>JAWZYU010000008.1:78600731-81202731 GCA_038380435.1 Ryuthela nishihirai | reverse complement strand
TAGTTAACAGGATTAACGACGTAGTGTATCGCGTTCGTCTACAAAATGCAAATTGGTTCATGTGGATCGTTTGAGCTCGTTTCATCGAAGAAATGAAGAAGCTTCCGAAACCAGAATTCTTGGGAACGAACAAGACCTAAGAAGAGGGCAATGTTACGACAGAAGAACGAGCAACAATGAAAGCGTGATGTGATGTCAGAATTACGTCACGAGTGAATTAGAACAGTCAAAATCTCGAAATTTAACGTTAATCGACGAGTAATAAAAAAAAGGGCGATTTTGAAATAGTGAGATTTACGGAAGAAATATTGTCAAGTAGAAACAAATACTCTTATGCTTTGTTGTGTTAGTACATGAAGAATTACATAATTTGTTGTGTGCACGGGAGGACAAAAAGTTGATTATTCTGGATTTATGTTAGTAAATTAATAAGGAAAAGGAATAATCCATCGTCTGAAGAGGGGTGATCAACGTCTGAAAAGAATTGGTTCTAATAAACCAGTATGCTTAGCGGCAGTTTTGGAATGCTTGATGACTGGAATCCTTGAAGGAAGTCATTTGATGTATAGTTATTTAATTTGTTTTAGGAATTGGTAAGGTTATTCTTGATAGGTAACAGGTTTATTCGCATGTAGGATTATGCCACTTCTCGAATATTGTAAAAAAAATAGTCTTCCTTGGATGATATTTTTTCACATTGATCAAAATATAGATTTGTGTTAGTTGAGGTGAGTTTATATAAATGTTTTTATCCATACTTTTGTAATAAATTGTATTATTTTAGAATTATTGTGGCTAAATAATTTTTTGAACTCACGCTCAATTTCCATTCGTTAAATTTATAACATTATTAAAGAAATACATATCGCCTTGATGAGAGGCTTCAATCTGTTTCCTAACAGTTATCCAGTGTGTCGATCAGAGGTAAAACTATATGAACCTCTGTTATTAAGGTGAGGCATAAAAGACATAATGAATTTTAGTTACTTCACGTAACAATAGGTCAACATACAAAAATAGCTCCCCAAAATGCCAACCAAAATTGCCCTACCAAAATAAAGAATTACCATGTTATGTTAATGTAAAATATAACTTCCAAGCTCTATAATTTCTAAAGTAAAAATATGACTGATGATAAATTATAGACCATAATCAATTCTATTTAAATTTCGATTTTCAACAAGAATCGTTCAGTATTTAAAGAGGCCCGGAAGCTTGAATATTTAGCAATAAATTATTTTTATAAATATCTTTAATGATTGCCTAAAAATTGATAAAATCATTATTCAAACTTTTAAAATACATATTTCATTGAATGATTTGAAACAATGCTAATTATTAAAGTTTTATTTAATTTCTGAGGAAAATCCTTCTGACTTTGTTTAACCTTTCAAATTCTAAATTATTGTCTCTAGAGTTCATTTGAACAATCCACAAATACAGAAAGTGAATAGAACTACTGTCTAACACTGCGATGAATTGACGCTGCGATGGATTGAAGTCGCGATAAACTGATTTTGCGATGAATTGACGTGTGATAATTTGATTTGCGATGAATTGACGTGTGATAATTTGATTTGCGGTGAAGTGGGCGCCATGAATTGACGAGACACCGTTGGACTATTTTCAATAATGGTATAGGAAGACACCTGGATATGTCGAAAAGATTCTGGTAGAATCAATAGAACTTCCAAAGCATAAAATATTCTTCAAGATCACTAAAGCAGAGAAATATCTCTCATAAGGTACCAGAATTCCAATACATCATGCCTTCATGCTCTTCACCTGCTTAAGGGTGCACGGTTAGAAGACGATTACGAAAATATGCTCTGCAGTCGCACTATCTATTACCTCATTAACATCGGATACCACCACATCCTCATCTGCACCTGCAGTAGTGCAAAGAGGTAGCTGCTTGGGGATAAAACTCGTATTGTGCTGTCTTCGAAACTGAGGAATCGGATTTTTTCTTGGGATTCAGGTGGTGCTGTATACATATCTAGATATATATCAGTGAGAGAAATAATCCCGCCTCCGTCAAGGAGAATTATACCGAGAATCATCTTAAGAGGAGTCATCAGTTAGTCCGTCTGTTCGTTACTAATGGCATATTGATGAAAAGAAATTGTGTTGAAACCATTATGGATATGGGCTTTTGACATTTCAATGCTACATTCCAAAGAGTATTTTTCAACCGTACAATTCCTACCCATATACGTATCTCTTACACGGTATTCTAAATGATATGGATATGCTTCCTTAGCCTGTATGCTTTCCACATCATTTGTCTTTATGCTACGCTTAAGTCTGATGGATCATTCACTGGGCCTGTTTCTCATCCCCTTACCATATTGCTCAGCTTAAACACCAAGATGGCATAGTAAAGCAATACTAAAACAAAATAAATATTAAAAGTTATGTTTATTGAGATACTGAAGAAAAAACGGACAAACCGTAATTATTTACTAGTACAGAGTAGGGTATGTCCACAAAATACAATAGCCCATACGATGCTTTTGTAAATAGTCAAGGTGATTGTTGGCTAAACGACTAGAATACCCGAATCAGTGCGAATGTTTGCGAATAGGACATAATTCCGTATACGCTATACTGTATTATTTTCCAGATGATGATCGCCGATCTAAACTAAATTCATTGGCCGTTGACAGTTTGGGGCAGTCTTATAGGACAGATATATACTAAAAATATAAAACTTTGACGAAAATTTGTACCTCGTCTTACCTGAAGGTCGTCTTATCTGCGGAAATATACGGTATTTAAGGATAATTCCGTAATCGATTTTATTATGATATAATTGTACTACTTGTTGCCAGATGTTCAGCAACCACGGCAATCCCGGCTCCGTCTCACGACACTAACAAGTTAACGGAAAGCCGTGAATATCTAGAGTCGGGGGCAAGAATATACCATGTAGATGCATTTCATCCTCAACCTCACATGGCAACAGTCCTATAGAAGAAAAGCTAACCACCGGTAGAAACCTGAAATTTAATCTGTTCCCCGATTAGCCACGAAGAAGGATATGTAAATCCAAGTTCGCTTGGCACCCGAGGTGGAGACTCTTAGTGGGGCACAGACTTTGAAAAGGGCTCGTGCCTACTACGGGACAAAATCCGTTCAGCCGTGCCTTTAAACTGCTCCACGGAGCGCCTGATGTTGAGATTTTGACACCGTCCAACCGATCTACGAAACCGGTCAGCGATGTCTTCGGCCTCGGTTGTTCTTGGCTCTGTCCAACCCGGGACCCAATCCGGTGAGCAAAGACTTCGTCCGGTTGCTGGTCCCGATGCCCCCCCCCCCCAACACACACACCACGACAAGATGGTCCCCTATCGGGGGGATTATGATATAATACTGAAATTACAAATTTTAAATCGGAAATTAATTAATATTGTTACGACAGAAGGAATCTGGCAAACAAAAAGCAAAAAAAGTTTCAGCCAACGAATAAGAACGTTGGGAGAATTTGGAGAAGAACAGTTGTGTTGTAACGGTCGTTGTGTTGTAACGGTCGGAGAGTTCGAAAATGGACGGTGAGCTGTTCTGAGACAGTGCGCGTAAGTATCAAGAAGTAACTTGATGTGTTGTGTATACGCGGAAGGATAAAAGTGGGATCTTTTATCGTTAAGTATCAAGAAGTAACTTGATGTGTTGTGTATACGCGGAAGTATAAAAGTGGGAACTTTTATGGCTAACTTCGAATGTCTACACGGACTGTCTTTTTGTTCGGCTAGTGTGTGAAAAGTTATTAGCACAGGACGAGAATTGGTTTACGAGTGAAGATCGTCGGGTGACCTGGTAAATCAAGTAAAAGGTAGTATTTAGTAAAATACACGGAGCTGATGTGTGCTCTACGCAGGAAGATTGATGACTTGTGCATGTTAATAGTTGATTTGTTAATAAGATACTTCATCCATATTTCCTTTGTAACAATTTACCTTGTATTGAATTTGGTTTTGAAATATAGCTTTTAATACTCACGCTCAGTGGCTATCCATTTTTGTGATCCGCAACATTTGGTGTCAGAAGTGGGATTAATTAATTGAATGCCGTTAACTAGAAGTATGGATGAATTAGTAAAGTTGATAAAATGCTTCAAAGCCGATATGACTACTCAGATGACTGATATGAAAGCCGAAATAGCGACACAAAATAGTACATTAGATGAAATGATAGCCGCAATGGCCGCACGAAATAATGAGTTGAGGACTGAGATAGTTTCTCAAAAAGATGATTTGAAAGCCAAAATGGCCGCACGAAATAATGAGTTGAGGACTGAGATAGTTTCTCAAAAAGATGATTTGAAAGCCGAAATGGCCGCACAAAATAATGAGTTGAGAACGGAGATAGTTTCTCAAAAAGATGATTTGAAAGCCGAAATAGCCGCACAAAATACTGAGTTGAGAGCTGAAGTGGCTTCTCGAGTTAGTAAGATTATTGATCACTTCAAGGATCATAAAACCGAACTCAATAGACAATGCAATAGTTTAAATGTTGAATTTGTCAGTGAAAAAGATGATCTTGATAGTGTTAAGTTAGATTGTAAACATGGAAAAGAAAAAGAGAAAGGCAACGCATATAAAAATGTGGATCTGCTACTGGAAATCAAGAATCGTAGAGATAGCGCAGATAATGCCTTTGACCACGCAACTACTGGTGATGCATGGCAGAGTGTCTATGTCGCTGGTGACATGTCTAGGAACTGTGAAGAACAATCACACAGATCAGAGAGCTGTGAGACTATACAGTATGCTTTGCACTTCAAAATACCTAGGTATACAAGTCTGGCACGATCTGAAGAGAGATCCACACGAAAGGTATTCTATTCCTCGCTGTCAACAAAATACGTCATGGACAATTATCGCAAAGGCAGAGTAACGAGTGGTAATGAAGGGGAACGAAACAGAGTTTACGTTTCGCAGAGTGGTCTGAGTAAAGCAGAGGCGTCCATTCATCATAGATACAAAGTGCCATTCGACGTTACCCGGGAAGTCGGAGAGATTTTTCCAAAACATATAGCCACACTCGAATCGTTTATAGAAAGTGGGGATTTAAGAAAGAAGAATTCCGAAGAATGGCTTAGAAGCGTAACAGGTGATGCTAGTAAAGGAGCTTCAGGCAGAGACAGTACTTCAAAGACTAACTTTCTGGATGAAACTAAGCCTCAGAGTTACGATCAGAGAGAAGTGAATCCCTCAGATAATTTCAACGTAGCCACGCTGAATTTCTTTTCTGAACAGTCAATGTGCAGATTTGGACATTATAACCATTTAGATTATAAGGATATAGAAAAGTTTTATCACGACTACAAGAGCTCTAAAGTGGACAATATCATGTTACAAAACTCGTCGCTGATCTCCAGAATGAACAATTTGGCAATCATGACTGATATTTCCCTGGTTAATTACAATGAGAGCTCCAAGAAGGTGAATTCGGAAGAAACAGCAACTATGACCTCTTCGGGTCATGTGTTTTGCTGGAGACCTGAGTGGTGCCATCGGATGGTGGATAAACACAGCACAGGAGGTGTCAGCGACAAAGTGAGTCTTGTCTTGGCTCCTGAACTTGCTGCTTTAGGTCTCAAGGTCCCTATGATCTCCGGTCGTGCTCTCCAATTGATGGGAGATACTCTGTACAAATTGGAATCCATCCCTGGCTTCACAGTCGAATGCACTAAAGATAAAATCGAGCACATGATGGAAGACGTCGGATGCTGCATCGTAGGACAGACAGTGGAACTGGTGCCAACAGATAAGGAGATTTACCGCTGCAAGGATCTGATGGCTACCATAGATAGCGTTCCTCTAATGATAATTGTGTCCAAAAAGCTGGCTGAAGGAGTGTGTGCTTTGGTTTATGATGTTGAATTCGGAAAAGGAGCTATTGATCTCATCAGTACAGAAGATGTTGCTGTTGATTTAGTTAAGAAAGTGGTTGCAGCATCACAAGCTCGTGGAATGGAGAGTTTGAGTTGTTCAGCTGTTATCAGCAACATGGATTCACCTCTTGAAAACTCTGTTGACAACTCTCTGGAAGTGATGGAAGCTGTTCAGTGTTTCCTTGGTAACGGATCCTTGGAACTGCAAGAGCTCGTCGAAGAGTTAGGAGGAGAACTTCTGCGTTTGGTGAACATTGTGGATAATAGGGTAGATGAAGCATCACGTGTCCGCAAGGTTCTGCATAACGGCAATGCTTTGAACAAGTTTCGTAACATGTTAATAGAACAAGGAGTATCTGAAGATGTTGCAAGCTGGCTATGTGAAGATAAAACAGAAAAAATATTGCTAGCAGCCCGACACATCACTGATTTCACTTATACAGGAGAAACAGGTAAGGTTGTCGGATTAGAAGCTGCAGTCCTAGCAAGAGTATGGAAGGAGGAGATGGACCGAAGCGCTAAAAAGAATTATGGAGCTGATATAATTGTGAAGCACCTTGGGGATCAAATTGAATCAGGTGAAATATGGCTGAAGGTTCATCACGACAGTTCTGAATTAAGTGAAAGTCAACTGACAAAAGGGTCAGACTGGAGGATGAAACTCCTCCCTAGATTTTATGTCACTAATGACTTTCATTCCTTGTTACTGTTGATAGAAGTAAAAATCCAAAGAAGGAAACTTTCGACAAAGAAGAAAACTTTTTACAGGTTTTGCACGAAAACTCTTAGTCGATTCTTCTCCCTGCGGAGACATAAACGTGTTCACAAGGGCTATAGGCCTTACACGTATTATATTTGTGGACGAGGCTTCAGTCAGAAAAGAAATCTAAGTCATAATGAGATTCGCTTTCATTTTGACACAGACGTGGAATATCGCATTCGTCGACGTCCAGCTACAAAGAGCAAGGTGGTTCACGTGGATCGTTTGACCCCGTTTCATCGAAGAACTGAAGAAACTTTGGAATCCAGAATTGTTCGGGACGAACAAGACCTAGGAAGGGGGCAGTGTTACGACAGAAGGAATCTGGCAACCAAAAAGCAAAAAAGTTTCAGCCAACGAATAAGAACGTTGGGAGAATTTGGAGAAGAACAGTTGTGTTGTAACGGTCGTTGTGTTGTAACGGTCGGAGAGTTCGAAAATGGACGGTGAGCTGTTCTGAGACAGTGCGCGTAAGTATCAAGAAGTAACTTGATGTGTTGTGTATACGCGGAAGGATAAAAGTGGGATCTTTTATCGTTAAGTATCAAGAAGTAACTTGATGTGTTGTGTATACGCGGAAGTATAAAAGTGGGAACTTTTATGGCTAACTTCGAATGTCTACACGGACTGTCTTTTTGTTCGGCTAGTGTGTGAAAAGTTATTAGCACAGGACGAGAATTGGTTTACGAGTGAAGATCGTCGGGTGACCTGGTAAATCAAGTAAAAGGTAGTATTTAGTAAAATACACGGAGCTGATGTGTGCTCTACGCAGGAAGATTGATGACTTGTGCATGTTAATAGTTGATTTGTTAATAAGATACTTCATCCATATTTCCTTTGTAACAATTTACCTTGTATTGAATTTGGTTTTGAAATATAGCTTTTAATACTCACGCTCAGTGGCTATCCATTTTTGTGATCCGCAACAATATTATCCTTTAGTGCATATTCTCTTCGTTTTTGTTTTTATTAAATATTGCAACAGTCGGTCAAAAAATATTCGAACACTATGGTTGATTGCAGAATTCAGATAAAAATATCTAGCAACAATTGTTTTAGAAATTAGTGATCTGGCAAACTTCGTGTACTGTACACGAAGGACTAATTTCCAGATAACTAATTACCAGATCACTAATTTCTAAAAAAATCGTTTCCAGATATTTTTTTCTGAATTCTGTAATGAAACATAGTGTTCGGATATTTGCTTGAGCGACTGTACATCATAATTTTTTTTAAATATTATAATTTTAGTCATAAATTACTTTATGTATTTCAGCTGTTAAGCCACCATGTGACAACTGTAAGTAAACACTTTTCCATGCTTGTAATCTGTTTAGAATATTTTATAAACCAAACATTCATAAAAAGAAAGTTCAAGGGATACAATGGTAGTTTAAATTTTTTCCTTGTGTTATTTTTTTAGGTACAGCTTATTTTCCTTATTTTTATGTTTTGAAGTCAGGATATGCCGATCTGCATGTACAGTTATCCAATAATGATAGAGGTTAAAAAGAAACTGCTTTTTCTACACTACATCTGAAATGGAATTTCTCAGTTGTGCAATGCCAGCCCATATAAGGTTCTGAAATTCTTAAAATGCCTTAGAAGTAGTCGTTATGGTTTCTTACCCTGAATCTTTTACCTTAACTGTCGAACGGGACAGTAGAGAATTATACATGAAACACCCAACAACCGTAGAAAGCCAGAAATTTCTCCGTTATATAAATAAAAATTTAAGGCAGCAAAATTTCTAATAAAGGTAAGCACATTTCCCCATTTAAATTTAATCAGAAATGGGAAATATGGTGAAAGGCATTTTAGTGTTTGAAGAAAGCAGATAACTTTTTTTTTCAAACAATCATTGGGATGAGGTTATGCAAAGGACTTGGAAAACTCTTTCAAAAAGAGTATTTGTGCACAGAGAGACTCCGTTGGTTTCGCCGTGCTGCATGTATGTATAATTATAAATTAGTTAATAGAGTTAGTAACAGGATATACTTACTGGAGAACAGTATAAGGCCTCAGAAAATGTGGGAAACATAGGATACTGTGGGGAGACAATACCAAACAGGAACTTTCGTAAGAATTATTCTAGAGTGGTCAAATGCAACCAATGATGTTCTGTACCAGTACCGAAAATACCTATTTGGGCGCACGGAGTTAACTTGGATAATAATTTAAATTTTATTGAAATTCAATTCGTTAAACAATATTTGGTAATTAAAACCACGCCCATTATATATCATCTGCAGTTGCTGCAGGAAATAACACTTAAAATATTGCTTATAGTCCAATAGAAAAAGGCAAGGTTTGATTACTGCACATCACCCTCGTGAATTTTGGTTTCTTTTTACTTTCAATATTGAATTAAATGATTTTTGACTTTCAAATCTTATACCCTTTTTTGTTTTTTCAGCTCAAAGTCCAAAAACAAGTAAGTTACTCTTTCCTTATTAATTTTAAAATTCATTAATTATTAGGAGAATTAAAATTAAAAAAGTAAAAGCCTCGACTAACGATAAAAATTTTATAGTTTTCTATAGAGCATTGTTCTCTAGATAAAATGTTTCTTCTTCATTTATACATTTGAAGTTACTAGTCTTTGTACTTCATTCACATACATGCTAATAATCACTGAATTTCAAAATCGAGTAAATGATATTTTCTCTAATACTAAAACTTATCGGCAAATGAAACGAAACCATAAAGCACGAAATATCTAAACAATGTCATGAGTAATCTGCATAATATTACAATCCATCATTAATAATACATACAGAATATTTTGTGAAAACGTAACACACGACATGTTCTGATATGGGATATCAGAATTATGCTAGATACAAAATAGCTTTTGTAGTGCACTTTTATTAAGATTAGATAGAAATTTGGTATCTACGTAACCACGAAAAATATTCTGGTCTCATATTCATTACTTTAATTTCCCTTGGAACAAATTGTTCAGAGGTTTACCCCTTCTCCATCGCAAAGTTGACTGGTGTTATGTCGCTCGATTGATTGTTTGTCAGTTGCTCAATGTCTCTTACATTTCTGTCGGACACAGGAAAAAACACTTATAATATTTTGTTTCATATTCCTTATGTACCTTTATTTCCCTTGTTTATTTCCGTATTCTTTAACATTATCATACCTTTGTTTTGGAATCGTGAATTGGCCAAGTGTACAAGGTGAAAGTTGACAAAAACAGATAACACCTCGAGGGAAGAAAGTGAGTGTGACAGTGGCAAGACTCTAGGGTCGGCCCTGCTCTCACACACTATCTGGCCACGGTCACTCCTACTTAGGTAGGTGTCTTTTTCCATCATTACATTTCGTGACTAGTTTCCAATGCATAGGGACCTGCTCTATTTATTGGCATTTCCATTTGCATCACCCACGTGAATGGACGCGATACTTCTGCTTTGTAAAATGTCATCATGGTATATATATTAAACTGTCCACTAAGTGTATAATAGGAGGCACGTCGGACTGTGGCTCTAAAAGAATTGAGCAACATACAAAATCTGCCACATGTCTTCCAATTTGATTAACCAAAATGTTAAACGGTTTTGAAACTCATGGTGTTTAAACAAAATTTTTTCTATATCTCTAGCAATATAAGATTTTTTGTCAAATTCGTTTCTGAGATATGCTCATTTTTGGTTCTCAGTACGTTTTGCGAAGTTTGAGTTTTAGACGACTAATGAAGACAAATGCTTTTAATAATATTTCTCCAAGCTCCACTTTATAATTTTTTTATTTTTGCACCCCACTCTTTCGTTAATTGTTTTTAAGGTTAGGGCGAAAAAGGTCTGGCTTGAAATTAGTTATTGGCGAAGTTTTTGTGGAAGCATTTCAGAGTATGCAGTTGTACTATTGACAATTAATATACTTCACTAATTCACTGAACTCTCTATCACTTTTTAATTTAGAAATGATATTTTTGCTAGCAAATCTCTCTTTCATTGAAACAAAATTAAAAACTTCCGGAAAATATCACTTATGAAAATCTTTTAATCCTGAAATCAGCAATTTTTATTCTCTAACTGGTTTCTACACACCTATCGTAACAGACCACAGAACCATTCCCGCCTGTAAAAATATTGAAAGAGAAACTAGGTATCAGAAAAAAGAAAAACTTGAGGAATAATGAAGAACTTCATTAAAAATGACTTTTATTATGTTATTAACAAATATAAAATTGATACATTTTTCGTTATATAAATAAAAATTTAACACAGCAAAATTTCTTATAAAGGTAAGCACATTTTCTCATTTAAAGTTAATCAGAAATGGGAAATATGGTGTAAGGCATTTTAGTGTTTGAAGAAAGCAGATAACTTTTTTTTTCAAATAATCATTGGGATGAGGTTATGCAAAGGATTTGGAAATCTCATTCAAAAAAATTATTTGTGCAGAGAGAGACTCCGTTGGTTTGGCTGTGCTGCATGTATGTATAATTATAAAATAGTTAATAGAGTTAGTAACAGGATATACTTACTGGAGAACAGTATAAGGCCTCAGAAAATATGGGAAACATAGGATACTGTGGGGAGACAATACCAAACAGGACCTTTCGTAAGAATTGGTCTAGAGTGGTCAAATGCAAGAAATGTTGTTCAGGAGCAGGGCCGAAACTACTATTTTGGCTCCCGCAGTTAACCTGGATATCAGCTGCACGGAGCGAGAATGGAACCTGGCGCTCCTTTATCCAAGTCTGATCTCAGTTATTTATTTTTAATTTAGCGAAATTTAAAGTAATAATTTAAATCTTATCTAAATTCAACCGGTTAAACAATCTTTGATTATTTGAACTAAGTCCATTATATGGCATCTGCATTTGCCGCGAAAAATAACACTAAAAATATTCCTTATAGTCCAATACAAAAAGACGCGGTTTGAATATTGCACATCACCCCCCTCAATTTTCGTTTCTTTTTACTTTCAATATTGAATTAAATGATTTTTGACTTTTAAATATGATATTCTCATTTGTTGTTTTCAGCTCATGGACCAGAAACAAGTAAGTTACTATTTCCTTATTAATTATAAATTGCAGGAAATATAGAAAAATTAAAAGCAAAAGCCTCGACAAACCATAAAAATTTTATTTTCTATAGAACATTGTTCTCTAGATAAAATGTTTCTTCTTCATTTATACATTTTGAAGTCAGTTGTTTTCGAAATTCATTGAAATATACTAAAATCACTGCATTTTAAAAACGAGGAAGTGATTTTTTCTCCAATACCAAAATTTATAGGCAAATGAAACGAAACTATAAAGCATAAAATATCTACACAATGTCATGAGCAATCTGCATAATAATAAAATCCTCCATTAATAATATATACAAATATTTTGTGAAAATTTAAAACAGGACATGTTCTGATATGGGATATCAGAATTATGCTAGATACAGAAAAGAGCTTTTTTAGCACACTTTTATCAAGATTAAATACAAATTTGGTGAGTACGTCACCATGAACATTCTTCTCTCATATTCATTACTTGAATTTCCTCTGGAACAAATTGATCAGAATTTTAACCTTTCTACATGGCAAAGCTGACTGTTGTTGTTTTAGCTCGATTGATTGATTCTCATTTGCTCAATTTTCCTAATATTTCTCTCGGATACAGGAATAAACACACATAATTATATGTTTCATATTTCTTATATACTTTTATTTTTCTTGTTTATTTCCTTATTCTTTTACATTATCATGTCTTTGTTTTTTCATCGTTAATTGCCCAAGGGTACATGGTAAAAATTGACAAAAGTCGATAACACTTCGAGGGAAGAAAGTGAGTGTGACAGTGGCAAGATCGTAGGGGCGACACTTCTCGCTCCTACTATCTCGCCAAGATCACTCTCACTTACGTCGGTGCCATTTCGTATCATTACATTTCGTGACTGGTTTCCAATGCATAGAGACCTGCTCTATTCATAGGCATTTCCATTTGCCGCTCCCACGTGACTGGACGCGATACTTCTGCTTTTTATAAGGTTATCGGGGTGTATATATTAATGTGTCAATTTTAGTGTATAATAGCAGGCACGTCGGATTGGGGCTCATAAAAGAATTCAGCAACATACAAAAATGGCATATGTCTTCCAATTTGGTTAACTAAAATGTTAAATGGTTTTGCCATTTTTGGTTTTTAAATCAATTTTCTTTCCATATCTCTAGCACTATAAGGTTTTTTTTTGTCAAATTCATTACTGAGATATGCTCTTTTTTGTTTTCAGTACCTTTCGCCAAGTTTCAGTTTCAGAGGACTAATAAAGAGAAATGCTTTTAATAATGTTTCTCAAAGTTCCGTTTTATCATTCTTTTATTTTTGCTCTCCACTGTTTCGTTAATTGTTTTAATGTCTGATTTGAAATTTGTTATTGGTGAAGTTTAGGTGGAAGCATTTCATAGTACGTATTTGTTCTATTGACGTTTAATATACTTCAGCAATTGACTGAAGTATCTATCATTTTTTAATTTAGAAATGATATTTTTGCTAAGAAATTTTTGTTTCATTGAAAAAAATTGAAAACTTACGGAAAATATCACTTATGAAAATCCTGGAATCCGGAAATCAGTATATTCTATCTTCCAACTGGTTTCCTCACACCTATCGCAACTCACCACAGAGCCATTTCCGTCTATAAAAATATTTAAAGACAAACTACGTGTCAGTAAAAGAAAAACTTGAGGAATAATGAAGAACTTAATTAAAAATTACTTTTTATGTCATTAACAAATATAAAATTGATAAATTATTCCATTATATAAATGAAAATTTAACGCAGGAAAATTTCTAATAAAGGTAAGCACATTTCCTCATTTAAGTTTAATCAGAAATGGAAAATATGGAGAAATTAATTTTACTGTTTGAAGAAAGCAGATAACTTTTTTTTATCATATAATCGTTGGTATAAGGTTACGCAAAGGAGTTGGAAATCTCTTTCAAAAAGAATATTTGTGCAGAGAGAGACTCCGTTGGTTTGGCTGTGCTGCATGTATGTATAATTATAAATTAGTTAATAGAGTTAGTAACAGGATATACTTACTGGAGAACAGTATAAGGCCTCAGAAAGTGTGGGAAACATAGGATACAGTGGGGAGACAATATCAATCAGGACATTTCGTTAGAATTGATCTAGAGTGGTCAAATGCAAAAAAATGTTATTCAGGACCAGGGCCAAAAATTCCTATTTGTGCTCCAGGATTTAGTGGATATCAGCTGCAAGTAGCGAGAATGGACCCTGACGCTCCTTTATCCAAGTCTAATCTTAGTTATTGATATAAAATTTAGCTAAATTTAACTAATAATTTAAATTTAATTTAAATTCAACCCGTTCATGAATTTTGGTTTCTTTTTATTTTGAATATTGAATTAAATGCTTTTTGAATTTTAAATCTTATATTCTCATTTGTTGTTTTCAGGTCAAGGACTAATAACGAGTAAGTGTCTATTTCCTTATGAATTGTAAATTTCGTTAATTATACTAAGAATTACAATGAAAAAAACTAAAAGTCTCGTCAAACTATAAAATTTTATAATTTTCTATAGAACATTGTTCTCTAGATAAAATATTTCTTCTTTATTTTTACATTTTAAAGTCAGTAGTCTTCGAACGTCTTTCAAATATACTACTAATCAGAGAATTTTGAAAAGGAATAAGTGATTTTTTTCTCCAATATTAAAACTTATAGGCAAATGAAAGAATCTATCAAGCATAAAATATCTACAGAATGTCATGAGCAATCTGCATAATATTAAAATCCTCCATTAATAGTATATACAGAATATTTTGTGAAAATTGGACACACGACATGTTGTCATATGGGATATCAGATTGTGCTACATACAGATACGCTTTTGTAGCATAATTTTATCAAGATTAGATAGAAATTTGGTGTCTACGTCACCTGGAACAAATTGTTCAGAACTGTACCAATTCTCCATTGCAAAGTTGACTGGTGTCGGTTGATTGATTGATTCTCAGTTGTTCTATTTCTCTTACATTCCTGTCGGATACAGGAAGAAATACACATAATTTTATGTTTCATGTTACTTATATACCGTAATTTTCCTTGTTTATTTCCGTATTCTTTTACATTATCATATCTTTGTTTTGGCATCGTTTATACGCCAAGTGTACAAGGTAAAAATTGAGAATATTAGATAACCCTTCGAGAGAAGGAAGTGAGTGTGACAGTGGCAAGATAGTAGGGGTGGCATGCTCGCACCAACTATCTGGCCATGGTGACACTCACTTACGTCGGTGCTTTTTTCATCATTACATTTCGTGACTGGTTTCCAATGAACAGAGACCTGCTCTCTTTATAGGCATTGCCAGTAGCATATCCCACGTGACTGGACGCCATACTTCTGCTTTGTATAATGTTATCGGGTGTATATATTAATCTGTCCATTTAGTGTATAACAGTCGGCACGTCGGACTGGGGCTCATAAATGAAATGAGGCACATAAAAATCTGGCATATGTCTTCCAATTTGATTAACCAAAATATTAAACGGTTTTGCCATTCATGGCTTTTAAATCAAATTTTTTTACATTTCTCTAATAATATAGGTTTTTTTGTCAGATTCATTACTGAGATATGCTCTTTTTTGGTTTTCAGTACCTTTCGCCAAGTTTGACTTTCAGAAAATAATCAAGAAAAATGTTTTTAATAATATTTCTCCCAGTTCCACTTTATCATATTTTTATTTTTGTTCCCCACTCTTTCTTTAATTGTTTTTAAGTCTGATTTGAAATTAGTTATTGGCGAAGTTTAGGTAGAAGCATTTCGGAGTACGCGGTTGTTCTTATTGACGATTAATATACTTCAGTAATTGACTGAACTATCTATCAGTTTTTTAATTTAGAAATGATATTTTTGCTAGAAATCGTTGTTGCATTGAAAAACGTTTGAAGAATATTGAAAACGTTCGGAAAATATCAATTATGAAATTTCTCAAATCCGGAAATTAGTCATTTTTATTGTCTAATTTGTTCCTACACACCTATCGCTACAGGCCGCAGAACCATTGCCGTCCGTAAAAATATTTAAAGAGAAACTACGTATCAGTAAAAGAAACATTTAGGAATAATGAAGAAATTCATTAAAAATGACTTTTATTGTGTTATTAAAAAATATAAAATAGATAAATTATTCCGTTATATATATAAAAATTTAACGCAGCAAAATTTCTAATTAAGGTATGCACCTTTCCGCTTTTTAATTTAATCAGAAATGGAAAATATGGTGAAAGGAATTTTAATGTTTGAAGAAAGCAGATAACCTCTTTATCAAATATCATTGGATGAGGTTATGCAAAGGAGTTGAAAACGTCTTTCAAAAAGTATATTTGTGCAGAGAGAGACTCGGTTGGTTTCGCTGTGCTGCATGTATGTCTAATTATAGATTAGTTAATAGAGTTAGAAACAGGATATACATACTGGAGAACAGTATAAGGTCTCAGAAATTTATGAAACGTAGGATACAGTGGGGAGAGAATATCAAACCGTATTTTTCGTTAGAATTGGTCTACAGTAGTCAAATGCAACAAATGTTGTTCAGGACCTGGGCCGAAAGTACCTATTTTGGTGCCTGGAGTTAACCTGGATATCAGCTACACGGAAAGAGAATGAACCTTGACTTCCAAGTCTGATCTTAGTTATTGAAACTTAATTTAACTAAATTTAAATTAATAATTTTATTTTTATTTAAATTCAATCCGTTCATAAATTTTGTTTCATTTTACTTTCAATATTGAATTAAATGATTTTTGACTTTCAAATCTTATACTCATTTTTGTTTTTTTCAGCTCAAAGTCCAAAAACAAGTAAGTTACTCTTTCCTAATTAATTTGAAAATTCATTAATTATTATGAGAATTAAAATTGAAAAAGTAAAAGCCTCGAATAATTTTAAAAATTTTATAATTTTCTATAGAACATTGTTCTCTAGATAAAATGTTTCTTCTTTATTTATACATTATGAAATCAGTAGTCTTCGAAGTTCATTGAAACATACTATTATTCACTGAATTTTAAAAAGGAGTAAGGGATTTTTTCTCCAATACTAACAATTATCGGCAAATGAAACGAAACTATAAGTCATAAAATAACTCCACAATGTCATGACCAATCTACATAATAATAAAATCCTCCATTAATAATATATACAAAATATATTGTGAAAATTTAACACATGACATGTTGTCATGTGGGATATCAGAATTATTCTAGATACAGATAATAGCTTTTGTAGCACACTTTTATCAAGTTTAGATAGAAATTTGGTGTTTACGTCACCATGAAGGACATTCTGGTCTCATATATATTAGTTGAATTTCCACTGGAAAAAATTGTTCAGAGCTTTACCCCTTCTCCATCGTAATGTTCACTGGTGTTATGTCGCTCGATGGATTGATTCTCAGTGCTCAATTTTTGTTACCTTTCTGTTGGATACAGGAAAAAACAGGCATAATTTTATGTTTCATATTCCTTATATAACTTTATTTCCCTTGTTTGTTTCCGTATTCTTTTACATTATCATATCTTTGTTTTGGCATCGTTAATTGGCCAAGTGTACAAGGTAAAAATTGATAAAAGCAGATAACCCTTCGAGGGAAGAAAGTGAGCGTGAAGTGGCAAGATAGTAGGGGGGGTCCTTCTCGCTCCTACTATCTTGCCATGATCACTCTGAGACATTGTCAAACAGGACCTTGTTAGAATTGGTGTGCAGTGGCCAGATGCAGTAGATGTAACTCAGGATAGACTTGCTTGGAGTACTAAATTGCACAGTCTGTTTGGACCTCCGTAGCCCATGACTGCTTCAGGATGATGATGATAATGAAGGATTTTTAATCTTCATTCGTAACTCCAGCCTCCAGACACCAGAAACAAGTTTTCGTGTTTTCACACACATCTTTCAGAAGCTAGCAGGAAAAGGAGGATTTTTGCTGCTGTCACGTAGATTCTGGAGTTCAACACAGTTACCAAAAACGTACAGAGAGGCATATCTACCCTTTAGTGGGGTGGCAAAAAAGTGCTTTTTCATTAGTCGAATGGTTAAAGAGTGATCTTTAGCGAAAGGGTTAAAAAGGGTATTTCATCTCCGAAAGGGGCTTTTCTCATAATTTTTATATAATCTAAGGATTTTTGTTCGTTAGAATTGATATACCTATCAGATACTGTAGTAGCATGAATTTTGAAATATTCCCATGGAAGAATCATCTGGCCGATATAATTACTCTCATGCGAGACCTATTCGTGAGAATCAGAAAACCAATAACACTCCTTCCAAATATTCCCTCATCCATCTGTTCGATATAATTATTCACATGGGAGACGAATTCGTGAAAACATTTCCGGTTGAAACATCCTCTCATTAATTAGTCTATCCTCAAAAACATCTGCTCGAGTATTAATTAGCCTATCATTATCTCCATCTCATATAGAAACATCATGAATTAGATCATCTGAAAAACATTTGCTCTTCAGAGAAAGGATAAAAAGAGCTATGCATGAATTTGCATTCCTCATGAATAATTAAATCTGGCCGAGTGACAACCACTTACGACTTTCCTGTGACCTTCTTATATGGTCGGCCCGAGGCTATGCTGGGTCCATTCCCCAATATGTACAAGAATTACAACAACGACTAGAAGAAATTCACCACTCCGTCAGAAATAACATCAACTTGGTAATCGAGAGAACCAAAACGAGGTACGAGATACGATACTAAAACATAGGATTTTGAAAGGTTCAACATGGAAATGTTTTCAATCAAGAAGATCTTGTCTAGCTTTACAATCCACAAAGAAAGAAGAGACTTTCTCCAAAATTTCAGAAACCTTGGGAAGATCTATATACGGTAGTTAACAGGATTAATGACGTAGTGTATCGCGTTCGTCTACAGAATGCAAGTTGGTTCATGTGGATTGTTTGAGCTCGTTTCATCGAAGAAATGAAGAAGCCTCCGAATCCAGAATTTTTGGGAACGAACAAGACCTAAGAAGAGGGTAATGTTACGACAGAAGAACGAGCAACAATGAAAGCGAGATGTGATGTCAGAATTACGTCAAGAGTGAATTAGAACAGTTAAAATCTCGAAATTTAACGCTATTCGAAGAGTAATAAAAAAGGGCGATTTTGAAATAGTGAGATTTACGGAAGAAATATTGTCAAGTAGAAACAAGTACTCTTATGCTTTGTTGCGTTAGTACATGACGAATTACATAATTTGTTGTGTGCACGGGAGGACAAAAAGTTGATTAGTGTGGATTTATATTAGTCAATTAATAAGGAAAAGGAATAATTCATTGTCTGAAGAGGGGTGATCAACGTCTGAAAAGAATTGGTTCTAATAAACCAGTATGCTTAGCGGCAGTTAAGGAATGCTTGATGACTGAAATCCTTGAAGGAAGTCATTTGATGTATAGTTATTTAGTTTGTTTTAGGAATTGATAAGGTTATTCCTGATAGGTAACAGGCTTATTCGCAAGTATGATTAGGCCACTTCTCGAATATTGTAAAAGCAACTGTCTTCTTTAGATGATATTTTTTGATATTGATCAAAATATAGATTTGTGTTAGTTGAGTTTAGTTTATATAAATGTTTTATCCCTACTTTTGTAATAAACTGCATTATTTTAGAATTATTTTGGCTAAATAATTTTTTGAACTCACGCTCAATTTCCATTCGTTAAATTTATAACATTTTTAAAGAACATACAGATCGCCTTGATGAGAGGCTTCAATCTGTTTCCTAACAGTTATCCAGTGTGTCGATCAGAGGTAAAACTACATGATCCTCTGTTATTAAGGTGAGGCATAAAAGACATAACCAATTTTAATTACTTCACGTAACAATAGGTGGTCAACATACAAAAATAGCTCCCCAAAATGCCAACAAGAATTCCCCTCCCCAAATAAAGAATTACCATGTTATGTTAATGGAAATATAACTTCGAAGCTCTATAACTTCTAATGAAAAAATATGACTGATGATAAATTACATCTCATAATCAATTCTATTTAAATTTCGATTTTCAACAAGATTCGTTCAGTATTGAAAAAGGCACGGAAGCTTGAATATTTAGCAATAAATTATTTTTATAAATACTTTTAATGATTGCCTAAAAATTGATAAAATCTTTATTCAAACTTTTAAAATGCATATTTTATTGAATGATTTGAAACAATGCTAATTATTAAAGTTTTAATTAATTTCTGAGGAAAATTCTTCTGACTTTGCTTAACCTTTGAAAGTCTAAATTATTGTCTGTAGAGTTCATTTGAACAATCCGCAAATGCAGAAAGTCAATAGACTACATGTCTAACACTGCGATGAATTGACGTCGCGATAAACTAACTTTGCGATCATTTGACGTGTGATAATTTGTTTTGCGGTGAATTGAGTGCGATGAATTGAGTGCGATGAATTGACGAGACACCGTCGGACTATTTTCAATAATGGTATAGGAAGACAACTGGATATGTTGAAAAGATTCTGGTAGAATCAATAGAACTTCCAAAGCATAAAATATTCTTTAAGATCACTAAAGCAGAGAAATATCTCTCATAAGGTACCAGAATTCCAATACATCATGCCTTCGTGCTCTTCACCTGCTTAAGGGTGCACGGTTAGAAGACGACTACGAAAATATGCTCTGCAGTCGCACTATCTATTACCTCATTAACATCGGATACCACCACATCCTCATCTGCACCTGCAGTAGTGCAAAGAGGTAGCTGCTTGGGGATAAAACTCGTATTGTGCTGTCTTCGAAACTGAGGAATCGGATTTTTCCTTGGGATCCATTTGGTGCTGTATACATATCTAGATATATATCAGTGAGAGAAATAATCCCGCCTCCGTCAAGGAGAATTATACCGAGAATCATCTTAAGGAGAGTCATCAGTTAGTCCGTCTGGTCGTTACTAATGGCATATTGATGAAAAGAAATTGTGTTGAAACCATTATGGATATGGGCTTTTGACATTTCAATGCTACATTCCAAAGAGTATTTTTCAACCGTACAATTCCTACCCATATACGTATCTCTTACACGGCATTCTAAATGATATGGGTATGTTTCCTTAACCTGTATGCTTTCCACATCATTTGTCTTTATGCTACGCTTGAGTCTGATGGATCATTCACTGGGACTGTTTCTCATCCCCTTACCATATTGCTCAGCTTAAACACCAAGATGGCATAGTAAAGCAATACTAAAACAAAATAAATATTAAAAGTTATGTTTATTGAGATACTGAAGAAAAAACGGACAAACCGTAATTATTTACTAGTACAGAGTAGGGTATGTCCACAAAATACAATAGCACATACGATGCTTTTGTAAATAGTCAAGGTGATTGTTGGCTAAACGACTAGAATACCCGAATCAGTTAATTATAAATTAGTTAATAGAGTTAGTAACAGGATATAGTTACTGGAGAACAGTATAAGGCCTCAGAAAATGTGGGAAACATAGGATACTGTGGGGAGACAATACCAAACAGGAACTTTCGTAAGAATTATTCTAGAGTGGTCAAATGCAACCAATGATGTTCTGTACCAGTACCGAAAATACCTATTTGGGCGCACGGAGTTAACTTGGATAACATCTGCATGGAGCGAAAATGGACCCTGACGCTCCTTTATCAAATTCTGATCTTAGTTATTGATATACAATTTAGCTAAATTTAAAGTAATAATTTAAATTTTATTGAAATTCAATTCGTTAAACAATATTTGGTAATTAAAACTACGCCCATTATATATCATCTGCAGTTGCTGCAGGAAATAATACTTAAAATATTGCTTATAGTCCAATAGAAAAAGGCAAGGTTTGATTACTGCACATCACCCTCGTGAATTTTGGTTTCTTTTTACTTTTAATATTGAATTAAATGATTTTTGACTTTCAAATCTTATACCCTTTTTTGTTTTTTCAGCTCAAAGTCCAAAAACAAGTAAGTTACTCTTTCCTTATTAATTTTAAAATTCATTAATTATTAGGAGAATTAAAATTAAAAAAGTAAAAGCCTCGACTAACGATAAAAGTTTTATAGTTTTCTATAGAGCATTGTTCTCTAGATAAAATGTTTCTTCTTCATTTATACATTTGAAGTTACTAGTCTTTGTACTTCATTCACATACATGCTAATAATCACTGAATTTCAAAAACGAGTAAATGATATTTTCTCTAATACTAAAACTTATCGGCAAATGAAACGAAACCATAAAGCACGAAATATCTAAAGAATGTCATGAGTAATCTGCATAATATTACAATCCATCATTAATAATACATACAGAATATTTTGTGAAAACGTAACACACGACATGTTCTGATATGGGATATCAGAATTATGCTAGATACAGAAAATAGCTTTTGTAGTACACTTTTATTAAGATTAGATAGAAATTTGGTATCTACGTCACCACCAAAAATATTCTGGTCTCATATTCATTACTTTAATTTCCCTTGGAACAAATTGTTCAGAGGTTTACCCCTTCTCCATCGCAAAGTTGACTGGTATTATGTCGCTCGATTGATTGTTTGTCAGTTGCTCAATGTCTCTTACATTTCTGTCGGACACAGGAAAAAACACTTATAATATTTTGTTTCATATTCCTTATGTACCTTTATTTCCCTTGTTTATTTCCGTATTCTTTAACATTATCATATCTTTGTTTTGGAATCGTTAATTGGCCAAGTGTACAAGGTGAAAGTTGACAAAAACAGATAACACCTCGAGGGAAGAAAGTGAGTGTGACAGTGGCAAGACTCTAGGGTCGGCCCTGCTCTCACACACTATCTGGCCACGGTCACTCCTACTTACGTAGGTGTCTTTTTCCCATCATTACATTTCGTGACTAGTTTCCAATGCATAGGGACCTGCTCTATTTATTGGCAATTCCATTTGCATCACCCACGTGAATGGATGCGATACTTCTGCTTTGTAAAATGTCATCATGGTATATATATTAAACTGTCCACTAAGTGTATAATAGGAGGCACGTCGGACTGTGGCTCTAAAAGAATTGAGCAACATACAAAATCTGCCACATGTCTTCCAATTTGATTAACCAAAATGTTAAACGGTTTTGAAACTCATGGTGTTTAAACAAAATTTTTTCTATATCTCTAGCAATATAAGATTTTTTGTCAAATTCGTTTCTGAGATATGCTCATTTTTGGTTCTCAGTACGTTTTGCGAAGTTTGAGTTTTAGACGACTAATGAAGACAAATGCTTTTAATAATATTTCTCCAAGCTCCACTTCATAATTTTTTTATTTTTGCACCCCACTCTTTCGTTAATTGTTTTTACGGTTAGGGCGAAAAAGGTCTGGTTTGAAATTAGTTATTGGCGAAGTTTTTGTGGAAGCATTTTAGAGTATGCAGTTGTACTATTGACAATTAATATACTTCACTAATTCACTGAACTCTCTATCACTTTTTAATTTAGAAATGATATTTTTGCTAGCAAATCTCTCTTTCATTGAAACAAAATTAAAAACTTCCGGAAAATATCACTTATGAAAATCTTTTAATCCTGAAATCAGCAATTTTTATTCTCTAACTGGTTTCTACACACCTATCGTAACAGACCACAGAACCATTCCCGTCTGTAAAAATATTGAAAGAGAAACTAGGTATCAGAAAAAAGAAAAACTTGAGGAATAATGAAGAACTTCATTAAAAATGACTTTTATTATGTTATTAACAAATATAAAATTGATACATTTTTTGTTATATAAATAAAAATTTAACACAGCAAAATTTCTTATAAAGGTAAGCACATTTTCTCATTTAAAGTTAATCAGAAATGGGAAATATGGTGTAAGGCATTTTAGTGTTTGAAGAAATCAGATAACTTTTTATTCAAATAATCATTGGGATGAGGTTATGCAAAGGAGTTGGAAATCTCATTCAAAAAAATTATTTGTGCAGAGAGAGACTCCGTTGGTTTGGCTGTGCTGCATGTATGTATAATTATAAAATAGTTAATAGAGTTAGTAACAGGATATACTTACTGGAGAACAGTATAAGGCCTCAGAAAATATGGGAAACATAGGATACTGTGGGGAGACAATACCAAACAGGACCTTTCGTAAGAATTGGTCTAGAGTGGTCAAATGCAAGAAATGTTGTTCAGGAGCAGGGCCGAAACTACTATTTTGGCTCCCGCAGTTAACCTGGATATCAGCTGCACGGAGCGAGAATGGAACCTGGCGCTCCTTTATCCAAGTCTGATCTCAGTTATTTATATTTAATTTAGCGAAATTTAAAGTAATAATTTAAATCTTATCTAAATTCAACCGGTTAAACAATCTTTGATTATTTGAACTAAGTCCATTATATGGCATCTGCATTTGCCGCGAAAAATAACACTAAACATATTCCTTATAGTCCAATACAAAAAGACGCGGTTTGAATATTGCACATCACCCTCATGAATTTTCGTTTCTTTTTACTTTCAATATTGAATTAAATGATTTTTGACTTTTAAATCTGATATTTTTATTTGTTGTTTTCAGCTCATGGACCACAAACAAGTAAGTTAATATTTCCTTATTAATTATAAATTGCAGGAAATATTAGAAAAATTAAAAGCAAAAGCCTCGACAAACCATAAAAATTTTATAATTTTCTATAGAACATTGTTCTCTAGATAAAATGTTTCTTCTTCATTTATACATTTTGAAGTCAGTTGTTTTCGAAATTCATTGAAATATACTAAAATCACTGTATTTTAAAAACGAGGAAGTGATTTTTTCTCCAATACCAAAATTTATAGGCAAATGAAACGAAACTATAAAGCATAAAATATCTACACAATGTCATGAGCAATCTGCATAATAATAAAATCCTCCATTAATAATATATTCAAATATTTTGCGAAAATTTAAAACAGGACATGTTCTGATATGGGATATCAGAATTATGCTAGATACAGAAAAGAGCTTTTTTAGCACACTTTTATCAAGATTAAATACAAATTTGGTGAGTACTTCACCATGAACATTCTTCTCTCATATTCATTACTTGAATTTCCTCTGGAACAAATTGATCAGAATTTTAACCTTTCTACATGGCAAAGCTGACTGTTGTTATTTTAGCTCGATTGATTGATTCTCATTTGCTCAATTTCCCTAATATTTCTCTCGGATACAGGAATAAACACACATAATTATATGTTTCATATTTCTTATATACTTTTATTTTCCTTGTTTATTTCCTTATTCTTTTACATTATCATGTCTTTGTTTTTTCATCGTTAATTGCCCAAGGGTACATGGTAAAAATTGGCAAAAGTCGATAACACTTCGAGGGAAGAAAGTGAGTATGACAGTGGCAAGATCGTAGGGGCGACACTTCTCGCTCCTACAATCTCGCCATGATCACTCTCACTTACGTCGGTGCCATTTCGTATCATTACATTTCGTGACTGGTTTCCAATGCATAGAGACCTGCTCTATTCATAGGCATTTCCATTTGCCGCTCCCACGTGACTGGACGCGATACTTCTGCTTTTTATAAGGTTATCGGGGTGTATATATTAATGTGTCAATTTTAGTGTATAATAGCAGGCACGTCGGATTGGGGCTCATAAAAGAATTGAGCAACATACAAAAGTGGCATATGTCTTCCAATTTGGTTAACTAAAATGTTAAATGGTTTTGCCATTTTTGATTTTTAAATCAATATTTTTTCCATATCTCTAGCACTATAAGATTTTTTTTTGTCAAATTCATTACTGAGATATGCTCTTTTTTGTTTTCAGTACCTTTCGCCAAGTTTGAGTTTCAGAGGACTAATAAAGAGAAATGCTTTTAATAATGTTTCTCAAAGTTCCGTTTTATCATTCTTTTATTTTTGCTCTCCACTGTTTCGTTAATTGTTTTAATGTCTGATTTGAAATTTGTTATTGGTGAAGTTTAGGTGGAAGCATTTCATAGTACGTATTTGTTCTATTGACGTTTAATATGCTTCAGTAATTGACTGAAGTATCTATCATTTTTTAATTTAGAAATGATATTTTTGCTAAGAAATTTTTGTTTCATTGAAAAAAATTGAAAACTTACGGAAAATATCACTTATGAAAATCCTGGAATCCGGAAATCAGTAATTTCTATCTTCCAACTGGTTTCCACACACCTATCGCAACTCACCACAGAGCCATTTCCGTCTATAAAAATATTTAAAGACAAACTACGTGTCAGTAAAAGAAAAACTTGAGGAATAATGAAGAACTTAATTAAAAATTACTTTTTATGTCATTAACAAATATAAAATTGATAAATTATTCCATTATATAAATGAAAATTTAACGCAGGAAAATTTCTAATAAAGGTAAGCACATTTTCCTCATTTAAGTTTAATCAGAAATGGAAAATATGGAGAAATTAATTTTACTGTTTGAAGAAAGCAGATAACTTTTTTTTTATCATATAATCGTTTATATAAGGTTACGCATATAATCGTTTATATAAGGTTACGTTTTATATAAGGTATTCGCAAAGGAGTTGGAAATCTCTTTCAAAAAGAATATTTGTGCAGAGAGAGACTCCGTTGGTTTGGCTGTGCTGCATGTATGTATAATTATAAATTAGTTAATAGAGTTAGTAACAGGATATACTTACTGGAGAACAGTATAAGGCCTCAGAAAGAGTGGGAAACATAGGATACAGTGGGGAGACAATATCAAACAGGACCTTTCGTTAGAATTGATCTAGAGTGGTCAAATGCAAAAAAATGTTATTCAGGACCAGGGCCAAAAATTCCTATTTGTGCGCCAGGATTTAAGTGGATATCAGCTGCAAGTAGCGAGAATGGACCCTGACGCTCCTTTATCCAAGTCTAATCTTAGTTATTGATATAAAATTTAGCTAAATTTAACGTAATAATTTAAATTTAATTTAAATTCAACCCGTTCATGAATTTTGGTTTCTTTTTACTTTGAATATTGAATTAAATGCTTTTTGAATTTTAAATCTTATATTCTCATTTGTTGTTTTCAGGTCAAGGACTAATAACGAGTAAGTGTCTATTTCCTTATGAATTGTAAATTTCGTTAATTATACTAAGAATTACAATGAAAAAAACTAAAAGTCTCGTCAAACTATAAAATTTTATAATTTTTTATAGAACATTGTTCTCTAGATAAAATATTTCTTCTTTATTTTTACATTTTAAAGTCAGTAGTCTTCGAACTTCTTTCAAATATACTACTAATCAGAGAATTTGGAAAAGGAATAAGTGATTTTTTTCTCCAATATTAAAACTTATAGGCAAATGAAAGAATCTATCAAGCATAAAATATCTACAGAATGTCATGAGCAATCTGCATAATATTAAAATCCTCCATTAATAGTATATACAGAATATTTTGTGAAAATTGGACACACGACATGTTGTCATATGGGATATCAGATTGTGCTACATACAGATACGCTTTTGTAGCATAATTTTATCAAGATTAGATAGAAATTTGGTGTCTACGTCACCTGGAACAAATTGTTCAGAACTGTACCAATTCTCCATTGCAAAGTTGACTGGTGTCGGTCAATTGATTGATTCTCAGTTGCTCTATTTCTCTTACATTCCTGTCGGATACAGGAAGAAATACACATAATTTTATGTTTCATGTTACTTATATACCGTAATTTTCCTTGTTTATTTCCGTATTCTTTTACATTATCATATCTTTGTTTTGGCATCGTTTATACGCCAAGTGTACAAGATAAAAATTGAGAATATTAGATAACCCTTCGAGAAAAGGAAGTGAGTGTGACAGTGGTAAGATAGTAGGGGTGGCCATGCTCGCACCAACTATCTGGCCATGGTGACACTCACTTACGTCGGTGCTTTTTTCATCATTACATTTCGTGACTGATTTCCAATGCACAGAGACCTGCTCTCTTTATAGGCATTGCCAGTAGCATATGCCTCGTGACTGGACGCCATACTTCTGCTTTGTATAATGTTATCGGGGTGTATATATTAATCTGTCCATTTAGTGTATAACAGTCGGTACGTCGGACTGGGGCTCATAAATGAATTGAGACACATAAAAATCTGGCATATGTCTTCCAATTTGATTAACGAAATATTAAACGGTTTTGCCATTCATGGCTTTTAAATCAAATTTTTTTACATTTCTCTAATAATATAGGTTTTTTTGTCAAATTCATTACTGAAATATGCTCTTTTTTGGTTTTCAGTACCTTTCGCCAAGTTTGAGTTTCGGAGGAATAATCAAGACAAATGTTTTTAATAATATTTCTCCAAGTTCCACTTTATCATATTTTTATTTCTGTTCCCCACTCTTTCTTTAATTGTTTTTAAGTCTGATTTGAAATTAGTTATTGGCGAAGTTTAGGTAGAAGCATTTCGGAGTACGCGGTTGTTCTTATTGACGATTAATATACTTCAGTAATTGACTGAACTATCTATCAGTTTTTTAATTTAGAAATGATATTTTTGCTAGAAATCGTTGTTGCACTGAAAAACGTTTGAAAAAAATTGAAAACGTTCCGAAAATATCAATTATGAAATTTCTCGAATCCGGAAATTAGTCATTTTTATTGTCTAATTTGTTCCTACACACCTATCGCTACAGGCCGCAGAACCATTGCCGCCCGTAAAAATATTTAAAAAGAAACTACGTATCAGTAAAAGAAACATTTAGGAATAATGAAGAAATTCATTAAAAATGACTTTTATTGTGTTATTAAAAAATATAAAATAGATAAATTATTCCGTTATATATATATATAAATTTAACGCAGCAAAATTTCTAATAAAGGTAAGCACCTTTCCGCTTTTTAATTTAATCAGAAATGGAAAATATGATGAAAGGCATTTTAATGTTTGAAGAAAGCAGATAACCTCTTTATCAAATATCATTGGATGAGGTTATGCAAAGGAGTTGAAAACGTCTTTCAAAAAGTATATTTGTGCAGAGAGAGACTCGGTTGCTTTCGCTGTGCTGCATGTATGTCTAATTATAGATTAGTTAATAGAGTTAGAAACAGGATATACATACTGGAGAACAGTATAAGGTCTCAGAAATTTATGAAACGTAGGATACAGTGGGGAGAGAATATCAAACAGTATTTTTCGTTAGAATTGGTCTACAGTGGTCAAATGCAACAAATGTTGTTCAGGACCTGGGCCGAAAGTACCTATTTTGGTGCCTGGAGTTAACCTGGATATCAGCTACACGAAACGAGAATGAACCTTGACTTCCCTTTATCCAAGTCTGATCTTAGTTATTGAAATTTAATTTAACTAAATTTAAAATAATAATTTTATTTTTATTTAAATTCAATCCGTTCGTGAATTTTGTTTCATTTTACTTTCAATATTGAATTAAATGATTTTTGACTTTAAAATCTTATACGCTTTTTTGTTTTTTTCAGCTCAAAGTCCAAAAACAAGTAAGTTACTCTTTCCTTATTAATTTTAAAATTCATTAATTATTCATCATCATCATCATCATCATCCTCAAGCAGCCAAGGGCTACGGAGGTCCGTATCTGTCCTGAGCTACATCCGCTGCATCCGGCCACTGTACACCAATTCTAACAAGGTCCTGTTTGACATTGTCTGCCCACCGCATCCTAGGTCTCCCCCTCCTTCTGAGGCCTCTAGGCACACTGTTCATAACCCTATTCGCCAATCTATAATTATCCATACGGGCAACATGGCCAAACCAGCGGAGTCTCTCTCTGCAAAATATGCTGCTTAAAGGAGGTTGCTGACTCCTTTGCCTAACCTCATCATTAGTTACAAAGTTAAACCACCTAATACCCAAGATACTACGTAAGCATCTAGAATCAAAAGCATCTAGCTTCCTGTTATCTTGCTTACACAGCATCCAAGTTTCACTATCATAACTAACCCTAGAAAGAACCAAACTATTATACAGTCTAATTTTAATCTTTAGGTGTATACGCCTATTTCTCCACAATCTCCATAGATTCTTAAAAGTCCCGGCAGCAATACCTATTCGTCTGTTAATCTCATGCCGCACATCACCAGTATCAGTTACGCAGCTCCCAAGGTAATTAAACTGTGACACCTGCTCAAGACTGCAACCATTCAGATTAACTGAATCACAACCTGCCTGACCACTTTTCATCACTTTAGTTTTCTCTCTGTTTATAACCAAACCTACTGTACTACCAGTGTCATCAACAGTTCGAATGAAAGAGTTCATCTCATCAACATCATTTGCCAAAAGGGCTAAATCATCAGCATAATCTAAATCAGAATTTTTCGTATCTCCAGCCCATTTAAGGCCAAAAGCTTTCCCTTGAAGTGAATTTCGCATAACATAATCAACAACCAAACTAAAGAGAAAAGGAGACAAAATGCACCCTTGTCGAACACCAGAAGTAATGCTAACAACCAGTTGTCGAACACCAGAAGTAATTGCTACAAGACTTACCAACCCTCACACATGACTCAGTGTTATTATAGAGAGCTTTCATTATGTTAACTAACTTATACCATATGATCTCAAAATCAACCACAAATTATGACGTTCAACAGAGTCGAAAGCCTTTTTGAAATCAACAAAGCTAGCAACCAAAGGTTTCTGAAACTCTAAACATTTCTCAAGAATCTGCCTAAGTGAAAATATCTGATCCACACATCCCCTACCACTTCTGAATCCACATTGCTCATCACGCAATTGCCTGTCAACCAGATTCTTAATTCTATTAAGCACAATCATGGAAAGAACTTTACCTGGAACGGAGAGTAGGCTGATACCCCTATAGTTATCACAAGAACTGCGATCACCTTTTTTGAAAATAGGGATAATAATAGCTCTGGTAAAATCTTTAAGAACCATGCCTTTATCATAAAAGTCATTCAAAATTTCAGTCATCCAAATGGCAACTGAAACATTCCCAGCCCTAAGCATTTCCGTAGTAATTTCATCCACCCCTGGGGATTTATGACGTTTAAGTTTAGAAATAGCCAAACTAACTTCAGATTGTGTTATAGGGCCAACATTAAAGCCAACAATGCATCTATCCTCATTGCAAACAATGGGAGTAGAACTAACCACATTGTTTAGAACATCACTGAAATGCTCAGCCCACCTAGCCATGACAGAATCCTCACCTTCTATAACCTTGCCTTGTTTATCCTTCAATCCCTGTATACCTGTTCGTTTTCTACCACACAAAACATTAACTATCTGGTACAGCTCTCTGCTGTTGTGCTGTCTAACTGCTTCCTCAGCTTTGTCAGCAAGGCCATCAAGCCAAAGATTCTTATCAGTAGCTAACTGATCCTTTTCACGTTTATTAAGTTCTTTGTAATGCTTTCTATTAGGACTAGTAGGGTACTGATTAAGGACATTCCTGCAGTTCCTTCTTTCTGAAATAAGCTCAAGTGCCTTATCACTTAAATAATTCTGCCTCCTCTGTTCCTTTTTCCCTAAAAGAGTACTGTTAGTTTCCAAAAAAGCCTGTTTAAAATGGCCCCATTCTTCCTCAAATTCAGCATTAAGCAAACCATGACTGTCATAATGACTAAGTAACCTATCATGGTAAGCTTTAGCTATAACTGGGTCTTTCAGAGCTTCAGTATCAAAGGTATATTTTTTAACCCTAGCACAACACTTTTTAAGTTTAAGTTGCAAGACACTTTTAACAAGGTAATGGTCAGATCCAATTTCAGCTCCCCTATATGCCCTGGTATTTCTAACAGAACTAGCCCATTTGCTGTTAATTAATATATAATCAATCATATTCTTATGCAGCCCATCAGGTGAAACCCATGTGTATTTATGTATGTCGCGGTGTTTGTAATATGTGTTAGTTATTCTGAAACCATTGAGTTTACTTACCTGTAGGAGACGTTGCCCATTGCCATTGCAGCTACCAATACCAAAAGGGCCTATTACTCCTCCCCAAAGGTCAGAGTCGGTACCAACTTTGGCATTGAAGTCACCAAGAACAAGGGTAATATCTCCTTTCTTGACAGAATTCAAAATATCCTGAAGTTGTGCGTAAAACCTATCCTTCTCATCCCCATCAGAATCCTCAGTAGGGGCATAACAGCAGATAACATTCAAGTCTTTAATGCTTGTCTGAAATTTTGCTGTAAGAAACCTTTCATAATGCACTCATATCCTAGAAGAGCATCACTAGCATGTCTGCTGAGCTGCAGACCCAGGCCTTGGTGATGCTTTCCATCCTCCCTCCCTGTAAAGAGAAATGTAAAGTTATTTTTAAGTATCTCACCTTTACCTGTCCATCTGGTCTCTTGCAAGCCTAGAATATCTAGGTTATAGTGCTGGAATTCCTGCATGAGGACATCAAGAGAATAATCTCTATGTAATGTCCTCACGTTCCACGTTCCTGCAGAGAGAAAATGATTAGTAGGATTTTTAAAGAAATTAGGTTTATTGAGATTGGTAGGGCCAACAATATCAAACAGCCCCCTGATCGCAGGCATGGGGCAAAGACCTGTTCCTCCTCCGCTAAAGGCTGAAGTCACCGATGCTGGTAGGAACTTCAGGCACCACCTTTACAAGTGGACTTTTTCAAGAACCATATGGCCTGCCTGAGACACATTACTCCAGTTTAGGCTTGACGATGCCCAACTAGCTAAGTAAGGTTCAGGTACCTGCGATGGCCTCTAATTAGGATTATCCACCAGCTGATATAAGGTATCCCATGCCTCTGTTCACTTAGAGCTGGCAACCCAGAAGCAAACAGAAAACACAGCGGCAGACTCTCCCTCAACAGAGGCCCACCAGTGCAGCAAGTCCAGGATCCATAATCAAGCTCAAATCCATAAACAAGTCCAGTCTAGTAGGTATAAATGGTCAGCACCAGGACCCTGTGAAGTTGACCACTCCTCAGCAGGGTTGAAAAAAAAGAAAAAAGTGGCCATAGATGACCAGATCAGTAGGCCATACTGAACTGGCAGCCCTCCTATTCCGTTCCCTTCCAAAAGAGAGTATCTCTTTTGAAAGGTACTAACGGCCTGCACCACGAGAAGACGGGGTCGGACATTAGGTGCTAGACCTGTCTTCTTTATTTATACATTATGAAATCAGTAGTTTTCGAAGTTCATTGAAACATACTACTATTCACTGAATTTTAAAAAGGAGTAAGGGATTTTTTCTCCAATACTAACACTTATCGGCAAATGAAACGAAACTATAAGTCATAAAATATCTCCACAATGTCATGAGCAATTCACATAATAATAAAATCCTCCATTAATAATATATACAAAATATATTGTGAAAATTTAACACATGACATGTTGTCATGTGGGATATCAGAATTATTCTAGATACAGATAATAGCTTTTGTAGCACACTTTTATCACGTTTAGATAGAAATTTGGTGTTTACGTCACCATGAAGGACATTCTGGTCTCATATATATTAGTTGAATTTCCACTGGAAAAAATTGTTCAGAGCTTTACCCCTTCTCCATCGTAATGTTCACTGGTGTTATGTCGCTCGATGGATTGATTCTCAGTGCTCAATTTTTGTTACCTTTCTGTCGGATACAGGAAAAAACAGGCATAATTTTATGTTTCATATTCCTTATATAACTTTATTTCCCTTGTTTATTTCCGTATTCTTTTACATTATCATATCTTTGTTTTGGCATCGTTAATTGGCCAAGTGTACAAGGTAAAAATTGATAAAAGCAGATAACCCTTCGAGGGAAGAAAGTGAGCGTGAAGTGGCAAGATAGTAGGGGGGGGGGGGGCCTTCTCGCTCCTACTATCTTGCCATGATCACTCTGAGACATTGTCAAACAGGACCTTGTTAGAATTGGTGTGCAGTGGCCAGATGCAGTAGATGTAACTCAGGATAGACTTGTTTCGAGAACTAAATTGCACGGTCTGTTTGGACCTCCGTAGCCCATGACTGCTTCAGGATGATGATGATAATGAAGGATTTTTAATCTTCATTCGCAACTCCAGCCTCCAGACACCAGAAACAAGTTTTCGTGTTTTCACACACATCTTTCAGAAGCTAGCAGGAAAAGGAGGATTTTTGCTGCTGTCACCTGGATTCTGGAGTTCCATACAGTTACCAAACACGTACAGAGAGGCATATCTACCCTTTAGTGGGGTGGCAAAAAAGTGCTTTTTCATTAGTCGAATGGTTAAAGAGTGATCTTTAGCGAAAGGGTTAAAAAGGGTATTTCATCTCCGAAAGGGGCTTTTCTCATATTTTTATATAATCTAAGGATTTTTGTTCGTTAGAATTGATATACCTATCAGATACTGTAGTAGCATGAATTGTGAAATATTCCCATGGAAGAATCATCTGGCCGATATAATTACTCTCATGCGAGACCTATTCGTGAGAATCAGAAAACCAATAACACTCCTTCCAAATATTCCCTCATCCATCTGCTCGATATAATTATTCACATGGGAGACGAATTCGTGAAAACATTTCCGGTTGAAACATCATCTCATTAATTAGTCTATCCTCAAAAACATCTGCTCGAGTATTAATTAGCCTATCATTATATCCATCTCATATAGAAACATCATTAATTAGCTCATCTGAAAAACATTTGCTCTTCAGAGAAAGGATAAAAAGAGCTATGCATGAATTTGCATTCCTCATGAATAATTAAATCTGGCCGAGTGACAACCACTTACGACTTTCCTGTGACCTTCTTATATGGTCGGCCCGAGGCTATGCTGGGTCCATTCCACAATATGTACAAGAATGACAACAACGACTAGAAGAAATTCACCACTCCGTCAGAAATAACATCAACTTGGTAATCGAGAGAACCAAAACGAGGTACGAGATACGATACTAAAACATATGATTTTGAAAGGTTGAACATGGAAATGTTTTCAATCAAGAAGATCTTGTCTAGCTTTACAATCCACAAAGAAAGAAGAGACTTTCTCCTAAATTTCAGAAACCTTGGGAAGATCCATATACGGTAGTTAACAGGATTAATGACGTAGTGTATCGCGTTCGTCTACAGAATGCAAGTTGGTTCATGTGGATTGTTTGAGCTCGTTTCATCGAAGAAATGAAGAAGCTACCGAATCCAGAATTGTTGGGAACGAACAAGACCTAAGAAGAGGGTAATGTTACGACAGAAGAACGAGCAACAATGAAAGCGTGATGTGATGTCAGAATTACGTCAAGAGTGAATTAGAACAGTCCAAATCTCGAAATTTAACGTTATTCGAAGAGTAATAAAAAAGGGCGATTTTGAAATAGTGAGATTTACGGAAGAAATATTGTCAAGTAGAAACAAGTACTCTAATGCTTTGTTCCGTTAGTACATGAAGAATTACATAATTTGTTGTGTGCACGGCAGGACAAAAAGTTGATTAGTGTGGATTTATGTTAGTCAATTAATAAGGAAAAGGAATAATTCATTGTCTGAAGAGGGGTGATCAACGTCTGAAAAGAATTGGTTCTAATAAACCAGTATGCTTAGCGGCACTTTTGGAATGCTTGATGACTGAAATCCTTGAAGGAAGTCATTTGATGTATAGTCATTTAGTTTGTTTTAGGAATTGATAAGGTTATTCTTGATAGGTAACAGGTTTATTCGCAAGTATGATTATGACACTTCTCGAATATTGTAAAAGCAATTGTCTTCTTTAGATGATATTTTTTGATATTGATCAAAATATAGATTTGTGTTAGTTGAGTTGAGTTTATATAAATGTTTTTATCCCTACTTTTGTAATAAACTGCATTATTTTAGAATTATTTTGGCTAAATAATTTTTTGAACTCACGCTCAATTTCCATTCGTTAAATTTATAACATTATTAAAGAACATACAGATCGCCTTGATGAGAGGCTTCAATCTGTTTCCTAACAGTTATCCAGTGTGTCGATCAGAGGTAAAACTACATGATCCTCTGTTATTAAGGTGAGGCATAAAAGACATGACCAATTTTAGTTACTTCACGTAACAATAGGTCAACATACAAAAATAGCTCCCCAAAATGCCAACAAAAATTGCCCTCCCAAAAAAAAAGAATTATCATGTTATGTTAATGGAAATGTAACTTCGAAGCTCTATAACTTCTAATGAAAAAATATGACTGATGATAAATTACAGATCATAATCAATTCTATTTAAATTTCGATTTTCAACAAGATTCATTCAGTATTGAAAAAGGCACGGAAGCTTGAATATTTAGCAATAAATTATTTTTATAAATATCTTTAATAATTCCCTAGAAATTGATAAAATCTTTATTCGAACTTTTAAAATGCATATTTTATTGAATGATTTGAAACAATGCTAATTATTAAAGTTTTAATTAATTTCTGAGGAAAATTCTTCTGACTTTGTTTAACCTTTGAAAGTCTAAATTATTGTCTGTAGAGTTCATTTGAACAATCCGCAAATGCAGAAAGTCAATAGACTACATGTCTAACACTGAGATGAATTGACGTCGCGATAAACTAACTTTGCGATCATTTGACGTGTGATAATTTGTTTTGCGGTGAATTGAGTGCGATGAATTGACGAGACACCGTCGGACTATTTTCAATAATGGTAAAGGAAGACACCTGGATATGTCGAAAAGATTCTGGTAGAATCAATAGAACATCCAAAGCATAAAATATTACTTAAGATAACTAAAGCAGAAATATCTCTCATAAGGTACCAAAATTCCAATACACCATGCCTTCGTGCTCTTCACCTGCTTAAGGGAGCACGGTTAGAAGACGACTACGAAAATATGCTCGGCAGTCGCACTATCTATTACCTCATTAACATCGGATACCACCACATCCTCATCTGCACCTGCAGTAGTGCAAAGAGGTAGCTGCTTGGGGATAAAACTCGTATTGTGCTGTCTTCGAAACTGAGGAATCGGATTTTTCCTTGGGATTCAAGTGGTGCTGTATACATATCTAGATATATATCAGTGAGAGAAATAATCCCGCCTCCGTCAAGGAGAATTATACCGAGAATCATCTTAAGGGGAGCCATTAGTTAGTCCGTCTGGTCGTTACTAATGTCATACTGATGAAAAGAAATTGTGTTGAAACGATTATGGATATGGACTTTTGACATTTCAATGCTACATTCCAGAGAGTATTTTTCAACCGTACAATGCCTACCCATATACCTATCTCATACACGGCAGTTTAAATGATATGTATATGCTTCCTTAGCCTGTATGCTTTCCACATCATTTGTCTCTATGCTACGCTTGAGTCTGATGGATCATTCACTGGGACTGCATCTCATCCCTTTACCATATTGCTCAGTTTAAACACCAAGATGGCATTTGCCACATTTTCGACTCAATGCCAGAACGTTTGGCTGCTTGTATCACTGTTTATTGAGGGGGGCGGGGTGGGTCATTTGATAGTGCGCCAGACTCGTAATCTGCAATTCACAGGTTCCAGTCCTGCCTGGACTAGCTTTGTGATTTATATCACAAACCATCCTGCCCTTGGTCAGTAAGGGACACTGAAGAACATGGAAATTCTGTCGTCCGTCCTACGAGACGTTAAGCCATGGAAATAAAATCAACTTGGAGAGCCGTACACTGTACACTTTAAAGAACACGTCGTATGGCCTTAACGACAGGCTACTATTATAGTTATTGTTGGGTAAACGACCAGATCACAAGACCTGGTCGTTTAGCCAACTGGATTAAAAAACCTACTTTCCAGAGGAAACCCAACCTAACTGTTCATTGCCACCATACCCTTGTACACCTCATTTTCTTAAGCAAATACTGCTGAAATGATAGAGTAACCTGAACTTTTCTTGTCTACTTTGCGACTTGTCACTTTACTCATTTTTTGACCTCAAGGAGGACAATTTCAATGACGAGTAGTGTATACGAATATCATCGAAATTATCTTACACTACTAACATAATTTGCAAAATGAAATATTCCAATCACTTTATACGTAAAATTTGTGTAAAAAAAGTCAGCTAACAAATGATTAACTAAAAAACGATTATTTAACGATAATTCCGTAATCGATTTTATTATGATATAATTGTACTACTTGTTGCCAGATGTTCAGCAACCTCGTTAATCCCCGATTCTGTCTCACGACACTACCAAGTTAACGGAAAGCCGTGACTATCTAGGGTCGGGGACAAGAATACACCATGTATATGCATCTCGTCCCCAACCTCACATGGCAACAGTCCTATAGAAGGTAAGCTAACCTCCGGTAGAAACCTGAAATTTAATCTGTTCCCCGGTTAGCCATGAAGAAGGATATGTAAATCCAAGTTCGCTCGGCACCCGGGGTGGAGACTCTTAGTGGGGCACAGACTTTGAAAAGGGCTCGTGCCCACTAGGGGACAAAATCCGTTCAGCCGTGCCTTTGAACTGCTCCACGGAGCGCCTGATGTTGAGGTTTTGACACCGTCCAACCGGTCTACGAAACCGGTCAGCGATGTTTTCGACCTCGGTTGCTTTTGACTCTGTCCAACCGGGAGCCCAATCCGGTGAGCAACGTCTTCGACCGGTTGCTGGTCCCCCCACCATGACAAGGTGGTCCCCTATCGGGGGGATTATGATATAATACTGAAATTACAAATTTTATTTCGGAAATTAATGAATATTTTCCTTTAGTGCATATCCTCTTTGTTTCTGTTTTTATTAAATATTGCAGCATTCGCTCAAAAAATATTCGAACAATATGGTTGATTGCAGAATTCAGAAAAAAATATCTAGCAGAGATTTTTTTAGGAATTAGTGATCTGGCAAACTTCGTGTACTGTACACGAAGGACTAATTTCCAGATAACTAATTACCAGATCACTAATTTATAAAAAAAATCATTTCCAGATATTTTTTCTGAATTCTGTAATCAAACATAGTATTCGGATATTTGCTTGAGCAACTGTACATCATAATTATTTTTTAAATATTATAATTTTATTCATAAATTACTTTATGTATTTCAGCTGTGAAGCCACCATGTGACAACTGTAAGTAAACACTTTTCCATACTTGTAATCTGTTTAGAATATTTTATAAACCAAACATTCATAAAAAGAAAGTTTAAGGGATACAATAGTAGTTTAAATTTTTTCCTTGTGTTATTTTTTAGGTACAGCTTATTTGCCTTATTTTTATGTTTTGAAGTCAGGATATGCCGATCTGCATATACAGTTATCCAATGATGACAGTGTTAAAAAAAACTGCTTTTTCTACACTACATCTGAAATGGAATTTTTCAGTTGTGCAATGCTAGCCCATATAAGGTTCTCAAATTCTTACAATGCCTTAGAAGCAGTCGTTATGGTTTCTTACACTGAACCTTTTACCTTAACTATCGAACGGGACAGTAGAGAATTATACAAGAAACACCCCACAACCGTAGAAAGCCAGAAATTATTCCGTTATATAAATAAAAATTTAAGGCAGCAAAATTTCTAATAAAGGTAAGCACATTTCCGCATTTAAATTTAATCAGAAATGGGAAATATGGTTAAAGGCATTTTAGTGTTTGAAGAAAGCATATAACTTTTTTTTTTCAAACAATCATTGGGATGAGGTTATGCAAAGGACTTGGAAAACTCTTTCAAAAAGAGTATTTGTGCACAGAGAGACTCCGTTGGTTTGGCCGTGCTGCATGTATGTATAATTATAAATTAGTTAATAGAGTTAGTAACAGGATATACTTACTGGAGAACAGTATAAGGCCTCAGAAAATGTGGGAAACATAGGATACTGTGGGGAGACAATACCAAACAGGAACTTTCCTAAGAATTATTCTAGAGTGGTCAAATGCAACCAATGATGTTCTGTACCAGTACCGAAAATACCTATTTGGGCGCACGGAGTTAACTTGGATAATAATTTAAATTTTATTGAAATTCAATTCGTTAAACAATATTTGGTAATTAAAACTACACCCATTATATATCATCTGCAGTTGCTGCAGGAAATAACACTTAAAATATTGCTTATAGTCCAATAGAAAAAGGCAAGGTTTGATTACTGCACATCACCCTCGTGAAATTTGGTTTCTTTTTACTTTCAATATTGAATTAAATGATTTTTGACTTTCAAATCTTATAACCTTTTTTGTTTTTTCAGCTCAAAGTCCAAAAACAAGTAAGTTACACTTTCCTTATTAATTTTAAAATTCATTAATTATTAGGAGAATTAAAATTAAAAAAGTAGAAGCCTCGACTAACGATAAAAAGTTTATAGTTTTCTATAGAGCATTGTTCTCTAGATAAAATGTTTCTTCTTCATTTATGCATTTGAAGTTACTAGTCTTTGTACTTCATTCACATACATGCTAATAATCACTGAATTTCAAAAACGAGTAAATGATATTTTCTCTAATACTAAAACTTATCGGCAAATGAAACGAAACCATAAAGCACGAAATATCTAAACAATGTCATGAGTAATCTGCATAATATTACAATCCATCATTAATAATACATACAGAATATTTTGTGAAAACGTAACACACGACATGTTCTGATATGGGATATCAGAATTATGCTAGATACAGAAAATAGCGTTTGTAGTACACTTTTGTTAAGATTAGATAGAAATTTGGTATTTACGTCACCACGAAAAATATTCTGGTCTCATATTCATTACTTTAATTTCCCTTGGAACAAATTGTTCAGAGGTTTACCCCTTCTCCATCGCAAAGTTGACTGGTGTTATGTCGCTCGATTGATTGTTTGTCAGTTGCTCAATTTCTCTTACATTTCTGTCGGACACAGGAAAAAACACTTATAATATTTTGTTTCATATTCCTTATGTACCTTTATTCCCCTTGTTTATTTCCGTATTCTTTAACATTATCATATCTTTCTTTTGGAATCGTTAATTGGCCAAGTGTACAAGGTGAAAGTTGACTAAAAGCAGATAACGCTTCGAAGGAAGAAAGTGAGTGTGACAGTGGCAAGACTCTAGGGTCGGCCCTGCTCTCACACACTATCTGGCCACGGTCACTCCTACTTACGTCGGTGTCTTTTTCCATCATTACATTTCGTGACTAGTTTCCAATGCATAGGGACCTGCTCTATTTATTGGCATTTCCATTTGCATCACCCACGTGAATGGACGCGATACTTCTGCTTTGTATAATGTCATCATGGTGTATATATTAAACTGTCCACTAAGTGTATAATAGGAGGCACGTCGGACTGTGGCTCTAAAAGAATTGAGCAACATACAAATTCTGCCACATGTCTTCCAATTTGATTAACCAAAATGTTAAACGGTTTTGAAACTCATGGTGTTTAAACAAGATTGTTTCTACATCTCTCTAGCAATATAAGATTTTTTGTCAAATTCGTTTCTGAGATATGCTCATTTTTGGTTCTCAGTACGTTTTGCGAAGTTTGAGTTTTAGAGGACTAATGAAGACAAATGCTGTTAATAATATTTCTCCAAGCTCCACTTTATAATTTTTTTATTTTTGCACCCCCACTCTTTCGTTAATTGTTTTTAAGTCTGGTTTGAAATTAGTTATTGGCGAAGGTTTTGTGGAAGCATTTCAGAGTATGCAGTTGTACTATTGACGATTAATATACTTCACTAATTCACTGAACTCTCTATCACTTTTTAATTTAGAAATTATATTTTTGCTAGCAAATCTCTCTTTCATTGAAACAAAATTAAAAACTTCCGGAAAATATCACTTATGAAAATCTTTTAATCCTGAAATCAGCAATTTTTATTCTCTAACTGGTTTCTACACACCTATCGTAACAGACCACAGAACCATTCCCATCTGTAAAAATATTGAAAGAGAAACTAGGTATCAGAAAAAAGAAAAACTTGAGGAATAATGAAGAACTTCATTAAAAATGACTTTTATTATGTTATTAACAAATATAAAATTGATACATTTTTCGTTATATAAATAAAAATTTAACACAGCAAAATTTCTTATAAAGGTAATCACATTTTCTCATTTAAAGTTAATCAGAAATGGGAAATATGGTGTAAGGCATTTTAGTGTTTGAAGAAAGCAGATAACTTTTTTTTTCAAATAATCATTGGGATGAGGTTATGCAAAGGAGTTGGAAATCTCCTTCAAAAAAATTATTTGTGCAGAGAGAGACTCCGTTGGTTTGGCTGTGCTGCATGTATGTATAATTATAAAATAGTTAATAGAGTTAGTAACAAGATATACTTACTGGAGAACAGTATAAGGCCTCAGAAAATATGGGAAACATAGGATACTGTGGAGAGACAATACCAAACAGGACCTTTCGTAAGAATTGGTCTAGAGTGGTCAAATGCAACAAATGTTGTTCAGGAGCAGGGCCGAAACTACCTATTTTGGCGCCCGCAGTTAACCTGGATATCAGCTGCACGGAGCGAGAATGGACCCTGGCGCTGCTTTATCCAAGTCTGATCTCAGTTATTGATATTTAATTTAGCGAAATTTAAAGTAATAATTTAAATCTTTTCTAAATTCAACCGGTTAAACAATCTTTGATTATTTGAACTAAGTCCATTATATGTCATCTGCATTTCCCGCGAAAAATAACACTAAAAATGTTCCTTATAGTCCAATACAAAAAGACGCGGTTTGAATATTGCACATCACCCTCATCAATTTTTGTTTCTTTTTACTTTCAATATTGAATTAAATGATTTTTGACTTTTAAATATGATATTCTCATTTGTTGTTTTCAGCTCATGGACAAGGAACATGTAAGTTACTATTTCCTTATTAATTATAAATTGCAGGAAATATTAGAAAAATTAAAAGCAAAAGCCTCGACAAACCATAAAAATTTTATAATTTTCTATAGAACATTGTTCTCTAGATAAAATGCTTCTTCTTCATTTATACATTTTGAAGTCAGTTGTTTTCGAACTTCATTGAAATATAATACTAATCACTGTATTTTAAAAACGAGGAAGTGATTTTTTCTGCAACACCAAAACTTATAGGCAAATGAAACGAAACTATAAAGCATAAAATATCTACACAATGTCATGAGCAATCTGCATAATAATAAAATCCTCCATTAATAATATATACAAATATTTTGTGAAAATTTAACACAGGACATATTCTGATATGGGATATCAGAATTATGCTAGATACAGAAAAGAGCTTTTGTAGCACACTTTTATCAAGATTAGATACAAATTTGGTGAGTACGTCACCATGAACATTCTACTCTGATATTCATTACTTGAATTTCCTCTGGAATAAATTGATCAGAATTTTAACCTTTCTACATGGCAAAGCTGACTGTTATTATTTTAGCTCGATTGATTGATTCTCATTTACTCAATTTCCCTAATATTTCTCTCGGATACAGGAATAAACACACATAATTATATGTTTCATATTTCTTATATACTTTTATTTTCCTTGTTTATTTCCTTATTCTTTTACATTATCATGTCTTTGTTTTTTCATCGTTAATTGCCCAAGGGTACATGGTAAAAATTGACAAAAGTCGATAACACTTCGAGGGAAGAAAGTGAGTGTGACAGTGGCAACATCGTAGGGGCGACACTTCTCGCTCCTACTATCTCGCCATGATCACTCTCACTTACGTCGGTGCCATTGCGTATCATTACATTTCGTGACTGGTTTCCAATGCATAGAGACCTGCTCTATTCATAGGCATTTCCATTTGCCGCTCCCACGTGACTGGACGCGATACTTCTGCTTTTTGTAAGGTTATCGGAGTGTATATATTAATGTGTCAATTTTAGTGTATAATAGCAGACACGCCGGATTGGGGCTCATAAAAGAATTGAGCAACATACAAAAATGGCATATGTCTTCCAATTTGGTTAACTAAAACGTTAAATGGCTTTGCCATTTTTGGTTTTTAAATCAATATTCTTTCCATATCTCTAGCACTATAAGATTTTTTTTTGTCAAATTCATTACTGAGATATGCTCTTTTTTGTTTTCAGTACCTTTCGCCAAGTTTGAGTTTCGGAGGACTAATAAAGAGTAATGCTTTTAATAATGTTTCACAAAGTTCCGTTTTATCATTCTTTTATTTTTGCTCTCCACTGTTTCGTTAATTGTTTTAATGTCTGATTTGAAATTTGTTATTGGTGAAGTTTAGGTGGAAGCATTTCATAGTACGTATTTGTTCTATTGACGTTTAATATACTTCAGTAATTGACTGAAGTATCTATCATTTTTTAATTTAGAAATGATATTTTTGCTAAAAAATTTTTGTTTCATTGAAAAAAATTGAAAACTTACGGAAAATATCACTTATGAAAATCCTGGAATCCGGAAACCAGTAATTTCCATCTTCCAACTGGTTTCCACACACCTATCGCAACTCACCACAGAGCCATTTCCGTCTATAAAAATATTTAAAGACAAACTACGTGTCAGTAAAAGAAAAACTTGAGGAATAATGAAGAACTTAATTAAAAATGACTTTTTATGTCATTAACAAATATAAAATTGATAAATTATTCCATTATATAAATGAAAATTTATCGCAGGAAAATTTCTAATAAAGGTAAGCACATTTCCTCATTTAAGTTTAATCAGAAATGGAAAATATGGAGAAATTAATTTTACTGTTTGAAGAAAGCAGATAACTTTTTTTATCATATAATCGTTGGTATAAGGTTACGCAAAGGAGTTGGAAATCTCTTTCAAAAAGAATATTTGTGCAGAGAGAGAGACTCCGTTAGTTTGGCTGTGCTGCATGTATGTATAATTATAAATTAGTTAATAGAGTTAGTAACAGGATATACTTACTGGAGAACAGTATAAGGCCTCAGAAAGTGTGGGAAACATAGGATACAGTGGGGAGACAATATCAAACAGGACCTTTCGTTAGAATTGATCTAGAGTGGTAAAACGCAAAAAATGTTATTCAGGACCAGGGCCAAAAATTCCTATTTGTGCGCCAGGATTTAAGTGGATATCAGCTGCAAGTAGCGAGAATGGACCCTGACGCTCCTTTATCCAAGTCTAATCTTAGTTATTGATATAAAATTTAGCTAAATTTAAAGTAATAATTTACATTTAATTTAAATTCAACCCGTTCATGAATTTTGGTTTCTTTTTACTTTGAATATTGAATTAAATGATTTTTGAATTTTAAATCTTATATTCTCATTTGTTGTTTTCAGCTCAAGGACTAATAACGAGTAAGTTACTATATCCTTATTAATTGTAAATTTCGTTAATTATACTAAGAATTACAATGAAAAAACTAAAAGTCTCTTCAAACTATAAAATTTTATAATTTTCTATAGAACATTGCTCTCTAGATAAAATATTTCTTCTTTATTTTTACATTTTAAAGTCAGTAGTCTTCGAACGTCTTTCAAATATACTACTAATCAGAGAATTTTGAAAAGGAATAAGTGATTTTTTTCTATAATATTTAAACTTATAGGCAAATGAAAGAATCTATCAAGCATAAAATATCTACAGAATGTCATGAGCAATCTGCATAATATTAAAATCCTCCATTAATGGTATATACAGAATATTTTGTGAAAATTGGACACACGACATGTTGTCATATGGGATATCAGATTGTGCTACATACAGATACGCTTTTGTAGCATAATTTTATCAAGATTAGATAGAAATTTGGTGTTACGTCACCTGGAACAAATTGTTCAGAACTGTACCAATTCTCCATTGCAAAGTTGACTGGTGTTATGTCGGTCGATTGATTGATTCTCAGTTGCTCTTTTTCTCTTACATTACTGTCGGATACAGGAAGAAATACACATAATTTTATGTTTCATGTTACTTATATACCGTAATTTTCCTTGTTTATTTCCGTATTCTTTTACATTATCATATCTTTGTTTTGGCATCGTTTATACGCCAAGTGTACAAGATAAAAATTGAGAATATTAGATAACCCTTCGAGAAAATGAAGTGAGTGTGACAGTGGTAAGATAGTAGGGGTGGCCATGCTCGCACCAACTAACTGGCCATGGTCACACTCACTTACGTCGGTGTTTTTTCCATCATTACATTTCGTGACTGATTTCCAATGCACAGAGACCTGCTCTCTTTATAGGCATTGCTAGTAGCATATCCCTCGTGACTGGACGCCATACTTCTGCTTTGTATAATGTTATCGGGGTGTATATATTAATCTGTCCATTTAGTGTATAACAGTCGGTACGTCGGACTGGGGCTCATAAATGAATTGAGACACATAAAAATCTGGCACATGTCTTCCAATTTGATTAACCAAAATATTAAACGGTTTTGCCATTCATGGCTTTTAAATCAATTTTTTTTACATTTCTCTAATAATATAGGTTTTTTTGTCAAATTCATTACTGAGATATGCTCTTTTTTGGTTTTCAGTACCTTTCGCCAAGTTTGAGTTTCAGAGGAATAATCAAGACAAATGTTTTTAATAATATTTCTCCAAGTTCCACTTTATCATATTTTTATTTCTGTTCCCCACTCTTTCTTTAATTGTTTTTAAGTCTGATTTGAAATTAGTTATTGGCGAAGTTTAGGTAGAAGCATTTCGGAGTACGCGGTTGTTCTTATTAACGATTAATATACTTCAGTAATTGACTGAACTATCTATCAGTTTTTTAATTTAGAAATGATATTTTTACTAGAAATCGTTGTTGCACTGGAAAACGTTTGAAAAAAATTGAAAACGTTCGGAAAATATCAATTATGAAATTTCTCGAATCCGGAAATTAGTCATTTTTATTGTCTAATTTGTTCCTACACACCTATCGCTACAGGCCGCAGAACCATTGCCGTCCGTAAAAATATTTAAAAAGAAACTACGTATCAGTAAAAGAAACATTTAGGAATAATGAAGAAATTCATTAAAAATGACTTTTATTGTGTTATTAAAAAATATAAAATAGATAAATTATTCCGTTATATATATATATAAATTTAACGCAGCAAAATTTCTAATAAAGGTAAGCACCTTTCCGCTTTTTAATTTAATCAGAAATGGAAAATATGATGAAAGGCATTTTAATGTTTGAAGAAAGCAGATAACCTCTTTATCAAATATCATTGGATGAGGTTATGCAAAGGAGTTGAAAACGTCTTTCAAAAAGTATATTTGTGCAGAGAGAGACTCGGTTGCTTTCGCTGTGCTGCATGTATGTCTAATTATAGATTAGTTAATAGAGTTAGAAACAGGATATACATACTGGAGAACAGTATAAGGTCTCAGAAATTTATGAAACGTAGGATACAGTGGGGAGAGAATATCAAACAGTATTTTTCGTTAGAATTGGTCTACAGTGGTCAAATGCAACAAATGTTGTTCAGGACCTGGGCCGAAAGTACCTATTTTGGTGCCTGGAGTTAACCTGGATATCAGCTACACGAAACGAGAATGAACCTTGACTTCCCTTTATCCAAGTCTGATCTTAGTTATTGAAATTTAATTTAACTAAATTTAAATTAATAATTTTATTTTTATTTAAATTCAATCCGTTCGTGAATTTTGTTTCATTTTACTTTCAATATTGAATTAAATGATTTTTGACTTTAAAATCTTATACGCTTTTTTGTTTTTTTCAGCTCAAAGTCCAAAAACAAGTAAGTTACTCTTTCCTTATTAATTTTAAAATTCATTAATTATTCATCATCATCATCATCATCATCCTCAAGCAGCCAAGGGCTACGGAGGTCCGTATCTGTCCTGAGCTACATCCGCTGCATCCGGCCACTGTACACCAATTCTAACAAGGTCCTGTTTGACATTGTCTGCCCACCGCATCCTAGGTCTCCCCCTCCTTCTGAGGCCTCTAGGCACACTGTTCATAACCCTATTCGCCAATCTATAATTATCCATACGGGCAACATGGCCAAACCAGCGGAGTCTCTCTCTGCAAAATATGCTGCTTAAAGGAGGTTGCTGACTCCTTTGCCTAACCTCATCATTAGTTACAAAGTTAAACCACCTAATACCCAAGATACTACGTAAGCATCTAGAATCAAAAGCATCTAGCTTCCTGTTATCTTGCTTACACAGCATCCAAGTTTCACTATCATAACTAACCCTAGAAAGAACCAAACTATTATACAGTCTAATTTTAATCTTTAGGTGTATACGCCTATTTCTCCACAATCTCCATAGATTCTTAAAAGTCCCGGCAGCAATACCTATTCGTCTGTTAATCTCATGCCGCACATCACCAGTATCAGTTACGCAGCTCCCAAGGTAATTAAACTGTGACACCTGCTCAAGACTGCAACCATTCAGATTAACTGAATCACAACCTGCCTGACCACTTTTCATCACTTTAGTTTTCTCTCTGTTTATAACCAAACCTACTGTACTACCAGTGTCATCAACAGTTCGAATGAAAGAGTTCATCTCATCAACATCATTTGCCAAAAGGGCTAAATCATCAGCATAATCTAAATCAGAATTTTTCGTATCTCCAGCCCATTTAAGGCCAAAAGCTTTCCCTTGAAGTGAATTTCGCATAACATAATCAACAACCAAACTAAAGAGAAAAGGAGACAAAATGCACCCTTGTCGAACACCAGAAGTAATGCTAACAACCAGTTGTCGAACACCAGAAGTAATTGCTACAAGACTTACCAACCCTCACACATGACTCAGTGTTATTATAGAGAGCTTTCATTATGTTAACTAACTTATACCATATGATCTCATAATCAACCACAAATTATGACGTTCAACAGAGTCGAAAGCCTTTTTGAAATCAACAAAGCTAGCAACCAAAGGTTTCTGAAACTCTAAACATTTCTCAAGAATCTGCCTAAGTGAAAATATCTGATCCACACATCCCCTACCACTTCTGAATCCACATTGCTCATCACGCAATTGCCTGTCAACCAGATTCTTAATTCTATTAAGCACAATCATGGAAAGAACTTTACCTGGAACGGAGAGTAGGCTGATACCCCTATAGTTATCACAAGAACTGCGATCACCTTTTTTGAAAATAGGGATAATAATAGCTCTGGTAAAATCTTTAAGAACCATGCCTTTATCATAAAAGTCATTCAAAATTTCAGTCATCCAAATGGCAACTGAAACATTCCCAGCCCTAAGCATTTCCGTAGTAATTTCATCCACCCCTGGGGATTTATGACGTTTAAGTTTAGAAATAGCCAAACTAACTTCAGATTGTGTTATAGGGCCAACATTAAAGCCAACAATGCATCTATCCTCATTGCAAACAATGGGAGTAGAACTAACCACATTGTTTAGAACATCACTGAAATGCTCAGCCCACCTAGCCATGACAGAATCCTCACCTTCTATAACCTTGCCTTGTTTATCCTTCAATCCCTGTATACCTGTTCGTTTTCTACCACACAAAACATTAACTATCTGGTACAGCTCTCTGCTGTTGTGCTGTCTAACTGCTTCCTCAGCTTTGTCAGCAAGGCCATCAAGCCAAAGATTCTTATCAGTAGCTAACTGATCCTTTTCACGTTTATTAAGTTCTTTGTAATGCTTTCTATTAGGACTAGTAGGGTACTGATTAAGGACATTCCTGCAGTTCCTTCTTTCTGAAATAAGCTCAAGTGCCTTATCACTTAAATAATTCTGCCTCCTCTGTTCCTTTTTCCCTAAAAGAGTACTGTTAGTTTCCAAAAAAGCCTGTTTAAAATGGCCCCATTCTTCCTCAAATTCAGCATTAAGCAAACCATGACTGTCATAATGACTAAGTAACCTATCATGGTAAGCTTTAGCTATAACTGGGTCTTTCAGAGCTTCAGTATCAAAGGTATATTTTTTAACCCTAGCACAACACTTTTTAAGTTTAAGTTGCAAGACACTTTTAACAAGGTAATGGTCAGATCCAATTTCAGCTCCCCTATATGCCCTGGTATTTCTAACAGAACTAGCCCATTTGCTGTTAATTAATATATAATCAATCATATTCTTATGCAGCCCATCAGGTGAAACCCATGTGTATTTATGTATGTCGCGGTGTTTGTAATATGTGTTAGTTATTCTGAAACCATTGAGTTTACTTACCTGTAGGAGACGTTGCCCATTGCCATTGCAGCTACCAATACCAAAAGGGCCTATTACTCCTCCCCAAAGGTCAGAGTCGGTACCAACTTTGGCATTGAAGTCACCAAGAACAAGGGTAATATCTCCTTTCTTGACAGAATTCAAAATATCCTGAAGTTGTGCGTAAAACCTATCCTTCTCATCCCCATCAGAATCCTCAGTAGGGGCATAACAGCAGATAACATTCAAGTCTTTAATGCTTGTCTGAAATTTTGCTGTAAGAAACCTTTCATTAATGCACTCATATCCTAGAAGAGCATCACTAGCATGTCTGCTGAGCAGCAGACCCACGCCTTGGTGATGCTTTCCATCCTCCCTCCCTGTAAAGAGAAATTTAAAGTTATTTTTAAGTATCTCACCTTTACCTGTCCATCTGGTCTCTTGCAAGCCTAGAATATCTAGGTTATAGTGCTGGAATTCCTGCATGAGGACATCAAGAGAATAATCTCTATGTAATGTCCTCACGTTCCACGTTCCTGCAGAGAGAAAATGATTAGTAGGATTTTTAAAGAAATTAGGTTTATTGAGATTGGTAGGGCCAACAATATCAAACAGCCCCCTGATCGCAGGCATGGGGCAAAGACCTGTTCCTCCTCCGCTAAAGGCTGAAGTCACCGATGCTGGTAGGAACTTCAGGCACCACCTTTACAAGTGGACTTTTTCAAGAACCATATGGCCTGCCTGAGACACATTACTCCAGTTTAGGCTTGACGATGCCCAACTAGCTAAGTAAGGTTCAGGTACCTGCGATGGCCTCTGATTAGGATTATCCACCAGCTGATATAAGGTATCCCATGCCTCTGTTCACTTAGAGCTGGCAACCCAGAAGCAAACAGAAAACACAGCGGCAGACTCTCCCTCAACAGAGGCCCACCAGTGCAGCAAGTCCAGGATCCATAATCAAGCTCAAATCCATAAACAAGTCCAGTCTAGTAGGTATAAATGGTCAGCACCAGGACCCTGTGAAGTTGACCACTCCTCAGCAGGGTTGAAAAAAAAGAAAAAAGTGGCCATAGATGACCAGATCAGTAGGCCATACTGAACTGGCAGCCCTCCCCTTCCGTTCCTTTCCAAAAGAGAGTATCTCTTTTGAAAGGTACTAACGGCCTGCACCACGAGAAGGCGGGGTCGGACATTAGGTGCTAGACCTGTCTTCTTTATTTATACATTATGAAATCAGTAGTTTTCGAAGTTCATTGAAACATACTACTATTCACTGAATTTTAAAAAGGAGTAAGGGATTTTTTCTCCAATACTAACACTTATCGGCAAATGAAACGAAACTATAAGTCATAAAATATCTCCACAATGTCATGAGCAATTCACATAATAATAAAATCCTCCATTAATAATATATACAAAATATATTGTGAAAATTTAACACATGACATGTTGTCATGTGGGATATCAGAATTATTCTAGATACAGATAATAGCTTTTGTAGCACACTTTTATCACGTTTAGATAGAAATTTGGTGTTTACGTCACCATGAAGGACATTCTGGTCTCATATATATTAGTTGAATTTCCACTGGAAAAAATTGTTCAGAACTTTACCCCTTCTCCATCGTAATGTTCACTGGTGTTATGTCGCTCGATGGATTGATTCTCAGTGCTCAATTTTTGTTACCTTTCTGTCGGATACAGGAAAAAACAGGCATAATTTTATGTTTCATATTCCTTATATAACTTTATTTCCCTTGTTTATTTCCGTATTCTTTTACATTATCATATCTTTGTTTTGGCATCGTTAATTGGCCAAGTGTACAAGGTAAAAATTGATAAAAGCAGATAACCCTTCGAGGGAAGAAAGTGAGCGTGAAGTGGCAAGATAGTAGGGGGGGGGGGCTTTCTCGCTCCTACTATCTTGCCATGATCACTCTGAGACATTGTCAAACAGGACCTTGTTAGAATTGGTGTGCAGTGGCCAGATGCAGTAGATGTAACTCAGGATAGACTTGCTTCGAGAACTAAATTGCACGGTCTGTTTGGACCTCCGTAGCCCATGACTGCTTCAGGATGATGATGATAATGAAGGATTTTTAATCTTCATTCGCAACTCCAGCCTCCAGACACCAGAAACAAGTTTTCGTGTTTTCACACACATCTTTCAGAAGCTAGCAGGAAAAGGAGGATTTTTGCTGCTGTCACCTGGATTCTGGAGTTCCATACAGTTACCAAACACGTACAGAGAGGCATATCTACCCTTTAGTGGGGTGGCAAAAAAGTGCTTTTTCATTAGTCGAATGGTTAAAGAGTGATCTTTAGCGAAAAGGTTAAAAAGGGTATTTCATCTCCGAAAGGGGCTTTTCTCATAATTTTTATATAATCTAAGGATTTTTGTTCGTTAGAATTGATATACCTATCAGATACTGTAGTAGCATGAATTGTGAAATATTCCCATGGAAGAATCATCTGGCCGATATAATTACTCTCATGCGAGACCTATTCGTGAGAATCAGAAAACCAATAACACTCCTTCCAAATATTCCCTCATCCATCTGCTCGATATAATTATTCACATGGGAGACGAATTCGTGAAAACATTTCCGGTTGAAACATCATCTCATTAATTAGTCTATCCTCAAAAACATCTGCTCGAGTATTAATTAGCCTATCATTATATCCATCTCATATAGAAACATCATTAATTAGCTCATCTGAAAAACATTTGCTCTTCAGAGAAAGGATAAAAAGAGCTATGCATGAATTTGCATTCCTCATGAATAATTAAATCTGGCCGAGTGACAACCACTTACGACTTTCCAGTGACCTTCTTATATGGTCGGCCCGAGGCTATGCTGGGTCCATTCCACAATATGTACAAGAATTACAACAACGACTAGACGAAATTCACCACTCCGTCAGAAATAACATCAACTTGGTAATCGAGAGAACCAAAACGAGGTACGAGATACGATACTAAAACATATGATTTTGAAAGGTTGAACATGGAAATGTTTTCAATCAAGAAGATCTTGTCTGGCTTTACAATCCACAAAGAAAGAAGAGACTTTCTCCTAAATTTCAGAAACCTTGGGAAGATCCATATACGGTAGTTAACAGGATTAATGACGTAGTGTATCGCGTTCGTCTACAGAATGCAAGTTGGTTCATGTGGATTGTTTGAGCTCGTTTCATCGAAGAAATGAAGAAGCTTCCGAATCCAGAATTGTTGGGAACGAACAAGACCTAAGAAGAGGGTAATGTTACGACAGAAGAACGAGCAACAATGAAAGCGTGATGTGATGTCAGAATTACGTCAAGAGTGAATTAGAACAGTCCAAATCTCGAAATTTAACGTTATTCGAAGAGTAATAAAAAAGGGCGATTTTGAAATAGTGAGATTTACGGAAGAAATATTGTCAAGTAGAAACAAGTACTCTTATGCTTTGTTCCGTTAGTACATGAAGAAATACATATTTTGTTGTGTGCACGGCAGGACAAAAAGTTGATTAGTGTGGATTTATGTTAGTCAATTAATAAGGAAAAGGAATAATTCATTGTCTGAAGAGGGGTGATCAACGTCTGAAAAGAATTATTTCTAATAAACCAGTATGCTTAGCGGCAGTTTTGGAATGCTTGATGACTGAAATCCTTGAAGGAAGTCATTTGATGTATAGTCATTTAGTTTGTTTTAGGAATTGATAAGGTTATTCTTGATAGGTAACAGGTTTATTCGCAAGTATGATTATGACACTTCTCGAATATTGTAAAAGCAATTGTCTTCTTTAGATGATATTTTTTGATATTGATCAAAATATAGATTTGTGTTAGTTGAGTTGAGTTTATATAAATGTTTTTATCCCTACTTTTGTAATAAACTGCATTATTTTAGAATTATTTTGGCTAAATAATTTTTTGAACTCACGCTCAATTTCCATTCGTTAAATTTATAACATTATTAAAGAACATACAGATCGCCTTGATGAGAGGCTTCAATCTGTTTCCTAACAGTTATCCAGTGTGTCGATCAGAGGTAAAACTACATGATCCTCTGTTATTAAGGTGAGGCATAAAAGACATGACCAATTTTAGTTACTTCACGTAACAATAGGTCAACATACAACAATAGCTCCCCAAAATGCCAACAAAAATTGCCCTCCCAAAAAAAAGAATTACCATGTTATGTTAATGGAAATGTAACTTCGAAGCTCTATAACTTCTAATGAAAAAATATGACTGATGATAAATTACAGATCATAATCAATTCTATTTAAATTTCGATTTTCAACAAGATTCATTCAGTATTGAAAAAGGCACGGAAGCTTGAATATTTAGCAATAAATTATTTTTATAAATATCTTTAATAATTGCCTAGAAATTGATAAAATCTTTATTCAAACTTTTAAAATGCATATTTTATTGAATGATTTGAAACAATGCTAATTATTAAAGTTTTAATTAATTTCTGAGGAAAATTCTTCTGACTTTGTTTAACCTTTGAAAGTCGAAATTATTGTCTGTAGAGTTCATTTGAACAATCCGCAAATGCAGAAAGTCAATAGAACTACATGTCTAACACTGCGATGAATTGACGTCGCGATAAACTAACTTTGCGATCATTTGACGTGTGATAATTTGTTTTGCGGTGAATTGAGTGCGATGAATTGACGAGACACCGTCGGACTATTTTCAATAATGGTAAAGGAAGACACCTGGATATGTCGAAAAGATTCTGGTAGAATCAATAGAACATCCAAAGCATAAAATATTACTTAAGATAACTAAAGCAGAAATATCTCTCATAAGGTACCAAAATTCCAATACACCATGCCTTCGTGCTCTTCACCTGCTTAAGGGAGCACGGTTAGAAGACGACTACGAAAATATGCTCGGCAGTCGCACTATCTATTACCTCATTAACATCGGATACCACCACATCCTCATCTGCACCTGCAGTAGTGCAAAGAGGTAGCTGCTTGGGGATAAAACTCGTATTGTGCTGTCTTCGAAACTGAGGAATCGGATTTTTCCTTGGGATTCAAGTGGTGCTGTATACATATCTAGATATATATCAATGAGAGAAATAATCCCGCCTCCGTCAAGGAGAATTATACCGAGAATCATCTTAAGGGGAGCCATTAGTTAGTCCGTCTGGTCGTTACTAATGTCATACTGATGAAAAGAAATTGTGTTGAAACGATTATGGATATGGACTTTTGACATTTCAATGCTACATTCCAGAGAGTATTTTTCAACCGTACAATGCCTACCCATATACCTATCTCATACACGGCAGTTTAAATGATATGTATATGCTTCCTTAGCCTGTGTGCTTTCCACATCATTTGTCTTTATGCTACGCTTGAGTCTGATGGATCATTCAATGGGACTGTATCTCATCCCTTTACCATATTGCTCAGTTTAAACACCAAGATGGCATTTGCCACATTTTCGACTCAATGCCAGAACGTTTGGCTGCTTGTATCACTCTTTATTGAGGGGGGCGGGGTGGGTCATTTGATAGTGCACCAGACTCGTAATCTGCAGTTCACAGGTTCCAGTCCTGCCTGGACTAGCTTTGTGATTTATATCACAAACCATCCTGCCCTTGGTCAGTAAGGGACACTGAAGAACATGGAAATTCTGTCGTCCGTCCTACGAGACGTTAAGCCATGGAAATAACATCAACTTGGAGAGCCGTACACTGTACACTTTAAAGAACACGTCGTATGGCCTTAACGACAGGCTACTATTATAGTTATTGTTGGGTAAACGACCAGATCACAAGACCTGGTCGTTTAGCCAATTGGATTAAAAAACCTACTTTCCAGAGGAAACCCAACCTAACTGTTCATTGCCACCATACCCTTGTACACCGCATTTTCTTAAGCAAATACTGCTGAAATGATAGAGTAACCTGAACTTTTCTTGTCTACTTTGCGACTTGTCACTTTACTCATTTTTTGACCTCAAGGAGGACAATTTCAATGACGAGTAGTGTATACGAATATCATCGAAATTATCTTACACTACTAACATAATTTGCAAAATGAAATATTCCAATCACTTTATACGTAAAATTTGTGTAAAAAAATGTCAGCTAACAAATGATTAACTAAAAAACGATTATTTAAGGATAATTCCGTAATCGATTTTATTATGATATAATTGTACTACTTGTTGCCAGATGTTCAGCAACCTCGTTAATCCCCGATTCTGTCTCACGACACTACCAAGTTAACGGAAAGCCGTGACTATCTAGGGTCGGGGACAAGAATACATCATGTATATGCATCTCGTCCCCAACCTCACATGGCAACAGTCCTATAGAAGGTAAGCTAACCTCCGGTAGAAACCTGAAATTTAATCTGTTCCCCGGTTAGCCATGAAGAAGGATATGTAAATCCAAGTTCGCTCGGCACCCGGGGTGGAGACTCTTAGTGGGGCACAGACTTTGAAAAGGGCTCGTGACCACTAGGGGACAAAATCCGTTCAGCCGTGCCTTTGAACTGCTCCACGGAGCGCCTGATGTTGAGGTTTTGACACCGTCCAACCGGTCTACGAAACCGGTCAGCGATGTTTTCGACCTCGGTTGCTTTTGACTCTGTCCAACCGGGAGCCCAATCCGGTGAGCAACGTCTTCGACCGGTTGCTGGTCCCCCCACCATGACAAGGTGGTCCCCTATCGGGGGGATTATGATATAATACTGAAATTACAAATTTTATTTCGGAAATTAATGAATATTTTCCTTTAGTGCATATCCTCTTTGTTTCTGTTTTTATTAAATATTGCAGCATTCGCTCAAAAAATATTCGAACAATATGGTTGATTGCAGAATTCAGAAAAAAATATCTAGCAAAGATTTTTTTAGGAATTAGTGATCTGGCAAACTTCGTGTACTGTACACGAAGGACTAATTTCCAGATAACTAATTACCAGATCACTAATTTCTAAAAAAATCATTTCCAGATATTTTTTCTGAATTCTGTAATCAAACATAGTGTTCGGATATTTGCTTGAGCAACTGTACATCATAATTATTTTTTAAATATTATAATTTTATTCATAAATTACTTTATGTATTTCAGCTGTGAAGCCACCATGTGACAACTGTAAGTAAACACTTTTCCATACTTGTAATCTGTTTAGAATATTTTATAAACCAAACATTCCTAAAAAGAAAGTTCAAGGGATACAATAGTAGTTTAAAATTTTTCCTTGTGTTATTTTTTAGGTACAGCTTATTTGCCTCATTTTTATGTTTTGAAGTCAGGATATGCCGATCTTCATATACAGTTATCCAATGATGACGAGTTAAAAAAAACTGCTTTTTCTACACTATATCTAAAATGGAATTTCTCAGTTGTGCAATGCTAGCCCATATAAGGTTCTCAAATTCTTACAATGCCTTAGAAGTAGTCGTTATGGTTTCTTACACTGAACCTTTTACCTTAACTATCGAACGGGACAGTAGAGAATTATACAAGAAACACCCCACAACCGTAGAAAGCCAGAAATTATTCCGTTATATAAATAACAATTTAAGGCAGCAAAATTTCTAATAAAGGTAAGCACATTTCCGCATTTAAATTTAATCAGAAATGGGAAATATGGTGAAAGGCATTTTAGTGTTTGAAGAAAGCATATAACTTTTTTTTTCAAACAATCATTGGGATGAGGTTATGCAAAGGACTTGGAAAACTCTTTCAAAAAGAGTATTTGTGCACAGAGAGACTCCGTTGGTTTGGCTGTGCTGCATGTATGTATAATTATAAATTAGTTAATAGAGTTAGTAACAGGATATACTTACAGGAGAACAGTACAAGGTCTCAGAAAATGTGGGAATCATAGGATACAGTGGGGAGACAATATCAAACAGGACGTTTCGTAAGAATTGTTCCAGAGTGGTCAAATGCAACCAATGATGTTCTGGACCAGGGCCGAAAATACCTATTTGGGCGCCCGGAGTTAACCTGGATAACAGCTACATGAAACGAAAATGGACCCTGACGCTCCTTTATCCAATTCTGATCTTAGTTATTGATATACAATTTAGCTAAATTTAAAGTTATAATATAAATTTTATTGAAATTCAACCCGTTAAAAATCTTTGTTAATTTAAACTAAGCCCATTATGTATCATCTGCAGTTGTGCAGGAAATAACAGTTAAAATATTGCTTATAGTCCAATAGAAAAAGGCAAGGTTTGATTAATGCACATCACCCTCGTGAATTTTGGTTCCTTTTTACTTTCAATATTGAATTAAATGATTTTTGACTTTCAAATCTTATACTCTTTTTGGGTTTTTTCAGCTCAAAGTCCAAAAACAAGTAAGTTATTTTTCTTTATTAATTTAAAATTCATTAATTATTATGACAATTAAAATTAAAAAAGTAAAAGCCTCGACTAACGATAAAATTTTATAGAGATTCCTAGCAATTCTCTAGATAAAATGTTTCTTCATTTATACATTTGAAGTTACTAGTCTTTGTGCTTCATTCACATACATGCTAATAATCACTGAATTTCAAAAACGAGTAAATGATATATTTTGTAACAATAAAACTTATCGGCAAATGAAACGAAACTATAAAGCACGAAATATCTACACAATGTCATGAGTAATCTGCATAATATTGAAATCCTTCATTAATAATATATACAGAATATTTTGTGAAAACTTAACACACGACATGTTCTGATATGGGATATCAGAATTATGCTAGATACAGAAAATAGCTTTTGTAGTACACTCTTATTAAGATTAGATAGAAATTTGGTATCTACGTCACCATGAAAAATATTCTGGTCTCATATTCATTACTTTAATTTCCCTTGGAACAAAATGTTCAGAGGTTTACCCCTTCTCCATCGCAAAGTTGACTGGTGTTATGTCACTCGATTGATTGATTGTCAGTTGCTCAATTTTTCTTACATTTCTGTCCGACACAGGAAAAAGCATTTATAATATTATGTTTCATATTCCTTATATACCTTTATTTCCCTTGTTTATTTCCGTATTCTTTCACATTATCATATCTTTGTTTTGGCATCGTTAATTGGCCAAGTGTACAAGGTGAAAGTTGACTAAAAGCAGATAACCCTTTGAGAGAAGAAAGTGAGTGTGTCAGTGGCAAGATAGTAGGGTCGGCCCTGCTCGCACATACTCTCTGGCCACGGTCACTCCTACTTACGTCGGTGTCTTTTTCCATCATTACATTTCGTGACTAGTTTCCAATGCATAGGGACCTGCTCTATTTATTGGCATTTCCATTTCCATCACCCACGTGAATGGACGCGATACTTCTGCTTTGTAAAATGTCATCATGGTATATATATTAAACTGTCCACTTAGTGTATCATAGCAGGCACGTCGGACTGGGGCTCTAAAAGAATTGAGCAACATACAAAATCTGCCAAATGTCTTCCAATTTGATTAACCAAAATGTTAAACGGTTTTGAAATTCATGATGTTTAAACAAGATTTTTTTCTATATCTCTAGCAACATAAGATTATTTTTGTCAAATTCGTTTCTGAGATATGCTCATTTTTGTTTCTCAGCACCTTTTGCGAAGTTTGAGTTTTAGAGGACTAATGAAGACAAATGCTTTTAATAATATTTCTCGAAACTCCATTTTATATTTTTTTTTTATTTTTGCACCCTACTCTTCCGTTAATTGTTTTTAAGTCTGGTTTGAAATTAGTTATTGGCGAAGTTTTGTGGAAGCATTTCAGAGTATGCGGTTGTACTAATGACGATTAATATACTTCACTGATTCACTGAACTCTCTATCATTTTTTAATTTAGAAATGATTTTTTGCTAGCAAATCTTTGTTCATTGAAACAAAATTAAAAACTTACGGAAAATATCATTTATGAAAATCTTTTAATCCTGAAATCAGCAATTTTTATTCTCTAACTGGTTTCTACACACCTATCGTAACAGACCACAGAACCATTCCCGTCTGTAAAAATATTGAAAGAGAAACTAGGTATCAGAAAAAAGAAAAACTTGAGGAATAATGAAGAACTTCATTAAAAATGACTTTTATTATGTTATTAATAAATATAAAATTGATACATTTTTCGTTATATAAATAAAAATTTAACACAGCAAAATTTCTTATAAAGGTAAGCACATTTTCTCATTTAAAGTTAATCAGATATGGGAAATATGGTGTAAGGCATTTTAGTGTTTGAAGAAAGCAGATAACTTTTTTTTTCAAATAATCATTGGGATGAGGTTATGCAAAGGAGTTGGAAATCTCATTCAAAAAAATTATTTGTGCAGAGAGAGACTCCGTTGGTTTGGCTGTGCTGCATGTATGTATAATTATAAAATAGTTAATAGAGTTAGTAACAGGATATACTTACTGGAGAACAGTACAAGGTCTCAGAAAATATGGGAAACATAGGATACTGTGGGGAGACAATACCAAACAGGATCTTTCGTAAGAATTGGTCTAGAGTGGTCAAATGCAACAAATGTTGTTCAGGAGCAGGGCCGAATCTACCTATTTTGGCGCCCGCAGTTAACCTGGATATCAGCTGCACGGAGCGAGAATGGAACCTGGCGCTCCTTTATCCAAGTCTGATCTCAGTTATTGATATTTAATTTAGCTAAATTTAAAGTAATAATTTAAATCTTATTTAAATTCAACCGGTTAAACAATCTTTGATAATTTGAACTAAGTCCATTATATGGCATCTGCATTTGCCGCGAGAAAAAACACTAAAAATATTCCTTATAGTCCAATACAAAAAGACACGGTTTGAGTATTGCACATCACCCTCATGAATTTTGGTTTCATTTTACTTTCAATATTGAATTAAATGATTTTTGACTTTTAAATCTGATATTCTCGTTTGTTGTTTTCAGCTCATGGACCACAAACAAGTAAGTTAATATTTCCTTATTAATTGTAAATTGCAGGAAATATTAGAAGAATTAAAAGCAAAACCCTCGACAAACCAGAAATATTTTAGAATTTTCTATAGAACATTGTTCTGTAGATAAAATGTTTCTTCTTCATTTATACATTTTGAAGTCAGTTGTTTTCGAACTTCATTGAAATATACTAAAATCACTGTATTTTAAAAACGAGGAAGTGACTTTTTCTCCGATACCAAAACTTATAGGCAAATGAAATGAAACTATAAAGCATAAAATATCTCACAATGTCATGAGCAATCTGCATAATAATAAAATCCTCCATTAATAATATATACAAATATTTTGTGAAAATTTAAAACAGGACATGTTCTGATATGGGATATTAGAATTATGCTAGATAGAGAAAATAGCTTTTTTAGGATACTTTTATCAAGATTGGATACAAATTTTGCGACTACGTCACCATGAAGAACAGACTTGTCTCATATTCATTACTTGAATTTCCTCTGGAACAAATTGATCAGAGCTTTAACCTTTCTACATGGCAAAGTTGACTGTTGTTATTTTAGGTCGATTGATTGATTCTCATTTGCTCAATTTCCCTAACATTTCGGTCGGATACAGGAATAAACACACATAATTATATGTTTCATATTTCTTATATACTTTTATTTTCCTTGTTTATTTCCTTATTCTAGAGGGCCGAAACTACCTATTTTGGCAGGGCCGAAACTACTTATTTTGGCGCCCGCAGTTAACCTGGATATCAGCTGCACGGAGCGAGAATGGACCCTGGCGCACCTTTGTCCAAGTCTGATCTCAGTTATTGATATTTAATTTAGCTAAATTTAAAGTAATAATTTAAATCTTATTTAAATTCAACCGGTTAAACAATCTTTGATAATTTGAACTAAGTCCATTATATGTCATCTGCATTTGCCGCGAGAAATAACACTAAAAATATTCCTTGTAGTCCAATACAAAAAGACAAGTTTGATTACTGCACATCACCCTCATGAATTTTGGTTTCTTTTTCTTTCATTATTGAATTAAATGATTTTTGACTTTCAAATCTTATACTCTTTTTTGTTTTTTTCAGCTCAAAGTGCAAAAACAAGTAAGTTACTCTTTCCTTATTAATTTTAAATTGCAGGAAATATTAGAAGAATTAAAAGCAAAAGCCTTCACAAACCATAAAAATTTTATAATTTTCTATGGAACGTTGTTCTGTAGATAAAATGTTTCTTCTTCATTTATACATTTGAAGTTAGTAGTCTTCGAAGTTCATTCAAACATGCTAATTATCACTGAATTTGAAAAACGAGTAAATGATTTTTTCTCCAGTACTGAAACTTATCGGCAAATGAAACGAAACAATAAAGCATAAAGTATCTACACATTGTCATGAGCAATCTGCATAATATTGAAATCCTTCATTAATAATATATACAGATTATTTTGTGAAATGTTAACACAAGGCATGTTCAGATATGGGATATCAGAATTATGATAGATATAGATAATAGCTCTTGTAGTACACTTTTATCAAGATTAGATACAAATTTGGTGACTACGTCACCATGAAGAACATTCTTGTCTCATATTCATTACTTGAATTTCCTCTGGAACAAATTGATCAGAGCTTTAACCTTTGTACAATGGCAAAGTTGACTGTTGTTATTTTAGCTCGATTGATTGATTCTCATTTGCTCAATTTCCCTAATATTTCTCTCGGATACAGGAATAAACACACATAATTATATGTTTCATATTTCTTATATACTTTTATTTCCCTTGTTTATTTCCGTATTCTTTTACATTATCATATCTTTGTTTTGGCATCGTTAATTGGTCAAGTGTACAAGGTAAAAATTGATAAAAGCAGATAACCCTTCGAGGGAAGAAAGTGAGTGTGACAGTGTCAAGATAGTAGGGGCGTCCCTGCTCGCTCCTACTATCTTGCAATGATCACTCTCACTTACGTCGGTGCCATTTTGTATCATTACATTTCGTGACTGGTTTCCAATGCATAGAGACCTGCTCTATTCATAGGCATTTCCATTTGCATCACCCACGTGACTGGATGCGATACTTCTGCTTTGTATAAGATTATCGGGGTGTATATATCAATGTGTCAATTTTAGTGTATAATAGCAGGCACGTCGGACTGGGGCTCATAAAAGAATTGAGCAACATACAAAAAATGGCATATGTCTTCCAATTTGGTTAACTAAAATGTTAAATGGTTTGCCAATTTTTTTTTTAAATCAAAATTCTTTCCATATCTCTACCAATATATTTGTTTATAAATTAATGATCTGGCAAACTTCGTGTACTGTACACGAAGGACTAATTTCCAGATAACTAATTACCAGATCACTAATTTCTAAAAAAATCGTTTCCAGATATTTTTTTCTGAATTCTATAATGAAAAATAATGTTCGAATATTTGTTTGAGCGACTGTACATCATATTTTTTTTAAATATTATAATTTTAGTCATAAATTAATTTATGTATTTCAGCTGTGAAGCCACCATGTAACAACCGTAAGTAAACACTTTTCCATGCTTGTAATCTGTTTAGAATATTATATAAACCAAACATTCATAAAAAGAAAGTTCAAGATATACAATAGTAGTTTAAATTTTTTCCTTGTGTTATTTTTAGGAAAAGCTTATTTTCCTCATTTTTATGTTTTGATGTCAGGATATGACGATCTGCATATACAGTTATCCAATGATGACAGAGTTTTTAAAAAAAAAAACTGCTTTTTCTACACTACATCTGAAATGGAATTTCTCAGTTGTGCAATGCCAGCCCATATAAAGTTCTCAAATTCTTACAATGACTTAGAAGTAGTCGTTATGGTTTCTTACACTGAACCTTTTACCTTAACTGTCGAACCGGATAGTAGAGAAATATACAAGAAACACCCCACAAGCCGTAGAAAGCCAGAGAACAAAGCAAAAGAACAATTATCCACTTTCGCACCGAATGAAACGCGGTTAAACCGCAGAAAATGACATTTTCTAGAGGTAAAAAAATAATAAAGCCTAATCATGCCTTCAAGGAGGCAAAAGTAACTTAAAATAAAAAAATGTCCCAAAATGTCCCAAAGCCTTAAACAGACCAGAAGTGACCCAAAAACACAGTAAATGTCCAGAGCTAAACCGGAAGCGACCCAAAAATGCCCTGAAGACTGGGGACAAAACAACACTGAAACTAACCTGAAATTGACCTTTAATCGTCTGCTAAGAACCGGAAGGAATCCGTCGTATACAGTTGGACAAGACCGACCTTCCAACACCGGAAGTGACCCTCCCTTAAACCGGAAATCACGGTAAACGACCCAAAATGACCCAGAGCATCTCAGTGGTCAGCATTAAAAAAAGTCCCAAAAGTTCATAAATGAACCGGAAGTTACCCGAAATGACCCAAATGCAAACTAACCTCTCCAATCCAAAACCCTATAATCCCCACCAAAAACATGCTTCCCACTCCCCCAAATTTCCTTCCCATTTTCGAGCAATTCCCTGCTATAGCTCAATACCACCAAAAGTGACTGGGAGTAGCTAAATAAACGCCCAGAAAGAAACTGGAAACAAAGGCCACCGAACACGTTTGGAATATAACGGGACGTTCTCGGACCACCTCCACTCAGCCCCTTACCTTTGTTGCCCAGCTCATATTACGGAGGTACTCAGCTTTGTAAATGATGGCATTAGTGAAATTTACGACTGCTTGATTACACGTTTGTCCGCTCTATATCATGTTTACGGAAGCCATCTTTCTCATTGTTGTACACCGCAATTTAACTGTTGATTTCACACAGAAACTTAATCATTTCTCCTCGACATTGTTGTCTGTCAATTGCGATTGTTTTGAGATCAAAGAGAGAATTCTTCATGCGGCAGGCTCGTAATGTGCAGTTCGCAGGTTCAGTATTTTGTTTTTCCTGCGCAAAACTTTTCATCCTGCCCACGGTCTATAGGGGACACCGATGGACTTGGAAAGGCCGATGTCTGTAGGATGTGACGTTAAGCCGTAGCCCCGTGTGTGGGAGAGCCACATCTTGTGCACGTTAGAGAACACGCTGCATGGCTTGGACTGGGAAGCTGCCATCTGTCTCTCAATAGCTGTCCAATGGTTCCCCTCCCCCCCCCCACCTTCCCCAAACTCTCGGAATCCTTGTGACCTGGCCATTTAGACCATTGCGTGCAAAAAAAGCCACCAAGGGGACAACAACCGAATCTAGCACTCTATATAGGTGAGGCAATTTCAGTAGCGAGAAGTGTAGATGAATATACCTGAAATTTCTTACGCTATTAAGATGATTTTCAAATCCCCCTTTTTTTTTTTCACTTTCTATATAAAGTCTGTGAAAAAAGAAACACAATAAGAAAAAAAATTAAATTTCACCTGAAATTTCGAAAAGAACCGTAAATTTGACTGGCGAAATATAGAATTCATTCAAAGAGAGAGATCATATTATTAAACAACATTCACACAAAACATAAAGGAGACAGTTAAAAGAATATTACAAAACTTTTCGGTAATTTTTTCTATTAACGAATAATATTTAAATTATAAATTTGAATTGGGAGTTTAACAATATTTTCCTAGTGTGCAGATTGCTTTCATAATTTTAATTTTTCGTATTATTACTTCAACAATTTCTTTTTTCAAAATATTTAATTTTAATTGTAAAAGTTGATTGGTTTCTTTCAGCTCCAAACCCGAAAGGTAAGTAAACACTTCTCCATTACCTTTACTTTGCTTACAATAATTTGTAATCAAAAATTAATACACAGAAAGTATAAAGGCACCAGAGTAGATTCATTATTACCCCTCTTATAGTATCCTATACATTCATATATATTATAAATATAATAGATGAAAACTGAGCGTGAGTTGAAAAGTATGCACGACAACAAAAATTATAAATCAGTGTCTCGCAAACTATGTGCCGCGAGAGATTTTCAAATTGACACTTTTTCAAATTTTTTTCATTTCAAATTCCAAAGATTTCATTTTGACTTGACTTGTGTTATCGAGGTGCTATCGACGTGCTTTAATAAAAATCTTTCAGATTTTATCAACTGGGATCTTGTAAGTATTTATCAAGCTTTTTCCAAATTTTGGTATTAATTTTTGATTATTTCAAGCCATAGAATGGACAAATATTTAAAACAAACACCGAGTTATGAATTAAAGAACGAGAGCAAATCTTCAAGTAAAACCAGGCTGATGACTTCAACAAAGCGCAAATATAATGACGATTATATAGAGTTTGCTCTTATTCTTTTTTAGTTGTGCCGCGGAAAAAAAATTAGATTCAGTGTGCCGCAGAGCAAAAAACGTTTGCGAGACACTGTTATAAATAAACTAATATAATTACTTAAGCAATCAGTTCACAAATATAATAATTCAAACCAATCACAAAAATATATCATGAAATTAAACCTGAAAGAATATCTAGCAGTTCTCTACCACACTTAAAACATTCGTACTGTAATTCAAACTGATTTTATTCAAAACATAAAATGAATCTTATTTAACATCCAATAAGCGATACAATCGTCTTTGCAAATAAACCTATCGTTTATATTTCGAATTCTGGCATTTTACCTTAAACATCTCATTGCCACTAATTCTCATTTGCTTTTCTACCAGAAGACTTCATGGACACATTACTATCACTTGAACTGGATTTCTTGATGGCAACAAAGCCTGGTAAGCTACTGGCTCAGCCACTCCCACCATGAAAAATTGAGATTCAAATATTTAAAAATATTAATTTGTCAGATTTTACCTGCTACAACCAGTCGGCAAATTATCATAACTTTTTAATATAATATACTAAGCCATGGGCACAAGGTACGGCTCTCATGCACAAGGAACCAGAGCTTTGTGTCCCATCCGACGGATGGCCACCATTCCAATCCCATCTGTGTCCCCTACTGACCGACGGCAGTGCGGAAGTTTCTCATAGATGAATCTCAATGCTCTGTCCGAGGTAGGAATCGAACATGGGAACTTCAAATTACAGGCCTGTCGCGCTACCAATTGGACTGAAAATAAATTTTCTCTCGAAATCTTTCTTCTTGAATTTCTTTAACTCGAAATTCAAGGGACAGGAAACAAATTTCCAATTAAGGAAAACCTCGTTAATTTGAAATTCAAGGAATAGAAAACAAATTTCCAGTTATGAAAAATCTCATTAACTTGAATTTAAAGGGACAGAAGACAAATTTTCGATTATGAAAAACCTCATTAACTCGAAATTCAAGGGACAGAAAACAAATTTTCCATTATGAAAAACCTCATTAACTCGAAATTCAAGGGACAGAAAACAAATTTTCAATTATGGAAAACATCCTTAACTCGAAATTCAAGGGATAGAAAACAAATTTTCAATTATGAAAAATTTCATTGACTCGAAATTCAAGGGACAGAAAACAAATTTTCTTTATCGAAAACTTTCTTAACTCGAAATTCAAGGTACAGAAAACAAAGTCCAATTATGGAAAACAATAATTCGAAATTCAAGGGGCCGAAAACAAATTTCCAATTACAGAAACGTTAATTAACTCCAAATTCAAGGGAAAGAAAACAAATTTCATCATCATCATCATCATCATCATCATCATCATCATCATCATCATCATCATCATCATCCAGCAGCCATGGGCTACGGAGGTCCAACCAGACCGCGCAGTTTAATTCTCCAAGCATATCTGTCCTGAGCTACATCTGCTGCATCCGGCCAGTGTACACCAATTCTAACAAGGTCCTGTTTGACATTGTCTGCCCACCGCATCCTAGGTCTCCCCCTCCTTCTGAGGCCTCTAGGCACACTGTTCATAACCCTATTCGCCAATCTATAATTATCCATACGGGCAACATGGCCAAACCAGCGGAGTCTCTCTCTGCACAATATGCTGCTTAAAGGAGGTTGCAGACTCCTTTGCCTAACCTCATCATTAGTTACAAAGTTAAACCACCTAATACCCAAGATACTGCGTAAGCATCTAGAATCAAAAGCATCTAGTTTCCTGTTATCTTGCTTACACAGCGTCCATGTTTCATTACCATAACTAACCCTAGAAAGAACCAAACTATTATACAGTCTAATTTTAGTCTTTAGGTGTATACGCCTATTTCTCCACAATCTCCATAGATTCTTAAAAGTCCCGGCAGCAATACCTATTCGTCTGTTAATCTCATGCCGCACATCACCAGTATCAGTTACGCAGCTCCCAAGGTAATTAAACTGTGACACCTGCTCAAGACTGCAACCATTCAGATTAACTGAATCACAACCTGTCTTACCAATTTTCATCACTTTAGTTTTCTCTCTGTTTATAACCAAACCTACTGTACTACCAGTCTCATCAACAGTTCGAATGAAAGAGTTCATCTCATCAACATCATTTGCCAAAAGGGCTAAATCATCAGCATAATCTAAATCAGAAATTTTCGTATCTCCAGCCCATTTAAGGCCAAAAGCTTTCCCTTGAAGTGAATTTCGCATAACATAATCAACAACCAAACTAAAGAGAAAAGGAGACAAAATGCACCCTTGTCGAACACCAGAAGTAATGCTAAACCAATTGCTACAAGACTTACCAACCCTCACACATGACTCAGTGTTATTATAGAGAGCTTTCATTATGTTAACTAACTTATACCATATGATCTCACAATCAACCACAAATTATGACGATCAACAGAGTCGAAAGCCTTTTTGAAATCAACAAAGCTAGCAACCAAAGGTTTCTGAAACTCTAAACATTTCTCAAGAATCTGCCTAAGTGAAAATATCTGATCCACACATCCCCTACCACTTCTGAATCCACATTGCTCATCACGCAATTGCCTGTCAACCAGATTCTTAATTCTATTAAGCACAATCATGGAAAGAACTTTACCTGGAACGGAGAGTAGGCTGATACCCCTATAGTTATCACAAGAACTGCGATCCCCTTTTTTGAAAATAGGGATAATAATAGCTCTGGTAAAATCTTTAGGAACCATGCCTTTATCATAAAAGTTATTCAAAATTTCAGTCATCCAAATGGTAACTGAAACATTCCCAGCTCTAAGCATTTCCGTAGTAATTTCATCCACCCCTAGGGATTTATGAAGTTTAAGTTTAGAAATAGCCAAACTAACTTCAGATTGTGTTATAGGGCCAACATTAAAGCCAACAATGCATCTATCATCATTGCAAACAATGGGAATAGAACTAACCACATTGTTTAGAACATCACTGAAATGCTCAGCCCACCTAGCCATGACAGAATCCTCACCTTCTATAACCTTGCCTTGTTTATCCTTCAATCCCTGTATACCTGTTCGTTTTCTACCACACAAAACATTAACTATCTGGTACAGCTCTCTGCTGTTGTGCTGTCTAACTGCTTCCTCAGCTTTGTCAGCAAGGCCATCAAGCCAAAGATTCTTATCAGTAGCTAACTGATCCTTTACACGTTTATTAAGTTCTTTGTAATGCTTTCTATTAGGACTAGTAGGGTACTGATTAAGGACATTCCTGCAGTTCATTAATTCGAAATTAAAGGGACAGAAAACAAATTTTCAATTATGAAAAACCTCATTAACTCGAAATTCAAGGGACAGAAAACAAATTTCCAATTATGAGAAATCTCATTAACTCGAAATTCAAGGGACAGAAAACAAATTTCCAATTATGAAAAACCTCATTAACTCGAAATTCAAGGGACAGAAAACAAATTTTCAATTATGAAAAATTTCATTGACTCGAAATTCAAGGGACAGAAAACAGATTTTCTTTATCGAAAACTTCATTAACTCGAAATTCAAGGTACAGAAAACAAAGTCCAATTATGGAAAACAATAATTCGAAATTCAAGGGACCGAAAACAAATTTCCGATTACAGAAACGTTAATTAACTCGAAATTCAAGGGAAAGAAAGCAAATTTACAATGTGGAAAACCTCATTAATTCAAAATTAAAGGGACAGAAAACAAATTTTCAATTATGAAAAACCTCATGAACTCGAAATTCAAGGGAGAGAAAACAAATTTTCAATTATGGAAAAGCTCATTAACTCGAAATTCAAGGGACAGAAAACAAATTTTCAATTATGAAAAATCACATTAACTCGAAATTCAAAGGACAGAAAACAAATTTTCAATTATGAAAAACTTCATTGACTCGAAATTCAAGGTACAGAAAACAAAATCCAATTATGGAAAACAATAATTCGAAATTCAAGGGACCGACAACAAATTTCCCATTACAGAAACGTTCATTAACTCGAAATTAAAGGGAAAGAAAACAAATTTACAATGTGGAAAACCTCATTAATTCGAAATTCAAGGGACAGAAAACAAATTTACAATTATCGAAAACCTCATTGATTCGAAATTCAAGGGACAGAAAACAAATTTACAATTATGAAAATCCTCATTAACTCGAAATTAAAGGAACAGAAAACAAATTTACAATTATCGAAAACCTCATTGATTCGAAATTCAAGGGACAGAAAACAAATTTCCAATTATGAAAAACCTCATTAACTCGAAATTAATGGAACAGAAAACAAATTTACAATTATGAAAAAACTCATTAACTCGAAATTCAAGGACAGAAAACAAATTTACAATTATCGAAAACCTCATTGATTCGAAATTCAAGGGACCAAAAATAAATTTCCATTACGGAAAACCTCATTAATTTGAAATTCAAGGGGCAGAAAACAAATTTTCAATTATGAAAAATCACATTAACTCGAAATTCAAAGGACAGAAAACAAATTTTCAATTATGAAAAACTTCATTGACTCGAAATTCAAGGTACAGAAAACAAAATCCAATTATGGAAAACAATAATTCGAAATTCAAGGGACCGACAACAAATTTCCCATTACAGAAACGTTCATTAACTCGAAATTAAAGGGAAAGAAAACAAATTTACAATGTGGAAAACCTCATTAATTCGAAATTCAAGGGACAGAAAACAAATTTACAATTATCGAAAACCTCATTGATTCGAAATTCAAGGGACAGAAAACAAATTTACAATTATGAAAATCCTCATTAACTCGAAATTAAAGGAACAGAAAACAAATTTACAATTATCGAAAACCTCATTGATTCGAAATTCAAGGGACAGAAAACAAATTTCCAATTATGAAAAACCTCATTAACTCGAAATTAATGGAACAGAAAACAAATTTACAATTATGAAAAAACTCATTAACTCGAAATTCAAGGACAGAAAACAAATTTACAATTATCGAAAACCTCATTGATTCGAAATTCAAGGGACCAAAAATAAATTTCCATTACGGAAAACCTCATTAATTTGAAATTCAAGGGGCAGAAAACAAATTTTCAATTATGAAAAATCACATTAACTCGAAATTCAAAGGACAGAAAACAAATTTTCAATTATGAAAAACTTCATTGACTCGAAATTCAAGGTACAGAAAACAAAATCCAATTATGGAAAACAATAATTCGAAATTCAAGGGACCGACAACAAATTTCCCATTACAGAAACGTTCATTAACTCGAAATTAAAGGGAAAGAAAACAAATTTACAATGTGGAAAACCTCATTAATTCGAAATTCAAGGGACAGAAAACAAATTTACAATTATCGAAAACGTCATTGATTCGAAATTCAAGGGACAGAAAATAAATTTCCAATTATGAAAAATCTCATTAACTCGAAATTCAAGGAACAGAAAACAAATTGCCAATTATGAAAAAACTCATTAACTCGAAATTCAAGGGACAGAAAACAAATTTACAATTATCGAAAACCTCATTGATTCGAAATTCAAGGGACAGAAAACAAATTTACAATTATGAAAAACCTCATTAACTCGAAATTAAAGGAACAGAAAACAAATTTACAATTATCGAAAACCTCATTTATTCGAAATTCAAGGGACAGAAAACAAATTTACAATTATCGAAAACCTCATTAACTCGAAATTAAAGGAACAGAAAACAAATTTACAATTATCGAAAACCTCATTTATTCGAAATTCAAGGGACAGAAAACAAATTTACAATTATCGAAAACCTCATTAACTCGAAATTAAAGGAACAGAAAACAAATTTCCAATTATGAAAAAACTCATTAACTCGAAATTCAAGGACAGAAAACAAATTTACAATTATCGAAAACCTCATTGATTCGAAATTCAAGGGACCAAAAATAAATTTCCATTACGGAAAACCTCATTAATTTGAAATTCAAGGGGCAGAAAACAAATTTCCAATTATGAGAAATACAAAATTCAAGGGACAGAAAAACAAATTTCCGGTTATGGAAAACGTCATTAATTCGAAATTCAAGGGAGCGAAAACAAATTTCTAATTACAAAAAACCTTATTTACTCGAAATTCAAGGGACAGAAAATAAATTTCTAATTATGGAAAACTTCAATAATTCGAAATTCAAGGGACCGAAAAGAAATTTATAAATTACCAAAACATGTCAGTTCGAAATCCACAAAACCAACTGAACTCTCTCTTAAAAAAAAAAAGAGGGGCGGGGGTGGCTCAGTCGGTAGCGCGCCAGGCTCGTAATCTGTAGTTCCCAGGTTCGAGTCCCAGCTGGGTCAGCGTTGAGATTTATCTCCGCAAAATTCCCCGCTCTGCCCACGATCAGTAGGGGACACCAATGGGCTTGGAAAGGCCACCGTCCGTCGGATGGGACGTTAAGCCGTGGCCCCGTGTGCGGGAGAGCCATACCCTGTGCACGTTAAAGAACACGCTGGATGGCCTTGACGGGAGGCTACCATTTGTCTCCCAACAGCTGTTCCAGTGGGTCCCCTCCCCCAACCTTCTCTGAGCCTTTGGGGTCCATGTGACCTGGCCGTTTAGTCCATGGTGTGAAAAAAGTGCCGCTCAGAGGTAAAACAACCCAACTTAAATAAAAGCACAAATATAAAATGAAAAAGAAAAAAAATTATCGCTTGTATTAAATCTAATGTTGTATCTAATTCAAAGGAATTTATTTTTAAAACTGAACCTAAAAATTAATTTCAGTAATAAGGGGAAATATTAACGTCATCCCTGATACCACAAATATTTGTAATCAACATCGTATAGAATGGCCTCGTGTATTTTTATAGACTGATTTAAAATAGACAGTAATTTTTCCTGTTCCTTTTTATGAGCATTTCTGAACTCAAAGTCATTAATTTTATCGGATATTGTCACAGACATCTCTTGTGCCCCTTCACAATTATCGCTGGAGAAATGTCCAAAGCAGAAAATGCATTGTCCTTCGACTGAAGTTGCTTAATCGATAAGTCATTATGATCTTTTCCCTCTTCATCGTTTTTGTTTAATAGTTATGTTTCAAAACGCATAATTTTTCCGACCACATCATACATTAAATTCGACTACTCAACTTATCTGGTTCACAGATTAAGGAAATACCACTATTACGTCGATCCAATTTTTTTAGAGGAAAAATTGTCTTGAGCCAGGTGCGATACGAAACCACGACCTCCTGATAATGTGTCAGGTGATCTGGACCACTGAACTACCGTCCGCCGATCAAGACCTGCACTAACTGATGATCGATTAGACGAGATCTTGATCAAGACCTCATCTAATTGATGATTAATTAGACGAGATCTTGATCGGCGGCAGGTACCTAAATGGTCCAGAGCACCTGACATATTATCAGGACGTCGTGGGTTCGTATCCCGCCCGGCTCAAGACAATTTTTCCTCTAAAAAAATTGAATCGACGTAATAGTGGTATTTCGTTATATATATATATAGTAAAAAATAATTTTATTTTTCCAACTATTCAGGCACTAATATTTTGTTATCATGAATGCAGGACTCCTTTATCCAGTTAGGAATTAATAAGGATTTCGAATTTTTCAATTACTTCTGTGTGCAATTTGGTTGTTGAGTCTTAAAATTAAAGGAAAATTCGATTTATGGAAAAATTTGGAAAAAAAGAGTTTTGAATTAATTAGATTGTTTCATCCCCGAGCAGCACCTTTTTTGTGCACACGGGGGGGGGGGCTAAATAGCCAGTTCTCAAGGACCCCGAAGGATCAGAGAAAGTTGGGGTAGCAGACCCACTGGACAGCTATTAGGAGCCAAATGGTAGCCTTCCGACAAGGCCATGTGGAGAGCCATACCGTGCACACATTAAAGAAAACGTGTACAGGGTCTCTCCCACACATGGCACCACTGCTCAACCTCCCATCCGACAGATGGCAGCCTTTCCAAGTCCGTCGGTATCTCCTACTAACACCGAAGGACTTAGAAAGGGGAGTTTTCGGGAGAGCAGGGCGGGGAGTTTTTGGGAGATATATCTCAATGGAAGCCCAGATGAGAGTCGATCCTGGGAACTGCATATTACGACCGACTGAGCCAATACCGCTCCGAAAACTGAGTTTTAAAGAATTAAAAATATTAATTTTCTAGTTGTTACACACTACAACCGATCGTCAAATTATGATAACTTTCTAACAAAACATATTTTATAAGGTCGTGTGCACATGGAATGTCTCTCCTGCACACGGGTTCACGACTATATGTACCATCCGAGGGACGGTCTCTTTTCCAAGTTATCGGTGTCCCCTAGAATTACTTAGGTTTTACTCAACTAAAAATATTGATCTGAAACAACGACGTTGTTATTTGAATGCATTACAACTCACGATGATCCAGTTACAAATCATGCTCAAAACATTCACCGAAAATATTATAAAAAGCTTATCTTTCAACAGTTATTCCTCATCAAGATTTGTGCAGATAAACACTGCTTATGCTATTACTGTTATTAAACAAATAATTGACGTAGTGTTAATCACTACCTTGCACATCTCTAGAGTTTTTTCATCGTCTCTTCATCATATTTAATCGATATTCCAACCTTTAATTTCCTCTCCAATAATCACCAGCACATTTAGTTTTTTTTTAATCATTATTATATATCCTATCACGCATTATATAAATTTTTACTGTATTTACCTACAACATATTTTTAGAGCTATTTAGTGTATCACATTGGTTTTCAAACTTTCTGCCTTCACAGTCTTTTTCGTTCTGCGGATCCTATACGGATACTCATTCTTTCTGAAGAACCCTTTTGGATACTCATTCTTACTTTGGACACCCTGCGGATTCTTTCTTTTTTGTAGAATATTTTTTCCGTATTATAACATTGCTAATTAATTTTTTAATGAATTTATTTTCGGATCTCCTCCAAAATTTCATTTATTCTGCAGACCAGCTGAAGATCCTCTTTTTTCTATTTTTTACGGATCTCCCATAGAGTCTCATTCTTTCTGCAGATCCCCTTCATATTCTCATTCTTTCTACTGATCTCCTACAGTGTCTCATCCTTTCTATGGTATCACTATGGATTCAGATTCTTTATGTAAGCTCCCTACAGACTACAATTTTTTGGCGGATTTCCTAGTGAGTCGCATTCTTTCTGCGAACCATTCTTTATACGTATATCCTACACAGTATCATTCTTTCTGCAGATCCACTTAGGATTTTCGTTCTTTCTTTGGACACCCTATGGATTCTTATATTTTGGCGGATTTCCCAGAGAGTCTCATTCTTCCTCCAGAACCTTACTTGCACAGTTTCTTTCTGCGAACCACTACGGATTCTCATTCTTCCTGCAGACCCCATATGAATTTTCATTTTTTGCGCATCTCATTCCTTTTGCGGACACCTCATGGATTCTCATCGTTTTGCTGATATCCTATAGGGAGTCCTACTTTCACGGATCTCATACTAATCTTTCACCGATCTCTTCTACGACGTTATTTGAATGATTTTTAGATTTTTCTTTCATAGGTTTGATTAACACTACGTCAATTATTTAATGTTATATATGAGTTTTTGGAACAACCCTATATGTTAATAAGTTTGTGATATATATGAATACATATCAATATATTTTATGTATATAAATATATATAAATAAATATATTATAAAAGCGATATATATACATATGAATATATCACAGTTTTAATATATATATTTATATATATGAATATATTACATTAATACATGTACATGTATATGTATTGCAATATATGGATATATTGCATATGTATTGTCATGGAGTCAAATATTGCAATACCAGGTATCAAGCATGAAACCTCGGAGAAACTGAGCAGAGTAGTAGAGCATGTCACAAGGTAGTAATGATTAATCACACAATCGCCTATGCGCATATTTAAGAGTGTGTTATGTGCCTTCAATATGGACTCTCAATACCATTCTGCATGCATTTCAGTCAGACGTCAGGGCATCGATTCATATAGCTTCCTAATAGAATTCTCAGGGCACTTTCCGCCATTCTGCATCCAAATGGAGACAAATAGTGGCCAGTGTGTGTACTGGCTGGGGAAGTTGTTAGGGGAGCATATCCTATATGTGCTTTATAGGGAAGAAATCCGAGGACATAAAAGACGCAATTGACATTCTGTAGACAAAATGCTGAATATTACGGAAGAAGCGTTACAAGGAAAGTTCTGCTAGAAAGGTACAGTCGCTCAAAAAAGTATCCGAACACTATGGTTGATTACAGAATTCAGAAAAAATATCTGGCAACGATTTTTTTAGAAATTAGTGGCAACCTTCGTGTCACGTGACACGAAGGTTGCCAGATCACTAATTTCTAAAAAAATCGTAAAAATTTGGTTGTCCTTACTGGGATTCAAACCCATCACATTTTTTTAGATCACTAATTTCTAAAAAAATCGAAAAAATTTAGTTGTTCTTACTGGGATTCAAACCAAGGTCCCCAGTAGCATGTCAGCCTGACAATGATAACCGCTAGAACACCGAGGAACTTGAACAAAGTGACATATCAGCATTCCTATTGATTCACCAGTGACGCCATTGTTGAAGAAATGGTCAGTTCCTCTGTGGTCTTAGCAGTTAATATACCCGGCATGCTTCTTGGTGACCTGGGTTCCAATCCCAGTGAGAACAACTAATTTTTTCAACTCTTTATTTCAAGCATGTTACAGTGCTCACTACGCGACTGAATAGGTCGACTAAATGACAGGTAGACAAACCCGCCTCATGCATTCTTATGATACTGCCCAGTTCTATAAGGGGCCTAGAAACTGATAATTCATCGCATTCATTGACTTGGCCTAACTGAAACAAATGTGAACTATTTCACTTCTATGGGCTTACATGATCTCTCCTAAGGTGGAATTGGGGGGCGGGGGTGGCTCAGACGGTAGCGCGCCAGGCTCGTAATCTGTAGTTCCCAGGTTCCAGTCCCAGCCGGCTCAGCGTTGAGATTTATCTCCGCAAAATTCCCCGCCCCGCCCACGGTCAGTAGGGGACACCGATGGGCTTGGAAAGGCCGCCGTCCGTCGGATGGGACGTTAAGCCGTGGCCCCGTGTGCGGGAGAGCCATACCCTGTGCACGTTAAAGAACACGCTGAATTGCCTAGACGTGAGGTTACCATCTGTCTCCCAACAGCTGTTCCAGTGGGTCCCCTCCCCCAATTTTCTCTGGGCCTTCGGGGTCCATTTCACCTGGCCATTTAGCCCATGGTGTGCAAAAGGGTGCCGCTCAGAGGTAAAACAACAACCCAACCTAAGGTGGAATTTAATGAGGTCTCTGTAACCAGATCACTAATTTCTAAATAGAAACCACACTGTCACCTCCTTTATTTCACGTTTCATACGACGTCATTCTATCCTCATTGGAATGATCGGCATTAGGACCTCCCTAACCACGTGTGGGAATGCTTTCGTGCAACTACATTCATAGTTTTGGTGTTGCAATTTTCGTGTACATGAGTGTGTTTGAATATATTAAAGGTTCGATACATATAAATGTGTTTCATTTGTGAAATATGAATGTATTGCATTGTTATATATGAATGTATTGCATTTGTGATATATAAGAATTTACATATATGAATATATATTGTGAATTATTTTATGCACATTTTTCATGGAATGTTGGATAAATATTTTAGAATACATTACTATGTCATTTACGAATACTTTTATGTGTTTTTTACAGGTTAATACAGATTGAAGAACTTTGTTGTATTGCAAAAACAACAAAGATATTTGTACGATTTCATCCCAAAGGGAATATATATCTTTACAATTATAACTGTAATAATAATAATAATATTACCATGTTGCCATATGAAAGAAACATGTCAAAAAGATATGTTTCAAATATTATTCTTGTCCTTTCATTAAATAAAGTTTATTGCAGAATATTTTCCACTGTCTTTCTTCCGTTTCAAAGAACTTTTATAAAATTATTCTTTCCAAATATGGGTGATATTTATAGGTTTACTATTTTTCCTCCATTTGTGTTATTGACGATCTGAAGAGGATGGCGGCTGGCTCTCTTCTCTCCACCCCTGAAATCCACTCTTCGTAAGCATGTCTGAATCTAAAAAACAAAATAAATTAGGGAAGGGGGACGTAAACTCAATCGAACAGGGAAAATATAAAAAGCAAGACTACTGGATTCCATTGCAGTATGAAATTTCTCCCTCCGTTTCAGAAGTCTTTAAAATTGAATAAAAAAAAATATTAATCATTTTTTATTTCTTATACCCTTACTATTGCCTCTGTTAACCTTCTGAAAGAGGATTATTACACACATGCCTGGGGGGCGGTGTGGCTCAGTCGGTAGCGCGCCAGGCTCATAATCTGTAGTTCCCAGGTTCGAGTCCCAGGTGGGTCAGAGTTGAGATTTATCTCCGAAAAATTCCCCGCCCTGCCCACGGTCAGTAGGGGACACCGATGGGCTTGGAAAGGCCGCCGTCCGTCGGATGGGACGTTAAGCCGTGGCCCCGTGTACGGGAGAGCCATACTCTCTGCACGTTAAAGAACACGCTGGATGGCCTTGACGGGAGGCTACCATCTGTCTCCCAACAGCTGTTCCAGTGGGTCCCCTCCCCCAACCTTCTCTGAGCCTTCGGGGTCCATGTGACCTGGCCATTTAGCCCATGGTGTGCAAAAAAGTGCCGCTCAGAGGTAAAACAACCCAACCCAACAAAGATGCCTCCCAACTCATTTTAAAAAGTTTATTATTGTTATTATTATTCCATTTTAAGTCATTATAATATAAACAATATATATAATAAATAAAATATATTTATCCTATATATATTTTTATTCCCATCTCCCTCTCGATGTTACTCTCTATGTCCTTCATAAACTATTTCCTGATACATTTCTAGTTGCTTAGGGGAACGTGAAAAATAATGATAATTAGGATTCTTTTTTCAAGCCATTTTTTTTTCATTTTTATGGAATTGAAAACGAATGCATCATATGGTAAATGGTAGCTAGGTAGTCACAGAGAGGATAGCTATGCACCAATCTCCTTTGATGCTTCATAGAACCGGCCAGGCCTAACACCTAATGTCCGACCCCGCCTTCTCGTGGTGCAGGCCGTTAGTACCTTCCAAGAGTGGTACTCCCTTGTGGAAATGAACGAAATTCTTCCAAAAAAGATATTCTCTTGTGGAATTAACCAATTGATGCTAAAGAAGCCATTTTTCTAGTGCTTGTTCGTTATGCTAATGCTGTTTATGAAATTTTACTTCGATAATGAAAGTTTGGGAAATGTTTCAAATAGAAATGTTATTTGACGGTCCATTTAAACGCATACAACGGGAGAAATGATTTCTTCACATGAAGAGAATAAATGAGGAATTCGGATGCTTTAACGCTGATCGACAATTTTTTGTCACATAATCGGCACAATGACCATGCCACAAGGTCCCAATGGCTCGAACACTTTAGAGAAGGAGATTCCTTGAACAGCTGTTATCAGAGACATAGGAGACATCCTTCAAGATCACCTGGGTTGGGTTGGGTTGTTTTACCTCTGAGCGGCACTTTTTTGCACACCATGGGCTAAATGGCCTGGTCACATGGACCCCGAAGGCTCAGAGAAGGTTAGGGGAGGGGACCCACTGGAACAGCTGTTGGGAGACAGATGGTAGCCTCCCGTCAAGGCCATCCAGCGTGTTCTTTAACGTGCACAGGGTATGCCTCTCCCGCACACGGCGCCACGGCTTAACGTCCCATCCGACGAACGGCGGGCTTTCTAAGCCCATCGGTGTCCCCTACTGACCGTGGGCAGGGCGGGGAATTTTGCGGAGATAAATCTCAACGCTGACCCAGCTGGGACTCGAACCTGGGAACTACAGATTACGAGCCTGGCGGGCTACCGACTGAGCCACCCCCGCCCCCAAGATCACCTGAACAGAGATATTTCTCATAAAGTGCAGAGATGGAAAGGAATCTACTGGATGAGCTAAATCATTTTCCTGAGCAGAGACATTTCTAATAAAGATGGAGACAGAAAAGCATCCTGGAAACGTAATAATAGCTAAAAAAGGATTAACACAGCAATTTAAAACTTGATTAAACGTAGAGACAAAGCTTGGATTAATTACAAAAACAACACGATGAACGAAACTTACAAAAATCGATATAAAAACATAAACCAAATTACTGCTGAAATTAGAATTCGAAAGTAAAATGTTTATAGAAAAAACTACCAGTGAATACAAAAAATATGCGATAAAAATGGGACATCACTCACCAAGGGTTGGAATAAAAGGAGGCATATTCTATTGATGATTCCATTACTGAAAATATGCTAAAATCTTTACTAGCATTTCAAATTGCAAATAAATTTAATATTAAATATAACGCTAGGATATCAGAGATTAGAGAAAAAAAACCATGAAAAAGATAAGAATTACGCAACAAATTATAAGTTTACGAACACCAAATCTGTTTTTTCTCCCATTGCTAAAAAAATCGATAAAAATAATTAAATCGTGGAATGCAAAATAAATTACCATCTACGATAACATACAAGATAACCCCCCTTTTTTTTAAGATCAATGTTTATTTTACAGCATATATGTAGATCATCATATTTCTATGTTCTGAAGTTTAGTTCGAATTTGTTTACCTCTGAGCGGCACGTTTTTGAATACACAGCCACTAGCGGAGACAATGGGCTACATGAACAGGTCACAAGGACCCCGAGAGCTCGGAGAATATTGCGAGGAGGGGACCCACTTAACAACTTTTACGAAACAGATGGTAGTTTACCGTTAAGGCCATCAAACATGTTCTTTAAAGTACAGTGTTTGGCTCTCCCACATAAAGGGTTCTGATGAAGTGTTACTATTTTTATTGTGTGACTGTTCACTGATTTTTCTCTTGATTCACTTGATCGTTCCCTAATTTGAAACTTATCTATTTCTATTTTGAGGTTAAGACTATTTATTTCTTTACTTTCGAAGTTAATCTAATAAGAAAAAACAAATAGCGCCTAATTTAACAGGGAAATGAAAAGATATAGCACCCTGATTGAAGAGTGGGGGATGGTGCCAGTCGAGAGCTGGCGAGGCTTGAAATCTGCAGTTCCCAGGTTCAGATCCTACCTGAGTTAGCATTCAAATTTTCTCCGCTAAATCCCTACCCTCACCTCTTTCAGAAAAGGGACACCGATGGGCTTGGATAAGTCACCGTCCGACGGATGGGTCTTAAGGTCAAGTTTTCAATTGTGGGAGATATCCTGTGCAAATTAAAGAACATATTGAATGGCCTTGACGGGAGACTACGATCTGTCTTCTAACAGCTACACATTTGTGGGGCCCCTTCCTCCAAAGTTCTCTGTGCCCTCAGGGAACATGGGATCTGGCAATTAAGCCGATTATGTGCAAAAATATACTTCCCCTCAGAGATAAAACAGCCTAAACCAATCCATCCTGTTGCTATCTTTTGTACATATATTAGACATGACATTTTGATGCATATTTTAATTCACACGATAAGATGCATGTATTTTGGGTTGGGTTGTTTTACCTCTGAGCGGCACTTTTTTGCACACCATGGGCTAAATGGCCAGGTCACATGGATCCCGAAGGCTCAGAAAAGGTTGGGGGAGGGGACACACTGGAACAGCTGTTGGGAGACAGATGGTAGCCTCCCGTCAAGGCCATCCATCGTGTTCTTTAACGTGCACAGGGTATGGCTCTCCCGCATACGGGGCCACGGCTTAACGTCCCATCCGACGGACGGCGGCCTTTCCAAGCACATCGGTGTCCCCTACTGACCGTGGGCAGGGCGAGGAATTTTGCGGAGATAAATCTCAACGCTGACCCATCTGGGACTCGAACCTGGGAACTACAGATTACGAGCCTGGCGCGCTACCGACTGAGTCACCCCGACCCTAAGATGCAAGTAAAGATATTTTTATGCAAAGGAAAAAAAAATCATCCGCGATTGAATTCGCAGCACATTTGTAACTGATTCGTGACATGTTTCGAAACGCAATCTTATTGCAAATTCTTTATTGTCTCATTTGCTTCGATATGTACTCTTCGCCAGTGGTTAATAGTCACTGACTGACAGTGCTACCTCAACGAAGTATTCACAACAGTTAGAATCAAGAATGATTGCGAAATATGAACTTTCACTGTTAATTGAATAATGGAATGATGATAATTCAATAATGTTCCACAAAGAAAAAACAATATTCGGAGTTACATTGTTGTTATCTGAAAGTATTTAAGAGGTAAAGCAGTGTTTAGGTTCACAGTTGAGAGCGGTTCTTTGATAGATGTAAGCGGGAGTAATAGGACAAACCGATGAAAATATTGGGGGGCTTTACCTGAAGACAAAACTCTCTAATCGAAGGCCTGAAGCACAAAAACAAGTATTGAGAAATTCACAAATAAATTTTGCAATACCGTAATATTATTTATAGATTCTTCAAAATGCAAAACTAGCAATATTAATATGTAATAAGTATTTTAGCACAATTTAATTAAATTTAATAGGCACAATTTACGATAGATAAAAGCATTCGTGGTTGAAAATTTGAAGTTAAAATTGCACCGTGGTCACCATGATGGTGTAGAGAAGATAGAAAAATTATGTTTTTCTCTTTTCCGCTTGTTTGAGCAATGCGCTTGTGATTTTCTTTACCATGGGAATCAACTTGTATTTGGTTTAATAAGTGGGAAATGATTTAGTTACAAAAGAATAGGAATTGGTAGACATGTGATATGCGATGCATGGCTAGCAATGTCTGAGCTATCATTTGCTTCCGATTGACTTAGGTGTTTGAAAAGTCTTGGTAGGTGCGCTGGAAGGTGAAGGAGTCCACAACTGGACAAAGAGGTATGTGTGAGGATTAATCATCTGTACTGCATAAGTACCGGAAATGAATAGAAGTCCCAACAAGGTTTCAGTGCGATTACCTTTATGTGGATTTTCCGGCTACTGAATAGGTATATCAGGTTAGCTTAGTTAGAATAACACTTAGTCAAGGAAACTGAGCCAAAAAGGTAGTTGTCAGGAAGTTATATCCATAGATGTTGCATCTCTAAAAATGATTATATTAATTTTATTCAGTCTGATTTAAAAACTTTGCAATTGCTAATGTCAGGTGTTTTTCATCATGAAACGCGCTTGAAAATGGTGTTCTGATTAGAGAGTCTATTTCGATCTCGTATATATATATATTATTTTCTCTCAGTAGCATTATATTTTAATTTCAGAATTCTACCTTATTGGTATAATACCGTATAATGTTTACCTGTACTAATATTTGAGGTTATATAAGTTATGGTTTATTTTTTTTAAATGCACTATTGATTGAATTATTGATTTTTGTTTATATTACCCTCTGTAAATTGCAACTCTCATACTATTCTTGATGACTGATACTGAATGTTAGCACACGTCTGGATATAAATAACTTCATATTTGTTTTGCTTGTCGATTGTTGTCAATTTCAATTAACTCTGATTCAATTCACATTTCTCGATCGAACCGTTTATAAAAAATTTATCATATATAAAAAAAAGAATAATCACCTCCCTTGTAAATTGGTCTCAGTTTTGAAATATTATTAGGACTATTTCAATACTGATACCAATTTACAAGGGAAGTGATTAATCCAATATTACCAATTACCGTCCTGTCGCAATTCTATCCATAATACATAAAATTCTAGAAAAATGCATGCATAACATCCTATACACATTTCTCACAAAATATAAAATACTAAGTCATTAACAATATGGCTTCCAAAAGGGGAGACTTCCTTGACTTACAAAAAGCATTTGACATAATACACCATAATATTTTATTAATTAGATAATTTTGGTGTTAGAAGCATCCCACTACTTTGGTTGAGGAACAACTTGACAAATAGGACCTCTATAACAAAAATAGGTACAACGTTTATTTCTAGGCATCATATCAAACACAGTGTACCCCAAGGATGAATTTTAAGGGCTTTGCTCTTTTGATATACATTAATGACCTGGTGGACACTAATATAAAAGTCACTTATTTATGTATGCAGATATAGTAATCGCCACTTCGAATAAAAAACCAAGAGAACACTGTGAAAGTTTTACAAGAATATGACAATACTTTTATAGGTTGGTTTAATTATAATAAAATTTGTTAAAACAATAAAAAATCGTATGGCTGCTTTTTCACACTTCAAGAACTGACATCACTAACCATATACGCATGAGAACACATAAAATCGACTGTGTTCACAAGAGAAGCATTCTTAATGCTACAGACTGTAACTGTACTGAAATAGAACGAGTTGAAACCATAAAATACTTAGAGCTATACTTCGATAGCATTTTGGGGCGGAGGTGGCTCAGTCGGTAACGCGGCAGGCTCGTAATCTGTACTTCCCAGGTTCAAGTCCCAGCTGGGTCAGCGTTGAGATTTATCTCCGCAAAATTCCCCGCCCCGCCCACGGTCAGTAGGGGACACCGATGGGCTTGGAAAGGCCGCCGTCCGTCGGATGGGACGTTAAGCCGTAGCCCCGTGTGCGGGAGAGCCATACCCTGTGCACGTTAAAGAACACGCTGGATGGCCTTGACGGGAGGCTATCATCTGTCTCCCAACAGCTCTTCCAGTGGGTCCCCTCCCCCAACCTTCTCTGTGCCTTTGGGGTCCATGTGACCTGGCCATTTAGCCCATGGTGTGCAAAAAAGTGCCGCTCAGAGGTAAAACAACCCAACTTAAATAAAAGCACAAATACAAAATGAAAAAAAAAAGAAAAGACTATCACAATCTAATATTGTATCTAATTCCAAAGAATTTATTTTTAAAACTGTACATAAAAATTAATTTCAGTAATAAGGGTAAATATTAACGTCATCTCTGATACCACTTATATTTGTAATCAACATCGTATAGAATAGCCTCGAGTATTTTTATAGACTGTTTTAAAATAGACAGTAATTTTTCCTGTTCCTTTTTATGAGCATTTCTGAACTCAAAGTCATTTTATCGCATATTGTCACAGACATCTCTTGTGTCCCTTCACAATTATCGGTGGAGAATGTCCAAAGTAGAAAATGCATTGTCCTTCGACTGAAGTTGCTTAATCAATAAGTCATTATGATCTTTTCCCTCTTCATCGTTTTTGTTTAATAGTTATGTTTCAAAACGCATAATTTTTCCGACCACATCATACATTAATTTTGACTTATTTCAATAGCCAGTTCACAAGGACCCCGAAGAATCAGAGAAAATTGGGGAAGCAGACCCACTGGACAGCTATTAGGAGCCAAATGGTAGCCTTCCGAGAAGGCCATGTGGAGAGCCATACCGAGCACACGTTAAAGAAAACGTGTACAGGGTATGGCTCTCCTACACATGGTGACACGGCTCAACTTCCGAATCAGAAAATCAACAACAGATGGCAGCCTTTCCAAGTCCGTCGGTATCTCCTACTGACACTGACGGACTTGGAAAGGGGAGTTTTCGGGAGAGCAGGGCGGGGAGCTTTTGGGAGATATATCTCAATGGAAGCCTAGCTGAGAGTCGTTCCTGGGAACTGCAGATTACGACCGACTGAGCCAATACCGCTCCGAAAACTGAGTTTTAAAGAATTAAAAATATTAATTTTCTAGTTGTTACACACTACAACCAATCGTCAAATTATTATAGCTTTCTAGCAAAACATATTTTATAAGGCGTGTGCACATGGTATGGCTCTCCTGCACACGGGTTCACGACTATATGTACCATCTGACGGACGGTCTCTTTTCCAAGTTGTCGGTGTCCCCTAGAATTACTTATGTTTTACTCAACTAAAAATATTAATCTGAAACAACTACGTTGTTATTTGAATGCATTACAACTCACGATGATCCAGTTACAAATCGTGCTCAAAAAATTCACCGAAAATATTATAAAAAAACTTATCTTTCAACAGTTATTCCTCATCAGGGTTTGTGCACATAAACACTGCTTGTGCTATTACTGTTATTAAACAAATAATTGACGTAGTGTTAATCACAATCCTTGCACATTTCTAGAGTTTTTTTATCGTCTCATCATATTTAATCGATATTCCAACCATTAACTTCTTCTCCAATAATCACCAGCACATTTAGTTTTTTTTAATCATCATTATATAAATCCTATCACGCATTATATAAATTTTTACTGTATTTACCTAAAACATATTTTTAGAGCTATTTAGTGTATCACATTGGTTTTCAAACTTTCTGTCTTCACAGTTTTATTCGTTCTGCGCAGCCTATACGGATACTCATTCTTTTTGAAGAACTCTTATGGATACTCATTCTTACTTTGGACACCTTGCGGATTCTCTCTTTTTTTGTAGAATATTTTTTCCGTATTATAACATTGCTAATTAATTTTTTAATGAATTTTTTTTTCGGATCTCCTCCAAAATTTCATGTTTTCTGCAGACCAGCTGGAGATCCTCTTTTTTCTATTTTTTACGGATCTCCCATAGAGTCTCATTCTTTCTGCAGACCAGCTGAAGATCCTCTTTTTTCTATTTTTTACGGATCTCCCATAGAGTCTCATTCTTTCTGCAGATCACCTTATTATTCTCATTCTTTCTACTGATTTCCTACAGTGTCTCGTCCTTTCTGTGGACTCACTACAGATTCTGATTATTTCTGAAAACTCCCTACAGACTCCGATTTTTTGGCGGATTTCCTAATGACTCTCATTTCTTCTGTGAACCGTTCTTTATACGTATATCCTACACAGTATCATTCTTTCTGCAGACCCACTTAGGATTTTCGTTCTCTCTTTGGACACCCTAAGGATTCTTATATTTTGGCGGATTTCCCAGAGAGTCTCATTCTTTCTCCAGAACCTTACTTATACAATTTCTTTCTGCGAACCACTACGGATTCTCATTCTTCCTGCAGACCCCATATGAATTTTCATTTTTTGCGCATCTCATTCCTTTTGCGGACACCTTATGGATTCTCATCTTTTTGCTGTTATCCTATAGGGAGTCCTTCTTTCACGGATCTCATACTAATCTTTCACCGATCTCTTCTACGACATTATTGAATGATTTTTGGATTTTTTTTCATAGGTTGTGATTAACACTACGTCAATTATTTAATGTTATATGAGAGGTTTTTGGAACAACCCTATATGTTAATATGTTTGTGATATATATGAATACATATGAACATATTTTATGTATATAAATATATAAATATAAATATATTATAAAAGCGATATATATATATGAATATATCACAGTTTTAATATATATATATATATTTATATATATGAATATATTACATTAATATATGTACATATATATGTATTGCAATATATGGACATATTGCATGTATTGTCATGGAGTCAAATATTGCAATACCAAGTATCAAGTATGAAACCTCGGAGAAACTGAGCAGAGCAGTAGAGCATGTCACAAGGTAGTAATGATTAATCACACAATCGCATATGCGCATATTTAAGGGTGTGTTAGGTGCCTTCAATATGGACTCTCAATACCATTCTGCATGTATTTCAGTCAGACGTCAAGGCATCGATTCATATAGCTTCCTGAAGGTTCGAGTCCCAGCTGGGTCAGCGTTGAGATTTATCTCCGCAAAATTCACCGCCCTGCCCAGGTCAGTAGGAGACACCGATGGGCTTGGAAAGGCCGCCGTCTGTCGAATGGGACGTTAAGCCGTGGCCCCGTGTGCGGGAGAGCCATATCCTGTGCACGTTAAAGAACACGCTGGATGGCCTTGACGGGAGGCTACCATCTATCTCCCAACAGCTGTTCCAGTGGGTCCCCTCCCCCAACCTTCTCTGAGCCTTTGGGGTCCATGTGACCTGGCCATTTAGCCCATGGTGTGCAAAAAAGTGCCGCTCAGAGGTAAAACAACCCAACCCATATAGCTTACTAATAGAATTTTCAGGGCACTTTCCGCCATTCTGCATCCAAATGGAGACAAATAGTGGCCAGTGTGTGTGCTGGCTGGGAAAGTTTTTAGGTGAGCATATCCTATATGTGCTTTATAGGGGAGAAATCCGAGGACATAAAAGACGCAATTGACATTCTGTAGACAAAATAAGGAATATTACAGAAGAAGGCGGTACCAGGAAAGCTCTGCTAGAAAGGTACAGTCGCTCAAAAAAGTATCCAAACACTATGGTTGATTACAGAATTCAGAAAAAAATCTGGCAACGATTTTTTTTAGAAATTAGTTATCTGGCAACCTTCGTGTCACGTGACACGAAGGTTGCCAGATCACTAATTTCTAAAAAAAATCGTAAAAATTTGGTTGTCCTTACTGGGATTCAAACCCATCACATTTTTTTAGATCACTAATTTCTAAAAAAATCGAAAAAATTTAGTTGTTCTTACTGGGATTCAAACCAAGGTCCCCAGTAGCATGTCAGCCTGACAATGATAACCGCTAGAACACCGAGGAACTTGAACAAAGTGACATATCAGCATTCCTATTGATTCACCAGTGACGCCATTGTTGAAGAAATGGTCAGTTCCTCTGTGGTCTTAGCAGTTAATATACCCGGCATGCTTCTTGGTGACCTGGGTTCCAATCCCAGTGAGAACAACTAATTTTTTCAACTCTTTATTTCAAGCATGTTACAGTGCTCACTACGCGACTGAATAGGTCGACTAAATGACAGGTAGACAAACCCGCCTCATGCATTCTTATGATACTGCCCAGTTCTATAAGGGGCCTAGAAACTGATAATTCATCGCATTCATTGACTTGGCCTAACTGAAACAAATGTGAACTATTTCACTTCTATGGGCTTACATGATCTCTCCTAAGGTGGAATTGGGGGGCGGGGGTGGCTCAGACGGTAGCGCGCCAGGCTCGTAATCTGTAGTTCCCAGGTTCCAGTCCCAGCCGGCTCAGCGTTGAGATTTATCTCCGCAAAATTCCCCGCCCCGCCCACGGTCAGTAGGGGACACCGATGGGCTTGGAAAGGCCGCCGTCCGTCGGATGGGACGTTAAGCCGTGGCCCCGTGTGCGGGAGAGCCATACCCTGTGCACGTTAAAGAACACGCTGAATTGCCTAGACGTGAGGTTACCATCTGTCTCCCAACAGCTGTTCCAGTGGGTCCCCTCCCCCAATTTTCTCTGGGCCTTCGGGGTCCATTTCACCTGGCCATTTAGCCCATGGTGTGCAAAAGGGTGCCGCTCAGAGGTAAAACAACAACCCAACCTAAGGTGGAATTTAATGAGGTCTCTGTAACCAGATCACTAATTTCTAAATAGAAACCACACTGTCACCTCCTTTATTTCACGTTTCATACGACGTCATTCTATCCTCATTGGAATGATCGGCATTAGGACCTCCCTAACCACGTGTGGGAATGCTTTCGTGCAACTACATTCATAGTTTTGGTGTTGCAATTTTCGTGTACATGAGTGTGTTTGAATATATTAAAGGTTCGATACATATAAATGTGTTTCATTTGTGAAATATGAATGTATTGCATTGTTATATATGAATGTATTGCATTTGTGATATATAAGAATTTACATATATGAATATATATTGTGAATTATTTTATGCACATTTTTCATGGAATGTTGGATAAATATTTTAGAATACATTACTATGTCATTTACGAATACTTTTATGTGTTTTTTACAGGTTAATACAGATTGAAGAACTTTGTTGTATTGCAAAAACAACAAAGATATTTGTACGATTTCATCCCAAAGGGAATATATATCTTTACAATTATAACTGTAATAATAATAATAATATTACCATGTTGCCATATGAAAGAAACATGTCAAAAAGATATGTTTCAAATATTATTCTTGTCCTTTCATTAAATAAAGTTTATTGCAGAATATTTTCCACTGTCTTTCTTCCGTTTCAAAGAACTTTTATAAAATTATTCTTTCCAAATATGGGTGATATTTATAGGTTTACTATTTTTCCTCCATTTGTGTTATTGACGATCTGAAGAGGATGGCGGCTGGCTCTCTTCTCTCCACCCCTGAAATCCACTCTTCGTAAGCATGTCTGAATCTAAAAAACAAAATAAATTAGGGAAGGGGGACGTAAACTCAATCGAACAGGGAAAATATAAAAAGCAAGACTACTGGATTCCATTGCAGTATGAAATTTCTCCCTCCGTTTCAGAAGTCTTTAAAATTGAATAAAAAAAAATATTAATCATTTTTTATTTCTTATACCCTTACTATTGCCTCTGTTAACCTTCTGAAAGAGGATTATTACACACATGCCTGGGGGGCGGTGTGGCTCAGTCGGTAGCGCGCCAGGCTCATAATCTGTAGTTCCCAGGTTCGAGTCCCAGGGTGGGTCAGAGTTGAGATTTATCTCCGAAAAATTCCCCGCCCTGCCCACGGTCAGTAGGGGACACCGATGGGCTTGGAAAGGCCGCCGTCCGTCGGATGGGACGTTAAGCCGTGGCCCCGTGTACGGGAGAGCCATACTCTCTGCACGTTAAAGAACACGCTGGATGGCCTTGACGGGAGGCTACCATCTGTCTCCCAACAGCTGTTCCAGTGGGTCCCCTCCCCCAACCTTCTCTGAGCCTTCGGGGTCCATGTGACCTGGCCATTTAGCCCATGGTGTGCAAAAAAGTGCCGCTCAGAGGTAAAACAACCCAACCCAACAAAGATGCCTCCCAACTCATTTTAAAAAGTTTATTATTGTTATTATTATTCCATTTTAAGTCATTATAATATAAACAATATATATAATAAATAAAATATATTTATCCTATATATATTTTTATTCCCATCTCCCTCTCGATGTTACTCTCTATGTCCTTCATAAACTATTTCCTGATACATTTCTAGTTGCTTAGGGGAACGTGAAAAATAATGATAATTAGGATTCTTTTTTCAAGCCATTTTTTTTTCATTTTTATGGAATTGAAAACGAATGCATCATATGGTAAATGGTAGCTAGGTAGTCACAGAGAGGATAGCTATGCACCAATCTCCTTTGATGCTTCATAGAACCGGCCAGGCCTAACACCTAATGTCCGACCCCGCCTTCTCGTGGTGCAGGCCGTTAGTACCTTCCAAAAGTGGTACTCCCTTGTGGAAATGAACGAAATTCTTCCAAAAAAGATATTCTCTTGTGGAATTAACCAATTGATGCTAAAGAAGCCATTTTTCTAGTGCTTGTTCGTTATGCTAATGCTGTTTATGAAATTTTACTTCGATAATGAAAGTTTGGGAAATGTTTCAAATAGAAATGTTATTTGACGGTCCATTTAAACGCATACAACGGGAGAAATGATTTCTTCACATGAAGAGAATAAATGAGGAATTCGGATGCTTTAACGCTGATCGACAATTTTTTGTCACATAATCGGCACAATGACCATGCCACAAGGTCCCAATGGCTCGAACACTTTAGAGAAGGAGATTCCTTGACCAGCTGTTATCAGAGACATAGGAGACATCCTTCAAGATCACCTGGGTTGGGTTGGGTTGTTTTACCTCTGAGCGGCACTTTTTTGCACACCATGGGCTAAATGGCCTGGTCACATGGACCCCGAAGGCTCAGAGAAGGTTAGGGGAGGGGACCCACTGGAACAGCTGTTGGGAGACAGATGGTAGCCTCCCGTCAAGGCCATCCAGCGTGTTCTTTAACGTGCACAGGGTATGCCTCTCCCGCACACGGCGCCACGGCTTAACGTCCCATCCGACGAACGGCGGGCTTTCTAAGCCCATCGGTGTCCCCTACTGACCGTGGGCAGGGCGGGGAATTTTGCGGAGATAAATCTCAACGCTGACCCAGCTGGGACTCGAACCTGGGAACTACAGATTACGAGCCTGGCGGGCTACCGACTGAGCCACCCCCGCCCCCAAGATCACCTGAACAGAGATATTTCTCATAAAGTGCAGAGATGGAAAGGAATCTACTGGATGAGCTAAATCATTTTCCTGAGCAGAGACATTTCTAATAAAGATGGAGACAGAAAAGCATCCTGGAAACGTAATAATAGCTAAAAAAGGATTAACACAGCAATTTAAAACTTGATTAAACGTAGAGACAAAGCTTGGATTAATTACAAAAACAACACGATGAACGAAACTTACAAAAATCGATATAAAAACATAAACCAAATTACTGCTGAAATTAGAATTCGAAAGTAAAATGTTTATAGAAAAAACTACCAGTGAATACAAAAAATATGCGATAAAAATGGGACATCACTCACCAAGGGTTGGAATAAAAGGAGGCATATTCTATTGATGATTCCATTACTGAAAATATGCTAAAATCTTTACTAGCATTTCAAATTGCAAATAAATTTAATATTAAATATAACGCTAGGATATCAGAGATTAGAGAAAAAAAACCATGAAAAAGATAAGAATTACGCAACAAATTATAAGTTTACGAACACCAAATCTGTTTTTTCTCCCATTGCTAAAAAAATCGATAAAAATAATTAAATCGTGGAATGCAAAATAAATTACCATCTACGATAACATACAAGATAACCCCCCTTTTTTTTAAGATCAATGTTTATTTTACAGCATATATGTAGATCATCATATTTCTATGTTCTGAAGTTTAGTTCGAATTTGTTTACCTCTGAGCGGCACGTTTTTGAATACACAGCCACTAGCGGAGACAATGGGCTACATGAACAGGTCACAAGGACCCCGAGAGCTCGGAGAATATTGCGAGGAGGGGACCCACTTAACAACTTTTACGAAACAGATGGTAGTTTACCGTTAAGGCCATCAAACATGTTCTTTAAAGTACAGTGTTTGGCTCTCCCACATAAAGGGTTCTGATGAAGTGTTACTATTTTTATTGTGTGACTGTTCACTGATTTTTCTCTTGATTCACTTGATCGTTCCCTAATTTGAAACTTATCTATTTCTATTTTGAGGTTAAGACTATTTATTTCTTTACTTTCGAAGTTAATCTAATAAGAAAAAACAAATAGCGCCTAATTTAACAGGGAAATGAAAAGATATAGCACCCTGATTGAAGAGTGGGGGATGGTGCCAGTCGAGAGCTGGCGAGGCTTGAAATCTGCAGTTCCCAGGTTCAGATCCTACCTGAGTTAGCATTCAAATTTTCTCCGCTAAATCCCTACCCTCACCTCTTTCAGAAAAGGGACACCGATGGGCTTGGATAAGTCACCGTCCGACGGATGGGTCTTAAGGTCAAGTTTTCAATTGTGGGAGATATCCTGTGCAAATTAAAGAACATATTGAATGGCCTTGACGGGAGACTACGATCTGTCTTCTAACAGCTACACATTTGTGGGGCCCCTTCCTCCAAAGTTCTCTGTGCCCTCAGGGAACATGGGATCTGGCAATTAAGCCGATTATGTGCAAAAATATACTTCCCCTCAGAGATAAAACAGCCTAAACCAATCCATCCTGTTGCTATCTTTTGTACATATATTAGACATGACATTTTGATGCATATTTTAATTCACACGATAAGATGCATGTATTTTGGGTTGGGTTGTTTTACCTCTGAGCGGCACTTTTTTGCACACCATGGGCTAAATGGCCAGGTCACATGGATCCCGAAGGCTCAGAAAAGGTTGGGGGAGGGGACACACTGGAACAGCTGTTGGGAGACAGATGGTAGCCTCCCGTCAAGGCCATCCATCGTGTTCTTTAACGTGCACAGGGTATGGCTCTCCCGCATACGGGGCCACGGCTTAACGTCCCATCCGACGGACGGCGGCCTTTCCAAGCACATCGGTGTCCCCTACTGACCGTGGGCAGGGCGAGGAATTTTGCGGAGATAAATCTCAACGCTGACCCATCTGGGACTCGAACCTGGGAACTACAGATTACGAGCCTGGCGCGCTACCGACTGAGTCACCCCGACCCTAAGATGCAAGTAAAGATATTTTTATGCAAAGGAAAAAAAAATCATCCGCGATTGAATTCGCAGCACATTTGTAACTGATTCGTGACATGTTTCGAAACGCAATCTTATTGCAAATTCTTTATTGTCTCATTTGCTTCGATATGTACTCTTCGCCAGTGGTTAATAGTCACTGACTGACAGTGCTACCTCAACGAAGTATTCACAACAGTTAGAATCAAGAATGATTGCGAAATATGAACTTTCACTGTTAATTGAATAATGGAATGATGATAATTCAATAATGTTCCACAAAGAAAAAACAATATTCGGAGTTACATTGTTGTTATCTGAAAGTATTTAAGAGGTAAAGCAGTGTTTAGGTTCACAGTTGAGAGCGGTTCTTTGATAGATGTAAGCGGGAGTAATAGGACAAACCGATGAAAATATTGGGGGGCTTTACCTGAAGACAAAACTCTCTAATCGAAGGCCTGAAGCACAAAAACAAGTATTGAGAAATTCACAAATAAATTTTGCAATACCGTAATATTATTTATAGATTCTTCAAAATGCAAAACTAGCAATATTAATATGTAATAAGTATTTTAGCACAATTTAATTAAATTTAATAGGCACAATTTACGATAGATAAAAGCATTCGTGGTTGAAAATTTGAAGTTAAAATTGCACCGTGGTCACCATGATGGTGTAGAGAAGATAGAAAAATTATGTTTTTCTCTTTTCCGCTTGTTTGAGCAATGCGCTTGTGATTTTCTTTACCATGGGAATCAACTTGTATTTGGTTTAATAAGTGGGAAATGATTTAGTTACAAAAGAATAGGAATTGGTAGACATGTGATATGCGATGCATGGCTAGCAATGTCTGAGCTATCATTTGCTTCCGATTGACTTAGGTGTTTGAAAAGTCTTGGTAGGTGCGCTGGAAGGTGAAGGAGTCCACAACTGGACAAAGAGGTATGTGTGAGGATTAATCATCTGTACTGCATAAGTACCGGAAATGAATAGAAGTCCCAACAAGGTTTCAGTGCGATTACCTTTATGTGGATTTTCCGGCTACTGAATAGGTATATCAGGTTAGCTTAGTTAGAATAACACTTAGTCAAGGAAACTGAGCCAAAAAGGTAGTTGTCAGGAAGTTATATCCATAGATGTTGCATCTCTAAAAATGATTATATTAATTTTATTCAGTCTGATTTAAAAACTTTGCAATTGCTAATGTCAGGTGTTTTTCATCATGAAACGCGCTTGAAAATGGTGTTCTGATTAGAGAGTCTATTTCGATCTCGTATATATATATATTATTTTCTCTCAGTAGCATTATATTTTAATTTCAGAATTCTACCTTATTGGTATAATACCGTATAATGTTTACCTGTACTAATATTTGAGGTTATATAAGTTATGGTTTATTTTTTTTAAATGCACTATTGATTGAATTATTGATTTTTGTTTATATTACCCTCTGTAAATTGCAACTCTCATACTATTCTTGATGACTGATACTGAATGTTAGCACACGTCTGGATATAAATAACTTCATATTTGTTTTGCTTGTCGATTGTTGTCAATTTCAATTAACTCTGATTCAATTCACATTTCTCGATCGAACCGTTTATAAAAAATTTATCATATATAAAAAAAAGAATAATCACCTCCCTTGTAAATTGGTCTCAGTTTTGAAATATTATTAGGACTATTTCAATACTGATACCAATTTACAAGGGAAGTGATTAATCCAATATTACCAATTACCGTCCTGTCGCAATTCTATCCATAATACATAAAATTCTAGAAAAATGCATGCATAACATCCTATACACATTTCTCACAAAATATAAAATACTAAGTCATTAACAATATGGCTTCCAAAAGGGGAGACTTCCTTGACTTACAAAAAGCATTTGACATAATACACCATAATATTTTATTAATTAGATAATTTTGGTGTTAGAAGCATCCCACTACTTTGGTTGAGGAACAACTTGACAAATAGGACCTCTATAACAAAAGTAGGTACAACGTTTATTTCTAGGCATCATATCAAACACAGTGTACCCCAAGGATGAATTTTAAGGGCTTTGCTCTTTTGATATACATTAATGACCTGGTGGACACTAATATAAAAGTCACTTATTTATGTATGCAGATATAGTAATCGCCACTTCGAATAAAAAACCAAGAGAACACTGTGAAAGTTTTACAAGAATATGACAATACTTTTATAGGTTGGTTTAATTATAATAAAATTTGTTAAAACAATAAAAAATCGTATGGCTGCTTTTTCACACTTCAAGAACTGACATCACTAACCATATACGCATGAGAACACATAAAATCGACTGTGTTCACAAGAGAAGCATTCTTAATGCTACAGACTGTAACTGTACTGAAATAGAACGAGTTGAAACCATAAAATACTTAGAGCTATACTTCGATAGCATTTTGGGGCGGAGGTGGCTCAGTCGGTAACGCGGCAGGCTCGTAATCTGTACTTCCCAGGTTCAAGTCCCAGCTGGGTCAGCGTTGAGATTTATCTCCGCAAAATTCCCCGCCCCGCCCACGGTCAGTAGGGGACACCGATGGGCTTGGAAAGGCCGCCGTCCGTCGGATGGGACGTTAAGCCGTAGCCCCGTGTGCGGGAGAGCCATACCCTGTGCACGTTAAAGAACACGCTGGATGGCCTTGACGGGAGGCTATCATCTGTCTCCCAACAGCTCTTCCAGTGGGTCCCCTCCCCCAACCTTCTCTGTGCCTTTGGGGTCCATGTGACCTGGCCATTTAGCCCATGGTGTGCAAAAAAGTGCCGCTCAGAGGTAAAACAACCCAACTTAAATAAAAGCACAAATATAAAATGAAAAAAAAAAGAAAAGACTATCACAATCTAATATTGTATCTAATTCCAAAGAATTTATTTTTAAAACTGTACATAAAAATTAATTTCAGTAATAAGGGTAAATATTAACGTCATCTCTGATACCACTTATATTTGTAATCAACATCGTATAGAATAGCCTCGAGTATTTTTATAGACTGTTTTAAAATAGACAGTAATTTTTCCTGTTCCTTTTTATGAGCATTTCTGAACTCAAAGTCATTTTATCGCATATTGTCACAGACATCTCTTGTGTCCCTTCACAATTATCGGTGGAGAATGTCCAAAGTAGAAAATGCATTGTCCTTCGACTGAAGTTGCTTAATCAATAAGTCATTATGATCTTTTCCCTCTTCATCGTTTTTGTTTAATAGTTATGTTTCAAAACGCATAATTTTTCCGACCACATCATACATTAATTTTGACTTATTTCAATAGCCAGTTCACAAGGACCCCGAAGAATCAGAGAAAATTGGGGAAGCAGACCCACTGGACAGCTATTAGGAGCCAAATGGTAGCCTTCCGAGAAGGCCATGTGGAGAGCCATACCGAGCACACGTTAAAGAAAACGTGTACAGGGTATGGCTCTCCTACACATGGTGACACGGCTCAACTTCCGAATCAGAAAATCAACAACAGATGGCAGCCTTTCCAAGTCCGTCGGTATCTCCTACTGACACTGACGGACTTGGAAAGGGGAGTTTTCGGGAGAGCAGGGCGGGGAGCTTTTGGGAGATATATCTCAATGGAAGCCTAGCTGAGAGTCGTTCCTGGGAACTGCAGATTACGACCGACTGAGCCAATACCGCTCCGAAAACTGAGTTTTAAAGAATTAAAAATATTAATTTTCTAGTTGTTACACACTACAACCAATCGTCAAATTATTATAGCTTTCTAGCAAAACATATTTTATAAGGCGTGTGCACATGGTATGGCTCTCCTGCACACGGGTTCACGACTATATGTACCATCTGACGGACGGTCTCTTTTCCAAGTTGTCGGTGTCCCCTAGAATTACTTATGTTTTACTCAACTAAAAATATTAATCTGAAACAACTACGTTGTTATTTGAATGCATTACAACTCACGATGATCCAGTTACAAATCGTGCTCAAAAAATTCACCGAAAATATTATAAAAAAACTTATCTTTCAACAGTTATTCCTCATCAGGGTTTGTGCACATAAACACTGCTTGTGCTATTACTGTTATTAAACAAATAATTGACGTAGTGTTAATCACAATCCTTGCACATTTCTAGAGTTTTTTTATCGTCTCATCATATTTAATCGATATTCCAACCATTAACTTCTTCTCCAATAATCACCAGCACATTTAGTTTTTTTTAATCATCATTATATAAATCCTATCACGCATTATATAAATTTTTACTGTATTTACCTAAAACATATTTTTAGAGCTATTTAGTGTATCACATTGGTTTTCAAACTTTCTGTCTTCACAGTTTTATTCGTTCTGCGCAGCCTATACGGATACTCATTCTTTTTGAAGAACTCTTATGGATACTCATTCTTACTTTGGACACCTTGCGGATTCTCTCTTTTTTTGTAGAATATTTTTTCCGTATTATAACATTGCTAATTAATTTTTTAATGAATTTTTTTTTCGGATCTCCTCCAAAATTTCATGTTTTCTGCAGACCAGCTGGAGATCCTCTTTTTTCTATTTTTTACGGATCTCCCATAGAGTCTCATTCTTTCTGCAGACCAGCTGAAGATCCTCTTTTTTCTATTTTTTACGGATCTCCCATAGAGTCTCATTCTTTCTGCAGATCACCTTATTATTCTCATTCTTTCTACTGATTTCCTACAGTGTCTCGTCCTTTCTGTGGACTCACTACAGATTCTGATTATTTCTGAAAACTCCCTACAGACTCCGATTTTTTGGCGGATTTCCTAATGACTCTCATTTCTTCTGTGAACCGTTCTTTATACGTATATCCTACACAGTATCATTCTTTCTGCAGACCCACTTAGGATTTTCGTTCTCTCTTTGGACACCCTAAGGATTCTTATATTTTGGCGGATTTCCCAGAGAGTCTCATTCTTTCTCCAGAACCTTACTTATACAATTTCTTTCTGCGAACCACTACGGATTCTCATTCTTCCTGCAGACCCCATATGAATTTTCATTTTTTGCGCATCTCATTCCTTTTGCGGACACCTTATGGATTCTCATCTTTTTGCTGTTATCCTATAGGGAGTCCTTCTTTCACGGATCTCATACTAATCTTTCACCGATCTCTTCTACGACATTATTGAATGATTTTTGGATTTTTTTTCATAGGTTGTGATTAACACTACGTCAATTATTTAATGTTATATGAGAGGTTTTTGGAACAACCCTATATGTTAATATGTTTGTGATATATATGAATACATATGAACATATTTTATGTATATAAATATATAAATATAAATATATTATAAAAGCGATATATATATATGAATATATCACAGTTTTAATATATATATATATTTATATATATGAATATATTACATTAATATATGTACATATATATGTATTGCAATATATGGACATATTGCATGTATTGTCATGGAGTCAAATATTGCAATACCAAGTATCAAGTATGAAACCTCGGAGAAACTGAGCAGAGCAGTAGAGCATGTCACAAGGTAGTAATGATTAATCACACAATCGCATATGCGCATATTTAAGGGTGTGTTAGGTGCCTTCAATATGGACTCTCAATACCATTCTGCATGTATTTCAGTCAGACGTCAAGGCATCGATTCATATAGCTTCCTGAAGGTTCGAGTCCCAGCTGGGTCAGCGTTGAGATTTATCTCCGCAAAATTCACCGCCCTGCCCAGGTCAGTAGGAGACACCGATGGGCTTGGAAAGGCCGCCGTCTGTCGAATGGGACGTTAAGCCGTGGCCCCGTGTGCGGGAGAGCCATATCCTGTGCACGTTAAAGAACACGCTGGATGGCCTTGACGGGAGGCTACCATCTATCTCCCAACAGCTGTTCCAGTGGGTCCCCTCCCCCAACCTTCTCTGAGCCTTTGGGGTCCATGTGACCTGGCCATTTAGCCCATGGTGTGCAAAAAAGTGCCGCTCAGAGGTAAAACAACCCAACCCATATAGCTTACTAATAGAATTTTCAGGGCACTTTCCGCCATTCTGCATCCAAATGGAGACAAATAGTGGCCAGTGTGTGTGCTGGCTGGGAAAGTTTTTAGGTGAGCATATCCTATATGTGCTTTATAGGGGAGAAATCCGAGGACATAAAAGACGCAATTGACATTCTGTAGACAAAATAAGGAATATTACAGAAGAAGGCGGTACCAGGAAAGCTCTGCTAGAAAGGTACAGTCGCTCAAAAAAGTATCCAAACACTATGGTTGATTACAGAATTCAGAAAAAAATCTGGCAACGATTTTTTTTAGAAATTAGTTATCTGGCAACCTTCGTGTCACGTGACACGAAGGTTGCCAGATCACTAATTTCTAAAAAAAATCGTAAAAATTTGGTTGTCCTTACTGGGATTCAAACCCATCACATTTTTTTAGATCACTAATTTCTAAAAAAATCGAAAAAATTTAGTTGTTCTTACTGGGATTCAAACCAAGGTCCCCAGTAGCATGTCAGCCTGACAATGATAACCGCTAGAACACCGAGGAACTTGAACAAAGTGACATATCAGCATTCCTATTGATTCACCAGTGACGCCATTGTTGAAGAAATGGTCAGTTCCTCTGTGGTCTTAGCAGTTAATATACCCGGCATGCTTCTTGGTGACCTGGGTTCCAATCCCAGTGAGAACAACTAATTTTTTCAACTCTTTATTTCAAGCATGTTACAGTGCTCACTACGCGACTGAATAGGTCGACTAAATGACAGGTAGACAAACCCGCCTCATGCATTCTTATGATACTGCCCAGTTCTATAAGGGGCCTAGAAACTGATAATTCATCGCATTCATTGACTTGGCCTAACTGAAACAAATGTGAACTATTTCACTTCTATGGGCTTACATGATCTCTCCTAAGGTGGAATTGGGGGGCGGGGGTGGCTCAGACGGTAGCGCGCCAGGCTCGTAATCTGTAGTTCCCAGGTTCCAGTCCCAGCCGGCTCAGCGTTGAGATTTATCTCCGCAAAATTCCCCGCCCCGCCCACGGTCAGTAGGGGACACCGATGGGCTTGGAAAGGCCGCCGTCCGTCGGATGGGACGTTAAGCCGTGGCCCCGTGTGCGGGAGAGCCATACCCTGTGCACGTTAAAGAACACGCTGAATTGCCTAGACGTGAGGTTACCATCTGTCTCCCAACAGCTGTTCCAGTGGGTCCCCTCCCCCAATTTTCTCTGGGCCTTCGGGGTCCATTTCACCTGGCCATTTAGCCCATGGTGTGCAAAAGGGTGCCGCTCAGAGGTAAAACAACAACCCAACCTAAGGTGGAATTTAATGAGGTCTCTGTAACCAGATCACTAATTTCTAAATAGAAACCACACTGTCACCTCCTTTATTTCACGTTTCATACGACGTCATTCTATCCTCATTGGAATGATCGGCATTAGGACCTCCCTAACCACGTGTGGGAATGCTTTCGTGCAACTACATTCATAGTTTTGGTGTTGCAATTTTCGTGTACATGAGTGTGTTTGAATATATTAAAGGTTCGATACATATAAATGTGTTTCATTTGTGAAATATGAATGTATTGCATTGTTATATATGAATGTATTGCATTTGTGATATATAAGAATTTACATATATGAATATATATTGTGAATTATTTTATGCACATTTTTCATGGAATGTTGGATAAATATTTTAGAATACATTACTATGTCATTTACGAATACTTTTATGTGTTTTTTACAGGTTAATACAGATTGAAGAACTTTGTTGTATTGCAAAAACAACAAAGATATTTGTACGATTTCATCCCAAAGGGAATATATATCTTTACAATTATAACTGTAATAATAATAATAATATTACCATGTTGCCATATGAAAGAAACATGTCAAAAAGATATGTTTCAAATATTATTCTTGTCCTTTCATTAAATAAAGTTTATTGCAGAATATTTTCCACTGTCTTTCTTCCGTTTCAAAGAACTTTTATAAAATTATTCTTTCCAAATATGGGTGATATTTATAGGTTTACTATTTTTCCTCCATTTGTGTTATTGACGATCTGAAGAGGATGGCGGCTGGCTCTCTTCTCTCCACCCCTGAAATCCACTCTTCGTAAGCATGTCTGAATCTAAAAAACAAAATAAATTAGGGAAGGGGGACGTAAACTCAATCGAACAGGGAAAATATAAAAAGCAAGACTACTGGATTCCATTGCAGTATGAAATTTCTCCCTCCGTTTCAGAAGTCTTTAAAATTGAATAAAAAAAAATATTAATCATTTTTTATTTCTTATACCCTTACTATTGCCTCTGTTAACCTTCTGAAAGAGGATTATTACACACATGCCTGGGGGGCGGTGTGGCTCAGTCGGTAGCGCGCCAGGCTCATAATCTGTAGTTCCCAGGTTCGAGTCCCAGGTGGGTCAGAGTTGAGATTTATCTCCGAAAAATTCCCCGCCCTGCCCACGGTCAGTAGGGGACACCGATGGGCTTGGAAAGGCCGCCGTCCGTCGGATGGGACGTTAAGCCGTGGCCCCGTGTACGGGAGAGCCATACTCTCTGCACGTTAAAGAACACGCTGGATGGCCTTGACGGGAGGCTACCATCTGTCTCCCAACAGCTGTTCCAGTGGGTCCCCTCCCTCAACCTTCTCTGAGCCTTCGTGGTCCATGTGACCTGGCCATTTAGCCCATGGTGTGCAAAAAAGTGCCGCTCAGAGGTAAAACAACCCAACCCAACAAAGATGCCTCCCAACTCATTTTAAAAAGTTTATTATTGTTATTATTATTCCATTTTAAGTCATTATAATATAAACAATACATATAATAAATAAAAAATATTTATCCTATATATATTTTTATTCCCATCTCCCTCTCGATGTTACTCTCTATGTCCTTCATAAACTATTTCCTGATACATTTCTAGTTGCTTAGGGGAACGTGAAAAATAATGATAATTAGGATTCTTTTTTCAAGCCATTTTTTTTTCCATTTTTATGGAATTGAAAACGAATGCATCATATGATAAATGGTAGCTAGGTAGTCACAGAGAGGATAGCTATGCACCAATCTCCTTTGATGCTTCATAGAACCGGCCAGGCCTAACACTTAATGTCCCACCCCGCCTTCTCGTGGTGCAGGCCGTTAGTACCTTCCAAAAGTGGTACTCTCTTGTGGAAATGAACGAAATTCTTCCAAAAAAGATATTCTCTTGTGGAATTAACCAATTGATGCTAATGAAACCATTTTTCTAGTGCTTGTTAGTTATGCTAATGCTGTTTATGAAATTTTATTTCGATAACGAAAGTTTTGGAAATGTTTCAAATAGAAATGTTATTTGACGGTCCATTTAAACGCAAACAACGGGAGAAATGATTTCTTCACATGAAGAGAATAAACGGAGAATTCGGATGCTTTAACGCTGATCGACGATTTTTCGTCACATAATCAGCACAATGACCAGGCCACAAGGTCCCAATGGCTCGAACACTTTAGAGAAGGAGATTCCTTAAACAGCTGTTATCAGAGACATAGGAGACATCCTTCAAGACCACCTGGGTTGGGTTGGGTTGTTTTACCTCTGAGCGGCACTTTTTTGCACACCATGGGCTAAATGGCCAGGTCACATGGACCCCGAAGGCTCAGAGAAGGTTAGGGGAGGGGACCCACTGGAACAGCTGTTGGGAGACAGATGGTAGCCTCCCGTCAAGGCCATCCAGCGTGTTCTTTAACGTGCACAGGGTATGGCTCTCCCGCACAAGGGGCCACGGCTTAACGTCCCATCCGACGGACGGCGGCCTTTCTAAGCCCATCGGTGTCCCCTACTGACCGTGGGCAGGGTGGGGAATTTTGCGGAGATAAATCTCAACGCTGACCCAGCTGGGACTCGAACCTGGGAACTACAGATTACGAGCCTTGCGCGCTACCGACTGAGCCACCCCCGCCCCCAAGATCACCTGAACAGAGATATTTCTCATAAAGTGCAGAGATGGAAAAGAATCTACTGGATCAGCTAAATCATTTTCCTGAGCAGAGACATTTCTAATAAAGATGGAGACAGAAAAGCATCCTGGAAACGTAATAATAGCTAAAAAAGGATTAATGCAGCAATTTAAAACTTGATTAAACGTAGAGACAAAGCTTGGATTAATTACAAAAACAACACGATGAACGAAACTTACAAAAATCGATATAAAAACATAAACCAAATTACTTCTGAAATTAGAATTCGAAAGTAAAATGTTTATAGAAAAAACTACCAGTGAATTGAAAAAATATGCGATAAAAATCGGACATCACTCACCAAGGGTTGGAATAAAAGGAAGCATATTCTATTGATGATTTCATTACTGAAAATATGCTAAAATCTTTACTATCATTTCAAATTGCAAATAAATTTAATATTGAATATAACGCTAGGATATCAGAGATTAGAGAAAAAAAACATGAAAAAGATAAGAATTACGCAACAAATTATAAGTTTACGAACACCAAATCTGTTTTTTCTCCCATTGCTAAAAAAATCGATAAAAATAATTAAATCGTGGAATACAAAATAAATTACCATCTACGATAACATACAAGATAAATCCCCTTTTTTTTTGAAGATCAATGTTTATTTTACAGAATTGTTATTTTTACAGCATATATGTAGATCATCATATTTCTATATTCTGATGTTTAGTTTGAATTTGTTTACCTCTGAGCGGCACGTTTTTGTATACACAGCCACTAGCAGAGACAATGGGCTATATGAACAGGTCACAAGGACCCCGAGAGCTCGGAGAATATTGCGAGGAGGGAACCCACTTAACGACTTTTACGAAACAGATGGTAGTTTACCGTTAAGGCCATCAAACGTGTTCTTTAAAGTACAGTGTTTGGCTCTCCCACATAAAGGGTTCTGATGAAGTGTTACTATTTTTATTGTGTGACTGTTCACTGATTTTTCTCTTGATTCACTTGATCGTTCCCTAATTTGAAACATATCTATTTCTATTTTGAGGTTAAGACTATTTATTTCTTTACTTTCGAAGTTAATCTAATAAGAAAAAACAAATAGCGCCTAATTTAACAGGGAAATGAAAAGATACAGCACCCTGATTGGCGATCGGGGGATGGTGCCAGTCGAGAGCAGGCGAGGCTGGAAATCTGCAGTTCCCAGGTTCAGATCCTACCTGTGTTAGCATTGAAATTTTCTCCGCTAAACCCCTACCCTCACCTCTTTCAGAAAAGGGACACCGATGGGCTTGGACAGGCACCGTCCGTCGGATGGGTCTTAAGGCCAAGTTTGCAATTGTGGGAGATATCCTGTGCAAGTTAAAGAACATATTGAATGGCCTTGACGGGAAACTACGATCTGTCTTCTAACAGCTACACATTTGTGGGGCCCCTTCCTCCAAAGTTCTCTGTGCCCTCAGGGAACATGAGATCTGGCAATTAAGCCGATTATGTGCAAAAATATACTTCCGCTCAGAGATAAAACAGCCTAAACCAATCCATCCTGATTGCTATCTTTTGTACATACATTAGACATGATATTTTGATGCATATTTTAATTCACACAATAAGATGCATGTAAAGATATTTTTATGCAAAGGAAAAAAAATCCTCCGCGATTGAATTCGCAACACATTTGTAACAGATTCGTGACATGTTTCGAAACACAATCTTATTGCAAATTCTTTATTGTCTCATTTGCTTCGATATATACTCTTCGCCAGTGGTTTAATGGTCACTGACTGACAGTGCTATCTCAACGAAGTATTCACAACAGTTAGAATCAAGAATGATTGCGAAATATGAACTTTCACTGTTAATTGAATAATGGAATGATGATAATTCAATAATGGTCCACAAAGAAAATACAATATTCGGAGTTACGTTGTTGTTATCTGAAAGTATTTAAGAGGTAAACAGTGTTTAGGTTCACAGTTGAGAGCGGTTCTTTGATAGATGTAAGCGGGAGGAATAGGACAAACCGATGAAAATATTGGGGGGCTTTACCTGAAGACAAAACTCTCTAATCGAAGGCCTCAAGCACAAAAACAAGTATTGAGAAATTCACAAATAAATTTTGCAATACCGTAATATTATTTATAGATTCTTCAAAATGCAAAACTAGCAATATTAATATGTAATAAGTATTTTAGCACAATTTAATTAAATTTAATAGGCACAATTTACGATAGATAAAAGCATTCGTGGTTGAAAATTTGAAGTTAAAATTGCACCGTGGTCACCACGATGGTGTAGAGAAGATAGAAAAATTATGTTTTTCTCTTTTCCGCTTGTTTGAGCAATGCGCTTGTGATTTTCTTTACCAAGGGAATCAACTTGTATTTGGTTTAATAAGTGGGAAATGATTTAGTTGCAAAAGAATAGGAATTGGTAGACATGTGATATGCGATGCATGGCTAGCAATGTCTGAGCTATCATTTGCTTCCGATTGACTTAGGTGTTTGAAAAGTCTTGGTAGGTGCGCTGGAAGGTGAAGGAGTCCACAACTGGACAAAGAGGTATGTGTGAGGATTAATCATCTGTACTGCATAAGTACCGGAAATGAATAGAAGTCCCAACAAGGTTTCAGTGCGATTACCTTTATGTGGATTTTCCGGTTACTGAATTATGCAACGAGAGGTATATCAGGTTAGCTTAGTTAGAATAACACTTAGTCAAGGAAACTGAGCCAAAAAGGTAGTTGTCAGGAAGTTATATCCATAGATGTTGCATCTCTAAAAATGATTATATTAATTTTATTCAGTCTGATTTAAAAACTTTGCAATTGCTAATGTCAGGTGTTTTTCATCATGAAACGCGCCTGAAAATGGTGTTCTGATTAGAGAGTCTATTTCGATCTCGTATATATATATATTATTTTCTCCCAGTAGCATTATATTTTAATTTCAGAATTCTACCTTATTGGTATAATACCGTATAATGTTTACCTGTACTAATATTTGAGGTTATATAAGTTATGGTTTATTTTTTTTAAATGCACTATTGATTGAATTATTGATTTTTGTTTATATTACCCTCTGTAAATTGCAACTCTCATACTATTCTTGATGACTGACACTGAATGTTAGCACACGTCTGGATATAAATAACTTCATATTTGTTTTGCTTGTCGATTGTTGGCAATTTCAATTAACTCTGATTCAATTCACATTTCTCGATCGAACCGTTTATAAAAAAATTTATCATATATAAAAAAAAGAATAATCACCTCCCCTTGTAAATTGGTCTCAGTTTTGAAATATTATTAGGACTATTTCAATACTGATACCAATTTACAAGGGAAGTGATTAATCCAAAATTACCAATTACCGTCCTGTCGCAATTCTATCCATAATACATAAAATTCTAGAAAAATGCATGCATAACATCCTATACACATTTCTCACAAACATAAAATACTAAGTCATTAACAATATGGCTTCCAAAAGGGGAAAAGTACCATAAAATTGCTAACAATTTAAAAGACGCTTAAAAGACGCATTGTTCCTTGACTTACAAAAAGCATTTGACATAATACACCATAATATTTTATTAATTAGAGAATTTTGGTGTTAGAAGCATCCCACTACTTTGGTTGAGGAACAACTTGACAAATAGGACCTCTATAACAAAAATAGGTACAACGTTTATTTCTAGGCATCATATCAAACACATTGTACCCCAAGGATGCATTTTAAGGGCTTTGCTCTTTTGATATACATTAATGACCTGGTGGACACTAATTTAAAAGTCACTTATTTATGTATGCAAATATAGTAATCGCCACTTCGAATATAAAACCAAGAGAACACTGTGAAAGCTTTACAAGAATATTACAATACTTTTATAGGTTGCCTAAATTATAATAAAATTTGTTAAAACAAAAAATCGTATGGCTGCTTTTTCACTCTTCAAGAACTGACGTCAATAACCATATATGCATGATAACACATAAAATCGACTGTGTTCACAAGAGAAGCATTCTTAATGCTACAGACTGTAACTGTACTGAAATAGAACGAGTTGAAACCATAAAATACTTAGGGCTATACTTCGATAGCATATTGGGGCGGGGGTGGCTCAGTCGGTAGCGCGCCAGGCTCGTAATCTGTTGTTACCAGGTTCGAATCCCAGCTGGGTCAGCGTTGAGATTTATCTCCGCAAAATTCCCCGCCCTGCCCACGGTCAGTAGGGGACACCGATGGGCTTGAAAAGGCCGCCGTCCGTCGGATGGAAGGTTAAGCCGTGGCCCCGTGTGCGGGAGAGCCATACCCTGTACACGTTAAAGAACACGCTGGATGGCCTTGACGGGAGGCTACCATCTGTCTCCCAACAGCTGTTCCAGTGGGTTCCCTCCCCGAACCTTCTCTGAGCCTTCGGGGTCCATGTGACCTGGCCATTTAGCCCATGGTGTGCAAAAAAGTGCCGCTCAGAGGTAAAACAACCCAACCCAACTCGATAGCATTACGCTCAAAGACTCATACGGAAAAAATCTGCGAAAGTTTAAGATTCTGCGCTTTCAACTGCATAAATTAAGATATATTTTAAACAACGAAACACGTTTAATAGTCTATAAAGCTTTCTGTGAACTGATCATAAACTGTGGTATAAAATTTGCGATACTACAAATTCAAAAATTTAAAAGATTGAGGGAATTGAATCCTGAATCGCCAAAATCTTAATACCTGTAAATGTTCGCACACATCTAACTACGGCTAAAGAAAGATTTGATTATTTAGATATCTTATTCGTCGAAAATTTATATAAACGCAATCTAACAGTAGATAAAGTTTTTGATGATAAACATAAAATAAAAAACCAACACGAAAAAACTACAAGACTGAAACAAAAAAAGGTATTTTCAGTTACCAACATTTAGAAACAACTACGGGAAATATAAAAGCAATTGTAAAATATCACGAACCTCTTACCAAAAGAAATATTTTTCATAACATCTTTTACTTTATTGGAATCCAAACTAAAAGATGTCCTAAAAATATACTCAGAGAAACAAACAAAAGCATTTACTATAACCAACAGCTCAGACCCAAAAAATTATACATAACCGAAGGAAAAAAAAGAGATTATTTTTATTATACCTGGAAAACGTTTTCTATAGCGCAAAGTAGAAAAATATTAAATGAGAAAGGCTGTAAATGTTGAATACACTATACACCATGAAATTACCTTTTCAATTAGAAATTTTATTTTACTATCAATGTTCTATGTCAATGTCATTAATATCTTTATAATATAAATATCACATTTTAATGCCAATATTCCACTCATCATATGCCAATGTCAAGCAATATTAATGTCACATGAAATGAAATAAGGCTAATCATACTATTGTAACAAATTTAAAAGGTAATTGTTCTATATCCTGCAGATAAGCTTTGAGTTCTGCATGGTCACCTGTAATGATTAATCCACTTGTATTATGAACAAAGTATAATAAATAAATTTTAAAATAAAAAAAGAGCACAGATGAAAATGAATCTACTTGGTGAGCTGAACCATACTCCCGAAAAGGCACATTTATATTAAAAAGAAGAGATGACAAGGAATCTACTGGGTGAACTAAACCATGCCCCTTAACAGAGATATTTATAATAAATAGCAGAGATGAAAAGGAATCGACTGGGTGAGTTAAACCACACTCCTGAATAGAGACATTTATTATATAAATATATTATATAATTTTTATTAATTAATTATATTTATTATATAAATTGCAGAGATGAAAAGGAATCTACTAGGTGAGCTAAACCATACTCCTGAAGAGAGACATTTATTACAAAGAGGAAAGATGAAAAGGAATCTACTGGGTGACCTAAACGATACTCCTGAACAGAGACGGTTATTACAAAGAGCAGAGATGAAAAGGAATCTACTGGGTGAGCTAAATCATACTCCCGAACAGAGACATTTATTATGAAGAGGAGAGATGAAAAGGAATCTACTGAGTGAGCTAAACCATACTCCTGACATTTATTACAAAGAGCAGAGATGAAAAGGTATCTACTGGGTGACCTAAACGATACTGCTGAACAGAGACATTTGTTATAAAGAGGAGAGATGAAAAGGAATCTACTGTGTGAGCTGAACGAAACTCCTGAACAGAGACGGTTATTACAAAGAGCAGAGATGAAAAGGAATCTATTGGGTGAGGTAAATCATACTCCCGAACAGAGACATTTATTATGAAGAGGAGAGATGAAAAGGAATCTACTGGGTGAGCTAAACCACACTCCTGAAGAGAGACATTTATTACCAAGAGCAGAGATGGAAAGGAATCTACTGGGTTAGCTAAACCATACTCCTAAACAGATACATTCATTATAAAGAGCAGAGATGAAAAGTAATCTACTGGGTGAGCTAAACCATACTCCTGAACAGAGATTTTTATAATAAAGAGCAGAGATGAAAAGGAATCTACTGGATGAGCTAAACCATAATCCTGAACAGAGACATTTATTACACAGAGCAGAGATGAAAAGGAATCTACTGGGTGAGCTAAATCATACTCCTGAACAGAAACGTTTATTATAAAGAGCACAGATGAAAAGGAATCTACTGGGTGAGCTAAACGAAACTCCTGAACAGAGACGGTTATTACAAAGAGCAGAGATGAAAAGGAATCTATTGGGTGAGGCAAACCATACTCCTGAACAGAGACATTTGTTATAAATAGGAGAGATGAAAAGGAATCTACTGTGTGAGCTGAACGAAACTCCTGAACAGAGACGGTTATTACAAAGAGCAGAGATGAAAAGGAATCTATTGGGTGAGGTAAACCATATTCCTGAACAGAGACAATTATAATAAAGAGTCGAGATGAAAAGGAAATTAGCCACTTCTAGGAGTCTGCTCAAGGAGTTACAACTTCCATAAGCTTGAGAGAAAATTCGCAGAAAAGAAAAACACATAAAAAAAAGAGGAAGAAGGGAGCTCGAAAGAAAAACACATGAAAAAAGAGGAAGAATGGAGCTCGAGGGGAAAGTGGGGGGGTCAGACTTCCTGTGACGTACTAACAGGAAATTCGAGAGAATTAATAATTATCGCTTAACGATTGTCTGATGTAAACACGTACGTGTCTCTCAACCATTTGCCTTGATAACTATAAAGGACAAAATTGAGTGTTGTCGTCAAGGGAGAAAGTATTTCAATTAGTAGTGTCATAATGAAGGAAGTGATTCTGATATTCATATTTTTAATTCAATTCACATATGGACAATCAAGTAAGTTCAATTGAAGCGATCTTTCTAAACTAGTGGTTTTCAACCTTTTATGCTTTTTCGTACCCCCGGAAATGTGTATGTAACTGGCGTACCCCTTGTATAGATGGATAAAACTATAGTTATAGTATAACAATGGGAATAAAATAAAACACTGACTTTGTTACTAGATCTAGCGACTTTTGAGCTCTCATGGCGTACCCCAAAAAATTTTACCGCGTACCCCAAGTTGAGAACCCCTATTCTAAACTATTCGAAAATTAACCTAGTTAATTGCTACAGGATATTATCTATTTAAAGAAAGTGATTTTATAGTATGTCTCCTTATTTTTTTCCACAAAACCCTATAATAATCAACCGGTTTGTTTGAATCCTGTTCTAACTTTCAAAAAAGCTGCCAAGCAAAACATTTTTGTCTACAAATTTTAAAATTCGCGATATTGTCGGAAATGCTCTAAATACGAACTGCGCAAAAAATTTTAATTTCTAATGACTTTGATGAAAAGTTATATTTATTATTATAGTTCGTATTATTATTATTATTATTATAGCTGCTATCAGGCCCAAGGAACATAATGGACCCTGAGAAATGTAAAGTGGGGCAGGGAGGGGGAGGGGTACAAGAGACTGTATTTTCAATGCCGTATAACATTTCCCCATCTGTTTTAGAAGTCTTTAAAACTATTGAAAAATGCATAATACAAAAATATACATATATAATAAAAAAAATACCCCTCTCAAGCAGCTGCTGGCCACAGAGGTCTGACAGGAGCTGTCAGTTTATATGCCATAGTAGAAGGTCTGTGAGGATGGCAGAACCTCAGCAGAAAAACAACACACACAACCATGCCTTACCCGGGACTCGAACCCAGATCAGTAGCCAAGCATGCTAACCATTCGGCCATGGGACGGCTGTATACAAAAATACATTAAATAATTTTTCGCTCTATTGCCCTTACTGGAATTCTGAAGGGTGGGAGATATCATTGCCCCTTAAACCCCTCCCTTTAGATCTAGTCCTGGCTCATATTACCAACCCACCTGAAATTAAAAAAAAATCTCCTCTATTATTAAATAGAAATAAATTGGTAATGATTTTTTGGGAAGCCGCAAAAAGTTTAGAAATTTTAATAACGTCTATACCTCATACTCTTGTGACTTGGTATTCCCTTAAGAAATTTTTGAGAATTTCCCATTAGAAATTATCTTTTCTTTGATTTACTTTTTGCACAAAAGGGAACCCTTATTTTATATATATTAAACAGTTGACAACAACCATACTAAGGTGGAAACCCAGAATGATTTCTCCTGTTGATTGTAACCGCCGTCATGGTAACCGAATGATTAGCGTGTATTATGTATAATTATTATAGTGCGTAATGTATATATGTGCCTTAATGGGATTTGAAAGGTGATATGATCTCTCTGATCAGTAAGAGGGGCGGGGGTGGCTCAGTCGGTAGCGCGCCAGGCTCGTAATCTGTAGTTCCCAGGTTCGAGTCCCAGCTGGGTCAGCGTTGAGATTTATCTCCGCAAAATTCCCCACCCTGCCCACGGTCAGTAGGGGACACTGATGGGCTTGGAAAGGCCGCCGTCCGTCGGATAGGACGTTAGGCCGTGGCCCCGTGTGCGGGAGAGCCATACTCTGTGCACTTTAAAGAACACGCTGGATGGCCTTGACGGGAGGCTACCATCTGTCTCCCAACAGCTGTTCCAGTGGGTCCCCTCCCCCAACCTTCTCTGAGCCTTCGGGGTCTATGTGAACTGGCCATTTAGCCCATGGTGTGCAAAAAAGTGCCGCTCAGAGGTAAAACAACCCAATCCAACTTGATCAGTAAGAACACAATTTCACAGATCTTCTGCAAGGCGAATTATATTGACAGGCTCCTGTCAGACCTCTCTAAAAAAAAAATACCTCCTCAAGCAGCTGCTTGCCACAGAGGTTTGACAGGAGCCTGCCAGTTTATATGCCATAGTAGCAGGTCTGAGAGGATGGCAAGACCTCAGCAGAAAAACAACACGCACAACCATGCCTTACCCGGGGCTCGAACCCAGGTCCCTTAGATCAGTAGGAAAGCGTGCTAACCACTCGGCCATGGGACGGCAAATAAATCCCCCCTCAAGCAGCTGCTTGCCACAGAGGTCTGACAGGAGCCTGTCAGTTTATATGCCACAGTAGGAGATCTGAGAGGATGGCAGGACCTCAGCAGAAAAACGACACACACATCCATGCTTAATCCGGGGCTCGAACCCAGGTCCCTTAGATCAGTAGCCAAGCGTGCTAACCACTCGGCCACGGGACGGCTAGACCTCACTAGCTTTTTTTTTATTTTTTCCGCCCTTGAATGACACTTTTGTGCACCCAATGACTTAAATGGCCAGGTGACAAGGACCTCAACGACTCAGAGAAGGTTGAGGGAAGAAGACTCACTGGATAGCTGTTAGAAGACAGAAGAGCTTCCCGTCAAGATCATGAAATGTGTTCTTTAACGTTTACAAGGTATGTCTTTCCTGCACAAGAGACACAGCTTTACATCTCAATCGACCTACGGGACTCAAGGTTGTGGCTCCTTGTGCAGTAAAAAATATATCGGAGAAAATTTTCTAACAGTGGACCTTTCCTGACCGAGTGCATGGTGGAGGATTAGCGCAGATAAATCTCACAAACTTGGAAACGGCAGATTATAAGCCTGGCCCGCTACCTCTCTGGTAAGACTAATATAATTACGGCATTGGGAGCTATGTAACAGATAATGGTGATGTGCGGCATGAGATTAACAGACGAATAGGATTGCTGCCGGGACTTTTAAGAATCTATGGAGAGTGTGGAGAAATAGGCGTATACACCTAAAGACTAAAATTAGACTGTATAATAGTTTGGTTCTTTCTAGGGTTAGTTATGGTAGTGAAACGTGGACACTTTGTAAACAAGATAACAGGAAACTTGATGCTTTTGATTCCAGATGCTTACGCAGTATCTTGGGCATTAGGTGGTTCAACTTTGTAACTAATGATGAGGTTAGTCAAAGGAGTCTGCAACCTCTTTTAAGCAGCATATTTTGCAGAGAGAGACTCCGTTGGTTTGGCCATGTTGCCCGTATGAATAATTATAGATTGGCGAATAGGGTTATGAACAGTGTGCCTAAAGGCCTCGGAAAGAAGGGGAGACCTAGGATGCGTTGGGCAGACAACGTCAAACAGGACCTTGTTAGAATTGGTGTGCAGTGGCCAATGTAGCTCAGGACATACTTGCTTGGAGAACTAAATTACACGGTCGGTCCGTAGCCCATGGCTGCTTGAGGATGATGATGATGATGATGTTTGAGACTAATTTAATTACGGCAGTGTTGCAAAAATATACTATTTTCTCACATATCTAAGCAAAACCTTTTTTGAAAACGAACCGCATTTTATATAGTGAGTGTTTGTTATTTGATAACTGAACGTTTAATCTAGTTGGAGCTTCGGATGCCTTCGTGGATTATCCGATCCAGATTTTCTCTAATACGTATTGTATTCTACTGACAGGTTCTTGTTAAATATTGTGGGAAAGCAAGAATATGAGAGATTTGTTTTCACTATTATATATATCAAATAATAGTGAAAACAATAATTAATATTAACAATTTCACTATTATATATTTCAAATAATAGTGAAAACAATAATGATAACAAACAATAGTTGCAAAATATCTGTTTTAATAGTGTAACCAACAATTTGCCACATAAAAATATGTCAGAGCGTGAAAAAACGTAGAATAATTTACAGTGATTTTCTATCTTCACACTTTAATTTTAAAATCCGCCAAATATTTCATCTATTAAGATATTTGTCTCTGTTTCAGACAGCTGCACGTATCAAATCACGACTCTTTATGGAAAGATCAACAGCCCAAATTATCCTCATAATTATCCCAGCATGATGGACTGCACTTGGCTCTTCACAACAACCTTTGGACGTGGAATCAAACTGGTGAGAAAATGCTTAAGGTATTTCTCTTATCCGTAGAACTAAACTTTGTTCTGTGTCAACAGTTCTGTTTCAGATTTTTTTCTTCATTCGATTATTAAATATATTTTAGTATATTTTCTCGTTTTCAAACTTTCTTTCGTTTTCAACTGCATTTCCTTTTTCTTTGATTTCGCTTTGCTTTTCATTATTTCTTGGATTTCGCTTTTCATTTCTTTTTCTTTATTTCGCTTTGCTTTTCATTATTTCTTGGATTTCGCTTTGCATTTCCTTTTCTTTATTTCGCTTTGCTTTTCATTATTTCTTGGATTTCGCTTTTCATTTCCTTTTCTTTATTTCGCTTTGCTTTTCATTATTTCTTGGATTTCGCTTTACATTTCTTTTTCTTTATTTCGCTTTGCTTTTCATTATTTCTTGGATTTCGCTTTTCATTTCTGTTTCTTTATTTCGGTTTGATTTTCATTATTTCTTGGATTTCGCTTTGCATTTCTTTTTCTTTATTTCGCTTCGCTTTTCATTATTTCTTGGATTTCGCTTTACATTTCCTTTTCTTTATTTCGCTTTGCTTTTCATTATTTCTTGGATTTCGTTTTTCATTTCCTTTTCTTTATTTCGCTTTGCTTTTCATTATTTCTTGGATTTCGCTTTGCATTTCTTTTTCTTTATTTCGCTTTGCTTTTCATTATTTCTTGGATTTCGCTTTGCATTTCTTTTTCTTTATTTCGCTTTGCTTTTCATTATTTCTTGGATTTCGCTTTACATTTCTTTTTCTTTATTTCGCTTTGCTTTTCATTATTTCTTGGATTTCGCTTTACATTTCTTTTTCTTTATTTCGCTTTACTTTTCATTATTTCTTGGATTTCGCTTTTCATTTCTGTTTCTTTATTTCGGTTTGATTTTCATTATTTCTTGGATTTCGCTTTGCATTTCTTTTTCTTTATTTCGCTTCGCTTTTCATTATTTCTTGGATTTCGCTTTACATTTCCTTTTCTTTATTTCGCTTTGCTTTTCATTATTTCTTGGATTTCGTTTTTCATTTCCTTTTCTTTATTTCGCTTTGCTTTTCATTATTTCTTGGATTTCGCTTTGCATTTCTTTTTCTTTATTTCGCTTTGCTTTTCATTATTTCTTGGATTTCGCTTTGCATTTCTTTTTCTTTATTTCGCTTTGCTTTTCATTATTTCTTGGATTTCGCTTTACATTTCTTTTTCTTTATTTCGCTTTGCTTTTCATTATTTCTTGGATTTCGCTTTGCATTTCTTTTTCTTTATTTCGCTTTGCTTTTCATTATTTCTTGGACTTCGCTTTGCATTTCTTTTTCTTTATTTCGCTTTGCTTTTCATTATTTCTTGGATTTCTCTTTTCATTTCTTTTTCTTTATTTCGCTTTGCTTTTCATTATTTCTTGGATTTCGCTTTGCATTTCCTTTTCTTTATTTCGCTTTGCTTTTCATTATTTCTTGGATTTCGCTTTTCATTTCCTTTTCTTTATTTCGCTTTGCTTTTCATTATTTCTTGGATTTCGCTTTACATTTCTTTTTCTTTATTTCGCTTTGCTTTTCATTATTTCTTGGATTTCGCTTTGCATTTCTGTTTCTTTATTTCGGTTTGATTTTCATTATTTCTTGGATTTCGCTTTGCATTTCTTTTTCTTTATTTCGCTTTGCTTTTCATTATTTCTTGGATTTCGCTTTACATTTCCTTTTCTTTATTTCGCTTTGCTTTTCATTATTTCTTGGATTTCGCTTTTCATTTCCTTTTCTTTATTTCGCTTTGCTTTTTATTATTTCTTGGATTTCGCTTTGCATTTCTTTTTCTTTATTTCGCTTTGCTTTTCATTATTTCTTGGATTTCGCTTTGCATTTCTTTTTCTTTATTTCGCTTTGCTTTTCATTATTTCTTGGATTTCGCTTTACATTTCTTTTTCTTTATTTCGCTTTGCTTTTCATTATTTCTTGGATTTCGCTTTGCATTTATTTTTCTTTATTTCGCTTTGCTTTTCATTATTTCTTGGACTTCGCTTTGCATTTCTTTTTCTTTATTTCGCTTTGCTTTTCATTATTTCTTGGATTTCTCTTTTCATTTCTTTTTCTTTATTTCGCTTTGCTTTTCATTATTTCTTGGATTTCGCTTTGCATTTCCTTTTCTTTATTTCGCTTTGCTTTTCATTATTTCTTGGATTTCGCTTTTCATTTCCTTTTCTTTATTTCGCTTTGCTTTTCATTATTTCTTGGATTTCGCTTTACATTTCTTTTTCTTTATTTCGCTTTGCTTTTCATTATTTCTTGGATTTCGCTTTGCATTTCTGTTTCTTTATTTCGGTTTGATTTTCATTATTTCTTGGATTTCGCTTTGCATTTCTTTTTCTTTATTTCGCTTTGCTTTTCATTATTTCTTGGATTTCGCTTTACATTTCCTTTTCTTTATTTCGCTTTGCTTTTCATTATTTCTTGGATTTCGCTTTTCATTTCCTTTTCTTTATTTCGCTTTGCTTTTCATTATTTCTTGGATTTCGCTTTGCATTTCTTTTTCTTTATTTCGCTTTGCTTTTCATTATTTCTTGGATTTCGCTTTGCATTTCTTTTTCTTTATTTCGCTTTGCTTTTCATTATTTCTTGGATTTTGCTTTACATTTCTTTTTCTTTATTTCGCTTTGCTTTTCATTATTTCTTGGATTTCGCTTTGCATTTATTTTTCTTTATTTCGCTTTGCTTTTCATTATTTCTTGGACTTCGCTTTGCATTTCTTTTTCTTTATTTCGCTTTGCTTTTCATTATTTCTTGGATTTCGCTTTACATTTTTTTTTTCTTTATTTCGTTTTGCTTTTCATTATTTCTTGGATTTCGCTTTTAATTTCTTTTTCTTTATTTCGCTTTGCTTTTCATTATTTCTTGGATTTCGCTTTGCATTTTTTCTTTATTTCGCTGTGCTTTTCATTATTTCTTGAATTTTACTTTGCATTTCATTTTTCCTCTGATTTCACTTTGCACTCCATTTTTTTTCTTTAATTTCGTCTTCATTTCCTCCGTCTTGGTCGAATTGCACCTAAAATCCTTAGAACGGAAGACTGAATGCAATTCTCAAGTGTACAATGCTTGTTGGTGATTTGAAATTATTACTCCGTAATAATTAGTAAATTCTGCTGAATGCAGCAGGGAACTCTGGGCGAGTTACATTCCCAGGCGAACTATGAGTGGAAGCAATTGAAGACAGGTGACTTGGACGATTGGCGTTAGTTGAGGCATCAGTGGCTCTCACATCATTGGTTAATTCAGCTACGAATCATTTACCAATGAACCAACGTTTCATGAACTGTATAGTCTCATTTTCTCAACTTATTCCATTTATGGTTACGGCCTGATGTCAATTACTGAAAAAACAAATATAATTTTAACCTGGATTAGATATTTTGGATGTATTTGATTCGTAATCAAGTATCATGACTTTAAATGGTTGAATACAACAAATGAGTGAGGATAAAGTAGTTTTTTCTTTTTCAGTTCCCCTTTATTTAAGAGAAACTATAATACAGTCGGTCAAAAAAGTAACCGAACACTACGGTTGATTACAGAATTCAGAAAAAATATCTGGCAACGATTTTTTTAGAAATTAGTGATCTGGCAACCTTCGTGTGACACGAAGGTTGCCAGATCACTAATTTCTAATTACTGAACGGCAACTGTTCTCGCACCAGTTGCCGTTCGCAGCAAACTGGAGCGTGTGCAGTAACTGCACACGCTCCAGTTTGCTGTGAACGGTAACTGGAGCGTGTACAGTTGCTGTACACGCTCCAGATATTTTTCCTGAATTCTGTAATCACGTGACACGAAGGTTGCCAGATCCTAATTTCTAAAAAAATCGTTTCCAGATATTTTTTTCTGAATTCTGTAATCAACCGTAGTGTTCGGATACTTTTTTGACCGACTGTACAATGCAACATACAAACTTTGAACCTAAAAAGATAAATGGCTATCGTCTGTAGATAATTCAATAAAACATTCATACAATACAACTTCGTGCATTCGGTCAAAAAAAAAAACTATTGTATACAAAATAGATAAAATAACAAAAAACTCCATATAATAAACATTCATCAAAAAATCTAATAATCGTATAAATTTTATCTATGATATTATTTTAAATTACTTTTAATCTGCTCTAATTGCCTGCATTTATAATTTCACTGGAAATTAAATTTAAATGTGTGATAATTTTTATTAACTTATATAAAAGTACTGGAAAGAAAATCGGAAACTGTTCCATGTTATCTAAATAGCAAGTCACATTCACAGCTCGGTAAATTGTTCAATATAATTGTACTTAAAACTAAACCTAAAATTTAATTAAAGACTATAATTAAATCTATTTATATCGCGATTCAGCCGTCCCGTGGCCGAGTGGTTAGCGCGCTTGGCTACTGATCTACGGGACCTGGGTTCGAGCCCCGGGTAAGCCATGGATGTTCGTGTTGTTTTCTGCTGTGGTCCTGACATCCTCTCAGATCTTCTACTGTGGCATACAAACTGACAGGCTCCTGTCAGACCTCTGTGGCAAGCAGCAGCTTGAGGGGGTATTTATTTTTTTTTTATATCGCGATTCTGAACAATATTTGTTCAGTATTTAAGGGTTGGGTTGGATTGTTTTACCTCTGAGCGGCACTTTTTTGCACACCATGGGCTAAATGGCCAGGTCACATGGACCCCGAAGGCTCAGAGAAGGTTGGGGGAGGGGATCCACTGGAACAGCTGTTGGGAGACAGATGGTAGCCTCCCGTCAAGGCCATCCAGCATGTTCTTTAACGTGCACAGGGCATGGCTCTCCCGCACACGGGGCCACCGCTTAACGTCCCATCCGACGGACGGCGGCCTTATCCAAGCCCATCGGTGTCTCCTACTGACCGTGGGCAGGGTGGGGAATTTTGCGGAGATAAATCTCAACGCTGACCCAGCTGGGACTCAACCCTGGGAATTACAGATTACGAGCCACCCCCGCCCCTCAGTATTTAAGGAGTTATGAACCCTGGAATATTTAACAGACTACAAAATATTGACCTGAAAAATTAATTAGAACGTTACAACAAACACTCTAGTAGAGTACCGGGCGCAATTCAGTCAATACTCTGCGAGAGCCAACTATGATCTCCGATCTCTTAACTTATTTTAATGTGTAATTGAATTTTGAGGTCAATTTTTGTAGTCTATTAAATATTCCAACGTTCATAACTATTTGAAAACTGAAAAAATATTTTCAAAAACTAGATTTTAGAATGATTTGGTTGCGGTGTTTAATTTATCTTTAGACATATTTTTCGTTAAATATCACACTGAAGAATTTATTGAGCTATGAATGTGATTTTCTATTGAGATGACATGGAACTGTTTCGTTTCTCTCAGGTACCTGGGCGGGGGTGGCTCAGTCGGTAGCGCGCCAGGCTCGTAATCTTTAGTTACCAGGTTCGAGTCCCAGCTGGGTCAGCGTTGAGATTTATCTCCGCAAAATTCCCCGCCCTGCCCACGGTCAGTAGGGGACACCGATGGGCTTGAAAAGGCCGCCGTCCGTCGGATGAAAGGTTAAGCCGTGGCCCCGTGTGCGGGAGAGCCATACCCTGTACACGTTAAAGAACACGCTGGATGGCCTTGACGGGAGGCTACCATCTGTTTCCCAACAGCTGTTCCAGTGGGTCCGCTCCCCCAATCTTCTCTGAGCCTTCGGGGTCCTTGTGGCCTGGCCATTTAGCCCATGGTGTGCAAAAAAGTGCCGCTCAGAGGTAAAAAAATCCAATCCAAACTCAGGTACCTGTATTTTCCATATTTGCTTTTGAATTGCGTAGTTAGTAATGATTTTTACAATATTCTATTTTATTTTTAATGCGTTACTTTGGGTTTTGAATTCGGAAAATATTGCACCAAGTGCCACAGTCCTTAGGAAAAGTTGGGAAATATTACTAAAATATGAATGCAGAACCAGGATCAAAAGAACATTTCCGTATTGAATAAATTGCAATGTTTTTGTCGTAAAAACATTTTTAAATAATAAAAGTTAGGGTTTTACAATTAAATCAGGCTTAATCAAAATTAATATCGAACCAAATGAAATTTAAATCATATTAAGTCGAATATACTTCTTTATTGCTATTACTGTTCCTCTGGGGGCGGAAATCAGTACTTGGTGCAATATTCCCAGATTCGAGTCCCAGCTGGATCAGCTTTGAGATTTATCTCCGCAAAATTCCCCGCTCTGCCCAAGGTCAGTAGGAAACACCAATGGACTTGGAAAGGCCACCGTCCGTCTGATAGGATGTTAAGCCGTGGTACCGTGTGCGGGAACCCTGTGCACACGGAATATAGAACATGCTGGGTAGCCTTGATGGGAGTTTGCCATCTGTCTCCCAACAACTGTCCAGTGTAGAGTGTCCCCCAACATTCTCTGAGTCCTTGGGGTCTTATGACCTGGCCATTTAGCCCATTGTGCGTAAAAAAATGCTGCTCACAGGTAAAATAACCCAACTGAACTGTTCTTCGGCTTTATTCAATAGTTGAGCGATGATTATAAAGGAAATTTTTCAGGTAAGGATAAGATCAAATTCAGTCAACGATTTTAGCAATGTATTCCAAATTTTGAATCGTTTATTAATGAACTTTGTGAGTCCGCTACAGATCACCACTGTTTGCATCAAAGGTTTCCCCCCCCCCTGTAATTTTTTTTTACCATCCACCAATTACCCCTTTATGTTTTGCTAAAGAATGGGCTCAAACTCGATTTAATTGCCTTTTCAATTTGCTATTTTTTTCTTCTTACTTTTTGTCTCAAGGTCTTTAATGATCTGGATCTAGAGGTCGAAGATGAGTGCGACTACGACTGGATCGCCATTTATGACGGAGACAGCAACAAATCGCCGATGGTGGGGAAATTCTGCGGTAGGCAATCACCTCGTCCGGTGTTATCATCTGGAAACAAGATGTATATGGAGTTTAAATCCGATAGCTCCATACAAAGAAAAGGATTTAAAGTCACGCACTCAACAGGTTGGTTGAGATAAAAATGTAATTAATGCAGTCCGAATTAAACACTGTGCGGACTTTATAATTTTTTGACGGAGTCTCGATTGATGACAAATACCCATTATCACATGAATTTATGCAAAAACTTTCATTTTATTCTAAAATGGTCTCACTCTAGCTTGAATCATGAAAACAACGACATAAAATGATTATATCCTTTACATAAAATGATCCTAAATACAATATACCATTTACAATATTCTGAAAATACATATCATTAAACTATATTTTATTAAAATGTCATAGCTTAAAACACCAAATTCTGTCATTTTACTGAACTGACTTCATACAACTTAACTTACTTATTCAACAGTTCTAACAATCAGCAGAAAATGTACAACTGATCCTACAAAATAATCGCTGAATCTTTCATTTTGATAACTGTTATTGGTATGCAGTTATATCTATGCCATGTGTCATACTATACTTCAAGAAGCATTGAAACAGATTAAAATAAATTTGCAATTAATCTTAAGGGATTTTAAGATACTTCAGTAGGCTTGAATACTTAAAATTAATTTCCAGACATTTCAAGATATTTTAGAATGCTTCAAGTATTTTACAATATATGTATTTCAATATATTTTAAGGCACTTAGCATACTTGAAATAATTTGCAATTAATTTTAATGTATTTAAAGGTATTTAAACACACCTACATTAACCTGCAATTAATTTCTAGATGGTCGAAGACATTTAAGTACACTTGTATTAATGTTCAGTTAATTTCACGATATTTTACGACACTTTGATTTGAAGACACCTGAGCACAGTAGAATTTATTTGCAGTTAATTTCACGACGAGCACATTGATCGCTTTGAGGTGATCACATCGAATATATTTCAATTAATTTGCAATTAATTTCACGATATTTCAAGACAGTTGAGCATACTCCAATTATTTCTAATTAATTTACAGAATGCTTCAGAATTACAGAATGCTTCAGAATATTTTAATTAATTGGCAAAAATTTCAAAGTATTACAGGATAATACTTCATAATGCTTGAATTAATTTGCGATAAATTTCGAAATATTTCAATAAGCTTCAGCACAGTTGAATTTTTTTCAGTCAGTTTCACGATATTTCAAGATATTGAACATATTTCAATTAATTTACAATTAAGTTCAATATATTTCAAGACACCTGAGAACACTTGAATCTATTTGCAGTTAATATCACCATAGTTCACGATATTTATCATATTTCAATTCATTAGAATTAATTTCAAAACAATTGAATACACTTAAATTTACTTGCAATAAATTCACGATATTTAGAACACTTGAGCATATTCGAATTAATTTGCAATTTGTTTCAAGATACTTCAAAATGCTTGAATTAATTTGCAATAAATTTCGAGATATTTCAAGAGATCTGAATACATTTGAAATTATTTTTAGTAATTTCATGATATTTCAAGACATTTGTCATCTGTGAATTCATTTGCAATTAATTTCAAGACACTTGCATACACCTGAATTTAATTGCAGTCAGTTTCACGATATTTCAAGACAACTGAGAATATTTAAATTAATTTTCAATTAATTTAATAATTAGCAGAATTATTTTCCCTACTTCCAAATGATGTTATCGTTTTACTTTTTCCAGGCAGATGCACACATCAAATCACGAAGCCATTCGGTGAGATCAGTAGTCCGAACTATCCCAATAATTATCCAAGTATGATGGACTGTGTCTGGCTGTTTACCACAGGTCCTGGACATATCATCAAACTAGTGAGTAATTTAATGAAACAATTTATTGGATTGATACAAAATGTAAATAAATAAATGCATCCAGTCCTCGAATAAAACGATAGATGCGTTATTCAGGAAATTCGTGAATGATGAAATCGTGTTAGTCGAACATGAAAATTTCACCTTTAATAATAAAAGGATTTGTCTTTGGTGTTATAGCAGCCATAACCTACATAGAAATCGTCATAGACATCTCAAAATTTCACTGTTTCTAGTTAACTTAAAATTTGGCGGGTTGCAATGCCAAATTTAACAGTGTTTCGGTTAACTTAAAATTTGGCGGGTTGCAATGCCAAATTTCAAATCGAAAGTCCAAAAATGGATCTTGCTGAAGCAAAAATACGGTATTCACCATGCTATTCCTAAGGGAACGTTGTCGTGCTTACGTTTGTTTTAAAATGTGGACACGACTGTTGGCGTAGAAGGCCTCAGACGCCATTATTTTCACCACTAGTGCCAACCCACCTTACCTCCATTTTTGGCACCTAACTCGACCGGAAGAGAACATTGCCGGCGGTGCGGACCCATACAGCGTGGTCCGGTGCTCCCCAGATGGCGAGTAATACGTGACCGCCGAGGTAAACAACTCTTGCCTGAGGTGAAAAAAAAGAGAAAAATTGGCCATAGATGACCAGATCAGTAGACCACACTTAACTAGCAGCCCTCCCCTTCCGTTCCCTTCCAAAAGAGAATATCTCTTTTGAAAGGTACTAACGGCTTGCACCACGAGAAGGCAGGGTCGGACATTAGGTGCTAGACCTGGCCGGTTCCGTGCATCATCACTGGAGATTGGTATACAGCTCTCCTTTCAGTTTATACCTAACTACAATTTACAGACCTAAATAGTTATAATAAATTAAAAACAAATTTAAAAAAATTATCTTAGATGAAATATATACTTCTATATAAGTTTGACAAAATTCCACGGACTATTTTCATTTTAAATATATATTATCTTATTTTTTTTCATAAAATGGATAATTGAGAGAACATATGTTAATGCATTTTGAATGTAGTATTAAATTAAAAATAAAAAAATTAATAAATACCCCCTCACGCAGCTGCTTGCCACAGAGGTCTGACAGGAGCCTGTCAGTTTATATGCCACAGTAGAAGGTGTGAGAGGATGGCAGGACCTCAGCAGAAAAACGACACATACATCCATGCCTTACCCGGGGCTCGAACCCAGGTCGATAAGCTAATTGGCTTTGTGAGTCCTATGTATTTTGTATTGTATTACATGGTCTTATTTTAAAAAGAATTTTATTATTATAGTAACAACTGACTACAAGTGTCACGCCTTTTGTTCTTTGCTGCAAGGTTTTTAATCACTTCGACCTGGAGCCCTACGAAGAGTGTACTTACGACTGGATCACCATTTATGATGGAAACAACACCGAGTCATCCAAGATTGGTACATTCTGCGGTCGCCAAGTACCCGATCCAATTCAATCAACTAGCAACAAGATGTACTTGGTGTTCAAGTCCGATGATTCTATAGAAAGAAGGGGATTCAAGATCACACACTTAGCAATTTAGTTTCAAAAGAGAAAACGTATTTAATGTAGTTTGAGTTGAACATTTTGACTGTTGGTTAATTTAATAACATCTGGCGTTTCTACAAAATATCTTATCAAAATATTTGAGATCATTCATGTTAAGTCAATGGGAATCTTATTTCGAACCTCTATAACTTCTAAAATATGCATTTAATGGAAAATATGAGTGAATATAAATTAAAAATCTTAATCGAATTTATTTAAATCTCGATTTTTTAAAATGCTGTTCATTCAGTATTTAAAAAATTGTGGAAGCTGGAATATTTAACAGCAAATTCTTTTCCTGTTATATCAATGAAAATATAACTTCGAAATCTCTAAAACATGTAAAATATCCCTATAATTTAAAAATGTAAATCGAAATAATTTAAAAATGAAGAGTTACGGAAACTGAAATATTTAACAATAAAGTGTATTGTTTTAAAAATAAACATTTTAACTATATAATACTGAAATAATCATTATGCGAACATCTAAAAATGTATATTTCGTTTATTAAATGACTTGAAACAATATTTACTATTTGTTTTAAATTCTGACTAAATTGTTATGACGCAATACTGTTTAGAAATACGCAATACTGTTAACACTCTTGATTCTAGAACTCTTTACATAGTGCATAAATTTTGTTCAAAATCGAGATTGACATGGCAGAGTGGTTAGCGCGCTTGGCTACTGATCTAAAAGGGACCTGGGTTCGAGCCCCGTGTTAAGGCATGGATGTTTGTGTTGTCTTTCTGCTGAGGTCCTGCCATCCTCTCAGACCTTCTACTGTGTGTCACCTGTCAGACCTCTGTGGCAAACAGCTGCTTGAGGGGTATTTATTTATTTTATAGATTTGATTATGATCTTTAATTTTCCTCAATTGCATTTTTCAGTTAAATGCTTATTTCAGAAGTTTTAAAGTTTTCAAAGTAAGGTTCTCATTGAAATATCACGGTGATTTTCTAATGCTTTATTAGAGAGCACTGTAAAATTAACTACTACGTTCAAAGGCAGTGGCTTGCAAGCTGTGTGGGGCGGGGGTGGCTCAGTCAGTAGCGCGCCAGGCTCGTAATCTGTAGTTCCCAGGTTCAAGTCCCAGCTGGGTCAGCGTTGAGATTTATCTCCGCAAAATTCCCCGCCCTGCCCACGGTCAGTAGGGGACACCGATGGGCTTGGAAAGGCCGCCGTCCGTCGGATGGGACGTTAAGCCGTGGCCCCGTGTGCGGGAGAGCCATACCCTGTGCACGTTAAAGAACACGCTGGATGGCCTTGACGGGAGGCTACCATCTGTCTCCCAACAGCTGTTCCAGTGGGTCCCCTTCCCCAACCTTCTCTGAGCCTTCGGGGTCCATGTGACCTGGCCATTTAGCCCATGGTGTGCAAAAAAGTGCCGCTCAGAGGTAAAACAACCCAACGCGTTCTGTGAAGGAGTTCTGAAAACGTTGATGAAAACAACTGAATGCTGAATCAAATCTCGGATTGCAACTGTCACCCATCTTTCAAATATTTGTGTTCATCGAAACAACTATATACTTCTCTCTGAGAAATTTAAAAAAAAAAATCGTTTTTTGTATACTTGATTCGATAAAGCGATATTTTTTGCATCGTTGTTCTTATTTCTATCTTATTGCTGTATGTATTTACCAATTTTACAAAAATTTTGGAATCTAAAAAAGATTTAGGTTTGAAAAAGGGTTTCGTGACTGAAAAGTTTGAAATAAGGTAAATTTGAATCGAGTATTTAGTGAAAATGTTGTGCTAAAATAACATTCATTGGTATGCTGATTACCGCATAAGAAGTGAAAATACGTACAAAAAAGGTAAATCATTACCAGCTGAGGAGATTTGTTATCCAGCGAACCGTTACATTGTGCTACGTGAGGAGATGAAAAAAATAAATAAAAATAAACACCCCCTCTAGCAGCTGCTTGCCACAGAGGTCTGACAGGAGCCTGTCAGTTTATATGCCACAGTAGAAGATCTGAGAGGATGGCAGGACCTCAGCAGAAAAACAATACGAACATCCATGCCTTATCCGGGCTCGAACCCAGGTCCCTTAAGATCAGCAGCCAAGCGCGCTAACCACTCGGCCACGGGTACAGGATTAAAATTCTGATAAGTGATCGTTAAGCAATTTACGGGCGATCTCCCGTTTATATAAGTTGGTTTGGGTTGCTTTACCTCTGAGCATCACTTTTTTGCACACAACGAGATAAACGGGCAGGTCACAAAGGCCCCAAAGTTTCAGAGAAGGGGACCTACTGAACAGCTGTTAGGAGACAAATGGGTGTCTTCCAGTCCAGGCCATCCAATCTGTTCTTTAACGTGCACAAAATATGGATCTTTTTCCCTTCCAAGGAGACCACTGGTTTACATCCCATTTGACGGGCCGCTGCTTTTTCGAGTCCATCGTTGTCCCCTATTGAGCGAGGGCAGTCAGGGAATTTTGTGGCGATAAATCTAAACTCTATCCAGCGTGTTCTGAAATAGGCATTGGGTATAGATAGCGCTTCTGAAAAAGAGCAACGGTTTATGTCCCATTTTTGAATATGTGTTCCGTGGCCGAGTGGTTAGCACGCTTGGCTACTGATCTAAGGGACCTGGGTTATAGGCATGGATGTGTGTGTTGTTTTTCTGCTGAGGTCCTGCCATCCTCTCAGATCTCCTGCTGTGGCATATACTCTGACAGGCTCCTGTCAGACCTATGTGGCAAGCAGCTGCTTGAGGGGGTATATTTTTTATATATAACTTAAAAATTAAAAAAAATTTTAAAAGCTGTTATATCATCTTAGAATTCAGTTATTCTTGTTTTGGGGTATTTTTTACAAATGAGAACCTTAATTTTTTTTACTGGCAAGAAAAGGAAAAATTTACGAGCAATCAAGTTCTTCATCTACCGGTAAAATTTTGTTACAAATTAAAATATCTGAATTGATTATTTTGGGTTGTTTTACCCCTGAGTCGCACTTTTTGCACACAATGGGCTAAATAGTCAGGTTACAAGAGCTCCAAGGGATCAAAATGGTTGGAGAAAGGGATCCACTGGAAAGCTGTTAGAATAAGAGTGAAAGCCTCCCATCAAGGCCATCACGTGTTCTTAACATTCAAAGGAAACGCTATCTTTAACACGTGGATAAGGCTTAACATCCCATCCGGCGGAAATGACGCCATGAGGAAGACATTAGTAAATAAGGAAACGGAGTTTGCGATCACTATTAAGCAGTGAATTTTTTGCAGCAGAAAATAAATTCAAACCAGATACTATTTGTTTTATGCACGGAATTCTTTTTGTTAACAAGGGATAATTGTTATTGTTAAACCATCTGTTTCCCTAGAGATGGCGTTGATAATTTTTACTTCATTGCTAAAAAAAAGCGATCCATTTGAATTTTAAGTTGGGTTCTTTTACCCCTGAGCGACACTTTTTCTCACACAATGGGTTAAATGGTCAGAACAGGAGGACCCCAAGGGCTCAGAGAAGTCTGGGAAAGGGACCCAGTGGACATCTGTTAGTAGACCGATGAAAGACTCCGTCAAGGCCATCCAATGTGTTCTTTAGCGTTCACAGGGTATGACTCTCCTGCACACGGGGCCAAGGCCCATCCATTTCGGCGGTAGGTCTTCAAGCCCATCGATATCTTTTTTCTCACCAAAATCAGGCTGGAGAGTTAAAATAAATAAATCTCAACGCTGGCGCAGTTGGAACTCGAACTTAGACATTGCAGATTTCAAACCTGGTGCGATACCAATTGGGCCACGTCTTCTCCTTCTAATTGAAAACAAAAAGAAATAGTTATAGTCTTGTTAATAGGTAGTTAGGATGATCAAATTCTTCGAAGTATTTAAAAGAATTAGATGCATTAATATTTTTGAATATCGATATATTTCGCTGAAAATAAAGACCTGTCAGAATCTCATTAATAACACAGAAGATTATTATTTGTGTCTGAAAGAGCTTCACAAAGACAGAATACATATAAAATAATTATTTATTCAAAATTTAAAGAGCCAATTTTTTTTCTAATAATGTGATCATACACCTTTCATTTGCTTCTATTTTCAAAATATTAATAAATAATTAAAGCTAGATCTGAAGAGTGGCTGTGGCGGTTTTTGAAAACAGAGATAATTTATGTGACAGGATAATGTCAATGACAGGCATAAATTATGTATGATGATGTTGTTATTAGAGAAAAACTATGGGTTTATGTTTTTCTTACTAGCTAATTGGGGCGGGCTGGCTCAGTCGGTAGCGCGCCAGGCTCGTAATCTATAGTTCTCAGGTTCGAGTCCCAGCTGGGACAGCGTTGAGATTTATCTCCGCAATAATTCCCTGCCCACGGTCAGTAGGGGACACCGATAGGCTTGGAAAGACCGCCGTCTGTCTGAAGGGACGTTAAGCCGTGGCCCCGTGTACCGGAGAGCCATACCCTGTGCACGTTAAAGAACACGCTGGATGGCCTTGAGGGGAGGCTACCATCTGTCTCCCAACAGCTGTTCCAGTGGGTCCCCAACCTTCTCTGAGCCTTCGGGGTCCATGTGACCTGGCCATTTAGCCCATGGTGTGCAAAAAAAGTACCGCTCAGAGGTAAAACAACCCAACAACTAGCTAATTATTTTATAAACCGTAAATATTGGAATAGTAGCCGGGTATGATTTATATATTCTTGCTTGTATACTTCTGCACTTTGGGTCCAGTCTACTACAGAAGTCCAGCCTGCAAATTACAACTAGCTGAGTCATTCAAAATTATTGCCGAGGGTTTTTTCAATTAACTTATGAGCATGTGATTAAATAAAAAAAAAGGTAGACAATCCTGTTCCAGTTTTTTATATAATCTTTTTTGAAAAAATTCCGTTCCAAAATAAGATCTTTCTTGAAGTAACTTTACGGTTCCAGTCAATCAGAGTCAAGTTCTAAACGGGAACCCTGAAGTCAAAATCTAACTGGAAGACCAGAATCTGAGTTCTAAACTTCATCCCTAAAGCCAAGTTCTAAACAGGATCCCTGAAGCCAAGTTCTATGTGATACATAAAACAAAGTTCTAAACGGAACAATCAAGTTCATTTTTTGGTTCTTTATACTTTTTGGCAGCTTTTAATTTACAAACATTTGTATAAGATTATATAAAACTTCATTCAATAGGCAAAAATAAATAAAAAAATAAATACCCCCTCAAGCAGCTGCTTGCCACAGAGGTCTGACAGGAGCCTGTCAGTTTATATGCCACAGTAGAAGATCTGAGAGGATGGCAGGACCTCAGCAGAAAAACGACACATGCATCCATGCCTCGAACCCAGGTCCCTTTGATCAGAAGAAAAGCGTGCTAACCACTCGGCCATGGGACGGCTTTTTGTGGATGTCAATAGGTAAGACATACACAAAAAATTGTTTAATAAATTTCTTTGCTTAAGACATACAGTAATGGCAAAATATAACGAAAAATTGCTATGCTTTGTATACAATCGCCGTTCGAGGCAATTATGAAATAAAATAAAGGATACTTAAAAATAAGTAGAAAGAAATCAGTTTGGGGTCCGGTACAGGCCAAAGCCATGAAGAAATGGATCAGCTTTTAATTAGGCCCTGATATGAACAAATCTGGAACTAACTCCAATCTTTAACCGAAGTTATCGACTCTTTTGGAGTTTGAATTAAGAATAATCAAAATCTGTTACAGACAAATAAATGTTTTAAGAGTAACATTTCATTTCATTGTTCACTGAGGGAAGGGCAATGCTTTCGTCTCGTTCGCAACACTTCCTTTTCCGGGAAGGATGCGTTACTTTCATGACCTGTGTCACGTGAGCATCCTGCTCTCACAGTCTACTCCATGACTCATTTTCGTTGGATATGTTAGTATTCATTGCACTATTTAGTTAAAGGGTGGTAATGCTGGTGGCAAGCAGCTGCTTGAGGGGGTATTTATTTTATTTAATGCTGGTAAATACTCACTTAGAAGAAACTTTATTTGGTGTTTGTTATTCTCAAGACATACGTGCGTTTCTGTTTTAAAATGAGTGTAAATAACCATTACATTCAGAACGGATCAGGTAAAGGTTTTTGATCGATTCTTTTTCTGATTTGTCTTATTGACATAGTATGATTCCTTCACTCGTGTTTCTGTAAGGCGTGATATAGTAATAAAAGTATTTTGCTTCTTATTTTCGGGGGCGGGGACGGGGGCGACTCAGTCGGTAGCGCGCCAGGCTCGTAATCTGTAGTTCCCAGGTTCGAGTCCCAGCTGGGTCAGCGTTGAGATTTATCTCCGCAAAATTCCCCGCCTTGCCCACGGTCAGTAGGGGACACCGATGGGCTTGGAAAGGCCGCCGTCCGTCAGATGGGACGTTAAGCCGTGGCCCGTGTGCGGGAGAGCCATACCCTGTGCACGTTAAAGAACACGCTGGATAGCCTTGACGGGAGGCTACCATCTGTCTCCCAACAGCTGTTCCAGTGGGTCCCCTCCCCCAACCTTCTCTGAGCCTTCGGGGTCCATGTGACCTGGCCATTTAGCCCATGGTGTGCAAAAAAGTGCCGCTCAGAGGTAAAACAACCCAACCCTTCTTATTTTTAAATTATATGCGCTGCAGATTTATCATTTGGGTTGTTTTTCCTCTGAGTGGCACTTTTGTTTTGCCCATAATGAGCTAAATGTGCAGAATAAGCAGTGGCAGTCATAAGTAGGGAGCAAGAGGGCTATGGCCCCCTGCAAAGAGATCTGCTAATTTTTTTTTTGTTTCTTTTTTTTCCTGAAGGTTTTTGTTGGGTTGTTTTACTTCTGAGCGGCACTTTTTTGCACACCATGGGCTAAATGGCCAGGTCACATGGACCCCGAAGGCTCAGAGAAGGTTGGGGGAGGGGACCCACTGGAACAGCTGTTGGGAGACAGATGGTAGCCTCCCGTCAAGGCCATCCAGTGTGTTCTTTAACGTGCACAGGGCATGGCTCTCCCAACCACGGGGCCACGGCTTAACGCCCCATCCGACGGACGACGGCCTTTACAAGCCCATCGGTGTCCCCTACTGACCGTGGGTAGGGCGGGGAATTTTGCGGAGATAAATCTCAACGCTGACCCAGCTGGGACTCGAACCTGGGAACTGCAGATTACGAGCCTTTTCTGAAGGAATTAGGGTACAAGGTTTGGTCACCGTGTACTTTTTGAGGTAGGTAAACTCCTGATACCCTCAGAAATAAAATGAAAAGCTGTTAAAAAGTGAATCGATTGATAAATATTTATTAATATAGTTAAAAGGTCATTTCAGGACTATAAAATCTTCCATATAGTCCTAAATAGCCCCCTTCAGGCACGAGACTTAATGACAGCTCCTGAGGACAACGACCAGATGGGCTCAGAATGGTTGGGAAAAGGCAACGCACAGTTGTTAGGAGACAGATGGAAACCCCTGGTTAAGGCCATCCAGCTTAGGCTTTAATGGGGATAACAGGGGATGGCTGTCCTATACAAGGGCCATGGTTTTACGTTCCATTCCAAAGGTTTCCATTTCTCACCGAGGGAAAGGTGGGGGTTAGAGGATAAAGATCTCTTAGTTGGGACTCGAACCTGGGAAAGTCAGGTTATGAGCCTTGGGCTCTACCGACTTATCCAACTTACTTATCCGACTTTTTTTTTTTCATTTGCAACATATAGGACAGAGAAGAATCTAGATAGCTTTTACAGGCCTTCTCATACAAGGACATGCCCTACTACGACCGAAGTCACTGCTGACCACTGCCTTAGTTAGAGCTAACACAACACACAAGTTTACCCTGCTGGAACAGTCGCTAGCTGCCTAACCACTATGCCAGTTATAGACTTATCCCAGGTTTAGCATTAAAACTGTTATTTTGAATATTCTGAAGCCGAGTGGTTAGCGCGCTTGGCTACTGATCTACGGGACCTAGTGGGTTCGAGCCCCGGGTAAGGCATGACTGTTTGTGTCGTTTTTCTGCTGAGATCCTGCCACCGTCTCAGACCTTCTACTATGGCATATAAACTGACAGGCTCCTGTCAGACCTCTGTGGCTAGCAGCTGCTTGAGGGGGTATTTATTTATTTTTAACACTTAAATTAATACGTAACCGTTTAGTTCTGAATTGATTTGAGTAATAACGCTTGGTTCTCGATTATTATGTTTATTTGATAAAAAAAAAAGTTAAAATAATGAAGACGAAAAACTATAGATGAAAGAAAAAATTGAAAACGAAAAAATGGAAGGTTTCCTGTAGGCATATTACTTTTAATAATATCAAATTGATAACATATTCTCCAATGGGAAGCAATTTTCGAAATAATATATTATTTTGCAATTTTATAATATTTAAAAATATAATTACAGCTAGTGTTATATTTACCAAATATATAGTAACAGTTACTGCCATATTTGTCAAAAGTACAGTGTAGGTCCATTTTTATCAAAAACGCACTTACAGTATTTGTTATATTTACCAAAAATGCAGTTACATATATAGTTAGGTCCTATTTATCAAAAAAAAAAATAGATACAGTTAGTGTTATAAATGCATATCAAAAATATAATTACAGTTTGTGATACATTTATTAAAAATGCAGTTAGTGTTATATTTATCAAGAATACAGTTAGTACTAAATAAATACCCCCTCAAGCAGCTGCTTGCCACAGAGATCTGACAAAACCCTCTCAGTTTATATGCCATAGTAATAGGTCTGTGAGGATGGCAGGATCTCAGCAGAAACACAAATATTCATGCCTTTCCCGGAGCTCGAACCCAGGTTCCTTAGATCAGTAGCCAAACACACTAACCACTCGTGTTATATTTATCAAAAATATAGTTACAGCTATTGTTATATTTTCCAAATATATAGTAAAGGTTAGTGCCATGTTTGTCAAAAATACAGTTAGGTCCATATTTATCAAAAATGCACTTACAGTTATTGTTATATTTATCAAAAATGCAGTTACAGATACAGTTAGCGTCCTATTTATCAAAAAAAAATAGATACAGTTAGTGTTATATATATGAATATCAAAACTATAGTTACAGTTTGTGATACATTTATCAAAAATACAGTTAGTGTTATATTTATCAAGAATACAGTTAGGGTTAAATAAACATCCGTTCAAGCAGCTGCTTACCACAGAGGTCTGACAAAACCCTATCAGTTTATATGCTATAGTAGAAGGTCTGTGTGGGTGGCAGGACCTCAGCAGAAACACAGCACAAATATTCATGCTTTACCCGGGGCTCGAACCCAGGTTCCTTAGATCAATAACCAAGCGCGCTAACCACTCGGCTAAGGAATCTTACACATATCGAAAATACAGTTACAGTTATTGTTTATATTCATCAAATATATAGTAGCAGCTAGTTCCATATTTGTCAAAAATACACTTACAGTCAGTTAGAGTTATATTTATCAAAAATATAGTTACAATTAGTGTTATATATACATATCAAAAATACAGTTGCAGTTTCATGTTTAAAATTCCCACGTGGACACATGGAGATTGAAAACTATAAAACAGCACGGTGTGAACCCAATATACTTATTAAGAGTAATGATTTTCGAAATATATATATGGGTTACGTCTGGTTGTTAATTACAATTTCTAATGAGACTAAAATGTAAACAATATGAGAAGGGTTTTTCTTATATGTGGCATTGGTAATAAAATTCTGCTCATTTCATTGGTGAGCAATGTTTTGGTGAATGTTTCTCACTCAAGTTATAACAATAAAAAACGTACTTCTTCTATATAGGAAATGTATTTAGACCAGTGTTTGTCAACTTTCTGGGGCGGGGGGGGGGGGGCTCAGTCGGTAGCGCGCCAGGCTCGTAATCTGTAGTTCCCAGGTTCAAGTCTCAGCTGGGTCAGCGTTGATATTTATCTCCACAGAATTCCCCGCCCTGCCCACGGTCAGTAGGGGACACCGATGGGCTTGGAAAGGCCGCCGTCCGTCGGATATGACATTAAGCCGTGGTGCCGTGTGCGGGAGAGCCATACCCTGTGCACGTTAAAGAACACGCTGGATGGCCTTGACGGGAGGCTACCATCTGTCTCCCAACAGCTGTTCCAGTGGGTCCCCTCCCCCAACCTTCTCTGAGCCTTCGGGGTCCATGTGACCTGGCCATTTAGCCCATGGTGTGCAAAAAAGTGTAGCTCAGAGGTAAAACAACCCAACCCTTTCCACACCTCACCTTCGCACAATTCCCACCTCAAAAGTGCAAATTCTCTCCTGTTTAATCAATTTTGCACTTGACATCTATGCTCATTATAAAATTTTCAGAGTTCGCCCTTCTCGAAAGCCTTGGATTGCAAAAGAGCTTCTTAAAATGATATCATTAAAAAATAAACACTTTAAGAATGCCAAACGTTTACGTTTTCTTAATCGACTTTCCGTTATTAATCCAAATGGTAATGAAATATTTCGAATTTTTGATTCTATTACTGGTAACCTAAGAAACCAAACCAAAATTAAAAAGATCGTTTACAATGACAATTCCTTCTATGATCCTAAAGACATTCCTAATGTTTTTAATAATGTATTCTGTAAATCCTGAAATTCTACAAAATACATACAAACGCAAATGAGTCATTGTCCTTTTCCAATAAATCATTTAATAATCTGGAAACCTTTAAGCTAAAAAAAGTTACTGAAATCGAAATTCTTAACTTTATAAAAATTCGCTAAAACACACTCGCAGTATCGGACCAGATGGAATCCCTGTCTTTATTCTGAAACTTTTTCCCCATTAATTTCAGCACCCCTTTGTGATTCAATTAATTGCTCATTTAACTCTAATGAATTCTCAGTTCCATGGAAAGAAGCCATTATCTCACTTATATCTAAAATTTCGAATCCTTCTAACCCTCTGGACTATCGACTAATTTCAGTTACATGTGTTCTTTAGCAAAATTTTAGAAAAAGTCGTCGATAGACAATTATCGACTTTTGTTGAAAATTTTAACTCACTTTCCTGCAGACAATTCGGATTTAGGTTGGGTTGTTTTACCTCTGAGCGGCACTTTTTTGCACACCATGGGCTAAATGGCCAGGTCACATGGATCCCGAAGGCTCAGAGAAGGTTGGGGGAGGGGACCCACTGGAACAGCTGTTGGGAGACAGATGGTAGCCTCCCGTCAAGGCCATCCAGCGTGTTCTTTAACGTGCACAGGGTATGACTCTCCCGCACACGGGGCCACGGCTTAACGTCCCATCTGACGGACGGCGGCCTTTCCAAGCCCATCGGTTCCCCTACTGACCGTGGGCAGGGCGGGGAATTTTGTGGAGATAAATCTCAACGCTGACCCAGCTGGGATTCGAACCTGGGAACTACAGATTACGATCCTGGCGCGCTACCGCCTGAGCCACCCCGCCCCTTCGGATTTAGGAAAAATCGGTCAATTGAAACTCTCATGACACTTCTTGTTAATAAGTGGAGATGGGCTTTAGACAGCAAAGTGAAAACGACTGTGAGACTCATTTCCCTTGACATCTCAAAAGCATCTGATTCAGTTGAACACATATTTATCTTGCAAAAACTCGGCAATAATTTTAATCTATCGCCCTCAGCTCTTTCCTGGTTTAAAAATTATTTCAACGACCGTGTTATCCGAACTAAATTAAGAACTAATGAGATCTCTACACCTCTTAAAATCAATCAGGGGTTCCCCAAGGAACCATTCTTAACCCACTTCTCTTTAGCCTTTTTGTTAATGATCTTCCAGAATCCTCCACTTCCAGAATCCACACTAACTGCAATATTTATATGTATGTAGACGATTGTTTTCTTTCTTTTATCTAAAATTCTTTCACTTCTCTCAAACAAAAAATAGAAATAATATTCATGATGTGCTCTATTGGTATACTAAAATGGATTCACTAACAATATCAAGAAAACCAATTGTTTTTCTTTCAACTTCAAATTCTCCCGCGCCTGACACAAACATTAAAATTAATAACACCCATATTACAGTTTCCACTTCCATGAAGTACTTAGGTATGACAATAGATAATAATCTTGACTTTGGAATTCACATTAAAAAAACCGTCGCTTCAGCTTCTAAAAGTACTTATACAGGGTGAATCTGAAAAAGTGGGCAAAACTTTACGGGGTGGTAGAACGCAGCTATACGAGCAATATTCTCATAGAAAGTATGGGCGGAACGCAAACGGCGAGCCGCTAAGTGGCGTTGGAAATGGTATAAAAGGGTCGGTCCTCGCACCCAATGGCATTTTTACCGTGGATTGCCGAGAGGATGGCTGGTTATACTAACCACGAAATGGCGGATATGCACTTTGTGGACGGTGCGGCGGACGGGAATGCAAGTGAGGCACAGAGTATCTCCTCTCCTTCTTGTGTTCATTCTTTAAATGTGACAGTGGAAAACTACCTTTTAACTTCTCACCGCTTGCGTTCCGACCATACATTCTATGACGAATATTGCTCGTATAGCTGCGTTCTACCACCCCGTAAAGTTTTGCCCACTTTTTCAGATTCACCCTGTATATTGAGGTACATTCAAAATTATATATCCTCCTATGCCCCAATGCTCTACAAAATTTACATCCGACCGAAACTCAAATACTCTGCTTCCACTCTTTTTTAGTATTAAGAAAAAGAACTCTTATAAATTAGAAAAAGTTCAAAATAAAGCTCTCAAAATCATCAGCAAATTCTATTTTAACAAACGAGAATGTCTAACACTTACTGATAATCGTTGCAACTACCAAATTCCCACTCTTGAATCTAGAAGAAAGCTGCGGTTTATTACCCTTATTCATGACATTATTTATAACACGTCTCATCCCCTTCATTCGATTCTTACACCCTATATTCCATCATCACGCAAGGCCACATCCTTCGCTCTTATAAATGAATGTTTCCTACTCCCAAGATTTTCATATCTAAGTATGGTGAAATTCCTTTTGCCTTTCAGGTAACCTCTACTTGGAACTCTCTACTGAGCGATATCACTTCTTTAAATTCTAAAACAAAACTCAGAAACTATATTACTCCATTTCTATTAAAATATTGAAACCTTTTGACCAACAACATCTCCTCATCCCTATTCCCATTCACCATCTTTGCCCGGATTATCCGCAATCTTTTTTTTCTCTCTCTTCATTAATTTAATATTACTCTGTTGCCTTAAACCTTCTTTTTCTTCCCCCTAAGTTTACTATGTTTTTATCATATTTCATATTATATGTTTGTCTTAGTCTGTGCAACTTGTCATTTTGCCTATATGTATAGGGGCGGGGGTGGCTCAGTCGGTAGCGCGCCAGGCTCGTAATCTGTAGTTCCCAGGTTCGAGTCCCAGCTGGGTCAGCGTTGAGATTTTTCTCCGCAAAATTCCCCGTCCTGCCCACGATCAGTAGGAGACACCGATGGACTTGGAAAGGCCGCCGTCCGTCGGATGGGACGTTATGCCGTGGCCTCGTGTGCGGGAGAGCCATACCCTGTGCACGTTAAAGAACACGCTGGATGGCCTTGACGGGAGGCTACCATCTGTCTCCCAACAGCTGTTCCAGTGGGTCCCCTCCCCCAACATTCTCTGAGCCTTCGGGGTCCATGTGACCTGGCCATTTAGCCCATGGTGTGCAAAAAAGTGCCGCTCAGAGGTAAAACAACCCAACAACCTATATGTATCAAATAATTATACAATTCCTGTAAATATGTTTCTATTTTTGTACTATCCTCAATATTTCTTTATAATTTCTCAAATGTACTGGGGCATCAAGCCACTTGAACGTTTAAATAAATATCCAAAATTACCTGTACCTTGGCATTACTTTTAACCCCCTGCATGGAATAAATTATTATTATTATTATAAGAGCTACTGTTCGTCATACCTTTCTCTGTAATAGATATTTATTTTGATACCTCCAGATCAGGCCCGTCCATCCTAATTTTAGTAAAGAGCACACTTAAAGAGCCACAAGGAAAATTGTGTACTTAAAAACGGAAAACTTTCTTTTCTAATAAGTAATGAATTAGAAAAAAAGCTATATTTTGAAGAAAGCAAAAAATAAACTTGATTAAAAAACAAAAATCTGCATTTTCGATGAGTATTGTTAAATGTCAAGCACATTATACCTAACAATGTTTGATAAAAAAAATTGGAAGAAATGTGCCAGATTCAGTATATTGATTATTTGTTTTAATTCATAAATTCTTTTGTAAGGAGCAGCGGGTTACACGAATCTGCTCCTGCAGTACCGTGTAACTGCAGTTACACGGTACTGCAGGACAGTTACACGGTACTGCAGGACCAAACTGCAGTTACACGGTACTGCAGGACCAGACTGCAGTTACACGGTACTGCAGGACCAGACTGCAGTTACACGGTACTGCAGGACCAGACTGCAGTTACACGGTACTGCAGGACCACACTACAGTTACACGGTACTGCAGGACCAAACTACAGTTACACGGTACTGCAGGACCAAACTACAGTTACACGGTACTGCAGGACCAAACTACAGTTACACGGTACTGCAGGACCAAACTACAGTTACACGGTACTGCAGGACCAAACTACAGTTACACGGTACTGCAGGACCAAACTACAGTTACACGGTACTGCAGGACCAAACTACAGTTACACGGTACTGCAGGACCAAACTTCAGTTACACGGTACTGCAGGACCAAACTACAGTTACACGGTACTGCAGGACCAAACTTCAGTTACACGGTACTGCAGGACCAAACTTCAGTTACACGGTACTGCAGGAGCAAACTTCAGTTACACGGTACTGCAGGACCAAACTTCAGTTACACGGTACTGCAGGACCAAACTTCAGTTACACGGTACTGCAGGACCAAACTTCAGTTACACGGTACTGCAGGACCAAACTTCAGTTACACGGTACTGCAGGACCAAACTTCAGTTACACGGTACTGCAGGACCAAACTACAGTTACACGGTACTGCAGGACCAAACTACAGTTACACGGTACTGCAGGACCAAACTTCAGTTACACGGTACTGCAGGACCAAACTTCAGTTACACGGTACTGCAGGACCAAACTTCAGTTACACGGTACTGCAGGACCAAACTTCAGTTACACGGTACTGCAGGACCAAACTTCAGTTACACGGTACTGCAGGACCAAACTTCAGTTACACGGTACTGCAGGACCAAACTTCAGTTACACGGTACTGCAGGACCAAACTTCAGTTACACGGTACTGCAGGACCAAACTTCAGTTTCACGGTACTGCAGGACCAAACTTCAGTTACACGGTACTGCAGGACCAAACTTCAGTTACACGGTACTGCAGGACCAAACTTCAGTTACACGGTACTGCAGGACCAAACTTCAGTTACACGGTACTGCAGGACCAAACTTCAGTTACACGGTACTGCAGGACCAAACTTCAGTTACACGGTACTGCAGGACCAAACTTCAGTTACACGGTACTGCAGGACCAAACTTCAGTTACACGGTACTGCAGGACCAAACTTCAGTTACACGGTACTGCAGGAGCAAACTTCAGTTACACGGTACTGCAGGACCAAACTTCAGTTACACGGTACTGCAGGACCAAACTTCAGTTACACGGTACTGCAGGACCAAACTTCAGTTACACGGTACTGCAGGACCAAACTGCAGTTACACGGTACTGCAGGACCAAACTGCAGTTACACGGTACTGCAGGACCAAACTGCAGTTACACGGTACTGCAGGACCAAACTACAGTTACACGGTACTGCAGGACCAAACTACAGTTACACGGTACTGCAGGACCAAACTTCAGTTACACGGTACTGCAGGACCAAACTTCAGTTACACGGTACTGCAGGACCAAACTTCAGTTACACGGTACTGCAGGACCAAACTTCAGTTACACGGTACTGCAGGACCAAACTTCAGTTACACGGTACTGCAGGACCAAACTTCAGTTACACGGTACTGCAGGACCAAACTTCAGTTACACGGTACTGCAGGACCAAACTTCAGTTACACGGTACTGCAGGACCAAACTTCAGTTACACGGTACTGCAGGACCAAACTTCAGTTACACGGTACTGCAGGACCAAACTTCAGTTACACGGTACTGCAGGACCAAACTTCAGTTACACGGTACTGCAGGACCAAACTTCAGTTACACGGTACTGCAGGACCAAACTTCAGTTACACGGTACTGCAGGACCAAACTTCAGTTACACGGTACTGCAGGACCAAACTTCAGTTACACGGTACTGCAGGAGCAAACTTCAGTTACACGGTACTGCAGGACCAAACTTCAGTTACACGGTACTGCAGGACCAAACTTCAGTTACACGGTACTGCAGGACCAAACTTCAGTTACACGGTACTGCAGGACCAAACTGCAGTTACACGGTACTGCAGGACCAAACTTCAGTTACACGGTACTGCAGGACCAAACTACAGTTACACGGTACTGCAGGACCAAACTACAGTTACACGGTACTGCAGGACCAAACTACAGTTACACGGTACTGCAGGACCAAACTACAGTTACACGGTACTGCAGGACCAAACTTCAGTTACACGGTACTGCAGGACCAAACTTCAGTTACACGGTACTGCAGGACCAAACTTCAGTTACACGGTACTGCAGGACCAAACTTCAGTTACACGGTACTGCAGGACCAAACTTCAGTTACACGGTACTGCAGGACCAAACTTCAGTTACACGGTACTGCAGGACCAAACTTCAGTTACACGGTACTGCAGGACCAAACTTCAGTTACACGGTACTGCAGGACCAAACTTCAGTTACACGGTACTGCAGGACCAAACTTCAGTTACACGGTACTGCAGGACCAAACTTCAGTTACACGGTACTGCAGGACCAAACTTCAGTTACACGGTACTGCAGGACCAAACTTCAGTTACATGGTACTGCAGGACTGCAGCAGTGCTGTGTGTTACATTCGTACAGTAACTACTGTACGATTTTAAGAACCTAGATTTAAAAACCTAGATTTTAAGAACCTGGATTTTAAAACTATCATTTTATTTCTCTATAATACGGAGGGCTTTCAAAAAGTTCATGGCTCGTGTCTGCAGATTTACCTCTTCCTCCGAAGTTAACTAACTACGACTTGGTTCAAATTCTGTCTGTACTTGTCATTACGTGTTAAAAAGAAAGGCACTATCATCATTTTTCTCTTGGCTGGCGGCGCGTAACTTTCGGTCTGCGAATTCTCTGCTTTGTTCCTATGGAACCTACTAAAGAAGAAGAAAGATTTTACATTTTCAGAAGGCTGCAGCTTGGGGACAACGCTAAAACAATTGATGCCGATTTATCACAAATATATGAGGATCATACTTGTTCATATGGCACTGTTGCGGAATGGATGAGCAAATTCAAAGACGGAGGGCAGAGCTTCGAAGACTCCCTTGTGCAGGAAGACCGAAGGAAGCCGTGAGCGAGAAACCATTGCCTGCTGTTCGTGAACTCATTAAGGGAAATCCACACATCACCGTTCAGGTATGGCTTTGGGTTGGGTTGTTTTACCTCTGAGCGGCAGTTTTTTGCACACCATGGGCTAAATGTCCAGGTCACATGGACCACGAAGGCTCAGAGAAGGTTGGGGGAGGGGACCCACTGGAACAGCTGTTGGGAGACAGATGGTAGCCTCCCGTCAAGGCCATCCAGCGTGTTCTTTAACGTGCACAGGGTATGGCTCTCCCGCACACGGGGCCACGGCTTAACGTCCCATCCGACGGACGGCGGCCTTTCTAAGCCCATCGGTGTCCCCTACTGACCGTGGGCAGGGTGGGGAATTTTGCGGAGATAAATCTCAACGCTGACCCAGCTGGGACTCGAACCTGGGAACTACAGATTACGAGCCTGGCGCGCTACCGACTGAGCGACCCCGCCCCTCAGGTAAGGCTCCTTCAGGTGTAAATGTTTCGATTGGTAGTGTGGAAACAATTATTCATCAACATTTAAAGTTCCTAAATGATCTGTGAGTTAGAGTGCATTATTCCATCAATAAGTTTATAATATGTTTTTAGGTCAAACTATAATCTTCTGCACTCCATGGAATGCAACGAGATACTTTTCAACCTTTCTTCATATGACATATTGTAAAACACACTGAGTCTTTTTGTAAACCATCTCTGGGGTTCATTAAAGATTTTTGATGATTTAAAGATATCAGATACAGGACGTCTATACAGGTGAGGCGTATTTTAGTGAGGGTCTGATGAAAGTCACAAATCGCACCAGAAAACGGTGCGATTAGACTTTCTAACAAAGTTATTATAGTGGTCACCAAAATAAAACTGATGAGAATAACATTCTTAAGTTTTTCTGCTTTTGTACATTTGTATTTGGATCATTTGTGAAGTTGTAGTTATAATGAGGATTCTTCTTCCTTTATTCATCCTTATGCTTCATCCAAATGCATCATCCAAATGCATCATACTGCAAAATATCGGGGCGGGGGTGGCTCAGTCGGTAGCGTGCCAGGCTCGTAATCTGTAGTTCCCAGGTTCGAGTCCCAGCTGGGTCAGCGTTGAGATTTATTTCCGCAAAATTTCCCGCCCTGCCCACGGTCAGTAGGGGACACCGATGGGCTTGGAAAGGCCGCCGTCCGTCGGGTGGGACGTTAAGCCGTGGCCCCGTGTGAGGGAGAGCCATACCCTGTGCACGTTAAAGAACACGCTGGATGGCCTTGACGGGAGGCTACCATCTGTCTCCCAACAGCTGTTCCAGTGGGTCCCCTCCCCCAACCTTCTCTGAGCCTTCGGGGTCCATGTGACCTGACATAGCGGCTTTCCATATGATGATGTAATTTAGCCCATGGTGTGCAAAAAAGTGCCGCTCAGAGGTGAAACAACCCAACCCAACTGCAAAATATCAAATCATTAAAGTTACTGCCTCTTGTGAGGAAACCAACAAGTTGTTAAAAAACATGAGAGTGGAATTGAGATATTGCATATTGTGGTGCTGAACTCCTGGTAGTAGAGATATGCCAGTGAATTCCATTTAACGTCACCGGCTGTAACAAATGGAACTTGAGTTGCCAGAATGGAGCTAATACTGTGAAAGAAGTTGGACTGATTTGGCGCAATATAAAAGGTATTCCGATAAAGTTTCAGTTCCTCATTTTGTCCATATGGTGTTCCCTTTTTTGTAACATAATTCTCCATGAACCGCACTCCCCTATACGCCATGGAACTCAACCACTTTGTATTCTGTAAGCACACTCTCTTTAATTATTAAGAGTCGTTTCCCGGTTTCTTCGTACCTTTTTCTGATTTACACAATATTACATGCTTTTGAACATCATAGTGTTAATATATCCTTTTCTCAAGTAAATGTTTGCTAAACTGACAAACTGATTGCACAATTGGAGAAATTGCAGTCTCCCAATTGTATTGCTTTGTTCCTGTGGAACCTACTAAAGAAGAAGGAAGATTAATTGCAGTCTCCCAATTGTATAGTTTTAAACAATTTTAAAAATTTATTTTTATTTTAATGACTACTTAGTAAATAATATACGTTTCTTCAATTCCTCTTTTCTTTTTCTGTCTATAGGTGAAAAGGTTCCACTCTTCATAAATGTAGCTGATTATTTTTCTGGTTTCTATGCAGGTAACTATTCTTTTTTTTTCCTTTTCTGTCATAAAACAAGTTTCAGAGACTTATTTGCCGTATATTTTTGTGTTCCAAGCGCATATTTCAGCCCGAATTTAGTGCGCAGATTATAAGGTGCTCGCCTTAAACGAAGATACGTTTTTAGCTAAAGCGAAAGCCGTTCTTATGGCAACAGATTAGTGTAAACTTTATATCAGTGTCTCGCAAACTGTGTGCCGCGAGAGATTTTCAAATTGACACTAGATATTCCAAAGATTTCATTTTGACTTGACTTGTGTTATCGACATGCTTTAATATCGACGTGCTTTAATAAAAATCTTTCAGATTTTATCAACTGGGATCTTGTAAGTATTTATCAAGCTTTTTCCAAATTTTGGTATTAATTTTTGATTATTTCAAGCCATAGAATGGACAAATATTTAAAACAAACACCGAGTTATGATTAATTATATTTATTATTATATTTATTTTAAATAAAATGCATTTAACGAAACTTCAATTTTCCTCTTTTTATGTAACCATCAAAAATTCTTTTTTAGGTGTGCAGCGGGAAAAAAATAGATTAAGTGTGCAGCGGAAAAAAAAAATAGATTCAGTGTGCCGCGGAAAAAAAAATAGATTCAGTGTGCCGCAGAGTAAAAAAGTTTGCGAGACACTGCTCTATATACATATAACCGGCTTCAATAGCAACATAGCGGCTTCCATATGATGATGTAATAATAGTGTTTTTTTACCCCAGATATTGTCCAATACTTTCAATTTTTCCCCTAAAATTGGGCTACATAAATAGGATGAATGTCTTATACAGGGGTGCATGGTACACGAAAATACAGAGTATTTTGTAAATTAACAATTTGGGTATTTTGAATGTTCATTTTTTTTCTGTAAATACATTGGAGGAAAAATATGTTACAGAGTAAGAAAAAAGGCCTAGAAATTTTCGAACAAAATGTTTTTTCAAATACTTCTTAATGGCTATACAGAATATCCAAAAAATAAACCAATATGTAAGAAAATAATATATGCATTCAAGGAAGTAATATTTTAATTGAAAGCACACCTCAAATTCTTTTGAACATAATTAGTGATCTAATACTGGCCAACGCATAAATCTCAACACTGGTCAGGACAGGAATCGAACCTTGGAACTACAGATTACGAGCCTGGCGCGCTAGTCAATGAGCCAATCTCTGCCACCCATACTTAACAAAAAGTGTATTACCTCCTGGGGCGGGTTAAAGTGGGTGCAAATGGGTCCCAGGCCCCTTCTCCAAGCAAAAGAAAACTCCTTGTCTCCATTATTCTACAAGGATTGGGACGGGGGTGGCTCAGTTTGAATGGCTCTACAGATTATCCAGGCTCATAATCTGCAATTCCTAGGTTCGAATACCAGCTGGGACAGGGTTGAGACTTATCTCCGTAAAACTCCCTGCCCTGCCCACGGTCAGTAGGGGACACCGATGGGCTTGAAAAGGCCGCCGTCCGTCGGATGGGATGTTAAACCGTGGCCCCTTGTGCGGGAGAGCTATACCCTGTGCACGTTAAAGAACATGCTGGATGGCCTTGACGGGAGACTATCATCCTTCTCCCAACAGCTGTTCCAGGGGGTCACCTCCCCAAACCTTCTCTGAGCCTTCGAAGTCCTTGTGACTTGGCGATTTAGCCCATTGTGTGGAAAAAATTGCCGCTCAGAGGTAAAACAACCTAACTTAGAAGGATTTCTAATCGAAATTTATATTTTATCAAATTTATGGAACGATGTACGATATCAAAAAATAACACTTACAAGAACTTGTCCGATCTTTGGAATATAGTAACAACAAAACAAATTTAGAAAATATTATAAATCGATAAATCTGAACAAACTACACTGGTTTCCATAAATTAAGGAAAACTCAGAAAAATTATGATAAACAAAAAAAACTACATGAATGATTTTAATGAAATTTGATGGAGACAAGAATTACAATGCTAGTTTCAGAATGGCATAAAATATTTACACCAGAAACATTTATCGTCAAAAAATAACAGTTATAGGAACTTGTCCAAAAATAATCAGGTGTCAGAATGCAATGGGGAAAGTTTTTTTTTATAAGGAATGTGGTCACCCTTTACAGCAATGCAGGCACGACAGCGATGTTTAATGCTGTTTATGAGGTTGTGTTGGGTTGTTTTACCTCTGAGCGGCACTTTTTTGCACACCATGGGCTAAATGGCCAGGTCACATGGACCCCGAAGGCTCAGAAGGTTGGGGGAGGGGGACCCACTGGAACAGCTGTTGGGAGACAGATGGTAGCCCCCCGTCAAGGCCATCCAGCGTGTTCTTTAACGTGCACAGGGTATGGCTCTCCCGCACACGGGACCACGGCTTAATTCCCATCCGACGGACGGCGGCCTTTTAAAGCCCATCGGTGTGCCCTACTGACCGTGGGCAGGGCGGGGAATTTTGCGGAGATAAATCTCAACGCTGACCCAGCTGGAACTCGAACCTAGGAACTACAGATTACGAGTCTGGCGCGCGCTACCGACTGAGCCACCCCCGCCCCAAAGCATACACGAGTGTTCATGTCACGTTTATCATAAACTCACTGCAGCACGTTCATCTGTCGTAACAACATTATACAAGTTTTCTATGTGTTCACAAATAATCAATTCTTATATTTCTGTATGCATCCGAGTCTTTAAGAAAAATATTAATTTTATGTACTTTCTCCAACAGCACCAGCTCTGGTAATAGCAGCAACAATCGTACTATTAGTGTTGTTATACATTCTTACAGTTGATGTCATACATAGAAGGTGAGTTCTGTACATCGTTAATAAAAGTGATCTGTAGTACTGTTTTTTCTTCAGTTGATGAAAAAAATTATTTTCAAAGATCAAAATATATACACTGGCGGAGATTGAACAAGAACACCATTCATAATTGAAGGGTAATCTATGAGATTTATTTATAGTAGAAACAACTTGCCGAGAAAGGACAGTGATCAAACGTGTGAAGTGATTCAATGCTTATTCTACCTTTTAATGAGTATTAAATTTTACAGAAGGCACATTTTAATAAGGTGTTGTTGTTTTACCTCTGAGCGGCACTTTTTTGCACACCATGGGCTAAATGGCCAGGTCACATGGACCCCGAAGGCTCAGAAAAGGTTGGGGGAGGGGACCCACTGGAATAGCTGTTGGGAGACAGATGGTAGCCTCCCGTCAAGGCCATCCAGCGTGTTCTTTAACGTGCACAGGGTATGACTCTCCCGCACACGGGGCCACGGCTTAACGTCCCATCCGACGGACGGCGGCCTTTTCAAGCCCATCGGTGTCCCCTACTGACCGTGGGCAGGGCGGGGAATTTTGCGGAGATAAATCTCAACGCTCACCCAGCTGGGACTCGAACCTAGGAACTACAGATTACGAGCCTGGCGCGCTACCGGCTGAGCCACCCCCGCCCCTTAATAAGGTGTTGAACCTCCTCGAGCAGCAATACAAACTTCGAATATGCCAGCAATCGGTCGTAAAAATGATGGATGTCACCACGCTGGGGGATACCATTCCATGCGCTTTCAACTTGAACGCGTAATTCAGTGATGATCGTTGCCAGCCGCGGTCCGCGGAAGAGTCTTTGTCCGATTCAGTCCCAGACATGCCCAATTGGAGACACGTCTGGAGAGCGTGCTGACCAAGGAAGTTGGTAAACTGACTGAAGAGCATGTTGAGTTGCCCAGGGGGAGTGTGGGCAGAAGTTACCTGCTGCAATATCCCATTTGGGATTACACTCAAATATGGCAGGACAACGGCTGTACAGTCGCTCAAAAAAGTATCCGAAAACTATGATTGATTTCAAAATTCAGGAAAAATATCTGGCAACGATTTTTTTAGAAATTAGTGATCTGGCAACCTTCGTGTCACGTGACACGAAGGTTCCAGGTCACTAATTTCTAAAAAAAATCGTTGCCAGATATTTTTTTCTGAATTTTTAATCAGTGTTCGGATATTTTTTTGAGCGACTGTACAATGTCGCTGACGTACGTATCGCTATTCAGTGTACCCTGTACAAACACCAGTTAAGTAAGAGAGTGATAGCAAATGATGCACCATGATGCACCATGAAGCACCATGATGCCCAGCGTGGGCCCTGTGTGTCACTTGCGGATGCATGATGGAAGAAGCCGCTCACTACGTTGCCTTCGGACGCGTTAATGACCGTTAGACGCTCCTCAGCAGAATAGGTTTTCGTCACTGAAGACCACAGATTCCCATTCTTCTCTCCAATGAACTCGTTCTTGACACCACTGCAAACGTGCTAGACAGTGACAAGGTGACAGTGGTAACATGCCAGCAGCACGCGTGCCCATAGTCCTGCCCCCAAAAGACGATTGTGTATCTTTCTTGTATATACCTTTGGTACGAAAGAAGATCGGAATTTGTGATGCCGTAGACGCCCACTCTGCCGCCACCGCCCTCCTGATACGCCGATCCTCTCGTGCGTCCATAACTCTGTGTTGCCCGGAACCATGTCTGCCAGTGTACGAATGCTCTTCTGACCATCGACGCCACCATCGGTACCACTGCCGATACCTCTCGTCCAACGTTGTGCGCAATTTGACAAAAAGACCAACCGGCTTCCCAAAGACCCAACTATACGACCTGGCTGAAACTCCGCTAACTAAACAAATGATGCGCGTCTGCGTCATCCAGGAATGGTAGATTCCTCAAAGAACACTGAACAACACAACAGAATAACTTCTTTCGTAGATCTTATAATCATATTCAATGTACCGGGAAATAATTTTACCCCTAACCATCTCCATCATAAAGATATGCCTATTTGGGTTCGGTTGTTTTACCTCTGAGCGGCACTTTTTTTGCACACCATGGGCTAAATGGCCAGGTCACAAGGACCCCGAAGGCTCAGAGAAGGTTGGGGGAGGGGACCCACTGGAAAAGCTGTTGGGAGACAGATGGTAGCCTCCCGTCAAGACCATCCAGCGTGTTCTTTAACGTGCACAGGGTATGGCTCTCCCACACACGGGGCCACGGCTTAATGTCCCATCCGAGGGACGGCGGCCTTTCCAAGCCCATCGGTGTCCCCTACTGACCTTGGGCAAGGCGGGGAATTTTGCGGAGATAAATCTCAACGCTGACCCAGCTAGGACTCGAACCTGAGAACTACAGATTACGAGTCTGGCGCGCTACCGTCTGAGCCATCCCGCCCCTGCCTATTTGGCATGAGTAAGAACAAAATATATAAGTAAACCACCCTTAGGTGGGCCCCTAAGGGCAAACATAAGAAAAGCTAACAATAGCAGCAAAATTGTATAAGAAACCTAAAACGGGTAGGTCTCCTCAGAGAACGCTACCGTTTTAGGCCTCTTGTACTTGTTCAAAAGAGTATTATCGTAAAGAATCAGAAGAAATAATCTCATTGGGATTATTGCTTACAGCCTCAAAAAATCTTTTTGAGGTGCGTTTCATATGTGTGTATATATATATATATGGTCGATGCCCAGGTCTTTATGAAGTTGTCCGTTAGTGACAAACCAGGGGGCATCGACCGCAGTTCTCAAAATCTTGTTTTATAAGACCTGAATCTTAAGAATATTGGTGGCTGTAGTACTCGCCCACATGGGTGAAGCATAGAGAATCACCGGTCTGATGATCATTCACTTCTTTCTTCACGCCCTAGTCCTTAAATAACCACTGCGTACATTTGCATGTTGTCGTCCTCAGTGACGTCATTGTTTCATACAATGACTTTGAACCTTGGATCACGGTTTCTGCTGCCCTTAACTATTAACGTATTATAATATGATATCCCTAAAGGAATTCCTTCTGGGTGTTCTTTTTTTCAGTTTCCGCCAGTGTGTGTGTATATATATATCGACTCGTATCAGATGTTTTTCCTAATGTCAAACGGATAAATTTACTTGATTTTTTTAGGTATAGGCACTTCTTAGTAGAGTTAGTTACCACAAAGTTGTAATATTTATATCAAAGAAATATTTTAACGTTTGAACATTTATGTCTTCTTTTTTTTTACTTTCAAAAGATAATTGTTTTCACTTTACATAAAATAATATAAACTTTTCACTATTTTAGTAAAGCTTCCATTAAATCTGGCGATGCTTATTCCCATATGGTTGTTAAAGCTAGAAACTAATTAAAAGGTGAAAAAAAAAGTTATCCTTCAAGCAGCTGCTTGCCACAGAGTCTGGTAGAAGCTGTGCCGAAAAAAAACTGATACTAGCTATGCAACAGAGATCTAACAAAAGCGCTACACCACAGACGTCTGATAGATGCTATCCAACATAGATCTGATAGAAACTATGTCAATGAGGTCTGATATAAGAATCTATGCTACAGAGGTCTGACAAAAGCTATGCCACCCATGTCTGACAAAAGCTATGGCACATAAGTCTGACAAAAGATGTGTCACAGAGGTCTGACAAAAGCTATGCCACAAAAATCTAATAGAATCCATGCCACAGAGGTCTAATAGAAGCTATGCCAATGAGGACTGGTAGAAGAATCTATATCTTCTGACAAAAGCTATGCCACATAAGTCTGACAAAAGATGTGTCACAGAGGTCTGACAAAAACTATGCCACAAAAATCTAATAGAATCCATGTCACAGAGGTCTAATAGAAGCTATGCCAATGAGGACTGGTAGAAGAATCTATATCTTCTGACAAAAGCTATGCCGCATAAGTCTGACAAAAGATATGCCAATGAGGTCTGATAGAAGAATCTATGCCACAGAAGTCTTACAAAAGCTATACCACAGAGGTCTGATAAAAGTTATGCCACTGAGGTCTGACTAAAACTATGCCACAGAGGCTGACAAAAGCTATTCCACGGAGATCTGACCAAAGCTATGCCACATAGGTCTGACAAAACATGCCTCATAGGTCTGACAAAGGCTATGCCACATAGGTCTGACAAAAGCTATGCCACAAAAATCTAATAGAATCTATGCCACAGAGGTCTAATAGAAACTACGCCAATGAGGACTGGTAGAAGAATATATACCATATAGGTCTGACATCAGTTATACCACTTAGTCAAGGTATGTGCCCAAGGTATGGCATAGCTTTTGTTAGACCTAAGTGGCATAGATTATTCTATCAGACCTCACTGGCACACAGAAATCTGACAAAAGCTATGCCAATGAGGTCTGATAGAAGAATCTATGCCACAAAGGTATGGCAAAAGCTGTACCACAAAGGTCTATTAGAAGCTATGCCAAAGAGGTCTGATAGAAGCTATTTGACCAAGCTGTAGATTGAAGCTATTCCCTTACTTATTCTCCTTACTATTATAATCTAATTATTAGAGAATAGATTAGATTAGAAATCTATTCTCTAGGGAGACTAATAGAGTAGATTGAAGCTATTTCCCTGACAAAACATATGTCTCATAGGTCTGACAAAGGTTATGCCACATAGGTCTGACAAAAGCTATGCCACAAAAATCTAATAGAATCTATGCACAGAGGTCTAATAGAAACTATGCCAATGAGAACTGGTAGAAGAATATATACCACATAGGTCTGACAACAGCTATACCACTTAGTCAAGGTATGTGCCCAAGGTATGGCATAGCTTTTGTTAGACCTATGTTACATAGATTATTCTATCAGACCTCACTGGCACACAGAAATCTGACAAAAGCCAATGAGCTCTGATAGAAGAATCTATGCCACAAAGGTCTGACAAAAGCTGTACCACAAAGGTCTATTAGAAGCTATGCCAAAGAGGTTTGATAGAAGCTATTTGACCAAGCTGTAGATTGAAGCTATTCCCTAGAGGCTGATAGACGATGTGCCAAAGAGTTCTGGTAAAAGCTTTGCGACATAATTCTTTGAAGAAGGCAACAATTCATCGTAAAGAAAAGACATTTTCTGATCTGATCAAATTTGTGTATAGTGAAGGAAATCATAGGATTCATAGATAAAATCAAGTGCCCACAAAAAACTTTAGTCATTAACGAAAATATTAAAGAGCAAAAGTGGCCAGTCATAAGAATTCCTCTCAAAAGCTAATCTAAATAGAAATAAAAATTCTTGTATCAGTTTATTCAAATTACAGTATTTTTAGTTTTTAATCTGAAAACATTTTCAATTTTGACGAATTAAGGAGTGGCACTGCTGTCAGATATTTCAGCTCTCTCTTAAGCCTTGAAATAGTGAATGAATATTGTGGAATTTCAAGATTCAGATCCATAAGATCTGAGCACTAGCTGAGAACAGAAAAGAAGATTCACTATGAAATCAAGATCATGGATATAAAAAAAAAACAATCCTCACAATCAAAAACAGATGGTTACTATTGAAATGCTCCATCCACCAGCTAACTAATACACTTTCTTTGAACACCAGATTCTTTTATAATTACAAACACAAATTAACCTTTTTAACTTACTTATATTTTAAATATATCCCTGGAAACAAGAAAACTATGTGATTTTTTCTGCAATTTAAGTAAAATTTATTAATCTTGATGTTTTCTATACTCATCACTGATTTTATATAAACCTCTTATTTTTTACACCCAGATTCCGAGTTACATGATTTTGGTTTAACATGATTTTTACAGTAGGACTATTTTTGGTAAATACGACTGTTGTTCCATCAACATCATCTTCCTCAAAGAGCCTTTGTCTACGGAGGTCAAACATATTGTGCAATTTAGCTCTCCAAGCACGTCTATCCTGAGCTACATCTACTGCTTCTGGCCACTGTAGACCAATTCTAACGAGGTCCTGTTTGGCATTGTCTGCCCACCGCATCCTCGGTCTCCAACTCTTTCTGCGGCCTTTAGACACACTTTTCATAAATTTTCGTAATCTATAGTTATTCCTACTGCAACATGGCCAAACCAACAGAGTCCCCCTCTGCACAATATGCTGCTCAAAGGAGGTTGCCAACTCCTCCTAACTTCATCATTACTTACAAAATTGAACCACCTAATGCACAAGATACTGAGTAAGCATCTAGAATCAAAAGCATCAAGTTTCCTCTTATCTTATATACAAAGGGTCCAAGTCTCACTAACATATCTAACCCTAGAAAACACCAAACTATATACAACCTAAGTTTAGTCTCTAGGTCAGTGTCTCGCAAACTGTGTGCCGCGAGAGATTTTCAAATTGACACTAGATATTCCAAAGATTTCATTTTGACTTGACTTGTGTTATCGACGTGCTTTAATATCGACGTACTATCGACGAGTTTTAATAAAAATCTTTCAGATTTTATCAACTGGGATCTTGTAAGTATTTATCAAGCTTTTTCCAAATTTTGGTATTTTTGATTATTTCAAGCCATAGAATGGACAAATATTTAAAATAAACACCGAGTTATGAATTAAAGAACGAGAGCAAATGTTCAAGTAAAACCAGGCTGATGACTTCAACAAAGCGCAAATATAATGACGATTATATAGAGTTTGCTTTTATTCATTTTTAGGTGTGCCGCGGAAAAAAAAATTAGATTCAGTGTGCCGCAGAGTAAAAAAAAAGTTTGCGAGACACTGCTCTAGGTGTATGCGCCTATTTTTCAACACTCCCCATAGATTCTTAAAAGCATCAGCAGCAATTCCCATTCTTCTGTTTATCTTATGCGGCACATCACCAGTATTTCTTTCGAACCTGTATTGCTCGCAACGAATTTTTACATCAGGCAATTTCTCACTTTGAACCTTCATTACTACACATCAAATATTTTCAACACCGAACTTATCATTTTCCATTATCATTACTCGGCAATCATTTATACGTGACGCGCATTAAAATAAAACTGCATTTAGTTCTTTCTTGTTTTAGGGGCGGGGTGACTCAGTCGGTAGCGCGCCAGGCTCGTAATCTGTAGTTCCCAGGTTCGAGTCCCAGCTGGGTCAGCGTTGAGATTTATCTCCGCAAAATTCCCCGCCCTGCCCACAGTCAGTAGGGGATACCGATGGGCTTGGAAAGGCCGCCGTCCGTCGGATGGGAAGTTAAGCCGTGGCCCCGTGTGCGGGAGAGCCATACTCTGTGCACGTTAAAGAACACGCTGGATGGCCTTGACGGGAGGCTACCATCTGTCTCCCAACAGCTGTTCCAGTGGGTCCCCTCTCCCAACCTTCTCTGAGCCTTCGGGGTCCATGTGACCTGGCCATTTAGCCCATGGTGTGCAAAAAAGTGCCGCTCAGAGGTAAAACAATCCAACCCAACTTTCTTGTTTCAAACTTTATCATTGTTTCTTTTCTGCGAAAGGGAGTTACATTTATGAAACATGCCTAAACAAATAAAGACACAGAACATTAACCATAAATATTAATATGAAAAGAATGAAATTAAAGATAGGTGAATCAGGTCAAATTTGTGGAACACATCTCCACTCCAATCCAGCCTATTTACATTATTTCTTATGAATAATTCGTATCTGCAGTACCTAGGTTTCAATCCCCACCCCCCCCCCTGTGTTGAGATTTAGCACTACTAAACCAACTCTGCCCTCGGCCAAAAAGGGGATAGTAATGTGCTCGGGAATGTCGCCGTCCGTCGGATGGGACATTAAGCCATGACCCCCTGTGCATGTTAAAGAATATGCTTGATTGTTTGATGGGAAGGTTCCATCTGTCTTCAAGCAGCAATCCAATGAGTTTCCTTCCCTCAACATTTTTTGCATCTTGGAGTCCTTGTGACCTGGCCATTTAGTCCAATCTGTGCAAATAAGTGCAGCTCAGAAGTAAAACAATTAAACTTGCATGAACTTTTATATATATATATATACAGGGTATCTCAAAAATATAGGTACAAACTTTTAGGGGAGTTAGATAACATCTAAAGGAATGAGAATTGCATAGGAACCCATAACCGGAAACGTCATGGGAAAGTGGTAGCAGAGGTATAAGACCTGAAAGGACACAAGACAGTGATTAATGGGAAAACATTTATTGGACATAATTATTACAAATGGCGTACTAGATGATACATTTCATAATATTAAGCAGATGCTCGAAGTTTGACCCACAATCGCACAAATTTTGATGTGCACTTCTGTGTGGGAAGCGTTCTTGATACATTCGTTGAGCTGCTCGTCCGTTGCCCTCAGCTATTCCATACACTAAGTGCATGTCTGCCAGCTCCCTGTTCGAATACCTTTGCATGCTCTTCGTAAGCCGACTACCGCTCGAATGAGGAAATCCGAAATTTCCCCTCTAGCGCACTGATGAACAGCGCCGCCTATTGACTTACGTTGACGTTTCCGGTTATGGGTTCCTATGCAATTCTCATTCCTTTAGATGTTATCTACCTCCCCTAAAAGTTTGTACCTATATTTTTGAGACACCCTGTATATATCGAAGAATGCATATATCCTGTTAGTCGTGGCTGATTGTATTTCTATAAAGAGTAATAGTTCCTTTACATGTATATAAATATTTATATATAATTTAATTAAAATCCACAGGGCGAAATTGAAGAAGGAGCGTTGTTTCCAAAGAAGAAATCCTCGAAGGAAACCATGCCCAGAAGAAGATGAAGTGTACACTGAAATCCGTTACAGTGATTTACCAGGGCTTCGACCCATCCCTCTGCCTACGAGGAAAAAGTCATTGACGAATTGGTTTCGTACGTGAATATGAAAACCCTGAGATGGTGCATGTGTTCAAAAAGTTCCTGTGCGGAATTTAAACGCTTTTTGGAACAGTGGAGATGTAGACGCTGTATCTATGTTGGCATTTATGATCATGCGGCTCTTAACAACGGCAGTTCTGAAAGTGGTTTTCCGAAACTGACTTAAAATTGAAGTGGTCTATTACTGACCCCCGATCATATGCGAGATTTTTAACTCTGGGTCCAGTTGAAATTGCAGGTATATATCAAACACAGATTTACTAGCTAGCACAGATAGAAGACTTATCACTTCCGCTTTGAACCGATACCATTAGCAGCTGGCCATAATTCCTATTTTCCTCCAATTTCCAAAGTGTGTGAAGTCTTGTTTTGAAGTCATGCCTTGTTTCGTAGTTCCGTATCTAATCAATTATTTATTTCCTTTATTGCCTTTCTGCTTGAATTGCTTGGATCTTAGCGCCAGGCTCGTAATCTGTAGTTCCCAGGTTCGAGTCCCAGCTGGGTCAGCGTTGAGATTTATCTCCGCAAAATTCCCCGCCCTGCCCACGGTCAGTAGGGGACACCGATGAACTTGGAAAGGCCGCCGTCCGTCGGATGGGACGTTAAGCCGTGGCCCCGTGTGCGGGAGAGCCATACCCTGTGCACGTTAAGAACACGCTGGATGGCCTTGACGGGAGACTACCATCTGTCTCCCAACAGCTGTTCCAGGGGGTCCCCTGCCCCAACCTTCTCTGAGCCTTCGGGGTCCATGTGACCTGGCCATTTAGCCCATGGTGTGCAAAAAAGTGCCGCTCAGAGGTAAAACAACCCAACTCTATTCGAATGTAATATGTATATCTGTTGTGTATTAAACTAAATGAAAAATATAATCCCATACAACTTAAGAAATTCATTTCATCTAAATTATCTAGGGCATACTTTCTTTTCACAATCTTTACAAATACGGAATCACTTTAAAATATTTCTCGACAATCAATTTAAATCAAAAATCTGTCATGGGAAAAACATAAGGTTACAATCCAATAATTATTTCCAAGTTCCGAAAATATTAAACAGTTGGGGGAAATGTACAACGGCATATCCAATACCTTACGTGTTCAATCAGTTATCAAGGGAAATTATTTTATTAAACAAATTTAAAGAAATCAAAAATAAGACTAAAAATTTTCTTCTAGACACTAAAATTAATATAAAATTTTGAACCACTACAATGGAGCTTCCACTGATATTTCGCATAATTAAGTATTCGATGACATTGTTTTAAACTATATCTTATGTATTTTTATGTAACGTTATTATTCTTCTCTCCTGCGATAAGCAGATGTTTTGCTGGTCATTTATTTAAACTTTTGTATAATTAGCATGAATATTAATAAAGATTATTACTATTATCATTATTAATATTAAAGATAAACTGCCTCAAATATGGCGGCGGCTCGGTCGGTAGCGTGCCAGGCTCGTAATTTACAGTTCCCAGGTTCCAGTTGAAGCTGTGCCAGCGTTGAGATTTATCACCGCAAAATTCCCTACCATACACTCGGTCAGTAGGGGACACCGGTGGCTTGTAAAGCCCGCCGTCCGTCGAATGGGCCTTTCAGCCGTGATCATGTGTGCTGGAGAGAGCCATGCCTTCTGCACATTAAAGAACATGCTGGTGACCTTGACGGAAGGCACCATCTGTTTCCTATCTCTTCCCCCACCTTCCCCCCACCTTCTCTAATACCTCGGGGCCCATGTGACCTGGAAATTTAGCCCACTGTGTGAAAAACAGTGCCGCTCAGAGGAAAACCAACCCTGAAATACATAGTAGATTAATAAAATGTGAACTTATTCAGAATTATTTGGCACCAAAAAAATTTACCTCACAAGGAATTATTTTACATTTATTTATTGGATCAAAGCAGAGATATTTATTTCGCTTCCGGGGAAGAAATATTTTGTGCGGGGGGGGGGATTATATTAACGGGAGTGAGTACACGAAATCAAACAGCTGGAAGGGGAGCTCCATTTAGGGTGTGAAGAAAACTCTTGGAACAACGGGTGTAAAAAAACCATTTAGGATGTGAAGAAAACTCTTGGAACAACAGGTGTAAAAAAAACATTTAGGATGTGAAGAAAACTCTTGGAACAACGGATGTAAAATCATTTAGGGTGTGAAGAAAACTCTTGGAACAACGAGTGTAAAAAGCCACTTAGGCTGTGAAGAAAATTCTTGGAACAACAGGTGTGAAATCATAGATTCGCGGGTACGAAACCGTGCTTAGGTGTGCTTCAGACGTAGTGTGCTGAACCTCGTGTAGAAAGATGAAATGAACTAATGCACCATCGTAAAGGACAACACAGTTTATTTACATTCACACATATGAGAATGTGCTCGATTCCGCTGTACTCAAGATCGGAATGAAATGGCTATGCAGATGTTCTGGTAGACTTCCTCCACTCAACTTTCTTTAATCCCAATGCTGCTTTGCTATTGGAAGCATTCATGTGATGAGGCTGAAATCTGTACTTTAGAGAATCTCTCTACTCACCTCAAAACTCGGCGAGAGGATATTTAAACCTTGCTTAAGCCACCTGTTCACACAGAACCTCTTCCTGGTTCACACACAACCTCCACCTAGTTCACACAGAACAGTACCTTGGTTCACACAGAACCGAACCCTGGTTCATGGAGACCCGTACCTTGGTTCACACAGAATCGAACACTGGTTCATGGAGAACCGTACCTTGGTTCACACAGAACCGAACCCTGGTTCATGGAGAACCGTACCTTGGTTCACATAGAACCGAAACCTGGTTCATGGAGAACCGTACCTTGGTTCACACAGAACCGAACACTGGTTCATGGAGAACCGTACCTTGGTTCACACAGAACCGAACACTGGTTCATGGAGAACCGTACCTTGGTTCACACAGAACCGAACACTGGTTCATGGAGAACCGTACCTTGGTTCACACAGAACCGAACACTGGTTCATGGAGAACCGTACCTTGGTTCACACAGAACCGAACCCTGGTTCATGGAGAACCGTACCTTGGTTCACACAGAACCGAACACTGGTTCATGGAGAACCGTACCTTGGTTCACACAGAATCGAACACTGGTTCATGGAGAACCGTACCTTGGTTCACACAGAACCGAACACTGGTTCATGGAGAACCGTACCTTGGTTCACATAGAACCGAACTCTGGTCCTTAGGGTTCCTTTCGTGGAAGATGTACAGTCACTCAAAAAGTATCCGAACGCTATGATTGATTACAGAATTCAGAAAAAATATCTGGCAAAGATATTTTTAGAAATTAGTGATCTGGTAACCTTCGTTACGTGTTTGTACTTCGTGCTTCGTTTCGTTCGTGTCACGTGACACGAAGGTTGCCAGATCGCTAATTTCTAAAAGAATCGTTGCCAGATATTTTTTCTGAATTCTTTAATCAATCATAGCGCTCGGATACTTATTTGAGCGACTGTACTCCCTTTGATGCGATTAACAAACGACCTTCTTGTTTGGCAGCAACACTCAGTCTGAAGTTTATTGTTTACTTGCTCCTCTCCATCACCTGCACTAGAGACTGCAGCTAATGACGGCAGAGTAGTAAGAGGGCTTTTGCTAATGCTCGGTTCCAGAGCAGATGGAGCGCAGCATAGCTCGGCCCGAATGACACCTCATGCAATTTCGGACACTTTAGAAAAATCACAACATTGATTATAAACAATAATAATAAAATGCAATATTGAAATTTATATTTTAATAAATAATAATAAAATTATATATATATTATGGATCCGGGACTTTTTATAAAAAAAACAAAATCAACTGTGAAGGTATGATAATTTTCGTAGCATAATAAAAATAAGTTTAAGACTTAGTTATATTTATAATTTTGAAATCTTTTTACAAATTTTACTCTGTTGTTAATCTCTTTTTTTTTTGGAAAGCTGTAGTTGGAAAGATGTAGTTTATCTCTAGTTTATTGAACATACAAAAGCATGCAAAAACTTTAACAGCAATAATAGTAATCAACAACACAAATACAGTACAAACACATTCTTATAGATATAACCATTTTGGCAGGTACAATGAGACATCAGTCTTTCTCCTGCAGCAATTTATTTATCTATAATCCATTTTTATATGAAAAAAAAAAAACTAAGAAAACTCGCAAACAAAAAAATACGCAAAGAATAAGAAAATTTACTCTGATTATTAATATCTTAACATTTTTTTAGCGATCCCCCCCCCCACTGATTTTGCTTATTATTTAATTATTTTTGTAGTAATTCGATATCCTCTATTTCCATAATATAAGTGAAGAACCTTACCTTGGTAATAAATCTAAACTGATTTTATATATATATATATTTTCCTATGTTTATGAGCAATGAATTATAGATTCTCGGACCATTAACATAAAATGCCTATGTGAAATTTCCTTTTTAGCCAGTCAGACTTCTTATATTATGCTAGTCGGTACAGTCGCTCAAAAAAGTATCCGAACACTACGGTTGATCACAGAATTCAGAAAAAATATCTGGCAACGATTTTTTTAGAAATTAGTGATCTGGCAACCTTCGTGTCACGTGACACGAAGGTTGCCAGAATCAACCGTAGTGTTCGGATACTTTTTTGAGCGACTGTACAGTATCTCCTCAGTTCTAAACGGAATTATTAAAGATAAATTCTGCCCAGATCTGGATCTCCAATTTCCGAGGCCCATGACAAGTTTAAGAGCCCTGAGCTATGTTAAATTTAAGAGAACCTAAGCTAGAGTAAGTTTAAGAAGTTCCAAAAAAAAAATTCCAAAGTTGAAATATATATTTATTATTCTGATTGAAAAGAACATTTAAAAAAATTTGAGGTGGTGAAAACCTTATGCTGGCATTGGTATAAAATGACGACTGTGTAAAGCTAAGATGAACAGTGTTTGCACAATAGATTAATTTGAATATGGTCACAAAATTTGTTTCATAAACTTTAAACTCAAATTTTTGAGGCACCTCATAATCGTGAGGCCCTAAGCTGTAGCTTAGTTAGTTTATTCGTAAGTCAGGCCGTACTTCTGCCTCAAATTATCGAGCCCAAAGTTGGGTTGGGTTGTTTTACCTCTGAGCGGCACTTTTTTGCACACCATGGGCTAAATGGCCAGGTCACATGGACACCGAAGGCTCAGAGAAGGTTGGGGAGGGGACCCACTGGAACAGCTGTTGGGAGACAGATGGTAGAATCCCGTCAAGGCCATCCAGCGTGTTCTTTAACGTGCACAGAGTATGGCTCTCCCGCACACGGGGTCACGGCTTAACGTCTCATCCGACGGAAGGCGGCCTTTCCAAGCCCATCGGTGTCCCCTAGCCAGGTCACATGGACACCGAAGGCTCAGAGAAGGTTGGGGGAGGGGACCCACTGTTGGAAGACAGATGGTAGCCTCCCGTCAAGGCCATCCAGCGTGTTCTTTAACGTGCACAGGGTATGGCTCTCCCGCATACGGGGCCACGGGTTAACGTCCCATCCGACGGACGGCGGCCTTTTCACGCCCATCGGTGTCCCCTACTGACCGTGGGCAGGGCGGGGAATTTTGCGGAGTTAAATCTCAACGCTGACCCAACTGGGACTCGAACCTGGGAACTACAGATTACGAGCCTGGCGCGCTACCGACTGAGCCACCCCCGCCCCGCCCCGCCCCGCCCAAAGTTGTTTAGCCTCTCCATTGAAAGATAGCAGTGAGTAAAACAACACTGAAAGTTAAATTCCATGAAATTCAAATTTCGTTCCAAAATAATTTTAATTTATTTTGTTCATTTATAGCATTTATCATTAAAGATTTAACTGCGTTTTTCTTATCTATAAATCTATTAGCAATTATGAGCATTGGTTAATACCTGTTGAAACAATAGCATTAATGCTAGCGCATGTGATAAAATTCCAGGGACCACGTTTTCTGGTGGTCCAATGAAACTCATACCAAAAATGTAGAAACTCTTATTTTGTAAGATCTTTTTATGCATGTTTTAATAAAGCACTATACTTTATCTATATCTTTTTTTCTCTTATCAACGACAAAATTTTTTTATCTAATTATGTAAAAATATAGTTCTCGGAAAAGTTAAGAGGGGTGATAATTTTACCACGGTGCCCTTAAGGTCTTAGTTATGCTATTAAGTTTAACTGCTAATTTTATGAGGAATTCGATTTTTTTTAATTTATTTTTCAACTGAACAATATACAATTGAAATAATGCACCAAAATAAGGGCAAAACTCTCAGCGTACAAATAATCAGGAAAAAAGATTAACGTTTTTATGAGCCAGATGCTGTTACACTCACTGTTTTACGACAAATGATACGAATAAGTTTAAATTGCGATAAGCGTTTTATTAATTAGAGTAAATTTTTTAATCACAATTCATTAGATGGGTCTTCATTTGGGAAAACGATCTCTAACGCAAACATGTTTTGTCCTTAGTGAATGCCAATCGTTATCAATATTTAAACTGAATTGGAAGCCCAATATCAGAACTATTGCTTCGTATTTGTATAGTTTCACATTTCGTCACCAGATGGCATGATAACGGTATCATTTAACGTAATATTCATTAAATGTGCTTCCCACGGTGCTTCTGTCCTGTAGACTCGTCGAACCAGATCATTAAATGAACTTATTGTCAACAGATGGAGGCACTGTACGTTAAAACTCCTTTAATCCGAAAACTTGTAAAAATATAATTGTTGACAAAAAAGAAATCATTATTGTTACAGTACTTAGATATAAGTAATACTGAACATGTGTTTGCTATTTCCAGATATGAAATTCAATATAATTTTCGCGATTTTCGATTTCAATATGCCGCCTGCTTGCTGGACCGGACTTATATATATTTCATGCAGTTTGATAAAAATTTTCAAGATCTCTAAAAGGGAAGGGTTGGGTTACCTCTGAGCGGCACTTTTTTGCACATCAAGGGCTAAATGGCCAGGTCACATGGACCCCGTAGGCTCAGAGAAGGTTGGGGGAGGGGACCCAATGAAACAGCTGTTGGGAGACAGATGGAGCCTCCCGTCAAGGCCATCCAGCGTGTTCTTTAACGTGCAAAGGGTATGGCTCTCCCGCACACGGAGCCACGGCTTAACGTCCCATCCGACGGACGGCGGCCTTTCCAAGCCCATAGGTGTCCCCTACTGAGCGTGGGCAGGTAATTTTGCGGAGATAAATCTCAACGCTGACCCAGCTGGGACTCGAACCTGGGAACTACAGATTACGAGCCTGGCGCGCTACCGACTGAGCCACCCCCGCCCTTAAAAGGGAGGGGAAACAGTTATTCTGCAATGGAAATCCAGACTCTTACCCCCTCTACTGTTTTCCTAATCGATGAATATTTTAGCCGCCCCCCCCCCCCCTACCCTGTCCTTCATTTTTTTTTTCTAGGGCCTGGACTCTGTGACGTTTCATATTATTTGCCTTAAGTCTCATGTTTTTACATTGAATATCGTTGCTGTTGATTAACTTATTAATTAATCTGTTAATTAATTGTCATTAATTCATTTTTAAATTGATTTTATATTAATATTTTTATTGATAATTCAAGGTGTGCTATAAAAGCCTAGTCATATTTTGTTTTTCTTATATGCTGATTAAATTAATTGTACATATTTTGAATGATAATAAACTTAAAAATCACTTTCATAAATGTGTTCATTTTCTTCAGACTTCTCAGAATCCAGCTTTCAAGATGATGATGTATTTTGTCTTAAAGGGTAAATACTCTATATACACCTGTATTAGTTAAATGGATAGCTATGCATATCTTTAGATTGTTGGGTTGTTTTACCTCTGAGCGGCACTTTTTCCATACAATGGGTTAAATATCCAAGTCACAAGGACCCCGAAGGCTCAGAGAAGGTTTGGGACTCACTGGAGCATCTGCTGGGAGGCACATGGTAGCCTGCTGTCAAGCCATCCAGCGTGTTTAACGTGCACAGAGTATGGCTCTGCGCTGCATTTTTCCATACTATGGGTTAAATATCGAAGTCACAAGGACTCCGAAGGCTCAGAGAAGGTTTGGGACTCACTGGAGCATCTGTTGGGAGGCACATGGTAGCCTACTGTCAAGCCATCCAGCGTGTTTAACGTGCACAGAGTATGGCTCTGCGCGGCATTTTTCCATACTATGGGTTAAATATCCAAGTCACAAGGACCCCGAAGGCTCAGAGAAGGTTTGGGACTCACTGGAGCATCTGTTGGGAGGCACATGGTAGCCTGCTGTCAAGCCATCCAGCGTGTTTAACGTGCACAGAGTATGGCTCTCCTGCACACGGGGCCACAACTTAGCGTCCCATCCGACGGATGTCGTATGGCCATCAGTGTCTTTGTTTTGTTCAACTTTTGTAGACCATCAGTGTCCCCTACTGACCGAAGGTCAGTTTTTAGGAGATAAATTAAATCGCGGGGTGGCTCGCTACCGACTGAGCCACCCCGCGACTGCCTTAATACATAAAAAAGTACAACAAAACACAGGATGTTGATAGCTAGAAAAGTTAGCAATTATGTAGTACGCATTAAAGCTGTAGGGCAGTTTAAAGGTACGCAGCTACATTGGTTAAATGTATTGCTATATATACCATAGACACTATTGCAAGATATTGCCAAAATCTAGTTCATCGGAACAACATTGTTTTAAGATGTGAGTTGTCAAAAAGCAAGTTTACGGATAAGCGGACTAACCGAAAGCTTACTCACCCTATCCCCCCCCCCACACACACACACACACAACGTATACAAACACATCCGGACCTTTTGATAAAACAGCGAAATTGAAGTACTCTGTAAACAAGGAGCTGAAAAGTGCTGTGAACCATGAAATAAGGAACGCTCATACTGTACATCCTAAAACAACGCTGCTCCCAAGGATAGAATTTTGACAATATTCTGCAATGATATTTAAAGATATATATAGCTATGCATTTAAAGAATGCAGGTGCGTATCTTTCAACTGCCCTACAGCTTTACTAGCATATAATTTATGGCATAAGTAACTACTTAACTGGCATAAACTGGCATAAAAAATAATAGCCTTAATTGGCATAGTGATTAGGCAGCTAACGACTGCTCCAGCAAGGCAAACTTTGTGTGTTGTGTTAGCTCTAAGGCAGTGGTCAGCAGTGACTTCGGTCTTAGTAGGGTATGTCCTTGTATGAGAAGGCCTGTATTAAGCTAGGAGTAGCTTCCAGGATTCTTCTCTGTCCTATATGTCGCAAATCAAAAAAAAGTCTTGAGCAGGGTTTCTGATAATAAGTCTTGAGTAGGGTTTCTGATAATAAGTCTTGAGTAGGATTTCTGATAATAAGTCTTGAGTAGGGTTTCTGATAATAAATCTTAACTGGCATAGTGGTTAGGCAGCTAGCGACTGTTCCAGCAAGGAAAACTTTGTGTGTTGTGTTAGCTCTAACTAAGGCAGTGGTCAGCAGTGACTTCGGTCTTAGTAGGGCATGTCCTTGTATGAGAAGGCCTGTATTAAGCTAGGAGTAGCTTCCAGGATTCTTCTCTGTCCTATATGTCGCAAATCAAAAAAAAGTCTTGAGCAGGGTTTCTGATAATAAGTCTTGAGTAGAGTTTCTGATAATAAGTCTTGAGTAGGGTTTCTGATAATAAGTCTTGAGTAGGATTTCTGATAATAAGTCTTGAGTAGGGTTTCTGATAATAAACCTTAACTGGCATAGTAGTTAGGCAGCTAGCGACTGTTCCAGCAAGGCAAACTTTGTGTGTTGTGTTAGCTCTAACTAACGCAGTGGTCAGCAGTGACTTCGGTCTTAGTAGGGCATGTCCTTGTATGAGAAGGCCTGTATTAAGCTAGGAGTAGCTTCTAGGATTCTTCTCTGTCCTATATGTCGCAAATCAAAAAAAAAATAATTGCTAATTTGTCGAACTCTCAATTTCCTGTGCTTTTTCGTTCTTATTTTATGTATTTGCGACACGTAAGATTGAGACAGATCCTAGAAACTACTCCTAGATTGTAGAGTACTTCTCATACAAGAGCAAGTCCCAATAAAACTAAAGTCATTGGTTTAGTTAGAGCTAACAGCACAAAAACAACCATGCCAACTCAGGACTAAAACCCGGATCTCGGCATCTACGGAAAACTCCCCTCCCTGACCTAGGTCAGTAGGAAATACCGATGGGCTTGGAACGGTTGCCGTCCGTCGGATGGGACGTTAAGCTGTGGCTCCGTGTGCGGGAGAGCCAAACCCTGAGCATGCTAAATAACAAGCTGGATGGCCTTGACGGGAGGTCCCCTTCCCCAACCTTCTCTGAACCATTGGGATATTTGTGATCTGTCTATTTAGCTCATTGTATGCAAAAACTAGCCACTCAGAGGTAAAATTACCCAACCCGATCCCGGCGGTTGCAATGTTCTGAAGTTGGGTTGGGTTGTTTTGTCTCTGAGCGGCACTTTTTTGCCCACCATGGGCTAAATGGCCAGGTCACATGGACCCCGAAGGCTCAGAGAAGGTTGAGGGAGGGGACCCACTGGAGCAGCTGTTGGGAGACAGATGGTAGCCATCCAGCGTGTTCTTTAACGTGCACAGGGTATGGCTCTCCCGCACACGGGGCCACGGCTTAACTTCCCATCCGACGGAAGGCGGCTTTTCCAAGCCCACCGGTGTCCCCTACTGACCGTGGGCAGGGCGGGGAATTTTGCGGAGATAAATCTCAACGCTGACCCAGCTGGGACTCGAATCTGGGAACTACAGATTACGAGCCTGGCGCGCTACCGAGCCATCCCCGCCCCTGCAATATCGTGAAGAAACAATAGGATACCAGTACGACACTGAAACGAAGAAATGTCGAAGACTAAATTGAAAAGATCCCTGTAGATTCAGATCAATGATGATACAGATGTTCGCCGTCATTTGAATTATCTTCCTCATCCTTCTATAAGCACTGAGGGCGCCGATTAGGTCGATAGTGTGCCAGGCTCTTAAAATGCAGTTCCCAGATTGGAGTCTCAAATGTTCGAACGTTAAAATTTATATACGCTAAACAACCACTCACCCGTCGGTCAGAAATCGGACGCTGATGCGCTTTTGGAAAGGGTGCCATCCCTCCGATGTTACGTTAAGCCATCTCCCAATGTGCATGAGAGCCATATTTTGTTCATGTTAAAGAATACACTGGATGACCTTGACATGAGGCTTCGATCTGTCTAATAATAGCTATCCAGTGGTCCCCTTACCAGCAACTTTTCAAATTTCTTACCTGACCATTTAGGCCACTGTGTGCAAAAAACGGCCGTTCAGAGGTAAAGCAACCCAACTTGGAAACCTCTTCTGTAGAAATCCATGCCCGAGAGTTCAGACATCCTTAGACTTTATCTGATTGTAAACCTCATTTACGAAAGTTCCTCTTGGGGCGGGGGTGGCTCAGTCGGTAGCGCGCCAGGCTCGTAAATCTGTAGTTCCCAGGTTCGAGTCCCTGTTGGGTCAGCGATGAGATTTATCTCCACAAAATTCCCTGCCCTGCCCACGGTCAGTAGGGGACACCGGTGGGCTTGGGAAAGCCGCCTTCCGTCGGATGGGAAGTTAAGCCGTGGCCCCGTGTGTGGGAGAGATATACCCTGTGCACGTTAAAGAACACGCTGGATATCCTTGAGGGGAGGCTACCATCTGTCTCCCAACAGCTGCTCCAGTGGGTCCCCTCCCCCAACCTTCTCTGAGCCTTCGGGGTCCATGTGACCTAGCCATTTAGCCCATGGTGTGCAAAAAACTGCCGCTCAGAGGTAAAACAACCCAACTCAACCGAAAGTTCCTCTAGCAAAGATAAAAGATTTCATGTTTCAGTGTTTACAGCCATCATCCAATTGGGAAAAATAATACTCAAAGCTTGACCGATAAGTCCTTTTACCTGAATGAGTTTGCTATTAGGTTCAGTACAAAAAAAGATATAATCGTGAGATTCTAATTGACTAATTTCTGATTGTAATGCAAAAAAAAATAACCATAATATTCCTGATATTCCAATTAAAAAAATTCTTATTGGAGTCGAAAAAAGATATCAGATATTCCAATTAACTAATTTCTTATTCTGCTGCAAAAAAAAGATATAATCCTGTCATTCCAATTAAACAAATTTTTTATTGTAGTGCGAAAGAAAATATACAATTTTGATATTTTAATTAACTAATTTCTGACTGTAGTGGAATAATAATAATAATAATAATAATAATAATAATAATAATAATAATAATAATAATAATCTTGATATTCCAAATTCCTACTTTCTGATTATAGTGCGAAAATATATAATTATGATATTCTAATCAACTAATTTCGGATTGAAGTGAAAGAGAATATGAGATCCTGACATTCCAATCAATAAATTTCTTATTCAAGTGCAAAAAGAAAAAAAAGTATTTTCCTGATATTCTAATTAACTAATTTCTGAATGTAGAATAATAATAATATTCCTGATATTCCAAATAACATATTTCTCATTGAAGTGCAAAAGAAAAAAAAAATGATAAAAACTCTGATATTCTAATTAGCCGATTTCATACTGTAGTGGAATAACAATAACAACAATAACAACAACAACCCTGATATTCCAATTAGCTAATTGCTGGTTAAAGAGCGAAAAAGATACAATCCTGACATTCGAATTGCTGATTGAAGTGAAAAACGGTATAATCGTAGCATTCCAATTAACGTATTGCTCACTGAACATCAGAAATGATATAAAATCTGAAATTTTCAATTAACAAATTACTTAATGTAATTCGAAAAAGATATAATCCTAACATTGCAATTAACTAATTTCTTATTGTATTGCGAAAAACATATAATTTTATCATTCCAATTACCAAATTTGTTATTGTAGTGCGAAAAGGATATAATCCTGACATTCCTATTAACAAATTTCATATTGTAATGAGAAAAGGATATAATCCTGACATTCCAATTAACAAATTTCTAATTGTAAAGCGAAAAAAATATAATCCTGGTATTTCAATTAACAAATTTCTCATTGTAATGCGAAAAAGGTACAATCCTGACATTCCAATTAATAAATTTCTTATTGTAATACAAAAAGGATATAATCCTGACATTCCAACTAAGAATTTTTTTAATGTAATGCGAAAAGATATAATCCTTTCCAATTAATTAATTTCTGATTTAAGTGTAAAAACAATATATTCCTAACATTCCAATTAACAAATTTCTTATTGTAATGTGAAAAGGATATAATCCTGTCATTCCAATTAACAAATTTCTTATTTTAATGCGAAAGAGATATAATCCTAGCATTTCAATTGACTAATTTCTGATTGAAGTGCGAAAATAATATATTCCTGACAATTCAATTAACAAAATAATATATTTCTGTATATATTCCTGATATTTCAATTAAATAATATCTGACTGAAATGCGAAAATAATACATTCCTGACAATTCAATTAACAAAATATTATATTTCTGTATATATTCCTGATATTCCAATTAAATAATATCTGACTGAAATGCGATAATAATACATAATAATCCTTATATTCCAATTCACTAATTTCTGATTAACATACAAAAATATATAATATCATGCCCATATTTCCCAAAATATGGACTCGACATAGCTTCAAACCCTCCCTCGTTCACACACTTTTTTGTATTGCCCCATTCTCCAGCTCTATTCGTTGCCTTTCCTCTTCCACTCTCTGCCGGGGCGGGGGTGGCTCAGTCGGTAGCGCGCCAGGCTCGTAATCTGTAGTTCCCAGGTTCGAGTCCCAGCTGGGTCAGCGTTGAGATTTATCTCTGCAAAATTCCAGGGCCTGCCCACGGTCAGTAGGGGACACCGATGGTCTTGGAAAGACCGCCGTCCGTCGGATGGGACGTTAAGCCGTGGCCCCGTGTGCGGGAGAGTCATACCCTGTGCACGTTAAAGAACACGCTGGATGGCCTTGCCATCTGTCTCCCAACAGCTGTTCCAATGGGTCCCCTCCCCCAACCTTCTCTGAGCCTTCGGGGTCCATGTGACCTGGCCATTTAGCCCATGGTGTGCAAAAAAAGTGCCGCTCAGAGGTAAAACAACCCAACCCACTCTCTGCCTACTGAGGATGCCCCTCCAGGCTACGTCCCTTCCTGAACAATCGCGAAGACTTGAACTTCACATGAGCAGCTTTCCCAAAAAAGCAACAGAAAGACTTCTTGGCAACCTAACTGGCTGCCAAGAAAGGCTAGCCAATGACCAACCTGCACGACCTCTGTTCACTGTAACCCCAGTTTCGGGGCACAGGTAGCCGACATGAGGACATTCTGACATTGGACATTCTGATCTTATTCTATGCTCATGCCGGAGGTCGGTGGTCGTTCTGTTATGTTCAACTGAGGTTGGGCTGGGTTGTTTTACCTCTGAGCGGCACTTTTTTTGCACACCATGGGCTAAATGGCCAGGTCACATGGACCCCGAAGACTCAGAGAAGGTTGGGGGAGGGGACCCACTGAAACGGCTGTTGGGAGACAGATGGTAGCTTCCCGTCAAGGCCATCCAGCGTGTTTAACGTGCACAGGGTATGACTCTCCAGCACACGGGGCCACGGCTTAACGTCCCATCCGACGGACGGTGGCCTTTCCAAGCCCATCGGTGTCCCCTACTGACCGTGGGCAGGGCGGGGAATTTTGCGGAGATAAATCTCAACGCTGACCCAGCTTGGACTCGAACCTGGATCAACTGGGGAGGAAGAGCGCATAGTCAAAAAGCCAAAGCAGTTCCAAGAAAGCTACATCATCATTTTGCTGAGCACCGGAGAATAGCAAAGCAATTCCAGCCTCCAAGCGTCCTTTGATCTCACAATGGAAAGGAGGAAACGTTAAAATATGTCTGCTAAACTGAAGATTTGATGCAAACGTGCGCAAAAGGCCCGAGTAATACCAGTACCCTTTTCTTCCCTCATGGTTTTGGAGAAACAGGTACGTACAACCTTCCCTTTATGTTTACTTAATGAGCTGCAGTTGGCTTAAACCGCACAGAGCTAAAATTTTCCATTTCACATTCGCCCTGCCCGCATTAGTAGTGTTAAACTGATTGTGATTGGGACGGGGGTGGCTCAGTTGGTAGCGCGCCAGGCTCGTAATCTGTAGTTTCCAGGTTCGAGTCGCTGCTGGGTCAGCGTTGAGATTTATCTCCGCAAAATTCCACGCCCTGCCCACGGTCAGTAGGGGACACCGATGGGCTTGGAAAGGCCGGCGTACGTCGGATGGAACGTTAAGCCGTGGCCCCGTGTGTGTTAGAGCCACACCCAGTGCACGTTAAAGAACACGCTGGATGGTCTTGACGGGAGACTACCATTGTCTCCCAACAGCTGTTCCAGTGGGTCCCCTCCCCCAACCTTCTCTGAGCCTTCGGGGTCCATGTGACCTTGCCATTTAGCCCATGGTGTGCAAAAAAGTGCCGCTCAGAGGTAAAACAACCCAACTGATTGTGAAAATAATATGGATTTGAATCAATGAAATGCTTTATATATGTGATCTTTTGTCTCAGATCTGAAACTAACTGTTTAGAACCATCTTTAATATGGAATATTTAAACTCACAAACGGATCACATTGCAGATATTGACTGCAGGGCTGTGGATTACACAATGCTCATTTATCTCTTCCCATTGTCCTCCTTTATTATCTGCCCTAGAGTCTGCTCTTTCCACAAGCGGGGGTGGCTCCATCGGTAGTGTGCCATGCTCGTAAACTGCAGTTCACAGGTTCGAGTCCCAGCTGGGTCAGCGTTGAGATTTATTTCCGCACAACTCTTCGCTCTGCCCATTGTAGTAGGGGACATCGATAGGCTTGGACAGCCGTCCGTCGGTGGGATGGGACGTTAAATCCGTGGTCCAGTGTGCGAGATCCGTGGCCAGTGTCCCTATGCACTTCAAAGAACACGCTGGATTGTCTTGACGGGAGGTTACCATTTGTCTCCCAACATTGTCCAATGGATCTCCAGCCTTCTCTGGGTCTTTGGGGGCGGGGGTGGCTTAGTCGGTAGCGCGCCAGGCTCGTAATCTGTAGTTGCCAGGTTCGAGTCCCAGCTGGGTCAGCGTTGAGATTTATCTCCGCAAAATTCACCGCCCTGCCCACGGTTAGTAGGGGACACCGATGGGCTTGGAAAGACCGCCGTCCGTCGGATGGGACGTTAAGCCGTGGCCCCGTGTATGGGAGAGCCATACCCTGTGCACGTTAAAGAACACGCTGGATGGCCTAGACGGGAGGCTACCATCTGTCTTCCAACAGCTATTCCAGTGGGTCCCCTCTCCCAACCATCTCTGAGCCTTCGGGGCCCATGTGACCTGGCCATTTAGCCCATGGTGTGCAAAAAAGTGCCGCTCAGAGGTAAAACAATCCAACCCAACCTGGGTCTTTGTGACCTAGCCATTTAGCACGTTGTGCACAAAAAAAAAGTGCCGCTTAGCGCTAAAACAACCCAACCCTGCTCTTTCCAAGACATTGCTGGAACTGGGTGCAATAATAATCTTGACATTCCAATTAACTGATTTCTGACTAAAGTGAAGAGAAAATATAATCCTGATATTCCAATTAACTACTTTTTGCTTGAAGTCTGATGAAAAAGATATAATCCAGCCATTCCTATTTTCTTATTGAAGTCCAAAGAAAAAGCAAGACATGATCCTCATATTCCAAATAACTAATTTATGATTGAAGTGCAAAACATTATAACCCTGATATTCTAATTAATTTCTCATTGAAGTGCGAAAAAGATATAATCCAATTAACTAAAATCTGACTGAACTGCAAAAGAAAATATAATTCTGGCATTCCAATGAATTAATTTCTGATTGAAGTGCAAAAGAAAAGAAATTGTAATAAGTCACACTTTTGGAAAATGTTGCTCGTGGAAAAGAGCAATGACACGAAATAGAAATTCCACACCATCAACAAAATGTGCTTCTAGAAGAACGTCACAAATTCCGTCTGGGAAACGTAAAACCTTCGTAGAGTCACTTTTTACCAACTTTAAGCAGGAAACTTCTGGAGAAAATTTCCCTTGGGACGAAATGCTTGATCTGTAATTAACTTCTAACGCATGACGGCCGAGGTAATATAAGTCCAAGTAAGTCATCAATTCTGCCTAGAGGTCCGACATGCAGCAAAAGTTGAGCGTTTGTATATAAAGAGTCTAGGTGGTTGTAATGCTCACAACATGTCTTTTATGAGAGAAAGCTGAGTAATTTACGTCTTCAGCGAGAAATATTTCGTAAAACCAGACAGCGGTGAGAACTGGACATTAGGAGAAGGTTATTTAGAGAGATGTAAGTAAACTTTACCGAAGAGCTATATGGGGCGCTGGGTGGCTCAGTCGGTAGCGCGCCAGGCTCGTAATCTGTAGTTCCCAGGTTCGAGTCCCAGCTGGGTCAGCGTTGAGATTTATCTCCGCAAAAATTCCCCGCCCTGCCCACGGTCAGTAGGGGACACCTATGGGCTTGGAAATGTCGCCGTCCGTCGGATGGGACGTTAAGCCGTGGTCCCGTGTGCGGGAGAGCCATCCATACCCTGTGCACGTTAAAGAACACGCTGGTTGGCCTTGACGGGAGGCTACCATCTGTCTCCCAACAGCTGTTCCAGTGGGTCCCCTCCCCCAACCTTCTCTGAGCCTTCGGGGTCCATGTGACCTGAAAGTGCCGCTCAGAGGTAAAACAACCCAACAACCGAAGAGATAACTTGATAAAGAAGCTGCCAAAACGATATTAGAAATTATCAAAAAACTTTCAAATACCTGAAATTCTTCAGTTATGAATTCCAAAAGCAATCAGACACTGAAGAAAAAAAGTACGTTAAAAAAAACCGCCGAAGCAAAATATTCGAAACAAACATCTAAAGTTGAAACTGGTTTCCCTTTTCTTCGAAATATTTAAAAAAAATGGAGAAATGGGAGAACTGGACGTTATGATTGCGTGAGTTAGGTAGTTTTACCTAAACCAAGATAAATAAAATGGGCTAAATGGCCAGACCAGAAGGATGCCGAGGGTTCAGAGAAGTTTGGAGAAAGAGGATCCACTGTTCAGCTGAGAGTAGATGGAACCTCCAGCCAAGGCCATCCATCGTGTTCTTTAATGTGCACAGATTGACACTGTTTAACGTCTCACTGGACTGTGGCCTTTCTACACGTTCGAGTCCCAGCTGGGTCAGCGTTGCGATTTATCTCCGCAAAATTTCCCCGCCCTGCCCACGGTCAGTAGGGGACACCGATGGGCTTGAAAAGGCCGCCGTCCGTCGGATGGGACGTTAAGCCGTGGCCCGTGTGCGGGAGAGACATACCCTGTGCACGTTAAAGAACACGCTGGATGGCCTTGACGGGAGGTTGCCATCTGTCTCCCAACAGCTCTTCCAGTGGGTCCCCTCCCCCAACCTTCTCTGAGCCTTCGGGGTCCATGTGACCTGGCCATTTAGCCCATGGTGTGCAAAAAAGTGCCGCTCAGAGGTAAAACAACCCAACCAGCCCTTGTGACCCTGGCCATTTAGCCCATGGTGTGCAAAAAAGTGGGGGTGGCTCAGTCGGTAGCGCTCCAGGCTCGTAATCTGTAGTTCCCAGGTTCGAGTCCCAGCTGGGTCAGCATTGAGATTTTTCTCCGCAAAATTTCCCCGCCCTGCCCACGGTCAGTAGGGGACACCGATGGGCTTGAAAAGGCCGCCGTCCGTCGGATGGGACGTTAAGCCGTGGCCCGTGTGCGGGAGAGACATACGCTGTGCACGTTAAAGAACACGCTGGATGGCCTTGACGGGAGGTTGCCATCTGTCTCCCAACAGCTCTTCCAGTGGGTCCCCTCCCCCAACCTTCTCTGAGCCTTCGGGGTCCATGTGACCTGGCCATTTAGCCCATGGTGTGCAAAAAAGTGCCTCTCAGAGGTAAAACAACCCAACCCAACCACATAGAGATATAAGCGGCCGGCCAGGACAGATGACCCATAGTGCATAACGTGAGCACAAAGGACAGAGGTATTGATTTGATGGATGATCAAATAGGAATGGTCATCAGCTACCATGCCAAGAGAGGAAGCATTTCTGAAACAGCAGACTTCGTGGGCTGTTCGCGAGGTGCAGTAGTAAGGGCGTACCAAGAATGGACCTTTGGCACATCGAATACCTCCAGACGTCATAACTGTGGATCCCCAAAGGCCATCGACCGTAGAGGAGAACGTCGCCTCCGTCGACTGGTAAAGGGGAATCGACACGCAACAGTGCAGCAATTGACCACTCAAATGAACGCTGGGGCACCCAGGTACGTGTCCCTGATAACAGTAGAACGAACCCTGTTACGCGTGGGTCTCTGGAGTCGACGCTGTGTAAAGGCGCCAATGTTAATCAAGGTCTATCGGCAACGATGCCTGCAGTTCTCACGGGACTACCGTCATTGGACAGTGGAAGAGCGGAAAAAAGTGGACTTCAACGAATCGAGGTTTCTACTCCATAGAAATGATGGACGGTGGCGGATACGGTGTCAGACATACGAGAACCAACACCCGTACAAGCTTGTCAGTCAAATATAGGCTGGTGGTGGCAGTGTGCATCTCTGGGGGATGTTTTCCTGGTATGACCTGTGACCGCTGTTACCACTGGATGGGTCCCTGAACGCCAATGGCTACTTGTTCATTCTCGCTGACCAAATGCATCCCTTCATGTTGGATGGTGATGGTGTCTACCAACAGGACAATGCACCCTGCAATGTCGCTAAGGTGGTGCGTGACCAGTTCCAGGAACATGACAGCGATATCTCCGTTCTCCCTTGGCCGGCAAAAATCCCCCGACCTCAGTCCCATAGAGCACTTGTGGGACCATTTGGATCGACAGGTTTAGCGTGCGGACCCACAACCACGTCATCTCCGGAACCTCCTTGCTCTGCTGGACTCCGAATGGGCACGTGTGCCTCTGGCAACCTTCTAGGGCCTCATTGCGTCCATGCCACGCCATCTCGCCACTGTCATCCAGTCCAAGGGTGGTTATTCCCATTATTAGGTAGGTTGGGTTGTTTTACCTCTGAACGGCACTTTTTTGCACACCATGGGCTAAATGGCCAGGTCACATGGACCCCGAAGGCTCAGAGAAGGTTTGGGGAGGGGACCCACTGGAACAGCTGTTGGGAGACAGATGGTAGCCTCCCGTCAAGGCCATCCAGCGTGTTCCTTAACGTGCACACGGGGCCACGGCTTAACGTCCCATCCGACGGACGGCGGCCTTTCCAAGCCCATCGGTGTCCCCTACTGACCGTGGGCAGGGCGGGGAACTTTGCGGAAATAAATCTCAACGCTGACCCAGCTGGGACTCGAACCTGGGAACTACAGATTACGAGCCTGGCGCGCTACCGACTGAGCCACCCCCGCCCCTATTAGTAGGTGGTCATATTATTCTGATACGACTCACGTATATCATCCTATTCTATTCATATCATCTAATACGCACTCACGTATATTTCACGCATATTTCAAGAAACTTTTTAAAGAACTCTAAAGCATTATGTATCCGCCACTGAATTATTACTCCCCCTTTATTTTAAAATCACAGTCCAAAAAAACGTGCCTGTGAAAGATTTTATTAGTTGCGAATGCACTAGTACCATGTCTATTACCTTTATACAACTACAGTTCACTTTTCCTCAAATGTAGTTTCTGGCGATAACAAAATGCTTTTGAATTATGATGGACTTTTCGGAACATTCTCTAACATGTAACTTTAGATCCAGGCATGATGTAAACCCTGCATTACCGAAAATGAGGTGTGATAGAATAAAAACATCGGAATTTTCCGATGTTTTTAATCTATTTTACTCGTCAATAAATTGACTTTACTGTTAACTGCGAATATAACCCCTGAAAGCATGGACATAAAGGACAGCGACCAAGACTTCAGCCGTAACTTCTTATAGTTGGGTTGTTTTACCTCTGAGCGGCACTTTTTTGCACACCATGGGCTAAATGGCTAGGTCACATGGACCCCGAAGGCTCAGAGAAGTTTGGTGGAGTGGACCCACTGGAACAGCTGTTGGGAGACAGATGGTAGCCTCCCGTCAAGGCCATCCAGCGTGTTCTTTAACGTGCACAGGGTATGTCTCTCCCGCACACGGGGCCACGGCTTAACGTCCCATCCGACGGACGGCGGTCTTTCCAAGCTACTCGGTGTCCCCTACTGACCGTGGGCAGGGCGGGTAATTTTGCGGAGATAAATCTCAACGCTGACCCAGCTGGGACTCGAACCTGGGAACTACAGATTACGAGCCTGGCACGCTACCGACTGAGCCACCCCCGCCCCCGCCCCCCTGATAACAGTAGAACGAACTTTGTTACGCATGGGTCTCTGGAGTCAACGCTGTGTAAAGACGCCAATGTTAATCAAGGTCCATCGGCAACGATGCCGTCATTGGACAACCGGAACAAATCTCAACGCTGACCCAGCTGGGACTCGAACCTGGGAACTACAGACTACGAGCCTGGCGCGCTACCGACTGAGCCACCCCCGCCCCTTTCTTATAGTTCACCCTTTATCTATAGGTGTATGAGACATATTACTCATTAGAGAGTGTATATTAATGTTCCTTTGATATTAATCACCAGAGAGTGTGTATAGTGTTTGTATATGGATGCTGCTTTGATTTAAATCATCAGAGAGTGAATATATCGTTTCTATATTAATGTCACTTTGATTTAAATCAGCAGAAGATGTATATCCCGATATGGACTTTGACCGCTTTTTTCAGTTTGCACTACTACCTAATTATACCTAATATACCTAATATTACTACCTAAATATTAAAGTCGGTTTCGTGGGTCAACAAGAGCTGTTTGCCAGCATATCGATATAGAGAACAGTAGAACTATGATACATCGTAGGAAAACATGCTGTGGATGGGTTTTAGGTAGATTCTTTAGCCCCTGAGGTGGTGTGTTGCGGGAACACACGTCTCCAAAGTTGCACATCCTAGAAAAACAAGTTGTGGATGGGTTTGAGGAAGATTATTTAGTCCCTGGGGTGGTGTAGTGCAGAAAAGCGCTCCTCAAAAGTACAGGAAAGCGCGCCTCAAAAGTACAGGAAAGCGCGCCCCAAAAGTACAGGAAAGCGCGCCTCAAAAGTACAGGAAAGCGCGCCTCAAAATTACAGGAAAGCGCGCCTCAAAAGTACAGGAAAGCGCGCCTCAAAAGTACAGGAAAGCGCGCCTCAAAAGTACAGGAAAGCGCGCCTCAAAAGTACAGGAAAACGCGCCTCACAGGATGGGTTTTTAGAAAGATCCTTTAGCCCCTGGAGTGGTGTATTGCGGGAAAGCGCGACATCTCGGAGACCACGTCACCCTTGGCGCAAGTCCCTGTTGTGGTGAAACGTCTCATCTTCGATGTCTGAACTATTTGAGTGACTCTCTTGATAAGATGCGATTCTAAGGGATGTCAATCTTTCGAAAAATAGAGCGCACCATTCCTGTTGTGAAGGTACATTGCGATTTTCAACTGGAAACCTTTTCAAGTCAACTTTTGCAAAGAGGAAGTTATCTTAATGCCTATGTGTGTTTCTGCTTGAACATGGACATTTTTAGTCAGTGATACTTGACTTGTCGTCTAGAACCACGTGTTGTGTTTTTGTGTTAAAAAGTCAACCTTATAATATGAGGACATATTTCACTTGAGATACAACGTGCACAATTCACTTCCACGTAAATATATTTCTCTTACACGTAAAACGTATTTGAATCCCTTTCATTCACTTCTTTTATTAAATGTACCTATATGTTGTCCACTGTATCGCGACCCATGACAAACATTGTGACTATATTTTGCTTTTTAAACGCCCAGTTAATTATGAATAGAAATATATTACACGTAAATGGTACCTAGGCATAAACTGGAAGGAGAGCTGTGTACCAATCCCTAGTGATCATGCACAGAACCGACCAGGTCTAGCACCTAATGTCCGACCCCGCCTTCTCGTGGTGCAGGCCGTTAGTACCTTTCAAAAGAGATATTCTCTTTTGGAAGGGAACGGAAGGGGAGGGCTGCCAGTTCAGTATGGCCTACTGATCTGGTCATCTATGGCCACTTTTTTCTTTTTTTTCAACCCTGCTGAGGAGTGGTCAACTTCACAGGGTCCTGGTGCTGACCATTTACACCTACTAGACTGGACTTGTTTATGGATTTGAGCTTGATTATGGATCCTGGACTTGCTGCACTGGTGGGTCTCTATTGAGGGAGAGTCTGCCGCTGTGTTTTCTGTTTGCTTCTGGATTGCCAGCTCTAAGTGAACAGAGGCATGGGATACCTTATATCAGCTGGTGGATAATCCTAATCAGAGGCCATCGCAGGTACCTGAACCTTACTTAGCTAGTTGGGCATCGTCAAGCCTAAACTGGAGTAATGTGTCTCAGGCAGGCCATATGGTTCTTGAAAAAGTCCACTTGAAAAGGTGGTGCCTGAAGTTCCTACCAGCATCGGTGACTTCAGCCTTTAGCGGAGGAGGAACAGGTCTTTGCCCCATGCCTGCGATCAGGGGGCTGTTTGATATTGTTGGCCCTACCAATCTCAATAAACCTAATTTCTTTAAAAATCCTACTAATCATTTTCTCTCTGCAGGAGCGTGGAACGTGAGGACATTACATAGAGATTATTCTCTTGATGTCCTCATGCAGGAATTCCAGCGCTATAACCTAGATATTCTAGGCTTGCAAGAGACCAGATGGACAGGTAAAGGTGAGATACTTAAAAATAACTTTAAATTTCTCCTTACAGGGAGGGAGGATGGAAAGCATCACCAAGGCGTGGGTCTGCTGCTCAGCAGACATGCTAGTGATGCTCTTCTAGGATATGAGTGCATTAATGAAAGGTTTCTTACAGCAAAATTTCAGACAAGCATTAAAGACTTGAATGTTATCTGCTGTTATGCCCCCATTGAGGATTCTGATGAGGATGAGAAGGATAGGTTTTACAGACAACTTCAGGATATTTTGAATTCTGTCAAGAAAGGAGATATTACCCTTGTTCTTGGTGACTTCAATGCCAAAGTTGGTACCGACTCTGACCTTTGGGGAGGAGTAATAGGCCCTTTTGTTATTGGTAGCTGCAATGGCAATGGGCAACGTCTCCTACAGGTAAGTAAACTAAATGGTTTCAGAATAACTAACACATATTACAAACACCGCGACATACATAAATGCACATGGGTTTCACCTGATGGGCTGCATAAGAATATGATTGATTATATATTAATTAACAGCAAATGGGCTAGTTCTGTTAGAAATATCAGGGCATGTAGGGGAGCTGAAATTGGATCTGACCATTACCTTGTTAAAAGTGTCTTGCAACTTAAATTTAAAAAGTGTTGTGCTAAAGTTAAAAAATTTACTTTTAATACTGAAGCTCTTAAAGACCCAGTTTTAGCCAAAGCTTACCATGTTAGGTTACTTAGTCATTATGACAGTCATGGTTTGCTTACCACTGAAGTTGAGGAAGAATGGGATCATTTTAAACAGGCTTTTTTGGACACTAACAGTACTCTTTTAAAAAAAAAGGTGCAGAGGAGGCAGAATTATCTGAGTGATAAGGTACTTGAGCTTATTTCGGAAAGAAAGAACTGCAGGAATGTCCTTAATCAAATACCCTACTAGTCCTAATAGAAAGCATTACAGAGAACTTAATAAACGTGTAAAAGATCAGTTAGCTGCTGATAAGAATCTTTGGCTTGATGGTTTGGCTGACAAAGCCGAGGAAGCAGTTAGACAGCACAACAGCAGAGAGCTGTACCAGATAGTTAATGTTTTATGTGGTAGAAAACCGACAGGTATACAGGGATTGAAGGATAAACAAGGTAAGGTTATAGAAGGTGAGGGTTTTGTCATGGCTAGGTGGGCTGAGAATTTCAGTGATATTCTAAACAATGCGGTTAGTTCTACTCCCATTGTTTGCTATGATGATAGATGCATTGATGGCTTTAATGCTGGCCCTATAACACAATCTGAAGTTATTTTGGCTGTTTCTAAACTTAAACTTCATAAATCCCCAGGGGTAGATGAAATTACTACCGAAAGGCTTAGAGCTGGCAATGTTTCGGTTACCACTTCGATGACTGAAATTCTGAATATCTTTTATGATAAAGGCATGGTTCCTAAGGATTTTACCAGAGATATTATTATCCCTATTTTCGAAAAAGGTGATCGCAGTTCTTGTGATAACTATAGGGGTATCAGCCTACTCTCTGTTCCAGGTAAAGTTCTTTCCATGATTGTGCTTAATAGAATTAAAGATCTGGTTGACAGGCAATTGCGTGATGAGCAATGTGGATTCAGAAGTGGTAGGGGATGTGTGGATCAGATATTTTCACTTAGGCAGATTCTTGAGAAATGTTTAGAGTTTCAGAAACACTTTGGTTGCTAGCTTTGTTGATTTCAAAAAGGCTTTTGATTCTGTTGATCGTCATAATTTGTGGTTGATTGTGAAATCATATATTTTACCAGACAAGTTAGTTAACATAATGAAAGATCTCTATAATAACACTGAGTCGTGTGTGAGAGTTGGTAAGGCTTGTGTAGCAATTGGTTTAGCATTACTTCTGGTGTTCGACAAGGGTGCATTTTGTCTCCTTTTCTCTTTAGCTTGGTTATTGATCATGTTATGCGAAAAAATTTGGTGAAAATTGGTGAAAAAAATTTTGGCCTTAAATGGACTGGAGATACGAAAATTTCTGATTTAGATTATGCTGATGATTAGCCCTTTTGACAAATGATGTTGATGAGATGAACTCTTTCATTCGAGCTGTTGATGAGACTGGTAGTAGAGTAGGTTTGGTTGTAAACAGAGAGAAAACTAAAGTGATGAAAATTGGTCAGGCAGGTTGTGATTCAGTTAATCTGAATGGTTGCAGTCTTGAGCAGGTGTCACAGTTCAATTATCTTGGGAGCTATGTAACAGATAATGGTGATGTGCGGCATGAGATTAACAGACGAATAGGATTGCTGCCGGGACTTTTAAGAATCTATGGAGAGTGTAGAAAAATAGGCGTATACACCTAAAGACTAAAATTAGACTGTATAATAGTTTGGTTCTTTCTACGGTTAGTTGTGGTAGTGAAACTTGGATACTGTGTAAACAAGATAACAGGAAACTAGATGCTTTTGATTCTAGATGCTTATGCAGTATCTTTGGCATTAGGTGGTTCAAGTTTGTAACCAATGATGAGGTTAGGCAAAGGAGTCTGCAATTTCCTTTAAGCAGCATATTGTGCAGAGAGAGACAGCGTTGGTTTGGCCATGTTGCCCGTATGAATAATTGTAGATTTTCGAATAGGGTTATGAACAGTGTGCCTAAAGGCCTCAGAAGGAGGGGGGGAGACCTAGTATGCGGTGGGCAGACAATATCAAACAGGACCTTGTTAGAATTGGTGCGCAGTGGCCGGATGCAGCAGATGTAGCTCAGGATCGATATGCTTGGAGAATTGCTGCTCGAGGATGATGATGATGATGATAATAATAAACGTAAATCAGTTTTTTATTTTAGCCGCCATCACCTCCTTGTATTATTCGCACCGTGAATCTAGCTTTCTGTTTAATGTCGTACGCCACAACCCACGCACAGGCGTCAAATTATGAATAGAAATATATAATTTCACTTCCATGTATTAAAACCGTAAATGTAATGCTTATCGTTTCCCTCAGTAAATGGTGTAATCACTTACACATAATCCGCCTCCTTGTATTTAACGCACCTTTGTGATGTTCTAGTATTTAACATTCTTCGGGCTTTAAAATCAAATTTAAAAACTCTTGGCTTTTTAAGTTAACGTGCACGCTTCACGTGTGTGTCGCGACAGCCTCTGCACAAGAAAAAGGTCAAGGCCATCGACCGGTCTACCCACTCCTCGACGACGCCTGTCTCGAAGAGCACCAACATTCGTCAGTCAGCGTTACCATGATGTCATGAACATTGTTCCATGTTACTCCGAGAAGTAACAGAAGAGACCCTCCATCTTCACGTTCTAATAATGATTCTTGAAATTCGATGGATTTATTGTTTCTAATCTAGATTTCTATAGCAAGATTTTGGAGCGGGGGTGACCGACAGCAGCGCCACGACCTACAGTGGTAGCGATTAGTACTTATGTAGAAATTTCTCCTCGGATTGAATTCTGCATTTAAAAATGTACTAAGACACTACCTTTCATAGATTTATGTAATTTATTGTTCCTGATTCTTCAGAAATCGGGGCGGGGGTGGCTCAGTCGGTAGCGCGCCAGGCTCGTAATCTGTACTTCCCAGGTTCGAGTCCCAGCTGGGTCAGCGTTCAGCTTTATCTCCGCAAAATTCCCCGCCCTGCCCACGGTCAGTAGGGGACACCGATGGGCTTGGAAAGGCCGCCGTCCGTCGGATGGGACGTTAAACCGTGGCCTCGTGTGCGGGAGAGCCATACCCTGTGCACGTTAAAGAACACGCTGGATGGCCTTGACGGGAGGCTACCATCTGTCTCCCAACAGCTGTTCCAGTGGGTCCCCTCCCCCAACCTTCTCTGAGCCTTCGGGGTCCATGTGACCTGGCCATTTAGCCCATGGTGTGCAAAAAAGTGCTGCTCAGAGGTAAAACGACCCAACCCAAAATAGCAAGATTTTATAGCAGATTTTGCGCTACTTGTAGATGCTGAATCTGTCTTGGCACTTGTTGAAGATTTTTTCAAGTATCGGAGGGAGGGTTGCTAGGTACGGTTGTTTTTCCCTGACGCATATTTTCGAGTTGCTTGTGAAGCGTTAGCTTCATTGACGGGTTATCTTTACTGTCCGGCTGTTTTGTAAGGTTACCGTGCGACCTTTGGTGCGTCAACTGGACTGCCGCTTTTTCAACTCTGTGACCGCACTTGATTTTTGGCCTTAGCCCCAATCGTATATTTTCACAATGTTGGGCTTTGTTGGAAGTTTACTGCTGTTCTGAACTTGGAAGGTTCTCATGTAACCTTTGAACTACCAACCATTTTCTGGATAGGAGGTTGACAGTCGTTTGTTGCAGTTCCTATTGTATTTGATGGACATTTGCAATTTTTCGGATGCTACTTGTGGACTGAATTGCTCGGTCTTCTCAGCGTTCCGTTTCAATACCGTTGTGAGCTTGAAAATGCACGGGTCATTAACTCCAGATCTCATGGGGTGGGGGTGGCTCAGTCGGTAGCGTGCCAGGCTAGTAATCTGTAGTTCCCAGGTTCGAGTCCCAGCTGGGTCAGCGTTGAGATTTATCTCCGCAAAAGTCCCCGCCCTGCCCACGGTCAATAGGGGACACCAATGGGCTTGGAAATGCCGCCGTCCATCGGATGGGACGTTAAGCCGTGACCCCGTGTGTGGGAGAGCCATACCCTGTGCACGTTAAAGAACACGCTGGATGGCCTTGATGGGAGGCTACCATCTGTCTCCCAACAGCTGTTCCAGTGGGTACCCTCCCCCCAACCTTCTCTGAGCCTTCGGGGTTCATGTGACCTGGCCATTTAGCCCATGATGTGCAAAAAAGTGCCGCTCAGAGGTAAAACAACCCAACCCAGATCTCAGCCTTTGATTCTATTGCGAAGCATCTGAGGATATCAGACACCTGGTCAAGCCTTGCTGTAGCACTCCACCAATCATGGGAACCGTTTCCCCATCCTGACTCTCCAACGACAGTGACGGGTGTACACCAACCAATAAAATTCGTAGCCCCACCCATCCTAGGATGCCGTGTAGCGAGAGTTAAACAGAGCAACAGTCGAACTCTCCACCGTCGGTGGTGGAGACCGAAATTCAAAACTGAAATCCGGCACTGTAGTGGGGGAAAGAACTAGGGACCCACAGAACCTAGCACCAGAAACTTAGGAATTCACGACACTTCCCTCAACCTAGCCTATTTCTATGCTAGAAGATGCTTAGGGGGCCGAATAAAATTGAAATGCTTCCCAGTAGGTGATACTTCTTATGTGTGTATGTGTTCATGTTAATACATTTAAATTTATATTTGCATATTTATGTTATCTCTATACAATATATACTGCTGGCCATTAAAAGTGCAACACCAGGAAAGACAAGGGATATATCACAGCCATATTTAGTGAATACCTAACTTATATCAGAAGGATTAAATGATTACAAATACAACTCGGTTAGACTTGTGTAATACAAACAAATCAGTATCTTGTGTAGCCACCATGAGCGGCAGTAACCGCTGCTAAACGGTCCAGCATTGAGAGGATAAGACGTCGGATGTGTGTTTGGGGAATGTCAGTTCATGCAGTTTTGATACGTAGCCAAAGCTCATCTGTTGTAACAGCTGCTAGTGTCTGGTGTGCTAGTCGTCGTGAGCTCATGGACAGACAAGTTCAATTGGGGACAGATTCGGTGAACGGGCAGGTCAAGGAAGAAGTGTCACATGGTGTCTATCCAGGAATTGATGGACGATATGTTGGACCACATGTGGTTGGGCATTTCCTGTTGGTAAATGTCACCAGAGAGATCCTGAAGATCAGATACGACCACAGGCTCCAACATCTCAGTGATATAACATTGGATGTTCAAAGTACCAGTAATGCATGTGAGGTGGGTGCATGATTGGAGCCCAATGGCACCCCATACCATAACACTAGGAACCGGACCTGTATGGCACTGCATCATGCATTTCTCACTGAGCCTGTCACCGCGGTACCACCAGATATGGATTCGTCCATCATGGTGGATGCCAGATGTTATTTGTCCATCATGGATTCACAACACAGGTGTATGCGACTACAATGGTGCCAAGAATGTCGCGCATGGATGGTATCACATCGTCTTTTCAGACGAATTCCGCTTCAGAGCCAAAGCAATGGCCACCTAGTAAAGATGCCCCAATGATGCAGACAACGTCGAACCGTACGTGCGGTCACTGGTTGATGTGCAACACACCCTAACAGGTGAGCTAAGGTGTTTGACGTGGCTGTATATATCATTCAAAGCCAAGCGCACGAGATGTCTGTCATCTCATTCGCTTGTGTGACAGGGCGTTGAGATCCGTCACATCGGTCAGTTCTTTCCTCCTCTACCCACTGACGCCATATTCTCATCACTGTGGCAGCATTCAGTCCAACACGAGCACCGATGTTTCGGTACGATAATCCGCCTTCCCGTAATCCCATAATTCTCCCTCGATCAAAGTCGGAAACCTGCCATTCGACGAGGCATACTGGATGCTTTAGTGCGCAAGAACTGCGTCAAACACAATTCCAGTACTTTACACCGGCTCTTTGTAATCTCTTCTTATACCACTTTCAGGGGGTGTTACTGTCACACATGATGTGCGTATGTGCTGACACTTTGAATTATTTACATGTTCTCTCATAGGCTTCCCATCTTGCATATATCAGGACAATCTGATGAGTTCTTACTGATGTTGCACTTTTAATGGCCAGCAGTGTAGTATGCAATATAACAACCTGGAAAAACTTTGCTTGTGGGCTGTTCATAGGAAAAACAAATGCATATTTATTTGTAAAATAAAGTTCAAGTTCATTACTACTCGTCATCAGTTAAATTTACCCTCATTGTAGAACATTAAGTCATTGCATTGTTTTGTCATCATTACTATGTTATGAGATTCAAATTGCAGTTGGGTTGGGTTGTTTTACCTCTGAGCGGCACTTTTTTGCACACCATGGGCTAAATGGCCAGGTCACATGGACCCCGAAGGCTCAGAGAAGGTTGGGGGAGGGGACCCACTGGAACAGCTGTTGGGAGACAGATGGTAGCCTCCCGTCAAGGCCATCCAGCGTGTTCTTTAACGTGCACAGGGTATAGCTCTCCCGCACACGGGGCCACGGCTTAACGTCCCATCCGACGGACGGCGGCCTTTCCAAGCCCATCGGTGTCTCCTACTGACCGTGGGCAGGGCGGGGAATTTTGCGGAGATAAATCTCAACGCTGCCCCAGCTGGGACTCGAACTTGGGAACTACAGATTACGAGCCTGGCTCGCTACCGACTGAGCCACCCCCGCCCCATCAAATTGCAGTTTTTCCGCTGTACTTAGGAGAAAAAGATATGATAGATATGAATAATAATAACATTAACTAAAATTTGCGTTGCAGTTAGTCAATGTAATTCCCTAACGTTTGAAAGTTAAATATTCTCAAACAGATAACAAAAGTGCAGAAAGTAAACAGAATTAACAAAGTTTTATCAGTCAAACGTTTACTCTCGATCAGAGTCCAGCTCTCACCACCACAGGCAAAAATGTACACACAAATAGAGGAATTATTTCTCTTGTTTACTTTCTCTCTTTTAGATTTCTCTGCCTTTATCTCAATAACCAATTTCAAAGAAGTTTGTTCCATTGCTTAAACTTTCAAGCCAACAGCAAAAGTACACACAAAGGCTTCATTAATGTTATCTACTTTCCTTTTCAATCTCAGTAATCCACTTTGCAGCAGTCCAGACAGCTTCCAAATTCAAAGGCAAAAAATTAACATATTGAAAGCACTTTTATGCTTCTTTCCTTGTTGAAAGACGATACCTTTCCGCATACATAAAAGAAAACATTTCTCCGAAATGTACTGTTTAAAATGTTTGACGCTTGAAAGGTGAAATTGTATTTATATAGAGAGAAATATTTATCAGTCTTTTCATTCAGTTACATAATATGTATTCAAGCTGAGAAACCAAACAGGGTCTTTTTTTCTGATCTCGTTTTCAAAAGAGACAATCTAATGCTGTCTTAGTAGTCTGTCTGTCTGGCTATTTATCCGTCTGTAGATGCAATTTTTTTTGCCATGGAAGCTATTTTAAAACTTCTGTTTGATAGGTATTGATGAAATATTACAAATCACATTTTCCAAATCACTGGATATTCGGATGTTCGGATACTTTTTTGAGTGATTGTACCATTCTTATAATTTGTTTTGTAAATTTCCCTTTTAATATTTATTTTCCCTTTTAAAATATTTATGAAGAATGGAGTTGCAACACGTTCGGTCATGTTTCATGCATTCTTTGCCAATTTGTCAACTTCTTCATTTAGAGGAATCCCCACGTGGGCGGAGCTCCATTGAATAACAATGATATTATTGTTATGTAAATGTTGAAAATAAAATAAAAATTTCGCTATTAAATATAGAAAAGGAAGCTTTGCAGGGATTTTGAAAAAATACTGTCGAATGCTGATTTACAATCATAAAAAAATGACAATTTTGCTGTTCGAAAATTTAGTTGACCATTTAACCGTCTCTTTTATGGCAAAAATTTCTGAAATAATAGAAAATGAAGTATTAAATAATAAATAAAATAAATACCCCCTCAAGCAGCTGCTTGCCACAGAGGTCTGACAGGAGCCTGTCAATTTATATGCCACAGTAGAAGATCTGAGAGGATGGCAGGACCTCAGCAGAAAACAACACGAACATCCATGCCTTACCCGAGGCTCGAACCCAGGTCCCGTAGATCAGTAGTATTATCGAATTTAAATTGAAATTTTTGTTTGAATTGAGAACATATATATCTTTGCTCCAGATAGAATTGTTTTATCAGCATTTAATGATCGGTCGGTATAAATTTGTGATGTCCCATAAAGCTTCGACCCTGTTGGACTAAGTCAGATGTGATGACCTGGGTTCGGATCCTGTCCGACTGGGCCAGATGTGATGTCCTCCCTTCTCAGATCTATGGAGACTGAGCCAAATGTCGTGGCAGCTGGAGGACGATGCGATTGTTGCTTAATAATTATTTCACCCTCACTTTGGTGAAAATACAGGTTCCCGAGTTTTTAAGCCCGTGCCACTGCACGCCTTTGAAGAAACTGGTGTTGAATGATGAATAACAACAGTCCATTAATTAACTGCACTAGAGTTATATAGGGACGACACACTTTAATAACAATATATACAGCTACGTGCTGGGAATGCGTTCAACTCCGTGGGCCTTTGCTGCCTTGCTGTTGCAAGCATTAATAATGAGGTGGAGAATCGCACACTCTGCATGTTCGGGGCGGGGGTGGCTCAGTCGGTAGCGCGCCAGGCTCGTAATTTGTAGTCCCCAGGTTCGAGTCCCAGCTGGGTCAGCGTCGAGATTTATCTCCGCAAAATTCCCCGCCCTGCCCACGGTCAGTAGGGGACACCGATGGGCTTGGAAAGGCCGCCGTCCGTCGGATGGGACGTTAAGCCGTGGCCCCGTGTGCGGGAGAGCCATACCCTGTGCACATTAAAGAACACGCTGGATGGCCTTGACGGGAGGCTACCATCTGTTTCCTAACAGCTGTTCCAGTGGGTACCCTCCCCCAACCTTCTCTGAGCCTTCGGGGTCCATGTGACCTGGCCATTTAGCCCATGGTGTGCAAAAAAGTGCCGCTCAGAGGTAAAACAACCCAACCCAACCCAACTCTGCACGTTCTCACTTTACAGACCTCAAACTCGGCGAAAGGATAATCAACCTTTGCCTATACTGTAGTTCACTCTGAATCCACAAAATAAAAATATAGATTCTACAAGAATCTCGATTCCTTTTTGGAATCGCACCCTCACTTCAAGTGTTTCTTTTGAGTATGGCGGCGTCCTTCTGATGCGTATCGAAACGACTCCTTCTCGTTCGACATCTTTCACCAAGACTAACTCTTCAATCTCCCTTCTCTAGCCTCCTTGCTACACTAGCGCTCTAGGCTAGTCATTTACAGCCCGAAACAACTTCTGGAGCTGGTTTCATTTCTTCATGCAACCGATTTAGACCCGAAAAATAGCCTCGTGAGTCATCCCAGCACAAACATTTCCAAGAACACATAAAAATATATACAATAATAGAATACAGCAAAATAATAAATAAACATAAAATTCGGGGGACATGTCAAAGTTTGAATAAAATCTTTATAATTTTGATCAATAAAAATCATACTTAAATCCTATAGAATTTTAGAATCTTGGGAGGATTTTTTGATAATTTCAGGAATACGATTAATATTGGAAATGTAGATATCAAATAAGGAAATTTTGGAAACAAATCTCCACTAAGTTGGTTATTATAAATATTTAGTAATTCTTTTTTTATTCTTAAAAGAATAAATAATATTATCATTAAAATTCCTTTTAAATTTATCTATGGTAATATGTTTAGTACGGGACCTGGGTTCGAGCCCCGGTAAGGCATGGATGTTCGTGTTGTTTTTCTGCTGAGGTCCTGCCATCCTCTCAGACCTTCTACTCTGGCATATAAACTGACAGGCTCCTGTCAGACCTCTGTGACAAGCAGCTGCTTGAGGGGGTATTTATTTATTTTTATTATTATTTTATTCTTTGAGACTATTTTATATAATAAGTTTGAGAGTAAAAATATTTTTTTACGATGAAGGGTAGGAACACAGGTTTCCGCATATAGATCTGAATTTCTACTTCCCTTAATAAATTCCAAACAATATCTAATGATTTTGGTCTGAATATGTTCCAATTGTATCGTTTCATATTTTGAAACACCTCCAAAAATCTCAATACCATATGCAAATTTAGGACATATAAAATTATTGAAAAATAGTAAATTATTTTAGTAATACATCCTCATTTAGCATGTCCTAAAAATTTAAGGCAATTGAATAATTTATTAGCCGAATTTGTGGCATTGCTAATATGATAATGCCAAGTAAAATTTGAATCAAAAAAATTCCTAAAAATTTATTCTGTAACACAATTTTTAAATTATCATTATTGATTGTCAGATTAAAAGAATTCGGAAAAATTCTCTTTTTAGAGAATGGAATAACCAGTGTCTTTTTTTTTCCGAAATCATAAGGTTCGAAAATTGACAGTATTCATTAATTAATTCCAGCTGAGTTTGTACAGTAGACGCGATATAATTTAAATTTTGGTGGGACATCCAAATGATGATGATATCCGCATAAATTCCAAAATTTGACATATTTTTTAAAATATGAGGTAAATCACTTTAAGTGAGGTAAATTACTTAACTAGATATGAAAAAAGAGGGGTGACAAGATGTCTCCTTGAAATACTCCCTTTTTGAATGGGTAAGATTTTGACAAGTAATTATTGATTCTAAAACATTTGTTTGAAATAAGTTGTAACAAAAAATTGTACATACCGTATTTCTTCGATTCTAAGACGCCATCGATTGTTGGGTTGGGTTGTTTTACCTCTGAGCGGCACTTTTTTGCACACAATGGGCTAAATGGCCAGGTCACAAAGACCCCGAAGGCTCAGAGAAGGTTGGGGGAGGGGACCCACTGGAACAGCTGTTGGGAGACAGATGGTAGCCTCCCGTCAAGGCCATCCAGCGTGTTCTTTAACGTGCACAGGGTATGGCTCTCCAGCACACGTGACCACGGCTTAACGTCCCATCCAACGGACGGCGGCCTTTCCAAGCCCATCGGTGTTCCCTACTGACCGTGGGCAGGGCGTGGAATTTTGCGGAGATAAATCTCAACGCTGACCCAGCTGTGACTCGAACCTGGGAACTACAGATTACGAGCCTGGCGCGCTACCGACTGAGCCACCCCTGCCCCAAGTGATTACCAAAACACACATAATTAGCATTTAAATAAATACTGCATCCAGTTTTATAAAAAACGATGTCTTGTATCAACCAAAATGAAAATGGTTTCAACCGACTCAAATGAGTATCATAGAAAGCTAGATAAAGATGCTGCATAAGACTTGACCCTTGCCATTTCTTTTCGCTCTATTATCTTTTTCTCACAAAACTCTTAACTCGAATTTACAACGACAGAACGGCTTGTAACTCCATTCGGGGAGCTACATTTATTACTTGTGCAAAGTCTGCTGTAATAAACTCTGTGATACGAAGCAAAGAAAAAGCCTAGTTCTGAAACGAAGCCTTTTTATTCTGCTTCATAAGAAACGGAGGAATTTGAAAAAGCGTGGAGAAAGATTAATTTAAATTGTCAAGTAGTACTTTTTTTTTTTGAGCAAAAAATTCCAGACAATTTGGTACTCATTAAACAAAGCTAACTGAACTTTTTTTCCGATGTTATTACTTTCTTTTGTGTGATCTTTTTTGCCCTTACCGCTTTGCATTTTAAATCTAATTTCGTTAGCAATTTAAAAGAGGCTATGGATGGGTGTTAAACCTTTCACAATTTTCCTAGAAGAAAAGGAAACAATTTATAAAGATTTAAACTTAGGTTACCTGATTTTGAGTTGGGCTGTTTTACTTCAAAGGTGCATATTTTAGATCCAATGGGCCGAATGGCCTGGGGCGGGGGTGGCTCAGTCGGTAGCACGCCAGGCTCGTAATCTGTAGTTCCCAGGTTCGAGTCCCAGCTGGGTCAGCGTTGAGATTTATCTCCGCAAAATTCCCCGCCCTGCCCACGGTCAGTAAGGGACACCGATGGGCTTGGAAAGGCCGCCGTCCGTCGTATGGGACGTTAAGCCGTGGCCCCGTGTGCGGGAGAGCCATACCCTGTGCACGTTAACGAACACGCTGGATGGCCTTGACGGGAGGCTACCATCTGTCTCCCAACAGCTGTTCCAGTGGGTCCCCTCCCCCAACCTTCTCTGAGCCTTCGGGATCCATGTGACCTGGCCATTTAGCCCATGGTGTGCAAAAAAAGTGCCGCTCAGAGGTAAAACAACCCAAGCCGAATGGCCAGGTAACAAGGATACCAAGAGCTCAGAGAATGTCTGGGAAGGGGTCACACACTGAATGTCCTTCAACATGGCCATTCATTGTGTACTTTGATGTGCATAGGGTATGGCTCTCCTGCATTAGGGGCCATGATTTACGTCCCATCCAGCGGACAGTAGCCTTTCCAAACCCATCGGTGTCCCCCTACTATCCGAAGGCAGGGGGGAGTTTCGCAAAGATAAATCTCAACTCTGGCGCATATGGGTTGGGTTGTTTCACGTCTGAGCGGCACTTTTTTTACACACAATGGGTTAAATGACCGAGTCAAAAGTTGCTACATAAAGCCCCGAAAAAAGTAAAAGTACTCCGAAGGCTCAGAAAAAGTTGAAGGGAGAAGACCCATGGACAGTTGTTAGGAGACTGAACAGACTCGTCTAGGCAGTCCAGTCTGTTCTTTATCATGCACAGGGTATGGCTCTCCCATACATGGGGCCATAGCTTAGCTTCCCATCCGATGGAGGTGGCCTTTCCAATCCCATCAGTGTCCGCTACTGAGGTGGACTCAGTAAGATCTGCGCTGGAACTGCAGGATATGAGTCTGGTGGGCTACCGACTGAGCGGTTTCTTCGAGTAAGATACAGTAAGACAAAAGTTTTTCTGGCACCAATAATTTTCAATTCACTGTTGATTAATGTTTTTAATTCTGTTTTATTTTTAGCTCGAAAAGTGATGGTAGTATCATTAGCAAAACTAGTAATTCTCTCTGTTATGCTCATCTGACAAAAACCGTTAATGTATATCAAAAATAAAATCGGCCCCAGTACAGAACCCTGTGGCACACCATATTTTACCTTTAACTCTGAACTAATAATACCATTTATTTTAACAACTTGTATCCTGTTCTTTAGATAACTTTTAAACCATGGTAGTACAATTCCCCTAATTCCGGCACGTTCCATCTTATTCAATAGTACGTTCTGGGAGTTGGTGACAAATGCTTTTTGTATGTCGAAAAATAGAGATATCGTTTGATAATTATTTTCTAAGGAGTCATATATGAATTTAGCAAAATCAATTGTGGCATCCTCCGTAGTTTTACCTTCTCTGACGCCAAATTGCCTATTGAAAAAAAAGTTATTTTTCAGTAAAAAACATTTAATTCTTTTTTTAACTAGCTTTTCGAAAATATTTCCAAAAATTGAAATGATAGATATTGGCCTATAATTTGATAAAATATTTTTATTTCCATTTTTATAAACAGAACTCCGACTGCCTTCTTTAATTCATTTGGGAAGACTCCATTTTGAACTGACATGCTAAAAATGTATGAAAGAGGATTAGTAATATACTTTACAGATTTTTTTAATATAATGGCAGTAAATCCAACTAAACCCGGACTTTTATTGTCATGCAATTCTAAAACAGTATTTTCAATTTCAATTTCCCTAATTGGTTGCAGAAACATAGAACTGTTAGTTCTAGTATTAAGCTCAAAGGCTTTGGCAGTAGTTTCATGTGTTTGGCATTTAATAATATTTTCTGCAACTCCAGTAAAATAAAGATTAAATTAATTTGCTATTTTTTGCTATAATATCGCTATCATTTGTTTCTTTACCAATATTAAACAATTGCGGTGTAAGAGATATTTTAATTTTTTGATCTGTTAGTTTATTTATAAATTTCCATTGCTTTTTACTATTTCCATTACATTTTTCAAATTGTGTTCCATAGTAATTATTTCTTGTATTTTTTACTTTGGTATTAAGCCGATTTCTTACATTTTTATAATTCGTTTCATATACGTTATTATGTGGATATCTTTTAAATTTCTTCTAGCATTTATCTCTTGTTTTAATAAGGTTTATAATTTCATTTGGTATCCAAATGTTTTTTGATTTTTTCCTTGTGTTTTAAGCAGTACTGTTTGGATTTATCAATTATTTCAAAAAATTTGTCGATAAATAACTTGTATTCCAAATTTGTTTCTCCTATATTTTTAATGTTATCCCAATTAGCCTTTTCCAATTCTTTAATAAGTAGTGTATAGTTTATTCTATATGTAAAATTATTTTGCTTTTCCTCCAATATATTACAACATTGGCTAATTATATCAATTTTAATATCAATTGGGTAATGATCAGATATGTCCGAAAATACAACTACTGCTTTCATAATATCAGAATTTCAAATATCAGAATTTCCTTTAACAAATACGTGGTCCAAACGCGAAAAAGTGTCCTGTGCACTTCTGGTTTTTTCATTTAAATACGATTGGGAACCGTATGTCGACATCAGCAGCAAATAATCATCTACATACTCTTTGTCAATAAATAAATCAATATTTATGTCTCCTGCAAACAATATATTTTTTGTATCAATTTTTCCTAATACTCTGATTCTTCAATGAACTGACATTGTATGTAAAAGTGAGACCGGACATTTCCTTTCAATTTATGTTTTCATTTTGTTTAGTTTTATTACTTATTCATTTATTTGTTTCATTTTTTAGCTGGCTCATTTTCAATTCTGTATAACACTTTCGTTCCTTTAAAGCATACCCGGATCTAGAAAAAAATCGGGGGATGGGAAAACAGAATCGAGCCGAATAAATGTAAAAGGGGATGATTGCCAGTAGGGTTGGGTTGTTTTACCTCTGAGCGGCACTTTTTGCACACCATGGGCTAAATGGCCAGGTCACATATACCCCGAAGGCTCAGAGAAGGTTGGAGGAGGGGACCTACTGGAACAGCTGTTGGGAGGCAGATGATAGCCTCCCGTCTAGGCCATCCAGCGTGTTCTTTAACGTGCAAAGGGTATGGCTCTCCCGCACACGGGGCCACGGCTTAACGTCCCATCCGACGGACGGCGGCCTTTCCAAGCCCATCGGTGTCCCCTACTGACCGTGGGCAGGGCGGGGAATTTTGCGGAGATAAATCTCAACGCTGACCCAGCTGGGACTCGAACCTGGGAACTACAGATTACGAGCCTGGCGCGCTACCGACTGAGCCACCCCACCCCTTGATTGCCAGTACACTATAACATTTCCTCCTCCGTTTCATGGCTTTTAAAAAAATTTATGGAAAAATGCATAAAACATAAAAATTTTAGCAATGATTTGCCTCTTTTCCCCCTTACTCGCATTATGAAAGTGGGGGGCATGGCACCTATCCCCCCTCTAGATCCTCTCCTGCAAAGGAATTCAATGGTTATTTTCCATGCTTGTTTTCTACTTTTTGTTTGGATTATTAAGGGCATTTTATAATGTTTTGTTCAAGATGTTTTATTCTTTTAATTTGGTGAAAAATGTTTCTTTCATGGTCAAGTAAAACCTCAGAATCCTGCTTTCAGAATTTCGATTTAAAGAAAAAGTTAGTTCTCTGAATAAAGTAATCCACGATGGTGAAATATAAATGCAAATTTTCAAAATAGCTCTTTCCTTTGATATAAGATATCTTTTTCTCAAACTTTGTCAAAATTTCACTTTAACGAGGCACTAATTGAATCAGTTTCGCTACAATTCAAATTTTGTTTTCTTCAACTGTGTCGTTATTCGTTTTTTCTCTAGTGTCATATTGCCTCATTGTTTATAATTCTTTTCTGGAAATTTTTATTCAAAAACGAAGCTATTTATCTTTTAGCATAATGCAACAGTTTAAAATACAACCGCTGGTAGAAAATTGTGAGGTAAAAGGGCTAGATTCTTCTGGAAAATAACGAACTATTTCCTTTCGGCATTCTTGTCGTATACATGATGCAAGATGAGAATGTGGATCAACAAAAAGAGAATGTGGGTCATAAATGATAAAATAAGTGTAGATTTTACTTCTCGATGCTATCATGAAAACATTCCAAACGAAATTGTTTCTTATGGATTGATTTTAATTGGAATATAATTCTAGAAAAACAAATGCTATATTCGTGGTGAATGGTCTTGTGCTTGTTGAGGTAGCGTGCAGTTCGAATAAACAAAATGCATTTAATTTTAACTGTAAAGAAATAAGAAATGTTCACATTGCCAAGAGTCTAGAATAGTGTTTGCAAATGAGGATATTTTAGAAAATTGAAACCTGGAGGTTGTGCGTTTTCTAGAGTTCATGGTAAAATGATATTAAATAAAATATCAAACAGTTCTTAGGTTAACATAATTATGTTTTGTTTCGACAGAGAAAACATCGAAATTCATGGATTTCATGTCACAAAATACTCATAAATTTTATACACGGTAAATACGATTTAATGTTTTATGCAGAAAAAAAAAGTATTTTTATGTCCTTAAAAGGACAGTTAGAAACAGTAACGTGGACGTTAGAAAATGCAAAGTGGACTTTAGAAAGGGTACAGTGGCAGTTGGAAAGGGTACAGTGGGAATTAGAAAGAGTAAGGTGGACGTTAGAAAAAGCAAATAGTGGACGTTAGAAAGGTCACAGTGGGAGTTGGAAAGGGTAAACTGGTAGTTAGAAAGGGTAAAGTGAGAATTAGAAAAGGTACAGTGAGAGTTAGAAAAAGTAAAGTGGACGTTAGAATGGGTACAGTGGGAGTTGGACAGAGTATATTTGGAGTTAGAAAGAGTAAAGTGGACGTTAGAAAGGGTATAGTGGGAATTAGAAAGAGTAAGTGGATGTCAGAAAGAGTACAGTGTGAGTTTGAAATGGGTAAACTGGGAGTTAGAAAGAGTAAAGTGGGTAGTATAAAGGGTAAAGTGAACATTAGAAAGGGTAAAGTGGGCGTTAAAAAGAAGTAAAGCGAGAGTTACAAAAGATATAGGGGGAGTTACATAAAAGGTCACATTGGTGTAAGGACTCAAAAACGTTAGGAGCCTTTGGTTCAGAATACTGGTTCGCAACTTTCTTTAATGCAGCACCCTCTATACTGTTTCTAACGCTCCCTATACTTTTCCTAACTGCCACTTGATGGAATTCGGAATAATGTTTCCTACATTAAAACAAGTTGAAATGATATTTACCGTAAAAATAAATTTACGAGTATTTTGAATCCATGAATTTTTGACATCGATATGCAACACTTGCATATCGATGTTAATAAGAACTTTTCGATATTGTATTTAATCTATTTCTACAGAAAATCTCAAAAAACCGTCAGTATTAGGAATGACAATGTAGAAAAAACAACACTTGGTTTTTTCCATGCCTCAGGAAAGTTTCATTCATATTCAGAGTATAAAATGCATTATTTTTTTTAAAAATATTACTAGAAATAATATTTTTTAAAGTTATTGGAGGATCCTTTTTGCACAAATTAGAATCAAATTATGCGCATACAGTTAATATTTTATAGCTTTTGGAACATTTTATGTTAAGCTATCTAAAACAAGCGTGCACAAACACCCGCTAGCATGAAAATAGAAAAATAGAAAATATTTTTTTAATCTCTGTTTTGGGAAAGTGAATCGCATTTTCATAAGATTGAAGACGAAAATTTAAATAACATCACAAAACTATAGTTGTTACACCATCATTGAGTTGTTTTACCTCTGAGCTGCACTATTTTGCACTCTGGGTTGGGTTACCTCTGAGCGGCACTTTTTTGCACACCATGGGCTAAACGGCCAGGTCACATGGACCCCGAAGGCTCAAAGAAGGTTGGGGGAGGGGACCCACTGGAACAGCTGTTGGGAGACAGATGTTAGCCTCCCGTCAAGGCCATCCAGCGTGTTCTTTAACGTGCACAGGGAATGGCTCTCCCGCACACGGAACCACGGCTTAACGTTCCATCCGACGTACGGTGGCCTTTCTAAGCACATCGGTGTCCCCTACTGACCGTGGGCAGGGCGGAGAGTTTTGCGGAGACAAATCTCAACGCTGACCCAACTGGGACTCGAACCTGGGAACTACAGATTATGGATTGATTTTAATTGGAATATAATTCTAGAAAAACAAATGCTATATTCGTGGTGAATGGTCTTGTGCTTGTTGAGATAGCGTTCAGTTCGAATAAACAAAATGCATTTAATTTCAACTGTAAAGAAATAAGAAATGGCGCGCTACCGACTGAGCCACCTCCGCCCTACTATTTTGCAAACAGTGCGCTTAATTTTTAGGTCATAAGGACACGAGGGCACACAGAAGGTTGTGGGAGGGGACCCACTGGACAGCTGTTAAGAGACAGATGCTAGCCTCCCGTCAAGAGCATCCAATGTGTTTTTTAACATGTACAGGGTACAGCTCTCCCGCACACAGAGCCACGATTTCATGTCCAGTCCGACAGACGGTGGCCTAACCAAGCCCACCAGTGTCCCCTATTGACCGAGGGCAAAGCGAGGAGTTTTGTGGAAATAAATCTCAAATATGGCTAAGGGGGACTCGAATCTACGAACTGCAGGTTACAAGACTCGCGCGTTACCGACTGAGCCACATATCCCTCACCCCCCCCCCCCCTCATCACACACAATCGAGAGGGGAGAGGCAGGAAACTCAACTGAGCAGGAAATTTTTAAACGGAAACATTTTTGGAAAAAATCATGAAATATAAATTGGTTGAATGTTTTCTTGCCTCTCTTATTCTTATTATATCGGGGCGGGGGTGGCTCAGTCGGTAGCGCTCCAGGCTCGTAATCTGTAGTTCCCAGGTTCGAGTCCCCGCTGGGTCAGGGTTGAGATTTATGTCCGCAAAATTCCCCGCCCTGCCCACGGTCAGTAGGGGACACCGATGGGCTTAGAAAGGCCGCCGTCCGTCGGATGGGACGTTAAGCCGTGGCCCCGTGTGCGGGAGAGCCATACCCTGTGCACGTTAAAGAACACGCTGGATGGCCTTGACGGGAGGCTACCATCTGTCTCCCAACAGCTGTTCCAGTGGGTCCCTTCCCCCAACCTTCTCTGAGCCTTCGGGGTCCATGTGACCTGGCCATTTAGCCCATGGTGTACAAAAATGTGCCGCTCAGAGGTAAAACAACCCAACTTATTCTGAAAAAGGAAGGCCATAGCCCACTTCCCTACTCCCATTTCCGGTCCTATTCCTATTATTATACTGGATTTAAATGCTGATTTTTTTTCCCAAACTGCACTTTATGTTACCTAGGAAGTTTTACAGAATTCTATCTCTAAAATCTTTTTTTTTTTCAAAATTTTTGTGATAAGTGCTTAACTTATTGTGGGTCCCCTCCCCCAACCTTCTCTGAGAATTCGGGGTCCATGTGACCTGGCCATTTAGCCCATGGTGTGCAAAAAAGTGCCGCTCAGACGTAAAACAACCCAACCCAATCTGCAGTTCCCAGTTCTAGTCCCACTGCGGTAGCACTGAGATTTTTTTCCGCAAACTCCTGGCCACTGTCATTAGAGGTCGCCAATGGGGTTAGAAAGTCAGCCGTCTGTCGGATGGTACGTTAAGCCGTGATTCCTTATGCTGGAGAGCGATGCCCTGTGCACGTTAAACAACACGCTGGATGGCCTTGATGGGAGGCTACCATCTATCTCCTAACAGCTCTTCAGTGGCTCTCCTTCCCCCGACCTTCTCTGAGCCCTCGTGGTACTTGTGTCCTGGCCATTTAGCCCGTTTGTGTGCAAAAAAGTTCTTACTCAGAGATAAAACAACCCAACTTACTGCATGAAAACTTAATCGAATATGTCACAATTAGCCGTAAAAACGAATTATATTCATTAAGCATTTACACAATATTATGTTCTTTTAAATCACATGATGACGAAGGCATAGAGAGAAAACTGTCATTAGCCAGGCGGGATCAGAACCCACTTTCTCCTGATAACATATCAGGTGTTTTGGCTGCTGAGCTACCAACCGCCGAACAATCATCCTCTATTGAGGATGTTAAAGACATACACCAGAGGTTCAGTCTCAAGAAGCGATCGGTATCTTTGACTGCATTTGGAGACTATTTTTCAGCGCCATCCATACAAGTGCACAACACGTAAGTCTCATGGGGCGGGGGTGGCTCAGTCGGTAGCGCGCCAGGCTCGTAATCTGTAGTTCCCAGGTTCGAGTCCCAGCTGAGTCAGCGCTGAGATTTCTCTCCGCAAAACTCCCCCGCCCTGCCCACGGTCAGTAGGGGACACCGATGGGCTTGAAAAGGCCGCCGTCCGTCGGATGGGACGTTAAGCCGTGGCCCCGTGTGCGTGAGAGCCATACCCTGTGCACGTTAAAGAACACGCTGGATGGCCTTGACGGGAGGCTACCATCTGTCTCCCAACAGCTGTTCCAGTGGGTCCCCTCCCCCAACCTTCTCTGAGCCTTCGGGATCCATGTGACCTGGCCATTTAGCCTATGGTGTGCAAAAAAGTGCCGCTCAGAGGTAAAACAATCCAATCCAATCATAACTCTCGTGGGCAATTTTGGAGCAAATCTCATTCCAATTGCAATACACTGGTGGATGAAAGTTATAAACCTTTGTTATGTCAATTCGAAACTAGCTTCTAAATCTACAGCTTCTAAAACAAGCTTTTACGGTAAAATATGATCAATTAAAGATCTCAATTAAATCTATCCAAAACTAGATTTTCATCAATAATAACTAGGTATTTAGAAAGTTATTGACGCTGGAATATCTTGATAGCCGCAATATCACTGCTAAGAAATGTTAAATTGGCAAATATTGAAAAATCTATTTTCACAAATTTCTAAAATATACACTTATTTTATTATATGCAATAGTAGAAGGTCTGTGAGGATGGCAGGACCTCAGCAGAAAAACAGCACACACATCCATGCCTTATCTGGGTTCGAGCCCCGGATAAGGCATGGATTGTGTGTTGTTTTTCTGCTGAGGTCCGCCATCCTCACAGACCTTCTACTATGGCATATAAACTGAGAGGCTCCTGTCAGACCTCCGTGGCAAGCAGCTGCTTGAGGGGGTATTTATTTTATTTTATTTAGAAATAATACTTATTGTTAAGTTTATTTTAAATTTTAGGTAAATTTTGCAACTGCCATTGAATTTTTACTATCAAAGTTTTAAGCTTCCGTAACTCTTTAAGTGCGTAGTTGTTAGGTTTACTAAGATATTATCAAACAATTTATCCTTTTCGTCTGTTTTCTTTTTAACTTTCCATAACAAACATTTCCAAAGAACAGCATTCATGTTTCTTAGCAAGAAATCACCTGAAACTTAACATGTGATTCAAAGCCTCTTTAAACACAAATCAATTACAGCATTGTAAAGCAGAATACTAATGATGACTTGTGTTAGATTTAAAACAATTTCCTCTTTATTAAAACATTTAATTACGACATAAGTAAAAAAGAAAGAATAATATTTATTATTTAATTTTTTTTTTAATTTTAGGTAAATCTTTACAACTGCCATTGATTGTTACTATCAAAGTTATAAGCTTTCATAATTCTTTAAATACGTAGTTATTAGATTTACTAAGTTATTATCAAATAGTTTATCTTTTTTTTGTCTGTTTTTTTTAACTTTCCATTACAAATATTTCCAAATGAAAACAATCATATTTCTTAGTAACAAATCATCTCAATCTTAACATGTCGTGATTCATTGCCTCTTTAGGCAGAAATTAATTACAACATTGTAAAGCAGAATACTGTTGATGACTTGTGTTAAGTTTAAAACAATTTCTTCTTTATTAAAACATTTAATTGCGACATAAGTAAAAAAGTAAAAAATCCCTGTATAATAATTAAATTGCACTCTTTTTTTTTTAAATCATGTCCATACTTTGTACTTTACTTCCAAATAAAACAGCTCCAGATTAATAACTCATTTTTTTAACGTAAGCAAAATTTCGGTAAAAATATCTCTTGGAATGCTTTCAAGATTTTTACGTCTCCAACGAGGTTTCTGCGAGTGCTTCCAATTATTTTAGCTTTGCTAATTACTTCCCAAAGTATTCGCCTCCTTAAAAATTCTCCATTTCAGTTAAGGGCGGCAAACACCTTGACTCCAGCTCATTTCCGACTTTAATGAATGCAAACATAAAATGTGGGATGTTCAGGGCAATCTTCTCATAAAACTTCAACTAAATTCCTATTTGAAAAAGAATGCTTTTTTCTTTTTCGAAGTGCAATTTTCAAGGACTTCTGAAGTCAAATTTCTGTTCTCTCTCTTACAAGAAATTTTCAGACAAAAATTCATTACCGTTGCTTTTTTTTAGTTTAAAAAAAAAGCGAGCTAATTCACCCATTTCAATTCACATCAACTACTTTTGTTTTTGGATATAAATTAAATATTCTTTTTTGAGTTGTATATCGTTGTTCTTGTTTTATCTGTGAGCAGCACCTTTTAGCACACATCATCATCATCATCAATGCACATCAAACTCTGAATATTCCTGAAAAGAATTAAAGCAATGCAGACTCATTCAAGCATAATTTTTGTGGATCCTTACATATATATATAAAATTTTTTTAAATTATTATTCATTTTATATTCATTCATTTTTTTTTTCATTTTAGATGAATTTTTATTAGTTTTTTTTCTTTTATTTATTTATTTTTCATTTTATTTTATTTTATTTTTTTACTAAATTATTATTCATTTATCTTTTTTATAGTTTATCTAAGAGATTGATGTTTTTGAGATAATTAATTAATAATTTATAAAAAGTTTGTTTCAATTTTTTTTTTATGTTGGTTCTAATATGTTTTTAAAATTAAATGTGTTTACATTATATTTTTGCAATTTATTAAATTAAAATTTTCTCTCTTTTTCATATTTGTTACAATTGAATATTATATGCTCTAGTGTTTGCATGTTATTGCAGACAAAACAATTTGGTGAGTTTATTTTTCTAAATTTAAATAGTGTGGAATTTGTAAGAGCTAGATTAGCCTTTATTCTTAAAATCATAGAGATTTCACTTTTCTTTAATCCAAAATTATTAAATTTACCAATGATATTAGAGATTTGAAATCTATGTGTGTTCCTAGCTTTTGTCATGTACAGTCGCTCAAAAAAGTATCCGAACACTATAGTTGATTACAGAGTTCAGAAAAAATATCTGGCAACGATTCTTTTAGAAATTAGTGATCTGGCAACCTTCGTGTCACGTGACATAAAGGTTGCCAGATCACTAATTTCTAAAAAAATTCGTTGCCAGATATTTTTTCTGAATTCTGCAATCAACCATAGTGTTCGGATACTTTTTTGAGCGACTGTAGGTGGTCATATTATTTTGATACTAGATCGTGTGGGCTCACTCACGGAAATATTGAGCGTGTGCAGTTACCGTTCACAGCAAACTGGAGCGTGTGCAGTAACTGCACACGCTCCAGTTTGCTGTGAACGGTAACTGGAGCGTGTACAGTTGCTGTACACGCTCCAGATATTTTTCCTGAATTCTGTAATCACGTGACACGAAGGTTGCCAGATCACTAATTTCTAAAAAAATCGTTGCCAGATATTTGTTCTGAATTCTGTAATCAACTATAGTGTTCGGATACTTTTTTGAACGACTGTACCATTTCCGTAATTCTGCCAATAATTTTATTTTATTTATTTTTTTATGTATAACAAAATGGAAAGGAGAATTTATAGTGTGGTTTAGATCTTTTGCCTTTTTTGCTAAAGTGTCTACATGTTCATTATATGTTATATTAACATGTGAAGGTATCCATTGTAGAGTTATAATACTCTTCTGATCTATGTGTTTGTAAATTAAAGTAAATATATCATTGATAAATATTGAAAAATTATTTTTGAAAATGTTATGTTGAAAAATGTGTAGTGATGATTTACAGTCTGTAAATATGACAATTTTTTAATTTTTTTATTTTAAGGCCCAGTTGATTGCTATAATAATAGCAAACATCTCAGCTATAATTACTGGTTTAGTTATATTAAATTTAAATTGTTCATAGTTTTCATTTGGGCAATAGAAGGCTCCAGATGTGAGAGTGGAGTCAGAGTTAAGAGATCCATCTGTGAATATATGTATATAATTTTTATAATTATCACTTTTAAATGTGTCAGTTAATGATTTTATAATTGATTTATCATATTGATTTTTAGATTCAATTCCTGGTATTTTATCAGAAATAATGGGTAATGTTGAAATCCAGCAGGAAAAGTTTGGAAGATAATCTCCGCTAAGTTTATATTTATTAGTTCCAATATCTTTTTTTTCTGAAAAACCCTTCGAAGTTATATCTTGAAAGTTGTTGTTAAATTTATTTATTATAAGGTGTTGTTGATTTTTTAGTGATTATTCGAAATATTAAATTCGACAGTAAATATTTTTTTTTTGTTTCAATTGTGGGAAATGAACTTTCAGCATATATATTTAAATTGTTTGTTAATTAAAAAAGTCCAAGGCAAAATTTTAAAATTTTTGTTTGAATCGTTTCTAGATATTTTATTTTTGTTTAAGAAATGTTATTTATAAGCTCAATTCCATAAAAACATTTTGGTAGGATTATAGAATAAAATATTAATAAAAGGTTTTTTGTGGATCAGCCCCATTTATAGCATCCAACGAATCTTAAGAAATTAAATAATTTAATAGCTTTTTCTTTCGCATTTTTAAAAAAATGATTCGCTAATAATTTCGAGTCCAGATGAAGTCCAAGAAATTTTATATTTTCTGTAATTTTTATTTCTGTGTTATTTAAAGTTATTTTTATTTCATTTGTGATTTTCTGTCTTTTGTGAAAATATGTGATTATTGGTTTTTCTGATGATATTTTTAAATTCCATTTTTTATTAAGACTACTTTTTACTAGTTTATTAAGAGTATTTTGTATTCTTATGTTTATTATATTAAGATCTGTGTGAATGGTCCAGAAGATAAGGTCATTTGCATATGTACTATATGAAATATCTGAGGAAAAAATTTCTGAGATGTCATTTAGATATATATTAAAGAATATTGGAGAAAGTATGTCTCCTTGAACACAATGGACTAAATTGCCAGGTCACAAAAACCCCAAAGGCTCAGAGAAGGTTGGGGCAGAGGACCCACTTGACAGCTGTAAGGAGACAGATGGTAGCCTCTCGTCAAAGCCATCCAGCATGATCTTTAACGTGCACAGGAAATGGCTCCCCTGCATACGAAACCCGGCTTAACATCCCATCTGACGGACGGCAGTCTTTCCAAACCCATTGGTGTCTCCTACTGACCGATGGCAGAGTGGAGAGTGTTGCGGAGATAAATCTCAACTCTGGCCCAAGCGGGACCCGAACCTAGGAACCACACATTACGAGCCTGGTTCGCTACCAACTGAGTCACCCACAAGACCATCTAGCGTGTTCTTTAACGTGAACAGTGTATGGCTCCCCAGCACATGGAGTCACAATTTAATGTCCCATTAGAGGGAAAGCAGTTTTTTTTCGTCACTTTCAAATCAAGAGCACGGCAAACGCTTAGCAGTGAATAAATCTCGGCGCCAACAAAGGTGAGGCTCGAATCTAGAACTGGATTTTTTCACCTCTGAGTTGCACTCTTTTGCACGCAATGGACTAAATAGCCAGTTCACAAGGACCCCGAGAGCACAGAAAATGTTGGGGGGAGGCCCACTAGACAGCTCTTGAGAGACATATGATAACCACCCGTGAATGTCATCCAGTGTGTTTTTTAACTCACTAGACTAACTTTACCCAGGGTATGACTCTTCCGCACACGGAGCCATGGCTTAACGTCCCATTCGTTGGACGGCGGACTTTCAAGCTCATCGGTATCCTCTATTGACCGAGGTAGGGTGGACTATTAGCGGAGATAAATCTAGTGCTGCCCACGCGAGTTGGGTTGGGTTGTTTTACCTCTGAGCGGCACTTTTTTGCACACCATGGGCTAAATGTGGGCTAAATGGCCAGGTCACATGGACCCCGAAGGCTCAGAGAAAGTTGGGGGAGGGGACCCACTGGAAACAGCTGTTGGGAGACAGATGGAAGCCTCCCGTCAAGGCCATCCAGCGTGTTCTTTAACGTGCCCAGGGTATGTCTCTCCCGCACACGGGGCCACGGCTTAACGTCCCATCCGACGGACGGCGGCCTTTCCAAGCCCATCGGTGTCCCCTACTGACCGTGGGCAGGGAGTTTTGCGGAGATAAATCTCAACGCTGACCCAGCTGGGACTCGAACCAGGGAACGCCGGGCGCGTTATCTGCTGAGCAGCGTCAGTCACATGTTGGACAGATATTGATGAAATATGCCGATTCGCACTTTTGCAATCTAACACTAGATTTAATATAGCCCTGTGTCGGCGGAGAATGTTGGAAATTGCCAAACTTTAAAAGAATATTACAAACGATCTATTTATGCAAGAATTATTTCCATTGCAAACGAATTATTATTATTATTACAAACGATCTATTTATATATCAAACAATTTATCCGAACTATTTATATATCAAACAATTTATCCGAACTATTTATATATCAAACGATCTATTTATATATCAGAGAATTTATTTCTTATCAAAGAATTTTTCTTTTTTTAATTAACTAAAAAAAAGTTTGTAATAATTCTTGCGGCCTTTCCAAGCCCATCGGTGTCCCCTACTGGGCAGGGCGGGGAATTTTGCGGAGATAAATCTCAACGCTGACCCAGCTGGGACTCGAACCTGGGAACTACAGATTACGAGCCTGGCGCGCTACCGACTGAGCCACCCCAATCATAGAGGACCCAAATTAGTTATTTCTCAATATTTGACGGAAAGCATTTTAATTTAAGCAATAATGAGCTAAAGGTTATTACTTAAATCGTTGTTTTATTGTTAAAATCAGTGAATCCCAAACTGTTCAGCGCCAAGGACGTTTTTTTTTTGTTCAAGACCAAGGACTCTTTCTGCAGATCTTCTTACCATCGTTACCCGACACATTTTCACCAAAATATAGACCCTCATTGAAATAACTCTCTAAAAGTTCCAAAAATGTTCTGTACATTTATTGACTATATTATGATTTAAATCCAACATTTGATCATAAGAATTCTATGCTCCAGAAATTCTTATGTCATCAAGAGCCAATGACATATTTTTATCAGTTGGGTTGTTTTACCTCTGAGCGGCACTTTTTTGCACACCATGGGCTAAATGGCCAGGTCACATTAACCCCGAAGGCTCAGAGAAGGTTGGGGGAGGGGACCCACTGGAACAGCTGTTAGGAGACAGATGGTAGTCTCCCGTCAAGGCCATCCAGCGTGTTCTTTAACGTGCACAGTGTATATCTTTCCCGCACACGGGGCCACGGCTTAACGTTCCATCCGACGGACGGTGGCCTTTCCAAGCCCATCGGTGTCCCCTACTGACCGTAGGCAGGGCGGGGAATTTTGCGGAGATAAATCTCAACGCTGACCCAGCTGGGACTCAAACCTGGGAACTACAGATTACGAGCCTGGCGCGCTATCGACTGAGCCACCCCCGCCCACTTTTTATCAGTATGAGATAGCCATGCTGATATACTGAATTGACATAATTTCAGACAAAAGGAATGAAACTTAGCTCGGATATATAATCGCGGTAAATGTGCGATTTCTTGGGACGGGTTTGGTTCAGTCAGTCGTAATCTGCAGTTCCCAGGTTCGAGTCCCGCCTGTTTCAGCGTTAAGATTTATCTCCCCTAAACCCTGCCTTCGGTGAGAAAGGGGTTACCGATGGTCTTGAAAAGATCGCCGTCCATGAATGGGACATGAAGGCGTGGTTCTTTGTGCAAGACTATGCAAGTTAAAGAATAGGCTGAATGGTCTTAAAGGGAAGCTATCATCTGTCTCCTAAGACCTGTCCAGTTAGTTCCCAAACTTCTCTGACCTTTGGAGTTTTAATTTAATTATGTTCCTCAAATTATAATTTATATTAAGAAAATATATTAAGGAAAGATAAAATATATATATTCTTCAATTAACAAATTATAACCTGCAGAGTAACACGACCAGGTCCTGTTAGTTATTTCCTTTGGGTTGGGTTGGGTTGTTTTACCTCTGAGGGGCACTTTTTTGCACACCATGGGCTAAATGGCCAGGTCACATGGACCCCGATGGCTCAGAGAAGGTTGGGGGTGGGGACCCACTGGAACAGCTGTTGGGAGACAGATGGTAGCCTCCCGTCAAGGCCATCCAGCGTGTTCTTTAACGTGCACAGGGTATGGCTCTCCCACACACGGGGTCACGGCTTAACGTCCCATCCGACGGACGGCGGCCTTTCCAAGTCCATCGGTGTCCCCTACTGACTGTGGGCAGGGCGGAGAATTTTGCGGAGATAAATCTCAACGCTGACCCAGCTGGGACTCGAACCTGGGAACTACAGATTACGAGCCTGGCGCGCTACCGACTGAGCCACCCCCGCCCCATATTTCCTTTGGGATAAGGTTCTAGAGTTCTTCAGATTTTACTGCTGAAAACACTTCGAAATTATCTTGCCACTTTAAAGGTTAAAGATTACCAAAGTTGAAAAATAAGAACTTCGTTCTCTTTGAAAAATGGGACGGGGGTGGCTCAGTCGGTAGCGCGCCAGGCTCGTAATCTGTATTTCCCAGGTTCGAGTTCCAGCTGGGTCAGCGTTGAGATTTATCTCCGCAAAATTCCCCGCCCTGCCCACGGTCAGTAGGGGACACCGATGGGCTTGAAAAGGCCGCCGCTCGTCGGATGGGACGTTAAGCCGTGGACCCGTGTGCGGGAGAGACATACCCTGTGCACGTTAAAGAACACGCTGGATAGCCTTGACGGGAAGCTACCATCTGTCTCCCAACAGCTGTTCCAGTGGGTCCCCTCTCCTAACCTTCTCTGAGCTTTCGGGGTCCTTGTGGCCTGGCCATTTAGCCCATGGTGTGCAAAAAAGTGCCGCTCAGAGGTAAAACAATCCAATTCAACTCTTTGAAAACGAATATCACAAATTCTTCAGAAGTGATATGTAGTCTTATACATTTATTTTAATTTCAAAGCATCTTTTAATTACTTTTAAATTCTGGTTGAACCGTCCACTGCTCAAAAAAATGCTCCTAATATATAGTTTGCTCATTTTGTTTTAACTTTTTTGTGGTCGACAGCGTTCTCGTAAATAAATGTTTGTCTCTCTCAAGAATAATTTTTTCTGTTCCAAATCCATTTATTAAATATTCCGCCTTCCTTACACAACTTCTGCTTATTGCACAAATTAGTGGAATTAATTTCTGTTAAAGCACTCAGCATTAATTTTAATTAAAGAACCTTTTGAGGAATATCAGTTTTCATTTCTACAAGAATTCTCCTGTTTACTGAAAAGGTAAAGTTCAACTTGAGGCAATGGGCAGAAAAAATGAAACTTTCTCATCTTATGTCAAAGGAGAGAATTAAATTCGAAGCTCCTTAACTGGTTAAATAAATTTTTATGTATACATACGACTGAAGATAAATATAAGATGCTAATTAAAGTGTCTAAATTTTGATTTTGAAAAATATCCGTTCAGTACTTAACAGTTAAAGAAGTTTGAATATTGAATGACAGAGATGTCAATCATAATAATTCACCTCAGAAGTTAATTAAAACTTCAAAAAAGTATTATTTCAAAGCGTTTAATAAAATAAGTGTATGTTTTACAGTTTTGTGCAAACAGTTCTTTCAATAATTATCAGTTTTACTCAAGTTTCTCAAGCCTGACTTTGCTGCACTTTAAGTATTCGAACTTCCATATTTCTTCGAATGCAATAAAGTTTTTATTAGTGTGAAATCTCTTTATTTTGTTTCTTTACAGCAAATAAATGGATACCAAAATTAATTAATTCAACGCTCAGGATGTCGTTGTGGAGCACATTGTGAGCTTAAGAATGACAAAGCCAACATTAATGATGTTTTTTTTTATAGATGATCGAACATTCTCTAGGAATTGCAAGAATGTAATATTTACAATCATTTTCCCTTGAATTCTGCTGCTGTGAGAATGCCTCCCTTCCGGTCGTTTCATTCTGTACGAAAAAAAAACAACATTTTAGAATTATTTCTTTTTATTAACATTTCTATGTTAGCAATGCGAACAAGAAATACATCTTTGAGAAAAAAGGATATATTTGATACCCCTGATGTCGTTAATTCGTTCCTGAAAAGAGTGAAGTTAAGAAAACTAATGTAAACGACATGTTGTTTCACTTCTGAGCGGCATTTTTTGCACACTCTGGGCTAAATGGCTAAGTCACAAGGACCCCTAAATGGACACCGAAGGTTGGGGTAGGAGATCCACTGGAACACCTGTTGGGAGCCAGTTGGTAACCTCACGTCGTCATCCACCGTTGTCTTTAAAGTGCACAGGGTATGACTCTCCCCACACGTGACCACGGCTTAACGTACCATGAGATGGTCGTCGGCCTTTCCAAGCCCATCGGTGTCCCCTACTGATCGTGGCAGGATAGAGAATTTTGCGGAGATAAATCTTAACGCTGGTCCAGCTGGGACATAAACCTGGGAACTGGTCATTAGAAGCCTGGCGCGCTACCGATAGAGCCACCCCACCCCATCCCCATAAGAAACGTTGTCGTAAGTCAAAGAGATTCCTATTACTTTGATAGTTTTCAACGTTTAAGATTTTTTTGCCACAAAAATCTCTAGGATATTTGACGGCTCATTTACGCCAAGGCAACTCGTAGTGCTTAAAAAAATTCAAGTCTTCATGTGTAATAAGAGTTCTAATCAAAATAAAACCACTTTTTTTGGACAATGGCGAATCATGAATGAGACTAGGCAGTTTAGTGGTCAATAGAACGCAGAAATGAGAGGGATTTTCAGATAGGGTGTTGCATTCAAGTCAAAGAGGGGTCAGATTGACGGGATAGAAATAAAGAGGTGTCGAAGGCGCGATTGATTTTCAGTATCATATATGTGATGAGCAAAAATTTTAAATATTATTAATGCACTAGCGAGTTAATTAAACTCTTATAGTGACTCCACTTAAATGCGAAATGCTGAATGCGTAATGCTGAATTTGAATAAATTATTGTTGTTTTTATTGCTTCTAGATATTGATACTTCACGGTGGGGTGTTCCGTTGCCGTCTTTTGTCTTGTTCATCATCATCATCATCAAGCAGCCATGGACTACGGAGGTCCAACCAGACCGTACAATTTAGTTCTCCAAGCAAGTCTGTCCTGAGCTACATACACTGCATCTGGCCACTGCACACCAATTCTAACAAGGTCCTGTTTGACATTGTCTGCCCACAGCGGAAGATTTTCCCTCCACAGAAGCCCACCAGTGCAGCAAAATCAGGATCCATAATCAAGCTCAGAGCCATATATCTGTCCAGTGGGTTTATATGGTCAGCACCAGGACCCTGTGTGGTTGACCACTCCTAAGCAGGGTAGAAAAAAAGAAAAGTAGCCATAGTTGTCCAGATCAGTAGACCACACTAATCTGGCAGCCCTCCCCTTCCGTTCACTTCCACAAGAGAGTATCTCTTTTGAGCTAACTTGATATCAATACTCACCTCTCATTCAGGGGGTTCAGATCATTGGTTGATTGGTAAGTGATTGATAGCTCAATCAGCCAATGAGCATCAGAACCACTGGTGCTGTAACTGTGCAATCCCGTTGTGTCCATTGCTTCCACTCACGATTTGCCACTGGTATAATACTAATTATAATGTCTCAAATAGGTTAGATCTATAACCATGACCTGGAAAGTTCGCCGTCTGTCGGAGGTTAGGTTAAGCTGACACCCTAGTACGGTAGAGAGCACCTCCTGAGCATATTAAAGAATACGCTAGATGACCTTGACGGGAGGCAACCACCTGTCTGCTAGCAACTGTCCAGTGTGCCCCTTCCCCCAACCTTCTCTGAGCCCTCAGGGTCCATAGACCAGGCCATTTAGCCCATTGTGTTCAAAAGTGGCGCTCAGAGGTAAAACAAGCCAACTGTTACTATGATCAGAGCATTAGATTAGTTACTGCGTTGGGTTGGGTTGGGTTGTTTTACCTCTGAGCGGCACTTTTTTTGCACACCATGGGCTAAATGGCCAGGTCACATGGACCCCGAAGGCTCAGAGAAGGTTGGGGCAGGGGACCCACTGGAACAGCTGTTGGGAGACAGATGGTAGCCTCCCGTCAAGGCCATCCAGCGTGTTCTTTAACGTGCACAGGGTATGGCTCTCCCACACACGGGGCCACGGCTTAACGTCCCATCCGACGGACGGCGGCCTTTCCAAGCCCATCGGTGTCCCCTACTGACCGTGGGCAGGGCGGAGATTTTTTGCGGAGATAAATCTCAGCGCTCACCCAGTTGGGACTCGAACCTGGGAACTACAGATTACGAGCCTGGCGCGCTACCGACTGAGTCACTCCCGCCCCATTAGTTACTGCATACAAGCACACCCCGTTTAGCGAGGAGGGGATGCGACCGTGGAAATAGAAGCGCCAGCTGAATCAGCGCTATAGGGGTCTTTATGTCATCGTCCCTATGGAAATGTATTCCCGAAATCGTAATTTATTATCTACGACCAATATAAATATATTGGTCGTAGATAATAAATTACGATCGGTGTCCCTTTTGGGGCACATTGGAATAATTAAAGAATAATACAGATGATAAACATGATTTTATAAATGTATTCTGTATTATCAAATGAATAATAATAAAAGAATAATTTAATTATGTTGCTGACGCTCTGAACGTATTTGGCGAGAGCGTATATCGTGTAGATTGCTTTCAAAGCTATCATTGTTCGGGAGCTTACAAAAGTAGCACTCACGCTATTTTACTGGCTGACCTACCATACGGAAAATATATATTAACTTTGCTATTCATTACGGTAATGGATTTATATTTATATTTTAAATATAAAACTATTTCTCAGACTAACAGCGCTGTAAAGAACCAGCATTATACTGGACAGCGCTGTAACGAATCAGCGTTGTACTGGACAGTGGTGTAACGAATCAAGGTTGTACTGGACAGTGCTGTAACGAATCAGCGTTGTAACTGGACAGCGCTGTAACGAATCAGCGTTGTACTGGACAGCACTGTAACGATCAGCGTTGTACTGCACAGTGCTGCAACAAAACAACGTTGTACTGGACAGCGCTGTAACGAATCAGCCTTTGTAGTAGACAGCGCTGTAACGAATCAGCCTTTGTAGTAGACAGCGCTGTAACGAATCAGCGTTTGTACTAGACAGCGTTGTAACGAATCAGCGTTTGTACTAGGTAGTTATGTAACGAATCAGCATTGTAGTGGATAGATCTGTAACGAATCAGCATTGTAGTGGATAGCGCTGTAACGAATCAGCATTGTACTCGACAGTGCTGTAACGAATCAGCGTTGTACTGTGCAGCACTGTAACGAATCAGAATTGTGCTGGACAGTGCTGCTACAAATCAGTGTTACACTGGACAGCACTATAACGAATCAGAATTGTACTGGACAGCGCTATAACGAAACAGGATTGTACTGGACAGCGCTGTAACGAATCAGAATTGTACTGGATAGTGCTGCAACGATTCAGTATTGTACTGGACAGCGCTGTAACGAATCAACCTTCTACTGGCAGCGCTGTAATGAATCAGCGTTGTACTAAACAGCGCTGTAACGAATCAGCGTTTGTACTAGACAGCGCTGTAACGAATCAGCGTTTGTACTAGACAGCGCTGTAACGAATCAGCGTTTGTACTAGACAGCGCTGTAACGAATCAGCGGTTGTACTAGACAGCGCTGTAACGAATCAGCGGTTGTACTAGACAGCGCTGTAACGAATCAGCGTTTGTACTAGACAGCGCTGTAACGAATCAGCGTTTGTACTAAACAGCATTGTACTGGACAGCATTATAACGAATCAGCGTTGTATGGAAAGCTCTAAACAAGAGACAGTTCTAAAATGACATATAAAAGAACCAAATATAAAAATATCATAACATCGAATAACATACCTCTGGGAAATTCGTGAAGACTCGGTGAGCCACAGTTGCACATCTTCTCCCAGAGTTCAGAAAGACACATCTTCCTGATCTTGGCCAACTCCTCGGTAAATTCCCGATATTCGTGAAGAGAAAGAACAGATTTTGTTCTGAAACGAATAAAAGAAACGGCAAAATTGATTGGAATTTGTTTCATGAAGCAATTATTTAAATGAATGACTATGTTGTCAAATGTATTTTGAAACTGATGGTTGGGTTGTTTGACCTCTGAGCTGCAGTTTTCTTCACACAATGGGCTAAATTCCCAGGTTGTCCTGAGGACCCCCGAGGGCCCCAGAGAATGTTGGCGGGACGGGACACAAGCGACAGTTATTTTTTTTTAAGTTTTATTAATCTTTCTGTATACATTTTACAAGCAATTGTTAAGTTGTTGCTGATGACCCGCAAAGCTTAAAGCTTATATGCAAGATATAGTCAAATTTCAGTTGCAAATTATTTTCAGTTATTTGCATCTTCTTTTCAATACATACAATGACTTATATCTCTTAACAATACATACACTAGTGTTGTTAGTTTTTAATAAGTTTAATATTGATATGCAATATTTAAATTGAAAATCTCTGCAAGTTCCGATTTCAAAAGTGAGTAACTTTTCAGAGAAACAATATTTCTTGGCAAGAGATTAAGTATATGTGGAATTTTGCAACTACCATTACATTTTCCGTAATCTTTAATAAAACGTGGCAACTGATTATTTTGTTTCAGTCTTGTGTTCTTTTCACGTTGGATATTTATTTTATGTGTTGCCAAAGAGATTTTGGAGTACTAAGTTGCATCTGTATAAGTTACTGAAGGTTGTTGTGGATTGTTTTACCTCTGAGCGGCACTTTTTTGCACACCACGGGCTAAATGGCCAGGTCTCAAGGACCCCGAAGGCTCAGAGAAGGTTGGGGGAGGGGACCCACTGGTAATAGCTGTTGGGAGACAGATGGTAGCCTCCCGTCAAGGCCATCCAGCGTGTTCTTTAACGTGCACAGGGTATGGCTCTCCCGCACACGCGGCCACGGCTTAATGTCCCATCCGACGGACGGCGACCTTTCCAAGCCCATCGGTGCCCCCTACTGACCGTGGGCAGGGCGGGGAATTTTGCGGAGATAAATCTCAACGCTGACCCAGCTGGGACTCGAACCTGGGAACTACAGATTACGAGCCTGGCGCACTACCGACTGAGCCACCCCGTTACTGAAGGATAGAATGTTTAGGTTGGGTTCGGTTGTTTTACCTCTGAGCGGCACTTTTTTGCACACCATGGGCTAAATGGCCAGGTCACAAGGACCCCGAAGGCTCAGAGAAGGTTGGGGGAGGGGACCCACTGGAACAGCTGTTGGGAACAGATGGTAGCCTCCCGTCAAGGCCATCCAGCATGTTCTTTAACGTGCACAGGGTTTGGCTCTCCCGCACACGGGGCCAAGGCTTAACGTCCCATCCGACGGACGGCGGCCTTTCCAAGCCCATCGGTGTCCCCTACTGACCGTGGGCAGGGCGGGGAATTTTGCGGAAATAAATCTCAACGCTGACCCAGCTGGGACTCGAACCTGGGAACTACAGATTACGAGCCTGGCGCACTACCGACTGAGCCACCCCGTTACTGAAGGATAGAATGTTTAGGTGATTGAGTCTCACTTTAGGTGTTTTGAAGTGTAAGCGTTTGCTGTAAGGTATAATGTGCTTTTGTAGATTGGATTCCTTCCATTTTTCTAATTCTTTTACGTTAGCTGTGCCATATACTGTTTATCCCTTACAGTTGACTCACAAACCGTTTTGTAAAGTAGTAGACATGTAAACGTATCTGCTATGTATCGTAGTTTATATATTTAAGTTGCTCAGTATGTTAATTTCTCATATACCTTTTGTATATGTGTATTCGAGCGAAATGTATTGTCGAAGTATAAACCTAAATATTTTATTTCGTCTACATGATCAATTTTGTTACAGTTACTTTTGCTTTAATTGCTGATATTTTTTTTATTAATACAGTTTAATTTATGCGTTTTTATATATAAATTAGTATTGTTTTTTTTTTTTTTTTGCAGTCCCGTGGCCGAATGGTTAGCACGCTTGGCTGCTGATTTAAGGGACCTGGTTTCGAGCCCCGGGTAAGGCATGGATGTTTGTGTCGTTTTTCTGCTGTGGTCTTGCCATCCTCTCAGACCTTCTACTATGGCATATATAAACTGACAGTCTCCTGTCAGACCTCTGTGGCAAGCAGTTGCTTGAGGGGTATTTATTTTTTTTATTATTGATTTTCTACCTTGATGAGTGGAAAAGCATCCATTCAGATTTTTACCTGTTTTAATTGATTTCATTATGGTTGAGTCAGCATGAGATAACTTTATAGCTTTTGTTTTTAGGAGATAAATAGACACGATTTATTTTCTATTTAGGCCTTGACAGGAGTCTATTCCTGTCAAAGCCATCCAGCGTGTTCTTTAAAGTGCACAAAGGCGGTGTCCTTTGTAAAGCCTATCGGTGTCTCCTATTGATGGAGTTGGGTTGGGTTGTTTTACCTCTGAGCGGCACTTTTTGCACACCATGGGCTAAATGGCCAGGTCACATGGACCCAGAAGGCTCAGAGAAGGTTGGGGGGGAACCACTGGAACAGCTGTTGGGAGACAGATGGTAGCATCTCGTCAAGGCCATCCAGCGTGTTCTTTAACGTGCACAGGGTATGTCTCTCCCGCACACGGGGCCACGGCTTAACGTCCAATCCGACGGACGGCGGCCTTTCCAAGCCCATCGGTGTCCCCTACTGATCGCGGGCAGGGCGGGGAATTTTGCGGAGATAAATCTCAACGCTGACCCAGCTGGGACTCGAACCTGGGAACTACAGATTACGAGCCTGGCGCGCTACCAACTGAGCCACCCCCGCCCCCCTATTGATGGAGAGCAGGACGGGGAGTTTTTCGGTGATAAATCTCAACGCTGGCTGAACTGCGACTCGAACGGGACAACTGCAGATTTCTAGCCTCACGCACTACCCAGCCCCTTTGAAACTAAGGAAATGAGATTCTGTGACGGAATATACTCTGCCATTAATACCTTAAATATTGGGAAATCGTATGTATTTCAGGTTATTAAAAATATTTTAAAAAAAGGAATTTGCTCTAGATTAGAAGTTCTAAAAAGACAATCGTCTATCGAAGTCAATTCTACTGGTCAATATGGTAGCAACTAAAACTATCATTATTACGCATTATACTCATTTCGCAAGCAGAATGTACAATGCTTTTCCAAGAGATTCAAATTTGACGATTACTGGTAAAACGTTTGAAAAGTTGGGTTGGGTTGTTTTACCTCTGAGCGGCACTTTTTTGCACATCATGGGCTAAATGGCCAGGTCACATGGACCCCGAAGGCTCAGAGAAGGTTGGGGGAGGGACCCCACTGGAACAGCTCTCCGCAAAATTTTCCCGCTGTTGGGAGACAGATGGTAGCCTCCCGTCAAGGCCATCCAGCGTGTTCTTTAACGTGCACAGGGTATGGCTCTCCCGCACACGGAGCCAAGGCTTAACGTCCCATCCGACGGACGGCGGCCTTTCCAAGCCCATCGGTGTCCCCTACTGACCGTGGGCAGGGCGGGGAAATTTTGCGGAGATAAATCTCAACGCTGACCCAGCTGGGACTCGAACCTGGGAACTACAGATTACGAGCCTGGCGCGCTACTGACTGAGCCACCCCCGGCCCAAACGTTTGGAAAAAAGTTAAAATAATGCATATTGCAATAGAGCAACATTAATGAATTGATAAACAGGCTGTGTCAAACTGCTTTTCTAGTTATATATCCTACTAGAATTCAGTTCGTGCTTTGGTCACCTCTTGATTTCCATCCCGTCACTGCGACCCCTATTTTATCTTGAATGCGACACCTAATATCATATTTCTGAATTGTAATGCCTTCAATAGCCCTATTCACTAATTTTTAGCTATCCAGCACTACTATATCTAAATTTTCCCTTTGACTTCAAAGTACACTCCGCATCCGAAATTTGACAAAATATTTGAGATATACGATCACGTGTCACGAAGGTTGCCAGATCACTAATTTCTAAAAAAAAAATCGTTGCCAGATATTTTTTCCAAATTCTGTAATTAATCATAGTGTTCGGATATTTTTTTGAGCGACTGTACATTTAATGCCAAACTTTCGACTTGCTTCACAGGAGTAATCTCGTTCGAGAGATTTTCATAAGTTAAAAAATATTTTTCGAAACCTAGACGTAATAAAATAGCAAACACAAAACAAAACAAGGAAAAAACTGATATATCATTTATAATTGATTATTTACATTAGCATTTATTTCAAAAGAAAAAGTGAAACTGATGACAGGTAGTTTTGAGATTTGACAACTGATTCATATTTGATTTAGGAGTGGGAGTGGCTCATTCGGTAGCGCGCCAGGCTCGTAATCTGTGGTTCCTAGATTCGAGTCTCGCCTCTGCCAGTATTGAGATTTATCTCCGCAAACTTCCTCTTTTACCCACAGTCAGTAAGGTACAGTCGCTCAAATAAGTATCCGAACACTATGGTTGATTACAGAATTCAAGAAAAATATCTGGCAACGATTTTTTTAGAAAATATTTTTTATGAATTCTGTAATCAACCATAGTGTTCGGATACTTTTTTGAGCGACTGTACACGGATGGCCTTCGAAAGACTGCCGTTCGTCGGATGAGACATTAAGCCATGGCCCCGTGTGCGGGAAAGCCATACACTGTACACGTTAAAGAACACGCTGGATGGCCCTGACAGGAGGCTATTTACCATCTATCTTCTAACAAGTGTCCAGTGGGTCCCCTTCCCCAACCTTCTCTGAGCCCTATGGTCCTTGTGGCCGTGTGCGGGAAAGCCATACACTGTACACGTTAAAGAACAAGCTGGATGGCCCTGACAGGAGGCTAGTTACCATCTATCTTCTAACAAGTGTCCAGTGGGTCCCCTTCCCCAACCTTCCCTGAGCCCTAGGGGTCCTTGTGGCCAGTCTATTTATCCCTTTATGTTTAAAACAAATGCCTCTCAGAGGTAGAACAACCCAATCCAACAAGAGATAGAATCTAATTTACCTTGCTGTCTTCTTGAAGGCTCCATTGGCGTCATCTTCGGTGAACTCTTCATCCAGGATCTTGGCCTGCTTCAACCACTTGGTACTGTTCTGGAAATTCATCATGAAACCTGATCTGTTTGGATGACCGAGTCTGGCGAAACTCTTGAACATCTTGTCGAACTTCATGTCCACGTTTCTGGAAGAGAAACATCTTTTATTGTGAACCGCACGTCTATGCTCGTAGTCATAAATGGACAGAGTGAGGATGTTATCATCCGTCACAGATCGATGGATCGCTTTGACTGGAATGTCATCTTCATATTCATTCGCTGTCTTCATTTTTTCAACGACTTCGATCTCATCTGTTCCGGGCGACGTTCCACTCTTGGATTCTTCGTTTTTTGTACTTTTTTCACTTTGAAGGAAGAAATTCTCTTTCAGATCAAATTCTTTCGCATCCTTTCCATTCAGAGTCACGTCTGATTCGAAACCTCTCTCCACCAATTCTTCTCCACACTCGTGCTTGAAAACACCATATTCCTCTTCCTCTGTATTTCGATTCAAATTCAAGTATTCAGTCCCATAAAGGTTACCAACAACAGCATTCACATTCTCTTGTACCCAAATCTCCGTTTCAACCACATCATCAATTAACTTAGATTGCAATCCTTTGAACTCATCACTTGCTTCGTCCAGCTTTACAACATCTGGACAACTGCGTACATCGCCACCTGATTGCTCCTGATCTTGAATCACACTTGTTACAGAATAACGATCATCACCATCATCTGTGACATCATCACCTAACATCACTTTTTCTTCAATACTTACGTCATCAAGCTTCCCATTAGTTTCATGATCAAAGCTCGGATTAAAATCAGTGCAGCAATCATCACATTTCGCAACGCTTTCATCACCAGCTTGCAATTGTGAAATGAACTGTCGGTTTTCAGTTCTGTTACGCCATCTATAAACACCATTTTCAACATCATGCATTATTTCCGACGCCTTCTTCATAACCATCTCTATCAATTTCTCAGTACTTTCAACGATCTCCTCTCCATTATCTGCACGGCTCTGATTTTTCACCCTAAGCTCCAGTTTTTCACTCTCTTTTAATTCCCTACGCAGCTTCAGCAAAATGGCCTCTGATGAGCAAACAATCACAGGATCATCAACATCCGTGACTGAACCAAACAAGGAGCAATCCCTACTCTCAGAAACTGGCACACCCCAGGTGACGGACCCATCCGAAACCGAATTCGTTGGACTCACCGTCATCAAGGTTATTGGTATCAATGGCGAGCAATTATCAAAGCATTCTATAGACGTGCAAAAATCCAGAGCTTCTTCCAAGCAATTAGCAAAACCCATATCTTGTTCGCTGATGGTCTCCGAGTCAGATATTACCAATGAGTCTCGGTCTTTATCATCCGAACAAACCTGGTTGTCACCATTCTGTATCAGTTTTTTCTGATCTTCACACTCATTGCATTCATTACTTTCACTATCTCTTACTTCATTGACGACAACCACATCCTCTTCCACATTTTTCGAGGTACATACATCAGTCATTTCAATAGAATCTTCCACAGATGTTAGCGAAGCACATTCAACTTTATTATAATTGTGCTGCGAGTTAAATATGCTGGAAACAATTGCCTCAGCTAGAACTTCTGGCTCACTAACGAACTTAGCGAAAGTGCAGACACCAACGTCGCCATTCTTTCTTTCACCTTTCTCTGAGTTTGCGTAGACATCCGAAGTGATCTTCATCCGATCATCCCCGAAATCCTCAGTATCAGTTACTTCTCCCGTTTCTCTCTCATCCTCAATAACACATTCCCAATAACTCTCTTCAATGATTTCAGTGATGGTTTTTGCTAGGTGGGAAGGAATATCATCCACCATAATCTTCTTAGAACGTTTCACCTGATCATCATCTTTATTGGTGACAAGAGCTTCATCTTCCTCAGGAAGAGATGTGATCAAGATCATCTTCTGCTCTTCTGTTGTTTTCTGTGGAAGGATGCAATCATTCTCCAGGTTTTTATGTTTAACACAGGTGAAATTAATTTCGTTTGACGTTGTCCGTTGGCTTAAAACTTTGGTCATTTCATCAGTCTTTGTCAAGCACGTCACCCATAAAGTTTCATGATTCTTGACATCGCTCTCAGCCATACTTTCCTCATCCAAAATACCTCCAGATTCTTCTCCATCAGCCACAGCTGCAACTGCACCCCCTTCAACTAAAACCTTAGTTGTACCAGCTGGTTTTTTAGCAACTGCATCTTTAGCATCATCTCTGCTCTGACATTCGATGCACCCACCACTCTCGCTGCTAACTTCACTCGCCCAGGGCTTAAACTCACACAACTGATCTTCGTCTTCACTTTCAGTATTTGATTTCTTAAAGATGTCGTGATTAGGCTTTGGACCAATCAAAGTTTGTCCTTGCAGCGCATCCAACATGTTAAACTTTAAATCCACCATCCGACGGTATTTTTTCAAACTAGAGTCACTCCACTGGTCGGTCGGAGCCACGTAGCTGCCCTCTTCGGGACGCCTCGCTTCGCCATCGGAATCATCAGACGGCGGACACACTTTTCCGTCGAAATACACAAGTGCATCTTCGCTGTCGTCATACTCTTTAAAACACAAGACGGAATCTGCAAAAGTGGTCATCTTATCTCTTTCTTCCGAGAGAAAATCTTCCCAATATTTCTTGAAGTGCAGGGAATTGCTGAAGTTCGATTGATAAACGTAATCTTTGGTGGAATCCAACTTAAAGAAACGCTCCGATTCGATCGTTTTGCGTAGCTCAGGGCAGAACTTGAAGATACTCTGAGAGGTTCCAGCATTAGACCCATCATGATCTGAATCAGAGGCTTTGGATGCTGTGGAGTCCTTACCAGATGAGGAATCACTGCAGTTGTGCATTGCAACCATTTCTGGGCTTTTATCGCTGTGTGTGAGAGAGCTTTGAGAGTGTAACCCCCTTAAACTGGGAGTGAAATAAGATCGTAATTTGATGCTGCGGTCACTAAGAGACTCGGATGAACTACGAAAGGAATGGTTTTTTGAGTCATTGGGGTTCTGTACATCGTTCTCCCCCAATTTGCATGGAAGAGAGCAGCTTTTTAGTTTTTCTTCAGATTTAATTCCCGGTTTAGTAATTACCGGTTCGCTGAGGATAAGCATCTTGTTCGCCATTGTTTCTATTACGGGACAACTTTCACGACGACTTTGTTTTTCTTTTACAACTGTGGACGAACGGGAGTCAGAAGATGTATCGGGACTGGTCTTTGATGATGCTTCTATTGATGATGAAGAAGAAGATGATGATGAAGAAAATTTTAGGCTTGTGTCTGTATCATCTTCGCTGACTGATGCACAAGATGTGCAGGATGATTTATAGCTGTCAGATGGCACCCTTTCATCCGAGCTCTCGACTGATGACTTTTCTGACGACATGCACGTCATCGTACTGCTGTTGCTAGAATGGGGCGAAGTGTCGAAACTGCATTTGCTGTAAGACATGTAAGTTGTGTCCTGTTTTTTCTTCCTGGGCGGTATTTCACTCAAAAGTTTCTTCAGTTTGAAGACAAACTTGTTGGGATGATTTTTCAGGGTGCTACCATCATCTGTGTTGTCTTCTGTAGATAAAGCTATTTGGAAGAGGACATCGGGGCTGATCTTCGACTTATCCATGAGAAAAGATGACTCGCTGTGCGTGAAAGAAGTGAGATCCGTTTTAGCGATGACGTCACTCTCCTTCTCCTCATTTCGGGAAGGATCAACAGCGGACATCTCTCCATACCGAGACGATGCAGTCATCTTTCGATTTGGAGTTGAACACATGGTCAGTTTTCGGAAGCATTCCAGATCTCCCATTTGGAGAAAAACAATCTCGGGATCGTGCGATGGAGCGGCATCACGTGACCTAATCGACTGACCGCCATCCAGTGGACTTGCGTCAAACTCCTTGCAGTCGTAATAGAGCGTATCGCTAGACACTGAATCATTGTTCGCAGCATTTTCGTGACTGACTCTGATGGCGCTATCTTCTGTTAGACAACAAATCGAGTTGGTCGTTGGGTTCAGCGACATTTCTTCGTCGTCTACCGCCGACAGTTCCACGAGGTCGAGTTTATCGTCGGCGCCCGTCACAGGAATAGTGTCGGCATTGGCATCGTCGGCGCCCGTCACGGGAATAGTGTCGGCATTGGCATCGTAGCTCAGGCTCGTGTAAACTTCTTCGGAAGATGTGTCTTGTTTATCGATAATGGTGGTAACACGTGACAGATCATCGGTTTGGAGATCTTCTTGAGCTTCCGTGCCATCGTTTGGGCCAGCGTAAAATATGGATGAGGATGACTTCTCCTTAATCTTGTTCTGATGGAAGAGCCTCCGTTTCCACAATCTTAGCTTTGTCAGCAAGGCGGACATCTATAAGATAAAACATAGTCCATAATAAGAGACTATCCAGGAATATCTAAATTATGTATTTCAGACATAATTAGATAGATATTAGTCACTCAAAAAAATATCCGAACACTATGGTTGATTACAGAATTCAGAAAAATATCTGGCAACGATTTTTTTTTAGAAATTAGTGATATGGCAACCTTCGTGTCACGTGATTACAGAATTCAGGAAAAATATCTGGAGAGTGTACAGCAACTGTACACGCTCCAGTTACCGTTCACAGCAAACTGGAGCGTGTGCAGTTACTGCACACGCTCCAGTTTGCTGTGAACGGTAACTGCACACGCTCAATATTTCCGTGAGTGAGCCCACACGATCTAGTATCAAAATAATATGACCACCTACAGTCGCTCAAAAAAATATCCGAACACTATGGTTGATTACAGAATTCAGAAAAAATATCTGGCAACGATTTTTTTTTCAGAAATTAGTGATCTGGAAACTTTCGTGTCACGTGATTAAACAGTTTCATAGTTTGACACACTCGGGTTATAGGTGAGAAGCTTTTTTGATGGGCTAATGATAAAGTCACAAAGATCCCGAAGGTTCGGAGAAAGTTGGGAAAGGGACTCACTAGACAGAGATTAGATGGCATATGGGTAGCTTCCAAGACAATTACTCTGGATTTATTTTTAAAGGAGGGAGCATGAGATTTAATTTCGGGAAGGATAATTTAGAAGGAGGGTGTAGGAGATTTAGTTTCGGATAATTTAGCTTCGGGAAGGATAATTTAGAAGGAGGGTGTAGGAGATTTAGTTTCGGATAATTTAGCTTCGGGAAGGATAATTTAGAAGGAGGGTGTAGGAGATTTAGTTTCGGATAATTTAGCTTCGGGAAGGATAATTTAGAAGGAGGGTGTAGGAGATTTAGTTTCGGATAATTTAGAAGGAGGGTGTAGGAGATTTAGTTTCGGATAATTTAGAAGGAGGGTGTAGGAGATTTAGTTTCGGATAATTTAGAAGGAGGGTGTAGGAGATTTAGTTTCGGATAATTTAGCTTCGGGAAGGATTCGAAAATTTTCTTTCGGGAAGAGTTCAAGAATATATTTTTTCAGCCCACCTGTTTCTTTTTTCTTTAAATTAAAACACATGCATATAGAACAGAGAAGATAAACAGGAAAGAAAGAAAGCTAGACGAGGTCGTCCAGATTGCAGAGAGAAATAAAATTCTTAAAACTTTAGCAACAGTGGTAAGTACATACAAGGTAACTCTAAAATACTTTCTATTACCGCTCAAGGTGGGGCGGGGGTGGCTCAGTCGGTAGCGCGCCAGGCTCGTAATCTGTAGTTCCCAGGTTCGAGTCCCAGTTGGGTCAGCGTTGAGATTTATCTCCGCAAAATTCCCCGCCCTGCCCACGGTCAGTAGGGGACACCGATGGGCTTGGAAAGGCCGCCGTCCGTCGGATGAGACGTTAAGCCGTGGCCCCGTGTGTGGGAGAGCCATACCCTGTGCACGTTAAAGAACACGCTGGATGGCCTTGACGGGAGGCTACCATCTGTCTCCCAACAGCTATTCCAGTGGGTCCCCTCCCCCAACCTTCTCTGAGCCTTCGGGGTTCATGTGACCTGGCCATTTAGCCCATGGTGTGCAAAAAAAAGCCGCTCAGAGGTAAAACAACCCAACCCAACCGCTCAAGGCTCGTAATCTGTAGTTCCCAGGTTCGAGTCCCAGCTGGGTCAGCGTAGAGATTTATCTCCGCAAAATTCCCCGCCCTGCCCACGGTCAGTAGGAGACACCGATGGGCTTGGAAAGGCCGCCGTCCGTCGGATGGGACTTTAAGCCGTGAACCCGTGTGCGGGAGAGCCATACCATGTGCACGTTAAAGAACACGCTGGATGGCCTAGACGGGAGGCTACCATCTGTCTCCCAACAGCTGTTCCAGTGGGTCCCCTCCCCCAACCTTCTCTGAGCCTTCGGGGTCCATGTGACCTGGCCATTTAGCCCATGGTGTGCAAAAAAGTGCCGCTCAGAGGTAAAACAACCCAACCTAAAAGTCTGCCTTGCTGGAACAATAGCTTGTTTCCTAACCAGTGAGCAACTTATGACTTTTTTTTGTGAATAATTTAACTTGAATTAATTGAGAGCGTTATTAAAACAAGAAGTATTTGATTGGAAAGTAAGATAGGTCAAGTTTTCGCTCCATTTGAATTGCAGTGTATATTACAGAATATTTATGGTTTTAGTTTTCTTACTGGTAATGTGGGGCGGGGGTGGCTGGTAATGTGGGGCGGGGGTGGCTGGTAATCTGCAATTCCCAAGTTGGAGTCCCTGTTTATCCAACTTTTCGATTTATCTCCTCAAAACTACCCGCCCTGCCCTCGATTAATAGGGAACACCGTTAGGCTTGGAAAGGCCGCCGTCCGTCGGATGAGATGTAAAGCCATGGCCGCGTGTGAGGGGGGCGGGGATGGCTCAGTCGGTAGCGCGCCAGGCTCGTAATCTGCAGCTCCCAGATTCGAGTCCCAGCTGGGTCAGCGTTGAGATTTATCTCCGCAAAATTCTCCGCCCTGCCAACGGTCAGTAGGGGACACCGATGCGCTTGGAAAGGCCATCGTCCGTCGGATGGGACGTTAAACCGTGGCCCTGTGTCTGGGAGAGCCATACCCTGCGAATGTTAAAGAACACACTGGATGGCCTTGACGGGAGGCTACCATCTGTCACCCAACAGCTGTTCCAGTGGATTTCCTCCCCAAACCTTCTCTGAACCTTCGGGGTCCTTGTGACTTGGCCATTTAGCCCACTACGTGCAAAATAGTGCCGCTCAGAGGTAAAACAACCCAACCCGTGTATGCGGGAGAGCCATACCCTGTGCACGTTAAAGAACACGCTGGATGGCTTTGTCAGGAGGCTACCATCTCTATATCTTAACATCTGTCTAGTGTGTCCCTTCCCCCAAAATTCTCTGTTCTCGGACCTTCGTCACCTGGATATTTAGCCCATTGTTTGCCAAAAAGTGCCGCTCAGAGATAAAACAACCCAGCCATGCCGATAATGCATCATCAAGATGTCTCATTCTGAACATCTGGACTTGTCAAAAGCAAAGCCTATTAATTACAGAAAAACTGCCTTTTAAAACTATCATCTTTATAAACAAGAATAAAACATCTTTAACAATTCAACTAGGCAGTATAATTTTTCTATTGCACTCTAAAATTTTGAAAGTATGAAATTTCTTTAACAATATGACAGTAGACACCGAAATGTATTTAACATTGTATTAGTAAATCTGAATTTAATTGGTTTTTGCTTTTGAGGAGCCAATTATCAAGCCGTGATTCGTTAAATATATAGCAAGGTATTTAGTTGGGTTGTTTTACCTCTGAGCGGCACTTTTTTGCACACCATGGGCTAAATGGCCAGGTCACATGGACCTCGAAGGCTCAGAGAAGGTTGGGGGAGGGGACCCACTGGAACAGCTGTTGGGAGACAGATGGTAGCCTCCCGTCAAGGCCATCCAGCGTGTTCTTTAACGTGCACAGGGTATGGCTCTCCCGCACAAGGGGCCACGGCTTAACGTCTCATCCGACGGACGGCGGCCTTTCCAAACCCATCGGTGTCCCCTAGTGACCGTGGGCAGGGCGGGGAATTTTGCGGAGATAAATCTCAACGCTGACCCAGCTGGGACTCGAACCTGGCAACTACAGATTACGAGCCTGGCGCGCTACCGACTGTGCCACCCCCGCCCCTACAAGGTATTTAGTTATACACTGTAATATTTATACACTTAAAGAGAGGTATGCATTAATCCAATTTTGATATACAGAGTCATTATAAAGTAATACATACTTTAAATGTTATATTTTATTAAATAATCAAATGACAAAGGGAATTACGTGCCTAAAATGTCGAGAAACTCTCAAAGATTCTTTTTTTATGATGTCGTGGAGAATTATATCATCAGAATTATATGGAAAGTCTTAAACGACAAATTTCCAAATCGTTGGATTCGTAGAAGTGGATGGATCGTGTGGGAGCTGAGAAGTACGATTTGACACAATTGAACCGGGTCGTCGGTGGTGGCTCAGTCGGTAGCATGCCAGGCTCGTAATCTGTAGTTCCCAGGTGTGAGTTCCAACTGTTCGAGCGTTGAGAGCTATTTCCTCCAAACCCACCATCCTGCCTTTGGTCAGAAAGGACACACCAAAGGGGAGGGGAGGGGGGGGCTCAGTCGGTAGCGCGCCAGGCTCGTAATCTGTAGTTCCCAGGTGTGAGTTCCAACTGTTCGAGCGTTGAGAGCTATTTCCTCCAAACCCACCATCCTGCCCTTGGTCAGAAAGGACACACCAAAGGGGAGGGGAGGGGGGAGGGCTCAGTCGGTAGCGTGCCAGGCTTGTAATTTGTAGTTCCCAGGTGTGAGTTCCAACTGTTCGAGCGTTGAGAGCTATTTCCTCCAAACCCACCATCCTGCCCTTGGTCAGAAAGGACACACCAAAGGGGAGGGGAGGGGGGGGCTCAGTCGGTAGCGTGCCAGGCTTGTAATTTGTAGTTCCCAGGTGTGAGTTCCAACTGTTCGAGCGTTGAGAGCTATTTCCTCCAAACCCACCATCCTGCCTTTGGTCAGAAAGGACACACCAAAGGGGAGGGGAGGGGGGGGGGGGCTCAGTCGGTAGCGCGCCAGGCTCGTAATCTGTAGTTCCCAGGTGTGAGTTCCAACTGTTCGAGCGTTGAGAGCTATTTCCTCCAAATCCACCATCCTGCCCTTGGTCAGAAAGGACACACCAAAGGGGAGGGGAGGGGGGGGCTCAGTCGGTAGCGTGCCAGGCTTGTAATTTGTAGTTCCCAGGTATGAGTTCCAACTGTTCGAGCGTTGAGAGCTATTTCCTCCAAACCCACCATCCTGCCCTTGGTCAGAAAGGACACACCAATGGGGAGGGCGGAGGGGGGGGCTCAGTCGGTAGCGTGCCAGGCTTGTAATCTGTAGTTCCCAGGTGTGAGTCCCAACTGTTCGAGCGTTGAGAGCTATTTCCTCCAAACCCACCATCCTGCCCTTGGTCAGAAAGGACACACCAAAGGGGAGGGGAGGGGGGGGCTCAGTCGGTAGCGTGCCAGGCTTGTAATTTGTAGTTCCCAGGTGTGAGTTCCAACTGTTCGAGCGTTGAGAGCTATTTCCTCCGAATCCACCATCCTGCCCTTGGTCAGAAAGGACACACCAATGGGGAGAGCGGGGGGGGGGGCTCAGTCGGTAGCGTGCCAGGCTCGTAATCTGCAGTTCCCAGGTTGGAGTTCCAGCTGGGACGGCGTTGAGATTTATCTTCGCAAAATTCCCCGCCCTGCCCACGGTCAGTAGGGGACACCGACGGGCTTGGAAAGGCCTCCGTCCATCGGATGGGACGTTAAGCCGTGGCTCCGTGTGAGGGAGAGCCATACCCTGTGCACGTAAAAGAACACGCTGGATGACTTTGACGGGAGGCTACCATCTGTCTCCCAACAGCTATTTCAGTGGGTCCCCTCCCCCAACCTTCTCTGAACCTTCGGGGTCCATGTGAACTGGCCATTTAGCTCATGGTGTGCAAAAAAGTGCCGCTTAGAAGTAAAACAACCCAACCCAACACATCAATGGCCATAAAAAGGTCGTTGTCCGTCGGATGGGACGTAAAGCCCTGATTTTGTGTGCTACAGTGCCGTTACTGAGACACGTTAGCAGACACGCCTTGACGGGAGGCTAGCATCTGATACTTAACAGCTGTCCAGTGAGTTCCCTCCCCACAACCTTCTCTGAACCCTTGGGGTCTTTGTGACCTGGGGATTGAGCCCATTGTGTGCAAAAAAGTCCCGCTCAAAGGTGAAACAACCCAATACAAGTGTTACACCCAGATGTGCCGAGAAGAGTGTGAATATCGCGCCATATTTGAAGTCTAACATTGAACTTTAAAGGCCAACTTTGATGTCTTTTGATCGCAAAATAAAACTCTGAGAGTTTCTCAACGCTTTGCACAATGCTTTTTAACGATTAATTATTTAATAAAATGTAGCACTTTGAAATATGTCTATTCTTTCATAATGACACTCTACATCAATTAGCTTCATCGACTTACCTTATTCGTTGAAGTTTTGCTAGCTGTTCCGCGGTTTTCGCCTTACTAAATAACTACTGATCCCACTTCAAATTCTCGAAAGCGATTTGGCTGGAATTAAGGAAATTTTCTGAAAATTTCCCCAAATTTAAATTTTACGCCTTCGCCAGAACGGACGTTATTATCCTAAATGTTTCTGTATCGGCGCTAAACCATAACTTACTGTCGTAACGAATTTAGAATAAATTAAGGAATCATGGCGAAAACCTAAATTACTTTTACATAGAATTTTGTTTTGCCATAGGCTTAACATTAGCCATTGTTACCTAATAATCGTTTCGTGACGTTTAAAGACGAAATAATGCTTTACGAGTCACTTTCAACGGAAGTTACTGTGCGTAACAAATATCAAAGAAAAAGGGGAATTTTTTGGCGGTTTCAAAATTTATATTTCCATTTTCAAAGTGATATTGAAAATCCTTTCACGGCTTCTTCAGAACTACATAAAATCACAAAAAGGAAACGTTACGGCGAATGAATTTATGTAAATTACAGTTAATGGATCTGTGTACATTAAGGCGAATGGATCTGTGTACATTAAGGCGAATGGATCTGTGTACATTAAGGAGAATGGATCTGTGTACATTAAGGAGAATGGATCTGTGTACATTAAAGCGAATGGATCTGTGTACATTAAGGCGAATGGATCTGTGTACATTAAGGCGAATGGATCTGTGTACATTAAGGCGAATGGATCTGTGTACATTAAGGCGAATGGATCTGTGTACATTAAGGCGAATGGATCTGTGTACATTAAGGCGAATGGATCTGTGTACATTAAGGCGAATGGATCTGTGTACATTAAGGCGAATGGATCTGTGTACATTAAGGCGAATGGATCTGTGTACATTAAGGCGAATGGATCTGTGTACATTAAGGCGAATGGATCTGTGTACATTAAGGCGAATGGATCTGTGTACATTAAGGCGAATGGATCTGTGTACATTAAGGCGAATGGATCTGTGTACATTAAGGCGAATGGATCTGTGTACATTAAGGCGAATGGATCTGTGTACATTAAGGCGAATGGATCTGTGTACATTAAGGCGAATGGATCTGTGTACATTAAGGAGAATGGATCTGTGTACATTAAGGAGAATGGATCTGTGTACATTAAGGAGAATGGATCTGTGTACATTAAGGCGAATGGATCTGTGTACATTAAGGCGAATGGATCTGTGTACATTAAGGCGAATGGATCTGTGTACATTAAGGCGAATGGATCTGTGTACATTAAGGCGAATGGATCTGTGTACATTAAGGCGAATGGATCTGTGTACATTAAGGAGAATGGATCTGTGTACATTAAGGAGAATGGATCTGTGTACATTAAAGCGAATGGATCTGTGTACATTAAGGCGAATGGATCTGTGTACATTAAGGCGAATGGATCTGTGTACATTAAGGAGAATGGATCTGTGTACATTAAGGAGAATGGATCTGTGTACATTAAGGCGAATGGATCTGTGTACATTAAGGCGAATGGATCTGTGTACATTAAGGAGAATGGATCTGTGTACATTAAGGAGAATGGATCTGTGTACATTAAAGCGAATGGATCTGTGTACATTAAGGCGAATGGATCTGTGTACATTAAGGCGAATGGATCTGTGTACATTAAGGCGAATGGATCTGTGTACATTAAGGCGAATGGATCTGTGTACATTAAGGCGAATGGATCTGTGTACATTAAGGCGAATGGATCTGTGTACATTAAGGAGAATGGATCTGTGTACATTAAGGAGAATGGATCTGTGTACATTAAAGCGAATGGATCTGTGTACATTAAGGCGAATGGATCTGTGTACATTAAGGCGAATGGATCTGTGTACATTAAGGAGAATGGATCTGTGTACATTAAGGAGAATGGATCTGTGTACATTAAGGCGAATGGATCTGTGTACATTAAGGCGAATGGATCTGTGTACATTAAGGAGAATGGATCTGTGTACATTAAGGAGAATGGATCTGTGTACATTAAAGCGAATGGATCTGTGTACATTAAGGCGAATGGATCTGTGTACATTAAGGCGAATGGATCTGTGTACATTAAGGAGAATGGATCTGTGTACATTAAGGAGAATGGATCTGTGTACATTAAAGCGAATGGATCTGTGTACATTAAGGCGAATGGATCTGTGTACATTAAGGCGACTGGATCTGTGTACATTAAGGCGACTGGATCTGTGTACATTAAGGCGAATGGATCTGTGTACATTAAGGCGAATGGATCTGTGTACATTAAGGCGAATGGATCTGTGTATTATGGCGATTGGCTGGATGTACATTATGGCGACTGGATACGTGTACATCATGGCTACTGGGTACGTGTACATCACGGCTACTGGGTACGTGTACATCACGGCTACTGGGTACGTGTACATCACAGCGACTGGGTACGTGTACATCATGGCGACTGGGTACGTGTACATCATGGCGACTGGATGCGTGTACGCCATGGCGAGTGGATATGTCTGCATCATGGCGAGTGGATATGTCTGCATTATGGCGAATGAATATGACTACATTATGGTGAATGGATATGTATACATTACGATGAATGGATATGTGATAATGAAGAAGTATATATGATAATGATAATATGAATAATAATAGATAAGTATACATTACGGCGAATGGATATTTGTACATTACGGTGAGTGGATATGTGTACATTACGGTGAGTGGATGTGTGTACATTACGGTGAGTGGATGTGTGCACATTACGGTGAGTGGATGTGTGCACATTACGGTGAGTGGATGTGTGTACATTACGGTGAGTGGATGTGTGTACATTACGGTGAGTGGATGTGTGTACATTACGGTGAGTGGATGTGTGCACATTACGGTGAGTGGATGTGTGCACATTACGGTGAGTGGATGTGTGTACATTATGGCGAGTGGATGTGTGTACATTATGACGAGTGGATGTGTGTACATTACGGCGAGTGGATGTGTGTACATTACGGCGAGTGGATGTGTGTACATTATGGCGAGTGGATGTGTGTACATTACGGCGAGTGGATATGTGTACATTACGGCGAGTGGATATGTGTACATTACGGCGAATGGATATGTGTACATTACAGCGAGTGGATATGTGTACATTACGGCGAGTGGATATGTGATAATGATTAAGTACATAGTTGATAATGATATGAATGATAATAGATAAGTATATGTTACGGCGAATGGATATGTGTACATTACGGCGAGTGGATATGTGTACATTACGGCGAGTGGATATGTGATAATGATTAAGTACATAGTTGATAATGATATGAATGATAATAGATAAGTATATGTTACGGCGAATGGATATGTGTGCATTACGGCGAGTGGATATGTGTACATTACGGCGAGTGGATATGTGTACATTACAGCTAGTGGATATATGTACATTACAGCTAGTGGATATATGTACATTACGGCTAGGGGATATGTGATAATGAATAAGTATATATGATAATGATAATATGAATGATAATATGAATGATAATAGGTAAGTATATATTACAGCGAATTGACATATGTACATGATGATGAGTGGCATACATTACGGCGAGTGGATATGTGTATATTACGATGAGTTGATATGTGTATATTATGCTGAGTGGATATGTGTACATTATGGCAAGTGGATATGTGTACCTTTTAGCTAGTGGATATGTGTACATTGCAGCAAATGGATAATGTACATCAGAGTGACTAGATCTGTATACATCACAGTGAATGCGTACATTACAGTGAATGGATATGCACACATTACGGTGAATGGATATGCACACATTACGGTGAATGGATATGCACACATTACGGTGAATGGATATGCGCACATTACGGTGAATGGATATGCACACATTACGGGGAATGGATATGCACACATTACGGTGAATGGATATGCGCACATTACGGTGAATGGATATGCACACATTACGGTGAATGGATATGCACACATTACGGGGAATGGATATGCACACATTACAGTGAATGGATATGCGCACATTACGGTGAATGGATATGCACACATACGGTGAATGGATATGCACACATTACGGTGAATGGATATGCGCACATTACGGTGAATGGATATGCACACATTACGGGGAATGGATATGCACACATTACGGTGAATGGATATGCGCACATTACGGTGAATGGATATGCACACATTACGGTGAATGGATATGCACACATTACGGGGAATGGATATGCACACATTACGGTGAATGGATATGCGCACATTACGGTGAATGGATATGCACACATTACGGTGAATGGATATGCACACATTACGGTGAATGGATATGCACACATTACAGTGAATGGATATGCGCACATTACGGTGAATGGATATGCGCACATTACGGTGAATGGATATGCACACATTACATGAATGGATATGCACACATTACGGTGAATGGATATGCGCACATTACGGTGAATGGATATGCGCACATTACGGTGAATGGATATGCACACATTACGGTGAATGGATATGCACACATTACAGTGAATGGATATGCGCACATTACGGTGAATGGATATGCGCACATTACAGTGAATGGATATGCGCACATTACGGTGAATGGATATGCGCACATTACGGTGAATGGATATGCACACATTACATGAATGGATATGCACACATTACGGTGAATGGATATGCGCACATTATGGTGAATGGATATGCACACATTACGGTGAATGGATATGCACACATTACGGGGAATGGATATGCACACATTACGGTGAATGGATATGCGCACATTACGGTGAATGGATATGCACACATTACGGTGAATGGATATGCACACATTACGGTGAATGGATATGCACACATTACATGAATGGATATGCACACATTACGGTGAATGGATATGCACACATTACGGTGAATGGATATGCGCACATTACGGTGAATGGATATGCACACATTACGGGGAATGGATATGCACACATACGGTGAATGGATATGCACACATTACGGTGAATGGATATGCGCACATTACGGTGAATGGATATGCACACATTACGGGGAATGGATATGCACACATTACAGTGAATGGATATGCGCACATTACGGTGAATGGATATGCACACATACGGTGAATGGATATGCACACATTACGGTGAATGGATATGCGCACATTACGGTGAATGGATATGCACACATTACGGGGAATGGATATGCACACATTACGGTGAATGGATATGCGCACATTACGGTGAATGGATATGCACACATTACGGTGAATGGATATGCACACATTACGGGGAATGGATATGCACACATTACGGTGAATGGATATGCGCACATTACGGTGAATGGATATGCACACATTACGGTGAATGGATATGCACACATTACGGTGAATGGATATGCACACATTACAGTGAATGGATATGCGCACATTACGGTGAATGGATATGCGCACATTACGGTGAATGGATATGCACACATTACATGAATGGATATGCACACATTACGGTGAATGGATATGCGCACATTACGGTGAATGGATATGCGCACATTACGGTGAATGGATATGCACACATTACGGTGAATGGATATGCGCACATTATGGTGAATGGATATGCACACATTACGGTGAATGGATATGCACACAATACGGTGAATGGATATGCACACATTACGGTGAATGGATATGCACACATTACGGTGAATGGATATGCACACATTACGGGGAATGGATCCGTGTACATTGTGGTAGGTGGATATATGTACATTATGTCGAGTGGATATGTGAACACTGTAATGAATGGATCTGTGTACATTTTTGGGGGGAAGATATGTGTACATTATGTCGAGTGGACATGTCTACATTACTTCGAGTGGATTTGTGTGCGTTATGTCCAGTTGATATGTGTACATTACGACGAATAGATATTAGTACATTACGGTGAATGAATATGTGTACATTACGATGAATGGAATACGTGCATTATGACAAATGGATAGGTATACATTTGTGTACATTATGACGAATAGATATCTGTTGATAATGGCGAATGAATGAGTGTACATTATGTCGAATGGAAGTGTGTACATTATGTCGAATGGAAATGTGTACATTATGGCGAATGGGTATGTATACATATATATCTGTTTATAACGTTGTGGGGGGCGGGGGGGGCTCAGTCGGTAGCGCGCCAGGCTCGTAATCTGTAGTTCCCAGGTTCGTGTCACAGCTGGGTCAGCGTTGAGATTTATCTCCGCAAAGTTCCCCGCCCTGCCCACGGTCAGTAGGGGACACCGCTGGGCTTGGAAAGGCCGCCGTCCGTCGGATGGGACGTTAAGCCGTGGCCCCGTGTGCGGGAGAGCCATACCCTGTGCACGTTAAAGAACACGCTGGATGGCCTTGACGGGAGGCTACCATCTGTCTCCCAACAGCTGTTCCAGTGGGTCCCCTCCCCCAACCTTCTCTGAGCCTTCGGGGTACATGTGACCTGGCCATTTAGCCCATGGTGTGCAAAAAAGTGCCGCTCAGAGGTAAAACAACCCAAATATAACGTTGTGGAGACTGGATATAATTAATACAGTGAATGGAGATATATATTTTTACACAGACGAACGCGCTGCAGTGACTTCATGACAAAACGTGACATGAACGCTCGCATATACTTGTGCATGAGAGTTATACAACAAACGAATTTGAATGTAGAACCGACCTGAAAAAGAGAATAATAGAATTTCAGTGTGCTGGAGTTGTGCAGATCAAAAAGGAGGTTTAGATAATCTGAGTCACAGCACGATAAGTAAAAACAAGGTATATATTTATATGGTGTGTGCGAGGGAGGTTGTTTCGTTTTGCTAGTATGATAAATCTAGTGATCTACCAAAGACGAAGGTTTGTTTACGCCTGCAGTGAAGGTATTCAAGAGATAAGACAGACAAAATGAAGAGGTAGTAGTTTAGTAGAACAGACAGAGCTGGTCTTGTATGTTCTGTAGAAAAAGGGTTATTAATTTATGTCCGATAGCAATTAGTTTGTTTATAAGTTATTTCATTCATATTTTTGTAATAATTTGCATTGTATTGTAATTTGTATTGTAAATATACGTATTATATTCACGCTGAGTGTCATCCATTTAAAATTTACAACATTTGATACCAGGGTTGGGTTGGGTTGTTTTACCTCTGAACGGCACTTTTTTGCACACCATGGGCTAAATGGCCAGGTCACATGGACCCCGAAGGCTCAGAGAAGTTTGGGGGAGGGGACCCACTGGAACAGCTGTTGGGAGACAGATGGCAGCCTCCCGTTAAGGCCATTCAGCGTGTTCTTTAACGTGCACAGGGTATGGCTCTCCCGCACACGGGGAAAGGGCTTAACGTCCCATCCGACGGACGGCGACCTTTCCAAGCCCATCGCTGTCCCCTACTGACCGTGGGCAGGGCGGGGAATTTTTGCGGAGTTGGAATGGAAGAAATATGGATGAGTTAGTGAAATTAATAGCTGATATTAAAGGTGAAATAACTGCCCAAAGGAATGAACTGGCTACACAAAATAATGACCTAAACAGTAAAATTAGTGATCTTGCTAGTCAAAATAATGACATTCATCATCATCATCATCATCATCATCCTCAAGCAGCCATGGGCTACGGAGGTCCAACCAGACCGTGCAATTTAGTTCTCCAAGCAAGTCTATCCTGAGGTACATCTACTGCATCTGGCCACTGCACACCAATTCTAACAAGGTCTTGTTTGACATTGTCTGCCCACCGCATCCTAGGTCTCCCCTTCTTTCTGAGGCCTTTAGGCACACTGTTCATAACCCTATTCGCCAATCTATAATTATTCATACGGGCAACATGGCCAAACCAGCGGAGTCTCTCTCTGCACAATATGCTGCTTAAAGGAGGTTGCAAACTCCTTTGCCTAATCTCATCATTAGTTACAAAGTTGAACCACCTAATGCCCAAGATACTGCGTAAGCATCTGGAATCAAAAGCATTTAGTTTCCTGTTATCTTGTTTACAAAGTGTCCATGTTTCACTACCATAACAAACCCTAGAAAGAAACAAACTATTATACAGTCTAATTTTAGTCTTTAGGTGTATACGCCTATTTCTCCACACTCTCCATAGGTTCTTAAAAGTCCCGGCAGCAATCCCTATTCGTCTGTTAATCTCATGCCGCACATCACCATTATCTGTTACATAGCTCCCAAGATAATTAAACTGTGACACCTGCTCAAGACTGCAACCATTCAGATTAACTGAATCACAGCCTGCCTGACCAATTTTCATCACTTTAGTTTTCTCTCTGTTTATAACCAAAGTTATAAAAAAATAAAAATTAAAGTTTATAACCACCAGTCTCATCAACAGCTCGAATGAAAGAGTTCATCTCATCAACATCATTTGCCAAAAGGGCTAAATCATCAGCATAATCTAAATCAGAAATTTTCGTATCTCCAGCCCATTTAAGGCCAAAATCTTTCCCTTGAAGTGAATTTCGCATAACATAATCAATAACCAAGCTAAAGAGAAAAGGAGACAAAATGCACCCTTGTCGAACACCAGAAGTAATGCTAAACCAATTGCTACAAGCCTTACCAACTCTCACACACGACTCAGTGTTATTATAGAGAGCTTTCATAATGTTAGCTAACTTGTCTGGTATACCATATGATCTCACAATCAACCACAAATTATGACGATCAACAGAGTCGAAAGCCTTTTTGAAATCAACAAAGCTAGCAACCAAAGGTTTCTGAAACTCTAAACATTTCTCAAGAATCTGCCTAAGTGAAAATATCTGATCCACACATCCCCTACCACTTCTGAATCCACATTGCTCATCACGCAATTGACAGTCAACCAGATTCTTAATTCTATTAAGCACAATCATGGAAAGAACTTTACCTGGAACAGAGAGTAGGCTAAATACCCCTATAGTTATCACAAGAACTGCGATCACCTTTTTTTGAAAATAGGGATAACAATAGCTCTGGTAAAATCCTTAGGAACCATGCCTTTATCATAAAAGATATTCAGAATTTCAGTCATCCAAGTGGTAACCGAAACATTCCCAGCTCTAAGCATTTCTGCAGTAATTTCATCTACCCCTGGGGATTTATGAAGTTTAAGTTTAGAAACAGCCAAAATAACTTCAGATTGTGTTATAGGTCCAACATTAAAGCCACCAATGCATCTATCATCATTGCAAACAATGGGAGTAGAACTAACTACATTGTTTAGAACATCACTGAAATGCTCAGCCCACCTAGCAATGACAGAATCCTCCCCATCTATAAACTTACCTTGTTTATCCTTCAATCCCTGTATACCTGTCCGTTTTCTACCACACAAAACATTAACTAGCTGGTACAGCTCTCTGCTGTTGTGCTGTCTAACTGCTTCCTCGGCTTTGTCAGCCAAACCATCAAGCCAAAGATTCTTATCAGCAGCTAACTGATCCTTTACAAGTTTATTAAGGTCTCTGTAATGCTTTCTATTAGGACTAGTAGGGTATTGATTAAGGGCATACTTTAAATTTTTCTTTACAGGGAGGGAGGATGGAAAGCATCACCAAGGCGTGGGTCTGCTGCTCAGCAGACATGCAAGTGATGCTCTTCTAGGATATGAGTGCATTAATGAAAGGTTTCTTACAGCAAAATTTCAGACAAGCATTAAAAACTTGAATGTTATCTGCTGTTATTCCCCCACTGAGGATGCTGATGAGGATGACAAGGATAGGTTTTATGGACAACTTCAGGACATTTTGAATTCTGTCAAGAAAGGAGATATTACCCTTGTTCTTGGTGACTTCAATGCCAAAGTTGGTACCGACTCTGACCTTTGGGGAGGAGTAATAGGCCCTTTTGGTATTGGTAGCTGCAATGGCAATGGGCAACGTCTCCTACAGGTAAGTAAACTCAATGGTTTTAGAATAACTAACACATATTTCAAACACCCTGACATACATAAATACACATGGGTTTCACCTGATGGGCTGCATAGGAATATGATTGATTATATATTAATTAACAGCAAATGGGCTAGTTCTGTTAGAAATACCAGGGCATATAGGGGAGCTGAAATTGGATCTGACCATTACCTTGTTAAAAGTGTCTTGCAACTTAAACTTAAAAAGTGTTGTGCTAGAGTTAAAAAATTTACCTTTGATACTGAAGCTCTGAATGACCCAGTTATAGCTAAAGCTTACCATGATAGGTTACTTAGTCATTATGACGGTCATGGTTTGCTTAATACTGAAGTTGAGGAAGAATGGGGCCATTTTAAACAGGCTTTTTCGAAAACTAACAGTACTCTTTTAGGAAAAAAGGAGCAGAGTAGGCAGAATTATTTAAGTGATAAGGCAATTGAGCTTATTTCAGAAAGAAGGAACTGCAGGAATGTCCTTAATCAGTACCCTACTAGTCCTAATAGAAAAGATTACAGAGAACTTAATAAACGTTTAAAGGATCAGTTAGCTACTGATAAAAATCTTTGGCTTGATAGCTTGGCTGACAAAGCTGAGGAAGCAGTTAGGCAGCACAACAGCAGAGAGCTTTACCAGATAGTTAATGTTTTATGTGGTAGAAAACGGACAGGCATACAGGGATTGAAGGATAAACAAGGTAATGTTATAGAAGGTGAGGATTCTCTCATGGCTAGGTGGGCTGAGCATTTCAGTGATGTTCTAAACAATGTGGTTAGTTCTACTCCCATTGTTTGTAATGATGATAGATGCATTGGCAGCTTTAATGTTGGCCCTATAACACAATCTGAAGTTAGTTTGGCTATCTCTAAACTGAAACTTCATAAATCCCCAGGGGTAGATGAAATTACTACAGAAATGCTTAGAGCTGGGAATGTTTCGGTTACCACTTGGATGACTGAAATTTTGAATAACTTTTATGATAAAGGCATGGTTCCTAAAGATTTTACCAGAGCTATTATTATCCCTATTTTCAAAAAAGGTGATCGCAGTTCTTGTGATAACTATAGGGGTATCAGCCTACTCTCTGTTCCAGGTAAAGTTCTTTCCATGATTGTGCTTAATAGAATTAAAAATCTGGTTGACAGGCAATTTCGTGATGAGCAATGTGGATTCAGAAGTGGTAGGGGATGTGTAGATCAGATATTTTCACTTAGGCAGATTCTTGAGAAATTTTAGAGTTTCAGAAACCTTTGGTTGCTAGCTTTGTTGATTTCAAAACGGCTTTCGACTCTGTTGATCGTCATAATTTGTGGTTGATTGTGAGATCATATGGTATACCAGACAAGTTAGTTAACATAATGAAAGCTCTCTATAATAACACTGAGTCGTGTGTGAGAGTTGGTAAGGCTTGTAGCAATTGGTTTAGCATTACTTCTGGTGTTCGACAAGGGTGCATTTTGTCTCCTTTTCTCTTTAGTTTGGTTGTTGATTACGTTATGCGAAATTCACTTCAAGGGAAAGATTTTGGCCTTAAATGGGCTGGAGATACGAAAATTTCTGATTTAGATTATGCTGATGATTTAGCCCTTTTGGCAAATGATGTTGATGAGATGAACTCTTTCATTCGAGCTGTTGATGAGACTATTAGTAGAGTAGGTTTAGTTATAAACAGAGAGAAAACTAAAGTGATGAAAATTGGTCAGGCAGATTGTGATTCAGTTAATCTGAATGGTTGCAGTCTTGAGCAGGTGTCACAGTTTAATTATCTTGGGAGCTATGTAACTGATACTGGTGATGTGCGGCATGAGATTAACAGACGAATAGGTATTGCTGCCGGGACTTTTAAGAATCTATGGAGATTGTGGAGAAATAGGCGTATACACCTAAAGACTAAAATTAGACTGTATAATAGTTTGGTTCTTTCTAGGGTTAGTTATGGTAGTGAAACGTGGACGCTGTGTAAACAAGATAACAGGAAACTAGATGCTTTTGATTCTAGATGCTTACGCAGTATCTTGGGTATTAGGTGGTTTAACTTTGTAACTAATGATGAGGTTAGGCAAAGGAGTCTGCAACCTCCTTTAAGCAGTATATTGTGCAGAGAGAGACTCCGCTGGTTTGGCCATGTTGCCCGTATGGATAATTATAGATTGGCGAATAGGGTTATGAACAGTGTGCCTAGAGGCCTCAGAAGGAGGGGGAGACCTAGGATGCGGTGGGCAGACAATGTCAAACAGGACCTTGTTAGAATTGGTGTGCAGTGGCCGGATGCAGCAGATGTAGCTCAGGAGAGATATGCTTGGAGAATTAAACTGCGTGGTCTGGTTGGACCTCCGTAGCCCATGGCTGCTTGAGGATGATGATGATGATGATTCCTGCAGTTCTTTCTTTCCGAAATAAGCTCAAGTGCCTTATCACTCAGATAATTTTGCCTCTTCTGCTCCTTTTTTCCTAAAAGAGTACTGTTAGTGTCCAAAAAAGCCTGTTTAAAATGATCCCATTCTTCCTCAACTTCAGTAGTAAGCAAACCATGACTGTCATAATGACTAAGTAACCTATCATGGTAAGCTTTGGCTATAACTGGGTCTTTCAGAGCTTCAGCATTAAAAGCAAATTTTTTAACCCTAGCAAAACACTTTTTAAGTTTAAGTTGCAAGACACTTTTAACTAGGTAATGGTCAGATCCAATTTCAGCTCCCCTATATGCCCTGGTATTTCTAACAGAACTAGCCCATTTGCTGTTAATTAATATATAATAAGTCATATTCCTATGCAACCCATCAGGTGAAACCCATGTGTACTTATGTATGTCGCGGTGTTTGTAATATGTGTTAGTTATTCTGAAACCATTGAGTTTACTTACCTGTAGGAGACGTTGCCCATTGCCATTGCAGCTACCAATACCAAAAGGGCCAATCACCCCTCCCCAAAGGTCAGAGTCAGTACCAACTTTGGCATTGAAGTCACCAAGAACAAGGGTAATATCTCCTTTCTTGACAGAATTCAAAATATCTTGAAGTTGTTCAAAAAACCTATCCTTCTCATCCTCATCGGCATCCTCAGTGGGGGCATAACAGCAGATAACATTCAGGTCTTTAACACTTGTCTGAAATTTTGCTGTAAGAAACCTTTCATTAATGCACTCATATCCTAGAAGAGCATCACTAGCGTGTCTGCTGAGAAGCAGACCCACGCCTTGGTGATGCTTATTGTCGTCCCTCCCTGAAAAGAGAAATTTAAGATTATTTTTAAGAATCTGACCTTTATCTGTCCATCTGGTCTCTTGCAAGCCGAGAATATCTAAATTATAACGGTGGAATTCTTGTGTGAGGACATCAAGAGAAAAAGCTCTGTGCAGAGTCCTCACATTCCAACTACCTATGGAGAGAAAATGGTTAGTGGGATGTTTAAAGAAACTATGTTTATTGAGAGAGGGAATGCCGACAGTATCAAACAGCCCCCTAATCGCAGACATGGGGCAAAGACCCGTTCCCCCACCACTAAAGGCTGAAGCCATCTACACTGGAAGACTTCCTCCAATGTAGAATTTGACGATGCCAATAGAAGCAAAGGGTTCAGTTGCCTGCGATGACCTCTGCTCAGGATTATCCACCAGCTGATAAACATATCCTGTGAATCTATTCACTTGGGGCTGTCAACCCACAAACAAACAGAAAACACAGCGGAAGATTTTCCCTCCACAGAAGCCCACCAGTGCAGCAAAATCAGGATCCATAATCAAGCTCAGAGTCATATATCTGTCCAGTCCAGTAGGTTTATATGGTCAGCACCAGGACCCTGTGTGGTTGACCACTCCTCAGCAGGGTAGAAAAAAAAGAAAAGTAGCCATAGTTGTCCAGATCAGTAGGCCACACTAATCTGGCAGCCCTCCCCTTCCGTTCACTTCCACAAGAGAGTATCTCTTTTGAAAGTTACTAATGGTCCGCACCACGAGAAGGCGGGGTCGGACATTAGGTGCTAGGCCTGGCCGGTTCTATGCATCATCACAGGGGATTGGTGCATAGCTCTCCTTCCAGTGACTACCTAGCTACCATTTACAGACCTTACAGACATTAAAGGTGATATAGCTGCCCAAAGCAATAATACTGGTGACCTTGCTAGACAAAGTGATGACTTGAAAGCCGAATTAGTTGCAAAAAATATTAACTTGAGAACTGAGATCGTTTCTCAAAGAGATGACTTGGAAACCGAAATGGCCGCACAAAATAATGGGATGATAGCTGAAGTGGCTTCTCAAATTGGTAAGATTACTGATCAGTGTAAAGACATTATGACGAACTAAACAGTGTAAAAGATGATCTTGATAGAATTAGGTTCAATTATAAGCTTCATATCGAAAGTGTTAAAACTGATTGTGAACGCCAGTTTCAGATTTTGAGAAACGAAATGTTACCTTCTTCTTGTGATAATAGTAATTTTAGTGAAAATAATGTTATTACATACATCGCTAGAAATGCAACTAAACCTTTTACATATGATGGTCAGTCATCTTGGACAGTATTTAAAACACAATTTGAAGTTATCGCTAGAGCCAATGAGTGGAATGATTTGCAAAAGGTCAGTTTTCTTGAAGCTTCCTTAAGAAAGTTTTTCTTCTGTTCCAGAAGAAAAACGACTTGATTATCAAAGTCTGGTTTCTGCATTAGAACTCAGGTTTGGCGATAGTTATTTAAAACAATATTATGTGACTCGATTTAAACATCGCATGCAGAAGAGTGGTGAAACTTTGAAAGAGCTTGCTAGTGATATCAGGCGTCTAGTTAGATTGGCTTATAGTAACTGTCCACCAGAAATTCAAGATAACTTAGCTCAATTACAATTTATTGATGCTGTTGCTGACCCTGACACTCAACAATCTCTGAGGATGTTGGAAGGTGAATCCTTAAAGTCAGCTATAATACCTGCTATGAAGTACGAGTGCTCCAGGCTTTCCTCCCGAGCGAAGAAACGTACAGTGAGATTTGTGAGTGCAGAAGAAACTGTAGAAAAGGATAATGAAATGAAAGAACTAATCAAAGCCATACTATCCGTTTTGAAAGATATAAAAGGTTCCTCTCCAAAAACTACCACTGACCTTCAGTGTTGGAATTGTGGCAAGACCGGACACATTCGTACCAACTGTAATAAGAAACGAATGAGGGGTCGAAGTCCATCTGGGGAGGGGGTGGCCCAGTCGGTAGCGCGTCATGCTCGTAATCTGTAGTTCCCAGGTTCGAGTCCCAGCTGGGTCAGCGTTGAGATTTATCCCCGCAAAATTCCCCGCCCTGCCCACGGTCAGTAGGGGACACCGCTGGGCTTGGAAAGGCCGCCGTCCGTCGGATGGGACGTTAAGCCGTGGCCCCGTGTGCAGGAGAGCCATACCCTGTGCACGTTAAAGAACACGCTGGATGGCCTTGACGGGAGGCTACCATCTGTCTCCCAATAGCTATTCCAGTGGGTCCTCTCCCCCAACCTTCTCTGAGCCTTCGGGATCCATGTGACCTGGCCATTTAGCCCATTGTGTGCAAAAAGTGCCGCTCAGAGATAAAACAACCCAACCCAACCCAAGTCCATCTACTAGACAACAGGATCAGGGAAACAGGAATTAGTCAGTCTTGCGGGGCAAACGCTGGCTGTTGATTGGTTGGCCCCAGGGGAAGTCGACACGTTTCAACATTACATGGTGATAATAATGGATTGGTAGCTGATGGAGCCATAAATGGAATACCTTGCCGTATGATAGTCGACACTGGTGCAAATGTAACTTTACTCATAACGGATATACTAAAGAAAAAATTACCTCACCCAAACTTGAATACTACACAGTCTAAAACAAGCCTTCAAACAGCCAGTGGAGATGTGCTAAAGTCCATGGAAAGATATAACTTAACATCCCAGTTGGTAGCTATCTAGTATACCATCCTGTTAACATAACTGACATCTACGATGAATGCATATTAGGCCTTGATTTCCTTAAGAAACATGTATTCAACATTAGCCCCAATGACAACCTACTCAGCTGTAAGAGAGAAGAGATCCCTCTGCTTAGCCGAACATCTGATTCTTTATCAAGTGTGACTCCAATATTGTGACGGAAGACACAGAGATCCCAGCACAAAGTGAAATTATAGTCCGTGGACATCGGGTGGAGACTTCTGGGACCTTCCGATTGGCAGTCACTGATGCCTCTGGAAAAGGGGCTTTGGCTCATGGTATCCTGGTTGCAAGGACTTTAGTCAGAATAGATAAAGAACAAATTCCTGTCAGAGTGATGAACTGTAACAAATCCAATAGGATAGTGGAAAAGGGTTAAGAATTAGCAATATGTGAACCTGTTACCTGGATAACGAGTATAAATAAAATAGAAGTTACTGATTCAAACCAAAATCATACAGACATCCCAACTCATCTTACTGACCTATGGAGAGAACAAAGACGAATATGTGTCACGTGACACGAAAGTTGCCAGATCACAAATTTCTAAAAAAATCGTTGCCAGATATTTTTTCTGAATTCTGCAATCAACCGTATTGTTCGGATATTTTTTTGACCGACTGTACAGTCGCTCAAAAAAGTATCCGAACGCTATGGTTGATTAAAAAAATTCAGAAAAAATATCTGGCAACGATTTTTTCAGAATTTAATGATCTGGCATCCTTCGTGTGCAGTACACGAAGAATGCCAGATCACTAATTTCTGAAAAAATCGTTGCCAGATATTTTATTTGAATGTTGTAGTCAACCATGGCGTTCGGATACTTTTTTGAGCGACTGTACACCAACCACTGTCGCTGAAATGGAACAGCGACTTCGTGCTTCTTTGGCGTTCTGTCCCTCAAGAGGACATTATAGAGATTTACGATATCTTTCCTCGCCGTGTTCATGAATGCATTGCTGAGCGAGGCGGTTCAACATCATACTAATTTTCCATATTTTTTTTAATAATGTAATCAATGACACATTTCAGTGTATGCTAACAGCTGCCTGCGTTTCAATAAAATGGCATTAATCCTTCCAGGTGCTGCAAATTTTTTTCGTGTAGTGCTTATTTCAAAGAATATGGCGAATGGATATATTTATATATATTTCAAATATTATGGGAAATGTATATATATATACATAACATTACTGCGAATGGATACATTTCTATCATTATGGCGAAAGCATATACGCAGTCGTATCAGAATAATATGACTACCTATCATACATATACTATGGTAGGGTTGGGTTGTTTTACCTCTGAGCGGCACCTTTTTGCACAACATGGGCTAAATGGCCAGGTCACATGGACCCCGAAGGCTCAGAGAAGGTTTGGGGAGGGGACCCACTAGAACAGCTGTTGGGAGACAGATGGTAGCTTCCCGTCAAGGCCATCCAGCGTGTTCTTTAACGTGCACAGAGTATGGCTTTCCCGCACCCGGAGCCACGGCTTAACGTCCCATCCGACGGCCTTTCCAAGCCCTTCGGTGTCCCCTACTGACCGTGGGCAGGGCGGGGAATTTTGCGGAGATAAATCTCAACGCTGACCCAGCTGGGACTCGAATCTGGGAACTATAGATTACGAGCCTGGCTCGCTACCGACTGAGCCACCCCCTCCCCACTATGGTAGGCGGTCATATTATTCTGATACTACTGTGTATGTATATGCTTCTAACACATTTACAAAACCTTTCCTGATCTAGTGGCTAACGTACCTAATTACCAAACCAGAGCAATAGTATTTTGTGTCTCTATATTTTACGAGAAACGAGGCTCAGATTGAAAAATCTTTTAGGTTATCTCTGCCCTCTTAGTAAGGAAGAACACACTTCCGTTTTTAAAAAAAAGTTCCTCCTACTTGAATTTATATAACGTCAGACATCTGTGGCAAGCAGTTGCTTCAGGGAGTATTGAATTTTTTTTTAATGTAACAAAGACAGTTGTCAAGAGAGATTCACTGACATATAACGAGTGGATATATTCATGTATTTATTCACATAAGAAGAAAGCATTTTTCTTCACTTTCCTTTCATGTTCACAAATTTTCTTTTATTCAAGTTTAATATTGATAAATCGGAAGATCCAACTTTATATTCCATATCACAAAAGAAATGTTATAATATTGTTTTTCCAATTAACTGCTTGATTATGCAAAGGTAATAATCTTTAAAACATTTATCGTTTTTCAATTATTTACTTGCTAAGCAGAGTTCTTTTATTTTAAAGCTATTAAACCTACAATTTATTTATTATTAAATAAGGAAACGTTTCGGAGATAAACAGCCAGATTAAGAATAAATATACATATATACAAATATGTAAACGATAAGGTGATAGAAGACGAATGTTTTTAAGAGCTAACTGAGATCGCAAAAAAACCAATTTAATAATTATGAATTCAGTTCTTTATTTCAAATATAATTTCAATGAAACTACTAAATATTTCAGTGCCATGAAAAACACTTTCGATGACCTTGACAGGAGGTTACTATCTATTTCCAAGAGCTGTACAGTGAGTCCCTTCCCGCAACCTTCTCTGAGCCCTCGAGGTCCTTGACCAAGAGATGTCCAGTGAGTCCCCACAACCTTCTCTGAGCCCTCGAGGTCCTTGACCAAGAGATGTCCAGTGAGTCCCCACAACCTTCTCTGAGCCCTCGAGGTCCTTGACCAAGAGCTGTCCAGTGAGTCCCTTCCCACAACCTTCTCTGAGCCCTCGAGGTCCTTGACCAAGAGCTGTCCAGTGAGTCCCTTCCCACAACCTTCTCTGAGCCCTCGAGGTCCTTGACCAAGAGCTGTCCAGTGAGTCCCTTCCCACAACCTTCTCTGAGCCCTCGAGGTCCTTGACCAAGAGCTGTCCAGTGAGTCCCTTCCCACAACCTTCTCTGAACCCTCGAGGTCCTTGACCAAGAGCTGTCCAGTGAGTCCCTTCCCACAACCATCTCTGAGCCCTCGAGGTCCTTGACCAAGAGCTGTCCAGTGAGTCGCTTCCCGCAACCTTCTCTGAGCACTCGAGGTCCTTGACCAAGAACTGTCCAGTGAGTCCCTTCCCACAACCTTCTCTGAACCCTCGAGGTCCTTGACCAAGATCTGTCCAGTGAGTCCCTTCCCACAACCTTCTCTGAGCCCTCGAGGTCCTTGACCAAGAGCTGTCCAGTGAGTCCCTTCCTACAACCTTCTCTGAGCCCTCGAGGTCCTTGTGATCTGGCCATTTAGCTCTTTGTGTGCAAATGATTAGTCACCCAGAGGTAAAACAATCCAATCACGTGTCGTCGCTGTTAATGAATAATAGATATTTAGTTTCTATTAATGTTAGTGAATAATAACAAATGTTTAATTTCCACCAATGTAAGTGTAACAAATAAATTAAAAAAAGCAAAGGAGGGTTGGTTGTTTTACCTCTGAGCGGCACTTTTTTCCACACCATTGGCTAAATGGCCAGGTCACATGGACCCCGAAGGCTCAGAGAAAGTTGGGGGAGGGGACACACTGGAACAGCTGTTGGGAGACAGATGGTTGCCTCCCGTCAAGGCCATCCAGTGTATTCTTTAACGTGCACAGGGTGTGGCTCTCCCGCACACGGGGCCACGGCTTAACGTCCCATCTGACGGACGGCGGCCTTTCCAAGCCCATCGGTGTCCCCCACTGACCGTGGGCAGGGCGGGGAATTTTGCGGAGATAAATCTCAACGCTGACCCAGCTGGGACTCGAACCTGGGAACTACAGATTACGAGCCTGGCGCGCTACCATTTATAAACAAGATCTTGATGACGTTCAAAGAGTAAGATTTAAATATGATCCAGTTTATTTTATTCAGCGTGAAATATGAATAATCTGAAACCATTTCGAAATATCATTTACTGTCATGAAATAATGAGCTGAAAAAATTTGTGCCAATATTTTTCAGCTGATCGTTTCATGAGTTCCATATCTACAGGACTTATCCTGTGATCCTTTACTATCCTTTAATATGTTTTAATTATACATTTTATATATTTTTATGAAAAAAGTCACCGGAAATAAATCGACTATCTCTCTCGCATTTCAGATATATTATTACAAGCTAACCGTCCTATGGCCGAGTGGTTAGCACCCTTGGCTACTGATTTAATGGGACCTGGGTTCGAGCCCCGGGTAAGGCATGGATGTATGTGTTGTTTTTCTGCTGAGGTCCTGCCATCCTCTCAGACCTACTCTGGCATATAAACTGACAGTCTCCTGTCAGACCTCTGTGGCAAGCAGCTGCTTGAGGGGGTATTTATATTTCAAAACAGTTTTGCATCTTAGTTTTCGAAATAAGGAACACTGATGCAACATAATAAACTTTGCAATATGTGTTTAAAAATGTTTTTACGAACATAAATATGTTTACGAAATTTTATTCCTGCTACTGGAGTTTCAGAAAAGAGCATAAATGTAACGGTTGTTAGGAGAGAAGCTTCATTATTTCCCTTATTCAAATCTCTAACTGGGGTAACAGAAATATATTGAAACTATAAAAGAGCAGCCTTGTTAGCAATCGCATCGCATGCAAAACAACAAATGAATATTCCCATGTGGAAAAAGATCCACAGACACATTCAGTGTTAGCAATCGGTTCCATTTATATTGCCCTTTTAAATATGCCTGGTTTCTCAAGAATAATAGTTTCAAATCTAGAAGAAATCTAGTCAATTTATAATGGCTTTTCATTTTGTAAACTTTCTCACAGAAATACATTCCATTCTTTCAATGTTTGTTGCCAAAGCTATTGTTTTCTTTTCTGATACTAAACAGATTATTCCTTTTATATCTAAATTTAAAAAAAGTCGACGAAAAATCTTATCTTCTTATAAAATAATAAAACTAAATACCCCCTCAAGAGCTGCTTGCCACAGAGGTCTGACAGGAGCCTGTCAGTTTATATGCCATAGTAGAAATTCTGAGAGGATGGCAGGACCTCAGCAGAAAAACAACACATAAATCCATGCCTTATCTGAGAGGATGGCAGGACCTCAGCAGAAAAACGACACATAAACCCATGCCTTATCTGAGAGGATGGCAGGACCTCAGCAGAAAAACGACACACAAATCCATGCCTTATCTGAGAGGATGGCAGGACCTCTGCAGAAAAACGACACACAAATCCATGCCTTATCTGAGAGGATGGCAGGACCTCAGCAGAAAAACGACACATAAATCAATGCCTTATCTGAGAGGATGGCAGGACCTCAGCAGAAAAACGACACACAAATCCATGCCTTATCTGAGAGGATGGCAGGACCTCAGCAGAAAAACGACACATAAATCAATGCCTTATCTGAGAGGATGGCAGAACCTCAGCAGAAAAACGACACACAAATCCATGCCTTATCTGAGAGGATGGCAGGACCTCAGCAGAAAAACGACACATAAATCAATGCCTTATCTGAGAGGATGGCAGGACCTCAGCAGAAAAACGACACACAAATCCATGCCTTATCTGAGAGGATGTCAGGACCTCAGCAGAAAAACGACACATAAATCAATGCCTTATCTGAGAGGATGGCAGGACCTCAGCAGAAAAACGACACACAAATCCATGCCTTATCTGAGAAGATGGCAGGACCTCAGCAGAAAAACGACACATAAATCAATGCCTTATCTGAGAGGATGGCAGGACCTCAGCAGAAAAACGACACACAAATCCATGCCTTATCTGAGAGGATGGCAGGACCGCAGCAGAAAAACGACACATAAATCAATGCCTTATCTGAGAGGATGGCAGGACCTCAGCAGAAAAACGACACACAAATCCATGCCTTATCTGAGAGGATGGCAGGACCTCAGCAGAAAAACGACACACAAATCCATGCCTTATCTGAGAGGATGGCAGGACCTCAGCAGAAAAACGACACATAAATCAATGCCTTATCTGAGAGGATGGCAGGACCTCAGCAGAAAAACGACACACAAATCCATGCCTTATCTGAGAGGATGGCAGGACCTCAGCAGAAAAACGACACACAAATCCATGCCTTATCTGAGAGGATGTCAGGACCTCAGCAGAAAAACGACACACAAATCCATGCCTTATCTGAGAGGATGGCAGGACCTCAGCAGAAAAACGACACACAAATCCATGCCTTATCTGAGAGGATGGCAGGACCTCAGCAGAAAGACGACACATAAATCAATGCCTTATCTGAGAGGATGGCAGGACCTCAGCAGAAAAACGACACACAAATCCATGCCTTATCTGAGAGGATGGCAGGACCTCAGCAGAAAAACGACACATAAATCAATGCCTTATCTGAGAGGATGGCAGGACCTCAGCAGAAAAACGACACACAAATCCATGCCTTATCTGAGAGGATGTCAGGACCTCAGCAGAAAAACGACACACAAATCCATGCCTTATCTGAGAGGATGGCAGGACCTCAGCAGAAAAACGACACACAAATCCATGCCTTATCTGAGAGGATGGCAGGACCTCAGCAGAAAAACGACACACAAATCCATGCCTTATCTGAGAGGATGGCAGGACCTCAGCAGAAAAACGACACACAAATCCATGCCTTATCTGAGAGAATGGCAGGACCGCAGCAGAAAAGCGACACACAAATCCATTCTTATCTGAGAGGATGGCAGTACCTCAGCAGAAAAACGACACACAAATCCATGCCTTATCTGAGAGGACGGCAGGACCACAGCAGAAAAGCGACGCACTAATCCATTCTTATCTGAGAGGATGGCAGGACCTCGGCAGAAAAACGACACGTAAATCCATGCCTTATCTGAGAGGATGGCAGGACCTCAGCAGAAAAACGACACACAAATCCATTCTTATCTGAGAGGATGGCAGGACCTCAGCAGAAAAACGACACACAAACCCATGCCTTATCCGGGGGTCGAACCCAGGTCCCTTAGATCAGTAACCAAGCGCGCTAACCGCTGCTGGATGGAGCATTGCAATATGATAAACATTTGGCGGAACTTTGCAATGTGATAAACATTTGGCGGAACATTATAATGTGATAAACATTTGGGCAACATTTGGTTCGGTTTGGTTGTTTGGGGTTTTATGGCGCAAAGGCAACTAAGGTCATTATGCAGTAAAAGTCAAGATCGAACTGTTTGTAATATGATAAACATTTGGGAGAATATTCTAATGTGATAAGAATTTGACAAAACACTTTGAAATGTGATAAAAATTTGGCCGAGCATTGCAATCTGGAAAAAATTTGATAGAACAGTTGTAAAGTGGCAAAAATTGGGTGGAAAATTGTAATATAATAAAAACATTTGGAGGCACATCGTAAAGTGATAAATGTTTGGTGGAATATTTGTCGGGAAATTTTGTAATGTGATAAATATTTGGCCGAGCATTTTGCGCTCTGATAAACATTTCTCCGAAATTTTTGAACCTGTGATAAATATTTGGCCGAGCATTTTGCGCTCTGATAAACATTTCTCCGAAATTTTTGAACCTGTGATAAACATTTGGCGAAGCATTATGTAATATGATAAACATTTAACGGAACATTTTGTAATGTGATAAATATTTAGCGGAACATTTTCTAACGTGATAAACATTAAGCGGAACATTTTGTAATGTGATAAACATTTAGCGGAACATTTTGTAATGTGATAAACATTTAGAGGAACGTTTTGTAATGTGATAAGCATTTAGCGGAACATTTTGTAATGAGATAAACATTTAGAGGAACGTTTTGTAATGTGATAAATATTTAGCGGAACGTTTTGTAATGTGATAAACATTTAGCGGAACGTTTTGTAATGTGATAAACATTTAGAGGAACGTTTTGTAATGTGATAAACATTTAGCGGAACATTTTGTAATGTGATAAACATTTAGAGGAACGTTTTGCAATGTGATAAATATTTAGCGGAACGTTTTGTAATGTGATGAACATTTAGCGGAACGTTTTGTAATGTGACAAACATTTAGAGGAACGTTTTGTAATGTGATAAACATTTAAAGGAACGTTTTGTAATGTGATAAAATTTAGAGGAACGTTTTGTAATGTGATAAATATTTAGCGGAACATTTTGTAATGTGATAAACATTTAGCGGAACATTTTGTAATGTGATAAATATTTAGATGAACATTTTGTAATGGGATAAACATTTAACAGAACATTTTGTAATGTGATAAACATTTAGCGGAACATTTTGTAATGTGATAAACATTTAGAGGAACGTTTTGTAATGTGATAAACATTTAAAGGAACGTTTTGTAATGTGATAAACATTTAGAGGGACGTTTTGTAATGTGATAAACATTTAGCGGAACATTTTGTAATGTGATAAACATTTAGCGGAACATTTTGTAATGTGATAAATATTTAGAGGAACATTTTGTAATGGGATAAACATTTAACAGAACATTTTGTAATGTGATAAACATTTAGCGGAACATTTTGTAATGTGATAAATATTTAGAGGAATGTTTTGTAATATGATAAACATTTAGCACAACATTTTGTAATGTGATAAACATTTAGCAGAACATTTTGTAATGTGATAAACATTTAGAGGAACATTTTGTAATGTGATAAACATTTAGAGGAACGTTTTGTAATGTGATAAACATTTAGAGGAACGTTTTGTAATGTGATAAACATTTAGCGGAACGTTTTGTAATGTAATAAACATTTAGAGGAACGTTTTGTAATGTGATAAACATTTAAAGGAACGTTTTGTAATGTGATAAACATTTAGAGGAACGTTTTGCAATGTGATAAATATTTAGCGGAACGTTTTGCAATGTGATGAACATTTAGCAGAACGTTTTGTAATGTGATAAACATTTAGAGGAACGTTTTGTAATGTGATAAACATTTAGAGGAACGCTTTGTAATGTGATAAACATTTAGCGGAACGTTTTGTAATGTAATAAACATTTAGAGGAACGTTTTGTAATGTGATAAACATTTAAAGGAACGTTTTGTAATGTGATAAACATTTAGAGGAACGTTTTGCAATGTGATAAATATTTAGCGGAACGTTTTGTAATGTGATGAACATTTAGCAGAACGTTTTGTAATGTGATAAACATTTAGAGGAACGTTTTGTAATGTGATAAACATTTAAAGGAACGTTTTGTAATGTGATAAACATTTAGAGGAACGTTTTGTAATGCGATAAATATTTAGCGGAACATTTTGTAATGTGATAAACATTTAGTGGAACGTTTTGTAATGTGATAAATATTTAGATGAACATTTTGTAATGGGATAAACTTTTAACAGAACATTTTGTAATGTGATTAACATTTAGCGGAACATTTTGTAATGTGATTAACATTTAGCGGAACATTTTGTAATGTGATAAATATTTAGAGGAACGTTTTGTAATGTGATAAACATTTAGCGGAACATTTTGTAATGCGATAAACATTTAGCAGAACATTTTGTAATGTGATAAACATTTAGAGGAACATTTTGTAATGTGATAAACATTTAGAGGAACGTTTTGTAATGTGATAAACGTTTAGCGGAACATTTTGTAATGTGATAAACATTTAGAGGAACGTTTTGTAATGTGATAAACGTTTAGCAGAACATTTTGTAATGTGATAAACATTTAGCGGAACATTTTGTAATGTGATAAACATTTAGCGGAACATTTTGTAATGTGATAAACGTTTAGCAGAACATTTTGTAATGTGATAAACATTTAGCGAAACATTTTGTAATGTGATAAACATTTAGAGGAACATTTTGTAATGTGATAAACATTTAGCGAAACATTTTGTAATGTGATAAACATTTAGAGGAACGTTTTGCAATGTGATAAACATTTAGCGGAACATTTTGTAATGTGATAAATATTTAGCGGAACATTATGTATTGTGATAAACATTTAGCCGAACATTTTGTAATGTGATAAACATTTAGAGGAACATTTTGTAATGTGATAAACATTTAGAGGAACGTTTTGTAATGTGATAAACATTTAGAGGAACGTTATGTAATGTGATAAACATTTAAAGGAACGTTTTGTAATGTGATAAACATTTAGAGGAACGTTTTGTAATGTGATAAATATTTAGCGGAACATTTTGTAATGTGATAAACATTTAGCGGAACATTTTGTAATGTGATAAATATTTAGAGGAACATTTTGTAATGGGATAAACATTTAACAGAACATTTAGTAATGTGATAAACATTTAGCGGAACATTTTGTAATGTGATAAATATTTAGAGGAACGTTTTCTAATGTGATAAACATTTAGCGGAACATTTTGTAATGTGATAAACATTTAGAGGAACATTTTGTAATGTGATAAACATTTAGCAGAACATTTTGTAATGTGATAAACATTTAGAGGAACATTTTGTAATGTGATAAACATTTAGAGGAACGTTTTGTAATGTGATAAACATTTAGAGGAACGTTTTGTAATGTGATAAACATTTAGCGGAACGTTTTGTAATGTGATAAACATCTAGAGGAACGTTTTGTAATGTGATAAACATTTAAAGGAGCGTTTTGTAATGTGATAAACATTTAGAGGAACGTTTTGTAATGTGATAAATATTTAGCGGAACATTTTGTAATGTGATGAACATTTAGCGGAACATTTTGTAATGTGATAAATATTTAGAGGAACATTTTGTAATGGGATAAACATTTAACAGAACATTTTGTAATGTGATAAACATTTAGCGGAGCATTTTGTAATGTGATAAATATTTAGAGGAACGTTTTGTAATGTGATAAATATTTAGCGGAACATTTTGTAATGTGATATATATTTAGCGGAACATTTTGTAATGTGATAAACATTTAGTGAAACATTTTGTAATGTGATAAACATTTAGAGGAACGTTTTGTAACGTGATTAACATTTAGCGGAACATTTTGTAATGTGATAAATACTTAGAGGAACATTTTGTAATGTGATAAACATTTAGTGAAACATTTTGTAATGTGATAAACATTTAGAGGAACGTTTTGTAACGTGATTAACATTTAGCGGAACATTTTGTAATGTGATAAATACTTAGAGGAACATTTTGTAATGTGATAAACATTTGGGAAACACTTTGCAGTATCATAAACATTTGTTGGGACATTTTACAGTGTGATATAAATTGGAGCAAACCACATAAACAAATGTACTTAACTTTATATATTAATAGAAGAAAAATCTCTATTATTTTGTTGGAACATTTCGCGGAACAGTTAGATCATACTTACGTAACACTAGTTGGAAACCACTGGTCCATTATGGTAACAGAATCTAATTTTGGTGCCTTATCTGCTTTGTGATCTTATTCTCATTATTTTGTAATTGAATGAATTTTATTTTTGCGTTTAAATTCCCCTTCTTATGAAATTTTAGTAATTTCACTAATCAGTTTTAAAATAAACTTTGAACATCTTTAAGATTTCTATCATTATTTTGAAAGGTTAAACTCATCTTTCTCTTCACATTACAGTTATAGTTTATCTCCGCACCTATGGCTATGAGTTAGTGGAAGTAACTGAGACAATGAGTGCTCGAATGAGACAATGAGTGCACAAGTGAGACAATGAGGGAGCAATTGAGACAATGAGTGCACAAGTGAGACAATGAGCGCATATTTGACATAATGAGTGCGCAATTGAGACAGTGAGTGCTCAATTGAGACAATGTGTGTGCAATTGAAATGTTGAGTGCTCAATTGAGACAATGTGTGTGCAATTGAAAGGTTGAGTGCTCAATTGAGACAATGTGTGTGCAATTGAAATGTTGAGTGCTCGATTGAGACAATGTGTGCAATTGAAATGTTGAGTGCTCAATTGAGACAATGTGTGTGCAATTGAAATGTTGAGTGCTCAATTGAGACAATGTGTGTGCAATTGAAATGTTGAGTGCTCAATTGAGACAATGTGTGTGCAATTGAAATGTTGAGTGCTCAGTTGAGACAATGTGTGTGCAGTTGAAATGTTGAGTGCACAATCGAGATAATGTGTGCGCATTTGGGACATTGAGTGCGGAATTCATGCAATGAATACACAATCGAGACAATGACTGCGAAAATCAAGTATCAGTGGTTCTCACAGATACATTTATGATCAATGGCACATAGACACTATCAGCCACATTTCTTTTGACTAATAATCTACATCATCCTTTGGGCTATGGGACCACATCATCGGATCGTACGAAATTCATTACGCAATCAACCAATGACCCATGAGAACTATCGTATTGTCAACTGCGCAGTCTCATTGTCTCAACTGCTTTCAGTTACACTTCTTCACCATCTGTGCACTATTATCAGATCAGTAAAAAATTAACAGAAATCAGCGATTATTTTCGTTGGTTGGCTCTTAATTCGAAATAGATTGTTTTACTTCTGAGGGACACTCTTCTGCATACAATGCATTAAATAGCCAGGTCACAAAGATCCCAAGGGCTCAGTGAATGTTGGGGAAAGGGACTCCTGGGTTCCTGTTAGGAGACAAATGGGAGACTCCAGTCAAAATCATCTAGGATGCCCTTAAGCATGAACAGGATATGGTCGTCCACACGGACATGGCAGGACATGGCTGGACACACGGATCATGACTTATGGCTGTCCTCATAGACATATGGCTGTCCATACGGACCATGGCCAACTATTTTACGATCTTGCAGTTTACGATCCTGTGGGGCTACCGAAAACGTTTAATAGTTAATTCCATAGAACATACGGCGGCCTTCCAACTCATCGGTGACATCACTTTCTGTCCGAGGTTTCTGACTCGAACCTACGAGAGGCGGGGGTGGCTCAGTCGGTAGCGCGCCAGGCTCGTAATCTGTAGTTCCCAGGATCGAGTCCCAGCTGGGTCAGCGTTGAGATTTATCTCCGCAAAATTCCCCGCCCTGCCCACGGTCAGTAGGGGACACAGATGGGCTTGGAAAGGCCGCCGTCCGTCGGATGGGACGTTAAGCCATGACCCAGTGTGCGGGAGAGCCATACCCTGTGCACGTTAAAGAACACACTGGATGGCCTTGACGGGAGGCTACCATCTGTCTCCCAACAGCTGTTCCAGTGGGTCCCCTCCCCCAACATTCTCTGAGCCTTCGGGGTCCATGTGACCTGGCCATTTAGCCCATGGTGTGGAAAAAGGTGCCGCTCAGAGGTAAAACAACCCAACCCAACCCGAACCTACGATGTTCAGATTACGAACCTGGCGCAGTACCGCCTCGCCCAACCCACAACTTCACTCTAAAGTAATTAATATCTCAATTAACCAATGATCTATGAGCCGCTATTTCGTCCAAATATGATTTTTCTAAATCCATATTACACAACTATCAGATTTGATGACTTCCCTGATGTTGGCACATGCATTAATTGCCTACACGTTCTTTTAGTGCACAGAACAAACTAAAAGTGACTTTTCAAAAACTATAACTCTCTTTATCAGGTCTTGAAATTTTTAGGGCGGGGTCGGTACCGCACCAGGCTCGTAACCTGCAGTTCCTAGGTTCGAATCCCGCCTGGGCCAGCGTTGAGATTTATCTACACAAAACTCCCTACCCTGCCCTCGATCTGTAGGGGACACCGATGGAATTGGAAAGGCCACCGTCCGTTAGATGAGATATTAAGCCGTGATTCCGTGTGAGGGAGAGACATACCCTGTGCACGTTAAAGAATAGGCTGGATGGCATTGACGGTACACTGACATCTGTCTCCTAACAGGCACCAGTGGTTCCCTTTCCCCCAAATTTCTCAGAGCCCTCGGAGCCCTTGTAACATGGTCATTTAGCCCATTGTGTGCAAAACAAAGTGACGCTCAGATGTAAAACAACCCAACCTGCTTAATATCACATAATATCTCTAATTATCTCCATGAATATAATCTTCACCAGCACCAAACCAACGATTCACAGTTGGAATTGGATCAAAGCTATTGGGGCGGGGGTGGCTCAGTCGGTAGCGCGCCAGGCTCGTAATCTGTATTTCCCAGGTTCGAGTCCCAGCTGGGTCAGCGTTGAGATTTATCTCCGCAAAATTCCCCGCCCTGCCCACGGTCAGTAGGGGACACCGATGGACTTGGAAAGGCCGCCGTCCGTCGGATGGGACGTTAAGCCGTGGCCCTTGTGCGGGAAAGCCATACCCTGTGCACGTTAAAGAACACGCTGGATGGCCCTGACGGGAGGCTACCATCTGTCTCCCAACAGTTGTTCCAGTGGGTCCCCTCCCCGAACCTTCTCTGAGCCTTCGGGGTCCATGTGACCTGGCTATTTAGCCCATTGTGTGCAAAACAGTGCCGCTCAGAGGTAAAACAACCCAACCCAACGGATCAAAGCTATTCAATGATATGCCCTCCAAATTTATCTCCATAATTATGACCAGTCTTTCTTGTCCATACAAATACGTATTGACTTCAATGAGAACATAACTTAAGTCTTAACTTCAGTGAGAAAAACATAATCTTCCACCTTCGTTTAAAAGTTGGGTTGTCTTACTTCTCAGAGGAATATGATTGCACAATATGGGCTAAATGGCCAAGTCACAAGTACCCCGAAGGCTTAGAGGTTGGGGGAGAGGACATTTTTCTTCTTATCTTAATCATCTTGAAATTCAGCAAGGTTGGCCTCTTGAGACATCTGACTAAGGAATAATATTTCGTGTTGAACATATTCTTTTCTTCCCAAAATGTGGAGGTTTTTTTCCTGTCAGTTGATTTGCAAGGGTTGGGTTGTTTGACCTCTGAACGGCACTTTTTTTGCACACAATGGGCTAAATGGCCAGGTCACATGGACCCCGAAGGCTCAGAGAAGGATGGGGGAGGGTACCCACTCCCGTCAAGGCCATCCAGCGTGTTCTTTAAAGTGCACAGGGTATGGCTCTCCTGCACACGGGGCCACGGCTTAACCTCCCATCCGATGGACGGCGTTCTTTCCAAGCCATAGGTGTCTCCTACTGACCGTGGGCAGGGCGGGGAATTTTTTCGGAGATAAATCTCAACGCTGATCCAGCTGGGACTCGAACCTCGGAACAACAGATTACGAGCCTGGCGCGCTACCGACTGAGCCACCCCCGCCCTGAAGTAGAGGAGACCCAGAAGCATTAGAGTGACAGGAAAAGAGTGCAAAGACATGAAAGTCTCCCATAAAGGCTATTCAGCATATTCTTTAACGTGCACATGGTATGGCTCTTACGCGCGCAGTATCACGCCTTAAGTCCCACCCGAAATACGGCGCCTTTCCAAGCCCATCTGTGTCCCTTAGACTGTGGCAGGGCGAAAAGTTTCGCGGAGATAAATCTCAATGCTAGCCCAGCTGGAACTCGAACCTAGGAACTGAATCTTACGATCCTGGCGTGCTACCGACTAAGCCACCCCCGTCCCCTCTCGTTAAAGGCGTGAACCTATAAATACATCGCTCCCACTTGTTTCCTAAAAAAGACGACCTTTTTCACATACACGTTTGAAGTGGGTGTTAGAAACTTCCGATCTCCTGGTTTCATTTCTCGCAAGACTTGCAGTTTTATTTCTTTCTCTAAAAGGAGAGTACGAAAAAAAAAACTAGAGAGCAAATAAGTTCTTAAAAACATGGCGGAAAGTGGGTCCCCTCCCCCAAACTTCTCTGAGCCTTCGGGGTCCATGTGACCTGGCCATTTAGCCCATAGCACTTTTTTGCACACCATGGGCTAAATGGCCAGGTCACATGGACCCCGAAGACTCAGAGAAGGTTGGGGGAGGGGACCCACTGGAACAGCTGTTGGGAGACAGATGGTAGCCTCCCGTCAAGGCCATCCAACGTGTTCTTTAACGTGCACAGGGTATGGCTCTCCCATACCCGGGGCCACGGCTTAACGTCCCATCCGACGGACGGCGGCCTTTCCAAGCCCATCGGTGTCCCCTACTGACCGTGGGCAGGGTGGGGAATTTTGCGCTGATAAATCTCAACGCTGACCCAGCTGGGACACGAACCTGAGAATACAGATTACGAGCCAGGCGCGCTACCGACTGAGCCACCCCCGCTCCTGACGGAAATAAGGAGGTTGACTTAGTCGGTCTCAAGTGAAAAGAAAAATCCACCAGTCTGCGAGGGCATTAATCATTAACTTTCAGTCTTCCAGTAAAATGCAGTCATTGCGCATGGGAAAGAGAGATTTCAATCCTTGCTTTTTATTTTAATTCAGAAATACTAAGTATTTTTTCCTAATCGAAAACTTTGGGATATATTTTTACAGTCATAATATGTTCTCGCATAAGAAACCGAAACTGAAAGTGATCACAGATAAAAAATGTTACTCTTCAAAAATGTCCATGTTAGGTCAATGGGAATATATCTTCCACGCTCTTAAAACTTCTAAAACATGCATTTCAATTGGGCTGGATTGACTCAGTCGGTAGCGCTCCAGGTTTTGTAATCTGCAGTTCACAGGTTCGAGTTCCACTTCGGCCAGGGTTGATATTTATCTCTGATACAACCCCACTGACTGTGGTCGGTCATCGGTCATTAGGGGTCAGTAGTCTCCAAGTTCAGGAGAGCCATAATCTGAACATGTTAGAAAACAAGCTGGATGGCTACCATCTGCATCCTAACCAAGCTAGATGGCTACCATCTGTATCCTAAACAAGCTGGATGGCTACCATCTGTATCCTAAACAAGCTGGATGGCTACCATCTGTATCCTAAACAAGCTGAATGGCTACCATCTGTATCCTAAACAAGCTGGATGGCTACCATCTGTATCCTAAAATAGCTGGATGGCTACCATCTGTATCCTAAACAAGCTGAATGGCTACCATCTGTATCCTAACCAAGCTGGATGGCTACCATCTGTATCCTAAACAAGCTGGATGGCTACCATCTGTATCCTAAACAAGCTGGATGGCTACCATCTGTACCCTAAACAAGCTGGATGGCTACCATCTGTATCCTAAACAAGCTGGATGGCTACCATCTGTATCCTAAACAAACTGGATGGCTACCATCTGTATCCTAAACAAGCTGGATGGCTACCATCTGTATCCTAAACAAGCTGAATGGCTACCATCTGTATCCTAAAAAGCTGGATGGCTACCATCTGTATCCTAAACAAGCTGGATGGCTACCATCTGTATCCTAAACAAGCTCTATGGCTACCATCTGTATCCTAAACAAACTGGATGGCTACCATCTGAATCCTAAACAAGCTGGATGGCTACCATCTGTATCCTAATAGCTGTCCAATGTGTCCCCATACCTTAATTTTCTCTGAATCTTTTTGGGGTCCTTGTGACTTGGCAATTTAGCACATTGAGTGCAAAAAGAAGTGCCGCTCAGAGGTAAAACAACCCAAAATCTGAAATTTATTGAAACTTAATAAGTATTGCTTCAAATCATTTAATAGAAACAATAAAGTTTGTGTTAAATTTTTCTGTCCTCCGTAACTCTTTTGATAATGAACGAATATTATTGAAAATCGATTTTTAAATAGATTTGATTAGGAACTTTAATTTACCTTCAATCAGATATTTCCATTAAACGCATGTTTTAGAAGTTATAGTGATTTGAAGTTATATTCCCATTAACATGGAAATGATCTAATGCTTAGGTAGCACAGTGAATTTATTTAGTTTACGTATAAACTTTAATAAATCTTTCAGTTATACTTTCAAAATGCTGATAGTTGATGAAAACACTCAATTAAATATCCGACAGAGGTCACGTGACCTTTGGGTCGTTTCGGGTCACTTCCGGTTTGTTCTTGGGTCAATTCCAGATCTTTTGGGACCTGTTGGGACGTTTTTTACAATGTGGACCACTGGGTCATCAGGGGTCATTTTCGGTGTTTTTGGGGTATTTCCGGTTTTTGGGTGGGTCACGTGAGAGGAGGTTGTTGTTGTTGGGTTGTTTACCTCTGAGCGGCACTTTTTTGCACACCATAGGCTAAATGGCCAGGTCACATGGACCCCAAAGGCTCAGAGAAGGTTGGGGGAGGGGACCCACTGGAACAGCTGTTAGGAGACAGATGGTAGCCTCCCGTCAAGGCCATCCAGCGTGTTCTTTAACGTGTACAGGGTATGACTCTCCCTCACGCGGGACCATGGCTTAACGTCCCATCCGACGGACGGCGGCCTTTCCAAGCCCATCGGTGTCCCCTACTGACCGTGAGCAGGGCGGAGAATTTTGCGGAGATAAATCTCAACGCTGACCCAGCTGGGACTCGAACCTGGGAACTACAGATTACGAGCCTGGCGCGCTACCGACTGAGCCACCCCCGCCCCGTGAGAGGAGGTGTGTAAATCGTATTTGACTACCGGTTAATATAAAGAAGAGTTAAGCAAGGATCACTGAGAAGAAATGAAGACAGCGTGACAAATCCGAATCAGAAAATCGAAGTGTCACTTTTAAAGCACTCACAAATCGCTTCTTTGCGCGAGTCTTCGCTGGATGCTTTATTGCATCTTCGCTGGATGCTTTATTGCATCTTCGCTGGATGCTTTATTGCTGGTGATAAGAGAGTGCTTTGGAATGCTTTCAATACAACGATTGTCGATCTTCATTCCACTTGTCTCGATGTTCTTACCTCCTTCGATGATCTCTGCCTCCTTCGGATCGAATTTACAGTTCTATCTTGAGATCTACCACGCGAGGTAATGCTCAGAAATCTTCACAAATAATCGATTGCTCCATGAGTGACGAAATAAGACCAGATGGTTTCTGTTATTCTGTTGCTTTCTTTACGGAGGTACAGTCGCACAAAAAAGTATCCGAACACTATGGTTGATTACAGAATTCGGAAAAAATATCTGGCAACGATTGTTTTAGAAATTAGTGATCTAGCAACCTTCGTGTCACGTGACACGAAAGTTGCCAGATCACTAATTTCTACAACAATCGTTGCCAGATATTTTTTCTGAATTCTGTAATCAACCGGAGTGTTCGGATATTTTTTAATATATATAATGCGTATGAATATATTAGTCTAATAATATAGGTCTGTAAATGGTAGCTAGGTAGTCACTGGAAGGAGAGCTATGCACCAATCCCCTGTGATGATGCATAGAACCGGCCAGGCCTAGCACCTAATGTCCGACCCCGCCTTCTGGTGGTGCGGACCGTTAGTACCTTTCAAAAGAGATACTCTCTTGTGGAAGTGAACGGAAGGGGAGGGCTGCCAGATTAGTGTGGCTTACTGATCTGGACAACTATGGCTACTTTTCTTTTTTTTCTACCCTGCTGAGGAGTGGTCAACCACACAGGGTCCTGGTGCTGACCATATAAACCTACTGGACAGGACAGATATATGGCTCTGAGCTTGATTATGGATCCTGATTTTGCTGCACTGGTGGACTTCTGTGGAGGGAAAATCTTCCGCTGTGTTTTCTGTTTGTTTGTGGGTTGACAGCCCCAAGTGAATAGATTCACAGGATATGTTTATCAGCTGGTGGATAATCCTGAGCAGAAGTCATCGCAGGCACCTGAACTCTTTGCTTCTATTGGCATCGTCAAATTCTACGTTGGAGGAAATCTTCCAGTGTAGATGGCTTCAGCCTTTAGTAGAGTGGGGGAACGGGTTTTTGCCCCATGTCTGCGATTAGGGGGCTGTTTGATATTGTCGGCATTCCCTCTCTCAATAAACATAGTTCTTTAAACATCCCACTAACCATTTTCCCTCCATAGGTAGTTGGAATGTGAGGACTCTGCACAGAGCTTTTTCTCTTGATGTCCTCACACAAGAATTCCACCATTATAATTTAGATATTCTTGGCTTGCAAGAGACCAGATGGACAGATAAAGGTCAGATTCTTAAAAATAATCTTAAATTTCTCTTTTCAGGGAAGGACGACAATAAGCATCACCAAGGAGTGGGTCTGCTTCTTAGCAGACATGCTAGTGATGCTCTTCTAGGATATGAGTGCATTAATGAAAGGTTTCTTACAGCAAAATTTCAGACAAGCGTTAAAGACTTGAATGTTATCTGCTGTTATGCCCCCACTGAGGATGCCGATGAGGATGAGAAGGATAGGTTTTTATGAACAACTTCAGGATATTTCGAATTCTGTCAAGAAAGGAGATATTACCCTTGTTCTTGGTGACTTCAATGCCAAAGTTGGTACTGACTCTGACCTTTGGGGAGGAGTAATAGGCCCTTTTGGTATTGGTAGCTGCAATGGCAATGGGCAACGTCTCCTACAGGTAAGTAAACTCAATGGTTTCAGAATAACTAACACTTATTACAAACACCGCGACATACATAAGTACACATGGGTTTCACCTGATGGGCTGCATAGGAATATGATTGATTATATATTAATTAACAGCAAATGGGCTAGTTCTGTTAGGAATACCAGGGCATATAGGGGAGCTGAAATTGGATCTGACCATTACCTTGTTAAAAGTGTGTTGCAACTTAAACTTAAAAAGTGTTGTGCTAGGGTTAAAAAATTTACTTTTAATACTGAAGCTCTGAAAGATCCAGTTATAGCCAAAGCTTACCATGATAGGTTACTTAGTCATTATGACAGTCATGGTTTGCTTACTACTGAAGTTGAGGAACAATGGGATCATTTTAAACAGGCTTTTTTGGACACTAACAGTATTCTTTTAGGAAAAAAGGAGCAGAAGAGGCAGAATTATCTAAGTGATAAGGCACTTGAGCTTATTTCGGAAAGAAAGAACTGCAGAAATGTCTTTAATCAATACCCTACTAGTCCTAATAGAAAGCATTACAGAGAACTTAATTAACGTGTAAAAGATCAGTTAGCTGCTGATAAGAATCTTTGGCTTGATGGTTTGGCTGACAAAGCCGAGGAAGCAGTTAGACAGCACAACAGCAGAGAGCTGTACTAGATAGTTAATGTTTTATGTGGTAGAAAACGGACAGGCATACAAGGATTGAAGGATAAACAAGGTAAGGTTATAGAAGGGGAGGATTCTGTCATGGCTAGGTGGGCTGAGCATTTCAGTGATGTTCTAAACAATGTAGTTGGTTCTGCTCCCATTGTTTGCAGTGATGATGAATGCATTGGTGGCTTTAATGTTGGCCCTATAACACAATCTGAAGTTATTTTGGCTGTTTCCAAACTTAAACTACATAAATCCCCAAGGGTAGATGAAATTACTACCGAAATGCTTAGAGCTGGGAATGTTTCGGTTACCACTTGGATGACTGAAATTCTGAATATCTTTTATGATAAAGGCATGGTCCCTAAGGATTTTACCAGAGCTGTTTTATCCCTATTTTCAAAAAAGGTGATCGCAGTTCTTGTGATATCTATAGGGGTATCAGCCTACTCTCTGTTCCAGGTAAAGTTCTTTCCATGATTGTGCTTAATAGAATTAAGAATCTGGTTGACAGTCAATTGCGTGATGAGCAATGTGGATTCAGAAGAGGTAGGGGATGTGTGGATCAGATATTTTCACTTAGGCAGATTCTTGAGAAATGTTTAGAGTTTCAGAAACCTTTGGTTGCTAGCTTTGTTGATTTCAAAAAGGCTTTCGACTCTGTTGATCGTCATAATTTGTGGTTGATTGTGAGATCATATGGTATACCAGACAAGTTAGTTAACATAATGAAAGCTCTCTATAATAACACTGAGTCGTGTGTGAGAGTTGGTAAGGCTTGTAGCAATTGGTTTAGCATTACTTCTGGTGTTCGACAAGGGTGCATTTTGTCTCCTTTTCTCTTTAGCTTGGTTATTGATTATGTTATGCGAAATTCACTTCAAGGGAAAGATTTTGGCCTTAAATGGGCTGGAGATACGAAAATTTCTGATTTATATTATGCTGATGATTTAGCCCTTTTGGCAAATGATGTTGATGAGATGAACTCTTTCATTCGAGCTGTTGATGAGACTGGTAGTAGAGTAGGTTTGGTTATAAACAGAGAGAAAACTAAAGTGATGAAAATTGGTCAGGCAGGCTGTGATTCAGTTAATCTGAATGGTTGCAGTCTTGAGCAGGTGTCACAGTTTAATTATCTTGGGAGCTATGTAACAGATAATGGTGATGTGCGGCATGAGATTAACAGACGAATAGGGATTGCTGCCGGGACTTTTAAGAATCTATGGAGAGTGTGGAGAAATAGGTGTATACACCTAAAGACTAAAATTAGACTGTATAATAGTTTGGTTCTTTCTAGAGTTAGTTATGGTAGTGAAACTTGGACACTTTGTAAACAAGATAACAGGAAACTTGATGCTTTTGATTCCAGATGCTTACGCAGTATCTTGGGCATTAGGTGGTTCAACTTTGTAACTAATGATGAGGTTAGGCAAAGGAGTTTGCAACCTCCTTTAAGCAGCATATTGTGCAGAGAGAGACTCCGTTGGTTTGGCCATGTTGCCCGTATGAATAATTATAGATTGGCGAATAGGGTTATGAACAGTGTGCCTAAAGGCCTCAGAAAGAAGGGGAGACCTAGGATGCGGTGGGCAGACAATGTCAAACAGGACCTTGTTAGAATTGGTGTGCAGTGGCCAGATGCAGTAGATGTAGCTCAGGATAGATTTGCTTGGAGAACTAAATTGCACGGTCTGGTTGGACCTCCGTAGCCCATGGCTGCTTGATGATGATGATGATGATGATGATGATGATGATGATGATGATGATGATGATGATGATGATGATGATGATGATGATGATGAATATATAATGCAATGAATATGGAGCGTGTGCAGTTACCGTTCAAGCAAACTGGAGTGGTTGCGGTTAATGTTAACAGCACATTGGATCGTGTGAGCTCACAAAAACCTGGATCGTGTGGGCTCACTCACGGAAATATTGAGCGTGTGCAGTTACCGTTCACAGCAAACTGGAGCGTGTGCAGTAACCGCACACTCTCCAGTTTGCTGTGAACGGTAACTGGAGCGTGTACAGTTGCTGTACACGCTCCAAATATTTTTTCTAAATTCTGTAATCACGTGACACGAAGGTTGCCAGATCACTAATTTCTAAAAAAATATCGTTGTCAGATATTTTTTTTCTGAATTCTGTAATCAACCGTAATGTTCGGATATTTTTTTGAGCGACTGTACTTTAAAAAACTACGGTACTTCAAAGGAGCATTATATGAAATTTAAGGAATGTGATAATGAATGGGAGGGTGAATTGAATAGCTATGATAATAAATAGGAAGGAAATTGTGAGGAAAATTGTGGGATGGAAATGGAGGGAAATTCAATTTTTTGATAATTGGGATGAAAGTACTGTGAAAACGAACGGAAGGGAAAATTCAAGAACTGTGGTGGAGACATGGAGACAGGCGATGGAGACATGGAGACATTAAGAACATGGCGGAAATAAGGAAGATTTGTGATGAAAAATCATATATGATAATGAATAAAGAAGAATATTCAAGCTATGGTAACAAATGGGAGGTACAAATTCAAGAACTGTGATGATTGGGTTGTTTTACCTCTGAGCGGCACTTTTTTGCACACCATGGGCTAAATGGCCAGGTCACAAGGACCCCAAAGACTCAGAAATGGTTGGGGGAGGGGAATCACTGCAACAGCTGTTGGTAGACAGATGGTAGCCTACCGTCAAGGCCATCCAGTGTGTTCTTTAACGTGCACAGGGTATGGCTCTCCCGCACACGGGGCCACGGCTTAACGTCCCATCCGACGGACGGTGGCCTTTCCAAGCCCATCGGTGTCCACTACTGACCGTGGCAGGGAATTTTGCGGGAGATAAATCTCAACGCTGACCCAGCTGGGACTCGAACCTGGGAACTACAGATTATGAGCCTGGCGCGCTACCGACTGAGCCACCCCCGCCCCAAGACATATAGGAAATGTTATTGTGAAGGTTCAGAGAAGTTACATAGACTCAGAGACGTTATGTAGAAGACATACAGAAACTATTATTTTGATTACTCAGGGTACTTATATATTTGGAGAAGTTAAACAGAAGAAGAATAGAGGAATTGTTATTTTGTTGAAGATAGCGGAACATTATTACCTCAGAAATTTGGAATCGGAACAAAAGAATTATTTTCCAACGGCGTAAAAAGTGAAACGGAAACATTTGAACCAAACAAATTGTAATGTGATAAGATCCAGATCAAAACCGAAATTGTAATTTCATCAACTGCTCTGTTATACTGAAGATTTCAAAATAAAATCGTATGAAAATAAAGAATTAAAATTAATTATTACTCACATTTTCAACCTCCGACATTTTCGGTAGATAATCCAATTCACGGAATATTTACAAAGAGAAAAACTATGTGACTTGTAAACTCAACGCCATTTTTTCTTAACCCTGTAACGGATCTCACACAGAGTCGTTGTCTTCTTTAATATGTTACACTTATCTTTTTTTAAGTTCCCGTAGAAAGATAACAACAGCTGGGAAAACGAATTGCTCTATTGACTCAGTGAGATTACGAAGTGCAGTGCTGACGACAGGGTTATCTCATTCAGTCGGGTTGTGGCAGTTGAGGAACGCCGACTTTGCTGCCGTACCTGGTTAACGAAACAAAACCAATCATTCGACCAATAAGGAATGAGATTTGAAAACTAGCAACTGTTCAATATGATTAAATATTAGCATCTTGACCAGTGTGATTAATTTATGAAAATATTCTACTCAGACTCCTCTGTTTATATGGGGCTGGGGTGGCTCAGTCGGTAGCGCGCCAGGCTCGTAATTTGTAGTTCCCAGGTTCGAGTCCCAGCTGGGTCAGCGTTGAGATTTATCTCCGAAAAATTCCCCACCCTGCCCACGGTCAGTAGGGGACACCGATGGGCTTGGAAAGGCCGCCGTCCGTCGGATGGGACGTTAAGTCGTGGCCCCGTGTTCGGGTGAGCCATACCCTGTGCACGTTAAAGAACACGCTAGATGGCCTTGACGGGAGGCTACCATCTGTCTCCCAACAGCTGTTCCAGTGGGTCCCCTCCCCCAACCTTCTCTGAGCCTTCGGGGTCCAAGTGACCTGGCCATTTAGCCCATGGTGTGCAAAAAAGTGCCGCTCACATGTAAAACAACCCAACCTGGATACATGCTCACTCCCCTCTCCCCATGTTTTGTCAGTGGGATGTTAATTTCGATCTGCAACTTTTAAAGTACGGTCTCAAAAAAGTATCCGAACACTATGGTTGATTACAGAGTTCAGAAAAACTATCTGGCAAACGATTTTTTTAGAAATTAGTGATCTGGCAACCTTTATGTCACGTGACACGAAGGTTGCCAGATCACTAATTTCTAAAAGAATCGCTGCCAGATATTTATTCTGAACTCTGTATCACGATGGTTGCCAGATCACTAATTTCTAAAAATATCGTTGCCAGATATTTTTTCTGAACTCTGTAATCAACCCTAGTGTTAGGATACTTTTTTGAGAGACTGTAAACGTTTTATGACAAAACGTGGCTGAGAATAATTTAGTTCTCAATCAAAACTATCCAAATCTTGATTTCCTTGTTTTCTTTGCTTCCTTTGTGAATGGGGGCGGGGGTGGCTCAATCGGTAGCGCGCCAGACTCGTAATCTGTAGTTCCCAGGTTCGAGTCCCAGCTGAGTCAGCGCTGAGATTTCTCTCCGAAAAATTCCCCGCCCTGCCCACGGTCAGTAGGGGACACCGATGGGCTTGGAAAGGCCGCCGTCCGTCGGATGGGACGTTAAGCCGTGGCCACGTGTGCGGGAGAGCCATACCCTGTGCACGTTAAAGAACACGCTGGATGGTCTTGACGGGAGGCTACCATCTGTCTCCCAACAGTTGTTCCAGTGGATCCCCTCCCCCAACCTTCTCTGAGCCTTCGGGGTCCAAGTGACCTGGCCATTTAGCCCATGGTGTGCAAAAAATTGCCGCTCACAGGTAAAACAACCCAACAACCCTTTGTGAATGGGACAGTCGTGACAGAGCATCCCATTACTTGAAGAAAACTTGGCCAATACGTAATTGGAAAGTGGGTGCAAAACATTTACAGAAACAGAGACTTATAACTTATATGGACGTGATCCTTCCTCCCCTTGAAATAATACTGGGACTTATGAAGCAATTTGTCAAGGCAATGGATAAATATGGTAGAGGATTTGCCTACCTAACAACAAAATTCCCCCGTCTTCCAGAAACAAAGATAAAAGAGGGCGTGTTTGTTGGCCCTCAAATAAGACAGTTGAAGAAAGATGTGATTTGGGTTTGGTTTGTTTTACCTCTGAGCGGCACTTTTTTGCACACCATGGGCTAAATGGCCAGGTTACATGGACCCCGAAGGCTCAGAAAAGGTTGGGTGATGGGACCCACTGGAATAGCTGTTGGGAGACAGACGGTAGCCTCCCGTCAAGGCCATCCAGCGTGTTCTTTAACGTGCACAGGGTATGGCTCTCCCGCACACAGGGCCACGGCTTAACGTCCCATCCGACGGACGGCGGCCTTTCCAAGCCCATCGGTGTCCCCTACTGACCGTGGGCAGGACGGGGAATTTTTGCGGAGATAAATCTCAACGCTGACCCAGCTGGGACTCGAACCTGGGAACTACAAATTACGAGCCTGGCGCGCTACCGACTGAGCCACCCTCGCCCCTGTCATGGTGAAGTTTCACTCTTTTGAACTGGGCGAAACATTTTTCGCGTCCCTCGGAAAATCACTCTCAAGCGGATTTGACTGAGATTTTTTTTTTAATCCTTTCCAAAAGGAAAACCACAGGGATGCGATTGTCGTGGCGTGCGGTATCACGATAAGATGGAAGTCACTCTATTTCGCATAAGAAAAAGTTTATATATCTTTTTAAATAATTTTCATCAGCGTGGGTCTCAAAAATCTCGAATTATTTCCACCAGAATATTAATTTTTTTTTTCCACGTTTCAGAAGTATGCGATGCATTTGTGAATATTTGTTTATTGGAAATCGCTGAGTTCGGCACCTCTTGTTTTCTAGATTCTCACTCCGACCTCTATTTGACCTTGAACGCGACACCGGATCAAAAAATCCTTCTTATTTCTGAGTTCTACTGCCTGAAATAGCCCTATTCACCAGTTTTTTAGCTCTCCAGCACCGATATATCTAAATTTGACCTTTGATTTCGAAGGACCCATCGCATCCAAAATTTGTATAACTTTTTAGATCACTCAAAACACCTCCAGGTACCACTTTTAGCCCTCTAACATTGGTAGATCTATATTTGACCTCGAAGGATTCAGTACATCCCAAATTTGACAACATTTCTGAGATCTACGACTCAAAATACCCCCCATGAACCAATGTTTTAGCTCTCTAGCACTAATAAATCTAATTTTGACCTCGAAAGACCCTCCGGATCCAAAGTTTCGTAACGTTTCTTATTCTACAATCCGAAACACTCCCAGACACCAAATGTCACGCTTCTAGCACTGTATATCATGTTTTGAATTGTGTGACCTCCATTAGACATTAAAGAGCAGGTCAGAGGTCAAGCGAAATTTTGGATTTATCCCGAGATCTAGGACCACGATAACTCCTGAATGCAAATTATCAGAGCTCTCCCATTTCTGTATCATAATTAAAATTAGAGTTGGGTGGGGTTGTTTTACCTCTGAGCGGCGCTTTTTTGCACACCATGGGCTAACTGGCCAGGTCACATGGACCCCGAAGGCTCAGAGAAGGTTGGGGGAGAGGACCCACTGGAATAAGCTGTTGGGAGACAGATGGTAGCCTCCCGTCAAGGCCATCCAGCGTGTTCTTTAACGTGCACAGAGTATGGCTCTCCCGCACACGGGGTCACGGCTTAACATCCCATCCGACGGACGGCGGCCTTTCCAAGCCCATCGGTGTCCCCTACTGACCGTGGGCAGGGCGCGGAATTTTGCGGAGAAAAATATTAACGCTGACCCAGCAGGACAGCTGTTGGGAGACAGATGGTAGCCTCCCGTCAAGGCCATCCAGCGTGTTCTTTAACGTGCACAGGGTATGGCTCTCCCGCACACGGGGCCACGGCTTAACGTCCCATCCGACTTAAAATTAGAGTGATCCCCTGTCGGTTAGTCAGCTGTCAGTCAATCACTCATAATCGTTTATTTGTTTATTAGTCGATTATGATTGATTGATGGCTGACTGATTAACTAAAAAATTGAGTGACAGAGGATCACGCTAATTCTAACTGTGAAGCAAAAAGAGTAGAGTCTGAAAATTTGCACTTAGGGGTTATCGTAGACCTCGGAAAAAATCCGAAATTTAATCTCCGACATGTTTATCGTGATCAATGAGTGCTAGAAACGTGAAAATTGCTGCCTGGAAGGAGGACCGGATGTAGGGGGGCGTGTCCTCCCCCCTCCCCTTCAGACAGTTAATAAATGGTAAAAAAGGTTACGAAACTTATTCATGCATTTTTCAAGAACGTTTTTAAACATCTGTAGATTGGGTTGTTTTACCTCTGAGCGGCACTTTTTTGCACACCATGGGTTAAATTGCCAGGTCACATGGACCCCGAAGGCTCAGAGAAGGTTGGGGGAGGGGACCCACTGGAACAGCTGTTGGGAGACAGATGGTAGCCTCCCGTCAAGGCCATCCAGCGTGTTCTTTAACGTGCACAGGGTATGTCTCTCCCGCACACGGGGCCACGGCTTAACGTCCCATCCGACGGACGGCCGCCTTTCCAAGCCCATCGGTGTCCCCTACTGACCGTGGGTAGGGCGGGGAATTTTGCGGAGATAAATCTCAACGCTGACTCAGCTGGGACTCGAACCTGGGAACTACAGATTACGAGCCTGGCGCGCTACCGACTGAGACACCCCCGCCCAAACATCTGTAGAAAGAAGGGGGAAAGTAATACTGCATTGGAAATTCAATCTCATTTACATTTTTTTTTGCTCGACTGTGTTCTCAGGGATCTCACCCCCCCCCCCTCGACTTTTTTCTAGATCCGAGCCTCTCTGGGAGTGTTTCGGGTTATTGATGTCGCAAACGTTATGAAACTTCGAATATGGAAGGTCCTTTAAAGTCAAAGGTCAAATTTAGATCTACCGGGGCTAGAGTGCTGAAAATTGGTTCCAGCGGAATATTTTGGGGGTGTAGATGTCAGAAACCTAGTGAACTTTTGATTGCGATGGGTACTTGGCGGTCAAAGGCTATATGCAGATACTGGCTATAGAGGGCTAAAAATTGGTGCTTGCGGTATTTTGAGACGTAAACACCACTGCTGCAGACATAAAAATTGGCAAATTACAATAAAAAAATTTTTAATTCAGGCTATAGAACTCAGAAAAAAGAGAAATTTTCATATCAGGTAATCGTGCAGTCGTGTTAGCAGAATACGACAGCGAAGATACTTTCAGAAAAATATGAGAGCAATAGAAAATAGCAAAAATATGAGAAAAATAGAGGATTTATTCTTTACAAGCAAGCAAATAATCTCATGATGATGATCGCTGTGAAATCAAAAGAGGAGGCTCTGTTCTTTATTAGCACATTACCACATAATGATCTTTGAGAAATGAGAACAATAGGCTCTACTCTTTAGAAGCACATAATCGCATGATGAGAGATGTAAAATCAAAAGAACAGGCTCTACTCTTTACAAGCTAATAGTCGCATGATGATCGTTGAGAAATCAAAAGAGGAGGCTCTGCTCTTTCCAAGCACGTAATCGGATGATGATCGCTGTAAAATCAAAAGTACAGGTTCTATTTTTTACAAGCAAGTAATCCGATGATGATCACTGTGAAATCAAAAGAGGAGACTAATATTTATAGGCATATAACCGCATGACGATTGCTGTGAAATAAAAAAAAAAGGGGCTTTACTCTTTAGAAGCAAATAATCGCATGGTGATCGCTGAGAAATCAAAAGAGGCTCTACCCTTCACAATCAAATAATCGCATGACGATGATCGCTGAGAAATCAAAACAAGAGGCTCTGCTTTTTAGAAGCACATAGTCGGACGATGATAGATGTATAATCGAAAGAAAAGGCTCTACTCTTTAGAAGCACATAACCGCATTATGAGAGATGTAAAATCAAAAGAAGAGGCTCTACTCTTTACAAGCATGTAATCGCATGATGATCATTGTGAAATCAAAATAAGAGACTCTACTCTTTACAGGCACATAATAGCATGATGATTGCTGCGAAATCGAAAAAGAAGCTATATTCTTTACAAGAAAATAATCGCATAATGATAATCGCTGTAAAATCGAAAGAAGAAGCTCTCTTCTATACAAGTACATAATCTCATGGTGATTACTCTAAAATCAAAAGAACACGCAGTACTATTTACAAGCACATATTAGCATGATAATCGCTGTGAAATCAAAAGAAGAGGCTGTACTCTTTGCAACCACATAATCGCATGATGAGCGCTGAGAAATCAAACAAAGAGGCTTTACTATTTAGAAGAACATAATCGCATTATGTTCGCTGAGATATCAAAAGATGCAGCTCTACACTTTACAAGCATATAATCGCATGATGATGATCACTGTGAAATCAAAAGAGGAGATTCTACACTTTACAGCATATAATCGCATGATGATGATCACTGTGAAATGAAAAGAGGAGATTCTACACTTTACAAGCATATAATCGCATGATGATGATGATCACTGTGAAATCAAAAGAGAGGCTCTACTCTTTACAGACAGATAATCTCATGATGATCGCTGTAAAATCTAAAGAACAGGCTGTACTCTTTACAAGCACGTAATCGCATGATGATCTCTGTGAAATCAAAAGAAGAGACTATTATATACAGGCATATAATCGCATGATGATCTCTGTGAAATCAAAAGAAGAGACTATTATATACAGGCATATAATCGCATGATGATTGCTGTGAAACCAAAATAAGAGTCTCTACTCTTTACAAGCAAATAATCGCATGATGATCGCTTAGAATCAAAAGAAGAGGCTCTACTTTTTACAAGTACGTAATCGCATGATGATCGCAGCGAAATCAAAAGAGACTCTACTCTTTACAAGGAAATAAACGCATGATGATGGTGATCGCTGACAAATCACAAGAAGAGTCTCTACTCTTTACAAGCACGTAATCGCATGCCGATTACTGTGATATGAAAAGAAGTGACTCTACTCTGTACAGGCACATAATCGCATAATGATTGCTGTGAAATTAAAAGAAGAGACTCTACTCTTTACAAGCACGTAATTGCATGATGATCACTGTGAAATAAAAAAAAGACTCTACTCTTTACAAGCACGTAATCGCATGCCGATTACTGTGATATCAAAAGAAGTGACTCTACTCTGTACAGGCACATAATCACATAATGATTGCTGTGAAATTAAAAGAAGAGAATCTACTCTTTACAAGCACGTAATTGCATGATGAACGCTGAGAAATGAAAAGAAGACGCTTTACATGCATATAATCGCATAATTATGATCGCAGTGAAATCAAGAGAAGAGTTTCTGCTCTTTACAAGCACATAATCGCATGATGATTGCTTTGAAATCAAAAGAAGAGTCTATACTCCTTACAAGCACATAATCGTATAATGATGATCACTGTGAAATCAAAAGAGGAGATTCTACACTTTACAAGCATATAATCGCATGATGATGATGATCACTGTGAAATCAAAAGAGAGGCTCTACTCTTTACAGGCAGATAATCTCATGATGATCGCTGTAAAATCAAAAGAACAGGCTGTACTCTTTACAAGCACGTAATTGCATGATGATCTCTGTGAAATCAAAAGAAGACACTATTATATACAGGCATACAATCGCATGATGATTGCTGTGAAATCAAAATAAGAGTCTCTACTCTTTTCAAGCAAATAATCGCATGATGATCGCTTAGAAATCAAAAGAAGAGGCTCTACTTTTTACAAGTACGTAATCGCATGATGATCGCAGCGAAATCAAAAGAGACCCTACTCTTTACAAGCAAATAAACGCATGATGATGATGATCGCTGACAAATCACAAGAAGAGTCTCTACTCTTTACAAGCACGTAATCGCATGCCGATTACTGTGATATGAAAAGAAGTGACTCTACTCTGTACAGGCACATAATCGCATAATGATTGCTGTGAAATTAAAAGAAGAGACTCTACTCTTTACAAGCACGTAATTGCATGATGATCACTGTGAAATCAAAAGAAAAAGCTCTACTCTTTACAAGCACATAATCGCATGATGAACGCTGAGAAATGAAAAGAAGACGCTTTACTCTTTACATGCACATAATCGCATAATTATGATCACAGTGAAATCAAGAGAAGAGGCTCTGCTCTTTACAAGCACATAATCGCATGATGATTGCTGTGAAATTAAAAGAGGAGTCTATACTCCTTACAAGCATATAATCGCATGATGATGATCACTGTGAAATCAAAAGAGAGACTCTACTTTTTACAAGCACAGAATCACGTGATGATGATCGCTGTGATATCAAAAGTAGAGACTCTACTCTTTACAAGCACATATGACAACATAGTTAGAAAAAAACTCATAAGTCAGCAACTTAATTCAGAGTATATTAATTTTCTTAAATGATATTCAGATTTGAATTTCACGTATGTTGGAGCATCACGCTTATTGAACGACAAATCTATTTTACTGAAAAGTCCTCAAAAACGTAATGTGAAAGTTGAAAGGTTTCGAATATTTGTTATTTCCCTGTTTTCCATATTGGGAATATTACCTTATCTACTCAAGAATAGCTACAAATCTGTCGAATACTTGCTACGATATGTTTGTAAACTCCCAAGCCTTTCCTCTTGAAAATGCATTAAAAATATACTTTCACTTCAACAGCATAAGCAAATACATAAAATAGTTTTCCATTAACCACAATGTAATGTCCACATTCTTTTGAAACATTCTCTGTGTTCCATTCAGATATTCCTCTAAGCCTAACTTATCCTTTCAAAAGCTTTTACAGAATTTTCGCAATATTTTATCCTCTTTTGACTATTACGTTTCCTTAACATTGAAATGAATCTACAGAATTTGTCTGAATACAGAACTTGCCGAAATATCAGAATCTTTGATGTCGTACTTTTCCTGTCTATGGTTTCAGATGTATAAAATGCAATATCTCTTAACCCTTTCAGGACCATAAGGTTTCTAAGAGTAAATATTTGTATGTAACTGTTTATTTTAGTTTGTTTAGACGTAAAATAAATAAATATCATAAGAAAAATACATAACAATGTGTAGTTTTTTTGGAATTTTATGGGAAATATTTTTCCCAATGGACTATAAAGGTAACACAAATTATAGTTAGGCTTATTATGCAATGTCTTTTATTTATTGGTTTATTTATTGGTCCTGCCATCCTCTCAGACCTTCTACTATGGCATATAAACTGACAGGCTCCTGTCAGACCTCGGTGGCAAGCAGCTGCTTGAGGGGGTATTTATTTATTTTATTATTTTATTATAACAAAATGTTAACTAAAATAATACAAAATTATGAAATAAAATTACTATACAAAATGATGTGCTAATTATGATATTCTGCGAAGCAATTTCTTTTGGTAGTGAGGCAAAGATGGACATTGCACATAGTACATATATTATGCGTCCTGACAGTTCTGTTTTTGTTTTCTAAACGTTCCCGTTTACGTAATTGCGTTCGGCATACGTTCTACTTTGACATTCTGTATAAAAAATGCAGATAAGGTTATAATTAAATACGACAATCACCAATTTTAAAATGGGGAAAAATGTTTCCCTTAGTCGTGAAAGGGTTAAAAATATGGGGGAAAGGTGCTCAGTCGTGAGCTCGTCGTCTCGTAAACTAGAATTTTTAGAGTCGAGCCTCAACTGTAATTCCATTTAACTTTTTTTGCGCCGAACATTCACTTTGCCCCGGTGTGACGTGGGACAGCAATAGGATTAGAAAGCTCGCCGTCCGATGGAACGTTAAGATATGTGCTGTATGCACAGACATACCCTGTGCACGTTAAAAAACAGGCTGGATGTCATTGAGGGGAGGCTAAGATCTATCTCCTAGCAGTTCTTCAGTGGTTTCCCTTCCTCCAACCTTTTCTGAGATTATGGGGTCACGTGACCTGATCAGGGGGAGGGGGTGCTTCAGTCGGTAGCGCGCCAGGCTCGTAATCTGTAGTTCACAGGTTCGAATCCCAGCTGGGTCAGCGTTGAGATTTATCTCCGCAAAATTCCCCGCCCTGCCCACGGTCAGTAGGGGACACCGATGGGCTTGGAAAGGCCGCCGTCCGTCGGATGGGACGTTAAGCCGTGGCACCGTGTGCGGGAGAGAACCATACCCTGTGCACGTTAAAGAACACGCTGGATGGCCTTGACGGGAGGCTACCATCTGTCACCCAACAGCTGTTCCAGTGGGTCTTCTCCCCCAACCTTCTCTGAGCCTTCGGGGTCCATATGACCTGGCCATTTAGCCCATGGTGTGCAATAAAGTGCCACTCAGAGGTAAAACAACAACCCAACAACCCAACCCAACCCTCTGTGTTGAAAAAAAAAACTCAATCAAGTGAGAAATTAATTAAAAAAAAATAAATCGTTTTGCCTGATGTAAAATCAGCCCATAACACTCCTAAAGGTAGTTTTATTGCTTGATTTTAAGCATTTTGTCTCTGCTAATAGAGGAGGTGTATTACAAACATTTGGCACTCCTAAACGTAGTTTTAGTGCATGATTTTGAACACTTCCAAGTTTTGACAAGGAAGAAGAAAAGTTAATCAATCGTCATTTAAAATAACCTGACTAATTTCTAAAAAAATCGTTGCCAGATATTTTTTCTGAATTCTGTAATCAGCCATAGTGTTCGGATATTTTTTAATATATATAATGCGTATGAATATATAATGCAATGAATATGGAGCGTGTGCAGTTACCGTTCACAGCAAACTGGAGCGGTTGCGGTTAATGTTCACAGCACATTGGATCGTGTGGGCTCACTCACGGAAATATTGAGCGTGTGCAGTTACCGTTCACAGCAAACTGGAGCGGTTGCGGTTAACGTTCACAGCACATTGGATCGTGTGAGCTCACAAAGACCAGGATCGTGTGGGCTCATTCACGGAAATATTGAGCGTGTGCAGTTACCGTTCACAGCAAACTGGAGCGGGTGCGTTAATGTTCACAGCACATTGGATCGTGTGAGCTCACAAAGACCTGGATCGTGTGGGCTCACTCACCGAAATATTGAGCTTGTGCAGTTACCGTTCACAGCAAACTGGAGCGGTTGCGGTTAATGTTCACAGCACATTGGATCGTGTGAGCTCACAAAGACCTGGATCGTGCGGGCTCACTCACGGAAATATTGAACGTGTGCAGTTACCGTTCACAGCAAACTGGAGCGTGTGCAGTTACCGTTCACAGCAAACTGGAGCGTGTGCAGTAACTGCACACGCTCCAGTTTGCTGTGAACGGTAACTGGAGCGTGTACAGTTGCTGTACACGCTCCAGATATTTTTCCTGAATTCTGTAATCACGTGACACGAAGGTTGCCAGATTACTAATTTCTAAACAAAATCAATGCCAGATATTTTTTCTGAATTTTGCAATCAACTATAGTGTTCGGATACTTTTTTGAGCGACTGTACTGCTGTTGGGAGACAGATGGTAACCTCTTATTAAGGCCATCCAGCATGTTCTTTAACGCTCACAGATTGTGGCTTTCTCGCACGTGGAGCCACGACTTAACGTCCCATCCGATAGACAGCAGCCTTTCCAAGTACATCAGTGGGGAATTTCGCTGAAATAAATCTCAATGCCGGCTCACGTAGGCCCTATTTATAGAGAAAAATATAACTATACTAGAATTAACAGAGGAGTTCGTTTCTTATTTTTCCACAGTTGATTCAAATATCTCTCATCAGGATTTTCTCCAAAATAAAATAAGAATAGCAGAAGAAACGGAAAGTTTTAAAACAACTACTTTGTCTCCCTAAATATCTTGGACCAACAATTTTCTTTAACAGAATTAATATCTGCAATAAACTCATCTGGCAAATCTAAAGCTACTAGACCTGTGGCATTTCTTATAAAATGCTTAGAAACTTTAAGCGAAATCATTTACTTGCTTTATTAAAGAGTTATAATTTCATTTGGACCATAGGCAACATTCTGCCAGATAGGAAGACGGCCTATGTGGTGCCATTGCTCAAACGCATGGGGCGGGGGTGGCTCAGTCGGTAGCGCTCCAGGCTCGTAATCTGTAGTTCCCAGGTTCGAGTCCCAGCTGGGTCAGCGTTGAGATTTATCTCCTCAAAAATTCCCCGCCCTGCCCACGGTCAATAGGGGACACCGATGAGCTTGGAAAGGCCGCCGTCCGTCGGATGGGACGTTAAGCCGTGGTCCCGTGTGCGGGAGAGCCATACCCTGTGCACGTTAAAGAACACGCTGGATGGCCTTGACGGGAGGCTACCATCTGTCTCCCAACAGCTGTTCCAGTGGGTCCCCTCCCCCAACCTTCTCTGAGCCTTCGGGGTCCATGTGACCTGGCCATTTAGCCCATGGTGTGCAAAAAAGTGCCGCTCAGAGGTAAAACAACCCAACAACCCAACCCAACTCAAACACAATAAAATATCCAGTGATTTTCCCTCCTTTAGGCCCATTGCTCTCTCATCTTGTTCAGCTAAGATTTTGAGAGGATGTTCAAATGTAGAATTTACTGGGTCCTTGAAACTCAAATAACTTATATCGAAACATAACAGGTTTTAGAAGAGGCAGATTTACTCTCGATAGCTTACTGGATCTAGAGCTGAAAATTCAGTTCCAAATTCACGTACACAAAAAAAATACATAACAGTCATATTCCTTGATTTATATATGGCCTTTGGCAGCATTTGGATTGAGGGCTTACTCTATAAACTAGTGCTTTTGGAATATGTAGGCAAAATTTTTAAGAAAAAGGAAAGTACCTTTTTTCTTAAAAATTTTGGGTTGGGTTGTTTTACCTCTGAGCGGCACTTTTTTGCACACCATGGGCTAAATGGCCAGGTCACATGGACCCCGAAGGCTCAGAGAAGGTTGGGGGAGGGGACCCACTGGAACAGCTGTTGGGAGACAGATGGTAGCCTCCCGTCAAGGCCATCCAGCGTGTTCTTTAACGTGCACAGGGTATGGTTCTCTCCCGCACACGGGCCACGGCTTAACGTCCCATCCGACGGACGGCGGCTTTTCCTAGCCCATCGGTGTCCCCTACTGACCGTGGGCAGGACGGGGAATTTTGCGGAGATAAATCTCAACGCTGACCCAGCTGGGACTCGAACCTGGGAACTACAGATTACGAGCCTATTCTTAAAAATTACATAACCAATAGAAATATTCAAGTTACGTTCTGTTACATCTGCTCCAGCACCAGTGACTTTCCATAGAATGCTGTCCTGAGCCCTTTACTCTTCAATTTATCTGCTCAAGATCTTCCCTCTAAACGGCACAAATCAACAGTATTATATCTTTCATTACATGCAGATGATCTTACTCTTACGCTTCCCTTAAAGAATTAATCTCATCCAAAAAAGATTTAAACATTCACTTCATAAGCTCTTTTCTTGTGTTACAAAATGAGGTCTACAAATACCTCCACGCAAATCCTCATATATGATCTTTAGAAAAGGCAGAGAAACCCCAAATATAAATTTAAACAATAAATGACAATCACAGAGTTACCTGTTGACTTTTTAACGTATGTAAATCAATAAATGTTTTGTAAAACAAATTTCGCCGACAATACACGGGATCTGGCCGTATGTAGACGAAATTTTTCCACAAAATACTAAATATAAATATCAATGGAACTCCCATTCCACAAGTTATAAACCATAGATTTTTTGGAGTCTGCTTTGACATCAAGGAACTATCATCTTTTCCAATTAAAGAACAAACTTAAATCTTTGTGTATTAAATATCCTTAAATATATCGCAGTAAAAAGATACTGCTCAACAATTAACCATATACAAATTACCATTTAGAATAAAATTGACAATAGTCTTCTGCTGCTCCAAAATAACTTTTCTTCTTCGTTGTCAAAACTTGGAAGTGTTCAAAATCATGCACTAAAACTACGTTTAGGAGGTGCCAAATGTTTGTAATACACCTCCTCTATTAGCAGAGAAAAAATGCTTAAAATCAAGCAATAAAACTACGTTTAGGAGTGTTATGCGCTGATTTTACATCAGGCAAAACGATTTAAATAAAAATATAAATAATAAATACCCCCTCAAGCAGCTGCTTGCCACAGAGGTCTGACAGGAGCCTGTCAGTTTATATACCAAAGTAGAAGATCTGAGAGGATGGCAGGACCTCAGCAGAAAAACAACACATACAGCCATGCCTTACCCGGGGCTCGAACCCACGTCCCTTAGATCAGTAGCCAAACGCGCTAACCACTCGGCCATGGGACGGCCAAAACGATTTGTTTTTTTTAAATTAATTTCTCACTTGATTGAGTTTTTTTTTCAACACAGAGGGAATACACGAACAGACTAACAGGGTGGACACGTTAGGAGGGGGCGGGATTCGCAGCTGCCCCGACGGGCCACACACAGAGAACGCCCAGCGCTCAGATGACACAACACAGCACCCCGTGGGTGGATGACAGGCGGAATCACCATTTATTCTCTTGCAGTGTGAGGTCTGGCCGGAATGGTCTTTGGGTGCGAAAGACTGCTGACAGCTTTAGATTGATCTCACATGGGAAGCTGTATTCGGGAAATTGTCCCCCACATCAAATACAGATGTAGGACTGGACAACATCAGCCAGTTGTTTACAGTAACGAACGAGGTATTCTGTTTCCCAGGCAGCGATGTCAACCTCAAGTGCAGCGACAGACCCCCTGGGGGGAATTTATTACTCGTAAGTTCCTCTGCAGATGCTACATATGGTGAACATACCATTTTCGGGAAAAACAAGGGGAAAGGAACGTGGGGTAGAGTAGCGAGGCAGGGAGGGCTTCAGTAGGGACCGAGATTTTGAATAGAGCAGACAGCACTGAGATTTTAGAGAGAGCAGTTGGACGGGACGGCCAGAGCTCTGGGCAGGCCAGATTCAGTATCGGCATATCGGAATCATTGGAAATGAGTGCAGGACTTTGAATCAAAAGCAGTGTGATTTGATGCGTTAATGCAAGGACATCCCTATGAATGAGTGGTTTCCTAAAATTATAAGCAGAGAGACTGGAATTTGCTTCCGAAACGCCTAACCAGTGAAGGGCACCCTCCCCCTTCCAACATAACCACGATGATGTAGCCGACTGCCTCCCTTCGCCGCAACCAAATTACCCAACAGCGTATGTGATGGTCAACTGAGTACCCGTCTCCATATCAGCCACAGTGCGACGGGGATGTTTTCCCAGTCATCGGCTAAAGGACGAATTAAGGAGATGGTCCCCACCCGAAGTTAGAGTGACGACGACCTGGCCGTAATCCAATGCAGCGGACGGACGAACTGAGCACTTAGAACGGTACACTTACCCTTCCTTTAACTTATAAGTTGCTATCCTTAATTTTAGATTTAATTGTAAAGGGGTTCCACAGTTCCATAGTCCATTTAATTCTTTAAGTTCTTTCTTTTTTTAAGTCCACGATAGACGATTGATTATTAGAAAGATTAATTGTTCTGCCTGTACTTTTAATTATTTTGCCTCAATAAATATTGTTATTGTTTTATATTTCCATAAACCTGAGTTGCGCTCATCATTGGATTTCATATTAATAAAAACGCTTTTCCCTAAGGAGACGGCCTGGGATTTTTGCGGCCCGCACTGTCTATTTAAGGAAATAATCCGTAATTGGGCAATTTGGGAAACACAACGCCACAGATTCAAATTTGCATATTTCTACCTAAAAATTGAATAGTGCTTGCAACCGTGAGGTGCGCACAACAGGAGTGCAAAATGTTTATAATACACTTTATTAGCAGAAACAAAGGGTTCAAAATCAAGCATAAAAACTACGTTCAGAACTTCTAAAGATTTGTAATACACCTCTATTAGCAGAGACAAAGGGATCAAAATCAAGCACTAAAACTGCGTTTAGGAGTTCCAATTTTTTATAATACAACTTCTTTATTAGAAGAGAAAAAGTGTCCAAATTCAAGCACTAAAACTACGTTTACGAGTGCAAAAGGTTTGTAATACACCTTCTCTCTTACCAGAGCTAAGTGTTCAAAATCAAGCACTGAAACTACTTTTAGGAGTACGAAATATTTGTAATACACCTTCTTTATTAGTAGAGACAAAGTGTCCAAATTCAAGTACTAAAACTACGTTTAGGAGTGCCAAAAGTCTGTATTACACTCTCTGTAATAGCAGAGACGAATTATCTCCATTTATATATATGAAGAGAGTTATTATTATTCTTCAAGGAGTTTACTAAAATTATGATTATTCAAGATTCCCACATACTGTAAATAGAGTTAGAAATTTGATTTTGTCTTGTTCAACGATTAATTATGTTAGAAATTCTTCATTATTTCAGGAATTTTCTTCTTTAAATATTGATGTTTAGAAAAATACCAGCCCTGCGTACTTGGAGACTGCATGATATTCAGGGAGAAGTTTATATTCCAGGACTTCTGAGCAAAAAAATGCTTTACCTTCTTAAGCTATAAAAGTTTAAGAAAATTACATAGATCACTCTTATCCAAACTTTCTGAAAATCTTTACTGATGTATCCTTCAATAAGGAGTTAAAAATTTCAGCATTAGCATCTTTCTGTGCCAAGTCTGAAAGTTTCCAAAGTTAGGAAACTTTAAAATATAAATGATTCTACCACCACTGAATAAATGCCAACTTCTACCACCCCTGAAATAAATGCCAATTTCTACCACCCCTGAAATAAATGCCAATTTCTACCACCCCTGAAATAAATGTCAATTTCTACCACCCCTGAAATAAATGCCAATTTCTATCACCCCTGAAATAAATGCCAAATTCTATCAACCCTGATATAAATGCCAATTTCTATCACCCCTGATATAAATGCCAATTTCTACCACCCCTGAAATAAATGCCAATTTCTACCACCCTTGAAATAAATGTCAATTTCTACCACCCCTGAAATAAATGCCAATTTCTACCACCCCTGAAATAAATGCCAATTTCTATCACCCCTGAAATAAATGCCAATTTCTATCACCCCTGATATAAATGCCAATTTCTATCACCCCTGATATAAATGCCAATTTCTACCACACCTGAAATAAATGCCAATTTCTACAACACCTGAAATAAATGTCAATTTCTACCACCCCTGAAATAAATGCCAACTTCTACCACCCCTGAATAAATGCCAATTTCTGCAACTCCTGAAATAAATGCCAACTTCTACCACCCCTGAAATAAATGTCAATTTCTACCACCCCTAAAATAAATGCCAACTTCTACCATCCCTGAAATAAATGCCAACTTCTACCACCCCTGAAATAAATGTCAATCTCTACCACCCCTGAAATAAATGCCAACTTCTACCACCCCTGAAATAAATGCCAACTTCTACCACCCCTGAAATAAATGTCAATTTCTACTACCCCTGAAATAAATGCCAATTTCTACTACCCCTGAAATAAATGCCAATTTCTACCACCCCTGAAATAAATGCCAAATGGTTCAACTAAACCTGTCATCAAAATGTAATAATATTAACTGACAACCATTCCTCTAATCACTTCTTTCAAGAGAATATGGAAAAATCTATTAAAGGACAAACAAATTATTATTGCAGCTCAACAATTTTAAAATAGTGTTAAGCATCAGAAATCAAAATTGCGATCTTCAGTGGATTCCAGGACATTCTGAAATAACGAATAATGAAACTGTTGATGACTTGACTAGGAGTGGTCTGTCTCTTCAAGATTCTGAAGCTTTTTCTCTTTAATATAGAAATTAAACTTTTAATCTAAGAATAATCATTTATCCAACTATCTACCTAGTGATTAATTTAAATTGGAATGGGACAAATTCTACCAAATTATTTAGACTACGACGGGTACTGTTTTCCTAAGAAATATATTTCACCGTTGGAATCGGGTAGACCCGCTTTCTGTCTATTTTATCACCAATATGACACCATGGAACACGGTGCTTATTTAATGCACTCAACATTAAGAACACAGAATTACCCTAATGGAAAATCTAGGACAGTGAAAATAACGAACTTATTTTGCGAGTTTTATTGAGTTATTAGAGGATGAATCCTCTTCCTACAATTGGGCCCATCTCTTCTGATTTCTTTCTGACAGTTGTCTAGAATTTAAGCTCTATTACCACTATTCGTTATGATTTTTTCAACGGATTAAAGAGCAGCATTGTCCAAATTTCCTGTCATACGTTGTACAGGGAATTGTTCATTCAGTCAGTCCATTCCCTAACGAAATCCCAGCTGGGTTGGCTTTCAGATTTATCTCCGCAAAACTCCCCACCCTACCCACTGTCAGTAGGGGACACCGATGGGCTTAGAAAGGCCTCCGTCCGTCTGATGGGACGTTAAGCCATGGTACCGTGTGTGGGAGAGTCATACCCTGTGCACGTTAAAGAACACATTGGATGGCCTTGACGGGAGGCTACCATCTGTCTCCCAACAGCTGCTCCAGTGAGTCCCCTTCCCACAACCTTCTCTGAGCCTTCGGGGTCCATGTGACCTGGCCATTTAGCGCATGGTGTGCAAAAAAGTGCCGCTCAGAGGTAAAACAACCCACCCCAATCCAATCCATTCCCTAACGAAATCCCAGCTGGGTTGGCTTTGAGATTTATCTCCGCAAAACTCCCAACCCTACCCACTGTCAGTAGGGGACACCGATGGGCTTGTAAAGGCCTCCGTCCGTCGGATGGGACGATACGCCATGGTCCCGTGTGCGGGAGAGTCATACCCTGTGCACGTTAAAGAACACATTGGATGGCCTTGATGGGAGGCTAACGTCGGTCTCTCAACAGCTGTTCCAGTGAGTCCCCTCCCACAAACTTCTCTGAGCCTTCGGGGTCAATGTGACCAGGCCATTTAGCCCATTTTGTGCAAAAAAGTGCCGCTCACAGGTAAAACAACCCAACCCTAACGAAATTTTAAATATATTAGATAAAATTACGACAGCTGTACAGAAAAGAAAGCGTTTTTCCTACATATTCGTTTGTTTCGTATATTGAGTAAACCATTCCAAAGGCAGTGATTGCACATTACAATAAAAATAACCCAAATACATACAGACCTAAAAGCAACACACAAAAAACGAAAGTAATAAAAAAAACTAATGGATAAAGAAAATACAAAAGAAACAGCGTCAAGGAAATAAATTCCACCTGACAGGTTATTTTTAGCAAACCATGAATCAACGAGATAAGAGAGACAGCGCCTCAGATGGGAAACTAATAAATGATCTAGGCGAGCTAGAATACCGGTGTTCCCCAGTTTCTATCAGTCGCTACGTCTTTATCATGCGTCGGGGAACAGATGTGGGCAAATTATTGGAGAAAATGGGTTCTGCGCGATGTCTCGGAAATTTGAAACAAAAAATAACACACATCTTAATAATACACATCTCCAATGACTCATCTTCTAGTTTCCGTCTAATACAATGGTGAAATATTTCTGAAGCCGATATTCATTTAGAATGATTTTTTTCCTTATTCAAAACATTTTAAGGATTCTTTTTTTTATTGTTATTGGGCATCGTAAATGCTTAAATGTATGCACTTCCAACAAATTATACTGTAGTTAATTATACAGTTAAGCATAGGTTGTTGGTTGGGTTGTTTTACCTCTGAGCAGCACTTTTTTGCACACCATGGGCTAAATGGCCAGGTCACATGGACCCCGAAGGCTCAGAGAAGGTTGGGGGAGGGGAACCACTGGAACAGCTGTTGGGAGACAGATGGTAGCCCCCCGTCAAGACCATCCAGCATGTTCTTTAACGTGCACAGGGTATGGCTCTCCCGCACACGGGGCCACGGCTTAACGTCCCATCCGACGGACGGCGGCCTTTCCAAGCCCATCGGTGTCCCCTACTGACCGTGGGCAGGGCGGGGAATTTTGCGGAGGTAAATCTCAACGCTGACCCAGCTAGGACTCGAACCTGGGAACTACAGATTACGAGCCTGGCGCGCTACCGACTGAGCCACCCCCGCCATAAAGCAGTAAAGCATACATACACACATAATTATAATTATGTGTCACATAATTATAATTATGTTTAAATTGTACTTTTTCTCGTATAATCTGCAATTAGGAATTGTAGTAAGCGGTTTAAAACTCAGCTGAACATACTTCCGACAACAAAAGTAAACGTAAAAAAGAGCACTCCCAGATTTATATTTATATATTTTTAAAAGAAACAAATATTTATTTTTGACGCAGCTGTGATCGAGGCTGAATCTCAACCCACCCCTCCCCCCACTTAGAATATTGCTAAACGTAATAGAGGCAAAAAAAGTATTAAACTTATACAGTCCCGGTCCTAGAAAAAAAAATCGAGAGAGATAGGGGGGGCAAGAAACACAGCCGAGCCAGAAAAATGTAAGAGAGGGAATGATGGGAGAGACTGAGTTTTCAACGCATTGTACAGTCGTTCAAAAAAATATCCGAACACTATGCTTGGTTACAGAATTCAGAAAAAATATCTGGCAACGATTTTTTTAGAAATTAGTGATCTGGCAACCTTCGTGTCACGTGACACGAAGGTTGCCAGATAACTAATTTCTAAAAAAAAAATCGTTGCCAGATATTTTTTCTGAATTCTGTAATCAACTGTAGTGTTCGGATACTTTTTTCAGCGACTGTAGGTGGTCATATTATTTTGATACTAGATCGTGTGGGCTCACTCACGGAAATATTGAGCGTGTGCAGTTACCGTTCACAGCAAACTGGAGCGTGTGCAGTAACTGCCCACGCTCCAGTTTGCTATGAACGGTAACTGGAGCGTGTACAGTTGCTGTACACGCTCCAGATATTTTTCCTGAATTCTGTAATCACGTGACACGAAGGTTGCCAGATCACTAATTTCTAAAAAAAATCGTTGCCAGATATTTTTTCTGAAATCTGTAATCAACCGTAGTGTTCGGATACTTTTTTGAGCGACTGTATAACATTTGCCTTCCCTTTTTCAGGTCTTCAAAAAGTTCTCGAGAAATATAAATAAATTTAATAATGCTTTGCCTCTATTATATATATATTTTTAAAGACCTCTGAAAGGGATGGGGAAATGTTATACTGCAATGGAAATCCACTGTCTCCCCCCCCCCCCCCCTCCCGGTTATGGACTCCCATGTCTCTTGTCTCTCCCCCGGACTGTGAGCTCATTTTTAATACAGCTGATCAGATTCATAAATATTCTACACTGAGGTTATCTCACTAATTAGCATTAACATTTCAAGTTTAAACTAACGAATTTTTGTCACTATTTCGCTGAAAGGTTTTGGACATCTGACACATCATATCATTAAGGAAAAGATCGCTGATAAACAGCTCAGTTGGGATAAATTGCAAAGCCACAATTTTGAAAATTTGAAAAAAAAAACCATCCGACACGTCAGATGCAATTGTGTGTGAGGGGATCTTATTACCTCGGGTGTCTCTTCGCTAATCTTCCAGTGTCAGGTGGACATTGAGGCAATCCCAGTTGAGATTTCTCTATCAATGTCTGTTACGTGCTTAATGACTTGTTCTTCTAGCTCGCTTGCTTTTCGTTTCTAGTGATACTTCAGATATTGGCGTCTCGTTTGCCCAATTTCAAGAGAGATTTGACGTCATTCCCAAGTTGTGTAGAGGATAATTTTCTCATTATCTCTTTTATTATTAAGTGGATTTCGCTGATGTAGAAAAGTTGTCTTGATTCTAAGAAGCGTATCAGTTTTACGATTTATAAGTTTAATTGCTAGGATTCTTTGAAAGTCAAACTTTTAACATTTCTTCTGGCAGACAGAATTTGGGTTGGGTTGTTTTACCTCTGAGCGGCACTTTTTTGCACACCATGGGCTAAATGGCCAGGTCACAAGGACCCCGAAGGCTCAGAGAAGGTTGGGGAGGGGACCACACTGGAACAGCTGTTGGGAGACAGATGGTAGCCTCCCGTCAAGACCATCCAGCGTGTTCTTTAACGTGCACAGGATATGGCTCTCCCACACACGGGGCCACGGCTTAACATCCCATCCGACGGACGGCGGCCTTTCCAAGCCCATCGGTGTCCCCTACTGACCGTGGGCAGGGAATTTTGCGGAGATAAATCTCAACGCTGACCCAGCTGGGACTCGAACCTGGGAACTACAGATTACGAGCCTGGTGCGCCACCGACTGAGCCACCCCCGCCCCTCTGGCAGACAGAAACATACGTATAACATAACTTAGTTATTCACACTTTTCTAAGCGCTGGTTAGCTCAGTCGGTAGCGTGCCAGGCTCATAAGCTACAGTTCCCAGGTTCGACTCCCGTCTGCGCCAGTGTTGAGATTTATCTCCGCAAAACTTCCCGCCCTACCAACACTCAGTAGGGGACACTGATGGGCTTCGAAAGGCCGGCGTCCATCGGATGGGTCTTTAAGCCATTGGTCCGTGTGGGGGATTGGGTTGTTTTACCTCGGAGCTGTATTTTTTGCGCACAATGGACAGATCACAATGACCCCGAAGGCTCAGAGAAGGTTGGAGAGGGGTCCCACTGGAACAACTGTTGGGAGACAGATGGTAGTTTCGCGTAAATGTCATCCAGTATGTTCTTTAATGTTCACAGGGTAGGATTCTCTCCCACACAGCGTCACGGCTTAACGTCCATCCAGATGGACGGCGGCCTTTCCAAGCACATCAGTGTCCCCTATTTACCATGGGCAGGACGAGGAGTTTTGCGGAGATAAGTCTCAATGCTGACCCAGCTGGGACTCGAACCTGAGAACTTCAGATTACGAGCCTGGCGCGCTACTGACTGAGCCACCCCCGTGTATGGGAGAGCTGTACCCTGTGGATGTTAAAGCACATGCTGGATGGCCTTGACGGGAAGCCACCATCTGTCTCCCAACAGCTTCTCCAGTGGGTTCCCTCCCTAACCTTCTCTGAACCATCAGAGTCCCTTTGACTTGGACATTTAGCCCATTGTGTGTAAAAAATTGCCGCTCAAAGGTATAACAGCCCAACTCACATTTCTTAAATAGGCTACTGTACTCTATTTTATATAAGGTTGGGTTGTTTTACCTCTGAGCGGCACTTTTTTGCACACAATAGGCTAAATGGCCAGGTCATATGGACCCCGAAGGCTCAGAGAAGGTTGGGGGAGGGGAGCCACTGGAACAGCTGTTGGGAGACAGATGGTAGCCTCCCGTCAAAGCCATCCAGCGTGTTCTTGAACGTGCACAGGGTATGTCTCTCCCACACACGGGGCCACGGCTTAACGTCCCATCCGACGGACGGCAGCATTTCCAAGCCCATCGGTGTCCCCTACTGACCGTGGGCAGGGCGAGGAATTTTGCGGAGATAAATCTCAACGCTGACCCAGCTGGGACTCGAACCTGATTACGAGCCTGGCGCGATACCGACTGAGCCACCCCCGCCCCATTTTGAAGTGAAGGTATTCAAGAGATATGACAGAAAAAGAGAAGAGGTAGGGTTAGGTAGCTTTTCTGTAAAAAAAGGGTTATTGACTTATGTACGATAGTAGTTAGTTTGTTAATAAGTTATTTCATCCATATTTTTGTAATAATTTGCATTTTATTGTAATATGTTTGAAAATATACTTATTGATACTCACGCTCAATGCCTATCCATTTAAAATTTGCAACAATATAATAGCAGATAAAACTCTCAATCAAATAGAACTAAATTGCACAATCTGTTTGGATCTCGGGAGCCCATGGCTGCTTGAGGATGATGAGAATGATGATAAATTGGTAACACTGTTCATTACTCTTATTATCGTTGTTAAGGGGTGGATGAGAATATATTGAGCCACCCTCACTCCACAAATCCAAAAATACATACGTCTTGATATCAAGAACTATATATTTGAGAAACTATAAATGTGCACTAAACGATGTGTGAACGAAGACATCTGTATCGTTTTATATCTATATCCAATCAGTTATTAATAATGCATTGCAAAACAATTTACTTATTCACTGAAACTAGAGGAAAACATTTCTATTTATACTCTTAGCAAACATAATGTTTTGACTGATTTTCGTTTTCATAATGATACGTTTCTTCGCCGCTAAAGAGAATCTATGATGTGTTTACATTTAATTAATCAACTTTTGTTTGTTTTACCGAAGCAAGCTATTGGAAGTGAGGTATTCTGAAAACATCAGTCTCAAGAGGGAAATAACAGCAAATAGTATTATCTCAATAAGTTTATTCATTGAAAATAAATAGCGGCAATAATATTTTCTGTCTTATTACTAATTTCCCAGGATTTTTCCCAATTAGAGCATTGGAATATTTCGTGATTTTATCTCTTTCGCGTTTGATCTTCTGTAATTAATCAAATTAAATATTTTCGAAAACAAATTTAAATTTACTCTTAATTTCACTCTATTTTTTTTAAACTTTAATTAATGCTGTTATTAGCATAATTTTTTTTTCTATGAGTTTTTTCAAAATTGCAGGACGTGCATCTGCTTCGTGTGTGTCTGCGCATTAAAGTATTTTTCTTGTTATTTTCTGAGATTTGAGTGAGTGTTCCCAGCTCACTCAACTATCAGAAATGTGTGTGAATGTAAAAGAAAAAGGCATAACCATATTTTCCCGTAGCAACTCTTTTTATTTATAACTAATAAACTAGTGATGATACTGACAACGTATAAAAAGATTTGAAAGTATGAAATGTGATTTATTTATATATCGTGTTGATTAGTAGAAAGGTTCTATTTTATAACTCACTGAACTTTGAAAAAAAGTAAATAGAAGAAATTTCAACTTTCTATTTAATGCTTGAAGCATTGAATTCGTTCGATAAACAGGAAAAAAAATCTCAGGTTTTGAAAATCCATGGTTTGCCAAAAACATTTAATTCTAAACATCATTCTGAAAGAATTGTCCTCCAAACAAGAGGGGTCAAAATAAGAATTTGAAGGGGAAAAACATTTCGTACTAAAACATTGTGATTTTTCGGGATATTTTTTCTACAACGAATAGCTGCTTCTCGGTTTTGAAAAAGTTAAACTGTTTTTTTTCCAGATCTCATAGAACTTCTCTGATAGAAACGCGTCATTTATTAGCTTACTGATGAATCCCAGAGAACTAACGACTTCTGATTTTCTGGGTCAGTTGGGTTGTTTACCTCTGAGCGCACTTTTTTAACACAATGGGCTAAATGGCCAGTCACGAGGACCCCGATGGTTCAGAGAAGATTGGGGGGTGGCCTTACCCTCCCCCCAACCATCTCTGAAGCCACCCCCCACCTTCCAATAACCATCCCCCAAACTTCTAATATGAGTTGTTAGGGCACTGACCGAAGCCTCCTGTCATGGCCATCTAGCATGTTCTTTAACGTGCACAGGGTATGGCTGTCTCACACAAGGGATAACGGCTTGACGTCCCATCCGACGGACGGATGGCAATCTTTCAAAGCACATCGCTGTTCCCTATTGACCGAGGATAGGAAATTTTGTGGAGAAAACTCTCAACGCTGACCCAGCTGGTACTGGAACATGGGAACTAGTAGATTACGAGTCTGGGGCTCTACCGATTGAGCCAACCCCACTCTTCTGGAACATTTTCAGCATTCATACGTGTCATTTAATTTTCTTTAACCCAAACCAACACCAACCTAACAGCGTCCACTTTGTTTTATCACAATTAAATTATATTATGAACAAGGATCTAGAAAAAAATAAAGTGTGGGTGGGTGGTAGCCATGACGCAATCGACCGAAAAAAGATTTAAGGGTGAAGAGAGCGGATTTCATTTGCAGACTTTACACTCATTTGAAACTGCTATGAAACAGTAAATCAGGTTGGTTTGCTTTACATCTGAGTGGCACTCTTTTGTACACAATAAGTAAATGGCCAGTCTCAAGGACTCCGATGACTCAGAAAAGTTTGGGGGGAGAGGACCCACTGGAAAGCTGTTAGGATACTGTAAATTAAATACATGTAATATTTTACAATTAAATACAATGTAAATAGAATGATGTAATGGTAGCCTCCCGTCAAGGCCATCTAGCGTGTTCTTTAAGCGCACAGGATATGGCTCTCCCACAAAGGGACAATGGCTTGACGTCCCACCCGACGAACGGCGGCCTTTCCAAGCACATCGGTATCAACTACTGACCGTCGGCAGGACGGGGAGTTTTGGGAAGATTAACCTCTACACTGGCCCAGTTGGGATAAGAGCGTGGGAACTGCAGATTACGAGCCTGGCGCGCTCTACCGACTAAGTACCTCCGCCCCAGCAAATCACGAAACGGAGCAGTTGATTTGATTTCATACGACAGCTGAGAAAAGTGGAATTCGAGAGATTATGCCCAAACTACCAATGAGCGGAACCTTTTTGGACACATTAGCAGCCAATTGTAGCCAAAAAGCTCAGAGAAGGTAAGGTCAACTGCCTGTGCAGGCGTTCAGATTTATCTAGGTTCCAACACTTTTCTGTCCTCAATCAGAAAGAAAACACTCTTGGTCTTGGAAAGACCTCCGTCCGTCGTATGGAACATTAAGCCATGTCCATGTGTGCAGGAGAACCATACCCTGTGCACATTAAATAAGTACAAATAATAATTAAATAAATATAAATAATAAATAATAATCAATTAGGAAGATCAAAGGAACAGAGAATAAAATACAATCAAGTTGTTATTTCAACGCTCAGGTTGTCAACAGCGCCATCAGCTTAAGAATTACTAAACAAAAACATCAATGATGCGTTTTCTAGATGATTGAACATTCTGAAGGAAATGCAATAAAATAATATTTACAATCATTTTTTCTTGGATACTGATAGTGTGAGAAGTCATCTTTCGAATCCTTTCTTTCTATAAAAAATGCAAACATTTTAGAATTATTTCTTTTTATTAAGATTTAAATGTGAGCACTGGGAAAGAAATTGCAACTTTGAGGAAAAGGGATGTAGTTGAGACCTCCTTAATGTTAATTCGTTACTGAGAAAACCAATGGTAAACGAAACTTTATTCCACGTAGGAAGCATTGGTGCAAGTTCAAAGAGATTCCTATTGCTTTTGTAGTTTGCAATATTTAAGAATTTTTGCCAGGAAAATCTTTATGATTTATGGTATTTGACAGTTTAGTCGTAAATGATTTTCGCAGGCAATTTAATCGTCTGATTTTCACAGGCAGTTTAGTCGTCAGTGATTTTCACAGACAGTTTACTCATCAAAGATTTTCACAGGCAGTTTAGTCGTCAATGATTTGCACAGGCAGTTTAGTCGCCAATAATTTTCACAGGTAGTTTAGTCGTCAGTGATTTCCATAGGCAGTTTAGTCGTCAATAGTTTTCACAGCAGTTTAGTCGTCAATGATTTCCATAGGCAGTTTAGTCGTCAATAGTTTTCACAGCAGTTTAGTCGTCAATGATTTTCACAGGCAGTTTGATCGTCAGTGATTTTCACAAGCAGTTTACTCATCAAAGATTTTCACAGGTAGTTTAGAAATTAATGATTTTTCACAGGTAGTTTAGAAATTAGTGATTTTTCACAGGTAGTTTAGAAATTAGTGATTTTTCACAGGTAGTTGGTTGACCTAGCTATAAATTACCAAATGCAGTTTTGTCCATGTGCTGGATTTGAACCTGCGTCTATTCTGATTCGAATCAGAGTGATCAGACTACTAAACTAGTACAACTATTTCGAAAGATTTTAACGATTTATATCTTCAATCGTATTTTTCCATTAAAAGCATGTTTAAGACAATTATTGAGCTTTGAAATTAGATTACTACTATAAAATAATAAATACCCTTGCCACAGAGGTCTGACAGGAGCCTGTCAGTTTATATGCCAGAGTAGAATGTCTGTGAGGATGGCAGGACTTCAGCAGAAAAACAAAACACACAACCATGCCTTACCCGGGGCTCGAACCCAGGTCCCGTAGATCAGTAGCCAAGCGTGCTAACCATTCGACAACGGTTGGGTTGTTTTACCTCTGAGCGGCACTTTTTTGCACACCATGGGCTAAATGGCCAGGTCACATGGACCCCGAAGTCTCAGAGAAGGTTGGGGGAGGGGACCCACTGGAACAGCTGTTGGGAGACAGATGGTAGCCTCCCGTCAAGGCCATCCAGCGTGTTTTTTAACGTGCACAGGGTATGGCTCTCCCACACACGGGACCACGGCTTAACGTCCCATCCGACGGACGGCGGCCTTTCCAAGCCCATCGGTGTCCACTACTGACCGTGGGCAGGGCGGGGAATTTTTGCGGAGATAAATCTCAACGCTCACCCAGCTGGGACTCGAACCTGGGAACTACAGATTACGAGCCTGGCGCGCTACCGACTGAGCCAACTCCGCCCCTTCGACAACGGGATTAGCATAGCAAAAACTCTGTAATATTTTGCAAAGGCAATGTATTTATTCTAAGGATAAACGATAGGAAATTGAAAAAATTAATTACTTCTCAATCAGCCAATGGTCTCAAAGATTAGTTCATTATATCATTGAACACTTGTTAATTGATTGGTAATTTATAGCTCGGTCAGCCAACTACATATGTCAAATCACTGATGACTAAACTGCCTGTGAAAATCTTTGATGAGTAAACTGCCCGTGAAAATCACTAACGACTAAATTGCGTGTGAAAATCATTGATGACTAAACTGCCTGTCAAAATCATTTACGACTAAACTGCCTCTGAAAATCATTGAGGACTAAATTGTCTGTGAAAATCATTGACGACTAAATTGTCTGTGAAAATTATTGACGACTAAATTGTCTGTGAAAATCATTGACGACTAAATTGTCTGTGAAAATTATTGACGACTAAACTGCCTATGGATAAACCAGCGCATCATCATTCGCATAACAAGTGAGTTTACCTCTTAATTTTAGAAATCACATATCATTATGGTATATTATAAGGAACAGTAGTGGATCAAGAACTGATACTTGAGGCACACCTTTTCGAAAAGTTTCAAATTTACTGATAATATTTTCTAATCACACTGCCTGTTTTCTGTTATATAAGTAACTTTGAAAACAGAAGTGACCAATACCTCTGATACTGCTGAATACAGCTTTCCTAGGGGGCGGTGGGGGGGGGCTCAGTCGGTAGCGCGCCAGGCTCGTAATCTGTAGTTCCCAGGTTCGAGTCCCAGCTGGGTGAGCGTTGAGATTTATATCCGCAAAATTCCCCGCCCTGCCCACGGTCAGTAGGGGACACCGATGGGCTTGGAAAGGCCGCCGTCCGTCGGATGGGACGTTAAGCCGTGGCACCGTGTGCCGGAGAGCCATACCCTGTGCACGTTAAAGAACACCCTGGATGGCCTTGACGGGAGGCTACCATCTGTCTCCCAACAGCTGTTCCAGTGGGTCCCCTCCCCCAACCTTCTCTGAGCCTTCGGGGTCCATGTGACCTGGCCATTTAGCCCATGGTGTGCAAAAAAGTGCCGCTCAGAGGTAAAACATCCCAACAACCCAATGCTTTTGTCCAAGATGTCCAAGAAAACTGATGCTGTTAAATTTCCTTTATCGATGCTGCTGTATATATTCTCTGTATAGTTTAAAATTGCGTTTTCTGTATTTTTACCTTCTCTAACTAAATCCCCATTGATGAGAATAAAAATAATTGCTTTTTTCAAGAACTCCAATGATTATTTTTTTCGTTACTTGTTCAGTTATTTTTCAAAAACGAGATAAAACATAGATAAGCCAGTAATTATAAAATATGTCAGGATCACCTGATTTAAAAATAGGTATAACTATTGCCTTTTAATTTTAATCCAAACAGATCTCTGATTCTAATGAGGTATTAATTAAATGTAAAGTAAAGAACTATTGCCTTTTAATTTTAATCCAAAGAGATCTTTGATTCTAATGAGGTATTAATTAAATATAAAGTAAAGAGCTTTATATAAAGTATCTTACTGTAGTATGTATTAATTAAAAACTGTAGTATATACATACAGTTTTTCAAATTATATTTAAATAAAAATAATTAAAAAACAGTAAAGAGCTTTATGTTATATCTACTTATATATTAACACATAATATCTACTTATTATTTTAAACATTTTTGCTGTAATATTACCTGACCCAACTGCCTTATTATCTTTTAAGCTTTGAATAATATTTTTTTAACTTAGCTTGGTCTTGGTCTGCCGCATACATGGAATTACTGCATGACAGCAGATCATGATTGTTAGAAGATACTCTTAAACTATCAGGGGAATTATTTTTTTTCAATTAAAAATTTGTTCATCTCATTTACCAAAAAATACAAGTTATTAGCGTTTGGTGTTTTCGTGATTTTTTCTTTGACATTAACAATGCCATTTATAAACTTCAATTGTTTCTGTGTATTTTTACCACATTTTTGGAACTGATTTTGAAAATACTCGTTTTTCCTCTTTTATTTTAAATTAAAAAAATTTATTTTAAGTTTCATATACTTGCTGAAATTCCAAAATGCCGGGATTTCTTTTGTGTTTTCTATACAATTTTTCTTTAGTATTTATGCTTTCAATTAAATGTTTATTTATCCATAGATTTTTTAACTGTAAATTTAGACTTTATTTTACAGTATTCCCACTTATATTCCTTTGGAAATACCATGCCAAGAATAATTTGCTCAAAACGTTCATAAAACCCAGTTTATGAACGTTTTGAGCAACGTTCATAAACTGAGTTGGGTTGTTTTACCTCTGAGCGGCACTTTTTTGCACACCATGGGCTAAATAGCCAGGTCAAATGGACCCCGAGAAGGCTCAGAGAAGGTTGGGGGAGGGGACCCACTGGAACAGCTGTTGGGAGACAGATGGTAGCCTCCCGTCAAGGCCATCCAGCGTGTTCTTTAACGTGCACAGGGTATGGCTCTCTCGCACACGGGGCCACGGCTTAACGTCCCATCCGACGGACGGCGGCGTTTTTAAGCCCATCGGTGTCCCCTACTGACCGTGGGCAGGGCGGGGAATTTTGCGGAGATAAATCTCAACGCTGACCCAGCTGGGACTCGAACCTGGGAACTACAGATTACGAGCCTGGCGCGCGCTACCGACTGAGCCACCCCCCGCCCTCCTAAACTGGAATCCATAAATACTTTTGATCTTTTTAAATGGCGCTCTCTTGTTTTCAAACGTTTCTAAAACCAAAGCACACATATATCCTTAGAAGGAGTAGAGTTGGAAAACACCCAAAGCAAGAAAATCACCTGCAGCTTAAGTCGCATTATCCCAGTGGATATATAAAGATCTATGCCCAAATATAGCAAGTCTTTAGGGGATTTCGTAGACAGCATTTATTTTAAGTTTCTTTCTCTTAAAAGCATTGCAGAAAATATTTTTTAAAACCACATCATGATCGTAAAAACGCTTCAATCTTATTTTGCCGATAAAAAAAAAGCAGGAAATGTCGCGTTAAAAATTCTTCTGGTTGTTGGACAAAGTGCAAACGTAGATAACGTGGATTATCTTTAAAGGCACCTTTTGTATTTTTGTTTCAGCCAAGTTTTTTAGGTTTTTTTTTTATTTTTCTTTTGCCAAAATGTCTGAGACTAGGTTTTTCTCAGCTTAGGTTTTAAAAGCATTTTCTTTTCCCACATTAAACCAAAGATTTCCGAAACAACTTTCTTCTTTAAATAGAACAGCAACTTATCCCAAATGTTGTATACGTTACCGCTAAAGCTCGAAAGCCGTTAATGTGCACATTACCTAGCTAATCTGCAGATTAACTGATTTGCTCCGTTAACGTGCGGAATCAAGAGTTTTCCGCATTTTACCTAGGTAATGTGCACATTAACGGCTTCCGTATCGTTAAAGTTCAAAAGTTTGTTTCTCTCATAGTGGTGAATCTCTTGAATATGAATCTTCGTGTCACATGATTCACTCGTCCGCATTATAAAAAACGCCTCGGATGAGTGGAGGCCAAGTGAGAACGAATCGGTAAAGTGATTCGTTCTTGATAACGAATCACTAAAATGATTCGTTCTCACTTGGCCTGCTCATTTTGGGGGCGTTTTTTATAATTCGGACGACTGATTCATGTTGACAGAGGGATGACCCTGGTTTCAACTCTACTCTCGGACACTAGATAAATAACATTATGTTAATTTAAGCGTACAGAAACGTTCCTGTTGTTCCAGCAAAGATCTTATTTTCACTTTAACGAGTGCCTAGTAGGTAATGTGCAGATTATCCAGGTAATTTGCAGATTACCTAGGTAATTTGAGAAATGAAACAATTTTCCGCACGTTAACGGATCACCCTAGTTAATCTGCACAATACCTGGATAATCTGTAGAATAACTGATTTCTGCACTTTAGCGGTAACATATACACTCGCCTAAAAACTAATAGAGAATTTCCTTGTTGAGTCAATGAAAATTTGACTTCGAGACTATAATTTCTAAAATGTGCATTTAATGGAAATACGTGATTGAAGATAAATTAAAGATCATAATCAGCTCTAATTAATATTCTATTTGTATGTAAAGCGTTATAATAAATAAATAAATAAATAAATAAATACCCCCTCATGCAGCTGTTTGCCACAGAGGTCTGACCAAAGCCTGTCAGTTTATATGCCATAGTAGAGGGTCTGTGAGGATGGCAGCAGTTCAGTAGAAAAGCAATACAAGCATCCAGCCATATCCGGGAATCGAACCCAGCTCCTTTTGAACAGTAACCAAGCGCAGTAACCACTCGGCCATGGGACGGCTGAAGCGGTATGGAAGATGGAATATTTCACAACAGTAATACGTCATAATAGTTTACCTCAAAAAAATAATTGAAACTTAAATAATAAGTATTATTTCAAACCATTCACAGAATAAATATTCATTTCAAAAGTTTGAATACTGATTATTTCAATATTAAATAATTATGAATGATTTTAAAAAAACAAGATAAATCACTTGTACAGTCGCTCAAAAAAGTATCCGAACACTATGGTTGATTACAGAATTCAGAAAAAATATCTGGCAACGATTTTTTTTAGAAATTAGCGATCTGGCAACTTTCGTGTCACGTGACACGAAACTATTTCCATTTTCCCATACTAATAGAATACTATTTCGATTTCCCCATTATTTTCTAGCTCAAATTAAAACTCTTAATGAGGGAAAGAGTAGATAAAGGAAAAAAAAATATTCTCTTTAAAAATAGGAATTTCTCAAATGCGCGAGAAGCGATATGCGTTCTTCTGGTTAATATTTCTTTTGATTTTCGTTTTTGAAATTTTCAGCTTCGTTTTTAAAAATTTCTTTATATCCATTTTCCATTTTTTTGTTTGTTTTTCCTCGATTACTGAAGATTTTAGTCTAATTTCTGTCTTTATTTAAGTCTTTATTTAATAGTTATTTTATAGTTATATTATTTTATTCAATAGTTATTTAATAGTCTTTATTTAATAGTCATTAAGTCTTCATTTAAGTCTAATTTCTGAATATTTATTCAGAATTTCATTCTGAAAGCTGCATTTCGCCTTTCATTTTCAAGCTCACTATTACATTTCATTTTTCAAAATTGGCGTTTCATTTTTCGGTATTTCTTTATCTTTTCACTTTGAGGATTTCCTTCTTACTCATTCCTCGTGCTTCAGTCGCCTTTCAATGGTTTTCTCAATTCCTTTCTTTTCTGTTAAATGTCAAGTCTGCTTCACAGTTCACCGTCGTTACTTTCAAGAACTGTCATGTTTTTTTCTTCATACTTCAATTTTCCATTGTTCTTCTCTTTGACAACTGGGTTCCTGTTGCTTTTCCTTCTTCTCTCTGTTGCAATTTTTAAAACCTTTGATTTTTCCCTCTGCACCTTCACACTTAAAGCCTTTCTTCAAGATATATAATATTCCTTTTGATTTCATTCTTCGGGGACGGGGGTGGCTCAGTCGGTAGCGCGCCAGGCTCGTAATCTGTAGTTCCCAGGTTCGAGTCCCAGCTGGGTCAGCGTTGAGATTTATCTCCGCAAAAATTCCCCGACCTGCCCACGGTCAGTAGGGGACACCGATGGCCTTGGAAAGGCCGCCGTCCGTCGGATGGGACGTTAAGCCGTGGCCCAGTGTGCGGGAGAGCCATACCCTGTGCACGTTAAAGAACACACTGGATGGCCTTGACGGGAGGCTACCATCTGTCTCCCAACAGCTGTTCCAGTGGGTCCCCTCCCCCAACCTTCTCTGAGCCTTCGGGGTCCATGTGACGTGGCCATTTAGCCCATGGTGTGCAAAAAAGTGCCGCTCAGAGGTAAAACAACCCAACCCAATTTCACTCTTCATTAGCTTCTGAGGTTGTGAAAGCGATTCATTTCTTGCCTTTTCGTTAAAGGTTTCTGCACACCAAAAAATATATTTCTCAAAATTAATTTTTCTATCCTTTTTATGACAGCAAATTGATGCTGGAGAAAGAAAAGCCAAACGACTGTCTGGGAATGCTCCAAGCTCGTAATCTGCAGTTCCCAGGTCCCAATTTCACACACTTTTGAGACACATCACTTCCAAGACCATCTTTCGTAGGAAAGGGCGTTAAGCCGCGGCTCAGTGTGCAAGAGAGCCACACGCCATGCACGTTGCCAAGCTCCTTGGATGGTCTTTAATGGGTTAAGTTGTATTACTTCTGAGAGGCAATGGGGCGGGGGTGGCTCATTCGCTAGCGCGCCAGGCTCGTAATCTGTAGTTCCCAGGTTCGAGTCCCAGCTGGGTCAGCGTTAAGATTTATCTCCGCAAAATTCCGCCCCCTGCAAACGGTCAGTAGGGGAGACTGATGGGCTTTGAACTGCCCACGGTCAGTAGGGGATACTGATGGGCTTCGAAAGGCCGCCGTCCGTCGGATGGGACGTTAAGCCATGGTCCCGTGTGTGAGAGAGCCCCACCCATACACGGTAAAGAACACGCTGTATGGCCTTGACGGGAGGCTACCATCTGTCCCCCAACAGCTGTTCCAGTGGGTCCCCTCCCCCAACCTTCTCCGAGCCTTCGGGGTCCTTGTGACCTGGCCATTTAGCCCATGGTGTGCAAAAAAGTGCCGCTCAGAGGTAAAACAACACAAACAACTGAGAGGCACTTTTTGCACACAGCAGGCTGAATGACTAAGTTCCAAGACCAAAAGGGTAATGTAAAATTGGAGAAAGGAAAGAGATGGAAGCCACCAGGCAAGGCACTGTGCTCTTTAAACTGCACAGGTTATAGTATTCTCATGCACATTGCCCACGGCTTAATATCACATGTGACGGACGGCGGCCTTTCCAAGCCTAACGGATCCCCTTTCTCACAGAGGTCACGGCATTGACGTAACATTCCATCTGTTTCCTAACAGTTGTCCAGTGTAATCACTTTCCCAACCTTCTCAGAACTCCTGAGGTTCCTGTGATCTGGACCTCAGGAAAGGGGTGACCTCAAGGCCACCCCTAAAAGTGCATTTTTATGAAAAATTAACCCAATATCCCATTATGAATGCAAATTTAACTCATCAATATATAAGTGGGTTGGGTTGTTTTACCTCTGAGCGGCACTTTTTTGCACACCATGGGCTGAATGGCCAGGTCACATGAACCCCAAAGGCTCAGAGAAGGTTGGGGGAGGGGAACCACTGGAACAGCTGTTGGGAGACTGATGGTAGCCTCCCGTCAAGGCCATCCAATGTGTTCTTTAACGTGCACAGGGTATGGCTCTCCCACACACTGGGCCACGGCTTAACGTCTTATCCGACGGACGGCGGCGTTTCCAAGCCCATCGGTGTCCCCTACTGACCGTGGGCAGGGCGGGGAATTTTGCGGAGATAAATCTCAACGCTGACCCAGCTGGGACTCGAACCTGGGAACTACAGATTACGAGCCTGGCGCGCGCTACCGACTGAGCCACCCCCCGCCCTCCTAAACTGGAATCCATAAATACTTTTGATCTTTTTAAATGGCGCTCTCTTGTTTTCAAACGTTTCTAAAACCAAAGCACACATATATCCTTAGAAGGAGTAGAGTTAGAAAACACCCAAAGCAAGAAAATCACCTGCAGCTTAAGTCGCATTATCCCAGTGGATATATAAAGATCTATGCCTAAATATAGCAAGTCTTTAGGGGATTTTGTAGACAGCATTTATTTTAAGTTTCTTTCTCTTAAAAGTATTGCAGAAAATATTTTTTAAAACCACATCATGATCGTAAAAACGCTTCAATCTTATTTTGCCGATAAAAAAAAGCAGGAAATGTCGCGTTAAAAATTCTTCTGGTTGTTGGACAAAGTGCAAACGTAGATAATGTGGATTATCTTTAAAGGCACCTTTTGTATTTTTGTTTCAGCCAAGTTTTTTAGGGTTTTTTTTATTTTTCTTTTGCCAAAATGTCTGAGACTAGGTTTTTCTCAGCTTAGGTTTTAAAAGCATTTTCTTTTCCCACATTAAACTAAAGATTTCCGAAACAACTTTCTTCTTTAAATAGAACAGCAACTTATCCCAAATGTTGTATATGTTACCGCTAAAGCTCGAAAGCCGTTAATGTGCACATTACCTAGCTAATCTGCAGATTAACTGATTTCCTCCGTTAACGTGCGGAATCAAGAGTTTTCCGCATTTTACTTAGGTAATGTGCACATTAACGGCTTCCGTATCGTTAAAGTTCAAAAGTTTGTTTCTCTCATAGTGGTGAATCTCTTGAATATGAATCTTCGTGTCACGTGATTCACTCGTCCGCATTATAAAAAACGCCCCGGATGAGCGGAGGCCAAGTGAGAATCGGTAAAGTGACGAATCGGTGACGAATCGGTAAAGTGACGAATCGGTAAAGTGATTCATTCTTGATAACGAATCACTAAAATGATTCGTTCTCACTTGGCCTGCTCATTTTGGGGGCGTTTTTTATAATTCGGACGACTGATTCATGTTGCCAGAGGGATGACCCTGGTTTCAACTCTACTCTCGGACACTAGATAAATAACATTATGTTAATTTAAGCGTACAGAAACGTTCCTGTTGTTCCAGCAAAGATCTTATTTTCACTTTAACGAGTGCCTAGTAGGTAATGTGCAGATTATCCAGGTAATTTGCAGATTACCTAGGTAATTTGAGAAATGAAACAATTTTCCGCACGTTAATGGATCACCCTAGTTAATCTGCACAATACCTGGATAATCTGTAGAATAACTGATTTCTGCACTTTAGCGGTAACATATACACTCGCCTAAAAACTAATAGAGAATTTCCTTGTTGAGTCAATGAAAATTTGACTTCGAGACTATAATTTCTAAAATGTGCATTTAATGGAAATACGTGATTGAAGATAAATTAAAGATCATAATCATCTCTAATTAATATTCTATTTGTATGTAAAGCGTTATAATAAATAAATAAATAAATACCCACTCATGCAGCTGTTTGCCACAGAGGTCTGACCAAAGCCTGTCAGTTTATATGCCATAGTAGAGGGTCTGTGAGGATGGCAGCAGTTCAGTAGAAAAGCAATACAAGCATCCAGCCATATCCGGGAATCGAACCCAGCTCCTTTTGAACAGTAACCAAGCGCAGTAACCACTCGGCCATGGGACGGCTGAAGCGGTATGGAAGATGGAATATTTCACAACAGTAATACGTCATAATAGTTTACCTCAAAAAATAATTGAAACTTAAATAATAAGTATTATTTCAAACCATTTCACAGAATAAATATTCATTTCAAAAGTTTGAATACTGATTATTTCAATATTAAATAATTATGAATGATTTTAAAAAAACAAGATAAATCACTTGTACAGTCGCTCGAAAAAGTATCCGAACACTATGATTGATTACAGAATTCAGAAAAAATATCTGGCAACGATTTTTTTTAGAAATTAGCGATCTGGCAACTTTCGTGTCACGTGACACGAAACTATTTCCATTTTCCCATACTAATAGAATACTATTTCGATTTCCCCATTATTTTCTAGCTCAAATTAAAACTCTTAATGAGGTAAAGAGTAGATAAAGGAAAAAAAAATATTCTCTTTAAAAATAGGAATTTCTCAAATGCGCGAGAAGCGATATGCGTTCTTCTGGTTAATATTTTTTTTGATTTTCGTTTTTGAAATTTTCAGCTTCGTTTTTAAAAATTTCTTTATATCCATTTCCATTTTCCATTTTTTTTTGTTTGTTTTTGCTCGATTACTGAAGATTTTAGTCTAATTTCTGTCTTTATTTAAGTTTTTATTTAATATTCTTTATTTAATAGTTATTTTATAGTTATATTATATTATTTAATAGTTATTTAATAGTCTTTATTTAATAGTTTTTATTTAAGTCTAATTTCTGAATATTTATTCAGAATTTCATTCTGAAAGCTGCATTTCGCCTTTCATTTTCAAGCTCATTATTACATTTCATTTTTCAAAATTGGCGTTTCATTTTTCGGTATTTCTTTATCTTTCCACTTTGAGGATTTCCTTCTTACTCATTCCTCGTGCTTCCCTCGCCTTTCAATGGTTTCCTCAACTCCTTTCTTTTCTGTTAAATGTCAAGTCGGCTTCAGTTCACTGTCGTTAGTTTCAAGAACTGTCATGTTTTTTTCTTCATACTTCAATTTTCCATTGTTCTTCTCTTTGACAACTGGGTTCCTGTTGCTTTTCCTTCTTCTCTCTGTTGCAATTTTTAAAACCTTTGATTTTTCCCTCTGCACCATCACACTTAAAGCCTTTCTTCAAGATATATAATATTCCTTTTGATTTCATTCTTCGGGGGCGGGGCGTGGGGGGGGGGGGCTCAGTCGGTAGCGCGCCAGGCTCGTAATCTGTAGTTCCCAGGTTCGAGTCCCAGCTGGGTCAGCGTTGAGATTTATCTCCGCAAAATTCCCCGCCCTGCCCACGGTCAGTAGGGGACACCGATGGCCTTGGAAAGGCCGCCGTCCGTCGGATGGGACGTTAAGCCGTGGCCCAGTGTGCGGGAGAGCCATACCCTGTGCACGTTAAAGAACACGCTGGATGGCCTTGATGGGAGGCTACCATCTGTCTCCCAACAGCTGTTCCAGCGGGTCCCCTCCCCCAACCTTCTCTGAGCCTTCGGGGTCCATGTGACCTGGCCATTTAGCCCATGGTGTGCAAAAAAGTGCCGCTCAGAGGTAAAACAACCCAACCCAATTTCACTCTTCATTAGCTTCTGAGGTTGTGAAAGCGATTCATTTCTTGCCTTTTCGTTAAAGGTTTCTGCACACCAAAAAATATATTTCTCAAAATTAATTTTTCTATCCTTTTTATGACAGCAAATTGATGCTGGAGAAAGAAAAGCCAAACGACTGTCTGGGAATGCTCCAAGCTCGTAATCTGCAGTTCCCAGGTCCCAATTTCACACACTTTTGAGACACATCACTTCCAAGGCCATCTTTCGTAGGAAAGGGCGTTAAGCCGCGGCTCAGTGTGCAAGAGATCCAAACGCTATGCACGTTGCCAAGCCCCTTGGATGGTCTTTAATGGGTTAAGTTGTATTACTTCTGAGAGGCAATGGGGCGGGGGTGGCTCAGTCGGTAGCGCGCCAGGCTCGTAATCTGTAGTTCCCAGGTTCGAGTCCCAGCTGGGTCAGCTTTCAGATTTATCTCCGCAAAATTCCGCCTCCTGCCCACGGTCAGTAGGGGACACTGATGGGCTTTGAAAGGCCGCCGTCCGTCGGATGGGACGTTAAGCCATGGTCCCGTGTGTGAGAGAGCCCCACCCATACACGGTAAAGAACACGCTGTATGGCCTTGACGGGAGGCTACCATCTGTCCCCCAACAGCTGTTCCAGTGGGTCCCCTCCCCCAACCTTCTCTGAGCCTTCGGGGTCCTTGTGACCTGGCCATTTAGCCCATGGTGTGCAAAAAAGTGCCGCTCAGAGGTAAAACAACACAAACAACTGAGAGGCACTTTTTGCACACAGCAGGCTGAATGACTAAGTTACAAGACCAAAAGGGTAATGTAAAATTGGAGAAAGGAAAGAGATGGAAGCCTCCAGGCAAGGCACTGCGCTCTTTAAACTGCACAGGTTATAGTATTCTCATGCACATTGCCCACGGCTTAATATCACATGTGACGGACGGCGGCCTTTCCAAGCCTAACGGATCCCCTTTCTCACAGAGGTCACGGCATTGACGTAACATTCCATCTGTTTCCTAACAGTTGTCCAGTGTAATCACTTTCCCAACCTTCTCAGAACTCCTGAGGTTCCTGTGACCTGGCCCTCAGGAAAGGGGTGGCCTCAAGGCCACCCCTAAAAGTGCAGTTTTATGAAAAATTAACCCAATATCCCATTATGAATGCAAATTTAACTCATCAATATATAAGTGGGTTGGGTTGTTTTACCTCTGAGCGGCACTTTTTTGCACACCATGGGCTAAATGGCCAGGTCACATGGACCCCGAAGGCTCAGAGAAGGTTGGGGGAGGGGACCCACTGGAACAGCTGTTGGGAGACAGATGGTAGTCTCCCGTCAAGGCCATCCAATGTGTTCTTTAACGTGCACAGGGTATGGCTCTCTCGCACACGGGGCCACGGTTTAACGTCCCATCCGACGGACGGCGGCCTTTCCAAGCCCATCGGTTCCCCTACTGACCGTGGGCAGGGCGGGGAATTTTGCGGAGATAAATCTCAACGCTGACCCAGCTGGAACTCGAACCTGGGAACTACAGATTACGAGCCTGGCGCGCGCTACCGACTGAGCCACCCCCCACCCTCCTAAACTGGAATCCATAAATACTCTTGATCTTTTTAAATGGCGCTCTCTTGTTTTCAAACGTTTCTAAAACCAAAGCACACATATATCCTTAGAAGAAGTAGAGTTAGAAAACACCCAAAGCAAGAAAATCACCTGCAGCTTAAGTCGCATTATCCCAGTGGATATATAAAGATCTATGCCTAAATATAGCAAGTCTTTAGGGGATTTCGTAGACAGCATTTATTTTAAGTTTCTTTCTCTTAAAAGTATTGCAGAAAATATTTTTTAAAACCACATCATGATCGTAAAAACGCTTCAATCTTATTTTGCCGATAAAAAAAAGCAGGAAATGTCGCGTTAAAAATTCTTCTGGTTGTTGGACAAAGTGCAAACGTAGATAATGTGGATTATCTTTAAAGGCACCTTTTGTATTTTTGTTTCAGCCAAGTTTTTTAGGGTTTTTTTTTTATTTTTCTTTTGCCAAAATGTCTGAGACTAGGTTTTTCTCAGCTTAGGTTTTAAAAGCATTTTCTTTTCCCACATTAAACCAAAGATTTCCGAAACAACTTTCTTCTTTAAATAGAACAGCAACTTATCCCAAATGTTGTATACGTTACCGCTAAAGCTCGAAAGCCGTTAATGTGCACATTACCTAGCTAATCTGCAGATTAACTGATTTGCTCCGTTAACGTGCGGAATCAAGAGTTTTCCGCATTTTAACTAGGTAATGTGCACATTAACGGCTTCCGTATCGTTAAAGTTCAAAAGTTTGTTTCTCTCATAGTGGTGAATCTCTTGAATATGAATCTTCGTGTCACGTGATTCACTCGTCCGCATTATAAAAAACGCCCCGGATGAGCGGAGGCCAAGTGAGAACGAATCGGTAAAGTGATTCATTCTTGATAACGAATCACTAAAATGATTCGTTCCCACTTGGCCTGCTCATTTTGGGGGCGTTTTTTATAATTCGGACGACTGATTCATGTTGACAGAGGGATGACCCTGGTTTCAACTCTACTCTCGGACACTAGATAAATAACATTATGTTAATTTAAGCGTACAGAAACGTTCCTGTTGTTCCAGCAAAGATCTTATTTTCACTTTAACGAGTGCCTAGTAGGTAATGTGCAGATTATCCAGGTAATTTGCAGATTACCTAGGTAATTTGAAAAATGAAACAATTTTTCGCACGTTAACGGATCACCCTAGTTAATCTGCACAATACCTAGATAATCTGTAGAATAACTGATTTCTGCACTTTAGCGGTAACATATACACTCGCCTAAAAACTATTAGAGAATTTCCTTGTTGAGTCAATGAAAATTTGACTTCGAGACTATAATTTCTAAAATGTGCATTTAACGGAAATACGTGATTGAAGATAAATTAAAGATCATAATCAGCTCTAATTAATATTCTATTTGTATTTAAAGCGTTATAAATAAATAAATAAATAAATAAATACCCCCTCAAGCAGCTGCTTGCCACAGAGGTCTGACCAAAGCCTGTCAGTTTATATGTCATAGTAGAGGATCTGTGAGGATGGCAGCAGTTTAGCAGAAAAGCAATACAAGTTCAGCAGAAAGTACATTATCCCATTGGATATATAAAGATCTATGCCCAAATATAACAAGTCTTTAGGGGATTTCGTAGACAGCATTTATTTTAAGTTTCTTTCTCTTAAAAGTATTACGGAAAATATTATTTAAAACCACATCATGATCATAAAAATGGCAATAGAGTTCAGCAGAAATACAATACGGACGGCGACCTTTCCAAGCCCATCGGTGTCCCCTACTGACCGTAGGCAGGGCGGGGAATTTTGCGGAGATAAACCTCAACGCTGACCCAGCTGGGACTCGAACCTGGGAACTACAGATGGAACTACAGACCGACTGAGCCCCCCCCCCCCCCGCCCTCCTAAACTGGAATCCATAAATACTCTTGATCTTTTTAAATGGCGCACTTAATTGACCAAAGCCTGTCAGTTTATATGTCATAGTAGAGTGTCTGTGAGGATGGCAGCAGTTCAGTAGAAAAGCAATACAAGCATCCAGCCATATCCGGGAATCGAACCCAGCTCCTTTTGAACAGTAACCAAGCGCAGTAACCACTCGGCCATGGGACGGCTGAAGCGGTATGGAAGATGGAATATTTCACAACGGTAATACGTCATAATAGTTTACCTCAAAAAATAATTGAAACTTAATAAGTATTATTTCAAACCATTTCATAGAATAAATATTCATTTCAAAAGTTTGAATACTGATTATTTCAATATTAAATAATTATGAATGATTTTAAAAAAACAAGATAAATCCCTTGTACAGTCGCTCAAAAAAGTATCCGAACACTATGGTTGATTACAGAATTCAGAAAAAATATCTGGCAACGATGTTTTTTAGAAATTAGCGATCTGGCAACCTTCGTGTCACGTGACACGAAACTATTTCCATTTTCCCATACTAATAGAATACTATTTCGATTTCCCCATTATTCTCTAGCTTAAATTAAAACTCTTAATGAGGGAAAGAGTAGATAAAGGAAAAAAAAAATATTCTCTTTAAAAATAGGAATTTCTCAAATGCGCGAGAAGCGATATGCGTTCTTCTGGTTAATATTTCTTTTGCTTTTCGTTTTTGAAGTTTTCGCCTTCGTTTTTAAAAATTTCTTTATATCCATTTCCATTTTCCATTTTTTTTTTGTTTGTTTTTGCTCGATTACTGAAGATTTTAGTCTAATTTCTGTCTTTATTTAAGTTTTTATTTAATAGTCTTTATTTAATAGTTATTTTATAGTTATATTATTTTATTTAATAGTTATTTAATAGTCTTTATTTAATAGTTTTTATTTAAGTCTAATTTCTGAATATTTATTCAGAATTTCATTCTGAAAGCTGCATTTCGCCTTTCATTTTCAAGCTCATTATTACATTTCATTTTTCAAAATTGGCGTTTCATTTTTCGGTATTTCTTTATCTTTCCACTTTGAGGATTTCCTTCTTACTCATTCCTCGTGCTTCCCTCGCCTTTCAATGGTTTCCTCAATTCCTTTCTTTTCTGTTAAATGTCAAGTCGGCTTCAGTTCACTGTCGTTAGTTTCAAGAACTGTCATGTTTTTTTCTTCATACTTCAATTTTCCATTGTTCTTCTCTTTGACAACTGATTTTCAACCACAACATGTGCGGGAGAGCCATACCTTGTGCACGTTAAAGAACACGCTGGATGGCCTTGACGGGAGGCTACCATCTTTGATTTTTGCCTCTGCACCTTCACATTTAAAGCCTTTCTTCAAGATATATAATATTCCTTTTGATTTCATTCTTCGGGGGCGGGGGTGGCTCAGTCGCTAGCACGCCAGGCTCGTAATCTGTAGTTCCCAGGTTCGAGTCCCAGCTGGGTCAGCGTTGAGATTTATCTCCACAAAAATTCCCCGACCTGCCCACGGTCAGTAGGGGACACCGATGGCCTTGGAAAGGCCGCCGTCCGTCGGATGGGACGTTAAGCCGTGGCCCAGTGTGCGGGAGAGCCATACCCTGTGCACGTTAAAGAACACGCTGGATGGCCTTGACGGGAGGCTACCATCTGTCTCCCAACAGCTGTTCCAGTGGGTCCCCTCCCCCAACCTTCTCTGAGCCTTCGGGGTCCATGTGACGTGGCCATTTAGCCCATGGTGTGCAAAAAAGTGCCGCTCAGAGGTAAAACAACCCAACCCAATTTCACTCTTCATTAGCTTCTGAGGTTGTGAAAGCGATTCATTTCTTGCCTTTTCGTTAAAGGTTTCTGCACACCAAAAAATATATTTCCCAAAATTAATTTTTCTATCCTTTTTATGACAGCAAATTGATGCTGGAGAAAGAAAAGCCAAACGACTGTCTGGGAATGCTCCAAGCTCGTAATCTGCAGTTCCCAGGTCCCAATTTCACACACTTTTGAGACACATCACTTCCAAGACCATCTTTCGTAGGAAAGGGCGTTAAGCCGCGGCTCAGTGTGCAAGAGAGCCACACGCTATGCACGTTGCCAAGCCCCTAGGATGGTCTTTAATGGGTTAAGTTGTATTACTTCTGAGAGGCAATGGGGCGGGGGTGGCTCAGTCGGTAGCGCGCCAGGCTCGTAATCTGTAGTTCCCAGGTTCGAGTCCCAGCTGGGTCAGCGTTAAGATTTATCTCCGCAAAATTCCGCCTCCTGCCCACGGTCAGTAGGGGACACTGATGGGCTTTGAAAGGCCGCCGTCCGTCGGATGGGACGTTAAGCCATGGTCCCGTGTGTGAGAGAGCCCCACCCATACACGGTAAAGAACACGCTGTATGGCCTTGACGGGAGGCTACCATCTGTCCCCCAACAGCTGTTCCAGTGGGTCCCCTCCCCCAACCTTCTCTGAGCCTTCGGGGTCCTTGTGACCTGGCCATTTAGCCCATGGTGTGCAAAAAAGTGCCGCTCAGAGGTAAAACAACACAAACAACTGAGAGGCACTTTTTGCACACAGCAGGCTGAATGACTAAGTTACAAGACCAAAAGGGTAATGTAAAATTGGAGAAAGGAAAGAGATGGAAGCCTCCAGGCAAGGCACTGTGCTCTTTAAACTGCACAGGTTATAGTATTCTCATGCACATTGCCCACGGCTTAATATCACATGTGACGGACGGCGGCCTTTCCAAGCCTAACGGATCCCCTTTCTCACAGAGGTCACGGCATTGACGTAACATTCCATCTGTTTCCTAACAGTTGTCCAGTGTAATCACTTTCCCAACCTTCTCAGAACTCCTGAGGTTCCTGTGACCTGGCCCTCAGGAAAGGGGTGGCCTCAAGGCCACCCCTAAAAGTGCAGTTTTATGAAAAATTAACCCAATATCCCATTATGAATGCAAATTTAACTCATCAATATATAAGTGGGTTGGGTTGTTTTACCTCTGAGCGGCACTTTTTTGCACACCATGGGCTAAATGGCCAGGTCACATGGACCCCGAAGGCTCAGAGAAGGTTGGGGGAGGGGACCCACTGGAACAGCTGTTGGGAGACAGATGGTAGCGTCCCGTCAAGGCCATCCAGTGTGTTCTTTAACGTGCACAGGGTATGGCTCTCTCGCACACGGGGCCACGGCTTAACGTCCCATCCGACGGGCGGCGGCCTTTCCAAGACCATCGGTGTCCCCTACTGACCGTGGGCAGGGCAGGGAATTTTGCGGAGATAAATCTCAACGCTGACCCAGCTGGGACTCGAACCTGGGAACTACAGATTACGAGCCTGGCGCGCTACCGACTGAGCCACCCCCCGCCCCTATATATAAGTGGTATACAATATTTATACATATAGAAATTTCCAGAAATATGCCCCAAAATTTCCTTACTTTATCCGCCGGAAATAAGATGAACAGTGAAGCAATTTGCACTCATTTTTAAACTCGTCTGTTCACAACAAACAAAAAAAATTGCATTTAAAACATGTTTAAACATGTTTAGCAAGTACAACAATTTATTTGCATATATAAAACAAAATGACTCTTTGCACTTCTCAATTAAATTTCATGACTACTTTTTAACATTTTATTTTCTCTATTTATACGATTTTAGATCTAAAAATTCTCTTGCTAGTTCACTAAAACTTTCTGGTATTTTTTTATATTTTAATTTTTTGCCGTAGTTATGAACAAAGCCTGGAATTAGATAATTACCGATAGTTTGGAATATGACATTTTTACCATGATTTCCTTTGATTTTTTTGCATTATTAAATCAATTTTTTTAATATTTTGTTATATTTAAAAAGATCTTGAAACGATAAAATGTTAAGATATGAAAATCTGTCCCTGGCATTTTGGTAGTCGTTTCGAATTCTATACAGGATTATATTGTTTGCAATAAACTATTAAACGCTTTTTTTATTAGTAATGTTAGCTGGAACATAAATTGTAAGATTATATCTAAGTAACGATTCATTGAGAACTTTATAAGTCAGTAGGCATATATTTGTATCAGCCAGAAATTGCTATTGATATAAATTCCAATAGTTACTTTTAAGGTTCTTCTCTCTGCTATATGTGGGGAGGCGGGGGTGGCTCAGTCGGTAGCGCGCCAGGCTCGTAATCTGTAGTCCCTAGGTTCGAGTTCCAGCTGGGTCAGCGTTGAGATTTATCTCCGCAAAAATTCCCCGCCCTGCCCACGGTCAGTAGGGGACACCGATGGGCTTGGAAAGGCCGCCGTCCGTCGGATGGGACGTTAAGCCGTGGCTCCGTGTGTGGGAGAGCCATACCCTGTGCACGTTAAAGAACACTATGGGTTGGGTTGTTTTACCTCTGACAGGCACTTTTTTGCACATCATGGGCTAAATGGCCAGGTCACATGGACCCCGAAGGCTCAGAGAAGGTTGGGGGAGGGTACCCACTGGAACAGCTGTTGGGAGACAGATGGTAGCCTCCCGTCAAGGCCATCCAGTGTGTTCTTTAACGTGCACAGGGTATGGCTCTCCCGCACACGGGGCCACGGCTTAACGTCCCATCCGACGGACGGCGGCCTTTTCAAGCCCATCGGTGTCCGCTACTGACCGTGGGCAGGGCGGGGAATTTTGCGGAGATAAATCTCAACGCTGACCCAGCTGGGACTCGAACCTGGGAACTACAGATTACGTGCCTGGCGCGCTACCGACTGAGCCACCCCCGCCCCAGAAAAATGCAGGAAATATAGATTTGTTTAATAATGTTTTTCCTCCATTACCCGTACTAGAATTCTGGAAGGATGAGAGCTTGACCCCCTTTGCAACCCCCCCCTCCCCCTCCCCCCTAGATCGGGCTTTAACTCTAGTAGAGTCTACTAGAGGCACCTATGACCTCTGATCTCGTAACCTGTTTAAAAGTTATAATTAAATTTTTGGGTTCTTTTTTATTGCCTGTTAAATGTTCCAGCATTAATACCGACACCATACTTTTAAACAAATCAAAATTTTACTTAAATTTTAATTGAATCTCCAAAATGTTCAAAATGCAATTTAATTGAAAACTCCTCTCATATTCTTTTGAACTGTGACAAATATTCTTCTGAAAGAAATCAATTTTTTTTTAAAAATAGAAAGTATAGGAATCTTGGATTATAATATAAAATCTATTCTTGATTTCCCTGTCTTCTCCAAAAAAGTAAAAACTTTTCAATTTTTACTTGACTTCCTAAAAAAAACAGACTTACGGAATAAATTATAAAAATAAATTTAAAATATATATATATAATAAAAATTATCAAAAAAATATATATAGCAAAAATTATCAAAAAAAAAAACATATACAAAAAAATCCAAAATAAATAAATAAATAAATAAATAAATAAAAAATAATCGAAAAAAACCTTTTAAACAAAAAATACAAAAAAAGATTGTTAAAAAAAGAAAGTATAAAATATAATTGGAAAAAAAAATCTTTAAAATAAAAATCAAAAAAAAAAGAGAAAGCTTAAAATTTAACCTGGAAAAAATATATTAATATTCAAGTCATTTTTCCACTTAATATTTAATGAGTAAGCCTGAGGAAGGACCACCCAATTACCGTGAAGTTGAATCAATCAATCAATCCAGCATTAATAACTCTTTGAATACTGAGCAAATACTACTTAAAATCGAGATTTAAATTGTTTGATTGAGATATTCAATTTATCTTTAGAGATATGTTTCATTAGAAATCGTATTGAAGCAGTTATTGAGCTCTGAATGCGATTTTCTATCGAGAGAACATGGAACGGTATCCATTTTTCTGTCTAGTACCTGTATGTAAATAATATAATACTAAAAACTAAACGAAAAAAAAAGAAAAGAGACAAGTTATGAATATAAAGCATGTAATGTAAATGAAACATTGCGGCGTTACCATGACAACACTATCATCATCCATTCTGTCATTTATCTAAAGGAGAACAAACGGCTCAAGCATCAGCCATCCCTAGTATAGTAATACGGTAATGGGCACATTGTGCTGGCATATGGTGATGAATGGCAGAGTGAAGATATACCATTCTAAGAGAGGACCTAGGCTTTGCGGAATACAAAAATAGGCGACGAATTCCCATACCATTCCCTATTTGTAGCCTGCGTCATTGAGAAGTGCGTTATAGTTATATGATAGGAATTCAAAGAAGACCAGACTACTTTTTTTTGCGGAACAGGAGCTTAGTTTGAGAGTAAAAGCTGATAGAAAAGACGATACGACTTTTAGGAGGAAAGAATTATTCACCAGGAACAGAAGGGGCGGGGGTGGCTCAGTCGGTAGCGCGACTGGCTCGTAATCTGTAGTTCCCAGGTTCGAGTCCCAGCTGGGTCAGCGTTGAGATTTATCTCCGCAAAATTCCCCGCCCTGCCCACGGTCAGTAGGGGACACCGATGAGCTTAGAAAGGCCGCCGTCCGTCGGATGGGACGTTAAGCCGTGGCCCCGTGTGCGGGAGGGCCATACCCTGTGCACGTTAAAGAACACGCTGGATGGTCTTGACGGGAGGCTACCATCTGTCTCCCAACAGCTGTTCCAGTGGGTCCCCTCCCCCAACCTTCTCTGAGCCTTCAGGGTCCATGTGACCTGGCCATTTAGCCCATGGTGTGCAAAAAAGTGCCGCTCAGAGGTAAAACAATCCAACCCAACCAGGAATAGAAATAAAATACATGCATTGACATCAGAAAATATGAAGGTGCAATGTATTGTCGTAAGCAGATTTGAATGCTTTAATATTGATGCAGTTTTTGCGTGATATCAGGTTTCTGATCATATAGGACGATTAAGGATTTTCATTCACTTTGTATAGTAAGAACTAAGTAAGTTTATTTTCTGCTTTATGTACACACACGTTGCCACAAAGTAATAATTAAAATTAAAATCTTTGCTCTATAATACAAATAAGCTTGAATATACATTTCACATATACTGCTCGACATAGAAAATGCCACACCAGGAAGTATTTGTCGGAGAGCCATGCAAATAGGTGGGTATATGTTGACAGTTACGATATGTAAATGAGTGCAATTGCGAACCAATCACGTGATAAGTGAGGGAGATAACAGGCAAAATGGCTACGACTAGCTAAGTTTGGTCGTCCTCACCTGGGCGTGTGGACCACTGCATCGGTGTGATCTCAGTGGCGAAAGCACGTGTAAATAGTGATGATGCAGTTTTTGGTGGAGATTAGGTTTCTGATAATATAGGTTAGGTTGTTTTACCTCTGAGCGGCAATTTTCTGCACACCATGGGCTAAATGGCCAGGTCACATGGACCCCGAAGGCTCAGAGAAGGTTGGGAGAGGGGACCCACTGGAACAACTGTTAGGAGACAGATGGTAGCCTCCCGTCAAGGCGCTCCAGCGTGTTCTTTAACGTGCACAGGGTATGGCTCTCCCGCACACGGGGCCACGGCTTAACGTCCATTCCGACGGACAGCGGCCTTTCCAAGCCCATCGGTGTCCCCTACTGACCGTGGGCAAGGCGCGGAATTTTGCGGGGATAAATCTCAACGCTGTCCCAGCTGGGACTCGAACCTGGGAACTACAGATTACGAGCCTGGCGCGCTACCGACTGAGCCACCCCCGCCCCACCACGAAAGTCAATGAAAAGCAAAATGCAACGCCTTGAAGATGCATCAGTCCTTACTCTTTAGGCAGCTTTTATAGGGAGTGTTTCACATTTCAAATGTACAAGTTTAAAAGAAATTATACATCATTGTGTACTTTACAATATTCCAAAATCTTTGGGAAAAATACTTATTTTTTGACTACGACCTGAAACTATTTGCTGCAGTGGAGTAGTACATCTGTGATTTGTTCTTGCTTGAAGTCATGTAGGTGTGACATCTTTTCTTCGGTTGTTTCCTTCTTTGATAATAAGATTTTGCTGCTCTATTGTATACTTTACGGAAAATAGAGAATAGATATCAGTGTATCGTTCATTCCCGAAATATACCGTTCACTACTACTGAGTGCAGTAATTTAAATGTAGAGCAAGTTAAAATGTTTAGTAAGCAATTTTTTTTTGTTCTCAGATTTTTAGAGATTTCTAGAGATTTTATTGATTTAGAAATATGTTTTTTTTTATTATTCTTAGATTAATTCTCAATTACAAATACAGGGTTGGATTGTTTTACCTCTAAACGGCACTTTTTTGCACACCATGGGCTAAATGGCCAGGTCACATGGACCCCGAAGGCTCAGAGAAGGTTGGGGGAGGGGACCCACTGGAACAGCTGTTGGGAGACAGATGGTAACCTCCCGTAAAGGCCATCCAGCGTGTTCTTTAACGTGCACAGGGTATGTCTCTGCCGCACACGGGGCCACGGCTTAAAGTCCCATTCGACGGACGTCGGCCTTTCCAAGCCCATCGGTGTCCCCTACTGACCGTAGGCAGGGGGCGGAATTTTGCGGAGATAAATCTCAACTCTGACCCAGCTGGGACTCGAACCTGGGAACTACAGATTACGAGCCTGGCGCGCTACCTACTGAGCCACCCCTACCCCGATCTGTGAGGACCTCTGCAGAAGGAGAACACAAACATCCATACGTTATCTGGGATTCAAACCCGGGTCCCTTTGATCAGTGGCTCTCGTCTACTGCACGGCATCATCGATATTAATGTGGAAAAATGATAATGCACTTGAAAAAATTATGAAATCGCAGCGAGAAGTGTGAAGGAAAGCAATTGAAACAATGAGACTAGGCAGTTGATGCATTAGCCATTCTCATAGGATTGAGTGATCAATCACAAAAAATTCAAAGGCATCACATTCCCTCATTATACATTCCCCTACTCAAGACAGTTTCATTATGGGCTACCAGACAAGACAGTGTCGCTCAAAAAAGTATCCGAACACTATGGTTGATTACAGAATTCAAAAAACATATCTGGCTGTAATCCACCTGTATCTAAATATATCTGACTGTAATTAACCATAGTGTTCGGATATTCTTTTGAGCGACTGTACTATCACATTTCTCAAGAGATATTGCAGAAGTTCTCAGTGCAACATTGCCTGACAGGTGGATGGCGGGGGTGGTCCAATTTAAGGCCAACAAGGAGCCTTGATTTTTTTCTTCTGGGTTGAGTTGTTTTACCTCTGAGCGACACTTTTTTGCACACCATGGGCTAAATGGCCAGGTCACATGGACCTCGAAGGCTCAGAGAAGGTTGGGAGAGGGGACCCACTGGAACAGCTGTTGGGAGACGGATGGTAGCCTCCCGTCAAGGCCATCCAGCGTGTTCTTTAACGTGCACAGGGTATGGCTCTCCCGCAAACGGGGCCACGGCTTAACGTCCCATCCGACGGACGGCGGCCTTTCCAAGACCATCGGTGTCCCCTACTGACCGTGGGCAGGGTGGGGAATTTTGCGGAGATAAATCTCAACGCTGACCCAGCTGGAACTCGAACCTGGGAACTACAGATTACGAGCCTGGCGCACTACCGACTGAGCCATCCCAGCCCCTTTCTTCTGGGGCTTTGTAAAGAATTTTCTTTGCATGGTCAAAATTTGAGACCTAAATCATTAAAATTCGAGAATATGAGACGCAACTGAGCAAGGAACAACAGGGATGCTGCAGCGTGGAATACCGATTGCACAATGAAGGGAAATTATCTAATTATGTTCGAAACTATTTGAGGTAGACTTTCAATACAAATTTTACTTTCTCGAAAATGGATATAATTATCCTACATATTGGATCACGAAACTCCACCATTAGTTTTCTTTATTCATCAGAAAAATAATGATATGCTTGTGAAATTGGGTTTGGATGTTTTTATTTCTGACCGACACTTTTTGCACACAGTGGGCAGGTCACAAGGACCCCAAGGCTCAGTGAGAAGATTGGGGGAAAGAGACCCACTGTATAGCTGTTAGGAGACACATGATATCCTGCCATCAAGGCCATTCAGCGTGGTCTTTAACGTGCACAGGGTACAGCTCTCCTGCAATAAGCACACGGTTTAACGTCCCGTCTGGAGGACGATGGCTCTTCAAGCTAATAGTTGTCCTCTACTGACTGAGGACAATGCGGGACGTTTACTGAGATAAATCTCAACGCTGCCTCAGTGGACCTTAGATCTGGAATCTGGTTTGGTTTTTTCACCGCTTTTTCACCTCGGTTGGATTTTTTTACCTCTGAGCGGCAATTTTTTTACACACAATGGGCTAAATGGCCAGGTCTCAAGGACCTCGAGGTCTCAGAAAAGGTTAGGGAAGGAGACATACTGGAAAGCTGTTAGGAGACACCTCCCGTCTAGGCCATTCAGTGTGTTCTTTAATGTGCACAGGTTGGGTTGGGTTGTTTTACCTCTGAGCGGCACTTTTTTGCACACCATGGGCTAAATGGCCAGGTCACATGGACCCCGAAGGCTCAGAGAAGGTTGGGGGAGGGGACCCACTGGAACTGCTGTTGGGAGACAGATGGCAGCCTCCCGTCAAGGCCATCCAGCGTGTTCTTTAACGTGCACGGGTATGGCTCTCCCGCACACGGGGGCCACGGCTTAACGTCCCATCCGACGGACGGCGGCCTTTCCAAGCCCATCGGTGTCCCCTACTGACCGTGGGCAGGGCGGGGAATTTTGCGGAGATAAATCTCAACGCTGACCCAGCTGCGATTCGAACCTGGGAACTGCAGATTACGAGCCTGGCGCGCTACCGACTGAGCCACCCCCGCCCCATTAATGTGCACAGGGTATGGTTCTCCCGCACACGGGGCTATGGTTTAATGTCCCATCCGACAGACGGCGGCTTTTCCAAGCCTATCGGTGTCCACAGTCTGACCTGGGGCAGGGCAGGGCGTTTTGCTGAGATAAATCTCAATGCTGATCAAGACAGGACTCGAACCTGGGAACTACAGATTACGAGACTGGCGCGCTACCTTATGAGCCATTCCCAGCCGGCTTTGCGAAGAAATTATAGCTATGTGATAACTATACTAATTTCTAAAACCATATTCGGTTAATAATGTCTCAAATTTTTGGGGGAAAAAAGATGTCGGGAAAAAAAATTAACTTTTCTTTCTCAATTCGAAAAAATGCCGATTCGATAGCAGTGCTGAAATCTTTGACCATAATAAAAAAAAAATCGAAATTTATTGTTTCATTTCAAACGATGCTGTAAACACCGAAACCTCTGAAGTTCGTGTACTCATTCTCTCTGTGGGGCGGGAGTGGCTCAGTCGGTAGCGCGCCAGGCTCGTAATCTGTAGTTCCCAGGTTCGAGTCCCAGCTGGGTCAGTGTTGAGATTTATCTCCGCAAAAAATTCTCCGCCCTGCCCACGGTCACTAGGGAACACCGATGGGCTTGGAAAGGCCGCCGTCCGTCGGATGGGACGTTAAGCCGTGACCCCGTGTGCGGGAGAGCCATACCCTGTGCACGTTAAAGAACACGCTGGATGGCCTTGACGGGAGACTACCATCTGTCTCCCAACAGCTGTTCCAGTGGGTCCCCTCCCCCAACCTTCTCTGAGCCTTCGGGGTCCTTGTGACCTGGCCATTTAGCCCATGGTGTGCAAAAAAGTGCCGTTCAGAGGTAAAACAACCATTCTCTCCCAACCCATTCTCTCTGTAAACCAGAATAAACTAGTCCAATATACATCAGTAAAGCAACCATGTGTTCTCCACCACATCTGGCAGAGAGCCATTATCGATTTCCGCAGCTGCGTTTCGATTCGAAACATAACACATTAACCCCGAGACGCTGAATACATGCCAAAGGGGCCAATTTCGAATTATGTGAAATTTGTTGCCTACGCTCTACAATAAAAGCTGTGCTTTGTAAGGTAATAAATTTTGAATAAATATTTGAAATTTTATTTTGATTTTATTTTCTCTTGGGAAACGTGAAAATTTATTGGATGGTGAAAAGAAAGACAATTGAAGTTAACTTCGCATTATATTTTAGATTTCACAAAATCCGAAACACATTATTTCTTCAATGGCGTCTCTGTATAACAGTTTAAATGACCAGGTCACAAGGACCCCAAGAATCAGAGAAGGTTGGGAAAGGTCTCCTGGACAGCTGGGGCGGGAGAAGTTCAGTTGGTAGCGCAAGAGACTCGTAATCTGCAGTTCCCAGGTTCGAGTCCCAGCTGTGCCGGCATTGAGAATTATATCCGCAAAACCCCACACTTTTCTGTTGGTCAGTAGGGGACACCGATAGACTTGGAAAGGCCGCCATTCGTCGGATGGGACATAAAGCCGTTACTCCTGTGCGAGAGAGACGTTGGATGGCCATGATGGGAGGCGGCCATTTATCTCCCAACAGCAGTACAGTGGGTCCTTACCCCAACCTTCTCTGGGCTCTCGGGATCCTTGTGATCTGGCCATTTAGCCCTTGTTTGTAAACAAGTACCGTCCAGGGGGGGCGGGGGGGCTCAGTCGGTAGCGCGCCAGGCTCGTAATCTGTAGTTCCAAGGTTCGAGTCCCAGCTGGATCACAGTTGAGATTTATTTCCGCAATAATTCCCCGCCCTGCCCACGGTCAGTAGAGGACACCGATGGGCTTGGAAAGGCCGCCGTCCGTCGGATGGGACGTTAAGCCGTGGCCCCGTGTGCGGGAGAGCCATACCCTGTGCACGTTAAAGAACACGCTGGATGTTAAAGAACACGCTGGAACACGCTGGATACCTCCGCTCAGAGGTAAAACAACCCAAACAACCCAACCGTCCAAAGGTAAAATAACCCAAACCTGGACAGCTGTGAAGAGACAGATGGTAACCTCCTGTGAAGTTCACACATAGCTTAATCTTTAACGTGAACAGCGAATGGCTATCCTACACAAGGGTCCATGGCTTAACGTCCAATCCGATGGACGGTGCTCCCTTTGTCACCGAGGGCATACGGGGTATTAACGAAAATGAATTTCCTGTCTCAGTTGGGAGAGGAAATTCATTTTGGCATATTTCCATCCAGTCTGTTTGGATTTTGATTCATTGATTAGTGATATTTATCATAGGATTTTCTTGTAATTTTTATGAAAGTGCATCAACTGTTTTAGTTACATTACCTCGAAAGTAGCTGAGCATTTGTCGTAATATTTATCTACTTTGTAATAGTAAAATCCAAACTTCAGATGATAGGTTAAGTTCATCCGTTACAGAAGGACCAGAACGACATTTTCGAAACAAAAAATGAACTACAAACAGACTGAAGTTATAAGATTCAGAATTTTTTTGCAATTTTCCTACCTGAATATATGTAGCAGAATTTCCAGTGTTTGTAACAAAGAGCTACAAGTGTACAGTTGGGTTGGGTTGTTTTACCTCTGAGCGGCACTTTTTTGCACACCATGGGCTAAATGGCCAGGTCACATGGACCCCGAAGCCTCAGAGAAGGTTGGGGGAGGGGACCCACTGGAACAGCTGTTGGGAGACAGATGGTAGCCTCCCGTCAAGGCCATCCAGCGTGTTCTTTAACGTGCACAGGGTATGGCTCTCCCGCACACGAGGCCACGGCTTAACGTCCCATCCGACGGACGGCCGCCTTTCCAAGCCCATCGGTGTCCCCTACTGACCGTGGGCAGGGCGGGGAATTTTGCGGAGATAAATCTCAACGCTGACCCAGCTGGGACTGGAACCTGGGAACTACAGATTACGAGCCTGGCGCGCTACCGACTGAGCCACCCCCGCCTCTCAACAGAATGTTTAGAGTGAGCAGTCTGTAAATGAGTGTTTATAGCATGCAGTGTTTGTAACAGAAAGTTTGCAATGTTTGTACCAAAGTTTGCCGTATGCAGTGTTTGTAACAGAAAAAACCGCTGTCCAACAGTGTACAGGGTTTCTAACAAAGTGTTTGCAATGTGCAGTATTTGTAAACCAGACGATTTGCACTGTACTGTATTTGTAGGAGAGAATTTGCAGTGTGCAGTGTTTGTAACAGAGGATGGACACTGTGCAGTGTTTTAACAGAGAGTTTGCAATGTTTGTACGAGAGAGTTTACTGTGTGCAGTATTTCTAACAGAGGGTTTGCAGTGTTTGTAACAGAAGATGGGCACTCTGCAGTGCCGTAACAGAGAATTTGCAATGTTTGTGTCAGGGAGATTACAGTATTAAGTGTTTGTAACAGAGAGTTTTCAACATGCAGTGTTTCTAACAAAGTCTTTGCAATGTGCAGCATTTGTAACAGAGGATTTACAATGTGTAGTGTTCGTAATAGAGGATTTGCAATGTGAAGTATTTGTAACAGAGAGTTTTCAACATGCAGTGTTTCTAACAAAGTCTTTGTAATGTGCAGCATTTGTAACAGAGGGTTTACAATGTGTAGTGTTCGTAATAGAGGATTTGCAATGTGAAGTATTTGTAACAGAGGGTTTTCAACATGCAGTGTTTCTAACAAAGTCTTTGCAATGTGCAGTATTTGTAACAGAGGGTTTGCAATGTGAAGTATTTGTAAGAAAAAGTTTGCAGTGTGCAGTGTTTATAACAGAGGAATTGTTGTAACAGAGAGTTTGCAATGTTTGTACCAGGAAGTTTACAATGTGCAGTATTTTTATCAGAGGGTTTGCTTAGTGCAGTGTTTGTATCAGAGGTTATACACTGTGAAGTATTGTTTATAGAGAGTTTACAACAGAGGATGGACACTATGCAGTATTGTAACAGAGAGTTTGCAATGTTTGTACCAGGGTTGTTTTGGGTTGTTTTACCTCTGAGCGGCACATTTTTGCACACCATGGTCTAAATGGCCAGGTCACATGGACCCCGAAGGCTCAGAGAAGGTTGGGGGAGGGGACCCACTGGAATAGCTGTTGGGAGACAGATGGTAGCGTCCCGTCCAGGCCATCCAGCGTGTTCTTTAACGTGCACAGGGTATGTCTCTCCCGCACACGGGGCCACGGCTTAACGTCCCATCCGAAGGACGGCGGCCTTTCCTAAGGCCATCGGTGTCCCCTACTGACCGTGGGTAGGGCGGGGAATTTTGCGGAGATAAATCTCAACGCTGACCCAGCTGGGACTCGAACCTGGGAACTACAGATTACGAGCCTGGCGCACTACCGACTGAGCCACCCCCGCCCCTTTGTACCAGGGAGTTTACAGGGTGCTGTATATGTAACAGATGGTTTTCAGAGTTCAGCGTTTCTAACAAGGTGTTTGCAATGTGCAGCATTTGTAACAGAGGATTTGCAATGTGTAGTGTTCATAATAGAGGATTTGCAATGTGAAGTATTTGTAACAAAGAGTTTGCAGTGTGAAGTATTTGTAACAAAGAGTTTTCAGTGTGCAGTGTTTATAACAGAGGATGAGCACTATGCAGTATTGTAACAGAGAGTTTGCAATGTTTGTACCAGGGAGGTTACAGTGTGCAGAATTTATAACAGAGGGTTTTCAGGGTTCATCGTTTCTAACAAAGTGTTTGCAATGTGCAGTTTTTGAATCAAAGGATTTGCATAGTGCAGTGTTTGTATCAGAGGGTTTGTAGTGTGAAGTACTTGTAATAGAGAGTTTGCAGTGTTTGTAACAGGGGATTGGCACTATGCAGTGTTGTAACAGAGAGCTTGCAATGTTTGTACTAGAGAGATTACAGTGTGCAGTGTTTGTAACAGAGGGTTTTCAGTGTGCAGCATTTCTAAAAAAGTGTTTGCAATGTGCAGTATTTGTAAGAGAGGGTTTTCAGTGTGCAAATATTTGTAACAGAAAGTTTACGGCATGCAGTATTTGTAACAGAGAGTTTGCAATGTTTGTAGCAAAGTTTGCCGTGTGCAGTGTTTCTAACAGAGAAATCCTCTGTTAAAAACCTCTGTCCAATAGTGTACAGGGTTTCTAACAAAGTGTTTGCAATGTGCAGCATTTGTAAACCAGAGGATTTGGAGTGTTTGTATCAGAGAATTTGCACTGTGCAGTGTTTGTAAGAGAGATTTTGCAGTAGACAGTGCATTTTTATAGCTTCTAATCGACATATGAATCCTTAATATTTGCCTTCGACCAGAGAAACCTTTAATTAGTGCTATATAAATGATATTGTTATAATCATCCAGCAAAAAATGCTATTTATTATTAAATTAATGGCTATGAAACGATCTGTATGGCAAAGTTCTTAGCACTGGGTGAATGCAAATTTTATCGAAACTTTTAATTTGTCTTACAGGTATGTTTGAAATAATCAATTTACAGTGTTTACAACCTAGAATTTGCAGTGTGCAGTAGCTGTAACTGTTTGTAATCGAGTGTTTGGAGTTGGGTTGGGTTGTTTTACCTCTGACCGGCATTTCTTGCAACGAAACGATTTAAATGGCCAGGTCACCAGGACCCCGAAACTCTGAGAAGTTTGAGACGAGGGGACCCCATGGACAGATGTTAGGAGACAGAAGGTAGCCTCCCGTCAAGGTCATACAGCGTGTTCTTTAACCCTCTGAATACCATACAGCCCAAAGTGGCCAATATTTTAAATGGATTCATCCAATAAATGCTATTCCTTAATCTTCACACCATCCTACCGATAATTTGGGTCGATATAGTAGAGAAAGGGTCAACATGCACAGGATATGACTTCCCACACACGGGGTTATGCTTTAACGTCCCATTAGACGGACAGCAGCCTTTTCAAGCCGATCGATGTTCCCTACTGACTGAGGGCAGGGAAAACAGTTTTGCGGATATAAATTTCAGCACTGACGCATCAAAAACTTGATCCTTGGAAAGTGATCAAGTTCTAGATGCAGTGTGCAATGTGTGTTTTGTAGCGTCCAATCGACACATGTATCCTTAATATTTGCAGTCGACCAAGGAACACAATTAGAAATCGTATTTTCATCCAATCTTAAAAAGAGTATCTTTTATAAATCACAAATAAATAACAGATTATTTGTAATATATTTTAGAGAATGATTGTAGGTTTATGTGATAACTTCTCCTGAACAGTCACAGCTGGCACCACCAAATATCGTCTATAACTTCATCTCATCGCAACTTAGTTCACTGTTTGGACCCCGTAGAACTAAGCTCTCCCCTAACAGAGTTGATTGGCATAACTTCTGCTTATTGATGACTTTGTGCATCGCTAACGTAATGCTCCATTCATACCTTTCAATTATTTAGTGATAAGTTAGTCGACGTCAGCGCACACAGAAATTTCCTTCAGTTGGCTATGTATTTAAGCCCTTCCTACCTCAGCTAGGAAACCCTACGTATAAAGCAGTGTCTCGCAAACTTTTTACTCTGCGGCACACCTGAATCTAATTTTTTTTTCCGCGGCACACCTAAAAAAGAATTTTTGATGGTTACGTAAAAAGAGCAAAATTGAAGTTTCGTTAAATGCATTTTATTTAAAATTTAGATATGAACATATTTCAATGGGATGTATGAGCTTGCTTCTGCAAACAAATTTGCATTATTCTTGGCTCAAAGTTAGATAAACACACTCGCATTTCTTCATCAATCATCTGAAGCCGCTCACGCTTCTTAGATTTAATTTCAGTCAATGATGAGAATCCAAGTTCACAAAGATAAGACGAGCCGAAAGGTAACAAGGCTCGAATAGCTTTTGTGCTCAATTCAGGATATTGAGGTTATCAGGATATTGAATTCAGGATATTGAGGTTATCAGGATATTGAATTCAGGATATTGAGGTTATCAGGATATTGAATTCAGGATATTGAGGTTATCAGGATATTGAATTCAGGATATCTAGTGTCAATTTGAAAAACTCTCGCGACACACTACTGTGCCGCGGCACACAGTTTGCGAGACACTGGTATAAAGGGTTACATACTAGGAAAACCCTACGCTAGGAAGGGCTAGGAAGCCCTTCCTACCTCATCTCTAAACCCTACGCATCAAGACTTAAGTGAGTTTGGACCCAACCCAACTCACTTAAGTCTTGGTGCTTAGTAGTTGTTTCACATCTGAGTAATACTTTTTTGCACACGATGGGCTACATGGCCAGATCACAAGGACAGCTGTTCGGAGACAAATGGTAACCTTCCATGAAGGCCATCCAGTGTGTTCTTTAATGTGCACTGCACAGGGTATGGCTCTCCCGCAAACGGAGACACAGCTTAACATCCAAACTTACGGACGGAGACCTTTGCAAACACATCAGTGTCCTCTACTGACCGTGTGCAGGGCGGGGAGTTTTGCATAGATAAATCTCAACGCTAACCCAGCTGGGACTCGAACTTGGTTGCTATAAATTACGAACCTGGTGTACTACCGACTGAGCCACCCCCGCTCCTGATTTAAGTGAGACCACAACATCAAATTTGGAATCGATCGATCACGTACCTGCAAAATTACAAGGAGCAGAAAACTTCCACACATCACTGACGTCACCCTTGACGCAAGCGAGTGTCCTCGCATCTATTCTGAATACTACTGGAAGCTTGCTACTCAGAGTCATTTACTATACCGTATATTAATGCCCAAGCAACGCCGTATAATTCTGACAGTCACTTAAATGCATGGGTTGACTGACACTTCTCACGTTGACTGACACTCTTCAGGGACGCAGTTTTTTCCCGATTCCGTGGAGCGGGGGTGGCTCAGTCGGTAGCGCGCCAGGCTCGTAATCTGTAGTTCCCAGGTTCGAGTCCCAGCTGGGTCAGCGTTGAGATTTATCTCCGCAAAATTCCCCGCCCTGCCCACGGTCAGTAGGGGACACCGATGGGCTTGGAAAGGCCGCCGTCCGTCGGATGGGACGTTAAACCGTGGTCCCGTGTGCAGGAGAGACATACAATCTGCACGTTAAAGAACACGCTGGATGGCCTTGACGGGAGGCTACCATCTGTCTCCCAACAGCTGTTCCAGTGGGTCCCCTCCCCCAACCTTCTCTGAGCCTTCGGGGTCCATGTGACCTGGCCATTTAGCCATGGTGTGCAAAAAAATGCCGCTCAGAGGTAAAACAACCCAACTAAGTTTTAATTAACTTCTGAAGTCAATTTTTGTGGCCGGCATTGTTATCGCTAAATATTCAAACTTCCATAACTCATTAAATACTGAATGAATATTGTTGAAAATCGAGATATTGATTTATTTGATTGAGATCTTTATCTGCAATCACATTTTTCAAAACAAAAAAACTTATTTTAGAAGTTATAGAGCTTTGACGTTAGCTTCCCATTGACTTAACATAGGGATTTTCCTTACTATATAGAAACCAGTGTATCTGTATACAATATACAGTATAAATTCGTGTATATCATTAAATGAAAGTAATAGCAAAAAAACTTGAAAAGCACATGGAGCACACATTTTGCATTCATGTTCTCTTATCATTTGTTCACTGTTGACTAGTCTATGGTAGCACTTAGCAAAACAACAATCGGTTATTGTCGGTTATTGTTGCTGTTGCGATAAACTGTAATGATTTGAGAGTAGGGATGATTTTTCCAGCATTTCAATCGTCGAATCCTTGAGGGTCGAAAACCACAGGCTTTCGAATATATCTTTGTTTTGCAAGTATCTTTTTTCAATAGCGCTCGTCAGTATATCAAAGACATATGTGAATGTTTCAACGAAATTTTTGTTCTAGTTCCGTATTCCTCCAATGGTCATTCGCGATTTCCCAAGCCATTCTTTTTCTAGCGGTTTCAAGTTTGTTCCTAATTTCAATATCGTCTAATTCAAACCGCGAAACTTGAATGTCCATTTCGGTCGCAAATGTTTTTCCACAATTATAAATCATTTCGTAATTTGTGGCAGATTTTTACATTCTCCTGCAAAATTTTCAACTTTTATCCACGCAACCAAGTAGTTCAATTCTTTCGTTTGCAAATATTCCCACGAGAGAGTTAATATTGTTACGACAGATGAACGTGCTACAGTGAGTTTATGACAAACGTGACATGAACGCTCGTGTATGCTTCCAATGAGAATTATTTAACCAACGAATTGGAACATAGAAGCGATCCGAAATTTGAGAAAGATAGAATTGCAATATTGGAGTTGTGGATATGTGAAAGAGGACGCGGTTAGTCTCAATACATACGCGAAAAGTGTTTGAAAAGAAGAAATATTTTTATATGGTGAGTATGCGGGAGGTGATTTGTTTTATTAGTGTAAAATCTAATGAGTGAACACAGATAAAAGGATTCTTTACGCCTGAAGTGAAGGTATTCAGGAGACATGGCAATCAAAGTGAAGAGGCAATAAGTTAGTCAAACAGACAGAGCGAATCTTAACTGTTCTGTAGAAAAAGATTATTACTTTATGTAAGATAGTATCTATAAGTAATTTCATCCATGCTTTTATAATAATTTGCATTGTTTTGTAATTTGTGTTATAAAATATGTTTACTTATACCCACGCTCAGTGCTCATCCATTTTTTATTTATAACAATATGTTAAAATATGAAAGTAAATAAAAACCGTGAGAATAATTTCAACTGATGTAAACTTTTTAACAAGTCTCCCATTTTTTCAGCAGCTTTTGGATCAACGTTTGAATCATATTCCAAAGAATGAAGAATTTCTAGCAGGGCAATATATCGATCAATCAGAATGTTAAACATATAAATTATGAAACACAGAAGTAAGTGATGCGTGTTTACTGCTCCACCGTGTTTCCAATTTCTTTTAAGCTTTCTTAGTTTCTCCATTCCATGTTGCTTAGATAATATTTCAATCCAAAAGTTACGACGTTGTACCCTCTTTTAGAAAAACTCTGTAATCATCCAAATAGGTCCTGAGATTTAACACAACACATCGTTATATCTCGTAGAATTAAATTAAGAAAATGAGCCCAGCAGTGACTAAATATGGTATCAGGGGCGTCGCTTTTTAAATGAGCTTGAAGTCCATTGTACTGGCAGCTCATATTTTCTGCTCCATCAAAATGTAAGCTAACCATCCACTTCAAATCAATATGAAAATTATCCATTTCTGATTTAATAAGGTCATTTCAGCTTTACAAGTACCAAGTGCAATAGGAATCATTTTCAATAATAATCTTTCTTTCACAACTGCATCAAAAACATAACTTTACGTAGATACTGAGTTGATCTATTATTGACACAACTTGAGTAGAGGCTACTTCTAGGGAAAATAATTTCGTATGCTTTATTTCATCGGAAATTATACTTTGTATAAGTCTGCCAGTAACACAAATTATTTTATTCAACATATTCTTTGAAAACAATATTACTAAGGATCTTCGAACGACTTTCTTTTGATTTAGATTCTAAGCAACATTGTTTGATATGTACATCTAAAATAGGATCAGTCTTTGCAACGAGCTTAATCATGACTAAATAATTACCGTGATTCTTTTGTTCCATGGTTTCATCGTCATTTAAATTGTCTACACGATATATGCAGATTCATATCTGTGACTACAAAATGGCATTGACTATTTACTTAGAACTAAAATTATAGATATAATGAGTTTCATAATCTGTCGATTTCGCATTTCAATTTGTTTAGCGTTGTCTAATACGTTATTTACGTTTTTTAACAAGTTACGAAGCATATATTCGACTGAAGTTCGATGTTCCAACGATGTTTCGTGCTTTTCCAACCTTCTGTACACAGATTTGGAATCTTTGACAATGGAACCAACTTTATAGCAATTACTATCATGTGAAAAAGTCATACAAACAGAACAGTGAACTTTACACTCACTTTGTTAGTATGATAACCATTTACATAAAATTCTAACGCCGTTAGGGAGACTTCAAAAATAAAGACAATGTTCATTTATCAAGGAATAATTTTGAGCGCAAGGTCGTTTTGGCTGTTCTGGATGCCTATTAACGAATGCAATTTGTAAAACGACACTTAAATTTTGCTCCGGTGGCACAAATCTCCTATATTTAAATTATCTATAGAACTGACCTACGACGTTCTTTATCTCTTTCTCTGGAATCTATATTATCCTTAATATCTTCATCGATATGCTGGGTAGTCATATCTTCTTCACTGTAATCGGTTTCTTCAAAACTGTCCTGTAAGGACTCTTCTTTCCTATTTTCTGGGGCGGGGGTGGCTCAGTCGGTAGCGCGCCAGGCTCGTAATCTGTAGTTCCCAGGTTCGAGTCCCAGCTGGGTTAGCGTTGATACTTATCTCCGCAAAATTCTCTGCCCTGCCCACGGTCAGTAGGGCACACCGATGGGCTTGGAAAGGCCGCCGTCCGTCGGATGGGACGTTAAGCCGTGGCCCCGTGTGCGGGAGAGCCATACCCTGTGCACGTTAAAGAACACGCTGGATGGCCTTGACGGGAGGCTACCATCTGTCTCCCAACAGCTGTTCCAGTGGGTCCCCTCCCCCAACCTTCTCTGAGCCTTCGGGGTCCTTGTGACCTGGCCATTTAGCCTATGGTGTGCAAAAAAGTGCCGCTCAGAGGTAAAACAACCCAACCCAACAACTCGGTGCACACACACGAGGTTACAGTAACAAAGCTGATAAGTTCTCGATACCAGCAATTGCTGTACTGCTTAAAAACACGCGTGCTGTGCCTTCGATCTCAAAAGTGTTGTGCAGCGATAACCCTAGCAAAAGACTTTTTAAGTTTAAGTTGCAAGACACTTTTAACAAGATAATGGTCAGATCCAATTTCAGCTCCCCTATATGACCTGGTATTCCTAACAGAACTAGCCCATTTGCTGTTAATTAATATATAATCAATCATATTCTTATGCAACCCATCGGGTGAAACCCATGTGTACTTATGTATGTCGCGGTGTTTGTAATAAGTGTTAGTTATTCTGAATCCATTGAGTTTACTTACCTGCAAGAGACGCTGCCCATTGCCATTGCAGCTACCAATACCAAAAGGGCCTATTACTCCTCCCCAAAGGTCAGAGTCAGTACCAACTTTGGCATTGAAGACACCAAGAACAAGGGTAATATCTCCTTTCTTGACAGAATTCAAAATATCTTGAAGTTGTCCGTAAAACCTCTCCTTCTCATCCCCCATTGGCATCCTCAGTGGGGCATAACAGCAGATAACATTCAAGTCTTTAACGCTTGCATGAAATTTTGCTGTAAGAAACCTTTCATTAATGCATTCATGTCATAGAAGAACATCATTAGCATGTCTGCTGAGAAGCAGACCCACGCCTTGGTCATGCTTATTATCTTTCCTACCTGAAAACAGAAATTTAAGATTATTTTTAAGAGTCTGACCATTATGTGTCTGTCTGGTCTCTTGCAAGCCGAGAATATCTAAATTATAACGTTGGAATTCTTGCGTGAGGACATCTAGAGAATAAGCTCTGTGCAGAGTCCTCACATTCCAACTACCTATGGAGAGAAAATAGTTAGTGGGATGTTTAAAGAAACTATGTTTATTGAGAGAGGGAATGCCGACAATATCAAACAACCCAATAATCGCAGGCATGGGGCAAAGACCCGTTCCCTCACCACTAAAGGCTGAAGCCATCTACATTGGAAGACTTCCTCCAATGTAATTTTGACGATGCCAGTTGAAGCAAAGAGTTCAGGTATCTGCCATGACTTCTGCTCAGGATTATCGACCAGCTGATAAACATATCCTGTGAATCTATTCATTTGGGACTGTAAACCCAGAAACAAAAAGAAAACACAGCAGAAGATTTTCGTTCCACAGAAGCCCAACAGCGCAGCAAATCCAGAATCCATAATCACGCTCAGAATCTTATTTCAGTCCAGTCCAGTAGGTTTGTATGGTCAGTACTAGGACCCTGTGTGGTTGACCACTCCTCAGCAGGGTAGAAAAAAAAAGAAAAGTATGCATAGTTGTCCAGATCAGTAAGCGACACTAATCTCGCAGCCCTCTACTTACGTTCACTTCCACAAGAGGGTATCTCATTTGAAAGGTACTAACGGTCCTGCACCACGAGAAGGCGGGGTCCGACATTAGGTGCTAGGCCTTATCGATTCTATGCATCATTACAGGGAATTAGTGCATAGCTCTCCTTCCAGTGACTACCTAGCTACAATTTACACACCAAAAACCATACTTACTCTCGGTAAAATAACGCAAATGCAAATTAAGCTAATAAGTTTTCGTTTTAAAATTCAACTCTTTTATTGAAAATAAGAACCGAAAATGACTATTTTTGCACATTTTGCACAAGTTATAAATGAGATTATCATACAGAACAAATTAAGCAACACAAATTAAACAATACCGAAAGATTTCCAAAAAAAACGATCTAGTAATTATGTTTTATTCACGAGAAATTAAGGAACGAAAATTATAATATAAAAACCTATTAGTCAATATAAACGTTGACTACTATTTGAAAAAATATCCAAGCAGCGTGCCTCATCATAAAACGATAGAGACCTTAATCAGCTTCGCAATGATCTCAATATCTCTCATCAATAAAACGTTTCGGAGAGTACCGAAGCGCATTTCGTAAAAATCAGATATATTTGTTTTTGTTCAATTTGGCTGCGGCTAGAGAGTTGTCCATACATTGAAATCACTGAGGATTGGTGCATAACTCTCCTTCCAGTGACTACCTAGCTACCATTCAGAGACCAAAAACAATACTAACTCTCGTTAAAATAAGGCAAATTCAGATTAAGCAAATACGTTTTCGTTTTTTAAAATTAAACTCTTTTATTGGAAAAAACATGTGAAAATGACGGTTTTTACATATTTTTTAACAAATCTATATGAGACTTTCATCCACAAGAGGTTAACCCTTTCAGGACCATAAGGTTTCTAAGAGTAAATATTAGTATGTAACTGTTTATTTTAGTTCGTTTAGACGTAAAATAAATAAAAATCATAAGAAAAATGCATAACAATGTGTAGTTTTTTTGGAATTTTATGGGAAATATTTTACCCAATGGACTATAAAGGTAACACAAATTATAGTTAGGCTTATTATGCAATGTCTTTTATTTATTGGTTTATTATAACAAAATGTTAACTAAAATAATACAAAATTATGAAATAAAATTACTATACAAAATGATGTGCTAATTATGATATTCTGCGAAGCAATTTCTTTTGGTTGTGAAGCAAAGATGGACATTGCACAGATGCAACATTATTGCAAAGATGGACATGGACTAAACGTTCCCGTTTACGTAATTGCGTTCGGCATACGTTCTATTTTGACATTCTGTATAAAAGATGCAGATAAGGTTATAATTAAATACGACAATCACCAATTTTAAATTCGGGAAAAATGTTTCCCTTAGTCGTGAAAGGGTTAAACAACACAAATTAAATATTAACGAAAAGTGTCCTAAAAAAATATCTACAAATTATGATTAATACTCGAGAAATTAAGGAAAAAAATTGTAATATAAAAACCTGTTAGACAATATAAACGTTGACTAATCAAGGAACTAAAACTGAAAAATAAAAACCTGTGTTTCAATATAAACTTTGACTACTATTTGTAAAAGATTTCTCCAAGCAGTGTACGTCATCATAAATGATACAGAATATAATGAGCTTTGCAATGGTTCTTTTTAATGATCTCATGATCTCTCACCAATAGAAGGTTCGGATGGTAGCGAAACGGATTGCGTAAAAATCACATATATTTATTTTTGTTCATTTCGCTAAGGCTAGAGGGTTGTCCAAACATTGCGGATTGGTGTATAAACTCTCCTTCCAGTGACTTCCTAGCTAACATTTAGAGTCCAAAAACAACACTAACTCTCGTTAAAATAGGGCAAATTCAGATTAAGGAAAAAAGTTATCGTTTTTAAAATTTAAATCTTTTATTGAAAAAAATAATTCCATTTTAAAACTTTATTCTCGAGAAATTAAGAAACAAAAATTGAAATACAAAAATCTCTTACACGATATAAACGTTGACTAATTACAGAGGAAACACTGAAAAATAAAAAACTGTGTTTCAATACAAAAGTTGACTACTCTTTGTAAAAATATTTCCCCCCAAGCAGTGTACCTCATCATAAATGATACAGAACATAATGAGCTTTGCAATGGTTCTTTTTAATGATCTCATGATCTCTCATCAATATAACGTATCGCAGGTAGTGAAACGGATTGCGTAAAAATAAGATATCTTTGTTTTTGTTCATTTCGCTATGGCTAGAGGGTTGTGCAATACATTGCAATCACAAGGGATTGGTGCATATAACTCTCCTTCCAGTGACTACCAAACTACCATTTAGAGCACAAAACAGTACTAATTCTCGTTAAAATAGGGCAAATACAGATTAAGCAAATAAGCTTTCGGTGTTTAAACTCAAATCTTTTATTGAATATAAGATGTGAAAATGACGGTTTTCATTTATTTTTAACTAGTTCTAAATGAGATTTTCATCGAGAAGAAGTTAAATAACATAAATTAAAAAATACCGAAAAGTTTCCTAAAAAAAATTAATTATGCTTTATTCTCGAGAAATTAAGGAACAAAATTCTAATAGAAAAACTGTTAGGCAATATAAACGTTAACTATTGGAGGAACAAAAACTGAAAAATAGAGACCTGCGTTTCAATATAAAAGTTGACTAATCTTTGTAAATATATTTCTCCAAGCAGTGTGCCTCATCATAAATGATACAGAACATAATAAGCTTCGCAATGTTCTTTTTAATGATTTCATTACCTCTCATAAATAAATGGTTCGGTTTCTAGAGAAATGGATTGCGTAAAAATCAGATATTTTTGTTTTTGTTCATTTCTCTAAGACTAGAGGATTGTCCATGCATTGCAATCACAGGTAATTGGTTCATAACCTCTCCTTCCAGTGACTTCCAAGCTACCATTTAGAGCCCACAAACAATACTAACTCTCGTTAAAATCGGGAAAATGTAGATTAGGAAAATACGTTATTATTTTTGAAATTCAAATCTTTTATTGAAAATAAGATGTGGAAAATGACGGTTTTTACATATTTTTAACAAGTCCTAATTGAGATTTTAATCCTGAAGAGGTTAAACAACAAAAATTAAATAATAACCAAAAGTTTCCTGAAAAAAAGATCTACCAATTATGTTTTATTCTCGAGAAATTAAGGAACAAAAATTCTAATAAAAAAACGCTTAGACGATATAAACGTTGACTAATTACAGAGCAAAATCCGAAAAATAAAAATCTGTGTTTCAATAGAAAAGTTGAATACCCCTTTAATATTTCCGCAAGCAGAGTGCCTCATCGTAAATGATACAGAACATATTGAAATGGTTCTTTTTAATAATCTCATGATTTCTCATCAACGTAACGTTTCGGAGGTAGTGAAACGGATTGCGTAAAAGTAAGATAGATTTCATTTTGCTCATTTCGCTATGGCTAGAGGGTTGTGCAATACATTGCAATCACAAGGGATTGGTGCATAAACTCTCCTTCCAGTAAATACCTAGCTACCATTTGGAGATCAAAAACAATACTAACTATTGTTAAAATTGCGCAAATGCAGATTCAGCAAATAAAATTCCATTTTTAAAATTAAAATTTTTATTGAAAATAAGATGTGAAAATAACGGTTTTCACATATTTTCAACAAGTTCTAAATGAAATTTTCATCGAGAAGAAGTTAAATAACACAAATTAAAAAATACCGAAAAGTTTCCTAAAAAAAGATCTACTAATTATGTTTTATTATCGGGAAACTAAGGAACTAAAATTCTAATACAAAACCTGTTAGGCAATATAAACGTTAACTAATGGAGAACAAAAACTGAAAAATGGAGATCTGTGTTTCAATATAAACTTTGACTACTCTTTTTTAGATATTTCTCTAAGATATGTGCCTCATTATTAATGATAGAAAACATAGTGAGCTTCGCAATGTTCTCTTTAATTATTTCGTTATCTCTCATCAATAAAAGGTTCGGTTTCTAGAGAAATGGATTGCGTAAAAGTCAGATATCTTTGTTTTTGTTCATTTCTCTAAGACTAGAGGGTTGTCCATACATTGCAATCACAGGGGATTGGTGCATAAACTCTCCTTCCAGTGACTACCTAGCTACCATTTAGAGTCCAAAAACAATACTAACTCTCGTTAAAATACGGCAAATGCAGATTAAGAAAAAAGTGTTCGTTTTTAAAATTCAAATCTTTTATTGAAAATAAGATTAAAAATAACGGTTTTTACATATTTTTATCAAGTTCTAATTGAGATTTTAATAGAGAAGAAGTTAAACAATACAAATTGAATAACACCGAAAAGTTTCCTAAAATATGTAATACTTATATTTTATTCACGAGAATTAAGGAACAAAAATTTCAATATAGAAATCTGTTAGTCAATATAAACGTTGAGTAATCAAGGAACGAAAACTGAAAAATAGAAACCTATGTTTCAATATAAACTTTGACTACTATTTGTGAAAAAAATTCTTCAAACAGTATGCCTCATCATAAATAATAGAGAACATAATGAGCTTTCCAATGGTTCTTTTTATTGAACTCATAATCTCTCATTAATAAAACTTTTCGGAGAATAGCGAAACGGATTGCGTAAAAATAACATAGATTTGCCTTTGTTCATTTCGCTAAGGTAGAGGGTTGTCTATAAGTTGCAATCACAGTGGATTGGTGCATAACTCTCCTTACAGTGACTACCAAGCTACCATTTAGAGATCAAAAGCAATACTAATATTAATTCGTTTCCTATATATAACTCTCGTTCAAATATAGGAAATGAAGGTTAAGCAAATAAATTTTCGTTTTTAAAATTCAAATTTTTATTGAAAATAAGATGTGAAAATTACTATTTTTAAATATTTTTCAGGAGTTATAAATGAAATTTTCATCCAAAAGAAATTAAACAAAAGCGAAAAGTTTCAAAAAAATTCTAGTAATTATGTTTTATTGACGAGAAATTAAGGACCCACAATTGTAATATTAAAATCTGTCAGTCAGTGTAAACGTTGACTAATTAAGGAATAAAAACTGAAAAATAAAAGCTGTGTGTGAATATAAACGTTGACTACGATTTGTAAAAAAATCCAAGCAGTGTGCCTCATCATAAACGATAGGGAACATAATGATCTTCACAATGGTTCTTTTTAATGATCTCATTATCTCTCATGAATAAAACATTTCGGATAGTAGCGAAATGGATTGCGTAAAAAGAATATATATTTCATTTTGTTCAATTTGTCTACGGCTAGAGGATTGTCCATACATTGTAATCACAGGAGATTGGTGCATAACTCTCCTTCCAGTGACTACCTAGCTACAATTTGGAGACCAAAACCAATACTAACTCTCGTTAAAACAGGACAAATGTAGATTAAGCAAATCAGTTTTCGGTTTAAAAATTCAAAACTTTTATTTTAAATAAGATGTGAAAATGACGATTTTCACAATTTTTTAACAAGTTCTAAATGAGATTTTCATCCAAAAGAAGTTAAACAACACTAATTAAAAAATTCCGAAAAGTTTCCTAAAAAAAGATCTACTAATCATGTTACATTCTCGAGAAATTAAGAAACAAAAATTGTAATATAAAAACCTGTTAGGCAATATCACTAATTAAGGAACAAAAACTGAAAAATAAAAACCTGTGTTTCGATATAAATGTTGACTCTAATTTGTAAAAAAAATTTCCAAGCATTGTGCTTCATGTAAACGACAGAAAACATAATGAGCTTTGTAATGGTTCTTTTTAATGATTTCATTATCTCTCACCAATAGAAGGTTCGGATTGTAGCGAAACGGATTGCGTAAAAATCAGATATATTTGTGTTTGTTCATTTCACTAAGGCTAGAGGGTTGTCCATACATTGAAATCACAGGGGATTGGCGCATAACTCTCCTCCCAGTGACTACCTAGCTACCATTCAGGGACCAAAAGCAATACTAACTCTCGTTAAAATAGGGCAAATGCAGATTAACCCTTTCACGACTAAGGGAAACATTTTTCCCCATTTTAAAATTGGTGATTGTCGTATTTAATTATAACCTTATCTGCATTTTTTATACAGAATGTCAAAATAGAACGTATGCCGAACGCAATTACGTAAACGGGAACGTTTAGTCCATGTCCATCTTTGTAATAATGTTGCATCTGTGCAATGTCCATCTTTGCTTCACAACCAAAAGAAATTGCTTTGCAGAATATCATAATTAGCACATCATTTTGTATAGTAATTTTATTTCATAATTTTGCATTATTTTAGTTAACATTTTGTTATAATAAACCAATAAATAAAAGACATTGCATAATAAGCCTAACTATAATTTGTGTTACCTTTATAGTCCATTGGGTAAAATATTTCCCATAAAATTCCAAAAAAACTACACATTGTTATATATTTTTCTTATGAGTTTTATTTATTTTACGTCTAAACAAACTAAAATAAACAGTTACATACTAATATTTATTCTTAGAAACCTTATGTTCCTGAAAGGGTTAAGCAAAAAAGTGTTCGTTTTTAAAATTCAAATCTTTTATCGAAAATGACATATTTTAACAAGTTCTAAATGGGATTTTAATCCAGAAGAAGTTAAATAACACAAATTAAATAATACCGAAAAGTTTTCTAAAAAAATCTAGTAATTACGTTTATGAGAAATTAAGGAACAAAAATTGTAATATAAAAACCTGTTAGTCAATATAAACGTTGATTAAATTAAGGAACAAAAACTGAAAAATAAAAACCTGTGATTCAATATAAACTTTGACTACTATTTATAAAAAATTTCTCCAAGCAATATGCATCATCATAAATTACAGAGAACATAATGAACTTCGCAATGGTTCTTTTTAATTATCTCATTAATTCTCATCAATAAAATGTTTTCAATAGTAGCGAAATGGATTGCGTAAAAATAAGATATACAGGGTGAATCTGAAAAAGTGGGCAAAACTTTACGGGGTGGTAGAACGCAGCTATACGAGCAATATTCGTCATAGAATGTATGGTCGGAACGCAAACGGCGAGCCGCTAGGTGGCGTTGGAAATGGTATGAAAGGGTCGGTCCTTGCACCCAACGGCATTTCTACCGTGGATTGCCGAGAGGATGACTGGTTATACTAACCACGAAATGGCGGATATGCACTTTGTGTACGGTGCGGCGGACGGGAATGCAAGTGAGGACCGACCCTTTTGTACCATTTCCAACGCCACCTAGCGGCTCGCCGTTTGCATTCTGACCATACATTCTATGACGAATATTGCTCGTATAGCTGCGTTCTACCACTCCATAAAGTTTTGCCCACTTTTTCAGATTCACCCTGTATATCTTTTTGTCCATTTCGCTAAGGCTAGAGTTGTCCACACGTTGCGTTACAAGAGAGCCTCAGATGGTCAAAGTATGACTCTGTATACATTGTATCATAATACAAAGAAACGAAAACAAAAGGGAACAAAATTCAACTTATCATTGAAAAAACAAATAAAAATGTCTTTACACAAAAATAAATTAAAATAAAATGTTTCCGTAACAATAGAAACTAGACGCCCACCCACCCAAAAAAATATTACATTTCTTTACAGAGAAAAAATTTCTTTTTAGTATACAGATACCATTTAACGTAAATTAATTTTTTTTTATCTATTTTTCTGGGGGGAGAGGATTTTACCTCTTCCGTCCCCCAAGTGGAGCCCAAGACTCTACTAACTCATAAGTAGGGCGGTCAAATTATTTTTGCACGCGGGCAGCCAACTTCTTAGGCACGACCCTGGATGTGGGTGATACGGAACTTCTCCCTTTCTTTAAAATACTGTTAACGGTATGCCGTAGTTTAGGTTTTCATGATTGTACATCTCAGCTATATCTTCTTGGCCACACTTTCATACGAAGTTAAAAACAACAATTTAAAACAACAAAGGAAGTGACAACCTCTCTCCCTTCACATATTGTATACCAAACCAAAATCACACACCCTGAAGAAACACCATCATCCCTACAACAACTCTGAAATAGCCAGAAAAGAAAATTTATCAAACGAAACGAAAATTTGTTTGATTTGTACAGAGGAAGTTACAAGGGAGTTTCCATGGCCTTGGGATCCCCCTTAGGAGCTTACTCGATTAAATTTTAATATATCTTACTTTGTGCAATCGATGTTATTCTTATACTTTAAAAGTTCCAAAAAGCAGCTTTTGACACCCGCTATGAAGCAAAAAAGGCTATCCTGGGCAAAGAAACATCGAGACTGGACTGTGGAGAATTGGGAAAAAGTGATATTTTCCAACGAAACCCACTTTGAGGTGCATGGCTACAGGTAAAATTTTGGGGATGTTTCACAGCTTCCGGGCCACAGACGCTTCACCCCATTGAAGGAATGATGGACAGCAAAAAGTGCATAGGCATTCTGGAGGCGAAAATGGTCCCAACACTGCAGAAGCTGTTTCCTAAAGGCGATGGGGTATTTCAAGAGGATCTGGCTCCATGCCACAATTCTAAGCTTGCTAAGAGCTTCTTTACCCAGCAACATTTGAAGGTATTGGAGTGGCCAGGAAATTCACCCGATCTAAACCCCATTGAAAATTTGAGGGCCATTATTAAAGCGCGCATATCTAAGATGGATTGCACGACGAAAACCAAAATGATAGAAAGTGTCATGAAAGTGTGGTACCACGACCCTGAAGTGAAGGAGATGTGTGGAAAGCTAGTGGCATCAATGATTGAGAGGGTGGAAGAAGTAATTAAAGCTAATGGGGGTCACATTCACTATTAACTACACTATTAAACAAATAAATATTTTAGTTGTGTCTTTGTTACTGCATTTTCCTATTGTCCCAACTAATTTGCACAGTACTGTATGCATTTCTACTCTGGAGATTTCAGTGAAAATAATTATCGTAAACTATCTAAGGAGGCCAGAAATAAGTGGCGATGTAGACAGTGCATATTTAAAAATCAAAATGCGAAAACGAAAGGAGATTACATCGAGTAGGATCCCCACACAAGGAATCTATCATCTCCGGGGTCACGTGCATCGGGCATCGGAGGACACGGTGACTTCGGCGAGGCAAGTTCCCGTGACTCCGTAGAAGCAGTTGTGTTAGCGGCCCCCGTGAATAAAATTTCTAGAGCGAAGAAAACTACAGAGAACAGTGGAAAGGAGTCAATGTTAAAAGAGGTAGGTTCTTTACGAAATATTATCGTAGACCTAAAGAATGAGATCAAAGTGCTGAAAAATAAAATATCTGGACTTCGATCTTCAACAGAATTTTCATCAGGCAAAATAGATGACTTTTTAAATGTAATGCAGCGATTTACTCAAGAAGTTTCGGACCTGAAAGAGCTTAACCTTGAATTGCAGTGTCGAACTGCAAAGCAAGAGGTAGAACTGAAAGAACTGAGAAATTATTTGCATGAATTGCAGTAGTATTCGCGAAACCAGAACATAGAAATTTTAGATGTTACAGAAATTCCAGGTGAGAATGTTTTGGCCATTGTTAAGAAAATTGCTAGCAAAATTCAAGTAAAGGTGAAGTAATGATGATCTTCAGGTGGCTCATCGAGTTCCTGCAATTAACAAAGACAAAATTAAACCTATTATTGTGAAACTGAAAATGAAAGAAATAAGAGACAATTGGCTAGAATGCAACAAAAAATCTAAATTCCTTCTAAAAAGTACTGACATTAACCTTGATTTTAATGAGTTAAAATTATTTTTGAATGAACATCTAATACCTATTACTAAAAATTTATTGTATAATGCTAGGCAATTTAAATTAAAAAATAAATATAAATTCGTTTGGGTGAAAAATGGAAAAATTTTAATCCGTAAAAGTGAAAGATCCAAAATTTGGCGGATCAGAGATGACAATGACCTAAATATGTTAAATGAACAAGATGGCTGCTGAAAATATTTGACCTTTTAGTTCTGTTGAACCTATGCCATGTTCTGTGATCTATAACGACATTAATGAATTACTGTCTTTCTTTAATTCTGAAAATTATTCAAGTTTAAAAATTTTACATTTTAACATCCGAAGTTTAAGAAATAAATTTGAACAGCTGGAAGCTATTCTTTTATATTTAAATGGCAAAACGGATATTTTAATACTTTCTGAAATAGGGATCAAACCACATGAGTTAAATTTGTATCAAATAGATGGTTATCATATGTTCCATTGTTGTAGAGATTACAATAAATCTGGTGGAATACTTTGCTACGTTAAAAATTCTTTAATAGTCAAGCAAATTGCATTTAATGACATAAGTTCAGCTGAATATATTGCTATTTACCTGGAAAATTATCAGCAATATTTTGTATGTATATATAGATTTCTTTGTATCCCACTTACCACCTTCCTAGTAGAATTTCAGGAATTACTCTTATCATTTGACAATAAAGGCGAAGTTGTTGAAATTGGTGATTTAAATATATATATATACTAGGAAATGATCACTACGCAAATTAATATCTAAATTTGCTGTCATCAAATAACTTTCAAAATTTCATAAATTCACCGACCAGAGAAAGTATGATATCCTCTACTTGTTTAGATCAGATTTTTTTATTAAAAGTAAAATCGAAAGTTCATTCAAGAGTAGTGTTGTTAAATTAGCAGTGACTGATCATTATCCCATTGCCTTAACAGTTAATTTTAACAATAATATGAATATTCAGTGTGATAATTATACAGAGCCTATTCTTTATCTCTAAATAGACTGTACTTTATTGAACAGGCTTTTAAGTGAATGTTGCTGGGACGAGGTATTAACTCTTAATAATGTCAATGAAGCTTATAATAAATTTTTAACCACTTTTAATCTGGTAATTATTGGAAAGGCCGCCGTCCGTCGGATGGGACGTTAAGCCGTGGCCCCGTGTGCGGGAGAGCCATACCCTGTGCATGTTAAAGAACACGCTGGATGGCCTTGACGGGAGGCTACCATCTGTCTCCCAACAGCTGTTCCAGTGGGTCCCCTCCCCCAACCTTCTCTGAGCCTTCGGGGTCCATGTGACCTGGCCATTTAGCCCATGGTGTGCAAAAAAGTGCCGCTCGGAGGTAAAACAACCCAACCCAAAATCTCGTAATTAAAAATTCAACTATGGAAATAAAATTCCTAATAAATCACAATCAACAAAGCCATGGATTACTTCTGAAATTCTGAATTTATTAAAAAAAAGAGATAAGCTATATAAAAAACACAAAAAATACCTTTTAAATGAAACTTACGAAAGTAACTTTAAAAATTTTAGAAATCAAATAAATTATAAAATTCGAGATGCAAAAAACAGTTTCCTTACAACTCAGTTTCAAAATCGTGATGGTAATATATCAAAGCAGTTGAAATTGATAGGCGAGATCAGAAGAAGATAGAAAATAAATATCCTGAATTAGAAAGTGATTCTGATTCAACTGAAAATGCTAAGTTATTGACAAACCAATTTAATGAACATTTTGTAAATATAGCAACAAATATGTCAAAGAATAGGACTGTAAGAAATCAAAATAGCCATATGAGTTAAAATGCCAAATCAATTTTTTAACTCCAACTTGTAGAAATGAATTGACTGACATTATAAAAGGTTCAAAATAAAACATCTGCTGGGTATGACAATATTTCCATTGTTGATGTTAAAAAATGTTCTTTTAACTTGATTCAACCATTGGTTCACATTTGTAATTTATCCTTCGAAACTGGCACTTTTCCAGATTTGATGAAGAAAGGTATTGTAATTCCAGTTTACAAAAAGGGAAATAAAAATGATTTTAAGAATTATCGACCGATATCTCTTCTTCCAGTATTTTCAAAAATATTAGAAAAACTAGTTAATAATAGACTTATGAATTTTTTGGACAGTTTTAATTTTCTCTCTGAAAACCAATTTGGGTTTAGGAAGGGTAGAGGTACAGAAACTGCATTGTTGAATTATACTTCAAGGGTATTTCGTTCCATGGACAAAAATCAAATCACTCTGTCCGTATTTATGGACTTGGAGAAAGTTTTTGACACCGTTGATCACGAAATTTTAATTAGCAAACTAGAAAATATTGGCATTCGTGGCGTTGTATTAAAATGGTTTAAAGACTACTTACAGCACAGAACGCAATATGTTAGTCTCTTTTTAATACACTTAGTAACCCAAAACTTATTTCATATAGCGTACCACAAGGTTCAGTCCTGGGACCAACCTTGTTTTTGATATTCATAAATGATCTATGTAAATTAAAAATAAATAGCTATATTAACACTTTTGCAGATGATACATCATTCACTTTAAGGGCTGATTCTCTGGAAAATCTCCTTTATAACATGAACGCTGATCTAAAATGTGTAATGAAATGGTTGGATTTAAATGGGTTATATTTAAATACGAAAAAGACTATGTATATTCTATTTAACCTAAAAAAAGAAATCATACAATCCAAATTTGATTAAATTAAAATTGCATACCTTTTCATGCAATAATTACTCAGCTTTTTGCTGGGAAGAAATTGAACAGGTTCAAAGTAGCGTTTATATTGATAGCTCCCTAAGTTGGAAAATGCACATTGGAAAACTAACAAACACGCTTAGACAGATGCTATATAAATTTTGTCCAGTCTGCTATACAGTGTGGTATTACAAGTTGGGGAGGAACATACATTTCATCATTAAGGAATCTAATTTCAATGCAAATTAAAGTTATACTTCAAATATTACCAAATAAATATAAAACTGTTACCATCTTTTGTAAGTATACCATTTCTGGTGTATTTCTACTGAGACACTTATTTGTTTATAGAACATTAAATTACTTCTTTAAAAACAACAGTGCAGTGCTGATTATGCAAATTATTCTATGCGAGATGATGGGAAAAGGTTTCTGTTGCCACTTGCAAAAAAAAGAATTAGGCACAAACATTTTGATTATTCGGCCCCAAAAATTTTTAATTCTTTACCGATTATAATTCGGAATGAAACTAATGTTATGCATTTCAGATCTCTCACTGCTAATTATCTAATGAGCATTACTAATGCTGACAGCCTGTTTTCGGTGTTAAAGTAAAAAACTTTCATTCATTTTTTTAAATTCTATATTGTTTTTGTATATATATATTTTTTTTCTTTATGTAAAGTTGAGTGTCAATGTTGCCAAAATTATGTATTTAAATAATTTGTAAGTTAACCTACATGAGCTTAGATGCTCTTGGGTTAATAAGAGTATAACAAATATATGCTGTTTGTAACCTTATTATTATAATAAACTGAAACTGAACTGAAAACTGAAAACTCCCCGCTCTGCCCACGGTCAGTAGGGGACACCGATGGGCTTGGAAAGGCCGCCGTCCGTCGGATGAAACATTAAGCCGTAGCATCGTGAGCGGGAAAACCAGACCCTTTGCATGTTGAAGAATATACTGGATGGTCTTGACGGGAGGCTACCATCTGTGTTCCAGTGCGCCCCGTCCCCCTAATCTTTTCTGAGCTTTCGGGGTCCTTGTGACCTGTCCATTGTGTTTAAAACAAGGCTGCTCAGTGGTAACCCAAATGAAGTTAATTTTTGGTGTGTGTGTGTGTGTGTTATGTGTATAGGCTGGGGGGTACGTTTATCCAAAATAATTATTGGAAATGTTATGTATAAAAAAGTATAATAATATCATCTTTTGCTGCCTCGCCTATGTTAATTCTCTAGAACCATTTGGGGGTGAGAGATTTTTCTTCTGCCACTTTTTAACTTTGCATGAAAGCACGGATAATACGTCACACTGTAAGTTTTTCTAAAAGGGTGTGGTTCCTCACCCACCTACTAGTTTTCTCGCTTGAAATAGTGGTGATCAGCAGTGTTGAATCTAAGGGGTGAACATAATTCCTCCTTATGTCCGGCCACAAGACGTAATTAGCAGATATATAGGAATGTTAATAAATAGCTTACAAAAAATTTTTAATGTATTTTTTCAAACCCTTGGTTACTTTCAGTGATGATCAAGTGAGTTTTAGCATAAGTAAATTTTATTAGTAGTAAATATAAACAAGTATTACAGATATGTTCTTAAATACAATATATAGGTATATATATATATAAAGCAGCTAGAAGCATTAATGGGAACAATTGAGACAATGGAACTTCACAGTTGATGAAACGATGGTTCTCAAAGGTCGTTGGTTTCTTGAGCTATAAATTCCTCATAAATCATCCAATTATATCATTGATCGATTAACAATGATTGATATCTCAAAAAAACCAATGACCTGTGAGAACCATGGATATCTCAAGTGCGCAATCTTCTGGTCTCGGTTTTTTCCATTCGCACTTCCCCACTGGCCATACAACCACAATATCTAAACGATATCTAAGATAACAAATGGATATCCATTTGTCATCTCAGATATCTTTCGGAAAGTTTCCGGATATTTTGTTGTGTGGGATGGTATAATAACGTAAATCACAATGGCTATAAAGCTTTCCTTAGAAAAGGCAAATTACGCTGAGAAATAAAGACAGCGTGTTGAAACACGTGACAACAGCAAACTGAATCTGAAAACTTTGTGTTTTGATGTTCCCATGTCACACCTTGGACTCTTCAACACTAACAGTTAAGGGCAAAACAGCTCCTGGACCAGATGTCGGATCAGAATTCGAAGATTTCGATCCTATGTGATTATAAAGAGTAAGTTTAGGCTTCGATTGAAACAAGTTGCAGTTGGTACAACTCACACAGTCCGCATTACCATCGGAGATATGAGCTGGTTCTGGCTGAATGGAACTGGCCAGCTCATTCGCCAAATCTGGATCACTGTCATCTGTCGAGAAATCCCTACATCGGCTGACAGCCATCCGAAGAGAGAAATTAGGATCGCTGTTGTACCGAGGATGAATGGGATAACCTTGGAGCATAGCACAATTTTCCTCTCTCTTCCCTTCTGAATGAGATGCTCCAGTGTAGTTTGGGTTCCCTTGCCATTTGGTTGGAGGCAAGAGCTGATCTTCCACTTCTTTACCAAGAGACTGCACACGAGGACACGAATTGAGCTTGGGAGCGACCGCGTGTTTAAGAGGATAACCTAGATGTGGATGCGGAGAACTCGTCTGGTTGGAGTCTCTGCAACTGGAGGCTTTGAGACTGTGGCTCTGAAACTTGTCTCTCCACCATTTCCAACAGCAACAACAGCAGCAGAGCAACCAGGTGCAAGGATTCCCTGCGCAGAGCTTTTCTCTGAAGGCCACCCGGAATCTGTTGGACATTACGTTGTAGAGGATGGGATTAATTGTAGAGTTCGAATAGTAAAAACATCCTGAAAATAAATAAAGAAATATTTATTTACGTAATGAATTTCAACGATATACGGAAATGTACAGATTTATGTTTATAAACCGTTTTAGGTTATTGGAAAACAATTGTAACCTGATACATCATGAGAAATCTTTCACCTTCCCCTATACACACACAAGACGTCACTCAATACACGCATATTCTAGCCGTGATTTTTCTTTACTCGTTTATAGATGTTCCAGCCGCAATTCTTCCTCCACAAACATTCCAGCCCCTGATTTTTTCCTCCATATACACACACACATCCTAGCACTTGACATTTCCTCTATGTACCCATAGCCTAACCAATTATTCTTTCTGCACACACATATATTTCTAGTTCCGTTCTTCTTTTAAATCACATCGTAGCCACTGATTCTTCCCCCCCCCCCTACACACACACATATATTCCACTTTCGATTCTTCTTCTACACATATATTCCAGCCCCTGATTCTTTCTAGAATTAAAAACATTCTAACCCCTTATTTTTCTTTCATACACATATATTGCAGTTTCGATTCTTCCTCTACATACACATCCTAACCCATGATTCTTCCTCTACATACACATCCTAACCCATGATTCTTCCTCTACATACACATCCTAACCCATGATTCTTCCTCTACATACACATCCTAACCCATGATTCTTCCTCTACATACACATCCTAACCCATGATTCTTCCTCTACATACACATCCTAACCCATGATTCTTCCTCTACATACACATCTTAACCCATGATTCTTCCTCTACATACACATCCTAACCCATGATTCTTCCTCTACATACACATCCTAACACATGATTCTTCTTCTACATACACATCCTAACCCATGATTCTTCCTCTACATACACATCCTAACACATGATTCTTCTTCTACATACACATCGTAACCCATGATTCTTCCTCTACATACACATCCTAACCCATGATTCTTCCTCTACATACACATCCTAACCCATGATTCTTCCTCTACATACACATTCTAACCCATGATTCTTCCTCCAAATACACATATCCTAGCTACTAATTCTTTCCCCACACATTTTCTCCACACAACATATATTCCAGTTTCGAATCTTTCCCCACACATACATCCTAACCTCAGATTCTTCCTCCAAACCCAATACATCCTAACCTCAGATTCTTCCTCCAAACCCAATACATCCTAGCTCTGATTATTTCTGTATATATATATATATTTCCATCCCCGATTACTACACACCCATATATTCCTACCGTGATTCTTCTTCCATACATGTATTCAATTCCAGATTCTTCCTCCATACGTATATTCCATTACAGATTCTTCCTCCACACGTATATTCTATCCCAGATTCTTCCTCCACACATACAGTCATTCAACCCAAGGGTTCTCAACGTGGGGTACAGTCGCTCAAAAAAGTATCCGAACACTATGGTTGATTACAGAATTCAGAAAAAACATCTGGCAACGATTTTTTTTACAAATTAGTGATCTGACAACCTTTGTGTCACGTGACACGAAGGTTGCCAGATCACTAATTTCTAAAAAAAAACGTTGCCTGATATTTTTTCTGAATTCTGTAATCAGCCATAGTGTTCGGATACTTTTTTGAGCGACTGTACGCGGTAAAATTTTTTGGGGTACGCCGTGAGAGCTGAAAAGTCGCTAGATATATATTATACTATAACTATAGTTTTATCTATCTATACAAGGGGTACGCCAGTTACATACACATTTCCAGGGGGTACACGAAGTATAAAAGGTTGAGAACCACTGTTCTTCCCCATATTCTTCCACACATAAATTCATTCAACCCCATAATCTTCCACACATAAATTCATTCAACCCCATAATCTTCCACACATAAATTCATTCAACCCCACAATCTTCCACACATAAATTCATTCAACCCCACAATCTTCCACACACAAATATATTCCATTCATGATTCTTGCTCCATATTTACATTCCATCTAAGACTCTTCCTCCAAACATATATTCATTCTAGCCCACATTCTTCCCTACTCATATATTCCATCCCTGATTCTTCCTCTACGCACAGATTCTATTCCAAATTCTATCTCCACACATGCATAAATTATAGCTCATATTCTTCCTCCACACATGCATATATTCTAGCCCAGATTCTTCCACCACAAATGCATATATTCTAGCACTGATTATTCCTCCACACACGTATAATCTAACCCCAAATCTTTCCCTGCCCACATATATTCTATGTTCTAGCCCTGATTCATTCTCTATACCCATGTGCATTATAACTATAATTCTTCCTCCACACACACATATTATTCCTCCACATACACATATATTCTAGCCCTGATTTTTGCGTCTGTTCATTTCGGACCTTAATCGAAGCCTTCCTTTACGTACTAAATTGCCAATTTTTCAGCTGCATAGCATGAGTGGAAACAACTGAAACAACGAAACAGCAGAGTTGGCGAAGCGATGGTTCCATTTGACCATTGATTTATTGAGCTATCAACTGCTTGTCAATCAACAAATTATCGTATTAATCAACCAATCACATCATATATCATTGGTTGGCTGGAGATAGATTGATCGATATTTTAAAAAAATGTCTCCTCCATTGCATAGCCTCATTGTTTCAATTGCTACCATTCACACTTTCGCAATTAAAATGAAGGAACATGAGAAGAAGGTGTGGAACAATGACAATGCACAGCTGACGAAATTTTGGGTTGTTGTTGTTTTACCTCTGAGCGGCACTTTTTTGCACACCATGGGCTAAATGGCCAGGTCACATGGACCCCGAAGGCTCAGAGAAGGTTGGGGGAGGGGACCCACTGGAACAGCTGTTGGGAGACAGATGGTAGCCTCCCGTCAAGGCCATCCAGTGTGTTCTTTAACGTGCACAGGGTATGGCTCTCCCGCACACGGGACCACGGCTTAACGTCCCATCCGACGGACGGCGGCCTTTCCAAGCCCATCGGTGCCCCCTACTGACCGTGGCCAGGGCGGGGAATTTTGCGGAGATAAATCTCAACGCTGACCCAGCTGGGACTCGAACCTGGGAACTACAGATTACGAGCCTGGCGCGCTACCGACTGAGCCACCCCCGCCCCTCAGCTGACGAAACGATGATTCTAAGCGATCATTGGTTAATTGATATATCAAATACTAGTTCCTAAACCTGAATAGAATCAATTGAAGCAAGAATACTATGCACAAAGGCATCAGTGGGTTCTACAGGCCATTGATTTACTGAGTATCAATAACTTATTACTGCTTATAAGGTCCCAAACCGCATGCATGCAATAGTAGTACTGTATGACATATTTGATGTTATGACATATTTGAGGCTTACATGACGCACTTGAGTCTTCGATTTTCGTGGACTACCTTAGAAAAAATATGCTATTGAAGCTCTCAAGGAGGAGGTTATAAACCCGCCACCACCCATGGGCATGCAACATTATGTATGTAAAATTATGGCACCACTGGCATGCAACATTATGTATGTAAATTTTACATTGTGTCAATGTCAACGTTGTTCTAAATATTTAACAATTTTTTTTTTCATCTTTTGATCCTTTAAGCATCCTTTTGTGTTAAGAACATGGGAAAAAATCCTCATCCCACATAATCTAGCCTTGTATAACAACAGGTACTTTGTTTACACATTAGAGAAGTACGTACTACATAAAAAGTAAATATGCAAAAATAAGTATATACATATATAACACCTGACATCCAACCTTTGCAAAATATGAGAACGTGTCCAAACATCGCTTGGCTTTGTCTTTTAAAACAAAAAAGTTCGCAAAGCATAAAAGCGCTTTATGTTTAAAGAAATCTCACTAAGTCCAAAGCTCTGTCTTTAAAAGAAATTTCAGAAAGTCTCACAAAATGCAATACACTTTGTCTTTAAAAGAAATCTCGAAGAAATTTGTCTCTAAAAGAAATATTCCATAATGCAAAGCACTTTGTCTACAGAAGAAATCTAATCTCAACATTATCAGCGCTTAAAAAAATCTGTTATTAAGACAGCTAGATAAACTATACAGCAAAAAAAAAAATTCGATTATCCGAACAATCAACGAATCTGATCGCTTCGTGTCAGCTGTTTAACTATTCGTTTATGAATTTCTTGAATCTTTCAAAAGCATAATATTTGCACTGCGTATAAAATAATACAGAGTGAAAACTCTTAAAATCTCTAAAATCTCGTTCTTCCGTCGCATTTTTTCTTCAGGTGATTTCCAAAGTGATGAATTTATCGAAATTCAATACTCCTTTTATTATCAAAGACATTTTCATTGAAATGAAAGTGTTCCCAAAGATTCTACTCCAAAATCTCTTTAATGCTGGAAATCCCACTACTCTAAAATCCATTAAAGGACTGATAATTCCAATGATTGTATTTTCCACATCGCGCGGACCTCGTTACCGAAGTCCATATCAATCTTTCCTTACCTGCCAAAGTATAGAGATCTTGATTGATTTTCCTCAGGGTTTCCGTCCATTTGCCGTAAAGAGTGACGTAGACGAACAGTAATCTCTGAGAATGGAACGGAGCCCAGCAGAAGAAAAATGCTATCACCACAGTAACTATATAAAGAGAAAAAAAATTATTGTTATAAGATTTCTGCATGCATATACACCGAAGAGCCAAAACATTATGACCAGCGTGTCTTTATGCAAATCGAAGCACCAAAGTATAGAGATCTTGATTGATTTTCCTCAGGGTTTCCGTCCATTTGCCGTAAAGAGTGACGTAGACGAACAGTAATCTCTGAGAATGGAACGGAGCCCAGCAGAAGAAAAATGCTATCACCACAGTAACTATATAAAGAGAAAAAAAATTATTGTTATAAGATTTCTGCATGCATATACACCGAAGAGCCAAAACATTATGACCAGCGTGTCTTTATGCAAATCGAAGCACCAAAGTATAGAGATCTTGATTGATTTTCCTCAGGGTTTCCGTCCATTTGCCGTAAAGAGTGACGTAGACGAACAGTAATCTCTGAGAATGGAACGGAGCCCAGCAGAAGAAAAATGCTATCACCACAGTAACTATATAAAGAGAAAAAAAATTATTGTTATAAGATTTCTGCATGCATATACACCGAAGAGCCAAAACATTATGACCAGCGTGTCTTTATGCAAATCGAAGCACCAAAGTATAGAGATCTTGATTGATTTTCCTCAGGGTTTCCGTCCATTTGCCGTAAAGAGTGACGTAGACGAACAGTAATCTCTGAGAATGGAACGGAGCCCAGCAGAAGAAAAATGCTATCACCACAGTAACTATATAAAGAGAAAAAAAATTATTGTTATAAGATTTCTGCATGCATATACACCGAAGAGCCAAAACATTATGACCAGCGTGTCTTTATGCAAATCGAAGCACCAAAGTATAGAGATCTTGATTGATTTTCCTCAGGGTTTCCGTCCATTTGCCGTAAAGAGTGACGTAGACGAACAGTAATCTCTGAGAATGGAACGGAGCCCAGCAGAAGAAAAATGCTATCACCACAGTAACTATATAAAGAGAAAAAAAATTATTGTTATAAGATTTCTGCATGCATATACACCGAAGAGCCAAAACATTATGACCAGCGTGTCTTTATGCAAATCGAAGCACCAAAGTATAGAGATCTTGATTGATTTTCCTCAGGGTTTCCGTCCATTTGCCGTAAAGAGTGACGTAGACGAACAGTAGTCTCTGAGAATGGAACGGAGCCCAGCAGAAGAAAAATGCTATCACCACAGTAACTATATAAAGAGAAAAAAAATTATTGTTATAAGATTTCTGCATGCATATACACCGAAGAGCCAAAACATTATGACCAGCGTGTCTTTATGCAAATCGAAGCACCAAAGTATAGAGATCTTGATTGATTTTCCTCAGGGTTTCCGTCCATTTGCCGTAAAGAGTGACGTAGACGAACAGTAATCTCTGAGAATGGAACGGAGCCCAGCAGAAGAAAAATGCTATCACCACAGTAACTATATAAAGAGAAAAAAAATTATTGTTATAAGATTTCTGCATGCATATACACCGAAGAGCCAAAACATTATGACCAGCGTGTCTTTATGCAAATCGAAGCACCAAAGTATAGAGATCTTGATTGATTTTCCTCAGGGTTTCCGTCCATTTGCCGTAAAGAGTGACGTAGACGAACAGTAATCTCTGAGAATGGAACGGAGCCCAGCAGAAGAAAAATGCTATCACCACAGTAACTATATAAAGAGAAAAAAAATTATTGTTATAAGATTTCTGCATGCATATACACCGAAGAGCCAAAACATTATGACCAGCGTGTCTTTATGCAAATCGAAGCACCAAAGTATAGAGATCTTGATTGATTTTCCTCAGGGTTTCCGTCCATTTGCCGTAAAGAGTGACGTAGACGAACAGTAGTCTCTGAGAATGGAACGGAGCCCAGCAGAAGAAAAATGCTATCACCACAGTAACTATATAAAGAGAAAAAAAATTATTGTTATAAGATTTCTGCATGCATATACACCGAAGAGCCAAAACATTATGACCAGCGTGTCTTTATGCAAATCGAAGCACCAAAGTATAGAGATCTTGATTGATTTTCCTCAGGGTTTCCGTCCATTTGCCGTAAAGAGTGACGTAGACGAACAGTAATCTCTGAGAATGGAACGGAGCCCAGCAGAAGAAAAATGCTATCACCACAGTAACTATATAAAGAGAAAAAAAATTATTGTTATAAGATTTCTGCATGCATATACACCGAAGAGCCAAAACATTATGACCAGCGTGTCTTTATGCAAATCGAAGCACCAAAGTATAGAGATCTTGATTGATTTTCCTCAGGGTTTCCGTCCATTTGCCGTAAAGAGTGACGTAGACGAACAGTAATCTCTGAGAATGGAACGGAGCCCAGCAGAAGAAAAATGCTATCACCACAGTAACTATATAAAGAGAAAAAAAATTATTGTTATAAGATTTCTGCATGCATATACACCGAAGAGCCAAAACATTATGACCAGCGTGTCTTTATGCAAATCGAAGCACCAAAGTATAGAGATCTTGATTGATTTTCCTCAGGGTTTCCGTCCATTTGCCGTAAAGAGTGACGTAGACGAACAGTAATCTCTGAGAATGGAACGGAGCCCAGCAGAAGAAAAATGCTATCACTACAGTAACTATATAAAGAGAAAAAAAATTATTGTTATAAGATTTCTGCATGCATATACACCGAAGAGCCAAAACATTATGACCAGCGTGTCTTTATGCAAATCGAAGCACCAAAGTATAGAGATCTTGATTGATTTTCCTCAGGGTTTCCGTCCATTTGCCGTAAAGAGTGACGTAGACGAACAGTAATCTCTGAGAATGGAACGGAGCCCAGCAGAAGAAAAATGCTATCACCACAGTAACTATATAAAGAGAAAAAAAATTATTGTTATAAGATTTCTGCATGCATATACACCGAAGAGCCAAAACATTATGACCAGCGTGTCTTTATGCAAATCGAAGCACCAAAGTATAGAGATCTTGATTGATTTTCCTCAGGGTTTCCGTCCATTTGCCGTAAAGAGTGACGTAGACGAACAGTAATCTCTGAGAATGGAACGGAGCCCAGCAGAAGAAAAATGCTATCACCACAGTAACTATATAAAGAGAAAAAAAATTATTGTTATAAGATTTCTGCATGCATATACACCGAAGAGCCAAAACATTATGACCAGCGTGTCTTTATGCAAATCGAAGCACCAAAGTATAGAGATCTTGATTGATTTTCCTCAGGGTTTCCGTCCATTTGCCGTAAAGAGTGACGTAGACGAACAGTAATCTCTGAGAATGGAACGGAGCCCAGCAGAAGAAAAATGCTATCACCACAGTAACTATATAAAGAGAAAAAAAATTATTGTTATAAGATTTCTGCATGCATATACACCGAAGAGCCAAAACATTATGACCAGCGTGTCTTTATGCAAATCGAAGCACCAAAGTATAGAGATCTTGATTGATTTTCCTCAGGGTTTCCGTCCATTTGCCGTAAAGAGTGACGTAGACGAACAGTAATCTCTGAGAATGGAACGGAGCCCAGCAGAAGAAAAATGCTATCACCACAGTAACTATATAAAGAGAAAAAAAATTATTGTTATAAGATTTCTGCATGCATATACACCGAAGAGCCAAAACATTATGACCAGCGTGTCTTTATGCAAATCGAAGCACCAAAGTATAGAGATCTTGATTGATTTTCCTCAGGGTTTCCGTCCATTTGCCGTAAAGAGTGACGTAGACGAACAGTAATCTCTGAGAATGGAACGGAGCCCAGCAGAAGAAAAATGCTATCACCACAGTAACTATATAAAGAGAAAAAAAATTATTGTTATAAGATTTCTGCATGCATATACACCGAAGAGCCAAAACATTATGACCAGCGTGTCTTTATGCAAATCGAAGCACCAAAGTATAGAGATCTTGATTGATTTTCCTCAGGGTTTCCGTCCATTTGCCGTAAAGAGTGACGTAGACGAACAGTAATCTCTGAGAATGGAACGGAGCCCAGCAGAAGAAAAATGCTATCACCACAGTAACTATATAAAGAGAAAAAAAATTATTGTTATAAGATTTCTGCATGCATATACACCGAAGAGCCAAAACATTATGACCAGCGTGTCTTTATGCAAATCGAAGCACCAAAGTATAGAGATCTTGATTGATTTTCCTCAGGGTTTCCGTCCATTTGCCGTAAAGAGTGACGTAGACGAACAGTAATCTCTGAGAATGGAACGGAGCCCAGCAGAAGAAAAATGCTATCACCACAGTAACTATATAAAGAGAAAAAAAATTATTGTTATAAGATTTCTGCATGCATATACACCGAAGAGCCAAAACATTATGACCAGCGTGTCTTTATGCAAATCGAAGCACCAAAGTATAGAGATCTTGATTGATTTTCCTCAGGGTTTCCGTCCATTTGCCGTAAAGAGTGACGTAGACGAACAGTAATCTCTGAGAATGGAACGGAGCCCAGCAGAAGAAAAATGCTATCACCACAGTAACTATATAAAGAGAAAAAAAATTATTGTTATAAGATTTCTGCATGCATATACACCGAAGAGCCAAAACATTATGACCAGCGTGTCTTTATGCAAATCGAAGCACCAAAGTATAGAGATCTTGATTGATTTTCCTCAGGGTTTCCGTCCATTTGCCGTAAAGAGTGACGTAGACGAAGAGTAGTCTCTGAGAATGGAACGGAGCCCAGCAGAAGAAAAATGCTATCACTACAGTAACTATATAAAGAGAAAAAAAATTATTGTTATAAGATTTCTGCATGCATATACACCGAAGAGCCAAAACATTATGACCAGCGTGTCTTTATGCAAATCGAAGCACCAAAGTATAGAGATCTTGATTGATTTTCCTCAGGGTTTCCGTCCATTTGCCGTAAAGAGTGACGTAGACGAACAGTAATCTCTGAGAATGGAACGGAGCCCAGCAGAAGAAAAATGCTATCACCACAGTAACTATATAAAGAGAAAAAAAATTATTGTTATAAGATTTCTGCATGCATATACACCGAAGAGCCAAAACATTATGACCAGCGTGTCTTTATGCAAATCGAAGCACCAAAGTATAGAGATCTTGATTGATTTTCCTCAGGGTTTCCGTCCATTTGCCGTAAAGAGTGACGTAGACGAACAGTAATCTCTGAGAATGGAACGGAGCCCAGCAGAAGAAAAATGCTATCACCACAGTAACTATATAAAGAGAAAAAAAATTATTGTTATAAGATTTCTGCATGCATATACACCGAAGAGCCAAAACATTATGACCAGCGTGTCTTTATGCAAATCGAAGCACCAAAGTATAGAGATCTTGATTGATTTTCCTCAGGGTTTCCGTCCATTTGCCGTAAAGAGTGACGTAGACGAACAGTAATCTCTGAGAATGGAACGGAGCCCAGCAGAAGAAAAATGCTATCACCACAGTAACTATATAAAGAGAAAAAAAATTATTGTTATAAGATTTCTGCATGCATATACACCGAAGAGCCAAAACATTATGACCAGCGTGTCTTTATGCAAATCGAAGCACCAAAGTATAGAGATCTTGATTGATTTTCCTCAGGGTTTCCGTCCATTTGCCGTAAAGAGTGACGTAGACGAACAGTAATCTCTGAGAATGGAACGGAGCCCAGCAGAAGAAAAATGCTATCACCACAGTAACTATATAAAGAGAAAAAAAATTATTGTTATAAGATTTCTGCATGCATATACACCGAAGAGCCAAAACATTATGACCAGCGTGTCTTTATGCAAATCGAAGCACCAAAGTATAGAGATCTTGATTGATTTTCCTCAGGGTTTCCGTCCATTTGCCGTAAAGAGTGACGTAGACGAACAGTAATCTCTGAGAATGGAACGGAGCCCAGCAGAAGAAAAATGCTATCACCACAGTAACTATATAAAGAGAAAAAAAATTATTGTTATAAGATTTCTGCATGCATATACACCGAAGAGCCAAAACATTATGACCAGCGTGTCTTTATGCAAATCGAAGCACCAAAGTATAGAGATCTTGATTGATTTTCCTCAGGGTTTCCGTCCATTTGCCGTAAAGAGTGACGTAGACGAACAGTAATCTCTGAGAATGGAACGGAGCCCAGCAGAAGAAAAATGCTATCACCACAGTAACTATATAAAGAGAAAAAAAATTATTGTTATAAGATTTCTGCATGCATATACACCGAAGAGCCAAAACATTATGACCAGCGTGTCTTTATGCAAATCGAAGCACCAAAGTATAGAGATCTTGATTGATTTTCCTCAGGGTTTCCGTCCATTTGCCGTAAAGAGTGACGTAGACGAACAGTAATCTCTGAGAATGGAACGGAGCCCAGCAGAAGAAAAATGCTATCACCACAGTAACTATATAAAGAGAAAAAAAATTATTGTTATAAGATTTCTGCATGCATATACACCGAAGAGCCAAAACATTATGACCAGCGTGTCTTTATGCAAATCGAAGCACCAAAGTATAGAGATCTTGATTGATTTTCCTCAGGGTTTCCGTCCATTTGCCGTAAAGAGTGACGTAGACGAAGAGTAGTCTCTGAGAATGGAACGGAGCCCAGCAGAAGAAAAATGCTATCACTACAGTAACTATATAAAGAGAAAAAAAATTATTGTTATAAGATTTCTGCATGCATATACACCGAAGAGCCAAAACATTATGACCAGCGTGTCTTTATGCAAATCGAAGCACCACAGTATAGAGATCTTGATTGATTTTCCTCAGGGTTTCCGTCCATTTGCCGTAAAGAGTGACGTAGACGAAGAGTAGTCTCTGAGAATGGAACGGAGCCCAGCAGAAGAAAAATGCTATCACCACAGTAACTATATAAAGAGAAAAAAAATTATTGTTATAAGATTTCTGCATGCAGATACACCGAAGAGCCAAAACATTATGACCAGCGCGTCTTTATGCAAATCGAAGCACCTGCAGGTAAACGAGGACGCGTATGAAGGTCATTTAACGGTATAAATAACATCTGATACTGAGCTCTGTTAATCAATGTTATTCTTGTTCTTCAGATGGAAAAGTCAGCGGTGTTAAGTGAGTTTGAGAAAAGGCCAAATTGTAATGGCCAGACGACTGGGTCAGAGCATTTCCGAGACGACAAGGCTTTGGGTGCTCAAGGTCAGCAGTGGTTAGTACCATCAAAAAGTGGTTCGAGGAGGGAAAAACCACGAACCGCCAGCAAGGTGTGGGCCGACCATGAATGATCGATGCTACAGGTGACGGAAGGCTACCCCGTAAGTAGTATCATCACAGAATAGCCCCCAAGCACAGTGCGTTCCCCCATGACGTCACTGACAACGTTCCAGTATCCCCCTTATTAATATTCACAACTGACCATCATCATCATCATCATCATCATCATCAAGCAGCCATGGGCTACGGAGGTCCAACCAGACCGTGCAATTTAGTTCTCCAAGCAAATCTATCCTGAGCTACATCTACTGCATCTGGCCACTGCACACCAATTCTAACAAGCTCCTGTTTGACATTGTCTGCCCACTGCATCCTAGGTCTCCCCTTCTTTCTGAGGCCTTTAGGCACACTGTTCATAACACTATTCGCCAATCTATAATTATTCATACGGGCAACATGGCCAAACCAACGGAGTCTCTCTCTGCACAATATGATGCTTAAAGGAGGTTGCAAACTCCTTTGCCTAACCTCATCATTAGTTACAAAGTTGAACCACCTAATGCCCAAGATACTGCGTAAGCATCTGGAATCAAAAGCATCAAGTTTCCTGTTATCTTGTTTACAAAATGTTCGAGTTTCACTACCATAACTAACCCTAGAAAGAACCAAACTATTATACAGTCTAATTTTAGTCTTTAGGTGTATACGCCTATTTCTCCACACTCTCCATAGATTCTTAAAAGTCCCGGCAGCAATCCCTATTCGTCTGTTAATCTGATGCCGCACATCACCATTATCTGTTACATAGCTCCCAAGATAATTAAACTGTGACACCTGCTCAAGACTGCAACCATTCAGATTAACTGAATCACAGCCTGCTTGACCAATTTTCATCACTTTAGTTTTCTCTCTGTTTATAACCAAACCTACTCTACTACGAGTTTCATCAACAGCTCGAATGAAAGAGTTCATCTCATCAACATCATTTGCCAAAAGGGCTAAATCATCAGCATAATCTAAATCAGAAATTTTCCTATCTCCAGCAAATTTAAGGCCAAAAGCTTTCCCTTGAAGTGAATTTCGCATAACATAATCAACAACCAACTAAAGAGAAAAGGAGACAAAATGCACCCTTGTCGAACACCAGAAGTAATGCTAAACCAATTGCTACAAGACTTACCAACCCTCACACATGACTCAGTGTTATTATAGAGAGCTTTCATTATGTTAACTAACTTGTCTGGTACACCATATGATTTCACAATCAACCACAAATTTTGACGATCAACAGAGTCGAAAGCCTTTTTGAAATCAACAAAGCTAGCAACCAAAGGTTTCTGAAACTCTAAACATTTCTCAAGAATCTACCTAAGTGAAAATATATGATCCACACATCCCCTACCACTTCTGAATCCACATTGCTCATCACGCAATTGACTGTCAACCAGATTCTTAATTCTATTAAGCACAATCGTGAAAAGAACTTTACCTGGAACAGAGAGTAGGCTGATACCCCTATACTTATCACAAGAACTGCGATCACCTTTTTTGAAAATAGGGATAACAATAGCTCTGGTAAAATCCTTAGGAACCATGCCTTTATCATAAAAGATATTCAGAATTTCAGTCATCCAAGTGGTAACCGAAACATTTCCAGCTCTAAGCATTTCTGTAGTAATTTCATCTACCCCTGGGGATTTATGAAGTTTAAGTTTAGAAACAGCCAAAATAACTTCGGATTGTGTTATAGGGCCAACATTAAAGCCACCAATGCATCTAACATCATTGCAAACAATGGGAATAGAACTAACCGCATTGTTTAGAACATCACTGAAATGCTCAGCTCACCTAGCCATGACAGAATCCTCACCTTCTATAACCTTACCTTGTTTATCCTTCAATCCCTGTATACCTGTCCGTTTTCTACCACACAAAACATTAACTATCTGGTACAGCTCTCTGCTGTTGTGCTGTCTAACTGCTTCCTCGGCTTTGTCAGCCAAACCATGAAGCCAAAGATTCTTATCAGCAGCTAACTGATCTTTTACACGTTTATTAAGTTCTCTGTAATGCTTTCTATTAGGACTAGTAGGGTATTGATTAAGGACATTCCTGCAGTTCTTTCTTTCCGAAATAAGCTCAAGTGCCTTATCACTCAGATAATTCTGCCTCTTCTGCTCCTTTTTTCCTAAAAGAGTACTGTTAGTGTCCAAAAAAGCCTGTTTAAAATGATCCCATTCTTCCTCAACTTCAGTGGTAAGCATACCATGACTGTCATAATGACTAAGTAACCTATCATGGTAAGCTTTGGCTATAACTGGGTCTTTCAGAGCTTCAGCATTAAAATCAAATTTTTTAACCCTAGCACAACACTTTTTAAGTTTAAGTTGCAAGACACTTTTAACTAGGTAATGGTCAGATCCAATTTCAGCTCCCCTATATGCCCTGGTATTTCTAACAGAACTAGCCCATTTGCTGTTAATTAATATATAATCAATCATATTCCTATGCAACCCATCAGGTAAAACCCATGTGTACTTATGTATGTCGCGGTGTTTGTAATATATGTTAGTTATTCTGAAACCATTGAGTTTACTTACCTGTAGGAGACGTTGCCCATTGCCATTGCAGCTACCAATACCAAAAGGGCCAATCACCCCTCCCCAAAGGTCAGAGTCAGTACCAACTTTGGCATTGAAGTCACCAAGAACAAGGGTAATATCTCCTTTCTTGACAGAATTCAAAATATCCTGAAGTTGTTCATAAAACCTATCCTTCTCATCCTCATCGGCATCCTCAGTGGGGGCATAACAGCAGATAACATTCAGGTCTTTAACACTTGTCTGAAATTTTGCTGTAAGAAACCTTTCATTAATGCACTCATATCCTAGAAGAGCATCACTAGCGTGTCTGCTGAGAAGCAGACCCACGCCTTGGTGATGCTTATTGTCGTCCCTCCCTGAAAAGAGAAATTTAAGATTATTTTTAAGAATCTGCCCTTTATCTGTCCATCTGGTCTCTTGCAGGCCGAGAATATCTAAATTATAATGGTGGAATTCTTGTGTGAGGACATCAAGAGAAAAAGCTCTGTGCAGAGTCCTCACATTCCAACTACCTATGGAGAGAAAATGGTTAGTGGGATGTTTAAAGAAACTGTTTATTGAGAGAGGGAATGCCGACAATATCAAACAGCCCCCTAATCGCAGACATGGGGCAAAGACCCGTTCCCCCACTACTAAAGGCTGAAGCCATCTACACTGGAAGATTTCCTCCAACGTAGAATTTGACGATGCCAATAGAAGCAAAGAGTTCAGGTGCCTGCGATGACTTCTGCTCAGGATTATCCACCAGCTGATAAACATATCCTGTGAATCTATTCACTTGGGGCTGTCAACCCACAAACAAACAGAAAACACAGCGGAAGATTTTCCCTCCACAGAAGCCGACCAGTGCAGCAAAATCAGGATCCATAATCAAGCTCAGAGCCATATATCTGTCCAGTCCAGTGGGTTTATATGGTCAGCACCAGGACCCTGTGTGGTTGACCACTCCTCAGCAGGGTAGAAAAAAAAGAAAAGTAGCCATAGTTGTCCAGATCAGTAGACCACACTAATCTGGCAGCCCTCCCCTTCCGTTCACTTCCACAAGAGAGTATCTCTTTTGAAAGGTACTAACGGTCTGCACCACGAGAAGGCGGGGTCGGACATTAGCTGCTAGGCCTAGCCGGTTCTATGCATCATCACAGGGGATTGGTGCATAGCTCTCCTTCCAGTGACTACCTAGCTACCATTTACAGACCCACAACTGACCACCCCCTTATTAATATTCATAACTAATTAATTGATATTCACAACTTACTAATTAATATTCATAACTCATTTATTAATTAAAAAACCTTTGATCAAAAGTGCCGCCCCCTTTATTAAAACTTATAAAAAATACCACTTCCCTTATTAAAAAAAAAGTATCGTTCCTCTTATTAAAAAGCCCCCCCTTTAATCAAACACTTATCAAAACTGCCGCCCCTCTTATTGAAAAAAGTACCCTTTAATTAACTCTTAACAAAAGTGCCACTTCCCTTATCAAAAAGTATCGACCCCCTTATTAAAAAGTCCCTTTAATTAAACACTTATCAAAAGTGTCGCCATCCTCATTAACAAACCCCGTATTATAATCAAAGGTGCCTCCCCCTCATTAAAATCATTAGTTCCACCCCCATCATTAAAAAAAACCTACGTCTACCATTTTGAAATCTGACGTCATCACCTTCGTCCACAAACTTTTCCGTTCGTCCGCCATCTTGTATTCTGACGTCATCACCTTCATGGGAATGTTGTTGTTGTTTTCAACCCTTCAAATGAATATTCCTGAGATCAAGATAGGTGTGTGATCTCAGACTCATTCACCTGCCGATTTCAAGACGTGAAGTGAGAGCAGCGCTAGTTACATTTTCTTCCGCTGTGGCGCTGGCGATCCGCTGTTTTGCTAGCTACTTGATTCGTTGCAGTATAAGTTATTTACGCTGTTTACCGCTTGTTTCAAAATTGGATTCTTATACGGATTTTTTCGTGTGATTTATATACTGTTCTGTCTATTTTCTGCTGTCTTTAACTAGAAGTCTGAACGATGATGCAGTATTGTGTGATGTTTTGCAGAAACGAAATTTATGAAACAAAACTCAGTTTATATCCAATCTCTTCCAAACTATATTTGCAAAAAAAAACTACAGCAATATGTCGACAACATAACGTTGACACAAGTAACCAGAAAAAATTTCTGAGATCACTTTTGAATAAATAATATTTTCGAATCGCAGAAATCTTTACAATATACGGAACTGAGTTGCACTGCCCTAACAAAACATTAAGAGAATTTCCGTGTTATGTGAATGGGAATCTAACTTCGAAGTTCTGTAACTTCTAAAATATTCATTTAATGAAAAAATGTTACTGAAAATAATGAAGGATCATAATCTTATCTATTTAAATCTCGATTTTCAACAGCATTCGTCTAGTATTTAAGGAATTATAAAAGCTAGAATATTTCACAACAGTAATGGGTCATAAAAATTTATTTCTAGTAATTAAAATTAAGTGTGCAGTTACTGCACACGCTCCAGTTTGCTGTGAACGGTAACTGCAGACATGCAGTCGATTGCAGACATGGGCGTCCGCAGAATATTTTCCAGGGGGGGTGGGGGCAAAGCTTGGAAACAAATGATTACATCAATAAATTTTTATTTAATATTTTAGGTTTTTTTTTACAAGTAGATTATAGAATGCAGTATTGCATAAATACAAAAACACATACATAATGTATATAAATTAATTACGTTTAAATTGTTACGATTATAATTTGTGGAATTTTTACTTGATCCCAAGGGTGGCAAGTGCCCGTTTGCCCCCCTCTGCGAACGCCCATGATTGCAGAGTCTAAAAGTTTGGCCCTTTCTGTTACAGCTTCGTAGTTCGATTCCCTTGAAATAACATGGAAACAAAATGCCATAGTTTTCTTTGAGAATAACAATTTAAAAATTTTCACTATTTCAAAAAATGTGTTACTTTAAAAAAGAATAGTGATAGGTATAGTAGTAAAAATGTTCCTCGATTTCTTTGAACCCTGACATTCTTGTCCCCCCCCCCACCACCACCACCAATCTTTTCTTAAAGCAGTCTTGTATTTGACTAATGGACTGTTGAAGTTTATAAGAGTTTGTTAACGTTTTGAATTGCACAAATATGTGTATTAACCAGGGGGCATTACGCAATTGGGAGACCTGGAACCGGGGCGGGGGTGGCTCAGTCGGTAGCGCGCCAGGCTCGTAATCTGTAGTTCGCAGGTTCAAGTCCCAGCTGGATCAGCGTTGAGATTTATCTCCGCAAATTCCCCTGCCCACGGTCAGTAGGGGACACCGATAGGCTTGGAAAGACCGCCGTCCGTCGGATGGGACGTTAAGCCGTGGCCCCGTGTGCGGGAGAACCATACCCTGTGCACGTTAAAGAACACGCCGGATGGCATTGACGGGAGGCTACCATCTGTCTCCCAACAGCTGTTCCAGTGGGTTTCCTCTCCCAACCTTCTCTGAGCCTTCGGGGTCCTTGTGGCCTGGCCATTTAGCCCATGGTGTGCAAAAAAGTGCCGCTCAGAGGTAAAACAACCCAACAAAGACCGAACCAAGTTCCAAATAGGTGCCCAGGGACAAAATTCTAAATAGTTGTTAAATAGTTGACTATTAGAGCTATATTTTAAATGGAGCACCTTTATCCTTCTAAACTGAAAAATAATGAAAATTGAACTAATTTATATAAAATCGTCAATTGACGTGATAAAAAATAACATTTCTTTAAAACAAGCCAAAATAAAATAAAAATAAAAAAAAAGGAATGGGCCATGCAGGTCGGGAGAAGTATTTGAAATAAAAAGACTATAACATATCAAGAGTCAATTTCTGTACTGCAGAATAAACTTTGCGCCTATTGCATTTGAAAACTATTACTTTTAACCTTTAATTTTTAAGCAAATGTTCTATTTGATCTTAAATAAAAAAAAATAGAGTATTAATATAAAAATAATCTTGCTTAAAACTAGTGCTTATGCATTTCCCTTAACAATAAGCTCTATTACAATAGTAATTAAAATTATTAAATAAAATAAAGAATTGGTTTGGAAAAACATTAAATTTTGCCCTTTAAAGAATTACAGTTTAATAATATTATTCAGTAAACACTTGAAAATTTCGGATTTTAATGAGTAATAATTTTCAGTGTAACACGATTATTATTAAACATATTTTTCGTTATGAAGAGTTTACATCATTATTACCGTTGTATCTCTGAGACAGATACTAGATTATTGTATTTCATTAAACCATCTGCCTCATTCTTTACCATGTGACTTCGACCAGATCGTTATAAACTTACAGTTAGCGTAGTTAGCCTACGCTAACCTACGCTACACGAACACGATCACGCTGCACGATCACGCTGTCACGTGACACGAAGGTTGCCAGATCACTAATTTCTCCAAAAAATCGTTGCCAGATATTTTTTCTGAATTCTGTAATCAACCATAGTGTTCGGATACTTTTTTGAGCGACTGTATGCACTAACCTCATGATGTTAACAATCCGCCTCATTCTTTACCATGTGACTTCGACCAGATCGTTATAAACTTACAGTTAGCGTAGTTAGCCTACGCTAACCTACGCTACACGAACACGATCACGCTGCACGATCACGCTGTCACGTGACACGAAGGTTGCCAGATCACTAATTTCTCCAAAAAATCGTTGCCAGATATTTTTTCTGAATTCTGTAATCAACCATAGTGTTCGGATACTTTTTTGAGCGACTGTATGCACTAACCTCAATATGTCAGAACTGCAAAGAAATGGCTATTACTGAAGGCAAACTGCACATGCGTGAGTCTCCCGTAGTGTTGCAAACTTAAAATTTTAGTGTACCTCTAGTATTCACGGTGATAAATAGTGTGCCTTGAGAAAAAAAAATATTTCCGAATCACTGCTTAAAAGATCCCATTCTATTGCAGGTGAGAGTACTTTAAATAGTTATTGAAAAAAAAAAATCTCTTTTTAAATCGTTGTTTCAAATAATTTTTTTATGTCAGGTTAGGATGAGTTATTTATTTAGAAGTACTAACAGTAACTTATTTAACGAAAAAGAAATCAGTAAAATAATAACAAAACGTAACATTTTTGTTTTAGTAGAATTTCAACTTTGTGGAATACTTGATATTTTTATTTTGTGTTAGCTATTTCCTGTCACGATGTAAAATTTCCTGCTTTCTACTATGGCATATAAACTGACGGTCTCTTGTCAGACCTCTGTGGCAAGCAGCTGCTTGAGGGGGTATTTTTTTTTTACTAGCAGCCACGTCTATTATCTTTACTATTGATACAGAAGATATTTATTGAGATAAAAACTAAACAATTGGATTGGGTTGTTTTACCTCTGAGCGGCACTTTTTTGCACACCAAGGGCTAAATGGCCAGGTCACATGGACCCCGAAGGCTCAGAGAAGGTTGGGGGAGGGGACCCACTAGAACAGCTGTTGGGAGACAGATGGTAACCTCCCGTCAAGGCCATCCAGCGTGTTCTTTAACGTGCACATAGAATGGCTCTCCCGCACACGGGGCCACGGCTTAACGTCCCATCCGACGGACGGCGACCTTTCCAAGCCCATCGGTGTCCCCTACTGACCGTGGGCAGAGCGGGGAATTTTGCGGAGATAAATCTCAACACTGACGCAGCTGGGACTCGAACCTGGGAACTACAGATTACGAGCCTGGCGCGCTACCGACTGAGCCACCCCCGCCCCATAAAAAAACTAAACAATAAAAGTAACTTCAAGTAATATTTAACAAGTTAAAGTGAGGATAAGTAATTAATACATTTTAAAATGAACTACAAAATTCGATACTTAAAACTGAAAAAAACCTACTCAGCATTCTGACGATAATTCTTCTCGATTGAATCTTAGCTCGTTGACCATCTCCCATACAGGTGGCGCCAGCTTCCGACGCTGACCTGTGCAATGTCCGGGTGTGGTGCAATGTCATGGCAATGCGAATGTAGAGGAAAGAAATGAGAGTCATAGGCACCACGAAAAAGAGGAACGTTGAGCAGAGAAGTAGTGTTTCCCAGTTGGAATTAGGATCATTGAAGGGGAATCCGCACCATGCTGATTCTTCTATGGGCTTTCCAGTGTCGATGGTGAGATAGTTGACACGACTGAAGATGCCGTAGGGCGTGGCAGCGAATAAAGATAAAAGCCATATGATGATGATGTTGCGAATAGCGCGTGATACCTTGGATTTCACTGTTTGTCTCAAAGGATGACATACTGCAATGTACTGCTCTGTCGTAAAAGTCACAATGGTAAGAATGGAGGCATAAGCTGTTGCTTCAGAGATGATGGCTCTCATCTCACAGACCACGTTCCCCAATTCCCAGGGATATTGATGCCAGAGTGTGTACAGCTCGAACGGCATTGCTGGAAAGAAACATAAAACGAACAGTGATTTCTTATTATATTATATTCAAATGCATTACTATGAAACTCTATACACACCAATTTATTGATTAACATGATACGTTCTGTAAAAAATTCGTGTAAGATGAAATCGTGTTAGTAGGACACAAAATTTCTCATAACAAATAATGTAAATAAGAGAACATTTTTCATTAGAAAAAAATTATTGCAGAAATTACTGAGTTCTGTAAATGAGATATTATTTATATAACATGGAACTGTATCTAATAAAGTAACTACTGAACGTACATTTACTGTTGCAAATGGTATTCTACGGAGCTTTTCAATATTTCTATAACGCTGCACAGCAAGAACCGATCTAGGAGGGAGGGCCAAGGGAGTCCCTCCCCTATCTTATATGATCACCTACCATACTTATACTATGGTAGGTGATCATATTATTCTGATAAGACTGTGTATATACAGGCGATGGACAGGGTTGAGTTGTGGGATGTTTTACCTCTGAGCGGCACTTTTTTGCACACCATGGGCTAAATGGCCAGGTCACATGGACCCCGAAGGCTCAGAGAAGGTTGGGGGAGGGGACCTACGGGAACAGATATTGGGAGACAGATGGTAGCCTCCCGTCAAGGCCATCCAGCGTGTTCTTTAACGTGCACAGCGTATGGCTTTCCCGCACACGGAGCCACGGCTTAACGTCCCATCCGACGGACCGCGGCCTGACCGCGGCCTGAGCGCGCCAGGCTCTTAATCTGTAGTTCCCAGGTTCGAGTCCCAGCTGGGTCAGCGTTGAGATTTATCTCCGCAAAATTTCCCCGCTCTGCCCACGGTCAGTAGGGGACATCGATGGGCTTGGAAAGGCTGCCGTCCGTCGAATGGGACGTTAAGCCGTGGCACCGTGTGCGGGAGAGCCATACGCTGTGCACGTTAAAGAACACGTTGAATGGCCTTGACAGGAGGCTACCATCTGTCTCCCAACAGCTGTTCCAGTGGGTCCCCTCCCCCAACCTTCTCTGAGCCTTCGGGGTCCATGTGACCTGGCCATTTAGTCCATGGTGTGCAAAAAAGTGCCGCTCAGAGGTAAAATAACCCTAACCCTCACGCCTGACTTCATCTATGTTTTACTGTGCGTAAGAAACACGATTATAAACAGAAAAAAGAGTGCTTGATTCCTAGTGAATATTTTCTAACAGAAAAAGAATGCTATGAAATATTTCTGAAGAGACACATCAGAGAAATCTTTGTTTTTCTTAAGGAAACGATATGCATATATTTTAAAATGCATATGAGAAAGCGGCAAAGTTCATAAAGTCCGAAAAATATTACTGCAATCATATGAAGACTGGTAGAGTCCTGAGGGCATTTATAAGGAAAAACAGTTTTGGTTTTTGTTCTTACAGGCAAGGAGATGGAAAACAAAATGGAAAAAACAGTCAGAAATTGGGGCTGCAAATATGTGAAAACGTCCACCTGGAGATAAAACACATAGTTCCAAGGAATTCTTGCATTTTTTGCGAAAGATCATACGGGTTGATCAAAGACCATTATATTGCATTAAAGCCTACCCTAAAGGAATACTGTTTTTAGAATTCTTTTCAAAGGTTTTGAAGAAATAACAGTTATATCGATTGAAACGTGGAAAAATGTGCTGAAAAAATTCCTGATGCAGCGAAATTCCCAATGGCTTAGTGTCGATATTTTATTTATGTTTGCTGCATTTACATAATTTCATGACTTTCGGTCGTTTCCAAGGAAGGGCAAGTTTTTTTGGCGAAAAAAGTATTTCTGAGTTACTCAGTAAGAACAATATTTCGTCAACTTCGAATGGATCGATTTCGTGAGTGAAAATTTAGCAGGTTTCATATGTACTGGAGAAATATTTATTAATAAAGCTGTTTCGTCTACGATAAATTTTGTATAACGGTAAATATAAATAATGGACAGAAAAATGGAAATATTCCTATGTTATATCAAGGGTTGGATTGGATTGTTTTACCTCTGAGCGGCACTTTTTTGCACACCATGTGCTAAATGGCCAGGTCACATGGACCCCGAAGGCTCAGAGAAGGTTGGGGGAGGGGACCCACTGGAACAGCTGTTGGGAGACAGATGGTAGCCTCCCGTCAAGGCCATCCAGCGTGTTCTTTAACGTGCACAGGGTATGGCTCTCCCGTACACGGGGCCACGGCTTAACGTCCCCTCCGACGGACGGCGGCCTTTTCAAGCCCATCGGTGTCCCCTACTGACCGTGGGCAGGGCGGGGAATTTTTGCGGAGATAAATCTAAACGCTGACCCAGCTGGGACTCGAACCTGGGAACTATAGATTACGAGCCTGGCGCGCTACCGACTGAGCCACTCCCGCCCCTTATATCAAGGGAGAGTCAAACTTGAAATCTGCAATTTCTATAATAAATGTTTCATAGCAAACTAGGAGAGTATTTCATCTCTTTGAATTTCGATTTTCAACAATATTCATTCGGTATTTATAACATTATGGAATAATTAACAGCAGTAAAATATAGCCTAAGAAACTTATGTAAAACTATTATTGAAAGAATTATTTGCACAAAATTCTAAAACATACACAATTTTTTAAAGTTTTAATTAACTTCTGAGATAATTCTTATGATTGATATCTCTATTATTCAGTATTCAAACTCCAATAACTCTTTAAGTGCTGTTGGGGCGAGGGTGGCTCAGTTGGTAGCGCGCCAGGCTCGTAATCTGTAGTTCCCAGGTTCGAGTCCCAGCTGGGTCGGCGTTGAGATTTATCTCCGCAAAATTCCCCGCCCTGCCCACGGTCAGTAGGGGACACCGATGGGCTTGGAAAAGCCGCCGTCCGTCGGATGGGACGTTAAGCCGTGGCCCCGTGTGCAGGAGAGCCATACCCTGTGCACGTTAAAGAACACGCTGGATGGCCTTGACGGGAGGCTACCATCTGTCTCCCAATAGCTGTTCCAGTGGATCCCCTCCCCCAACCTTCTCTGAGCCTTCGGGGTCATGTGACCTGGCCATTTAGCCCATGGTGTGCAAAAAAGTGCCGTTCAGAGGTAAAACAACCCAACAACCCTTTAAGTGCTGAACAGAAATGGGGGGGGGGGGTAGTAATCTGAAGTTCCCAGATTCGAGTTCCAGTTGGGCCAACGTTGAGATTTATCTCCATAAAACTCCCCGCTTTTCCCAAGGTCAGTAGGGGCCACCGATGGGCTTGGAAAGGCCGCCGTCCGTCGGATGGGACGTGAATCTGTGGCTCCTTGTGCGGGAGAGCCATACTCTGTACGTTAAAGAACATGCTGGATAGCCTTGATGGGAGGCTAAGATCTGTTTCCTAACAGCTGTAAAGTGGGCCTCCTCCCTCCAACCTTGTGAACTTTCGGGGTCTTTGTGACCTACCCATTTAGCCCACTGTGTGCAAAAAAAAGTGCCATTCAGAGGTAACCTAACCCAACAGACATTGTTCAAAATCGAAATTCAGGCAGTTTAATTGATTGGATTGTTTTACTTCTGAGCGGCACTTTTTTGCACACCGTGGGCTAAATGGCCAGGTCACATGGACCCCGAAGGCTCAGAGAAGGTTGGGGGAGGGGACCTACTGTAATAGCTGTTGGGAGACAGATGGTAGCCTCCCGTCAAGGCCATCCAACGTGTTCTTCATCGTGAATTGTGGGTGTCACGATGAAATCTTTCTGAAGTTGTGGGTGTCACGATGAATTCTTTCTGAAGTTGTGGGTGTCACGATGAATTCTTTCTGAAGTTGTGGATGTCACGATGAATTCTTTCTAAAGTTGTGGGTGTCACGATGAAATCTTTCTGAAGTTGTGGATGTCACGATGAAATCTTTCTGAAGTTGTGGGTGTCACGATGAATTTTTTCTGAATTTGTGGGTGTCACGATGAATTTTTTTCTGAAGTTGTGGGTGTCACGATGAATTCTTTCTGAAGTTGTGGGTGTCACGATGAAATCTTTCTTAAATTGTGGGTGCCACGACGAAATATTTCTTGTTATGGTTGTCAGTCACAATGAAATTTTTCTTAAGCTGTGGGTGTCACGATGAATATTTAGGTTTCTGTCGCGGTGAAATCTTCCTTAAGTTCTTGGTGTCACGATGTAATCTTTCTTAAGTTGTGAGTGTTGTGATGAAACTTTTCTTAGGTTGTGGTTACGATGAAATCTTACTTAAGTTGTGGGTGTCACGATGAAATCTTACTTAAGTGTGGGTGTCACGGTGAAATCTTACTTAAGTTGTGGGTGTCACGATGAAATCTTTCTTAAGTTGTGGGTGTCACGATGAAATCTTACTTAATTTGTGGGTGTCACGATGAAATCTTTCTTAAGTTGTGTGTGTCACGATGAAATCTTTCTTAAGTTGTGGGTGTCACGATGAAATCTTTCTTAAGTTGTGGGTGTCACGATGAAATCTTTCTTAAGTTTTGGGTGTCATAATGAAATATTTCTTAATGGTATCACCACGAAATCTGTCTTAGGTTGGTGTCATGATGAAATTTTTCTTTAGTTATTTTGCCACGATGAAATATTTCTTCAATTGTGTGTATCACGATGAAATCTTTCTTAGGTTGTGGGTATCACGATTAAGCTTAGAGGGAATAAAATCTTCCTTCAGTTGAGGGTGTTACGATGAAATCTTTGCTAAGGTAAGGGGGATGCAATTAAATTCTTTCTAAGCTAAGGGAGAATGTATTGAAATCCTTTCGAAGCTAAGGGCAACGATGAAATCCTTTCGAAGCTGATGGGGGGAGGACGAAATCTTTGCTAAAAGGAAAGGCACAATGAAATCTCTGTTAGGCTGAGGGGGATGCGATGAAATATTTGCTAAGGTGAAGGAATATAATGAAATATTTTACTAAGATATAGGGGGCACGGTGAAAGATTTACTAAGCTGAAGGGGGCACGATGAAAGACTTGCTAATTTGAGGGAATCACAATCACGAAATTGCTAAGCTAAAGGGGTCATGATGAAGTATTTGCTAAACTGAGGGGGCCACAATCAAATATTTGCTAGGGAGTCATGATGAAATATTTGCTAAGTTGAATACGACACGATCAAATATTCGCTAAGCTGAATAGGACATGATGAAATAGCAGAAAAGGCCACCTCCGCCTTTTCAGTACTGAAGATTTTGGAATGATCAGTATATCCACAAAAACAGAAATTGTTGACAACAGTGATTCGTGGAAAATGAGATTAACAACAGGATCACGGTAGTTCAACTGTTACGTGGGGATGGGGGTGGCTCAGTCGGTAGCGCGCCAGACTCGTAATCTGTAGTTCCCAGGTTCGAGTCCCAGCTGGGTCAGCGTTGAGATTTTTCTCCGCAAAATTCCCCGCCCTGCCCACGGTCAGTAGGAGACACCGATGGGCTTGGAAAGGCCGCCGTCCGTCGGATGGGACGTTAAGCCGTGGCCCCGTGTGCGGGATGGCCATACCCTGTGCACGTTAAAGAACACACTGGATGGCCTTGACGGGAGACTACCATCTGTCTCCCAACAACTGTTTCAGTGGGTCCCCTCCCCCAACCTTCTCTGAGCCTTCGGGGTCCATGTGACCTGGCCATTTAGCCCATGGTGTGCAAAAAAAGTGCCGCTCAGAGGTAAAACAACCCAACCCAGGACTTAAGGTTGAACAAAATGTGGGCACGTTCAATGCCTCGAGCACTAACGGATTAGAAGACACGGCCATTTATTTCTGTACCAGTGTCCTCTCGAAAACTTGTGATCCAGGACCAATTTTTGGATGAATAACGAAGGCAGCCTCACGCTCAGAGGCAAAATCATCAGAAACAAGAATAAACAACTTGTTTACAGATTGTGCATTACACCTTGTACCCAAAACAAAACTCTCTGTAATATCCATCTCTAAAATAATCCATCTAACTTATTTTAAGTTTCTACAAAATAAATCTGTCACGCTATTTTTCCTTCAATGGAACGAAGCAGCTGGCTTCAGGCAAAGGAAGCAGCAAGCTTGAATTGAGGTTTTCAAAGTGAAATGTTAAAAGCAACGAAGCGGGTAATTGGAAGACGTAAAGAGACTGTGATGGGTGATTGGAGTTTATAAGAAGCAATGGCTCGGCAGTAGAACTCACTAAATCATCACTAAACACGGAAGAAGAAATTATGCAGGCCGAAGTTGGGTTGTTTTACCTCTGAGCGGCACTTTTTTGCACACCGTGGGCTAAATGGCCAGGTCATATGGACCCCGAAGGATCAGAGAAGGTTGGGGGAGGGGACCCACTGAAACAGCTGTTGGGAGACAGATGGTAGCCTCTCGTCAAGGCCATCCAGCTTGTTCTTTAACGTGCATAGGGTATGGCTCTTCCGCACACGGAGCCACGGCTTAACGTCCCATCCGACGAACGGCGGCCTTTCCAAGACCATCGGTGTCCCCTACTGACCGTGGGCAGGGAATTCTTCGGAGATAAATCTCAACGCTGACCCAGCTGCGACTCGAACCTGGGAACTGCAGATTACGAGCCTGGCGCGCTACCGACTGAGCCACCCTCGCCCCTACACGCCGAAGTAAATTTTGTAGTAAAGGTGTTTTTTCAAATGGCTATGAGGAAAAAAATAGATCAAACAGAAATAGGGAGAAAAAAGTGAAAGGCATATCAGTCATATTTTTTTTGTCGTTAATAACGCCCCCCCCCCCGACACACACACACACACGCGCGTATTTATTCTCAGTTAAAAGTTGCATATTATTTCCGTGACACGTTTTGAAAGTCTTAAAATGGCCTGGGTTCGAGCTCCGAATAAGGCATGAATGTTTGTATCGTTTTTCTGTTGAGGTCACACCATCCTCAGAGAACTGATAGGCTCCTGTCAGACATCTGTGGCAAGCAGCTGCTTGAGGAGATATTTTTTAATGCACTGAACATTATATTACATGGATGTGACTGGTATGCCTTTAAATTTCTGCCCCCTCTTTCTGTTTGATCCATTTTTTTTTCCTCATTGCCATTTGTACCTCCATGAAATTTAATAAAATAAATAAATACCCCCTCAAGCAGCTGCTTGTCACATAGGTCTGACAGGAGCCTGTCAGTTTATATGCCATAGTAGAAGGTCTGTGAGGATGGCAGGCCCTCAGCAGAAAAACGACACAAACAGCCATGCCTTACCCGGGGCTCGAACCCAGATCCCTTAGATCAGTAGCCAAGCGCGCTAACCACTCGGCCATGGGACGGACACATGAAATTTAGAGGTCTTAAATATTCAAAAACAATTTAGATGGAAACCTTGCAGAAAAACTGATGTTAGAAAGTTTAGAGATCTTCAATTTCTATAATATTGTCCGTAAACAGCTTATTAAATCAAAGGTTAATTAATTAAACTTCTGTTTGCATTTTTTTTTTTGCTTGGTTGCGTTTCTAGCCCCCCCCCCTCCTTCGATTTTTTTTCTAGATCCATTGTTGTTCAGAACAGAAGTTTAATTAATTAACTTTTAATTTAATAAGCTCTTTACGGACAATATTATAGAAATTGAAGATCTCTAAACTTTCTAACATCAGTTTTTCTGCAAGGTTTCCATCTAAATTGTTTTTGAATATTTAAGACCTCTAAATTTCGTGGAGGTAAAAATGGCAATGAGGAAAAAAAATGGATCAAACAGAAAGAGGGAGCAGAAATTAAAAGGCATATCAGTCACATTTATTTTTTGTCGATAATAACCCCCCCCCCACACACACACACACACACATACGCGCGCGCGTATTTATTCCCAGTTAAAAGTTGCATCTTATTTCAGTGACTCGATTCATTTCATTAAAAAAAATTATCAAAATTGTTTAGATTGGACTGTTTTACCTCTGAGCGGCACTTTTTTGCACACCATGGGCTAAATGGCCAGGTCACATGAACCCCGAAGGCTCAGAGAAGGTTGGGGGAGGGGACCCACTGGAACAGCTGTTGGGAGACAGATGGTAGCCTCCCGTCAAGGCCATCCAGCGTGTTCTTTAACGTGCACACGGGGCCACGGCTTAACGTCCCATCCGACAGACGGCTGCCTTTTCAAGCCCATCGGTGTCCCCTACTGACCGTGGGCAGGGCAGGGAAATTTTGCGGAGATAAATCTCAACGCTGACCCAGCTGGGACTCGAACCTGGGAACTACAGATTACGAGTCTGGCACGCTACCGACTGAGCCACCCCCGCCCCCTCAAAATTGTTTAACCCAAACTTTTATTACTAATGTTTAATTTATTTTTAACACTCACGAGACTTTGAACTTTCCATTTAGCAACATTTGAAACCTTAAGTTATTTTGACCAACCTCTGTACATAACTGGCTTGTTGTTGTAGGAGGGTAGAGAAAGTGTCGCAGGCTTGTCGGTTCTTCCCAGCTCGCTACCCGTGGTGAGTGGGGAGTGCTGTAAGCCACTTATCTGCAACACAGTAGTGCTGGTGGGGGTGGAATTCGACGGGAATCCGTCGTCCTTTTGGGTTAGAAACTTGCCAAGACAGCTGTCTCCAAAAGGTTAACGCGCACAAGGTATGACTCACATGTACAGTCGCTCAAAAGAGTATCCGAACACTATAGTTGATTGCAGAATTCAGAAAAAATATCTGGCAACGATTTTTTTCAGAAATTAGTGATCTGGCCACCTTCGTGTCACGTGACACGAAGGTGGCCAGATCACTAATTTCTGAAAAAAATCGTTGCCAGATATTTTTTCTGAATTCTGTAGTCAACCGTAGTGTTCGGATACTTTTTTTAACGACTGTAGGTGGTCATATTATTTTGATACTAGATCGTGTGGGCTCACTCACGGAAATATTGAGCGTGTGCAGTTACCGTTCACAGCAAACTGGAGCGTGTGCAGTAACTGCACACGCTCCAGTTTGCTGTGAACGGTAACTGGAGCGTGTACAGTCGCTGTACACGCTCCAGATATTTTTTCTGAATTCTGTAATCAACCATAGTGTTCGGATACTTTTTTTGAGCGACTGTACACGGAAACATGGCTTAACGGCCCATCCCACGGGCTGTTGTCTTTCCTAGATCCAAAGGCCCCTTTATCACTGAGGATGCGAGTTAAGTAAGCTAAATCTGAATGCTGAAACAGTTTTAATTCGAAAGTGGGAAATGCAGATTGCGAACCTGCAGCACTAACGGCATAGCCAGCTTTCTCTTTAAACAATAATTAATTATTAATACATCAATCTAAGAAATAAACATCCAACATAGGTCGAAACTTATGTGCTGGGTTCCCAATGGCAAAAACTCAATGAAATATACAAATTAGGCATATTCAGGCTGCGACATACTCCAAAGATTCAGTTCCAGGCCCTGCCCACGGTCAGTAGGGGACACCGATGGGCTTGGAAAGACCGCCGTCCTTTGGATGGGACGTTAAGCTGTGACCCGTGTGCGGGAGAGACATACCCTGTGCACGTTAAAGAACACGCTGGATGGCCTTGACGGGAGGCTATCATCTGTCTCCCAACAGCTTGTTCCAGTGGGTCCCCTCCCCCAATCTTCTCTGAGCCTTCGAGGTCCATGTGAACCTGGCAGGGGCGGTGGTGGCTCAGTCGGTAGCGCGCCAGGCTCGCAATCTGTAGTTCCCAGGTTCGAGTCCCAGCTGGGTCAGCGTTGAGATTTATCTCCGCAAAATTTCCCCACCCTGCTCACAGTCAGTAGGGGACACCGATGGGCTTGGAAAGGCCGCCGTCCGTTGGATGGGACGTTAAGCCGTGGCCCCGTGTGCGGGAGAGCCATACCCTGTGCACGTAAAACAACACGCTGGATGGCCTTGACGGGAGGCTACCGTCTGTCTCCCAACAGCTGTTCCAATGGGTCCCCTCCTTCAACCTTCTCTGAGTCTTCGGGGTCCATGTGACCTGGCCATTTAGCCCATGGTGTGCAAAAAAGTGCCGCTCAGAGGTAAAACAACCCAACCCAAAGATTCAGCGCAGTTCAAAATGAAATCAGTTTTGTTAATGACTCAAGCGAGAATAAAAATAAATATGAATAATAAGAAAAAGCCTTTCACGCTTGTTTTGAGAAGAAATTCAACTTCACCAACGATTTTCAAACAGATATTAAATTATTGAGCTGTCTTTGGCCGCAATTCCCTCTATATCAGCGGTAAGCCGGGAATCAGCGAAGCCGCATCGACCGTGATGTAATGTAGCAGCTGCCGACACGGAAACGGCTGGTTGCAATTGTTTCTCGATACTGTTGCGATCAGTTGTTTTTGTTTCAAAATTTTCTGCTCTTGTATCAGGGACAGTGAGCCACGAAGGCTCGCTGCAGAGTAGAGATGAAGAAAAAAAATTTCCAGATCACTTTTCAGTGGAGCTTTCACTTACTTCAATAATTCGTTTCCAAAATAAAACGGGCTCGTTTTTACCACTTCGCTTTCAAATTACGTTTCAGTATTAAATGAATAGGATTGCTGCTCGGACCTTTAACAATTTATGGAGAGTGTGGAGAAATAGGCGCATACACCTAAAGACTAAAATTAGACTGTAAAATAGTTTGGTTCTTTCTAGGGTTAGTTCTTACTTTTCATTCTAGATGCTTAAGCAGTATCTTGGGCATTAGGTGGTTTTACTTTGTAAGTAATAATGAGGTTAGGCAAAGGAGTCAGCAACCTCCTTTGTGCAGAGAGAGATCTGGCAGTGAGTTGGGTTGTTTTACCTCTGAGCGGCACTTTTTTGCACACCATGGGCTAAATGGCCAGGTCACATGGACCCCGAAAGCTCAGAGAAGGTTGGAGGAGGGGACCCACTGGAACAGCTGTTGGGAGACAGATGGTAGCCTCCCGTCAAGGCCATCCAGCGTGTTCTTTAACGTGCACAGGGTATGGCTCTCCCACACACGGGACCACGGCTTAACGTCCCATACGACGGACGGCGGACTTTCCAAACCCATCGGTGTCCCCTACTGACCGTGGGCAGGGCCGGGAATTTTGCGGAGATGAATCTCAACCAGCTGGGACTCGAACCTGGGAACTACAGATTACGAGCCTGGCGCGCTACCGACTGAGCCACCCCTGTCGTTCAGCAAATCTTAAATGTTTTTAAGTATCAACATGTTCAGGAAAATTTTATTTCTCTTTATAGCCTTCTACTGGTGTTATAACATCGCACATCAGTCTGAGGAACGGGTTTTGGATGATTATTTGAGATTTCATTTTTTTCTTCCAAGAAAAATCATTATTTTGCCAGTTTACCTGCGGGGAGTAATCTCGTGACTCGAGAAATGGCTCTGCCAAAGTCCCCGGTCAATAAATAACATCTGCCACGGTCAGTGATAGAAGTGATTCGTTTAGGAAGTGGAGTATGAATTCTTGTCAACAAAATGGGGAAGGAAGGTTAAAGAAACTCTGATTAAAAACTGATAGAAAGGTGTTCAGTTGGGTTGTTTTACCACTGAGCGGAATGTTTTTCCCCATAATGAAGCGGAGCCAGGGTGGCTCAGTCTGCAGCGAGCCTGACTCGTAACCTGTGTTTCCAGGTTCGAGTTCCAAACTGAGCCAGAGATGAGATTTATCTCAACTAAACCCCACCTGCCGTCTGTCAGTAGGAGGATTGACGGTCTTATAAAGGCCAACGTCCATCAGACGGGACTTTAATCCGTGGCTCGTGTGTGGGACAGCCATACACTGTGCATGTTAAAGAACACGCAGGACGGCCTTGACGGGAGGATAACATCTGTCAACAGCCGTTCAATGTATCACTTCCCCCAACCTTCTCTGAGCCCTCGGGGCTGGGGGGGGGCTCAGTCGGTAGCGCACCAAACTCGTAATCTGTAGTTCCCAGGTTTGAGTCCCAGCTGGGTCAGCGTTGAGATTTATCTCCGCAAAATTCCCCGCCCTGCCCACGGTCAGTAGGGGACACCGATGGGCTTGGAAAGGCCACTGTCCGTCGGATGGGACGTTAAGCCGTGGCCCCGTGTGCGGGAGAGCGATACCCTGTGCACGTTAAAGAACACGCTGGATGGCCTTGACGGGATTCTACCATCTGTCTCCCAACAGCTGTTCCAGTGGGTCCCCTCCCTCAACCTTCTCTGAGCCTTCGGGGTCCTGGCCATGCGACCTGGCCATTTAGGCCAGGTCGCATGGTGAGCAAAAAAATGCAGGTGAGCAAAAAAGTGCAGCTCAGAGGTAAAACAACCCAACCCGTTGGATGGGACGTTAAGCCGTGGACCCGTGTGCGGTTAAAGAACACACTGGATGACCTTGACGGGGGGCTACCATCTGTATCCCAACAGCTGTTCCAGTGGGTCCCCCCCCCAACCCCCTTTGAGCCTTCGGGATCCTTGTGACCTGGCCATTTAGCCCATGGTGTGCAAAAAAGTGCTGTTCAGAGGTAAAACAACCCAAACCAACTCTGAGCCCTCGGGTCCTTGTGACCTGACCATTTAGCCCATCGTGTGCACAAAGTCCGCTCAGAGCTAAAACAATCCAATCCACTTAATGGGATAAATAAATAGTTCACAAGGACCTCAAAAGCTCAGGAAAGGTTAGAGGAAAGGGAATTTACTGAATAGTTGTTAACAGACGGATTGCTGCTTTTCGTAGACCCCATCAAGTGTGTTCTTCAACGTGCACCTGCTATGGCTGTTCTACAGAGTGTCTCAAAAATATAGGTACAAACTTTTAGGGGAGGTAGATAACATCTAAAGGAATGAGAATTGCATAGGAACCCATAACCGGAAACGTCACCGTAAGTCAATAGGCGGCGCTGTTCATCAGTGCGCTAGAGGGGAAATTTCGGATTTCCTCATTCGAGCGGTAGTCGGCTTACGAAGAGCGTGCAAAGGGTATTCGAACAGGGAGCTGGCAGACATGCACTTAGTGTATGGAATAGCTGAGTTCAACGGATGAGCCGCTCAACGAATGTTTCAAGAACGCTTCCCACACAGACATGTACCGGGCCACCGTTTGTTTGCGCGTGCACATCAAAATTTGTGCGATTATGGGTCAAACTTCGAGCATCTGCTGTAACATTATGAAATGTATCATCTAGTACGCCATTTGTAATAATTATGTCCAATAAATGTTTTCCCATTAAGTCTTGTGTCCTTTCAGGTCTTATACCTCTGCTACCACTTTCCCATGACGTTTCTGGGGCGGGGGTGGCTTAGTTGGTAGCGCGCCAGGTTCGTAATCTGTAGTTTCCAGGTTCGAGTCCCAGCTGGGTCAGCGTTGAGATTTATCTCCGCAAAATTCCCCGCCCTGCCCACGGTCAGTAGGGGACACCGATGGGCTTGGAAAGGCCGCCGTCCGTCGGATGGGACGTTAAGCCGTGGCTCTGTGTGCGGGAGAGCCATACCCTGTGCACGTTAAAGAACACGCTGAATGGCCTTGACGGGAGGCTACCATCTGTCTCCCAACAGCTGTTCCAGTGGCTCCCCTCCCCCAACCTTCTCTGAGCCTTCGGGGTCCTTGTGACCTGGCCATTTAGCCCATGGTGTGCAAAAAAAGTGCCGCTTAGAGGTAAAACAATCCAACCCAACCACTTTCCCATGACGTTTCCGGTTATGGGTTCCTATGCAATTCTCATTCCTTTAGATGTTATCTACCTCCCCTAAAAGTTTGTACCTATATTTTTGAGACACCCTGTATACACGGCGCCACAATTCAACTTCCCATCCGATGGACAGCGGTCTTTCAAGCCCATCGGTGTTCCATTTTTCACGGAGGGTAGAGTTATGGGCAGGAAGAAGCGAAGCGAGAAATTGGAAGATGTAAAGCAGACTGAGGAGGGAGATTGGAGGTTAGGAGAAGTAAAGGCTCGGCTGGAGAAATCAATAAACCTGCACTAAACATGGAGGAAATACTACATACCGAAATAAATTTGGAAGAAAACATGTTTTTTTTTTTCAAATGGCAATAAAAAGGAAAGTAGAAAAAACAAAGAATGGGAGTAGAAATTGAAAAACATTTGGTTCGTTAATTTTTAAATGTTTTGTTGTTGCAAAATGCTTCGACTTATGGTAATATTTGAAAGATGATTCCAACAAAACAGGAAATCTCTTGCAATAAATTAACGCAAATAAAAAGAACAAAATACTTGATATTAATGCTAAATATCTCAAACTTGTCTACCTGCTTTGAAATCCAAAACAATTGTATTTTATTTTAGCTCTCACATTGAAAATAGATTAAAAAACAACAACTACAAAATCTCATTCCATATAGAATAGCATTTTAACCTTCCCTGTTCGGTGCAATATTTATAATAATTGGGAAGCCTACTCAAGTCTTAATTCTCAGGGGCGGGGGTGGCTCAGTCGGTAGCGCGCCAGGCTCGTAATCTGTAGTTTCCAGGTTCGAGTCCCAGCTGGGTCAGCGTTGAGATTTATCTCCGCAAAACTCCCCGCCCTGCCCACGGTCAGTAGGGGACACCGATGGGCTTAGAAAGGCCGCCGTCCGTCGGATGGGACGTTAAGCCGTGGCCCCGTGTGCGGGAGAGCCATACCCTGTGCACGTTAAAGAACACGCTGGATGGCCTTGACGGGAGGCTACCATCTGTCTCCCAACATCTGTTCCAGTGGGTCCCCTTCCCCAAACTTCTCTGAGCCTTCGGGGTGCATGTGACCTGACCATTTAGCCCATGGTGTGCAAAAAAGTGCCGCTCAGAGGTAAAACAACCCAAGCCTACTCAAGTCTTAATTCTCAGATCTCTCTTCTCACCCCCCGAAACTAAATTCTCGGAGCCTTCTTTTTTTTTTTGGGGGGGGGGGAGAGACGGGTCCAAAGATTACGAAGACAGAGTTATTCTTTTGGCCGCAAGCTTGCCAATTACGATAAGACAAAGAAAGCAATAACAGATGAAAAAATCCCACACCTAAATCTCATATGGGTCGGAGAGAAATTAGTGATCTCACTAATTTCTAAAAAAAATAGTTGCCAGATATTTCTTCTGAATTCTGTAATCAACCGTAGACTTCGGATACTTTTTTGACCGACTGTAGGTGGTCATATTATTTTAATACTAGATCGTGTGGACTCACTCACGGAAATATTGAGCGTGTGCAGTTACAGTTCACAGCAAACTGGAGCGTGTGCAGTAACTACACACGCTCCAGTTTGCTGTGAACGGTAACTGGAGCGTGTACAGTTGCTGTATACGCTTCAGATATTTTTCCTGAATTCTGTAATCACGTGACACGAAGGTTGCCAGATCACTAATTTCTAAAAAAATCGTTGCTAGATATTTTTTCTGAATTCTGTATCAACCGTAGTGTTCGGATACTTGTTTGAGCGACTGTACACAGCAAGCTCGTATGCTACTGAAAGTAAGCTATAACAAGAAAATTTCTCTGGAAAATAGTACAGGCACTTGACATTTAAAATGCGTTTCACTAAATAGGAGCAATATGGTTAGCACGCTTGGCTACTGATCTAAGGGACCTGGGTTCGAGCCCCGGGTAACGCATGGATGGTATGTGTTGTTTTTTCTGCTGAGGTCCTGCCACCCTCTCAGACCTTCTACTCTGGCATATAAACTGACAGGCTCCTGTCAGACCTCTGTGGCAAGCAGCTGCTTGAGGGGGTATTTATTTATTTATTTATTTTACTCCAGGATAGAATTCGTTACAGGAGCACTTTCCGACTTTCTGAGCCCATGGCACACTTTTGGAAATACAACATTGTCGCGACACACACACAAAAAAAATTTATAAAGCCATTATTTCTAAGTACTTTACTTTAATAGTTATTATAATCGCCTATAATTTTTAAGTACTTTGTTTTAATACACTGAAGTGCCATTGAATTAGGGATAGCAACCTAGTAACGTGTTGGTTGACAGCTGACAGCTATATATGACCAGAGTTTCAGCCACGCATGCGCGCAAATGCGAGACTTGCGTACTGAATTTGGATAACGTCTCCTATCCCTAATTCAATTGCACTTCAGTGTAGTTATTATAATCGGCTATTATTTTTATGTACTTTATTTTAATAGTTATTGTAATCGGCTATTATTTTTAAATACTTTATTTTAATAGTTATTATAATCGGCTATTATTTTTAAGTTGGGTTGGGTTGTTTTACCTCTGAGCGGCACTTTTTTTGCACACCATGGGCTAAATGGCCAGGTCACATGGACCCCTAAGGCTCAGAGAAGGTTGGGGGAGGGGACCCACTGTAACAGCTGTTGGGAGACAGATGGTAGCCTCTCGTCAAGGCCATCCAGCGTGTTCTTTAACGTGCACAGGGTATGGCTCTCCCGCACACGGGCCACGGCTTAACGTCCGATCCGACGGACGGTGGCCTTTCCAAGCCCATCGGTGTCCCCTACTGACCTTGGCAGGGCGGGGAATTTTTGCGGAGATAAATCTCAACGCTGACCCAGCCTGGACCTGACCAACCTGGGAACTACAGATTACGAGCCTGGCGCGCTACCGACTGAGCCACCCCCGCCCCTTATTTTTAAGTACCATATTTAAAGAGTTATTATAATCGGCTATAATTTTAAGTACTTTATTTTGATAGCTGTTATAATCGGTTATTATTTTAGAAGCAATTTTTTTTATACGCTGCTGTTCATAATTTAAGGAGGTTGAGCAAATATCTCAAGAGATCCTTTTTAAAATTTGACGATAATTTCATAGGATATTCAATATGCTATACACTGACATTTACATTTGAAATAAAGAATATATCGGCAACCTTCGTGTCACGTGACACGAAGCTTGCCAGATCACTAATTTCTAAAAAAAATCGTTGCCAGATATTTTTTCTGAATTCTGTAATCAACCATAGTGTTCGGATACTTTTTCGACACGAAGGTTACCAGATTACTTATTTCTAAACCTGGATCGTGTGGGCTCACTCACAGAAATATTGAGCGTGTGCAGTTACCGCACACGCTCCAGTTTGCTGTGAACGGTAACTGGAGCGTGTACAGTTGCTGTACACGCTCCAGATATTTTTCCTGAATTCTGTAATCACGTGACACGAAGCTTGCCAGATCATTAATTTCTAAAAAAATAGGTGCCACATATTTTTTTTGAATTCTCTAATCAACCGTAGTGTTCGGATACTTTTTTGAGCGACTGTAGGTGGTCATATTATTTTGATACTAGATCGTGTGGGCTCACTCACGGAAATATTGAGCGTGTGCAGTTACCGTTCACAGCAAACTGGAGCGTGTGCAGTAACTGCACACGCTCCAGTTTGCTGTGAACGGTAACTGGAGCGTGTACAGTTGCTGTACACGCTCCAGATATTTTTCCTGAATTCTGTAATCACGTGACACGAAGGTTGCCAGACCACTAATTTCTAAAAAAAAAACGGAAAAAGAATTCAACAAATATACGAACTCTTATGGAAGTTTGGATCGAAACTAAAGACCAATAAAGATTAGTTTACAATTATAAAATATAATAATAAATACCCCCTCAAGCAGCTGCTTGCCACAGAGGTCTGACAGGAGACTTTCCGTTTATATGCCATAGTAGAAGGTCTGTGAGGTTGGTAGTACCTCAGCAGAAAAACGACACAAACATCCATGACTTACCCGGGGCTCGAACCCAAGTCCCTTATATCAGTAGCCAAGCGCACTAACCACTCGGCCACGGGACAGCTAGGTTACACTTAAAATTCATTAATTAATGTGTCAAAGAAGCTCCAGAAAAGACAAGGATTCATCTTAAGGTGAACCCAAAGTAGAGTTGGGTTGGGTTGTTTTACCTCTGAGCGGCACTTTTTTGCACACCATGGGCTAAATGGCCAAGTCACATGGACCCCGAAGGCTCAGAGAAGGTTGGGGGCGGGGACAGACTGGAACAGCTGTTGGGAGACAGATGGTAGCCTCCCGTCAAGGCCATTCAGCGTGTTCTTTAACGTTGGGTTGTTTTACCTCTGAGCGGCACTTTTTTGCACACCATGGGCTAAATGGCCAGGTCACATGGACCCCGAAGGCTCGGAGAAGGTTGGGGGCGGGGACCCACTGGAACAGCTGTTGGGAGACAGATGGTAGCCTCCCGTCAAGACCATCCAGCGTGTTCTTTAACGTTGGGTTGTTTTACCTTTGAGCGGCACTTTTTTGCACACCATGGGCTAAATGGCCAGGTCACATGGACCCCGAAAGCTCGGAGAAGGTTGGGGGCGGGGACCCACTGGAACAGCTGTTGGGAGACAGATGGTAGCCTCCCGTCAAGACCATCCAGCGTGTTCTTTAACGTTGGGTTGTTTTACCTCTGAGCGGCACTTTTTTGCACACCATGGGCTAAATGGCCAGGTCACATGGACCCCGAAGGCTCGGAGAAGGTTGGGGGCGGGGACCCACTGGAACAGCTGTTGGGAGACAGATGGTAGCCTCCCGTCAAGACCATCCAGCGTGTTCTTTAACGTTGGGTTGTTTTACCTCTGAGCGGCACTTTTTTGCACACCATGGGCTAAATGGCCAGGTCACATGGACCCCGAAGGCTCAGAGAAGGTTGGGGGAGGGGACCCACTGGAACAGCTGTTGGGAGACAGATGGTAGCCTCCCGTCTAGGCCATTCAGCGTGTTCTTTAACGTGCACAGGGTATGGCTCTCCCGCACACGGAGCCACGGCTTAACGTCCCATCCGACGGACGGCTGCCTTTCCAAGCCATCGGTGTCCCCTACTGACCGTGGGTAGGGCGGGGTAGTTTTGCCGAGATAAATCTCAACGCTGACCCAGCTGGGACTCGAACCTGGGAACTACAGATTACGAGCCTGGCGCACTACCGACTGAGCACCCCAGCCCCATGTATTAGAATATAGTAAATCTAATCGAATGTAAAATAAGTGATAATTGTAATAATAATTGGATATAAGTAATAATTGATTATAAGTAATAATTGGCTTTCGTGATTAAGTGTAATAAGTCATGATTGGTCAAGAAACTCTTTGAGGGAGACTTTCCTCTCTATTCTTTACTAGAATTTAGTTGGTGCTCCCGTCACATTTTCATTTCTAGACAGTCAGACTCGCTTCTTACCTAGAATGCGGCACTGGTCAGAACTCTCACTTGGCCAGTGTTGGGATTTATCTCCGGAAAATCTCCAGCCCTACCCTCGATAAGTAGGGGACACAGGTGGACTCGGAAAGACTGCCGTCCGTCGGATGAACGTTAAGTCGTGGCACCGTGTGTGGAGAGCTATAACTTGTGCAAGCTAAAGAACGCTCTGGATGACGTTGACGGCAGGCTATCATCTGTCATCCAACAGCTCTCCAGTGATTCTCCTACCACCAACCTTTTCTGAGCCCTCAGAGTCTTTGTGAGCCGGCCGGTGGTAATAACACTCGCTCGTATCGGTAGAATCTCTACCGATACGATATCAAATCAAATATTGAGAGGTTTCATTCTTACGGGTTTACGTTTCTGATCCAGGTTGCCATGGAAACACAAACTCGTGTACTCTAAACATTGCTAAGGGGGAATACTCCACTGGGAAGTTTGTTCTATCCCTGTTAATAAAGTTTCTATGAAACTAAATCTGTTGTTTGCCAAAGTTCTTCGGTCAGAAGCGTCGTCATGGGAACAGTGGGAGACTAGCAGTGAGTTTGAACGACGAGTTCAATAAAGAAAGCTTATTTTGATGACATTTGTGAAAGGTTATGAAATTTCTACACTGCTTGGGTTTTAGGTGTACACACCATCCTGATATACGGCTACTTAACCCATTGTGTGCAGAAAACTGCCGCTCAGAGGTAAAACAACCCAATCCAACCGGGTCTGAACATTCTTAATATTTATGAGTCCTACTTCTCGAACCCGCTCTGCCCACGGTCAGTAGGGGACACCGATGGGCTTGGAAAGGCCGCCGCCCGTCGGATGGGACGTTAAGCCGTGGTCCCGTGTGCGGGAGAGACATACCCTGTGCACGTTAAAGAACACGCTGGATGGCCTTGACGGGAGGCTACCATCTGTCTCCCAATAGCTGTTCCAGTGGGTCCCCTCCCCCAACCTTCTCTGAGCCTTTGGGGTCCATGTGATCTGGCCATTTAGCCCATGGTGTGCAAAAAAGTGCCGCTCAGAGGTAAAACAACCCAACCCACTTCTCGAAGCAATCCTATTCACCAATGTTTAGCTTTCCAGTATCATCGGTATATTAATATTTGACCTTTGACCATGAAGGACCCATCACATCCAAAATTTGACATAACTTCTAAGATCTATGACTCAAAATTCCCATAGGCACCCGTTTTTAATTTTGACGTTTTATCTCAATGGACACATCGCATAAAGATATCCCAACGTTTCTGAGAACTACGACCTAAAATACCCCCAGGAATAAAATTTGAGCTCTCCAGCACCAATAGATCTACATTTGACCTACGACCTCGAAAGACCATCTGGATCCAAAAATTCAATAGCATTTCCGATTTGTCCAAACCAAAACATCCTTCGACACCAACGTGACCTCCGTTTGACCTTGAAGGACATGTCGGAGGTCAGATTTCGGATTTTTTCCCGAGATCTACGACTTGTATTACCCTCAGGTGCAAATTTTTTAGGTTCCTACCATTTCTGAATCATCATCAGAATTAGAACGATTCTCCCTATCAGTTACTCAGTCAATCATATTGGGTTGTGTTGGGTTGTTTTACCTCTGAGCGGCACTTTTTTGCACACAATTGGCTAAATGGCCAGGTCACATGGATCCCGAAGGTTCAGAGAAGGTTGGGGGAGGGGACCCACTGGAACAGCTGTTGGGAGACAGATGGTAGCCTCCCGTCAAGGCCATCCAGCGTGTTCTTTAACGTATACAGGGTATGGCTCTCCCACACACGGAACCACGGCTTAACGTCCCATCCGACGGACGGCGGCCTTTCCAAGCCCATCGGTGTCCCCTACTGACCGTGGGCAGGGTGGGGAATTTTGCGGAGATAAATCTCAACGCTGACCCAGCTGGGACTCGAACCTGGGAACTACAGATTACGAGCCTGGCGCGCTACCGACTGAGCTACCCCCGCCCCTCAATCATATTGGATGTGAAGCCGTATAGTCTAGAAAAGATCAGACAATATGTGGGAAACATTCTCCTTCAGTTGTAAACAAGCAGTGTAGAAATTTCATAGCTTTTTCACAAATGTCATCAAAATAAGCTTTCTTTATTGAACTCGTCGTTCAAACTCACTGCTAGTCTTCCACTGTTCCCATGACGACGCTTCTGACCGAAGAACTTTGGCAAACAACAGATTTAGTTTCATAAAAACTTTATTAACAGCGATAGAACAAACTTCCCAGTGGAGTATTCCTCCTTAGCAATGTTTAGAGTACACGAGTTTGTGTTTCCATGGCAACCTGGATCAGAAACGTAAACCCGTAAGAATGAAGCCTCTCAATATTAGCTTCTATTTCCTCCTGAGCTGTTTGTTAAACCTTTCCAGGAATAAGCTGTATCAAATAGCAAGTGGTTGTTTGGGTTGGGTTGTTTTACCTCTGAGCGGCACTTTTTTGCACACCATGGGCTAAATGGCCAGGTCACATGGACCCCGAAGGCTCAGAGAAGGTTGGGGGAGGGGACCCACTTTAACGGCTGTTGGGAGACAGATGGTAGCCTCCCTTCAAGGCCATCCAGCGTGTTCTTTAACGTGCACAGGATATGGCTCTCCCGCACACGGGGCCACGGCTTAACGTCCCATCCGACGGACGGCGGCCTTTCCAAGCCCATCAGTGTCCCCTACTGACCGTGGACAGGGCGGGGAATTTTTGCGGAGATAAATCTCAACGCTGACCCAGCTGGGACTCGAACCTGATTGACTGTATTACCCCAGAGTTCGATTGACTCGAACTCTGGGAACTACAGATTACGAGCCTGGCACGCTACCGACTGACCACCCCCGCCCCATAGCAAGTGGTGATAACGCATTTTGTTTTATATACAAGGTAAAACAAAAATTGTAGCTGGATTACATTGGTGAAAAGCAAATCATGAGCTTTGAGGCAAAACCTGTTTAAAGATACAGAAACTTTTGAGATAATACTTAAACAACTAGAAGGATAACATATAGTTCCTGGTGAATGTGGAATGATCGTTTTTGGACAAAAGTAGTTTTTCATTTTCCGAAGGGGTGGCTCAGCGTGCCAGGCTCGCAATCTGCAGTTCCCAGGTTCGAGTCCCAGCTGAGCCAGCGTTGAGATTTATCTGCACAAAACTCCCCGTTTTAACCTCGATCAGTAGAGGAACACCAATGTGCTTGGAAAGACCACCGTCCGTTGTTTGGGACATTAAGCCGTGGCCCCGTATGCGGGAGAGCCATAAGCTGGGCACGTTAAAGAACACGCTGGATGGCCTTGACGAGAGGCTACCATCTGTCTCCCAACAGCTGTTCTAGTGGGTCCCCCCTCCCCCAACCTTCTCTGAGACTTCGGGATCTTTGTGACCTGCCATTGTGTGCAAAAAAGGCCCCTCAGAGGGAAAAAAAACACAACCAACAATATCTAAGTGAGTCATTAACCCATTGTGGGGAAAAAAGCGCCGCTAAGAGATATAAAAAAACTAACTCATTAATTTTTTTACTTTCTTTCTGCAAAGTTTGATTTTCTGTCAAAAGTCTCTTATTTTGTTTTTGGACATCTTTAATTTGTTTAGTTAACTCAGTCAAAACCTTTAAAAAAAATCATGTAACTTGTCAGAACGGTATTTAATGCATCTTTCATTCTCCCCAGTTTTTTCGATAATTCATTTTTTTATACTCCCTAGTTCTTTCATTAATTCATTTTTTTATACTCCCTAGTTCTTTCATTAATTCATTTTTTTATACTCCCTAGTTCTTTCATTAATTCATTTTTGAACCTGTCATTTATTTCCATCAATGTCTTTCGTGAGAACGGTTATATATTTACTAAGCAGTTCATCGATGTGTTTTAATCACTTCAACAGACAAGGCTCTGTCTTCTGAATCTTTCTTTTGATATCTCAGTATCACGTGACCCACTTCTGCCAACACTCAATTCACCTCTCTTCCGTTTCTCTTCAGAATCTGTCTTGCATTTGTGACACCATCTCTTTTTGATCTCGGAACTCATTTTTGCGATAATTTTTCTCTGCGATTCCAACACAATAAAAATAAATCTTACACTACACTTTCCACCGGAAGTCATTGTTAGATCAATGATATCTGCGCCACACTCAGCACATAGATTGTCCATCTTAAAACTTATGTTATTTATTTAGTATTAAGATATATTATCTCTTATTAAATTTTTAACTTTCTTAGCAGAAAAATGGGTGCTAGTCTGATGAATCAATCTTAGTTTAGGAACAGGAAACAGTGGAACAGGTTAATTACGCTCCATCGCAACGCTTCTTAAATGAACTGCGTAGCCTTCAGCATCACTGAATAATGCTTTTCAAAACCAATGGGTTGGGTTGTTTTACTTCTGAGCGGCACTTTTTGCACACCATGCGCTAAATGGCCAGGTCACATGGACCCGAAGGCTCAGAGAAGGTTGGGGGAGGGGACCCACTGGAACAGCTGTTGGGAGACAGATGGTAGCCTCCCGTCAAGGCCATTCAGCGTGTTCTTTAACGTGCACAGGGTATGGCTCTCCCGCACACGGGGCCACGGCTTAACGTCCGATCCGACGGACGGCGCCCTTTCCAAACCCATCGGTGTCTCCTACTGACCGTGGGCAGGGCGGAGAATTTTGCGGAGATAAATCTCAACGCTGACCCAGCTGGGACTCGAACCTGGGAACTACAGATTACGAGCCTGGCGTGCTACCGACTGAGCCACCTCGGCCCCATCAAAACCAATGCTTTTTCATGTTTTCTAATCTTCTACAATCGCTTTTTTGCGATTTCTTTTAGGTTATGAGATTATATTAAAGACATTATAGAATGAAAATTTTCATGAGGATGTATAAAGCTAAGCAACGGACATTAGGTTTCAGGGAGATTTTTAGTAAAGCCAAAAAAGCCCATTAACTAATGCGATTTCGTGTAAATCTATACTTTGCATATATTTAAGATATTAATTAATTAAATAGCATATTTTAAAGCTTATTATCATAATAAGACTGTTGAAAAAAAAACTATCTTTCCTGAAGAGTTCTCTTTATACTAGGGGCGGGGGTGGCTCAGTCGGTAGCGCGCCAGGCTCGTAATCTGCAGTTATCAGGTTCGAGTCCCAGCTGGGTCAGCGTTGAGATTTATCTCCGCAAAATTCCCCGCCCTGCCCACGGTCAGTAGGGGACGCCGATGGGCTTGGAAAGGCCACCGTCGTCGGATGGGACGTTAAGCCGTGGCCCCGTGTGCGGGAGAGCCATGCCATATGCCATACCCTGTACCATCTGTCTCCCAACAGCTGTTATAGTGGGTCCCCTCCCCCAACCTTCCCTGAGCCTTCGGGGTCCATGTGACCTGGCCATTTAGCCCATGGTGTGCAAAAAAGTGCCGCTCAGAGGTAAAACAACCCAACCCAACTCTCTTTATACCATTTTTCAGCAGACCAGTGTGCCACATGTTATTCAAAGTGTCTATAGAATGTCAACACCCTACCTTGTCCTGTTATGTCCCCGGATTTCTCCCCTATAGAGCACATATGCGATGTGCTCGATTGTCGCAATACCTCCTATAACAGAAGGCCAGTGGGCCAAATTATGACGTCAGCATAGGTTGGGTTCCCCGCCCTGCTCACTGTTAGTAGGGGACACCGATGGGTTGTTTTACCTCTAAGCGGCACTTTTTTTGCACACCATGGGCTAAATGGCCAGGTCACATGGACCCCGAAGGCTCAGAGAAGGTTGGGGGAGGGGACCCACTGGAACAGCTGTTGGGAGACAGATGGTAGCCTCCCGTCAAGTCCATCCAGTGTGTTCTTTAACGTGGACAGGGTATGGCCCTCCCGCACACGGGATCATGGCTTAAAGTCCCATCAGACGGACGGCGGCCTTTCCAAGCCCATCGGTGTCCCCTACTAACAGTGAGCAGGGCGGGGAGTTTTGCGGAGATAAATCTCAACGCTGACCCAGCTGGGACTCAAACCTGGGAACTACAGATTACGAGCCTGGCACGCTACCAACTGAGCCACCCCCGCCCCTTATTAGGTACCTTTATGCATCTCTGCCTCGACGTCTGGCTGCATGCATCGCCGCCAATGGCGGTCATACCCCGTACTGAGAGCCTTTATTGAGGGTCCCTAAACACACCCTTAATATTCACGTAGGTGATTGTGAGAATAATCATCACTACCTAGTAACATGCTCTATCACTCTGCTCCGTTCATCGACATTCCAGTCTTGCTTTATGATGCTACAATTTTTGTGTCCCTGAGTGTATTTAAACAGAGGTGCAAACGGTTTTGTGATCACGCCGAAAAAAAAAGAAAAATATTATATGTGCTGTGGGCCAATAACAGGGCGAAAAAAAATTAACTTTGTTTATTACATTTTACTTATCTTCACGTCCGTCAGATGGGACGTTAGGCCGTGGCGGTGCGGGAGTGTCATACCCTGTGCACGTTAAAGAACACGCTGAATGGCCTTGACAGGCCGTCCGTCAGATGGGACGTTAAGCCGTGGCGCCGTGTGCGGGAGAGTCATACCCTGTGCATGTTAAAAAACACGCTGAATGGCCTTGACTTTGACTTCCGTCGGATGGGACGTTAAGCCATGGCTCCGTGTGTGGGAGAGTTATACCCTGTGCACGTCAAAGAACACGCTGGATGGCCTTGACAGGAGGCTACCATCTGTCTCCCAACAGCTGTTCCAGTGGGTCCCCTCCCCCAACTTTCTCTGAGCTTTTGGAGTGTTTGTGACCTGGCCATTTAGCCCATTGTGTGCAAAAAATTGCCGCTCAGAGGTAAAACAACCCAACACTATATACTAATAAGAGTTACGAGGTTTGATTCAGTCGGTAGCGCGCTAGTCTCACAATTTGCAATTCCGAGGTTCGAGTCCCACCTGTGCCTGTTCCGAGGTGTGAGATTTCCCAGTGCCAAGGATATATATCACGTGACCCACAATCCAGCGTTCTTCCTCACCCCACTCCCCGTAGCTTTAGGGCACGGGGTTCTGAAAGTAATTTAATTTGCAGTCAGTTGTCTAACGTAAAAGTTGGGGGTCGGGGGAATTCCCCATTCACCTGTGCCAGAGTTGAGATTTACTTCCGCTATAACTGATCTTGCTCTTGTTCGGAAAGGTAACATCTATCGAATAGGAGGTCAAACCGTGGCACCGTGTGCACGAAATCCATACTCTGCGTACGTTAAAGAACGTATTGAATGGCCTTCACGAGAGACTTCAATCTGCCTCTTAATCAGTGCATCTCCTTCCCCAAATTTCTCTGAATCCTTGGGGTCCTTGTGATCTGGCCATTTAGTCCACTGTGTATATGTTATGGGAGTAAGCTCTCCCGCAGACATGTGACGCTCAGAAGTAAAAACAGCCCAAACCAAACCCAGGTTCCAGCTGTGACAGAATTGAGATTTATCTCTAATGAACTCTACCCCTCAGCAAGAAACGCTTGAAAAGACACCGATCGACTTGGAAAAGCCGTCGTCCCTCTGATAGGACGTTAAGCCGTGGACCCTTGTGCGGAAGAGCCCTGCCCTATGCACGTTAAAGAACATGCTGAGTGATCTTTACGGGAAACTATCATCTCTCTCAGGGGCGGGGGTGGCTCAGTCGGTAGCGCGCCAGGCTCGTAATCTGTAGTTCCCAGGTTCGAGTCCCAGCTGGGTCAGCGTTGAGATTTATCTCCGCAAATTACCCCCCCCCCTGCCCACGGTCAGTAGGGGACACCGATGGGCTTGGAAAAGCCGCCGTCCTTCGGTGGGACGTTAAGCCGTGGCCCCGTGTGTGGGAGAGCCATACCCTGTGCACGTTAAAGAACACGCTGGATGGCCTTGACGGGAGGCTACCATCTGTCTCCCAACAGCTGTTCCAGTGGGTGCCCTCCCTCAACCTTCTCTTAGCCTTCGGGGACCATGTGACCTTGCCATTTAGCCCATGGTGTGCAAAAAAGTGCCGCTCAGAGGTAAAACAACCCAACCCATCTCTCTCTGATCAGCTGTCCAGTGAGTTCCCTCCCCCAACCTTCTCTGAACTCCTGGAATCCTCCAGGAATCCTTGTGACCTGGACATTTAGTCCATAGTGTGTAAAACAACGTACCTTCAGATTTAAGACAACCAAATCCATAATTTTGAAACCCCTGCACTCGATAGAAAATACCCAAGGGACGCACCTACATTTCATCTGCATTAGCATCATCTACATTTACAGCATGTATTACATCTTAATTCAGTTACACCAAAATGCGATTTCAAAACGACTGAATTGTGAGGACCAATGTAAATTTAAGAATGACCTTTTTAAAATGCATTTCATTGGGGAATTATTTGATTCAATTTACCATTATTCCGAAATGTATTATTCAGCAGATTGTACATTATCTTTAACAAATGGGAGCAGAAATAATGCTGATAATCCTAAAATCGTTTAAATTTAGACTTGTTTTTCATTTTAGCATTCGCATTTCAGGATAGTGAATGCTCTCCTCGGATAAATCTGATGTTTTGGGAATTCACAACTCAAGATATGAATAAATTTTTATGCTATTAGGATTAGCATTTATTGGATCAGAATATAGGGGAGGAAGACATATCTTCACAAAGTATTTTTCTCCGGTTATACGATGACGTGTGCTGGCTCATTTGGTGGCGTGCCAGGCTCCTAATCTTCAGTACCCAGGTTCGAGTCCCACCTGGCACAGAGTTAAGATTCTTCTCCGCAAAATGGGCAGGGGTGGCTCAGTCGGTAGCGCGCCAGACTCGTAATCTGTAGTTCCCAGGTTCGAGTCCCAGCTGGGTCAGCGTTGAGATTTATCTCCGCAAAATTCCCCTCCCTGCCCACGGTCAGTAGGGGACACCGATTGTCTTGGAAAGGCCGCCGTCCGTCGGATGGGATGTTAAGCCGTTGCCCCGTGTGCGGGAGAGCCATACCCTGTGCAAGTTAAAGAACAAGCTGGATGGCCTTGACGGGAGGCTACCATCTGTCTCCCAACAGCTGTTCCAGTGGGTCCCCTCCTCCAACCTTCTCTGAGCCTTCGGGGTCTATGTGACCTGGCCATTTAGCCCATGGTGTGCAAAAAAGTGCCGCTCAGAGGTAAAACAACCCAACCCAACTTCTCCGCAAAACTACCCACCCTGCCCTCGGTCAGTAGGGAATACCTACGGGCTTGGAAAGGCCGCCATCCATTGAATGGGACGTAAAGCCATGGCCCCCTTGTGCGGGAGAGCTAACCCCCATAAAATATGTTAAAAAACACGCTGGATGACTTTGACGAAAGGCTTCCATCTGTCTCCTAACAGCTGGCCAGTGGGTCTCCTCCCCCAACCTTCTCTAAGTCATCGGGGTCCTTGTGACCTGACCATTGTATGCAAACGATTGCTGCTTAGAGGTAAAACAACCCATCCCACTTTGTGCTTTCTGAAAAAGGGGAGACCAATTTGCTTCAAAAGGCTCACATCCGTCGGATGGGGCATTAAGCTGTGGTTCCGTGTGCCAGAGTTTGTGTCCGTTAAAGAATAAGTTGGATGATCTTGACAGGAAGCATCCATCTGTCTCCTAACAACTGTAATCTGGATCCTCTTCTCCAACCTTCTCTGGGTCCTTGGGTTCCTTGTGACCTGGACATTTAGCCAATTGAGTGAAAAAAGTGCATAAAAATAACCCAATTTTCTCTCAAAAGAGAAAACGGCTCTCACTAGAAAATAGTACAAAAGCAAGAAATGGTCAATTTATAAAATACCTAATTCATATCAAATGTTGCTCTCAGATTACGAATGCAGCACTTTCTCTCTTTGCCAATGGACGACTGTGCCACCTGTCATTTCATTTTCCCCTAACATAAACTCTTTTTAAGCTTCCCCAAGTCGTGTGGGCTCACTTACGAAAATATTGAGCGTGTGCAGTTACCGTTCACAACAAACTGGAGCGTGTGCAGTAACTGCACACGCTCCAGTTTGCTGTGAACGGTAACTGGAGCGTGTACAATTGCTGTACACGCTCCAGATATTTTTCCTGAATTCTGTAATCACGTGACACGAAGGTTGCCAGATCACTATTTTCTAAAAAAATCGTTGCCAGATATTTTTCCTGAATTCTGCAATCGACCATAGCGTTCGGATACTTTTTTGAGCGACTGTAGGTGGTCATATTATTTTGATACTAGATCGTGTGGGCTCACTCACGGAAATATTGAGCGTGTGCAGTTACCGTTCACAGCAAACTGGAGCGTGTGCAGTGACTGCACACGCTCCAGTTTGCTGTGAACGGTAACTGGAGCGTGTACAGTTGCTGTACACGCTCCAGATATTTTTCCTGAATTCTGTAATCACGTGACACGAAGGTTGCCAGATCACTGTTTTCTAAAAAAATCGTTGCCAGATATTTTTCCTGAATTCTGTAATCGACCATAGCGTTCGGATACTTTTTTGAGCGACTGTGCCATTACTTACATTCAGCTGTACAGGGTTTGCCTTTATAGACATGACGCAAAGCATTTTGGGATATCATTTGTATGTTTCATGCCTTCGTTCCTGGCATGTTGACTCAATGTTTAACATGAATGGCAAGCTTTCTAAAAACTTTGGCATTTCCACATTTCGGCCATTATATTTATATTAAATCTCTCAATAAAGTATAGGGGCAGGGGTGGCTCAGTCGGTAGCGCGCCAGGCTCGTAATCTGTAGTTCCCAGGATCGAGTCCCAGCTGGGTCAGCGTTGAGATTTATCTCCGCAAAATTCCCCACCCTGCCCACGGTCAGTAGGGGACACCGATGGGCTTGGAAAGGCCATCGTCCGTCGGATGGGACGTTAAACCGTGGCCCCGTGTCTGGGAGAGCCATACCCTGCGAACGTTAAAGAACACACTGGATGGCCTTGACGGGAGGCTACCATCTGTCACCCAACAGCTGTTCCAGTGGGTTTCCTCCCCCCAACCTTCTCTGAACCTTCGGGGTCCTTGTGACCTGGCCATTTAGCCCATGGTGTGCAAAAAAGTGCCGCTCAGTGGTTAAACAACCCATAAGATAGCCTTGTTTAAAATGTCTATAAAGGCACATTTTCTCAGAAAATGCTTATTTCAGAAGTTATAGAACTTCAAAATTAATTTCCGTTGAGAGGAGGGTTGATGGTTATAATTTAGTGTAACATCTGATTTCTTACTTAGGGTTTTTTTAGGTCATAATAGTAAAATCATAGTTTATTATGTTAAAATGAAGAACAATTTGATTTATATTGCAAGTTCTTTTCATTATGTAAATATTCCTTACACAACAGAAAAAAAATATTCGAACACTATTTTCGAAATCGACATCGCTATAATATGGAAAATGACATTAGAATAAAAATCACTTCTAAAAAGTTGACATTTGCATTTTGCGTTATCACTGATGTCATTCCATGTCGTGAGCCTTATTCTTCACACATGTCATTGCGACAATAGGTATCTGCACCCAGAATCCGGAAAACTACTTCCTCCAGCATCAGTAACCTTAACGTTAACTGTAAGAGCTGAAAAGAACTCAGAACATTCTGGAAGATTTCCAACGCAGAAGCAAACAGAAACATCGATCGTATTGTATCGTGTGGCCAACGAAACTGAACAACGCAGGTGGAAACAAGCTTTTAAGAGAGGAAGTCTTAAGAGAGAGGAAGATTTACGTTGAATTGAAAGGTTGAAATTTCAGTTACACGAAACATCGCATTTAGTTGGCTATTCTCAATTGAAAATAATGCTCTAGTGAAGATTGGAATCTCTGCTTTCCTACAGTTCTATTTTTCTAGTTAATGTAGCGAACACCAGACAGATAAATAATCTAAACTTCTAGCGTTTGTCCTGTAAAATTATTATTGCCCGTTTTCAGAAAAAAAACTACTAATATATTTATCTTTCGGAACCTCTCTCTGTCTGTACACATATTTCTTTACACATAAATTTAAATATTTTAGAAGGACTGGATGGATATTGATAAAATTTTCCAATTCGCATTTTCGAATCTTCCGCTAACTTTTTTAATATCTCCTTTTAACCCTTTCACGACCAAGGGAAACATTTTTCCCATTTTAAAATTGGTGATTGTCGTATTTAATTATAATCTTATCTGCATTTTTTATACAGAATGTCAAAATAGAACGTATGTCGAACGCAATTACGTAAACGGGAACGTTTAGAAAACAAAAACAGAACTGTCAGGACGCATAATATATGTACTATGTGCAATGTCCATCTTTGCCTTACTACCAAAAGAAATTGCTTCGCAGAATATCATAATTAGCACATCATTTTGTATAGTAATTTTATTTCATAATTTTGTATTATTTTAGTTAACATTTTGTTCTAATAAACCAATAAATAAAAGACATTGCATAATAAGCCTAACTATAATTTGTGTTACTTTTATAGTCCATTGGGAAAAATATTTCCCATAAAATTCCAAAAAAACTACACATTTTTATGTATTTTTCTTATGATTTTTATTTATTTTACGTCTAAACAAACTAAAATAAACAGTTACATACTAATATTTACTCTTAGGAACCTTATGGTCCTGAAAGGGTTAACGGTGGAATGAATTTGAAGATTCAAACTTTTAAACAACAATTCGAAAACTTTGTCCTGTAGAATTATACTTTATGCAGTTTTATATTTGCCAGCACTTCGCATCCTGTAGACCAGTATCTCGCAAACTGAGTGCCGCGGCACAGTAGTGTGCCGCGAGAGATTTTCAAATTGACACTAGATATTCCAAAGATTTCATTTTGACTTGACTTGTGTTATCGACGTGCTATTGACGTACTTTAATAAAAATCTTTCAGATTTTATCAACTGTGATCTTGTAAGTATTTATAAAGCTTTTTCCAAATTTTGGTGTTAATTTTTGATTATTTCAAGCCATAGAATGGACAAATATTTAAAACAAACACCGAGTTATGAATTAGAGAACGAGAGCAAATCTTCAAGTAAAACCAGGCTGATGACTTCAACAAAGCGCAAATATAATGACGATTATATAGAGTTTGATTTTATTCTTTTTTAGGTGTGCCGCGGGAAAAAAAATTAGATTCAGTGTGCCGCGGAAAAAAAATTAGATTCAGTGTGCCGCGGAAAAAAATTAGATTCAGTGTGCCGCAGAGTAAAAAAGTTTGCGAGACACTGTTATAGACGTTAGAAGTTTATCTAATTCTATAATTGTCAACACTTTGTTCTGCCCTGTAGAAGTTTGCAGTTTATAAATATCATGATTCAATAATTTATAAATATCAGCAGTTTGTCCTATTCTCTAAAAGTTAGAATTTTATCCTGTACAGTTCATGCTCTTCTATAATGGTCAATACTTTATTCTCTTGTGCTAATAGGGGGCGGGGGTGGCTAAGTCGGTAGCGCGCCAGGCTCGTAATCTGTAGTTCCCAGGTTCGAGTCCCAGCTGGATCAGCGTTGAGATTTATCTCCGCAAAATTCCCCGCCCTGACCACGGTCAGTAGGGGACACTGATGGGCTTGGAAAGACCGCCGTCCGTCGGATGGGACGTTAAGCCGTGGCCCCGTGTGTGGGAGAGCCATACCCTGTGCACGTTAAAGAACACGCTGGGTGGCCTTGACGGGAGGCTACCATCTGTCTCCCAACAGCTGTTCCAGTGGGTCCCCTCCCCCAACCTTCTCTGAGCCTTCGGGGTCTTTGTGACCTGGCCATTTAGCCCATGGTGTGCAAAAAAGTGCCGCTCAGAGGTAAATCAACCCAACCTTGTGCTAATATCAGACAGTTTGTCCTGTTCTATAGGTGTCAGCACATAGGTCAGTAGACATTAGAAGTTTATCCTTTTGTGTAAATGTTAGTTCTTTGTCCTACGGACGTTATCAATTTATCTTTTTCCTTAACTGTAAGCACTTTTTTCAGCAGACTTTAGAGATTTATCTTGATATATATATTTAGTTATTAGCCCTTTATTCTATCCTGTAAACGTTAGCAATGTCTGCCGTTCCATAGCTGTCAACATTTTGTCCTTTCCTGTACAAGTTAATAGTTTTTCTTCTTCGACAGATGTCAGTATTTTGTTCCTGAAAATGACAGCAATTTATCTTTATATATATATAGATGCCAACACTTTATTCTCTACCATGAACATCAGTAATTTTCCTGTTCTATACGTGTCTGCACTTTGTCCCATAGACGTTAGAAGTTTATCCTGTTACTTCTTTGTCCTGTCCGGTAAACGTTAGCAGTTTATCCTATCGTATAAATGTCAACTCTTTGCCTGTTCATGCGAACATTAGTAATTTATCCTTTTCAATAGAGGTCATAATTGCGTCCATTCCTGTAGGCGTTAAACGTTTATCCTGTTCTATAGATGCAACACTTTGTTCTATCCTCTAGGCCAGTGGTTCTGAAACTTTTATGCTTCACGTACCCCCTGGAAATGTGTATGTAACTGGCGTACCTCTTATATAGATAGATAAAACTATACTTATAGTATAAAAATGCCAACTTAACGACTTTGTTACTAGATCTAGCGACTTTTGAGCTATCACGGCATACCCCAAAAACGTTTACCTCGTATCCCCACGTTGAGAACCCCTACTCTAGACAATAGCAGTTCATCCTATCCTCTAGACCAGTGGTGTCAAACTCAAATAGGAACGCGGGTTGGGTTGGGTTGTTTTACCTCTGAGCGGCACTTTTTTGCAGTGCTCAGTCGGTAGCGCGCCAGGCTCGTAATCTGTAGTTCCCAGGTTCGAGTCCCAGCTGGGGCAGCGTTGAGATTTATCTCCGCAAAATTCTCCGCCCTGCCCACGGTCAGTAGGGGACACCGATGGGCTTGGAAAGGCCGCCGTCCGTCTGATGGGACGTTAAGCCGTGGCCCCGTGTGCGGGAGAGACATACCCTGTGCAAGTTAAAGAACACGCTGGATGGCCTTGACGGGAGGCCATCTGTCTCCCAACAGCTGTTCCAGTGGGTCCCCTCCCCCAACCTTCTCTGAGCCTTCGGGGTCCATGTGACCTGGCCATTTAGTCCATGGTGTGCAAAAAAGTGTCGCTAAGAGGTAAAAAAAACCAACCCAGTTAGTTTTGTTGTTTTTGAAGTACAGATTATAGACTTCTCAATTGATCTCTTATTTTTTCCCGAGTACTGACCATTCTCAGAGTGGTGTGTTTCATAATGACGCTCCAAACCATATTTCTTGGAAACACTAATTTTGTGTCTTCAAATTAAACATAAAATCTGTCTTTTTCACTTCACAAAAGAAATAATGTAATTCCCATTTTTTTTTAAATCTGTGTTCTTCTTGTATAGATATTTTTTTAGTGTTCTTATTAGAACGTGACGTTATACCGTTGCTATAAGATAAAACTAATAATAAATAAGTTTGAAAACAAATTAAATTTCGAATTTATATTTTCATTTATAAATTTATAATTTTCTTACCTTGTATAACTTGTACAGTCGCTCAAAAATGTATCCGAACACTATGGTTGATTACAGAATTCAGAAAAAATGTCTGGCAGCGATTTTTTTTAGAAATTAGTGATCTGACAACCTTCGTGTCACGTGACACGAAGGTTGCCAGGTCACCAATTACCAAAAAAACGTTGCCAGACATTTTTTCTGATTCTGTAATCAACCATAGCGTTCGGATACTTTTTTGAGCGACTGTAGGTGGTCATATTATTTTGATACTAGATCGTGTAGGCTCACTCACGGAAATATTGAGCGTGTGCAGTTACCGTTCACAGCAAACTGGAGCGTGTGCAATAACTGCACATTCTCCAGTTTGCTGTGAACGGTAACTGGAGCGTGTGCAATAACTGCACATGCTCCAGTTTGCTGTGAACGGTAACTGGAGCGTGTACAGTTGCTGTACACGCTCCAGATATTTTTCCTTAATTCTGTAATCACGTGACATGAAGGTTGCCAGATCACTAATTTTTAAAAAAAATCGTTGCCATATATTTTTTTCTCAATTTCGTAATACACCGTAGTGTTCGGATACTTTTTTGAGCGACTGTACATCCTTCCATGGCAACGGTATCTCCATGCCTTCTTTCAGCAGGATAATGTGCCATGCCACACTGCCCGGATTGTTCGAGAGTCGTTCGTGGAACATGAGGAAGACTTCCAGCCATTGCCCTGGCCCCCAAATTCGCCAGACGTCAATCCAATCGAGCATCTGTGGTTTGTGTTGGAATAGCATATCCGGTCTGCGGCGACTCAACCACGTAACTTACAAGAGTTAAAAGATCTGCTGCTAACTTGTTTGTACCAGATACCACAAGACACCTTTAGAAATCTTGTAGCGTCCATGCCTCGCCTGGGTAAGAGCTGTTTTTGGTAGTACATGGGGGTTGGGTTGTTTTACCTCTGAGCGGCACTTTTTTGCACACCATGGGCTAAATGGCCAGGTCACATGGACCCCGAAGGCTCAGAGAAGGTTGGGGGAGGGGACCCACTGGAACAGCTCTTGGGAGACAGATAGTAGCCTCCCGTCAAGGCCATCCAGCGTGTTCTTTAACATGCACGGCTCTCCCGCACACGGGGCCACGGCTTAACGTCCCATCCGACGGACGGCGGCCTTTCCAAGCCCATCGGTGTCCCTACTGACCGTGGGCAGGGCGGGGAATTTCGCGGAGATAAATCTCAACGCTGACCCAGCTGGGACTCGAACCTGGGAACTACAGATTACGAGCGTGGCGCTCCAGATATTTTTCCTGAATTCTGTAATCACGTGACACGAAGGTTGCCAGATCACCAATTACCAAAAAAAACGTTGCCAGACATATTTTCTGAATTCTGTAATCAACCATAGTGTTCGGATACTTTTTTGAGCGACTGTATACTACTTATTATTGCAGAAAACCTGAAAGAAATGCCTGTTGATACTGTTGAAAATTACAGCTTTTCCACCTCAGGTAGCCATTATTAAAATATGGGAGGGTTTAAAAATTAAATACCGAGTGGAAGAAAAATTCGAGAGCAAAAGGTCAACACTACGCCAGCGTGACGCACCCCGTTGAGTCCTTTTTATGCATTACCGAAGCAATATGTAGAAATACGCTTCATTTAAGCCGACAAAGTTTACCCACCGGATTAATTAGAAAATGCATAGACAGCGAATTCGTTGCACAAAAATATAAAGCCAAGAACAATTAAATCAGCGAAGTTAACCCTCCGGCGACAAAAATGCTATGAAAAGGGAGAGAGCAAATATTATTTTGTATCTTTTCGCCACACTAAAAGATCCTGACAAGTGAGATATAATAAACGTAGTAAATTACGTGCGTATATAACCATAAAACTGTTTTTATTGCTTGTTTTGGGGACAGGCTCGTAATCTCTAGTTCCCAGGTTCGAGTCCCAGCTGGGTCAGCGTTGAGATTTATCTCCGCAAAATTCTCCGCCCTGCCCACGGTCAGTAGGGGACATCGATGGGCTTGGAAAGGCCGCCGTCCGTCGGATGGGACGTCCCGTGTGTGGGAGAGCCATACCCTGTGCACGATAAAGAACACGCTGGATGGCCTTGACTGGAGGCTACCATCTGTCTCCCAACAGCTGTTCCAGTGGGTCCCCTTCCCCAGCCTTCTCTGAGCCTTCGGGGTCCATGTGACCTGGCCATTTAGCCCATGATGTGCAAAAAAGTGCCGCTCAGAGGTAAAACAACCCAACCCAACAACAACATCAGGTGTGGCGGGAGTGGCTCAGTCGGTAGCGCGCCAGGCTCGTAATCTGTACTTCCCAGTTTCGAGTCCCAGCTGGGTCAGCGTTGAGATTTATCTCCGCAAAAATTCCCCGCCCTGCCCACGGTCAGTAGGGGACATCGATGGGCTTGGAAAGACCGCCGTCCGTTGGGTGGGACTTTAAGCCGTTGCCCCGTGTGCGGGAGAGCCATACACTGTGCACGTAAAAGAACACGCTGGATGGCCTTGACGGGAGGCTACCATCTGTCTCCCAACAGCTGTTCCAGTGGGTCCCCTTCCCCAACCTTCTCTGAGCCTTCGGGGTCCATGTGACCTGGCCATTTAGCCCATTGTGTGCAAAAAAAGTGCCGCTCAGAGGTAAAACAACCCAACCCTATATTACGGATTCGCATTTACATAAACGTGCAAAGGCTTTAATATTTTGGTAGGATAGTGTATATTTACAGAGAATTAACCCAATTGGGAGATCTATGTCATTCAAAGCAAATTGGTAACGGACATTTGGACAAGAAAATAATTCAGAATTCAAGCAATTCAACATAGTCGTAATCTGTAGTTCCCAGGTTCGAGTCCCAGCTGGGTCAGCGTTGAGACTTATCTCCGCAAAATTCCCCCGCCCTGCCCATGGAAAGGCCACCGTCCATCGGATGGGACATTAAGCCGTGGCCCCGTGTGCGGGAGAGCCATACCCTGTGCACGTTAAAGAACACGCTGAATGGCCTTGACGGGAACAGACCCCAACAGCTGTTGCAGTGGGTTCCCTTCCCCAACCTTCTCTGAGCCTTCGGGGTCCATGTGACCTGGCCATTTAGCCCATGGTGTGCAAAAAATTGCCGCTCAGAGGTAAAACAACCCAACCATTCCAGCATAAAAATTTCCCCTCTGTTTTATTGGTCTTTACAAATTTCTTGAATCGTATGAGTAATATAAACAGGTTCAATATTTTTTTGTCCCGATTACTAGAATTTTTAAAGGACGGGAAAGGGGTTATGACCCCCTTGTTGTTTTTTGCAGAATGTTAACTGTTTTACTTTTAGAATCTTACTTGAATGTTTTTACAGATATTAGTAGACAGACACTTCATTCTCTCATCATTAGACGTAACACTGAAAATTTTGTCTATTTTTCATATTTTTCTTTCAGATTTGTCTTCTGTAGAAGATGTACAAGACAGAAGAGAGCCTGAAACGTATTTTACAAAACCCCGACTGCAGTGACCAGTAGCACAACTGGAGTTCTGCATTCAATCTTGATCAAAGAGTCTTGATTTATTGTGAAACATTAAATGTTTGAAGCAAAAAAATAAAGCAATTTAATAAGCAAAATGTTTTATCTTTTCATTACTAGATCTACTTAAACATCAGAATTTATGATTCAACAAACCAATACTCCTCGTCATATTTAAATTGCAAATCAAAGATAATAATGATCACTTTTATTACACCGTCATTCTATATAATTAATAGCTAAATAAATGGTCACAACTATATGGCATTTCCGGGCCTCACAGGGGGGGGGGGCTCAATCGGTAGCGCGCCAGGCTCGTAGTCTGTAGTTCTTAGGTTCGAGTCCCAGCTGAGTCAGCGTTGAGATTTATCTCCGCAAAACTCCCCGCCCTGCCCACGGTCAGTAGGGGGACACCGATGGGCTTGGAAAGGGCGCCGTCCGTCAAATGGGACGTTAAGCCGTGGCCCCGTGTGTGGGAGAGCCATACCCTGTGCACGTTAAAGAACACGCTGGATGGCCTTGACGGGAGGCTGCCATCTGTCTCCCAAAAGCTGTTCCAGTGGGTATCCTCCCTCAACCTTCTCTTAGCCTTCGGGGTCCATGTGACCTGGCCATTTAGCCCATGGTGTGCAAAAAAGTGCCGCTCAGAGGTAAAACAACCCAACCCAACTGCTTGTTTTGGCGGGACGTAATAAAGATAAATAAATACATTACATCGTGCTTGATTGTACGGATAATAGATATTATAATAGTGCTAATCTAAATTAAATAGTTAAAATCAAAAGAAAATTTATGACTTTTAATTTTAAAATTATGTATTTTATTTTTTTTTATAATTTGAAAAATATTTGCCAAATGTTGGTTCGGGCCGCGTGTTTGACACCACTGTTCTAGATGATAGCAAGTAGTCCTGTTTGGATTGGATTGTTTTACCTCTGAGCGGCACTTTTTATACACCATGGGCTAAATGGCCAGGCCACAAGGACCCCGAAGGCTCAGACAAGGTTGGGGGAGGGGACCCGCTGGAACAGCTGTTGGAAGACAGAAGGTAGCCTCCCGTCAAGGCCATCCTGCGTGTTCTTTAACGTGCACAGGGTATGGCTCTCCCGCACACGGGACCACGGCTTAACGTCCCATCCGACGGACGGCGGCCTTTTCAAGCCCATCCGTGTCCCCTACTGACTGTGGGCAGGGCGGGGAAATTTTGCGGAGATAAATCTCAACGCTGACCCAGTTGGGACTCGAACCTGGGAACTACAGATTACGAGCCTGGCGCGCTACCGACTGGTCACCCCCGCCCTTAGTCATGTTCTGTAGATGTGAGCACTGTCCATTGTCAAAGAACAATTGGCAGTGTGTTAAGAGTTTTTTTTTTGTAACAAACACAAGAAGAAATAAATGGAAATAGAACAGAAAATTTCCTAGAGTTTATCCCTGCAGTTAATCTTCTTTCTCTAGTGATGCTGCGCCTCTGAAATCTACGGAAAGAAGAAATGGAGTTGGCACATTTCCAGCAAGTCTCTGTAGTTTAAATGTCAGCCTGATGCGGATAGCAGCAGATCCGAAAAGTACAACTGACTTGAGTTTCGCAGTGGAATTTATGCAGCCTTTGATGTTCTCAGATCCTGAAAAATTGGCTTCCCTCTTAAAGCCTCGAATATGAAGCGGAACGAGAAATTTAAGAAGCTTAGCAATGTAACAGAAACAACTTAAATGGAGCAGTGAGAAAGATACCAAATGATAAGTTGATGAAAGGAGATTTCGGGGATACTGATATTATTTCAAATAATTTATTCAAAATAAATAGACGAGACATTGTTGCAATTTGAATTTCTAATACAAAACTTAACTTTAAATAATTTGAAAGTTAAGTTTTGTATTAGAAATCATTGTTCAAATTTCAACAATGTCTCGTTCTATTATTATCGGGTTGAGTTGTTTTACCTCTGAGCGTCACTTTTTTTACACACAATGGTCTAAATGCCAGGTTACAAGGACCCCGAAGGCTCAGAGAAGGTTGGGGGAGGGAACCCACTGGAACAGCTGTTAGGAGATAGATGGTAGCTTCTCGTCAGGTCCTCCAGAGTGTTCTTTTACGTAACAAGGTATGGCACTCCGGCACACGGGGCACGACTTAACATCCAATCCGATGGACGGCGTTCTTTCCAAGCCCATCGGTGTCCCCTACTGATCTAAGGCAGGGTGGGGAGTTTTGCGGACATAAATCTCAGTCATAAATCTCTATTTTGCGGACAACTCGAACCTGGGAAATGCAGATTACGAGCATGGCGCCCTGCCGACTGAGCCACCTCAGTTCCATTTGGGCACATATTTTTTATTTGAGAGCATTTGCCCTAAAGAAGATAAACAATAAAGTTGCATTTGTTTTCGAAACGATAATTAAATTGTTGCTTTAAGGCAATGTCTCGCAAACTTTTTTACTCTGCGGCACACTGAATCTAATTTTTTTTCCGCGGCACACTGAATCTAATTTTTTTTTCCGCGGCACACCTAAAAAAGAATTTTTGATGGTTGCGTAAAAAGAGGAAAATTGAAGTTTCGTTAAATGCATTTTATTTAAAATAAATATAATAATAAATATAATTAATCATAACTCGGTGTTTGTTTTAAATATTTGTCCATTCTATGGCTTGAAATAATCAAAAATTAATACCAAAAATTGGAAAAAGCTTGATAAATACTTACAAGATCCCAATTGATAAAATCTGAAGGATTTTTATTAAAGCACGTCGATAGCACAATCAAGTCAAAATGAAATCTTTGGAATATCTAGTGTCAATTTGAAAATCTCTCGCGGCACACAGTTTGCGAAACACTGCTTTAGGGAATATCGTGCTAAAATTTTTAATAAGCTACTTACACACTATATTACAAAATATTTCCACACTTTTCCTTATTTTGTTTTAAAAAAAAGTCACATTCAGAGCTCTCTAACTTTGAAAACAAGCTGTTTACGGGAAAATAATCACTGGAAAGTAATTGAAGTTCTCATTAAAATTTTTGAATTCTAGATTATCAAGAATCTTCTTTTAATATTTGCAGTTATTAAGTTGGAAATACACCCAATTCTGTTTTTACATGGACTTTTTTTAACACGATTTTGATTTAACACGGTTTAGAAAAAAATTCCAATTCCCTTTTCACACGATTTATTTTGATCTAACACGGTTCAAACGACGCCTTTTTAAAAATCACCATTTGAATTTAATTCTGAAAAAATATTTCTATTCAAGAAAAAATTCCTAGAATTTACATTTATAACAAAGATGACTTATGGGTCATATTTTTCGAATATGGTCATATTTATAACAAACTTATGGGTCATATTTATAACAAAGATGATTTATGGGTCATATTTTTCGAAGTAGTTTTAACTTTGAAAATGTACTATGGATACACATTTTGTGCACTAAACTCCCCAAAATAAAAACTACACTAACATAACTACATAACAAGTTCTCTCTATTTTATAGAAAAATTTTACAAATCCTACTTCATTCGGAATAAAGTGACAATATTGTGTTCCGGGAATTCCCCTCAATTTTATCTTCAACACATACGTTAGTCTTGGTCTCTCATTTCGTGTTTAAAGTTACAAGTGTTTGGATGTTTAATAGAAGAAATCGAGAAAAAATAATTTGTTTTTTGAAGTTTTGCGTGCGTAATATAATTTTTTTTTAAATTTTGCTAATAGGTAATTTACAATTTTTCATCATCTGATATATTAACTAGAATTCAAATATTTTCGTAAGCCTTGTAGTTAGCGCGCTTGGCCACTGATCTACGGGACCTGGGCTCGAGCCCCGGGTAAGGCATGGATGTTCGTGTTGTTTTCCTGCTGAGGTCCTGCCATCCTCTCAGACCTTCTACTCTGGCATATAAACTGACAGGCTCCTGTCAGACCTCTGTGGCAAGCAGCTGCTTGAGGGGGTATTTATTTATTTTTTTTAATTTTTAGGACAATGTAGGATAATTCAACTATTACAAAAGCAGAAAAGGAAAGCTATGTCTTTGGATACTAAGATCCAAATTTTAGATCGTCTTGCGACTGGAGAAGGTTCAACATCCATACGTAAATATTTTGGTTTGAACGAGGCTACCGTAAGAACCATAAAAAAATGAAGATGCTATTAGAAAATCTGTGCTTTCTGGAACAAAATTGAGCGCTAAGTCGTCATCGTACACGAGAGATATTGTAGAAGTGAAGATGGAAAAGGCGTTAGTAATGTGGATAGAAGATAACACGCAAAAAAGAATACCTCTAGACGGAAATACCATCAAACAGATGGCATTGCAAATATATAAATAAAATACAAGAAATGGAACCAACAACATCAGCTCAGTTAAACAAAAATTACGAATTTTCTTGCAAGTACAGGTTAACTTGCAGGATTTCTTCAAAGACACGCGTTTCCTAATGTAATGATAAAAGGTGAAGTTGCATCTGCTTGCTAAAGAATTTTGTCCAAAATTGGTCCAAATCATTCAAGACGGTGGATACACTCCTGATCAAGTTTGGAATGCAGATAAAACTGTTCTTTTTGAAAAAAAAAATGACGAATATAACCTACGTAGCAAAATCACAAAAAACTGTTGGTGGCTTTAAAGCGTTGAGTTGTTGAGTTGTTTTACCTCTGAGCGGCACTTTTTTGCACACCATGGGCTAAATGGCCAGGTCACATGGACCCCGAAGGCTCAGAGAAGGTTGGGGGAAGGGACCCACTGGAACAGCTGTTGGGAGACAGATGGTAGCCTCCCGTCAAGGCCATCCAGCGTGTTCTTTAACGTACAAAGGGTATGGCTCTCCCGCACACGGGGCCACGGCTTAACGTCCCATCCGACGGACGGCGGCCTTTCCAAGCCCATCGGTGTCCCCTACTGACCGTGGGCAGGGCGGGGAATTTTGCGGAGATAAATCTCAACGCTGACCCAGCTGGGACTCGAACCTGGGAACTACAGATTACGAGCCTGGCGCGCTACCGACTGAGCCACCCCCGCCCCAGGCTTTAAAGCAGCTAAGGATCGTGTGACCTTCCTATTTTGCAGCAACGCTTCAGGAGATCGTATGTTAAAACCGATGCTCATCAATCGATCCCTAAGACCACGGTCAATGAAAGGTGTAGATTTGAATAAATTGCCGGTGTATTGAATGGCAAACAAAAAAGCCTGGGCTACAAAAGATATTTTTAATGAATGGTTCCATATTTTTTTTTTCCAGAAGTTAGACGCTATTTGAAGGAAACAAAATCTCGAATTTAAAGTTCTATTGATTACAGACAATGCGCCTGGCCATCCTGTTTTGGAACACCCAAATGTGCAATTTTGTTTTCTGCCGCCTATTACGACATCCTTAATACAACCACTAGACCAGGGTATAATTGCCACATTTAAAACTTACTACGTAAGACGAACAATTCCAATACATTTTGGATAAACTAGATAAAGATAAAACGCTAACAGTTATTGATGTGTGGAAAAAAATTTCTATTTTAGATTGTATCAGACATGCTGGATTGACGTTATCAGAATTAAAACCATCGACTTTAAACGCATGCTGGAATGCTATTTGGCCAGAATGTGAAAAAGCAAAGATCCTGTACCCCCAAATACGACTGAATACCCTAATATCATCACTTTAGCACATACAGTTGGTGGAGAAGGATTCGATGATTTATCGTTTGCAGATATTGATGAATTGCTGGTTGTCAAAGCTCTTAGCGAAGATGAAATAATAGAAGTTGTCCTTGAGACTCCTGTGAAAAAGAAAAAAAGTGATGGTGATGAAGAGGTTCCACTCACTGCAGGTTTAATTTAAGAAGGGCTTCAAATGGCTAGTAAATTGGAAAGTCATTTTCTTACACATGATCACATTGTCGAAAGAGCTGAGCAGTTTAAACGTGAACCGAAGTCATGTATGGCGCGTTTATCAAGAATTATACAAAGATCTAGTCAAAGCAGGATCTCAACGATTGATTTCAGAGTTCGTTGTCAAAACTAATCAAACTTCAGAATCACTGGAAACAAGTGATAATTTGGTTCCCCATGCCACAGAGAGAATTTCGCCATTGGAGTATAAACACGACGGCCAAAATATTTCAAGCGGTGAAAGTGATTTAATTCCAGTCTTCCGCAAACGAATGCATTTATTGTCAGAAAGTGACAACGATTAAATCTAGTTAATTAGCATATGTAAGTCACATTTTTTTCACTTTTGTATTCTTGAATTACTGATATATTATTTTTTTATGAAGGATAATTTACTTTATATATGTACATATAATTATCTTTATAAGTTTATAAAATAAAAAATGTGTTTAAATGAATAGAAATCAAATAAAAACTTAATTAAAGATTTTTTTTATTTATTTGAAAACAACTTTTTATTTGTACTGGGTTTTCACGTCTGGAACCAATCTTCTATTTTTTCATATGCACTGTATTTTTTTCACACGGTTTTTTCGGGAACCTGAATTCGGTGTATTTAATAGCAAACGCTGCTGTTATACTGATTCTAAATATTTTTTAAAATTAATTGAAAGAATCATTACACCATCTTCCAAATTCGTATTTATTTAGCAAGCAGTTTCTTTTAACGATTAAAATTTGTGTTTAGTGGGCTTTTGAAGGAAATTGTTATGATCAGCGAAGTTCTTTTAAATGCTTCAGAGGCCATAACTTTTTAAATACATAAAGAACATTGTTGAAAATCGAGAATTGGTAAGATTGATAAGACTGAGTGAGATCTGCCAGTGACATTTTTCCGTAAAATGCTTATTTTCAAACTTAAAGATCTCTGAATATTACTTTTTATTCGCGTTGAACTAACTCTCTTAAACGTTACTGCAATATAGTGTATATGTTACCGCTAAAGCTCGAAAGCCGTTAATGTTCACATTACCTAGTTAATCTGCAGATTAACTGATTTGCTCCGTTAACGTGCGGAATCAAGAGTTTTCCGCATTTTACCTAGGTAAAGTGCACATTAACGGCTTCTGTATCGTTAAAGTTCAAAAGTTTGTTTCACTCATAGTGGTGAATCTCTTGAATATGAATCTTCGTGTCACGTGATTCATTCGTCCGCATTATAAAAAAAGCCCCAGATGAGCGGAGGCCAAGTGAGAACGAATCAGTGAAGTGATTCATTCTTGATAACGAATCACTAAAATGATTCGTTCTCACTTGGCCTGCTCATTTTGGAGGCGTTTTTTTATCATTCGAACGACTGATTCATGTTGACAGAGGGATGACCCTGGTTTCAACTCTACTCTCGGACACTAGATAAATAACATTATGTTAATTTAAGCGTACAGAAACGTTCCTGTTGTTCCAGCAAAGATCTTATTTTCACTTTAACGAGTGCCTAGTAGGTAATGTGCAGATTATCCAGGTAATTTGCAGATTACCTAGGTAATTTGAGAAATGAAACAATTTTCCGCACGTTAACGGATCACCCTAGTTAATCTGCACAATACCTAGATAATCTGTAGAATAACTGATTTCTGCACTTTAGCGGTAACATATGTTATTTACAAACAGTGAACAGAAAAATGGAAACAACCTCATCCTCTGTCAATTGAGAAAGAAATTCAAGGCTTCGTACTGGTTAAATGAATTTTATGGAAACACATGACTGAAGATAAATATAAGATGTCAATTAAACTGCTTAAATTTTGATTTTGAATAATATCCATTCAGTACTTAAACAGTCAAAGAAGTTTGTATATTGAATAACAGAGATGTCAATCATAATAATTCACCTCAAAAGTTAATTAAAACTTGAAATAATATTATTTCAAACAACTTAATAAAATAAGTGTATGTTTTAGAATTCTGGACAAATAGTTCTTACAATAACTGTAAGTGTCAAACAATTTTCTTGGGTCTGACTTTGCTCCTATTAAATAATCGAGCATCCGTAGCTCTTTAAGTACACCCCTCCCCCCGAAAAAAAAATGTTGAAAATATATTTACATATATTTGAATAATATTCAAAATGATGTGATCCCATTTTCCGATAAAACGTTTATTATAGAAATTAGGATCTTCAAATTAGACTCTAATTTGACTTAACATGGAAAAGTCTTGATTTTTCTGTCCAGTGTCTATACCCCTCAAGCAGCTGCTTGCCACAGAGGTCTGACAGGAGCCTGTCAGTTTATATGCCATAGTAGAAAATCTGAGAGGATGGCAGGACCTCAGCAGAAAAACAACACGAACATCCATGCCTTACCCTTGGCTACTGACCTCTCCCGTAGATCAGTAGCCAAGCGCGCTAACCACTCGGCCACGGGACGGCTTAGTGTCTATACAGTCGCTCAAAAAAGTATCCAAACACTATGGTTGATTACAGAATTCAGAAAAAATACCTGGCAACGATTTTTTTTAGAAATTAGTGATCTGGCAACTTCGTGTCACGTGATTACAGAATTCAGGAAAAATATCTGGAGCGTGTATAGCAACTGTACACGCTCCAGTTACCGTTCACAGCCAACTGGAACGTGTGCAGTTACTGCACACGCTCCAGTTTGCTGTGAACGGTAACCGCACACGCTCAATATTTCCGTGAGTGAGCCAACACGATCTAGTATCAAAATAATATAACCACCTACAGTCGCTCAAAAAAGTATCCGAACACTACGGTTGATTACAGAATTCAGAAAAAATACCTGGCAACGATTTTTTTAGATCTTATAGTCACTTCGTGTCACGTGATCTTCGTGTCACGTGACACGAAGTTGCCACTAATTTCTAAAAAAAATCGTTGCCAGATATTTTTTCTGAATTCTGTAATCAACCGTAGTGTTCGGATACTTTTTTGAGCGACTGTACCATCTACAGAAGCTTGACCTTTTTGGTTTTTCACCAGAACTTGCAAGAGCTGTCTGTCTCCATTCGTCCAAAAGTGTCATTCATTAGTTAAGAGAGAATCACTTTGCAGAGCCTTGATTCAATATTTGCAGTCTAACAGGCTAGACAATATTGGACAAAACCCAGGTACTCTAATGTTGCTAACATAGGGTCCAATAATCAATGGAGCTTCAGTTAATCTGTGAGCAATAACACATTAACTGTTAATCAGTGGTCCCTAGGTCCTTTGGAGAGTCAAATAAATTAACTTAGTGCTTTGTGAAGTGCTAAATATTTGCTTAATTTCGCTCTGAAACTAGTAATGGTTAAGAAACCACCTTAACATGTTCTCTTAGTTTGAATTTGTTTGAAATAAGTGATTTCTCCAATTGTAATGCAATTTCGAAATGCAACCTGCATTTGGTTATAAAGAGCATAATTGCTCGAATATTGCAGGGTGGGTTGGGTTGTTTTACCTCTGAGCGGCACTTTTTTGCACACCATGGGCTAAATGGCCAGGTCACGTGGACTTCGAAGGCTCAGAGAAGGTTGGGGGAGGGGACCCACTGGAACAGCTGTTGGGAGACAGATGGTAGCCTCCCGTCAAGGCCATCCAGCGTGTTCTTTAACGTGCACAGGGTATGGCTCTCCCACACACGGGACCACGGCTTAAACGTCCCATTCGACGGACGGCGGCCTTTACAAGCCCATCGGTGTCCCCTACTGACCGTGGGCAGGGCGGGGAATTTTGCGGAGATAAATCTCAACGCTGACCCAGCTGGGACTCGAACCTGTGAGCTACAGATTACGAGCCTGGCGCGCTACCGACTGAGCCACCCCCGCCCCTGGAATATTGCAGGAGAGGAGGGTTTGGCTCAGTCGATAGCGCGCCAGGCTCGCAATCAGCAGTTCCTAGGTTCGAATCCCACTTGTTCAAGATTTAAGAATTATCGCCACTAAAACCCACTCTACCCTCGGTCAGTAGAGGATATCAACGTCCATCGGATGAGACATTAAGCCGTGGTCCATGTGCGGGAATGTCACATCATATGCATGCTAAAGAACACGCTGCATGGCCTTGATGGGAGGCTACCATCTATCTGCTAATAACTATTCAGTGGGTCCCCTTCTCTCAACCTTTTCTGAGCGCTCGGGATCTTTATAACCTGTCCATTTAGCCTTTGTGTGCCAAAGAATACCACTCAGAGATAAAACAACCGAACCTCAATATCATACACCTCCCACGAAACGGCTGATTTCAATCGAAAAGAATTCTATGTAGTAAATTTAATATTCAGCTTACCCAGCATAACCATGTCTCCCATCTTTTGGGCCCAGCTGGGTCAGCGTTGAGATTTATCTCCGCAAAATTCCTCGCCCTGCCCACGGTCTGTAGGGGACACCGATGGGCTTAGAAAGGCCGCCGTCCGTCGGATGGGACGTTAAGCCGTGGCCCCGTGTGCGGGAGAGCCATATCCTGTGCACGTTAAAGAACATGTTGGATGGCCTTGACGGGAAGCTACCATCTGTCTCCCAATATCTGTTCCAGTGGGTCTCTTCCTCCAACCTTCTCTGAGCCTTTGGGGTCCATGTGACCCGGCCATTTAGTCCATGGTATGCAAGAAAGTGCCGCTCAGAGGTAAAACAACCCAACCCATCTTTTGGCATTACGTTTAATAATAATTATATTAATAGCAACATTGTACTGTTCTTGACGTATGCAGTAAGCCATTGACAGAATACTCAACCTCTTTTATTTTTGGTTCAAAGAAGGTAAATCAGAAAGTACGGTAATAATACTTTCCAACTATTGTTTATTATAACGATCTTCTTAATGTTGATCGACTATTAATAATCTTGCTATTGATAATTAATTAATCACTAGCACTATTAAAAGAGTTTATATTTAATGTAAACTATCTTAACAGTGTTAGATTATTAATTTTCTTACTACCAATAATATTGCAATTAATACTGACTCATTATAATAATATAATATAATTAAACATGATTTGAATTATTTATTAATAATAAAAAATATGATGACAACATTTAAAATTTTCAGTAATTACTTTGCAAATAATATTTTATTTACGTTTTACTTTTATTAATCAATATTATTTTTGTTATTGTTGTTACTGTTGTTGTAATTGCTGTTGTTACTGTTGCTATTACAATTGGTGTTGCATTTGTTGTTGTAATTGTTGCTGCTGTTACTGCTGCTGTACTTGTTTATTTTTTGTTGACGTTGTTGCTGGTGGTGATGGTATTGGGGTGCATATTGTTTATTTTTTGTTGACGTTTTTACTGGTGGTGATGGTATTGGGGTGCCTATTGTTTATTTTTTGTTGTTGTTGCTGGTGGTGATGATATTGGGGTGCCTATTGTTTATTTTTTGTTGACGTTTTTATTGTGATGGTATTGGGGTTCCTATTGTTTATTTTTTTTTGTTGTTGCTGGTGGTGATGATATTGGGGTGCCTATTGTTTATTTTTTGTTGTTGTTGCTTGTGGTGATGATATTGGGGTGCCTGTTGTTTATTTTTTGTTGTTGTTGTTGCTGGTGGTGTGGTATTGGAGTGCCTATTGTTTATTTTTTGTTGACGTTTTTACTAGTGGTGATGGTATTGGAGTGCATATTGTTTATTTTTTGTTGTTGTTGCTGGTGGTGATGATATTGGGGTGCCTATTGTTTATTTTTTGTTGACGTTTTTGCTGGTGATGATGGTATTGGAGTGCCTATTATTTTTTTTGTTGTTGTTGTTGCTGGTGGTGTGGTATTGGAGTGCCTATTGTTTATTTTTTGTTGACGTTTTTATTGTGATGGTATTGGGGTGCCTATTGTTTATTTTTTGTTGTTGGTGCTGGTGGTGATGATATTGGGGTGCCTATTGTATATTTTTTGTTGTTGTTGCTGGTGGTGATGATATTGGGGTGCCTGTTGTTTATTTTTTGTTGTTGTTGTTGCTGGTGGTGTGGTATTGGAGTGCCTATTGTTTATTTTTTGTTGACGTTTTTACTAGTGGTGATGGTATTGGAGTGCATATTGTTTATTTTTTGTTGTTGTTGCTGGTGGTGATGATATTGGGGTGCCTATTGTATATTTTTTGTTGTTGTTGCTGGTGGTGATGATATTGGGGTGCCTGTTGTTTATTTTTTGTTGTTGTTGTTGCTGGTGGTGTGGTATTGGAGTGCCTATTGTTTATTTTTTGTTGACGTTTTTACTAGTGGTGATGGTATTGGAGTGCATATTGTTTATTTTTTGTTGTTGTTGCTGGTGGTGATGATATTGGGGTGCCTATTGTTTATTTTTTGTTGACGTTTTTGCTGGTGATGATGGTATTGGAGTGCCTATTATTTTTTTTTTGTTGTTGTTGCTGGTGGTGTGGTATTGGAGTGCCTATTGTTTATTTTTTGTTGACGTTTTTATTGTGATGGTATTGGGGTTCCTATTGTTTATTTTTTTTTGTTGTTGCTGGTGGTGATGATATTGGGGTGCCTATTGTTTATTTTTTGTTGTTGTTGCTGGTGGTGATGATATTGGGGTGCCTGTTGTTTATTTTTTGTTGTTGTTGTTGCTGGTGGTGTGGTATTGGAGTGCCTATTGTTTATTTTTTGTTGACGTTTTTACTAGTGGTGATGGTATTGGAGTGCATATTGTTTATTTTTTGTTGTTGTTGCTGGTGGTGATGATATTGGGGTGCCTATTGTTTATTTTTTGTTGACGTTTTTGCTGGTGATGATGGTATTGGAGTGCCTATTATTTTTTTGTTGTTGTTGTTGCTGGTGGTGTGGTATTGGAGTGCCTATTGTTTATTTTTTGTTGACGTTTTTACTGGTGGTGATGGTATTAGGGTGCCTATTGTTTATTTTTTGTTGTTGTTGCTGGTGGTGATGATATTGGGGTGCCTATTGTATATTTTTTGTTGATGTTGTTGCTGGTGATGATGGTATTGGTGCCTATTGTTTATTTTTTGTTGTTGTTGCTGGTGGTGTGATATTGGGGTGCCTATTGTTTATTTTTTGTTGACGTTTTTGCTGGTGGTGATGGTATTGGGGTGCCTATTACTGTTGTCATTTATTTTTTATTTTTTTATTTTTTATTTTTTGTTGATGTTGTTGTTGTATTACCTTTTTATTCTTTATTTTTTGTTACATTTATTAATAATCATCGACCATGAATAATTCCATTAATAAGGATCGAGAATGAAACGAGCACACGTCATAATCTGGTTTTACTTGAAGGATGAAATTAACACAAACTGGCTAAGGCAATGTGCAGTGAAGCTGACAAAAGCAAAATTTGAACAGAAAGAGCTTGAATCAGCATGTAAAATACGTTTCTACTTTTGTGCATGTGCAAACAGAGCATATCGAGAATAATGCGTAAAACATTTATGGTTAAAAGCCTTCCTTTCTCTTTTGTTAGGAATATTTGAATATCGATCGGAAATTATTTTAAGCAACTCCGAGTAAGGGATTACTACAGTCTCGGTAAGCATTTAAGTCCCGTTCAGAATCAATTAAATCTTTATGCATATAATACCTTACGGGAAAAAAAGACGTGGTGGGAAGTAATTGAGACAATGCAACTGCCCAATTTTTTGTGGACGTTTTATTTCTGAGCGACACATATTTTTGATAGAATGGGTTTGGCTTGTTTTACCTCTAAGGAGTGCTTTTTTTTGCACACAATGGGCTAAATTGTCAGGTCACAAGGACTCCTGAAGGCTCAGAGGAGTTTAAGGAGGGGACCCATAGGAACAGCTGTTGGAAGACAGATGATAGCTGTGATGACCCAAAAAGAAAAAGGTTCTGTCGGACTATGACAGACGTGATGACCTGGGTTCGGATCCTGTCCGACTGGGCCAGATGTGATGTCCTCCCTTCTCAGATCTATGGAGACTGAGCCAAACGTCGTGGCCGTCGGAGGACGATGCGATTGTTGCTTAATAATTGCTTCACCCCCACTTGGTGAAATTACAATTTCTCGGGTTTTTAAGTCCGTGCCACTGCACGCCTTGAAGAAACTGGTGTTGAATGATGAATAACAACAGTCCATTAATTACTGCACGAAAGTTAGATAGGGACGACACAGTTTTATTTATAATATATACAGCTAGGTGCTGGGAATGCGCTCAACTCTGTGGACCTTTTCTGCTTTGCTGCTGCAAACATTAATAATGATGTGGAGAATCGCACGCTTTGCGAATCCTCACTTCACAGACTTCAAAACTCGGCGAAAGGATAACCAACCTTTGCCTACACTGTGATTCCTCTGAATCCACAAAACTACTCTCAGATTCACCGCTCAACTCCGTGAGCCTTTGCTGCTTTGCTACTGCAAATATTAATAATGAGGTGGAGAATCGCACGCTCTGCAAGTTCTCGCTTTACAGATCTCGAACTCGGCGAAAGGATAACCAACCTTTGCCTACACTGTGGTTCCTTCTGAATCCACAAAAATAAAACAGATTCACATCTGAATCTGTATTCCCTCCTGGAATCACACCCTTACTTCAAGGGTTAATTTGAGAAAGGCGATCCAAGCACCCACTTCGCTTGACAGCTACGCACAGACTAACGCTTCAAATCTACCGCCTAGCCTCGTCGCTGCACTAGCGCCCCTAGGCTAGTCATTACGGCCATAAACAACTGCTGGCATTCGTCACGGAGCAGCTTTAAACCCGAAAAACAACAGTGAGTCATCCCAGCACAAACATTTTCAAGAACACATAAAAATATATACAATAATAAAATACAAGAATACAGCAATAAATAAATAAATGTCAAATTCGGGGGACATGACAATAGCCTCCCATCAAGGCCATCCAGCGGTTCTTTAATGTGCACAGGGTAAGGCTCTCCCACACACAAAGTCACGGCTTAACATCCCATCCGACGGACGGCGGCCTTTCAAAACCCATCAGTGTCCCCTATTGAATAAGGGCAGGGAGGGGAGTTTTGCAGAGAGAAATCTCAATACTAGCACAGGTGAGACTCGAACCTGGGAAGTGCAGATTACGAGCCCGGCGCCTGTCGACTGAGCCACTCCTGTACAGTTCACGAAACGATGGTTCTCAAAAGTCATTGACTGATTGGCTATCAATTCCTTTTGAATCAACCAATGTTCTCATGGATCAAGAAATGATATCATAGATATCAAATTGTTGGATTGTTTTTTTATGAAGGAATTTGTATTCTAGGAGTATTTATCTTAATTCTGCTGAAATATTTGAAATTTATATAATATGTAGTTATATGGTGAAACATGAGCACGCTATATTAGAGTACATTATGTAATCTAGGAGTACCATACAATTCTTACAGATTACAGGGTTGGGTTGGGTTGTTTTACCTCTGAGCGGCACTTTTTTGCACACCATGGGCTAAATGGCCAAGTCACATGGACCCCGAAGGCTCAGAGAAGATTGGGGGAGGGACCCACTGGAACAGCTGTTGGGAGACAGATGGTAGCCTCCCGTCAAGGCCATCCAGGGGGTTTTTTAACGTGCACAGGGTATGGCTCACATACACACGGAGCCACGGTTTAACGTCCCATCCGACGGACGGCGGCCTTTCCAAGCCCATCGGTGTCCCCTACTGACCGTGGGCAGGGCGGGGAATTTTGCGGAGATAAATCTCAACGCTGACCCAGCTGGGACTCGAACCTGGGAACTACAGATTACGAGCCTGGCCCCCTACCGACTGAGCCACCCCCGCCCCTTACAGATTACAAAAACCAAATTCTGCTGTAAACGAAAATCTCAGGCAATGGAAAAAAATAACAAATTATATTAAAAGCATCTTCAATATAAACAATATTTACCAAATAAAATTTTGTTTTTTCATTAAAATTACATCCATTTTTTTCTTCTTTTGCACTATTAGGTAAAAAATTATATATTTTTGGTGCAATAAATTTAAAATAATTTCTTTCCTTGATTTCACAAAATAAAATCTGTTTGCTGAATATCTGGTATTATATGAGATGAGACATTTTTCAATCCAATTGTTGTTTTTATGTAGAAATAAAAGGCAAATATATTAATAAACCTTTCTCAAGGGTAATATATCATTGCTAATGTAATGATAATTTGCATTACTAATATTGCTATTTGATACTAGTTTTACAATTGTTTTGCAATTTACCAGAAGTAGTAGGTTTGATATACAGGGTGAATCTGAAAAAGTGGGCAAAACTTTACGGGGTGGTAGAACGCAGCTATACGAGCAATATTCGTCATAGAAAGTATGGGCGGAACGCAAACGGCGAGCCGCTAGGTGGCGTTGGAAATGGTATAAAAGGGTCGGTCCTCGCACCCAATGGCATTTTTACCGTGGATTGCCGAGAGGATGGCTGGTTATACTAACCACGAAATGGCGGATATGCACTTTGTGTACGGTGCGGCAGACGGGAATGCAAGTGAGGCACAAAGTATCTCCTCTCCTTCTTGTGTTCATTCTTTAAATGTGACAGTGGAAAACTACCTTTTAACTTCTCACCGCTTGCGTTCCGACCATACATTCTATGACGAATATTGCTCGTATAGCTGCGTTCTACCACCCCGGAAAATTTTGCCCACTTTTTCAGATTCACCCTGTATATCTGTGTCTATTCATACTCTGATAACGGAAGTAACAACTCCTGAAACATGTGTGTAAAACCATGCTATTACAGATTTTTTCCTTACTTGACTATACTTGATTGCTCGTGCTGCCATTCTGATTTCTACTCTTCATCAGAATATCTTGATGTCTAAGCAGACCCGACGTCAACATCAATAGAAGAAGAAGATTCCGATCAGAAAAGTTCTTTTCTTCCCCATTTAGTAATAATATAAAGCTAATGTTCTTTTTCTTCCACCTTTAGCAATGAGACAACGCATCAATGATGCAAAGGCTGATGTTCTTTTCTTTTTATCCATTGTTCAGTGATAAAAGCTGATGTTCTTTCATTTTCTATCCATTTAGCGATAATGCAAAGCCGATTTTTTTATCCATTCAGCAATGATACGAAGCTGATGTCCTTTTTTCCGCTTAGCAATGATGCAAACTGATATTCCTTTTTATCCATTCGACAATGATAAATAACTGATGTTCTTTTTTACCCATTCATCAATGATACAAAACTGATTATTTTTTTATCCTTCCTATAATGACACAAAACTTATTATTTTTTATCCATTCAGCAATGACACAAAGTTTATGTTCTTTTTTATCCATGCTGAAATAATACAAAGCTGATATTCGTTTTTATCCATTCGACAAGGATACTATTTTCTACCGATGATACAAAGTTGGTCCTTTATTTTATCTATTGTGCACTGATGAAAAGCTGATGATCTTCTCTTTTTTCCTTGAAAAATGATAAAAAGTTCTTTTATTGAACAATGATACAAAGCTGATGTTCTTTTTCCTCTTTTTTACTTGAAAAATGATAAAAAGTTCAGTAGTAAAGAATCACAGGATGTGTCGGATTCATGAAGTAATAAGCTGAAAAAAATTGTTGTTTTCCGTGAGCGGGATTCGAACCAACTCACGGACCTAGAAATCTACATCTCCTAGAAACATAACTGGCATGTTTCCAGGAGGCGTGGGTTCTAATCCCACTCACGGCAAACGGATAATAAGCTTTATCCATTCCGCAATGATTCAAATGAAATTTTTTAATTATTATGCATGACGTAAGGCTTATGTTTTTTTCCATATTCACCAATGATACAAGTCTGAGGTCTTTTATGTTTTTTATATTCAGCAATAATACAAAACTGATGACGTTTGCTTTTTTTCCGTCCAGTAATGATACAAAACGGATATTTTTATTCCTCATTCAGCAATAATACAAATATGGTGTTCTTTTGACTAAAGAGGTTTCAGTCCGCTATGAATGATGGAGCGATATTTCATTTATAAGAACATTTTCCTTCTCCGTTACTCGACTCTCAAGACAGTTAAACTGATATAATTGTTCTTTAAGATACCAACCATTAGAGAGATCATAAGCGTAACAAAATACCTGTATGTTATCATTTTTCTATTTTTTTTCCTACTTATCTCCAAACCTACCTTATTACCGGTCTGCTCAACAGGTTTATCTCGTGAGAGCCATATAATCAAGCTAATCAAAAACAGATATTTTCATCGCTCTAAGTTCCTAACTGAAACTTAGGGAACTGGGTTGGGTTGTTTTACCTCTGAGCGGCACTTTTTTGCACACCATGGGCTAAATGGCCAGGTCACATGGACCCCAAAAACTCAGAGAAGGTTGGGGGAGGGGACCCACTGGAACAGCTATTGGGAGACAGATGATAGCCTCCCGTCAAGGCCATCCAGCGTGTTCTTTAACGTGCACAGGGTATGGCTCTCCCGTACACGGGACCACGGCTTAACGTCCCATCCGACGGACGGCGGCCTTTCCAAGCCCATCGGTGTCCCCTACTGACCGTGGGCAGGGCGGGGAAATTTTGCGGAGATAAATCTCAACGCTGACCCAGCTGGGACTCGAACCTGGGAACTACAGATTACGAGCCTGGCGCGCTACCGACTGAGCCACCCCTGCCCCTAGGGAACTGGAAACAAAACTCTATTCTTAAAGAGGCCAGAGAAAAAATATTCTCTATTTTAAAACGAAAATATATATTTTTAATCATTAATGAATTGGGAAAAAAACTATATTGTTAAGAAATCAAGAAAATATTCTTATTAGAAAAACAAAAATATGCATTTTAATAAATAATATGAATTGGGAAATAAAACCTTGCTATTTGAAAATAAAAATATTTGTTCAATAAAGTTGGAAGATATGAGCCAGATTCAGTTTAGTAATCATTTGTTTATAAGCCGCAAGTACTAATCCAGTAAGCACAAGTACTTTTACAATGAGACGCAAGTACTTTTCCAATGAGCCACAAATACTTTCTTAATGAACAGCAAGTACTTTTTCAATGAATCACAAGAAATTTTCCAATGAATCTCAAATACTTTTCAGTGAGCAGCAAAGTTTTCCAGTGAGTCGAAGTACTTTTCCAACAACCCTCAACCTTTTTTTTTATCAACGACCCGCAATTTCTTTTCCAGTGAACCTTTAGTACTTTTCAATGAGCTTCATGATCTTTTCCAATAACCTGTAATTTCTCTTCCAATGAGTCACTGGTTCGTCGGCCTGATATAGATCATGTAAAATATCCAGTCTCCTCCTTGTAAAACTTTCTTCATAAATTTATCTATCTGCAAATTAAATAAAACTGGCAGCAAAATCGAGCATTGTCTAATTCTAATACCAAACATTTCAAGCTTTAAAACTCTCAGAAGAATCAATATCATTACACCAAGTCATCCCTACGTTAAGTAACTTTCCAAACATTCCATAAACCTAAAATGAATCGAAAGTACGCCGATCAACAGAATCAAAAGCATCCCTGTAATCTACAAAGATGAACTACAGGTCCCATTTACTATTGTTTAATGAATGATCTGCTAGTTTCTTTGAGTTGAAATTGATGAAATCTTTTCTGAACAATCAACACTAATATGAAAAGATTGTTACGACAGATGAACATGCTCCAATGAACCCGTGATGTGATGCTGCGTCTTAATGCTCGCGTGAACTACAGCGTGAGAATTACGTCATCAACTACTTCGAATGAACTTGACTTAAAAAGAACTAAGGAAAAAATTGTTGTAATTAAGAGGGTTGGTTGGGTTGTGTTGTTTTACCTCTGAGCGGCACTTTTTTGCACACCATGGGCTAAATGGCCAGGTCACATGGACCCCGAAGGCTCAGAGAAGGTTGGGGGAGGGGACCCACTGGAACAGCTGTTGGGAGACAGATGGTAGCATCCCGTCAAGGCCATCCAGCGTGTTCTTAAACGTGCACAGGGTATGGCTCTTCCGCACACGGGGCCACGGCTTAACGTCCCATCCGACGGACGGCGGCCTTTCCAAGCCCATCGGTGTCCCCTACTGAACGAAGGCAGGTTGGGTTGTTTTACCTCTGAGCGGCACTTTTTTGCACACCATGGGCTAAAATGGCCAGGTCACATGGACCCCGAAGGCTCAGAGAAGGTTGGGGGAGGGGACCCACTGGAACAGCTGTTGGGAGACAGACGGTAGCATCCCGTCAAGGCCATCCAGCGTGTTCTTTAACGTGCACAGGGTATGGCTCTTCCGCACACGGGGCCACGGCTTAACGTCCCATCCGGCGGACGGCGGCCTTTCCAAGCCCATCGGTGTCCCCTACTGACCGTGGGCAGGGCGGGGAATTTTTGCGGAGATAAATCTCAACGTTGACCCAGCTGGGAGTAATTAAGAGGAATTGGAGATATGAAGAAAGACGTATTTTGTTTTAGTCTGTGTGGTATAGTTAAAAGAAGAAACGTTTTTAATTGGTGTGTTCGCCGGAAGATTAAATAAGTTTATTAGTATTGATCCTGTTAGCATCCTTCTTTTTCTTGAAGTTCGCTAAGGATATTTCAAAATGTGACTGAGGAGGTCATAGGTTAATCGAACAAACAGAGATGATCTCAACTTTTCTGTAGGAAGAGTTCATCATTATATTTAGTTGTTTAGGAATTGGTGAGGTTATTCTCGATAGCTTGCAGGTTTGTTCACAAATATGATTATTCCTATTTTCGACTGATGTAAAAGCCTTATGTTATGCTTTGTATGTAGATAGTAGGAATAGTAACAAAGTGTTAAGTTCTTTTGAAGATTTATTTTCATATTGAAATAAATTGATATTAGTTGAGTTTATATAAATGTTTTCAATCCTACTTTTATAATTAATTGCATTAGTTTAGAATTGTAATTATTAAATACTATTTTTTGAACTCATGCTCAGTTTACATTCCTTTAATTCATAACAATATAATTAATATGGGCTCTTTGTTTCAAACGTGTACGTTAAACATGATCTTTGATCCTACTAATATTATTCAGTCTCACAAGCTCTCTCGACGTTCAAGTAAACAATCCCATTACGTGTATTCTTGTTTCAGTTCAAATGATTGCACACATTTCGCTGCTGAACCTGATTCGACATTCGTAAAAGGAACACCAATGTCTGCTTTAAGTCCATATACATTTATTTGCTGATTGATTAAATAAATTTTCGGATCTGAACACTTTCATGATCCTCTCTGTTTAGCTGCTCGACAGCGAACAGAATCCTTTGTAGTCGTGTACGCATTTGCTTGCTCTAAACATTACGTGTGTTGTGTTCAATTCGACTTCCTGTAATGGTGATAAATATTGTACCAAATATTGTATTAATAATATATTGTATAAATAAATATTGTATTAATAATATATTGTATAAATAAATATTGTATAAATAAATATTGCATTAATAATTCGACTTCCTGTATTGGTAATAAATATTTAATGGGAACATGTCACTCATGATATACTTCTCAGATAAATCGCTTTAAATGTCGATGAAAGTCAAGAATTTATCTCAACAGTTCGTTAAATCTTATACACTTAAGTTGTAGGGTTGTTTTACCTCTGAGCGGCATTTTTTTGCACACCATGGGCTAAATGGCCAGGTCACATGGACCCCGAAGGCTCAGAGAAGGTTGGGGGAGGGGACCCACTGGAACAGCTATTGGGAGACAGATGGTAGCCTCCCGTCAAGGCCATCCAGCATGTTCTTTAACGTTTGGTTGTTTTACCTCTGAGCGGCACTTTTTTGCACACCATGGGCTAAATGGCCAGGTCACATGGACCCCGAAGGCTCAGAGAAGGTTGGGGGAGGGGACCCACTGGAACAGCTGTTGGGAGACAGATGGTAGCCTCCCGTCAAGGCCATCCAGCGTGTTCTTTAACATGCACAGGGTCTCCCGCAGACGGGGCCACGGCTTAACGTCCCATCCGACGAACAGTGGCCATTCCAAGTCCATCGGTCTCCCCTACTGATCGTGGGCAGGGCGGGAATCTTGCGGAGATAAATCTCAACACTGACCCAGCTGGGACTCGAACCTGGGAACTACAGATTAGCAATCCTGCCCCACTTATACACTTAACCGTCACTTCATTACGTACAGTTCATTGTTACATCAATAGTAATTTATATACAGAACTCAGAAGGGCCGGATTTAGGGGAGGGGAGGACAAGGGGACGTTCCCCTCCCCCTCTTTTACAATGTTAATAATGGTAAAAGGGGCAAAAATGATCAAAGTTTTTTACATTTCATGAATTTTTCAAGAAATTTTTAAAGACTTGTAAAACAGAGGAGGAAATGTACTATTGCATTGGAAATCCAGTCACCTGCCCCCCCCCCCTCCCTCTTTACTTTTTTCGGCTCAATTGCGTTTCTTGCCCCCGACGTCCAGGGCGGGAGTGGCTCAGTCGGTAGCGCGTCAGGCTCGTAACCTGCAGTTCCCAGGTTCGAGTCCCAGCTGGGCCAGTGTTGAGATTTATCTACACAAATCTCCCCGCCCCTGTCCACAGTCACTAAGAGACACCGATGGGCTTGGAAAGGCCGTCACCTGTCGGATGGGACATTAAGCAGTGGCTCCGTCTGCTGGAGAGCCATACTCTGTGCACCTTAAAGAACATGCTGGATAGCCTTGACAGGAGGCTACCATCTGTCTCCCAGCAGCCGTTCCAGTGGGTCCCCTCTCCCAACCTTCTCTGAGCCTTCGGGGTCCTTGTGACCTGGCCATTTAGCCCATGGTGTGCAAAAAAGTTCCGTTCAACGGTAAAACAACCTAAACCTTTAATTCAAATCATCACAAATATCTAGAAAATAAATGTCTTTATAATTACTGACGATTGAGACTTAGTTAACGTTATAATGGACCCAAAAATAGCATTGAATCATGATGCATGAGAGTTGGTAAAGCTTGCTGTAATCGATATGCCATTGCAGTTCTGTTACACAAGACTTCACTTCGTTAAGTCTTCTATTAAATCGGTGATCATTGTTATAAAGAAAGCTCCAGAAAGTAGAAACGCAGAAGGTGCCTGGGTGGTCTATTGATCGTAGAATAGCTCGCTTAAAGATTATATTTCCTATTTTCATGAACCCTCTCATCAAATCGGTTAATGAGAATCGCGGCAGACAAGGCTTAGTGATCAATACGGGGAAAAACTCAAAGCCTAAAAACTGGACACGTGGACGAAGTTCCAGTTAATCCCTTTGTTCTTCGATAATTTTATCGGAGTCATTACTACACGACGTATTGTCGCATATTTTGACTTTTTTGTTACTTCGCAACACACTGTTACGTATTTGAACCTTTCAGTGATTGTATTGTTTGGCAGCTTTCTCGATTAGATTACTTCACAACTTATTGTTATATACACTGAGATGCCACTTTATTTGATACACACCGCTGTCACGTAAATGGTTCATTCCAACACGTAATACATCACGTGACCGCGGTGTGAGGCATAAATCAGGAGACTATCTCTTCAAGCATCAATTAGAGTTGGGTTGTTTTACCTCTGAGCGGCACTTTTTTTTTTGCACACAATGGGCTAAATGGCCAGGTCACATGGACCCCGAAGGCTCAGAGAAGGTTGGGGGAGGGGACCCACTGGAATAGCTGTTTGGAGACAGATGGTAGCCTCCCGTCAAGGCCATCCAGCGTGTTCTTTAACGTTGGGTTGTTTTACCTCTGAGCGACACTTTTTTGCACACCATGGGCTAAATGGCCAGGTCACATGGACCCCGAAGGCTCAGAGAAGGTTGGGGGAGGGGACCCACTGGAACAGCTGTTGGGAGACAGATGGTAGCCTCCCGTCAAGGCCATCCAGCGTGTTCTTTAACGTGCACAGGGTATGGCTCTCCCGCACACGGACCACGGCTTAATGTCCCATCCGACGGACGGCGGCCTTTCCAAGCCCATCGGTGTGCCCTACTGACCGTGGGCAGGGCGGGGAATTTTGCGGAGATAAATCTCAACGCTGACCCAGCTGGGACTCGAACCTGGGAACTACAGATTACGAGCCTGACGCGCTGCCGACTGAGCACCCCCCCCCCCCCCACAAAACAATCCTGGGTTGTAATTAATACTATATTGGATGGAAAGAAGGTAAAGCCATTAGATAATATAATAATTAATCATAAGCCCAAAATTCTGACAAATTCTCAAATTGCTACGAATTTTAATAATTATTTTGTAGACATGGTTGATACCCAAAAAGCAATTATAAGCCGGAGCTTAATATCCCATTGAGCTCATCCATTTACATACCACCCATTTCGGACATTCAGTTGAAAAAAATATTCTTCTTTGGATGAACGCAAATCATGTGGTGTTGATAACATACACGCCAAATATATAAAGGCATTCATGAATCAATTAACAGAATATCTTTCTAAACTAATTAACTTAAGTGTTACAACTGGAAATATACCCTCCACTTTAAAAATTGCTATACTAAGACCATTATAAAAGTAGTGTTAAAAGTAATTATACGAATTATAGGCCTATTGCTGTCTTGTCCACAGTAAACAAAATTTTAGAAAAGTACATCGATGACATTCTCCGTAGCTTTCTTTTAAAACACAACATTATCTCTAATAGGCAATATGGCTTCTAGAATTGAAAAAGTACTAATAATAAAAAGTTGCTGAAGGGGGAAATTCTTATTTTGCAGAATGTGTTAATAAAGCCTTCTACTATGGTTATAATGGCGAGCCGCTAGGTGGCGTTGGAAATGGTATAAAAGGGTCGATCCTCGCACCCAACGGCATTTCTACCGTGGATTGCCGAGAGGATGGCTGGTTATACTAACCACGAAATGGCGGATATGCACTTTGTGTACGTTATTTTTATGCCGTTGAGCCTAGCGGCTCGCCATTTGCCTTCCGACCATACATTCTATGACGAATATTGCTCGTATAGCTGCGTTCTACCACCCCGTAAAGTTTTGCCCACTTTTTCAGATTCACCCTGTATAGATCCAAGTTGACTCGGCTCTTGGGGTGGAGACAAGCAAGGATGGACAACGAAATAATGCGTGACAATCCCGGTGCACCGCAATACTTTGACTGCATATCACCTTGAGGGGGTTGCCACTGAAACCACCACCACCATCTTCAAACTAGGATCCTACCTGTTAGATCTTGCCTTCATTTGTCTGCCTTACTGCGGGAGAAGCCCTGTGGAAGAGAGAAACACTGCTTTTCATAGCAAGCCTGTCTGTTGAAACAATCATCGAGGTGCATGGAGTGGGATCTTTTAGAATTTTGAGATGCCATGCCTAATATTTGCCAAATCACTCACTGATTTTTGTCCTAAAAGCTCCCAAAAACATCAGATGGTAACTTTAGAATTTTGAAAGCCAAATAAAAAGAATTCCTATCTTTTAGAGTCCATCGGAGCAGAGACACCCAGGCTTGTCCCGCCGATGAGCCACACCTAATCGGGTCACCAGTCCTTTCGGCATGACCCTCAACATCGACCCCCCCATAGTGCCGATTGAAGGCCCCAGCGAAGTGGACGCCATCCACTTCGGGGCTGCAACCGCACCCATCGTTAGTGCAGGATAAGTCTGCCTAATCAGGTGTCCCACGTCCTTTCAGCAGACCCTCCCTGTCTACGCACCTCCGGGTAGTTGCAGGCTGTGCGAACGTTAGAGGACTCCCGGCCAACACCACTTCAGAGTACCTATGTCCCCACTACGAAGGCTATAGGACCTGATCAATTCATGTGGGACTCTTAGTTTGACTTTTCCATCGATAAGTCCGTCAACCAGGGCAGCCACACCCGGTCGCGAGCCCTTAACTTCGTCCTCTCCATTGTGAACGGGCCGAAGCCCCCCGGGGAACAATCTTCCGACCCACGATATCACTGAGACCGCATCGATGAGCCTACTGGACGGGCTAGCCAAACCCTATCTGCAGAACCCTCAAGTATAGCCCCTCAACCGGGGCTGTAGCCCCCAGCTTCTCAGGGGAACAAGTAAATAAGCCAACTGGACCGGCCCCCAGCTAAAACCAGTCCGCCGGCACTCAACAGACCCCCTCCACCGGGGGGCACAAGATATCATGAACTCCAGAGTGCCAGCGATCCGAGCCCAACTTCTCAGAGGCACAGTAAGCCCCCCCCCCCCCTCGTCAAGGATGTCCCACTCCGGGGGGGAGCAAGGATGGACAGGTAGCCATTGGCGTTCAGGGACCCATCCAATGGTACCAGCGGTCCCAGGTCATACCAGAAAACATTCCCCAGACATGCACACTGCAGGCTTGTACTTGATCGACAAGCGGGTCCGGATGTTGGTTCTCGTGTGTATTAGACACCGTATCTGCCGCCGCCCGTCATTTCTGTGGAGTAGAAACCTCGATTCGTCACAGAAGACAATCTAAAAACAGTCGCTCAAAAAATATCCGAACACTACGGTTGATTACAGAATTCAGAAAAATATCTGGCAACGATTTTTTTTTAGAAATTAGTGATCTGGCAACCTTCGTGTACAGTACATAAAGTTTCCAGATCCCTAATTTAAAAAAAACCGTTGTCAGAAATTTTGGTTACCCTTGGTTAACATGGGCGCCTTTACGCAGCGTCGACTCCGGAGACCCATTTGTAACAGGGTTCACTCTACTGTTATCGGGGACACGTACCTGGGTGTCTCAGCATTCATTTGAGTGGTCAGTTGCTGCACTGTTGCGCGTCGATTGCCCTTTACCAGTCGATGGCCTTTGGAGCTCCATGTTATGATGTCTGGAGTTACTCGGTGTTTTAGCGGTCCATTCTTGGTACACCCTTAGTACAGCACCTCACGAACAGCCCACGAAGTCTGCTTCTTCCCGGGGCGGGGGTGGCTCAGTCGGTAGCGCGCCAGGCTCGTAATCTGTAGTTTCCAGGTTCGAGTCCCAGCTGGGTCAGCGTTGAGATTTATCTCCGCAAAATTCCCCGCCTTGCCCACGGTCAGTAGGGGACACCGATGGGCTTGGAAAGGCCGCCTTCCGTCGAATAGGACGTTAAGCCGTGGCCCCGTGTGCGGGAGAGCCATACCCTGTGCACGTTAAAGAACACGCTGGATGGCCTTGACGGGAGGCTACCATCTGTCTCCCAATATCTGTTCCCGTAGGTCCCCTCCCCCAACCTTCTCTGAGCCTTCGGGGTCCATGTGACCTGGCCATTTAGCCCATGGTGTGCAAAAAAGTGCCGCTCAGAGGTAAAACAACCCAACCCAACCCTGCTTCTTCCGAGATACTTCCACCCTTGGCGCGGTAACCGATGATCATTCCTTTTTGAGGGTCCGTCAAATCAAAACCTCTGCCCACTGTGCTCATGTTACGCACTATGGCTCATCTGTCCTGGCCGGCCGCTTATATCTCCGGGTGGTCGTCCTTGTCATGTGTTCTCTGTGATGCGTCTGGGCGGGTACACTGTGATTCCGTGGGTGGTCATATTATTCTGATACGACTGAGTATATCTCAGTGAAAAATTGATCAAATAGATATGATAGTCCCTTTGTTTGTTTCACTATAGTTGATTGATTCGTCAATGTTGCAGAATCTCTTGTTGAATAGTGTACTCGATGGAATAATAGGAAGGCTAGGTATATAAAAACAAATAAATTTCAAGTATAGCTGGGACACTACCTACTGAGCCCCACCCTACCCACCTAGGCTCCTCCTGGGATTTTATATGCAAAACTTATGCAGAGCGGATTTAATGTCCCTAAAATCCCGCAGACTTAACATACGAGGCTAAAGTTTAAACCATTTTTCCCCATGAATAAATTTAAAAGAACAAATAGTCCAATTAATTTTTTTCTAAATTCGCGTGATAAAGTCATTATTCCAGAAATAGGTAAATAAACATTTTAAGTCGGGTGTGGATAAAAAAATAAACTTGCGCGAGCAGGAACTCTTTTTTTTTAATGGAAGATTTCGAGAACCTGACGAATGCCTGAAATTCTGCTGCTCGTCTATAATTGCTGGGAGTAATTATCATCCAAGGTCACTGGTCTCATTATACTGCGGGTTGTTTGGTCTTCCACTGATTCATAGGGACATGCTGGTCATATCACATATCGATCGTCTGGGATAATAGTAGCACTCTGACCAAAGAGGTCTGAAGAGAAAGTCTGGTGTCACGTGACGGGCACGGCTAATGACGTCAGAAGCGGGGGCCGTGTATCACATCACAGCTTTAAGTCAGCGGATCTGGTTCGTTTCTAATTTGATGTGCGCTTTATTTAAATGATTTAATTTCCTGTACTGAATTGAATCAAATATCAATTATAAAGCAAATTATCATAAAGCGAAGAAAAATTTCATTCTTGCAGGAAATAATTTATTTTCATAAACATAAAAAAAACCTTATTTCTCGATGACAAAAATATTCAATAAGCATATTATCTAAATATAGTTAAATATATTTTGTATTAATTATATTTAATCTTAAACGGTATTATAAGAAAACGGATATAGATAAAATATAAATTTTAAAGCATATTTTATTGATATTTAAAAAAATTTTTGAAACGAAATATATGAGTTACATTTGCAAACATATTGGAAGAGATAAATATCTATTCTCAGGTTAGCAAAATATATACATACTAACTTCAGATAGGGTTTAACAATATTGATAAATATCACATTTACAGTCTGTCACTAAAAATGATAAAACTTTTAAATTTCACATAGTTTACTTTCTAAGAAGAAAGCTACCGAGATCAGATTTAATTCACAGCTGATCCAATCAGCAGTGCAATTCTATTTTATTAATAAAACTAGAATTATTTTCATATTTAAATTTAAATCATCAGTATCACATAATAGAAATAAACCCCAATACAAACACCAAAACGAAAGACTTATTTAACAAACACAATGGCAAAAAAAATTAGTACAAATATATTACTTTGAATTATTTACAGCTAAATATATTGACTACACATACATCCAACAAAAAAGTAAATATTTGAAACCCACATCAAATATAAAAATGACATTGTTGCCCATCGAATTCTGAATCCCTATTCTCTAATTATAAATACGGAGAATCGGTCTGCCCAATATGCTGCGCAAAGACAGTTGTGGACTCCTTTGCCTAACCTCATAATTACTTACAAAGTTAAACCACCTAATTCCCAAGATACTACATAAGCATGTAGAACAGAGATTCCCAAACTTATTTGTCCTATAGCCCCTTTTCAGAAAAAAAATTACTCAGCCCCCCCCCCCCCTGGAAATCTACGTTCTTTAAGCGAACAAACAGAAAGAAGCAGTGACAAATTTGCGTTCTTTTATGTATCTATATTTCTACCTACGTCCTACAACATAGTAAAGAAAGATGTTGTTGTAAATAAGACACCTTGAAGCTTGAAATTATAAAATTATTTATTAAAATCAACCATAGTAACATTCGCATTACACACAGAAAATTAAGATAACGAAGTATAATTTTATGTTTATTTGGAAAATAAAGTAATCACTACGACTTTAACTCTATGTTACACAACAGATTAAATATGTACGAACGGTTTTTCAAAGTTTTCTTATCTTCCCTTCTTACTTTATGCTTCCACCGCCCCCCAATTGTACCAGAGACTACTATCGACCCCTCTGGATCGTTCCAGCGCGGTAATCGCGGTATCGTCCACATTGGGTTGTTTTTGGGTTGTGTTGTTTTACCTCTGAGCGGCACTTTTTTGCACACCATAGGCTAAATGGCCAGGTCACATGGACCCCGAAGGCTCAGAGAAGGTTGGGGGAGGGGACCCACTGGAACAGCTGTTGGGAGACAGATGGTAGCCTCCCGTCAAGGCCATCCAGCGTGTTCTTTAACGTGCACAGGGTATGGCTCTCCCGCACACGGGGCCACGGCTTAACGTCCCATCCGACGGACGGCGGCCTTTCCAAGCCCATCGGTGTCCCCTACTGACCGTGGGCAGGGTGGGGAGTTATGCGGAGATAAAACTCAACGCTGACCCAGCTGGGACTCGAACCTGGGAACTACAGATTACGAGCCTGGCGCGCTACCGACTGAGCCACCCCCGCCCCACGTCCACATTGGGAAACATTGATCTAGAATCATAGGCATCAAGTTTCCTGTTATCTTGTTTAGAAAGAGTTGAAGTTTCGCTACATTTGAGCGATCTTTATGCATGGCCCTCAATTACATTGCATAAATTCGAAACATTAAGCATATTAACAAATGATTCAAATGGTTTCTCTCAAAAATAAATTTTTCTTCAACTTAAAGCGCATAGCGAGTAGCATAAAACCTAGCGGAAGAATATGACTTCATTGCTAATACACTACTTCTTTGGGAATTCGTCTTAAACTTTACAATGAAGAAGCTCTAAGGCGTCCACTCATCACATACAGTCGCTCAAATAAATATCCGAATAATATGATTGATTTCAGAATTCAGAAAAACCATCTGACAACGATTTTTTTTAGAAAATAGTGATCTGGCAACCTTCGTGTCGCGTGACACGAAGGTTCGGTTGGGTTGTTTTACCTCTGAGCGGCACTTTTTTGCACACCATGGGCTAAATGGTCAGGTCACATGGACCCCGAAGGCTCAGAGAAGATTGGGGGAGGGGACCCACTGGAACAGCTGTTGGGAGACAGATGGTAGCCTTCCGTCAAGGCCATCCAGCGTGTTCTTTAACGTGCACAGGGTATGGCTCTCCCACACATGGGGCCACGGCTTAACGTCCCATCCGACGGACGGCGGCCTTTCCAAGCCCATCGGTGTCCCCTACTGACCGTGGGCAGGGCGGGGAATTTTTGCGGAGATAAATCTCAACGCTGACCCAGCTGGGACTCGAACCTGGGAAGGACACGAAGGTTGCCAGATCACTATTTTCTAAAAAATTCGTTGCCATATATTTTTTCTGAATTCTGCAATCAATCATAGTATTCGGATACTTTTTTGAACAACTGTACATTTGCTTTTCACTAGATGTAGCACATATATTCCTACAGCAAGCAATTTACTTATTTTTCTTTATATATATTTTGAGTTCTTGGTGGATATAGGAATCAGATGCACCATATGTGTTTTACTTTTGATTTTAATCTTACTTTCAGTATGTTATTGAAATTAGTTTTTAATATCGTCATGCATTAAAGCCATTTTATTCGTCATGCATTAAAGGGTATTTTAATGCATGACGAAATTCAAGGAAAGCAAATACAGCTGTATAAAAAAAAAATAAATACCCCCTCAAGCAGCTGCTTGCAACAGAGGTCTGACAGGAACCTGTCAGTTTATATGCCACAGTAGAAGATCTGAGAGGATGGTAGGACCTCAGCAGAAAACAACACGAACATCCATGCCTTACCTGGGGCTCGAACCCAGGTCCCGTAGATCAGTAGCCAAGCGCGCTAACCACTCGGCCACGGGACGGCTACAGCTGTATGTTTTCTTGAATTTCCACATCTTCGATTCTAAGACGCACTTTTTTCCCATATAAACGTCTCTAACAACGGGGTGCGTCTTAAAATCAATGGCGTCTTAGAATCAATTTTTTTTTTAATTTCACGCGTTTTGCACGCGGTACCATACATTTTGTTTTTACGTGGAAACTCCGCCTCCAAGTTTAACCGTTATCGCATTCTCCAATTCCAATTTGTTGTAAAGCGTTGAGAATAAGGTGACATGGGTATTTTCACGCGCTTTCCAAATGTGAGCCACCGTTATTTCATTATAATGGAGCTCTGTGAGTGAATTATAGTGATCTTGGAACCTGGTTGTTGACTGACAAACTTCCGCTGACACCTTCCGGTAAAAATTAAGAAAGCGCCGGCATCAAAATTGGCGGAATGGGTATCAACAGCTTGGAAGCTAATCCCAGAAAAAATAGTGCAGCACTCTTTTAAAAAAGTGTTGCATCACGAACGCTCTCGATGGCTCAGAAGACGATATATTATGGGATAATGAAGATAAAGACAGCTCAGAAGAATCAGACTCTGAATGTGAAGTAGACTCTGATATTGATTCAGATGCACGATATGACGGCTAGGAAGAAGCAGTCTCGGATATTGATTCAGAAGGAAGTGATGAATAACATACCTACTGATAAATAGGTTCTATTGTTGATAGTAAATTGAATTCTATTATAATAAAAATATTTGGATCTGTAAATGGTAGCTAGGTAGTCACTGGAAGGAGAGCTATGCACCAATCCCCTGTGATGATGCATAGAACCGGCCATGCCTAGCACCTAATGTCCGACCCCGCCTTCTCGTGGTGCGGACCGTTAGTAACTTTCAAAAGAGATACTCTCTTGTGGAAGTGAACGGAAGGGGAGGGCTGCCAGATTAGTGTGGCCTACTGATCTGGACATCTATGGCTACTTTTCTTTTTTTTCTACCCTGCTGAGGAGTGGTCAACCACACAGGGTCCTGGTGCTGACCATATAAACCCATTGGACTGGACTGGTATATGGCTCTGAGCTTGATTATGGATCCTGATTTTGCTGCACTGGTGGGCTTCTGTGGAGGGAAAATCTTCCGCTGTGTTTTCTGTTTGTTTGTGGGTTGACAGCCCCAAGTGAATAGATTCACAGGATATGTTTATCAGCTGGTGGATAATCCTGAGCAGAAGTCATCGCAGGCACCTGAACTCTTTGCTTCTATTGGCATCGTCAAATTCTACATTGGAGGAAGTCTTCCAGTGTAGATGGCTTCAGCCTTTAGTAGTGGGGGAACGGGTCTTTGCCCCATGTCTGCGATTAGGGGGCTGTTTGATATTGTCGGCATTCCTTCTCTCAATAAACATAGTTTCTTTAAACATCTCACTAACCATTTTCTCTCCATAGGTAGTTGGAATGTGAGGACTCTGCACAGAGCTTTTTCTCTTGATGTCCTCACACAAGAATTCCACCGTTATAATTTAGATATTCTCGGCTTGCAAGAGACCAGATGGACAGATAAAGGTCAGATTCTTAAAAATAATCTTAAATTTCTCTTTTCAGGGAGGGACGACAATAAGCATCGCCAAGGCGTGGGTCTGCTTCTCAGCAGACACGCTAGTGATGCTCTTCTAGGATATGAGTGCATTAATGAAAGGTTTCTTACAGCAAAATTTCAGACAAGCATTAAAGACTTGAATGTTATCTGCTGTTATGCCCCCACTGAGGATGCCGATGAGGATGAGAAGGATAGGTTTTATGAACAACTTCAGGATATTTTGAATTCTGTCAAGAAAGGAGATATTACCCTTGTTCTTGGTGACTTCAATGCCAAAGTTGGTACTGACTCTGACCTTTGGGGAGGAGTAATAGGCCCTTTTGGTATTGGTAGCTGCAATGGCAATGAGCAACGTCTCCTACAGGTAAGTAAACTCAATGGATTCAGAATAACTAACACTTATTACAAACACCGCGACATACATAAGTACACATGGGTTTCACCTGATGGGCTGCATAAGAATATGATTGATTACATATTAATTAACAGCAAATGGGCAAGTTCTGTTAGGAATACCAGGGCATATAGGGGAGCTGAAATTGGATCTGACCATTACCTTGTTAAAAGTGTGTTGCAACTTAAACTTAAAAAGTGTTGTGCTAGGGTTAAAAAATTTACTTTTAATACTGAAGCTCTGAAAGATCCAGTTATAGCCAAAGCTTACCATGATAGATTACTTAGTCATTATGACAGTCATGGTTTGCTTACTACTGAAGTTGAGGAAGAATGGGATCATTTTAAACAGGCGTTTTTGGACACTAACAGTACTCTTTTAGGAAAAAAGGAGCAGAAGAGGCAAAATTATCTCAGTGATAAGGCACTTGAGCTTATTTCGGAAAGAAAGAACTGCAGGAATGCCCTTAATCAATACCCTACTAGTCCTAATAGAAAGCATTACAGAGACCTTAATAAACTTGTAAAGGATCAGTTAGCTGCTAATAAGAATCTTTGGCTTGATGGTTTGGCTGACAAAGCCGAGGAAGCAGTTAGACAGCACAACAGCAGAGAGCTGTACCAGATAGTTAATGTTTTGTGTGGTAGAAAACAGACAGGCATACAAGGATTGAAGGATAAACAAGGTAAGGTTATAGAAGGGGAGGATTCTGTCATGGCTAGGTGGGCTGAGCATTTCAGTGATGTTCTAAACAATGCGGTTAGTTCTATTCCCATTGTTTGCAATGATGATAGATGCATTGGTGGCTTTAATGTTGGCCCTATAACACAATCCGAAGTTATTTTGGCTGTTTCTAAACTTAAACTTCATAAATCAACAGGGGTAGATGAAATTACTACGGAAATGCTTAGAGCTGGAAATGTTTCGGTTACCACTTGGATGACTGAAATTCTGAATATCTTTTATGATAAAGGCATGGTTCCTAAGGATTTTACCAGAGCTATTGTTATCCCTATTTTCAAAAAAGGTGATCGCAGTTCTTGTGATAACTATAGGGGTATTAGCCTACTCTCTGTTCCAGGTAAAGTTCTTTCCATGATTGTGCTTAATAGAATTAAGAATCTGGTTGACAGTCAATTGCGTGATGAGCAATGTGGATTCAGAAGTGGTAGGGGATGTGTGGATCAGATATTTTCACTTAGGCAGATTCTTGAGAAATGTTTAGAGTTTCAGAAACCTTTGGTTGCTAGCTTTGTTGATTTCAAAAAGGCTTTCGACTCTGTTGATCGTCATAATTTGTGGTTGATTGTGAGATCATATGGTATACCAGACAAGTTAGTTAACATAATGAAAGCTCTCTATAATAACACTGAGTCGTGTGTGAGAGTTGGTAAGGCTTGTAGCAACTGGTTTGGCATTACTTCTGGTGTTCGACAAGGGTGCATTTTGTCTCCTTTTCTCTTTAGTTTGGTTATTGATTATGTTATGCGAAATTCACTTCAAGGGAAAGATTTTGGCCTTAAATGGGCTGGAGATAGGAAAATTTCTGATTTAGATTATGCTGATGATTTAGCCCTTTTGGCAAATGATGTTGATGAGATGAACTCTTTCATTCGAGCTGTTGATGAAACTCGTAGTAGAGTAGGTTTGGTTATAAACAGAGAGAAAACTAAAGTGATGAAAATTGGTCAGGCAGGCTGTGATTCAGTTAATCTGAATGGTTGCAGTCTTGAGCAGGTGTCACAGTTTAATTATCTTGGGAGCTATGTAACAGATAATGGTGATGTGCGGCATGAGATTAACAGACGAATAGGGATTGCTGCCGGGACTTTTAAGAACCTATGGAGAGTGTGGAGAAATAGGCGTATACACCTAAAGACTAAAATTAGACTGTATAATAGTTTGGTTCTTTCTAGGGTTAGTTATGGTAGTGAAACTTGGACACTTTGTAAACAAGATAACAGGAAACTAGATGCTTTTGATTCCAGATGCTTACGCAGTATCTTGGGCATTAGGTGGTTCAACTTTGTAACTAATGATGAGATTAGGCAAAGGAGTTTGCAACCTCCTTTAAGCAGCATATTGTGCAGAGAGAGACTCCGTTGGTTTGGCCATGTTGCCCGTATGAATAATTATAGATTGGGGAATAGGGTTATGAACAGTGTGCCTAGAGGCCTCAGAAAGAAGGGGAGACCTAGGATGCGGTGGGCAGACAATGTCAAACAGGACCTTGTTAGAATTGGTGTGCAGTGGCCAGATGCAGTAGATGTAGCTCAGGATAGACTTGCTTGGAGAACTAAATTGCACCGTCTGGTTGGACCTCCGTAGCCCATGGCTGCTTGAGGGTGATGATGATGATGATGAAAAATATTTGTTAGATATATTTTAGCATTTTATTTTTTATTTTTTTCTTAGAATCAAAGCTTTTTATCTGTTGGTGATACTGAAATTAAGGTGCTTCTTAAAATCGATGGCGTCTTAGAATCGAAGAAATTCCGCATAAAAGATCTCTTTCTCTGCTTAACACTAAACTACCGACACTTCATGTATACCTATTCCTACCGTGATCGGTCCTTAAAAAAGTTATATTTTTTTACGAATGAGCGCAGACAATAAATCAATTTGGTACTTAATTAAATAATAAATAAAACAACTTTCACAAAATGAAAAAACAATTTTTTTTTATTTAAATCATAAACATGAAAAGAAAATGAAAAATGAACGGTAGTTCTATGGTTTCTTGCATTTATAAATAAATAATGCATATCTTATTCATCTTCAATGTTTCCCCGCCCTGCCCACGGTCAGTAGGGGACACCGATGGACTTGGAAAGGCCGCCGTCCGTCGGATGGGACGTTAAGCCGTGGCCCTGTGTGTGGGAGAGCCATACCCTGTGCATTGTTAAAGAACACGCTGGATGGCCTTGACGGGAGGCTACCATCTGTCTCCCAACAATGTTCCACTGGGTTCCCTCCCCCAACCTTCTCTGAGCCTTCGGGGTCCATGTGACCTGGCCATTTAGCCCATGGTGTGCAAAAAAGTGCCGCTCAGAGGTAAAACAACCCAACAACCCATCTTCAATGTATTTTTTGCAAATTATTGAGTTCTCAAATGTGCATTTGCCGCACGCCTATTTTTTGCATTTTAAACAGATTTTCGTAGTTTTGTTGTCTTTGCAATATCTTACTTGGTAAGTTTTTCGTACATGTGAAACTGAACTTATATTTGTTCATGTTTTCGGTGTATTTCCTTTTTCTTTTTCCTTCTTGATATTCAGTGGCAAGTTCTTCAGCTAACTGGAATAAAAATTCCTGCCTTGAAATTTTTCCCCTGGTGTTTCTTTATATGAAACCCGTGCATTTATTCCAGCTAGCTCAAGAATATCGAAAAATAGTTGGAAAGGTCATCTGCAAGATTTCGATTTCACGCTGTGTTTTCTTGCCATTTGATCTGTCACATCCACATCCGAATTTTGTGCTATTATAAAATCTAATCGTTTCCGGCATATGCTTATCACTTTTTTCAGTTTCTATTGAGTTATGCATTGAACTTAGTAGAACCACTTTTTTATTTAGTTTACTTTTATAAACTGTTAGAGTAATATAACCTGATTCATATAGTTTTGTTGTAAAGCGTGCCATATTATCTTTCACGTGTTTCGCAAGTTTTGGCTATTCTCACTCTTTTCCACGGATGGTTCCAACAGCAGTGGTTCTTTTTGCTAGCAGTTTTGTGGCTAATGATATGCTAGTAAAAAAAAATTATCCGTGGTTACGTTCCTTCCATACCCTGTGAATGGTTCTATTAGCTTGCGGAAAAGGGGCGGGGGTGGCTCAGTCGGTAGCGCGCCAGGCTCGTAATCTGTAATTCCCAGGTTCGAGTCCCAGCTGGGTCAGCGTTGAGATTTATCTCCGCAAAATTCCCCGCCCTGACCACGGTCAGTAGGGGACACCGATGGGCTTGGAAAGGTCGCCGTCCGTCGGATGGGACGTTAAGCCGTGGCCCCGTGTGCGGGAGAGCCATACCCTCTGCACGTTAAAGAACACGCTGGATGGCCTTGACAGGAGGCTACCATCTGTCTCCCAACAGCTGTTCCAGTGGGTCCCCTCCTCCAACCTTCTCTGAGCCTTCGGGGTCCATGTGACCTGGCCATTTAGCCCATGGTGTGCAAAAAAGTGCCGCTCAGAGGTAACACAACCCAACCCAACTTGCGGACAATGAACTCCCCAAGTGGAACTGAAGGTTCTCTTTACTCATCCTTTCCCAAATATGGAAATCCATTTATTACATACTTGCTATTGACAACAGATGCTAACCAGAATTTGATTCCAAACTTATCTGGTTTGTTCGACATATATTGTGTAAATCTACACCTAGCATTGGATGGAACATCACATCATGTATCAAAGGCTCATTCCGCTTTCAGTTGAAGTGATGCCACACTTTGGTAGCCTTTCATTTATACCGACTGTATAGTTTTAGAATTGAGTTTCCAGGCTAAATAACAGAAATCTTTCAACCGGTCAAATTGACCGGTCGTGGTAGGTAGGACAGGCTACATATCTTTCTCGGAAAAAAGACAATAAGAGGAGAAGTAAATACCGAAAAAATCATTGTATGTATATTATAAGAAAAGTCGTAAAGTTAAATAGCGATGTAATAACGTTGTATGTGGGAAATTTTACGCAAAAGTTTGAAAAGGTCAATTTGACCGGTCGTGGTAGGTTTAGTGTTAAACGAGATTTTTAAGTTCCCTTATATTATAAAAGTCAGAACGTAGTATTGTCTGCTACCTTTTAGTGAATTATATGTTTCTCAATACTTTCTCTTGAAAATTTCTTTTACAATTCTACACATTGGTTTCTATAAATTAAGCAACATATCTATGTTATATCTAGCTATAACTTCTAAAATAAGCTTTTTGTTCTGAAAAATGTGATTGCAGATAAAGATCTCAATCAAATAAATCAATATCTCGATTTTCAACAATATTCGTTCAGTATTTAATGAGTTATGGAAGTTTGAATATTTACCAATAACAATGACAGTCACAAAAATTGACTTCACAAATTAATTAAAATTCAGTAATAAGTATTATATCAAAGTATTTAATAAGTTTGTAATAGTTTAAACTTTGTGTAAAGAATTATTTCACTATTCTTCAGTTTTGTATCAGTTTCTTAAGACTGGCATTGCTGTTGTTAAACACTCAAACTTTCATAACTCATTGAATATTGGACGAATATTGTTGAAAATCAAGATATTGATTTATTTCATTGAGACCTTAATCTGCAATCAAAGTTTTGAAAACAAAAATAATTATTTTAGTAGTTTTACAGTTTTTAACTTTTGCTTCCCATTGACCTAACATAGGGTTGGGGTTGGATTATTTTACCTCTGAGCGGCACTTTTTTGCATACCATGGGCTAAATGGCCAGGTCACATGGACCCCAAAGGCTCAGAGAAGGTTGGGGGAGGGGACCCACTGGAACAGATATTGGGAGACAGATGGTAGCTTCCCGTCAAGGCCATTCAATATGTTCTTTAACGTGCAGAGGGTATGGCCCTCCCGCACACTGGGCCACGGTTTAACGTCCCATCCGACGGACGGCGGACTTTCCAAGCCCATCAGTGTCCCCTACTGACCGTGGGCAGGGAATTTTGCGGAGATAAATCTCAACGCTGACCCAGCTGGGACTCGAACCTGGGAACTACAGATTACTAGCGCTTAACATAGGGATTTTCCTTAATTTATACAAACCGGTCACCATACAATTAGCAATCTTTCATTGCTTAAAATGAAAATAAGTTGTTTTTCTCACACCCTTTCGAGAAAAGGGGACAGATTGTTGCCGTCAGTGGAAATATGCCTTGACACTCTGCCACCAGGTGGCGGATCCTGGGGGGGAAGGCAATCTCTCCGTCTACTCTCGTGGGTGCACAAAACTTCAATCTGACATTTTAAAATATCTCAGGATCTCCAAAAAACGAAAGAGAGTTGGGTTGTTTTACCTCTGAGCGGCACTTTCTTGCACACCATGTGCTAAATGGCCAGGTCACATGGACCCGAAGGTTCAGAGAAGGTTGGGGGAGGGGACCCACTGGAACAGCTGTTGGGAGACAGATGGTAGCCTCCCGTCAAGGCCATCCAGCGTGTTCTTTAACGTGCACAGGGTATGGCTCTTCCGCACACGGGCCTCGGCTTAACGTCCCATCCGACGGACGGCGGCCTTTCCAAGCCCATCGGTGTCCCCTACTGACCGTGGCAGGGCGGGGAATTTTGCGGAGATAAATCTCAACACTGACCCAGCTGGGACTCGAACCTGGGAACTACAGATTACGAGCCTGACGCGCTACCGACTGGGCCACCCCAGCCCCACGAAAGAGAGACATAATGCATTTGGTCATGTGATTTCTGAAATTGGGATTATTAGAACAATTATCTTTATGCGAGGGAATTCTGAAATTGTCCCTATTAAAGATTTCCCATATTTCATTTACATTATCGATAGGGTTGCAATTCTGATTCGTATTTGTTTTGTTCCCTTTAGATCAGGACCGCCAACCCAAACTCTTTGAAAAGGCACTAAAGAAACAAACTATACTCTGAAAGAGCAGCAGGGTAAAATTCTCAGCTTAAAAATGAAAACATACATTTCAAAGGAATTAGGAAAAAAAATATTTTTAAGAATCAAGAAAATGTTTTGATTAGAAACAAATGTATACACGAAATAATGAGCTGAAAAAATTGGTTTTGCCACGAGTGGGATCCGGGACTTAACATAGGTCTTTTTTTTTGTTTTTCAGGAAACATGCCTGTTATGCTAACCACTACACCACCAATGGCTAACCTTTTCTCCGCTTGACGTTATAAACTTTCCTCGTGGCAAAACTAATTTTTTTCAGCTCATTATTTCATGAGTTCCATGTCTATAGGACTTATTCTGTGATTCTCTACTGCTGATTTATTGATTTAACGCCCTGAGCGTGAGACACAAATATTAATTTCATCTATATTGAGGCAAGAGAGTTGTCCACTTCCCGGATAGATGGCGCCACTGTGCTAGTCAAATAAAATATCCGGAAAGTTTATAACGTCACTCAAGCTGAGAAAAGGTTACCATTGGTGGTGTAATGGTTAGCATAACAGGCATGTTTCCTGGAGACGTGGGTTCGGATCCCACTCGTTGCAAAACCAATTTTTTCCAGCTCATTATTTCATGAGTTCCGTGTCTACAGGACTTTTCCTGTGATTCTTTACTGCAAATGTATACACTTTTAATTAGCATTAGAAATTAGTAAAATCATTTAGTTGTGCACTTAAATATGCTTGGTCGAACGATTGAAAGAAATGATCCTGATTCATAATTTTTATGTGTCTTTTATGAGCCGCAGATTGAATGGGCCTGCTTTAGATGGTCAACGTAACGGTTCGTATTGTTCGTAATCATTTCACGCATATTGTCACTCAACAGTAATTTTAAAATTCCGAAGTGATCCGACTCTACCAACAGTTTATGAACTGATCCATCTCTATTTTCATGAGCAATCCAGATCATTGATTTATTACTGATTTGCTTATACATGAAATGTGGGGCGGGGGTGGCTCAGTCGGTTGCGCGCCAGGCTCGTAATCTGTAGTTCCCAGGTTCGAGTCCCAGCTGGGTCAGCATTGAGATTTATCTCCGCAAAATTCTCCGCCCTGCCCACGGTCAGTAGGGGACACCGATAGGCTTGGAAAGGCCGCCGTCCGTCGGATGGGACGTTAAGCCGTGGCCCCGTGTGAGGGAGAGCCATACCCTGTGTCCGTTAAAGAACACGCTGGATGGCCTTGACGGGAGGCTACCATCTGTCTCCCAACAGCTGTTCCAGTGGGTCCCCAACCTTCTCTGAGCCTTCGGGGTCCATGTGACCTGGCCATTTAGCCCATGGTGTGCAAAAAAGTGCCGCTCAGAGGTAAAACAACCCAACCATGAAATGTCCATAAAATCACGTCCTCTATCGTCACTTTTTAGGTCGAAAAAAACCTTCCTTTTTCGCCAATCAGATCAGCTGATTATTCTTTGTTGATTGCCATAGAAACCTAATTCTCTTCTTCAGTTATCTGAATTCGTTGATTTCATTTTCTGAACTCTCAATGGTAAATAAAAAAAAAATCATAATTTCTTCCTTCTAAAAAATTTCATTTACGGAAAGCCGTCTCAAAAAACAAAATGAAATATGATATATAAAAATTTATCTCAACTGCAAAATTATATCAGGGAATTTTAACAGCAGCAGAAGTTTCAATCCCGAAAAAAACTAAAATTTAAATGCATGTGTTCTCTTATTGTCGTAGGCCTGGGTTGTGTTGTTCCTTTAACCCTTTCACGACCAAGGGAAACATTTTTCCCATTTTAAAATTGGTGATTGTCGTATTTAATTATAGCCTTATCTGCATTTTTTATACAGAATGTCAAAATAGAACGTATGCCGAACGCAATTACGTAAACGGGAACGTTTAGTCCATGTCCATCTTTGCAATAATGTTGCATCTGTGCAATGTCCATCTTTGCTTCACAACCAAAAGAAATTGCTTCGCAGAATATCATAATTAGCACATCATTTTGTATAGTAATTTTATTTCATAATTTTGTATTATTTTAGTTAACATTTTGTTCTAATAAATCAATAAATAAAAGACATTGCGTAATAAGCCTAACTATAATTTGTGTTACCTTTATAGTCCATTGGGAAAAATATTTCCCATAAAATTCCAAAAAAACTACACATTGTTATGTATTTTTCTTATGATTTTTATTTATTTTACGTCTAAACAAACTAAAATAAACAGTTACATACTAATATTTACTCTTAGAAACCTTATGGTCCTGAAAGGGTTAACACAAACATCTGTGTAATAACAGAAAAAAGTTACAACCGGAAGGTCCAGCGCTGTTGAAGAAGATTACATCGCGTTGCTGATACCGTAGTCTCCTCACTCTGTTTTATGTCAAAAGAAAGTGCATTTCACACTTTCCTAAAAATGCCGATCAATATGCATGTTAGAATTTAATATTTTAAATCTTAATACTTTTGTGTTTCTTTAAGTACTGCGCTTTCAAAGTTTCATCAAGAACAACTTGGATGTCCAAATTAAACGTGAAAGAAATATTGAAAAGTTGAAATATTAGAGCTTAGATGTATTAAATTCGCTGTGTATTGAAGAAGAATTTAATTATTCATGTGCTTTTCGAAACTTCCTTTGATTTCTAAATGTAGTATGCTACCTAGAGGAAATTAAGTATGTAAAGAACAAAAAATCTTGATAAATCGCAACTCCAAAAAATCAGTACCAGAAACATTTTCTGTAGAACTTTACTGTTATTAAAAGAAGCTTCCTTGGATAAATATGGTTTTATTTTTTTAAAGCTTCAGGGGAAATTAGAAACGTTCTATTAAATGCTTCTTTCGCAAATCCTACAGCTCCATCTTTTCGCTTTTTGTTTAATTATTCGTGATTTCATTCTGCGAAGGCGGCATCAAAGGCAGAGCTACAAGACGGGAGACGGCAACACTTGGTTGGTTGTTTTACCTCTGAGCGGCACTTTTTTGCACACCATGGGCTAAATGGCCAGGTCACATGGACCCCGAAGGCTCAGAGAAGGTTGGGGGAGGGGACCCACTGGAACTGCTGTTGGGAGACAGATGGTAGTCTCCCGTCAAGGCCATCCAGCGTGTTCTTTAACGTGCACAGGGTATGGCTCTCCCGCACACGGGCCACGGCTTAACGTTCCATCCGACGGACGACGGCCTTTCCAAGCCCATCGGTGTCCCCTACTGACCGTGGGCAGGGCGGGGAATTTTGCGAAGATAAATCTCAACACTGACCCAGCTGGGACTCGAACCTGGGAACTACAGATTACGAGCATGGCGCGCTACCGACTGAGCCACCCCCGCCCCTGACGGCAACACAAAACACATTCCTTTCAGGAGTGGCACACTATCAATAACTAACGACCATAGCCGAATTGATCATTAATAGTTAAGGGCAGACAGAGAAGGAATTGCTGCAATTGTCGTTGCTTGTTTCGGGAGGCAAACTAGCTACCACCAGTGCTAATCAAAGAGGAGTGGTGATTGTTTCATTCGGTAGCGCGTCAGTCACGTAATCTGCAATTCCCAGGTTCGAGTCCCGTCAGAGACAGCTTTGAGATTATCTCCGCAAGGGAGTGGGGATGGCTCATTCTGTAGCGCGCCAGGTTTAGTAATCTACAGTTCCCAGGTTCGAGTCCTGCCTGGGACAGCGTTGTGATTTATCTCTGCGAAACTCTCCACTCTGCCCACGGTCAGTAGAGGATACCGATGGGCTTGGAAAGGCCGCCGTCCCTCGGATGGGGCATTAAGCCATGGCTCCTTGTGCGGGAGAGTCATACACTGTGCACGTTAAAGAGCACGCTGAATAGCCTTGACGCGAGGCAACCATCTGTCTCCTAACAGTCTAGTGGGTCCTCTTCCCCCAACCTTCTCCGAGTCCTCAGGGTCATTGTGACCTAGCCATTTAGCCCATTGTGTGCATAAAAAGTGTTGGGCGGGGGTGTGCATAAAAAGTGTTAGTCGGTAGCGCGCCAGGCTCGTAATCTGCAGTTCCCAAGTTCGACCTGGGAACCCAGCTGGGACTCGAACCTGGACTCGTAATCTGCAGTTCCCAGCTGGGTCAGCGTTGAGATTTATCTCCGAAAAATACCCCACCCTGTCCACGGTCAGTAGTAGTAGGTAAAAGACATTGCATAATAAGCCTAACTATAATTGTGTTACCTTTATAGTCCATTGGGAAAAATATTTCCCATAAAATTCCAAAAAAACTACACATTGTTAGGTATTTTTCTTACGATTTTTATTTATTTTACGTCTAAACAAACTAAAATAAACAGTTACATACTAATATTTACTCTTAGAAACCTTGTGGTCCTGAAAGGGTTAAAGAAGGAAATCATCCACATTAAGGACGGAAATATCGTAAAAGCTTTGCCTAGCTTGTCCTCGTTTCTTATATAATATGCACTTCCCTAATAAATTTTAGAGTTGTTGGTATATATAATATGCACTCCCCTTTCTTATATAATATGCACTTATCTACCAAAATATTAGAGTTGTTGTGCTACATAATATGCACTCCCCTTTCTTATGCACTTCCCTACCAAAATATTAGAGTTGTTTTGTGTTGCATAATATTCACTCCCCTTTCTTATATGCACTTCCCTACCAAAATATTAGAGTTGTTGTGTTACATAATATGCACTCCCCTTTCATGTATACACTTCCCTAACAAAATATTAGACTTGTGTTACATAATATGCACTCCCCTTTCTTATGTAATATGCAATTCCCTACCAAAATATTAGAGTTGCTATGTTACATAATATGCACTTAACTACCAAAAGGGGCGGGGGTGGCTCAGTCGGTAGCGCGCCAGGCTCGTAATCTGTAGTTCCCAGGTTCGAGTCCCAGCTGGGTCAGCGTTGAGATTTATCTGCGCAAAAATTCCCCGCCCTGCCCACGGTCAGTAGTGGACACCGATGGGTTTGGAAAGGCCGCCGTCCGTCGGATGGGACGTTAAACCGTGGCCCCGTGTGTGGGAGAGCCATACCCTGTGCACGTTAAAGAACACGCTGGATGGCCTTGACGGGAGGCTACCATCTGTCTCCCAACAGCTGTTCCAGTGGGTCCCCTCCCCCAACCTTCTCTGAGCCTTCGGGGTTCATGCGACCTGGCCATTTAGCCCATGGTGTGCAAAAAAGTGCCGCTCAGAGGTAAAACAACCCAACCCTACCAAAATATTAGAGTTCTTGTGTTACATAATATTCACTCCCCTTTCTTATGTAATATGCACTTCCCTACCAAAATATTAGAGTTGTTGTGTTGCATAATATGCACTTCCCTTTCTTATATGCACTTACTTACCAAAATATTAGAGTTGTGTTACATAATATGCACTTCCCTACCAAAATATTAGAATTGGTGTGTTACACAATATGCACTCCCCTTTCTTATGTAATATGCACTTCCCTACCAAAATATTAGAGTTGTTGTGTTGCATAATATGCACTTCCCTTTCTTATATGCACTTCCCTACCAAAATATTAGAGTTGTGTTACATAATATGCACTTCCCTACCAAAATATTAGAATTGGTGTGTTACACAATATGCACTCCCCTTTCTTATGTAATATGCACTCCCCTACCAAAATATTAGAGTTGTTGTGTTGCATAATATGCACTTCCCTTTCTTATATGCACTTCCCTACCAAAATATTAGAGTTGTGTTACATAATATGCACTTCCCTACCAAAATATTAGAATTGGTGTGTTACACAATATGCACTCCCCTTTCTTATGTAATATGCACTTCCCTACCAAAATATTAGAGTTGTTGTGTTGCATAATATGCACTTCCCTTTCTTATATGCACTTCCCTACCAAAATATTAGAGTTGTGTTACATAATATGCACTTCTCTACCAAAATATTAGAATTGATGTGTTACACAATATGCACTCCCCTTTCTTATGTAATATGCACTTCCCTACCAAAATATTAGAGTTGTTGTGTTGCATAATATGCACTTCCCTTTCTTATATGCACTTCCCTACCAAAATATTAGAGTTGTGTTACATAATATGCACTTCCCTACCAAAATATTAGAATTGGTGTGTTACACAATATGCACTCCCCTTTCTTATGTAATATGCACTCCCCTACCAAAATATTAGAGTTGTTGTGTTGCATAATATGCACTTCCCTTTCTTATATGCACTTCCCTACCAAAATATTAGAGTTGTGTTACATAATATGCACTTCCCTACCAAAATATTAGAATTGGTGTGTTACACAATATGCACTCCCCTTTCTTATGTAATATGCACTCCCCTACCAAAATATTAGAGTTGTTGTGTTGCATAATATGCACTTCCCTTTCTTATATGCACTTCCCTACCAAAATATTAGAGTTGTGTTACATAATATGCACTTCCCTACCAAAATATTAGAATTGGTGTGTTACACAATATGCACTCCCCTTTCTTATGTAATATGCACTTCCCTACCAAAATATTAGAGTTGTTGTGTTGCATAATATGCACTTCCCTTTCTTATATGCACTTCCCTACCAAAATATTAGAGTTGTGTTACATAATATGCACTTCCCTACCAAAATATTAGAATTGGTGTGTTACACAATATGCACTCCCCTTTCTTATGTAATATGCACTTCCCTACCAAAATATTAGAGTTGTTGTGTTGCATAATATGCACTTCCCTTTCTTATATGCACTTCCCTACCAAAATATTAGAGTTGTGTTACATAATATGCACTTCTCTACCAAAATATTAGAATTGATGTGTTACACAATATGCACTCCCCTTTCTTATGTAATATGCACTTCCCTACCAAAATATTAGAGTTGTTGTGTTGCATAATATGCACTTCCCTTTCTTATATGCACTTCCCTACCAAAATATTAGAGTTGTGTTACATAATATGCACTTCCCTACCAAAATATTAGAATTGGTGTGTTACACAATATGCACTCCCCTTTCTTATGTAATATGCACTTCCCTACCAAAATATTAGAGTTGTTGTGTTGCATAATATGCACTTCCCTTTCTTATATGCACTTCCCTACCAAAATATTAGAGTTGTGTTACATAATATGCACTTCCCTACCAAAATATTAGAATTGATGTGTTACACAATATGCACTCCCCTTTCTTATGTAATATGCACTTCCCTACCAAAATATTAGAGTTGTTGTGTTACATAATATGCACTCCCCTTTCTTATATGCACTTCCCAACCAAAATATTAGAGTTGTTGGGTTGTTTTCCCTCTGAGTGGTATTGTATTGAGTAACGGTATTGTTCAGCGAAACGTTCTTTCAAATCAGTCCCGATCCATCATTATGTTTTATTATTCGTTAAATTCAAGTTACTATTACATTTGTTTCGTTAGTATTATTAATGTTTAAATTAAGTTCGTTAATTAGTTTAGTTTTGTCATTAGCAGCCAATATGGCGCGAAGTCTTTGCTGTTTTGTAACGACAGGGAAAGATATTCCAGACAATGTGTTGCAGAGTTTTGACATCATTTAAGCATTCACGGAGAGATCCTTGTTGGAACAGACAGTTAAAATAATTACTGACTTTTTTTAAGAAGTGAACTCTAATACAAGATAAATTTCTTTCATAATGATTATTTTGTAGTATGTAACTCTCCTAGTGCTTTTTTAATTGTTTTTCGGTATAATGAGTATATTTTAGTTCCCCACTCGATATACTGACATCTCATTGAATACCATGATTTTCACTTTACTGAAGATCAGTTTTCCGACGGCCATCCATCCCAACTCCTTAGCACCCAAATTATTATCACCTACCAAATATTTCTTCCTATTTATCATTGTACAGTTCTTAAACTTAAAAGTTTTAAATTCTCTGCGCGTAGTTCTCTCTGAAATGGGTTTTCAAGTATTGCTAATGGTCATCTCTCTAAGGGGGCGGGGGTGGCTCAGTCGGTAGCGCGCCAGGCTCGTAATCTGTAGTTCCCAGGTTCCAGTCCCAGATGGGTCAGCGTTGAGATTTATCTCCGCAAAATTCCCCGCCCTTCCCACGATCAGTAGGGGACACCGATGGGCTTGGAAAGGCCGCCGTCCGTCGAATGGGACGTTAAGCCGTGGCCCCGTGTGCGGGAGAGCCATACCCTGTGCACGTTAAAGAACATGCTGGAAGGCCTTGACGGGAGGCTACCATCTGTCTCCCAACAGCTGTTCCAGTGGGTCCCCTCCCCCAACCTTCTCTGAGCCTTCGGGGTCCATCGGTGTCTTCTCTGAGCATCGGGGTCCATGTGACCTGGCCATTTAGCCCATGGTGTGCAAAAAAGTGCTGCTGAGAGGTAAAACAACCCAACCCATCTCTCTAAGCTGATGAACTGTAACAGCTACGTTTTGATGTACAATTTGTTCCAAAAAACTTTAACCCTTGTAAATTTATCTCTTTTTTCTCGCATTTGCCAAGATTGGAAGACTTTTTTTTGTTGCTGTTGAAACTGTTGCCAATCTCCATACACTTGGGATATTGTGGCCTGTGATTTTCCACGAGTTTCATCACCTCCATTAAGGATGCTCCTGCCCACCACGCTCCAACGATGAGTCCCCTTTCGAAGTCGGTCAAATCAGCCTTTTCACCCATGTCGCACACCACTTTGCTTTCTTAGAGTTGTTGGGTTATCATAGCGATGAAAATATCATAGCATGCTTATGCGGCTTTTATGGAACATGCTTATGCGGCATGCTTATGCAGCTTTTACAAACATGCTTATGCGGCTTTTATAGAACTTCCTATTGGGGGTAGATGTGGCTGAGTCGATAACGAGCCAGGCTCATAATCTGTAGTTATAATAATAGTAATCTTTATTCATGTTAGTTATACAAAAGTTTAAACAAATGACCCGCAAAGCATCTGCTTATCTGCAGGAGAGAAGAAGAATAACGTTACATGAAAATACATAAGATATAGTTTAAAACAATGTCATCGAATTATGTGAATTTCAGCGGAAGCTCCATTGTGGTGGTTAAACTTTTTATATTGAATTTAGTGCTTATTTTTTATCTTATTTTTAGTCATATTTTTGATTTCTTTAAATTTGTTTAATAAAATAATTTTCCTTGGCAATTGATTGAACACGTAAGGTATTGTATATGCCGTTGTACATTTCCCGTAATTGTTTAATATTTTTGGAAGTTGGAAATAATTTTTGGATTGTAACCTTGTGTTTTTCCCATGAGAGATTTTAGATTTAAATTGATTGTCAAAAAATATTTTAAAGTGATGCTGTATTTGTAAAGGTTGTGAAAAGAAAGTATGCCTAGATAATTTAGTCTTTCATCGCTCTGATAAAATGAATTTCTTAAATTGTATGTGATTATATTTTTAGCAATGGATGATTGAATAGTTTCTATTTTCTTTATATTTGTGAGGTTAGTTGAGCCGTATACTGTCAAACCATAAGTCAATATAGATTCAAAGATAGCTTTGTAAACCAAAATACAAGTATGTGTGCTTGCAGCAAATTGTAGTTTTTTTTTTAGAATATAATTTTTATTCATAACAGTAAAGAATACAAATACATTTACAATTTGACCCGCAAAGCTAAATAGCTTATCTGCAGGAAAATGAATAAATTATAGTAAACATAGATCATTCAGCCACAAAAATGGTGTACAGCAAATAAATCCACAAAACACAACACATAAAAAACAGCTAACTAGAAAATACCAAATAATTCTTTAATTCCATTTTAAGTCTTCTAAAAGAATCTATATTTAGTAATTCTTTTGGAATAGCATTAAATATAAGTGGTACTTGATATTCGGAGGTATGTTTCCCGTAATTATTTTGAAAATGTGGCAATTTGTAATAACCTTGGTTTTGAAGTCTTGTATTTTTATTATGTTGAATTTTTAGTTTGTAAGTTTCGTCAAAAAATGTTCTAATTATTACATTATATTTATATAAATTGCTGTAGGATAAAAGATTTAAAAATTTTAATCTATCGGTAGAAGTTTTATAAATTTTTTGCAAATGAGATGGAATAATATTTTTAGCTATTATAGACTGCAGTTTTTCTATTTTATTTATGTTAGTTAAGTTAGTTGTTCCATGCACAATTATTCCGTAATTTAAAATAGATTCGCATATTGCTTTATATAGCTTGCTATAAAGTTTAGATGCACATAGACGCAATTTCCCTGCTAACTTTTGAATATGTGTATTCCATCGGAAGGTTGTGTCCATGTAAAGTCCAAGATATTTATGGCTCTCAACACGCTCAAAAAATCACAGTCGCAGCAGTCAGGGTCATGATTTATCATGTTGTGGGGACACAAGGGTTCGTGGTTTTTAATTGCATAAGATGAGAGATCATAGTATCCTGGTGAATGAAAGCTCATCCATTTGGTTTTACCTTAGTTTATGTAAATATGATTAATGTTAAACCAGTTAATAATTTTGTTAAAATCATCCTGTGTATCTCGAACTGCGTCTCCTATATTGTGATTCACGTTAACCAAGGCGGTGTCATCAGCATATATACATAAGGAGAGCCCTTCAATTTAAGGTTAGCTAGATCAGTAATATAAATAATGAAAAAAAGCGGACCTAAAATGGACCTTGTGGAACACCAGTGTACACTGTTCTCTTCTCACTAAAAACGCCATTAATTTTGGTAACATGCACTCTGTTTTTTAAATAATTTTCAAACCATTTAAGGGTAATACCTCGGACACCATAGGTATACAATTTTTGAAGTAAAATATCGTGATCTAATGTGTCAAATGCCGAAAGTCCAGAAAGATAGCAGCTGCTTTTTTTTTGCGTTGTTTAAAGTTCCGTTAATGATGTCAGAAAACTCCGTTAAAAGTGTAATTGTATATTTACCTTTTTGGAAACCATATTGCTTTTTACTAATAATGTTATGTTTTTTCAAAGAAATTGACTAGAACATTAGCTACGTATCTTTCAAGTATTTTGTTCGAGTCCCACTTGGGATTGCATTGAGATTTATGTGCGCAAATTTCCCCTCTCTGCCCTCGGTCAGTAGGGGACACCGATGGGCTTGGAAAGGCCACCATCCGTCGGATGGAATGTTGAGCCTTGGCTCCGTGTGTGGGAGAGCCGCATCCCGTGCACGTTAAAGAACACGCTGGATGACCTTGATGGGCTGTCCAATAGGTCACGTCCAGTAAGTCTCATTCAAATGCAGGACTCATCACTATTCAGGGGTGGGTTGTTTTAGCTCTGAGTAGCACTTTTCTGAAAACAATGGGCTAAAAGACCAGGTCACAAGGACCCCAAAGGCTCTGAGAAGGTTGGGGTAAGGGATCCAATGGACTGCTGTTAGGAGACAGATAGTAGACTCCCATCAAGGGCCAACCAGCGTGTTCTTTATTTTCATGCAGAGCGTATGGCTCTCCCACACACAGAGCCATGGCTTAACGTCACATCCGACGGACGGCGGCCTTTCCAAACTCATCGGTATACCTACTGACCTACATATATTCAACATTTATTTCTCTCATTTATATTGGGTATGCTATCACTTCATCTTGATGTCCCCCCTCGACATTGAACCATCTTGTCGTGGTGGTGGTGGTGGGGGGGGGGGGGGGGGGCTTGTGGCCCAATGCGGTTGAAGACTCTGCTGACCGATTTGGGCCCCGGTTGGACAGAGTCAAGACCATTCTGAGGTCGAAGGTGTTGCTGACCGGTTTATCGGCCTGGTTGGACAGTGCCAAGACCTCCATCAGATGCTCAGTGGAGCAAGTTCGGGGCCCTGCTGAACGACTTGGTACCTCTAGTAGCTAGGGCCCTTTTCAAAATCTGGGTCAAACTAAGAGTTCCCATCCCGGGAGCCGAGCGAACTTGGATCTATATATCTTTGTTCATGGCTAACCGGGGAACAGAGTAAATTTAGGTTTTGACCGATGGATGAGCTTTCCTTCTATAGGACTGCTCGACATAGGTTAGTCGGGGATGAGCCGTATCTATATGATGCAGTCTTGCCCCGACCATAGATAGAGGCGAAAAGGGCATCTCCCAATATCCTGGTAGTGCTGTTAAAAGCGGAACCGCGTGTCTTGCTTCAGATTACTTTCATCTTGATGTACCTGTTGATAACTTTAATAACATTATTTCCCTTTCAGAAAAACATATACAGTAGACTCCGTCTTATCCGGCCCTTACGGAACCGGACCCCTGACCGGATGAACGAAAGGACGGTTAATCCGAAAATTGTGTCAGAGAATAAATAAAAACGGCAAATGACAGAAATACTAACTGTACTGTATTTTAATTAATAATTTGTTGTACAGTCGTTCAAAAAAGTATCCGAACACTATGGTTGATTACAGAATTCAGAAAAAATATCTGGCAACGTTTTTTTTTAGAAATTAGTGATCTGACAACCTTCGTGTCACCTAACACAAAGGTTGCCATCACTAATTTCTAAAAAAAAACGTTGCCAGATATTTTTTCTGAATTCTGTAATCAACCATAGTGTTCGGATACTTTTTGAGCGACTGTACAATATTAACAATTAACTCACACTCACTTGAAAATGTCCGTGATTTTCTTTCGTTTCTTTGAACTTAACATTTTTTTACCTGCAAAGCCTTGCCATTTTTTAATAAGCATCACATCAATCGCAGATGAGGCCTTTTGTTGTTCAATGTATCTTACTGCAACATCAAAAGCTTCTTTTCCTTCAATATGGCTAACTTTCCCTTCTTTCTCTTCCTCTTCATTCTCCGCTTCTTCTTCGTTCCCTTCTTCCTCTTCCTCTTCATTCTCCGCTTCTTCTTCGTTCCCTTCTTCCTCTTCCTCTTCATTCTCCGCTTCTTCTTCGTTCCCTTCTTCCTCTTCCTCTTCATTCTCCGCTTCTTCTTCGTTCCCTTCTTTCTCTTCCTCTTCATTCTCCGCTTCTTCTTCGTTCCCTTCTTCCTCTTCCTCTTCATTCTCCGCTTCTTCTTCGTTCCCTTCTTGGCAGACTGCATTGATAATTTCGTCATCATTCAGTATTTCATTTTCCAACTGTTTATCACCTTTTAACCATTTTTCAATGTCATCTTCTTCAAGTGCGTTACATCCAGGCAACGATTTAAAGTCATTAACCCTTTCACGACTAAGGGAAACATTTTTCCCATTTTAAAATTGGTGATTGTCGTATTTAATTATAACCTTATCTGCATTTTTTATACAGAATGTCAAAATAGAACGTATGCCGAACGCAATTACGTAAACGGGAACGTTTAGAAAACAAAAACAGAACTGTCAGGACGCATAATATATGTACTATGTGCAATGTCCATCTTTGCCTCACTACCAAAAGAAATTGCTTCGCAGAATATCATAATTAGCACATCATTTTGTATAGTAATTTTATTTCATAATTTTGTATTATTTTAGTTAACATTTTGTTCTAATAAACCAATAAATAAAAGACATTGCATAATAAACCTAACTATAATTTGTGTTACCTTTATAGTCCATTGGGAAAAATATTTCCCATAAAATTCCAAAAAAACTACACATTGTTATGCATTTTTCTTATGATTTTTATTTATTTTACGTCTAAACAAACTAAAATAAACAGTTACATACTAATATTTACTCTTAGAAACCTTATGGTCCTGAAAGGGTTAAGCAGCGAAATATTGTCATTATCCGTCATATCTTCGGCAGACGCAGTCTCATTCGATACTTTCGTGTTGTCGTCTTTGGTACTTTCTACAAAGTTTTCCATTTCGGGCCAAAGTTTTCTCCATGACTTCATAAACGTTGTACGAGGCATTTCTTCAAAAGCTCTTGCCAACATGTAGATCACATTCTTCATATTTATTGTTTACAAAGCATTTAAAAGTCCTATTCCGTCATTTTCGATTCGCTGTAGAATTTCTGAAAGAATATTTCTCTGTATTGTCTTTTTAAACTTACAAGCACGCCTTGAACCATTGTTTGCACTAAAGATGTTACATTAGGTGGCAAAAACATGGCTTTTATGTTGTCATAAATGAATTCGCTTGGGTGTGTTGGAGCATTGTCGAGTAGGTGTAAGGCCTTTACAGGCATTTTAAGACTTGTCAAAAATGGTAGACTACCAAATATGTCAAAGTTCAGAAGTAAAAAGTGGTTTTTTACTTCTGAAACAAATACGAGTCTATCCAAGCAGACTTTTGAGCTTTGTAGTAAACTGGCAGAGCAGTTATATTTAAATGCTTGAATGCTCGGGTTTTGTTGATTTCCCAATTACAAAAAGAGGAAGTTTGTGCGTACCTGCAGCATTTGTACACACAGCGACAGTGATTTTTCCTTTGTTTGCTTTAAATCCTGATGCTGAGGTTTCTTGCGCTGTCACAAACGTTTTCGTTGGAAGAAGTTTAAAATTTAACCCAGTCTCATCTACATTGTAAATTTCTTCTGCGCATAGGCCTTCTTCTTCAATAAGCACTAAACGTTTTTCTGAAAATTCGTTTGCTGCTACAGGATCAGCTGACAATGTAAATAATAGAAATGTATCACTGAATTGGCTCATTTGGTGTTTTATTTAATAACTTTTATTCCAATCATTTATAGAAGAGTTAAATGTGCATTTTAAAGTTATTTCAATATATATGAATTAAATTAATAATTCCTTCTGTTCATTTTTTTTACTTTTTTTATATTTTTTTCTTCAACTTTAGGAGTTTTAAATATTTCCTTATTTGAATTGACACATATGATTTCATTAAATCACTCAGGCTAATTTTATTCAAATTTTAAATTTTTTCTCACTTTAAGAGCTTTATGCATTTCTGCCTTTGGTTCGGTTACGAATTATAATTGGCCTTGGTATATATATAAATTAATTTAATTTCTCCTAATTTCATATAATTTTATATAATTTTTCCGCTCATTTTTTGGAGATTTATATATTTTTTCAGTTGGTTAATACATATGAATGAATGAATTGATTTAATCCTATTTTTCGTAATTCTCAATATGCTTTCTTCACCTTCTAAGAAATTTATGCATTTCTTCAATTGGTTTAGTATATATAGTTTAATTAATTAACTCCTAAATATTGTGTAATTTTTTATATACCCCAACTTACCTTTAGAAATTTTATGTATTTCTTCAATGAGATTTTGCATATATATTTATAAATTAATCACTCATTTTGCTAGTTTTATGTACAGTCGCTCAAAATGTATCCGAATACTATGGGTGATTACAGAATTCAGAAAAAATATCTGGCAAAGATTTTTTTAGAAATTAGTGATCTGGCAACCTTCGTTTCACGCCACACGAAGGTTGCCAGATCACTAATTTCTAAAAAAATCAACCGTAGTGTTCGGATACTTTTTTTGACCGACTGTAGGTGGTCATATTATTTTGATACTAGATCGTGTGGGCTCACTCACGGAAAATTGAGCGTGTGCAGTTACCGTTCACAGCAAACTGGAGCGTGTGCAGTAACTGCACACGCTCCAGTTTGCTGTGAACGGTAACTGGAGCGTGTACAGTTGCTGTACACGCTCCAGATATTTTTCCTGAATTCTGTAATCACGTAACACGAAGGTTGCCAGATCACTAATTTCTAAAAAAAATCATTGCCAGATATTTTTTCTGAATTCCGTAATCAACCATGGTGTTCGGATACTTTTTTGAGCGACTGTGTTTCCTTTCCACATGTAGTTGTCAATCGCGCTGAATATTTTTTATGTAAATTTTTATATAAAAATTATATAAACTTGCAATATTTGATAATTTCCCCAATGTTGCAAAATTTGGTTTGTTTGTAATCGTGAAAAATACACTAGAGATAAATTGAAAATCTCACTGAAATCTTTCAAATCCTTCATTTGCAACAACATTATTTTAAATTGTTTAAAGAGTTATGGAGCTTGAAGCATTTTAAAAGCAGCATCGTTGATCGTATAAACTTCCTTCGAAAGCCCACTGAAACACGAATCATAATTGTTACAACAAACCGCTTACTAACATGCAAATTTAGAAAATGGTGCAATGATTCTTTCAATTAATTTTCAAAATGTCTCCATGTTCCCAACTTAATACTTTCGTATTACCGTGTCTGGGAGAGACATACCCTGTGCACGTTAAAGAACACTCTGGATGGCCTTGACGGGAGGCTACCATCTGTCTCCCAACAGCTGTTCCAGTGGGTCCCCTCCCCCAACCTTCTCTGAGCCTTCGGGGTCCATGTGACCTGGCCATTTAGCCCATGGTGTGCAAAAAAGTACCGCTCAGAGGTAAAACAACCCAACCCAACTTTCGTATTACAAAAGATTGCAGTCATTATCATTTTTCATCAATTGACATCATTTCCTAAGAAGCTTATTTTCAGAATTAAGGAGCTCTTAATGTAACTTTTATTTAAATAATACCGAAGTTACTGGACATTATTTTGCAATACACATAGTTAAAAGGAAAAGAAAATAATCTCAAAAAATCTTTTTTTCTCTTCTGAGAGCATGAATAGTTCTCAGACAGGCTTCTTCAGCTTCTTACCAATTCTCCTTCAACATCCTCTGCTATTGGCTCAGATATTCTGCGTAAAAAAGTCCCAAATGCAGTGGGGATATGAAATGCCTGTCGATATCAGTAGCCAGTGGGATTAGGCGAAGCATTTGTGTAGCGGCCGAGGAAAATGTTCCCTGAGTTAGTTTGTGAACCAACTAGGCCTCTTAAAAAAGTTTCTTTCTTTCCATTCAGATGTAATCGTGCCAGACTCAAAAGAAGAAAGGAATATAAGAAAAAATAAATAAAAGAAGGGAAATCAAAAAAAACAGAATGATGATTCTTTTTTTTTTTTTTCAAAATTTCCTTCTTTTATATCGGAAGATACTGAAAGCTGCTTAACTTACTTGGAATTTTTCGGTTCACTACTATTCCAGGAGCATATCTCGTATTGAAAAAAAAGCATGGATCAAATGTAAAAAAATTATAGAACCCTAGTAAACTGACTCTCAGGGTTTTTCCACAGAAATCATTTTGAAAAAACTAGTCAAAGTAGAAGAAAATATATTTCCAAAGTTTCAAATGATGGTTACATTACGCAAAAAACTTGCATTGCTAAGAATTTGAGTATTTTTCACTTCTCTGTTGGAAGTTGGTAGTAAAAAAGTTATTTCCTACATACATTGGATTGAATTGGATTGTTTTACCTCTGAGCGGCACTTTTTTGCACACCATGGGCTAAATGGCCAGGTCACATGGACCCCGAAGGCTCAGAGAAGGTTGGGGGAGGGGACCCACTGGAACAGCTGTTGGAAGACAGATGGTAGCCTCCCGTCAAGGCCATCCAGCGTGTTCTTTAACGTGCACAGGGTATGGCTCTCCCGCACACGGGACCACGGCTTAACGTCCCATCCGACGGACGGCGGCCTTTCCAATCCCATCGGTGTCCCCTACTGACCGTGGGCAGGGCGGGAAATTTTGCGGAGATAAATCTCAACGCTGACCCAGCTGCGACTCGTTTTAATGCAAATCGAAGCAACTGCTGGTAAACGACGGTGCATGTGAAGGTCATGAAACGGTATAAATAACACCTGATACTGAGCTCTGTTAATCAGTTGGGTTGGGTTGTTTTACCTCTGAGCGGCACTTTTTTGCACACCATGGTCTAAATAACCAGGTCACATGGACCCCGAAGGCTCAGAGAAGGTTGGGGGAGGGGACCCACTGGAACAGCTGTTGGGAGACAGATGGTAGCCTCCCGTCAAGGCCATCCAGAGTGCTCTTTAACGTGCACAGGGTATGGCTCTCCCGCACACGGGGCCACGGCTTAATGTCCCATCCTGACAGACGGCGGCCTTTCCAAGCCCATCGGTGTCCCCTACTGACCGTGGGCAGGACGGGGAATTTTGCGGAATAAATCTCAACGCTGACCCAGCTGGGACTCGAACCTGGGAACTATAGATTACGAACCTGGCGCGCTACCGACTGAGCCACCCCCGCCCCCTGTTAATCAGTGTTATTCCTGTTCTTCAGATTGAAAAGGCAGCGGACTTCAGTGAGTTTCACAAAGGCCAAATTGTAATGGCCAGACGACTGGGTCAGAGCATTTCCGAGACGACAAGTCTTGAGGAGTGCTCACGTTTAGCGTGGTTAGTACCTTCAAAAAGTGGCTCGAGGAGGGAAGAAACACGAACCTCCGACAAGGTGTGGACCGACCATGGCTCATCGATGCTAGCGATGAGCGAATGATATCCCGTATAGTGCGAACCAATAGAAGGGATACTGTGGCGCAACTCGCCCCTAATTTGAATGCTGGTGACGGGAGTAATGTGTCACAACACACAGTACATTGGTGGGGCTTGGGGTGGGTTTTTTTACCTCTGAGCGGCACTTTTTTGCACACTATGGGCTAAATGGCCAGGTCACATGGACGCCGAAGGCTCAGAGAAGGTTGGGGGAGGGACCCACTGGAACAGCTGTTGGGAGACATATGGTAGCCTCCCGTCAAGGCCATCCAGCGTGTTCTTTAACGTGCACAGGGTATGGCTCTCCCGCACACGGGGCCACGGCTTAACGTCCCATCCGACGGACGGCGGCCTTTCCAAGTCCATCGGTGTCCGCTACTGACCGTGGGCAGGGCGGGGAATTTTGCGGAGATTAATCTAAACGCTGACCCAGCTGGGACTCGAACCTGGGAAGTACAGATTACGAGCCTGGCGCGCTACCGACTGAGCCACCCCCGCACCCATTGGTGGGGCTTCGTAGCCGCAAGCCGCTCTGAGTGCCCATGCTAACCTCGGTTTACTGTCGAAAGCGCCTGAAATGGTCTTGTAAATATCAAAACTGGACCTTGAATGATTGGAAGAAGGTTATTTGGTCCGATGAATCTCATATCCTGCTGCCCTATGTGGACGGCGGATACGTGTGCGTCGTTTACCTAGGGAAGTGTTGACACCAGGATTCACCGTGGAACGAAAGCAAGCCGGTAGAGAAAGTACAATGCTATAGAGACAATGTTCTGCTGGGAAATTCTGGGTCCAGTCATTCATGTGCAGGAAACTATGACGTCTACCACCTACCTAAACATCATTGCAGATCAGATACACTCTTTCATGGCAACGAGGGGCGGGGGTGGCTCAGTCGGTAGCGCGCCAGACTCGTAATCTGTAGTTCCCAGGTTCGAGTCCCAGCTGGGTCAGCGTTCAGATTTATCTCCGCAAAAATTCCCCGCCCTGCCCACGGTCAGTAGGGGACACCGATGGGATTGGAAAGGCCGCCGTCCGTCGGATGGGACGTTAAGCCGTGACCCCGCGTGCGGGAGAGCCATACCCTGTGCACGTTAAAGAACACGCTGGATGGCCTTGACGGGAGGCTACCATCTGTCTCCCAACAGCTGTTCCAGTGGGTCCCCTCCCCCAACCTTCTCTGAGCCTTTGGGGTCCATGTGACCTGGTCATTTAGCCCATGGTGTGCAAAAAAGTGCAGCTCAGAGGTAAAACAACCCAACTCATGGCAACAATATTCTCTTCTTTCCGTGCCTTTTTTCAGCAGGATAATGTGCCATGCCACACTGCCATGATTGTCCGAAAATGGTTCGCAGAACATGAGGAAGACTTCCAGGCAGTACCCTGGCCTCCACATTCCCAAGACATCAATCGAATCGAGAATCTGTGGTTTGTGCTGGAACAGCATATCCGATCTGCGGCGACTGAATCACGTAACATACAAGAGTTAAAGGATCTGCTGCTAACGTGTTGGCACCAGATACCACAAGACACCTTTAGAAATCTTGTAGCGTCTATGCCTCGCCGAGTAAGAGCTGTTTTGACTGCACGTGGAGGACCAACATCATATTAGACAGATGGTCATAATGTTTTGGCTCTTCGGTGTATTGCTTTTCCCTCTGACATTTTATCGGTTTGTAGATTTGACAAAAACTTCTTCCATCGTATCTTTCGAATGCGATGGACAAATTTAATGATTTATCTGCAAAATGAAAGCTCGTGTCGCGGGGAGTGTCATAGGGTATAAAAAATTGACCCCCTCATACTTTCTTCCCCCCTATAAAAGGGGAAATATGAAAACTATTCTTCCGTTACATCTGGGGCAGGGGTGGCTCAGTCGGTAGCGCGCCAGGCTCGTAATCTATAGTTCCCAGGTTCGAGTCCCAGCTGTGTCACCGTTGAGATTTTTCTCCGGAAAATTCCCCGCCCTGCCCACGGTCAGTAGGGGACACCGATGGGCTTGGAAAGGCCACCGTCCGTCGGATAGGACGTTAAGCCGTGGCCCCGTGTGCGGGAGAGCCATACTCTGTGCACGTTAAAGAACACGCTGGATGGCCTTGACGGGAGGCTACAATCTGTCTCCCAACAGCCGTTCCAGTGGGTCCCCTCCCCAAACCTTCTCTGAGCCTTCGGGGTCCATGTGACCTGGCCATTTAGCCATTGGTGTGCAAAAAAGTGCCGCTCAGAGGTAAAACAACCCAACCCAACTCAACAGCTGTTCCAGTGGGTCCCCTCCCCCAACCTTCTCTGAGACTTCGGAATCCTTGTGACCTGGCCATTTAGCCCAGTGACTGACCATTAGCCAGTGCAAAAAAAGTGTCGCTCAGAGGAAAAACAACCCATCTATCGTTTTTTTTCCCCCGTTTCGAAAATTAAATTAATATTTTCGAAAATTCGAAAATATTTAACGAATATATTTATTATTATTTACGAAGGTATGTGAAGAATGTGAAGAAATTTTGGAATGTGAGATGAAGATTCCATTGGCAAAAATGAGTTGGTTCCTGATGCCCAGGGTGGGTTCGAAATACAACTTTTCCTTTTTTTAACCCGGTCGTAAGAAATGTTTTGGGGTGGGGGTGGCTCAGTCGGTAGCGCGCCAGGCTCGTAATCTGTAGTTCCCAGGTTCGAGTCCCAGCTGGGTCAACATTGAGATTTTTCTCCGCAAAATTCCCCGCCTTGCCCACGGTCAGTAGGGGACACCGATGGGCTTGGAAACGCCGCCGTCCGTCGGATGGGACGTTAAGCCGTGGCCTCGTGTGCGGGAGAGCCATACCCTGTGCACGTTAAAGAACACGCTGGATGGCCTTGACGGGAGGCTACCATCTGTCTCCCAACAGCAGTCCCAGTGGGTCCCCTCCCCCAACCTTCTCTGAGCCTTCGGGGTCGTTGTGACCTGGCCAATTAGCCCACGGTGTGCAGGAAACTGCCGCTCAGAAGTAAAACCACCCAGCCCATAGTAATTATACTGGGACACCAAGTTCAACAGTTACGTTATTCAAAATGTTACATATGCAGGAATGTACAGAGTCAAAAATCAAAGTACTCGTACAATTATGTGCCGTTCTTATACTTATAACGTTGAAAATCATGCACACCCTTTTTAAAAGCAGATTATTTATGTATTGAAACAACTGATAAACATCCTTATGTATGAAACGGTTGAAATTACATTCTATAAATACCCATTATGACAACTGCAGAAAATAATCCCTTACCAAGACAACTGCAGACATCTCATTAAATTGAATGAAAGATGCAAAACAAGGGAGTTTTTTCTAATAATCTTCTTAATGATATCAAATCAGAATATGCAGAATGCTTCAGAATTAATGACTACATAGTTATTCAAAGCTAAAATTAAATTACATACTTAACTTTAACAAAATTAAATACTCAAGCTTATAAAGACATTAGCTGACCACACATTACTAAGCAGCTCCTACACATTCTGATTTTAATTTTTAAATTTCGTGCATATTCATAATTCCTCTTTAACTGAACTTTGTTTGGCCCAAGGTTCAAGGATTTTCTCCTTGTATTATTTTTCTTCTTGAACCTTGCGGAGAGAAAGGTTGGGTTGTTATACCTCTGAGCGGCACTTTTTTGCACACTATGGGCTAAATGGCCAGGTCACATGGACCCCGAAGGCTCAGAGAAGGTTGGGGGAGGGGACCCAGTGGAACAGCTGTTGGGAGACAGATAGTAGCCTCCCGTCAAGGCCACCCAGCGTGTTCTTTAACGTGCACAGGGTATGTCTCTCCCCGTACACGAGGCCACGGCTTAACGTCCCATCCGACGGACGGCGACCTTTCCAAGCCCATCGGTGTCCCCAACTGAGCGTGGGCAGGGCGGGGAATTTTTGCGGAGATAAAGCTCAACGCTGACCCAGCTGGGACTCGAACCTGGGAACTACAGATTACGAGCCTGGCGCGCTAACCGACTGAGCCACCCCCGCCCCTAGAGAGAAAGATTAATACCCTGTTCATCAAAATTAATCGCGGAACGTTAAAATGCGCATGTCTCGAAAGATCTTTTTACGAATTCAAACAAATTTCATAGGAATTTTCGTAGATAATGTTTTGATAAATCATAAAAAGTTGCGCCAAAATAATTTATATATACCTTAAAAAAATAAAATAATAGCGGAAACGGTGTGCTGGGGGAGGGAGGTAATGTGTGAGGTTGGAATAGAAAATATATATATAAATATCTGTTTCTGAGATGGGCGCGGATGGCTCAGTGAGTAGCGCGCCAGCCTCGTAATCTTCACTTCCCAGGTTCTGGTCCCACCTGGAGGGATGGCTCAGTCGGTAGCGCGCCAGGCTCGTAATCTGCAGTTCCCAGGTTCGAGTCCCAGCTGGATCAGCGTTGAGATTTATCTCCGCAAAACTCCTCGCCCTGCCCACGGTCAGTAGGGGACACGGATGGGCTTGGAAAGGCCGCCGTTCGTCGGATGGGACGTTAAGCCGTGGCCCCTTGTGCGCGAGAACCATACCCTGTGCACGTTAAAGAACACGCTGGTTGGCCTTGACGGGAGGCTACCATCTGTCTCCCAACAGCTGTTCCAGTGGCCTCCTCCAACCTCTCTGAGCCTTCGGGGTTCATGTGACCTGGCCATTTAGCCCATGGTGTGCAAAAAAGTGCCGCTCAGAGGTAAAACAACCCAACCCAACTGGTCCCACCTGGGCCACCATTGAGATTTATCACCATAAACCTCCCTGCCCTTAGTCAGTAGGGGACCCCGATGGGCTTGGAAAGACTTCCGTCCGTCGGACGGATCGTTAAGCCGTTGCCCCGTGTGCGGGAGAGCCATTCCCTCTGCACGTTAGAGAACACGCTGGATGGCTTTGATCGGAGGCTACCATCTATCTCCCAAGAGCTATCCAGTGGGTCCCCTCTCCCCAAGCTTCTCTGAGCGTCCGAGGTCCTTGTGACCTGACTATTTAGTCCATTATGCGTAAAAAAGTGTCGCTCAGAGGTAAAACAACCCAATCCTGTTTCTGAGATCCATTGGGCGCTTATGTTCCTGGAGCTTCTGCCCACTTGTTGATTTCAGAAACGAGGTACGTCTATTCCAATGATACCCTCCTCAATCCACAGGACATGACGTCTTCTGGAGTGTTAGAAGGTAAGAACTGTCATATCGATGTTATGTTTCTGAAATCATATTTCTTTCTTTCCTTGTAGCTCTCTGAGTACTGGCGACTGATGGCTCATGGGCCAGCAGCAGTCCGCACACTCCTACTCTGAGAAATACTGCCCTAGGGCATCCCATAGCCATTCTATCTGGTTGATATCCCTAGAGCAGGGGTGGGCAATTGTTTTCGTATCTACACTGCGCATGCGTATTGACGTGGCCGTCCTAGTGGAAAATACGAGACGAATCTTCGGTCGCGCACGGGAAGGAAATCTCGGTTCAAGGCGGATTTTTCTGACTATCTTGGCGGGCCACAAAAAACTCTTATCGGGCCGAATGTGGCCCGCGGGCCGCTATTTGCCCACCCCTGCCCTAGAGAATGCAAGTCACTCCATTCTTTGCCGATCCTCTTTTTCAAGACGTTGATTGGTCAGTCTTGCTCTTCGTAGATGGGTCTTATCATCCATCAGGAAGAAATCGTCACCTACTGCACCAGCCTAGGGCTTCACATAGGGATAATGGATCTCATCCCGGTATCTCAGAGCATTCGCCTCCATCAAAATACGGTCACTCAATGAAAACCCGGTCCACACAATCAGATCTCCACCAGCAAATGGGATTGGTTAGGGTTCCGATCTACTTACTGATCAATACACGTCTGCTGTTCAGTTCTAGAGATAAATCTAGACTTTTCCGTGAACAGAACGTGACTTCATTGTCCTTGGGCCCAGGGCCACGTGATCGTTACACCATTTAGAGCGGGACTGCCTGATTTTCGTAGGGGCGGGGGTGGCTCAGTCGGTAGCGCGCCAGGCTCGTAATCTGTAGTTCCCAGGTTCGAGTCCCAGCTGGGTCAGCGTTGAGATTTATCTCCGCAAAATTCCCCGCCCTGCGCACGGTCAGTAGGGGACACCGATGGGCTTGGAAAGGCCGCCGTCCGTCGGATGGGACATTAAGCCGTGGCCCGTGTGCGGGAAAGCCATACCCTGTGCACGTTAAAGAACACGCTGGATGGCCTTGACGGGAGGCTACCATCTGTCTCCCAACAGCTGTTCCAGTGGGTCCCCTCCCCCAACCTTCTCTGAGCCTTCGGGGTCCATGTAACCTGCCATTTAGCCCATGGTGTGCAAAAAAGTGCCGCTCAGAGGTAAAACAACCCAACCCAACCCTGATTTTCGCGCTTTAAGGAACATAGACAGGTAGCATAGATTCTGGCCTTGCTGACCCTTCTGATCGCAGTTCAGATACCTGCAATGAGAGAACGTAATGTTTGAATGCAGAGATGGTTCTGCTGTTCCGTAGGGACACGAGTCCAATGTAACGATCTCGCGGGGATTTTTTAACCTTAGATCTCCTGAACTGGTCTGCTGAAGCAATTGACCATTCAATACTGATAACGAAGAGCTTCAATTTAAAATGAGTTGGGTGGTTTTACCTCTGAGCGGCACTTTTTTGCACACCATGGGCTAAATGGCCAGGTCACATGGACCCCGAAGACTCAGAGAAGGTTGGGGGTGGGGACCCACAGTTTCGGACCATCTGTCTCCCAACAGCCAGATGCTGTTGGGAGACAGATGGTAGCCTCCCGTCAAGGCCATCCAGCGTGTTCTTTAACGTGCACAGGGTATGGCTCTCCCGCACACGGGACCACGGCTTAACGTCCCTTCCGACGGACGGCGGCCTTTCCAAGCCCATCGGTGTCCCCTACTGACCGTAGGCAGGGCGGGGAATTTTTGCGGAGATAAATCTCAAAGCTCACTCAGCTGGGACTCGAACCTGGGAACTACAGATTACAAGACTGGCGCGCTACCGACTGAGCCACCCCCGCCCCAATTTAAAATGATCGAGTGTCTATGAAAGAAGTGTTACTTTTACATATTCCTTGATGTTACACGGGATTCATAAGTTGATTTTTCAAAACTACACATTGATACATTATATTTCCGAAGCACATTAGAGATATCTTATTTTTCGCAAATTGGTTCTGTCAAATAAGGATTGAAAAAGAGTGATGGTCTTGAAGAGACCAAGAAGCACGAGGTGACTGATTTCTTGTATATATTTAAACTGAATGGGAAAATTATTTTATATACGCCTACCTAATAATCTCTTGCTTCACACCTTTTGCCCTCACAACAGCAGCCAGACGTCTTGGTAAGGACTCAATGAGGTGTTGAAAACAAGAAGGTGTTATTGCCGCCCATGAAGCGAGGATCGCCTGTAGTAGGAGCATCCACAGTTGCAGGTGCGAGTAGCGAGCTCGAATAGATCTTTTCAATTCGTCCCACAAATTCTTAATGGGGTTGAGGTCCGACGATCGAGTGTGGTACACTCACTTGAATGCTCCTGGGTTGGGTTGAGTTGTTTTGCCTCTGAGCGGCACTTTTTTGCAGACCATCGGCTAAATAGCCAGGTCACATGGACCCCGAAAGTTAAGAGAAGGTTTGGGGAGGCGATCCACTGGAACGGATGTTGGAAGACAGATGGTAGCCTCCCGTCAAGGCCATCCAGCGTGTTCTTTAACGTGCACAAGGTATGGCTCTCCCGCACACGGGGTAATCTGTAGTTCCCAGGTTCGAGTCCCAGCTGGGTCAGCGTTGAGATTTATCTCCGCAAAATTCCCCGCCCTGCCCACGGTCAGTAGGGGACACCGATGGGCTTGGAAAGGTCGCCGTCCGTCGGATGGGACGTTAAGTCGTGGCCCCATGTGCAGGAGAGACATACCCTGTGCATGTTAAAGAACACGCTGGATGGCCTTGACGGGAGGCTACCATCTGTCTCCCAACAGCTGTTCCAGTGGGTCCCCTCCCCCAACCTTCTCTGAGCCTTCGGGGTCCATGTGACCTGGCCATTTAGCCCATGGTGTGCAAAAAAGTGCCGCTCAGAGGTAAAACAACCCAAAACAACCCAACCCGCACACGGAGCCAAGGCTTAACGTCCCATCCGACGGACGGCGGTCTTTTCAAGCCCATCAGTGTCCCCTACTGACCGTGGGCAGGGATAGGAGTTTGCGGAGATAAATCTCAACGCTGACTCAGAACCTGGGAACTACAGATTACGAGTCTGGCGCGCTACCGACTGAGCCACCCCACTCTGTGTGTGTCTATGGCAGCCATAGCTCATCGGGAAATTAACTTCTAGAGGTTTTAAATTTTCAGAGAATGTTACTTGTTGTGGTCCGGATTGCATTCCCCAGTTTCAAGTCGAACGTCCAAAAGGGAGGCTTGCTAGAAGAAAAAATATTGACCATGCTATTCCTACGGGAAAAGAGAATCGCTGTAAAATTTATTGTTGCCACTTACTGCTCCCTCGGTAGCGCGCCAGGCTCCTAATCTGTAGTTCGCAGGTTCGAGTCCCAGCTGGGTCAGCGTTGAGATTTATCTCCGCAAAATTCTCCGCCCTGCCCACGGTCAGTAGGGGACACCGATGGGCTTGGAAATGCCGCCGTCCGTCGGATGGGACGTTAAGCCGTGGCCCCGTGTGCGGGAGAGACATACCCTGTGCACGTTAAAGAACACGCTGGATGGCCTTGACGGGAGGCTACCATCTGTCTCCCAACAGCTGTTCCAGTGGGTCCCCTCCCTCAATCTTCTCTGAGACTTAGGGGTCCTTGTGACCTGGCAATTTAGCCCATGGTGTGCAAAATAGTGCCGCTCAGAGGTAAAACAACCCAACGTTAAAGAACACGCTGGATGGCCTTGACAGGAGACTACCATCTGTCTCCCAACAGCTGTTCCAATGGGTCCCTTCCCCCAACCTTCTCTGAGCCTTCGGGATCCATGTGACCTGGCCATTTAGCCCATGGTGTGCAAAAAAAGTGCCGCTCAGAGGTAAAACAACCCAACGTTAAAGAACACGCTGGATGGCTTTGACGGGAGGCTACCATCTGTCTCCCAACAGCTGTTCCAATGGGTCCCTTCCCCCAACCTTCTCTGAGCCTTCGGGGTCCATGTGACCTGGCCATTTAGCCCATGGTGTGCAAAAAAGTGCCGCTCAGAGGTAAAACAAACCAACCCAACTGCTCCCTAACTGTGAAAGTAAGGAGTTAAAATTTTATTTAAATAGCATTGTAGCTTGGGACCTGATGTTCTAACCCAACACGGGGTCAGGCAAGAGAAACCCGTCTACGAAATTTGGGACCTTTTGGTGCAGTACGTCGGGAATAAGAGAATGCGAAAATCCGACGAAATGAATATTTCTATCATTTGCCGCGGGCTCTGAGAGCGCGCGACGAGTCAGCAATGAGCTTGGGGTTGCAACACCGGAAATTTTTCGTGTTCAAACTGCGATAAAATATTGGAGGGGGGGGGGGATATTCAGGAAACTAATCGTTAGTGCAGGAAACAACAGAATATGCATATTAAAAGTGAGACATGAGCTGTTACAATATGTGTAGAAACGAAGCCACGGGCCAAAAGGAAACGTGATTTTTAAATCAATCACCGGGGCACACGGCGAGACTGCGCAGGAAATTTAAATCACGGGAGCCATAGTTCAGCAATATCTGTCGTAATGGAAATAAAAAACTCGATAGCTTAAGCAGAAACTAAGCCACGGGCTATGAGAGCGCTCGCTGACGTCAATAACGATTCAAACAAATAACGGACAAAATGTCTTCCTGTTGAAATTCTGTGCTAATACGTCGGAGGGGAGGGACGGAGGCTAGTATCAAATATACGACTGAACAACATGTAGAAAGTTCCGAAATGCAGCGATGTTGTGATACACCGAGGAGCCAAATTATTATGACCAGCGCATCTTTATGCAAATCAAACAACTGCAGGGTTGGGTTGTTTTACCGCTGAGCGGCACTTTTTTGCACACCATGGGCTAAATGGCCAGGTCACATGGACCCCGAAAGCTCAGAGAAGGTTGGGGGAGGGGACCCGCTGGAACAGCTGTTGGGAGACAGATGGTAGCCCCCCGTCAAGGCCATCAAGCGTGTTCTTTAACGGCACAGGGTACGTCTCTCCCGCACGCGGGGTCACGGCTTAACGTCCCATCCGACGGACGGCGGCCTTTCCAAGCCCATCGGTGTTCCCTACTGACCGTGGGCAAGGCGGGGAATTTTGCGGAGATAAATCTCAACGCTGACCCAGCTGGGACTCGAACCTGGGAACTACAGATTACGAGCCTGGCGCGCTACCGACTGAGCCACCCCCGCTCCCAGCAACTGCAAGTAAACGACGGTGCATGTGAAGGACATGAACGGTATAAATAACACCTGATACTGAGCTCTGTTAATCAGTATCAGGTGTTATTTAATTATTCTTGTCCTCCAGATGGGAAAGGCAGCGGACTTTAGTGAGTTTGACAAAGGCCAAATTGTAATGGCCAGACGACTGGGTCAGAGCATTTCCGAGACGGCAAAACTTGTGGGGTGCTCACGGTCAGTCGTGGTTAGTACCTTCAAAAAGTGGTCTGAGGAGGGAAAAACCACAAATTGCCAGCAAGGTGTGGACCGACCAAGTCTCATCGATGCTAGAGATGAGCGAAGGTATCCCGTATGGTACTAGTCACCAGATGGGATACTGTGGCGAACCTTGCCGTAATTTAAATGCTGGTGACGGGAGTAATGTGTCACAACACACAATATATCGAACCCTGCTGAAAATGGGGGTGCGTAGCCGCTGGATGCTCCGAGTGCCTACGCTAACCTCGATTCATCGTCGAAAGCACCTACAATGGGCACGCGAACATCAAAACTGGACCATGAATGATTCGAAGAAGGTCGTCTGGTCCGATGAATCTCGCTTCCTGTTACACAATGTGGATGGCTGCTATGTGTGTGTCGTTCACCTGGGGAAGTGTTGGCACCAGGATGCACCTTGGGACAAAAACAAGCCGGTGGAGGCAGTATATGTACAATGTTCTGTTGGGCAACCCTAGGTCTAGTCATTCATGTACAGTAAACTATGACATCTACCACCTACCTAAACATCATTGCAGACCACGTACAGTCGCTCAAAAAAGTATCCGAACGATATGGTTGATTACAGAATTCAGAAAAAATATCTAGCAACGATTATTTTAGAAATTAGTGATCTGGCAACCTTCGTGTCACGTGACACGAAGGTTGCCAGATCACTAATTTCTAAAAAAATCGTTGCCAGATATTTTTTCTGAATTCTGTAATCAACCGTAGTGTTCGAATACTTTTTTGAGCGACTGTACATCCATCCATGGCAACGGTATCTCCATGCCTTCTTTCAGCAGGATAATGTGCCATGCCACACTGCCCGGATTGTTCGAGAGTGGTTCGTGGAACATGAGGAAGACTTCCAGCCATTGCCCTGGCCCCCAAATTCGCCAGACATCAATCCAATCGAGCATCTGTGGTTTGTGTTGGAATAGCATATCCGGTCTGCGGCGACTCAACCACGTAACTTACAAGAGTTAAAAGATCTGCTGCTAACGTGTTGGTACCAGTTACCACAAGACACCTTTAGAAATCTTGAAGCGTCCATGCCTCACCTGGGTAAGAGCTGTTTCTGGTAGCACATGGAGGACCAACAATATATTAGGCACTTGGTCATAATATTTTGGTTCTTCGGTGTATTTTATCAGTATTGTATTCTTGTGGCCTGCAGGTTGTTATTTGGGTTGTTTTACCTCTGAGTGGCACTTTTTTGCACACCATGGACTAAATGGCCAGGTCACATGAACCCCGAAGGCTCAGAGAAGGTTGGGGGAGGGGACCCACTGGAACAGCTGTTGGGAGACAGATGGTAGCCTCTCGTCAAGGCCATCCAGCGTGTTCTTTAACATGCACAGGGTATGGCTCTCTCCCGCACACGGGGCCACGGCTTAACGTCCCATCCGACGGACGGCGGCCTTTCCAAGCCCATCGGTGTCCCCTACTGACCGTGGGCAGGGCGGGGAATTTTGCGGAGATAAATCTCAACGCTGACCCAGCTGGGACTCGAACCTGGGAACTACAGATTACGAGCCTGGCGCGCTACCGACTGAGCCACCCCCGCCCCTGGCCTGCAGGGATATTTGATTTAGACAATTAGAAAATATTTTCTGTAAGCTAGTTTGATAGCAGTAGTATTCCAAAAGCATCAAAATTAAAATATGTGCATTAATATATAAAATGTATAGTCAGTTCATGCAAAGAATCATTAGTATGTAATTTCTGTCTGTCACGAATTAACTGCTAAAATTTTGTTTCAAATTCTCAGGGGATAATAGCTGTTGAAATGTCTTCGTGCGATTTTTACATCAGTTTTCATAGACAGAATTCTGTTCATTCCAATAACTTACCATATAATCAGTAGCTTTGACTAACTATATCACTATTGTTTCAGCTGAATAGTTCAGCACTTTTGAACGTGATGTATGTTCAGTTACTTGTTTAATACAATACTAAGCATATTCAGGACCTAAATAAACAAGTCTACAAGGCAGACTTGTTATTACACAGAGTCTGGACAATGTCTGTTCTGTAACTAATATTGTCCTTGTTTTCAGAGTGATAAATCAAACACTACAGTTGTTGACATTAACAGTTTGTTTACTATATGACTATACTACTCCAGACACTTAATTTGCTATTCTCAATTCGAGTTCCAAATGTGGCAGCATTAATATTTATTCGCACTAACTCCATTCTGCTCAAGGATAAAATATGTAAAATTAACCGAAAAATAAACTAAAAGTGCGCAACTTCTACAATAACATTGGGCAACAAATTTTCATAAAAATCATGCCTCTGAGATAAAAGTAACCATTTCTTAAAGATTTCAAGGTGCTGAACATGAATAATAATAATAAATACCCCCTCAAGCAGCTGCTTGCCACAGAGGTCTGACAGGAGCCTGTCAGTTTATATGCCAGAGTAGAAGGTCTGAGAGGATGGCAGGACCTCAGCAGAAAACAACACGAACATCCATGCCTTATCCGGGGCTTGAACCCAGGTCCCGTAGATCAGTAGCCAAGCGCGCTAACCACACGGCCACGGGACAGCCGTTTCTTAAAGATTTCAAGGTGCTGAACATGAATATAACAATGAAAATGCAAAATTGGCTACGATTTATGAGAAATCCGCAAGAGTTTCTTATATAACAAAGTAATACGTACATGTGACATGTATCGGTACAACTCCGCTTCTACTTCCGACGTCGCTTGTACAGTCGCTCAAAAAAGTATCCGAACACTACGTTTAATTACAGAATTAAGAAAAAATATCTGGCAACGTTTTTTTTCAGAAATTAGTGATCTGGCAACCTTCGTGTCACGTGATTACAGAATTCAGGAAAAATATCTGGAGCGTGTACAGCAACTGTACACGCTCCAGTTACCGTTCACAGCAAACTGGAGCGTGTGCAGTTACTGCACACGCTCCAGTTTGCTGTGAACGGTAACTGCACACGCTCAATATTTCCGTGAGTGAGCCCACACGATCTAATATCAAAATAATATGACCACCTACAGTCGCTCAAAAAAGTATCCGAACGCTATGGTTGATTACAGAATTCAGAAAAAATATCTGGCAACGATTTTTTCAGAAATTAGTGATCTGGCAACCTTCGTGTCACGTGACACGAAGGTTGCCAGATCACTAATTTCTGAAAAAATCGTTGCCAGATATTTTTCCTGAATTCTGTAATCAACCATAGCGTTCGGATACTTTTTTGAGCGACTGTAAAGCTGCTCAGGATCATCTCTGGCGAGCGTCCAACAGTAGTCAGCCAACATTGAAGTGGACCAGTTTCCCTGGTATCGTTTCTCCATCGTTGCAATGTCCTGGTGAAAACGTTCACCGTGCTCATCAGTAACCATACCGCAGTTGTCGGAGAAGTAATCTAAGTGGGAATGGAGGAAGTGGACCTTTAAGGACATATTGCAGCCAAGTTTGTGATACAGAGACAAAATGTCTTTAACCAGTTTCTTGTAGCTGTCTGCCCTGACATTCCCGAGGAATTTAGTTGACAACAGACGAAACTCGTCCCAAGCCTTTTTTTCGTCACCCTGAAGTACGTTGTCGAACATCTGGTCTCTGAACAGCTCGCGGATCTGAGGACCCACAAAAATTCCCTGTTTAATTTTCGCTTCACTGAGTCGAGGGAATTTGTTAGCCAAGTACTTGAAAGCTGACGCAGTCCGGTCCATGGCTTTTACAAAGTTTTCCATCACACCGATTTTAATGTATAGGGATGGTAGCAGGATTTTATGTGTTGGGTATTCCACATTCTTCTCTCTGACCTTCACAGATTTCTTCTGAGGCCAGTTTCCTTCACGTAGTGCAAAGTCTTTGCTGGACTGTTCCATTCACATAAGAAACAGCAGTACTTCGTACATCCCAGCTGCAGACCCATCAACAGAGCCACTACCTTCAAGTCACAACAGAGATGCCAGCCATACTTGCTATATTTAAGACAGTTCAACAGCTGTTTTTGGTTGTCGTAGGTTTCTTTCATGTAGACAGCATGTCCGGCCAGAATGGATGGAAGTCGATTTCCATTATGCAGCAACACCGCCTTGAGACTCAATTTCGAGGAGTCTACGAATAGTCGCCATTCTTGAGGGTCATGTTTGATTCCAAGGGCATTCATCAGGCCATCTACATTGGAACAGAACTCAAGGTCATCTTCCTTTCTAAAGTAAGGTGCAAACTGCTCATGACGAGTTCGAAACGAAGTCACTCAGACATTTTCCTTGAGAAGATTCCATTGTTTAAGTCTTGATCCAAGTAATTCTGCTTTGGCCTTGGACAGCTCCAGATTGTGAACAAGATCGTTCGTTTCTTCTTCGTTGAGAATGTGTGGCGCAGATGACGTATCGCGGCAGTGTATGAATCATCATTAGGAACCGAAGGCTGCGGAGAACCTGACGTCGGTTCACCTCCTTCCTCATCGCCTGAATCGATGGAAAATTCTTTTGGAGGTTCGGGAACGAGAAGGCCTTTGCTGTGCAGAACTGGTAGGAGAGCAGAATGTATATTCGGGTATGCTATTGTCCACTTTCTTTTCCTTGTGATGCTTCCAGAAACAGGTGGAACCATGCAGAAGTAGCAATCATTTGTGTGATTGCTTGGCTCTCTCCAAACCATAGGAACAGCAAACGGCATCGCCACGTTTTCGTCTTTCAGCCACTTCAGAAGATTTCTTGCACATGTACTGCACCATATGTGTAGGACCCAGGCCTTGTCCTGGTCCCCGATCTTGCATCCAAAATAAAACTCATACGTTTCTTTCACTATTGGAGTGATGGCTCTTTTCTGGCTTGCAAACGTCACTTCCCCGCATATGTAACAAAATTTATCTGCACTATTAACACAGTTATGAGGCATCACTACTGCTGGATTAAAACTGTAAGGAACACTTGTGTTGTACTCATGAGATAGGGGTAAATGGGAGTCGCTCAGAAGACTTGCTCACCTTACGAGACGTCGCTGACAACTAACGATTGCATCATCTTTTGTCCGCGATCGTAAAGCCGCAATGTCATGACTCAACTACCAGATGCAATGCCTCCGGGGGTTGTGTGTATGGCGGGCTGATGCAATACAACGCAATATGTTGCAATCCGGAGTTTAAAATACAGTGTTGCGAAATAGTTACCTATGTATTCAATGCGGACTGAGTCGTTTATACATGACCATCTCGGTCTCTTCTAAACAGGGCGGGGGTGGCTCAGTCGGTAGCGCGCCAGGCTCGTAATCTGTAGTTCCCAGGTTCGAGTCCCAGCTGGGTCAGCGTTGAGATTTATCTCCGCAAAATTCCCCGCCCTGCTCACGGTCAGTAGGGGACACCGATGGGCTTGGAAAGGCCGCCGTTCGTCGGATGGGACGTTAAGCCGTAGCCCCGTATGCGGGAGAGACATACCCTGTGCACGTTAACAGAACACACTGGATGGCCTTGATGGGAGGCTACCATCTGTCTCCCAACAAATGTTTCCAGTGGGTCCCCTCCCCCAACCTTCTCTGAGCCTTCGGGGTCCATGTGACCTGGCCATTTAGCGCATGGTGTGCAAAAAAATGCCGCTCAGAGGTAAAACAACCCAAAACAACTCTTCTAAACAAGAGCCAATCGATAAATTTTATTGTCATTTTCGTGTTCAGCACCTCGAAATTAGTAAAGATTGGCTATTTTCATTTCCAATCCTTTTTTTGTGTTGGAATTTAAAAATTTGTAGCATTTGATTTAAATTTTAAATAATCATATTTAAATTAAAGAGATATTTTTCGACGTATTTAATGAATATTAAGCAAGATATCACTCTGAAGTTAACGGCGATCAATTTAAGAAGAAATATTGTCTTGATCCAAGTAGGATACCAATCCACGACCTCCTGATAACTTGATATGTGTTCTGGGCCACTGAGTACCGGGGGCGGGGGTGGCTCAGTCGGTAGCACGCCATGCTCGTAATCTGTAGTTCCCAGGTTCAAGGCCCAGCTGGGTCAGCGTTGAGATTTATCTCCGCAAAATTTCCCCGCCCTGCCCACGGTCAGTAGGGGACACCGATGGGCTTGAAAAGGCCGCCGTCCGTCGGATGGGACGTTAAGCCGTAGCCAGGTGTGCGGGAGAGCCATACCCTGTGCACGCTAAAGAACACGCTGGATGACCTTGACGGGAGGCTACCATCTGTCTCCCAACAGCTGTTCCAGTGGGTCCCCTCCCCTAACCTTCTCTGAGCCTTCGGGGTCCATGTGACCTGGCCATTTAGCCCATGGTGTGCAAAAAACTGCCGCTCAGAGGTAAAACAATCCAATCCACTGAGTACCGGCCGCCGATCAAGATTAACTTAATATCGATCGACGTTAACTTCAGAGTGATATCTTCCTCAATACTCATTAAATACGTCAAAAAGAAATCTCTTCAATTTAAAGAACTGTAGGCTCAGAATGTACTTACCATCTTCATGACATGATTATTCATTGTTTTTGAGGCTGAGAGGAGCTAGGACAAATACCTTCATGAGACACGGAGAATTGTGTACTGCGGGTAGTTAAACTCAATTTCCGAATATTTACTTTCTTTGAGACTGTTATAGGGATGGCAAGTTGTGAGAGTGGACAAATCGCTCAGGAGACTTTTTTTATAAAGATGAACAGCTAAATCGTTTAAAACAAAGTTTCCTTTCTTGACTGCGTTAACATCAAAAAGACAAATACACTGCTGAGCAAAAGTTAAGTTACAAAGTCATTTTATATCAAAAGGAAACTAAGTTCGAAATTCTGTAGTAATTACAAGACTCCCCAGCCCTCCTCACAGAGTGCTTTCCGGCTGTGACGTCATACTTCCGGTTTACGGTACTTCCGGCCACGCCCCATATTAATATTCATATCTTATCACACCCACTGATTAATATTCATAACTGACCACACCCTTTATTAATTAAAAAATCCTTTTTAAAACTCCCTTATTAATTAAACACTTATCAAAAGTGCTACCCCCTCTTATTAAAAAAAGACCCTTTATTAAAAGACTTATCAAAAGATCCGCCCACCCCCTCCTTTATTAAAAAAACCCTTATTAAACTGCATCCCCTTAATTAAAACGCTTATAAAAAGTTTCCCTCCCCCTCATTAAAAAAACCTTTATTAAAATGTGCCCCCTTTATTAAACTACTTATCAAAAGTTCCGCCCCCCTCACTCACATGGCAGCCATCTTGGATAGTCAAACTATAAACTCGTTATTCATTAAAAAGTCCCCTTTATTAATATTCTCCCCCTTAATTAAAATGCTTATCAATAGTTCCTCCCTCATTAAAATGCGCCCCCTTTATTAGACACATATCAAAGGTTCGCGCCCCTCACCCCCATGGCAGCTATCTTGAATGACCAACCTAAAAACTACTTATTCATTAAAAAGTCCACCTTTATTAATATGCGCCCTCCTTAGTTAAAACACTTATCAAAAGTTCCGATCCCTTTATTCAAACGCTTATCAAAAGTCCCACCCAACCTCCCCTTCGATGGCCAGCCCTTCTCGAAATTTCTCTAAGTCCCACTTTCTCGAAATTTCTCTAAGTCCCACTCTAAGTTCTTTTGTCGGTGACGTCATCCAAGATGGCCGATCTTGGATGACGTCACCGACAAAATCCATAAACAATCCTCGAAATTATTCTAACTCCATCGTCGGCCATCTTGGAGGACGTCACCTGGCACATTGTCGATACCTCCTTCACCCCATTTTGTTTACGCATTGCAGTAGAATGACGTGTTACAACACAATTTCGAAACACTTCATCCCCCATATCAAAAGTTCCACCCCCTCATCACTTTTGGAGGCCATCTTCGATGGTCAAGCTATAAACTCGTTATTCATTAAAAAAAATTCCCCAATCCCCCTTTATTAAAAAAACCCTCATTAATTATAACTTTTAGCAAAAGTTCCACCTCACTCACCCCCGGGTGATTTCTGATTTCACATCAGTAAACGTAGGCCCGTTCTGTTGTTCAGTAGGGGGCGGGGGTGGCTCAGTCGCTAGCGCGCCAGGCTCGTAATCTGTAGTTCCCAGGTTCCAGCTGGGTCAGCATTGAGATTTATCTCCGCAAAATTCCCCGCCCTACCCACGGTCAGTAGGGGACACCGATGGGCTTGGAAAGGCCGCCGTCCGTCGGATGGGACGTTAAGCCGTGGCCCCGTGTGCGGGAGAGACATACCCTGTGCACGTTAAAGAACACGCTGGATGGCCTTGACGGGAGGCTACCATCTGTCTCGCAACAGCTGTTCCAGTGGGTCCCCTCCCCCAACCTTCTCTGAGCCTACGGGTTCCATGTGACCTGGCCATTTAGCCCATGGTGTGCAAAAAAGAGGTAAAACTCAGAGGTAAAACAACCCAACCCAAAGTTGTTCAGTAGCATCCCCCGTGACCTTTGATCCGTGCTTTCGTCACTTTGCGTTTCCTCGAGGCCAGGCGCTTCCTGTTCACGCGTGCGTCCCCGTGTCATTTCTTCGGATTAAGTGAGAACTTTTAATACAGGGGTTAATAAATTTTAAGAAGTGGGAGAGTATATGGAGGGAATTTTCCTATTATTTAAAAATTACATTTCTGGACTTGGGATGTTTCACTCCGACTGACTTTCAGTACAGTTTGTAAAGACATTTTTTTTTTCACTTATATCCAATGTACGCTCTATGTGAGGACATCGTTTTTTGTAACACATCTATAAGTGCAGAATTTTTTACTGAGGTCTGAGTTCTGTTGTGTTGTTTTACCTCTGAGCGGAACTTTTTTGCACACCATGGGCTAAATGGCCAGGTCACATTGACCCCGAAGGCTCAGAGAAGGTTGAGGGAGGGACCCACTGGAACAGCTGTTGGGAGACAGATGGTAGCCTCCCGTCAAGGCCATCCAGCGTGTTCTTTAACGTGCACAGGGTATGGCTCTCCCACACACGGGGACACGGATTAACGTCCCATCCGACGGACGGCGGCCTTTCCATGCCCATCGGTGTCCCCTACTGACCGTGGGAAGGGCGGGGAATTTTTCGGAGATAAATCTCAACGCTGACCCAGCTGGGACTCGACCCTGGGAACTACAGATTACGAGCCTGGAGTGCTACCGACTGAGCCACCCCCGCCCCACTGAGGTCTGATCACAACATAATATGTCAGAGCAAAGACTCCAACCCTGAACAGTGCGAGCCATCGAGATGGCACTAAGATGGTGTGAAGACAATATTGGGATGACCGTGAAAATTAAGCGCGAAATTTAGCGGATACTGATCTAAAAGACCTGCGTTCGAGCACCAGTAAGGCATGGATGTTTGCGTAGTCTTTCTGCTTAGGTCCGGCCATCCTCACAAACCATCTACTTTGTCGTATAAACTGACAGGCTCCTGTCAGACCTCTGTGGCAAGCAGCTGCTTGAGAGGGTATTTATTTATTATATAAGACTCAAATGTTCTTTTTTTTTCACGAAATCTTTGAAATATATGATACTTAATACAGTAACAAGGTATTTTTAAATAATCTTATTCATATAAAGTCAATTTTGGTTTCACGAAATCTTTGAAAATTAGTGCATTTCATTATAAGGTCTTTTTACATAATCTTATACATATAAGACTCAAATGTTCTTTTATTTTAGGAAATCTTTACAATTTAGTATATTTCATTACAAAACATTTTTAAATAATCTTATACATACAGGGTGATTGTAAACTCTTTCAACAAAAAAAGAGGGGTGATAGTACACATCAAGACGCCAATTGTTGCAATGGAACCTAGGGTCGCATTCCACTCCTTCCGCCAGAGAAGTGTAAAGTTACACATCCACGTTGATCCTTAAAATGTGAAAACAAAGGCACTTAACCAATTTATGGGTTGCTTAATTACATTCGCGTCAGAGAAAGACTCAAAGTAGCTGCTCAAAGTGGCGTCCGAGGGCGTTGTTGCACAGCTCACACCGGCGAATGAAGGACTGTTGCACCCTCTCGTAGACTCCTGGTGTGGTGTTGGTCTTGTCCGCTGCAACACCGATTCTCGCTACGAGATCTTCCAGGGAGTCTGCAGGTGTCTCGTACACAAGTGTTTTCGTGTGGCCCCAGAAGAAGAGGTCTAGTAGATTGAGGTCTGGGGATCGTGGACAGGTCTACCACGTCCAATCCACCACCCAGGATATGTTGCATTTAGGAAGTATCGGACCTCGATGGAAAAGTGTGCTGGGGCCCCATCATGCATAAACCACATGTCCCTCTGCGTGGTGAGCAGAATACCCTGCAATAGACCGAGAAGCACTTGCTCCAGAAACACACGATACGCTGCGCCGGTCAGCCATTCTGGCAAGAGGTAAGGACCCACCAGACAATCACCTAGGATACCTGCCCAGATGTTGACGCCAAATTTCTGCTGGTGTTTATGAGGGTTAGTGACGTGTGGATTTTCTTGAGCCCAAGGGTGCTGGTTGTGATTATTGAAAATTTTCACTAAATAACAGTAATGTGGGAAATTGTGGATTAACATTGTTCATCTGGAGCATCCACCTAACAAACTCTATTGATCGTCATAATTTGTGGTTGATTATGAGATCATATGGTATACCTGAGAAGTTAGTTACCATAATGAAAACTCTCTATAATAACACTGAGTCGTGTGTGAGAGTTGGTAAGGCTTGTAGCAATTGGTTTAGCATTACTTCTGGTGTTCGACAAGGGTGCATTTTGTCTCCTTTTCTCTTTAGCTTGGTTGTTGATTATGTTATGCGAAATTCACTTCAAGGGAGAAATTTTGGCTTCAAATGGGCTGGAGATACGAAAATTTCTGATTTAGATTATACTGATGATTTAGCCCTTTTGGCAAATGATGTTGATGAGATGAACTCTTTCATTCGAGCTGTTGATGAGACTGGTAGTAGAGTAGGTTTGGTTATAAACAGAGAGAAAACTAAAGTGATGAAAATTGGTCAGGCAGGCTGTGATTCAGTTAATCTGAGTGGTTGCAGTCTTGAGCAGGTGTCACAGTTTAATTATCTTGGGAGCTATGTAACTGATACTGGTGATGTGCGGCATGAGATTAACAGACGAATAGGGATTGCTGCCGGGACTTTTAAGAATCTATGGAGAGTGTGGAGAAATAGGCGTATGCACCTAAAGACTAAAATTAGACTGTATAATAGTTTGGTTCTTTCTAGGGTTAGTTATGGTAGTGAAACTTGGACACTTTGTAAACATGATAACAGGAAACTAGATGCTTTTGATTCCAGATGCTTACGTAGTATCTTGGGCATTAGATGGTTCAACTTTGTAACTAATGATGAGGTTAGGCAAAGGAGTTTGCAACCTCCTTTAAGCAGCATATTGTGCAGAGAGAGACTCCGTTGGTTTGGCCATGTTGCCCGTATGAATAATTATAGATTGGCGAAATGGGTTATGAACAGTGTGCCTAAAGGCCTCAGAAAGAAGGGGAGACCTAGGATGCGTTGGGCAGACAATGTCAAACAGGACCTTGTTAGAATTGGTGTGCAGTGGCCAGATGCAGTAGATGTAGCTCAGGATAGGCTTGCTTGGAGAACTAAATTGCACCGTCTGGTTGGACCTCCGTAGCCCATGGCTGCTTGATGATGATGATGATGATGATGATGATGATGATGATGATGATGATGATGATGATGATGATGATGATGATGATGATGATGATGATCCGGCGGGGATAGTCATCTTCGTTCAAAGCTTGGGCCTTCTGCACGTGGAAGGGATGCATCCGTGCCTCGTGTAGGACATTCCACACCGAGGTTTGACAAACTCCCATTTCGGATGACACCACTCGCGTACTTGTGGAAGGAACTTCTGCAAATCGCTGCACGACACGTTCTTCCATTTCCGGTGTCCGCACACTTCGCGAACGTCCAGTATCACTCATTGAGATAGCCAACGAGCCAGTTTCACGCAGTCTTCGATCAACACTGGCGAAGGTCGAATGGTAAGGAATACGACGATTCGGAAATCTCTCACGGTACAATCTTTGTACTTCACGTCCATTACTACCTGCTTGGCCGTACATCAGATGCATATCCGCCAATTCCTCGTATGAGTAGTCTTCCATGTCCTTCACGAATACGTCACTTATCATGTGAGGTTATCACGGTAATGTCGATGAACGGGTTCGGCTGCAGTTTTAAACGTTTGTTCTTAATCGTCTACGCACTTGCTCAATGCACCTGATTTGCATCTTGTGCTTTTCATGCACCGGTTGTTAATGCAGTGACGTTTTTCGAAAGTACTCTTTTCTGGCGGAAGGAGTGGAATGCGACCCTAAGTTCCATTGCAAAAATTGTGCGTCTTGATGTGTACTATCACCCTTCTTTTTTGTTGAAGATTTTACAATCACCCTGTATATATAAAAGTGAAATGTTCTTTTTTTAACGAAATCTTTGCAATATATTGTGTTTTATTTGAAGGTCTTTTTAAATAAATTTAGATATACAGGGTGAATCTGAAAAAGTGGGCAAAACTTTACGGGGTGGTAGAACGCAGCTATACGAGCAATATTCGTCATAGAAAGTATGGGCGGAGCGCAAACGGCGAGCCGCTAGGTGGCGTTGGAAATGGTATAAAAGGGTCGGTCCTCGCACCCAACGGCATTTCTACCGTGGATTGCTGAGAGGATGGCTGGTTATACTAACCACGAAATGGCGGATATGCGTCGGACGGGAATGCAAGTGAGTCACAGAGACGTTACCGCAACCGGTTTCCGATGAGATGCACTCCAGATCGGAAAACCTTCGAGCGTTTGCATCGGCGGCTGTGTGAAACGGGATCCTTCACCGCGGCCAAGCAAGACGCAGGGCGTGAAAGGAGTGTCAGGACGCCGCAACTTGCAGAGGACATTCTGCGTAGGGTGGAAGAGCGACCGGGATGTAGCACGCGAGCGGTTTCCCGTGCAGTACACGTGTCCCAAATGTCGGTTTGCCATGTGCTACAGGAGGAAGGAATGCACCCCTATCGTACGCAGAAGGTACAAGCGTTGTCACCGGCGGACTATCAGCCACGTGTCGATTTCGCACGTTGGTACCTCCAGCAGAATGCAGCGCAGCCGGATTTTGGTGCACATGTTCTGTTTACGGACGAGTGCACTTTCATCCGTGAAGGCGTTTTGAATACCCACAATTCACACACGTGGGCATCTACGAACCCGCATGCCACACGTCCTCATTCGTTCCAGCAGCGGTTCTCCGTAAATGTTTGGGCAGCGATCCTCCATGACCATTTGGTTGGCCCATACCTCCTGCCACACCGTCTGGAAGGCAAATCGTATAACACATTTCTACGAGAGGTGTTGCCGGAGCTGCTGCGTCCGATTCCAACCCCCAGCAGGTCGAGAATGTGGTTCCAGCACGACGGTGCGCCTGCACACTTCAGCTTAGATGTGCGGAACACTTTACATGCAACGTTCCCAGGGCGATGGATTGGTCGAGGTGGTCCCATAGCTTGGCCACCAAGATCGCCGGATCTCTCGGTTTGGACTTTTTCCTGTGGGGCCATATGAAAAGCCTAATCTACGAGTGCCCCATTGAAACCGATATGGATCTAGTCGACAGGATCGCCGTTGTTGCCGGCGATATTCGGGAAATGCCTGGTGTCTTCGCAAATGTGCGTCGGTCCCTATCCCGCAGGTGTGAAGCCTGCATTACAGCTGGCGGCAGCTCTTTTGAGCAATTTCTTTGAGCATGTACCTCAATTACATTCCTGTTAATAAAATGTTTTCTGAAGTATCTCCTCTCCTTCTTGTGTTCATTCTTTAAATGTGACAGTGGAAAACTACCTTTTAACTTCTCACCGCTTGAGTTCCGACCATACATTCTATGACGAATATTGCTCGTATAGCTGCGTTCTACCACCCCGTAAAGTTTTGCCCACTTTTTCAGATTCACCCTGTATTGTATGTAATAAATAAGTATTTTTAAATAATGTTATACATATATAATATTCAAATGTAGTTTTCTTTACAGAAATCTTTAATATATTTCATAACAAGTTCCTTTTACATAATCTTATACATGCAAAATCCAAATGTCCCTTTTTTTTTCAAGAAATATTTCTGATACCAAATGGTGATCAAAATATTCTTTAGAGTAGCGGTTCTCAACGTGGGGTACGCGGTAAAATTTTTAGAAGTACGCATTGAAAGCTCAAAAGTCCCAAGATCAAGTAACAAAATAAAAATAACCATTTTTATACTATAACTATAGTTTTTTCTATCTATACAAGGGGTACGCCACTTACATACACATTTCCAGGGGGTACGTGAAGCATAAATGGTTGAGAACCACTGATATATATGTTTTATTTTATTCCCATTATTATACTATAACTATAGTTTTATCTATCTATACAAGGGGTACGCTACTTACATACACATTTCCAGGGGGTACGTGAAGCATAAAAGGTTGAGAACCACTAATATATATGTTTTATTTCATTCCCATTGTTATACTATAACTATAGTTTTTTTCTATCTATACAAGGGGTACGCCAGTTGCATACACATTTCCAGGGGGTACGTGAAGCATAAAAGTTTGAGAACCATTGCTTTAGAGAATCATTATATGCAACTAGACTCCAGCAAGTCAAGAAGATAGTACACAGCTCTCAATTATTAAGAAGGAAATCGTTAATTTCGATGTTAAGATCACCTGCAACGATAATGATGCTAATTTCCACCTGACACTTTTACAGCGTAAAATATCACGACTAGAACAATGAAGATTTAATGTCGGATTATTATACTAAATTATTGATTTAAAGTCCTTACAAATGCGGCTCCCAAAATATCCACTTGTTGAAAGCGACTAGAGAAGGAGATGTTATTGTTTTGCCACAGAGAGGCACTTTTTTCTCACATAATGGGCAAAATTGCCAGGTCAGAAGGACCCCTAGCACTCAGAGAAGATTGGGTTGTCTTACCTCTGAGCGGCAATTTTTTGCACACCATGGGCTAAATGGCCAGGTCACATGGACCCCGAAGGCTCAGAGAAGGTTGAGGGAGGGGAACCCACTGGAATGGCTGTTGGGAGACAGATGGTAGCTTCCCGTCAAGGCCATCCAGCGTGTTCTTTAACGTGCACAGGGTATGGCTCTCTCCCGCACACGGGGCCACGGCTTAACGTCACATCCGACGGACGGCGGCCTTTCCAAGCCCATCGGTGTCCCCTACTGACCGTGGGCAGAGCGTGGAAATTTTGCGGAGATAAATCTCACCGCTGACCCAGCTGGGACTCGAACCTGGGAACTACAGATTACGAACCTGGTGCGCTACCAAATGAGCCACTCCCGCCCCCAGAGAAGGTTGGGAAAAGGGAACTTAGTGGACAGCTATTAGGAAACAGATGGTAACCTCCCATCAACGCTATTCAACGAGTTCTTTAACTTGCACACGAAGCCACGGCTTAACGTCCCATCCGAAGGAAGGTGATCTTTCCAATCCCATTGCTCTACTCTTTCTCATCGAAGCTGTTGTGGGGGTTTAGAAATTAATCTCAACGCTGGTCCAGCTAGGACTCGAAATTGGGAACTGCAGATTAAGAGCATTTTGAGCCAAGTGGGATTCAAACCCACATCCTCCTGATGACATGGGTTCGGTTCTCACCCGGTTCAGGACAACTGTGCGAGTCGTCAGTTCACTCGTTCGATCTCTAACGACTGAACCAATTTCCATCACAGTAGAACGCATGGAAAGAATATTTACCAAATATTTAAGCCATTGTCTTCGCTATTAAATATCACTATTACAATGGTTATAGATTGGATTGGATTGTTTTACCTTTGAGCGGCACTTTTTTGCGCACAATGGGCTAAATGACCAGGTCACATGGACCCCGAAGGCTCAGAGAAGGTTGGGGGAGGGGACCCACTGGAACAGCTGTTGGGAGACAGATGGTAGCCTCCCGTCAAGGCCATCCAGCGTGTTCTTTAACGTATACAGGGTATGGCTCTCCCGCACACGGGCCACGGCTTAACGTCCCATCCGACGGACGGCGGCCTTTTCAAGCCAATAGGTGTCCCCTACTGACCGTGGGCAGGGCGGGGAAATTTTGCGGAGATAAATCTCAACGCTGACCCAGCTGGGACTCGAACCTGGGAACTACAGATTACGAGCTTGGCGCGCTACCCCAATGGTTATAGAGAAACAATTTTCCTGAATCGGTTGAGAATTCCACTTGGCTCAAGACAATTTTTTGTCTGTCCCGTGGCCGAGTGGTTAGCGCGCTTGGCTACTGATCAAAGGGACCTGGGTTCGAGCCCGGGTAAGGCCTGGGTGTTCGTGTTGTTTATCTGCTGAGGTCCTGCCATCCTCACAGGCTTTCTACTGTGGCATATAAACTGATAGGTTCCTGACAGACCTCTGTGGCAAGCAGCTACTTGACGGGGTATTTATTTATTTATACACATTGTTTTCAAGATACTTATGTCGAAGATATCGTCTTAAATATTTAGTAATACCAATGAATCACTGAGTATATAAAGATGGGAAGACACTTGATACATATAATCCTACTAGAGGAAAACGTGCAAAAATAAAACATTAACTGAAGTGTCATCTGACATTCGCGTTATACCTCAGCGTGAGAATTACATCACTGATCTGTTGGAACGAAGAAGACTTTGAAAATAAAGATAGATGGTTCGTTGGTTGTTTTACCTCTGAGCGGCACTTTTTTGCACACCATGGGCTAAATGGCCAGGTCACATGGACCCCGAAGGCTCAGAGAAGGTTGGGGGAGGGGACCCACTGGAACAGCTGTTGGGAGACAGATGGTAGCCTCCCGTCAAGGCCATCCAGCGTGTTCTTTAACGTTCACAGGGTATGGCTCTCCCGCACACGGGGCCACGGCTTAACGTCCCATCCGACGGAAGGCGGCCTTTTCAAGCCCATCGGTGTCCCCTACTGACCGTGGGCAGGGCGGGGAATTTTGCGGAGATAAATCTCAACGCTGACCCAGCTGGGACTCGAACCTGGAAACCACGGATTACAAGCCTGGCGCGCTACCGACTGAGCCACCCCCGCCCCAGGTAAGGCATGGAAGCTGACCTCCCGCATCTTCATAAGAGCTTCTACTAAGGCGTATTAAACTGACAGGCTCCTATCAGAACTCTGTGGTAATCAGCTCTTGAGAGAAATTTTATTTTTATTCAACAGTTAGTTTCTGCAATGAGCAAAAAATTTGAATCATACACAATTACAGTGTTAAGATTTTTTAAGTTGTGTTTTTATATTTGACAACGTGCGTGAATTCCTAATAAACAAATAGTCAGCAAACGAACTGATTTAAAACTGATGCAATAAATTTACATCAGTAGCAAAAATTTCAGTATTATTTACTTGAAACCCCAATATGTTAACCAAATACGACTAAATGATCCTACCAGTAATCAAATACTAACTGATAAATTAATATAACATTCGAAAACCGAATTGCAAATCAACGCATTGGCATAATTATTGCCAATAATCTTTAACTAGTTATACAGTCGCTCAAAAAAGTATCCTAACACTATGGTTGATTACAGAATTCAAAAAAAAATATCTAGCAACGATTTTTTGGACAAATTAGTGATCTGGCAACCGTGTCACGTGACACGGAGGTTGCCAGATCACTACTTTCTAAAAAAAAACGTTGCCAGATATTTTTTCTGAATTCTGTAATCAACCATAGTGTTCGGATACTTTTTTATTCATATTATTTATCATATTATTTTGATACTAGATCGTGTGGGCTCACTCACGGAAATATTGAGCGTGTGCAGTTACCGTTCACAGCAAACTGGAGCGTGTGCAGTAACTGTACACGCTCCAGTTTGCTGTGAACGGTAACTGGAGCGTGTACAGTTGCTGTACACGCTCCAGAAATTTTTCCTGAATTCTGTAATCACGTGACACGAAGGTTGCCAGATCACTAATTTCTAAAAAATATCATTGCCAGATATTTTTGCTGAATTCTGTAATCAACCATAGTGTTCGGATATTTCTTTAACCGACTGTACAACTCCCAACCATTTGTATTTATTTTTAAATGAATCGTGTTGCCATTCATTTGTGACGTAATCCTTCCTCCGTGCTGTCTCTCCCGTGTCTCGTAGTTCCACAGTCTCGTTTCCATTGTTGCACGTGTAGATTACATTTCAATATTTTTATACAATTAGTTAAAGCGGTCGTTATATATTAGAAAAGAAATACTTTCGTTCATATTAAATTAAATGTAATCTATTTAATTATGAAATTAATGCACAGAGAAGAAGATCTCATAGTTAATGATATTTAAATCTCTCAAATGTCGTAAAGGAAAAATTGTTTTTGAAATAAAACATGACCGCAAACGCATTTGAATTAGTTTTTTAGTTCTTATTTTTTAGACAAAAAAATCGAAAGCTCATTATTTATTAACTACGTATTACATATGTATTTAATCACTATGAAGCTGTTCAAGTAGCAGGACTTAAGATGGGTTTAGAGGAAAAATTATCTTAATCCGAGTGGCGTCTGAAACTAAGACCTTATAAGGACATTTTTTGATTTGACTCAAAATATTGTTAAATTTCTAACATATTTTTATAAATTAAATGGATGGCACTTATCGTGAGTTCAAAAATAACAGCTAATAATAATAAATCTAAAATAATGTAATTTATTACAACAGTATGGAAAAAGACATTTATATAAATTAAACTAACACAAATCAATATCTTCATCAGTTTGAAAAATAAATCATCAAAAGAAGACTATTTTTTTTACAATATTGGACAAGTGGCATAATCATACTTGCGAATGTGTTTGCTACACATGTGTTACCTATCAAGAATAACCTTACCAATTCCTAAAACAAATTAAATAACTATACATCAAATGACCTCCTTCAAGAATTCCAGTCATCAAGCATTCCAAAACTGCGGCATACTGGTTTATTAGAGCCAATTCTTTTCAGACGTTGATCACCCCTCTCAGAAGATGAATTATTCATTTTCTTTCTTGCTAATTTAACTAACAAAAATCCACACTAATCAACTCTTTTGTCCACCCGCGCGCACACCAAAACAAATAATTCTTCATGTGCTAATGCCACAAAGCCAAATACTATTCACTTTCTACTTGACAATATTTCTTCCGAATATTATTTTTGATATCCTTAGAATAACGTTAAGTTTTCGAGTTCTTGAGTGTTCCAATTCACTCGTGGCATAATTCTCACGTTGAAGCACATGCAAGCATCATAATGATACATCACATCACGCTTTCATTGTTGCTCGTTCTTCTGTCGTAATAATAATGTTTTTCTAGTAATATTACGCTATAAACAATTTCAAGTTTAGAAGTCTAACGTTGAAACATTATCTGTCAACTGTATTTGTGAACAATAATATGGGTAAAGTGTTATGATTGTCTATTAAATTTTTAACATAAATGGCGAAGCGTCAGCGTAAAAGCAACTGATACAGTGAAGCTACGTAGCTGAGGAATAAAAAAAATAAAAATAAATACCCCATCAAGCAGCTGCTTGTCACAAAGGTCTGACAGGAGCCTGTTAGTTTATATGCCATAGTAGAAGGTCTGTGAGGATGGCAGGACCTCAACAGAAAAACGATACATACATCCATGCCTTACCCGGGGCTCGAACCCAAGTCCCGTAGATCAGTAGCCAAGCACGCTAACCACTCGGCCACGGGACGGCTAAAATAAATACCCCCTCAAGCAGCTGCTTGTCACAGAGGTCTGACAGGAGCCTGTTAGTTTATATGCCAGAGTAGAAGGTCTGTGAGGATGGCAGGACCTCAACAGAAAAACGATACATACATCCATGCCTTACCCGGGGCTCGAACCCAAGTCCCGTAGATCAGTAGCCAAGCACGCTAACCACTCGGCCACGGGACGGCTAAAATAAATACCCCCTCAAGCAGCTGCTTGTCACAGAGGTCTGACAGGAGCCTGTTAGTTTATATGCCAGAGTAGAAGGTCTGTGAGGATGGCAGGACCTCAACAGAAAAACGATACATACATCCATGCCTTACCTGGGGCTCGAACCCAGGTCCCGTAGATCAGTAGCCAATCGCGCTTGAAAAATAATCGAGAATTTAAAAGCCGGGTTTTAATCGATTTTCTTTAAATCGGTTTTAACCGGTTTTGACCAAAAAGTAATAGTAATTTTTAAAAGCCAAAATTAAAGGTATTGACTTCAACTCTTAACAAGCATAACATATCGACTATTTTGTGGTAAAAAAAATGCAGCACCATACAAATGCATATGAAAAAGAAAATGACAACTTTGACAATTGGCATATTTTATTTCAGTCAAAATAATACATTATTCAATCAATTTAGAATTGAAAAAAAATTAATAAAAAATCTATACTTAGAAAACAAAAATTAAACTTTTTGTAAAAAATTTATAAAGAATAAAATTGAAATCTATGCCGTCCCGTGGCCGAGTGGTTAGCACGCTTGGCTATTGATCTAATGGGACCGGGTTCGAGCCCCGGGTTAAGGCATGGATGTGTGTCGTTTTCTGCTGAGGTCCTGCCATCCTCTCAGATCTTCTACTATGGCATATAAACTGACATGCTCCTGTCAGACCTCTGTGGCAAGCAGCTGCTTGAGGGGGTATTTATTTTTAAAAAATTAATTTTTAAAAAAACTTTTAAATCTCTATTTTTATGGCAAAAAAACATTAAAATAAATTTTTTTAATAAAAAACATTTACCTAACAAAAAATAAATTCTTCTTGTAAGAAAAGATACAAAATTAAATTTATATTTATTGCTATGCTGAAAATGACATCTTAAGAAGCAAAGGGCATTGTGGGTTATTAGCTGTCTTTCTTGAACGATTTCTTGAACGATTCTTTCTTTCTGATTCAACACTCACTGGTTTAACGGTAAGTAACGGGGCGGGGTGGCTCAGTCGGTAGCCTGTACTGGCGGGGTGGCTCAGTCGGTAGCCAGGCTCGTAATCTGTAGTTCCCAGGTTCGAGTCCCAGCTGGGTCAGCGTTGAGATTTATCTCCGCTAAATTCCCGCCCTGCCCACGGTTAGTAGGGAACACCGATGGGCTTGGAAAGGTCGCCATCCGTCGGATGGGACGTTAAGCCGTGGCCCCGTGTGCGGGAGAGACATACCCTGTGCACGTTAAAGAACACGTTGGATGGCCTTGACGGGAGGCTACCATCTGTCTCCCAACAGCTGTTCCAGTGGGTCCCCTCCCCCAACCTTCTCTGAGCCTTCGGGGTCCTTGTGGCCTGGCCATTTAGCCCATGGTGTGCAAAAAAGTGCCGCTCAGAGGTAAAACAACCCAACCCAACGGTAAGTAACGCATTATGTAAAAGCTCTAAATTTTTACTCTTTTAAATGTATCTTCAAATATATAAATTCATAGTTGACATTAAAATCTTTGGAATCTTTCATTAGCAGCATTTCTAATTTATTCATTTCGCTCAAATACACGTGCATCAAAATCGTCATCTTCGTTAGTTTTAGCAGTGCCAGCTACACCTTACACTTCTGCCTCTGCTTTATCATCTACCTCGATCGTTTGGCAATTCATTAGAAAAAAGTCTAAGGAATGTATGTACTGAGATTTGCTTTACTGTTTGCCTGGATAATAAAAGGAATAAATCAGATGATTCATTTTTAAAATCCTCTGGATTGGTTAAATATCTCAAAAATTAAATGGCTTCCTTTTGTCGTCTTGATGAATAGCGTTTGATAAGGCATTCTTTGAGATTGGCAACAATAGGATATTCCTTATTGTCTAGTTTCTTAAGGCAAATTTTCATAAGCATGTCAGCTTTAAGTAAAGTTGCTTCTTCAGAGCATAGAACTTACAAAACAAATTCAAGTGGACAAAGAGTTTCGGGGAGGTCATCTAACAAATTCCCTTCCTCCTCAAAAACATTTTCTGTTGAAGCTAGTACTCGTAGAGCCTTAGGAATGCAGTTCCTTAGCTTTAGAAAACGTTCAGTCGTAGAAAGGAGATTATTCCACCGTGTCTTGATAAGCTTCTTTTCTTCTCCATTGAATTCCTCCTTTGCGAAATCTTAAATTCTGTCATTATTCAAAGGAGCTTTGCGAAACATTCGGCAGATTCTTCTGACTTTCTTAATTACTCTCAAATAATCTGCACTAAATGCGGTGCCTCATTTGTGTCAATATTTATCTCAAACGAGTTATTATCTCCCATTAACATGAGAATATTATTCAAATATAAGCTTTGATTAACATCATTCTCATCTTCATTTAAGTCTTCATCATCATATTCAATATCAACATCCTTCTTCATTGACACTTTCGTTAACTTTGGAATACAAAATATCTGCAACTGCTAAATGAATACAATGCGAAATGCACTGTTGGTGAACAGAAGATATTTCCTTACCAAATTTAGCCATTACGGCTGCTCATCAGTCGTATATCTGACAACATGAGTATTAAAATCTAAACCCAAACTCTTCTAATCTTTAGATAACTAACTCGTGTCGTACATTTTGTGAAGAAGTGTACTCATTTAAAGGCAATGAGCAACGGATACTTTTACTCACTTGTTCCTTGAAAGAGCCAATAAGCTCCTGTTTCTTTTCCTCATAATAAACAAGCAGCAACTTTCTTACATCAATATGGGATGCTGGGTGAGGTTTGTCATATTTAGTTTTCTGTAAACTATCTTGAATAAATTTATTATTATCAATGCAATTAAAATTTAATCCATCAGCACTAGTAACTTTCGAAATTTCTTCTTCAACAGATTTTCTTTGCATATATTCTCCCAAAGTCTTTTGCTTCTTCAATCACTTTCGTTGATGCTAAATGAACATTTTTAACATGTGAATTCAAAGTTGACTGGGGCGGGGGTGGCTCAGTCGGTAGCGCGCCAGGCTCGTAATCTGTAGTTCCCAGGTTCGAGTCCCAGCTGGGTCAGCATTGAGATTTTTCTCCGCAAAATTCCCCGCCCTGCCCACGGTCAGTAGGGAACACCGATGGGCTTGGAAAGGCCGCCGTCCGTCGGATGGGACGTTAAGCCGTGGCCCCGTGTGCGGGAGAGACATACCCTGTGCACGTTAAAGAACACGCTGGGTGGCCTTGACGGGAGACTACCATCTGTCTCCCAACAGCTGTTCCAGTGGTTCCCCTCCCCCAACCTTCTCTGAGCCTTCGGGGTCCTTGTGACCTGGCCATTTAGAACATTGTGTGCAAAAAAGTGCCGCTCAGAGGTAACCCAACCCAAAGTTGACGTTCAACCTCCACAACACTTTAAAGTCTTGTTTCATTTCTTGCATTCAGCAGTTTCTTTTTGTATGCACAAAATAATGTTATATTTTAGATCTATTCGACATATTCCACAGATGTATAAGGGGTTTCGATTATTAAATTAATAAAATCCAAGTTTGAAAATTGGTAATCGACACTGAACATTTTAAAATATGTCCCATTAGTCGACTGACTCTATATGACAATTTACGTGACGAAACATACTAAAGATTGAGTTGCCAGATAGGCAAATATTATACTGAAGAGCAGTTGCCAGTTTGTCGCAAATCAACTTAGTAAGTAATGTATTCAAAGTTGCAATTTCTTTATATTGTTTTAATTACTGCATTGCAATTTTCAAAGCACCACAGTTATTCATAATTAATATTTAAAATATAAAACTCTTACCATTGCAATCTATTTCATAAAATGATGACTTGATCACGTAGACATTCACTCTCTCTATATATACGGTATGCAAAACTGGTACGGAATAATGAAATTTCCTGCGTACATTCGTTCATTATTTGAATGACCTTAAAATATATTCATTTCCTCATTTTTTCCTTTCTCTCACTCTCTTTCTATAAAATACATTTTTTAAAAAAAGTTCAACATTATTATAGCCAAATAAAAAATTAATTTTAAAAACACTACTGAGGAATCACTGGTTCTCACATGTCATTGATTTTATGAGACATATCAATCAGCCAATAATCTATGCTCTCTTTGGTTGATCTACGTATGCCTCAACTGCGCAGGCTCATTGGGTTGGGTTGTTTTACCTCTTGGGTTGTTTTACCTCTGAGCGGCACTTTTTTGCATACCATGGGCTAAATGGCCAGGTCACATGGACCCCGAGGCTCAGAGAAGGTTGGGGAAGGGGACCCACTGGAACAGCTGTTAGGAAACAGATGGTAGCCTCCCGTCAAGGCCATCCAGCGTGTTCTTTAACGTGCACAGTGTATGACTCTCCCGCACACGGATCACGGTTTAACGTCCCATCCGACGGACGGCGTCCTTTCCAAGCCCATCGGTGTCCCTTACTGAACGTAGGCAGAGCGGGGATTTTTGCGGAGATAAATCTCAACGCTGACCCAGCTGGGACTCGAACTGGGAACTACAGATTACGAGCCTGGCACGCTACCGACTGAGCCAGCCCCGCCCCACAGGCTCATTGCCTCAACTTTTTTGCTCACACTTCAACTCTTCTGGCCTTGCTCAGTGAATTCCATGAGATATTTCAATAGCACTGAAGAGGTAAAAATCCAAAGAAGAAGATGAAATGCGCAGTGCAGTAGAAGATAATAATATGAAAGAAATTGAAATATAAAGTGCAAAAGAAGCTAATAATCCAAAGAAAATGAAATCCTCAGTGCAGAAGAAGGTAATAATATGAAAGAAAATGAAATGCACAGTGTAAATGTAGGTAATGATACCAAGAAAATGAAATGCAGAAGAAAGTAATGATACGAAGGAAATGAAAAGCACAAGAAAGTAATGAAACTGAATTATTTACGAATATCCTTCCCCGAGTGGCCGCTACAGACGCAGCGAAGACGGAATGCGAGAGTCCTTCAGTGTTAGAAATTAAAGAGGCTGCTACAGAAACATTGTGAATTGATGGTCTTCTCAATTCCGCTAATTGTAAGGAGTTGGTTGTTGTTTCTGATTGAGTTGTTTTCTGCAGCGCGCATCATTGTTCCGACAGAAATACATCAGGTCTCTTCTACTTCAGAAATTAATTAAAACTTAAAAAATAAGTAAATTTTAAGAAATTAATTAAAACTTAAAAAATTAAGTAATGTTTCACAACGTTTAATAAACTAAACATTCATTTAAAAAGTATATGTGATGAGTATTTCAATATTTACACAATTATGAAGGAAGGGGCGGGGTGGCTCAGTCGGTAGCGCGCCATGCTCGTAATCTGTAGTTTCCAGGTTCGAGTCCCAGCTGGGTCAGCGTTGAGATTTATCTCCGCAAAATTTCCCCGCCCTGCCCACGGTCAGTAGGGGACACCGATGGCCTTGGAAAGGCCGCCGTCCGTCGGATGGGATGTTAAGCCGTGGCGCCGTGTGCGGGAGAGCCATACCCTGTGCACGTTAAAGAACACGCTGGATGGCCTTGACGGGAGGCTACCATCTGTCTCCCAACAGCTGTTCCAGTGGGTCCCCTCCCCCAACCTTCTCTGAGCCTTCGGGGTCCATGTGACCTGGCCATTTAGCCCATGGTGTGCAAGAAAGTGCCGCTCAGAGGTAAAACAACCCAACCCAATACCATTATGAATGATTTTTATAAAGACATATAATTTATTGTGAAATATACCAGCTTCCATAATTTTTTGCTTTTTTCCTATAAAGCTTTGAAGTTAGATTCCCATTTATACAACGTGGAATTTCTCTCATATTTTGATAGGGCAGTGCACTTTTCCGAACGTAAGGGTTATTGTAGAGACAAACTGAAACAAAGATGAGTGAGCAAAGCATCATCCTTTACCTTCCTTTGGAAAAGCCTTTTTAACTTGCGCAGCTTATTTTAAATTGTTTCCATGTAAGAAGCCTTCAAAAACTTAAGTGCCTCGGAACTATTAATGATAGAAGGGAAAGCGACATCTCTGCAATCGATGAGATCCCTCGGCTGCAGATCCTCTAACTTCTGCCACCCATTTATGGATCTCCGTAATCTACCTGCAGCCGCACGTTATGTAAACAGGTGACTTAGTTCCCATCATTACGAAGAAAGGAGCTCGCACTGTTCTCGAGAAAGAGAGAAGATACGATTCGATTCTGAGGAGGAGAGGGAAATACTCGAAAGCCGAAAAGAAAAAGGGACGATTACGATTCGGTTCTGTGGAGGAGAGCTCGATAGTCCAGAAAGAAGGAAGATTACGATTCGATTCCGAAGAAAGGAGAGAAAGATTACGATTCGATTCTGATTCCGATTACGATTCGATAGCCGAGAAAGAGAGAAGATTACGATTCGATTCTGAGGCTCGAAAGCCGAAAAGAAAAAGGGACGATTACGATTCGGTTCTGTGGAGGAGAGCTCGATAGTCGAGAAAGAAGGAAGATTAGGATTCGATTCCGAAGAAAGGAGAGATATACTCGATAGCCGAGAAAGAGAGAAGATTACGATTCGATTCTGAGGAGGAGAGAAAATTACTCGATAGTCGAGAAAGAGAGAAGGGTACAATTCCATTCTGAGGACGATAGAGAAATACTCGTTAGCCGAGAAAGATGGAAGATTACAATTCCATTTTGAGGAGAGAAAATTAATCGGTAACAGAGAAAGAGAGATTACGATTCGATTTTGTGGAGGAGAGAGAAATTCTCGATAGCCGAGAAAGAGAGAAGATTACGATTCGATTCTGAAGAGGGGAGAAAATTACTCGATACCCGAAAAAGAAGGAAGATTACGATTCGATTCCGATGAGAGGAGAGAAATACTCGATAGCCGAGAAAGAGAGAAGATTATGATTTGATTCCGAAGAGAGGAGAGAAATACTCGATAGCCGAGAAAGAGAGAAGATTACGATTCGATTCTGAGGAGGAGAGAAAATTACTCGATACCCGAAAAAGAAGGAAGATTACGATTCGATTCCGAAGAGAAGAGAGAAATACTCGATAGCCGGGAAAGAGAGAAGATTATGATTCGATTCCGAAGAGAGGAGAGAAATACTCGATAGCCGAGAAAGAGAGAAGATTACGATTCGATTCTGAGGAGGAGAGAAAATTACTCGATACCCGAAAAAGAAGGAAGATTACGTTTCGATTCCGAAGAGATGAGAGAAACACTCGATAGCCGAGAAAGAGAGAAGATTATGATTCGATTCTGAGGAGGAGAGAAAATTACTCGATACCCGAAAAAGAAGGAAGATTACGTTTCGATTCCGAAGAGAGGAGAGAAACACTCGATAGCCGAGAAAGAGAGAAGATTACAATTCCATTCTGAGGAGAGAAAATTAATCAGTAGCAGAGAAAGAGAGAAGATTACGATTCCATTCTGAGGAGAGAAAAATTAATCGGTAGCAGAGAAAGAGAGATTACGATTCGATTTTGTGGAGGAGAGAGAAATTCTCGATAGCCGAGAAAGAAAGATTACGTTTCCATTCTGAGGAGGAGAGAGATATACTCGATAGCCGAGAAAGAGAGAAGATTACGATTCCATTCTGAGGAGAGAAAAATTAATCGGTAGCAGAGAAAGAAGGAAGATTACGATTCGATTCCGAACAGAGGAGAGAGATACTCCATAGCCGAGAAAGTAAGAAGATTGCGATTCGATTCTGAGGAGGAGAGAAAATTACTCGATACCCGAGAAAGAGAGAAGATTACGATTCGATTCTGAGGAGGAGAGAAAATTACTCGATACCCGAAAAAGAAGGAAGATTACGATTCGATTCCGAAGAGAGGAGAGAAACACTCGATAGCCGAGAAAGAGAGAAGATTATTATTCGATTCCGAAGAGAGGAGAGCAATACTCGATAGCCGAGAAAGGGAGAAGATTACGATTCGATTCTGAGGAGGAGAGAAAATTACTCGATACCCGAAAAAGAAGGAAGATTACGATTCGATTCCGAAGAGAGGAGAGAAATACTCGATAGCCGAGAAAGAGAGAAGATTATTATTCGATTCCGAAGAGAGGAGAGAAATACTCTATAGCCGAGAAAGAGAGAAGATTACGATTCGATTCTGAGGAGGAGAGAAAATTACTAGATACCCGAAAAAGAAGGAAGATTACGATTCGATTCCGAAGAGAGGAGAGAAATACTCGATAGCCGACAAAGAGAGAAGATTATTATTCGATTCCGAAGAGAGGAGAGAAATACTCGATAGCCGAGAAAGAGAGAAGATTACGATTCGATTCTGAGGAGGAGAGAAAATTACTCGATACCCGAAAAAGAAGGAAGATTACGTTTCGATTCCGAAGAGAGGAGAGAAATACTCGATACCCGAAAAAGAAGGAAGATTACGTTTCGATTCCGAAGAGAGGAGAGAAATACTCGATAGCCGAGAAAGAGAGAAGATTATTATTCGATTCCGAAGAGAGGAGAGAAATACTCGATAGCCGAGAAAGAGAGAAGATTACGATTCGATTCTGAGGAGGAGAGAAAATTACTCGATACCCGAAAATGAAGGAAGATTTCGATTCGATTCCTAAGAGAGGAGAGAAATACTCGATAGCCGAGAAAGAGAGAAGATTATTATTCGATTCCGAAGAGAGGAGAGAAATACTCGATAGCCGAGAAAGAGAGAAGATTACGATTCGATTCTGAGGAGGAGAGAAAATTACTCGATACCCGAAAATGAAGGAAGATTACGTTTCGATTCCGAAGAGAGGAGAGAAATACTCGATACACGAAAAAGAAGGAAGATTACGTTTCGATTCCGAAGAGAGGAGAGAAATACTCGATAGCCGAGAAAGAGAGAAGATTATTATTCGATTCCGAAGAGAGGAGAGAAATACTCGATAGCCGAGAAAGAGAGAAGATTACGATTCGATTCTGAGGAGGAGAGAAAATTACTCGATACCCGAAAAAGAAGGAAGATTACGTTTCGATTCCGAAGAGAGGAGAGAAATACTCGATACCCGAAAAAGAAGGAAGATTACGTTTCGATTCCGAAGAGAGGAGAGAAATACTCGATAGCCGAGAAAGAGAGAAGATTATTATTCGATTCCGAAGAGAGGAGAGAAATACTCGATAGCCGAGAAAGAGAGAAGATTACGATTCGATTCTGAGGAGGAGAGAAAATTACTCGATACCCGAAAAAGAAGGAAGATTACGTTTCGATTCCGAAGAGAGGAGAGAAATACTGGATACCCGAAAAAGAAGGAAGATTACGTTTCGATTCCGAAGAGAGGAGAGAAATACTCGATAGCCGAGAAAGAGAGAAGATTATTATTCGATTCCGAAAAGAGGAGAGAAATACTCGATAGCCGAGAAAGAGAGAAGATTACGATTCGATTCTGAGGAGGAGAGAAAATTACTAGATACCCGAAAAAGAAGGAAGATTACGATTCGATTCCGAAGAGAGGAGAGAAATACTCGATAGCCGAGAAAGAGAGAAGATTATTATTCGATTCCGAAGAGAGGAGAGAAATACTCGATAACCGAGAAAGAGAGAAGATTACGATTCGATTCTGAGGAGGAGAGAAAATTACTCGATACCCGAAAAAGAAGGAAGATTACGTTTCGATTCCGAAGAGAGGAGAGAAATACTCGATACCCGAAAAAGAAGGAAGATTACGTTTCGATTCCGAAGAGAGGAGAGAAATACTCGATAGCCGAGAAAGAGAGAAGATTATTATTCGATTCCGAAGAGAGGAGAGAAATACTCGATAGCCGAGAAAGAGAGAAGATTACGATTCGATTCTGAGGAGGAGAGAAAATTACTCGATACCCGAAAAAGAAGGAAGATTACGTTTCGATTCCGAAGAGAGGAGAGAAATACTGGATACCCGAAAAAGAAGGAAGATTACGTTTCGATTCCGAAGAGAGGAGAGAAATACTCGATAGCCGAGAAAGAGAGAAGATTATTATTCGATTCCGAAAAGAGGAGAGAAATACTCGATAGCCGAGAAAGAGAGAAGATTACGATTCGATTCTGAGGAGGAGAGAAAATTACTAGATACCCGAAAAAGAAGGAAGATTACGATTCGATTCCGAAGAGAGGAGAGAAATACTCGATAGCCGAGAAAGAGAGAAGATTATTATTCGATTCCGAAGAGAGGAGAGAAATACTCGATAACCGAGAAAGAGAGAAGATTACGATTCGATTCTGAGGAGGAGAGAAAATTACTCGATACCCGAAAAAGAAGGAAGATTACGATTCGATTCCGAAGAGAGGAGAGAAATACTCGATAGCCGAGAAAGAGAGAAGATTACGATTCGATTCTGAGGAGGAGAGAAAATTACTAGATACCCGAAAAAGAAGGAAGATTACGATTCGATTCCGAAGAGAGGAGAGAAATACTCGATAGCCGAGAAAGAGAGAAGATTATTATTCGATTCCGAAGAGAGGAGAGAAATACTCGATAGCCGAGAAAGAGAGAAGATTACGATTCGATTCTGAGGAGGAGAGAAAATTACTAGATACCCGAAAAAGAAGGAAGATTACGATTCGATTCCGAAGAGAGGAGAGAAATACTCGATAGCCGAGAAAGAGAGAAGATTACGATTCGATTCCGAAGAGAGGAGAGAAATACTCGATAGCCGAGAAAGAGAGAAGATTATTATTCGATTCCGAAGAGAGGAGAGAAATACTCGATAGCCGAGAAAGAGAGAAGATTACGATCCGATTCTGAGGAGGAGAGAAAATTACTCGATACCCGAAAAAGAAGGAAGATTACGATTCGATTCCGAAGAGAGGAGAGAAATACTCGATAGCCGAGAAAGAGAGAAGATCATTATTCGATTCCGAAGAGAGGAGAGAAATACTCGATAGCCGAGAAAGAGAGAAGATTACGATTCGATTCTGAGGAGGAGAGAAAATTACTAGATACCCGAAAAAGAAGGAAGATTACGATTCGATTCCGAAGAGAGGAGAGAAATACTCTATAGCCGAGAAAGAGAGAAGATTACGATTCGATTCCGAAGAGAGGAGAGAAATACTCGATAGCCGAGAAAGAGAGAAGATTATTATTCGATTCCGAAGAGAGGAGAGAAATACTCGATAGCCGAGAAAGAGAGAAGATTACGATCCGATTCTGAGGAGGAGAGAAAATTACTCGATACCCGAAAAAGAAGGAAGATTTCGATTCGATTCCGAAGAGAGGAGAGAAATACTCGATAGCCGAGAAAGAGAGAAGATTATTATTCGATTCCGAAGAGAGGAGAGAAATACTCGATAGCCGAGAAAGAGAGAAGATTACGATTCGATTCTGAGGAGGAGAGAAAATTACTCGATACCCGAAAAAGAAGGAAGATTACGATTCGATTCCGAAGAGAGGAGAGAAATACTCGATAGCCGAGAAAGAGAGAAGATTATTATTCGATTCCGAAGAGAGGAGAGAAATACTCGATAGCCGAGAAAGAGAGAAGATTACGATTCGATTCTGAGGAGGAGAGAAAATTACTCGATACCCGAAAAAGAAGGAAGATTACGATTCGATTCCGAAGAGAGGAGAGAAACACTCGATAGCCGAGAAAGAGAGAAGATTATGATTCGATTCCGAAGAGAGGAGAGAAATACTCGATAGCCGAGAAAGAGAGAAGATTACGATTCGATTCTGAGGAGGAAAGAAAATTACTAGATACCCGAAAAAGAAGGAAGATTACGATTCGATTCCGAAGAGAGGAGAGAAATACTCGATAGCCGAGAAAGAGAGAAGATTACGATTCGATTCTGAGGAGGAGAGAAAATTACTAGATACCCGAAAAAGAAGGAAGATTACGATTCGATTCCGAAGAGAGGAGAGAAATACTCGATAGCCGACAAAGAGAGAAGATTATTATTCGATTCCGAAGAGAGGAGAGAAATACTCGATAGCCGAGAAAGAGAGAAGATTACGATTCGATTCTGAGGAGGAGAGAAAATTACTCGATACCCGAAAAAGAAGGAAGATTACGTTTCGATTCCGAAGAGAGGAGAGAAATACTCGATACCCGAAAAAGAAGGAAGATTACGTTTCGATTCCGAAGAGAGGAGAGAAATACTCGATAGCCGAGAAAGAGAGAAGATTATGATTTGATTCCGAAGAGAGGAGAGAAATACTTGATAGCCGAGAAAGAGAGAAGATTACGATTCGATTCTGAGGAGGAGAGAAAATTACTAGATACCCGAAAAAGAAGGAAGATTACGATTCGATTCCGAAGAGAGGAGAAAAATACTCGATAGCCGAGAAAGAGAGAAGATTATTATTCGATTCCGAAGATAGGAGAGAAATACTCGATAGCCGAGAAAGAGAGAAGATTACGATTCGATTCTGAGGAGGAGAGAAAATAACTAGATACCCGAAAAAGAATGAAGATTACGATTCGATTACGAAGAGAGGAGAGAAATACTCGATAGCCGAGAAAGAGAGAAGATTACGATTCGATTCTGAGGAGGAGAGAAAATTACTCGATACCCGAAAAAGAAGGAAGATTACGTTTCGATTCCGAAGAGAGGAGAGAAATACTCGATAGCCGAGAAAGAGAGAAGATTATGATTTGATTCCGAAGAGAGGAGAGAAATACTCGATAGCCGAGAAAGAGAGAAGATTATTGTTCGATTCCGCAGAGAGGAGAGAAATACTCGATAGCCGAGAAAGATTCGATTCTGAGGAGGAGAGAAAATTACTCGATACCCGAAAAAGAAGGAAGATTACGATTCGATTCCGAAGAGAGGAGAGAAACACTCGATAGCCGAGAAAGAGAGAAGATTATTATTCGATTCCGAAGAGAGGAGAGCAATACTCGATAGCCGAGAAAGGGAGAAGATTACGATTCGATTCTGAGGAGTAGAGAAAATTACTCGATACCCGAAAAAGAAGGAAGATTACGATTCGATTCCGAAGAGAGGAGAGAAATATTCGATAGCCGAGAAAGAGAGAAGATTATTATTTGATTCCGAAGAGAGGAGAGAAATACTCGATAGCCGAGAAAGAGAGAAGATTACGATTCGATTCTGAGGAGGAGAGAAAATTACTCGATACCCGAAAAAGAAGGAAGATTACGATTCGATTCCGAAGAGAGGAGAGAAATACTCGATAGCCGAGAAAGAGAGAAGATTACGATTCGATTCTGAGGAGGAGAGAAAATTACTAGATACCCGAAAAAGAAGGAAGATTACGATTCGATTCCGAAGAGAGGAGAGAAATACTCGATAGCCGAGAAAGAGAGAAGATTATTATTCGATTCCGAAGAGAGGAGAGAAATACTCGATAGCCGAGAAAGAGAGAAGATTACGATTCGATTCTGAGGAGGAGAGAAAATTACTAGATACCCGAAAAAGAAGGAAGATTACGATTCGATTCCGAAGAGAGGAGAGAAATACTCTATAGCCGAGAAAGAGAGAAGATTACGATTCGATTCCGAAGAGAGGAGAGAAATACTCGATAGCCGAGAAAGAGAGAAGATTATTATTCGATTCCGAAGAGAGGAGAGAAATACTCGATAGCCGAGAAAGAGAGAAGATTACGATCCGATTCTGAGGAGGAGAGAAAATTACTCGATACCCGAAAAAGAAGGAAGATTACGATTCGATTCCGAAGAGAGGAGAGAAATACTCGATAGCCGAGAAAGAGAGAAGATTACGATTCGATTCTGAGGAGGAGAGAAAATTACTCGATACCCGAAAAAGAAGGAAGATTACGATTCGATTCCGAAGAGAGGAGAGAAATACTCGATAGCCGAGAAAGAGAAAAGATTACGATTCGATTCTGAGGAGGAGAGAAAATTACTCGATACCCGAAAAAGAAGGAAGATTACGATTCGATTCCGAAGAGAGGAGAGAAATACTCGATAGCCGAGAAAGAGAGAAGATTATGATTTGATTCCGAAGAGAGGAGAGAAATACTTGATAGCCGAGAAAGAGAGAAGATTACGATTCGATTCTGAGGAGGAGAGAAAATTACTAGATACCCGAAAAAGAAGGAAGATTACGATTCGATTCCGAAGAGAGGAGAGAAATACTCGATAGCCGAGAAAGAGAGAAGATTATGATTTGATTCCGAAGAGAGGAGAGAAATACTCGATAGCCGAGAAAGAGAGAAGATTACGATTCGATTCTGAGGAGGAGAGAAAATTACTCGATACCCGAAAAAGAAGGAAGATTACGATTCGATTCCGAAGAGAGGAGAGAAATACTTGATAGCCGAGAAAGAGAGAAGATTATTATTCGATTCCGAAGAGAGGAGAGAAGATTATTATTCGATCCCGAAGAGAGGAGAGAAATACTCGATAGCCGAGAAAGAGAGAAGATTACGATTCGATTCTGAGGAGGAGAGAAAATAACTAGATACCCGAAAAAGAAGGAAGATTACGATTCGATTACGAAGAGAGGAGAGAAATACTCGATAGCCGAGAAAGAGAGAAGATTACGATTCGATTCTGAGGAGGAGAGAAAATTACTCGATACCCGAAAAAGAAGGAAGATTACGTTTCGATTCCGAAGAGAGGAGAGAAATACTCGATACCCGAAAAAGAAGGAAGATTACGTTTCGATTCCGAAGAGAGGAGAGAAATACTCGATAGCCGAGAAAGAGAGAAGATTATGATTTGATTCCGAAGAGAGGAGAGAAATACTCGATAGCCGAGAAAGAGAGAAGATTATTATTCGATTCCGCAGAGAGGAGAGAAATACTCGATAGCCGAGAAAGAGAGAAGATTACGATTCGATTCTGAGGAGGAGAGAAAATTACTCGATACCCGAAAAAGAAGGAAGATTACGATTCGATTCCGAAGAGAGGAGAGAAACACTCGATAGCCGAGAAAGAGAGAAGATTATTATTCGATTCCGAAGAGAGGAGAGAAATACTCGATAGCCGAGAAAGGGAGAAGATTGCGATTCTATTCTGAGGAGGAGAGAAAATTACTCGATACCCGAAAAAGAAGGAAGATTATGATTCGATTCCGAAGAGAGGAGAGAAATACTCGATAGCCGAGAAAGAGAGAAGATTATTATTCGATTCCGAAGAGAGGAGAGAAATACTCGATAGCCGAGAAAGAGAGAAGATTACGATTCGATTCTGAGGAGGAGAGAAAATTACTAGATACCCGAAAAAGAAGGAAGATTACGATTCGATTCCGAAGAGAGGAGAGAAATACTCGATAGCCGAGAAGGAGAGAAGATTACGATTCGATTCCGAAGAGAGGAGAGAAATACTCGATAGCCGAGAAAGAGAGAAGATTATTATTCGATTCCGAAGAGAGGAGAGAAATACTCGATAGCCGAGAAAGAGAGAAGATTACGATTCGATTCTGAGGAGGAGAGAAAATTACTCGATACCCGAAAAAGAAGGAAGATTACGATTCGATTCCGAAGAGAGGAGAGAAATACTCGATAGCCGAGAAAGAGAGAAGATTACGATTCGATTCTGAGGAGGAGAGAAAATAACTAGATACCCGAAAAAGAAGGAAGATTACGATTCGATTACGAAGAGAGGAGAGAAATACTCGATACCCGAGAAAGAGAGAAGATTACGATTCGATTCTGAGGAGGAGAGAAAATTACTCGATACCCGAAAAAGAAGGAAGATTACGTTTCGATTCCGAAGAGAGGAGAGAAATACTCGATACCCGAAAAAGAAGGAAGATTACGTTTCGATTCCGAAGAGAGGAGAGAAATACTCGATAGCCGAGAAAGAGAGAAGATTATTATTCGATTCCGAAGAGAGGAGAGAAATACTGGATAGCCGAGAACGAGAGAAGATTACGATTCGATTCTGAGGAGGAGAGGAAATTACTAGATACCCGAAAAAGAAGGAAGATTACGATTCGATTCCGAAGAGAGGAGAGAAATACTCGATAGCCGAGAAAGAGAGAAGATTATGATTTGATTCTGAGGAGGAGAGAAAATTACTCGATACCCGAAAAAGAAGGAAGATTACGTTTCGATTCCGAAGAGAGGAGAGAAATACTCGATACCCGAAAAAGAAGGAAGATTACGTTTCGATTCCGAAGAGAGGAGAGAAATACTCGATAGCCGAGAAAGAGAGAAGATTATGATTTGATTCCGAAGAGAGGAGAGAAATACTCGATAGCCGAGAAAGAGAGAAGATTATTATTCGATTCCGCAGAGAGGAGAGAAATACTCGATAGCCGAGAAAGAGAGAAGATTACGATTCGATTCTGAGGAGGAGAGAAAATTACTCGATACCCGAAAAAGACGGAAGATTACGATTCGATTCCGAAGAGAGGAGAGAAACACTCGATAGCCGAGAAAGAGAGAAGATTATTATTCGATTCCGAAGAGAGGAGAGAAATACTCGATAGCCGAGAAAGGGAGAAGATTACGATTCGATTCTGAGGAGGAGAGAAAATTACTCGATACCCGAAAAAGAAGGAAGATTACAATTCGATTCCGAAGAGAGGAGAGAAATACTCGATAGCCGACAAAGAGAGAAGATTATTATTCGATTCCGAAGAGAGGAGAGAAATACTCGATAGCCGAGAAAGAGAGAAGATTACGATTCGATTCTGAGGAGGAGAGAAAATTACTAGATACCCGAAAAAGAAGGAAGATTACGATTCGATTCCGAAGAGAGGAGAGAAATACTCGATAGCCGAGAAAGAGAGAAGATTATGATTTGATTCCGAAGAGAGGAGAGAAATACTCGATAGCCGAGAAAGAGAGAAGATTACGATTCGATTCTGAGGAGGAGAGAAAATTACTCGATACCCGAAAAAGAAGGAAGATTACGATTCGATTCCGAAGAGAGGAGAGAAATACTCGATAGCCGAGAAAGAGAGAAGATTATTATTCGATTCCGAAGAGAGGAGAGAAATACTCGATAGCCGAGAAAGAGAGAAGATTACGATTCGATTCTGAGGAGGAGAGAAAATAACTAGATACCCGAAAAAGAAGGAAGATTACGATTCGATTACGAAGAGAGGAGAGAAATACTCGATAGCCGAGAAAGAGAGAAGATTACGATTCGATTCTGAGGAGGAGAGAAAATTACTCGATACCCGAAAAAGAAGGAAGATTACGATTCGATTCCGAAGAGAGGAGAGAAATACTCGATAGCCGAGAAAGAGAGAAGATTATGATTTGATTCCGTAGAGAGGAGAGAAATACTCGATAGCCGAGAAAGAGAGAAGATTACGATTCGATTCTGAGGAGGAGAGAAAATTACTCGATACCCGAAAAAGAAGGAAGATTACGATTCGATTCCGAAGAGAGGAGAGAAACACTCGATACCCGAAAAAGAAGGAAGATTACGTTTCGATTCCGAAGAGAGTAGAGAAATACTCGATAGCCGAGAAAGAGAGAAGATTATTATTCGATTCCGAAGAGAGGAGAGAAATACTCGATAGCCGAGAACGAGAGAAGATTACGATTCGATTCTGAGGAGGAGAGGAAATTACTAGATACCCGAAAAAGAAGGAAGATTACGATTCGATTCCGAAGAGAGGAGAGAAATACTCGATAGCCGAGAAAGAGAGAAGATTATGATTTGATTCCGTAGAGAGGAGAGAAATACTCGATAGCCGAGAAAGAGAGAAGATTACGATTCGATTCTGAGGAGGAGAGAAAATTACTCGACACCCGAAAAAGAAGGAAGATTACGATTCGATTCCGAAGAGAGGAGAGAAACACTCGATAGCCGAGAAAGAGAGAAGATTATTATTCGATTCCGAAGAGAGGAGAGAAATACTCGATAGCCGAGAAAGAGAGAAGATTATTATTCGATTCCGAAGAGAGGAGAGAAATACTCGATAGCCGAGAAAGAGAGAAGATTACGATTCGATTCTGAGGAGGAGAGAAAATTACTCGAGACCCGAAAAAGAAGGAAGATTACGATTCGATTCCGAAGAGAGGAGAGAAACACTCGATAGCCGAGAAAGAGAGAAGATTATTATTCGATTCCGAAGAGAGGAGAGAAATACTCGATAGCCGAGAAAGAGAGAAGATTACGATTCGATTCTGAGGAGGAGAGAAAATTACTCGATACCCGAAAAAGAAGGAAGATTACGATTCGATTCCGAAGAGAGGAGAGAAATACTCGATAGCCGAGAAAGAGAGAAGATTATTATTCGATTCCGAAGAGAAGAGAGAAATACTCGATAGCCGAGTAAGAGAGAAGATTACGATTCGATTCTGAGGAGGAGAGAAAATTACTCGATTCCCGAAAAAGAAGGAAGATTACGATTCGATTCCGAAGAGAGGAGAGAAATACTCGATAGCCGAGAAAGAGAGAAGATTACGATTCGATTCTGAGGAGCAGAGAAAATTACTAGATACCCGAAAAAGAAGGAAGATTACGTTTCGATTCCGAAGAGAGGAGAGAAACACTCGATAGCCGAGAAAGAGAGAAGATTATGATTCGATTCTGAGGAGGAGAGAAAATTACTCGATATTCGAGAAAGAAGCAAGATTACATTTCGATTCCGAAGAGAGGAGAGAAATACTCGATAGCCGAGAAAGAGAGAAGATTACGATTCGATTCTGAGGAGAGAGAAATACTCGGTAGCAGAGGAAGAGAGAAGATTACGATTCGATTCTGAAGGGGGAGAAAATTACTCGATACCCGAGAAAGAGATTACGATTCGATTCTGAAGAGGGGAGAAAATTACTCGATACCCGAGAAAGAGATTACGATTCGATTCTGTGGGGGAGAGAGAATAACTAATTATTGCGATTCGAATTTAAGGAGGAGAGAAAAATTAATCGATAGCCGAGAAAGAGAGAGCTTTCTTCCTACATTTTTCGTTGTTGAAATCGATTTTTATCTGTAACGGATGCGTATTTTTTGTAACTGCGACGACTACAAGGATCCTCACGGGTGGCACTTAATGACCTTTTATCTCGCAGACAGAATCGAATGAGCTCTAGCAGCTTGTTGTTCGGAATACGAACGAGCTGGAGAAGGATGGCACCGAAACCGAAACGCATAAGTTTAATGTTTTCGGTTTCTACCGAATTTCATTTTGTTTTTTACTTTGAAAAACTTTGTTTTTTCTTCTAAAAATGTGATCGATGCAGATGTGTAATTTTTGCAAAATTTTACGAACGATTTATCAACTGTCATGTGATACAAGGTGTATTACATATATTTTTATTATCGTGTGTCATAATATAGCAGCCCAGTTCCCAAGTAGTTAGTGTGTTTAGCTATGGTCAAGGCCTTTCGGAGAAGCGGTCTGGATCCACGTGTGCCCATTTGGCCTAAACGGGAAGCTTAAATATTGCGCCAAATTTGGAGGCGGGGGTGGCTCAGTCGGTAGCGCCAGGCTCGTAATCTGCAGTTCCCACGTTCGAGTTCCAGCTGGGTCAGCGTTGAGATTTATCTCCGCAAAATTCCCCGCCCTGCCCACGGTCAGTAGGGGACACCGATGGGCTTGGAAATGCTGCCGTCCGTCGGATGGGACGTTAAGCCGTGGCTCCGTGTACGGGAGAGCGTGTGCGGGAGAACACGCTGGATGGCCTTGCCTCCCGTCAAGGCCATCCAGCGCGTCCAGCATCTGTCTCCTAAAAGCTGTTCCAGTGGATCCCCTCCCCCAACCTTCTCTGAGCCTTCGGGGTCCTTGTGACCTGGCCATTTAGACCGTAATGTGCAAAAAAGTGCCGCTCAGAGTAAAACAACCCAACCCAAAGCCCCAAATTTGGACACTTGTTAATTTTTTGATAGTAGATACAACCACAAAGGTGTGATTCAGTGAAAGGTATCTTTTTTAACTGGTGGATTTTTTTCCTGTAACGTCTTTCTGTTGAAGTCAGGCCTTATTCATAGACCTCTCTGCGGTGTATTACATTAAAAAAAATACCCCCTCAAGCAGCTGCTTGCCACAGAGGTCTGACAGGAGCCTGTCAGTTTATATGCCAGAGTAGAAGGTCTGTGAGGATGACAGGACCTCAGCAGAAAAACAACACACACACCCATACCTTATCCGGGGCTTGAACCCAGTTTAACAAACTCATATTGAACTTTTGTGCCACGCAGCTGCTTAAAGGTAATTTTTTTGAAAGATTTTTTTTTTCAAATTAGAATTACAACAGTTCGTCAATAATAATTATAAACAATTTTTATTTTTGCTAATGGTCTCAATAGTTCCAAGTGGCCTGGACTTCTCTGGACTTATGAGGGGCCCTGTCTACTGTATAAAGGGACATATGCTCGTACCCTATATATGATGGATGTTTCTTTTACGATGGATGCTTCTTCTGTTGTGCTGATTTTCCTTACGATTTGCTCTGAGGTTGGACTTATGAGGTTTTTTCCGGATAATAATAACCTCCTCTCCTAACCGTCTCTGAGTCCTCGGGGTCCTTGTCACCTGGCCATTTAGCCCATTGTTTGAAAAGTGCCGCTCAAAGGTGAAACAACTCAACTACCTTGTGCACATTAAAAACACACTCGATGGCCTGGACGAGAGGTTACCGTTTGTCTCCTAACAACTGTCCAGTGGGTACCCTCTCCCAACTGTCTCTGAGTCCTCGGGGTCCTTGTGACCTGGCCATTTAGCCCATTGTTTGAAAAGTGCCGCTCAAAGGTGAAACAACTCAACTACCTTGTGCACATTAAAAACACACTCGATGGCCTGGATGAGAGGTTACCATTTGTCTCCTAACAACTGTCCAGTGGGTCCCCTCTCCCAACTGTCTCTGAGTCCTCGGGGTCCTTGTGACCTGGCCATTTAGCCCATTGTTTGAAAAGTGCCACTCAAAGGTGAAACAACTCAACTAACTTGTGCACATTAAAAACACGCTAGATGGCCTGGACGAGAGGTTACCGTTTGTCTCCTAACAACTGTCCAGTGGGTCCCCTCTCCCAACTGTCTCTGAGTCCTCGGGGTCCTTGTGACCTGGCCATTTAGCCCATTGTTTGAAAAGTGCCGCTCAAAGGTGAAACAACTCAACTACCTTGTGCACATTAAAAACACACTCGATGGCCTGGACGAGAGGTTACCATTTGTCTCCTAACAACTGTCCAGTGGGTCCCCTCTCCCAACTGTCTCTGAGTCCTCGGGGTCCTTGTGACCTGGCCATTTAGCCCATTGTTTGAAAAGTGCCGCTCAAAGGTGAAACAACTCAACTACCTTGTGCACATTAAAAACACGCTCGATGGCCTGGACGAGAGGTTACCGTTTGTCTCCTAACAACTGTCCAGTGGGTCCCCTCTCCCAACTGTCTCTGAGTCCTCGGGGTCCTTGTGACCTGGCCATTTAGCACATTGTTTGAAAAGTGCCGCTCAAAGGTGAAATAACTCAACTACCTTGTGCACATTAAACACACGCTCGATGGCCTGGACGAGAGGTTACCATTTGTCTCCTAACAACTGTCCAGTGGGTCCCCTCTCCCAACTGTCTCTGAGTCCTCGGGGTCCTTGTGACCTGGCCATTTAGCCCATTGTTTGAAAAGTGCCGCTCAAAGGTGAAACAACTCAACTACCTTGTGCACATTAAAAACACACTCGATGGCCTGGATGAGAGGTTACCATTTGTCTCCTAACAACTGTCCAGTGGGTCCCCTCTCCCAACTGTCTCTGAGTCCTCGGGGTCCTTGTGACCTGGCCATTTAGCCCATTGTTTGAAAAGTGCCACTCAAAGGTGAAACAACTCAACTACCTTGTGCACATTAAAAACACGCTAGATGGCCTGGACGAGAGGTTACCGTTTGTCTCCTAACAACTGTCCAGTGGGTCCCCTCTCCCAACTGTCTCTGAGTCCTCGGGGTCCTTGTGACCTGGCCATTTAGCCCATTGTTTGAAAAGTGCCGCTCAAAGGTGAAACAACTCAACTACCTTGTGCACATTAAAAACACAGTCGATGGCCTGGACGAGAGGTTACCATTTGTCTCCTAACAACTGTCCAGTGGGTCCCCTCTCCCAACTGTCTCTCCTCGGGGTCCTTGTGACCTGGCCATTTAGCCCATTGTTTGAAAAGTGCCGCTCAAAGGTGAAACAACTCAACTACCTTGTGCACATTAAAAACACGCTCGATGGCCTGGACGAGAGGTTACCGTTTGTCTCCTAACAACTGTCCAGTGGGTCCCCTCTCCCAACTGTCTCTGAGTCCTCGGGGTCCTTGTGACCTGGCCATTTAGCCCATTGTTTGAAAAGTGCCGCTCAAAGGTGAAATAACTCAACTACCTTGTGCACATTAAAAACACTCTCGATGGCCTGGACGAGAGGTTACCGTTTGTCTCCTAACAACTGTCCAGTGGGTCCCCTCTCCCAACTGTCTCTGAGTCCTCGGGGTCCTTGTGACCTGGCCATTTAGCCCATTGTTTGAAAAGTGCCGCTCAAAGGTGAAACAACTCAACTACCTTGTGCACATTAAAAACACACTCGATGGCCTGGACGAGAGGTTACCATTTGTCTCCTAACAACTGTCCAGTGGGTCCCCTCTCCCAACTGTCTCTGAGTCCTCGGGGTCCTTGTGACCTGGCCATTTAGCCCATTGTTTGAAAAGTGCCGCTCAAAGGTGAAACAACTCAACTACCTTGTGCACATTAAAAACACGCTCGATGGCCTGGACGAGAGGTTACCGTTTGTCTCCTAACAACTGTCCAGTGGGTCCCCTCTCCCAACTGTCTCTGAGTCCTCGTGGTCCTTGTGACCTGGCCATTTAGCCCATTGTTTGAAAAGTGCCGCTCAAAGGTGAAATAACTCAGCTACCTTGTGCACATTAAAAACACGCTCGATGGCCTTGACGAGAGGTTACCGTTTGTCTCCTAACAACTGTCCAGTGGGTCCCCTCTCCCAACTCTCTCTGAGTCCTCGGGGTCCTTGTGACCTGGCCATTTAGCCCATTGTTTGAAAAGTGCCGCTCAAAGGTGAAACAACTCAACTACCTTGTGCACATTAAAAACACACTCGATGGCCTGGACGAGAGGTTACCATTTGTCTCCTAACAACTGTCCAGTGGGTCCCCTCTCCCAACTGTCTCTGAGTCCTCGGGGTCCTTGTGACCTGGCCATTTAGCCCATTGTTTGAAAAGTGCCGCTCAAAGGTGAAACAACTCAACTACCTTGTGCACATTAAAAACACGCTCGATGGCCTGGACGAGAGGTTACCGTTTGTCTCCTAACAACTGTCCAGTGGGTCCCCTCTCCCAACTGTCTCTGAGTCCTCGGTGTCCTTGTGACCTGGCCATTTAGCCCATTGTTTGAAAAGTGCCGCTCAAAGGTGAAATAACTCAACTACCTTGTGCACATTAAAAACACGCTCGATGGCCTGGACGAGAGGTTACCGTTTGTCTCCTAACAACTGTCCAGTGGGTCCCCTCTCCCAACTCTCTCTGAGTCCTCGGGGTCCTTGTGACCTGGCCATTTAGCCCATTGTTTGAAAAGTGCCGCTCAAAGGTGAAACAACTCAACTACCTTGTGCACATTAAAAACACACTCGATGGCCTGGACGAGAGGTTACCATTTGTCTCCTAACAACTGTCCAGTGGGTCCCCTCTCCCAACTGTCTCTGAGTCCTCGGGGTCCTTGTGACCTGGCCATTTAGCCCATTGTTTGAAAAGTGCCGCTCAAAGGTGAAACAACTCAACTACCTTGTGCACATTAAAAACACGCTCGATGGCCTGGACGAGAGGTTACCGTTTGTCTCCTAACAACTGTCCAGTGGGTCCCCTCTCCCAACTGTCTCTGAGTCCTCGGGGTCCTTGTGACCTGGCCATTTAGCCCATTGTTTGAAAAGTGCCGCTCAAAGGTGAAATAACTCAACTTCCTTGTGCACATTAAAAACACGCTCGATGGCCTGGACGAGAGGTTACCGTTTGTCTCCTAACAACTGTCCAGTGGGTCCCCTCTCCCAACTGTCTCTGAGTCCTCGGGGTCCTTGTGACCTGGCCATTTAGCCCATTGTTTGAAAAGTGCCGCTCAAAGGTGAAATAACTCAACTACCTTGTGCACATTAAAAACACGCTCGATGGCCTGGACGAGAGGTTACCGTTTGTCTCCTAACAACTGTCCAGTGGGTCCCCTCTCCCAACTCTCTCTGAGTCCTCGGGGTCCTTGTGACCTGGCCATTTAGCCCATTGTTTGAAAAGTGCCGCTCAAAGGTGAAACAACTCAACTACCTTGTGCACATTAAAAACACACTCGATGGCCTGGACGAGAGGTTACCCTTTGTCTCCTAACAACTGTCCAGTGGGTCCCCTCTCCCAACTGTCTCTGAGTCCTCGGGGTCCTTGTGACCTGGCCATTTAGCCCATTGTTTAAAAAGTACCGCTCAGAGATAAAACAATCCATCTACCTTGTGCACATTAAAAAAACACGCTGGGTGGCCTGGACGAGAGGTTACCGTTTGTCTCCTAACAACTGTCCAGTGGGTCCCCTCCCCCAACCGTCTCTGAGTCCTCTGGGTCCTTGTGACCTGGTCAATTCAGCCCATTTTGTTTAAAAAAAAGTGTCTCTCATAGATAAAACAACTCAACCATAATTTCCTTTGTATTTTATTCACGAGTGATTTTCTCATCTGCATCCCTTGAAAGTTGGTTTCTCGTATCTTTACTTATGCAGCAGATACAGAAAGTGGAGTCTAGTGTAGCCAGATGTAGCTGTACAAGGCGCCGATTATTACAGTGCAGATGGTACAGGAATAGCGGGATGACGTCAAGCAAGTCTCTAGCCAATCCCCAGCCAGTAGTCATGAATCTAGGGCACGCCGTAGAGCTAAAATTTCGGAAACTCGGTAAATTTAAAAAAGGAGCCTTTCAAATAATTCTGAAAGTATTTCCCAATGTAGAGGTTGTTAAGATGTCTCGCACTGAGCCCTTGTCGGTAAAATACGAAAGCGATATATGTGATTATTTAACTTGGAAAAAATTGCTGGGTCATTGAAGACTTTCCTATTCTCGTGCCCGACAAAAAAAAATGTTTTTGTGCTTGTTTCTTTTCCTCTTTAAGCACTGTTAAAAGTACACTGTCTGGTCAAATTATTATGACCCCCTACTAAATATTTCGCCGTATGTATCGTGGTACAGTCGCTCAAAAAAGTATCCGAACACTACGGTTGATTACAGAATTCAGAAAAAATATCTAGCAACGAATTTTTTAGAAATTAGTGATCTGGCAACCTTCGTATCGTGGTTGCCAGATCACTAATTTCTAAAAAAAAATCGTTGCCAGATATTTTTTCTGATTTCTGTAATCAACCATAGTGTTCGGACACTTTTTTGAGCGACTGTAGGTGGTCATATTATTTTGATACTAGATCGTGTGGGCTCACTCACGGAAATATTGAGCGTGTGCAGTTACCGTTCACAGCAAACTAGAGCGTGTACAGTTGCTGTACACGTTCCAGATATTTTTCCTGAATTCTGTAATCACGTGACACGAAGGTTGCCAGATCACTAATTTCTAAAAGAATCGTTGCCAGATATTTTTTCTGAATTCTGTACCAACCCTAGTGTTCGGATACTTTTTTGAGCGACTGTACATTTACCAAAATTAAAAGTTATCAGTTCGCTGCGTCATTTTTAAAATCGACGTCACCAATACGTGAAGGAGGGTAATGAAATTTAACGAATGCAAAACAACCGTCGAGTCAAAACAATTTTCCCAAATGGGATTCCAGGCTTGGGTTCCCAGTTGGCGCAAATGCATCACGTATACTGGAGATGACTTTAAAGGGCAGTTACGATGACTTACGAAGTGCATACAACAGATGCACAGTACAAGAAACTCTCGATTTTTAACTCTCCAGTACTAGTATATTGAAATGTGGCCTTTGACCTCAAACGACATATCACATCCAAAGTTTTACGACATTTTCGAAAGCTGCAACTCGACAACTGTGCAATGGGTGAACAGGTCACCCCAGGAACCAATATTTAACTCTTTAGCGCCGATAGATCTAAATTTGACCTTTGACCCCGAAGTGCCATCCGGATCCGAAATTTCGCAAGTTTCCGACATCTACATCCTGAAATACTCCTAAGACATCAATTTTCACGTATAGATCACTCGTATCACTCGTATATTTCACTCGTAGATCATAGTTTGACCTCATCGTGACCTTTATTTGACCTTTGAGGACATGGCAGAGGTCAGATTTTGAATTTATCCCCAGATCTAAGTCCAGAATTACTCCTAGGCGCAAAATTTTAGAGCTCTACCATTTCTTCTTCATAATCAGAATTATACTTATCTCCTGTCAGTATTATCTATAATTATATTACATAAAAAATCCCACTAAGCCGAAGCTTATCAGCGGGAATGTACATATATGTTTTTACAGATATGATCTAGATTGCCTCAGTAGTACAAAAAATTAAGGAGAGAAAAAAAGGAATAAATGAGAAAGAAAACCGACAAAATGATGAAAGTTTCCAAAGAGCCAGAAGAGCCCATTGAGATGCCAGAAAAAACGTTCGTTTATAATCCAGATTCCAACTTGCAAGATGAAATATTAAACCAATATAAGCTAAAACTTCCGAGTGATATCTTACAGGCGAGAAACCCCATTCCTGAGCTGAAAGAAATGATTTACCAAACAATCGGGCATCTTCAGAAACTGGGGGGCAATAAGGCTACAGAAACCAAACGCTATGGTAAAACTACTGGGGCATTAAGGGTCTTTTTCTCTTGGGTTTTGGGGTCTTTTTCATCTGGGGTGTTGGGGACTTATTTCCTGGCTTCTAGGGCACCGGGGTCTTTTTCCCCTGGGTTCTGGGGCGTTGGCGGCCTTTTTCCCCTGGGTTTTGTGGAATTTTTCACTGGGTTCTGGATCGTTTCTCCCGTATGTTCTGGGACATTGGGTGTCTTTTTCTGCTGGGTTTTGGCAGCTGCAGAGATATCGAATTATCGATAATCACATTGAGGCACTTAGAAAATATTAAAAGTCGATTAAAATGATGCTCACAGTAATAAAAAGCCAACAGTTTGGTTCTGGACAAAACAAGAGTTTCGACGACTTATGCGAAAAATTATCAATTTTGGTTGCCAGTAAACGAACTGGAAACACTAGTACAGAAGTAGTAAACGAAATTGTCGAAATTTTGGATATTTTCTAAAAAAACGATATTATTGAGAAAAAGGAGCATAAGATTGTGTTCAATAACATCGGTATTGTTTAGAAATTTACTCTTGGACACACATTACAGTCATGTCTATTTCAACTTCGGATTATGGAAAAAAATTCGCTTTTTTTAACATTTCTTGTTTTCAATGTTTTGTAAATGGTATTTCCTACTTTACTATACATATCCGATATTCGATAGTTTCCAAAAGCATAAGAATAAATTCCATTGATGACATGTCGTTTTGTATATTCTTGGTATAAAGCAATTTTTTTTAATTTGGTGTACGTGTACATCATGTTGCTCAGATCGAAATTCTGTTTCTTGCGTATATAGGATTTTTTCATTAAATAGACATTGACGATAATCTTCGTGACTAAATTCATTTTAAATTCCAGTAGCTACATTTTTGGGTAATTGGCGCGATTATAGAATATAATTTTGGTCTTAATGCAACAACCTCCTTGATTGGAAGACCTTTTAATTCGTCTCTAAATTTTCCTGGAACCATTTTATTTGATTCACTGTATAATGCATGGTTTGTGGGGTAATTTGAGGAATCAAAGAAGTCTGAGTTAAATTTCTCATATATGTCATCTGTCTGGATATCAATACAGAATGAATCAGTATCGGTAAATAACATCATCATCATCATCATCCTCAAGCAGCCATGGCTACGGAGGTCCAACCAGACCGCGCAGTTTAATTCTCCAAGCATATCTGTCCTGAGCTACATCTGCTGCATCCGGCCACTGTACACCAATTCTAACAAGGTCCTGTTTGACATTGTCTGCCCACCGCATCCTAGGTCTCCAACTCCTTCTGAGGCCTCTAGGCACACTGTTCATAACCCTATTCGCCAATCTATAATTATCCATACGGGCAACATGGCCAAACCAACGGAGTCTCTCTCTGCACAATATGCTGCTTAAAGGAGGTTGCAGACTCCTTTGCCTAACCTCGTCATTAGTTACAAAGTTGAACCACCTAATACCAAAGATACTGCGTAAGCATGTAATAACAATCTGGCAAATAACAATTCTGCATTAAATTTTGGTTTCAGAAAATTGTAGAAATAATTATACATGTGTAATTTACTCAACTCCAAAATCGTTGCACCAATGTAATATGGTCTATCAAATATAATATTTTTCTTTTTCATATGGGCAATTTACGAAATTTTTTCCAAGTTGAACACAAGAAACGTACCTAGAATTTGCAATTAATATTTTAAGCTTTTCTTTAGTATTTACTGTGTGACATTTTATCCTCTTCCGTTTATTTTCTAAACATTTACCATATATAGCATTGCTCATCAGTTTGAAAAAGTCTTTTTCAAGATTATTTATGGCATTAATTCGTTTTGTTGTATTAAAATCTATGTAAGGTTTCAGCCATGGTTTTTGATCAATTTCCAAGATTCTATGCCCCTGTTTTACCCTCAGTCCTAGTTCCACATAGAGTTTAAGTAACCTATAGTGAACGACATAATTTTGCTTGTCGAACAGATTTGGAATCAAGAATGACACATTAATATTACAGAGTTTCAATTTTTCAGGAGCCAAGGGGAAATGATTGTGTAAATCGTGTAGATGTGCCGGATAATCTAGATCAACTTCGAAGAAATAACCCTTTTTCCTGTCATCTGGAATATTAAACAGGTTAATATCATTTACCCCATTTGAAATTACCGGTTGGAAGAGGTTGAGACATTGCCCAGCCATATAAATTGTTTGCATCAAAGTACATGATATAGTTTTGTGGTTTGCTTCTCTCATATCGATCTACTAAAGGATTGTTGGCCTGTGCAAACCTCTTAGACACTAAAGATATTCCTCCTCGCAGAGCTCTTTCTATGAAAAATTACATGTCACATTTTACAAGTTCCAGCTCAATTTCTGTCATTTTTAAACAGGCAGCATAGGGTTGGGTTGTTTTACCTCTGAGCGGCACTTTTTTGCACACCATGGGCTAAATGGCCAGGTCACATGGACCCCGAAGGCTCAGAGAAGGTTGGGGGAGGGGACCCACTGGAACAGCTGTTGGGAGACAGATGGTAGCCTCCCGTCAAGGCCATCCAGCGTGTTCTTTAACGTGCACAGGCTATGGCTCTCCCGCACACGGGGCCACGGCTTAACATCCCATCCGACGGACGGCGGCCTTTCCAAGCCCATCGGTGTCCCCTACTGAGTGGGCAGGGTGGGGAATTTTGCGGAGATAAATCTCAACGCTGACCCAGCTGGGACTCGAACCTGGCAACTACAGATTACGAGCCTGGCGCGCTACCGACTGAGCCACCACCGCCCCTACCGACTGAGCCACCACCGCCCCTACCGACTGAGCCACCACCGCCGACTGAGCCACCACCACCGCGCCCGACTGAGCCAAAACCCCCCACCACAGGCAGCATAGGATAAGCCAGGAGAGCTAAAATAATGACATGGATCGGGTTGGTAGTTATTCATACGCGAAATTCTGTAGTTTTCAAATATATCTCATAGCAGTAATACATCAGTGATCATGTATAGATCGTAATATTCCCCGAAGGTAGCAAAACAACTTCTACAAAATTTGAGCTCTTTCGTATTGTTCATTGTTTTGAAAATTCTCTTTGGATGGAAGTGACGTTTGAAAAAACTGAGCACTCTGTTGCAAGTACTCATATGGAAAGCTTCCTTTGCTTTTCAAAAGTTCCATCTGTGAGTCATTCAGATTATGTTGTCTGCAGTATTGATATTAGGATGTAGAAATTTTCCACATTTTACGACAGTGAATCCAGTGAAGAACTGAGGAACATGAATGAATCAATAAATTTAATTTCACCGAATTTAATGCACATATATTTTTCTGTAGTTTGTGGAATACAAGAAATTTTCTTCTTATCTTTAAATGTCCACAAATCTTTTACTATAAAGTGGCCATCAAATCCTTTGAGATTATGAAACAACACTGGTATTTCAAGTGAGAATTTCTATTGAAGATTACATTTGTTGTGAACAGCACCTCTGTATTTTCCAGTTAAGTGATCGTGATCCCTTACTCTATCAGTTCCTAGAATTTTCCCACAAATATTACAATATTTTGCTCAGTAAAAATTTGCCAATCAAAATCTGTCATCTTAATATTTTTTTTCTTCAAATCATTGATCAAATTTTCGTCTTCGATCATATCATTCAAAAATTGTTCTGTTACATTTTTCCCTCTGTACATTCTGGTTTTGATCAGTTTACCTTCCGGTCCAACTATAATATATACAAATCCTGATGGTACTAAATACTTAGTTCGCACCCTACATGGATTAATATAATTTCTTCTACATTTCGAAAAGCATTCGAAGTCTGCATAAATCACATATGGGTGTTTCAAACCGTTTTTAATTGTGTGAAATTTCGTACTATTCGCTTCGGGAAACTTGATAGTTTGTAAAATATTTGATAATTATCATTAATTATCTACGTGATTCTTTAATAAATCGTCACGAGTGAAATTATGAAGAGACTATGGGCAGGGATAGAATTTACAATTATGTCTTGAAAGGTATGTTGTAACCCTACTAATATTTTTAATCCAACAATAGTGAGAATTATTGCCGTCTTTCAAAGGTAAAAGTTGTATGGGGTTTTTAACAGGATTCTGTGAAATATATAATACATGAAAACCATTTTTCTTAGAATTTAAAACATTTATAGAAAGATTATTTAAAACCTCGAACTTCGGGATTTGATCGAGAGTTACTGGATAAGTCAATGAAGATGTGTCTAAGACGTTTTCAAATGTTTTATATTTTTCCACACGTTGTGGATTGTCCTTAGCAGGATGTAGAGCTGATAATATTGACCACAAGAAACATTTGTTGTCGTAGTTTTTAACATTCAGTATTCCTTTTGTAGATTTCAAATGTTCTGGTAAATCTACGGAAGCAGATGCTCCAACTGCATTATACTGAGACATTTGAATTTCCATAGAAATTATTTTATTAAACACCCATCCACTTCCCTTTTGTATAAAACTATCAAAGTCGTTATTAATTTTCTCACAAGCATTTTTTAGTAATTCATTGAGATAGGTAGGCAAACAGATTATTTCGTTACATGTCGAAAAATGTGCACATATTTCTTTCTGTCCTTCAGGATCCGTTTGCTTTTTAAATTTTATTTGTAATATGAATCTAACTTTTAGAGGCTGACCGAGTTTCTTGTGAATTATACGTTTCCATTTATTGTTATTTTTCTCCAGGAGACTTTTTATGTCTTCTCTGACATTTACGTTATCAATTTTACATGTGCAAAACGTTTTCCGAAAAGCACTGCTTTTATTTATATCATATTGATTCAGATGATGATTGTAATTGTCTTTTCTGTTAAAGCTGGAATTGCAAAATTCGCATTTTTCAAATATTCGATAAATGCATGCAGTTTTCATATGACGATTCATATTGGATTTGCGAATAGATTTCCCAACATTTGGTACATTGAATAGTTGCGCGCATCTTAGCAGTTATACCCTCTTTATTACATATACAGGGTGAATCTGAAAAAGTGGGCAAAACTTTACGGGGTGGTAGAACGCAGCTATACGAGCAATATTCGTCATAGAAAGTATGGGCGGAACGCAAACGGCGAGCCGCTAGGTGGCGTTGGAAATGGTATAAAAGGGTCGGTCCTCGCACCCAACGGCATTTCTACCGTGGATTGCCGAGAGGATGGCTGGTTATACTAACCACGAAATGGCGGATATGCACTTTGTGTACGGTGCGGCGGACGGGAATGCAAGTGAGGCACAGAGTATCTCCTCTCCTTCTTGTGTTCATTCTTTAAATGTGACAGTGGAAAACTACCTTTTAACTTCTCACCGCTTGCGTTCCGACCATACATTCTATGACGAATATTGCTCGTATAGCTGCGTTCTACCACCCCGTAAAGTTTTGCCCACTTTTTCAGATTCACCCTGTATAGTAGGTAAAAATCATGGTCCGATAATGCAAAAAAATTTAAATTTTTAATTAAGCGAAAAATTAGCGAATTAATTAAATTATTGAAATTAATTAATTTCACTAGTGAAACATTGAAAATTTCAAGGGTGGACCCCACCCTGAACGCTCTAAAAATATTCAAACTTTGAGAATTGTTTTGGGTATAATAAACAATGCAATGACTCCAAACTATTTGCATGTTGTTAAGGCATGTTTAATGTATAAAAAAAAATTTTTTTAAGTAAAAATATTGTAACGGTCGTCCTGTGGCTCCTCATTGGTTGACAGCGTGAAAGACACGCCCTCCTGGTAGAGTGCACCGGACATCGCAGGAAAATCTGAAAACAAAATTATTAACAGTTTTACGAACTTTGAGACATTGGTTATAGCGTAGTGTAGGATTTTTTCGAAAATCGAAAAATTGAGAAAATAACGTCAGTTTGAAAAAAAATGTGATTTTTTTCCTTAAAAAAAATGGCACTAAATTGCTTGCTAAAAATCGAATAATTAAAATATCAAAAAAATCCTATGATAGGTTTTAGATAATTTGTTTCTATGCATTTAAAAAAAATATGTAAATCGGATGAATGGTTCCCGAGATCCACACTCTACCAGTTCCAAAAACGTTTGGGGAAAAAAGCGTTTAAGAATTTAGCGGCCTTTTTACCAGGATTGACACGACCTCGTATTTGTCGCTGTAACTTCGTAAGGAGTTCGAATTTTAAAAACCTGTTTCAGGACCATATTCTACGCTTCATAAACTTTCCGAAAAACGTAAAAAAAAAAATCGATTTTTTTTCAAACCCTCAGGGTGGGGTTCCCACTTAAATAAAAAACTCTGAATAAACCTTAGTATTTAAAACTATTTAATTCCGTTCAAAAAGAAGACTTGCTATAACTCTTTCCAACTTATCGTTTCATTCCTCAGTTCAACTCAGCTGTGTTTATTTCGATAACATCCTTCATTGTCTCGTCTCGTGGGGGCGGGGGTGCTCAGTCGGTAGCGTGCCAGGCTCGTAATCTGTAGTTCCCAGGTTCGAGTCCCAGCTGGGTCAGCGTTGAGATTTATCTCCGCAAAATTCCCCGCCCTGCCCACGGTCAGTAGGGGACACCGATGGGCTTGGAAAGGCCGCCGTCCGTCGGATGGAACGTTAAGCCGTGGCCCCGTGTGCGGGAGAGCCATACCCTGTGCACGTTAAAAAACACGCTGGATGGCCTTGATGGGAGGCTACCATCTGTCTCCCAACAGCTGTTCCAGTGGGTCCCCTCCCCCAACCTTCTCTGAGCCTTCGGGGTCCTTGTGGCCTGGCCATTTAACCCATGGTGTGCAAAAAAAGTGCCGCTCAGAGGTAAAACAATCCAATACAAACTCGTCTCGTGACCTCGCACTTTGACCTGATTACGAAACTGAAGAGAAGCTACATCGAGTTAACAATCTTTCCAAATTCTCGATAGAATATTTCTGATGTGGCGGCAGATGGGTGCGGTCAGTGATATATTTTTAACGTAAGTGTTTCAATTATTCTTTCTTTAGGAAAGTTTTTTAAACCTTCTAATTGAATCTGATGAAATGTTTTTAAGAGAAAATTTCAATTAATCCGTTCAAATGTTGTTGAAGATCCTAAAAATTCTGATCTTAATTTTAACGATCATTTTAACTTCACGAGACATTTTTTTTATTTTTTTTATAGTGAATGCTGGACTTAATTGAATCGCTGGCCGCCCACGCCAACGGGCACCAGCGATTCAATTAAGCAAGTTTGAAAAAACATACAAAAATAACTACTTACTCTTCAGGAGGGGAAATTCAAAGTGACTTGGAATTACTTCAGACCCTTTTTAAATACGCAACAGAACCAAAACTGAATCTTGATCTTTGGTTTTGGATAAAAATTTCGATTTGATAGCAAAGTCCAAGTAATAATTTTTGCTTACCAAACCAAAATTTTTATCCAAAATCAAATTTCAAGATTCAGTTTCGGTTCTGTTGAGTATTTAAGAATGGTCTCAAGCGATTGCAAGTCAGTATAGATGTTTACATATTAAGTTCAACAAAAGGTTCGTCTTCCCTGAGCCCGATGGACCACAGATTAAAAGTCTAAAAGGCCAGAGAGGTGCTAATACGTTGCTACTACTCAAGTCACTTTGACTTTCCCCTCCTGAAAAGTAAGTACGATTTAAATAGATTTAATTGTAAAGCTGGAACGAGAATTATTACGTGGACTTTAGTTAGATAAAAGTTTTAATATTCTTGTAGCAAAATTAATTCTTGAACATTGGTTAGATAAAAATTTTAATATTCTTCTATGATAAGAAATTTATTCAGTTTTGGTTTTAAATTTCGGTTGAGCATTTAAGAATGGTCTCAAGCGATTCGAAGTCAGTTTTAGTTTCCCCTCCGGTATAGAGCCCCAATCTAAGTTAAGTACGATTTAAATATATTTAATTGTAAAGCTTTAATTGTAAAGCTGGAACGGGAATTATTACGTGGACTTTAGTTAGATAAAAGTTTTAAAATTCTTGTAGCAAAATTATTACTTGAACATTGATTAGATAAAAATTTTAACATTCTTTTATGTTAAATTATCATACACTTCACAAAGTTGGGGTTTGATAGCAGAATTATTACTTTGGATTTTGATTAGATAAAGGTTTTAATATTATTTTAGCAAAATTGTTACTTGAACGTTGCTAAGAAAAAAGTTTTAATATTCTTGTAGCAAAATAATTACTTAGACTTTGATTAAAAGTTTTAATATTCTTCTATGATAAGAAATTTATTCACTTTTGGATAAAACTTTTCTTTGATAACAGAATTAATACTTTGGACTTTGCTTAGATAAAAGTTTTAATTCTTTAATTCATGTAAACTAATTCACGAATTAGTTTAAACCTCATCTCCCCAATAAAAAAATTCATCCATCCTCCTCCTCAAGCAGCCATGGGCTACGTGGAGGTCCAACCAGACCACGCAGTTTAATTCTCCAAGCATATCTGTCCTGAGCTACATCTGCTGCATCCGGCCACTGCACACCAATTCCAACAAGGTCCCGTTTGACATTGTCTGCCCACCGCATCCTAGGTCTCCCCCTCCTTCTGAGGCCTCTAGGCACACTGTTCATAACCCTATTCGCCAATCTATAATTATCCATACGGGCAACATGGCCAAACCAGCGGAGTCTCTCTCTGCACAATATGCTGCTTAAAGGAGGTTGCAAACTCCTTTGCCTAACCTCCTCATTAGTTACAAAGTTAAACCACCTAATACCCAAGATACTGCGTAAGCATCTAGAATCAAAAGCATCTAGTTTCCTGTTATCTTGTTTACACAGCGTCCAAGTTTCACTACCATAACTAACCCTAGAAAGAACCAAACTATTATACAGTCTAATTTTAGTCTTTAGGTGTATACGCCTATTTCTCCACAATCTCCATAGATTCTGAAAAGTCCCGGCAGCAATACCTATTCGTCTGTTAATCTCATGCCGCACATCACCAGTATCAGTTACATAGCTCCCAAGGTAATTAAATTGTGACACCTGCTCAAGACTGCAACCATTCAGATTAACTGAATCACAACCTGCCTGACCAATTTTCATCACTTTAGTTTTCTCTCTGTTTATAACCAAACCTACTCTACTACCAGTCTCATCAACAGCTCGAATGAAAGAGTTCATCTCATCAACATCATTTGCCAAAAGGGCTAAATCATCAGCATAATCTAAATCAGAAATTTTCGTATCTCCAGCCCATTTAAGGCCAAAATCTTTTCCTCGAAGCGAATTTCGCATAACATAATCAATAACCAAACTAAAGAGAAAAGGAGACAAAATGCACCCTTGTCGAACACCAGACGTAATGCTAAACCAATTGCTACAAGACTTACCAACTCTCACACATGACTCAGTGTTATTATAGAGAGCTTTCATTATGTTAACTAACTTGTCTGGTATACCATATGATCTCACAATCAACCACAAATTATGACGATCAACAGAGTCGAAAGCCTTTTTGAAATCAACAAAGCTAGCAACCAAAGGTTTCTGAAACTCTAAACATTTCTCAAGAATCTGCCTAAGTGAAAATATCTGATCTACACAACCCCTACCACTTCTGAATCCACATTGCTCATCACGCAATTGACTGTCAACCAGATTCTTAATTCTATTAAGCACAATCATGGAAAGAACTTTACCTGGAACAGAGAGCAAGCTGATACCCCTATAGTTATCACAAGAACTGCGATCACCTTTTTTGAAAATAGGGATAATAATAGCTCTGGTAAAATCTTTAGGAACCATGCCTTTATCATAAACGTTATTCAAAATTTCAGTCATCCAAGTGGTAACCAAAACATTCCCAGCTCTGAGCATTTCTGTAGTAATTTCATCTACCCCTGGGGATTTATGAAGTTTAAGTTTAGAGATAGCCAAACTAACTTCAGATTGTGTTTAGGGCCAACATTAAAGCTGCCAATGCATCTATCATTATTACAAACAATGGGAGTAGAACTAACCACATTGTTTAGAACATCACTGAAATGCTCAGCCCACCTAGCCATGACAGAATTCTCACCTTCTATAACCTTACCTTGTTTATCCTTCAATCCCTGTATGCCTGTCCGTTTTCTACCACATAAAACATTAACTATCTGGTACAGCTCTCTGCTGTTGTGCTGTCTAACTGCTTCCTCAGCTTTGTCAGCCAAGCTATCAAGCCAAAGATTTTTATCAGTAGCTAACTGATCCTTTACACGTTTATTAAGCTCTCTGTAATCTTTTCTATTAGGACTAGTAGGGTACTGATTAAGGACATTCCTGCAGTTCCTTCTTTCTGAAATAAGCTCAATTGCCTTATCACTTAAATAATTATGCCTCCTCTGCTCCTTTTTTCCTAAAAGAGTACTGTTAGTTTCCAAAAAAGTCTGTTTATGATGGCCCCATTCTTCCTCAACTTCAGTATTAAGCAAACCATGACTGTCATAATGACTAAGTAACCTATCATGGTAAGCTTTAGCTATAACTGGGTCTTTTAGAGCATCAGTATTAAAAGCAACTTTTTTTTAACCCTAGCACAACACTTTTTAAGTTTAAGTTGCAAGACACTTTTAACAAGGTAATGGTCAGATCCAATTTCAGCTCCCCTATATGCCCTGGTATTTCTAACAGAACTAGCCCATTTGCTGTTAATTAATATATAATCAATCATATTCCTATGCAGCCCTTCAGGTGAAACCCATGTGTATTTATGTATGTCGCGGTGTTTGTAATATGTGTTAGTTATTCTGAAACCATTGAGTTTACTTACCTGTAGGAGACGTTGCCCATTGCCATTGCAGCTACCAATACCAAAAGGGCCTATTACTCCTCCCCAAAGGTCAGAGTCGGTACCAACTTTGGCACTGAAGTCACCAAGAACAAGGGTAATATCTCCTTTCTTGACAGAATTCAAAATATCCTGAAGTTGTCCGTAAAACCTATCCTTCTCATCCTCATCAGAATCCTCAGTGGGGGCATAACAGCAGATAACATTCAAATCTTTAATGCTTGTCTGAAATTTTGCTGTAAGAAACCTTTCATTAATGCACTCATATCCTAGAAGAGCATCACTAGCATGTCTGCTGAGCAGCAGACCCACGCCTTGGTGATGCTTTCCATCCTCCCTCCCTGTAAAGAGAAATTTAAAGTTATTTTTAAGTATCTCACCTTTACCTGTCCATCTGGTCTCTTGCAAGCCTAGAATATCTAGGTTATAGCGCTGAAATTCCTGCATGAGGACATCAAGAGAATAATCTCTATATAATGTCCTCACGTTCCACGTTCCTGCAGAGAGAAAATGATTAGTAGGATTTTTAAAGAAATTAGGTTTATTGAGATTGGTAGGGCCAACAATATCAAACAGCCCCCTGATCGCAGGCATGGGGCAAAGACCCGTTCCTCCTCCGCTAAAGGCTGAAGTCACCGATGCTGGTAGGAACTTCAGGCACCACCTTTTCAAGTGGACTTTTTCAAGAACCATATGGCCTGCCTGAGACGCATTACTCCAGTTTAGGCTTGACGATGCCCAACTAGCAAAGTAAGGTTCAGGTACCTGCGATGGCCTCTGATTAGGATTATCCACCAGCTGATATAAGGTATCCCATGCCTCTGTTCACTTAGAGCTGGCAACCCAGAAGCAAACAGAAAACACAGCGGCAGACTCTCCCTCAACAGAGGCCCACCAGTGCAGCAAGCCCAGGATCCATAATCAAACTCAAATCCATAAACAAGTCCAGTCTGGTAGGTATAAATGGTCAGCACCAGGACCCTGTGAAGTTGACCACTCCTCAGCAGGGTTGAAAAAAAAGACAAAAGTGGCCATAGATGACCAGATCAGCAGGCCATACTGAACTGGCAGCCCTCCCCTTCCGTTCCCTTCCAAAAGAGAATATTTAAATTAGTTTTTCACATGCTAAAAATACCTCTGTTTTTCCCAAGGTTCATACATATTTTCACAAAAAACCACAAGAAACATACTTTTTTTGCCTCACCCCCATAACATTTCCCACAGATTTTCGTATAATTCTCGAGCCCCTTTTAGTGTGTCAGAACTCTCATTTATGCTACTACTGTTATTTATAAACTTAAAAGATTAAAGAAACTTTAAAATCACATCCCATTTCAGTTTTAACCTTGTTCTGCCTAAATCGGATTATTTGAAAAATTATAATAATCCCAGCTCTCTCATTTATGCTACTACTAATAGCAGATTATTTCCGTTTCTTGGTTATAAATATCATCGTTTCGCTTGTAATATAATAAAATACTTTACAATTCTGTGGAATCAATTTTACATCTGAAAACTTAAAAGCAAATATTCTTATCACTAATCTTCCAGGTAATTTCTTTGATAGCAATTAAAGGTGCCTGAAAGTTCATGTTTTGTTATGTCTAAAGTCCATTAAATGAAAGAATTAAAATGCAGTTAAAATACAAATCAGCTGGTGTTTCCTACCCATGGCATTAAGTTTTCTAAAGATCTCTTATTTCACTTGTAGCTTTCAGCACGGCCAGATCTAGGAAGGGAAGACTTTCAGAATGCTAGTTAGGGTAATAGTGGCAAATTAAACTTATTTACATTTCATGCATTTTTCAATAAAAAAGACCTGGAGAAAAGAAAAGAGAAAAAGACTTTTAAAGACTTGGAAAACGGAAGATTAAATGCCGTACTGAATTGAAATATCGTCTCCCCCCCCCCACTATTTTTTTCGCATCGATTACGTTTCTTGACAAACACACCCGCCTGATTTTTTTCTAGATCCGGCATTTAGTATTTTGTTGGTGACTTAGAGATGTTTATTTTTTTTTAATATCCGATAGGTTCACTTGTTTTGTTTAGCTGTGAGCTGCACTTTTTTTTCGCATATTAGGCTAAATGGCAAGGATCCCGAGGACTACTTTTGAGGGAAGAGGACCCACTGGACAGCTGTTATGAGACAGATGGAAGCGTCAGTCAAGACAATTCAGCATGTTGCTTAACGTGCACAGCGTATCACTCACTCTCTTGCAGATGGCGCCACACATGCATCCAACGGACGGGGACATTTCCAAGCCGATTGGTGTCCCCTTTCTTTTTTCTCACCTTTCTAATTGGTGTCTCCTTTCTCCCCTTTCCGAGACGATTGGTGTCCCCCTTTAATTTTTCTGACCTTTCAGATCGGTGTCCCCTTTCTCCCCCTCTCCGTTCTGGTCTGTGTCCCCTTTCTGATTTGTGTCCTCTTTCTTCCCTTCCGAGACGATCGGTGTCCCAATTCTTTTTTCTGACCTTTCTGATCGGTGTCACCTTTCCGTTCTGGTCGGTGTCCCCTTTCTTTTTCCTCGCCCTTCTGATTGGTGCCCCCTTCCTTTTTCTTAACTTTCTGATTTGTGTCCCCTTTCTCCCCTTTCCCAGACGATCGGTGTCCCCTTCCTTTTTTCTAACCTTTCTGATTTGTGTCCCCTTTCTGAGACGATCGGTGTCCCCTTTCTTTTTTCTGACCTTTCTGATCGGTGTTCCCTTTCTTTTTTTTTCCTCAATTTTCTAATTGATGTCTCCTTTCTCCCCTTTCCGTTGCGGTCGGTGTCCCCTTTCTTTTTTCTCAATTTTTCTAATTGGTGTCTCCTTTTTGCCCTTTCCGAGACGATCGGTGTCCCCTTTCTTTTTTCTCATTTTTCCCCTAATTGGTGTCTCCTTTCTCCCCTTTTCGAGACGATCGGTGTCCCCTTTCTTCTTTCTGTCCTTTCCGATCGGTGTCCCCTTTCTCCCTTTTCCGTTCCGGTCGGTGTCCACTTTCTTTTTTCTCGCCCTTTCTGATCCGTGTCCCCTTTCTTTTATTCGCTGATCGGTGTCCCCTTTCTTTTTCCCCTCGCTGATCAGTGTCCCCTTTCTCTCCTTTCCTAACCGATCGGTGTCCCCTTTCTCAACGGAGATAAATCTCAACTTTGATACAGGTGGGATTCGAACCTGGTAACTGCCGATTACGAGTTCAAATCACTTTTTAACTTCTTAATATTGAAACCATCGGTTATGGGCAACAACTGCTGATAGAAGTGCGCTTTGTATCGCGAGGAACTCCTTATGTTGTGAAGAACACGTGGTATCATAAAGGAATACTATGGATGAAAGCTTCTGACGCGGGAAATATCATAAGCTAAAAAAAATCACTCCCGCGCTTTCTTCCCCTCATAAAAAAGGGCGAAATCTGAAAACGATCTCCTTGTACATTATATCTGTTGAAGGTAAGTGCGGAATGTAACAAGCAATGCTTCAAATGAAAGAAGATAATATAAAATAAGGTATAAAACAATGACCCCAAGCTTTCCCCCCCCCCCCAAAAAAAAACGGGAAATACGAACATTTTGATTTCTTGATATTGAAACCATCGGTTACGGGGAACAATTGCTGATAAAAACGTTCCCCTTTTAATACGAGGTACTCCATGTGTTTTGAAGAACACGTAGTATCTGAAAAGGAACTGGGCGGGGGTGGCTCAGTCGGTAGCGCGCCAGGCTCGTAATCTGTAGTTCCCAGGTTCGAGTCCCAGCTGGGTCAGCGTTGAGATTTATCTCCGCAAAATTCTCCGCCCTGCCCACGGTCAGTAGGGGACACCGCTGGGCTCGGAAAGGTCGCCGTCCGTCGGATGGGACGTTAAGCCGTGGCCCGTGTGCCGGAGAGCCATACTCTGTGCACGTTAAAGAACACGCTGGATGGCCTTGACGGGAGGCTACCATCTGTCTCCCAACAGCTGTTCCAGTGGGTCCCCTCCCCCAACCTTCTCTGAGCCTTCGGGGTCCTTGTGACCTGGCCATTTAGCCCATGGTGTGCAAAAAAGTGCCGCTCAGAGGTAAAACAATCCAACCTAAAAAGGAACGGACAGTTAGTTTGGAAGTGGGAATTGTTTGTACATATCAATAGAAATAATAGTTTTTCATGTTGATGTCATATAAAAAAAAAATAATAAATACCCCCTCAAGCAGCTGCTTGCCACAGAGGTCTGACAGGAGCCTGTCAGTTTATATGCCATAGAGAAGGTCTGTGAGGATGGCAGGACCTCAGCAGAAAAACACACACATCCATGCCTTACCCTGGGCTGGAACGCAGGTCCCTTAGATCAGTAGCCAAGCGCACTAACCATCGGCCATGGTGGTAATTAATTATTTGAGTTTACTATTCAACTATTAGTGCTTTCACACGTATGTTATTGGATGTTTCGGTTTCCAGTCATTGTTGTTAGGGTTGGGTTGTTTTACCTCTGAGCGGCACTTTTTGCACACCATGGGCTAAATGACCAGGTCACATGGATCCCGAAGGCTCAGAGAACGTTGGGGGAGGGACCCACTGGAACAGCTGTTGGGAGACAGATGGTAGCCTCCCGTCAAGGCCATCCAGCGTGTTCTTTAACGTGCACAGGGTATGACTCGCCCGCACACGGGGCCACGGCTTAACGTACCATCCGACGGACGGCGGCCTTTCCAAGCCCATCGGTGTCCCTTACTGACCGTGGGCAGGGCGGGGAATTTTGTGGAGATAAATCTCAACGCTGACCCAGCTGGGACTCGAACCTGGGAACTACAGATTACGAGCCTGGTGCGCTACCGACTGAGCCACCCCCGCCCCTGGAAACGTAGAGAATCTTAGAGTCTTGTTTATAAGGACCTATGACAACTTCAGGAAAACCTTCAGTTAAACCGTCAATTAGTTTTATACTAAGTAAATAAAAGTGCTCAATTGTGTACATCAAATAATATAAAGTTCTTCAGTAATAATCACAAGAAAATGTCCTTTAGAACAAGAAACAGTTGAAATAATTACTGAGAAAAAATTGATTGCCCTGAGTGGGATTCGAACCCCTGTCTACGTGAAGCTTTCCAAGCGTCAAAACCGCTAGACCCCCAGAAACTAGCCGTATTCGGCAATGAAATGACATATGAGCATTCCCACATTTTGTTTGAATATCATAAGAATTGACTTTTAAATTTATGTTGATTGGAATGTCAAACTGACACTTCGAACGTTCTGTTCTATTTATATTTGTGAATAAGAGGAACTCAGTTAATAATTTAGTCATGATTATACAGTTAGTTCATTTGATTATTAAGATAATTAAGTGTTCGGAATTCTTGTAAACATTAATTGTTTTATCTATTAAATAAGTTTATTAAATATCAGTTTCCTTAATTCGAACCCACTGCAGAGTAATGCCGAATGAACATTACGTAAAAACTTCGCAGCAGCGTTATTTATTTAAAACTGAACAGTGAAATGGGCACTGCTCCTCGTTGAAATTGCCCCCAGTAAAAAACTCCTCGTTGAAATTGCCCTCAGTAAAACACTCCTCGTTGAAATTTCCCCCAGTAAAACACTCCTCGTTGAAATTGCCCCCAGTAAAACACTCCTCGTTGAAATTGCCCCCAGTAAAACACTCCTCGTTGAAATTGCCCCCAGTAAAACACTCCTCGTTGAAATTGCCCCCAGTAAAACACTCCTCGTTGAAATTGCCCTCAGTAAAACACTCCTCGTTGAAATTTCCCCCAGTAAAACACTCCTCGTTGAAATTGCCCCCAGTAAAACACTCCTCGTTGAAATTGCCCCCAGTAAAACACTCCTCGTTGAAATTGCCCTCAGTAAAACACTCCTCGTTGAAATTGCCCCCAGTAAAACACTCCTCGTTGAAATTGCCCCCAGTAAAACACTCCTCGTTGAAATTGCCCCCATTAAAACACTCATCGTTGAAATTGCCCCCAGTAAAACACTCCTCTTTGAAATTGCCCCCAGTAAAACACTCCTCGTTGAAATTTCCCCCCCCCCAGTAAAACACTCCTCGTTGAAATTGCCCCCAGTAGAACACTCCTCTTTGAAATTGCCCTCAGTAAAACACTCCTCGTTGAAATTTCCCCCCCCAGTAAAACACTCCTCGTTGAAATTGTCCCCAGTAGAACACTCCTCGTTGAAATTGCCCCCAGTAAAACACTCCTCGTTGAAATTGCCCCCAGTAAAACACTCATCGTTGAAATTGCCCCCAGTAAAACACTCCTCGTTGAAATTGTCTCCAGTAAAACACTCCTCGTTGAAATTGCCCCCAGTGAAACACTCCTCGTTGAAATTGCCCCCAGTAAAACATTCCTCGTTGAAATTGCCCCCAGTAAAACACTCCTCGTTGAAATTGCCCCCAGTAAAACACTCCTCGTTGAAATTGCCCCCAGTAAAACATTCCTCGTTGAAATTGTCCCCAGTAAAACACTCCTCGTTGAAATTGCCCCAAGTAAAATACTCCTCGTTGAAATTGCTCCCAGTAAAACACTCCTCGTTTAAATTGCCCCCAGTAAAACACTCCTCGTTGAAATTGCCCCCAGTAAAACACTCCTCGTTGAAATTGCCCTCAGTAAAACACTCCTCGTTGAAATTGCCCCCAGTAAAACACTCCTCGTTGAAATTGCCCCCAGTAAAACACTCCTCGTTGAAATTGCCCCCAGTAAAACACTCCTCATTGAAATTGCCCCCAGTAAAACACTCCTCGTTGAAATTGCCCCCAGTAAAACATTCCTCGTTGAAATTGCCCCCAGTAAAACACTCCTCGTTGAAATTGCCCCCAGTAAAACACTCCTCGTTGAAATTGCCCTCAGTAAAACACACCTCGTTGAAATTGCCCCCAGTAAAACACTCCTCGTTGAAATTGTCTCCAGTAAAACACTCCTCGTTGAAATTGCCCCCAGTAAAACACTCCTCGTTGAAATTGCCCCCAGTAAAACATTCCTCGTTGAAATTGCCCCCAGTAAAACACTCCTCGTTGAAATTGCAACAAGTAAAACACTCCTCGTTGAAATTGCCCCCAGTAAAACATTCCTCGTTGAAATTGTCCCCAGTAAAACACTCCTCGTTGAAATTGCCCCAAGTAAAATACTCCTCGTTGAAATTGCCCTCAGTAAAACACTCCTCGTTGAAATTTCCCCCAGTAAAACACTCCTCGTTGAAATTTCCCCCAGTAAAACACTCCTCGTTGAAATTGCCCCCAGTAAAACACTCATCGTTGAAATTGCCCCCAGTAAAACACTCCTCTTTGAAATTGCCCCCAGTAAAACACTCCTCGTTGAAATTTCCCCCCCCCCAGTAAAACACTCCTCGTTGAAATTGCCCCCAGTAGAACACTCCTCGTTGAAATTGCCCCCAGTAAAACACTCATCGTTGAAATTGCCCCCAGTAAAACACTCCTCGTTGAAATTGTCTCCAGTAAAACACTCCTCGTTGAAATTGCCCCCAGTAAAACACTCCTCGTTGAAATTGCCCCCAGTAAAACACTCATCGTTGAAATTGCCCCCAGTAAAACACTCCTCGTTGAAATTGCCCTCAGTAAAACACTCCTCGTTGAAATTGCCCCCAGTAAAACACTCCTCGTTGAAATTGCCCCCAGTAAAACACTCCTCGTTGAAATTGCCCCCAGTAAAACACTCCTCATTGAAATTGCCCCCAGTAAAACACTCCTCGTTGAAATTGCCCCCAGTAAAACATTCCTCGTTGAAATTGCCCCCAGTAAAACACTCCTCGTTGAAATTGCCCCCAGTAAAACACTCCTCGTTGAAATTGCCCTCAGTAAAACACACCTCGTTGAAATTGCCCCCAGTAAAACACTCCTCGTTGAAATTGTCTCCAGTAAAACACTCTTCGTTGAAATTGCCCCCAGTAAAACACTCCTCGTTGAAATTGCCCCTAGTAAAACATTCCTCGTTGAAATTGCCCCCAGTAAAACACTCCTCGTTGAAATTGCCCCCAGTAAAACACTCCTCGTTGAAATTGCCCCCAGTAAAACATTCCTCGTTGAAATTGTCCCCAGTAAAACACTCCTCGTTGAAATTGCCCCAAGTAAAATACTCCTCGTTGAAATTGCCCTCAGTAAAACACTCCTCGTTGAAATTTCCCCCAGTAAAACACTCCTCGTTGAAATTTCCCCCAGTAAAACACTCCTTGTTGAAATTGCCCCCAGTAAAACACTCATCGTTGAAATTGCCCCCAGTAAAACACTCCTCTTTGAAATTGCCCCCAGTAAAACACTCCTCGTTGAAATTTCCCCCCCCCCCCAGTAAAACACTCCTCGTTGAAATTGCCCCCAGTAGAACACTCCTCGTTGAAATTGCCCCCAGTAAAACACTCATCGTTGAAATTGCCCCCAGTAAAACACTCCTCGTTGAAATTGTCTCCAGTAAAACACTCCTCGTTGAAATTGCCCCCAGTAAAACACTCCTCGTTGAAATTGCCCCCAGTAAAACACTCATCGTTGAAATTGCCCCCAGTAAAACACTCCTCGTTGAAATTGTCTCCAGTAAAACACTCCTCGTTGAAATTGCCCCCAGTGAAACACTCCTCGTTGAAATTGCCCCCAGTAAAACATTCCTCGTTGAAATTGCCCCCAGTAAAACACTCCTCGTTGAAATTGCCCCCAGTAAAACACTCCTCGTTGAAATTGCCCCCAGTAAAACATTCCTCGACGTTGAAATTGTCCCCAGTAAAACACTCCTCGTTGAAATTGCCCCAAGTAAAATACTCCTCGTTGAAATTGCTCCCAGTAAAACACTCCTCGTTTAAATTGCCCCCAGTAAAACACTCCTCGTTGAAATTGCCCCCAGTAAAACACTCCTCGTTGAAATTGCCCCAAGTAAAATACTCCTCGTTGAAATTGCTCCCAGTAAAACACTCCTCGTTTAAATTGCCCCCAGTAAAACACTCCTCATTGAAATTGCCCCCAGTAAAACACTCCTCGTTGAAATTGTCCCAAGTAAAATACTCCTCGTTGAAATTGTCCCAAGTAAAATACTCCTCGTTGAAATTGCTCCCAGTAAAACACTCCTCGTTTAAATTGCCCCCAGTAAAACACTCCTCGTTGAAATTGCCCCCAGTAAAACACTCCTCGTTGAAATTGCCCCAAGTAAAATACTCCTCATTGAAATTGCTCCCAGTAAAACACTCCTCGTTTAAATTGCCCCCAGTAAAACACTCCTCATTGAAATTGCCCCCAGTAAAACACTCCTCATTGAAATTGTCCCAAGTAAAATACTCCTCGTTGAAATTGTCCCAAGTAAAATACTTCTCGTTGAAATTGCTCCCAGTAAAACACTCCTCGTTGAAATTGCCCCCAGTAAAACATTCCTCGACGTTGAAATTGTCCCCAGTAAAACACTCCTCGTTGAAATTGCCCCAAGTAAAATACTCCTCGTTGAAATTGCTCCCAGTAAAACACTCCTCGTTTAAATTGCCCCCAGTAAAACACTCCTCGTTGAAATTGCCCCAAGTAAAATACTCCTCGTTGAAATTGCTCCCAGTAAAACACTCCTCGTTTAAATTGCCCCCAGTAAAACACTCCTCATTGAAATTGCCCCCAGTAAAACACTCCTCGTTGAAATTGTCCCAAGTAAAATACTCCTCGTTGAAATTGTCCCAAGTAAAATACTCCTCGTTGAAATTGCTCCCAGTAAAACACTCCTCGTTTAAATTGCCCCCAGTAAAACACTCCTCGTTGAAATTGCCCCCAGTAAAACACTCCTCGTTGAAATTGCCCCAAGTAAAATACTCCTCATTGAAATTGCTCCCAGTAAAACACTCCTCGTTTAAATTGCCCCCAGTAAAACACTCCTCATTGAAATTGCCCCCAGTAAAACACTCCTCATTGAAATTGTCCCAAGTAAAATACTCCTCGTTGAAATTGTCCCAAGTAAAATACTTCTCGTTGAAATTGCTCCCAGTAAAACACTCCTCGTTGAAATTGCCCCCAGTAAAACACTCCTCGTTGAAATTGCCCCCAGTAAAACACTCCTCGTTACAAGGAGTACCCATTTTCAATTCAAATTAGGGGGAATGACAGCAATGTAGACAAGATATGGTTAAGTTTGTGTTTCAAATCAGCAGTATTTAAGAAAATGCGGTGTATATCACTAAGAAGCATGGTCTCCATGAACAGCGATACAAGCGACCAAATGTCAGAATTACGAGTCCAATGGTTGTCGAGTGATGAACATGAATCATACTTCACGTACCTGTGCCTAAGTGCTGGTCACAGGACGAGTAGTAGTCGGATTCTAACCTACACTGTTAATGGAAACGGGGCGGGTTTGGCTCAGTTGTTAGAGCCCGAGGTTCATAATCTGCAGTTCCCAGGTTCCAGTCCTACATGGGTCAGAATAGATATTTATCCCCTCGATCAGTAGGCGACACGATTAGCTTGGAAAATTCGCCATCCTTTGGACGTTAAACCGTGGTTCTCTGTTCTGGTTGGGTTGGATTGTTTTACTTCTGAGCGGCACTTTTTTGCACACCATGGGCTAAATGGCCAGGTCACAAGGACCCCGAAGGCTTAGAGATGGTTGGGGGAGGGGACCCATGGAACAGCTGTTGGGAGACAGATGGTAGCCTCCCGCCAAGGCCATCCAGCGTGTTCTTTAACGTGCACAGGGTATGGCACTCCCTCACACGGGGCCACGGCTTAACGTCCCATACGAAGGATGGCGGCCTTTCCAAGCCAATCGGTGTCCCCAACTGACCGTGGGCATGGCGGGGAATTTTGCGGAGATAGATCTCAGCGCTGACCCAGCTGGGACTCGAACCTGGGAACTACAGATTACGAGCATGGTGCGCTTCCGAATGAGCTACCCCCGCCCCTCTCTGTTCAGGAGAACTGTACCCTGAGCACGTTAAAGAACACCCTGTATGGCCTTAGACGCGAGGCTACCATCTGTCTTTTAACAGTTGTCCAGTAGTTTCCCTTCTCTCAACCGTCTCTGAGCTCTCGGAGTCCTTGTGACCTGGCCATTCAGCCCACTGTGTGCAAAAAATCGCGCTTAGAGGTAAAACAATCTAAATCTCATGGAAACGTAGGTTCGAATCCCACTCATGGCGGAATTAATTTTTATCCGCTAACCATTTCAGAAAATTTCAGTCCAATGTCTGCAGGATAATTCCTGTCATACTCTACTTTTGTTTTCATTTTATTTTACAAGAATATACGATATCTTTCTGAACTTTAGGACAGCGATTGAATGTGCCAAAGAGATTTGTGGGTTATTTTACCCCTGAGCGGCACTTTTTTTGCACACCATGGGCTAAATGGCCAGGTCACATGGACCCCGAAGGCTCAGAGAAGGTTGGGGGAGGGGACCCACTGGAACAGCTGTTGGGAGACAGATGGTAGCCTCCCGTCAAGGCCATCCAGCATGTTCTTTAACGTGCACAGGATATAGCCATCCAGGCCATCCAGCGTGTTCTTTAACGTGCACAGGATATGACTCTCCCACACACGGGGCCACGGCTTAACGTCCCATCCGACGGACGGCGGCCTTTCCAAGCCCATCGGTGTCCCCTACTGACCGTGGGCGGGGAATTTTGCGGAGATAAATCTCAACGCTGACCCAGCTGGGACTCGAACCTGGGAACTACAGATTACGAGCCTGGCGCGCTACCGACTGAGCCACCCCCGCCCCATTGTGCCAAAGACAGTTGGACCAGATTAATAAGTACTAAATTGTACTTTCCTTTGTATTTCACTTTCAATGTTATTCCAAAAAGTTTTCTTCTTTACATTTTAGTGAAGGTTTTAGCTTTCCAACTCCAGGTTCTAACATAAAAGTTCATATTGCAATATGTTTTTGAAAGATATAATTTTGATATATGTTTTGAAAGAATATATATTTTTGAAAGAGATTGTTGACTAAATATTATATTTTTTAGAAATCCATCAAACAGAATTGAAACTGATTTTTAATTTTTAAGACTTTTATATCTCCGCTTTGCGGATATTTCTAAATGCACTTTATTCCGGAATTAATCGTAAGATAAAAAAAACACAAACAAACTGAAAAATCCGCAAAGTTTATATAGAATCGTATAACGATCGCGGATCACTCCTTGCACAAACAAATTTTAGTTTTCACCAGTCCATAAACGGAGGTCAGTTTTCCTTTCCAAGTCTATTTCTTTGATTGTAAGCAGGCCTCTTATTTCTCGTCTCCACTTCTACCACATTCATTATAAGCAGGTCTCTTATTTCTCGTTTCCACTTCTACCACATTCATTATAAGCAGGCCTCTTATTTCTCGTCTCCACTTCTACCACATTCATTATAAGCAGGTCTCTTATTTCTCGTTTCCACTTCTACCGCATTCATTATAAGCAGGCCTCTTATTTCTCGTCTCCACTTCTACCACATTCATTATAAGCAGCCCTCTTATTTCTCGTCTCCACTTCTACCACATTCATTATAAGCAGGCCTCTTATTTCTCGTCTCCACTTCTACCACATTCATTATAAGCAGGCCTCTTATTTCTCGTCTCCACTTCTACCACATTCATTATAAGCAGGCCTCTTATTTCTCGTCTCCACTTCTACCACATTCATTATAAGCAGGCCTCTTATTTCTCGTCTCCACTTCTACCACATTCATTATAAGCAGGCCTCTTATTTCTCGTCTCCACTTCTACCACATTCATCATAAGCAGGCCTCTTATTTCTCGTCTCCACTTCTACCACATTCATCATAAGCAGGCCTTTTATTTATCTTTGATTGTATGTGAATATTTTCGTTTTCCTATCCTTATTCTTCCGGGGGCGGGGGTGGCTCAGTCGGTAGCGCGCCAGGCTCGTAATCTGTAGTTCCCAGGTTCGAGTCCCAGCTGGGTCAGCGTTGAGATTTATCTCCGCAAAATTTCCCCTTCCTGCTCACGGTCAGTAGGGGACACCGATGGGCTTGGAAAGGCCGCCGTCCGTCGGATGGGACGTTAAGCCGTGGCGGGAGGCTACCATATGTCTCCCAACAGCTGTTCCAGTGGGTTCCCTCTCCCAAACTTCTCTGAGCCTTCGGGGTCCTTGTGACCTGGCCATTTACCCCATGGTGTGCAAAAAAGTGCCGCTCAGAGGTAAAACAATCCAACCCAGTGATAAACTAGAAGAGAACTTATCAAGGAATACGTCCCTCTAGCTGCCTCTCAATATTTCTCAATTCTCAAATTTTCAATAAATCATTGGTCGGACAAACTTCCGTTTCGAACAAAATTCTGTCAAACAAATTTCCGTCGAACAAATTCTGTTTCGAACAAATTTCCGTTTATAAAAAATTCCGTCAGACAAATTTCCGTTTGGAAAAATATTCCTTTTGAAACAAATTTCCGGTTCGAATAAAATTCCACTTCGAACATATTTACGTCGAACAAATTCTGTTTCGAACAAATTTCCGTTTCTAAAAAATTCCGTCGAACAAATTTCCGTTTGGAACAATATTCCTTTTGAAACAAATTTCCAGTTCGAATAAAATTCCACTTCGAACATATTTACGTCGAACAAATTCTGTTTCGAACAAATTTCCGTTTCTAAAAAATTCCGTCGAACAAATTTCCGTTTGGAACAATATTCCTTTTGAAACAAATTTCCGGTTCGAACAAAATTCCACTTCAAACATATTTACTTCGAATAAATTTCCGTTTCGGAGAATATTCCTTTCGAAGCAGATTTCCGCCGAACAAAATTTCCGGTTCGAACAAAATTCCGTTTCGAACATATTTTCATTTCGAACAAACTTCCGTCGAACAAATTGCACCATACAGTTTTTAACACGTTTCACGCTTCTTGCAAGCTCAGGTCTTTAGCTCGTTTAACGCTCCTTTTCGGTTCAAGTTTTTAACTCGTTTCATTATCTTTCAATTTCACGTTTAGCACTTTTCGCACTCCTTTCATACTCACATCTTTATCTTTCTTTCACCTTTCTTTCACATTCACGTTTCTAGCTCGTTTCCCGCTTCTTGAGCGGGGGTGACTCAGTCGGTAGCGCGCCAGGCTCGTAATCTGTAGTTCCCAGGTTCGAGTCCGAGCTGGGTCAGCGTTGAGATTTATCTCCGCAAAATTCCTCACTCTGCCCACGGTCAGTAGGGAACATCGATGGGCTTGGAAAGGCCGCCGCCCGTCGGAGGGGACGTTAAGCCGTGGCCCCGTGTACGGGAGAGCCATACCCTGTGCACGTTAAAGAACACGCTGGATGACCTTGACGGGAGGCTACCATCTGTCTCCCAACAGCTGTTCCAGTGGGTCCCCTCCACCAACCTTCTCTGAGCCTTCGGGGTCCTTGTGGCCTGGCCATTTAGCCCACGGTGTGCAAAAAAGTGTCGCTCAGAGGTAAAACAACCCAACCCAATTCCCGCTTCTTTCAAGTTCACTTCCTGTGATGTCCTGTCCGGTAAGAGAGACAATTAACCGTACACCGGTCGAGGACGATGAATTGGTTACTTAATTATCTTCACCCTTACTTCGTTGAAACGACAGGTTCGCGGATTTTTACGTCCGTACCGCCGTGTGCCTCAGATTTTCTGCGTTAAATGATGAATAAAAATATGTCCAACAATTAACTGCACGAGAGTTGTATAAAGGGTTGGGTTGTTTTACCTCTGAGCGGCACTTTTTTGCACACCATGGGCTAAATGGCCAGGTCACATGGATCCCGAAGGCTCAGAGAAGGTTGGGAGAGGGGACCCACTGGAACAGCTGTTGGGAGACAGATGGTAGCCTCCCGTCAAGGCCATCCAGCGTGTTCTTTAACGTGCTCAGGGTATGGCTCTCCCGCACACGGGGCCACGGCTTAACGTCCCATCCGACGTACGGCGGCCTTTCCAAGCCCATCGGTGTCCCCTACTGACCGTGGGCAGGGCGGGGAATTTTGCGGAGATAAATCTCAACGCTGACTCAGCTGGGACTCGAACTGGGAACTACAGATTACGAACCTGTTGCGCTACCGACTGAGCCACCCCCGAAAAATGGAAGCAGTTCCATATGATCTCAATAGAAAATCGCATTCAGAGCGAAAGAGTTATCAACGCTGGAATATATTTAACAGGCTACAAAAAATTTACAGCGAAATTTAATTTCAAGCATTTAAACACTTTAAGAGATCTGGGTTGGGTTGTTTTACCTCTGAACGGCACTTTTTTGCACACCATGTGCTAAATGGCCAGGTCACATGGACCCCGAAGGCTCAGAGAAGGTTGGGGGAGGAGACCCACTGGAACAGCTGTTGGGAGACAGATGGTAGCCTCCCGTCAAGGCCATCCAGCGTGTTCTTTAACGTGCACAGGGTATGGCTCTCCCGCACACGGGGCCACGGCTTAACGTCCCATCCGACGGACGGCGGCCTTTCCGAGTTCATCGGTGTCCCCTACTGACCGTGGGCAGAGCGGGGAATTTTTGCGGAGATAAATCTCAACGCTGACGCAGCTGGGATTCGAACCTGGGAACTGCAGATTACAAGCCTGGCGCGCTACCGACTGAGTCACCCCCGCCCCTTTAAGAGATCTGAGATCATGATTGACTCTAATAAAGAATGATCTCTTAACCTATTTTTATTAAAATTTTGGGTCAGTTTTTTGCAACTGGTTAAATATTTCAGTTTCATAACTCTTTGAATACTGAACAAAAATTGTTTGAAATCGAGATGTAGATAGATTTGATTGAGATCTTTAAATTATCTTCAGACATATTTTTCATTAAAAATCATTTGAAGAAGTTGTTGAGCTCTGAATGCGATCTTCCATTCAGATAACACAATTGTTTCCATTTTTATCTCCAGTACAGTCGCTCAAAAAAGTATCCGAACGCTATGGTTGATTACAGAATTCAGAAAATATACCTGGCAACGATTTGTTTAGAAATTAGTAGTCGTGTCACGTGACACGAAGGTTGGCAGATCACTAATTTCTAAAAAAATCGTTGCCAGACATTTTTTTCTGAATTCTGTAATCAACCGTAGTGTTCGGATATTTTTTTCGGCGACTGTAGGTGGTCATATTATTTTGATACTTGATCGTGTGGGCTCACTCACGGAAATATTGAGCGTGCGCAGTTACCGTTCACAGCAAACTGGAGCGTGTGCAGTAACTGCACACGCTCCAGTTTGCTGTGAACGGTAACTGGAGCGTGTACAGTTGCAGTACACGCTTCAGATATTTTTCCTGAATTCTGTAATCACGTGACACGAAGGTTGCCAGATCACTAATTTCTAAAAAAATCGTTGCCAGATATTTTTTCTGAATTCTGTAATCAACCATAGTGTTCGGATACTTTTTTGAGCGACTGTAGGTGGTCATATTATTTTGATACTAGATCGTGTGGGCTCACTCACGGAAATATTGAGCGTGTGCAGTTACCGTTCACAGCAAACTGGAGCGTGTGCAGTAACTGCACAACCTCCAGTTACCGTTCACAGCAAACTGTTTGCTGTGAACGGTAACTGGAGCGTGTACAGTTGCAGTACACGCTCCAGATATTTTTCCTGAATTCTGTAATCACGTGACACGAAGGTTGCCAGATCACTAATTTCTAAAAAATATCGTTGCCAGATATTTTTGCTGAATTCTGTAATCAACCATGGTGTTCGGATACTTTTTTGAGCGACTGTACCTGTATTTCTGCTCTAATTTTCAAAGCGTTACAAGACAAATTCTTCGACAACAGCGGTTTGTATCAGTTACTTTAACAACGCCTCTAGCTTTATAATAAAAGCTCTTCATACTCGTCCCAGTGAGATAAGGAAAAAAAGTTACTTCTCCGAAATGCCCTTTAGCCAATACTTCTGTCTTGCTTAATAGGCTTTGTTGAAACGATTTCCTCTAAACATTGATCATAGTCTTCATCTTGTGGTGGGGGTGGCTCAGTCGGTAGCGCGCCAGGCTCGTAATCTGTAGTTCCCAGGTTCGAGTCCCAGCTGGGTCAGCGTTGAGATTTATCTCCGCAAAATTCCCAGCCCTGCTCACGGTCAGTAGGGGACACCGATGGGCTTGGAAAGGTCGCCGTCCGTCGGATGGGATGTTAAGCCGTGGCCCCGTGTGTGGGAGACCATACCTTGTGCACGCTTAAGAACACGCTGGATGGCCTTGACGGGAGGCTACCATCTGATTCCCTACAGCTGTTCCAGTGGGTCCCCTCCCCCAACCTTCTCTGAGCCTTCGGGGTCCATGTGACCTAGCCATTTAGCGCATGGTGTGCAAAAAAGTGTCGCTCAGAGGTAAAACAACCCAACCCTAGTCTTCATCTCAATAAAGAACCTAATCACCACGTTTATTTCAAAAGAAGAGAAATACAACCTTAAACCAGCAATCTTGATCTCAATAATCTTTAGAAACACAAGTTATAGGTTGGCAAGAGTCTGCGAAATAATTAATTGCACTAGATCAGATCTAGATCAGATAACAAAGACACATTTCACAGATAACACGGGCATCATTCTCTTTAACTGTATCATATTCCTAAATAAAAATCCCATCATCATTGCAATACTCGTAAAAAAACTGGTCGCAATCGATTTTCTGGTATGGATATGCTTTATTAGTTCTCATAAATGTTCTAATGTGCTTTCTGTTGGGCCACAACATGGATCTCCCATTGCCCAACCTGACTGCAAGCATAAATCTGAAAGCACTTTGCACGTGGAGGTAGTAAGAAGAGCTTTTTATACTTCATATATTTGTCTATGATGTCAATATTATCACAGCTAAAAACGTTTTATTGTACAAAACCCATACCAGCATCAAGGACAACATGTAGTTAGGATTAATTTCTATAGTTGCAGAGTCATTCATTTATTTATTTGGGGGGTAGAGTTGTTTTATCTCTCAGCGGTACTTTTTTGAACACACTGAGCTAAATGACCATGTCACAAAGACCCCGAGGACTCAGGGAAGGCTGAGAAGAGGGTAATCACTGAACAGTTGTTAGGAGACAGATGGTAGTCTCCCATCAAGGCCATTCACTGTGTTCTTTAAGATGTACAGTCGCTCAAAAAAGTATCCGAACATTATGGTTGATTACAGAATTCGGAAAAAATATCTGGCAACGATTTTTTTTTTAGAAATTAGTGATCTGGCAACATTCGTGACACGTGACACGAAGGACGAAGACATCACGTGACACGAAGGTTGCCAGATCACTAATTTCTAAAAAAATCGTTGCCAGATATTTTTCTGAATTCTGTAATCAACCATAGTGTTCGGATACTTTTTTTGAGCGATTGTAGAGGACATGGCTCTCCCGCACATGGATCACGGCTTAACGTCCCATTCGATGGACGGTGGCCTTTCTTAGACTATTGGTATCCTCTCTGAGAGGACAAGATGGGAAGTTTTGCGGATATTTGGGGTGTAATTTTCTCAGTTGGTAGCGCGTCACGCTCATAATAAAGTTCACAGATTCGAGTCCCAATTTTTCCAGCGTTTAGGATTCTCTTCACTACCCCCCCCCCCCCCCACCCCTGACACACATACGGACACTCCCCTCGGTCGGAAAGGGGAGACCGATGTATTTGGGAAAGCCACCGCCCGTTGGATGGGACACATTAAGTCATGGTACCTTGTGCAGAAGAGCCTTATCCTGTGCACATTAAAGGACACGCTGAGTTTCCTTGACGGCAGGCTACCATTTGCCTGTAACAGCTATCCAGTGAATCTCCTTCCGTCAATCTTCTCTTAAACTTTGGAGTGTTTCTGACTTGCCCTTTTAGCCGATTACATGTAAAAAGTAAGGCTCAGGGGCAAAACAACTCAGCAACTTATGATTTCAATAGAACCCGTGTGCAGGAGAGCCATATTCTGTGCACGTTAAAAAACACGCTGAAAGACTTCAACGAAATTCTCCAATTAACAACTGTCCAGTAGGTCCCCTTCCCCCAACCTCCCCTGAGCCTTTACAATCCTTCTGCCCCGGCCATTTAGCCCTTTGTATGTTAAAAGGTGCTGTTTGTGTTAGGAGCTATACTCTGTGCAAGTTAAGGAACAGCTGGATTGCCTTGAAGAGATTCTTCCATCTGTCCGGTAGGTATCCTTCCCCCAACTCCTTCCCCCAACCTTCTCTGAGCCTTTAGAATCCTTCTGACCTGGCCAGTTAGCCTTTTATATGTTAAAAGGTGCTGCTTCTGTTCGGAGACATACTCTGGGCAAGTCAAGAAACAGCTGGATGGCCTTGAAGAGATTCTTCCATCTGTCCAATAGGTCTCCTTCCCCCAACCTTCTCTGAGCCTTTAGAATCCTTCTGACCTTGCCATTTAGCTTTTTGTATGTTAAAAAGTGCTGCTTGGGTTAGGAGACATACTCTGTGCATGCAAGTTAAGGAACAGCTGGATGGCCTTGAAGAGATTCTTCCATCTGTTCAGTAGGTCTCCTTCCCCCAACCTTCTCTGAGCCTTTAGAATCCTTCTGACCTTGCCATTTAGCCCTTTGTATGTTAAAAAGTGCTGCTTGTGTTAGGAGACATACTCTGTGCATGCAAGTTAAGGAACAGCTGGATGGCCTTGAAGAGATTCTTCCATCTGTTCAGTAGGTCTCCTTCCCCCAACCTTCTCTGAGCCTTTAGAATCCTTCTGACCTTGCCATTTAGCCCTTTGTATGTTAAAAAGTGCTGCTTGTGTTAGGAGACATACTCTGTGCATGCAAGTTAAGGAACAGCTGGATGGCCTTGAAGAGATTCTTCCATCTGTCCAATAGGTCTCCTTCCCCCAACCTTCTCTGAGCCTTTAGAATCCTTCTGAACTTTGCCATTTAGCCCTTTGTATGTGAAAAAGTGCTGCTTGTGTTAGGAGACATACTCTGTTCATGCAAGTTAAGGAACAGCTGGATGGCCTTGAAGAGATTCTTCCATCTGTTCAGTAGGTCTCCTTCCCCCAACCTTCTCTGAGCCTTTAGAATCCTTCTGACCTTGCCATTTAGCCCTTTGTATGTTAAAAAGTGCTGCTTGTGTTAGGAGACATACTCTGTGCATGCAAGTTAAGGAACAGCTGGATGGCCTTGAAGAGATTCTTCCATCTGTTCAGTAGGTCTCCTTCCCCCAACCTTCTCTGAGCCTTTAGAATCCTTTTGACCTTGCCATTTAGCCCTTTGTATGTTAAAAAGTGCTGCTTGTGTTAGGAGACATACTCTGTGCATGCAAGTTAAGGAACAGCTGGACGGCCTTGAAGAGATTCTTCCATCTGTTCAGTAGGTCTCCTTCCCCCAACCTTCTCTGAGCCTTTAGAATCCTTTTGACCTTGCCATTTAGCCCTTTGTATGTTAAAAAGTGCTGCTTGTGTTAGGAGACATACTCTGTGCATGCAAGTTAAGGAACAGCTGGACGGCCTTGAAGAGATTCTTCCATCTGTTCAGTAGGTCTCCTTCCCCCAACCTTCTCTGAGCCTTTAGAATCCTTCTGACCTTGCCATTTAGCCCTTCGTATGTTAAAAAGTGCTGCTTGTGTTAGGAGACATACTCTGTGCATGCAAGTTAAGGAGCAGCTGGATGGCCTTGAAGAGATTCTTCCATCTGTTCAGTAGGTCTCCTTCGCCCAACCTTCTCTGAGCCTTTAGAATCCTTCTGACCTTACCATTTAGTCCTTTGTATGTTAAAAATGCTGCTTGTGTTAGGAGACATACTCTGTGCATGCAAGTTAAGGAGCAGCTGGATGGCCTTGAAGAGATTCTTCCATCTGTTCAGTAGGTCTCCTTCGCCCAACCTTCTCTGAGCCTTTAGAATCCTTTTGACCTTGCCATTTAGCCCTTTGTATGTTAAAAAGTGCTGCTTGTGTTAGGAGACATACTCTGTGCATGCAAGTTAAGGAACAGCTGGATGGCCTTGAAGAGATTCTTCCATCTGTTCAGTAGGTCTCCTTCCCCCAACCTTCTCTGAGCCTTTAGAATCCTTCTGACCTTGCCATTTAGCCCTTCGTATGTTAAAAAGTGCTGCTTGTGTTAGGAGACATACTCTGTGCATGCAAGTTAAGGAACAGCTGGATGGCCTTGAAGAGATTCTTCCATCTGTTCAGTAGGTCTCCTTCGCCCAACCTTCTCTGAGCCTTTAGAATCCTTCTGACCTTACCATTTAGTCCTTTGTATGTTAAAAAGTGCTGCTTGTGTTAGGAGACATACTCTGTGCATGCAAGTTAAGGAGCAGCTGGATGGCCTTGAAGTGATTCTTCCATCTGTTCAGTAGGTCTCCTTCCCCCAACCTTCTCTGAGCCTTTAGAATCCTTCTGACCTTGCCATTTAGCCCTTCGTATGTTAAAAAGTGCTGCTTGTGTTAGGAGACATACTCTGTGCATGCAAGTTAAGGAGCAGCTGGATGGCCTTGAAGAGATTCTTCCATCTGTTCAGTAGGTCTCCTTCCCCCAACCTTCTCTGAGCCTTTAGAATCCTTCTGACCTTGCCATTTAGCCCTTCGTATGTTAAAAAGTGCTGCTTGTGTTAGGAGACATACTCTGTGCATGCAAGTTAAGGAACAGCTGGATGGCCTTGAAGAGATTCTTCCATCTGTTCAGTAGGTCTCCTTCCCCCAACCTTCTCTGAGCCTTTAGAATCCTTCTGACCTTGCCATTTAGCCCTTCGTATGTTAAAAAGTGCTGCTTGTGTTAGGAGACATACTCTGTGCATGCAAGTTAAGGAACAGCTGGATGGCCTTGAAGAGATTCTTCCATCTGTTCAGTAGGTCTCCTTCCCCCAACCTTCTCTGAGCCTTTAGAATCCTTCTGACCTTGCCATTTAGCCCTTCGTATGTTAAAAAGTGCTGCTTGTGTTAGGAGACATACTCTGTGCATGCAAGTTAAGGAACAGCTGGATGGCCTTGAAGAGATTCTTCCATCTGTTCAGTAGGTCTCCTTCCCCCAACCTTCTCTGAGCCTTTAGAATCCTTCTGACCTTGCCATTTAGCCCTTTGTATGTTAAAAAGTGCTGCTTGTGTTAGGAGACATACTCTGTGCATGCAAGTTAAGGAACAGCTGGATGGCCTTGAAGAGATTCTTCCATCTGTCCAATAGGTCTCCTTCCCCCAACCTTCTCTGAGCCTTTAGAATCCTTCTGACCTTGCCATTTAGCCCTTTGTAGGTTAAAAAGTGCTGCTTGTGTTAGGAGACATACTCTGTGCATGCAAGTTAAGAAACAGCTGGATGGCCTTGAAGAGATTCTTCCATCTGTCCAATAGGTCTCCTTCCCCCAACCTTCTCTGAGCCTTTAGAAACCTTCTGACCTTGCCATTTAGCCCTTTGTATGTTCAAAAGTGCTGCTTGTGTTAGGAGACATACTCTGTGCATGCAAGTTAAGGAACAGCTGGAAGGCCTTGAAGAGATTCTTCCATCTGTTCAGTAGGTCTCCTTCCCCCAACCTTCTTTGAGCCTGTAGAGTCGTTGTGACCTGGCCATTTATCTCACTTTATGTTGAACAAAGTGCCTTTCAGACCTAAAAATACCTCTTAATTCTACGCCTGACCTTCAGTAGAACATTAAACCTAAATACTGCTTTTTTCGCAGAAATTAGTTTAACCGCAAAACCTTTTTATTTTTTTATACATATCTAATACCACCAGAATCAGATCACTACAGTTAGCGAAGATTAAGAGTGTCAAACAAAAAGTTTATATGACCAGAGGAAATGGCAGGAAAACGTGACCAGCAGCTGTTAGAATCTTCTGCCAGTTCTGAACAGCTTTCGACGCTAAATCGGCTCTCCCGCGAACATGACATTTCTCTGCAAGTGAGCAAAGTCGTTAGTGTCAAGTCGGACGTCCTTAGATTAAGACTAACTGTTCCCAGCACTGCGAAGGCGGAAGTATACGACATCGTCACTGGAGAAAAGGAAAAGTCGCTTTTAAAATGAGACGTAACTTTCGAGTAGTGTCTGCACATCATTTTTTTGTCCATTTCGAGCAATGTGACGCTGTACACGTGTACGTGATATTTTTATTCTGTTGTTTATTACAAGTTAAAGTCAGCATATCATTTCATTATCGGACAAATTAAATTACAGAGATTCAAATATTGCATTCGGTTACGGTTTAGCGTTTCTACAATTCGGTGAAAACTGTGACAGAAGATGTAAGAGTAGTTCTTTGGGGTAATAAACTTCTGAACGAAGACGGTACAACGATCTTCTGTAAAATTTACGTTTTAAATGTCTGACAAAATTCAATTTTGTGGTTTTCATATTAAAGAGAAAATATCGAAAATACACTTTTTTTCATACCAAATTACACCCAGTTGGGGAAAATTATTCAGGTTAGTAGGAGTGAACGCTAGATGTATTTATGAGCCGGGGTTTCCGTTCTGTGTTTACAACGATGTAACTCTTATTTGAAAATACGCATATATAATTCAACTGTGATTAGAATATACACAAATGCAACACATTTCAACTTTCATTACAAGCAACATATTTCAACCTCATTTAAAAACGCATTCTCAATACGAGGCATTTAACGTTTTATACTAATTGCCTTTATTTTTTCCCATAAATTTTCTTTAAGATTTATCTCCGCAAAACTCCCAGCCCTACCACTGTCAGTAGGGGACACCGATGGGCTTGGAAAGGCCGCCGTCCGTCGGATGGGACGTTAAGCCGTGACTCCGTGTGCGGAAGAGCCATACCCTGTGCACGTTAAAGAACATGCTGGATGGCCTTGACGGGAGGCTACCATCTGTCTCCCAACAGCTGTTCCATTGGGTCCCCTCCACCAACCTTCTCTGAGCCTTCGGAGTCATTGTGACCTGGCCATTTAGCCCATGACGTGCAAAAAAGTGCCGCTCAGAGGTAAAACAACCCAACCCAATCATAAATTTTCTAGTGAAAAATTAAGCATTCACGAGGCTAAAAAGCTCGTCCAGAGGAATCCATATGCAGTATACAATAAACAGTTATAATTTTAAAAAATAAACTCAATATTACATTTAAAAGGTACCACAGAGTAAATAGTTTTTAAATATTTTCCAGAAGCCATGTCCTGAACACTTCTTTAACGTCTAATATTTTTTAAATTCAACAACTCTTCAGGATTATTGAACACTGAGGGAATTTCATAATTTCTACAATTTTTTCCACAATTGTTCCTAAAATATGGTAATTTATATTTACCTTCAGATTTATATCTAGTATTTTTATTACGATTAATCTTGAATTTAGAAGTACTTATCAAAATAATACCTAAGTACTAATTTATATTTCTATAGTTGACTGATAGGTAATATGTATATTCTTAATAGTGTAGCCCTTATTATATACTTAATAATAAGGGCTAATAATAATTATTATATTCTTAATAGTGTAGCCTTATTGATATTCAAGAGATTATTTTTGTGTTGGTTGGTACAATGTCTAATAATTGTATTTTGAATGTTTTTTATTTTAGCTATATGTGAACAGTAAGTTTTACCATAAATAGTTAATCCATAGTTCATAACTGATCCTCAAATTGCATGATAAACTATTTGACAAATATTTAATGGTAATTTTGACAAATTTTTAAGTAGCATGGAGTCTGGACAAAATTAGAAAGCTTTATCTTAATTTGCAGCAAACATAATTTATATGTTTCTTCCATTTGAATAAATCATTTATTAACTCTTATTATAACACATTCAAGCTCTCATTATAAAAAATTTTAAACTCTCAATAAGAAACATTTTAACTCTCTTTATAACACATTTCAAAGTGATTGCAAATCATTTCAACTTTTATTACAAAACATTTTTTTCTGATTGCAACACATTTTGCTCTCATTACAATACATTCAAACTCTCCTTACATCACTTACATCACAAAACATATTAATTCTTATTACAACACGTTCAGACTCTCGTTACAAAAAATTATTATAACTCTCATCAGAAAACATTTTAACACTCATTACAAAACATTTTAACTTTTTTGCATAACATTCTTACATTACAACATATTAAACTTTTATTACAAAACATTTAACTCTCATTAAAACACATTCAAACACTCGTTAAAATTTTAACTCTCATTACGAATTCTTTTAGCTTTCATTACAAATCATTTTAAATCTCATTACAAGTCATTTAAACTCTGATTGAAAATCGTTTTCTCTCATTACGAAACATTTTAACACTCATTACAAAACATTTTAACTTCTTTTTGATAACATTCTTACATTACAACACATTAAACTTTCATTACAAAACATTTAACTCTCATTAAAACACATTCAAACACTCGTCAAATTTTTAACTCTCATTACGAATCCTTTTTACTTTCATTACAAATCATTTTAAATCTTATTACAAGTCATTTAAACTCTGATTAAAAATCATTTTCTCTCATTACGAACTTTCATTACCAAATATTTAACTCTCATTACCAAATATTTTACCTCTCATTAGAAAACATTTTAACTCTCATTATCAAACATTTTAACTTTCATTACAAATCATTTTAAATCTTATTACAAGTCATTTAAATTCTGATTAGAAATCATTTTCTTTCTTTACGAAACATTTTAACTCTCATTGCCAAATATTTTATCTCTCATTAGAAAACATTTTAACTCCCATTACGAAATATTTTTCATTCAGCTCATTGTTTCTTGCAATTCGGTGAATTTCGCACTCTCGATGTTCGTCATTTACCCACAGGAGCGAAGTCGTGATACTCTAGTAATGTTGAGTTTTTTCTACAGTCGAGAACTCATTGTGAAATGTTTCTGTTCTCCTCTCTTTTTGCACTCTAACTGCGCTTCATAATACAACTTTATTTCTTATTCTTTTTAATCAAGTCGTTCGATGTCGTTGGTGAGGTAATTCTCACCCTGTAGCATGCGCGATCGTTCATGACGCGTTTATCATCAATTCATTGTAGCACTTTCTACTGTCGTAACAGTAGGTATTAATTTATCCTGTGCCAAATCGTTTACTAAGCGAGGGAAATTTTTAAGAATTTGTGTCGTGACGGTTTCTTCTTTTTACATATTTAAATAACGAAAAAAAACGTATCTGAAATTAAAGATCTAAATATCTGATGTTCAGTATAGAGTTGAGTTAAAAAACAGGAATATTTAATAGTAACAATACCATTTTATTGTTCCGAAAAGTATATTTTCCTAAGGATATTCTCAGCAATTCGCGAAATAATTATGTTAATAAATAATTTTAAAATTTTATAATAATTAATAAATAATTTAATAATTTTAAAACAAATTTATATAAAATATCTAAATCCAGAAAATTGGATGAAAATTACTACTATAGAAGATATAAAAATTTGTTAACTAATGTTATTAGGGGAATATAAAAATATGTTAACTAATGTTATTACGGAAGCTAAAAATGATTATTATAAAAGTATTTTTATAAAAAATGGAAATAATGCTACAAAAAATTGGGAAACTATTAATGAAAAGTGTGACGGAAGAAATGTAAAGAGCAATTCTCCTCAAATTATCACGGATAGAAATCATTTACTTCGGTTTGATGAAGAGCCGCAGAAATTTGTTAATAAATTTAACAATTATTTTACTGGGGTAATTTCTTCATTATGCACACAAAATCTACATAATGAAACCAAAATAGAAGAGATAATAAGTTATTTAAAATGTAAAATGCCTAATTCTATTTTTTTTCCCTTATATAACAGAACAAGAAATTTTTGATACTATCAAGGAACTAAAGGAGGGAAAATCACCTGGTTTGGACGAAATTACAGTTACCACTATTAAAAATATTTTTCCGGAAATTAGAACTATATTTTGTAAACTTGTAAACTTTTCTTTTGTAGAAGGTGTGTTCCCTGAAATTTTAAAAACTGACTTAATTATTCCAGTGTTTAAAAATGGTGATACTAAGGCAATTGAAAATTACAGACCGATTTCGCTGCTATCAACCTTTTCTAAGATTCTTGAAAAAATTGTTAAAAAAAATTGTTAACTTTTGGGATATGCACAATTTATTTGCCCCAAACCAATTTGGATTTCGAAAAGGTTTGAATACTCAAACTGCGATTTTAGAAATGACTACGCAAATTTACAGAAATTTAAATCAAAATGTTTAAACAGTTTTTTTTTTTTGGATTTGAAAAAAGCTTTTGATTCAGTGAATCATGATGTATTATTAGAAAAGTTAAAAACCAGCGGTGTTAGGGGACATTTGCTTTCATGGATTAAGAGCTATTTAATGAATAGGAAGCAAAAAGTAAAAATTTTAAAATATATTAGTGAAGAAACAAATGTAAAAGTTGGTGTCCCTCAGGGTTCTGTTTTGGGACTTTTATTTTTTTACTTTATATAAATGACTTCTGTACATTGGATTTGAATGGTAAAATAATTTCATTTGCAGATGATGCTGCACTAATATATTCTGGAGAGGAAAAGCAAATTTTAGAGAACGTAAATAGTGACTGGATAGAAATAAGAACCTGGCTAAAATTTAATAAACCCTTTTTAAATACAAAGAAGACGAAATATATTTTTATTAGACTAAGAGAAAATGAGATTGATTTTTTTCGTGACAGGATCATTTTCCACTCTGAAGTTTGTGCTGGAAAAAATTGCAATTGTGACAAAATTGAGGGGGTTGAATGCTACAAATATTTGGGTACTTTTATTGAGAGAAAGATGTCTTGGAAAATACAAATATCTGATGTTGTTAAAAAGATTAACTGCATTATACCTAAAATTTATTATATCCAGAAATTCGTAAATTTATCTTTACTGAAAATTATTTACTTTTCTTGGATTAAATCTTATTTGCTCTATGGTTTATTATCGTGGGGTGGAGTCTATTTGACAACAATCAAACCGTTATACTATGTGCAGAATCACATAATTAGATGCATGATGAAACTAAGAAAATTTGAAAGCGTTGCAAATGTATACAATGAATTAGGTATTTTACAAATAAGGAAACTATATGTATTTCAGGTACTGAAATACATAAGGATGAATTTTAATGTTCAAACTTTACGGACATTTGAAACGAATAGTCGACTGTCAAAAAACCTTTTCTTACCTGATTTAAAAGCGAACAAAACTATTGTTGAAAAACATTATGTTTATTTGGCGCCAAAGTTTTTTAACTGCTTACCAGAGTACATCAGAGGAATAAGGAATGATAACTTTTTTTTATAAGGAATTAAGAAAATGGATTTTAAATGTGGTAAATATTGAGACTATGTTTTAGAAATAAAAGAGATTTAAATGTAATATAATTTCATTTGATGCTGAGTTGCCCTTAAGGTGCTCAACTGAATCACTTACTAACGCACAGTTCAATATAGATTTTATTTTTTTCTGTTTTCTACCCAGTAAAGTTTTTTTTTTATTTCATTTATTCTTTATGATAATTTTCAAACTTATAAATTGGTTAAATATTTACTTTAGATTTTTTGATCAAGCTAGCAAAATGTGAGGAAATGTGAAACTGAATCATGTTGCCTTTTCATTTTATTACAACATAACTGTTAAATTTCTTCCACAAGCGAGTTTCTAATCTCGTGGAAGACTCAACATTTTTTCTCAGACTTTTACTGAAAAATGTAGGTAAAATTATAAAACAATAATGAAATATAATATTAAAATTTTCCGTATATGTGGTATGAATAAATATATGATTTTTATTGGACAAACTATGTATAAAGAAGAATATATATTAGAAAATGTAATACTTTAAAATTGTGTATATGAGATATACAACATTATATATATTTCATTATAATTTTAATTCTAAGGTAAAAAACATGTAAATGCATATTCCGAGAATACATTATCTATCTATTCATATAAATTATCTATCTATTTTGAGTTTGCCAACGCGCGAGATTCGAACCCACATCTATCCAGATTCATGACTAAGTGTTCTAAGACCACTAAACTGACGCCGGTTCAGTTATTCATCTACTAATGCGACTTATCGATATACCCATCTTTGTCGCACATGGCGCCATCTGTGATCGTGGAAGGCAACTTTACTTTCTAATGATGCACTGAGTCTCATTATATTCACATCTCACTCTAATTTTATTACTATGGAAGTGGGCGTTACTATCGAGTAGAGTGCCAGGCTCGTAATCCGCAATTCCCAGGTTCGAGTCCCAGCTGGGATAGCGTTGAGATTTATCTCCAAAAAACTCCCCGCCCTGCCCTCGGTCAGTAAGGGACATCGATGGGCTTGAAAAGGCCGCCGTCCGTCGGATGGGACAAAAAGTCATGCCGCCGTGTATGGGAGAGTAATACTCTGTGCATGTTAAAGAACATGCTGGATGGCCTTGATTGGAGGCACCATTTGTCTTCTAACAGCTGTCAAGTGGGTCCCTTTCCCCAACACTTATCTGAGGCCTCGGGGTCCTTGTGACCATTTTGCCCGGAGGCGGGAGTGGCTCAGTCGGTAGCGCGCCAGGCTCGTAATCTGCATTCCCAGGTTCGAGTCCCAGCTGGGTCAGCGTTGATATTTATCTCCGCATAATATCCCCGCCCTGCCCAAAGTCAGTAGGGGACACCGATGAGCTTGGAAAGGCCGCCGTCCGTCGGATGGGACGTTAAGCGTGGCCCTGTGTGTGGGAGAGCCATACCCTGTGCACGTTAAAGAACTCGCTGGATGGACTTGACGGGAGGCTACCATCTGTCTCCCAACAGCTGTTCCAGTGGGTCCCCTCCCCCAACCTTCTCTGAGACTTCGGGGTCCATGTGACCTGGGTATTGGCCATGGAGAGCAAAAAAGTGCCGTTCAGAGGTAAAACAACCCACAACCATTTAGCCCATTGTGTGCAAAAAGTGCTCTCAAATGTAAAACAATCGAACTTATTACTATGATCTTATCTTATCTTATTCTTACTCTCAACCTTACTCTTTTCCGTAGAGAATTTAATTTCAAGATCTGGCGATATACAAAACTAAACTATCCGGGCCTGTAAGACTCAAACACTGAAAACTTACTTCTCTCATTCTAGTGGGGGGGGGGGGTCAGTTGATAGAGCCCCAGACTCGAAATCTCTAGTTCCAAAGTTCGAGTCCCACTAGTGCCAGCCAGCATTGATCTACGCTATACCCTGAATCTGGTCCCGGTGGGAAAGCGAACACCAATGGACTTAGAAAGTCCACTCTCCGTCTAACAGGATATTAAGCCGTGACACTGTTTACATGAGAGACAGTGTGGGGCGGCGGTGGCTCAGTCGGTAGCGCGCCAGGCTCGTAATCTGTAGTTCCCAGGTTCGAGTCCCAGCTGGGTCAGCGTTGAGATTTATCTCCACAAAATTCCCCGCCCTGCCCGCGGTCAGTAGGGGACACCGATGGGCTTGGAAAGGCCGCCGTCCGTCGGATGCGACGTTAAGCCGTGGTCCCGTGTGCGGGAGAGACATACCCTGTGCACGTTAAAGAACACGCTGGATGGTCTTGACGGGAGGCTACCATCTGTCTCCCAACAGCTGTTCCAGTGGGTCCCCTCTCCAACCTTCTCTGAGCCTTCAGGGTCCATGTGACCTGGTCATTTAGCCCACTGTGTGCAAAAAAGTGCCGCTCAGAGGTAAAACAACCCAACCCATGAGAGACATGCCCGATGCACTTTATAAAACATGCTAGATAGCATTGACGAGAGACTCCCCACCTTGTCTCCTAACAGCCGTCCAGTTGGTTCCCTTCTCCCAGAATCCTGTAAACCGTTGGGATCCTTCTAACCTAATCATTTAGCCAATTGTGTGCAAAAAAGAGTGGCTCTTAGAGCTGAAACAACTCACAACCTCTGACATTCTATTCAAGTACCGGGTGGTTTATAATTAAACTGACATTACTCAGAGAGATGTAGAGAAGGGTTTGGGTTGTTTTACCTCTGAGCGGCACTTTTTTGCACACCATGGGCTAAATGGTCAGGTCACATGGACCCCGAAGGCTCAGAGAAGGTTGGAGGAGAGGACCCACTGGAACAGCTGTTGGGAGACAGATGGTAGCCTCCCGTCAAGGCCATCCAGCGTGTTCTTTAACGTGCACAGGGTATGGCTCTCCCGCACACGGGACCACGGCTTAACGTCCCATCCGACGGACGACGGCCTTTCCAAGCCCATCGGTGCCCCCTACTGACCGTGGGCAGGGCGGGGGAATATTCCGGAGATAAATCTCAACGCTGACCCAGCTGGGACTCGAAGCTGGGAACTACAGATTACGAGCCTGGCGCGCTACCGACTGAGCCACCCCCGCCCCTCTGACCGAGGGGAGGGGTAGGGTAAAGAAATCTTAACACTAGTATAGTTGGAACTCACACTTGGGAACTGCAGATTATGAGCTGAAACTAATGTGCTAAACCAACTCCCTTCCCTAGACACCGATGGGCGTCTAGGGAAGGGAATTGGTTCAGCCCGTAGACGCCAGGCTCGTAGTCTAATTATCCGCAAGCATCACGGCTGATTGTAGGCGAGGCCATTTGCAGCTGTGTTCAGGGAAGAATGCACTTTACGAAGTGTAGATTCTTTTCCGCACTAACCGCCGACCAGTTGCTGGAGATCGATTACTTAAGTCGATTGAGATAAAAGGATTTGTGTAGGGTTTACGTAAAAATCATATTCATCTTCTTAACGAAGATCCATTACAGTTGGATACCATTCTTTGTATAGGGCATTATGCGACATATACGTGTCTAGTTTTATGCATGAACTCTCTTTTTTTGGTATAGATATAATAATAAAAAGCGTCCCGTCCGTCGGATGGGACGTTAAGCCGTGGCCCCGTGCACGTTAAAGAACACACTGGATGGCCTTGACGGGAGCTACTATCTGTCTCCTAACAGCTGTTCCAGTGGGTCTCCTCCCTCAACCTTCTCTGAGCCTTCGGGATCCTTGTGACCTGGCCATTTAACCCATGGTGTGCAAAAAAAGTGCCGCTGAGAGGTAAAACAACCCAACTCAACCCTTCCCTAGACGCCACGCAATAGAAATAATTAATTGAATCTGGCAACAGTTCCGAGCAACAGTCCAGTTAGTTCCCATGCTTGCACATCCAGTTCGATTCCTGCTAAACCTAGATCGTCTCTACAACGCTTTTTATTATTATATCTATACCAAAAAAAGAGAGTTCATGTATAGAACTAAACACGCATATGTCGCATAATGCCCTATACAGAGCATGGTATCCAACTGTAATGGATCTTCGTTAAGAAGATGAATGAGATTTTTACGTAAACCCTACACAAATCCTTTTATCTCAATCGGCTTAAGTAATCGATCTCCAGCAACTGGTCGGCGGTTAGTGCGGAAAAGAATCTACACTTCGTAAAGTGCATTCTTCCCTGCAACCGTGATGCTTGTGGATAATTAGACGACGAGCCTGGCGTCTACGGACTGAACCAATTCCCTTCCCTAGACGCTACGAAGAGAATACGTAACAAGAGGCAGAATTAATAATGACTCCGATGTAGAGAAGTAAATAGGCAAGTGATAATGAAGCCGATATAAAGAATTAGGCAGAGAAGTGATAATGAAGCCGATATAAAGAATTAGGAAGAGAAGTGATAATGAAGCCGATGAAGAGAATTAGGCAGAGAAGTGAAATGAAACTGATGAAGAGAATTAGGCAGAGAAGTGATAATGAAGCCGATGAAGAGAATTAGGCAGAGAAGTGATAATGAAGCCGATGAAGAGAATTAGGCAGAGAAGTGATAATGAAGCCGATGAAGAGAATTAGGCAGAGAAGTGATAATGAAGCCGATGAAGAGAATTAGGCAGAGAAGTGATAATGAAGCCGATGAAGAGAATTAGGCAGCGAAGTGAAATGAAACTGATGAAGAGAATTAGGCAGAGAAGTGATAATGAAGCCGATGAAGAGAATTAGGCAGAGAAGTGATAATGAAGCCGATGAAGAGAATTAGGCAGAGAAGTGATAATGAAGCCGATGAAGAGAATTAGGCAGAGAAGTGATAATGAAGCCGATGAAGAGAATTAGGCAGCGAAGTGATAATGAAGCCGATGAAGAGAATTAGGCAGAGAAGTGATAATGAAGCCGATGAAGAGAATTAGGCAGAGAAGTGATAATGAAGCCAATGAAGAGAATTAGGCAGAGAGGTGATAATGAAGCCGATGAAGAGAATTAGGCAGAGAAGTGATAATGAAGCCAATGAAGAGAATTAGGCAGAGAAGTGATAATGAAGCCGATGAAGAGAATTAGGTAGAGAAGTGAAAATGAAGCCGATGAAGAGAATTAGGCAGAGAAGTGATAATGAAGCCAATGAAGAGAATTAGGCAGCGAAGTGATAATGAAGCCGATGAAGAGAATTAGGCAGTGAAGTGAAATGAAACTGATGAAGAGAATTAGGCAGAGAAGTGATAATGAAGCCGATGAAGAGAATTAGACAGAGAAGTGATAATGAAGTCGATGAAGAGAATTAGGCAGAGAAGTGATAATGAAGCCGATGAAGAGAATTAGGCAGCGAAGTGATAATGAAGCCGATGAAGAGAATTAGGCAGTGAAGTGAAATGAAACTGATGAAGAGAATTAGGCAGAGAAGTGATAATGAAGCCGATGAAGAGAATTAGACAGAGAAGTGATAATGAAGTCGATGAAGAGAATTAGGCAGAGAAGTGATAATGAAGCCGATGAAGAGAATTAGGCAGCGAAGTGATAATGAAGCCGATGAAGAGAATTAGGCAGTGAAGTGAAATGAAACTGATGAAGAGAATTAGGCAGAGAAGTGATAATGAAGCCGATGAAGAGAATTAGGCAGAGAAGTGATAATGAAACCGATGAAGAGAATTAGGCAGAGAAGTGATAATGAAGCCGATGAAGAGAATTAGGCAGAGAAGTGATAATGAAGCCGATGAAGAAAATTAGGCAGTGAAGTGAAATGAAACTGATGAAGAGAATTAGGCAGAGAAGTGATAATGAAGCCGATGAAGAGAATTAGGCAGAGAAGTGATAATGAAGTCGATGAAGAGAATTAGGTAGAGAAGTGAAAATGAAGCCGATGAAGAGAATTAGGCAGTGAAGTGAAATGAAACTGATGAAGAGAATTAGGCAGAGAAGTGATAATGAAGCCGATGAAGAGAATTAGACAGAGAAGTGATAATGAAGTCGATGAAGATAATTAGGCAGAGAAGTGATAATGAAGCCGATGAAGAGAATTAGGCAGCGAAGTGATAATGAAGCCGATGAAGAGAATTAGGCAGTGAAGTGAAATGAAACTGATGAAGAGAATTAGGCAGAGAAGTGATAATGAAGCCGATGAAGAGAATTAGGCAGAGAAGTGATAATGAAACCGATGAAGAGAATTAGGCAGAGAAGTGATAATGAAGCCGATGAAGAGAATTAGGCAGAGAGGTGATAATGAAGCCGATGAAGAAAATTAGGCAGTGAAGTGAAATGAAACTGATGAAGAGAATTAGGCAGAGAAGTGATAATGAAGCCGATGAAGAGAATTAGGCAGAGAAGTGATAATGAAGCCGATAAAGAGAATTAGGCAGAGAAGTGATAATGAAGCCGATAAAGAGAATTAGGCAGAGAAGTGCTAATGAAGTCGATGAAGAGAATTAGGTAGAGAAGTAAAAATGAAGCCGATGAAGAGAATTAGGCAGAGAAGTGAAAATGAAGCCGATGAAGAGAATTAGGCAGAGAAGTGATAATGAAGTCGATGAAGAGAATTAGGCAGAGAAGTGATAATGAAGCCGATGAAGAGAATTAGGCAGTGAAGTGAAATGAAACTGATGAAGAGAATTAGGCAGAGAAGTGATAATGAAGCCGATGAAGAGAATTAGACAGAGAAGTGATAATGAAGTCGATGAAGAGAATTAGGCAGAGAAGTGATAATGAAGCCGATGAAGAGAATTAGGCAGCGAAGTGATAATGAAGCCGATGAAGAGAATTAGGCAGTGAAGTGAAATGAAACTGATGAAGAGAATTAGGCAGTGAAGTGAAATGAAACTGATGAAGAGAATTAGGCAGAGAAGTGATAATGAAGCCGATGAAGAGAATTAGGCAGAGAAGTGATAATGAAACCGATGAAGAGAATTAGGCAGAGAAGTGATAATGAAGCCGATGAAGAGAATTAGGCAGAGAGGTGATAATGAAGCCGATGACGAGAATTAGGCAGAGAGGTGATAATGAAGCCGATGAAGAAAATTAGGCAGTGAAGTGAAATGAAACTGATGAAGAGAATTAAGCAGAGAAGTGATAATGAAGCCGATGAAGAGAATTAGGCAGAGAGGTGATAATGAAGTCGATGAAGAGAATTAGGCAGAGAAGTGATAATGAAGCCGATGAAGAGAATTAGGCAGTGAAGTGAAATGAAACTGATGAAGAGAATTAGGCAGAGAAGTGATAATGAAGCCGAAGAAGAGAATTAGACAGAGAAGTGATAATGAAGTCGATGAAGAGAATTAGGCAGAGAAGTGATAATGAAGCCGATGAAGAGAATTAGGCAGCGAAGTGATAATGAAGCCGATGAAGAGAATTAGGCAGTGAAGTGAAATGAAACTGATGAAGAGAATTAGGCAGAGAAGTGATAATGAAGCCGATGAAGAGAATTAGGCAGAGAAGTGATAATGAAACCGATGAAGAGAATTAGGCAGAGAAGTGATAATGAAGCCGATGAAGAGAATTAGGCAGAGAGGTGATAATGAAGCCGATGAAGAAAATTAGGCAGTGAAGTGAAATGAAACTGATGAAGAGAATTAGGCAGAGAAGTGATAATGAAGCCGATGAAGAGAATTAGGCAGAGAAGTGATAATGAAGCCGATGAAGAGAATTAGGCAGAGAAGTGATAATGAAGCCGATAAAGAGAATTAGGCAGAGAAGTGATAATGAAGCCGATAAAGAGAATTAGGCAGAGAAGTGCTAATGAAGTCGATGAAGAGAATTAGGTAGAGAAGTGAAAATGAAGCCGATGAAGAGAATTAGGCAGAGAAGTGATAATGAAGTCGATGAAGAGAATTAGGTAGAGAAGTGAAAATGAAGCCAATGAGAGAATTAGTTAGAGAAGTGATAGTCAAGCCAATGTAGAGAAGTAGATAGGATGGGTGGGGTGGTTTAGTCGGTAGCACAGCAGGCTCATAATCTGCAGTTCCCAGGTCCGAGTACCAGCTGGGCCAGCGTTGAGTTTTATCTCCATAAAAAACCACTGCCCTAGGTCAGTAGGGGACACCCATAGCCTTGGAAAGGGGACCGTCCGTCATATGGGACGTTAAGCCATTAGCCTCATGTGCAGAAAAGCCGTAAACTATGCACATTAAAGAATATGTTTTATGGCCTTTAAACGATACTATCACCTGTCTCCTGCCAGTGAGTCTCCTCCCCCAACCTTCTCTGCTCCCTCGGGCCCTTGTAACCTTTCCATTTACCACATTTTGTGCAAAAAAATTGGCACTCAGAGGTAAAACAACCGTACACAATGTAGACATGTGATAATGAAGTCGAATCAGATAAACAAGGAATAACGAAGCCAATAAGGATAATTAAGTAAGTAATGATGACTATAGAGATGAAAATGATTGCGATGTAGGGAAGTGAGTAGACAGGTAATAAATGAAACCAAAATAGAGAAATAAGTACACAAGTGATGACGAATGCCGATGAAAAGAAGTAAAAAGAGAAGTGATAGTAAAGACTATATAATGAAGAATTAGATGCAGAAGTGATGATAACGTCACATCACGTGGATACGTAAATAGATGAATAGTGCGAAGATAACTTTAAGATACAGAAGTAAAAAAGTGACTTCGAAATAGAAAGCAAGTAGACCAGCAGTAAGACGTCAATGTAGATAAGTCCAAAACTGATGATGATTACATTCTCGATAATGACTTTGCTGATGAGCAGAAAAATAATTGGGATGGGTTGTTTTACCTCTGAGTGGGACTTTTTTCCACACCCTCGGCGAAATGGCCAGGCCACAAGGACCCCGAAGGCTCAGACAAGGTTGGGGAAGGGAACCCACTAGAACAGCTGTTGGGAAACAGATGGTAGCCTATCGTCAAGGCCATCCAGCGTGTTCTTTAACGTGCACAGGGTATGGCTCTCCCACACACGGGGTCACGGCTTAACGTCCCATCCAGCGGACGGTGACCTTTCCAAGCCCGTCGGTGTCCCCTACTGACCGTGGGCAGGGCGGAGAATTTTGCGGAGATAAATCTCAACGCTGACCCAGCTGGGACTCGAACCTGGGAACTGCAGATTACGAGCGTGGCGCGCTACCGACTGAGCCACCCCCGCCCCAGCAGAAAAATAATAGACATTGATTTATACATTGATATCATTTATATAGTATGTGATGGACGCAGAGAGATAAGTACACTATCTGTAATAACATCAATATATAGAATAAGTAGGCAAACGTTAATGACTTCGACATGTAAAGATAAGTATATTGCAAACTTTCAGTCGCTCAAAAAAATATCCGAACACTATAGTTGATTACAGAATTCAGAAAAAATATCTGGCAACGATTTTTTTAGAAATTAGTGATCTGGCAACCTTCGTGTCACGTGACAACGAAAGTTGGCAGATCACTAATTTCTAAAAAAAATCGCTGCCAGATATTTTTTCTGAATTCTGTAATCAACCGTAGTGTTCGGATATTTATTTGAGCGACTGTACTATAAGAATGCAATTGTTTTTCTTTAAATAATTTTTTTATAAATACTTTTGCTCCATAAAAAGACTTTATTCAAAAAAAACTAACACTTGAATATGTAATTGAGTCTCTCTGAAATATAAGTGTACATACAAAGAAAATAAATGATTCATAAAATTCATGCAAACTTTTCAGATATGGAAATTACTAACTGACTTACCAGACCAAGATGAGCATGTCGGCAGTGACGAGATTCAAGAGATATAATTCATGCAAACTTATCAGATAGGGAAATGATTAACTGACTTACCACAGACCAAAGTGAGCATGTCGGCAATGGCGAGGTTAAAGAGGTAGCAGTTAGTGGCAGTCTGCATATATTGGTTCCGAGCAATGACTAGACACGTACAAGCATTTCCTATTAGGCCAGTGAAGAAGATGATGGTATAGATGGTGGTCAGAGGAATCAGCCAATTAAGAGGCAGTCTTTTTGGTCCCAAGACAATGGCCAAGTGGGATTCCATGTCAAGGATGGCAGTGCTATTACCAGAAGAATTCGGCGACATTAAGTTATCCATTACGCTGGATCTGTTGCAACAAATAAGAAGAAGTCCCTCTGGTGATTCCGCTGTTCAAGATTAAGGAAATAGAAAATAAGTTCATGGGGGAAACTATTTTTGGATTCCTTTGCAGAAGTTCTTGTACAGTCAGATTATAAGGAGATTAACCTTTCTTCTACTCGTACAGTTATGGTTATGAGAAAAGTAGCAACGCATATTTTTTTTTTATAATCTATTCATCGCAGTTTTGAGAATTTTCATCTTCATTTTCCACTGTTACTTGAGTCTATTTTACATCGCAAATTACATTCTTCATTTTAGAACTACGTTCCATTTGGTCTTTTAATGAACTTTAACTTTTATTGATATTTATTTCTATTCTTTAAAATTTATCATAGATTTGAGAATTTTCGTCTTTATTTTTCACTATAACTTGAGTCCAGTTTACAGTGAATTTACAGTGAACCAGTACAGTTACTTGTATTATTCATTTTACATTGCAATTTCATTTGATTTTCCACTGCACTTACTAGCTATCAACTGCAATTTCACTTGCGAATAAAACTTTGGTAGCCTTTTAACTAGACGAATGCAGAAACTGAATGTTGCTCTTGTACGTATTGTAATGGTAAGCTTTTATTTTCTCAAAGAAATTATTCTTAATAATAATTTATCACAAATAATTTAATATTTGCATTTGACTTTTGGTACTTGTAGAGTTTTTGAAACACGCCTTTAATATTCTTCGTGGAAAAATTTCCATTTGCAAAGTTCTATTAGATAAAATGCAAGCTTCCTTTGATTTTAAAGGTGACTTTTTTATTTTTACATTTATGATGGCTTGATAATAAATAATTAAATTATTATAAATTATGTAATAATTTTACTCAGAAAAATATTTTTCTCGTTGATGAGAAATTCGCAAAAGAAGCCATCACTAAGAGATTTCATTCAAAAATGTTAAAATCCTTTTTAAAAATGCATCAGATAATATAGAAAGAAACATTGCCTTTAAAAGAATATCATTATGACTGATTCAAATAAGTAACTGCACTACATTGGCGATTTTTATCCATAAAGACACTTCAATCAAAGCAAAATGAACAATTTATCTGCGATTAAATTCCCACTTATAAGAGCATTATTTGGATACTAATATATATATAGTGAAACAAAATTCGGTTTCTTATTTGGCAATCATATTCAGCTTCATCTTTTGCATTTAAATCAGCTGAAGAAACAAAATAAAAATATTTCTTTCCCTTGACAACAACACATGGAAATTGAATCGATTGTAATAAAATCCTGAATACTTTTAAAAAAATTTGTTTTATTTTTCAACTTTTTAAAAGTATTATTTCTTGTTTACAAATTCTTAACTTGCTGCTTAACGAGCATTTATTTAAGCACACATTTCATTCCATTATTGCTGTAGAATCAGTTGGCATCAATATCGTTAGATATTTATTTTCAAGTTCTTGGAGGAATAAATAGAATTATTATAAAACATGCCTTTGTTCTTATAAGACAATTATTCATTGTAAGATAATGGCACAAATGGGATTGGATTTCAAATTTAAAGCTAATATTAACGTTGAATAATAATAAATTTTTAAAATAAATTCTGATTTCTTTCTTTCTTGAAGTCCGTTAATAAAAAACCCTTCTTGTTAATTAGGAAGGTAATTCTATACCTGTATAGTATGAATCAAATACTATGGCAACTTCTTTTGATGGCCACTGAAATGTAGTTTAAATATTTTATACCTTTTATTTTTGTCCATTCAAAACCTTTAACTTCCAAAATCTCATAAAAGTTATTGCAAACTCTACTGAATGTAAAAGTATTAAATTTAATGTAACGAAATCTAATACCAGAGTATATAGTACTATTTAGTTGCTTCATTCTTTACAAAATATAGTGAACTGTCATCGAGGGTCAAACTGCACTAATAATGGGGGAAAAAATGGTCCTATTTCAAGATCATTTAAATCTGAATGAAGCGGCCCTCTTTAATAATTTTATAAATATAAAATATTCCTTAGGAAACGGATAGTGAACACAAAAAACAATATTTTATCATAAATTCCTCTGTAGTATAAAGCAAACTCACAATTTCAGAATGCAATAAGTAGATGTGAAATTTAGAAATATTCCACCATGGTATTCAATCGTGCAATTCAAAAGATCTGTTCATCGAAACAACTTCGGTCTTCTGAGCTTTTAGTTCAACATTTCATTGATCAAAACGATATTGAATTTCTCCTTAAGCATAAAACAACTCGAGAACACTGTGAATAAAGATTTCTCACGGCGCCTGCACACGAATCCAAAACAAATTTGCCGGAAGAACAATCACTTCTCCACAAATACCGCCACGTCACATTGGACACATCGCTCGAGGTCACAGAAACACTCGCGTAAAAGATCCCAGCTCCTGTTCCACACGTTCCGAAGCAGCGCTTTCCACTGTCACTTTCTCTGGCTCGGCTAAGAGCATCATAGAGCCAGCAGATTCCAGCGGAGGCGCTGGAATCTGCCTCTCGCATCCACTCTGAATGGACCAAAACTCGCTGCATCGATTGGTGACGTCAGTCTACCCCTTTTCCTTCTAACAAGCTTTCTTTCTGCTCTCGCAGAATGTTCTCCAGAAGATCTACTGCACTGAGGTAATGATGATCACACCGTGATGCAATAAACGGGCTGACATTGATGACATTAATCGGAGGGAATACCTAAGAGGAAGAGTTGGAGGCCTAATATAACTTTGCGTGGGATGGGTATGACAAGCGATATTAAAGAGCCCATAGATAAGAAGATAGATTTTTGTTTCTAATTTATGGTTGTGTGTCCCTTTTCTGAGTGCCCCTTTTCTCTGCACGGTCAGGTCAAAAAGACCCCGAGGACTCAGAAAAGGTTGGTGATGGGTTGGGTTGTTTTTCTTTTAAATGGCACTTTTTTGCGCACAATAGGCTAAATTGCCAGGACACAAGACTTCGAGGCGCAAAGAAGGTTGGTGGAGGAGATGGATTCTTTTACCTCTAGGTGTCCCTTTTCTCTGCACAATGGGCTAAATGGTCAGGTCAAAAAGACCCCGAGGATTCAGAAAAGGTTGGTGGATGGGTTGGGTTGTTTTTCTTTTAAATGGCACTTTTTTGCGCACAATAGGCTAAATGGTCAGGACACAAGAATTCGAGGCTCAAAGAAGGTTGGTGGAGGGGATGGATTCTTTCATCTCTGAGTGTCCCTTTTCTCTGCACAATGGGCTAAATGGTCAGGTCAAAAAGACCTCGAGGACTCAGAAAAAGTTGGTGGAGGGATTGGGTTGTTTTTCTTCTAAATGGCACTTTAATTCGCACAATAGGTTAAATGGCCAGGTCAGAAGACCTAAAGGACTCAAAGAACGTTGGTGGAGGGTTAAGTTCTTTTACCTCTGAGTGTCCCTTTTCTCCGCAAAGTGGCTAAATGGTCAAGTGAAAAAGACCTAGAGGACTCAGAGAAGGTTGCTGGAGAGGTTGTTTTTTTCCCTCTGGTTCGCCTTTTTTGCGCACAATGGACTAAATGGCCAGGTCACATAAGACCTCGAGGACTCAGAGAAGGTTGGTGGAGGGGTTGGATTTTTTTCCCCTGAGTGGCTCTTCTTTTCGCACCGTGGGCTATATAGCCAGGTCACAAGACCTCGAGGACTCAGAAAAGGTTAGTGGAGGGATTTTTTCCCCTGAGTGGCCCTTTTTTCCGCACAGTGAGCTACATAGCCAGGTCACAAGACCTCAATGACTCAGAGAAGGTTGGTGGAGGGTTACAGTTTTTTCCTCTGAGTGGCCCTTTTTGCACACAGTGGGTTAAATGACCAGGTCACAAGACCTCGAGGACTCATAGAAGGTTTGTGAAGGGGTTGGATTCTTTTACCTCTGAGTGTCCCTTTTCTCCACACAGTGGCCTAAATGGTCAGGTCAAAAAGACCTCGACGACTCAGAGAAGGTTGGTGGAGTGATTGGGTGGTTTTTCTTCTAAATGGCACTTTTTTGCGCACAATAGGCTAAATGATCAGGTCACAAGACCTCGAAGACTCAGAGAAGGTTGGTGGAGGGGTCGGATTCTTTTACCTCTCAGTGTCACTTTTCTCCACACGGTGGGCTAAATGGTCAGGGCAAAAAGACCTCGAGGACTCAGAGAAGGTTGGTGGAGAGGTTTTTTCCCCTCTGGGTCGCATTTTTTTGCGCACAATGGACTAAATGGCCAGGTCACAAGACTTCGAGGACTCAGAAAAGGTTAGTGGAGGGGTCGGGTTTTTTTTCCCCTGAGTGGAACTTTTTTGCGCACAGTGGGCTACATAGCCAGGTCACGAGACCTCAATGACTCAAAGAAGGTTGGTGGAGGGGTTAGAGTTTTTTCCTCTGAGTGGTCCTTTTTGCGCACAGTGGGTTTAATGGCCAGGTCAAAAAACCTCGAGGACTCAGAGAAGGTTGGTGGAGGTGCTTTTTTTTTTCCCCCTGAGTGGCCCTTTTTTGCGTACAGTGGGTTATATAGGAAGGTCAGAAGACCTCGAGGACTCAGATAATGTTAGTGGAGGGGTTGGATTCTTTTTCCTCTGAGTGTCCCTTTTCTCTGTACGGTGGGCTAAATGGTCAGGTCAAAAAGACCTCGAAGACTCAGAGGAGGTTGGTGGAGGGGATGGGTTGGTTTTCTTCAAAATGGCACACTTTTGCGCACAATAGGCTAAATAATCTGGTCACAAGACTTCGAAGACTCAAAGAAGGTTGATGGAAGGGTTGGAATTTCTTACTTCTGAGTGTCCCTTTTCTCCGCACGGTGGGCTAAATGGTCAGGTGAAAAAGACCTCGAGGACTCAGAGAAAGTTGGTGCAGGGATTGGGTTGTTTTTCTTCTAAATGGCACTTTTTTGCGCACAATATGCTAAATGATCAGGTCAAAAAGACCTCGAGGGCTCAGAGAAGGTTGGTTGAGGGGTTGGGTTGCTTTTCTTCTAAATGGCACTTTTTTGCGGACAATAGGTTAAATGGCCAAGTCAGAAGACCTCGAGGACTCAGAGAAGGTTAGTGGAGGAGTCGGGTTTTTTTTCCCCTGAGGGTCCCCTTTTTTGCGCACAGTGGGCTACATAGCCAAATCACAAGACCTCAATGACTCAGAGAAGGTTGGTGGAGGGGTTAGAGTTTTTTCCTCTGATTGTCCTTTTTACGCACAGTGGGTTAAATGGCCAGGTCACATAAGACCTCGAGGACTCAGAGAAGGTTAGTGGAGGGGTCGGTTTTTTTTCCCCCTGAGTGGCCCATTTTTGCGCACAGTGGGCTACATAGCCAGGTTACAAGACCTCGATGACTCAGAGAAGGTTGGTGGAGGGGTTAAAGTTTTTTGCTCTGAGTGGTCCTTTTTGCGCATAGTGGGCTAAATGGCCAGGTCACATAAGACTTCGAGGACTCAGAGAAGGTTAGTGGAGGTTTTTTTTCCCCTAAGTGGCCCTTTTTTGCGCACAGTGGGCTACATAGCCAGGTTACAAGACCTCGAGGACTCAGAGAAGGTTGGTGGAGGGGTTAGAGTTTTTTCCTCTGAGCGGCCCTTTTTGCCCACAATGGGCTAAATGGCAAGGTCACAAGACTTCGAGGACTCAGAGGAGGTAGGGGGAGGGACACACTGGACAGCTGTTATGAGAAAGATGCTAGCCTCCCGTAAAACCCATCCAGCAGAACATATTTGCATGTTTTTAGCGTGCGCAGGATATGGCTCTCCCGCACAATGACTGCGGCTTAACGTCCCATCCGACGGACGGCAGCCTTTCCAAGCCCACAAAGGAAGTAAAATAAAGGGAGTTATCCGAAAACATTACAAAATTTTTTTTTGCTTTTTGCATGTCATAAGTGTTTCTTTCTTTGCCGAATTCCAACTGTTAAGCATCTTACACTGTTAAAAATTTCAAACTATTTTTATTCTAAATTTTGTAAATGTTTAAAATAAAACTGGCAATCTGGTGTAAAATCTTCATGATCCTCCCAATCCCTACTTCGCAGAAAATCGTCATGTTTGTATTACATTACTGTTTAAATGAAAATAAATAAATTCTTATTATTTATTCTACTCAAAGAAGAATTTAAAATTAATTTGAGAAGCTACATTTCAAATTGTAATTAATTTGATAAGAAATAAGGAAATTATTAGAGATCCTATTAAGATATTTAAAGTAAAATTTTTTGCGCTCATTTCCAATACAAACAGATAACAAAAAATTATCTAACTAATTACTATTACATTCAAATTTAACAATCTAGCTCTAATACTTATTATTTTTTTAATTTTCTTGCTAATTAATCTTAGATAACATATTTAATATTTTACTGATTATTTAATCACTATTAAGCTGTTTAAGTAACAGGATGAAGATAGGTGTAGAGCATTACATTCAAATTTAACAATCTAGCTCTAATACTTATTATTTTTTTAATTTTCTTGCTAATTAATCTTAGATAACATATTTAATATTTTACTGATTATTTAATCACTATTAAGCTGTTTAAGTAACAGGATGAAGATAGGTGTAGAGCATATATGGGGAAACTCCTGCCAGGGGCCGTTTGCGGACCTCTAAATGGTTTTCTGCGGTCTGCCACAAGAATATTATTATTGACCACAGTCGAAAACATTGAAACGAGAGTTTCATTTTGTATGTCCTTTATACGTAATTTTTATTACCATTTTTTAATAAATACGCAATATTATTTCGAGATCGATATAATTATAATGGTTTCATAAGGTTATAAATACGGCCTTCTTAATATCTAACTTTTCTTTTAGTGGCCCGCAGAGAAAATGTTTCCTCACTCTTGGTGTAGAGTAAACTTTGTCTTGAGCTGGGTGGGATCCGAACCCCCAACCTCTTGATGGCATGTCAGGTGCTCTGACTGCTGATGAATCTCTCTTCTATAGCTGATGTTATGTTATAAGCCATCGGGTCAATCACTGTCTTTTGAGCGCATTTGGGGACTCTTCTTCAGCAGAACCTTCCGAAGCATTTGCACACGACCAGCGACGCCACAAGGTTGGGTTGTTTTACCTCTGAGCGGCACTTTTTTGCACACCATGGGCTAAATGGCAAGGTCACATGGACCTCGAAGACTCAGAGAAGGTTGGGGGAGGGGACCCACTGGAACAGCTGTTGGGAGACAGATGGTAGCCTCCCGTCAAGGCCATCCAGCGTGTTCTTTAACGTTGGGTTGTTTTACCTCTGAGCGGCACTTTTTTGCACACCATGGGCTAAATGGCCAGGTCACATGGACCCCGAAGGCTCAGAGAAGGTTGGGGGAGGGGACCCACTGGAACAGCTGTTGGGAGACAGATGGTAGCCTCCCGTCAAGGCCATCCAGCGTGTTCGTTAACGTTGGGTTGTTTTACCTCTGAGCGGCACTTTTTTGCACACCATGGGCTAAATGGCCAGGTCACATGGACCCCGAAGGCTCAGAGAAGGTTGGGAAAGGGGACCCACTGGAACAGCTGTTGGGAGATAGATGGTAGCCTCCCGTCAAGGCCATCCAGCGTGTTATTTAACGTTGGGTTGTTTTACCTCTGAGCGGCACTTTTTTGCACACCATGGGCTAAATGGCCAGGTCACATGGACCCCGAAGCTCAGAAAAGGTTCGGGGAGGAGACCCACTGGAACAGCTGTTGGGAGACAGATGGTAGCCTCCCGTCAAGGCCATCCAGCGTGTTCTTTAACGTTGGGTTGTTTTACCTCTGAGCGGCAGTTTTTTGCACACCATGGGCTAAATGGCCAGGTCACATGGACCCGAAGGCTCAGAGAAGGTTGGGGGAGGGGACCCACTGGAACAGCTGTTGGGAGACAGATGGTAGCCTCCCGTCAAGGCCATCCAGCGTGTTCTTTAACGTTGGGTTGTTTTACCTCTGAGCGGCACTTTTTTGCACACCATAGGCTAAATGGCCAGGTCACATGGACCCCGAAGGCTCAGAGAAGGTTGGGGGAGGGGACCCACTGGAACAGCTGTTGGGAGACAGATGGTAGCCTCCCGTCAAGGCCATCCAGCGTGTTCTTTAACGTTGGGTTGTTTTACCTCTGAGCGGCACTTTTTTGCACACCATGGGCTAAATGGCCAGGTCACATGGACCCCGAAGGCTCAGAGAAGGTTGGGGGAGGGGACCCACTGGAACAGCTGTTGGGAGACAGATGGTAGCCTCCCGTCAAGGCCATCCAGCGTGTTCGTTAACGTTGGGTTGTTTTACCTCTGAGCGGCACTTTTTTGCACACCATGGGCTAAATGGCCAGGTCACATGGACCCCGAAGGCTCAGAGAAGGTTGGGAAAGAGGACCCACTGGAACAGCTGTTGGGAGATAGATGGTAGCCTCCCGTCAAGGCCATCCAGCGTGTTATTTAACGTTGGGTTGTTTTACCTCTGAGCGGCACTTTTTTGCACACCATGGGCTAAATGGCCAGGTCACATGGACCCCGAAGCTCAGAAAAGGTTCGGGGAGGGGACCCACTGGAACAGCTGTTGGGAGACAGATGGTAGCCTCCCGTCAAGGCCATCCAGCGTGTTCTTTAACGTTGGGTTGTTTTACCTCTGAGCGGCAGTTTTTTGCACACCATGGGCTAAATGGCCAGGTCACATGGACCCGAAGGCTCAGAGAAGGTTGGGGGAGGGGACCCACTGGAACAGCTGTTGGGAGACAGATGGTAGCCTCCCGTCAAGGCCATCCAGCGTGTTCTTTAACGTTGGGTTGTTTTACCTCTGAGCGGCACTTTTTTGCACACCATGGGCTAAATGGCCAGGTCACATGGACCCCGAAGGCTCAGAGAAGGTTGGGGGAGGGGACCCACTGGAACAGCTGTTGGGAGACAGATGGTAGCCTCCCGTCAAGGCCATCCAGCGTGTTCTTTAACGTTGGGTTGTTTTACCTCTGAGCGGCACTTTTTTGCACACCATGGGCTAAATGGCCAGGTCACATGGACCCCGAAGGCTCAGAGAAGGTTGGGGGAGGGGACCCACTGGAACAGCTGTTGGGAAACAAATGGTAGCCTCCCGTCAAGGCCATCCAGCGTGTTCTTTAACGTTGGGTTGTTTTACCTCTGAGCGGCACTTTTTTGCACACCATGGGCTAAATGGCCAGGTCACATGGACCCCGAAGGCTCAGAGAAGGTTGGGGGAGGGGACCCACTGGAACAGCTGTTGGGAGACAGATGGTAGCCTCTCGTCAAGGCCATCCAGCGTGTTCTTTAACGTTGGGTTGTTTTACCTCTGAGCGGCACTTTTTTGCACACCATGGGCTAAATGGCCAGGTCACATGGACCCCGAAGGCTCAGAGAAGGTTGGGGGAGGGGACCCACTGGAACAGCTGTTGGAAGACAGATGGTAGCCTCCCGTCAAGGCCATCCAGCGTGTTCTTTAACGTTGGGTTGTTTTACCTCTGAGCGGCACTTTTTTGCACACCATGGGCTAAATGGCCAGGTCACATGGACCCCGAAGGCTCAGAGAAGGTTGGGGGAGGGGACCCACTGGAACAGCTGTTGGGAAATAGATGGTAGCCTCCCGTCAAGGCCATCCAGCGTGTTCTTTAACGTTGGGTTGTTTTACCTCTGAGCGGCACTTTTTTGCACACCATGGGCTAAATGGCCAGGTCACATGGACCCCGAAGGCTCAGAGAAGGTTGGGGGAGGGGACCCACTGGAACAGCTGTTGGGAGACAGATGGTAGCCTCCCGTCAAGGCCATCCAGCGTGTTCTTTAACGTTGGGTTGTTTTACCTCTGAGCGGCAGTTTTTTGCACACCATGGGCTAAATGGCCAGGTCACATGGACCCCGAAGGCTCAGAGAAGGTTGGGGGAGGGGACCCACTGGAACAGCTGTTGGGAAATAGATGGTAGCCTCCCGTCAAGGCCATCCAGCGGGTTATTTAACGTTGGGTTGTTTTACCTCTGAGCGGCAATTTTTTGCACACCATGGGCTAAATGGCCAGGTCACATGGACCCGAGGGCTCAGAGAAGGTTGGGGGAGGGGACCCACTGGAACAGCTGTTGGGAGACAGATGGTAGCCTCCCGTCAAGGCCATCCAGCGTGTTCTTTAACGTGCACAGGGTATGGCTCTTCAGCACACGGAGCCACAGCTTAAAGTCCCATTCGGCGGACGGCGGCCTTTCCAAGCCCATCGGTGTCCCCTACTGACCGTGGGTAGGGTGGGGAATTTTTGCGGAGATAAATCTCAACGCTGATCCAGCTGAGACTCGAACCCGGGAACTACAGATTAAGAGCCTGGCGCGCTACCGACTGAGCCCTCCCCCCCCCCCCCCATGCCACAAGAGTCTCCTGACTGATGTTTTGCTTTCTTGTGAGCAAATCTGAATCTGCGTCACTTCTGGTATCATCATTAATATCTTGTATTTAGACAAATATATCACAGCTCGGCATTGATTTGCTAAGTATTAAATCACTATTAAGCTGTTTAAGTTACAGGATGAAGATCCAGTAGCTCAGTGATCAGAGCACCTGACATGTCATCTTGAGGTCTGGATTCAGATCCCAAATGGTTCAAGACAAATTTTCCTCTACAGCCCCCCCCCCATCTTCATCCTCTGACTTTAAACAGCTTAATACTTATTAAATACCTAGTAAATCAATTATCAACTGTAGATTCATGTGTCTACATATTTATTACGCTAGTTATTACAGTAATTAAAAAAACTAAAAGGTAATTAGTCAAAGCTGCAACTGTAATTAATTGGCGAAGCTAAAACTTTAACAAATCTGAGAAACTGCAGTAGATAGTTAGACGAACAAAATCTGATTTAGTTGAGAAGTTGTAATGGTAATTAATTAGTAAAGCTAAAACGCTACAATTAATTTTAGAAGACATATCTTTAATAATTTGAGAAGTTGTAACATTACTAAGACTAAAATTTCTCAATTTAAATATCGTTAGAGCTAGATAATGAAAAGTTCTCTAAATTGCCTTGTAGTTAATGATAAAAATGTTTTAATTAATTACCATTATAGATAGACAGCAAAAATAATTCTCTAAATTATTCACGCTACAAAGAGATAACGAAACGTTCTCAAATCATTTGGGGCATGATAAAAATATTTCCAGTGTATTATTCATATAATTAGACTTACTACTCTACATGAAACGGAAATTAATCTTCGAAACTTGAGCTACAATTAACGTTTAAATTTCTCTGAATAATTGTTATTTCCAGGAAAGTTCTCTATTTAATTAGCATTAGTGTTAGACCATCATTGGAACTACAACGAAAATTAAAATGTTCTGCACTTTATTACAGTTTAGAGATAGAAATGGTAATCTACATAATTTGAGAAGTTGTAACAGTAGTTAACATTTAACAAGTTAATCACTTTTATGAGAAGAAGACATCAGTTGATTATCGTTTTAATGATCTAAGCAGAAAAACAACATGATGAAGGAACTGATCAATGATTCGGAAAATACAAAGGGTAATACTGAATTAGCAACTGTCCAGTGCGAAAGTAATTTTTGAGTGTTTACTGAAACCAAAGAAGTTACATATTTTTACCTTCTTCGATCACTGAACAAAGTGTAATCATTTTGACCATCATATTCTTTCACAAAAATATCAATTTTTCTACCATGAAGAGATCGTAAAATTATCCGTTCTACCTTTTGTACTTTCCAAATTCTGATCCCTCTAAAGATGGAAATATAGCTGTTGGGACATTCGAAACAAGTACAAACTGTGGGACAAGATGCAAATTCTAAATAATTTCATTAATATCTATCCAATCATAATGAATTGTTCATAGTACCTATCCAAACAAAAACAAATCGTTCTTACTAAATAATAATAATAAATACCCCCTCAAGCAGCTGCTTGCCACAGAAGGTCTGAAAGGAGCCTGTCAGTTTATATGCCACAGTAGAAGGTCTGAGAGGATGGCAGGACCTCAGCAGAAAAACGACACAAACAGCCATGCCTTACCCGGGGCTCGAACCCAGGTCCCTTAGATCAGTAGCCAAGCGCGCTAACCACTCGGCCATGGGACGTATAGTTCGATCACTGAACAAAGTGTAATCATTTTGACCATGATATTCTTTCACAAATCGAAAAAATCCTAACTATCTATCCAAAGCAAAACGATTTGTTCATAGTACCTATCACACACAAAACGAATTGTTCAGAGTACCTAACACACACGAAACGAATTGTTCATAATACCTATTTAACACAAAATGAATAGTTCATAGTCCTGTCAAAGCAAAAACGAATCGTTCATAGTACTTATTAAAACCAAAACGAAATGTTGATACTAATTATCGAAACTGAAATAAATTGTTAATAATACCTATCCAAAGCAAAACGAATTATTCATAATACCTATTCAACACAAAACGAATTGTTTATAATACTGTTCAACTCAAAACCAATTATTCGTAGTACCAGTCCAAACAAAAACGACGTTCATAGTACTTATTCAAACCAAAACGGATTGTTGATATTAACTATCGAAACCGAAATGAATTGTTCATAATACCTACCAAAGGAAAAAGAAATTATTCATAGTACATATCCAACACTGCAGAAAAACTGCAGATATTTTTATTTTAAAACAAATAACAAGATTCTCAAATGAAGTTATCGGTACCTTATTTTTTTAAAATATCACTTTAAACACAATGCGTAAATAATCGTTTTAATAAAAAGTGTTTCATTAAAACTAAACATAAAAAGTTTTCTTTAATAATTTTGTTTTTAATAAATATAATAAAGATATAAATGTTTTTTATATAAATACAGTAAACACACAAAATATTATTTTTCAATCACAATTATGTTGTTTAGTTAGTAAATTCTTCTGTTAGTAATTTCAATTTTAGTTATTTTAATAAAAGATTTCACAAATAGCGAAGGAATATCTATTTTACATATAATTATATTTCTTCGGAATTCTCGAGAATTCAGATATCTGATTCCCTAAACTCAAGGATTTGAATTTTCCAAAAAATCAGAAACTCTAACTTTGTGCACAGTGTTCCCGATTGTCAGGAATTTAAAATTGTCAAGGAATTTGAACCCCTAACTCTGTGCACAAAGTGTTCCTGAATCTCAAGATTTTTCAGTTGCCAAATCAGAAACCCTGAATTTGTGCGGAAAGTGCTCCAATGCTAGAGATATGAAAGTTATCAAGAGATCAGAACCCCTAACTGTGTGCACAAAGTGTTCCTGAATCTCAAGATTTTTTAGTTGTCAAATCAGAAACCCTGAATTTGTGCGCAAAGTGCTTTAATTCTAGAGATATTACAGTTATCATGAAATCAGAACCCCTAACTGTGTGCACAAAGTGTTCCTGAATCTCAAGATTTTTTAGTTGTCAAATCAGAATTCCTGAATTTGTGCGCAAAGTGCTCTAATTCTAGAGATATTACACGAAACGCGATTCTAATTCTAGAGATATCACAGTTATCAAGAAATCAGAACCCCTAAATGTGTGCACAAAGTGTTCCTGAATCTCAAGATTATTTAGTTGTCAAATCAGAAATCCTGAATTTGTGCGCAAAGTGCTCTAATTCTAGAGATATTACAGCTATCAAGAAATCAGATCCACTAACTGTGTGCACAAAGTGTTCCTGAATCTCAAGATTATTTAGTTGTCAAATCAGAAATCCTGAATTTGTGCGCAAAGTGCTCTAATTCTAGAGATATTACAGTTATCAAGAAATCAGAACCCCTAACTGTGTGCACAAAGTTTTCCTGAATCTCAAGATTTTTTAGTTGTCAAATCAGAAACCCTGAATTTGAGCGCAAAGTGCTCTAATTCTAGAGATATTACAGTTATCATGAAATCAGAACCTCTAACTGTGTGCACAAAGTGTTCCTGAATCTCAAGATTTTTTAGTTGTCAAATCAGAAACCCTGAATTTGTGCGCAAAGTGCTCTAATTCTAGAGATATTACAGTTATCAAGAAATCAGAACCCCTAAATGTGTGCACAAAGTGTTCCTGAATCTCAAGATTTTTTAGTTGTCAAATCAGAAACCCTGACTTTGTGCGCAAAGTGCTCTAATTCTAGAGATATTACAGTTATCAAGAAATCAGTACCCTTAACTGTGTGCACAAAGTGTTCCTGAATCTCAAGATTTTTCAGTTGTCAAATCAGAAACCCTGAATTTGTGCGCAAAGTGCTCTAATTCTAGAGATATTACAGTTATCGAGAAATCAGAACCCCTAAATGTGTGCACAAAGTGTTCCTGAATCTCAAGATTTTTTAGTTGTCAAATCAGAAACCCTGAATTTGTGCGCAAAGTGCTCTAATTCTAGAGATATTACAGTTATCAAGAAATCAGAACCCCTAACTGTGTGCACAAAGTGTTCCTGAATCTCAAGATTATTTAGTTGTCAAATCAGAAATCCTGAATTTGTGCGCAAAGTGCTCTAATTCTAGAGATATTTACAGTTACCAAGAAATCAGAACCCCTAACTGTGTGCACAAAGTGTTCCTGAATCTCAAGATTATTTAGTTGTCAAATCAGAAATCCTGAATTTGTGCGCAAAGTGCTCTAATTCTAGAGATATTACAGTTACCAAGAAATCAGAACCCCTAACTGTATGCACAAAGTGTTCCTGAATCTCAAGATTATTTAATTGTCAAATCAGAAATCCTGAATTTGTGCGCAAAGTGCTCTAATTCTAGAGATATTACAGTTACCAAGAAATCAGAACCCCTAATTGTGTGCACAAAGTGTTCCTGAATCTCAAGATTATTTAATTGTCAAATCAGAAATCCTGAATTTGTGCGCAAAGTGCTCTAATTCTAGAGATATTACAGTTATCATGAAATCAGAATCCCTAACTGTGTGCACAAAGTGTTCCTGAATCTCAAGTTTTTGTAGTTGTCAAATCAGAAACCCTGAATTTGTGCGCAAAGTGCTCTAATTCTAGAGATATTACAGTAATCAAGAAATCAGAACCTCTAACTGTGTGGACAAAGTGTTCCTAAATCTCAAGATTTTTCAGTTGTCAAATCAGAAACCCTGAATTTGAGCGCAAAGTGCTCTAATTCTAGAGATATTACAGTTATCATGAAATCAGAACCCTAACTGTGTGCACAAAGTGTTCCTGAATCTCAAGATTTTTCAGTTGTCAAATCAGAAACCCTGAATTTGTGCGCAAAGTGCTCTAATTCTAGAGATATTACAGTTATCAAGAAATCAGAACCTCTAACTATGTGCACAAAGTGTTCCTGAATCTCAAGATTTTTCAGCTGTCAAATCAGAAACCCTGACTTTGTGCACAAAGTGCTCCTATTCTCGAGATATTGAAGTTGTCACAAAATTAGATATCCTAACTGAATAAACAAAGTACTTCTCAGAAATAAAACAACCCAACCTTCTCTAGGACAATTCATACTTATACTGTCAATTAGTTTACATTTAAGTCTTGTAACAACTGGAAACTTTATATTAATTAAGTTGTAAATTTCATGTTACAACATCCGTTTCAATGATGATATGTTTTCAACCTTTAATTGAAACCCACGAGAAATTAAGTGAGATAATTAGATATCACGTAGTCATTAAAGTTTCTGAAATAATGCAACCTGTTGAACCGCAGAGTGAAATATCAGCTTTTAAGAATTCCCATTACATTCTCATTATCAGAGAAAGTTGTATGCTGTTAATTAACAAATCTGACTTTCTTACAACTAATTATTAAAAATGCAATAACAGAGTAGAAGAATTAAATTGAACTTAATTGCAAAATTCTTAGGTTATTCACAAGTATATATAAAGAATTTCTTTCCACATGTCGTGGACAGAAAAATGTAAACAGCTCCATGCTATCTCAATAGAAAATCACATTCACAGCTCAATAACTTTTTTAATATGATTCTTTATTGGAAACTATGTCTGAAGGTAAATTAAAGATATCTATCAAATCTATCTAAATATCGATTTTAAACAATATTTGTTCAGTATTCAAAGAGTTATCAAAGCTGGAATATTTAACAGGTTACAAAAAAAAAGACCCCAAAATTTAATTAAACATTAAATCAGGTTAAGAGATCAAAAATCGTAGTTGATCCTATGAGTGTTAACTTTGATCTCTGATGATAATTAACTCGTGGTTTTTTAAACTTTGTTTAAAGTAAGTTTGGATTTCTTTTTTTGTAATCTTAAATATTTCAGCGTTCATAAAGTTTTGAATATTGGCCGCATACTTTCAAAATCGAGATTTAAATAGATTTGATTGAGATCTTTAAACTTATCTTAAGACACCTTTTATTAAAAATCGTACTGAAGATGTTAATGAGCTTTGAACGTGATTTTCTATTCGGATAACGTGAAATCGTTTCCATTTTCTTGTTCGCTACTCTATAGTATGTGATAACACTGTTTTTGAAAAAATATGCATTAAAATCATTTCTGTTTGCTTTAACATGACTTTCAATTTTCTGAATAATCACGTTCACGACATAATATTTATTTAATTTCCGTATGATTCGCTTTGAGAAAGTATGCTATATGTCGTTAAATACTCCGCACTTATTATATTGCGTAGAAAATAAATGCAAACACTTCAACCCAAAACTGAACTTGATCATCTCTCAATTACATCAAGTGTACTTATCTTCATTAAATTTGATTTAACTTCTTGTCAAAATGCAAAGAATGTCTGGTTTCAATCAGTGTCTCTCCATTTCTAATTGTTTTTCTCTTTCAGAACTGACGACCATTGCAACTGTCTCAAGAAGTCTGGTGATTACGTGAAAAATAATATTAAAAGTCTGGTGACTACGTGTAAAAATAATATTAAACACTCTGGTGACTAAGTGAAAAAATAATACCAAGAAGTCTGGTGACTACGTGTAAAAATAATACTAAACACTCTGGTGACTACGTGAAAAAAAATAATACCAAGAAGTCTGGTGACTACGTGTAAAAATAATACCAAAAAGTCTGGTGACTACGTGTAAAAATAATACTAAACACTCTGGTGACTACGTGAAAAAAATAATACCAAGAAGTCTGGTGACTACGTGTAAAAATAATACTAAACACTCTGGTGACTACGTGAAAAAAATAATACCAAGAAGTCTGGTGACTACGTGTAAAAATAATACCAAAAAGTCTAGGGACTACGTGAAAAAATTATACCAAGAAATCTTGTGACTACGTGAAAAAATAATACCAAGAAGTCTGGTGACTACGTGAAAAAATAATACCAAGAAGTCTGGTGAATACGCAAAAAAATACCAAGAAGTCTAGTGACTACATAAAAAAATAATACCAAGAAGGCTGGTGACTAGGTGACAAAATAATACCAAGAAGTCAGATGACTACATGAAAAACAATACCAAGTATTCTGGTGACTACGCGAAAAAATAATACCAAGAAGTCTAGTGACTACGTGAAAAAATAATACCAAATAGTCTAGTGACTATGTGAAAAAATAATACCAAGAAGTCTAGTGACTACGTGCAAAAATAATACTAAACAGTCTAGTGACTACGTGCAAAAATAATACTAAACAGTCTGGTGACTACGTGAAAAAATAATACCAAGAAGTCTGGTGACTACGTGTAAAAATAATACCAAAAAGTCTAGGGACTACGTGAAAAAATAATACCAAGAAGTCTTGTGACTACGTGAAAAATAATACCAAGAAGTCTGGTGACTACGTGAAAAAATAATACCAAGAAGTCTGGTGACTACGCGAAAAAATAATACCAAGAAGTCTAGTGACAACGAAAAAAATAATACCAAGAAGTCTGGTGACTACGTGAAAAAATAATACCAAGAAGTCTGGTGACTACGTGAAAAAATAATACTAAAAAGTCTGGTGACTATGTGTAAAAATAATACCATGAAGTCTGGTGACTACGTGTAAAAATAATACCAAAAAGGGCTGGTGACTATGTGAAAAAAAAATACCAAGAAGTTATTCCAAATTTCAGTCATCCAAGTGGTAACCGAAACATTCCCAGCTCTGAGCATTTCTGTAGTAATTTCATCTACCCCTCGGGATTTATGAAGTTTAAGTTTCGAAATAGCCAAAATAACTTCAGATTGTGTTATAGGGCCAACATTAAAGCCGCCAATGCATCTATCATCATTACAAACAGTGGGAGTAGAACTAACCACATTGTTTAGAACATCAGTGAAATGCTCAGCCCACCTAGCCATGACAGAATCCTCCCCTTCTATAACCTTACCTTGTTTATCCTTCAATCCTTGTATACCTGTCTGTTTTCTACCACATAAAACATTAACTATCTGGTACAGCTCTTTGCTGTTGTGCTGTCTAACTGCTTCCTTTGCTTTGTCAGCCAAGCCATCAAGCCAAAGATTCTTATCAGTAACTAACTGATCCTTTACACGTTTATTAAGCTCTCTGTAATCCTTTCTATTCGGACTAGTAGGGTACTGATTAAGGGCATTCCTGCAGTTCCTTCTTTCTGAAAGAAGCTCAAGTCCCTTATCAATTAAATAATTCTGTCTCTTCTGCTCCTTATTTCCTAAAAGAGTACTGTTAGTTTCCAAAAAAGCTGTTTAAAACGGCCCCATTCTTCCTCAACTTCAGTATTAAGCAAACCATGACTGTCTTAATGACTAAGTAACCTGTCACGGTAAGCTTTAGCTATAACTGGTCTTTCAGAGCTTCAGTATTAAAGATAATATAAAGTTTTTAAATTTAGCACAACACTTTTTAAGTTTAAGTTGCAAGACACTTTTAACAAGGTAATAGTCAGATCCAATTTCAGCTCTCCTTCCAGTTTACGCCTAGCTACCATTTACAGGCCTGTGTTAATACATGTTGTTTTTCCCATTGTAACTGAATCATAGTGAGTGTTAGGGAAAGAAATCTGATGATGCTTATTATTTAACCTTTCCTAACTGAGGGTTGAGAAAGAGTCACCAATGAATTTAATGATATTTTTGAGTGAGAGTCATGGAAACGAATCTAATCATACTCTTTTCTCTTCTTAAGTGTGAGCAGAGTGAGAGTTTTGGAAAGAAATCTGATCATACTCATTGTTTTTTCCTTCCCAAGTGAGGGCAGAGTAAGAGGGAAAGAAATCTAATCATACTCATTATTTATTTATTTTTAACTGAGGATGACTGACTCGTGTGCTTTTATCTGTCATAAATGATCAATTGCAGTGTATAATTTTTAGGTAGCAGAAGTAGAAAACCTTTCTCGTAGATTAGGAGCTTAGCTCAATCAGTCCGATGCTCCAAATCTTTTCCCCGATGGCAAAATTAATTAAAAGCCAATGCAATGTTTGTCTCTCAGACTTTTTTTCACAGCTAATTTTATTTACTTTGCCTTGAGATATTTCCCATTGGTAGAAACGAAAAATCACATTTCGTTTACTCTCTTGATTACCAGAGGATTTAGAAAAATTGTTGTTCTGCTTCATGAATAAACCAAAGATTCTGATTATAACGTACCCTTTCGGCAATTAGATTTTTCGTTTGAACATTTTCTTCTTCGCATTTTTCACAACACATAAACCTAACAAAATATGATTAATAAGTGGAAATATTTTATGGTCGTTAGGTGTTCTTCCTGCCTAATCAGTATTCCGGTAGATATAAAAGAAGCAATCAATACCGTAATTACATCCAGTTAAAACATTGATGCAATGACTGTTCTTATGCCGTCTATTTGAATAAGTACCTCACTATTGTTAAAAGAGGAAATAATAAAAATTTGGGTTGGGTTGTTTTACCTCTGAGCGGCACTTTTTTGCACACCATGGGCTAAATGGCCAGGTCACATGGACCCCGAAGGCTCAGAGAAGGTTGGGGGAGGGGACCCACTGGAACAGCTGTTGGGAGACAGATGGTAGCCTCCCGTCAAGGCCATTCAGCGGTTCTTTAACGTGCACAGGGTATGGCTCTCCCGCACACGTGGCCACTGCTTAACGTCCCATCCGACGGACGGCGGCCTTTCCAAGCCCATCGGTGTCCCCTACTGACCGTGGGCAGGGCGGGGAATTTTTGCGGAGATAAATCTCAACGCTGACCCAGCTGGGACTCGAACCTGGGAACTACAGATTACGAGCCTGGCGCGCTACCGACTGTGCCACCCCCCGCCCCAAAAATAATAAAAATATTTTTAAATTATTTATACCGAAAACTATTTTGGTCTACTTCTATGTTAACAAATAACACAATTAAGCTATTAACATTCTCTCTGACTTCAGTCAGAAAAGGAACAGCAATGAGTCTGATGAGATTTTACCCCTATACTCTCATTCCAGTTTCAGAAATAAATAGAAAAGCAATGAGCATGATCAGATTTCTTTCCGTGACTTTCACTCAATCCTCAGTTAAAAAACAATAAATAATGAGTATGATCAGATTTCTTTCCCTCTTACTCTGCCCTCACTTAGGAAGGGAAAAACAATGAGTATGATCAGATTTCTTTCCAAAACTCTCACTCTGCTCACACTTAAGAAGAGAAAAGAGTATGATTAGATTCGTTTCCATGACTCTCACTCAAAAATATCATTAAATTCATTGGTGACTCTTTCTCAACCCTCAGTTAGGAAAGGTTAAATAATAAGCATCATCAGATTTCTTTCCCTAACACTCACTATGACTCAGTTACAATGGGAAAAACAACATGTATTAACACAGGCCTGTAAATGGTAGTTAGGCGTAAACTGGAAGGAGAGCTGAAATTGGATCTGACCATTACCTTGTTAAAAGTGTTTTGCAACTTAAACTTAAAAAGTGTTGTGCTAAATTTAAAAACTTTATCTTTAATGCTGAAGCTCTGAAAGACCAGTTATAGCTAAAGCTTACCATGACAGGTTACTTAGTCATTAAGACAGTCATGGTTTGCTTAATACTGAAGTTGAGGAAGAATGGGGCCGTTTTAAACAGGCTTTTTTGGAAACTAACAGTACTCTTTTAGGAAAAAAGGAGCAGAAGAGACAGAATTATTTAATTGATAAGGGACTTGAGCTTATTTCAGAAAGAAGGAACTGCAGGAATGTCCTTAATCAGTACCCTACTAGTCCGAATAGAAAGGATTACAGAGAGCTTAATAAACGTGTAAAGGATCAGTTAGCTACTGATAAGAATCTTTGGCTTGATGGCTTGACTGACAAAGCAGAGGAAGCAGTTAGACAGCACAACAGCAGAGAGCTGTACCAGATAGTTAATGTTTTATGTGGTAGAAAACAGGCAGGTATACAAGGATTGAAGGATAAACAAGGTAAGGTTATAGAAGGGGAGGATTCTGTCATGGCTAGGTGGGCTGAGCATTTCAGTAATGTTCTAAACAATGTGGTTAGTTCTACTCCCAATGATTGTAGTGATGATAAATGTATTGAGGGCTTTAATGTTGGCTCTATAACACAATCTGAAGTTATTTTGGCTATTTCTAAACTTGAACTTCATAAATCCCCAAGGGTAGATGAAATTACTACAGAAATGCTCAGAGCTGGGAATGTTTCGGTTATCACTTGGATGACTGAAATTTTGAATAACTTTTATGATAAAGGCATGATTCCTAAAGATTTTACCAGAGCTATTATTAGCCCTATTTTCAAAAAAAGTGATCGCAGTTCTTGTGATAACTATAGGGATATCAGCCTACTCTCTGTTCCAGGGAAAGTTCGTTGCATGATTGTGCTTAATAGAATTAAGAATCTGGTTGACAGGCAATTGCGTGATGAGCAATGTGGATTCAGAAGTGGTAGGGGATGTGTAGATCAGATATTTTCACTTAGGCAGATTCTTGAGGAATGCTTAGAGTTTCAGAAACCTTTGGTTGCTAGCTTTGTTGATTTCAAAAAGGTTTCGACTCTGTTGATCGTCATAATTTGTGGTTGATTGTGAAATCATATGGTATACCAGACAAGTTAGTTAACATAATGAAAGCTCTCTATAATAACACTGAGTCGTGTGTGAGAGTTGGTAAGGCTTGTAGCAATTGGTTTAGCATTACTTCTGGTGTTCGACAAGGGTGCATTTTGTCTCTTTTTCTCTTTAGTTTGGTTATTGATTATGTTATGCGAAATTCACTTCAAGGGAAAGATTTTGGCCTTAAATGGGCTGGAGATACGAAAATTTCTGATTTAGATTATGCTGATGATTTAGCCCTTTTTGCAAATGATGTTGATGGGATGAACTCTTTCATTCGAGCTGTTGATGAGACTGGTAGTAGAGTAGGTTTGGTTATAAACAGAGAGAAAGCTAAAGTGATGAAAATTGGTCAGGCAGGTTGTGATTCAGTTCATCTGAATGGTTGCAGTCTTGAGCAGGTGTCACAGTTTAATTACCTTGGGAGCTATGTAACAGATACTGGTGATGTGTGGCATGAGATTAACAGAAGAATAGGGATTGCTGCCGGGACTTTTCAGAATCTATGGAGATTGTGGAGAAATAGGCGTATACACCTAAAGACTAAAATTAGACTGTATAATAGTTTGGTTCTTTCTAGGGTTAGTTATGGTAGTGAAACTTGGATGCTGTGTAAGCAAGATAACAGGAAACTAGATGCTTTTGATTCTACATGCTTACATAGTATCTTGGGTATTAGGTGGTTTAACTTTGTAACTAATGATGAGGTTAGGCAAAGGAGTCTGCAACCTCCTTTAAGCAGCATATTGTGCAGAGAGAGACTCCGCTGGTTTGGCCATGTTGCCCGTATGGATAATTATAGATTGGCGAATAGGGTTATGAACAGTGTGCCTAGAGGCCTCAGAAGGAGGGGGAGACCTAGGATGCGGTGGGCTGACAATGTCAAACAGGACCTTGTTAGAATTGGTGTGCAGTGACCGGATGCAGCAGATGTAGCTCAGGACAGATATGCTTGGAGAATTAAACTGCGGGTCTGGTTGGATCTCCGTAGCCCATGGCTGCTTGAGGATGATGATGATAATGATTAACACATTTCTCTCCCATAACCCTGGCTCTGCCCTCTATAAATAAGGAACACTAATGAGTGTGATGAAATATTTTTTCCTGCACCTTCACTCTGTCCTCACTCAAAAAAGCGACATATATTAATATGACGATATTCATTTATGTCTTCCCTTAACTTTCGTTTCAACATCAGTAAGAAAAGGGACAAAAAACAGTTTCGTGACATTTTTTCCCATATAATCCTTACTCTGGCCTCAGTAAGAAAAAACACGCCGGTGAATTTAATCAGTAAAAAAGAGACACCAGTGAATTAAATGACATTTTTTCCTTCATCCCTCAGTCTGCTCTCAGTTAAAAAATAGACACCAGTGAATTTAAGGACATTTTTTCCCTCATCCCTCACTCTGCTCTCAGTTAAAAAAGAGACACCAGTGACTTTAATGACATTTTTTCCCTTATCCCTTACTCTGTCCACAGAAAAAAAAAGAGTTACCAGTGAATTTAATGACATTTTTCCCTTATTCCTTACTGTGCCTTCAGCAAAAAAGAGTTATCAGTGAATTCAATTACAATCCTTCCCTTTTCCTTCACTCTGCCCTCAGCAAAAAAAAAAGGTTACGAATGAATTCAATTACATTTTTTCCTTATCCCTCACTCTGCCCTCAGCAAAAAGAAAGAGACACCAGTGAATTTAATGACATTTTTCCCTTATCCCTTACTCTGTCCACAGAAAAAAAGAAAGAGTTACCAGTGAATTTAATGACATTTTTTCCCTTATTCCTTACTGTGCCCTCAGCAAAAAAGAGTTATCAGTGATTTCAATTACACTCTTTCCCTTTTCCTTCACTCTGCCCTCAGCAGAAAAAAGGGTTACGAGTGAATTCAATTACATTTTTTCCTTATCCCTCACTCTGCCCTCAGCAAAAAGAAAGAGACACCAGTGAATTTAATGACATTTTTTCCCTTATCCCTTACTCTGTCCACAGAAAAAAAGAAAGAGTTACCAGTGAATTTAATGACATTTTTTCCCTTATTCCTTACTGTGCCCTCAGCAAAAAAAAGTTATCAGTGATTTCAATTACACTCTTTCCCTTTTCCTTCACTCTGCCCTCAGCAAAAAAAAAAAAGGTTACGAGTGAATTCAATTACATTTTTTCCTTATCCCTCACTCTGCCCTCAGCTAAAAGAGAGAGACAGCAGTGAATTTAATGACATTTTTCCCTTATCCCTTACTCTGTCCACAGAAAAAAAAAGAGTTACCAATGAATTTAATGACATTTTTCCCTTATCCCTTACTGTGCCCTCAGCAAAAAAGTGTTATCAGTGAATTCAATTACACTCTTTCCCTTTTCCTTCACTCTGCCCTCAGCCAAAAAAAAGTTACGAGTGATTTCAATTACATTTTTTCCTTATCCCTCACTCTGCCCTCAGCAAAAAGAAAGAGACACCAGTGAATATAATGACATTTTTATCATAACCCTCACTCTGCCTTTAGTAAAACACACACACCAGTGAATTTAATGGCATTTTTCTCTTAAATCTTACTTTGCGCTCAGTAAAAAAGATACCTTAACCCTCACTCTGCCATTAGCAAAAAAACAGAGACCCCATTGAATTTAATGACATTTTTCCCTTAACCCTCACTCTTCTCTCAGTAAAAAAATCATATTTTTTTCTTAACCTCTTAGTAAAAAAAAATACACCACTGAATTTAACGATGTTTTTCACCTTAACCCTCACTCTGCCATCATAAAAAAAAAAGATCCTCCAGTGATTTTAATGATATTCTTTTTCTTAACCTTCACTCTGTAGTTAGAATAAAAAAAAAAGAGATTCCATTGAATTTAATGGCATTTTTCCCTTAACCTTCACTCTGTAGTTAGAACGGTAAAAAGGAGATCCCATTGAATTTAATGGCATTTTTCCCTTAACCCTCACTCTGTAGTTAGAAGAAAAAAAAGAGATCCCATTGAATATAATGGCATTTTTCCCTTAACCCTCACTCTGTAGTTAGAAGGGAAAAAAAGAGATCCCATTGAATTTAATGGCATTTTTCCCTTAACCCTCACTCTGTAGTTAGAAGAAAAAAAAGGAGATCCCATTGAATATAATGGCATTTTTCCCTTAACCCTCACTCTGCAGTTAGAAGTAAAAAAAAAGAGAGATCCCATTGAATTTAATGGCATTTTTCCCTTAACCCTCAATCTGTAGTTAGAAGAAGAAAAAAGAGATCCCATTGAATTTAATGGCATTTTTCCCTTAACCCTCACTCTGTAGTTAGAAGGGAAAAAAAAGAGATCCCATTGAATTTAATGGCATTTTTCCCTTAACCCTCACTCTGTAGTTAGAAGAAAAAAAAAAGGAGATCCCATTGAATTTAATGGCATTTTTCCCTTAACCCTCACTCTGTAGTTAGAAGAAGAAAAAAAGAAATCCCATTGAATTTAATGGCATTTTTCCCTTAACCCTCACTCTGTAGTTAGAAGAAAAAAAAAAGGAGATAACATTGAATTTAATGGCATTGTTCCCTTAACCCTCAATCTGTAGTTAGAAGAAGAAAAAAGAGATCCCATTGAATTTAATGGCATTTTTCCCTTAACCCTCACTCTGTAGTTAGAAGAAGAAAAAAGATATCCCATTGAATTTAATGGCATTTTTCCCTTAACCCTCACTCTGTAGTTAGAAGGAAAAAAAAAGGAGATCCCATTGAATTTAATGGCATTTTTCCCTTAACCCTCACTCTGTAGTTAGAAGGAAAAAAAAAGGAGATCCCATTGAATTTAATGGCATTTTTCCCTTAACCCTCACTCTGTAGTTAGAAGAAGAAAAAAGAGATCCCATTGAATTTAATGGCATTTTTCCCTTAACCCTCATTCTGTAGTTAGAAGAAGAAAAAAAAAAAGAAATCCCATTGAATTTAATGGTATTGTTCCCTTAACCCTCACTCTGTAGTTAGAAGAAGAAAAAAGAGATCCCATTGAATTTAATGGCATTTTTCCCTTAACCGTCACTCTGTAGTTAGAAGAAAAAAAAGGAGATGCCATTGAATTTAATGGCATTTTTCCCTTAACCCTCACTCTTCCCTCAGTAAAAAAATCCTATTTTTTTCTTAACCTCACTCTGCCCTTAGTAAAAGATACACCACTGAGTTTAACCATGTTTTTCATTCTAACCCTCACTCTGCCATTAGTAAAAAAAAAGACACACCAGTGAATTTAATGACATTTTTCCCTTAACCCCCACTTTGATCACATTAAAAGAAAAAGGTTGGGTGGGTTGTTTTACCTCTGAGCGGCACTTTTTTTGCACACCATGGGCTACATGGCCAGGTCACATGGACCCCGAAAGCTCAGAGAAGGTTATTATATTTTATATATATTTTAAGGAAAAAAATATGTATGTTATATATATTATATATATATATTATATTTTGTGCCTATGTAATAAGCCGTGGCCCCGTGTGTGGGAGAGCCATACCCTGTGCACGTTAAAGAACACGCTGGATGGCCTTGACGGGAGGTTACCATCTGTCTCCCAACAGCTGTTCCAGTGGGTCCCCTCCCCCAATCTTCTCTGAGCCTTCGGGGTCCGTGTGACCTGGCCATTTAGCCCATGGTGTGCAAAAAAGTGCCCCTCAGAGGTAAAACAACCCAACCCTTTGTAATAAATTATTTCATTCATACTTTGGTTTGGTAAATATACTTTAGAATTCACGCTCAGTTTTCATCTGTTTAAATTCAGAATAATATAATACATCCCATTTTACCTCATGGGTCTTTTAGTAATAGCATTTTTAGCAAAGTGTATGCTGAAAAATGATGAATTTAACTACGGTATTTACTGATTTTTCATTTAATCTGCTTCCATAAAATTTGATTAAGAGTCTTCTCTCTTATTAGCTGCATTTAATTAATCCGATTTTGGAAAACAAGATTTCGTATGCAAAACGTTAGAGGAATCTCAACTTGGGAATTCTTGTTTTAAGACCTCGCTTTTGTGTGGTGTGTTGCAGAACTTTCCAAAACTTTCCAAAAGCAGTAAACAATAAAGTAAAATGCATTGATTAGGTATAAGGAATTAAATCTTTGAGTAATCCACTAAAATGTCACTTTACATAATTCGAGGAAACTTCTCTAGAAATGTTAAAACAAATTCAAATGATCCGAAGTCTTAAAATATTCATGAAGAAAGAGTAATAGAAAATTGTTGTTGAGAGATGTGATTGAATCTCTTTAGATTATAATCTACATATCTTTTAAAAATATGTTTTAAGTACAGTCGCTCAAAAAAGTATCCGTGTCGTGACACGAAGGTTGCCAGATCACTAATTTCTAAAAAAATTCGTTGCCAGATATTTTTTCTGAATTCTGTAATCAACCATAGTGTTCGGATACTTTTTTGAGCGACAGTACAGGAAAACGGTTGGGTTGTTTTACTTGATTATGCCAAATTTTAGATGTGACCGGTCCTTCGTGGTCAAAGGTCAAATTTCGGGTTGGGTTGTTTTACCTCTGAGCGGCACTTTTTTGCACACCATGGGCTAAATGGCCAGGTCACATGGACCCCGAAGGCTCAGAGAAGGTTGGGGGAGGGGACCCACTGGAACAGCTGTTGGGAGACAGATGGTAGCCTCCCGTCAAGGCCATCCAGCGTGTTCTTTAACGTGCACAGGGTATGTCTCTCCCGCACACGGGGCCACGGCTTAACGTCCCATCCGACGGACGGCGGTCTTTCCAAGCCCATCGGTGTCCCCTACTGACCGTGGGCAGGGCGGGGAGTTTTGCGGAGATAAATTTCAACGCTAACCCAGCTGGGACTCGAACCTGGGAACTACATATTACGAGCCTGGCGCGCTACCGACTGAGCCACCCCCGCCCCTCAAATTTCGGTATGCCGATGATGCTGGAAAGCTAAAAATTGGTGAATAGGGTTGTTTCGAGAAGTAGGACTCATAAATATTAAGAATGTTCATACTCGGGGTGGATTGGGTTGTTTTACCTTCAAGCGGCACTTTTTTTTTGCGCACAATGAGCTAAATTGCCAGTTCACAAGGACCTCGAGAGTTCAGAGAAAGTTGTGGGAAGGGGATCCACTTGACACCTATTAAGATACAGATGGTAGCCTATCGTCAAGGCCATACCGGCGTGTTTATTAACGTGCACAGGATATAGCTCTCCGGCACACGGGGCCACGACTTAACGTCCGTTTCGAAAGACGGCGGCCTTTCCAAACCCATTAGTATCCTCTACTGACCGAGGGCAGAACGGGGAGTTTTGCGGAGATAAATCTCAACTCTGGCCAAGCTGGGACTCGAACCTGGAAACTGCAGATTAAGCGACTGGTGCGCTACCAACTGAGTGAACTGTCTGGCAAAACAGAACTGCTACAGTTCATCAGCTGAGAGAGATGACCGATAATAGTACTTCAAAACACATTTCAACGAGAACTATGAGAGAATTGCATACAGAGAATTGCAAACTTTTAAAAGAATGCAGAGAATTGCAAACTTTTAAAAGTTTTGCCTGTTGTTTGGGTTGTTTTACCTCTGAGCGGCACTTTTTTGCACACCATGGGCTAAATGACCAGTTCACATGGACCCCGAAGGCTCAGAGAAGGTTGGGGGAGGGGACCCACTGGAACAGCTGTTGGGAGACAGATGGTAGCCTCCCGTCAAGGCCATCCATCGTGTTCTTTAACGTGCACAGGGTATGGCTCTCCCGCACACGGCGCCACGGCTTAACGTCCCATCCGACGGACGGCGGCCTTTCCAAGCCCATCGGTGTCCCCTACTGACCGTGGGCAGGGCGGGGAGTTTTGCGGAGATAAATCTCAACGCTGACCCAGCTGGGACTCGAACCTGGGAACTGCAGATTACGAGCCTGGCGCGCTACCGATTGAGACACCCCCGCCTCATTTTGGCCTGTACCATGATACCTAAGATGAAGTGTTAAATGAACGTTGATAATAATATGGCCAGGTGCTATCACCGTCGGATGGGACCTTAAGGCGAGGCCCGTGTGCTGGAGATTCAGGAAAGGTAATAAATCTCAATTCTGTATTGGGGCCATTTGAAGACATGTGAAGGATTCTGTATCCAGAAATGACTTCAGTAATGGATTACAGACAATTGAGATCCGTTTCAGTAGCTTGTTATTTTGCTCTGGGGTACCAAAGGAATCAGGAGTTTTCCTTCCTGGGAAAGAAAATGGCGACTAAACTCCTTTCCTGTAATCCCTTCAGGAATGTAAAAATGTTTGTCTATTGGAATGAAAAAAAAAACCTATCTTCCCATGTGCGCCCTAAAAATCCGAAAATAAACCTCAAGCATATCGATGGTGCAATGAATCACTGAGTTCCTATTCACTTCAAAGGAAGATAGGATGTGGGCAATCTTGTTGAGTAGGTAAATCGGCGCCGTATCTTCATTTGAAGTGAATAAGAACTCAGTGACTGACTGCACCATCGGTGTGCTTTAGGTTCATTTTTTGCCTTCAACGACATAATAAATAAATAAATAAATACCCCCTCAAGCAGCTGCTTGCCACAGAGGCCTGACAGTTTATATGCCATAGTAGAAGGTCTGAGAGGATGGCAAGACCTCAGCAGAAAAACAACACGAACATCCATGCCTTCCCCGGGGCTCGAACCCAGGTCCAGTAGATCAGCAGCCAAGCGCGCTAACACTCGGCTACGACATACAGAGTAAATTTTTTGTTTGTTTGTTGGTTTGTTTATTTTAATTAAAATTTTTCATTTATATATTTTTCTTTGTCACTAAAATCATACTTATCTCTAGAAACTTTAATTTTATACAATAGGCATTTGATATTTCATAGACATCTTATATTTCATAAATATCGACCGCATTTCTACTCCCCCTCCTGAAAAAAAGAACAGTCGTGTTGGAGGTTGCCATTGACATTGGAGACGTCACAATCTTTTATTTGAGATATAACTCGTTAAAGTCGACCCCCGCAAAATTTCCGTACCTTTATCTAGGGGGTGCGGAGAAGAACGCTGGTGGAGACATAATTTAAAGTAGTCTACGATGGTCCTTATACGAACTTTCATTTGACATCAAACTCGCAGGCACCTGCGTTCACAAGATATATTAACCCTTTCAGGACCATAAGGTTTCTAAGAGTAAATATTAGTATGTAACTGTTTATTTTAGTTTGTTTAGACGTAAAATAAATAAAAATCACAAGAAAAATACATAACAATGTGTAGTTTTTTTGGAATTTTATGGGAAATATTTTTCCCAATGGACTATAAAAGTAACAGAAATTATAGTTAGGCTTATTATGCAATGTCTTTTATTTATTGGTTTATTAGAACAAAATGTTAACTAAAATAATACAAAATTATGAAATAAAATTACTATACAAAATGATGTGCTAATTATGATATTCTGCGAAGCAATTTCTTTTGGTAGTAAGGCAAAGATGGACATTGCACATAGTACATATATTATGCGTCCTGACAGTTCTGTTTTTGTTTTCTAAACGTTCCCGTTTACGTAATTGCGTTCGTCATACGTTCCATTTTGACATTCTGTATAAAAAATGCAGATAAGGTTATAATTAAATACGACAATCACCAATTTTAAAATGGGAAAAATGTTTCCCTTAGTCGTGAAAGGGTTAAAGCAATGACTTTTACATTTCCCTCTTTTTCAGGGTGGAAGAAAGCAAGTGGGATATATTTTTATTTCCCACAACACTCCGCACTTGAAACCCCTCCTGGATCAGCGTTTAAATTTATCTCCACCAAACCCCACCGTGCCCACAGTCAGTAAGAGACACCGATGGGCTTGGAAAGGCCGCGGTTAGTCAAATGGGACCTAAAGCCGTGGCTCCGCGTGCGGGAGAGCCATACCATATGCATATTAAAGAACACACTGGATGACCTTGACGGGAGGCTACCATATGTCTCCCAAAAGCTGTCCAGTGGGTTTCCTATCCAAACCTTCTCTGAGCCTTCGGTGTCCCTGTAGCCTATCCATTTAGCCCAGTGTCTCGCAAACTTTTTTACTTTGCGGCACACTGAATCTAATTTTTTTTCCGCGGCACACTAAATCTATTTTTTTCCCGCGGCACACCTAAAAAAGAATAAAAGCAAACTCTATATAATCGTCATTATATTTGCGCTTTGTTGAAGTCATCAGCCTGGTTTTACTTGAATATTTGCTCTCGTTCTTTAATTCATAACTCGGTGTTTGTTTTAAATATTTGTCCATTCTATGGCTTGAAATAATCAAAAATTAATACCAAAATTTGGAAAAAGCTTGATAAATGCTTACAAGATCCCAGTTGATAAAATCTGAAAGATTTTTATTAAAGCACATCGATAGCACGTCGATAACACAAGTCAAGTCAAAATGAAATCTTTGGAATATCTAGCGTCAATTTGAAAATCTCTCGCGGCACACTTGGAATCTCTCGCGGCACACTACTGTGCCGCGGCACACAGTTTGCGAGACACTGATTTAGCCCATTGTGTGCACAAAAGTGCCGCTCAGAGGTAAAACAAACCACTTGAACGTTTAAATTTATATCCAAAATTACCTGTACCTTGGCTTTACTGTAACCCCCTGCATGAAATAAATTATTATTATTATTATATTAAAATGGCTTTTTCAACAAAAGCTCAAAATAGCCAAAGACTGCTGAAGATCTGGCAAAAGCTATTTCACCATCTATCATTCTAAATCTTCTTACCTTCAGATTATGCAAAATTAGTCACGTTTTTAATTTCGAAACAATTACGACACGGTAATTACAAAACATCGTCTTAGGAAAAGCATTAGCTGCAAATCGCAATGAACTGACATCCGCGCTAAAGGACTTAAACCGTTAATCCTAGCAACGTCTTAGATGCCGTTACTAACATTTCCAGTAAATTACACTAGACTTCTTAAATGCAGCTTTAACAATGGCAGTAAACAGACTCATCTGAAGATAGGATTAACATCCACTACTAAATTATTAATTTGTTACACACATGGTAGCGCCTTGGAAGTCTTCTTCTCTACGTTACAAGAAAAATGGGATGTCCTTATTCAGGCTTTCCCAATTAGAGTTTTGAGCAAGCCTAGGAAGGCTGCCCGTATGAATATATAATTCGGCCACCCTACTTATGAGTCATTATAAGTCTCGGACACCAGTAGGGGGAAGCGTTAAAAATTGATCGAAAAATTTATATATACGTTAAATCAGTGATTCTCAACCTTTTATGTTTCACGTACTCCCTGGAAATGTGTATGTAACTGGCGTACTTTGGGTTGGGTTGTTTTACCTCTGAGCGGCACTTTTTTGCACACCATGGGCTAAATGGCCAGGTCACATGGACCCCGTAGGCTCAGAGAAGGTTGGGGGAGGGGACCCACTGGAACAGCTGTTGGGAGACAGATGGTAGCCTCCCGTCAAGGCCATCCAGCGTGTTCTTTAACGTGCACAGGGTATGGCTCTCCCGCACACGGGGCCACGGCTTAACGTCCCATCCGACGGACGGCGGCCTTTCCAAGCCCATCGGTGTCCCCTACTGACCGTGGGCAGGGCGGGGGAATTTTGCGGAGATAAATCTCAACGCTGACCCAGCTGGGACTCGAACCTGGGAACTACAGATTACGAGCCTGGCGCGCTACCGACTGAGCCACCCCCGCCCCTAACTGGCGTACTCCTTGTACATATAGATAAAACAATAATTATAATATAACAATGGGAATAAAACAAAACACTGACTTTGTTACTAGACATGCGACTTTTGAGCTCTCATGTCGTATCCCAAAAAATTTTACCGTGTTCCTTACGTTGAGAACCCCTACGTTAGGTGACCAAATAATACATTTTTTTTCTCTTCAAAGAAATATAAATTGGGGGGTCACGTTTTCTTTTGTTATCGAAAATATTTTATTTAATTTATTATTATGAAAAAACATTTTTTTTCTTGTATTATCAATAATAAGTTTAATTTTTTTCGTTATGTTTTCGGGTATCTTTAGTTGTATTATGGTATGATGTATGCAGAGCCGGACTTTGGCTATCTGAGGCTCTCATCTAACGCAATGTATGGACAACCTCTAGCCTTAGGGAAATGAACTAAAAAAAATACATCTTATTTTTAAAACAAACTGTTTCACTATTATTCGTAACTTTTTAACAATGAGACATAATGAGAGCATTTAAAAAAACCATTACGAAGCTCAAAATGTTCTCTGAGGCACACAGCTTGGAGAAAAATGTTACCAAATAGTAGGAATCAACATTTATATTAACTAACAGATTTTTATTTTTTCTATTTTTGTTACTTAATTTCTCGGGGGAAAAAACATAGCCAATAAATCTTTTTTTTAGAAAACTTCGCTATTATTTATTTTAGGTTAAAAATAGGTTAAATATATATATATATTAAAAAAAGTCACTTTCACACTTATTTTTCAGTAAAAGAGTTAAATTTCACATTCGAAAATTTATTTTCGTAATCTCCCTTTGTCCTACTTTAACCCCCTGGAAATGTATATGTAACTGGCGTACCCCTTGTATAGATAGATAAAACTATATTTATAGTATAACAATGGGAATGAAATAAAACATATATACCAGTGGTTCTCAAACTTTTATGCTTAACGTACCCCTGGAAATGTGTATGTAACTGGCGTACCCCTTGTATAGATAGAGTTGGGTTGTTTTACCTCTGAGCGACACTTTTTTGCACACCATGGGCTAAATGGCCAGGTCACATGGACCCCGAAGGCTCAGAGAAGGTTGGGGGAGGGGACCCACTGGAACAGCTGTTGGGAGACAGATGGTAGCCTCCCGTCAAGGTCATCCAGCGTGTTCTTTAACGTGCACAGGGTATGGTTCTCCCGCACACGGGGCCACGGCTTAACGTCCCATCCGACGGACGGCGGCCTTTCCAAGCCCATCGGTGTCCCCTACTGACCGTGGGCAGGGCGGGGAATTTTTGCGGAGATAAATCTCAACGCTGACCCAGCTGGGACTCGAACCTGGGAACTACAGATTACGAGCCTGGCGCGCTATCGACTGAGCCACCCCCACAATGTGTATAGATAGATAAAACTATAGTTATAGTATAACAATGGGAATAAAATAAAAGATATATATCAGTGGTTCTCAAATTTTTATGCTTCACGCACCCCCTGGAAATGTGTATGTAACTGGCGTACCCCTTATATAGATAGATAAAACTATAGTTATAGTATAACAATGGGAATAAAATAAAACATATATATCAGTGGTTCTCAACCTTTTATGCTTCACGTACCCCCTGGAAATGTGTATGTAACTGGCCTACCCCTTGTATAGATAGATAAAACTATAGTTATAGTATAACAATGGGAATAAAATAAAACATATATATCAGTGGTTCTCAACCTTTTATGCTTCACGTACCCCCTGGAAATGTGTATGTAACTGGCCTACCCCTTGTATAGATAGATAAAACTATAGTTATAGTATAACAATGGGAATAAAATAAATCATATATATCAGTGGTTCTCAACCTTTTATGCTTCACGTACCCCCTGGAAATGTGTATGTAACTGGCTACCCTTTCTATAGATAGATAAAACTATAGTTATAGTATAACAATGGGGATAAAATAAAACATATATATCAGTGGTTCTCAACCTTTTATGCTTCACGTACCCCCTGGAAATGTGTATGTAACTGGCGTACCCTTTCTATAGATAGATAAAACTATAGTTATAGTATAACAATGGGGATAAAATAAAACATATATATCAGTGGTTCTCAACCTTTTATGCTTCACGTACCCCCTGGAAATGTGTATGTAACTGGCGTACCCTTTCTATAGATAGATAAAACTATAGTTATAGTATAACAATGGGGATAAAATAAAACATATATATCAGTGGTTCTCAACCTTTTATGCTTCACGTACCCCCTGGAAATGTGTATGTAACTGGCGTACCCTTTCTATAGATAGATAAAACTATAGTTATAGTATAACAATGGGGATAAAATAAAACATATATATCAGTGGTTCTCAACCTTTTATGCTTCACGTACACCCTGGAAATGTGTATGTAACTGGCGTACCCTTTCTATAGATAGATAAAACTATAGTTATAGTATAACAATGGGGATAAAATAAAACATATATATCAGTGGTTCTCAACCTTTTATGCTTCACGTACCCCCTGGAAATGTGTATGTAACTGGCGTACCCTTTCTATAGATAGATAAAACTATAGTTATAGTATAACAATGGGGATAAAATAAAACATATATATCAGTGGTTCTCAACCTTTTATGCTTCACGTACACCCTGGAAATGTGTATGTAACTGGCGTACCCTTTCTATAGATAGATAAAACTATAGTTATAGTATAACAATGGGGATAAAATAAAACATATATATCAGTGGTTCTCAACCTTTTATGCTTCACGTACACCCTGGAAATGTGTATGTAACTGGCGTACCCTTTCTATAGATAGATAAAACTATAGTTATAGTATAACAATGGGGATAAAATAAAACATATATATCAGTGGTTCTCAACCTTTTATGCTTCACGTACCCCCTGGAAATGTGTATGTAACTGGCGTACCCTTTCTATAGATAGATAAAACTATAGTTATAGTATAACAATGGGGATAAAATAAAACATATATATCAGTGGTTCTCAACCTTTTATGCTTCACGTACCCCCTGGAAATGTGTATGTAACTGGCGTACCCTTTCTATAGATAGATAAAACTATAGTTATAGTATAACAATGGGGATAAAATAAAACATATATATCAGTGGTTCTCAACCTTTTATGCTTCACGTACACCCTGGAAATGTGTATGTAACTGGCGTACCCTTTCTATAGATAGATAAAACTATAGTTATAGTATAACAATGGGGATAAAATAAAACATATATATCAGTGGTTCTCAACCTTTTATGCTTCACGTACACCCTGGAAATGTGTATGTAACTGGCGTACCCTTTCTATAGATAGATAAAACTATAGTTATAGTATAACAATGGGGATAAAATAAAACATATATATCAGTGGTTCTCAACCTTTTATGCTTCACGTACCCCCTGGAAATGTGTATGTAACTGGCGTACCCTTTCTATAGATAGATAAAACTATAGTTATAGTATAACAATGGGGATAAAATAAAACATATATATCAGTGGTTCTCAACCTTTTATGCTTCACGTACCCCCTGGAAATGTGTATGTAACTGGCGTACCCTTTCTATAGATAGATAAAACTATAGTTATAGTATAACAATGGGGATAAAATAAAACATATATATCAGTGGTTCTCAACCTTTTATGCTTCACGTACACCCTGGAAATGTGTATGTAACTGGCGTACCCTTTCTATAGATAGATAAAACTATAGTTATAGTATAACAATGGGGATAAAATAAAACATATATATCAGTGGTTCTCAACCTTTTATGCTTCACGTACACCCTGGAAATGTGTATGTAACTGGCGTACCCTTTCTATAGATAGATAAAACTATAGTTATAGTATAACAATGGGGATAAAATAAAACATATATATCAGTGGTTCTCAACCTTTTATGCTTCACGTACACCCTGGAAATGTGTATGTAACTGGCGTACCCTTTCTATAGATAGATAAAACTATAGTTATAGTATAACAATGGGGATAAAATAAAACATATATATCAGTGGTTCTCAACCTTTTATGCTTCACGTACCCCCTGGAAATGTGTATGTAACTGGCGTACCCTTTCTATAGATAGATAAAACTATAGTTATAGTATAACAATGGGGATAAAATAAAACATATATATCAGTGGTTCTCAACCTTTTATGCTTCACGTACACCCTGGAAATGTGTATGTAACTGGCGTACCCTTTCTATAGATAGATAAAACTATAGTTATAGTATAACAATGGGGATAAAATAAAACATATATATCAGTGGTTCTCAACCTTTTATGCTTCACGTACACCCTGGAAATGTGTATGTAACTGGCGTACCCTTTCTATAGATAGATAAAACTATAGTTATAGTATAACAATGGGGATAAAATAAAACATATATATCAGTGGTTCTCAACCTTTTATGCTTCACGTACCCCCTGGAAATGTGTATGTAACTGGCGTACCCTTTCTATAGATAGATAAAACTATAGTTATAGTATAACAATGGGGATAAAATAAAACATATATATCAGTGGTTCTCAACCTTTTATGCTTCACGTACCCCCTGGAAATGTGTATGTAACTGGCGTACCCTTTCTATAGATAGATAAAACTATAGTTATAGTATAACAATGGGGATAAAATAAAACATATATATCAGTGGTTCTCAACCTTTTATGCTTCACGTACCCCCTGGAAATGTGTATGTAACTGGCGTACCCTTTCTATAGATAGATAAAACTATAGTTATAGTATAACAATGGGGATAAAATAAAACATATATATCAGTGGTTCTCAACCTTTTATGCTTCACGTACACCCTGGAAATGTGTATGTAACTGGCGTACCCTTTCTATAGATAGATAAAACTATAGTTATAGTATAACAATGGGGATAAAATAAAACATATATATCAGTGGTTCTCAACCTTTTATGCTTCACGTACACCCTGGAAATGTGTATGTAACTGGCGTACCCTTTCTATAGATAGATAAAACTATAGTTATAGTATAACAATGGGGATAAAATAAAACATATATATCAGTGGTTCTCAACCTTTTATGCTTCACGTACACCCTGGAAATGTGTATGTAACTGGCGTACCCCTTGTATAGATAAATAAAACTATAGTTATAGAATAACAGTGGGAATAAAATAAAACATATATATCAGTGGTTCTCAACCTTTTATGCTTCACGTACACCCTGGAAATGTGTATGTAACTGGCGTACCCCTTGTATAGATAAATAAAACTATAGTTATAGTATAACAATGGGAATAAAATAAAACATATATATCAGTGGTTCTCAACCTTTTATGATTCACGCACCCCCTGGAAATGTGTATGTAACTGGCGTACCCCTTGTATAGATAGATAAAACTATAGTTATAGTATAACAATGGGAATAAAATAAAACATATATATCAGTGGTTCTCAATCTTTTATGCTTCACGTACCCCCTGGAAATGTGTATGTAACTGGCGTACTCCTTGTATAGATAGATAAAACTATAGTTATAGTATAACAATGGGAATAAAATAAAACATATATATCAGTGGTTCTCAACCTTTTATGCTTCACGTACCCCCTGGAAATATGTATGTAACTGGCGTACTCCTTGTATAGATAGATAAGACTATAGTTATAGTATAACAATGGGATTAAAATAAAACATATATATCAGTGGTTCTCAACCTTTTATGCTTCACGTACACCCTGGAAATGTGTATGTAACTGGCGTACCCCTTGTATAGATAAATAAAACTATAGTTATAGAATAACAGTGGGAATAAAACATATATATATAACATATATCTAGCGACTTTTGAGCTCTCACGGCCTACCTCGAAAACTTTTACCGCGTACCATCTAAACCAAATTTAGTGAAGAGCTACTAAGAAAAAAAACGATATTCATAAAGCGTTGCAGAAAAATGTATCTTCTTAAAAGGGAAAATATACATTTCTAAGGAGTAATTCAGTAAGAGGAGTTTGCTCCCATCTCCTACTGTCCCTGAGTTAGAAAAATAAATTCCCTAAGAGAAATTTGACCCATCTCCTACTGTTTCTGAGTAAGAAAAACGAATTCACTAAGAGGTGTTTGCTCCCACCTCCTACTGTCCCTGAGTAAGAAAAACGAATTCACTAAGAGGTGTTTGCTCCCACCTCCTACTGTCCCTGAGTAAGAAAAACGAATTCACTAAGAGGTGTTTGCTCCCACCTCCTACTGTCCCTGAGTAAGAAAAACGAATTCACTAAGAGGTGTTTGCTCCCATCTCCTACTGTCCCTGAGTAAGAAAAACGAATTCACTAAGAGGTGTTTGCTCCCATCTCCTACTGTCCCTGAGTAAGAAAAACGAATTCACTAAGAGGTGTTTTGCTCCCATCTCCTACTGTCCCTGAGTAAGAAAAACGAATTCACTAAGAGGTGTTTGCTCCCATCTCCTACTGTCCCTGAGTAAGAAAAACGAATTCACTAAGAGGTGTTTGCTCCCACCTCCTACTGTCCCTGAGTAAGAAAAACGAATTCACTAAGAGGTGTTTGCTCCCATCTCCTACTGTCCCTGAGTAAGAAAAACGAATTCACTAAGAGGTGTTTTGCTCCCATCTCCTACTGTCCCTGAGTAAGAAAAACGAATTCACTAAGAGGTGTTTGCTCCCATCTCCTACTGTCCCTGAGTAAGAAAAACGAATTCACTAAGAGGTGTTTGCTCCCATCTCCTACTGTCCCTGAGTAAGAAAAACGAATTCACTAAGAGGTGTTTGCTCCCATCTCCTACTGTCCCTGAGTAAGAAAAACGAATTCACTAAGAGGTGTTTGCTCCCATCTCCTACTGTCCCTGAGTTAGAAAAATGAACTCACTAAGAAGAATTTTGACCTGGTATATTTTAAGAACCATGCCTTTATCATAAAAGTTATTCAAAATTTCAGTCATCCAAGTGGTAACCGAAACATTCCAAGCTCTGAGCATTTCTGTAGTAATTTCATCTACCATTGGGGATTTATGAAGTTTAAGTTTAGAAACAGCCACAATAACTTCAGATTGTGTTATAGGGCCAACATTAAAGCCGCCAATGCATCTATCATCATTACAAACAGTGGGAGTAGAACTAACCACATTGTTTAGAACATCAGTGAAATGTTCAGCCCACCTAGCCATGACAGAATCCTCCCCTTCTATAACCTTACCTTGTTTATCCTGCAATCCTTGTATGCCTATCCGTTTTCTACCACATAAAACTTTAACTATCTGGTACAGTTCTCTGCTGTTGTGCTGCGTAACTGTTTCCTCAGCTTTGTCAGCCAAGCCATCAAGCCAGCTTACATAATTCTTTAAATACTGAACAAATATAGTTTAAAATCAGGATTTGTATAGATTTGACATTGATCTTTGATCAGATTCAAATTTTCATTGTCACAGTTTCTATTAAATACATATTTTAGAAGCTATAGTGTTTCGAGATTATATTCCCATTTGATATAACACAGAAATTCTCTAATATTTCGATCGGCCAGTGCAAAAGCGAATAATAGAACAAAACTTAATTCAAAACATAACACTTTTCCACATATGCTATATTCCCCAAGCATTCGAAATAAAAATCCCGGAGCATTCCCGAACACCGTCTGCTATCTCACTGCGCAAGAAACAGTGAAACTGAAGCATACCACGCAGCTCTTTGTCTGATTAGAATCCACGCAGGTAAATATCCGCTCCATGTAAGTGCTATTGCAATAGCCTTACAAATACACCAGAAGCTAGTGAGTTCGCCTTCGTGGAAAAACCGCAGAAATAAAGTGGCCCTGCTGTTATCCTGAAGAGTTGAATAAGAGATATCTTTCGCTTCGCGGAACAGTCAGAACCATCAGTTCATCAGTTTTCTCTCCGACCATTTGGGTGTTATGAGAAACCATTTTATTGGTAGCTGCTTCATGTAATTGTTACTGAAGATAGATGGTGAAAAAATGCCGAGATGTCAGGATTCGTTTACTCTACCCTCTGTTGGTGTTATTGTCGAAAAAAATGAAGGGAATTACGTGGAAAAGGTTAATGTGCTTGACCACAGTTCGCTCATGACGAATATTACCGCTAAACTTCTTTAACTAAATAACTAACCGAGATTTTTTTTTTTTACTTTACGTAAATACATTTGCTTACATTGTATAAATATTTAAGCAAGAATAAGAATTAGTAAAAATCACAAATGGTAACAAATTTGTGATTTTTACTAATAATTTACTAATAATTTTTACTAATAACACAATGGTTGGCTCAAAGGTAAAACAACATAGTTTTACCTTTGAGCGGCATTTTTTTGTACACAATGGGCTAAATGTCCAGGTCACAAGAACCCAGAGGGCTCACAGAAGGTTGGGAAGAGGGAACCCACTGCACAATTGTTGGGAGACAGATTGTAGCCTCCCTCCAAGCCCATCCAGCGTGCTATTTAACGTGCACAGGGTATGGCTCTCCCAGACACGGATTATCTCCGCAAAAACTCCCCGCCCTGCCCTCGGTCAGTAGAGGACGCCGATGGGCTTTGAAAGGCCGCCGTCCGTTGGATGGGACATTAAGCTGTGGCCCCGTCTGTGGGTTGGTTTGGGTTGTTTTACCTCTGAGCGGCACTTTTTTGCACACCATGGGCTAAATGGCCAGGTCACATGGACCCCGAAGGCTCAGAGAAGGTTGGGGGAGGGGACCCACTGGAACAGCTGTTGGGAGACAGATGGTAGCCTCCCGTCAAGGCCATTCATCGTGTTCTTTAACGTGCACAGGGTATGGCTCTCCCACACACGGAGCCACGATTTAACGTCCCATCCGACGGACGGCGGTCTTTCCAAGTCCACCGGTGTCCCCTACTGACCGTGGGCAGGGCGGGGAATTTTGCAGAGATAAATCTCAACGCTGACCCAGCTAGGATCTAACCTGGGAATTACAGATTACGAGCCTGGCGCGCTACCGACTGAGCAACACCCGCCCCACCGTCTGTGGGAGAGCCATACCCTGTGCACGTTAAAGAACACGCTGCCATTCCACTGGGTCCCTTCCCCAACCTTCTCTGAGCCTTCGGGGTCCTTGTGACCAGGCCATTTAGCCCATTGTGTGGAAAAAAGTGCAGCTCAGAGGTAAAACAACCAACAACCAACCAACCCGCACACGGATCCACAGCTTAACGTCCATTCGACGGACGGCGGCCTTACCAAGCCCATCTGTGTCCCCTACTGACCGATGACAGAGCAGAGAGATTTGCGGTACATATGAAGAATAAGAAAGGACAGGTATTTCTAAGAAAATACATAAAATTAAACCAAAAAGTGACCAGGTCATAAGGACCCCAAAAGCTTAGAAAAGGTAGGGAGAAGAGGTTGGAGGTAGAAGAGAAAAAGGTAGGGAGAAGAGGATTGTTTGAACGGCACTCTTTTGCACACAAAGAGCTAAATGACCAGGTTACAAGGAGTCCAAAGACTCAGAGAAGGTCAGGGAAAGGTGATCCAATGAACAGCTGTTGGAAGACAAGTGAAAACTTCCCGTCAAGGCCATCCATCATGTTCTTCAATTTGCACAGCGTGTCTCTCCTGCACACGGAACCACGCCTTTATATTCCATCCAAAGGATGGCGGTCTTTCCAAGACCATGTTGTCCCCTTTCTGACCTAGAGCAGGGAGGGGGTTTAACGGAGATAAATCTTAAGGCTAACACGTGTCGGACTCGAACCTTGGAACTACTGATTAGAAGACTGGTGCACTACCGACTGAACCACTCCCGCCCCCTAAATTAATAAAGGGAAAGTTTTGAAATGTATATATAGTCATTATAAAAAAATACCCATAGTTTAAAGAAATATAAATATATATATATTATTAAATGCTTTAAGTAACAAATGTAACGGTATGTACAAAATTTCAATAAACTCTGAAATTTTCGCTATGTCATATGAGCGCCATTGGTAACACCCACATTTGCTACAATAAACAATACATTATACACTGAAGTGCCATTGAAATAGGCATAGTAAACTAGTAACGTGTTGGACCCCCTCTGGCCTTGATAACGGCCGTCACACGACGAGGCATACACTCCACAAGCTTGCGCAAATCTTCCACAGGTATGACGACCCATGCATCCTCCAGAGTTGTCCACAGTTCTCTTACAGTCGTCGCTGATGGGACACGGGCCCGAACACTCTGCTCGACGTATCGCAAAGATTTTCGATGGGATTTAAATCTGGGCACCTAGGTGGCCAATTCATTATTTCAAAGTCAGCAGAATGCTCCTGCAACCATGCAGTAGCCAACCTGGACTGTGAGACGAACAGTTGCCTTGCTGGTAGACGCCGTCTCCATTGGGATGCATGATGGCCATAAATGGGTGTAAATGGTCAGCCATGAGTTCTACGTACTGGGATGCATTCAGAGTCGTTGGCACACGTACCAAAGGTCCCACAGACGTCCAATTGAAGACATTCCAGGTCATCACTGAGACGGGTCAGACGGCGAAGCCCACGATCATTCAAGGCTTGTTGTCCTTTGCAGTTTGTCCGCGTGCTTGTTTTTTTGTCGGAATATTCATATTCCCGAAACACTCTTGAAACTGTCGTACGAGAAAGTCGAAGTTCGTTGGCAATTTCGGAGATCGAGTGTCCCATCCGTCGAGCACCTACGATCTGCCCTCTGTCAAATGCATCTACATCCCGCGCCTTTCCCATTACGTTTCTCACGACGAATGCTTGGGGAAGTCGAAGCTGCCAGCTATATATGACCAATGGCACTTCAATGTACTATATTACAGTACGGCTAAAAATTAAAGAATATAATCTATCTAAAACGCCGCTTGTCTACATGGAGGTGGGAGGCTCAGTCTGTAGCGCGCTATGCTCGTAATCTGAAGGTCCCAGGTTCGAGTTGGGTTGGGTTGTTTTACCTCTGAGCGGCACTTTTTTGCACACCATGGGCTAAATGGCCAGGTCACATGGACCCCGAAGGCTCAGAGAAGGTTGGGGGAGGGGATCCACTGGAACAGTTGTTGGGAGACAGATGGTAGCCTCCCGTCAAGGCCATCCAGCGTGTTTTTTAACGTGCACAGGGTATGGCCCTCCCGCACACGGGGCCACGGCTTAACGTCCCATCCGACGGACGGCGGCCTTTCCAAGCCCATCGGTGTCCCCTACTGACCGTGGGCAGGGCGGGGAATTTTGCGGAGATAAATCTCAACGCTGACCCAGCTGGGACTCGAACCTGGGAACTACAGATTACGAGCCTGGCGCGCTACCGACTGAGCCACCCCCGCCCCCCAGGTTCGAGTCCAAGCTGTGTCAGCGTTGAGATTTATCTCCGAAAAACTCCCCGCCCAGGCCACGGTCACTAGGAGATACCGATGGACTTGGAAAGGCCGCCGTCCGTCGGATAAGACGTTAAGCAGTGGCCTCGTGTTTGGGAGAGCCATACCCTGTGCACGTTAAAGAACACGCTGGATATCCTTGACAGGAGGTTACCATCTGTCTCCTAACAGCTGTTCCAGTGGGTCCTCTACCTCCCAACCTTCTCCGAGACTTCGTGGTCCTTGTGACCTGGCCATTTAGCCCAATGTGTGCAAAAAAGTGCTGCACAGAGGTTTCTTCTCAAATTTATCTTCTTGGCAAACTTCCATTTTCTTTTTATTTGCAACATTTAGGACAGAGAAGAATTCTAGAAACCACTCCTAGCTTTCACAGGCCTTCTCATACAAGGAAATGCCCTACTAAGGCCGAAGTCACTGATGATTACCGCATTAGTTATAGCAATGTCTCGCAAACTTTTTTACTCTGCGGCACACTGAATCTAATTTTTTTTCCGCGGCACACTGAATCTAATTTTTTTTTCCGCGGCACACTGAATCTAATTTTTTCCCGCGGCACACTAAATCTAATTTTTTTTTCTGCGGCACACCTAAAAAAGAATAAAAGCAAACTCTATATAATCGTCATTATATTTGCGCTTTGTTGAAGTCATCAGCCTCGTTTTACTTGAATATTTGCTCTCGTTCTTTAATTCATAACTCGGTGTTTGTTTTAAATATTTGTCCATTCTACGGCTTGAAATAATCAAAAATTAATACCAAAATTTGGAAAAAGCTTGATAAATACTTACAAGATCCCAGTTGATAAAATCTGAAAGATTTTTATTAAAGCACGTCGATAGCACGTCGATAACACAAGTCAAGTCAAAATGAAATCTTTGGAATATCTAGTGTCAATTTGAAAATCTCTCGCGGCACACAGTTTGCGAGACACTGAGTTATAGCTAACACAGGGGGCGGGGGTAGCTCAGTCGGTAGCGCGCCAGGCTCGTAATCTGTAGTTCCCAGGTTCGAGTCCCAGCTGGGTCAGCGTTGAGATTTATCTCCGCAAAACTCCCCGCCCTGCCCCCGGTCAGTAGGGGACACCGATGGGCTTGAAAAAGCCGCCGTCCGTCGGATGGGACGTTAAGCCTTGGCCCCGTGTGCGGGAGCCCCATACCCTGTGCACGTTAAAGAACACTCTGGATGGCCTTGACGGGGGGCTACCATCTGTCTCCCAACAGCTGTTCCAGTGGGTCCCCTCCCCCAACCTTCTCTGAGCCTTCGGGGTCCATGTGACCTGGCCATTTAGCCCATGGTGTGCAAAAAACTGCCGCTCAGAGGTAAAACAACCCAACAACCCAAATAGCTAACACAGAACACAAAGTTTGCCTTGCTGGAACCGTGGCTAGCTATGCCAATTAAGGCACAGCGTGGATTTGACATTTTATCAAATCCAACGTTCAGTCATTAGAATCATCAAAATGACTCATTAGCAATGCAGCGATAGGAGAAAGATTTAGCAATAATATATACCTTTCTAATTTCTTTTCTAAAACTTAATTAAACAGCTCTAATGAGGAAATTCCATCTTTTCTAATGATCCCTGTGAAACGCGAAGATTTCGTATGTAGTTTCGAAAGTTAACTTTTCATCGGAGTTGTTCGATTCATTTATAATGAGAGAAATAGGAGCTTAAAGTAATTCTATCTATTCCTAATAAAAAATAATCTGACTTCAATGTTGTTGCTTGCAGCCAATTCTCTGCTGCAGTAAATATTTTCATTTTGTTCATTTTAATGCGCTTCCTTAAACCATTATGGTGTGCAAATAAGTGCCGCTCAGAGGTGCAACCCAAATCCTTAAACCGTTAATGAGACAGAGTGAAAAAGAAAAGCAGCCTACATTATGTTGCCACACAATTTCTTTATTTTAATCCGATCAAATATTATCGAATAACTTTTAAATCTACTGTGAAAATAAAAACACTAAAAAATTTTGAACTCAGAAGTTCCGTTCCTATTTTAATCTTTTATATTAAAGTATAACTAAATTACTTTCCAAAGAAGTCTAGACGAGATTGGTCCAGTCAGTAGAGCCACGGTTGGGTTGTTTTATATCTGAGCGGCATTTTTTTTTGCACGCAATGGGATAAATAGCCAGGTCATAAGGATCCCCGAGGACTAAGAGAAGGTTGGGGGAAGGGGGCTCACAGGATACCTGTTAGAAGACAGATGGTAGCCACTCATGAAGCCTACCTCAGGGTTGGGGTTGGGTTGTTTTACCTCTGAGCGGCACTTTTTTACACACCATGGGCTAAATGGTCAGGTCACATGGACCCCGAAGGCTCAGAGCAGGTTGGGGGAGGAGACCCATTGGAACAGCTGCTGGGAGACAGATGGTAGCCTCCGGTCAAGCCATCCAGCGTGTTCTTTAACGTGCACAGGGTATGGCTCTCCTGCACACGGAACCACGGCTTAATGTCCCATCTGACGGACGGCGATCTTTCACAAGCCCATCGGTGTTCCCTACTGACCGTGGGCAGGGCGGGGAATTTTGCGGAGATAATCTCAACGCTTTCCCAGCTGGGACTCAAACCTGTGAACTACAGATTATGAGCCTGGCGCGCTACCGACTGAGCCACTCCCGCCTCCCTACATCAGGGTGCTTTGAAGCTGAAGTCAGAGAGCCGTGAAACTTAAGTCAGGAAACAGTGAAGTTTAAGTCAAGGAGCTGTGAAGTTTAAATAAAGAGTTGTGAAGGTTATGTCAGGGAGCCGTGAAACTTAAGATATGAAGCCATGAAGCTTAACTCAGGAAGACTTGAAGCTTGAATAGAGTTTTCTCTGAGTGGCACTTTTTTCCATACAATTGCTAAATGATCAGGTCACAAGGACCTAAAGGATTCAAAGAAGGTTGGGGAAGAGGATCCACTGTAAACTGTTAGAAGACGGATGGTAGTCTCTCTCCAAGGTCACCCCTGCATAAGGGAGCCATACATGGCCCTGTGCACGTTAAATCCGCTTCCATCCGGCGGACAGTTGCCTTTCTAAGTCAATCGCTGTCCCTTATTGACAGAGTGCAGGGCGGGGAGTTTTTCAGCACGTTCCCAGGGTCGAACCCCACCTTGCCTGTACTGAAACTTTTCTTCGTGATCCCCGTTCTGCTGTCGGTGGAAAATGAGAAAACAATGGTCCTTGAAAGGATACCGTCCATCCGATGCAACATTAAGTCATGGCACAGTGTGTAGGAGAGCTATATTCTGTGCACGTTTAACCCTTTCAGGACCATAAGGTTTCTAAGAGTAAATATTAGTATGTAACTGTTTATTTTAGTTTGTTTAGACGTAAAATAAATAAAAATCACAAGAAAAATACCTAACAATGTGTAGTTTTTTTGGAATTTTATGGGAAATATTTTTCCCAATGGACTATAAAGGTAACACAAATTATAGTTAGGCTTATTATGCAATGTCTTTTATTTATTGGTTTATTATAACAAAATGTTAACTAAAATAATACAAAATTATGAAATAAAATTACTATACAAAATGATGTGCTAATTATGATATTCTGCGAAGCAATTTCTTTTGGTAGTGAGGCAAAGATGGACATTGCACATAGTACATATATTATGCGTCCTGACAGTTCTGTTTTTGTTTTCTAAACGTTCCCGTTTACGTAATTGCGTTCGGCATACGTTCTATTTTGACATTCTGTATAAAAAATGCAGATAAGGTTATAATTAAATACGACAATCACCAATTTTAAAATGGGAAAAATGTTTCCCTTGGTCGTGAAAGGGTTAAAGAACATGCCAGATGCCAGATAGCTGTCTAGTGGTCCTTTGCCCCCTACCCAAAGTTAAACCCTTTGGGGTCCATGTGACCTAGCCATTTAGCCCATTGTGTGCAAAAAAGTGCCAGTAAGGAATTAACCCAACCCACAGATCCCCTTTCCCAAACTCTTGGATGAATCTAGAGCAACTGGGGTTTTTGTGACCTGCCCATTTAACCAACTCTGTGCAAAAAAAGTGTCGCTTAAGGGTTGGGTTGTTTTACCTCTTGTCATGTCCCCCAAATTTTATATTTATTTATTGCTGTATTTTTGTTGTACATTTATTGTTGTATATATTTTTATCTATTAAGTGTGTTTTGTACTGGGAGGACTCACTGTTGTTGTTTTTCGGGTCCATAGTGCTGCGTGCAAGCGGTGACAAATGCCAGCAGTTGTTTATGGCCGTAAATGACTTGCCTAGGGCGCTAGTGCTGCGCACGAGGCTAGGCGTTAGATTGGAAGCTTTAGTCTTGGTATTAGCTGTCGAACGAGGAGTCGTTGTTTCGATAGATAACGTCAGAAGGACGTCGCCATACTCAAAAGAAACCCTTGAAGTGAGGGTGCGATTCCAAAGGGGAATAGAGATTCTTGTGTGAATCTGTTTATTCTTGTGGATCAGAAGGAACCACAGTGTAGGCAAAGGTTGGTTATCCATTCGCCAAGTTTCGAGGTCTGTAAAGTGAGGATTCGCAAAGCGTGCGATTCTCCACCTCATTATTAATGTTTGCAGCAGCAAAGGCCTACAGAATTGAGCGCATTCCCAGCACGTAGCTGTATATATTATAAATAAAACTGTGTCGTCCCTATCTAACTCTCGTGCAGTAATTAATGGACTGTTGTTATTCATCATTCAACACCAGTTTCTTCAAGACGTGCAGTGACACGGCCTAAAAAACTCGCGAATCTGTAATTTGACCGAAGTGAGGGCAACTATCGCATCGTCCTCCGGTGGCCACGACATTTGGCTCAGTCTCCATAAGAAAGAGAAGGAAGGACACGGCACCTCTGAGCAGCACTTTTTTGCACACAATGGGCTAAATGGCCGCGTCACAAGGACCGCAAGGGCTAAGAAAAGGTTAGGGAAAGGGAACCCACTGGACAGCTGTTGGAAAACAGATGAAAGTCAAGTCCCATCAAGTCCACCCAGCGTGTTCTTTAACTTGTACAGAGTATGGCTCTTTGTACATAGGGCTACTCTTTACGTCCCGTCTGATGGGTGGCTGCTTTTCCAAACACATCGGTGGCCCCTACTAACTGAGGACAAGGTGGGGATTTTGTGGGTTGGGTTGGTTTGTTTTACCTCTGAGCGGCACATTTTTGCACACCATGGGCTAAATGGCTGTCACATGGACCCCGAAGGCTCAGAGAAGGTTGGGGCAGGGGACCTACTGGAACAGCTGGTGGGAGACAGATGGTAGCCTCCCGTCAAGGCCATCCAGCGTGTTCTTTAACGTGCACAGGGTATGTCTCTCCCGCACACGGGGCCACGGCTTAACGTCCCATCCGACGGACGGCGGCCTTTCCAAGGCCATCGGTGTCCCCTACTGACCGTGGGCAGGGTGGGGAGTTTTGCGGAGATAAATCTCAACGCTGACCCAGCTGGGACTCGAACCTGGGAACTACAGATTACGAGTCTGGCGCGCTACCGACTGAACCACCCCCGCCCCCAGGGGATTTTGTGGAGATAACTTTCAACGCTGGCCCTGGTGGGACTCGAACCTGGGAACTATAGATTACGAGCCTGGCATGCGACCAACAGAGCCGCCCCCCCCCCCCCCCCCCGCCATTCAAAACAAAAATGTTGAATAACTACAGACGAACAGACGACAAAATGAAAACAATAACCATTTTCAGAAAATAAATTTAATCAAAATATCTTAAATGAAATTTTAATCACCAATTTTTTGTCTCAATATATCACTTTCCCTTGTCGGTTATATAAATATAAATGACCTACTATACCATTAAACGTAATGACCAAACCTGTTTAATCAATTCAATGCCCTCTAGTGTTAAAGCCAAGATGATTTGTCGTCGTCAACTCTAGGTTCACAGAGTTTCTTAGTTATACACGGTTATGGAGTAGAATTCTCCGCCCTACTTCACTTTCGTAAATTTGGCCTATAGCCAAACTTTAGTGACGTCTAAAAGTGGAACGAAGACTTTATGGTTCGAGATCTTTTTCTTTCCTGTGAGATTGACAAAGAGAGACAACATTGTCGTCATTGATTCAAAGTAAGAAGAAAAAAACCTTTTATTCCTAATAGGCCCCAATGAAAAACCATAGATACCTTGTGTCTTTTGGAACTGCTCTTAAGCTACGTGGAACTTTGGAGCTTTAAAGAATGGTTGGGTTGTTTTACCTCTGAGCGGCACTTTTTTGCACACCATGAGCTAAATGGCCAGGTCACATGGACCCCGAAGGCTCAGAGAAGGTTGGGGGAGGGGACCACTAGAACAGCTGTTGGGAGACAGATGGTAGCCTCCCGTCAAGGCCATTCAGCGTGTTCTTTAACATGCACAGGTTCAGCGTGTTCTTTAACATGCACAAGGGACCACGGCTTAACGTCCCACCCCACGGGCGGAGGCCTTTCCAAGCCCATTGGTGTTCCCTACTGATCGAGGGCAGAACGGGGAAATTTGCACAGATAAATCTCAATGCAAGCCCAACTGGGACTCGAACTACAGATTATGAGCCTGGCTTGTTATCAATTCAACTACCTCTACCCCAATAGGAAGTTCTATAAAAGCCGTATAAGCATGTCAGAAAGCAAAGTCATGTGCGACATGGGTAAAAAGGCTAATCTGACCGATTTCGAAAGGGGACTCATCGTTGGAACGTGATGGGCACAAGCAACCTTAATGGAGGTGATGAAACTCGTAGAAAATCACGGGCCACAATATCCCAAGTGTATGGTGAATGGCAACAGTCTCAACAGTAACAAAAAAAAGTCTTCCAATCTTGGCAAATGCGGGAAAAAAAATCTCCGACTTACAAGGGCTAAAGTTTTTTGAAACAAATTGTACATCAAAACATAGCTGTTACAGTTCATCAGCTTAGCAATACTTGAAACCCCATTTCAGCGAGAACTACGCGCAGAGATTTTAAAACTTTTAAGTTTCAGAACTGTACAATGATAAATAGGAAGAAATATTTGGTAGGTGATAATAATTTGGGTGCTAAGGAGTTGGGATGGATGGTCGTCGGAAAACTGATCTTCAGTAAAGTGAAAATCATGGTATTCAATGAGATGTCAGTATATCGAGTGGGGAACTAAAATATACTCATTATACTGAAAAACAATTAAAAAAACACTAGGAGAGTTAAATACTACAAAACATTAATTATGAAAGAAACTGAAGGTCATGTTCAGACTTTTATATATTCTATCTGGTTTTTATTACTGGTACTGTAATAATTAAGTATTGTCCAATCTGGTAATATCGTTCGTGATTTTTTAAGTACTGTGTTTTAGATGGATAAATGCTTAAAGAGTGGTAGTGTGAAAAAAAGTCGAGAACAAAGTGAACGAGTCTGTTGCCAATTGTAGTGAATGTACGATTGTAGCGATTTGTTGCCTTGTAACGGCAACAAATCAAAAGCTCCAAAATCTCATAAGTACTACCTTTTGAATTTACCTGTATGGACGATTTGTGTGCACCAAATTCTCAACGGCTTATTTGTTACAAAGTATTGAATAACAGTTCATTGACTCCTGCAAAATTACGACACTTGAAAACAAATCACATTGAATACAAAGGTAACCCAATTAATTTTTTCAAACGAACTGAAAATGTACAAAATTACCATAACCTCTCTCAATCAGTACTATTAATAATTGATATGCTTGTGAAGATTCATATCAAGTGAGTTACCACAGAGCTGTCTGTAGAAGCCCATAAAATTGCTGAAACATTTATTAAACTGTCTTGGGCATTGCTTCAACACTGGGGCGGGGGTGGCTCAGTTGGTAGCGCGCCAGGCTCGTAATCTGTAGTTCCCAGGTTCGAGTCCCAGCTGGGTTAGCGTTGAGATTTATCTCTGCAAAATTCCCCGCCTTGCCCACGGTCAGTAGGGGACACCGATGGGCTTGGAAAGGCCGCCGTCCGTCGGATGGGACGTTAAGCTGTGGCCCCGTGTGCGTGAGGGCCATACCATGTGCACGTTAAAGAACACGCTGGATGGCCTTGACGGGAGGCTACCATCTGTCTCCCAACAGCTGTTACACTGGGTCCCCTCCCCCAACCTTCTCTGAGCCTTCGGGATCCATGTGACCTGGCCATTTAGCCCATGGTGTGCAAAAAAGTGCCGCTCAGAGGTAAAACAACCCAACAACGCTTCAACACTTTTTGGTGAAAAACATATGAACAACGTGAAAGTTCCGCCTCTGTCAAATAATGGTTTCTTGGTGCATTGATGATATGAGCTTCAATACAGAGATGATTAAAAGCATAAAAATTAGTGGCTCTTTTTCTTTACCTGATGAAACAACCGACGTAGCAGGCCTTACTGTCTTTCTCATTTGTATGCGGTATTTATAACAACAGTGTCGAGAAGGAACTGTTATTCTTCAAACCTCCGACAAGTTGGGTTGTTTTACCTCTGAGCGGCACTTTTTTGCACATCATGGGCTAAATGGCCAGGTCACATGGACCCCGAAGGCTCAGAGAAGGTTGGGGGAGGGGACCCACTGGAACAGCTGTTGGGAGACAGATGGTAGCCTCCCGTCAAGGCCTTCCAGCGTGTTCTTTAACGTGCATAGGGTATGGCTCTCCCGCACACGGGGCCACGGCTTAACGTGCCATCCGACGGACGGCGGCCTTTCCAAGCCCATCGGTGTCCCCTACTGACCGTGGTCAGGGCGGAGAATTTTGCGGAGATAAATCTCAACGCTGACCCAGCTGGGACTCGAACCTGGGAACTACAGATTACGAGCCTGGCGCGCTACCGACTGAGCCACCCCCGCCCCTTGCAATATTAGAGAAAACATCCAGGTTTTATTGCTCTTGTTAGAAACATTAGTCTCAGGTCGGAAGTAGCCATTGTGCCATATATAGATAGGCATTGATAGTAAAAAAAATTCTGCTGAATCTTCAAACAGTTCTCGATGCTCTAAAATTGTAAATTTTATAAAATCGAGACCTATGAATGCAATACTTTTTAGCGTGCTTTGTGAAGAAATGGGTAGCCAAATTACCAAACTACTTCTGCATACTGACATAAGATGGTTGTCACGAGGAAAAGTTCTCGTAAGACCGAGTTACGAAAGACTGGACACCTGAAGTCATGGTTTCTCTCTCCAAATCATCCTTCACACTTCGTGATCATGAGTGGCTACAACGTTTAACCTCTCTTTCTATATTTACTCGTATTAACGAGCTAAATTTCTCTCTTCAGGTAACTTCTGTCACTGTGATATCAGCTAAAGACAATATTGACTCAATTTTGAAAAAAATTGCATACTGGGATTCATGTCACTGAGTCAGGAAACGTTACACGTTTCCTGACTCAGTGATTCTGCATCAATCAATAACCCCTCTGCAGCAATACACTCCGAAATAATTGAACACCTAAAGGATTAACAACCATGAAAAAAAAAAACCCAAAAGCTCCATCCAACAAAGACATCTGGTTGGAAATCCATTCGTAGAAGCGTCAGTTACAGATGTCTGTGAATGGGTTGTTTTTGTTTTACCTCTGAGCGGCACTTTTTTGCACACCATGGGCTAAATGGCCAGGTCACATGGACCCCGAAGACTCAGAGAAGGTTGGGGGAGGGGACCCACTGGAACAGCTGTTGGGAGACAGATGATAGCCTCCCGTCAAGGCCATCCAGCGTGTTCTTTAACGTGCACAGGGTATGGCTCTCCCGCACACGGAGCCATGGCTTAACGTCCCATCCGACGGACGGCGGCCTTTCCAAGCCCATCGGTGTCCCCTACTGACCGTGGGCAGGGCGGGGAATTTTGCGGAGATAAATCTCAACGCTGACCCAGCTGGGACTCGAACCTGGGAACTACAGATTACGAGCCTGTCGCGCTACCGACTGAGTCACCCCCGCCCCTGTCTGTGAATGAATGCCTGTGAATGAATGTGAACAATTGACATTGCTGGAGGCCAAAATTCAATGAATTGCTAGAATACACAAATTGCTCCCATTTGTGACAATGCATTTATGTAAAGCAGCTTTTTCAAAATAAGCTTTAACAAAGAAACCGACTTAATGCCAAAGGTGACATGTGGCTTCAGCTGTCCAGACATTAAAAACCTTTGTGCATAAAAACAAGCCCATCCATCTAAGTAATAATCACACTAAAACTCCGGGTAAGGCATGGATGTATGTCTTTTTTTTCTACGATCACATCTTCAGACCTACTAAGGTGTATATTTTGTATATATTGCCCTTGTCAGAACTTTGTGTCAAGCAGCTGCTTCAGAGGTTATAGTTTTTATATAATTCACCTTCAATCTATCAATTTTCTTTTAAAAATTGTTCTTAGTTCTGTTTTTTGCAATGTATTTTTTCTTTAAAACTAAAAATTTATTTGGCTTCCCTAAAGCAATAGAGATTAAGACTTTAAAATAATTGCACATTGATTGTATATGCAATATTTCTGGAAGTTATTCCTAACCTAAAAGGTGCAAATTTTTAAATGTAGTATTTTGTATCTTTCATGTCTATTTCATTTGGTTCATTCGTCTATTCTTGTTTATAGTTTAGTCTATTTATTTAATCATACACTCATACTATTTACGTTTCTATCTACATTAATATTTCCCATTGGGTTGTAATGCACAGATTTAATACTAAACAAGAATAAATGGATAAACCAAACAGAGCCCAACACAAGAAGTGTAATGCATGCAGTCTCAAAAGTTATACTTTTCACTGCGAATATAAGTTCACCGGACAAAAAATGAGTCATCTCCCATTGCAAGAGGCTTACGTCCGTTCGACAGCAACAGAGGGGGCACCAACAATGGCATGGATGTTTGTGTCGTTTTTCTGCTGAGGTCCTGCCATCCTCTCAGACCTTCTACTGTGGCATATAAACTGACAGGCTCCTGTCAGACCTCTGTGGCAAGCAGCTGCTTGAGGGGTATTTATTTATTTATTATTATTTTATTACAAACAGATGTGCTGTGCGCTATGGGGCTCATACAGTGACAAGTGGTGTGTCGTGTGTTTGTTAGTCGCTCTATGAAACATGGGTCATGCCAAAGATTGAACGAGTGGCAAAAAGATATTGTTGCATTTGGCCGAGCTAAAAGGCATAGTGTAAAAGTTGCTGCCTTTGGAGGTGTGTCGAAACGTATTGTCCAGTCTTCCAGCAGTGGTATATTGCAGTCTACCGCTAATAGTCACCAGAACTGCGGCAGAAAGACTGTGCTCCCCAATAGGGACTGCCGCAGTGTGTCATGCACTGTTAAGGCAAACTGTTTTGCAACGAGGCAGGAATTGTTCCAGTCAGTCAATGCAGGCCTACAACAAGCCGTTTCTGAACAAACACTCCGAAGTGAACTGCATACCATGGATATCTGGAGCAGAGTACCATGGAAGAAACCCATGTTAACAGCTCTGCACAAGGCTACAAGGCTAAAGTGGGTGCAGCGCCACAAAGAATGGACTGTCGACTCTTGAAAGCATGTGATATGGTCGGATGAGTCACGATGTTGCTTGTACTCGAATGATGCGAGGCGATAGGTACATCGTAAGCCACATGAAGCCTTCCATGCAGACTGTATGCAAGATTCTGTTCAAGCTGGAGGCTCGGTGATGTTTTGGGGTGTTTCACGTACGAGGAAATGGGTCCTTTGGTTGCGGTGACCTCACACTTGAACCAGAAGGGCTATATGGAGCAACTGGACGACGTTGCCTTTTGTGCAGCATCTCCACAGTGAACACCAGAAGGATACCCCAGTTTTCCAAGACAATTGTCGCATGCACAGGGCTCGAAGTGTGTTGGCTTGGCACGAATAGCATTCTGAAGCCTTCAAATATCTCGACTGGCCTGCCAAATCACCGGATTTGAATCCCATAGAAAACTTGTGGGACTATTTGGGGCAACGAGTGAAGCACTATCCCAGCCAAACTGCGACATTTGCTGCTGGAAGAGTGAATGAATATCGATGTGCACTACATCTGCACCCTGGTGGCATCCATGCCAGACAGGCTTTCGGCTGTTCTTCGATCGCACGGAGACGTTACGCACTATTCGGCGACATTCAGCCAGCGGTGACTAATTTTTTGTCCGGGGAGCTTATATAGGCCTATCATGCTAAGAAACTCATGTAGCCCATGTGCATAACACAGTAAGTCTTTGGGTTGGGTTTACATCTGAGCAGCACTTTTTTTTGCACACAATGGGACAAATGGCCAGGTCACAGACCCCTAAGGCTCAGAGAAGGTTCGGGGATGGGGATGCAATGGACAGCTGTTGGCAGACAGATGGTAGCCTCCCATCAAAAGTGTTCTTTAACGTGCACAGGATATGGCTCTCTGGCATAGGGGCCACACCTTGTCTACTCTGGCAGATAACAGCCTTTTCAAGCCCATCAGTGTCCCCTACTGACAGAGGGTAGGTTGGGTTGTTAGGTTTACCTCTGAACGGCACTTTTTGCACACCATGGGCTAAATGGCCAGGTCACATGGACCGCAAAGGTTGGGAGAGGGGACCCACTGGAACAGCTGTTGGGACAGATGGTAGCCTCCCGTCAAGGCCATCCAGCGTGTTCTTTAACGTGCACAGGGTATGGCTCTCCCACACACGGGGCCACGGGTTAACGTCCCATCCGACGGACGGCGGCCTTTCCAAGCCCATTGGTGTCCCCTACTGACAGAGGGTAGGGTGGAGTTTTGCAGAGATAAATCTGAACACTGGCCCAGATAGGACTCGAACCTGGGAACTGCAGATTATGATCTTGGGACACTACAGACAGCCTCTCCCGCCCCCAGTAAGTTTGCGACCGACTGGGTTCCCCAACATAAAAAAAGTTTGGGAACCACTACCATGTAGTATGCTTCAGTGCAGTACAAGTTATAGGTTGTTTGCTATTTTCACATCCTGAAAAGCAGATTTAAAATTTTAAGGCATCTGATCTTTACCTGTCTACCTGGTCTTTTGCAAGATTCCAGGTTATTTTGCTGGGTTGTGTTGTTTTACCTCTGAGCGGCACTTTTTTGCACACCGTGGGCTAAATGGCCAGGTCACAAGGACCCCGAAGGCTCAGAGAAGGTTGGGGGAGGGGATCCACTGGAACAGCTGTTGGGAGACAGATGGTAGCCTCCCGTCAAGGCCATCCAGCGTGTTCTTTAACGTGCACAGGGTATGTCTCTCCCGCACACGGAGCCACAGCTTAACGTCCCATCCCGGACGGCGGCCTTTCCAAGCCCATCGGTGTCCCCTACTGATCGTGGGCAGGGCGGGGAATTTTGAGGAGATAAATCTCAACGCTGACCCAGCTGGGACTCGAACCTGGGAACTACAGATTACGAGCCTGGCGCGCTACCGACTGAGCCACTCCCGCCCCTTATTTTGCTGGAATTCCCGTGAATACATCCACAGAATAATCTCTGTTACGCGTTCTCGCATAACTTGACATGAAGAGTTACTTCTCTAAAGAAATTAAATTTATTGCTATACAATGTTGTAATCTTCAAACTGAACTCAAAGATATTGTGCACTACATCTGTCATCTTTTATTCTTTACTAAGCTTCCCTACACTGTCATAATTTGATTATGTCATCACCAATGAGACTTCATAAAGCAGTTCCTGATTGTAGTAGTTGCTAACCTCTAGGGTTCTGCTATGAGTTGGGTTGTTTTACCTCTGAGCGGTACTTTTTTGCACACCATGGGCTAAATGGCCAGGTCACATGGACCCCGAAGGCTCAGAGAAGGTTGGGGGAGAGAACCCACTGGAACAGCTGTTGGGAGACAGATGGTAGCCTCCCGTCAAGGCCATCCAGCGTGTTCTTTAACGTACACAGGGCGTCTCTCCCGCACACGGGGCCACGGTTTAACAACCCATCCGACGGACGACGGCCTTTCCAAGCCCATCGGTGTTCCCTACTGACCGTGGGCAGGGCGGGGAATTTTGCGGAGATAAATCTCAACGCTGACCCAGCTGGGACTCGAACCTGGGAACTACAGATTACGAGCCTGGCGTGCTACCGACTGAGCCACCCCCGCCCCTGGTTCTGCTATGAAGTGCTTTGCAGACAACACATCCTGCTTCATCTCTGAAGCACCTTGGAGCAATCCCCCATCTATCGTACCTAAAATCAAGTGTTTAGTCAGTAGAAAAATGAAGCATAAATTCACAGAAAACTTCAAGTTCCTTAAACTTAAAATCGGCTACAATTTAGCATTATTCTTGTGGTTATTTAATCGAAACAATATAAAAAAGATTATAAAGTAAAAATCACAGTTTCACTGTATTTGTTTTTGCTAATAATCAATTATTTTCTAACTGAATGAAAAGTTGTATCTCGTAAAATAACTTTATTCTTGCATGTAGTTATATCACAAGCATCACATTCATAGTTTAATTCTTTATGTACTATTTAAGTACTTTGATATTATTCATTTTGGCAATATAAATTTCAAAAGCCGCAACCAAGCGTTAAAATACAAAAAATTAATAAAGGATGCTTACAAAAAAAAGTACAAAATATACATTATTTGAATAACTTTGCAGAATTTTTTTCACATTCTTGTTCTCAGTAGGTTTTCCAACTTCAAGGCATCTGCAGCAAACTTCCTGATGCCATCAGACAGTTTGTCAGTGGCCATTTGATCCTCATTCACTTCCCAGCGGAACTTGGACTCATCGTATTTGACTTTCTCAATATTTAAATTTTTTGCTGAAAATAATAAAATCCATAAACTGTACTTTTTTCATAGCATATATATTTAATTTCTACAAAATGAATAAATTGGCAAAATTTTTTTTTTCATGCTATTTTCTATTTTTTTTTTGTAATATGGAAAACGTATGATTGTGCAGAAAAAAATCTAGATCTTCAATTACAAACGTATTTTGTTGTACCTGAACTCAAAAAAAATTGTTTAGAAACAGTATCAGTATGTACCTCTATACTCCGTTTTCCACAAAGAATGAAGAGCCAAGTCTCCCTCAGAGTTTCTTGTCCAATTATAGCTTATTACACTTAACCATGAAAGCCAATGAAAAGCAAGATACGATACCTGAAAATATATCAATTCTCAAATGTCTCTGTGAGTAGTCACAACTCTTCACACAAAGAGGCTAGGAACTAGGAAATATGGCAGATTAAGAATACCATGTTGTTGTGCAGTCAAAATATTAGATTCAATAATGAAAAATAATCAGTATTTTGATAAAAAAAAACTTATTTCTTCATTTGTAGCTTCTTCCTTCACAATTTCTAGTTATGAAAAAGCCAGATCCCTCACATTCCCAAACACATTAAGCATCCTATTGCAGGTAGAAATTTGATGCTTTCACCCAATATGGTGTCATACAGTGAGAACCAACGTGCGGAATTTAAAACCATCCGATCAAGTATCTTGGAAACTGCAGAGAACCAAATCTGTCAAGACGATAATTTGGGTAGGAATGAAGCAATGGCTGTGACAACATGCACTGACGTCAATGACCTGAGTAACACTAGGCAATTCTTCTAGTCACTAATATAATGGCATAAAAGAAATTATGCTTCATTTGTCCCCATTACAATATTTCAGAATAAAAACAGCATTTTTTTAATTGCTCATTTCCTTATACTATGTATGAGTGTTTTTCTAACTTTTTTTGACTGCAACCCACAATAAGAAATACATTTTGCTTTGCAACCCAGACTCATATTTTCCATTTTGTTTCATTAATAAAAATGCTGGTTGCAATCCACTAAACTGATTTCATGACTCACTAATGGGTTGCAACATGCAGTTTGCAAAGTGCTGCTTTACATAATAATAATGTACATTACGAAAAGGACTTATTTCTCGAATAAGGTGTGGAATTATTTTGCTGTGGCTGAATTACATCTGTGGATTGTTCTTCTCAGAATTCATGTGGGTGTAGCCACCTTGTCATTGATTTTTGGCTTCTTTGATCTTCGATTTTGCCATTCTATTCTTTTATCTGAAATGGAGCATAGGTCCAAATGGTTCAAGACATAGTGATGCTGGTAATAATGGAAAGTAATGTAAGACAATAATTAGGGATACTTGCCAATATAGTAATGTTTTAGCAAATGCTCATATTTTCATAAAATTACCTAGAATTGCAAACTCTCAAATGCAACTTCCAAAACTAATGCAGCGTACCTTACAAATTGTTCAATTAAGAGTGATTTGCATAGTTTATAATATTTATTGCTCTGTGAGTCAATATTAAACATCATGGTTTTGGTTGGGTTGTTTGGGTTGTTTTACCTCTGAGCGGCACTTTTTTGCACACCATGGGCTTAAATGGCCAGGTCACATGGACCCCGAAGGCTCAGAGAAGGTTGGGGGAGGGGACCCACTGGAACAGCTGTTGGGAGACAGATGGTAGCCTCCCGTCAACGCCATCCAGCGTGTTCTTTAACGTGCACAGGGTATGGCTCTCCCACACACGGGGCCACGGCTTAACGTCCCATCCGACGGACGGCGGCCTTTCCAAGCCCATCGGTGTCCCCTACTGACCGTGGGCAGGGCAGGGAATTTTGCGGAGATAAATCTCAACGCTGACCCAGCTGGGACTCGAACCTGGGAACTACAGATTACGAGCCTGGCACACTACCGACTGAGCCACCCCCGCCACATGGTTTTGGTACTGGCACCAGATTCTGTCAGGAGATTATGTGGTCAATCGGATTCCTTTGCCCATACACCTAAAAGAAGTAGGTTTGCTAATTGTCAGAAGTATGTGGTTGCTTACTTACAAATGGCAACCACATTTGGGTTGTTTTACCTCTGAGCGGCACTTTTTGCACACCATGGGCTAAATGGCCAGGTCGCAAGGACCCCGAAGGCTCAGAGAAAGTTGGGGGAGGGGACCCACTGGAACAGCTGTTGGGAGACAGATGGTAGCCTCCCGTCAAGGCCATCCAGCGTGTTCTTTAACATGCACAGGGTATGGCTTTCGCGCACACGGGGCCACGGTTTAACGTCCCATCCGACGGACGGCGGCCTTTCCAAGCCCATCGGTGTCCCCACTGACCGTGGGCAGGGCGGGGAATTTTGCGGAGATAAATCTCAACGCTGACCCAGCTGGGACTCGAACCTGGGAACTACAGATTACGAGCCTGGCGCGCTACCGACTGAGCCACCCCCGCCCCTGGCAACCACATAATATACAAATAGTGTTTACTTCATGCAGTACTCAGACAAAACCTAGAAAGAATCACTAATTACAAAAACCTGAATGAATAGGTGAAAAACTCAGAGGATTTGAAAAACAGCACTTACTCATCTAATTCTGCATAAACAAGTTAACAGCACAATCAACAATTCTTATAAAAACATTTCATTTCCTAAAAAAATATTTCGAATTCCTAAACAAAAATTTCGAGTGATGACAACTGAGTATGTCACCATGGTCATGAGCTCTCAGTCGTGTAAAGTGTAAGTGTAATGTATCATGTAAGAGTAAAGTTTCAATATGTAAATGCAAACACCTATTGCCCATCATGGGTAAGAGCTTCAACACAGCTAACAGTATTCTGGAGAAGTGTACTCTTCCAGATCTTGGTGGAAACCTAACTTTTCATCATTTTCAGCAGGCTGAACTAGACAACAGCTGTAGGAACAATCATCTTATGTTACTCTATGTAATCTAAAGAGGTGGGAATCAGCCTCTCATAGCTTCTATCTACTTTATCTATGCTGTTACAAAGTCACAGGATGTATTAGGTGCAAGCTTACACCTCATCGTGTAGCCCTGCTCATGTAGTTTGTTGCCAACTTGTGTTTTAGCAAATGTTACCTTATACAATGGAGACTTTGTTGTTGGAACTTACCTACCAGGAAGTACTTACCTGGTAGGTAAAGTGGTAATTTTCCATAGTTTTTTTTTGATAATGTAATCAATCGCACATCTGTGTATAACAGCTGCCTTCATTTCAATAAAATGGCATTAATCCTTCCACATGCTGCAATTTTTTTTTGCTGTAGTGTATGTTCTAAGTCTGTCCCCAAAATCCAGATTAAAATATGGCATCCTCTCCACACACACACACTGGACTTACATCCACAAATCCTCCATTAGAATTTTCTGATTATACCACTATAAAGACAAGAAAAAGTTTTTGCATTTAAACAATGCCTTTCACTGTGATGGTGTAACAAATTCATGTTCAGTCCAAAGTGGGATTAATGATGTTTGTCCTTTTCCACCATATTTTGATATACAATGTTTCAATGTTGTTATTATTTGGTAAGGTTATCATCTGATGAAGTTCCCCAAGTCTGGGGAAAAAATATATTTTAAAACGTTTCCTCTTACTTGATGTACTTTACCTTATGCTATTCAGTACTTTAGTTGCTACGGTACCCAGCAGAACAGTATTAAATATATATACACTTTGCCACTGATATTAGCTCAGTTGTTAAATGTTAAATATTTTTATGAATATTTAACAACTTCTGTCCTAACATCAGTGGGAAAAGTGCATATACACACACACACACACGTCACTGAATTAGAAACCTTTATTCAAAACCCGAGTTAGACCTTCTTTAGCCCGAATTACACCACGTATGTGGTGTAGCAAAGATTACACAAGGTGTCGGAGTGCCTTTACATCTACAGCATACCAGGCATTCACCAGATAGTCTTAACTGGCTCAGATTTTATAGAAGAGGGCTTTCTCCCAGATCTGTTTTTCTAACATGTCCCATACATTCTCAATGGGGTTCAGATCTGGGCTTTGTGGTGGCCAGGGAAGATGGAAGTCTCCATCATGCTCACTGAACCACTGTTGAACACATCTTGCACGATGGACAGTAGCATTGTCATCCATGAAACAGCCATCAACTGCTGGATAAAAAGTCAGCATTACAGATGGACTTGATCGGCAACAATGTTAATCCTTGGAGGGCACACGATTTTCCAGCAATATCAGGGGATCCATTCCGTAGCAACAGAACATGCCCCATACCATGACACCACCTCCAGAATCTTGAGTTGTGAATACAAGGCAATCTGGGTCCAATGCTTCATGGGACTCCTGCCAAACTCTCTGCCTACCATTAAATCAAGTAACAAGAACCAAAAACAAGGTTTACCAAGAACAAGATGTACCATGACTCGTCGGACTACGACTTTTTTCCAGTCTTCCAGTGTCCAGTCACTCTGTTCCTCGCACCATTGTAGACGAACTTTTCAGTCCTTTGCAGAAATCAGTGGTTTCCATATAGGCATGCGACTGCTAATGCTTATCCTCTTCAATTCCCTGTGTATAGTTCGCTGAGATAGGGTTGGGAATGGCCTTTGCTTGGTCAGTTGCTGCACACAGGAAGTCCTGCTTCTCTGTACAAGCCTTCTCAACTGACAGCGATCTCGTTCCCATCAGATTGTCATCATGCCACACTTACACCTCTTAGACAAGCAATGTGGGTTATTTTTCCATTGATTAAAGACCCGAGATAGCTCACCTTTTGAGAAACCAGTCAGCTCTGCTGTTTTTAAAATTTCTGCTCCAGCCAGACAGGAACTCACAATAAGCCCTTTATCGAATCCCAAAAGATCCTGTTTTTCCCACTGTGGTCAACACTACTGACGAGCAGCAGTCTTAAATAGTTGCCTAGATCACGTGGTGATGCACATGACCACATATTTTACATATACACTGCACAAGTGATGTTTACATACATATGCATAAAGGTTTCTAATTCAGTGGCTGGTATGTGTATATATGAATATTGTACCTAAGCTATTTATAAGCATTAAACATAGCTCAAAATATGTAACCTCAAAGTGCAAGAGCAAGTTGCATCCATATGCTGCAAATGACACTGAAAGAAAGCAGATGTGCTTCCTTCCCCACACATTAATAGATAGAGCTGTGATATATATTTCGTTCTTGTATCAGACCAAACTCAATGCCAATTTAAACATGCAAATCATCTTCATGATCCCTTCAACTACACATCAGCAGCTCAATATCTCCTCCAGTACCTGGACTTTTCTCCAAATACCTCTTCCAGCATGGATAGGACTCAGTTCCAAAGCACACAACTCCAACTGTCAACATTTACCAACTCATTACCACTGCTCCTTCAGGACTTCTGTGAACACTAAAGTCAAACTTGGTATGTTAACTATTGTAAGACTCAATGCAATTGCAATAATTTTATTGATGCTTGGTAGCATCAATATTTAGTTGGATACTTTGTAATTATTTTTAACAGTGGTAGAAAGCATTAACCATTTCACACGTCTGTGTAAAAAAAAAGAAGTATAAAAAAGTGTCCTCCTTTCTGACCAACACCAGCAAGCAATGTTTTACAATGCTTTACAATTGTTTGAACATACCCTCTTTCCAAATTATATAACCAAAAACAATATATCATTTCACCATCTAAAGTAGGCCCATCCAACCCATGGCTCCTTACAAAAGAACTTGGGCTCATAAAACAAATAATACTGGTTTATAAGGTTTTTATAACATGACAATTGAAGCCGTCTTTAACTATTTTTTAGGTGCTGATTTCAGATCTGGCCTTAAAAAATGGCTAGCACATCACGTTTTTTATGTTATTGGTCATTTTGACTCCTATTAAGATCTTCCTATACCAACACCTCCAGGCAACTGGGAAGATATTAGATATTTCACTTTTTGTGGTTGGCAACACTGATTGCCAAGTGGGAGAAAACATGTAACAGTAACCTAACCTCAGACAGCCATTCTTGTTGTTTTCATTGTAGGAGGAACATATACTCTTAAGTTGAAGAGTGAATTTTGGCATTTAAATGACAGAAAGGCAATGTTGCAGATGTATTAATGTACCAGATAAGCTTTGTTATGTGTGTGGAAATTACATTTTAAAATCCCAGGGTCATTCTTTGACAAAGATTGTGAAGAAAGCCTATAATTTGTATTTTGGATGTCATGTTGGAGATCAGGACAAAACATGGGCTCCACATGTGTGCTGCATTTTCTGCTTTGTTGGCCTGAGTAAATGGTTGAAAAGATAAAATCCATGCCCTTTGCAGTTCCAATAGTTTGGCATGAACCAACTAATCAATAATTGCTATTTTTGTTTAACTAAAGTGTCAGGCATTTCAAAAAAAAAGAGCAAAATACAATATCTAAATGTGCCTTCAGCAATACGGCCAGTTCCTCATGTAGAAGATCTTCCTATACCAACACCTCCAATCAATTGGAAGGAGATGGATTCAATTCATCACAGGAAGACTTTGAGTCACATACAGATCCTGATCCTACAAACAGCCCTAAAAACTTAGACGATTCTCGTCTAATTCAGCAAAATGAACTAAATGATCTTATTCAAGACCTAAGACTTTATAAACAACAAGCTGAGGTTTTAGATTCAAGATTTCAAGAGTGGAATCTTCTGACCAAGGGTACCAGAGTTTCTCTGTACAGAAAGAGAAATTTGGCTTTATCTGTTTATTACGAGATGCAAGATGGTTTATGTTTCTGCACAGATATTTCAGGGCTGATAGAAGAAATTGGAACAACTCACGACCCTAAAGAATGGAGTCTATTTATAGATTCGTCAAAATTCAGCTTAAAAGCTGTCCTTTTGCATAAAGGAAACCAAAAACCTTCCATTCCAGTGACACAGGCTGTTTGAATGAAGGAAACTTATGAAAGCATGAAAAAAATACTCACTGCTATAAAATATGAGCAGTCTACAGTGACCTAAAAGTCATATCTCTCTTGCTCAGGCTTCAAGGAGGCTTCACAAAATTTTGCTGTTTTTTGTGTTTATGGGCCAGAACACTACTAAACAAAAGACTGGCCCAAAAGAAATATTTTTATTCCTGGAAAGAGTAATGTGAGGTATAAGCCTCTAGTTGACCCCTCTGATGTTCTGCTTCCACCACTACACATCAAACTGGGGCTTACGAAAAACTTTCTAAAGGCTATGGGTAAAACTGATAAAGAGATTTTGCACTTGAAAATTTTCCAAAACTAAGTGATGCCAAACTCAAAGAAAGGATCTTTGTTGGTCCTCAGATCAGGAAGCTACTGAATGATACTGTCTTTGAAGAAAAACTGAATATGAAGCGGTGCACTGCATGGAAATCCTTCACGTCTGTGGTCCAGGGTTTTCTGGGGAATCACAAAGAGGAAAACTACCATCAGCTCATTCAAGATCTTCTCAAAACCTATAAAAATCTTGGCTGTCAAATGTCTTTGAAGATACATTTCTTGCACTTGCATCTCAACTTCTTTCCCAAGAAGTTAGGAGCCGTCAGTGATGAGCAAGGAGAAAGATTTCACCAGGATATCCGAACCATGAAGGAGAGATACCAAGGTAGGTGGGACCAGCAATAATGGGTGACTACTGCTGGTTCTTGCAGAAGGAAGATACCTCAGCACATAAAAGACAAAAATGAACTTCTTGTAAGAATAAAAGATCCTTACCCATATTTTCTTATTTTGCATTTCAATATTATTTCATTTGTTACTTTATATTCAGTGGTCTATAACTATAATGTTTCTAATTTTTTTTCACTGTAATCATGTAATTAATGAGTTTTAAGTTGCAATTTAATAAAATAGTCACATTTATTTTCATTTCCAAGATATGTGTATTCACTGAAATTTAAAATATATCAATACATAATTTAAAAACAGCTGTATGTGCTGCAGATTTTTCACAGCCATATTTGAATTCAGCACCCCAAAATTAGTTAAAAATATTCTATTTGACCAATGTTAAAAAAAAGTTTCAATTTGTTGTCTACTGTATGTAATCAATATACTGAATTTGATTCATTTCTTCCAATTTTCTGATCTAGCATTTTTAGGTGCATAACTAAATGATTTTGCCAATTCATAATACTAAAAACGTATATTTTTTTTTACTCAAGATATTTCCTTGATTCCTTAAAAACATAGTTTTTTCAATTCATTATTCATTAGAAATGAATGTTTTAATTTTTAAGTGAAGAATTTTTTCTGTGGATCTTAAAGAATATAATTTTTTCTAGTGCCTCATCATTAACATTTCAGTTGGAAGTGGCCTGATTTAAAACTTTGGAAAACTTACCACATTCAACAGTTAAGTAAGGATGAATTTCATCACTTGATTCAGCTAATTCCCCAAGCAGCTTTGGACTGTAAATTAAAATTCATTAAAAATTAATTATGGAATATTAGATATTAATTATGGATACTAAAAAACACAACTTTATCAAAAAAGTGTTTACAAATGTTAAGCAAAAATGTAAGCACTTTAAATACACTGCTCTTCAAAAGATTTAAGGTTGTATAAAATTTTCATTCAATGTTAATGCAAAAAAATTTTAGTCTAGAAATAGCAGCTTATCATATGAAACATAAAAATGTCATATGAAACAAAAAAAATTATTGAAATCTCAGTTTAATGAAGTTGTGTGAATGACCAAAATATATTTGTTACAATGAAATTTTATTATGGTGAAACAAAAATTGATAAACCCTCACCCTGCATCACTCTCATTGAAAACAAAAATGTCGAAAAGATAGTTACATATTACAAAATAATTATAATGAAAGAAATTACTATGAATTAAGATTCAGATGCTAAAAACCAAACCCAGTAAGTATCAAAATATGTATGTCAGTCTACTGTTTAAGCATTTTCATTTTTCAAATTTTGTTATAAGTAACATATAAATAGCAAATGTGCAGGGAACGGGGAAAAAAAACATTTTACTGAATATTTCATTACTCTAGCATTTGTTAAACCAACATTTTATAGTATTAATATAACTTACTATTTCATATGCCATCAAAATTGTTTTATTCAAATTTTACCTCATTTACCAAATTTTATCAAAATATTATTCATACTTAATTTAAAAACTATTTCTTCAACAAATTTTCTTTGATAAAATATCATTATTTACTGTATTCCAGCAATCATTTTATGAGTCTCCATTCCAAAAAAATGCAAATCATTTTCAGTGATAAAAATAGCAGAGATTTTAGAGTTCTTATGGAAAATACTGAATTAATGCTTTAATCTTCTTTATTTAAAACATAGCTCATCAGATCATATACTTGTATTAAGATATTTTTTACATCTGAAATAACACAATGAAATTTTAGTTTTTACTTATTTTTATACAAAAAATACTACAAAGAATAAGTCAAAAAAGTCAGTGTTAATTGCTTTGAAGTATTAATTACACTTTCAAGCTAATAACCATTTTACTAAATTATGTTCAATCAACATATTGTTGTCTTCATCTCCATTGTGCTGAATATTTTTATTGGCTTTATTATTGTCCCCTTACACTGGGTAGTTTAGCTATTTAAATCCGGAGATTGTATCTGTTTATTTCACAATCAGGTAAATATATCTCCTGAGATAGCCACCTGCTTTAGATGACTGATATGAACCTGTCAATGCAAATGAACAAAATGATCTCCTCTTCAGGTGTAGATACACTATATTACCATGTGTTTGGTTAAGTTGTTTTACCTCTTTAGTGGCACTTCTTTGCACCCAGTCAACTAATTCGCCAGGTCACAAGGCCCTCAGAGAAGGTTCAGGGAATGGGACCCACTGAATAGCTGTTAAGAGACAGATGGAAGCCTTCTATTAAGGCCATGCAGCAGGTTCTTTAATGTGCATAAGGTATGGCTCTCTTACACACAGAACTATGGCTTTGCATCCCATCTTGACAGATGCCACCATTCCAAGCCCATCAGTGTCCCCTTTCTAACCAAGAACAGGGTGAGGGTTTTGCAGAGATAAATATCAATACTGACAAAGGCAAGACTCAAAACCTGGTATGCTATCGAATGAGCCTTCCTCACCAAGTGTTCACACACTATCACATTATATGAACTGAAAGCCATATTCAAAGCTCCTTAACTTTAAAAAAAATTTTTATGGAAAAATATCACTGGAGTAAATGGTAATATCACTCAAATCTCCATAATTCACAATTTTCAAAAACATCCAATAAATTTCTTTTAACCTGTTATGAGGAGTGTTTAAAAAGTTCTTGACATCATCTGCAGAACAAAAACTATTGCACTTACCTCAACAAAACTTTTACTGTCCTTCAAAGTTGCAATGTATACGGAAATTCTGGAACGATTGGGAGTACTCCTTGTTAGAGAATATTCCACAACTCTGAATGAACACATTTTGCAAGGTCTTGCATCCTTGAAAAAGGCTTCCCAGCAAATTCCTTTTTAAATTTTCAGAAACAACCAAAAATCAAGATCAGGTGAATATGCAGGATGGGATAGCTGTTTGATTTTTTTTTTTTTTCTGCTCCATATAGGCTGTAACTTGCTCTGTTTTGTAAGCATTGGCATTGTCATGAAGGAGAACCTTTGGCACATCTCTTGTTGGATGCTGCTCCCTTATCTCCTTAACCATTTTGGCAAAAGAATGTTGGTTTAATATTGGTCATTTATAGTCATTTTTTCGGTAAAGTGTCTATGGCTACCACTCCTTGGGAATTAAAAAAAATTGTGATCATCATCTTCCTTGAGTGAAAATCTTAGTTGGAGGATTTGGGGATGAGATTCATCTTCCACAACCCAAACAGAGTTGTTGACCTTTCTGGGAGTTGTATAGTAATAAAACCATGTCTTATCACCTATGACAATGTCTGTTAATCGTTTGGGGGCTTGGGTTATTTTACCTGTCAGGGGGAAGGGACCCACTGGACAGCTGTTAGGAGACAGATGGTACCCTACTATCAAGGCCACACATTGTGTTCTTTAACATGCACAGGGTATGGCTCTCCCCCACACAGGCCACGACATAATATCCCAACCAACAGATGGCAGCCTTTCCAATCCAAGCCCATCACTGTCCCCTACTGACCCTTCGGTCAGTAGGGGACACCGATTTGGCCCAGCTGGGACTTGAACCTGTGAACTGCAGATTATGAACCTGGTGCATTATCAACAAGCCCCCCCCCTCCCCCCATTTGAACCACTAGGTTTAAACATCATTCATTGCCAGCATCGCCTTGCACGAGTCCACTCTAGCCCTTTTTGCTGTTCTGTCAGTTTGTGTGGTACCCATTTAGCATAGAGCTTTTGAAATTTTAAATGTTGAGGAATAATTGTTTCCATATTGCCAATCGATACAATGACATCTAAACTTATTACCTGAAAGATTATGTGTGGTTTTCCTTAATGCATTCACAAACAGCGGCAATGGTTCTCTTATTCACGTCTCCTTCAGTCTTCCGCAACCAGGGAGGTCTTTGAAGCTCTGCCATCCTTCTCTGAATTTGCACTTCATCCCATAACAGTGTCATATGAACAGGCATGATCCCCATATACTGTGATAAATAAGCATGATTTTTTTTCGTTCATCCCCAAGCTGCATCCTCCTCAAAATGTAAAATCTTTCCCTGTTTTTAGCAACAACACACAGATTTCATAGCAACAACACACAGATTTTGCAGACCGAATTTTACATTCCACCAGCAAAGAGAGAAATGATGATATGGCCTTTATTTTTACCACATAATGACATGTTCAGAAAGCTTTCAAACAAGTCCTAGCTCTTTAACTTGGTAAGAATGAGTGCAAATCTACAGACAAGGTGTCAATGTCTTTTTTGAATGCTCTCTGTAACAGTCATGCTGAACATTTTGTTTTAAAGGAAACTGAATCATTAAAAAAAGTTTTAAAATTAACTTTTAGTGGACAATTTGTTGTAAGAAATATTATTTGTGTTAACTTTTGTCACATATTCTTATGTCTAGAAGTGTTTGCTATTAGATGTTTCAGCTTCAATAACTCTTTAAATATATTAATATTCTCAAAAACTGAGATTTAGAGTGATTTGAGTGAGATCTTCAATTTACCTCCTGTGGCATTTTTGAATAGATCATATTTTCAAAGTTACAGAGCTTTGAGTGTGGATTTCCATTCACATAATAAAGAAGTATTTAAAAAATTTTGTTAATTTAGTGTATGTGCATAGTCATCATATGGGATGAGGTGGAGAAGTGACAGCAACAGATAACATACTTTTGGGGCAACAAAATCATAAGATTTCAATGTTTTATTTAGTTCTCAAGTACTTTTTTATACAATTGTAAAACATATAGTTATTAAACTTTTAGATGTGGAAGTAGAAATTATTATTTTAAAAAAATTACCCCTCAAGCAGCTGCTTGCCACAGAGGTGTGACAGGAGCTTGTCAGTTTAATATGTCATAGAGAAGATCCGTGAGTAAGAGGAGGCCTCAGCAGAAAGGCAACACAAACAACCATATCTTATGCAGAGCTCGCACCCAAATTCCTTCGATCAATAGCCAAACATGCTTACCACTTGGTCACGCACACCTCAAAAATTACTATATTCTTAAAGTTTATCGATTCTTATTTATATAATCATTATTAATTGCCCCTCCTGCAGGAAGATGCTTGAATCAGAGGACTTTTAAAGAATGTTTCAATATAATATGCCATAGAAGTCTGTGAGGAAGGAAAGATCTCATCCAAAAGACAATACAAGAGCATCCTTGCATTTTCTGAGGCTCAAATCTAGATCCCTTTGATACACAGACAAGCACACTAACTATAAACAAAATGAAGACTTTGCATTTTGATTATCAAACATACAGGGATCATGTACTAAATCTATACATACAGGGATCATGTACTAAATCTATTAGTCTCTCTTTTCTTACCTTTATGCTGCTTACTAATAAGAAGGGGGTTAGGGGCCAAATAAATTATGACTATGCCTTTTTTTATTTTACAAAAATTACTAAAAACTAAAGAGCTTCAAATATATGAAAAACACCATTTTTATTAAAACGAAAGTTCAAACTTTCACTCAAGAATTCCCTCCCTCCATAGTTTGCACTACATAACATCACCTCAGACATCGACATGTCACACTACAACCCTGTGTATGTGCAAATACAGTATGCAGTATAATTCTGTTGAGCAATACAAACAAAACTTCAGATAACTATTTTTCTAGAGGCTCTTACATAGAGTTTTGAAACATTCATATTCTCATTACCCCATTATCTGTCATTTTAATTCTTGCATACATTTACTTGCATAACTAGGCACATTACAGCTTACTGTCACTTACATAACTAAATTATCATTAACTTCATAAATAAATAACATTTGCTACTTTCTATAGTTTTTCTTTATCATCATTCAATTTGGTTCTCTCTGATACCATGTCATTAAACTATATATAATTATTAGACATCTAGATATTAATTTTATCACAATATTTACTATTCAACACATTTTTGTTCCTGCAGAAATGCATAAAAAAAAACAAATTACCTGATGGTCAGCAAATCACAACCTGCTAATGCCTTTATTTCTCCAACATTACGGAATGATGCACCCATGACTACGGTTTTATAACCAAATTTCTTATAGTAGTTAAAAATCTTTGTCACACTTTGCACTCCAGGATCCTCAGTAGGCTCATAGGATTTCTTGTCAGTGTTAGCAACATACCAGTCAAGGATACGCCCAACAAATGGAGAAATCAAAGTAACACCTGCTTCAGCACAGGCTACAGCCTTAAAAGAAAACAATTATTTTTGAATCAAATTCTAGAAATTTCTTATTTAAAGCATTTTGATTATCTGAAATATTAATTTGAAACTTTTTCCAGACATTAATACAGACATTATGACCTGAAAGGGATTTAAAACAGAATTGTGTTGAAATTATAATATGGCCTTGTGTTCGGCTGTTTAGTTTTTGCACACAATGGGCTAAATGGCCTGGTCACAAGGACTCAGAGAAGAAGATTGGGTAAGGGGACCCACTGGATGGCAGTTGAGAGACAGATGGGAGCCTCCCATCAAGGCCATCCAACATGTTCTTTAATGTTCACATGGTTATGCTAACATTCACATGGTAAGTCTCACCCACAATGGATAGCAGCCTTTCTTAGCCTATTGGTGTCCCCTATTGATGAAAGTAGGGCAGGGAGTTTTGCAGAGATAATCTTAATGCTGGCTCAGGTGGGACTTGAACCTGGTAACTGCAAATTACAAGCCTGGTACACTATGAACTGAGCCACCCTACCCCATGCAATGGAACAATCATCAAGAATCACAAATGTTACCTTCCTAGCAAATGAAAAAGAAAATGTTCACAACTTTCAATTTACATTAACATTTCAAAATAGCATTAAAAGGAGTATTAAATTCTATGCACATATTCATATCAGTATTTCTCTGCTCTTGTGAAAGTGACTGATTTCGCAAGTTAGTTCTGGTCAAAATAGTTGAACATCAAGACAAAGTGAAATCATTAGCTATTCTTTCAAATGAACTAAAAAAATTACCAACATCAAAATGAGTTTTATTTTTAATTCTGGCGGTGATACATAACTATATAAACAAACTATTAGCCTAGTTAACCACTTCTGTAATTTCAATATTTGTTATTAACCACATGAAGCAATTTCTTATGCTACAGTTTAAATGGGACTTGTTGAACTCTACGAAATGAAAATATTCCCTATTCATTCCTAATAAAATTATTACAGTTAATTTTTGCAAGCTTCATCTGTAAAAAAGCTAGAATAACAAATCAATGCTGGCAAATATGGAATATTCATTTTCAAAGAGAAATAAGAATTTCATTTTCCATGTTTAGCACCTTCTAACACTGAAAATTCAAACTGATGACTGAAATAAATGCAAATTGCAATATTTTATTAGTATCTATGCAAGAAAAACATTTACCTCTTACTACAAAAAAAAAATTTTTCACACATTCCTCCAGGTAAATCATTGCTGCCAATATAAACCTCTTGACCATCACATCCAATATGAAATTTGTCACATAGATCTTTTGCAATATTTTGTTTAAAGTTTTGGCATTTTACAAAATTTTCCACTGTTAGAGGACACTACTGAAGTTTCATTTTCTACCTTTAACACTTTAACAATGAAAATTCTAACTAATGGATGATTGGTAAAGTGCAAATAATAATAATATTTTACTAGTACCTATATATAAAAAAAATAAATTTTTTATTACTTAGAAGAAAAAAGTTGCATTTTCCTACCCACCCCAGATGGGGTAGAGATACAAATCATTGCTGACATACTGATACATAAATCTCTTACCATCACACTGTACCACCCAAAATTTGAAAGTTCTTGCATAAATAGACCATTTGCAATATTCGTTTAAAGTTTTGGAATTTTTCAACTTTTTCAACATTAGAGGGCACTACTGAAGCAATTGGAAGATTCAGAAAATGAGAATCATATTCCATCAATACCCATCAGAACCAAAAAGTAACTTTAATTTATGTCTAAAAACAAAAATAGTTGAATGTCAAACATTACACATGTTGAATAGAATTATTAATATTGTCATCATTTCCACATACCTTTAAAATCATTGTTTTCAAGTGGGTGAACCACGCCCACCCTTGCCAATACTCATGAAGACATATCAGATTGCATTTGACACCATACTTCACCACATATCATACATAAAAGATGAGTAATAAAGACACTTTCATCAAATTTTTATGGCTACTTGTTTTTCATTCTACATATTGAAGCAGATTATGAATGTACAACAATTAAATCGTTATTGCTTATGTGAAACACAGGAGATATCGCACATATTCTAAATGTATTGGAACACAATTGATTTCACAGCAGGAAAGTACAATAGAAAGTTGGTAATAGTGTGTAAAGCAGGAAAATACAATAGAAAGGTGGTAATAGTGAGTGCAAAGAGACAAAAAAAATTTATGGTGGTAAAATAGTTTCAATCGGTAGAAAAGTAACTGTGCATCAGTGTAGAGAGCTTCTTTCTTTCATAACTGATGTATAACTACTGGTAAGGTGATTAGTAAACATTCTACCTTTGATTTGTGAATCAGTTTTCAAATGTTCTTATTGTTTTATCAGTTAGTTTAGCATTAATGATTGTCAAGATTAATTTGGTATAGATGACTATCATATTGGTGTTTCAATTGATTGGAACTTAAATTTCTATATAATCCATGCATACTTATTGCCTTCAGCCGTTCCGTGGTTGAGTAGTTAGCATGCTTGACTACTGATCTAAGGGACCTGGGTTCGAACCCTGGTAAGGCATGGATGTTTGTGTTGTTTTTCTGCTGAGGTTCTGCCATCCTCACAGACCTTCTACTACGGCATATAAACCACTGACAGGCTCCTGTCAGACCTCTGTGGCAAGCAGCTGCTTAAGGGGGTATTTATTTATTATTTATATTTATTGCCTTAGTTATTAACCCTTTCCATGTCAGAGCCCAAATAATCGTTTCCATATTTCGAATTCTAGTAATCAGAGATGCAAGCTTTGTTCCCATAGTACAAGGTTGTAATGAAACATTTTTTAAATAAAAATCTGGTTATTTTTAAACTATTGCTAATCAAATATCAAAAATAACATTTAAATCTATGATATAAACTTTTTACCTGTTAATTCCACTTGAAAAAATTATGACAAAGTTTAAAAATAAATCTATTTGAGTGTGCAGTGAACATATGTGCATATTCAGTCACCGTAAATAGCATCAAGTATCACCGATTTAGTTTGTGTTTTTATTCTGTTAGATACTTATATTATTGATTGGTTGTGATTCCCCAACTTTAGCCTATTTATAGCTCTACTAGAGTTGTAATGCTTTCTAATCTTTTAATGTAAAGATATTGATTTTATTACTATCGGAAATTGCATCATCTGGGAACTATGCACATCAGTTTCAATCAATATTTTAGCAGACTTTTGATTTTAAAGATTTTTTCTTTACTTTAATGCTATTAAAATTATTTTTTGCTCCTCAAATGGATACTGCAATAATAAACAATAAGTAATTAGAAACGATCAAAAACAAAACTGCAAGCGATGTATAATGGTGGCAAACAGAACAACACTAACATTACTCAAAGTGCAATTTTTAAAAGGTAGGACCTTTATCAATATTGTTAATTATATTTCAACAAATAAACTAATTAAGGTCAAGAAATTGGGATTTTTAACCAAAATTTGTTGCTGGAATTTTAGAATTAAACTTTTCCATAACAATTATGCAGCTTCATAATAAAGAGACTCATTCTCAAATTCAGTGCTTCAGTTGAACTTGAAATGCTTTGAAACATTTTACTGATTTGTTTTTTCATAATTCTTTATCACTTTTCTGATATATTTTTTAAATTTCTTTTAAATTATCTTCTTTTTAAAGCACAATTATTTTTTATGACACTGTTTTCCTTAGGCTTAGAGTTTGCCAATCATCAAAAGTAAGAAAGTAAGAATATGCATAAATGACTAAACAATTTAGAAAAAAACTAAATAAATGAAATATTTATGCATTAATAGGAATATTATGAAGTATTTATAATAAAATAATAAAATATAGAAAAAACAAAAAAAATATTTTTTTTAAATTTTACTAAAAATAAGATGAAAAAAAAACACAGTAAAATTGTTCAATGTTTAAAAAAAAATGCTTAAAAATTTTAGCTTACAAATTTTCTTCAATTTTTTGCCATTTTAATTAAGCACAATTAATTGCTCTTTCTCTTGGAGAGCATCTCATATTTCCATTCATTAGTTACTTCAGGATGAGGTTCTAAAGCTGTTTATTTTATTTTCTGAAAACAGTAAAATAAATCTGGTCAACAGTGAGTTCAGTTTCTGAAACCAAACACTGTAAGAGTTAAATCAGTTTATTTACAGTCTGTTTATTTATTACAAATTGCCACTCAGTTGTCAAATATTGAAATACAACTAAAAATATGTAACAATATACATATTAGTTTATATTACAGTAGATTCAATTTATTATGGAATTTTCAAATATTGTCTTTTTCAATAACAGAGCCAAATAAAAGTACATGGGTAAAAATGCACAGAGCTAATTTTTTTTTATCAAAAGGCATTATTGGATAGATCTATTTTTAGAATGAATATTCAAAAAATGTGACACTAAGTATCAAGATCTAATCCAAGAGCCCACAAACTCTTCGGAATAATTTTAATTCATTTCCTCTAACATATTGCTCAATGAAAATCTTATTTAAAATCCTACAATCTAAAAGGTCCTTAAAAAATTGCTAATTATCATTTTGATATTTTAAAATATTGCACGTCTGTCGCAAAAATTATAAATGAGAAGTACATGTGATCCCCCCCCCCCATCAGACCAATATCAAACAAAGTATGTCTGTTATAAGAATAAATAATCCCTCAAGCAGCTGCTTGCCACAGAGGTCTCACAGGAGTCTGTCAGTTTATATACCATAGTAGGTCTGTAAGGATGATGAGATATCAACAGAAAGACAACACAAAACATCCATGCCTTATCCAGGGCCCAAACTCAGGTTCCTCTGATCAGTAGCCAATCATGCTAACCACTCAGCCATGGGAGATAGTATTATTTTACAGTAGACAGATTAGTACTGAATTTTTTCTTTTTCCTTATTCTAATATAACATTTTGTCCTACAGACAATGAAATACACAGAAAAGTAACTTACTTGGGCAAAATTAAACAACAAAGTCATATTGCAGTGAATCTGGTATTTTTCTTCAAGTACTCTGAAAAAAAATTATTAACACTGAGAAAAAGAACATAATTAAAAAATAGTTATACACATATATGAAGCATATTGTAATGTGAATATGAAAAACATTTATCCTGTAACTTTCTTATCACAAACTTTCTTTTGTAGGAGGGGACAGTGATGGGCTTGAAGAGGTTGCAGTCTGTTGGATGGGATGTTAAACTGTGGCACCATGTGCAGGAAAACCATACCCTGTGAACATTAAATAACACACTAGATGGCCTTGATGGGAGACTACCATCTGTCTCCTAAACGCTGTCCAGTAGGTCCTCTTTCCCCAACCTACTCTGAGACCTTAGAGTCCTTATGATCTAGCCATTCAGCATAAAAAAGTGCTACTTAGAGGTAAAACTAAGTTGTTTTATTTTTTACAAAACTTTTACAGAAAACTTTCTTACAAAACTTTTCCATGCTTTTAGCTATAAATATTCATAAACCTAATACCTACACCCTAATCTTCTTTCTCAGCTGCAGTCAGTCCACGAGGGCATTGAAGGCATGTTTGTATGCCTTCAATGCTTACATGGAATCTGTCTCTCTGTCTGTCTGTCTGTCTGTCTGTCTGTCTGTCTATCTGTCTGTCTGTCTGAGACACAAACTACAACCTAAATTCTCAATAGTCTAATATGTATCTCAAATGGTACAATCATCACAACAAAATCATGATGAAAAGTGTAAGATTTAAATACACGAATACTTTTATGACTATTTGTGAGAAACATTTGCAAGAAATGCTTTAAAAAGATTAACATAAGTGTTTGTCAGCAACTGAAATAAACTTTGTGTAGAATTCCTAGCATAAGTAAATACAAGACGTAAGATTTTGAGATTTCTATACTTTGAGAGTTTTCTATACTTTTTCATACTGTTTGAAAAAAAAAACTATTTTGCAGTCAGAAAAAAAAACATTTAAAAAAACCTCTGACAACCATTCACACTGCCCAAAAATGTTATTTTTTCATTGTACTCTAAAATAAGAAGTGAAAAGGCACAATAGCCACAATATTTCTGCTTGACATGTTGATACTGATAATTGTTCCTCTGCAAAAAATCAATCTTTTAATATACTTTCAAACATTTCTTTTATCATATTGCTCTACTGTTGTTTTAAACAATAAATGACAATCACAGAGTTACCTGTCGACTTTTTAACATCTATAAATCAATAAATGTTTTGTGGAAAACATTTTGCCGACATACGGGACTTGAATATCCAACCAGAATGTTCAATTTAGTGTTCCAAACGTGTTCTGAGCTACATCTGCTGCATCTGGTCACTGTAGACCAATTCCAATGAGGTCCTGTTGACATGTCTGCCCACATCATCATAAATCTTCCCCTCTTTCTGAGGCCTTTAGGCACACTGTTCATAAATCTATTTGATAATCTATAATTATGCATATGGGCAACATGGCCAAACCAAATCTCTCTCTGCATAATATGCTGCTCAAAGGAGGTGCTGACTCCTTTACCGAACCTCATCATTACTCACTAAGATGAACCACCTAATGCCCAAGATACTGTGCAATCATCTAGAATCAAAGGCATCAAGTTTCCTGCTATCTCTACAAGAGAAGCTGTTCAATTATCTTTTCAAATGCTTCAGGATTTAAAATAACATTTCTTTTGGCACTTCTAATGACTAGGAAAATTGAGTTTAGTTAGGAATCACAATTTGGAAAAAGTGAACTCATTGATAAGAACTTATCATTTTAGTTTTGTGAAGGGTCAAAGCTTTACTTCAACTGCTAACATAATTTATAGGCTTCTGAGGTAAAAGTTATTAAAGAATTATTTAAGATGTTTAAGGCTTTTTATGACATACAATGAAATCTCTATTATAAAAACCAATGAGCCAAGAAAAAAATTTTCATGCAGATTTTTATGAGAAAAAACATTTATATTTATTTCATTTCTGGTCTTACATTCTTTCTTACCTGTCATTCTCTTTAAGCTATTCTTCTTAAACTTTAGATTTCTCTTGAAGAATATTTTCTATCTCAATTAAATTTCCTCCATTTCTTTTTTTTCACTTTATTTCAATAACTGTCACCCTATCTTCAAGTTTAAACATTTTTGATTTTGCACAAAATTTCAGACTCCTATTAATTTCTAAGAATCACCTAGTAGCAAAGTTTCAACTAGAAAGTGTGTTTTACAACACTTTCTTGACATCCTTCCAATGAGATCTCTCCTTCATGGGAAGTGTCAGGAATGGTTTCCATCTGTAATATCTCACCTCCCCCTTTCACAACTTCCAATTAGCACCATGTGTTAAGTTGGCCAGTGTGGAAATTCTAAACTCGATGAACTCTGAATGGGGAAAAGTCATTGTGTGTTTGATACAGGGAGTTAGTTTCATACCCCTATGGATCACAGAATCAATTCATCCCCCTATTAGACCACACCTAATGAAAAAAAATTAAATTTCCCCCACACAGATTTGCTAAACATATCTGTCTGGAACCACTTTATCTTTTTCTAGACTAAATTTAGTTTATATGATCTATCCCTACTGAGTTCGGCAATAAGTATTATAATAAAATTCATGTTTTCTATACTAATTCCTTTCTGTTTCCAGTTAAAAAGATTCTATTGGTTAATGGTTTTAATTGTAATGTAGGCCTTAACTGGTACAGTGGTTAGAGAGATAGCTACTGTATAGCAGGTAAACTTTATGCACTGAAAAACTCTGAGGCAGTGGTCAGTAGTCTTATCTTATTAGGACACATACTTGTATGAGAAAGCCTGTACAAACCAGTAGCATTTTCTATGGCCATTCTCATCTAAGAAGGGTTCTACAAATGTTCTAAATGCTATATTTTACAAATCAAAAAAAAAAAATGTTGATCTAAGAAAATTTTAGTTTGAAAAGTTTTCATCTTACAGAAGTTTTATTGCATTTGTAAAATCAGGTTTCATTGCCTTCCGCTTGCTGTAACACTTAAAAAAAAAGTGAACTTACTTGGCAGCTTGAATACCTTCCCAAGTAGATGCAAGTTTAATGAGGATACGATCCTTGTTTATTCCTTCATCTTCATACATTTTAATCAATTGCCGTGCTTTAGAAATTGACCCTTCCATATCAAAGGACAGCCTAGAAAAATTAAGATATTACTTTTCAAGAAGCACATATATTGTTTAACATACATTGTCAACCATATCATACCATCTTGGGCTCCAAGATGGTATGGGAAGAAACTAGTTGCAACAAGGGAAACATTTTAACTTTGTAAATATTTCACTTATAAAATTTTATTTAAGTTTAGATGTTTAAAAGTTGTTAAAATCAAAGAGGAAACTTGAGTATTGCACCTGAAGAGCAATTCATATTGTTCTTAGTATTAAAAGCAGCAATTGCCCATGCAACTTCCAAAATTCTACCAAGTAGTGTGTGTGTGTGAAACAAAAGTGTTCATGATACAATCTGCCTTCACAAGCAAGCTTTGAATAAAGACTGGTATACAAAGCAGCAATAACATCGGACTGTTCCCAACCTGTAAAAACAGTTTCAATACCAGTGCAGGAGAAAACATCATTACCCAGAGCCAAGAATGCAATATCTGAGCCAGCTATCACCATCACAGTGAATGGTAATATAAATCAAATTTAGAAATTTAAGTATGGGAAGTAGCAAAAATGCTAATTTAGGCCTTACTCACAAAAAACATTGTATTGTAAATACAGAAAAAATCATGGAAAATAAAGCACATTCATATCAATGATCAACATTTATGATTCATATCAATGATCCTTCATATCACACACATATCATTCATATTGCACATTCATATCAATGATCAAAGTTTGTGACTGTACCAGTTTTTGACATAGACAAATACTCTACACTATTTGTTGTTCATTGGATAACTATAGAGATACATAATATTCACCCATTTAACAGTTTAAAATAACTTACTGTGACCTAAAAGCCAAACTTGGAAAAAAAATTAAATAAGCACAGTGAAATGACCATCAAGCCTCTCAACAGCAGAACTTATTTTCCCCATGAGCCTTTGCATGTCTTTTCTTTTGAAGTCAAATCCATCATAATTCCATAGTATTCTTTTCAATGTGCTTCAGCATACTGATCACATTTCTCCGTGGACAACTGAAACTGAGAGTCAGTAGATAAATCTAATATACATGATTCTTATGATCATTTTCAAGCCCACAGACATTTAAAGCTTCATAAAAAGTTACATTGCCATATGGTTAATAAGTAACATTTTTTTTACATAAATCTGAATGAAATTATTTTATTTTGTGTAATCAAGGCTTGAATAATCTAATTTTTACACAATAGTCATTATTGAAATTAACCTCCAGAAAGTTAGCTGATGCTTAGACTAGCTTGCTTCTTTCAGAGTTATCTTTCCTCTAAGGGTTAATTATGCACAAATCAAACACAATATCATTATCATACTTAATTCCACCTGAAATTCACTATACTAATATTTTAAATTTCGGAATATATAGCTATGCTGCAGACTGCAAAATTACTGAAAATAAAAAAATATATTAATTTTACCTAGCATCAACTTCAGTTGAAACTCTCCCAGGAATGATCTTCAAAATCTCACTGCCAAATAACACAAATAATTTGTCCATTGCAGTTGCCAACTGATCATCAGGAGTCCTAAATTAAATCAGTGAAAAAACATAAATTTTAGGCTTTATATCAATTAGAAAATCTGGAACACTATTTTTTTATATATAAGCGAGCAGAATAAAATCAACTTTTCACAGTGGCAAAACGTTTTATACCAGTTACCTATATTTAGTAAATACATGAGAAATATGAATTGTTATTCACATCATTATCACTATAAATTATAATTTTGTTTAGTTGCATGCTAGAAATGAATTATAACTTTTAACATGAAGTAAAACATTTCTACACTCACACAATCAAATTATATCATCTCATGTTCCTTGGAGACACATTCCTCAGTCTCAAGAAACATCCTAATTAAAAAGTGTAAGATGACTAAGATATTAGTGAATGGTTTGAAAGGTTTGAACTGATACTCAAAGTTTCTGTTTCTAGTTTAAAAAATGCTAGTTTTAGATGCATTCAGAAAATACTTAACTAAATCCCTCTGAAAAAGGAGGTACATGTGATGACCTTTTATTTCAGATATTAAAAAACTAGCTGGTATAACAGAACAAATGCAAATACCAAATTTTACCAAAATCATCTTGAGAGAATACTGTACACAGACTGACTGCTGTAAGGTCAATACTAATGTACAATTTGACAAATCAAGAACTATTCACCCTTCAATTGCTAAGTGGATATTAGCTGCATAAAGAAGCATAAACTCAAAAACAAAAGATGAAAATTGGTAGATATTAATTAAAAAGTAATCTTAAAAAAAGAGTGTGGACCAACCCATTACCACTTGTGATCCTACCTATGCATTTGGCTATGTTTTATTATTGTAACACAGAAGCATGATTTTTCAGTTATTTTGCAGTTTGGGTTACAGTGGAAACTATAGGTTCCAGTTTAGGCTAAGTCCTTTCCCAGTTAATGGGCTTTGCTGTAATACTCCTCTACACTGTAGCCAATTCGCCATCCGTGCAATAAAAAAACCACCGTAGGGAAATAAAGTATATAATTCTAGGATTTCTTTATATAATGCCATAGACTGTATCTTAGAAATGAAACCTCTGTAGGAATATAAAAAAAATGCTTTAGATGCTACCTTCTAATGGTAGTCATTTTGCATATTTTTGTGACCGTCATTTTATACATTTTCAAGGCCCTTGTTGATTTCAACAATTATCCAATTGCCACAGTATAAAAAAAAAAAGCCTCAGAAGATAATAAATAAATATTTTTTTTTTTATAATGTAGCAGGTGATTTAACATGGAAATCTGAATTTGTATTGTCCTAATGCGACACCTGAATTTTTTATTACATAATGTACTCAGTAAAAGGACACAACTTTTAAAGCTTACACAAAAACACAAATAGAAAATAATAATTTAATCTCCAGAATATAAACTTAAATTCAATTAAAATTAATTCAATTAAGATAAACTCAATTTACGAAAAAAAAATCTTTGGTTATTTTGCAGTTTAGGTTATTGGGAAAGGATATAGTCTAAACTGGAACCTATAATTTCCACAGTAACCCAAACTGCAAAATAACTGATTTTCCTTTAATATCTAACATCTCAACACAACAAAGGACAAAATTCAAAATTATTTCAATAGTATTTCTTTTTTTTTTTGTATACACTTTATATAAAAAGTCATAATTGTCTTGCAATGGATAGAATGCATTCATAAAACATGCACACTTATCAATTGTTAATATCCAGTTACTGGAAGATATATAAACAGTAGCAGAATGTAGAGGGCAAAATGTTCAAGTGCAGTTAAAAGACTGCAAAGATGCTACTGAGAAACATATAATAAAGACTATATATTTGAGTTTAACCACAAGGAAAAGACTAAATTTTATTCAATAAAACCAAAAATGCTTAAAAACATTATAGCAAAGTCCCTAAGAATAAAACTACAGCCTCAAATAGTATAGCAGTTAGCAAACTTGATACTGTTCTTTCCAAATGTTCTGATCATGTTTAAAAATGCTGAGCAGTAAGAAACCTAACACAGAAAAGCTGTTTTAGCTTGGTCTGCTGATAAGAATGTGAGAAAGCATATAACTGAGAAGGCAGAATTTGTGAACAGAATAAAATGAAATAACGATCAGCAAATATTTATACACTCTTCCTCATTGTTGCCACATACCTTGGGAATAAAATTATATAAAGTTCACAAAATAGCATTTATGTTTATTATGAAAGAATGCAAAGAAGAAAATTTAATTTTCCCATCAGGCTAGTGAAATGCAAAATTCTAATTCTCCAATTCTAGAAGCAAAAATAAAATAGAGGCTACAAGCATATTTAATAATAACATGTAACAATAATTCAGTGATACTATCAAAATAAGTGAATAAGACACTTTATATGACATAATGATAAATATATGATATATAATAGTAAAGAGTTCATAAATTACAGTATGTGAATTAAAAGTCCCAGTTTGATATGATGAATAGTCCATAGTCAGTTTCTCTGGAATAATCTTGAAACATTTAATCACCTTAAATATCTTATACATCATTCATAAAGATGTTACACTCTGCAACAAGCAGAACATAATTGAAGCACACAACACTTTCACTGAGAAAAATTATAACTCACCATTGATATTGATGTTTAATTTTTTTACCATAACATCAATATGAATGGTGAGTTTTTATTTTTCCCAGTGAAAGTGTTGCGTGCTTCATTTGCATTCTATGGAGAGCATTCAAAAAGTTCTTGACACATATCTCTAGATTTGCACTGGTTCCTCCAAAGTTAATGATGAGCTACAACTTGAAAGCTTCTCTAAACTTTGAGTACAACTTGAAGCTTTGAGCTACAACTTGAAAGCTTCTCTAAACTTTTCATTACCTGTTAAAAAAAAGGCCATATCATCATTTCTCTCTTCGCTAGCAGTGCATAAAGTTCAGTGCAAAATCTGCATTGTTGCTATGGAGCCTACTAAAGATGGTGAAAGATTTTACATTTTCACAAGGATGCAGCTTGAAGACGATGCAAAAAAAAATTATACTGATTTACAAGTATATAGGGATCATACTTGTTCACATGGCAGTGTTATGGGATGAATGCACAATTTCAAAGCCCTCCCTCATGCAGCAAGACCAAAGTTGGCTGTGAATGAGAGAACCATAGCTGCTGTTTGTGAACTCATTACGGAAAACCCACACATCATTGTTCAGGTAATAAGTATAGATGTTAGTGTATTGATTGACAGTGTGTAAACAATTATTTAATTACATTTAATGTTCTGAAAGATATATGCCAAATACTGCTATTTTTAAAAATGGTAGATTTTGGAAGTAATTACATAGTACATACCTCCCCCCCCAACACCCACCCCCGTTTCACACTCTTTTCTGTCAAACAACAGGCAGATGGCTGACATGCTTCATCCATTCCGTGTGCTATACAGTGTTTTGGTCCTGCATATTGGATACCCTTTGTAAAGTTAGTATTTACTTTTTATATTTAAACCTTAGTTTTCAGATTTATTTTCGTAAATTTGTGATCTTTTGGACAATCGATAAGTATTGATTTTCCATAGTTATGCTACATTTTATGGCTGGCATACAATTTGTTGCTGTGGATATCTACACTGCATTAGGCTATATGCTAATTTTTATTTTATTTATTATTTTTCCAGTAAAACTTTGATCTGGTATCATTTCTGAAAATAAATGAGGTCTCGGATATGGAAGCAAATTCATTTCTGTAGATTTATTTTCGCTAGTTAACAATCTTTCGATCAGCTGATTGAGCAATCTTTCAGAGTTATGCTAGATCGAAGGCTGGCTTAAAAGTTGTGGATATTTTATTTAGCATCCCATTAGATTATATGTATTTTTTTTTTTTCTTTTATTATTTCCCATTTTTTTAGTAAAAAAAACTATGAGCTTGTACCGTTTTATGAAAATGAATGTCTTTGATACAGAAGCAAAATAGACATCCTTGGTACGGAAATCAGCCATCATGTGGGAGGGCAATTTCGGGAAGGGCTGGTGCTTTGGTGCACAAACCTCCCTGCACTTAGCTAAAATCACCAAACTTCAACACCAAAAGAAAAAATTCATAATATTTAGCAAAAAAAAGTAGCCAAAGAAGTTTATTTCTATTTTATAACCAGTTCAGAAAATTCCATGAATGTGAGAAGCCCAAGTCACTTTGTATAACACTGGTAGTGTTTAAAATATACAATACTGAAAAGAATCATTGAAAGAAATAAAAATCGTATTTCGGGTTGAATATTATATTATTCAGGAGGAAATTTCCTTTCAATAAATACATAATTTAACTATTTTTATTCACCAGGTTTTCTAAAATGAAGCCTAATTGTATAGTGCAATCATTTTTTTAATGATATCACATTGAAAAAGGCTTATTAAAATCAATATGCTTGTAAATTTGTTTATATTATTTACTTTCATTATATTCATAATTAAATTCTGTTTAATTTGATATATAACATGACCTATTTCCATCGATTAGTTACTTTTTTTTAATTCTAAAGTTGGCTTGTTAATCTAACTCAGCACAATTAGCTAAAAGCTTGGCATTTTCTCAAAATATGGTAACTAAGAAAAAAAATTACAAAATAAGAAAAATATTTACTTGGAACCAAATAAATATTTTTTTTGCTATTCAGAAATAAATAGCCTTTCTATTCATGTGCATTATAATCATTTCTGTCTATTAGTTTCTTTTTAATTTTTTATTTGCATTACCAGATGCATTTTTTTTACCATATGACTCTAAAAAAAGTTCTATTAAAATGAAATGTCTTTTTTGTTAAATATTTTATTTTCAGAAAATCCAGAATTAAATGCTGGTTAATTTGGCACATAACATGCCATAATTCCTTTCATTAGTTATTTGGCAAAAAAGTTTTAAAGTTAATGCTTTTTTTTTTTTGGCTGAGCATAGGGAGAAAATAGCTTGGCATCTGGATGGAAACCAGTTTTTCAGGCTGGACACTGGAAGGGTTAATAATCTATCATAAGAACATGAAATATTTATACAAAATATAAATTAGCACATGCTGCATGCACTTAACATTGGAGATGAACAAGAATGAATGCAGGGATAACTTTGATTCTAAATTTGGCTCTAGCCACAGAGCTCAATTACAAGACAAATTTTTTAACAGACAGGATAATTTTCAAAAACAGACAGGATAAAAATCAAAAATATAACCTACTTTCCATGCTTCTTTCCAAATGCTATAGCTTTTTCAATCAAATGCTGATAATTGTTCAGCTTAGATGCTGCTAAAATTAGTGATGGATTTGTTGTTGCATCAGTTGGTTTATACTGCTTCATAGCTAAAATAAACAATAAGGTGTTGTAAGGAACATTATACAAACAGGCCATACAAAAGTGTCAATGATTGAGCAATGCCTGCCATTATTTATTAAAGTGGGGCAATTTACTTTTTTTGGAGGTTTAATGAAATAAAATCTAAACTACTGAAAGAAATCACAACAAAACCCTTCTGACATAATGCTATAAAAAACAAACCAAATGAAAATAAAAATTTTAATGGACACTCTTGGAGAATAACACAGAATAGAATCCCAGGTCAGAATAATCCTGATGTGCTGGAGAATGGCATTATATGACAGTGTTGTTATCCTGTGATATTTGGACCTCTAAGGGGGGTCAATTAATTGGGCACAAAAAGTTTTGTTGCATGTGCTTATATGCATTTTTTTTTTTTTGGAGAGGGGGTTCGATAGCATTCATCACATTCTCAAAGGTGCCTGTGACCCAAAAAATGGGATGAGGATGGCTCATTCAGTAGCAGGCCAGGCTCTTAATCTGAGTTCTCAGGTTCGAGTCCCAGCTGGACCAGCATTGAGATTTATCTCCGCAAAACTCCCTGTCCTGCCCAAGTTTTTAGTAACATTTATCAAATTAATCTAAAAAAACCAATTATTCATAATATTTCAATCACATTTAATGACATATACTATACATTCTCACTCTAGGTATTAACAAAATGCCAGCCTGAATGAAATTATTTTACATTCAAAATGCAATGACATATCAGTTCAAATGCAATGACTATAAAGTCTAATTACTTTACCATTTGTGACCTGGCCATTTAGCCCACTGTATGCAAAAAAAGTGCAGTTCAGAGGTAAAACAACCCAACAACCCAAAAAAGGTTAAGAATCACTGCTCTATGAGATTACTATACTGCAATATCTAATATTTCTTCATAGTCTAAGTAGCCAAAAGCAACAGGAAAATAGCTATATATATGGACACAGTATTTGATGTGTAATAATACCCCCTCTGGTCAAACTTCAATGACTGAACTCCATGAGACAAAACCTGATCAATGTTTTGTTGCTCATAACCACTAACAGCACAAAAATTTGGAAATATGAAAGTTACACAAAAAAATTAGATGAACAATGGCAGAATACTGTTAATTCACAGAATTACTGAAAATTTTTTATTGTAATTATCTTATTATAAAACATTTCTCCAAAGCAATGCAGTACATTCATGACTGCCTGTGAAAGTATCTGAATTATAAACGATGCACAAAACTGTAATGCAAAACTGATAGACAAATTTCCACAATTATTAGTACCAGTTATTAAAATGTGAACCAGCAGTAGCATATTTAAAGGGGAGGTTTGAGGGGTTCACCCCACTTTGGCCCTGCCCTCTGTGAGAAAAAAAACACCACTGGTTTGTATTTAAGATGCAAATTAAAGAGATATTTAAAAGTGAATTAGAAAATTAAAATAACACCTACTAACAAATTATGTAATGGTGAATATGAATATAAAAATCACAATGTTATTATGAAATATTCCAAATGGGGAAAAAAAAGGAGTAAAACTTAGCAAAGAGAGTTAATTATTCAGTGTTGAAGGTTTCAACTGAAAGAGTATAATAAATGCAACAAATTATAACTGTATTAAGACTTAGCAGATGGAGACAGAGAGAAGTCTGTCATGGTATGGACCTCCTGTACATTTTTTCCCAATGTATAGGAGGTCCATACCATGTGTATGTTAAAGAACACACTAGATGGGCTTGACAGCTCTAACTCATTGGGATCTTCTGACCTGGGCCATTTAGTCACTTGTGTTTACAAAAGTAGTGCCCATAGTAAAAATAACCCAACCACAAAATTCCTACCAATAAGAGAGCAGCAAAATCTGTGAGATATAGCAGAAAATCTACTAAAATAAAAAGAAATGATATTCTGGACTATATATATTGCAAATAACCTGCAAATTGTTAAAGAAAAAAAACCCTAAAATTTGAGCACTTAAAATACAAAACATATAGAAAATGAATGCCAAATACATTTTATATATATATTTGTTTAATCATAACTATTCCTCTTTAAATAGTTATTATTTTAAAATTTAATACATGAAATTAACAGAAATAATGTTATCATGCATACATATGATTATAATGACAAATCAGATATTTTCAGCTAATACAATGGATAAATCATTGGTACTATAGTTAAAAAGTGAGAAAATATCCCCCCCAAAAAAGAGAAGATATATATATATGTGTGTGGAGTCATATTCCCACTCTCTATTTAAGGATGAATTTGGTTTTCAGTTCCATAGAAAACACTACTTATGTATGAAGAAACCATCAAGAAGTTACCAAAAAACACAGAGTATTATAACAACAAAAAGGGAACTGAAACAGTGTATACATATGAAAAACCAAGTGTCCTCAACCTTCTGATAACATATCAGGTGTTTCTACCTCACTACATTAAACAGATAGTTCAGTGTGAATAACACATGATATGTTATCACAGACTGTGGGTTTGATTTCCACTTCTGACAAACTTGTTTTGTTTTCAGACAACTCTTCAGTTATTTTAAATTCTATAAGGAAATCTGCTCCAAATTAAACAAAAAAAAGAACTGATTAACCCTATTTAACTCAAAGCTAGTTAACTTTTTTAATTAAGCTTAAATAGTATTTTTAAATTGAATTTCTGTTATTTTATTATTCATAATCAAATGAACTTCATTTGGTAGGTAGCAAGTTCTACACATCAGAGATCACCAACATTTTTATCTGAGAGCACAATTTAAATTATTGTGAGTGAAAGAGTAACAAGATATGTGCCAATATTTTTTAAAAACTTTATTAAACAAGATATGTACCAATATATAGATATAAACTTTATTAAAGGACATATTAAACAATTATACATCAAAATCAAATCAATGAAATTAAAACAGAATATAAATAATAAATTCATAGAGTTATCTGTTGGCTTTGTAGTCAATAAATTAATAAATAGGAATGTGGAAAAAAGTTTGCTGACGTGGGATTTGAACCCACATCTCTCCAGCTACATGCCAGAGACCAATAAACTAATACCAGTGTTAGTTTATTGGTCTTAGAACACTCTGGCATGTATCTGAAGGGACATGGGTAGGACACATATTGGCAAAACTTTTTCCGTAAAACTATTTAAAAATAAATGGACAGTGAAAATCTTCAACCAGCTTTATATAATTTGACATGTAACCCAAATTTCCTGCTCTTAGGCAAACATCTACGTTGGAATCAATGACTCTGGATCAAATCAGTTAATGGTTGATAAGAATCTTAGGCTTGATAGCTTGGATGACAAAGCAGAGGAAGCAGCTAAACAGCACAAGAGTAGGGAGTTATACCAGATAGTTAATCTTTGGTGTGGCAAGAATCAAGACAGGTACACAGGGATTGAAAGTTTCAGTTCTTTTACTTCTGAGCAGCACTGTTTTTACACACAATGGGCTAAATAGCCAGGTCACAAGGACCCTGAGGGCCCAGAGAAGGTTGGGGGTAAGGATGGAACCCACTAACAGCTGTTAAGAGACATAGTAGCCTCCCATCAAGGCAATCCATAGTATTAACATGCATAGGGCCATGGCTTAACATTCTGTCTGACAGTCAGGGATTGAGGGATAAACATGGTAAGTCTGTTGAAGGTAAGGAATCTGTCAAGGCTAGGTGGGCTGAGCATTTCAGGGATGTTCTAAACAATGTGGTTAGTTCTACTCCCATTGTTTGTAATGATGATAGATGCATTACTGACTTTAATGTTGGCCCAACATCACATTCTGAAGTTACTTTGGCTATCTCTAAATTAAAACTGCATAAATCCTCAGGAACAAATTACTACTGAAATGCTTCGAGATGGAAATGTTTGTGCTATCACATGGCTGGCTGAATTTTTGAATATTTTTTATGATAAAGATGTTGTTCCTAAGAATTTTACTACAGATATTATTATCTCTATATATAAAAAGAGTGATCACAATTCTTGTGATAATTATAGTGCAATCAATCTACTTTCTGTTCCAGGCAGTGTTCTTTGCATTACAAAGGGCTTTAAAAAAGTTCTTGGCATGCAACTGTAGAACAAAAACCATCGCATTTACCCTCAAGAAAACCTTTAATTTCCTTCAAAGTACTCCCCTCCAGAATCTATGCAAAGTTGCACACATCTAAGCCAATTCTGGAACACTTGGTGGTACTCCTATTGGTGAATACTACACAACTCTAAATGAATGCATTTTGCAAGGTCTTACATCCTTGGAAAGGGCTTCCCAGGATGTTCCTTTTTAATTTTTGGAAACAAGCAAAAATCACATGGTGCAAGATTGGGTGAATATGCAGGATGGGGGTAGCTGGTTGATTTTTTTCTTGCTCCAGATAAGCCGTAATTTGCCAGGTTTTGTGAGCATTGGCATTGTAAATGAAGAAAGAGAACCCTCGACATGCCTATTGTTGAATTCTGTCCTTCATATCCTTAACCATCTTGGGCAAAAATATGTTGGTGTAGTATTAGACATCTAGAGTAATTTTTTCAGGTAATGTGTCATGGCTACTACTCCTTGGGAATTGAAAAAAACTATGGACATCCTCTTCCTTGATTGAAAGTCTTGTTGCAGGATTTGGGGATGCCATTCATCTTCCACAACTCAAACATAGTTGTCAATCTTTCTGGGAGTTTTATAGTAATAAAACCACATCTAATCATCTGTGACAATATCTTTTTGATTAGTTGTTTTACCTCTTAGTGGCATTTTTTTGCACACAATGGGCTAAATGGCCATGTCACAAGGACCCCAGACTCAGAGAAGGTTGGGGAAACCCACTGGAACAGCTGTTGGGAGACAGATGGTAGCCTCCCATCAAGGTCACAGCATGTTCTTTAACGTGCATAGGGTATGGCTCTCCCGCACACAGGGCCACAGCTTAACATCCCATCCAATGGACGGCAGCCTTTCCAAGCCCATTGGTGTCCCCTACTGATTTGTGGAGATGTGACAATATGTGTTAACCTTTTGGGACCACTAGGTTCAAACATTGCCAGTATCTCCTTGCACAAGTACACTCTAATCCTTTCTTTGCTGTTCTGTCAGTCTGTGTGGTACCCATTTTGCATAGATCTTTCGGAACTTTAAATGTTAATAAAAAAAATTGTTTCCACACTGCCAATCAATACAACATCTAAACTTATTACCAAAATGGTGATGTGTGGATTTTCGTTAGTGAGTTCACGAAGAACATAAAGGTTCTCTCACTCACAGCCTCCTTTGATCCTCCTGCACAGGGGAAGTCTTTGAAGCTCTGCAATTCTCTGAATTTGTGCATCCATTCCATAACAGTGCCATATGAATAAGCATTATCCCCATACTTGTGATAAATCCACATGAATTTTTTTTCACATCATCCCCAAGCTGCATCCTTGTAAAAATGTAAAAGCTTTCTCCATTAATAGGCTCCAAAGCAACAACACAGCCCAAACACATTTTTGAGAGAGCAAATTTAAATGTCAGTAGGGATCAAAGAAAAAATACTCAAAATGTGCAGAATATTTTTGATTTACTGATGATAAAAATTGCAATTATCTGAAATAAAAGTTTTTTCATGGATATACAAAATATTTCATACTGATGAAAAAAGAAACCATAATAAACCAAAGATTAAATCTTGGTCTTCCTTTTCAAATAAAGAATAATAATCACTAATATTTAATAGGCAATAACTGATACATGGATACTGAAATACCAAGGGAATAATCATAAGCAAGTGACAGTTACCAATGATGAGCTAGGCTTAGAAGCCCGTGATATGTAAAATACCTTGCCTTCATATGGGCATTTAAACGCAGGAGTTAACTACAGTTATACCGGCAAAACATGCTCTCTAAATTTTTATATGCAGCAGGAAAACTTCGTTTAATTATTTTCTGAGATTCAAATAGGTAATGATATTGAATAGAATTTTACCAATACAAAAATATCACTTTCAAATCGATTCTGTGACAGGACACAATTCAAATTTGTTTTAAGTTGTTAATAAACAACCAGACAGTTTAACAACTCAAGAATTACTTATTCATGACAGGGCATATACTTAGAATGGTCATTATCCCTTACCCCTTAAACTAAAATATACACTCATAATCACTTAAGGTATTTAATTCTCTATAGTCTATTACTTCCAATTTCTAAAAAAATTTAGCTCCTATAATTTCGATTATCCATTGTACATCTACAGCGATGATCAAACTAATCTTCAACAAGCATTACGTAAATAACTAGTTAAGGTACTTTACATTAGACTTACCTTCAAAATCACCGGTATCAGCAACTACTATGGTATATTGTTTCAGCTGATCTAATGAATTCATCGTGTCTAAAGTTAAGTTCCTATCTACTACACAAGATTACACCAACAACGAAAGTCTTACTTCTGTGATTTCTGTTCGTGGAATGCCAAAAAAGAATGAGAAAAACGTAGCGCCCCCTACCCTTTAGCTTGTTAACTAACGAAGTAAATAGAGCCACAAGACATATGTCAGTGAAACATTCATTCGGTAGTTGTTTCGTAATAAATCAAGCATAAAAAAAATGCTGGGTCTTCTTTCTTCCTGGGAAAGTGATAAAATCAAGCGTAATCGTTAATTAGTAGTAAACTGTGAACGGCTGATAGGCGTTAAGCTCTGATTGTTTACTATTCCATTATTTTTCACAGCCAGAGATGCTATTTAGTCATGGACTGGTTAGAATTGCATGAGATGCTCTTTAGACATGTCGAAATGAAACTTGTCTTAATCTCTAACAATTAATTGTGAATTATGTCGCAACGAACCAAAAAAAAGAGCTCAGCCAGGAATGTATTAGGCAGTTTAAGAGTCTTTTGCTTCAGAAGTTGATTCAAAATTTTTGTTTCTACGTCTAAGTAGGATATGGCTAAAAAAATCGTATTTTAGCTAACAAAATTGGCCCACTGAACAGAGCCGTAAGCAGCAGTGGCACGAGGGACAGTTGATTGGAAAAATTGATCGCAAAATTAATTTATGATGAATAATACGATGCAACAAAAATTAATTTCTGTTTTTTCGCTAACGAAATATTATTTTTTACGTTTTCCTTTGTTTTCGGAAGCAAATTATTTTTATTAATTTACTAATATAAAAGAATTATTACGTGTAATTTCAGTAAGAAGTTTTTTTTTTTTCCTTTTTTTAGCATCCTTATTTGTAATAAGGTACATAATTGATGTTTTCGCAAAGCCGCTGATAAATGAGTGTCTCGCCCTAAATTTTTAACTGTACTAAAAACAATGATAGCTTTTAGCTTCCTCACCCCCTCCGATGTGAAAAATTTTTACCCCAATCTGAAACCATTTCCCCTCCCGAAACCATTTTTGACTCCTCCCTAAAAAAATCTGAGATGCCCATGTCAACAGTAAAATATATCTTCTGCGCGACCTCTTAAAATTGCTCTCTGTGCAGAATTCGATTACTAAACGATTCTTTAATAAGTTTAATAACAATGGATGAGCTGACTCGAGTTTAAATACCATAATAATTCGTACATCACGAGGGTTACATTCCAAAGATTACTGCGAACTGTAAATCCACGACGATGAAAATTTTGGAAAACAACTAGTTTTGAACCCGTATTTTTCTACATACAAAAATTACTTAAATCCGAGAAAAATTTCACAAAATTTCTCTCCACCCAAAAATAATTTCCCTCCGCCTCTCAAAAAATATCAAACATTCACAGACATTTTGCCATAACTAAAAAATCTTCGCTGCGAAAAATTGTTTTCCCAGAAAAAATATCTGCTTTTGTGAAATCGCCAAAGAACTCTATGCATGAAATATTTAATTAATTTTCCTATCCTTCCGCTCAATTCAGATCGGTACTCATTTTAGTAACAAAAGTATTTGCCCTATTCTGCTAAACAGAAATCACGCAATTCCTTCGTCTTATTGGGATAATAATTCCTAACGTTCAAGAGAACTCAAAAATAGCATTTTCCATTTGGAATATTAAAAAAGAATTTGATATCTGAATTATGGGTTCAAAAATGGAACTTGATATATGAAAATGCTAAAACCAGAACTTGATATCTGTAGGAGTTCAGAATGGAATTTCGTAGTTGAAGGATTGGTTTGGTTCATTATAACCTGAGTTTGTAACTGGTCACAAAACCCCAAATAACCAAACAAATATTCGAAGCTGAATAATGGAACTTGCTCCATGTAGTGACAAATTAGTCAATAGGCGCATAAGGCAACTATTTTATCTCACCAGTACTAAATATAATGTGACTTTTGTTAAATACATTACAAGGAACAGATATATTTTTTATCATTCAATAAGTGCAAGTTAATACAATACATATTAAACTTCCTATTTATACATTTCTATAATTCAGTTTATGTAAGTTGGGGACAGGAACGTACCCAGGGCTGGTCCGGTGGACACCCTCCCCCCCCCCCCCCCCCCCCCCTGAAAATCCGGTCGGCTAATACCAAATCTCAAATTTGTCTATGCTTTGAAATTCAATACAGTTTTCTTTCTATAATTTTATTTTAGCCCCATGTGTCATGTATGATGACACTAAAAATAGATTAAAAAGAACTATAAAATCTTATTCCATATAGAATATCATTTTAACCTTCGCTGTGCGATAGAATATTTTAGTAATTGGAAAATTCCACTCAAGTCTTATTCTCAGACATCCCCACCCTACAAATTAAATTCTCAAAGTCTCTCCGAAATTTAATTCTCAGAACCACCCCCCCCCCCCCCTAGAAAAACTGTCACTAAATAAAAATAACTGTGTTTATAGACACACTCTTACTGACTTCTACCGTTGTATCAAAGACGTGTTTATAAAAGACTGTTAGCACTACTTGGCTTTTAATACTTTAATCAGGGTTTGCATGCAAATTCTAAATCAAGGTGTGCATGCCATACTTATCTGTGATCATATAAGATACTTCCCGCCGAAGTCACACAGATGATTATTAATATAACCCCATATGTCAGAGAAGGCATTCAATTTAAATAGGGTGGCCAGAAGGGCTTTTTTTTTTGTTCGGATCTTTTTTTTATATAAGAAATGTTCTTTTGTTTTCTTTATTTAACTACTGACGAAAATTTTCATTTCTAAAATAATATAGCGATAAAAAATATGCTAATATTTAACAAAAAGTTAGAAATTTCTTAATATTTTGGGAAAACATTAAAAATATCAAAACAAATTTTAAATTATATCCAAATTTTCAAATTCAAATGACGTTTATTTCTTTATGTAGCAATTATCAAAAGGTTAAACTAAGTTCAAATAATTAATTTTATTAGAAAATTATATAAATCCATTTTCAGATAAATCATGATATACAAAATATTTGCTTATTTGGTTTTATCCCTGTAGTTGCCCCAACAAATGCTTTTAATTTTTATCGCGTTTTAAAACAAAATGAGGTGATATGTTCACTTTGTCGTCTGTCCGTCTGTAGACATCGAACTTTTTCGTATATAGAGATAAATTTAAAATTATTTTTGGGTTGGATAGATATTGAAGAAATATTTATGATTCGCACTTTCTGAATATCCCGAAAGCTATAATTGCGCCCCTAACGGTGGAAAAAATTGAAAATTTCAAAATTTTAAACGAATATTGCAAACGATGATTTATGCCAGAAATTTGAAATTTTGGTGTGGAATATGAAGGTCACGAAGTTTCCATTGGCAATAATGGCTTACCCCAAAGAGTAATATCGGGGGCGGGGGGAGTGCAATGGGTTTGACGCCTTTTTTTTGTTTCAACAGATAATTGTTTCTTTTTACAGAAAAGTTGAAAATTCTTTTTGGGTTAGAGAGGTGAGGATGAAATATTACGATTCACACTTTTTGAATTTAACGAAAGCTATAATTACGCCCTCTGAACGGTGGAAAATTTCGAAGACCAAAACTTTTAATAAACATGACAAATAATGTATTAATGCTTCAAATTTTAATAGTTGGAATGTGAAGATTATGAAGTTTCGATTGGCAGCAATGAGTTGGCCCTTTAATCCATGGTTGGTGAGAAACGCAACGGTTTTAAGAGAAATTGGAAAACTTTTTTTTAATTGGATTTGTACTGATGAAATATTATAATTCGCATTTTCAACCCCTTAGGTAATTTTAATTTTATATCGTTAGACATCACTAAATATGGAAACGGCGAAACTTTTAAAGAATGTTTTAAAAAATTTTAAATTTCGGCGGTAGATTGTCAAGAGCTATTCCTTCGACAGCAACACTCTTTCCCTTTTCTCGGAGGAATGAGAGAAAAGCAGTTTTTTAAATTGAAGGAATAAAAGACAAATATTTTTTTGTATTTATGGTATATAATTATTAATAAAACTACTATTTGCATTTTTCTCCATCATCCATTAGTTTGAATTAAAATTTCCAAGAAGTGAAAAAGTACATGAACGAAAAAACTTCGTTTTCTTTGAAAACGAAATTCCAAAATGTGCCACAGTCGACAGGTATATTCTAGTTAAGGGTTCGGGAACATGCGGTTCTGAGCACTCTAAAATACTCTCTTGATGCTTTTTGGTTCAGCATTCGATTGTGCAATTTTTTCTTAATGGTATTCATTAAAAAAAAAACATCACAGTAGGTTGGCAGGCAATATTTTTTTGAAAAGTTACTGATGCAATTCAAATGCTCTAAATACATTCCAAATTTGAATCAGTTAGTAAAGAAGATTCAAACTCAGTCACACTGAAGAATGACAGATTTTTTAGATTTTTTTTTATACGCTTTAATATACCCATTTTAAAGTTTATGTTATGGTTTTATTTTTGTTGATAAAATAAAATAATCTGCTTTTTTTTTCCAACTCAACAAAAATTAAAATTTGTTCGTTTGCCAATTTTTTTTGCTGTTTTGACCCTAAAAAGTTTTCCGTTCTGTTCGGTTCATAGCGTATTTCCTCTGAACAGGCCAGCTGTCACTTGATGTCTTGCTCTCTGGGTTGTTTAACATTGCTTCTGTTTTCTCACAAGCGTGGACGATATTAGTAATGCTTAAGCAACGGCAAAGTCAGATTGCAATAATAGATTGTTGGTTGATATAAAGAAAACAAGCTTTGGCAAACTGGAAGTTCTAGTGAACAAAATGAAGGTATAAGTAGGTCAGACTTAAAACGAAATTAAACAAGTTTATTAATGCAACAGCAAGTGTCTAACCCAGCAATTTGCAGTTGATTTTTCAAGAACCAATCTTACAATAAAGGGTGTAACCCAGAATTGTTGCAATATAGCACATAATGGGTTGGGTTGTTTTACCTCTGAGCGGGGGGGGGGGGGGGGGGGCCTCAGTCGGTAGCGCGCCAGGCTCATAATCTGTAGTTCCCAGGTTCGAGTCCCAGCTGGATCAGCGTTGAGATTTATCTCCGCAAAATTCCCCACCCTGCCCACGGTCAGTAGGGGACACCGATGGGCTTGGAAAGGCCGCCGTCCGTCGGATGGGACGTTAAGCCGTGGCCCCGTGTGTGGGAGAGCCATATCCTGTGCATGTTAAAGAACACGCTGGATGGCCTGGATGGCTATATCCTGTGCACGTTAAAGAATACGCTGGATGGCCTTGACGGGAGGCTACCATCTGTCTCCCAACAGCTGTTCCAGTGGGTCCCCTCCCCCAACCTTCTCTGAGCCTTCGGGGTCCATGTGACCTGGCCATTTAGCCCATTGTGTGCAAAAAAATGCCGCTCAGAGGTAAAACAACCCAACCTCTGAGCGGCACTTTTTTGCACACAATGAGTTAAATGGCCAGGTCACAGGACTCCGAGGGCTCAGAGAAGATTTGGGGGAGGGGACCCACTGCACAGCTGTTAGGAACTGTCGAAGGCCATCCAGTGTGTTCTTTAACGTGTACAATTTATGGTTCTCCCTCGCACGGGGCAACGGCTTAACTTCCCATCCTACGGACGGCGCCTTCTCCAAGCCCATCGATGGCAAGTTAGGGAGTTTTGCGGAGATAAATCTCAGAGCTGACCCAGATGGGACACGAACCTGGGAACTGCAGATTACGAGCCTGGCACGCTACCGGCTGAGCCATGCCCGCCCCACAGCACTTAATTCAAAGGCTTTTGTTTAAATCACATGCCGAAGAAATTACCTATAATTGTGTAGCTACTTGTGGAGGAAACTGAAATGATTAGAAAATAATGAAGTGAGGGTCGAATACACGAGTTACTGATAAAAATGAAGAACTGGAAATGTAAAAGGCTGAAAACATCTGTTGTTTTATAAAACACTATTAAATAATAAATAAAATAAATACCCCCTCAAGCAGCTGCTTGCCACAGAGGTCTGACAGGAGTCTGTAAGTTTATATGCCAAAGTAGTAGGTCTGTGAGGATGGCAGGACGTTTTTTTGCACACTATGTACTAAATGGCCAGGTCACAAGGACCCCTAAGGCTCAGAGAAGGTTGGGGAGGGGACCCACTGGAACCGCTGTTGGGAGACAGATGGTAGCCTCCCGTCAAGGACATCCAGCGTGTTCCTTAACGTGCACAGGGTGTAGCTCTCCCGCACACGGGGTCACGGCTTAACGTCCCATCCGACGGACGGCGGTATTTCCAAGCCCATCGGTGTCCCCTACTGACCGTGGGCAGGGCAAGGAATTTTGCGGAGATAAATCTCAACGCTGACCCAGCTGGGACTCGAACCTGGGAACTACAGATTACGAGCCTGGCGCGCTACCGACTGAGCCACCCCCGCCCCTCTAGCATATAGGAATACAGACCTAATTTTTTTTTTCACTTTTTTAAGGTACTCTATTTTATTTTTTAATCGCCTCAATTGATGATTCTACCTAAAGTAAGGAAGTTTTCATTATATTTCAAATTTAATAGGATGGAGAGGGGGAATCTTTTTTAGTTTCGTTCAAGGCCTTTGCTTCTGAAATTGACTCCAGGGGCCTCGTATAAAACTTGGTTCCAGTGGTCCCATTTAGAACTTGGCTCCGGTACCCCCACTTAGAAATTGACTCTACAACTCCTATTTAGAACTTGACTCAGTGGTCCCATTTGAAACCTGGTTCTAGGGTTCCTATTAGGAACTTGGCTCCGGTGGTCCCATTTAGAACTTGGCTCTGATATTCCCATTTAGAACTTAGCTCTTTTGACCCCATTAAACACTGGCTGTGGTGGTCTCATTTAGAACTTGACTGTGGTGGTCTCATTTAGAACTTGGCTGTGGTGGTCTCATTTAGAACTTGGCTGTAGTGGTCTCATTTAGAACTTGACTGTGGTGGTCTCATTTAGAACTTGACTGTGGTGGTCTCATTTAGAACTTGGCTGTGGTGGTCTCATTTAGAACTTGGCTGTGGTGGTCTCATTTAGAACTTGGCTGTGGTGGTCTCATTTAGAACTTGACTGTGATGGTCTCATTTAGAACTTGGTTTTTGGACTCCTATTTAGAACTTGACTGTGGTGGTCTCATTTAAAACTTGACTGTGATGGTCTCATTTGGAACTTGGCTGTGGTGGACTCATTTAGAACTTGACTGTGGTGGTTTCATTTAGAACTTGGTTTTTGGACTCCTATTTAGAACTTGACTTCAGGACTCCTATTTAGAACTTGTATGTATTTAGAAACTGGTTGTCCCATTTTAGAACATGGTTTTAGGACTCTGGTTTAGAACTTAGCTCTTTTGATCCCATTAAACACTTGGCTCTAAGACTCCTATTTAGAACTTGGCTCTGGTGGCTTCATTTGGAAATTGGTTTTAGACTCCTATTTAGATCTTGGTTCTGGTTGTCCCATTTTAGAATTTGATTTTGGACTCCTGTTTAGAACTTGGCTTTAGGACTCCTATTTAGATCTTGCTCTGGTGGTCCCATTTAGAACATGGTTTTAGGACTCCTATTTAAAACTTGGCTCTGTTTGTTTCATTTAGAACTTGGCTTTAAGACTTCTATTTTGATCTTGGGGCTGGCAGTCCAAAAACATGGTTTAAGGACTCTTGTTTAGAACTTGGCAGTAGGACTCCTATTTAGACTTGGCGTTAAGTACTCTATTTAGATTTGGCTTTAGGATTCCTATTTAGATTGACTTTAGGACGCCTATTTAGAACTTGGCTCTGATGGAATTAGAACTCATTTAGAACTTTGGTCTACCATCACCTCCTAAAACAGAAGGCTAATAGGCCAAAGACCGGAAGTGATATCACATTAAACTACGTAGCCCTGTTCCCCTTCCATCTTGTGTTAAAACAACAGTAGCAAAGTTGGGTGTTGTATTTCAGTGTCGTGAAACGTTTCCCAATGCCTTTGTGTTTTAGTCGTATTGTACTGTTTTATATACGTTTAGTGAGTTAAAGTGGTTGCAGTTATAGGAGGTGTTGGCTCTGCTGACTCCATTTAAAAATTGCTCCAGGAGCCCCACTTTGAACTTACCTTTGGTGGTCCCAGGAGCCCCACTTAGAACTTGGCTCTAAGACTTCAATTTAAAACTTCGCTCTAGGACTCTAATTCAGAATTTGGCTTTTGGGCTCCAATTTAGAAATTGGTTCCAGATGCCCAAATTGCTTGATTCAGCCTTGACCAGCGCAATGAATTTATTTAAAAAAAATGCTTTGCTTTACTCCGTCTGATGTTGAAAATCAACCCGGAAATTATTTAGAGTTTGCTGAGAAAGATCGAATTTATGATGAGCTGTGTATGACAAAAGGATTATATATGACAGAATTATATATGCCAGCGTTGATATTTGTCTCCGCTAACCTCCACAGTGCCCTCAGTGAGAAGGGAGACAGTTTGGCTAGAAAGTTTCCGTCGACGTGGAACATTGAGCCATGGTGTACTATGCAGGAAAGCTATACCTTGTACAGTCGCTCAAAAAAGTATCCGAACACTACGGTTGATTACAGAATTCAGAAAAAATATCTGGCAACGATTTTTTTAGAAATTAGTGATCTGGCAACCTTCGTGTCACGTGATTACAGAATTCAGGAAAAATATCTGGAGCGTGTACAGCAACTGTACACGCTCCAGTTACCGTTCACTGCAAACTGCAGCGTGTGCAGTAACTGCACACGCTCCAGTTTGCTGTGAACGGTAACTGCACACGCTCAATATTTCCGTGAGTGAGCCCACACGATCTAGTATCAAAATAATATGACCACCTACAGTCGCTCAAAAAAGTATCCGAACGCTATGGTTGATTACAGAATTCAGAAAAAATATCTGGCAACGATTTTTTTAGAAATTAGTGATCTGGCAACCTTCGTGTCACGTGATTACAGAATTCAGGAAAAATATCTGGAGCGTGTACAGCAACTGTACACGCTCCAGTTACCGTTCACAGCAAACTGGAGCGTGTGCAGTTACTGCACACGCTCCAGTTTGCTGTGAGCGGTAACTGCACACGCTCAATATTTCCGTGAGTGAACCCACACGATCTAGCATCAAAATAATATGACCACCTACAGCCGCTCAAAAAAGTATCCGAACACCATGGTTGATTACAGAATTCAGAAAAAATATCTGGCAACGATTTTTTTAGAAATTAGTGATCTGGCAACCTTCGTGTCACGTGACACTTCATTGAGCTTGTCCTGGCTTCTCTTACAACATACAAACACATAGACATGTAGACATGTTTGTAGTCAGGTACCCGTATCACTGGACCAGATGTGGACTGTATTTTTATAATAATAAATTTTATTATGTTTTCTAATTAATCTTCAGTCACATTTTTCGATTAAATGCATATTTTAGACGTGATGGAACTTCAAAGTTATATTCCCATTGACATCACATGACAATTCTCTAATATTTTGCTAAGGCAGTGAGTTAATAATATAGACTTCGTGAAATTTTCACCTTAACAGAGTTTTAAGTTACTTTTTAAATGGCTTTGTACGGAATATCGCTGAAGCGAATTTAAAGCAGAAGATTGTTTCATCATTTGACGAACTTTGTTCTAAACATGGAGTTATCGCATCTTGTTGAAAGTTTGTTTGGCCGCTTCCTCTTCAAATGTCATGAACACGCCAAGGTCACCAAAGGGCTGAAGGACAACTTTTGCGGAAAACGTTTGGTTGATTTTAACAATAAACAATGGCTGAAAAGAGCCACTAATGCATGCGGCAGAAATTTCTTTTTTAAATCGCAAATGAGCTATTCATTTTGCTAACTTTTGCACATTGTGATACTTTTAATACAAAATAATGTAAAGAAAACCTTCGTAGTTTGCTCTTCGGCTATTACTAAGTAAATTTATCGTTCGCGATACAGAACGCAAATGGCTCCTACTCCAATAAAGGGGCGGGGGTGGCTCAGTCGGTAGCGCGCCAGGCTCGTAATCTGTAGTTCCCAGGTTCGACTCCCAGCTGGGTCAGCGTTGAGATTTATCTCCGCAAAATTCCCCGCCCTGCCCACGGTCAGTAGGGGACACCGATGGGCTTGGAAAGGCCGCCGTCCGTCGGATGGGACGTTAAGCCGTGGCCCCGTTTGCGGGAGGGCCATACCCTGTGCACGTTAAAGAACACGCTGGATGGCCTTGACGGGAGGCTACCATCTGTTTCCCAACAGCTGTTCCAGTGGGTCCCCTCCTCCAACCTTCTCTGAGCCTTCGGGGTCCAAAAAAGTGCCGCTCAGAGGTAAAACAACCCAACCCAACTCCAATAAACTGAGAAAACAAATATTATTGGCTCACTATAAAATACCATGATAAAAACATATATGCAGGCTGATGCACGTGATGGACGACAACCAGGGGAGCCGAAGGTGTCTATGCCGTTTATTTCAGTGTATATGTATTTAAAAATGATATATGTATAATAGAGAAGCAATTTTTATAATACAGTAGATAGCAGTATAATATAATAGCCAATAATTTAATATATTAGGAAAGAACGCAAAAAAAAAACATTTATAAAATTTAATAGACAATAATGAAACATAATACACAAAAAATAAAATGATATACCATAGTAAAATGTAATACACAATAATATAATAAATTAGACAATAATAAAATATAAAAGAAAATGATGTAATAATAACAATATAAAACGTTATAATAGGCAATGATGTAACAGAAAAAAATATAATAGATTAGACAATAAAATATAAAAGAAAATAATGTAATAATAATATATAATAAGGAATAATAAAATGTAGTAGAAAGCAATATAGTAGACAATAATGTAACAGACAAAAATATAATAAATTAGACAATAATAAAATATAATACAAAATAATATAATAGGCAATAATATAATAGACAATTATAAAATATAATAAACAATAATATAACAGACAATTATAAAATATAAATAATAATATAACAGACAATGATATAACTTAACAGACAATTATGTAATATGATGCGACTTCATATTTAGTCAGCATTTTATAATAAATCGTAAGGGTTCATTTAAGTTGTGAGTATTTTATTAAAGAAATTGTCAGCATACAAAAAATTATGGTCAGTATTTATAATAAAATATCAATATAAAATACATTTTTGGTCAGTAAAAGTGATTTTTGATCAATATAGAATGGATTTGTATTCAGTAGAATTAAGAGAAGATCAATATAGTCTATTTTTGGTGAGTAAAATTTTTCTGACAAAAATTAAAGTAAATGAAAAGCATTTAAAATTATTTAAAGTGCACGGGCCTCTCCTGCACAAGGGGCCAGACGTAACGTCCCATCCGACGGACGAATGCAATTCTAAGCCCTTTGATCTCTCTTTTCAGAGAGCATGACGGGAATAGATCTCAATGCAAACACAGGTGAGACTCGAACCTGGGATCTGAAAATTACTAGTCTGCTGCGCTACCGATTTAGCCACGACCTCCTCTTGTACGTGCGGTAACGTAATAAGCTTTTTAAACGTTGATCAACCTATATTATTTCATTTTGAGGGAAGAATTCATTTACTCTTAAAAAAAGGTATTTAATTTAAAATATTAAAAAATCGAATTATTCCTTTCATCATTCTGGAAATTTATATTGTAATCCTCTTTATATTATTGTATTAAAATTTTATATTATTGAATTAAAATGTTGAAAAATTCAGAATAATAACAGAGTCTATAACAAAATCCCCTCAAGCAACTGTTGTCACAGAGGTTTGACAGTAGCCTGTCAATTTATACGCCATAGTAGAAGGTCTGTGAGGATGGTGGGACTTCAGCAGATAAACAACGCAAACATCTCTACAAAATAGAATATTCACATTTTTAAAAACAATAATTGCTAAATAGGAATTTTTTTAGAGCAAAAATTAAGTGTTGTGGAATATTTATCATTACCTATGTTACATCAGCCATCTGACTTCTTGCTAATGAAAGCTCTATTAGTTTTAGAAATTAAAAGTAGGGCAAATGTGTCATGTCATGTTGTGCCACCCGCTACATCTATCTCCATTACATCTATCTCCAGTAGGAGATAGAGCGTGCGGAGCTAACGATTCGAGAACAAGTTGTCACGATCCGGAACTCAGCAATAGTAGTTGGCCTTGGAGGAAAAAGGAAATTGCTGCTGATTCCAGACATACGGAGAATTACTGGTTCTACTACTTTCATTTGCATAACCGACAACGTATTAGTAACTTTTCCGTTTTTCTTTCTCTTGTTTAGACAATACGCCCAAGAAAACTGCAAAAAGTGGGGAAAATTTGTGCAGGGTATCCGTTTTAATAAGTGCAGTTTTTGAAAGATATTATTCAGCTGTAATTTTAGTTTTCAAGAATGACAACTGCATTTCCTGGATTTTGGAGAGTTGGGTTGGGTTGTTTTACCTCTGAGTTGCACTTTTTTGCACACCATGGGCTAAATGGCCAGGTCGCATGGACCCCGAAGGCTCAGAGAAGGTTGGGAGGAGGGGACCCACTGGAACAGCTGTTGGGAGACAGATGGTAGCCTCCCGTCAAGGCCATCCAGCGTGTTCTTTAACGTGCACAGGGTATGGTTCTCCCGCACACGGGACCACGCTTAACGTCCCATCCGACGGACGGCGGCCTTTCCAAGCTCAGCGGTGTCCCCTACTGACCGTGGGCAGGGCGGGGAATTTTGCGGGGATAAATCTCAACGCTAACCCAACTGGGACTCGAACCTGGGAATTACAGATTACGAGCCTGGTGCACTACCGACTGAGCCACCCCGCCCCTAATGTAGGAGAGAAGGTGGACTTCTGGGATATCCTGAATAAAATCAATGTGAAGGGAGGGGGGGATGAATTAACATTAAATGCTTAAATACATTAAATGGTTTCAAATAAATAGTTTGTTCCAAAATATTCCCTGCTGAAATGGGGGAGGGGACGACTTATATGCCATAAAATATGGTTATTATTATTATACACATGTAATCGAAATATTCGAAACACAGTCAATGACACAAAAAAGAAACAAAAAATCATTAGCTGGCGGTTTGAGTTGAAACAAGTTTCAGCCTGAGACCTAAGTATCAACTAGGTATCGTCGTAAGATGTATGTAGTTCCAAGTAGTGCTGTCTATTGCAGTCCTGAGGATGTTATATCAGAAATCTGCAGCTTCATGCGATGGTTTATAAAATTTTTTGAGATGGTGCCAAGGGCCCCGATGACAACGGGGACAACATAAGTGTGTTTAGCTCACAGTCTAGTAACTTCAATTGCTAAATCTCTATATTTAGTCATTTTTTCTTGTTCTTTATCTTCAATTCGGGCATCACCTGGAATTGCAATGTCTATTATTATTATTGTTTTGGTTTTCATTTGATCTTTTGGGGTAGGAGAAGCCAGACGGCCCTCCTTGAGTCTCCCCTAGGAGGAGTAATCTATTTCCATATCCACCCAGGGCGGGGGTGGCTCAGTCGGTAGCGCGCCAGGCTCGTAATCTGTAGTTCCCAGGTTCGAGTCTCAGCTGGGTCAGCGTTGAGATTTATCCCCGCAAAATTTCCACGCCCTGCCCACGGTCAATAGGGAACACCGATGGGCTTCAAAAGGCCGCCGTCCGTCGGATGGGACGTTAAGCCGTGGCCCCGTGTGCGGGAGAGCCCTACCCTGTGCACGTTAAAGAACACGCTGGATGGCCTTGACGGGAGGCTACCATCTGTCTCCCAACAGCTGTTCCAGTGGGTCCCCTCCCCCAACCTTCTCTGAGCCTTCGGGGTCCTTATGGCCTGGGCATTTAGCCCATGGTGTGCAAAAAAGTGCCACTCAGAGGTGAAACAATCCAATCCATATCCACCCGAAAGGGTTTATTGGAGATTATTGTAAATAAGAAGAATCGTCTCCTACAGGTACGCTTACTTCAAACACCGAGACATTTATATGCACTAAGTGATTATCGAATTATGGCCACCCCATCCCCATGTTATGTCAATGGGACGCTAAATTCGAAGCTAAGTAACCTTTTAAACTAAGCGTTTTATGGGAAAATGTAGCGAAAGGTAAATTAAAGATCTCAATCAGTTCTATCTAAATATTGATTTTCAATAATATTCATTCAGTATTTATTATGGAATTGAAACTGAAAAAAGTAGCATTATTTCAAACCATTTCATAAATAACAACATATTTTAAAAGTGAATGTAAATAATTTCTTTAATATTCGTTTATATTTTGATAAATTTCTAAGAACAAATTACTGCTTTTAAATACTTTAAACTGCAATAACTGTTTAAATACTGAAAGAACATTGTTGAAAATAGAGGTTTAATATAGATTTAATTGAGATCTATAATTTACTTTTAAAACTTTTTTACCCATAAAATGCTTATTTTAAAAGTTATAAAGATAGCGTCCAATTGACATAACATTGGGATGAGTGATCATAAATTCAACGATCACTCAGTGCATACACGTGGGTTTCACCTGATTGGTGGTTCGAGTCCCAGCTGGGTCAGCGTTGAGATTTATCTCCGCAAAATTCCCCGCCCTGCCCACGGTCAGTAGGGGACACCGATGGGCTTGGAAAGGCCGCCGTCCGTCGGATGTGGCGTTAATCCGTGGCCCCGTGTGCGGGAGAGACATACCCTGTGCACGTTAAAGAACACGCTGGATGGCCTTGACGGGAGGCTACCATCTGTCTCCCAACAGCTGTTCCAGTGGGTCCCCTCCCCCAACCTTCTCTGAGCCTTCGGGGTCCATGTGTCCTGGCCATTTAGCCCATGGTGTGCAAAAAAGTGCCGCTCAGAGGTAAAACAACCCAACCCAAATCCTGTCAAGGCCATCCAACATGTTCTTTAATGAGCCCAGGGTATGTGTCTCTCGTACACGGAACCATGGCTTAATGTCCATTTCGATGGACGGCGGTCTTTCCATGCCCATTGGGTCCCCACTAACTGAAGCTAGGATAAGGAGTGTTGTGGAAATCTAAACAATGGCCCACGAGGGATTCGAGGCTGGAAACTGCAGCTTGCGAAGCTGGTGTGCTTCCGACTGAGCCACTCTTGCTTCCACGGCTCAGAGAAGGTTGAAGAAAGGGTACCCACTGGATAGTTAGAAAACAAATGGTAGCCTTCCGTCAAGGCCATCCAGTGTGGTGTTTAAAGTGCATGGACTTTCTGACCGAGGGCAGGGTGGGGGCTGAGCAGGAATAAATCTCAACGTTGGCCCAAGTGGGACTCGTATTTGAGAACTGCAGATTATGAGCTGGACACTACCTATTAAGTCACCCCATCCCATAAAAAAAATCTAAAAATGATGTACAGTCGCTCAAAAAAGTATCCGAACACTATGGTTGATTAGAGAATTCAGAAAAAATATCTGGCAACGATTTTTTTAGAAATTAGTGATCTGGCAACCTTCGTGTCACGTGACACGAAGGTTGCCAGATCACTAATTTCTAAAGAAAGTTGACAGATATTTTTTCTGAATTCTCTAATCAACCGTAGTGTTCGGATACTTTTTTGAGCGATTGTACAAAGAAAAAAATGTTTAAGAACCTTATTTAATCTGAACGTCACAGACATCAGACAAAAGTATTTGAAAATGGCCAAGTGATTGATAGTTTAATCATTTTGAACATGTTTCAGAATAGGCCTTTCAAATTCAATGACAACCGTGAAAGTGATAAGGTCGATCTGTTATTTCAGATAAGTAGTGTAAGTACTGTTGAAAGTTTAACCTTCCATTTAACTTACGATAGGACACTTAAACGATAAGACATAAACATCACATATCTCTTCAACAAACCGCGTATTTTTTTTTAATCAAATTCATCTTTCTTGCATTTCTTCGGTTTCATTTCCTTTAACATTAATGAGCAACGAAACATTGTTTTAGTTTAAAACATCTAACTTCTCTTACATCATTTAAGCATATGAATATCATTTGAAAACAGCAACTTATATTTGCTTCACACTAGTTAATATACACTAGTTAAATATCATATTATAATCACACTAGTTAAATATCATATTATATAAGAGGCGTAATTCGGAATGGGCGGCTGGACATGTCTGACGTCATCGGTGGCAGAAATTCGCCGTTTTCCGTGGTTCCGCTGCTACTTGAGCGATGGGTCCATTTAGTTCTAACCTTCTTGGGGTAACAGATAGGGTTCCTAGCTACCGTGGATCGGGAGTGATCGGGGCGGGGGTGGCTCAGTCGGTTGCGCACCAGGCTCATAATCTGCAGTTCCCAGGGTCGAGTCCCAGCTGAGTCAGCATTGAGATTTATCTCCGCAAAACTCCCCGCCCTGCCCATGGTCAGTAGGGGACACCGATGGGCTTGGAAAGGTCACCGTCCGTCAGATGGGACGTTAAGCCGTGGCCCCGTGTGTGGGAGAGCGATACCCTGTGCACGTTAAAGAACACGCTGGATGGCCTTGATGGGAGACTACCATCTGTCTCCCAACGCTGTTCCTGTGGGTCCCCTCCCCCAACCTTATCTGAGCCTTCGGGGTCCATGTGACCTGGCCATTTAGCCCATGGTGTGCAAAAAAGTGCTGCTCAGAGGTAAAACAACCCAACCCTGGGTCAACTAGTCTGCTTGAATTGAAAAATCATTCTCTCTGTTTATGACCAGACACCCGCGATGAACGATTTTCCCACAGTTGTTGTTACCTACAATCTCCACAAGGTCTTGACGATTATTTCCATGCGTAAAAGTGGCGCGAATCCTACACATCGCGTTCAGATGCACTAACTGGCATTCCACTGTATAACGGCAGATTCGCCAAAAATCGTAGCCTATTCGAAATGCGACGCGTCTCTCTCGCTGGAAATTTTCTCTGCAGGTTTGAAAATCTGCTTAGAAACCTCTGCGGGAGCTATTTTAGGTGATGAACAGTTAAAGAATAACAGACCTCAATTGGCAGTATGAATGAATGTTTGTGTTGTCTTTCTGCTGGTCTCGCTTTCCTTAGAGATCTTCTCTATGGCGTTTTAAACTGACAGGCTCCTGTCAAAGATTTGTGGTTGTTTGGGTTGTTTTACCTCTGAGAGGCACTTTTTTGCATACCATGGGCTAAATGGCCAGGTCACAAGGACTCTGAAGGCTCAGAGAAGGTTGGGCGAAGGGACCCACTGGAACAGCTGTTGGGAGACAGATGCTAGCCTCCCATCAAGGCCATCCAGTGTATTTCTTAACGTGCACAGGGTATGGCTCTCCCACACACACGGCCATGGCTTAACGTCCCATACGATGGACAGTGGTCTTTCCAAGCCCATCGGTGTCCCATACTGACCATGGGCTGGGCAGGGAGTTTTGCAGAGATAAGTCTCAACGCTGACCCAGCTGGGACTCAAACGTGGGAACTGCAGATTACGCACCTGGTGCGCTACCGAGCAGTGGGAGTTGTCTCTGTTAATAGCACATCAGGTTTGTAATCTGTATTTCCCAAGTTCAAGTCCCACGTGAGCCTGTGTTGAGATTTATCTCTGCTAAGCCCATCACTGTCATTGATCAGAAAGGGAATACTAATGACCTTGGAAAAGCTGCCACCCATCGTTAAGCCGTTGTTCAATGTGCAGGAATTCTATACACCCCGCACATCAAAGAAAATTTTCAATGGTCTTGACAAGAGACTTCCATTGTCTTCTAACAGCTGCCCAGTAGTTCTCCTTAATCCAACCTTCTCTGAGCCCTAGGGATCCTTTTGACCTGGCCACTTAGCCCATTGTATGCAAAAAAGTGCCGCTCAGATGTAAAACAACCAAACCCAACTCTGTTAAATATATTTCTACTCGGACTGCCCGCCCGTTCAGACATCCCTCTGAAATTAAATTTGCCCCCCCCCCCCCTCCCAAACGAAATTTTCGACCACCACTCCTCGATACAAAATCCTGAATTCTTTATCCTGGGAGGTTCCTGCATTACACCATCATCTAATCTAATCTAATAATATCTCAAACCATGAATAATTCCTACATAAATTACCAAAGGCGCTATGTAGACTCATTGAGATTGCACCACCATACTACCACTCACAGCCCTTAAGTTTCTCCCTATAGTACTTGTATCTTATCTGTGGCTAACCACTCGGCCATCCGAATGAGTTTGATATAAAATTGTATGCGATAAAAAATGTGTTATCGTAATCGTAATCTAGTGGTACGGTTTTTAAATACTGTTTTGGAAGTCAGCTGAAGAACTCTTCGTAGAGGAAAGGAAGCAAACTATAAAGCTAATTTTGTTGCGTATATTTTTGAAAATTCCAGTTTGCTTCGCAGTATTTTACTGACTAAGTGAAACCAGTTTGTAGTAGTAAATATGTATCAAGAAGTACCTTATTCCACTCTACCGTGGATTGGCCTTTCAGTAGTTTGCTTTTACACAGTTAAATTATCTCTATTCTTCATGTCATCATTGTACTCATACGTCCGTGGATTCTTTGGGTTGAATGTTAAATGGAAAGAGATGGGATCATGGGCAGGTATGCTGAAATTACTTGTTCGCTCAGCTAAATTAGAAATTTATAATTTTCTACAGTATACCAAAGAACTTAAAGAAGCGGAAGCTTCGTAACTGATGTAAATTTATGTTCCTGAAATTTTGCTTCTCTGATTTAGTGAACTGTCATAACAAAACTGCCACAAGCTTGTTCTTTTTATTTAATATTGTATCTTTTGCATATTCTTGGCTGGAGTATTTGACTGAGCAGCTCTGTTGATTACCTTTGTAATTAATAGTTATATCATTTATCAATACTTCTATATAAGTGGTGGTAATTTTTAAAATGTGTATTTGTAAAGCAAATAATTAAATTTGTTACCAATTATATTTCTAACCTTCAAAAATCACTAGCAGATAATTAAATGATGCAAAATCAGAAAATAATTGGCAATTCATCGTTTTGGAATGAATACAATACACAGGTCCTTGAAAATATTATTTTTTTAACCATTTAATTAAGTTTGCTACAGAGGATACCCTCTATTCTTCTGCTTGTTATTCCATCTTGTCACTATATGTTCTTTGATTGTACCTTGAGTACTAAGTTTTCTATCATTTAGACAGTGAAACTGTATATAGAATTTGTCACTTTTAAGACATCCAAAAGGACCTGATGAAGACATTAAGTTAATAAATTTGTAAAGAAATTACCAGTTGCAAAAAAGAAATTAAATGTGTGGGTATTCTGTGAAAAACTGTTCAGTTACACTGAATATCTAACAGTATTTTGAAGCAAAAATTCAAATTAATGATAGGTATGATCTCCCACAGCACTTGTAATATACTTGAATTTTTCCTCAATTATTTGTGAAGAATTTTATTTTTTGTTAGGTTCAAGGTGATTGATTTAAAGGTTCTAACAAAAGTTGTAATGTGTTAATGTCATTTTCTACGTAGTGCAGTGGACATTTGCTTTATTAGATAAAAAGCACATACCTCTAATGTAGGCTGGAACCACCTGCAAATTTGTGGTTTCACATATAATTTATAGGTGAAGAGTACTCTCGATCAAGATTATTAAATAATCCAAAAATAAAGTTCAGGTTCATCACTCTGGACTATAACAATATCCTTGACATTAGTTTTTGCATTTGTAGCTGTAAAATAAAAATCCTTTTCTGAAATGTTTACTGTGCAACAAAATTGGATGCTAAGGTGTAATTTCTACAAGTGTGAAATTATGAAGTAGTTCCATAAATCAAGGACTACCTGTGTGTAATTCACCACATAGTGAAGTGAATTTAACATATGTGAACTAAGTGTGCCAACATATTGAAAATTCAATGCTTTGGAAGTACAACTATATTATGTAAGCTGCAACATTTTAATTCTTTGAATTGTTAACAAAATAATTCTTTTTGATATATGAAATGTCTTTTTACTGTCCCATATAGGGGCAGGGGTGGCTTAGTCGGTAGTGTGCCAGGCTCGTAATCTGTAGTTCCCAGGTTTGAGTCCCAGCTGGGTCAGCGTTGAGATTTATCTCCGCAAAATTCCCCGCCCTGCCCACGGTCAGTAGGGGACACCGATGGGCTTGGAAAGGCCGCCATCCGTCGGATGGGGCGTTAAGCTGTGGTCCCGTGTGTGGGAGACCTGTGCACATACCCTGTGCACATTAAAGAACATGCTGGATGGCCTTGACGGGAGGCTACCATCTGTCTCCCAACAGCTGTTCCAGTGAGTCCCCTCCCCCAACCTTCTCTGAGCCTTCGGGGTCCATGTGACCTGGCCATTTAGCCCATGGTGTCCAAAAAAGTGCCGCTCAGAGGTGAAAGAACACACCCAACAACTGTCTCATATATTAATAATTGAGCTAAGACAGTGGTAAAAATTGTTATGAATGAAGTGGAGATTAAGTTTTTCGCAAACATGATTGTCAATTGCTGTTACACATCATTTAAAAATTTTGAAGTATGTTAAATTTTAAATATTTAAATGCTTTGTTATATAAATGTGTGAAAGAAAATTCAACACATTTGACTATGGAAATTAACATTCATTAATTAAAAATAAAATGCCCCTCAAGCAGTTGCTTACCATACCAGTGTGAATTTCATCCAATATATATGAAAAAAGTGTTTCATTTAACAAATCAAAAAAAAATCTTAAAAATTGAAATTATTACAGAGAAGGTTTCTACTGTATGTGGAATTGTACAAAGAAAAAAGCACTAAAATTTGACATAATAGAGAGATATTGGATTGGTGAACTGCTGACAGCTAGAACATCACAGCAACTGAGCATCAGTGTCACTAACAACTATGGTGAGTGTACCAGACAAGAATAGCTCTCTCAAAAGTGGTAAATATAACAACTATGCTTATAACTTGAAGGCATTTGAAAACAAAGCTATTACCATTACCTACAGCAATGTATTATAATACTCTGATGTTTTAACATCTAAAGCTGAACTACAGGAGACATTAATTGTCTTAGCAGTGATATTGTGGAAATAAATTTCATTATTCTTATTTACTGTGTTTACTCTTATTGAGCAAAAAGCTTTTCAAAACATTGTTTTTTTTTCTCTGTAATACAGTTACACCTTGCTCAGAAAATAAAATAACAAAGCTCTCTATCATTGAGCAATAAAATTTAAAAGTTTTATCCTTCAAATTATTTGTATTTTAAAAAGTTTTTAGGAGCAAGCGCAGCATTCTGTCTTCAGTAAAGTGACACTATGTGGTGATGTTAGGACTGTTAAGAACTTTTCTATATGTCATGACAGGTGACTCCACTATTTCAATTGCAGGTGGGGATGGACAAGGTCATTATTTCAATAGCTATGCAGATGATGGCTCTGTAGTAAGTAAGTATATTTGCTAGCAGTATGGCATGCCTCTCTGTCTATGGTAGTTTGCTTGTTGTATTGCCAGCTCTACAGTAGCAGTCATTAGTTTGTTTTGGCTACACCTGTCTGATGCTGAATGCCTGTAGGAGAGAGTATGGTTTTTCTCATATAGTAAATAAAAGAATTATCTGGAAAAGTTAAGAAAAATCTGTATATTCTTGATTTTTAAAGGAGGCTAAATTTCTGTCTCTCCCTTTTCTATAATTTTCTTCAGATTTTGAGCTGGATTGAAAATAACATTGATTTTGTTTGGGGGGGGGGGGGTCTAAGTAATTTGCCGACTGATTTAGGCAGGAATGTAAGATATGGATCTGATGCAACCAAAATACTGGAGTCGCGCTTGGGAAGTTCTTAACAGTCCTAATATCAAGACAGAAAGCTGTCCTTGCTCTGAAAAGCTTCAGAATTTGCTCCTAAAACATTTTAATATATAAATAGTTTGAACAATAAATTCTCACTGATAGACAACTTTGTTTTGAAAAATTTTGCATAGGGACTTGACCTGCATCTCAGAAATGTTCCAGAATATTCTAACCATTGAATTAATGCTAGCTTTGTCTTTTTTCCACTAAGTATGACTTTTCACTCTTTCCTGTGATATTCAGCACCTACTCTTGGCAACATCTATGATCTCAGGTGGCAATTATTTCTTTTTAGTGCACTGAGTAAGATGGAAATAAATATTGAAGTCACATCACACTATTTAGTGTTTAAATCATTAATAACGCTAAATAGCGTGATGTGACTTCAATATATATTTCCATCTTACTCTGCACACACTAAAAAGAAATAGTTGCCATCTGAGATCATAGAATGGTGCCAAGAGTAGGTGTCGAATATCACAGGAAAGAGTGAAAAGACAGAGCTAGATCAATTCAATGTTTAGAATATTCTGGCACATTTTACAGATATATGGGTCGAGTCCCTATGTCAGTGAAATTTTTTCCATGAAACATTTATTGATATATACATGTTTAAAAGTCAACAGGTAACTCTGGGATGTCAATTATTGTTTAAACTTTGTTTTAATTTCTCTGCAATCTCAATTGTTAAAATGCTCTTAATTTTCTAAATACCAATAAGATGAAATTCATATTTATATGGCAAACAGCTGCTCAAGAGAGAGGTAGGGGGGAGAGCTCAGTCAGCATTGTGCCAGGATCATAATCTGCAGTTCCTAAGTTTGAGTTTCACCTGGACCAGTATTGAGATTTATCTCTGTTAACCTCACTCTGCCCTGTCTGAAAGGAACTTGATGGGCTTGGATAGGCCACCTTCCTTCTGATGGGACATAAAGCTATGGCCCTGTGTGCAGGAGAGACATGCATACTAAGAAACATGCTGGAGGCCTTGATGGGAAACTTCCTTCTGTCTAACAGCTGTCTAGTGGGTCCCCTTCACCCAACCTTTTCTAAGCCTTTGGAGTCCTTGTAGCCTGGCCATTTAGCCCAATGTGCGCAAAAAAAACTCGAAGGTAAAAAATTCAACCCAGCTTCTCAAGAGGTATTTTTCAAAATTATTGAATGTAGTTTTTTAAATGACTGTTTTACATAAAATATTTATGGAGTACTCAAAATTATTTGATAAATCGTTTAAATAAAAGTAATTTTTTAAGCACTGTTAAAATTGTGGTTTTGTATGACATATTTTTTGAATGATTTATTGGTAGAATATGTCAGGTGTTTAATGTTTTAAATCATTCTAATGAAATATTTCAGTAATTACTGGAGGAACTGATGGAATTGGGAAAGCATATGCTCAGGAGGTAAATAAGTATATGTAATGTTGTTTTATATCCTAAATGTTAAGATTTAAAAAAAAATATTTGATATATAAAATTGATGATAAATAAAAATAATAACACTTAGTACAAATTAATTTAAGTGTTAAGTGTTTTTAAGATATAGGTGTGCTCATAAAAATACAGATGATCTAGGCCAGGAGTGAACAAATGGCCCATGATAAAATTTTCTTGGCCTGCTTCATTCCATTAAAAGTTCATTCTGATTCACTTTATTCCATTAGAAATCAGTTCTGGCCTACTCTAGGTGGTGGGGGTTGGCACAGTCAATAGTGTGCTAGGCTCATAATCTGCAGTTTCTGGGTTCGAGTCACAGTTGTGCCAGCATTGAGATTTATCTGTACAAAACTCCGCCCTGCCCATGGTCAGTAGAGAACACCTTTGGTTTTTTCCGAAACCTTTTTTTTTCCAAACCAAAAAAGGGACAACCTTTCCAGGTTGTCCGTCGGATGGGATGTTAAGCCATGGACCCATGTATAGGAGAGTCATACCCTCTGCATGTTAAAGAACATGCTGGATGGCCTTGTTGAGAGGCTTCCATCTGTCTACCAATAGATGCCCAGTTACTTTCATTCCCCAACATTCGCTGAGACCTTGGATCTTCTCTCAACCTTTCAATATTTCAGAGTTCAGTTAATTTAGCATAATCTAACCTTAATACGGTGCATTTTACATTAATTCTGTTGCGATTTAAGAATACTAATTTTCTTCGGCCATGTCAACAGTACATTTCCCCCCCCCCCATGCTCCTATCTGTTTGGCACCACTTATATGGTAGTTTGATCAGAATCTACAATATAATGGCAATGTAATGAATGTCAGAATAATTAAATATTTAGTATCATGAGATTTTTTCCAATCGTGGCCAATTTCATATGTATCTGTATCTAAAGATGTTTCATCTTAATAGCAGTATAATAAAAATATATATAGTTTAACAAAATAAAAATTATTGTGATACAAAAAATAGGATCAATATAACAAATTTGTGAAACAAAAATCCTTAAACAATATGTACATTTTTCTTTCTTTGTATATTGTAACACTCAGCTATCCAGCAGTTATATCTACTTTGATGGATAGATGAAATTCTCGGGTGCCATGCAATTAATCTTGCCAATAAATTAAACAAGGATTTTTTTAGATGCATTAGACAAAAAAGAACTTAATCTAATTGAAGATAATCATTAATTTAGATTAAATTAGTACTTCTAATCAGAACTCTGCTCAAGAGAAAAAAAAGTAAAATCAATGTAAATTTTATAAAATGTTTATTCAAAATGTAGACTCACCAAAAATACATTGCATCAAAAAGAAACTCTTCATAAAAATTATACTGCTGCTCACACTAGCAACTCTCATAAGGACCTCTTGCCACTCAGAAGGCATGCAAAATTGTGGCATGTGTCATCACATGGGAAGCCACATTTGCATATGATCACACGCTAGAGATGATGCAAGTGGGTGTGTCCTTCTGTGCTGCTGTCAATCAAAATGCGAAGTTGTGCAATCTCAATTCCTCTAGTGGAATGGGCAGGGAAAATGATGATTCAACTTAAAATTCCAAAATGATAACAAGTTTTACTTTATTTACATTATAGTTAAGTAAAAGTGAGTGGGTGAAAATTCAGTGTTTTGATTTTTAGTCTTTGGCAACACTGCTATGATTTAAACTCTGAAATATCTAATCAATAACTCTATTGTACATGCCCTGCATATATTTCTGCTGATCTCACTGTGTGACAAAGGTGCTTTAAAGCAGTGTTGCCACCTTTTCCTAGCATAAAACCAGATTTCAAATGTCAAGATACACAAAAAGTTGATTTTATTGCATTGCAAGTAAAGTTGTCAGTGAAAAGTTCTTTCAAAGCAGTTCCACTCCACATATTTTATCATTCATTAAATTTAAGTAATTTTTATATTTATTCCTTATTACTTTAGTTATTAATTTGTTTAATTTTATTATTAGCAGCCAATATGGCACAAGACTTTGTCATTTTCTAATGACAGTTATTTAAGAATATGTTGGAGAGTTTGAACATCATGAAGAGATGCTTGTTAAAAGAATATATGAAACACAGTATTTAATGATTAATATTTATATATGCAATTTTGCTGTTAAAATTTTAACAGTAAAATAATGTATAATAAATACATAGAGATGGTTGTTGGAACAGATAGTTAAAAAAAAATAACTTTTTTTCAATAAGTAAACTCTAATACACAGTTAATTTCTTTCATAAGATAATTTTGTAGCATGTAACTGTTGTAGCATATTTTTTATTTCATTTCAGTATAACATTTTGGTCCCTCACTCAATTTCATAATGCAACATTTCACTCTCTCTCTCTCTATATATATATAATTTTCTCCTAGATTTAAATACAGCTTGTACTGATGAAGGAGGGAAATTAAGAATTTTATTTTCTGCATCATCAGTAAAGCTGGAAAATAACAGATTTAATAATTTAACAGTTTAGTGAATGTAAGAGCTACTTCCACTGCTTATTTCTAATACTCTCATTTTAATTTCAGCTTGCTCAAAGAGGTTTTCATATTGTTTTAATAAGTCGGACTCCTGAAAAACTGTCTGTAGTTGCTGAAAATATTAGTAAGTTGATTGTTCAATTACAGAGAACTTTAAGTTCTTTTAATTAATTTCTGAGCAAGAAAGTCTTTCAATTATGCATTGAAACATTAATTTTATAATGCAAATGTAATATCTGAAATTTATTCTTGTATGTGTTTGAAGAATTATTTTAATATTCATATTACTTCAGTTATTTTGCTAGGATCATACATTATATTCTTCTTATTTAACAGTTACTTTATTTCAGGTAAATGTGTAACTAGGTATAATATCGCTAACTATATGCAGTGCTGGATTAAACATGCCACTTGAACCAAGGGGGGTGGGGGAAATGAAAATGACCCAACAAAAATTATTTTGCACAATATAAGGAGCTCCAAATAATACCAGATTTATCCCATTTAATGTCTGGGTTCCTGAAACAACTTAAAATGGGACCAACTTGAATATTTTTGGGCAATAAAACAAATTTAGAATCTTTTTCCTGAAGGAACTAACAAATAGAAATATGAATGATAAACAGCCTTTATTTTTGAGTAATAAAATGGCTAAAGTAAAAGAAATGGAATTTTTACATAATTTTTAAATATATATTTTACAAATATAAAATTTAAATCATTTTTGACATTCTTCTGAACTGTTTTATTATTCTAATGTAAATAGTTCATTAAATTTTTAATCATGTACACAAACAAATGTAGTGTTAAATTTTTGGCAATTCACAAACTGCAAGATAAAATAGTGGCACAAAATATTTTTTCACTTTTTAAACAAGGTAATTTAAATAAAAACTAAAAACTATAATAAGGGGTAAAAGAATATATACTGCTCACAAAAATTAGGGGATATTTCATTGCTTCATATTCATTTTTGAAATATCCCCTAATTTTTGTGAGCAGTGTATGGACAGTATAGTAAAAAAAATACACTCTTGAAATGGCAAAGGGGATGCTAACATAGCTGAGAAATTTAAATCAATGCCCTTTCCAACCATACTTTACAAAGAAGGGTTATTGATATGGGAGAACAAGTAGAAAAATCACTGCTTGACTTGATTGAAAAAAAAGTACCTGTTTCTCGCTTTGTCTTGATGAAAGCACTGATTAAACAGATGTGAGTCAGCTATTGATATTTATACTTTTTACTCAAGAAGATTTTTCCTCCAAAAAGGAATTATTTGAGATATGTGCTCTACATGGAACCACAAAAGGAAAGAACATCTATGATAACATGAAAAGTACAGTTGATAAAATCGGAAGTTTTGATAAATGTTCAGTAATTGTGACAGATGGTAGGGGGAAAATCAGGATCGATTTTCTTAGGAAAAAATGGAATAACTTGTCTGACAATTTATTGTGTTATTCACCAAGCAGCTTGGTGTGGGAAATCAGTGAAAACTAAAAGTTTAAAACCTTGATTTTGTAAGGTTATTAACATGATAAGAGGTGGAAACAGAGCTCTTTTAGATTGGCAGTGTCAGCTATTGATATTTATACTTTTTACTCAAGAAGATTTTTCCTCCAAAGAGGAATTATATGAGATATGTGCTCTACATGGAACCACAAAAGGAAAGAACATCTATGATAACATGAAAAGTACAGTTGATAAAATCGGAAGTTTTGATAAATGTTCAGTAATTGTGACAGATGGTAGGGGGAAAATCAGGATCGATTTTCTTAAGAAAAAATGGAATAACTTGTCTGACAATTCATTGTGTTATTCACCAAGCAGCTTGGTGTGGGAAATCGGTGAAAACTAAAAGTTTAAAACCTTGATTTTGTAAGGTTATTAACATGATAAGAGGTGGAAACAGAGCTCTTTTAGATTGGCAGTTAAAGCAGTTTTTGGAGGATATAGAAGCAGAATATTGGGACTTGCATCTTTACAACTAAGTGAGGTGGCTGAGTGCAGGAAAGGGTGTCAAGCAATTCTTTGGAATAAGAAAAGAAATCCCTGCATTCTTCAATCAGTTTGTTTCATTGGACACTACACAATTGGAAAGAGAGCTCCAAAGTACAGTTTTCCTGAAATAACTGGCTTTTCTCACAGACATCACCACTCATCTCAATGAACTCGACCTGAATCTCCAGGGGAGAAACCAGTTGGTATCAGATTTAATGGAAAACATAAATGGGTTTCATAATAAATTAAGAATTCTCAAATTTTCATTGGAAAGAAAATGACTTGGCCCATTTTTTAAGCTGTCAGCGACCATCAGAAGAGTTTAAAGATGAAATAATTGATTTTTCAGAATTTGGTGCAAATATACAAGAGATCACAGATGACTTTAACATAAAATTTAAAGAATTTGAAATACTAAAAAGTAGCATCCTGCTATTTAATAATCCTCTTGGTGCTGACATCAAAAAACAACAAGCTGACCTTCAACTTGAATTGTGTGATTTGCAAGCTGATGCATTCCTGCAAACCAGACAAGAAAATGGACCAACTTTAAATTGCTTTCAGATGAACTATTTCCAAATTTTGAATGGAAAATGACATCAATGTTTGGTAGCACATACATATGTGAAAGTGTGTTCTCCATGATGAAGTTCAAGAACCACAGCAGAAGTCGCCTCACAGATTCTTCTTTGTTTCACCTCCTGAGACTGGCAGCAATGGAGCTCGAAGTTTACATTCCTGCTTTAGTGATTGCAGCAGATCAACCTCAATTTTCACATTTAAGATTTTATGTATACCGAAGTTTAATATCTTCCTTACATCTGCTGTATTATATTGATGTATCAAAGATAGCATATTTTAGTTGGAAAATTCATTTAATATGTAATGAAACATGTTTAAATTACCACTTCTTAGTTCATTTACAATTAAATACCTGTTCTCATTTTTGCATAACTTGATAAAAATTTGCCAATTATGATGTGGCCTGTCACTAGATTCCTGGATTCAATTGTGGCCGTCAGGCACTTAAGTTGGAAATCACCAATTTAGGGGATTATTTTTAGTTGGCCATCTCTTTTCATCATCTCGATCTGCTAAAAGAGTTGCGCATGTGCAACTCTGACTTTTGATTTACAGCCATTAATGTGTGCATTAAGGACACACACTCTTGCGTCATAGCTAGTGTGAGTGCGCGATCATCAGTTTATGCAAATGGTTTTTTCCAGTGTGCAACACGTGTCAGTTACATGCTGCATGTATACTAAGTGACGTTAGGTCATGGAGTAAGAGAAAATATCAGTACAGGAAGGATGTTAGTAGAGATGGAGCTTTTAGTTGCTCAGACTTTTGTATTCATCAGTATATTTGGAGAGTCTTGAAATTTTTTGGAAATAAGCCTTGTTTGTTATATGAAATACTTTGACTTTGCTGTTTTTTCTCTTGAGCAACAATATTTAATTTTTTTATTAAGATTTGATTGACAATCTTTTGATTTCTGACTCAATAAGTAATTCCCATATACTTAGCCACAAAAGGAAAGAAAAGCCTCATTTAACTTTATTTGGCAAATTTAATTGCCTGGTACCCAATACTATCCAGAAGTTTAGTTTAATTTGGATCGGTCAAAAGGTCCAAAGAGAAGTTTAATATACTTTTGGAGCATTACAAGCAATCTTTCTGACAAGATGAAAGAAGCAAAACATCAAGCAAATAAAAATGCGTATATTTCAAATAGTATAAAACACATTTGAAAATGATATATTTAGATTGCTTGCAACTAATTTTTAGGGGGGTATATATCCACCGTTAAACAATTGATTTCCATAGAGGCCTGACAGAAGCCTATCAGTTAAATATATTTTTGAGAAAATCTGTGATAAAGGTGACTTCAGTACTAAAATAACACAAGAAAAGAAATACCCATTCCTTCTCAGGTCCAGGTCCATTTTCACAAACCCAGGTCCATTTCACAAACCCAGGTCCATTTTCACCATAACTAAACATGTTAACTTCTCAGCCAATGGGAGTACATTTTCTAAATTATGTATACATTTAGGGTTGCCAGATGTTAAAAATATGAAAAGAGAACTTTTCCCAAAAATTTCTTTCAAAAAAAGAGAACAGACATAAAATTTAAATATAATTGTCAATAGGTATATAAAAATATGATATATTTTATAAAATCAGCATAAGGCCACTGAAGGATATGAAAAGAATGGGAATACTAGAAAGGCATTATAATAACATTACTATATTACTAGAGTATCTCGCACAGATTAGGTGCTTGCACTAGTCATTGTTGCAATATTTAATGTCCTCTCCTGGGAATCAAGGCCCTCTGGAAGGAAGGAAAACTTCATCCAGGTGACCTTGAATATTACAAAAGTAAAGAAAGAAGGCTTGTTTCATATTAATTATAATTCACATTTTAAAAACAACAGATATTTGTAGTTGGAAGGGTCGAAATAAATAATATAAATTATATACTTTTAAAGATTTCATCTGTTGTTGCAAAGTTACTTGTGAAATTTGGCTGTCTCTTGTCCTGCAGTGTTGTCATTCCTTGAGGTTGTTGCTGGGATTGCCAGCGTGTCGACTGAGTTGCCACACATATTTCATAAATATTTTTGATTGAAAAATGAGAAAAAAAGACATTTTGGTGCAAAAAAAAAGATCCCACCTAAAAAAAGAGAACATGTTCTCTTTAAAAGAGATGCTCTAGTAACCCTACACACACTTTCTCAGGGGACGGGGGTGGTTCAGTCGGTAGCGCGCCAGGCTCATAATCTGTAGTTCCCAGGTTCGAGTCCCAGCTGGGTCAGCGTTGAGATTTATCTCCGCAAAATTCCCCCGCCCTGCCCACGGTCAGTAGGGGACACCAATGGGCTTGGAAAGGCCGCCATCCGTCGGATGGGACGTTAAGCCGTGGCCCCGTGTGCGGGAGAGCCATACCCTGTGCACGTTAAAGAACACGCTGGATGGCCTTGATGGGAGGCTACCATCTGTCTCCCAACAGCTATTCCAGTGGGTCCCCTCCCCCAACCTTCTCTGAGCCTTCGGGGTCCATGTGACCTGGCCATTTAGCCCATGGTGTGCAAAAAAGTGCCGCTCAGAGGTAAAACAACCCAACCCTGCTGAAATTGGTGGAAACATTTCTCATGCCTACTATGACATAGAAATGAAACTTAATTTATGATGTTGCAGGTAGTGTGACATAAGAGTGTAAAGGGTTAAAGATGAACTGAATCAGAGCACTGTTTATTCATTTTTTAACACTTTTGTTCTATTTGTAATCAGATTTATACAGATATTAAATAACTATGCAAACATAATTTCATAGCGATTTTTATTTAAGATGTATGCTTTCACTTAGCTTATTTATCCAAATACTGTTTATTGAAAAAACTTAATCATAAACTTTAATTGCTTGAGCTGAATTCATTCATAAATTATTTTTAATACAGTTTTTCTAAATGAACTTTGAACATCAACAACACATGAACTTCATTGGTCTTATATATATATTGATTATATATATATTGATGTGCAGACATTTCTTTGTTTCTGGAAGTTATTAAACGTTCACATGTCTGGAACTACAGCATCTCCAACTGCAATATTTCCTTAATTTAAATAACACGGCTCTCTCAATATTAATGTTATTTCATGTTGCTATATTTAGTGATTAAAAGCTGTCATGATATTTTTATCTGTTCATATATTTTATAGCTACAGTTGTTGGAATTGAAAGCTTCATTTGGGATGTCTGGTACAGCAATTGTAAATCTGAATGACTTGTTACTCATAGATGTTTACAAAGTCAAATTTAGACTTAGAAAATCATATTTTATGAAATTTACTTATTATCTGATGTTATTAGGAATGCAATAAAGAAAACCCATTTTAATATTGTCAGTAAAGAAATAATATATTTTGCCCCTCTCTCATTTAGCAAAATTATATGGTGTTCAAACTAAAACAGTTGCTGTTGACTTTACTGATACACCTGAAATTTATAAGAAAATAGAAAATGAAACTGATGGGCTTGAAATAGGTGTACTTGGTAAGTGTTGCAAAAAAATTAGATGATTTATTAAATGTTATTAAAAATTCTGATAAAATTGTAAAGTGAATGGTTTCTAAATCAAAAATCTTAGTTTGCTAAAATTTAAACATTTGAAATGTTTCTCAAATGATTTTGCACTTAGTAATATTTATTTATAATTATTTAAATTTTCTAGTGGAAAATATTTTGCATAGAGCATACCCAAAAGTAACTAAATTTAAACTGAAAGATAATTCTTTAAGTTTACATATATTGTGCCCTTAGTCCCATTTTCTACCTATCCCTATTATTGTTTTTATTTATCATCTAATTTTCCATTAGTTTCCCTATCCCAGGCACTGCATACTATTTATTAGCCAAGTTTTCTTGCTCGCCTTCTTTCACTGTTGCCACACATGTTGGGCAATTTTCCTCTAACCTACACAGGCCACTATTAAGATAATGGCTGTTTCTATTTCCCCTGCACCTGATATTTCCACTGACTTTACCCATTTCCTTAAAGAATATGAAACTCTATTAACAGTGTAAAATTACATTTTGCACAATTATTCCATTATTATTAATGGCTTTAGTGTGGCTTTAGACTAGAAGTGGGCTTTAGACTTAATTTTAAATAAATAACAATGGTCCCTCAAGCAGCAGTTTAGCAGAGAGTTCATAAGTAATATGACATACAGAATGTCTGTGAGGATCAATGTTCAAGGTGTTGTAAGTTCATGGTGAAATTAGCCTCCAATGAGGGGCCCCCTATACCAAATGAGAAAGCAACAGAAAGACAGTACAAATAAACATCCATGACTTTACCCATAACTCAAACCCAGTTCCCTTTGATCAGTAACCAAGCACACTAACCACTCAGCCATGGGGATGGCTTAATTCCAGCTTCTAATTAATGCAGTGCCACCTAGGATAAGGGTTAGCTCAGTCAGCAGCACATCAGGCTTGTAACCTAATGTTTCCATGTTGTAGTCTGCATTGTGCATGCATTGAGATTTTCTCCACTAACATCTTCTCTGCTATCAATGAATAATGAGATACTTAAGGGCTAAGAAAAGTATTTGCCCATCACATAGGTAAGCTGTGGCCTCAAGTGCAGGAGAGTATCCTATTTAAGGAACATACAAGATAGCTTTGATAGGGAGGCTTCCACCTGCCTCCTAAAAGCTATCCAATGGATCCCCTATCCAGTAACCCTTGTGTTCCTTGTGACCTGTCTATTTTATCCCATTGTGTGAAAGAAAATGGCATTCTGTGTCAAAACTAACCAACCTGGTTAGTTTTGCCACAGATGTAGCACAATTATTCCATTTGGAAATAAAACTAACCAATCTGGTTAGTTTTACCCCAAAACTTGGTTCAGTTAGAGTCGATTGTAGAACAGTTGGCATTTTACCCTTAAAGTGTCAGGTTTCTGAAACTGAACTCGCTCTGGTGGCCATGTTTATTTTGAAGTGCTTTCAGAAAATAAAATGCTTAACTTTAAAAACATTTTCTAGGGTAAGTAAATAAGTGAAACATGTCATGTTATATATTAAATCGAAGAGCATTTAATGCTGAATATTAACAAAGGAAAATACTTTTGTGAAATGTGAACCTGTTTAATTTTAAGTGTTTTGTTTTAAAAAATGCAGTTATTTTTTTAAATTTGACTTTTTTTTATCAAACTATTAATGAAGAAATCTATTAACTTTTTATACAGAATGAAAAAGCATTTAATTCTGAATAAAATAACAAAATCTTCTGACACACAAAGTCACTTTTCATTCCTTGCATTCAAAAGCACTTACATGGTACATATTTCATGCTATGCATATTACACATTTTCTGCAAGGCTGTTCCTTCTGCAGAGTCTGGGGTATTATAGTAGGAAAATGTCTAGCAGTTAGGCATACAATTGCAGATTGAATACTGGGTTGATCTGATCTTAAAATTTAGTACAGTAAAGCACCCATCCTATAACAGTTGCCTTACAAGAAGTTGTCTGTTGTGGTGACTCATGTGAGGGTTTTGTTGCTTATGTAATAGATATGCATTGACAACAGCTATATTTACAAGGTGGAAAAATATTTTTTCCACCATTTGAAGCTCTTGCACTTTAATGGTTAATGTTTTAAATTTTGACCAGAACAGTCAACACCTTCCATTTTACTATTGTATTTGACAACATATTTTGGTTTTGAAATGGTCTTGCTTTTTTAGTTCTATGCTTTTGCTTAACATCTGCCATTTCAGCATTGTGAAGGAGCTGAGTATCAAAACATCTCTTTTGTCATGCCACTTTGAACTAAAAGAGGGCCTTTTCAAATGAAACTGTCTCCTTTCTTCAAGCTCTTTTTTTATCACGGCTTTAGGCAAACCATTCCTGTTTGACATTACAGTATCCATTGCATATAATGCCTGGTACAAGGCTGTAGAAAATACCAGCAGTCCATATACACATGGTAACCCTGGTTGAGTAAACTGTCCATCAATTTTATTACTGTAGCATGCTCATGTCCAATGCTGCTGGATTGCGACTAAACAGTACTTCTTCCAGTGTACACAATAGCATTCCAGGCATATGTTGTTTAGCTGTCACACAAAACATATCTTTATGTCAAATTTTTACAGCTTCTGTGGGCTTGTACACCTTAAAAAAATATTCTATCTTTGAAGCCAATTATTGCTTCATCAATACATTTCTCTGTTTGGAATATAATAAATAAAATAAATAAATACCCCTCAAGCAGCTGCTTGCCACAGAGGTCTGACAGGAGCCTGTCAGTTTATATGCCACAGTAGGAGATCTGAGAGGATGGCAGGACCTCATAGACTGCTTTAAAATGTTGTGTAATGTCAGGAAGGAAATTTCCAAGTTTGGCTAAAGGATTATATCCATGTTCACCTCTGGCCTCACAATGCTGTTGCCACCGAGATGCAGAATTGCAGTAATAGAGCAAATCTATTACGCTACATGATGCTTGGAAATAATGTAGTGTGGGTGAGAAGATAAGTCGACCAGTATTCCACTACAGACTGCTTTCAATTAAGGCCCATGTTAAGCACTAGAACTAAAAAACATTTCATTTCAGCAGCTGTTGGGAGTTTTCCACTGAATCCAGTTATTCTTGCCAAGGGACTTCAAAAATAAGCTTCATGCTGCTGAAGTAAACCCTGACCATAAATATAAGTTTGTTCTGCAATCTCTTCAAATGTTCCATGAGTTAAAAATATTTTGAAAAATTTTAAGGGGATTTTAGCTTCCCCATTGTTAGGACTAGTTTCGGCTGTAAATTCATGATATACTGGAAAAGCCGAATATTCTTCTTTAGAAAACTTTTTCCAGCATCCTAATGGAGTAGGTTCAATATCATTCTTCTGATCCTGATTCATCAAGAAAACCAAAAAACTTCATCCCCATCAGAATCTTGAAAAAATTCTTCTTGATATTCTGATGAAGTTGAAGGTCCTACGTGAAATTCCAACCTAGAAGACAAATTTTCACCTTCTTTTGTGGAAAACCAAGAAATTCTTCATCAGAATGAATGAAATGTTTCTAAAAAAAATTCCCTGTTCTCTGGAGTAGCTTGTGAGAGCAATTGACTTTGGTAACACAATGGTAGATCCATTGTATGTATATAAATAACTATATACTTAGAAACAGTTTGTTTAAAAAATATTTGAAAAACTAAGTAGCTATATATTTAAAAGAAAAGATTTAATTTAGGAAATTTAAGAAATTTAGTGGCCGAGTGGTTAGCATGCTTGGCTACTGATCTAAGGGACCTGGGTTCGAGCCCCGGAATTAGGCATGGATGTGTGTCGTTTTTCTGCTGAGGTCCTGCCATCCTCTCAGATCTCCTACTGTGACATATAAACTGACAGGCTCCTGTCAGACCTCTGTGGCAAGCAGCTGCTTGAGGGGGTATTTATTTATTATTATTAGTTTTAAAAATAATCCAATCATAACCAAATTATAAATCGATATCCAAATCATAGCATAACAATCTGCAATGAAGCATTGCTTTAATTCCAGAAAAAAAACTTAATTTTCAGTGTTTTTTTTCCGATGGTTACAATTACTAAGTTACATTTCCGTATAGAATATTACATATATAATGAAGTACTAATAAAAGAAATCAATAAATAACAAGATAATTCCAAATACAAAAGGCTGTTATTTAAAGCAAGTGAAGCACATACATGCCTTCACAGTGACTTCGAATTCGAGTTTTAATGAACGTAAATTTTCCTTTGAAATGAGTAAGGATTGATAAAATAAAATAAGAAAAGAATGGCTACAGTTCCAATAACAACTCCCATGTAAATTCTAATTTTAAAATAGTGGAATAAAGAAGTAAACCTCCAGGACACTCAACATACTAAACAAGTAACTATAATGGTGCTGTTTCAACAGTCGTAATGAGTTGTGGATATTTATTTAAGCATATCATCAATTTTTTTCAAGCAGAATCAACAGGTAAAAAATTATATTAAGTTTTAAATATATGTTTGATATTCCTATAAAAACAATTTGAAAAGCCACATTCTGTTAAAAAAAATTAAATTACAAACTTGTACTATAAAACGGTAGACCAAATGATGACTGAGAATCAGAAAAGTGAAAATGGTAATTCAGTTATGGCACATTAAGGGTTAAAACAGTTCTTCTGATATAAAAATTTAAAGCAGTTTGTAACATCATCATCATCATCATCCTCAAGCAGCCATGGGCTATGGAGGTCCAACCAGACCATGCAATTTAGTTCTCCAAGCAAGTCTATCCTGAGCTACACCTACTGCATCTGGCCACTGCACACCAATTCTAACAAGGTCTTGTTTGACATTGTCTGCCCACCGCATCCTAGGTCTCCCCTTCTTTCTGAGGCCTTTAGGCACACTGTTCATAACCCTATTTGCCAATCTATAATTATTCATACGGGCAACATGGCCAAACCAACGGAGTCTCTCTCTGCACAATATGCTGCTTAAAGGAGGTTGCAAACTCCTTTGCCTAACCTCATCATTAGTTACAAAGTTGAACCACCTAATGCCCAAGATACTGCGTAAGCATCTGGAATCAAAAGCATCTAGTTTCCTGTTATCTTGTTTACAAAGTGTTCAAGTTTCACTACCATAACTAACCCTAGAAATAACCAAACTATTATACAGTCTAATTTTAGTCTTTAGGTGTATACGCCTATTTCTCCACACTCTCCATAGGTTCTTAAAAGTCCCGGCAGCAATCCCTATTCGTCTGTTAATCTCATGCCGCACATCACCATTATCTGTTACATAGCTCCCAAGATAATTAAACTGTGACACCTGCTCAAGACTACAACCATTCAGATTAACTGAATCACAGCCTGCCTGACCAATTTTCATCACTTTAGTTTTCTCTCTGTTTATAACCAAACCTACTCTACTACCAGTCTCATCAACAGCTCGAATGAAAAAGTTCATCTCATCAACATCATTTGCCAAAAGGGCTAAATCATCAGCATAATCTAAATCAGAAATTTTCGTATCTCCAGCCCATTTAAGGCCAAAATATTTCCCTTGAAGTGAATTTCGCATAACAATCAATAACCAAACTAAAGAGAAAAGGAGACAAAATGCACCCTTGTCGAACACCAGAAGTAATGCTAAACCAATTGCTACAAGCCTTACCAACTCTCACACATGACTCAGTGTTATTATAGAGAGCTTTCATTATGTTAACTAACTTGTCTGGTATACCATATGATCTCACAATCAACCACAAATTATGACGATCAACAGAGTCGAAAGCCTTTTTGAAATCAACAAAGCTAGCAACCAAAGGTTTCTGAAACTCTAAACATTTCTCAACAATCTGCCTAAGTGAAAATATCTGATCCACACATCCCCTACCACTTCTGAATCCACATTGCTCATCACGCAATTGACTGTCAACCAGATTCTTAATTCTATTAAGCACAATCATGGAAAGAACTTTACCTGGAACAGAGAGTAGGCTGATACCCCTATAGTTATCACAAGAACTGCGATCACCTTTTTTGAAAATAGGGATAACAATAGCTCTGGTAAAATCCTTAGGAACCATGCCTTTATCATAAAAGATATTCAGAATTTCAGTCATCCAAGTGGTAACCGAAACATTCCCAGCTCTAAGCATTTCCGTAGTAATTTCATCTACCCCTGGGGATTTATGAAGTTTAAGTTTAGAAACAGCCAAAATAACTTCAGATTGTGTTATAGGGCCAACATTAAAGCCACCAATGCATCTATCATCATTGCAAACAATGGGAGTAGAACTAACTACATTGTTTAGAACATCACTGAAATGCTCAGCCCACCTAGCCATGACAGAATCCTCCCCTTCTATAACCTTACCTTGTTTATCCTTCAATCCTTGTATACCTGTCCGTTTTCTACCACACAAAACATTAACTATCTGGTACAGCTCTCTGCTGTTGGGCTGTCTAACTGCTTCCTCGGCTTTGTCAGCCAAACCATCAAGCCAAAGATTCTTATCAGCAGCTAACTGATCCTTTACAAGTTTATTAAGGTCTCTGTAATGCTTTCTATTAGGACTAGTAGGGTATTGATTAAGGGCATTCCTGCAGTTCTTTCTTTCCAAAATAAGCTCAAGTGCCTTATCACTGAGATAATTTTGCCTCTTCTGCTCCTTTTTTCCTAAAAGAGTACTGTTAGTGTCCAAAAAAGCCTGTTTAAAATGATCCCATTCTTCCTCAACTTCAGTAGTAAGCAAACCACGACTGTCATAATGACTAAGTAACCTATCATGGTAAGCTTTGGCTATAACTGGATCTTTCAGAGCTTCAGTATTAAAAGTAAATTTTTTAACCCTAGCACAACACTTTTTAAGTTTAAGTTGCAACACACTTTTAACAAGGTAATGGTCAGATCCAATTTCAGCTCCCCTATATGCCCTGGTATTCCTAACAGAACTAGCCCATCTGCTGTTAATTAATATGTAATCAATCATATTCTTATGCAGCCCATCAGGTGAAACCCATGTGTACTTATGTATGTCGCGGTGTTTGTAATAAGTGTTAGTTATTCTGAATCCATTGAGTTTACTTACCTGTAGGAGATGTTGCCCATTGCCATTGCAGCTACCAATACCAAAAGGGCCTATTACTCCTCCCCAAAGGGCAGAGTCAGTACCGACTTTGGCATTGAAGTCACCAAGAACAAGGGTAATATCTCCTTTCTTGACAAAATTCAAAATATCCTGAAGTTGTTCATAAAACCTATCCTTCTGATCCTCATCGGCATCCTCAGTGGGGGCATAACAGCAGATAACATTCAAGTCTTTAACGCTTGTCTGAAATTTTGCTGTAAGAAACCTTTCATTAATGCACTCATATCCTAGAAGAGCATCGCTAGCATGTCTGCTGAGAAGCAGACCCCCGCCTTGGTGATGCTTATTGTCGACCCTCCCTGAAAAGAAAAATTTAAGATTATTTTTAAGAATCTGACCTTTATCTGTCCATCTGATCTCTTGCAAGCCGAGAATATCTAAATTATAACGGTGGAATTCTTGTGTGAGGACATCAAGAGAAAAAGCTCTGTGCAGAGTCCTCACATTCCAACTACCTATGGAGAGAAAATGGTTAGTGGGATGTTTAAAGAAACTATGTTTATTGAGAGAGGGAATGCCGACAATATCAAACAGCCCCCTAATCGCAGACATGGGGCAAAGACCCGTTCCCCCACTACTAAAGGCTGAAGCCATCTACTCTGGAAGACTTCCTCCAATGTAGAATTTGACGATGCCAATAGAAGCAAAGAGTTCAGGTGCCTGCGATGACTTCTGCTCAGGATTATCCACCAGCTGATAAACATATCCTGTGAATCTATTCATTTGGGGCTGTCAACCCACAAACAAACAGAAAACACAGCGGAAGATTTTCACTCGACAGAAGCCCACCAGTGCAGCAAAATCAGGATCCATAATCAAGCTCAGAGCCATATATCTGTCCAGTAGGTTTATATGGTCAGCACCAGGACCCTGTGTGGTTGACCACTCCTCAGCAGGGTAGAAAAAAAAGAAAAGTAGCCATAGTTGTCCAGATCAGTAGGCCACACTAATCTGGCAGCCCTCCCCTTCCGTTCACTTCCACAAGAGAGTATCTCTTTTGAAAGTTACTAACGGTCCGCACCACGAGAAGGCAGGGTCGGACATTAGGTGCTAGGCCTGGCCAGTTCTATGCATCATCACAGGGGATTGGTGCATAGCTCTCCTTCCAGTGACTACCTAGCTACCATTTACAGACCGTTTGTAACAACTATTATGTAATAGTATATTATCACCATATTCCCATGCATAAAGGTTTTATAGATGTCCAAGAGACAATAATTCTGTAAGAGTCAGAAATATTCATGTCTCAACAGAAAGTCTAGATGTAAATGGCCACTGAAGTAAATATGCACTGATGAGTACAGGTTCTTAGTGCATGTAAGACTACTGGCAGGTGTATCCCAGTAAAAAAACATGTTAAGCCTTGAAGAAAATGTCATCTTGAAATGATGGGTATAAGATAGCAAACCTTTCAACTGAAGGGCTGTGTAGGAAACAAATTGAATGGTGGGCCAGGTAAATAACTGAAATGGAATGATGAGCCACTAAAGAAATATATAATGAATATTCAGTAATATAGTATCACAGAAAAACGCCCTGTAGACAAGAATACTTGAAATAATTAGTTGGAAAAAAAAATGGTTGTCCTGACTGGGATACGATCTGGGAAACCTGGGTTCTTTTCCTGTCAGAACAACCATTTAAAAAAAATAAAATAAAATGAAATGTAAACAATGTAATTTTATTAAAATTAATTATTTTAATGATAATTTGCTTTGCTGAAGTTGGACTATCTGCCCACTATACTTTTTTTTAGAAATTTAATTTGTTGTCAGTAGCTCATGGGCCACACAAAAGGAGGTGGCAGGCCACAGTTTGCCCAGGCTTGGTTTAAGCTCAAGTATATCTCGATGAGGAAAATGCTATACACCAAGAAGGCTTCCTAAGACATTAATCAATTAATATTATATTACTTTAACCCTTACCATGAATTTGTACCCTGTGGCCAGGCTTTTTTTTTTTCAACCATGTTCAATCAAAAAAAAAGGTCAACTTCAGAAAATTTTTGGCAAATAACTACTGAAAAAGGAATTATGGCATGTTGTAGGCCAAATTAATCAGCATTTAATTCTGTACTTCCTGAAAATAAAATATTTAACAAAAAATTGACTTGTTTTAATAGGGCTTTTACAGAGGCATGTAGTAAAAAATCTCATCTGGCAATGCAAATAAAATTTATTTTTATAAAAAACGACAAAAATAATAATGCATATCAATAGAAAGACTATTTGTTTATGAAAAGGAGAAGAAAAATTACTCTTTCGAATTTATTTCTCAGTACTGTACTTTGAGAAAAGTTGTGGCTTTTCACCGGTCAAATAAAAACGTCAACTTTAGAATTTTTTTTAAATAACCAATAAACAGAAATAGGTCATGTATACCAAAAGCAGGAGCATTTAATTAGTGTTAAGAAAATGATTAAAATTGCAAAAGACAGGTAAGTAAAATTTTATAAGCATTTTTTAAAGAAAATTGCAAAGTTTTGCTGTATTTTTCACTTTAAATTCAGTAAGAATTGAAAAAAATATATTTCCATATTTTCTGGAATATTTAACCACTTTAATATATATACATATTTCTGTCATTACTTATATCTTTCATTTATTTAATTTTTACGAGATTATTTGGTGACTTGTGCAAATAACATAAATGCCAATAGTGTTAACAAAATTTTCAATGATACGAATTTTTATGTCCTAATCAAATGTCTCCTAAAGTAGCTACCATTTTAAGTCATGTATGTTTAGTGATTTATTTTTAGTCAAGCTTCAAATAATTTTTCTTCTAATTGCAGTTTATATTTGAGAAGCAATATAAATAATTCTGAAGTAGTGAAATTGATATCCCCCTCCTGAATCTGCAATCTTGTGTTGCAATCTTGCAACTAATCAGAATCGGATGACTTTTCTCAGTCAAATGAGTCAAAGAAATATTTTACTAAAAGTTCATGATTTTCTGGTTCAACTTGATAATATCCATTGGTTTTATCCGTCAAACTATTTTGCAAGCTTTTGTGTTTTGCTGATGCAAAACAAAACACAAAAACATTTTCATACTTTCTGAACACAGTATAAATATCCAATCTGTGCAGCCTAAAATGTACAAAAACAGATGTTTGCTGATTGATATCATATTCCTATGGTGTTGCTGATTACATGAACAAAGAAATATAAATTTTTCTCTTCATAAACCTTTCATAAAAGGTGTTTGTCGTAATTATTTTCATATTATGTTCTTTCTTTACAGAATTATGGTATTTTAAACATCTGTAAATGGCAATAATGCACTACCAGCATAATTTTTAGGAAATGCTTTTAATTTTACAATAATGTAATGAATTAAACTATTTTAAATTGCACTGTGATTTAATACATTATTCAGTTTACATCACTGGGAACATTCTAATTGGAGTTACTGTTTAATATCCTAAACTTGGGAAGGATCACACTTTGATCTTTTAGCTCATACCATGTGCATTTCAAAAATGAATTATTCAATATGTGCTCTCATTTAGCTGACCTTGAATGTTCATTCTACATAGATGGAAAAAGATTTTCCATTTCAGCAATTACTAGTGTAGTGTCAAAAATTATGGGTGATCTTTTAGATTTAATATACCCTTCTATTTCTAATTGTTTTCCACCGTGTATTTCTTACTTTTTCCATTTCATCTTTTTTATTGTTATATGTTTTAAGAAGGCAGTTTAGTTGCTGATGTGATTAAGGAATATTTTGATCACTTTATACATCTAGATAACTACACTATATCAATTTAACAAATCACTGAATAGTGTACAGCAGCTTTTGATAATCCTACTAAAAAGCAGATTTGTATATATAATAAAAAATTCGAAAAAGTGCCATGGGCTACATCATTTACATAAAAGTATGCTATAGTGGGCTCTTGAATCGTGTTGAATGTTTGCTAGTTTGCTGACTAAATGAGTAAAGTAAATGGGATTGAGCTGGATTTGAATTTTCAGGATTTCCAGTTATCCAAGTTTTGTTAATTTTAATCATAAAGCTTAAAATTTATGGCCACCCTCATGCAAGTTGTTATGCTCTTTGACAATCTGAAAAAATTGGTGCTAGCTTATGGCAATATAAAATTAGCATTTTTTGCCTCCCAATGTTACCGCACACATACAGCTGATGAACCAGGTATTCAGCAAATGGGGGAAAACTTTCTTGGGGTTCTCCAAGAATTCACAAAAAATGGGAAGTTCTTCATGAAGGCCAATGAAAAAATTTAATGGTGACTAAAAACTGGGAAAAAAAAATTACAATCTAGGTCATTATTTTTTAGCTGGCCAGAGTTTTACATTTTTGTAACAAGTGACCAGACAAAACAAGTGTGAAATATATTCTGGCTGAAAGGTTGCACAGGTTAACAAAGTTGAACTTGCAATAAAGAGAAGAAAAAGAATGAAGACATTTTTGGTCTGATAAAACAATTTCCCAATAACTTCCCAGTTGTGAGAAAGCTAAATTTGACAATGTTCAAGATTGTTTGCAGTGATTTTGGGCAACAAGCTATGATGACAAATATTGTTTCTAGCTTTGCAGAAAGAAGAGAACAATGAAAGTGTGATATGGAGAGGGGGGTGGACATAAGTTGTCTCAATATAAAGAATGTGACTGGGATAGAATTTGCACTTCAATATGTTATTCAGCTATAAAATCCACATTGTCTGACATGTTTATGGAGTGCTGGAAAGACATAATTGCAGCTTCTCTTCAATTTTTACTATAAAAATTTTGTGTACTTTTTCTCCAGTTAGTAACATTAACTATAAGTAAATTGATATAATCATTTAAACTATTTTAATTGTGATGTGGGCAATTTTTAACTTTAGAATTGTTTGTTAAATTGATTTCATCAGTATTGAAATAATTTTTCTGCTTTTTGCCAATAGAAAAGATGGGAGTTTCAAGTGTTTCAAAATTTGAGCTGGAAGTATCCAAAATTTTGACCTAGCAAGGTTTTATTGTATTTCATAACAAGAACTGAACAAAAAATGAACTTTCATTAGTTCTTATTGAGTCAAATGAAAATTCATTTTTATCTACATTTTTTTTTTCTGACATTCAGTGGCATAGCAAGGTGACATTAGGTCCTGGTGCAAGACTTTTATTGGATCCCCCCTCTCCCTCTTTAAAATAGTTGTTTGGAAAAAAAAATAGAATAGCACCTTTTTTTTATCATCTGGTTGCCAAAGACCTCTCTGTAATAAGTACTAAGTGCTTCTAAAATGAGACAGTTGTTGAGCACTGGGCCGTGGTTCATTGTTACCATAGTAGCCATACTACTGCTTAGATTAACAGTTGTCAGTTCTATTAACACCTTTATGCATTGAAAAAAAAAGGTTAACCAGGAGTCTCCCATTTTCCCTCAAAGTTAACTGGTCTTGTTATATACCCTTGTCTTGTGCTTGTGATCCTTATGAGCAAAGAAGTGATTCTCAGTGATATAAATAGGTTGAAGCCATCTCTTATCCATTATAACTATATTGTAAATCCCTTATTTTAAAACCAATAAGATAGTAATAAAGATGTGGATATATTATAAATTAAAGCTGTAATTTTTTTAACATATGTAATAAGCATATATTTTATTTCCTTTATATTTTCTAGTGAATAATGTTGGAATGAGCTATGAACATGCAGAATACTTCCATAAAGTTACAGATGGAGAAAGGGTATGTTAACACGTTTTCCATATGATATATGGAATTCCTGATTCTTTTCATGCTTTGCAGATTGTAAGTTTTCTTACTTTATACCTTAGTGACCAAATTTTGAAAAGAGAATCTGATGCATATATATAGATAATTGTAAATTATCTTTCCAATTTAAAAAAGTTATGAAAAAAATTAATGAAGGTGATGTGCGGCATGAGATTAACAGACGAATAGGGATTGCTGCCAGTACTTTTAAAAATCTATGGAGAGTGTGGAGAAATAGGTGTATACACCTAAAGGCTAAAATTAGACTATATAATAGTTTGGTTCTTTCTAGGGTTAGTTATGGTAGTGAAACTTGGACATTTTGTAAACAAGATAACAGGAAACTAGATGCTTTTGATTCTAGATGCTTACGCAGTATCTTGGGAATTAGGTGGTTCAACTTTGTAATTAATGATGAGGTTAGGCAAAGGAGTCTGCAATCTCCTTTGAGCAGCATATTGTGCAGAGAGAGACTCGGCTGGTTTGGCCATGTTGCCCATATGGATAATTATAGATCGGCAAATAGGATTATGAACAGTGTGCCTAAAGGCCTCAGAAAGAGGGGTAGACCTAGGATACGGTGGGCAGACAATGTCAAACAGGACCTTGTTACAATTGGTGTGCAGTGGCCAGATGCAGCAGCTGTAGCTCAGGACAGATATGCTTGGAGAATTAAACTGCACAGTCTGGTTGGACCTTCGTAGTCCACGGCTGCTTGAGGATGATGATGATGCAATGGAAAGCAAGCAATACCAATACAGCAAAACCTTTTTTTTCTTTGGGTCATTCACAGTTATCAATTCTGTATGCATGAGATATTAATTTTAAAGTTTTCATGGTTGAGATACCATTTTCAAAATATTTGTGTACTTGTGTATCACAAAAGAAACTCTGATCACTGTTAATGAAAGCTTCAAGGAAAAAGTATACCAAGCTCATGCTTCGTTAATGAATGAATTTAAAATTTATTGGTGTGATGCATCTGCAAGGGAAAGCCACAAAATGACTTGTTACTAGGGCAGCAACAGTTGAGTATGTTTGAATTCCTTTTTAATGATTGAAAACAACTGTATGCCAGTCATGAACTGAAATTTCCTCTACTATGTGGAAAGTTCTGAAAAACCTTTAATGCTTACAATTACAATTGTTACAGTAATTAACAATGAACAACAAATAAAATGTTATGAATTTCACTGTCATGTAATGGATTCTTTATGGGTGATGATGCTTAACCTCACTTTTCATATGCTCTATGCTTAGCCAGCTATATTAAATTTTAACAACAGTATATATTTACACAATGTATATACACAAAGTTGCTCAGTGGGAAAATGGTTAGCACACTTGGCTACTGATCAAAGGGACCTGGGTTCAAACCCTGGATAAGACGTTTGTGTTATTTTTCTGCAAGCAGAAGACAAGGGTCTGATAGGTCTCTCCTTCCTCACAGACCTACTATGGCATATAAACTGGCAGGTTCCTGTCAGACCTCTGTGGCAAGCAACTGCTTGAGGGGTATTTATTATATACACAAATATAACATGAACTAGGAGAATAATATATTGGTTCTGGTGAATATAGCATGCTTATTTTGAAAAGAAATAATTTTTTTTTCTGTCTTTAACACCATAAAACTGTGAAATTCAAATTTAATTGTTGATAAAGAAAATTTGAGTAATATTCTATTAGCCTCAATAAAACATAATTTTCCATTTATCTCTTAAAACAAAAAGTTGGGTTTTCTGAGGATAATGGTGCAAGTCAGAGGGGCTAATATAAGCTTCCTGACCATTACACTCTGCCACCAAATTGCAAAGTTTCTTGCATAAATAGATTGTATAATTCCATTTTACCACCCTTCTAAAGTAAAGAGGCAAATCATCGACACCAATGTAAACCTCTTAATCATCATCACACTACTTACTAGAATTTTAAACTTCTCTCATAAATAGATCATTTGCAATGTTCATTTGAAATTTTGGCATTTTCAAACTTTTTACACCATTAGATGACATTATTAAGGCTATTAAAACGTGAATTATAGCATTTCATCAATATCTATCTCCAGCTCTCAAATATTTTCTAATTTATCTCTAAAAGCAATGTTTGAATGTTTATGGACAGATAAACTACAAAGCAAAAACTTTTTGGGGGAGGGGGTGAGTTGAAAATGAACTAAAACTAACCACTATAAAGAATGTTAACGAAATAAATATACAATTTCTTGAACAGTTTCTAGTATGCAGCTCTTGAAGCAATGAATACAATGCAGCCATGGTTACCATGAACATTTTAACAAAATCAGATTACTCTGTCATTTGAAATTTCACTAATATTTCTCTGTTTACATCCATTTATTTGAGCATGTCATCTTCACTTAATAGTGGAGGACAGGATGCAGATGAACTAAATATGTGGTATTTTCCATTACAGTTTGAACCCTGTCAATCTAAACTCAGATATTACATGTTGCTCCTTGTTTATAATACCAAATGAGAACATAAATCAACCCTGTAAAACATAAATCTTCCCAGTAAAAAAAGAAGTAAAATACATGACAGATGTCACCCATCTAGTGAGTACAAGAGCAAATTCCCATGGGTGGAAGACTCCTTCCAGATGAGTGCGAAAAGTTAATGGTGAAAATTAGTTTCAGTAATGTAACATTTCATCTTGTGGAAAGGCCAAACATATTGTTCATATATGGGGAACATTTGTCTTTTAACACCAGAATAGTCCTAAAATTAAGTTTCATGATAACAGCATGAAACTTAAAGCAAACAAGAGTGCTTTTTGTCAGCAACAAATCTACTTTTGTATAAGTGTAGCTCGTTTATCATATATTTTCTGTTTCAAAGTCCACTTATATGTTTGTAAATTGTAGAAGGTAGAAAATATCATAGGATTTAATATTTTAGAGAGTACATTGCTGACAGTTAATGGGTGGAAAAGTTGCATAATATGGAAGGCATTTAAGAAATTCTTGGCATGCATATGTAGATTGCAAGCGTTCTCTGAAGTTAACAAGTTATGACTTGTTTGAAAGCTTGTCTAAGTTTTTAAAACAAACTAAGAATGCAAACAATAACTTTTAGTATCACTATGTATTAAAAAACAAATACGTATCATTATGTATTAAAAACAAAGGCCATATCATCATTTCTTTCTTCCTGGCATCATGTAAAGTTCAGTCTGCAAAATCTGTGTGTTGCTTGGGGCCTACTGTGGCTGGGGAAAGCTTTTGCATTTTCATAAGGATGCAGTTTGGGGACAACTTGGAAAAAAATTCATGGCAGTTTATCACAAGCACATGAGGATCATGCCTGTTCATATGGCAGTGTTATAGGATGAATGCACAAATTCAGAGCAAAGACATCTCTAGTGCAAAGACCTCTCCTCGTGCTCGAAAGGAAGTGTGAACAAGAGACCCATTGCTGCTGTTTGTGAACTCATTAACGAAAACCCACAGATCACTATTCAGGTGAAATTAAAAAAAAGTGTAAATGTCAGTGTATTAATTGGCAGTGTGGAAACAATTATTCAACAACATTTAAAGTTCCAAAAGATGTGTGCCAATGGGTATCCACAAACTGACAGAACAGCAAAAAAAGATTAGTCGACTGGTGCAAGGAGATGCTGGCAATGTTTTTAATCCAGTGGTTCCAAACCATTAACAGACATTGTCACAGGTGATGAGATGTGATTTTATTACTATGCAACTCCCAAAGAGATTGACGACTATGTTTGAGTTGCAGAAGATGAACCTTGTCCCCAAATCCTCCAACAAGGCTTTTGCTCAAGGAAGAGGATGTTCACAATATTTTTTTCAATTCCCAAGGGGTAGTAGCCATGGACACCTTACCGGAAAAACAGACCATGAATGGCCAATATTGCACCAACATCGTTTTGCCTAAACTGGTTAAGGAGATGGAGTAGCATCCAACAACAAGCATGTCAAGGGTTCTCCTTCATGACAATGCTGACAATCTGTCATGACAATACGTGTTCACAAAACAATTCAAGTTATGGCCTATGTTGAGCAGAAAAAATATTGAATAGCTACCATATTCACCTGATCTTGCACCATGCAATTTTTGGTTGTTTCCAAAAATTAAAATGCAACTTCCTGGGAAGCCTCTTTCAATGGTGCAAGACTTGTGAAATGCATTCAGAGTTGCAGAGTATTCCCCAACTGGAGTGCCACCAAGCATTCTGGAATTGGTGTAGATGTCTGCAACTCTGCATAGATGCTGGAGGGGAATACTTTGAAGAACAGTAAAAATTTGGTTGAGGTTTTTGCAATGGTTTTTGTTCTGCAGATGCATATCAAGAACTTTTTGAATGCTCCTAATACTTATCTGAATGGAATATTTGGTTAGATATTTGGAACCTAATTTATTTTTCTCCATAAACGTCAGCTTTGTTTTACGCATCGCATATTCACTTAGTGGAGATTTACTAGAAATGTAACCTTTACATTGAACACAGCTTTAATTAATCCGAAGAGTCATTAATGCCATTCACTCTTCATAAAAAGCTATTTTTAGTGTAGCACTGTTTTAAACTAGAAGAATGTGATGGCCAGTTGTTTGTTTTATCTCTAGCAGAGCCTTTTACATTTCTTTTTTTAACCATCTCATCATGACATAGTCAGGCTGGATACTTCAGCAAGATGACAATTTATTCAGCACTAGATAACTTTGCTGGGTTTCCTTAAATTCCTGATAAGCTACAACCAAGCCCCAAAATATATTTTGGGCAGATCCCTACATCAAACTTTCAACTTCAGCATTTTTTCACCCTTTAGTATATTTTTATTGTAAGTATTTAGTATGATAATCACAAATGATAGTTAATATGCATTTGTCTTTTTCCAGTAATTTCAAAATTGCTCTTTTTTCCTTCTTTGCTTTGTTACCAGACTATAACTTTAACATCAAAGTTATATAGTCTGATAACAGAGCTAGTTAGTTTCAACTAAAACATTCAAATGTTTAAAAAACATTGAAGCATTATTATTTTTTATTTATCTGTTACATACAGAAAGTTATAGTAATTTTTCTTTTATGTCTTAAAACAGGTGTTTGAAAGTTTAATCCGAGCCAATATTGTAACTTGTACAATGGTAAGATATTTCTGATCATTGATTCAGTATCATTGATACTCATGTTTAATGATAGAAATGTACAATTAAGTTATTTCAGAGATTTTGAAGAATAAAATTCGCATGTATTTAAATGTTTTTTTTTTTTTTCATTTTTAGTCAAATTGCCAAATGTGAACATATTTAAAAGCTCTATATACTCATGAACAAACTACCAGAGTTACAATATTTTCTATTTTTATGATATCTTTACATGCATCAAAATCCTTAAGCAAGCAACCAAAAGTTGGAACTTCTTGTCTAAAATACTGCGCTTAATATGAGGAGAGTTTTAAAAGTAATGAGATTGGAAGCACTGCTTAATTTCACTAGGCCTTGATTGATATGGCACATGTGCTAATGATGCTTCCACAAGTTTGTTTAGCTGCTAGTGAAACATTTTGCAATAGAGGAACAGACTGATATTTTATACACTTTAAAATAAAGATGTGCAATAGAATTTTGTATGAAGCTTGGAAAAAGCAATAAAAAAAAATGATGTTACAGAATGTGTATGGAACAGAAATAATAAGCTTAGGTATAGTGTTTTGATGGTAGAAAATTTTTAAAGACTAAAGGAGAATGACAATGTTCAAAATGGAAGACCAAGCACTACTGCCACAGATATGAATATTTATAAAACTGAACAGTTGCTGAAGGAGAACAGAAGATTATCATTAAAGGAATTGTTTGGCAGTTTAAATGTCACTGAAATAATTCACCATACTACTAGCGAATTAAGTAGGCATGAATCAAGTATGTGCAAGATGGGTTCAATGTGACCTGTAGAAATAAAATGCATGGAAATCTGCCAATGAAATGTGACTTGTTTAACAAAACAATGACTTTTTATATCTCTAACCACCTGTGATTAGTCTTGGATAAATCATTATGACCTGGAATCAAAACAGCAATTATATGTTGGGAAACACAGACTTGCCTCCATCATAAAATTTTTTTACATGGCATCATCATCAAGAAAAGTGTTAATAGATTCTGAAAAAAATTCATCGCCGCCACGGCGGGAATCGAACCCGCATCTCTCCAGATTCATGCCAGAGCGCGCTACCATTGCACCACGCGTCGGACAACGAATATTTCAATTATATATTTAACGCGGTAGCGTTAGCGACCTTCTCATTAACATCTGATGATCAAAATGCAACGACTGTAAACGTTGCATCTCCTTGAGTATAGATGGCGCTGTCTCAGTCACGTCTCAAGAAGAAAAACTTAAAAGGTCAAATTCTGAAAATATTCGTTGTCCGACGCGTGGTGCAATGGTAGCGCGCTCTGGCATGAATCTGGAGAGATGCGGGTTCGATTCCCGCCGTGGCGGCGATGAATTTTTTTCAGAATCTATTAATTATTGTTTCTTAACAGGGAATACTGTGCATTCACTTTGGATTTCAATTATATATTTAACGCGGTAGCGTTAGCGACCTTCTCATTAACATCTGATGATCAAAATGCAACGACTGTAAACGTTGCATCTCCTTGAGTATAGATGGCGCTGTCTCAGTCACGTCTCAAGAAGAAAAACTTAAAAGGTCAAATTCTGAAAATATTCGTTGTCCGACGCGTGGTGCAATGGTAGCGCGCTCTGGCATGAATCTGGAGAGATGCGGGTTCGATTCCCGCCGTGGCGGCGATGAATTTTTTTCAGAATCTATTAATTATTGTTTCTTAACAGGGAATACTGTGCATTCACTTTGGATTTCAATTATATATTTAACGCGGTAGCGTTAGCGACCTTCTCATTAACATCTGATGATCAAAATGCAACGACTGTAAACGTTGCATCTCCTTGAGTATAGATGGCGCTGTCTCAGTCACGTCTCAAGAAGAAAAACTTAAAAGGTCAAATTCTGAAAATATTCGTTGTCCGACGCGTGGTGCAATGGTAGCGCGCTCTGGCATGAATCTGGAGAGATGCGGGTTCGATTCCCGCCGTGGCGGCGATGAATTTTTTTCAGAATCTATTAATTATTGTTTCTTAACAGGGAATACTGTGCATTCACTTTGGATTTCAATCAAGAAAAGTGATGCTGATATTACTTATTGACTCAAAAGATATTATTCTTCAGCACTGGTTAAATCAGAAGTAAACTGAATGGTGATTACTATGTAAATACACTTAAACATCATTTAAGGAATGATATTCAGTGAAAAAATAAAGTTCTTGACAAAGCAGTGGTTTCTACTTTAATGCACATCTGCATATTTCATGCTATCTGAACTGTACCTGGAACTGCCCAGGTCGCTCTTTAAAGATGCAATCTATACGTTATGATTTTCATTGCATTAAAGGTTAGTTTTGTGAGTACTCCAAACCCTTTATCACAGATTCAACATGTATATATGTTGGTGTTGTAATAAGGAAAAATGGTTAAAGGCAATGTTGTCAACTCTGAAAGGGGAAAACACACCTAAACTTCAGAAAATGGCAACAGTGGATTTGATAGCGATTAGTTTCCTGTAGTAATAGCATAGTAAATAATTTTGCTTCTAGCAAGCCTCGACTTTGCAGTTTTGACTTGAAATTGACCATTGCAACTTGGATGACAGCCAAAAAACTGCCAAATTTTGAAACTTCTACCATGATTTCTTAATGAGTTAATGAATGCTATAGGTAGACTTCTTTTATTATTATGGATATGGCAATGGAGGCAATAGTAAATATCAGTGGAACAGCTGTAGAACACCCACCTTACAGTCCGGACTTTACCTGTGACTGACATTAAAACACTCGCATGAAAGTGAAAAAAAGTCGCTTCCCTTAACCTAAGCTTGGTGTCTGAAAATGGATTACTGCATGTATTTGAGAAATGAATGGAGCACTAAAAATTGTATGGCATGTGAAGGACATTACTTAAAAAAAAAAAGCCCAACCCTTAGGAATCTTCAAATACTAAGTAGTGTAAATACTGTTACTTTTCAAAATCCTATTATACCTTTGCTGTTATGCCTGCATGGAAGGGGCGGGGGTGGCTCAGTCGGTAGCGCACCAGGCTCGTAATCTGTAGTTCCCAGGTTCGAGTCCCAGCTGGGTCAGCATTGAGATTTATCTCCGCAAAATTTCCCCACCCTGCCCATGGTCAGTAGGGGACACCGATGGGCTTGAAAAGGCCGCCGTCCGTCGGATGGGACGTTAAGCCATGTCCCCGTGTGCGGGAGAGCCATACCCTGTGCACATTAAAGAACACGCTGGATGGCCCTGACGGGAGGCTACCATCTGTCTCCCAACAGCTGTTCCAGTGGGTCCTCTCCCCCAACCTTCTCTGAGCCTTTGGGGTCCTTGTGGCCTGGCCATTTAGCCCATTGTGTGCAAAAAAGTGCCGTTCAGAGGTAAAACAATCCAATCCAATCCTGCATATAAATAATATGTTAAAACCAACATAAATCTCTCTATACACCCTAGACAAGTGGGAACATCTGATTTTAGAACCTTTGGGCAGTGGCCATTGAATAATGCTATAATTGATAGTCTGCCATAAACCATCTACTTCCTTTTAACTTTAGTTTTTTAAAAAAAGATATTCGTTTAATATGTTGGATATTTGAACATCGTAGCAAAAGTGTATGTTATATTTCTCATCCAAAACTTTCAATATTGCACTATCATCTGTCTCCATTTAAAATTTTCATCTTTAACATTAGAAAATTCCCAGATTAGTCATAACAAAATACTTAACTGAAGAATGTCAACTTGAGGGTTCTCCTAAAAAATCACATTCTTGATAATAAATAGATAAGTGATAAAAAATAAATCCTATAATACAAAATATGATGTAATAGAAAAATATGAAGTATTTATATGGAAATAATAAAATATTTTAAGAAAAAAGTGGCAAAATAATTTAAAAAATTTTGTTCATTAAAGTTAGTTTTTTCTTTTATTAGAAATATAATTTACTACTCAGAATTGAATGAACTGTGGCAATATAACATTTTTATTTATTACTGTTGGATACGTTTTTTTTACTGAAAATACTGCAAAATTCGCTTGGCTCTTTGAAAAAGTTCATTGCTAGAAACCTGATACTCTATGGGTTAAACATATTTTCACTGGGATACTTAACTTATTTTTTATTTCAAGTAGCTGTTACATATAAAAATGTCCTTTGAATGCTGCAGGTCAACTTTATTCTGCATTATGCACCCAATCTATATTTTTTCTGTTACATAACTGCTAATCCAGTAGTTTTGAATTTTTTGTGCTACATACCCTTTTGTCATGAGCTACAATATAATCACCCACTGATGTAAGAAATAAAGCAAATAAATGACCATAGATTTCTTAACTAACACTTGGTGTCATATTTATACACTGTTGCATAAGTGTTTGTGCACAAGTTACATTTATTGCAGCAGTTCAATGCAGATGTAGCAAATTCTGCACCAATCTGTTTGAACAAAAAATTGAATTGTGTATAATTTTTTTAAAAAGTGAATTGAGGTATTTAGCTTCAATTTGAACATTGTAGTTGATCTAGAAATAAATATTTCTAATATAGTTTTTACCTAGCAAAGTGGAGCAGAGGTGGCTCACTCACTAGAGTACAGGCTCTTAAACTGCAGTTCCGTGGTTTGTCCCATCTGGGCCAATGTTGAGATTAATCTCCACAAAATCCTCATCCTGCCTTTGGTCAAAAGGAGACACTGATAGGCTTGGAAAGGCTGCTATCTGTGGCCCCTTGTGTGGGAAAGCCATACCCTGTGCATGTTAAAGAACATGTTGCATGGCCTTGATGGGAGGCTACAATCTGTCTCCTAACAGCTGTCTGGTGGGTCACCTCCCCCAACCTTCTTTCAATACCTCGGGTCCTTGTGACCCAGCCATTTAGCCCATTGTATGCAAAAAAAAAAGCCACTCAAAAGTAAAATAACCCAGAAAGGCATAAGAAAAAATATTATGTTCAAGGATTTATAGAGAAAAATATGCAGGGAAAGAGTTAAGTGAAAGATCATGTATGTTTAGCGAAAAATATATTATTCACCATTACTTTTTTTTTTTTTATTAAGATTGGTTTTGGAATTTTTGGAATTTGGTTGAGAAATGGTGGTCTAGATCAGTGGTTTCTAATCTTTTTGAGCCTATTGCCCTTTTACCCTTCATGGAATTGTAAATATTTTTCCCTGCATAAAACTAGTTGAAATGTAATGTATGCAAATTTGAGTATTTTGATACTTTGCCCATGAATTTTTTAAGGTTTTTTCTGTTGAAACAAAGCATGCGTAACTGCGTTGTTCTAAAAATTTAATATTTCTGCCAAAAATTTTTTATCTTGGATCCAGGAGTATGCATTCTGAATTTCAAAGACTGTTACATGTATTTAAAAAAATTATGTGCGAACAACTCCAAAATTCTGGTTTTGGTAAAATGGATTTTAAAAGATGCATACTCCTGAAGTGCCATTGTTGGGTTGGGTTGTTTTACCTCTGAGCGGCACTTTTTTGCACACCATGGGCTAAATGGCCAGGTCACATGGACCCCGAAGGCTCAGAGAAGGTTGGGGGAGGGGACCCACTGGAACAGCTGTTGGGAGACAGATGGTAGCCTCCTGTCAAGGCCATCCAGCGTGTTCTTTAACGTGCACAGGGTATGGCTCTCCCGCACATGGGGCCACGGCTTAACGTCCCATCTGACAGACGGCTGCCTTTCCAAGCCCATTGGTGTCCCCTACTGACCGTGGGCAGGGCAGGGAATTTTGCGAAGATAAATCTCAATGCTGACCCAGCTGGGACTCGAACCTGGGAACTACAGATTACGAGCCTGGCATGCTACCGACTGAGCCACCCCCAACTGTTGGGAATCACTGCTCAAGGTGATACATAGTATTCAGTGATGAAGGTTTAAAGCAATTTTAATTGAATATCAATGTTTCATATTTTATATCGGTTATAATTATTTTAAATTATGTTGTTTTATTCTCTGAACATGAAACATTGGTTGAATAGATGATGCGAATGATTTTGCCTCAAATGGAAAGGAGAAGGAAGGGAGTTGTGATCAACATATCATCTCTCACAGCTTTATACCCAATGCCTCTGCTCAGTGTTTATGCAGCATGCAAGGTAAATTTCTTTTAAAACTTTCAGTAAAATCATTAAGAATGAAAATAAAATTAGCAGTAATATGTGGTGTATCTGAAAAGTAAACATAATGTAACTAGAAAAGTCTACACTTTTACTGAATTTTCTTGCCTTAATTTTCGTATTAATAAAAATATATCATTTTCTTTATTAGCTAATGTTTCATTAATACTTTTGCTGAAAATATAAGTGTAAAATATTACCAGACGCGTGGTGCAATGGTTAGCGCGCTCTGGCATGAATCTGGAGAGATGCGGGTTCGATTCCTGCCGTGGCGGCGATGAATTTTTTTTTCAGAATCTATTAATTACCAGAGTAATACTGTACAAATAAAAGAATTCAATGACAGTTTTTGAAGTAGTAATTTAGCAAGGAGAATCAAAGTAAGAAGTAATGTTTAACTAGAAGAGTAGCATATTACCTTTGCCAAATATGAAATGCTCATTTTCAAAGAAAGTTTTTAATTTCTCTAATTTTGCACCCTTTAATAGCAGTAATTCATACTAATGGGTGACTGGAAAATGTAAATAGTAATATATTATTAGTCCTACAGAATGCAAAAAGTATTTCTCATTAACCCCTTAAAATGAAAAAGTTGCATTTTCTCATCACTTAGGTTTAAGGGGTAAATCATTCAGTAAATATAAAATGATTTCAGTAATAAAGAATCACAGGATATAAGTCCTGTAGACATGGAACTTCATTTCATAAAATGATTTATTTGTTATTATTTTAAAATATCATTGAAATTTAAAATTAAGTACAATCCTTTTAAAAATGAAGTGCAACAAGTAAAATTTTAACTAATTGTAAATTAAACATATATAAATTATATTTCTCTTAGTTGTCTATTCTTGATCAACACATTCTACCACCAAAATTTCTTGTATAATTTTATCTGCAATATTACTTCAAGTTGATATTTTATACATTTAGCACCCTCTGATAGTGTAAAGCCTTTTGGAGGATTTGAAAACTAAATCATGTTTCGTTAGTATCTATTTGGTTCACGAAAGAATTTTTCATTTAGCTCATAAAATAAAAAGTTTCATTTTCTCACCACCTAGGGGGGTGAAAGAACAAATTATTTCTGCCAATGTTGAATTGGCAGTTGATGACTCCTTGGTCATCACACTCCTCCACTAAAATATAAAGTTTCTTGCCCAAATAGATCATTTGCAATATTTGTTTAAAAGTTTCGAAATTTTCAACTTCTTCCACCATCAGAAAGTGCAATTAAAACTTTTGGAAGATAGATATTGATACACAAACTGTGAATCATAATAGTTGCAGTCAGGTAAACTTACCAGTGGTCAACAAAATCATGTGAAATATTTTTGGATTTGAAAGTATCTTTTTTTTTTTATTTTTCCAACATGGAAAGAAAAATCAGAAATTCAGAATCAACTTTTAGTATCACCATATTAATGTCAGATAGAATACTTTTTTATTTCATAATATCATTTTTCTATTAATTTTGAAGTATTGCAAAAACATTTGGGAGTAAAGACACTACTCTATAAATATTCTACAATGCTTTTGATTTTGGAATAATTTTATTTCTGCAATAATTTTACCTCCATAAAAGATTTCTGGAATTCTCATAAAAGCATACTTTTAAGACTGCAGAAAATTTATATCTTATTTAAAAAATTTGGAATGTAGTTCTGATCTTTCATACAAAAAGCCCTTTATTATATACTTTTTTAAAATGTTTTCTGTTTTATTAAAAGTAACTTATTCACCTTAACTCTTTCCAATTCAGGCTTATGTTGATTATCTTACAAAAGCAGTTCAAGTTGAATACAAAGATAAAGGCATCATTATTCAGGTATTTTTGAATTTATGTTTAATATTTTTCAAATCGGCTTTCCTAATGATTCTAATGATGAAATCAGAAAATATTTAAAACATCTTGGTCATTTGCAAATCTAAAACTTGGAGCTCCTGATAGTATGCCTATTATGCCAACTAGTTTAAGAGTCAATGTTTTGCTTTGTTTAATATGGAGGGCATTCAAAAAGTTCTTGACGTGTGTCTGTAGAGTTGCACTCTTTCCTCCAAAGTTAACAAGATACGACTTGTATGAAAGATTGTCTAAACTTGTCATTACATGTTAAAAACAAAGGCGATATCATTTCTGTCTTTGCTGGCTGCTTGTAAAGCTTGGTTTGCAAAATCTGTGCATTGTTGCTTAGACAATGGATGAGGAAAGATTTTGTATTTTTACAAAGATGTACAGCTTGGGGACAACATGAAAAACAATTAATGGCAATTTATTACAAATATATGAGGATCATGCCTCTTCATGTGGCACTGTTACAGAATGGATGCACAAGTTCAGAGAAGGATGACAGAGCTAAGACCTCCCTCATGTAGAAAGACCAAAGGAGGCATGAACAAGAGAACCATCAGTACTATTCGTGAATTCATTATGGAAAACCCACACATTACTGTTCAGATAATAATTTTAGATATCAGTCTATCGATTGATAGTGTGGAAATAATTATTCATCAACGTTTAAAGTTCCAAAAGATGTGTGCCAAATGGGTACCCACAAACTGACAGAACAGTAAAAAAAGATTAGAGTCAACTGGTGCAAGGAGATGCTGGCATTGTTTTAATCTAGTGGTCCCAAACAATTAACAGACATTGTCACAGGTGATGAGATGTGATTTTATTACTATACAACTCTTGGGGCGGGGGTGGCTCAGTCGGTAGCATACCAGGCTCGTAATCTGTAGTTCCCAGGTTCGAGTCCCAGCTGGGTCAGCGTTGAGATTTATCTTCGCAAAATTCCCTGCCCTGCCCACGGTTAGTAGGGGACACCGATGGGCTTGGAAAGGCTGCCATCCGTTGGATGGGACGTTAAGCCATGGCCCCGTGTGCGGGAGAGCCATACCCTGTGCACGTTAAAGAACACGCTGGATGGCCTTGATGGGAGGCTACCATCTGTCTCCCAACAGCTGTTCCAGTTGGTCCCCTTCCCCAACCTTCTCTGAGCCTTCGGGGTCCTTGTGACCTGGCCATTTAGCCCATGGTGTGCAAAAGAGTGCCGCTCAGAGGTAAAACAACACAACACAATACTATACAACTCCCAAAGAGATCGACTATGTTTGAGTTGCAGAAGATGAACCTTGTCCCCAAATCCCCCAACTAGGCTCAAGGAAGAGGATGTTCACAATATGTTTTAAATTCCCAAGGAGTGGTAGCCATAGACACCTTACCTGAAAATATGACTATAAATGGCCAATTACAACACCAACATTGTTTTGCCCAAAATGGTTAAGGATATGAAGAAGCAGCTTCCAACAACAGGTGAGTCAAGGGCTCCTTCATGACAATCCCAGTACTCACAACATTAACCCAGATAGACCGTAACTTACCAGTTATGGCCTATCTAGGTGTGGCACTGAGAGGAAAAAAATCAAAGAGCTACTCCATCCTGCATATTCATTTGACCTTGCACCATTCAGTTTTTGGTTGTTTCCAAAAATTAAAAAGGAACTTGCTGGGAAGCCTTTATCATTGCACCTTCATTCACTAATAAATCAGCACTTTGACGTCGATTCTAATTTTAGAGGAAAATTGTTTTGAGCAGGGTGGGATACAAACCCACGACCTCCTGATGACATGTCGGGTGCTCTGGACCACTGAGCTACCAGCCACCGATCAAGATTTCCTCTAACGCTATTAACATTCCTTTATGTCACATATAGGTGTTATTCAGGCAATTTTAGCCCAAGCTGCTTTCTATTTGCCATATAGATGGAAAGCATATCTTACAAGTATGCTAATGATGATAAATAATGAGAAACTCAACTGTTCAACATCCACTAATATCCCACCCAGCTCAAGACAATTTTTCCCCTAAAATTAGATTAGACGTCAAAGTGCTGATTTATTAGTGGGTGTTGAACAGTTGAGTTTATCTCATTATTTATCATAAAATGCATTCATTCAGAGTTGTGGTATTTTTCCCAACCAGGATTACTACCAAGAGTTTGAGAATTTGTGTAGACGTGTGTAGCTTTGCTTAGATGCTGGATAGGAGTACTTTGAAGGACAGTAAAAGTTTTGTTGCGGTAAGTGCAATAGATTTTGTTCTACAGATGTATGTCAAGAACTTTTTAAATGCCCTTCATATAGTCATTTGCTTTAGATTCAGATTGATGGGTGTTTAGTGTTTTCAAATAGTGCACTGAAAATACTTGAAGCATTTTTATCCAATTTCTACTACTTTCTGAGAGGAATTCATGATTTTTTATAACTGTCAAAACAATTTTTTCATCATGTCTTCCCAGATGTAGAGTCAAAAAGTTTATAACATGCTATTAAAATTATTAGTAATGTAGATTTTATAAAAGAATTTAGGATGGAACTTCTTATAAGATTTTAGGGGATATATAACAGAGGTGTATAAGTTTCAAACAGGTCTAAATATTTTTGATAGCCCACTAATAGCTGGCATACTGACAAGCTCCTGTCAGACCTATAATTAACTTGCAATTTGATAATTGCAGTTGCCTCTTAAAAAATGCACCAAACAGCTACCTGAGAGGTAATTTATCTTTTAATAAATATTAATCAAAATTGCTTAGTGTTCTCTTCAGCCATCTTTTTTCCTTAATAAGAAGAGAAGTTGTAACTTTATTTTGCTTTCTAAAATTATTAAGCTATCTTCAAGACTGTTTACTTCCATGATCTGTTGATAAAATGGTTAGTTTTCTACTAACAATTAAACATGATGCTATCACTCTGATTTAGATTTTGAAAATTTAGTACTTTTGTCAAAGTAGTAAATGAAAACAAAATTGCTAAGAAATGTCTCTTTTTAGTTTCATTTATTTTTTTTTTATTTAGAAAGTATATTTTAGCTTATAATTTAATCTGTGGTCTTGCAAAAGATAGTTTGATAAATTACATTATATTTGAAAGATACTGAAAGAATATAAAAATAGTCTTTTAATATCTAATATAAAAAAGTATAATTTTAATATACATTAATTAATAACATTTTTTAAATGCAAAAATGCATATTCATGATTAAAAACTATAACTCTGTATTTTTAGTTGAAGAAAATTATTAATTTTAAATTTAAATAATAGTTTTTTAAACTCATTTGAGGGGGGGAAATTCTAAATTTATAAGTAAATCTCAAAAGTAAATGGATTTTTTTCCATAAATTTTACTTATATCAGTGGTACATTTTATATTGATTAAAGTTTATAATTAACTGGTATTTAATTTACTGTGATAATACTATAATTAAAATTTACCAATGAACAAGCATCTATAACTCCAGAGAGTTTATTATCTATTGCCATTTTGGCAACCAAAGAAACTCGTATTAGAGTTTAAAAAAAAATTCCAGCCAGCCGTCACAGAAAATATCCTCATTAATGTAAAATTAACCGAACTCTGCAATACAGATATTGTTCCTCTTCCCCCAGCATGGCGTCTGATCCTTAGGGGATATAACCTACACCTCAAAAATGCCATGTCCCCTAAATACACTCCTTTCTCACTGCTGATCCCTGTTTCAAACCTGCATTAATGCACGTGCCCCCAAACCCTTTAGAAAACTACCATAATGCATCCTAAGAATTGGAATTAATATATCCCCCCCCCCACACACACACAATTCCCCATATCCCTACTGATATCAAAACCATTATTTAGATCCTCACTAGGATATTTATTTTGATCCAAAATTTAGTTTACAATATTATAAACTTAATAAAAGTAACCCACTTAATATACTCCCAATGTAACACACATGATACCAAAGAAATTTTTTTAATCATCATCATCCTCAAGCAGCCATGGGCTACAGAGGTCCAACCAGACCATGCAATTTAGTTCTCCAAGCAACTCTGTCCTGAGCTACATCTGCTGCATCTGACCACTGCACACCAATTGTAACAAGGTCCTGTTTGACATTGTCTGCCCACCGTATCCTAGGTCTACCCCTCTTTCTAAGGCCTTTAGGCACACTGTTCATAACCTTATTCGCCAATCTATAATTATCCATATGGGCAACATGGCCAAACCAGCCGAGTCTCTCTCTGCACAATATGCTGCTCAAAGGAGGTTGCAGACACCTTTGCCTAACCTCATCATTAATTACAAAGTTGAATCACCTAATGTCCAAGATATTGCGTAAGCATCTAATTTCCTGTTATCTTGTTTACAAAGCGTCCAAGTTTCTCTACCATAACTAACAATGAACCAAACTATTAAACAGTCTAATTTTAGTCTTTAGGTATACGCCTATTTCTCCACACTCTCCATAGATTCTTAAAAGTCCCGGCAGCAACCCTATTCATCTGTTAATGGTGATGTGCGGCATGAGATTATCTGTTACAAAGCTCCCAAGATAATTAAACTGTGACACCTGCTCAAGACTGCAACCATTCAGATGAACTGAATCACAACCTGCCTGACCAGTTTTCATCACTTTAGTTTTCTCTCTGTTTATAACCAAACCTACTCTAGTACCAGTTTCATCAACAGCTCGAATGAAAGAGTTCATCTCATCAACATCATTTGCCAAAAGGGCTAAATCATCAGCATAATCTAAATCAGAAATTTTCGTATCTCCAGCCCATTTGAAGCCAAAATTTCTCCCTTGAAGTGAATTTCGCATAACATAATCAACAACCAAACTAAAGAGAAAAGGAGACAAAATGCACCCTTGTCGAACATCAGAAGTAATGCTAAACCAATTGCTACAAGCCTTACCAACTCTCACACACGATTCAGTGTTATTATAGAGAGCTTTCTTTATGTTAACTAACTTGTCTGGTATACCATATGATTTCACAATCAACCACAAATTATGATGATCAACAGAGTCGAAAGCCTTTTTGAAATCAACAAAGCTAGCAACCAAAGGTTTCTGAAACTCTAAACATTTCTCAAGAATCTGCCTAAGTGAAAATATCTGATCCACACATCCCCTACCACTTCTGAATCCACATTGCTCATCATGCAATCGCTTGTCAACCAGATTCTTAATTCTATTAAGCACAATCATGCAAAGAACTTTACCTGGAACAGAGAGTAGGCTGATACCCCTATAGTTATCACAAGAACTGCGATCACCTTTTTTGAAAATAGGGATAAAAATAGCTCTGGTAAAATCCTTAGGAACTATGCCTTTATCATAAAAGATATTTAAAATTTCAGTCATCCAAGTGGTATCAGAAACATTCCCAGCTCTAAGCATTTCTGTAGTAATTTCATCTACCCCTGGGGATTTATGAAGTTTAAGTTTAGAAACAGCCAAAATAACTTCAGATTGTGTTATAGGGCCAACATTAAAGCTATCAATGCATCTATCATCCTTGAAAACAATGGGAGTAGAACTAACCACATTGTTTAGAACATTGCTGAAATGCTCAGCCCACCTAGCCATGACAGAATCCTCCCCTTCTATAACCTTACCTTGTTTATCCTTCAATCCTTGTATGCCTGTCCGTTTTCTACCACACAAAACATTAACTATCTGGTACAGCTCTCTGCTGTTGTGCTGTCTAACTGCTTCCTCAGCTTTGTCAGCCAAGCCATCAAGCCAAAGATTCTTATCAGCAGCTAACTGATCCTTTACACGTTTATTAAGCTCTCTGTAATGCTTTCTATTAGGACTAGTAAGATATTGATTAAGGACATTCCTGCAGTTCTTTATTTCTGAAATAAGCTCAAGTGCCTTATCACTCAAATAATTTGCCTCCTCTGCCCCTTTTTCCCTAAAAGAGTACTGTTAGTTTCCAAAAAAGCCTGTTTAAAATTATCCCATTCTTCCTCAACTTCAGTAGTGAGCAAACCGACTGTCATAATGACTAAGTAACCTATTATGGTAAGCTTTAGCTAGAACTGGGTCTTTCAGCACTTCAGTATTAAAGATAAATTTTTTAACCCTAGCACAACATTTTTTAACTCTCCAAGATTGGAATGCCTATGGGACTCACCTGTGTCATTCAATCATATCTCTTAAATCAAACATTCCAGGTTTATATTAAATCTTCCATTTCTACCAAGAGAGTAGTGGCTGCTGGAGTTCCTCAAGGCTCTCTCCTAGGCCCTACTCCCTTCTCATTATATCTCTTTGATATTCCTTCATTTGAGCGAATCGTTATCGCACAATATGCTGATGACATTGCTCTCATCTCCCCTTCCTTGGGAGTTGATTTTGCAATCAGAAGACTTCAGAATTGCCTTGATAAAATGGATACCTGGTATGAAAAATGGAAAATAAAGATCAACACTGAGAAGAGTAACGCCATCCTCTTCAGTGTAAGAGGATTAAAAATCCTTTAATTTTACACTTTTTAGATGAACAATTCAAGTGGCAGGAGACTGTCAAATATTTGGGAATCGCTCTGCATCAGAAGCTTAAGTGGGATTCCCATATACACAGGATCATTACAAAAGTTAACTCTGTCAGATGTCAACTGGGGACTCTTCTAGGAAGAAACTCAGTATTATCTATTGATAATAAATTACTAATTTATCACATGGTCATTCGACCTATGATATCGTATGCTTCCCCAATTTGGGCTAACACAGCTCCCACGAACATTCAAAAGATAGTCTTGCAGAATAAAATCCTGCAATGTGTGGTTAATGCCCCCTGGTTTGTAACCAATAGACAATTGCATAAAGATCTGGGCATTGATCATATTTACACATATCTTAAGTTTGTCTCGCAAGGTTTCTATGAGTCAATGCAGAGAAACCCGCACAAGATTATATCCTGCCTTCTGGACTACGATCATGAAGTCCTTAACAGATACAAGAGGCCTAAGATGATGGCTTTCGCTAAAGAAAGTTATCCATTTTAGGTCTCTTGTGCATCATTACTACTCTTTTGTCCTTTGGGCCCACCATTGTGTGGTTTACTTTTGTTTGTTTTTTCAAACTGATGCCAATTAGGCATATTTCCAGATGAAGAAGGTTGGATCCAAATTCCTTATCTCCAAGGGGGTGGGGGTGGCTCAGTCGGTAGCGTGCTAGGCTCGTAATCTGTAGTTCCCAGGTTCGAGTCCCAACTGGGTCAGCGTTGAGATTTATCTCCGCAAAATTCCCTGCCCTGCCCACGGTCAGTAGGGGGACACCGATGGGCTTAGAAAGGTCGCCGTCCATCGGATGGGACGTTAAGCTGTGGCCCCATGTGCGAGAGAGCCATACCCTGTGCACATTAAAGAACACGCTGGATGGCCTTGACGGGAGGCTACCATCTGTCTCCCAACAGCTGTTCCAGTGGGTCCCCTCCCCCAACCTTCTCTGAGTCTTCGGGGTCCATGTGACCTGGCAATTTATCCCATGGTGTGCAAAAAAGTGCCGCTCAGAGGTAAAACAACCCAACCCAAATCCTTATCTCCAAGTGCAAGTAGTTACATTTCTGTACGAAAAGGGCAGACTATTCTGCATTCATGAAGTAAGTTTTTTTAACAGTCCACAATTTCTTTTAAACCTCAAAGTGATTTGTTGTGTAGTAATTTCTTGACATGATTAGATAGTAGAATAAAGCCAGCTATGCTAGAGAGACGTAAAATTGAGATGTTTCATTTTAAAAAAGTGTCCATAGAAGAAGAATGAATCCCATCCACAGTTGTGTAACAGTTAGGGAGAAAAAAGACAGCTGCAGAAATTGTATTTGCTGTACTGCCTTAAAGGTAGTACAGAATTATGAAAAATAATTGTCACAAATTTAATAGGCTTCTGAGAAAAGGGATCTGGGTTCAAGCCCCGTGTAAGGCATGGATATTTCATTTTGCTGCAGAGGTCCCCCATCTTCACAGATCTTCTATGGGATATAAACTGCCGGGCTGTTGTCAGATCTCTTGGCAAGCAATTGCTTGAGGAGTACATGATTTATGCTGACAGAACATATATTTTGTGAGAAAATTTTGAAGAGAATTGGTTTTGCATATTTTTCATTGAATTCTATTTCATTTGTTGATATATTCCATGAATCATAGGCAGCTCATCCTCCAATTTGGGAAATAATATTAAAGGCAATTATAGTAGAGAATGGTTGGGAGATCATCTGAAATTAAGATTTTGGCAGCACATGGCTATTGTCTAGAAAACGTACCAAAATATCCAGCTAAAATTTGTATTTGTGTATGTTTAATATTAATTGTGCTATTAAATTATTTGTAGGGTAAACTTTATTTTTTCTCTGAAGTTCTTCCATGAGGGCATTGTCAGCAACTGTAGTCTGATTTTTCAAGATTTGTAAGCAACAGGTGTTGAACATTAGTAAAATGAGTTTCAAAACAGTCAACTTGACGTGACGTTATTGAAAAATAATGTTTACTTAGTTCAGTGTTATTTAGGAAATACTCTAGTATTATATAAAAATATATAATATAATGTTGATCTTTATATTTCATTTAGTCTGTGCTGCCAGCATTTGTAGCAACCAAGATGTCAAAAATTAAAAAACCAAGTTTATTAATTCCTACTGCAGAAACATATGTTCACAATGCAATGAAGACAGTTGGTACTGAATGCTGTACTTATGGCTATTTACCTCATAAAATAAGGGTATGTTTCTTCATTTTGTCAATTATTACGAGTATGTTTGTTGGGTTTTCAACTCAACATGGTTAAGCGGGTATTGAGGTTAGCTCAGCCATAGCATTGATTGATAGCAAAAGATTGAAACAGACATGCTCTACTTCAAGTGGGTGGATGCATGGATGTCTTGTGCAGTTAAATACAGCTGTATAGTGTGTTTAATATCAATATTACAGTATGCATTGTGCTACTATGATTCAAAAGTCAAGACATGTTCAACAGAATGTATAAAAATATTGCATGCCAGTTTGCTTTCTAATTATTTTAATATCGCTTTTAGTCCCTAGCAACCAATGACTTATATTTCTATCATGTCATGCAAGTCTACCAACAAATGTGGGGCAGGGATGGCTCAGTCGATAGTGCACCAGGCTTGTAATCTGCAGTTCCCAGGTTCGAATACCAACTGGGCCAGTATTGAGATTTATCTCCACAAAATTTTCTACCCAGCCATCAGTCAGTAGGGGACACCAATGGGCTAGGAAAGGCTGCTGTCCATCAGATGGGATGCTAAGCTGTGGGTCCCTGTGTGGGAGAGCCATACCCTGTGCATGTTAAAGAACACACTGGATGGCCTTGAAGGGATGCTACCATCTGTCTCCTAACAGCTGTCCAGTGGGTCCCCTTTCCCGAACATTCTCTGAACTTTTAGAGTCCTTGTGACCTGGGGGCGGGGGTGGCTCAGTCGGTAGCGCACCAGGCTCGTAATCTGTAGTTCCCAGGTTCGAGTCCCAGCTGGGTCAGCGTTGAGAGTTATCTCCGCAAAATTCCCCGCCCTGCCCACGGTCAGTAGGGGACACTGATGGGCTTGGAAAGGCCGCCGTCCGTCGGATGGGACATTAAGCCGTGGCCCCGGGTGCGGGAGAGCCATACCCTGTGCATGTTAAAGAACACGCTGGATTGCCTTGACAGGAGGCTACCATCTGTCTCCCAACAGCTGTTCCAGTGGGTCCCCTCACCCAACCTTCTCTGAGCCTTCGGGGTCCATGTGACCTGGCCATTTAGCCCATGGTGTGCAAAAAAGAGCCGCTCAGAGGTCAAACAACCCAACCCTTGTGACCTGGCCATTTAGCCCATTGTGCACAAAAAAGTGCCACTCAGAGGTACCTAACCAACAAATGTTCTGACTGCATGTGTTTTACAGTTCAAGTTTTTTAATTGCTCTATGAATGATATAGTATACATGTAAATTTACAACATATACTTAGTACGAATTGCGTACTTTTGTTTCTTCATTGAGATATTCATTAGATTAATGTAAGCATTATTGAACACCCTGTATATTGAGTATTATGTAATAGTTTTAACAGTGATTTCTTATATTACAACCTTTATATGTATTCAGTTTATATATTTTTGGGAGGTTTGCTTACATTTTTCTTCTTCTTAGGGTTATATCCATGAAGTTTTAAGAGAGAATATGCCTACACCAGTGAATATGGCCATAGCATTAAATGAAATGAAGAAGATTCGCAATCGTTACTATAAAAAAAGGGAACAAAATGTGAAGTGATATTTTTTGTTAATATAAATAAATATATGTAGTATAAATTAATATATGTGATATAAATAATCCACTTGAGGATATTGCTAACCAAAGTCTGAAAAATATATATTTATATGTTGCACCTTTTTTACTTTTGTTATTTATATATGTTTCTAATGCACTAATAACAGTTGAATTTTTACATTGTTCTGTAACTAATTTTGCAGATTAAATGGTTTAGAAATATCTGATGCATTATGCTACTTTATCACAACATTCCCCAAACCAAATGTTTCTGCATAGAATTTTATCTTGAATACGCAAAATTTTGCATCATGCCAATAACAGATGATTTTAACATTAGGTAGGTATATGCATACTGAAAGTAATGTTAGAAATTTTTATTAAGCTTGAAACATTATGAAGTGTAGTAACATTTTACAAGAATGAAATTTTGTAGTTAACAGTCACAAACTGCAAGTAAAGCTACATACCATTCTGAAGTTATTGTGCATGGAACAGGCTACCACATATCAGCATTCACATGTTATTTGTCCACTTTGCAGAAATGGCATTGTTTCTTCAGATGGAGTCACTAGATTAGTTTGGCCTACTCATCTCTATTGCTTTTTGTTTATTCACTATACTGAATAGTGACCAATCGTCCCATGGCCGAGTGGTTAGTGTGCTTGGCTACTGATCAAAGGGACCATTAAAAATATGTGTTCGAGCCCCTGATAAGGCATGGATGTTTGTGTTGTTTTTCTGTTGAGGTCTTGCTATCCTCAGACATTCTACTATGGCTTAGGGGCAGGGGTGGCTCAGTCAGTAGCGCGCCAGGCTCGTAATCTGTAGTTCCCAGGTTTGAGTCCCAGCTGGGTCAGCATTGAGATTTATCTCCGCAAAAATTCCCCGTCCTGCCCACTGTCAGTAGGGGACACCGCTGGGCTTGGAAAGGCCGCCGTCCGTCGGATGGGACGTTAAGCCGTGGCCCCGTGTGTGGGAGAGCCATAAACTGTGCACGTTAAAGAATACGCTGGATGGCCTTGACGGGACACTACCATCTGTCTCCCAACAGCTGTTCCAGTGGGTCCCCTTCACCAACCTTCTCTGAGCCTTCTGGGTCCATGTGACCTGGCTATTTAGCCCATGGTGTGCAAAAAAGTGCCGCTCAGAGGTAAAACAACCCAACTCTACTATGGCTTATAAACTGACAGCTCTTGTCAGACTTCTGTGGCAAGCAGCTGCTTCAGGAGGTATTTTTTTTTTCACAGGATCACATCTACACTTGCTGGACTTCTTTTAGATTTTATGATAAGTGTTACTGTACTGGTAGACTTCTGTTCACCTGGTAACTGCCCTTGATCAGAGGTAATTGCTGTTACCAGAAGCCTTCTGCTAGTAGAGCATCACATCTTAACTTCACAACTAGTGTCTCAGATAGGATAGTTTCACTAGATCTTAATATTAAAATACTTCCATTAAAATCGCTGTTATATAAGAAACCTTCTAACTGATGATTAGTTGGAATATTTGCATTTGGTGACATTACAGATTGGAACTTTATCCATTTTTCTCCTATGTTTGCTTGTAGTGCAGGATGTTTTGTTTGGTAGTGTATTGCCTTGACACTCTGCTTCTGCTCTGTGGTTGCTTGCAGTCTGTAACATGCCCACAAAAGCTCATCATAAAGCTTTAAAACTGTGGCTTCTGTTTCCAGATTTTTATTGTCTACCCGACCTGTCTTGGTTAAGATTAACCATTTGTCAGTTACAATTGGTTTACTGGATCTTAAAGAACCAGATGATTTTGTTTCGTGAATTATTTCCATATATAGTTTGCCACTACCCATTTCTTCTCAGTATTTTTTGCCTCATTCCTGCGGGGAGGGGGTGGCTCAGTCGGTAGCGCGCCAGGCTCGTAATCTGTAGTTCCCAGGTTCGAGTCCCAGCTGGGTCAGCGTTGAGATATATCTCCGCAAATATTCCCTGCCCTGCCCACGGTCAGTAGGAGACACCGATGGGCTTGGAAAGGCCGCCATCTGTCGGATGGGACGTTAAGCCGTGGCCCCATGTGCACGTTAAAGAACACGCTGGATGGCCTTGACAGGAGGCTACCACCTGTCTCCCAACAGCTGTTCCAGTGGGTCCCCTCCCCCAACCTTCTCTGAGCCTTCGGGGTCCATGTGACCTGGCCATTTAGCCTATGGTGTGCAAAAAAGTGCCGCTCAAAGGTAAAACAACCGAACACAATTACGTGATCTCGAGAGCATACTTTTCAATTTTGAAAATCTTTTCTACAGAAATCGATGGTGGTGGACAATTTTTTAGATATTCTAATGGAGAAATATCATTATTTGTACGAAACAAAACATTTTTTATTCCATTGTTTTCTAACCTTGAATATACACAGCATTTCAGCATAATAAAAATAATAAATACCCCCTCAAGCAGCTGCTTGCCACAGAGGTCTGACAGGAGCCCATCAGTTTATATGCCATAGTAGAAGATCTGAGAGGATGGCAGGACCTCAGCAGAAAAACAACACAAACGTCCATACCTTATCCAGGGCTCGAACACAGGTCCCTTAGATCAGTAGCCAAGCGCGCTAACCACTCGGCCATGGGACGGCTTACATGGATCCAAAGCATAAAATAATGCTTATTGAATTGTTCCCTATTTATAACTTCAGCACTTATTGAGTCTTAATGTCTTGTCAGTTAAGCAATGGAAGGGCCGAGTTGGGTTGTGTTGTTTTACCTCTGAGCGGCACTTTTTTGCACACCATGTCACATGGACCCAGAAGGCTCAGAGAAGGTTGGTGAAGGGGACCCACTGGAACAGCTGTTGGGAGACAGATGGTAGCCTCCCGTCAAGGCCATCCAGCGTATTCTTTAACGTGCACAGTTTATGGCTCTCCCACACACGGGGCCACGGCTTAACGTCCCATCCGACGGACGGCGGCCTTTCCAAGCCCATCGGTGTTCCCTACTGGCTGCGGGCAGGGCGGGGAATTTTTCGGAGATAAATCTTAACGCTTACCCAGCTGGGACTCAAACCTGGGAAGTACAGATTACGAGCCTGGCGCGCTACCGACTGAGCCACCCCCGCCCCAGGAAGGGCCTCCATTTTTGGGCTGTTTGGGCATCAGTTGACTTTAATCAGGCCATGGGTAGGGTAATATTTGATACAGATTTCAGTGTTATGATTGGAAGCACGTTAGAAAACGGCTAAAAAAAAAAAAAGTAATGGTTTCTCATCTACGGGACCTGGGTTCGAGCCCCGGGTAAGGCATGGATAATAGTGTTGTTTTTCTGCTGAGGTCCTGCCATCCTCTCAGATCTTCTACTATGGCATATAAACTGACAGGCTCCTATCAGACCTCTGTGGCAAGCAGCTGCTTGAGGGGGTATTTATTTTATTATTAATTTTAGGACTTTTTATAAAAAAATATATAATTTCGCCTTGCAGTCTGCCCTTTTGTAGACATCGAACTTTTTTTTTTATACAGATAAAAAATTCTTTTTTGTGTTATATAGGTATTAATGATATATTACGATTTGCATTTTTCGAATCTCCCAAAAGTTATAACTGCGCTCTCTAACGGTGAAAAAAGATGAAAATTACAAAATATCAAACGAATATTCCGAACGATGTAGTTATGTTAGAAGTTTGAAATTTTGGTGTTGAAATGTGAAGCTTACGAAATTACCATTGGCAACAACCACTCGACTCTTTAGACCCAGGCGGGGAGGTGAATGCAACTTTTTTTTAACAGATAATTGTATGTTTTTAGAGATTAATTAAAATCTTTTTTGGTTGGACAGGTATTGATGAAATATTACAATATGCATTTTCCGTATTTCCTAAAAACTATAATTGCGCCCTCTAACCGTGGGAAAAAAATCGGAAATCCTAAAATTTGAAAGCGAATATTGCAAACGATGTAATTATGCTAGAAATTTATAATTTTGGTGGTGGAATGTGACAGTCTTGAAAATTCCATTGACAACAAAGAGTTGACCCTAAGCCCAAGGTAGGTAAGAAACGGAATGGTTTAAGGCGATATTGGAATCTTTTTTATTTGGTTACTGATGAAATGTGATTCGCATTTTCAAAGGTAGTTTTAATTTATATCATTAGAGATTACTAAATATCGAAACTGCAAAACTTTTATCGAATGTTTCAAGTGATCTATTTATGGTAGAAATTTCGGCGTGGAGTTCTGTTATGGTAGAAATTCCACTGACAGCAATTGGGTTGGGTTGTTTTACCTCTGAGCGGCACTTTTGTGCACACCATGGTCTAAATGGCCAGGTCACATGGACCCCGAAGGCTCAGAGAAGGTTGGGGGAGGGGACCCATTGGAACAGCTGTTGGGAGACAGATGGTAGCCTCACGTCAAGGCCATCCAGCGTGTTCTTTAACATGCACAGGGTATGGCTCTCCCGCACACGGGGCCACGGCTTAACGTCCCATCCGACGGACGGCGGCCTTTCCAAGCCCATCGGTGTCCCCTACTGACCGTGGGCAGGGCGGGGAATTTTTGCGGAGATAAATCTCAACGCTGACCCAGCTGGGACTCGAACCTGGGAACTACAGATTACGAGCCTGGCGCGCTACCGACTGAGCCACCCCCGCCCCCACTGACAGCAATAATCTGCCCACTATTTTCAGAGGAGCGAGAGAAAAGCAACTTTTTAAATTTAAGAACTAAAAGATAAATACTTTTTATGTTTTATAATTAGTAATAAAATACTACTATGTGCATTTCCCCCATCATACATTAAAAACTAAATAAATAACCCCTCAAGCAGCTGCTTGCCACAGAGGTCTGACAGGAGCCTGTCAGTTTATATGCCAGAGTAGAAGGTCTGAGAGGATGGCAGGACTTCAGCAGAAAGACAACACGGACATCCATAATTAAAATCTTTAAGGAGTGAAAAAGTAGGCAAAGAAAGAACTTCATTCTTTGAAAATGAGATTCCCATATGCACCAGAGGCGATATGCGTTGCAGTTATTTTACACTTTCAGTACCTTCTGACAGTGGAAATTCGAAATAGTTTATTCTCTCAATTATACAGTATTAATATTTTATTAGTACTTGTAATGTGCAAAAGCCGTCCCGTGGTCGAGTGGTTAGCACGCTTGGCTACTGATCTAAGGGACCTGGGTTCGAGCCCCGGATTAGGCATGGATGTGTGTCGTTTTTCTGCTGAGGTCCTGCCATCCTCTCAGATCTCCTACTATGGCATATAAACTGACACGCTCCTGTCAGACCTCTGTGGCAAGCAGCTGCTTGAGGGGGTATTTATTTTTTTTTTAATGTGCAAAAAAAAAGTTTTTCATTTCTCTCTTAAAGCAGAAAAGTTGCATTTTACCAACAGGACAAATCATTACAGTTAGGACAAATCATTACAACAGGATTTGGGTTGCTTTTTTTACCTCTGAGCGGCACTTTTTTGCACACCATGGATCACATGGACCCCGAAGGCTCAGAGAAGGTTGGGGGAGGGGACCCACTGGAACAGCTGTTGGGAGACAGATGGTAGCCTCCCGTCAAGGCCATCCAGCGTGTTTAACGTGCACAGGGTATGGCTCTCCCGCACACGGGGCCACGGCTTAACGTCCCATCCGACGGACGGCGGCCTTTCCAAGCCCATTGGTGTCCCCTACTGACCGTGGGCAGGGCGGGGAATTTTGCGGAGATAAATCTCAACACTGACCCAGCTGGGACTCGAACCTGGGAACTACAGGTTACGAGCCTGGCGCGCTACCGACAGAGCCACCCCCGCCCCTATTACAACAGGACAAATCATTACTTGACCATTACATTCTATGATAAAAAATTTAAGTTTGTAGCAAAAATAGATTGTTTGCAATATTTATATAAAGATTTGGTATTTACCAGCTTTTTTCCGCCACTACAGGTCGCCTTTCGAGTATTTATATACCGCCTTTAGCACTAACACTGGAGACTCCACTGATGGGGATTGGAAAAATGTAAATATTTTTGTGGAAAAAAATTTCGCCGACATATGGGATTCGAACCCGCATCTCTCCAGAAACATGTCAGAGTATTCTAACCTGTTGAACACAACGCCGGCTTTTTTCACAAAAAAAAAAAACGATTTATAGACGTTTAAACGTCTACAGGTAACGCTGAAATTATCAGTTTAAACCATTATTTTGTTAGTGCCTGTAAAACAAATATATATTGTTTCGTTTATCCCTTAAAAAATTTCATTTTTCCACGCCCTTTTGGCTAAGACGGCAAAGCCTTGTTGCCATTGTAAACCTAACCATAACACTACTACCAAAATTTCATAATTCCAGCGTAAATAGTTTGTAATATTCGTTTGAAATTTTATCAGTTTCCATCTTTTCCCATCGCCAGAGTGCGCTATTAAAAATTTTCAAAATTGCTAATCGCAATATTTGTTCGACACCTATCCAACAGAAAAAGAATTTTTCATTTAGTTCTAAAAGTAAAAAAAATTGATTGTCTATAGACGGACAGACAGGTGGAAAGAGATGGAATGACAATAGTTATCAGAGAGACGGACAGACAGACGAATAAATATTGGCATAGGCAGACAAAGTGCTTTCAGTTAGCTCATTTCACTTTTGCAGTCGATTGCAATCTTCTGATGGAGTTTCTCGGAAACAAATATTCGTCATTTCTTTGAGTGGAATTTTTACACCCAAATCCAGCGCAGTGAGGCATTCATAAAATATGACAGCTTTTGTAGACAAAAAAAAAAATGGTAGAAATTTATAAAACTATAACAACTGAGAAGTTTTAACTTCGTACACACACTAATTCATATGCCCTGACAGTCATGAATGTACAGTACAGGATCTCTTGCTCGTTTCTTTTTCTTTATTTGTAATTTTCAGTAGAAAAAAGTTTGAATATTGTCAAGTGGTTATATTGAAAAATTAGGTGGAAAAAAAATCACTTAAATCTGACCACCTTTGCAGCAAAGTCCCAATAAGAAGCGTTTCCTTGGACTCAAGGTAGACTATGGCATATTACAGTGTCCTTTCACAACTCTGTAAAATGTTGGCTACCTAATGATTAGTATGCCCCAGTGATTAGCATGTTTAGCTTCAGATTTGGGGTTTACCTCCGAGTCTTGTCTTTTTTTTGCACACAATGGGCTAAATCAGTGATTCCCAACCTTTTCTGGACCATCGCCCCCTTTAGAAGAGAACAAAAATTTCAACGCCTCCTAGTCCATAATAGTTAATTTTATATGAATTAAAATATTGTTGCATATTATCTGTACCTAATTTATCTGTTTATCTATTAAAAATCATAATACCGCCCCCATGGAAGGCTCCAGCGCCCACTGGGGGGCGGTATCGCCCCCCGTTGGGAATCTATGGGCTAAATGGACAGGTCACAAGGACCCCCAGAAGGTTGGGGGAGGGGACTCATTGGACAATTGTTAGGTGACAGATGGTAGCTCTTCTCAAGGCCAACCAGCTTGCTCTTTAACATGCACAGGGTACGTCTCTCGCCCACGAGGGCCACAGCTTAACGTCCCATGCGATGGACGGCGGCCTTTCCAAGCCTACTGACCGTGGGCAGGCAGGGAGTTTTGTAGAGATAAATCTCAACGCTGGCCCAGCTGGGATTTGGAAGTTGGGAACTTCAGATTACAAGCCTGGCGTGCTACCAACTGAGTACCGCACCCCTTGGCTTCAGAGCGAAGAAACCCAGTTATGGAATGAACATTTGCTTTCTGATAGGCCATCCTGTGGTCGAATGGTTGGCGTGCTTGGCTACTGATCAAAAGGTCCTGGGTTCAAGCCCCAGGTAAAGCATGATGTTTGTGGTTTTTCTGCAGATGGTTCGCCATCCTCATGGATTTTCTATTATGGTGTATAAACTTGCAGGCTCCTAACAGACCACTATGGCAGAAACTGCTTGAAGGGGTATTTTATCTTTCTGCTAGTCTTAGTTTTCTCATAGATCTTCATATGTTACACTGACAAGTTCTTGCGAGATTTCCATGTCAAGTGGGCTGCTGCAGGATTTTTTTTATTTGAATATTCTGTCAACAAATGAAAAAATATGTGAAATACAGAATTAGAAGTTCTTATCACGTGAGCAAATGATTTTTTTCTTTGTTTTAATCTGTTGCCACGAGAACATCATTATGCCCAACTCATTACCGAGTTAGTGTTTCTGTAAAGCTATATTTTAATTTTCCATAATTTTCGATGTCGCTTATGTTTAAAGCTATCTGTTTACTTAAAAATCAATCAAGTAGTTATTATTAGTTAACCCATGGCAAAAGTTTGGCACCAAACGTAGACCCATTGATCTCATCCCATGTTTAAGTTCATTCCTAGCTTTCCACCGTTAACGTACTCTTCACAAGGTAGGCGACGGAAGCGCCCCCAGAAAGTTCGGACACCTTTCAATGGATCAGTCCCAACCCACAGCAGCTAGAACTAAGTGGGGCCATCCCACCAAATTTTGGAAACAAGACAATTTATGCCACCAATGGCGTTATAATGTACGCCCGCCATCCACCGGAATTACGGCTATTATATAATGACTAGTAATACCCACATCAAACTTCTGGCGCAAAACTCTTGGATAAGTTCAATCACAAAGCAGGCGAAAGCAGCGCTCCAGAGATCGGGGATGACTTTCGAGTGATCACTCCCGACCTACGGCAGCTAGGAACTCCATCCGTCACACCAAGAGGGTCAGAAGCAGGACTAGCCCATCAGATTCTGGATCAATTGCTCAAGTAGCCACGGAACCATGAGGAAACTACTAATTTCTGCCACAGATGACATCACACGTGTGCGCACGCCCGTTCGCTCAGGAATTACGGCTATTATATAATATGACGATGATAATACTTAGGACATAAAAATCGTATCACAAATATGCTAACTTCTAATTATAGATGGCACCAAGTTATAGTCATGAAGAAAAAATTAAAACTGAACAAATTTTCATTGCAGGTATTTTGTCGAAATTATTAAATTTTGAAACATACAATAAATCCTCTGTTTAACAGAGTAATACGGGAGGGGTTTTTCGTCAAAAATATTAAATGCAAATGTTTGTATGACGAAGTACATGACAATATCTTATAACCAATGCAGTACATTAGGAACTACCGTATATTTCCGCAGATAAGACGACCTTCAGATAAGAAGAGGTATAAATTTTCGTCAAAGTTTTAGCATATATCTGTCCTATAAGACGACCTCAAACTATCAACGGCCTATGAATTTAGTTTAGATCGGCGATCATCATCTGGATAATAAAACTGTATAGCGTATACGGAATTATGTCCTATTCGCAAACATTCGCACTGATTAGGGCATTTGGGTAATGACCTTGACTATTCACAAAAGCGTCGTATGGGCTATTCTATTTTGTGGACATACCCTACTCTGTACTAGTAAATAATTACGGTTTGTCCGTTTTTTCCTCAGTAGCTCAATAAACATAACTTTTAATATTTATTTTGTTTTAATATTGTTTTACTATTACAATGTAATGTATTATTTACTATTACAATGTAATATATTATCATTTAGAGTATTTAAATAATAGGACAGATTTTTCGAATAGTTGTAGTAATAATGGTTTCAATTTATATAAATTTCAATCTAATTTTTTTTGTATCTGTCCTATAAGACGACCCGGATTTTGGGGACTTTTTTATGATTCAACTATCATCTTATCTGCGGAAATATACGGTAGATTAAACGGACTAATAAATGTATCTAATACTTCTAATATCTATAAAACTTTAAAAAAAAAAGGGCACTAAACAAAACTTTTATCGAGTCTGAGGAGCTATCATGCACTAGAGAAAAAAAATTAGGATTCTAGCATCTCAGCACATTGACTATTACTAGTAAAAAGAGTCTGGCGTTTGAGCACAATCTACGTCGAGTAAAATGTCGAGCTGAGACGCTAGGATCCTCCTATTGATATTACTAGTAGAGAGGGCTGTAGAGTGTGCGAGATTTGGGAGGGCCAACAAAAAGTTTTACGGAATTTAAGAGAGAATTGACTTTTATTGAACGAAAGAAGATGAAACTAGTTTGGCATGGGGCAGATGGATGCTATCCATGAAATCTAAAGTCCGTAATATCAAGGTTTTACTATATTTTGTTTATGACTTCAGTACTTTTTTCCCTAATACCACTCTAACGTTAAACAAGTTTCCATGTGAAGGACATTTTTAGAAACACAAATACAAGCGAATTTTACTAATATCTTTACTTATTTTGAACTTCACATATTTAACAGGAACAAAACACGTGAACGTTTAGAAAAGATTTATTGCACATACTGATTCTAATAAAGAATTCCTTTATAAAAGGAGCATAATTTTCTATATAACATAGAATAATCTAAATTCAGGCCAAATATGTTTTACAGTTTGGCAAACCGAAATGTTGTTTTACTGCAATTAAAAATACAATTTCGATTTTTAGCATGATGTTTAAATCCCAAAAAAAAAACTAGCTTTTGGTTCATTAGAATCTATAAAATATTTCCTAAACATGTTAATTCAGTGATAAATATTCATGAAACTGAGAAGCAGAATTACACAACTATAAATGGAATGTTATTGCACTGTAAATTAAAATATGTACAAATGAAATATTCTACATTACAATGTTATTCAAAATTAATTATCATCAACAAAAATTAATTTAAAATTGTGTAAAATGAAACTTAAAAACATAGTTTATAATGAATAAAGGACTGACATTTGATTATGACAAATGATTACTAAGTGCTACATTCTATTAGGGAAAAAGCCTATGCATTTAGAGTTAAGTGTATATCATAATACAAATGCAGACACTAACTTTCTATTAGAACACACAAGTAGATTCCACCTGAATACTGACACATTATGCAAGTGTAAAAATAATTAGTTTCTTAGACTCTGTGTATTGAGCATGCACTAATAACAATATACTCTTGCTTTAAATTCTAATTTAAAGATCAACATTGCAATAATAATAGATTACATACACATGCAATATGTACTTGTGAATACATTTTGGCAATTTGCACCGTGAAGTGAAATACTAACGTTCAAAATAAATGTCTTCATTTCACTTGAAACATCTTTTGCTATTCGTAGCAAAATACAGGGTTGGGTTGTTTTACCTCTGAACGGCACTTTTTTGCACACTATGGGCTAAATGGCCAGGTCACATGGACCCCGAAGGCTCAGAGAAGGTTGGGGGAGGGGACACACTGGAACAGCTGTTGGGAGACAGATGGTAGCCTCCTGTCAAGGCCGTCCAGCATGTTCTTTAACGTTGGGTTGTTTTACCTCTGAGCTGCACTTTTTTGCACACTATGGGCTAAATGGCCAGGTCGCATGGATCCCGAAGGCTCAGAGAAGGTTGGGGGAGGGGACCCACTGGAACAGCTGTTGGGAGACGGATGGTAGAATCCAGTCAAGGCCATCCAGCGTGTTCTTTAACGTGCACAGGGGATGGCTCTCCCGCACACGGGGCCACGGCTTAACGTCCCATCCAACGGACAGCGGCCTTTCTAAGCCCATCGGTGTCCCCAACTGACTGTGGGCAGGGCGGGGAATTTTGCAGAGATAAATCTCAACACTGACCCAGCTGGGACTCGAACCTGGGAACTACAGATTACGAGCCTGGCGCGGTACCGACTGAGCCACCCCGCCCCAGCAAAATATAGGTAACTAATGGTTACATGTATACAATGCAATCACAGCATTGTATATTTTCTAAGGCAATCTAATGTTGCATATATCTACTTGGCTGTGATCAGATTTTCATATTTTGTGAGCCATTATATATATATTAACAGCAAATATAACTAGAATACTTAATTTCTTACAAGTGTCTACTTCAAATTAATTTGTTCTCAGAGTTATACATACACACTATATGTATAAAAATGCAGATATTTCTGTGAAACATTTGCAATGTATATATCATACAAAATTATTTTAAATTCCATAAAATGGCTGTTTACACAAAACATGATTAAATTTAACAGTAGGTATGACATTAACACTTTCAGGATGGGTGTAAGAAACATGCAGCTTACTGGCTGGCTAACCTTGGGAAAATGTTTATCCATCAGCTGATTATTTACAGAATGTATTCACTTTAGCTGATTATTTACAGAATGCATATGCATTTATCCATACTTTCAAAACTTTCATACTAAATTTTTGTTTATAAAAGTGCAATTATCATTATTGTTAAATTTCATTTATTTTTATAACAGTATATATTTTAAAAAATACGTCATTTGTATGAATTACATATTTTTGTTTACTGTCTGTCTTTTTCTCTTGTAATACAATATGCTCAATAAAAATACATTTTGTGGCAAAATATGGGCCGTATCATTTAAAAACATGATTACTCAAAATGTACAGCACTGTCTCCAAAAAAAGGCAAAAGCTACAAGTAGGACACACAAGCCAGGGAATGAGACAGGAATCATGCACAACAGCTGGTCTGCAGAAATACATATTTGTTTAAAATTTATACAGCAATAGGTCCACCAAAGTACAACTAAAAATGTAAACAGTACGGCACCAGGCCTGTAACAGCAGCTCCCTGAAATTGCACATGTAAGACACCCATCCTGAAAGGTTAACATGCCTAATGCAAGCTAAGTTTTTTTTTTACCACAGAAGTATTATGGTGCTTAAACCAGGGCTTGAAAAATCCAAATGTCACTGTGGCATCAAAAAATTTACAAAATTTTGTCATAGCACTTATTTTGAACTTCAGTAATATTGAACCCAATGCTTTACCAAGGTGCTGTGTGTGTGTGATAATTCCTATTGAGGACTTGAATATATTTTCCACTGCAGCACCTGAAAATCAGACTCAAGCATGTGAACCTCCCATTAGATGTAAGCCACTGAATACACCTATATTTGAATACCCAAGTAACTGAATTTTGAATCTTGCGATGGATCAGCACATAATGTACAACACACATAGCTGCTATTTAAAAAAAAATTCTAATTTTTTATTGCATCTGTTTATTCTGTAAAACTGCAAAGAATTTTTTGCTCCAAATAAAAACATGCATGATTTGCATTTGAACATTACCCTATGAATTCCAAAAGTAAGTTATTTTCTCAGAAATTCTCATAAATTCTTTATGTAAAAATTTCCCTTTTAACCATAATTTCAAACTAGTGCCAGAAATCAGCTGCTGCCCATTCTGCTGAAATAAGTTCCGTGAATTAATACTGGTGGCTAAATTTTAAAGTTGGCAAACCTGAGTCAGATTTTCCAAGTCCTGATTTAAGCAATAGACCTTATGTTTTCTCTAAAGAAAAATGCTTCTTACTCAGAAACGTAAATAATTACATACATAACAACATATCAAATAATCAGGCAAGTATTGTCTGTGGCAGTGTTCAAATGGGGTACAAAAGGAAGGTCAATAGTAAACGTGTCCAGAAGCTACTCCAAGTTTGGATAGGCTTTCTTATACAAGGAGGTACTTGTTGAAACAGCAATGTGTTCCTAATCAGTTACAGTACTTATGTTAAAGCCTGAGTTGGATTCTTTGCAGGTGCACTGTGCTGCATATTGTATTCATAAAAGTTTGAATCACTGATGTGAAAGTTCCACCAATATTCAATAATTTAGTTTTTACTGGTAATAAATTAATAACAAAATTTTTCTTAAGAATGGAGCTCCTGAATTTTGGTCTAGTGCAATGCACTGTTTACACCCATTGAAGATCTTTTTTTCTGTCATTTAAAATAAAAATTATATCTTTAAAAAATTTAATCCATATTTGTAACTATATCAGAGTACAGTCATAAAAACATTTTATTATATAACAACTATAACATCAATACTCCAGTCATACTTAATTTATATGTAAGTTCGTAAGATTTAAATAACTTATTAATATACAGTATTCTTTAATATAATTAAGTATAATATTCAGAAATATTTATGTGCAGTGAGCAGTGATATATGAGCAGGGATGAGCAGAAGTATATTAGAGCAATATTCATAATTTCACAATATAATTTCTGAATGTGAATCAGTGTACTTCATTGGCAGGTCAATACTGCATTCTCCTTTTAAATTTCCCATAAGAAGTCCCATGGATTTACAAGCTGATAAAAGAGCACTATATTCAATTCGGTTCATTACAATTCCCATCCACACACAGAAACCAAGACATATTGATAAGATTACTCGTAAAAATATTAGAAATACCCCAAAACCATATGGTAGTTCTATTGGAATGCTAATGAGCAGCACAGACAAGATAAGACAAGCCATCAATAAGTAAAATACACGGTTATTGTTGAGATCTTTTATGCTATCTAAAAGAATATCATGTGCACTTTCGATAGCTTCAACTCTGGCTTGGAGATTTGTTTCACACGCAGAAGCTGAAAAAAGTATAAGAACATTTACACAACAGAAATAAGAGATATTTTTGAAACACATGAAAATCATTATTAATCATAACATGGCCATTGTTATACAAAATATTACAGGTATTTTACTACTCCAATAAATGTAATGAGACACATGCAATTTATATAACACACAAATATAAATCAGCTTCAGTTTCTGATTACATAATATTTTAAATAACTTTGTGGAAAAATTAGCTTCACTGAGGAGTGGGATTCAAACCCACGCCTCACAATCACAAGTCAGGTGTGCATGGGTTCAAATCCCACTCATCAATAAAACTCAATTTTCCCACAAAATTATTTCTCAAATTATATCTCAACAGGTAATTCATGTATTTATTATTATTACTTTTAAGTCTATGAAACTGATAAAAAAAAAAGAACATAATTTCCAGAGGATTTACTATAGAAGACTGCAGAAGCAGTGATACTGGAATAAAATGGAATATATTTAAAGCAAACTTACATTTGCAAAAAGAAAAATTCCAGTCATGGCTACCCATGATTTCGGTGCAATAATAAATTTTACACAGATTTTGGGTTGTTTTACCTCTGAGCGGCACTTTTTTGCACACCATGGGCTAAATGGCCAGGTCACATGGACCCCAAAGGCTCAGAGAAGGTTGGGGGAGGGGACCCACTGGAACAGCTGTTGGGAGACAGATGGTAGCCTCCCGTCAAGGCCATCCAGTGTGTTCTTTAACGTGCACAGGGTATGACTCTCCCGCACACGGGCCACGGCTTAACGTCCCATCCGAGGGACAGCGGCCTTTTCAAGCCCATTGGTGTTCCCTACTGACCGTGGGCAGGGCGGGGAATTTTGCGGAGATAAATCTCAACACTGACCCAGCTGGGACTCGTTTTAATGCAAATCGAAGCAACTGCTGGTAAACGACGGTGCATGTGAAGGTCATGAAACGGTATAAATAACACCTGATACTGAGCTCTGTTAATCAGTTGGGTTGGGTTGTTTTACCTCTGAGCGGCACTTTTTTGCACACCATGGTCTAAATAGCCAGGTCACATGGACCCCGAAGGCTCAGAGAAGGTTGGGGGAGGGGCCCACTGGAACAGCTGTTGGGAGACAGATGGTAGCCTCCCGTCAAGGCCATCCAGAGTGATCTTTAACGTGCACAGGGTATGGCTCTCCCGCACACGGGGCCACGGCTTAACGTCCCATCCTGACAGACAGCGGCCTTTCCAAGCCCATCGGTGTCCCCTACTGACCGTGGGCAGGGCGGGGAATGAAACTCAATCTCTAGTTTCCAACTGCAGTTGCAAGCATGAACCAAGTAGTGTATAAAACATTAAATGGTGATAGAACTATATTCCAACAGTCAAGCAAGGGTTAGATTTCTTGGTGGAGAAAATATATGTTGCAAGTGTTAAACAATAATTAAAAACATACCATCTGCTGATTTAAAGACATGAAGTTCTGAAATTACTGCTTCATGATCAGAATATGGAACTGTGCTGTCAGGAATCTTCTGAAGTGGCGTGTCACATAATAAAGTGTTTACAGAAGTTCCTGATAAAAAGAAAAATGCACATATAAATATGTAAATGTTTCAAACGTAAGAATGAGCAACATAATTAATAAATATAAAAATTAGTGTAAGAATTTATTCTTCTTTATTGGGAACAATTTACACACATATTTAATTTGTAACTGGTTGAGGTGCAGACTCGCATGCCACTGATGAGTTAGGGACTTTAGCCTTTTAAGTACCTTCAAACTGATAGCTTTAAAAGATAGACACAAATTGCATAACATTGGTGCAAATGTGACAACATATTTGCACAAATTTAGTCTTAATTATTATAATACAAGATTTCCTAGTGATATCAGATATCTTACTTTACCATAGTGTAACTAGTTTTCTATGATTGACTGAATGTTTCTGTCCACAAGCTACTTTTAATATTTCAAAAATATCTAATAGAAATTGCACACTGGCTGCAATTACATACAGCATCATTTTTATTTCTTTTGGCTGAAATTATGTCAATTCAATATGGCAGCACTGGCTATCTCATGCTGACCACAATCTGTAATTGGCTGTTAATGGCATGAATTTCTGGAGCATAATTTCTCCATTCACAAAATAATAAATAATCAGATCAGATAAAAAAAAAAACTAGAGATATCAACCATTCTTGGAACTTTTACAGAACCCACAATCTGTAATTGGCTGTTAATGGCATGAATTTCTGGAGCATAATTTCTCCATTCACAAAATAATAAATAATCAGATCAGATAAAAAAAAAACTAGAGATATCAACCATTCTTGGAACTTTTACAGAGTCCTCGTTGTGAGGATTTATATTTTAATCAAACAAAATGTTTTGGGTAAAGATGAGAAGTAGACTTTACCTGGGTCGGTAGCACGGAAAAGGTTGCCAATCATTGATCTACTGTACTATTTTACAGAACTGATTTAAACGCTTTATTACTTCAAAATAGAACTACTGAGCACATGAACTCATACATACTACTATTTTTGTTCAAATTAGCTGAATTGCCTAGTTTATCAATAATGTAGGATTTTATAAGTGCAAAATAAAAAGTGTAGTAAATGAATATCAAAAATTACAGTAGAGGTTCACAGTCCAGTAATTAAAATCATTTAATTTTCTATGACACCATTAAATGCTTTTAAGCACTTCAACAAATGTTCTATGTTATCAAGTATCAAAAGTTATTAAGGAGAGAATTACATACTGTACTACATGGGTAGTAACAGGAACTTCTGGGATTCTTTCGAGTGGCAAGTTTAATCTTTGAAGTTCCTGCCGGCAAGTGATGCCTGAGTAGAGTTTGAGGAAATGGTGAGGGATGCTGATAATTTATTTGCTTTAGTGAAGGAAATAACCAATGATACTTTTGGCAGCATAGAGTGCTGAAAAAACTTTTAGAGTTCCACGACATACATCACTGTGATTCACAGTCACTGAAAACAATCTACCCACTGATTTTCATTCAGTTAAAATTATAATATCCCCACTTACCAAATTCCAACTAACTGTCACAGAAAATATCCTCATTAGTGTAAAATTAACCGAACTCTGCAACACAGACAATGGCAACACAGTCCCAGCATGACTTCTGATCCTTAGGGGATATAACCTACACCTCAGAAATACCACACCCCCCTAAACACTCCTTTCTCAACACTGATCCGTCTCCAACCTGCATTAATGCACATACCCCCAAACCCTTTAGAATATTTTCATAATGCATCCTAAAAATAGGCAATTAACTTATCCCCCCCCCCTTACACACACAATTCCCAATATCAATATGAAAAACCATTATTCAGCCCCTCACTAACAGTTTAATCCCAAAATTTAGTTTATGAAAGGGTGCAAAACTCGTGTCGTGGAACTAAAAGTTTTTTAAGCACTCTATGCTACCAAAAGTATAATTGGTATTTCCTTCACCAAAGCAAATAAATTATCAGCATCCCCCATCATTTCCACGAACTCTACTGAGGTGTCACTAGGCAGCAAGAGCGTTGAAGATTAAACTTGTCACTTGAAAGCATCCTGGAAGTTCCTGTTACTACCCATCCAGTGCAGTAAATCTCTCCTTAATTACTTTTGATACTTGATAACATAGAACATTTGTTGATGTGCTTAAAAACATTTAACAGTGTCATAGAGAATTAAATGACTTCAATTTAATCATATTTTATTGCACACTGAATATATTTTTGCAATTTACATAAGAATTTATTTTAATTTGCACAAAATTACTTCCGATGGTGGGATATGGTATAGTGGTTTGTATTATGTCTGACAGGGTTGAAGAATTAAAATAACACATTTAAAATGAAATACTAAGTATTTACATGAAATACTAGCTTACCTTTTCCACATTTATACATAATATAATCTATCCTTTTGCCTGTTGGACAAATTTGAATTTCTTTTCTGCAGGTGTACATATTTTGGGGATGTCCACAAGTTGCCCGGACATCTATGCCATCCTAAAAAAAATATAATTCTCATTATTCTGGAAAATTAAATATCTTAAATTCTCAGTGTTTGCAATATATCTACAGCTAATATTATTTAATACTGACATGAGTAATTTTATCTGTAACTCTTAAAATGCAAAATCTCAAAATTGAACTTTGTCTAGTGGCTTTGGTTTGATTTACCTCTGAGTGGCACTTTTTTGCTAACCATGGGCTAAACGGCCAGGTTACAAAGACCCTGAAGGCTCAAAGAAGGTTGGGGGAGGGGACCCACTGGAACAGCTTTGGGAGATAGATGGTAATCTCCCATAAAGGCCATCAAGCATGTTCTTTAACGTGCACAGGATATGACTCTCCTATACACGGGGTCCGGATTAATGTCCCATCCGACAGACGGTGGCCTTTCCAGGCCCATTGGTGTCTCCTAGTGACCATGGGCAGGGTGGGGAGTTTTGAAGAGATAAGTCTCAATGCTGACCCAGCTGGAACTTGAACCTGGGAACTGCAGATTACGAGTCTGGCGCACTACCGACTGAGCCACCCTCGCCCCTGGTCTAGTGGTAGAATTAGCATCAAATAGCATTTTCACAAAAATCAATTCATCATTATCCTCAAGAAGCCATGGGCTACAGAGGTCCAACAAGATTGTGCAATTTAGTTCTCCAAACACCTCTGTCCTGAGACACTACCTGTTGCATCTGGCCACTGTAGACAAATTCTAACAAGGTCCTGCTTGAAATTATCTGTCCACCACATTGTAGGTCTCCCCTTCTTTCTGAGGCCTTTAGGCACACTGTTCATAACCCAATGAAGTCTGTCTTGCACATTATCCTGCTCAAAGGAGATTTCAGAATCCTTTGCCTGCCCGTATCATTACTTAAAAAGTTGAACCACCTAATGCCCAAAATACTGCATAAGCATCTAGAATCAATGACATCAGTTCTATTTTTATCTTGTTTACAAAGGGTCCAAGTGTCACTATCATAACTATGGACCAAACTATGCAATCTACTCTACTACTGGGGCAGGGGTGGCTCAGTCGGTAGAGTGCCAGGCTTGTAATCTGCAGTTCCCAGGTTCGAATCCCAGGCTGGATCAGCGTTAAGATTTATTTCCACAAAACTCCCTGCCCTGCCCATGGTCAGTAGGGGATACTGATTGGGCTTGGAAAGTCCATTGTCCATTGGATGGGACATTCAGCTGTAGCACTCATGTGTGGGAGAGCCATACCCTGTGCACATTAAAGAACACGCTAGATAGCCTTGATGGGAGGCTACCATGTGTCTTCTAGCAGCTGTCCCGTGGGTCCTTTTCTCCCAACCTTCTTTGAGTCCTCTGGGCCCTTGTGGCCTGTCCATTTAATCCATTGTGTGCAAAAAAAAGTGCCTCTCAGAGGAAAAGCAATCCAGCCCAACGTATTCTACTACTAGTCTCATCAACAGCTCTAATGAAAGAATTCATCTCATCAACATCATTTTCCAAAAGAGCCAAATCATCAGCATAATCTAAATCGGAAATTTTCAGATCTCTAGACCATTAAAGCCCAAAATCTTCCCCTTGCAGTGAATTCTGCATAACATAATAACCAAACAAAAGAGAACAAGAGACAAAATGCACCCTTGCTATATCACATACCAGAAGCAATGCTAAACCGATTACTACAAGCCTTACCAATGCTCACAGATAACTCATTATATAGGATATTACAGGGAGCTTTCATTATGCTACCTAATTTGTCTGGTATGACATACGATTTCTCAATCAACCATAATTCTTTTTAATGGTCACCATATCAAAACCTTTTTGAAATCTACAAAGCTAGTAATCAGGTTTCTGAAACTCTAAACATTTCTTAAGAATCTGCCTAAGTGAAAAAAATCTGATCTACACATTCCCTACCACTTCTGAATCCACACTGCTCATCACACAATTACCTATCAACCAGATTCTTAATTCGATTAAGCACAATCATGAAAGAACTTTACCTGGAACAGAAAGTAGGCTGCTACCACTATAGTTATCACAAAAACTGTGATCACCTTTTTTAAAAATGAGGATAATAATAGATTTGGTAAAATCCTTAGGAACAAGGCCTTTGTCATAAAAGATATAAAAAAAATTTAAAGTCAGCCATATGATAAGAGAAACATTCCCAGCTCTAAGCATTTTAGCAGTAATTTCATTTACCCCTGGAGATACTGTTGAGAAGCAAACCTATGCTTTGAAGATGCTTTCCATCTTCCCTCCCTAAAAAGAGAAATTTGTGATTATTTTTAGGTATCTGACCTTTACCTGTTCATCTGATCTCTTGCAAGCTGAAGAATACCTAGGTTATAATGGTGAAATTCTTGCGTGAGGACATCAAGTGAATAATCTCTGTGCAGAGTCCTAACATTCCAGAACCTGTAGAGTGGACATTTAACTATTTGTCACTATTTTACTATTTGTCACTATGCTGTCTAGTTTTGTTAGTTAAGCTATCAAAGCAGATTCGTATCAGCTGCTAACTGATCCTTTACATGTTTATTAAGCTCTTTTAACACTTTCTGTTAAGACTTGTTGGTTGCTACAGTTCTTTCAAAAATAAGTTCCAGTGCCTTACCACGTGTCTCCTCTATTCCTTTTTACCCAAAAGAGTACTGTTAGTTACAACGTACATGTTGAAAACAGTCCTTTTCTTCCTCATCTTCAGTAGAAAGAAAATTATGATTGTCATAATGACTAAGTAGTCTACCTAATTGTTCTTTAACTTTTCTTCTAATAAAAGAGAAATTCTACTTTATAATTTAAGCTTTTTTAACTTTTAAATTTTACTTTATGATATCATTACAAATATTTCTATTATCTTGAAAACCTTACGCCTACATAATTTTTTTTTTTTTTTGAAGGTAGAATTATATACATATACACACTTATATGGTACAGACAGGAGGGATACAAAAGTAATGACACACAATGTTTTTCTACAGATCAATATTTCTTCCACAGAACTTTGTATAGAATATAGATATTTATGATAACAGTAAGCTGGAAGAATATAAGTCCTCCTTCTACAGGTGATATTGCTGTAGCATTCCTCAAACATGGCAGTTTCCATTTACATCACCAATAGATGTTTTGCTTGGGTTGTTTTACCTCTGAGCAGCCTTTTTTTATACATAATGAGCTAAAATGCCAGGTCACAAGGGCCCCAAAGGCTCAGAGAAGGTTGGGGGAGGGGACCTATTGAAACAGCTGTTAGGAGACAGATGGTAGCCTCCCATCAAGGCCATCCAGGGCATTCTTTAACATGCACAGGGTATGACTCTCCTACACATGGGGCCATGGTTTTATGTCCCATCCGATGGATGGCAGCCTTTCCAAGCTCAATGGTGTCTCCTACTGACTGTGGGCAGGACAGCAAGTTTTGTAGAAGTAAATCTCAATGACTCAAACCTGGGAACTACAGATTACGAGCCTGGCCCACAACTGACTGAGCCACCCCTGCCCCAGATGTGCTGCAATTAAATTCTTGGATTGCGAGTAGATTGTTGAGATCATCCATGAACAACTGCAGGAATCATTCTGTCAAATGCACATTTGATTGTTGGGTCAAACAAGTAACTGTGAAAGCTGAGCATTAGGGATAAGTTCAAGTTAATTTCAACAACTGTTGAGCCTGAGCCCAATTATCTGATGCATCATAAGACAAATATACAGAAATACATGCCACAAATAATTCACTTTATTCTTATATTATTAATTACAATCATTTAAATATTGAATAAACTCGATTTTTCTGGTATACACTAAGTAATTACCACTTTTGAGTCAATTCAAGTTTTTAGAAGAAAAATTGTCTTGAGCCGGGTGGGATACGAACCCACGATCTCCTGCTAACATGCCAGGTGCTCTGGACCACTGAGCTACAGGCCACCAATCAAGATCTCCTCTAATTGATGATATGAACATTTTCAACCTACATTACATCATATGCAGGGACTGTTCCAGCAATTTCGCCACAAGCAGCAGACAAATGCCATACAGATGGAAAGTATTTCTTACAAGTACACTATTGATAAATAATAAATAAACTCTACTTATTTGGTATCTATTAATAATTACCATTTCGAAGTCGATTCAAAGTTTTAGAGGAAAAATTGTCTTGAGCATGGTGGAATACGAACCCACAACAACTAAAAAGTGGTAATTACTTAGTGTATATCAGAAAAGTTGAGGTTATTCAATATTTAATCAACTGTATATTGTAATATATACTTCCCAACCATATGGCATTTATCTGCCGCTTGTGGCTAGATTGCCCGAACAGCGCCTACATGTGACATAATGGAATATGTACTGTAGGTAGAAATGTTCATATCATCAATTAAGAGATTTTGATCGGCAGCTGGTAGCTCAGTGGTCCAGAGCACCTGACATGTTATTAGGAAGTCATGGATTCATATCCCACCCAGCTCAAGACAATTTTTCCTCTAAAAATTTGAATCAACTCAAAAGTGATAATTACTTAGTGTATACCAGAAAAGTAGAGTTTATTCAATATTTAATCAACCGTATACTTGTAATATATACTTTCCATCTATATGGCATTTATCTGTCACTTGTGGCTAGATTGCCTGAACAGCAACTACATGTGACATAATGGAATATGTACTGTAGGTAAAAATGTTCATATCATCAATTAGAGGAGATCTTGATCAGCAGCCGGAAGCTCAGTGGTCCAGAGCACCTGACATGTTATCAGTAAATCATGAGTTCGTACTTTTGGAGTGGCCTTTGTACGTTGCATTTTATTTAAAGTAGGCCTAAAAACTATACGACACAAATAATTCATTATAGTTCTAAAACAGGGCTTAAAAATATTGTAAAGCCATGTCAAAAAAGAACTGAAAGAGCTAGAAAAGCCTTTTACATGGTGTGATCCCACAAGGACTACATCACAGGGAGTACTGAAGAACAAACATTGTTATCAGTGAAAAAAAAAAGACATGACTATTTTATAAACTCATTAACAGCCCGATTTTATATTACAATACAATGTGGGGTGATTATTATAAATAATTCAATGTTAAAATTAAATACTGAAGTATGATGGCATAAACATTAAATAAGGACTACTTACTACTCCATTTGGTTGCATTAAAAAAGAATCATAGCATCCAATATTGTGTACAATTAAACGATAAGGCAAGTCTGAAGGTTCTGCATTGAAGTCTCCAGCTATGATACTAAGATCAGCAGTTTCGGATGTTAATTTTACAAACTGACTGAATTCAAATGCTTGTGCCACTCGATGAGATAAGTACTGGTCATGAAAACAATCATATTCTGCATGTAACTGAAATAACAACAAAAGAAATCATATTATGCAGCAATGCATATGCCCAAGAGAACATCAATATTTATAACTTGGGTGATCATCAGTAAAACATTAATTTGGATTCACTAATTTTTGGCAGTTGTTTAAAAGTTGTTATAAAAAATATATTTAAAAATATACTAATAATAAAAATTATATAAGTTTATACTTATATTTAAAATAAAATATAAGTTTTATTATATAAAACAATTTTTGCAGCACAAAGATTTTGAAATAAACCTCTATTACCAATTCTTCAATGATAATTTATCATAAATACTTAACTCACAGGTACTCTAAAAAGTTCAACATAAAGAAATTTCTGATTATTATACTTTATTAAATTATATTAACTACAAAGAGAGAATTGTTTGGTTATTGGTATTTTAAAGCAGGAGAAATCAAAAAGTATGGTATCAACAGTTTAATAGGCAAAAAGACTTGTTCTTTTCTGATTGAAAAGAATCTTGGACTTTTCTGCTGAAATGCATACATGAAAAATAAGTGGTTAAAAAAAATGCCAAATATTACTTTTACCTTTTTAGGACACAGAGGAAGGAGGTATTTATTTCATTAATATTCATTATTTATCTTCTATACTAAAAGATAATGTTACCAAAAACAGGGGCAAATGTTTTTACAGATCCCTTATCATATGCCTTTGATATATAACTTGACATGATTGATCCAAAAGAAGATATGGTAGGAAAATTTATAATTTATCTACTTCTTCCTCTCCAAAAATGGAGAAAATAGTAAATTTTTTATGACACTCCCTTTTGATATACACTTTTGACATATCTACAATTAGAATTAATGTCCATTTTAAAAATATGGTGAATCAGCCATTTGCAGACTTCCATTATTTGACTAGGTAGAAGGATCAATGGTTATCTCAATGTTATTTATCTCACTGTCCGCCAAAATTTTATATTTCCCTGCTGCTCTTTAACACCCAAGAAATCTGAGAAAAAGATAGAGGGTAGTAAAGATAAAAAAATATTACTATTTGGACTAGTCCATTTAAAAATCTCTGCCGTTTTGGGCCGTTCTGGGCATTAAACCTTCCTCTCTCAACATTTATTATGAATCAATGCTTTAATTTTCTACACATTGAATAACATATCTGTTTTTGCAATAAAATGGTATTACATAACATTTATAACTTGAGGAAGAGCAAGGGGCCCACACACCCTCCCTCCCCCAGATCCAGCCCTGTAGTGTGTGCAAATTGAAACACATTGCAATATGGTTGCAAGTAACAGCAGAACCGTATGCATTCAGTCTGTTGTTTTCTCACTTTGGGAAGCCATTTGTTTTAGTGTGAGTAATTTTTCACAGGTTATGGCTGATCTGGAAACTAGCAGCAGTATGCGATACGTTACTGTGTTCAGCAAGGCTTAAGTGTGATAAGATAGAAATGATTCAAGTGTATAGAAAAGAGTACTTGGTTGCCCAGATCTTGGGTCATCCTCCACAGAAACATGCCCTATGTACCATTGAAAAACTGCACTTTGCTTCAAGCACTGCTCTCCATCAACTTCAAGCATTTCTGTGATATCTTGTGCACCACTTAAACCTTGACATAAACAGTAACATATCACATACTGCTGCTCAGTTTTCAGATTAGCCATAGCCTTAAAAAAAAGAAATAAAATCACAACACATATACACACAAAAAAAAAAATCTTTCCAAAGCAAAAAAAACAGACTGACTACATACTGTTCTGCTGAGTTGGGTTGTTTTACCTCTGAGCGGCACTTTTTTGCACACCATGGGCTAAATGGCCAGGTCACATGGACTCCGAAGGCTCAGAGAAGGTTGGGGGAGGGGACCCACTGGAACAGCTGTTGGGAGACAGATGGTAGCCTCCCGTCAAGGCAATCCAGCGTGTTCTTTAACGTGCACAGGGTATGGCTCTCCCGCACACGGGGCCACGGCTTAACGTCCCATCCAACGGACGGCGGCCTTTCCAAGCCCATCGGTGTCCCCTACTGACCGTGGGAGGGCGGGGAAATTTTGCGGAGATAAATCTCAACGCTGACCCAGTTGGGACTCGAACCTGGGAACTACAGATTACGAGCCTGGCGCGCTACCAACTGAGCCACCCCCGCCCCTATTGTTCTGCTGTTACTTGTGACTATTGCAATGTGTTTCAACCTGTGCACACTGCTCTGTGCCCTTGAAGAGCGCTACCTATCATATATTATGAAAAGATGCTAATGTGTTGGTGACTGCAATCCATGAATTAAATGATCCACCTAAATATATATATATTTACAAACACACATTCAATATACAGGGTGATTGCAAATGATCTGAGTGGTTTCAAACCTTATTTTCATTAAAGTAAAAGGCATACAGAAGCAAAAGTTTACACTACTGGAAAGAACAACTGAAAAAACATTTTTTTCTACCCTACTGAAGTATATTACTTTGCACACATCAAAACAATATTCAGTTTCTCATAATTTTCAGTGTACAATGAATTTTTGCAACAGCAATTCTTGCTTTTTTGAGCTGTCCAAAACTGTAGGCAGTAGTGGAACATAAAAACTTCATTTTTACAAAGCCTCACAGAAAGAAGTTAAGGGTGATTATATTTGATGAACACATTGATCATTGGCTGAGAAGTGAGGTCATTTTTATGGCTCCCACACTCACCAGATCTAAACTCAATTTCTGCGAAATTGTGTCAAAAATGAAATTTATGTTCCACCACTGCCTGAAACATTAAACAATTTAAGTGGGATAATAGGAATCACTATTTGGAAAACTAATTGTCATATGCTGAAAAAACACTTGACAGGAAACTGAATATTGCTTTGATGTGTGCAGAGTAACAAATGGAGAATACAATGAACTTTGACAGTACCAAAAAAAATTTAAACTGTTCTTTCCAATAGTGTTCCATTTCTGTATGCCTTTTAGTTTTTTGAAAAAAAAAAAAATTCTGAAACCATTATCATTTTTAATCACCTGTGTTATTTATATAAAACTAACTTCATTGTGGTATTTTTAGTAATAATGATTTTTGATGTGAACATGTATTATTCTGCCTATTGGAGAGATCGGAACTTTTGAGATGGTGTAGGATGTACCTCCAAACCAATCTCCATACCCATTTAGAGTGTACTGATATTGTGCAGCATCAACAATTTTGCTCTGGGATAATATGCATACTCCACTTCCTATGACACCACTGCAGAATGATATATTTCTTTTATTGAATTTTCCAATTTAACACAATCAAATTTTGCACAATTTAACACAATCAAATTTTGAGAAAAATCCAGGTTTGCTGCAGAGTCCAATAATCAAGTCGATATATGTATAGGTAAAAAGGAATTTTACCTATACATATATCGGTAACTAATACAAAACAAGTGGTGAACTAAATTCATTATACCACGTGATGTGTAAAATGCTTAAAGAGAACCATTTTCCTTTTTAGCATTTACAATATTATGCTTAAAGTCAGTTACTATAATATCTGCAATAAAGCAACTGAATGTGACCTTTATTACTTACAGTTTACACTTGTTGCTACAGTAATATAGTATAACAATTTCTTTCACAATGCTCTCTTATTGTACATAATTAGTATAAATTTATAGCAGTGTTTGTTCATTTTTAAGTTTGCAAAAAACAATATTACTTACATGAGTGACATACAAGTTGATTCTTAAGCCATGATGAATTACTTTGCACAATCCAACCACTTTACCTCCAAACCAATCTCCATGCAAAACTTTATGGGCATACCCATTTAGAGTGTACTGATATTGTGCAGCATCAACAATTTTGCTCTGGGATAATATGCATACTCCACTTCCTATGACACCACTGCAAAATGATATATTTCTTTTATTGAATTTTCCAATTTAACACAATCATATTGAAAAAAGCATACACAAATGAAATTTCTGTTTTTTCAACAGTTTCAAATAGATTAGAATCAATTTACAACCAGTGTAGATATGTCTCCAAAAATTATAGCATTAAAAAAACTTAATTTTCATCAAATTCATTGCATTTATACACTGTTTTCACACATTTCAAAAACATACAAAGAAGTACATTAGAGAATGGTGGTAAAATGTATCTAAAACTAGGAAAAATTTTGAAGGGCTCAATAATGTTTGCAAAGTTCACACTTTTACTAATGAAGAAAACTTATTGGAAAGTATCATTGAGTACACATAAAAAAAGTTAACATTTACATGGACATATCTTGTCACGCAGTTTTAACCCTTCCCAGGTTCAACTATTTTTTTCTTTCTGATCAGACAAAAAAAAATTCACTTTAGAACTTTTTTGCCAAATAACTAATGAAAGGAATTATGGCATGTTATATGCCAAATTAATCAGCATTTAATTCTGGACTTTCTGAAAATAAAATATTTAACAAAAAAGACGACTACTTTTATTTTAATAGAACTTTTTTAAAGTCGTGTAGTAAAAAAAAATGCATCTGGCAACACAAATAAAAATTTATTTAAAAAAACTAACAGACAGAAATGATTACAATGCATATGAATAAAAAAGGCTATTTCTGAATAATAATAAAAAAAAAAATTTCTTGTGTAAATATTTCTTCTGTTTTGTAATTTTTTCTCTGTTATCAAACTTTGAGAAAAATCCAGGTTTGCTGCAGAGTCCAATAATCAAGTCAACTTTAGAATATTTTTAATGAATAACTAATAAACAGATATAGCTCATGTTATATACCAAATTAAAGAGAATTTGATACTGAATTTTACTGAAGAACAAAATTTGAACATTGTAGTAGCATATTAATTTTAATAACACTTTTTATGTGGTATACCCAAAAAAGGTACATATTTCATAATTACTTCCAAAATCTTCTATTTTTGAAAATAGTAGCTTTTGTTAATTTATAGGAGATGGTTGGTAAGAATCCCCTTTCTTACCAAGGGAGGAAAAGGAATTTGTAGAGAAAATCTCAATATATGCCCAATGGGGACTTAAATCTGGAAACATTAGATTATGAGCTTGGTATACTACTGACTAAGGGTTGGGTTGGGTTGTTTTACCTCTGAGCGGCACTTTTTTGCACACCATGGGCTAAATGGCCAGGTCACATGGACCCTGAAGGCTCAGAGAATGTTGGGGGAGGGGACCCACTGGAACAGCTGTTGGGAGACAGATGGTAGCCTCCCATCAAGGCCATCCAGCGTGTTCTTTAACGTGCACAGGGTATGGCTCTCCCGCACACGGGGCCACGGCTTAACGTCCCATCTGACGGATGGCGGCCTTTCCAAGCCCATCGGTGTCCCCTACTGACCGTGGGCAGGGCGGGGAATTTTTGCAGAGATAAATCTCAACGCTGACCCAGCTGGGACTCGAACCTGGGAACTACAGATTACGAGCCTGGCGCGCTACCGACTGAGCCACCCCCGCCCCTACTATTGACTAAGATAACCTTCATACTCTCCATACGTTTGTAGACTGCCAAACTTTCTATACAGGGTGATTCAGAATTCATCAATATTTAGTGGGGAGGAAGGGAATAAGAAAAGAAAGAGATTTCACATAGGAAAGTATGGGGGCAGACGAACGCATGGTGGTGTAGAGGGCGCTGTGTGTACACACCTCTCATACAGAAGCACAGCTGTTTGACGCGTGCAGTCAGTTGTCATTCGACAAGGTGAATTTGCAGAAGTAACATGAACCAGTATACGTGGAATGAATGTGCAGATATGCATGTAACTTACGGTGCGGCAGGAGAAAGATGTCTTCGAGCCAGGCAATTGTATGCAGCGCGCTTCCCAAACCGCCGTGTGCCACAGCATCAAATGTTTTCACGTATTCATCGCCAACTGCGTGAAACAGGATCGTTTGCTGCTAGTAATGTTAATCGAGGGAGGAGCAGATCGGCACGGACAGTAGCAGTAGAGGAAGCTGTCCTACAGGAAATCGAGGAACAACCTGGTGCTAGCACACGAGGTATGGCTAGGCAGTTTGGAATTTCGCAAGCAACAGCGTGGCGGATATTACACGATGAAGGGTTACATCCGTTTCATCTGCAAAGAGTGCAATTATTGGCAGCAGACGACCATCCCAAGCGTGTTATTTTTTGTCAGTGGTTCATGCAGAGAACAGCCGTTGATCCCAATTTCCCAACGTATGTTCTTTTCACCGATGAGGCGTTGTTCACTCGAGAGGGTGTCTTCAACGCACACAATTGGCATGTGTGGGCTCATCAGAACCCACACGGTACAAGACCTGGAGCTGCGCAACAACGTTTTGCTGTCAATGTGTGGACTGGGATTGTCGGTGACTGTTTGTTGGGCCCGTATTTACTACCATCCCGTTTGGACGGTGCCAAGTACCTAACATTTCTTCAGACTGTGTTACCGGATCTTCTGAATGAGGTTCCTGATGGTAGTCTCCGGCGAACATGGTTCCAGCATGATGGCGCTCCTGCACATTTCGCAAATGCTGTGCGTGCTTACCTACGCAGACAGTTTGGTGGTCAATGGATTGGCCGCGGTGGACCGGTTTCTTGGCCACCACGTTCACCGGATTTATCTCCAATCGATTTCTTTGTATGGGGTGCTATGAAAAACATGGTGTACGAGACCCCTTTGATAGTGCTATGGATCTTGTAGCACACATATCAGTTGCTGCCTCAAACATCCGGGAAATGCCAGGCATCTTCCACAGGGTCCGGCTGTCCATGCAAAGCCGTTGTGAGTCATGCATTCTAGCACATGGTCGGCAGTTCGAGCACCTCTTGTAAGTCTGTACAACCAATGCACAGAAATGTTACATGTAAGATAATAAATGTTTTTTCCTTACCACTTCCTTCTTATGTGTTCTTTCCATCATTTAACTGGGGTCATTTTAGCCCTACTACATGGCATATGCGCCCATGCTTTCCTATGTGAAATCTCCTTCGTTTCTTATTACCTACCTCCCCACCAAATATTGATGATGAATTCTGAATCACCCTGTATATACATATAGTTAACTGGACATTCTGTTGAATTTTTCAAAATTTTTATGGCACATATATGCACTTACATCAAGTACAGTAGGTCCTCACCAATTGTGGTTTGCCGTTTGCAGATTTGACTAGTCACAGAAAAAATTTCAACATCCTGATTTTCTGATTGTTCATCAGACTTGACTATTCATAGTTTGGCCAAGACACTGCTATAGAAAACAGTCCTTGAATAAAATTTCTTTAACATTGATTTAAAATTATTGTTGAAATTTTCCTCAAATTTAACAATTAGCTAAATGATTAAAAAATAAAAACTTTTTATACTTTCTGCATAATAGTAAGCTCAACAAAGTAACCTATTTATTCGTTAAACCAGTGGTAAGATTTACACATAAAACTTGTTTTCGTTATGACTGTGAAATTATTACTTTATTTGAGAGGTATAGCAACTAGGGACTGAAAAAACATGTATCGTAGTGTTACGTTATTACATTATGTATAAGCCATCCCGTAGCTGAGTGGTTAGTGCGCTTGGTAACCGATTTTAGGGACCTGGGTAAGGCATTAATGTATATGTCCTTTTCCTGCCGAGTTCTCGCCAACCCCACAGACCTTCTACTATGGCATATAAACTGACAGGCTCCTGTCAGACCTCTGTGGCAAGCAGCTGCTTGAGGAGGTATTTTTTTTATTGCAATGGAATAATAATTCTCAAACTTTTATTTACCACAATAGGTGCCAGTTAACAAAACTAATTTTAAACAACCATAGTCATATCTGAATGAGAATACACAACACATAGTGATCCAGCAAGAAGTCAGTATTAAATATTTCAATAAAAGCAACATGCCACACATCTTTGAGAGCAACATTTACCAATGTAAAATACCTGTTTTAAGTCTGCACATATTACAGTTACTAAATAAATGCTTTATGTGTGCACTATCAGTGAAAATAATCATAACCTAAAGGGAAATAATAGTTGTGCAATACTTTTGCTTTTTGCAATGCAGGCTGCAAGTCTCATCAAACCTTGCATAATACATAATGGCTCACAGAATTTACAGGCCAAACAATGAAAAGCTCTCAGTTTTAACTTTTTTATAGCTCAATGAAAGTTCACTAGTATCAGTGTTACCCACCTCTCTACAACCTTGCAGTAACACAGATCTCTGTTATCTCTCGATGACATTGAACCAGAATTCTTAACTTTCTATCTTCACTATCATCACCATATTAAGTAGAATTATTTTATTATTTATCAAGATAAATTCAGTAGTTAAAAATGAAGTTAATTAAAAAAAACCTCTTTTTAGGCTATTTTAGCACAGAATAAGCTGATTTACACAGTGCAATTAATGTTACACATTCTGATATGCTACACAGTACTGAAGGGGTAATATTGTTGATGCCTAACCTAATTTTCCCTGATATGACTTTAGTCTGGTTGATTTGCCATTTCTGGCAATCTGCAGAAATGTAATTTCCACAACAGGCGAAGGCCAACTTGCATCCTATTATGCCCAATTTTCAGTAATAATACACTTGGCATTCACAATGTTTGCCTAACCAGAAATATCCCCATGGTGTGCAAGAGACCAAGATCTAAAAAAATAAATAAAAATAATTGGGGCGACAAGTACCAAGAGTGAATTGGAATGGACCAGAATGCCATTCCAGAAATTATTGTTGTGAATTTTTAGTGCTCTTTTTGTGTTATGAAAATTATAATTCTTTTGAACCACTTTTCAACCTTTTTCCTCTTAAGGTTGGTTTCATGAATCTCATAAACCTGATGTTATGACTTCAATTCACAGAGAAACCACTGAAATCATGAGTTATATTCTTTAAAGTACAAGGCATAGCTGAGCGCAATAACGCTCCTGCTATTGGCACAGAGGTAGCGAGTTCAAATAAGGCATCGGAAGCAAATTTTTTGAGCTGTCCCATGGCCGAGTGGTTAGCGCACTTCGCTACTGATCTAAGGGACCTGGGTTCGAGCCCCAGGTAAGGCATGGATGTATGTGTCGTTTTTCTACTGAGGTCCTGCCATCCTCTCCGACCTTCTACTCTGGCATATAAACTGACAGGCTCCTGTCAGACCTATGTGGCAAGCAGCTGCTTGAGGGGGTATTTATTATTTATTTATTCTTTAAAAAGGCCATGTTTGACAAAACTACAATCTGCAAATTCAATGTCTTATGGAAGAAATTAAAATGTGAATTCATAAGTATCTCATGATGTACAGGTTGAGCTATACTTTTTTATTTGAAAATTTATTCCTAATTATGTATTCACTCTAATTTCAGTTGTTTTTTATACCCTGTGTGATAATATCACGTTCCTAAACATACAACTTCTGAGAAATTCCAAGGACTTTTCTCACAAAAAGAGGCCCTTCTGTATGTACACAATGGGTAAATAACCACATCACAAGGAACTCAAAAGTGTAGCTGTTTGGAGACAGATGGAAGCATTAAGGTCATCCATAGTGTTCTTTAATATGCACAGATTATGACTCTCCCACACACAGGCCCAAATTTTAAGTCCCTTCAGACAGGTGTTCCAGTCCAACGAAAGCATTTCCAAAGAGTTCAGTATCCCCTTCTTACTGAGGAGTTTACAGCAACTTTGACACATTAGATTATGACTCAGACATACTACCTACCGAGACAACAACCCCTCCCTACACACCATCACAATTTAAAATATGTCTAACAACATATAAATAAAAAAAATAAATAAATAAATACCCCCTCAAGCAGCTGCTTGCCACATAGGTCTGACAGGAACCTGTCAGTTTATATGCCATAGTACAAGGTCTGAGAGGATGGCAGGACCTCAGCAGAAAAACGACACATACAGCTATGCCTTACCCGGGGCTCGAACCCAGGTCCCTTAATCAGTAGCCAAGTGCGCTAACCACACTTGTATTAAAATACATAAAGAACGAATTACAAGCACATTGGTTTTAGTTCATGCCTTTCTAACTCTAAATGTATACTTTGAATTTTAGATTAGAAATTAAGTAATGTCATTCTTAAAAAAATTGAAATTTTTTTTAATGCTCAAGGAGTAGATTTATACACTATAAGTTTATTTTTTCTTGCAATGAAAGCCTGAGAGTAAACTGGGAAAATATATATATATATATCAATTTAAAATTCATTATTATGCAATAAAATCTTCAGTAAAACAATAAAAATTTATACTTTACTCAACAATGGATACCTGAATTTGCAATTATAGGTTTAGATACCTGTATGCTAGCATGAATTTGTTTTCACATGCATGAATAGTCTGATGTTGACTTAATAGTTTTAAAGAGATGCTGCACTCATACTGGTGCATACACGGGTGGGGGTGGACCACGCTTTGAAATCCAAAACAGATGGCTTTGTATTTTATTTTAGCAAATGGTTTTGTGGGAAAAAGTTTGCCAATATGATTTTATTTTAGCCCCATAATATATGCCCAACACTAAAAATAGATTTAAAAAACTATAAAATTTTATTCCATACAGTTAATCTTTAATATACATATATTTTAATCTTTTCTCTCTGACCTCCCCCACTCACTCAAACTAAATTTAAAATATTTCCTTAATATTATACAACTCTTAAATTTTAAAAATAATTATGCCTCGCTAAAAATGTAGCAATTTAAAAATTTATTTAGTTCAGGGCAAAAGTAAATTACACTGATTTCACAAAAATTTGTAATTGCATCACAAGTACAAATTTTTAGTGACAATTTCAACAAACAAGAACATTAACTTCAAAGTATCTAATATAAGGCAATTTATTATTCAACATAAAAAGTTTTGTCTAATCACTTACCTATAAAAGTAATATGAGTAAGGCAGAACAGTAGCTGTCTTTTTACAAATCATTTGGTAGTCATCTTCACTCCACACCTAATTTTTGGTTATATACAACATAATGGTTACAAGAATAATGTTAAAAAAAACAAAAATAAGTACAATAGACTCCCTCTTATCCGGCCTTTATGGATCAGGGCAAAAGTCAGGGGTTGATCAACCCCTGACCAGATGAAAGGCCAATCAATCCGAAAATTGTGTCAGAAAATAAATAAAAACGGCAAATGACAAAAATACTAACTGTACTGTATTTTAACTAATAATTTGTTGTACAATATTAACAATTTATTCACACTCACTTGAAAAAAGTATGTGATTTTCTTTTGTTTCTTTGAACTTAATACTTTTTTACCTGCAAAGTCTTGCCATTTTTATTTAAACATCACATCAATTGCAGATGAGGCCTGTTGTTGTTCAATGTACTGCAACATTAAAAGCTTCTTTTCCTTCAATATGGCTAACTTTCCCTTCTTCCTTTTCTTCTTCATTATCCGCTTCTTCTCCATTCACTTCTTGGCAGATTGCATTGATAATTTCATCATCATTAAGTGTTTCATTTTCCAACTGTTCATCATCTTTTCACCAATTTTCAATGTAATCTTCTTCAAGTGTGTCACATCCAGGCAGCAGTTTAAAGTCATCAAGCAGCAAAATATTGTCATTATCCGTCATATCTTCAGCAGGCGAAAACAACTCATTCAATACTTTTGTGTTGTCATTTTTGGTATTTTCTACATAGTTTTCAACTTCAGGCCTAAGTTTTCTCCATGACTTCACAAATGTTGTACAAGGCATTTCTTCCAAAGCTCTTGCCAACATGTAGATCACATGCTTGATATTTATTGTTTTTAAAGCATTTAAAAGTCCCATTCCATCATTTTTGGTTCGCTGTAGAATTTTTCTCCTGTATCACCTTTTTAAACTTACTAGCATGTCTTAATCCATTGGTTGCACTAAAGATGTTACATTAGGTGGGAAAAACATGGCTTTTATGTTGTCAGAAATGAGTTTGCTTGTGTGTGTTGGGGCACTGTCGAGAATTAGTAGGGCCTTTACAGGCATTTCAAGACTTGTCAAGTGGTTTATACTTTTGTAACAAATTCTATAAAGAACAAGTCTATCTAAGCAGACTTTTGAGCTTTGTAGTAAACTGGCAAAGCATATGAATTTAAATGCTCGGAGTTTTTCTGATTTCCCAATTACAAAAAGAGGTAGTTTGTGTGTACCTGCAGTATTTGTACACACAGCCACAGTGATTATTTGCTTTAAATCCTGATGCTGAGGTTTCTTGTGCTGTCACAAACATTTTCATTGGAAGAAGTTTAAAATTTAACTCAGTCTCATCTACACTGTAGATTTGTTCTGCACATTGGCCTTCTTCAATAAGCACTAAAAGCTATTCTGAAAATTCCTTTGCTGCTAAAGGATCAGCTGACAATTTCTCATCACAAACACCAAAGTACAAACACACTATGTAGTTTTTTCCAGTGAGAAAGCCATCCCTAAATTGCTGAAAAGTCTCCCCCATTATTGATTTTAGAATGAAGGATTAATGCTTTTTCTTTCAAGATTGGCCCACTGATTGGCATTCCTTTTCAACGCTCTTGTATGAACCATAAACAAAGTGCTTGATCGACAATTTCATTTTTCGGCTTTTTAAGAGTGCACTGAGAAGAAAGTGTTTTTTCAAACTCGATTTGAGTGCAAAAATCTTGTAAAGATTTTCTATTCCTTCTCCAGTCATTTACTGTACTTTTAACAACACCTAGTTAATAACAAATATGTTTTATTGGATCACCTTTGTCAATATGTTCTAATGCTTTTAATTTCATCTCCATTATAATGACATTATGCTTACGTTTGCACCCACTCATTTTGTACCACAGAATAATTACTAGATTATATGCACACTTCTGTATACACACAGTACACTGTAATATTCACAAAGAGGAACTGAAGCAAATATGTACTGTACTATAAACAAAACACGTGGCGACTTGCTTCTACTTCTTGGAATGACTGGTTAAACCAGAGGCCAGTTGAGCCGAGACCGGATAAGAGAGTCTACTGTACTAAAATGTAATATAATTTATTAAGTTTTTCTTTTATGTATATCTAACTAGTTTAAAGTTTAAATATAACAATTTCAATTATTTTATTGATTACTAAATCTATAAAATTAAAAACACCGTTCACAATATAGATTTCCATTATTACATTCTAGCACTATAATGAAAACAATCTGAAATAGAACTGCCATAGTCATATCAAATATAGCAATTATAATTTACTTAATAATAAACTAAAATAAAAAAACTTGACATCTTACCTCTTGCAGAAATACAAAATCATAACTGGAAGCAGCAATATGAGAAGCTATAGCCGACATTCTTTCCTTCCTGTGTCTACTTACACCAACTATTCCCCTATAAGAGAAGTTAAATGCCATTACATATTACATAAAACAAACCAATTATTTTCTAACTGTGGAAGATCCAACTGGCCATACTCTGAACTTTGATAAGGAATTTGGTTACATATCAGTTACTCTACTGAGTAAGTGGTAGTGTACCATCATTTGCTGAGTTTTTAATTCTGTATGCTCCATGTCAGGGTGAAAGGTTCATGTTGTTGCCATTGCCACATTATGCAATTCCTTCTACAGTCAATGTTTTTGAATGATGGTCCTTGGGAGCACAACATTAAGAGCTGGTGAAACAACCTTAGTGATGTGATACCCTACACCAGTGGTTCTCAACCTTTGGAATAAAATAAAACATATATAACATATCGATGATAAATTACATATATCGATGACAAAAAATGACATTTTTGCACAGCAGTGTTGCCAACTTAGTGACTTTGTTACTAGATCTAGTGATTTTTGAGCTCTCATGGCATACCCCCAAAAATTTTACAATGTGCCCTACACCATCATTTACCAAAGTATGGTCCACAGTCCAATATTCAGTGAAAAAAAAATGGGTGCTTAGAAAACAGAAAAAAAAAAATCACACAATCTTATTATTATCACACAGCATCATGAACAATTGGTTCCCACCATATAATTTTTATTTTATTTCTGTTATTTAATGCTATAGAATGTACACATAAAAAATAACTTATTGCTTTAATCAATCAATAGTAAATACACAGATTACATGCTGAATAGAAATCATCATTAAATAATTTTGTGAAAAAAAAAATTTGTTTATCAATTTGCTGGACTCAAACCCACATTTCTCCAGGTTCATATCAGAGTGTTCTAACCACTAAACTAGAATCCACTCTGTCATCCTTCCACTAATATAATCGATAAGATCTCATGAGTGGCATTCAGGGAGATTTATCAGTCATATTAGTGGAATCATTTCTAGTTTAGTGGTTAGAACACGTGGCATAAATCTGCAAAGATGCTCAAGTCCCATGAATCAACACTCATTTTTTCCACAAACTTATTTATTGCTATATGATTAAATAAAGTTATTTTTTTTGGCACCCTAACCCCTACTTGGTGTAGTGGTTAGTGTATCTGACTACTAAGCCAGAGGGCATTTCCTCATTTATGTGTTTGCATATTATATGAGAAACCAGAAAAACTTGCCATAACTTCTAGGTTATCTCAGTCCTTTGAATAGGGGAATACCTTCTCAATTCAAAATATATATTAATTTGTATTTTTGGGTTGCAAAAAAAAAAAAGGTACTAAAAATAAAATGAGTCACAGCTATATAAAGTTTGGGAAATTCTACCCTACACCATTAAGCAACTAAAGGTTGGGTTGTTTTACCTCTGAGTGGCACTTTTTTGCACGCCATGAACTAAATGGCCAGGTCACATGGACCCTGAAGGCTCAGAGAAGGTTGGGGGAGGAGACCCACTGGAACAGCTGTTGGGAGACAGATGGCAGCCTCCCATCAAGGCCATCAAGCGTGTTCTTTAACGTGCACAGGGTATGGCTCTCCCGCACACGGGACCACGGCTTAACGTCCCATCCAACAGACGGCGACCTTTCCAAGCCCATCGGTGTCCCCTACTGACCATGGGCAGGGTGGGGAATGCTGCGGAGTAAGCACTAAAGAGAAACACTAACAGAAAGAATGGAGCTCAGATTTCTCACTGAAAAGGAGAAAACAAATCTGGCCACACTGTGCTGGAAAGTAAGTATTGCAATGGATTCCTTGGACAGAGCAACTAGAACAAATTAATATGCAAACAAGAGTTTATGCAATGCTACAGATTATACAGATTCTGAGGCAAAGAGCATGCAATTACATGTAGGCAGTATCTACTTGACAATGATTTAGGAATTTTCTCAACTTGCTGAAGTTCATGTTATTTAGGGATATATCAAATAAGTACTTGAAAGAAGACAGTTGTGAATTAATATTGTTGATTAAATGTATCAAATAATGTACCTGAATTATTTTTGATGGTGATGCCTGCTAACTCATTTTATTAATTTTTCCTACATGGGACAGAAGCCATTGAAACTGATGACACTGCAGTGAGATATGAGCCTGCTAAAAGCTTCATAGAATATTCTAGCAAGTTCTAGCAAGATAAGAAAAAAAGCAAGTGTTTTGAATACTCTGTTTCCCTTAGTCTGGAGAGTTTGCAGAGCAAATCTAGAACTACTAATAAAGGCTGCCAGGTCAATACTACTCTAGACATTTTATGCTTTGCAACTAATACTGATAATTCTAATTTCCACTAAATGAATATAATAATAAATACCCCCTCAAGCAGCTGCTTGCCACAGAGGTCTGACAGGAGCCTGTCAGTTTATATGCCACAGTAGGAGATCTGAGAGGATGGCAGCAGGACCTCAGCAGAAAAACGACACATACATCATGCCTAATCCGGGGCTCGAACCCAGGTCCCTTAGATCAGTAGCCAAGCGTGCTAACCACTCAGCCACGACAGCTCAATTTCCACTAAATCAGTTGACAATTACATTTATGGCCACACACTACTAGTTTGCTTTTCAACTTAATTCTCAACTTTAATCTGCTTTAAATTTACTTTGTAATTGGCACATTCTAAGAAATTTCCTGTGAAACATAAAATGGCCTCAAATCAAACAGGATTAAAATATAAGGATTGTATTGCAAACTTACGAAAAAAGCAGCTAAAAAAGTTAGTTTTTCAAACCCTACTACAAAAGATTATCAAAGGCCACATGCTGCATCAGGTCGTCAATTATTTTTATGATATAGATAAATGATGAGTATGTCTTCTATCTTTTCCAAGCCACAAAATACAATTTTAGCTATTTGATCTTTTCCGTATTAAAAAGAAAAAAAATTGATTCCCTTCAAATAATTACTGCTGCCACTCATGGTTTCCCAACCATGACTACTACATAGAATGTGCACCAGAGTAAAATTTTTACTTCATTTCATGCATAAATTAGCTATCATTACTCACTGTAATATTCTTGGCAAGAATGGGAAAGAATAAATTGATATCCACTGCTTTTAAGCTTTGGTTTGCATCATATTAGTGCCAGAACTTTCACAGTGATCTCAATAATTGTCAGGATGGGGGACATAAAAAATGGGGAGTGCTGTTATAGCATGTAGTCTACTGACTACAGTGTACAACAAATTTACATTGTAGATTGGTCTTCAATTTTTACAGTACTTCAGAATGTATATATTTATATTTTTTTATAGCCAAAACATAGCAAAATGTAAAGGTAGATAGAGCTTAACAGGATATAGCCAAAACAGACCAAATAAAGAAATGTCATGGAATCTATACTTTGGAACATGTCAAGGCATCAGTGTAGGAATGAAATCCATCATTTGCTTTATTTTTAAAAAAATATCCAAAATAAAGTTAGTAAAGTAGGGAATCTCTAAAAGTTAGCCATATTTTCCAAAGCAATTCTAAAAGAATGGTTTCAAAAATTCAAAATAAAAAATTAACAAACCCAGAGAGAAAGGATTTAGTCAATAAATTATTTAGCACATAACTTTTACTTCAGGAGGCTTTTTCAATAATGAAAACAAAACATTCTTTGTCTACACTGATACCTGTCATAGAATCTATAGTGTGGATCATTTTTGATTTGGTCTGTTTTGGCTATATTCTGATAGGTTCTAACTTTACATTTTTTTTTGTTTTGGCTCTTCTATGCAAAATGACCTCTTTTCTCTATAGAAATGGAAAAAAAAATTAGTAACCGATAACTATAGCATGCATTAGACTACCGATATCTTGGTAGACTGCACACTATAGTAGCACTAAATGTGATGCATAAATTCATAGGTATGGGTTTAATGTGATACATAATTCCACGGCAGGTAGTTATAACATATATCATCATTATCAACACAACAATTGTTGGCAGAAATTGTCAGTTTCCCTGTAGTTCAGTGGCTACTTGAGCAATTGGTTCCAAATTTGGTGGGGTGGTCCAACTTAGCTCTAGCCCTGTTGGGTTAAGAGATTAGGTTCCTAGCTGCCATGGATCAGGAGTGATCCCTCAAAAAATGTCCAAACTTTCTGGGGGAACTGCCACCTACCTTGTGAATGGAGTCATACATTAATGGTGGAAAGCTGTAAATGAAGGATGGGAAGAGTTATCAGTGAACATATGTTTTGCACCAAATTTTTGGCATGGGTTTAATTAGTATCAAAAATTCAGAGTAGGTTCAAAGAATAATATTTTGGAAAGACAAAAAAATAAATATCAGTCCCTGTGATCCACAGTCAAACACACTAATCTCGCAGAAGCAATTTTGCTTTCACATATTCACTGAATCCCAGTATACTGCATTAAAACTGAAAAATATAATCATATGCAATAGCTACAATTACAAAAATAGTGACTGTTTAAAACAGGTCTCTGAATTTAAAAAAAAAATCATATGTTGTATGATTACAATTCTGCATATACACAATCAGCATAAGAATAAAGATTGTAAGATGAGTAATTGCATGATTAATTACCATGTTACATGAAAATATGATAGCCCATGAAGGTGAACCAAAATTCACATTAGTAACAGCACTCCTGACAGCAATGTAGGACCCACAATGCCTCTTCATACTGCTAACAATGTGTAATTAATTCTGAAGACAGTCAAAATCCAATTATGTAAAAATATCCTAAGCTTCTAGAGAGAGAGTTGAGGCTTGCAATCCATTTCCCTAAGGCATACCAGACAAATGGGAAGAGACCCCTCCCAGACCTCAACACGTTTGAGGTCTGGGAAGAGGAAGGGCTTTGTAGGCCACTCCATATGTTCAATATCCTCACATATCTACCAGTTGAGCTCTATGTATGAAGCATTATTTAAAATTTAGTGTAGGTTCTTTCAATTAAAATGAACCCTTAGTATACTGCACCTGCAATGAACATAAGATTCGAGGATACTAGACAGACATACTAGATTTCTATCAAACATGGGGAGGTAAATTTGGCCACTGATGCCCAAACTATCAAACCACTAACTCCTTATTCATCACTTTCTCTAATGTTAGAGAGATGTAACCATGTTTCATGTTCTCTCTAGATTAATGTTCATTTAAAATCAGTCTTTGCCGTCCCGTGGCCGAGTGGTTAGCGCGCTTGGCTGCAAATCTAAGGGACCTGGGTTCGAGCCCCGGGTAAGGCATGGATGTATGTGTCGTTTTTCTGCTGAGGTCCTGCCATCCTCTCAGATCTCCTACTGTGGCATATAAACTGACAGGCTCCTGTCAGACCTCTGTGGCAAGCAGCTGCTTGAGGGGGTATTTATTTTATTTTTAAAATAAGTCTGTAAACCGAATCAACTCATTAACATCATGCACATGATGTTGAAACCTATTCAGAGGGTTCTTCTGTGGTAGAGTTAAGGGGACACACAGCACTGGTTATATTCCATACAACCCTTTCTCCTGAAGCCTTCTGGAAATCATCCAATTTAAAATTCTTCTTGCTGTGGGTGATGCAAGTATTGAAGCAAGTAGACAAGCCCTCTAACAATGTCTGGCAGATAGTGGTCATCTTGGGGGGGACCTTGTACTGCTCTAGTGACATCACTTGTATTCAAACTGTTTCCAGAGCTTTGAGATTACCATTCAATACACATTTAGCCATCTGGTTACATTGGCTTAAGATTGAGCAGCTTCCATTCTTCTAATGGCACACCTTATAAATCATCTGATATCTCCGAGACATTTAAAAAAACTGGTAATCTCTGTTTTACAATTTGTAGGCAAATAATAAGGAATGCACACAGGACCATTTCAAGCAAGGTATGTTTGCACCCCAATGAAAAGTCCCTTTTCAGACATTTTTTCAAGCTTCCGTGTGCCCCTTTGGTGAAGGTGTCCTGATGCGATGTTTATCTTGCTTACCAGCCATGACTGCACACACACCTTTTAGAGAGCATCTTTTGTTGTGCTAATGGTTCATTTGCATATTTGGAGGCTGGTATGGTTTTACCACTGCTTTACAATTTCACATACATAATAATAAAAGTTGCATGTGGCAGCCATCTCATTGCAAAATCATGGTAGATGCTTCAAAATTTCACAGAGTGTTTCTGGTTGTTGTTCAAAGTTGCAGTGCTGAATTTCAAGTCAAAATTATGAAAGGTGGGCTTGCCACAAGCAAAAATATTTACCATGCTATTCCTATGGAAAACCAAATCCATTGTTGCCATAAACAGAATGCCAAATCCATTGTTGCCATTTACTGCTATTTTACTGTAACTTAAGAGTCATAATATTGAAATCTGCTGCCATCATCAGATACTCCACATTTCCAGAGGCATTATTATATTAAGGGATCCCATTATAAGTAGGAATCCAATTTTTTTACCCAACAAGTCACACAGGGGGAACTCATGCGAAATTTTGGACCATTTGGTCAAGTATCTGAGGAACCACAGGGTACCAAAATCTAAATGAAATGCTAATAAAAAAGTGACAGTTTGTATAGAAATGAAGCTATAGTTTATGAGTGTGTGTGCTAAAGTCAGCAATGACCTGAGCAGTGATGAGCAATTCTTCCTGTTGAATCTGTGATAAAGAGTTGGGGGATGGGGGGGGGGAGGTAATGCTCAGAAAACTGACCTACTAACAGTGAAAAACAGAATATATAGATTAAAAGTGCGGCCAAGGCAGTGCTCAGCACTGCCTTGTGATGGGAAAAAATTGGGTTCCTACTTATAATGGGATCCCTTAATAATATAATACCTCTGTGTGTTGTTCAGCTTGTATCACATAGGTAATTGCATATGTAGTTTTTTAAATATTAAGCAAAACTGATGAATAACTGATGTACACTTAAGGTAGCAATAAACACTATATTAATAAAATGAATGTTCAGTGTAGGAACAATAAATAGATAAAATCGCCAAAAAACACCAAAAGATCCAAGTACCTTATACACTGAAGAGTCAAAACATTATGACCAGTGCATCTATGCAAATCAAAGCAATTGCAGATAAACGACGACACATGTGAAGGTCTGAAATGGTATAAATAACACCTGCTACTGAGCTATTAACCCTTTCACGACTAAGGGAAACATTTTTCCCCATTTTAAAATTGGTGATTGTCGTATTTAATTATAACCTTATCTGCATTTTTTATACAGAATGTCAAAATAGAACGTATGCCGAACACAATTATGTAAACGGGAACGTTTAGTCCATGTCCATCTTTGCAATAATATTGCATCTGTGCAATGTCCATCTTTGCTTCACAACCAAAAGAAATTGCTTCACAGAATATCATAATTAGCATATCATTTTGTATAGTAATTTTATTTCAAAATTTTGTATTATTTTAGTTAACATTTTGTTATAATAAACCAATAAATAAAAGACATTGCATAATAAGCCTAACTATAATTTGTGTTACCTTTATAGTCCATTGGGAAAAATATTTCCCATAAAATTCCAAAAAAACTACACATTGTTATGTATTTTTCTTATGATTTTTATTTATTTTACGTCTAAACAAACTAAAATAAACAGTTACATACTAATATTTACTCTTAGAAACCTTACGGTCCTGAAAGGGTTAATCAGTGCTATTCTTGTACTTCAGATGGAAAAGGCAGTGAACTTAAGCGAGTTTGACAAAGGTCAAATTGTAATGGCCAGACAACTGGATCAGAACATTTCTGAGACAGCAAGGATTATGGGGTGCTCACAGCCAGCCATAATTAATACCTTCAAAAAGTGGTCCAAGGAGGGGAAAAACCATGAACCGGCGGCAAGGTGTGGGCCAACTATGGGTCATCGATGCTAAAGGTGAGAAAAGGCTATCCTATATGGTACGAGCCAACAGAAAGGATACTGTGGTGCAACTTACCCATAATTTGAATGCTGGTGACGGGAGTAATTGTCACAACACACAGTACATCGAGCCCTGCTGAAAATGTGACTGCATAGCCACAGGCCACTCTGAGTGTCCATGCTAACCTAGTTCATTGTCGAAAGTGCCTCAATGGGCATGCGAGCATCAAAATTGGAGCTTGAATAACTGGAAGAAGGTTGTCTGGTCCAATGAATCATTTCCTGTTGCATCATGTGGATGGCTGGGTACATGTGTGTCGTTTACCTGGGGAAGTGTTGGCACCAGGATGCACCATGGGATGAAAACGAGCTGGTGGAGGAAGTGTAATGCTTTGGGAAATGTTCTGCTGGAAAACCTTGGGTCCAATCATTCATGTGCAGGAAACTATGACATCTACCATCTTCCTAAACATCACTGCAGACCAGGTACATCCTTTCATGGGAATGGTATATTCCTCTAGTAATGACTTTCTTTCAGCAGGATAATGCGCCATGTCACACTGCCCGTATTGTTCAAGAATGGTTTGCGGAACATGAGGAAGACTTTCAGGTATACTTTCTGGCCTCCAAATTCCCCAGACATCAATCCAGTTGAGCATCTGTGGTAACTCAACCACGTGACTTAGGAGAATTAAAGGATCTGCCGGTAACATGTTGCTACCAGATACCACAAGACACCTTTAGAAATCTTGTAACATCCATGCCTCACTGGGTAAGACTGTTTTGGTGGCACATGGAGGACCAACATCATATTAGTCAGGTGGTCATATTGTGTTGGCTCTTCAGTGTAATATACCCAGGATGAAATAATATATCTAGGATCTATAAACATATTCACACATGCTATAACATGAGCAGAGTCAAAGAGTAAGTGACTCATGCAAAGTTCCAATTCTAATTACGTAAGATAATAGAACTGCACTAAATGACAATAATATTAATACTGAGGAAATTTCATCATTTTTTGCAACACCTGTAAAATTTTGCTACTTTTTAAATATTGTAATTTCCTTACAAATACTGAGAAACAAGCAAAATTGAACACTGGTAAATCCACATTTAATTTTTTTTTTAACTTATTTGATGTCTTTTCATCAGCAAGAAGTAGAATTATCATTGTTTCATAATGTTTTTGGGATTATATATATCTTGTTTGCAGAGCAACTGCTATTTTACATATTCCACAGGTCTGTGTTATAACTTTAGCATTAAAAAAACAAAGCTTTATTCTAAATATCTGAAAATTTTCTTCGTCAAATAATTGCTAATTTGTCAAACATTTTTGCAATATATATATAATAACAATTATTAGTTCATTTCAGTTTAGCTACAAGTTAACTTTAGTAGCTTTTTGTTTTAGGACAAAAAGGAGCACCTAATTTGGTTTTCTACCAGACAGCTTTTCCAATGTCCCTACTACAAACAAATTTTGGAAAAATTATCATGAATTGCCAATATTTCCTAATATATCTATCTTGCTACTAATGTCTGATCATAGCTTTTCAGTGTGATATGCTATAGAGGTCTGTGAGAAGGGGCCTTCTACTTCATTTTGTTGATTTAAACAATTTAAAATGTTTAAAAAATATTTAAACCAGAAAACTATTTTTCAGTGATAATGAAGATACAGAATAAAGCAAATTACAGTTAAAGAAAATTTTATCAGTCAATAAATATTTCAATGGAAAAAGGTTTCGCCGACATGTGAGATTCAAAACTATGGCTCTCCAGATACTTGCCAGAGTGTTCTAAGACCACTAAACTAACGTTACTTCGGTCTTTTTTTACTAATATGGCTTATCAATCTTCCCATGATTTCTGCACTTGGGCTTGGCATCATCTATGATTGAGAATGGCAACTATTTCTTTTAATGTTGCACCGAGTAAGATGTAAATAAATAAGTAAATTACTTCGTGCCATTCATGTTATTAATGATTTAATCAATAAATAATTATTGATTATATTTGTCGACCATAAAGCTTTCTTCAATGTACCTTAAAGTTCTCTTGCAAAAGTTTTGAAATTTACTTCCTAATTAAATGTTTTCCCATTCAGGATGCACACACTAGTCATCAAACTTAAGGCATGGACAAACCAAAATGTGCATATTGGGAGTTGGATAATGCAATTTGGGAGGAAGATGCAATTATAAGGGTTCTGCAGGACATCAAACTGTGAGTGCAAAGGATACAATTTCCCAGGAAAAACATGGGTTGGGTTGTTTTACCTTTGAGTGGCACTTTTTTGCACACCATGGGCTAAATGGCCAGGTCACATGGACCCCGAAGGCTCAGAGAAGGTTGGGGGAGGGGACCCACTGGAACAGCTGTTGGGAGACAGATGGTAGTCTCCTGTCAAGACCATCCAGCGTGTTCTTTAACGTGCACAGGGTATGGCTCTCCTGCACATGGGGCCAAGGCTTAATGTCCCATCCGACGGACGGTGGCCTTTCCAAGCCCATTGGTGTCCCCTACTGACCGTGGGCAAGGCGGGGAATTTTGCTGAGATAAATCTCAACACTGACCCAGCTGGGACTCGAACCTGGGAACTACAGATTACGAGCCTGGCGCCAGAATAAGGGAAGCAATTGAACAAGGAACATATGTTGTAACACGTATGGCAAGAAGCAGAATTCTAATTGGACATATGCAGAGTCACAAACAGTGCAAATGTCAAAATTTACAAATTATATTCAAAACTGAAGTATGCTTTCAGTTAAATTATTATTTTATTGGTGGCCGAGTGGTTAGCACACTTGGCTAGTGATGTACGGGACCTGGGTTCGAGCCCCGGGTAAGGCATGGATGGGTGTGTCATTTTTCTGCCGAGGTCCTGCCATCCTCACAGACCTTCTACTATGGCATATAAACTGACAAGCTCCTGTCAGAAAACAGCTGCTTGAGGGGGTATTTATTTATGTGTATTATTATCCTGTACATTGGTTATTGAAACTGCATTATATTTTAGGCACCTTGTATTTTGTTTAACAGTTTATTCCTTTGACACACATACTTTTCTGGAGGTCAAAAACCATTTATGGTTTTCTCACAACTGTTCATCCCATTACAATTCTTATGGCAATACATTTTTTAAAATTACTGAAAAATCTCAACCATTTCTTTTCAGTTTTGACCATTCGTTCAATTTTTGTTACTGAACAATAATTATTTACTCCCCAAACCAATTTACGATAAATATTCTTACACAAAAGACGTAGATACCAGATAAAAAAACTAAAACAAAATATTTTTCCAGTAAAAGATGAATTAGTAACGTAAAATTAAAACAAAAATTTTTCAATTATATATATAGTCTATTATATATATAATATCAATGAAGCAAAAATATTCCATGATAGATTTTTGAAGAATGTGAAACTCTAAATTAGCCCGTATATTATACTGGTCTACATTAATTAACCAGTATATTATTTGTATGTATATATCAATATAATTTCCATTGCTTATAGTGATACCATGTCTTAAAAATAACACATTTGAACCAAACTTTCTGATTGCAACTTAAATGTTGATTATCTTTCTTATTAATCTGAAAGCAATTTTCCAAACTAAGATGAGAAAGTAAAAACACGCTTACCAGCAGTTCAATGTGAATATGTTAAGTTTTAAATCCATCTTCATGCCTGAATAAAATTACAGTAGTAAAGCACTAATCACAATAATCAGAATTTTAGTTCTAATTTACATGCTAACAACAAATTCCTGCCGGCTACAAGCAACTGAGCTCGGAAACTAGGCTTGGCGCTTGTCTAGGTCTACCACCTTACTAGGTTGCGATCCCGTTAAACGTCAACATATGCTATCGAGTCTGGTTGGGGAAATGGAGAAACGTGAAAAGCGGCATCTATTGGTTGACGTACGAAACAAGGTCACGAGTTTCTTTCCCCGTATTAACAAGGTTAAAACCATTCGATTGTAGGAAGATAAACGTTATCAGCGAAATTCTACTACTTTCGGAAGTGACATTAAGCATTTAATGCTGTTTGATTTCAAGGAAAATTTCACTTCACCGTTTGCTTCAGGACCTCGAAGACGGTGTTTTAAAACTAAAATATTTCCTCTTACGTTCACATTATTTAGGCTACTATCAGCAGCTGTTAAGTAGAATTCTCCAAATTTGCCATCAAATTTATCATATATTTACCGAATGATGTTCATACGCCACTAACTGATGATAATAAGCTCACCGGACAAAACATTAGTCATCTCCTGCCGTATGAAGGTTACGTCCGTTCGACAGCAACAGAGGACGCACCGGTAACAACGGCGTCCTACAAATAGTTGTGCCGTGCGCTACCGGGGTTTTTTATACAGTGACAAGAAATGGTTGTATGCCACGTGTGTGTTAGTCGCTTCGTGAAACATGAGTCGCGCCAAAGATATGAATATCTGGTAAAAAGGTGTCATTGCATTTCGCCGAGCCAAAGGGCATTGCGTACAAGAAGTTGCTGCTTTTGCAGTGTGTCGAAACATACTGTCTAAAGGGTCTTCCAGCAGTGGCGTGTACATCGCAGTCCACCGCTAGTGATCGCCAGAACTACGGCAGAAAGACTGTGCTCACCAATGTGGACCACCTCAGTGTGTCACGCATTATTAGAGTTAACCGCTTTGCAATGAGGCAGGAATTGCTCCAGGCAGTCAATGCAGGCCTACAACAAGCTGTTTACGAATGAACACTCCGAAGGGAACTGCATGCCATGGATATCTGGAGCAGAGCACAACGGAAGAGACCCATGTTAACAGCTCTGCACAAGACTGCATGCCTACAGTGGGTACGGCACCACAAAGACTGGACTGTCGACTCTTGGAAGCACGTGATCTGGTCTGATAAGTCACGTTTTTGCTTGTACTCGAAGATGGGAGGCGATGGCCGCATGAAGCATGGAAGGCTTCATGCGTAAGCCGCATGAAGCCTTCCATGTGGACTGTGTGCAAGGTTCTGTTCAAGCTGGAGGAGACTCTGTGATATTCTGGGGGTGTTTCATGTACGAGGAAATGGGTCCTTTAGTTTCAGTGATGTCATAGTTGAACCAAAAGGGCTACATAGAGCTAATGGATGACCACATGTTGCCTTTTGTGCAGCATTTCCACAGTGAACACCTGAAGGATACCCCAGTCTTCCAAGGCGATAATTGTCGTGTGCACAGGGCTCGAAGTGTGTTGGATTGGAACAACGAGCATTCTGAAGCCTTCGAAATTCTCGACTGGCCTGCCAAATCCCCGTATTTGAATCCCATAGAAAACTTGTGGGACTATATGCGGCAATGAGTGAAGCGCCATCACAGCCATCCAGACAATCTGGCCGAACTGCAACATTTGCTGCTGGAAGAGTGGATGAATAATGATGTTCAATACATCCACACACTGGTGGTATCCATGCCAAACAGGATTTCAGCTGTTCTTCGGTCACACGGAGGTTTTTATTATTTAACACCTATTTGTTGGCATTTAGCCAGGGGTGACTAATTTTTTTGTCTGGTGAGGTTATCTTTTTAACTACAGTTATTTATGGTATGCATCGTGATACCAGACTTTATCCACCTCCTAGTAAATATATTTCTTGCATTTGTCTTCAAAGAGTCAATTTCATTTTGTCCAAAGTAGGATGATTTTTCAAACTAAAGTAGAACTTTAGTATTAAATTTGTTTACGAGTACATTTAAGACTGGTCATTAATAAGCAGAATGATCCTTTGTTTATTCTGCTCAGCAGGTTGATTCAGGGTAGATTAACACGGGTGGAACCAGATTAAATTATTAATGAAAATGGCTAATATCATGTCAGCTATGCCAACAGTTATAAACATTCGAAAAAAAAATTTTGGAAACAAAAATGATTTATTGAATTTATATATATCTACGGACAATCCATGTATTTACTATGGAGTTCTAAAAATAGCTCTCAGCGTAACATATTAGATGAGCATTGGTTCCGCTGCCTGGTATGTATTCTTGTATACGTATTTGAAACCAGGGACGTGCATCCCATGGAACAGGTCATTGGGCCTGCTCTGCGCTCTGACTGGAAGTAAGTTTAATCCCTCAAGTGAATTTAGAGGTAAAAAAATTGATATAAATAAGGCCATGCTCACCAAGACTAGGAGACCATACCTGTTTAAATAAAGATTAGATGATAGCAAATGATAATTAATTAAATTAAAATAGCATAAATTGTAACAGAGATTGAATATAATGACTGCTGAAAGAAAAAAAAAGAGATAGAAGAAAGTCTTAGTTATGGGGTAGTACCAGGTCTGAGGGATGGTCAAGGCAATGTCCTCATATATCGACTCATTCCCTGGCAGGTCACAAAGTTGAGGACCTAGGCTGAGAAATGGGGAAAAACTGCTATAGACCATAAGGGTTGGGTTGTTTTACCTCTGAGCGGCACTTTTTTGCACACCATGGGCTAAATGGCCAGGTCACATGGACCCCGAAGGCTCAGAGAAGGTTGGAGGAGGGGACCCACTGGAACAGCTGTTGGGAGACAGATGGTAGCCTCCCATCAAGGCCATCCAGCGTGTTCTTTAACGTGCACAGGGTATGGCTCTCCCGCACACGGGGCCACGGCTTAACGTCCCATCCGACGGACGGCGGCCTTTCCAAGCCCATCGGTGTCCCCTACTGACTGTGGGCAGGGCGGAGAATTTTGCGGAGATAAATCTCAACGCTGACCCAGCTGGGACTCGAACCTGGGAACTACAGATTACGAGCCTGGCACGCTACCGACTGAGCCACCCCCGCCCCATAGACCATGAAGAAGTGCCAGTTCCTATGCAGAGGAAAGTCAAGTGGCTGCACACCATTCTACCTCCAATCTGATCCACAAGCTTTGAGGAAGTCAAAGCTGAGCAAACTAAATCATAAAAGCTTGAGATTAGCAAAACATTATGGTGCAATGTGTGACCCAGCCTGGGCAAACAGAGAAGGGCCATAACACAGGGACTGCTTTCCAATGTATATCTTTCAAATACTTAAGGGGAATATTTTAGCACCCTAAGCACACATTCCCCTCCCCACACACTCACACTGAATATATATATTATGTGACTCATTAATTTCAAAGCAAGGTTTTGTGGCGAAACGAGTGTTATTTGCACAAAGAAACAAGTTCTTATTTAACTTCGTTTGAAATGAATATGAATGAGATCTTGCCTTTGTCACAGATCTTTTCTATGGTATATTATACTGGCAGGCTCAGGGGCAGTCATAAATCTTAATCCTCGAGGGGCCCATTTAGGGACATACGAAGGATTTTGTAGTGAAAAGTGTCATTTCTGGATTACAAAATACTTTATATGTCTTTTACATTTGCCTTCATATGGGATACTGAAGGCGTCAGGTAGATCTACTTAATGACAAGACCTACTAGTTCCGCCTACACTACCAGTATAGGGATAATGTCACTTGACCACTATCAAAAGGTCGGGGACATCCAATACCATATAGGTAAATGCACAGCCCACAACAAGTTTAGGGTAAACAGTACTATAGGAGTAAAGCTAAACCCACGGCATAACCCTCTGCAAAACCTTTAATCTATGTCCCGGACCGTCACAAACAAGGATATATAGATCCAAGCTGCCTCGACTCCCGTGATGGGAACTCTTAGTCCGGTCCTTCCATTGGGGCCCCGTCCAACAAGGCGAGTCAAGCAGTCAGCAGGGCCTTCTACTTCAATAGGGCCCTCAAGTCCCTCCACCTCGACAAGATGGTTCCTTATCGGGGGGGGGGGGGGGGGGGAAACAGGAGTTTGCCTTCTTAGAAAAGAAATTGGTTGGATGTTGAAATGAGAAAATTAAAGCACTTGTAGGTCTCTTGTAGGGGGCTATAGCCACCGTCCTTATGACCGCCAGTGCAGCGCAGGTTTCTGTTAAACCTTTGTGGTAAGGGGCGGGGGTGGCTCAGTCGGTAGCGCACCAGGCTCGTAATCTGTAGTTCCCAGGTTCGAGTCCCAGCTGGGTCAGCGTTGAGATTTATCTCCGCAAAGTTCCCCACCCTGCCCACGGTCAGTAGGGGACACCGATGGGCTTTGAAAGGCCGCTGCCCGTCGGATGGGACGTTAAGCCGTGGCCCCGTGTGCGGGAGAGACATACCCTGTGCACGTTAAAGAACATGCTGGATAGCCTTGACGGGAGGCTACCATCTGTCTCCCAACAGCTGTTCCAGTGGGTCCCCTCCCCCAACCTTCTTTGAGCCCTCGGGGTCCATGTGACCTGGTCATTTAGCCCATGGTGTGCAAAAAGGTGCCGCTCAGAGGTAAAACAACCCAACCCAACCTTTGTGGTAAGCACCTGCCTAAGGGATAATTTATTTATTTATTATTTTACAAAAGATTTAGTTAGTGAAAACATCACTTTAACTCATTTTATATTTAAAACACATAAGTAAAACGAATGATATTTCAAAATTAAATTTTTTTTCTTAGATTTGGTTTTATAGGTAAGAGTACTCTGCTGTATAAAGGTGGAGATCACATAGAAGCTACATCTAAGTTGTCCTGATTTCTCATAAAACGTACAAACATATACAGAAGAACTGGCACCACTGGCATAAAAGTCAGATACGTTAGCTAGGCAGAGTTAAAAATATTCTAAAATGTAAATTGCTTTCCTTTTATAAAATGAAGCCTACATGCAGATTATATGGGCGGGGGTGGCTCAGTCGGTAGCGCGCCAGGCTCGTAATCTGTAGTTCCAAGGTTCGAGTCCCAGCTGGGTCAGCGTTGAGATTTATCTTCGCTAAATTCCCCGCCCTGCCCACGGTCAGTAGGGGACACCGATGGGCTTGGAAAGGCCGCCGTCCGTCGGACGGGACGTTAAGCCGTGGCCCCGTGTGCGGGAAAGCCATACGCTGTGCACGTTAAAGAACACGCTGGATGGCCTTGACGGGAGGCTACCATCTGTCTCCCAACAGCTGTTCCAGTGGGTTCACTTCCCCAACCTTCTCTGAGCCTTCGGGGTCCGTGTGACCTGGCCATTTAGCCCATGGTGTGCAAAAAAGTGCCGCTCAGAGGTAAAACAATTTTTGCGGAGATAAATCTCAACGCTGCCCCAGCTGGGACTAGAACCTGGGAACTACAGATTACGAGCCTGGCGCGCTACCGACTGAGTCACCCCCGCCCCCTCATATCTAGGATCTATCAAAATTATCTTTATTTATTCAGGAATGGAAGCATACTATAGTGTCTGAGACTGTTATGATCAGCAGAGAAACATTAATTGGAAAACTGAAACTAAACAAAAATGCATACAAATGTGTTAAGAAAAATTCAGAGATGTCCTGTTAAACATTTTGCTCTCTAATTTGAAATCATACCTAACGAGTGTTACAATATTATAAAAAAATTAAATGCTAGAAATTCAGTTGGAATTGAGAGGATAACAATAGAACTGTTACAAATTATTTGAAAAATCATTTAGTTTTCATAATTCGTATTGTTACAACAGATGAGAGAGCAAAAATGAAACTATGATGTGCCCCACATCCTTTTGATGTTCGTGTGTGCTTCAGAGTGCGGATTACGTCACTTGTCGATTGAAACGGTAAAAACTTGAACAATAACGATGTTTAACCCTTTCAGGACCATAAGGTTTCTAAGAGTACATATTAGTATGTAACTGTTTATTTTAGTTTGTTTAGACGTAAAATAAATAAAAATCATAAGAAAAATACATAACAATGTGTAGTTTTTTTGGAATTTTATGGGAAATGTTTTTCCCAATGGACTATAAAGGTAACACAAATTATAGTTAGGCTTATTATGCAATGTCTTTTATTTATTGGTTTATTAGAACAAAATGTTAACTAAAATAATACAAAATTATGAAATAAAATTACTATACAAAATGATGTGCTAATTATGATATTCTGCGAAGCAATTTCTTTTGGTAGTGAGGCAAAGATGGACATTGCACATAGTACATATATTGTGCGTCCTGACAGTTCTGTTTTTGTTTTCAAAACGTTCCCGTTTACGTAATTGCGTTCGGCATACGTTCTATTTTGACATTCTGTATAAAAATGCAAATAAGGTTATAATTAAATACGACAATCACCAATTTTAAAATGGGAAAAATGTTTCCCTTAGTCGTGAAAGGGTTAATCAAATGACGCAACCCTTTGTTGTATTTTTCTATTTAAACTTGACAAAAGACAAATTTCAAAAGATGCAAATTAGACATATATCTACCTTTACAACAGATGTTGAAAGTGATTTCCTGCAACCTGGATGAAGGTTCGTAACCTTTTCTTGACATTTGCAGCCACCTTTCGTAATGTTTGTTTTCTTATGTTTAAAATCTCTCTTTCAATGTTAGCCTTCAAGTCTTCAAGTGTATGAGAATTGTTTTAAAACACTACACATTTGAGATATCCCCAAAGGAAGAAATCTGGAGGAGTAAAATCTGGGATCTTCAGGGCCAGAAATTTTTTGAAATTAAATGATTACAAAAAAATTCCTGCAACATGACCATTGTATCATTTGCAGTATGGGTGGTCGCGCCTTCTTGTTGGGGGCGGGGCTGGCTCAGTCGGTAGCGCGCCAGGCTCGTAATCTGTAGTTCCCAGGTTCGAGTCAAAGCTGGGTCAGCGTTGAGATTTATCTCTGCAAAATTCCCCGCCCTGCCCACGGTCAGTAGGGTTCACCGATGGGCTTGGAAAGGTCGCTGCCCGTCGGATGGGACGTTAAGCCGTGGCCCCGTGTGCGGGAGAGCCATACCCTGTGCATGTTAAAGAACACGCTGGATGGCCTTGACGGGAGGCTACCATGTGTCTCCCAAGAGCTGTTCCAGTGGGCCCCCTCTCCCAACCTTCTCTGAGCCTTCGGGGTCCATGTGACCTGGCCATTTAGCCCATGGTGTGCAAAAAAGTGCCGCTCAGAGGTAAAACAACCCAACCCAAAGCCTTCTTGTTGAAACCAACACTCTCGTTCATTCACAACCAATAGTGCAATAAACTGTTGGATGAGGTCACTATAAACTTCAACAGTTACAGTTGAGTCAAAAAATAAAGACCCTATCACACGACGACGGGAAATTGCAGACCAAACACCAATTTTTTTCTTGCGTGTAATGGTTGTTTGTGAAAAGTGTGAGGATTTTCACTGCTCCATATTCGAGTGTTTTGACTGTTCACATACCCACCCAAGTGCAAACAAGCCTCGTCACTGAAATAAACACGGTCCAACACCTCAATTCCATTTACATCAACAAAAGAACGAAACCAACGACAGTACCATAAACGTTTTTCATGGTCTGGTTCTTTCAGTTCATGAACGACACCAATACGGTAGGCATGAAATTTTAACTCTTTTGTAGCCCTGAAAACAGTAACTGGTGACATTCCAACCTGTGAAGATAACTTTCTAAGAGATTTTCTAAGAGATTTTCTGGGTGAGCGAGTTAAACGCTGAGACACATCATCAAGAACTTCGGCAGTTAACAGTGATGGCCGGCATGGGCTCCCTCGATCCTGTACAGACCTAGTGTCACGAAATTTATCAATCAAATGATATATTGTCGATTTGTTGGGAACTGCAGAATGAGGAAACTTCAACTCAAACTCCTTACAAACGTGTGAGAACACGTTTGTAAGATTTGTATGCACAATAAGTCTCAACAATAAATACACGTTTGTTTTTGGAAAACGACATAGTTGACACAACACAAAGGAATGAATGCTTGAGTGAGACTAGCGCGTGACAAGGTCATTTCAACTGCTAAAGGCTGTTAACCTTAAGTCAATTGCCTAATATTATGCCAACTGACTTATGAGTGACAAACTTAATGCTAACTGTATAATACACCTATCCCTCGATTTACACGGTATTCAGTTCACACAATTTTGGCTTTGCACTGTCAAAAAACGCAACTAGTTTCGATTTACACGGTACTGACTGAGATTTCCTTTCTATGTACATCTCAGTCAGTACCGTGTAAATCGAAACTGGTTGCATTTTTTGACCGTGCAAAGCCAAAATTGTGTGAACTGAGTATCGTGTAAATCGAGGGTAGGTGTATTATGGCATTAAATGTAAATGCGCATAAGTTCTACTCTCTTATATTTAGGGTTACGTCCTTTTTGAAACAACCTGTATCATGCTTAAATTTTACAAAATAGAAAGATTTCATCTGCCCAAAACTCGAATAGAGGATTCATTTAAAAAAAAATGCTATCTAAAGAAACTGTATATTAAACAATAAAAAATCTAACTTTCTTTCATGCTGAAACGCTTTTTTTTTAGAACTTCGTCTTGCTTATTTTATTGCGTATTAATTGGCAACACTCTTAATTATATTAGTCTTGGGAAACAATAATGTTTGACTAGTATTGTTGCTCTACTCGTTTTTTTACATCTAGCTTCAGCCCTACGAAGTATTACAGATTGTGCTATAATTGTAATTACAAGGGCTCTTTTATGAGTTTTTACACTCATAAAATGAGATGATAAATTTTTTCTTTTGCACTTTGATGAAGCTGGACTCAGGTAAAAGTGTGTTTTAGGTTCCAAAGCGGATTTTTGTCTAGTATTTTTCCTTAATTTTTGTGTTGAGAAATTTTTGCAATAATTTCTTACATGTCAAGGATTTTTTACATTTGGTCGCCCTCGGGACTAGTATCCTGGGGTTAAATTTCTAAAGTGCAAGTCACCTTAAAGACTGGAAAATGTGCCTTAGGATAATCTCTAGCGAAATAGGCTTAACAGGTATCATTACAAATTCGTTTCAAAATTAGAACAAAGTATTTTCAGGATTATATACTGTTATTTACCTCATTTAATGCTCTATTTCTTTCTATTACGTTTGCAACATTTTGATTATGATTTTTCCTGCTTAAATAACAACAATTTTTTTGTGTTAAATTTACAGTTTTAAGTCTAAATAATATTCCATATTTTCTTTTAAGCACTGAATTTGAGTTCTTCACTTAAATGCATTTCTTTTGAATTGCACAAATTACTTTATTTCAAATACCTGTTTATTTCAATACATTAACTGGGGTTGTTTGTATACATATATTGCTAAATGAATCTGTCTTTGAACAGTTCGCTGACATTGTTATATCTTCATAAGATCACAGATGTGCTCTGGTTGTAATGGCCATTCAATTGTATACTTATTATTTTCGGCCCGTTCAGAAAAAAAAAAAGGCTTTTTTATCATTCTGTCGACTGTCTGTTTTTCGACATGTAGACATTCAACTTTTTTGCTTTTAGATATAAAGGGAAATTCTGTTTAGAATGAAATTAGGATTCGCATTTTTCGAATCTGTAAGTAGTTTTAAATTTTACTGTTGGATAGCCTTAGGTTGGAAAATGTAAGTTTCAACGATGTAAACGATTGTAAACGATGTATTCATGCTACAGTTGGAAATTTGGTCGTAAAATGTGATAATCAAATATTATATAATCCGATGAGTGTTTAAAAAGTATCTGCAGAATAAAAACAATTGTACTTACCTCGAAATTTTTTTTTCCATCCTTCAAAGTACTCCCCTCCAGTGGGGCGGGGGTGGCTCAGTCGGCAGCGCGCCAGGCTCGTAATCTGTAGTTCTCAGGTTCGAGTCCCAGCTGGGTCAGCGTTGAGATTTATCTCCGCAAAAATTCCCCGCCCTGCCCACGGTCAGTAGGGGACACCGATGTGCTTTGAAAGGCCGCCATCCGTCGGATGGGACGTTAAGCCGTGGCCCCGTGTGCGGGAGAGCCATACCCTGTGCACGTTAAAGAACACGCTGGATGGCTTTGACGGGAGGCTACCATCTGTCTCCCAACAGCTGTTCCAGTGGGTCCCCTCCCCCAACCTTCTCTGAGCCTTCGGGGTCCATGTGACGTGGCCATTTAGCCCATGGTGTGCAAAAAAGTGCCGCTCAGAGGTAAAACAACCCAACCCAACTCCCCTCCAACATCTATGCAAAGTTATAGATGTCTACGCCAATTCCGGCTTGGTGGTACTCCTATTGCGGAATACTCTGCAACTCTGTATCAATGCCTTTTGCAAAGTCTTGTATCCCTGAAAGAGGCTTCCCAGCAAGTTCCTTCTTAATTTTTGGAAACAACCAAAAGTCGTATGGTGCAAGATCGGGTGAATATGCAAGATGGGGTAGCTGTTGAATTTTTGCTGCACTGGCATATTGTCATGTGAGCACTGGCATATTGTCATGAAGAAGGAGAGCCCTTGACACGTCTGTTGTTGGACGCTGCTTATTCATCTTCTTAACCATTTTGAGCAAGACGATGTTGATGTAGGTTGTTGGGTTGTTTTACCTCAGAGCTGCACTTTTTTGCTCACCATGGGCTAAATGGCCAGGTCACATGGACGTGGCCATTTAGGCCGAAGGCTCAGAGAAGGTTGGGGGAGGGGACCCACTGGAACAGCTGTTGGGAGACAGATGGTAGTCTCCCGTCAAGGCCATCCAGCGTGTTCTTTAACGTGCACAGGGTATGGCTCTCCCGCACAGGTGGCCACGGCTTAACGTACCATCCGACGGACGGCGGCCTTTCCAAGCCCATCGGTGTCCCTTACTGACCGTGGGCAGGGCGGGGAATTTTGCGGAGATAAATCTCAACGCTGACCCAGCTGGGATTCGAACCTGGGAACTACAGATTACGAGCCTGGCGCGCTACCGACTGAGCGACCCCCGCCGCTAATGTTGTTGTAGTATTGGCCATTTATAGTCATTTTTTTGTAGGTAAAGTATCCACCGTTATCCCTCCTTGAGAATTGAAAAAAAAAAAATTGTGAACATCCTCTGCCTTGAGCAAAAGTCTTATATGAGGATTTGGAAACACATTTCTTCATCCGCAATCCAAACATACACCGAAGAGCCAAAACATTATGACCAGTGCGTCTTCATGCAAATCGAAGCAACTGCAAGTAAACTATGGCAAGTTCTATTTTGTTGCGATCTTAAGCAACCACGGCAATTCCCGATTCCGCCTTACAGCACTACCAGTTATGAAAAGCCGTGCCTATCTGGAGCCTTGCCTATCTAGAGCCGGGGGCAAGAATGCGCCATATAGACGCACCTCAACCCCGACCTCACATGACAGCAGTCCTGCAAACGGAAAGCTAACCACCGGAAGAAACTTAATATTTAATCTGTTCTCCGGTTAGCCATGAACAATGATATGTAGATCCAAGTTCGCTCGGCACCCGGGGTGGAGACTCTTAGTAAGGCCCAGACTTTTAATAGGGCTCTTGCCTACTAGGGGGCACAGACCATTCGGCAGAGCCCTTGAACTTGCTCATACAGAGCACCTGAGGTTGAGGCCTAAGACACCGTCACCATCCAACTGGTCGGCGATGTCGTCGGCCTCGGTTGGTCTTGGCTGTGTGAAAGTCATTAAATGATATAAATAACACCTGATATTGAGCTCTGTTAATCAGTGTTATTCTTGTTCTTCAGATGGGAAAGGCAGCCGACTTCCGTGAGTTTGACAAAGGGCCAAACTGTAATGGCCAGACGACTGGGTCACAGCATTTCAAAGACGGCAAAGCTTGTGCGGTGCTCATTCAAAAAGTGGTCCGAGGAGGGAAAAACCACTAACCACGGCAAGGTGTCAGCTTACCATGGCTCATCAATGCTAGAGATGAGCAAAGGTTATCCCATATGGTACGAGCCAACAGAAGAGAGATACTGTGGCGCAACTTGCCAGTAATTTGAATGTTGGTGAATGGGAGTAATGTGTCACAACACACAGCACATCGAACCCTGCTGAAAATGGGGCTGCATAGCCGCATGCGCTCCGAGTGCCATGCTAACCTCAGTTCACCATCGAAAGTGTCTACAATGGGCATGCAAGCATCAAAACTGGATCTTGAATGATTGTAAGGTCGTCTGGTCTGATGAATCTCGTTTCCTGTTGCACCATGTGGATGGCCGGGTACGTGTGCGTTATTTACCTGTGGATGTGTTGGCACCAGGATGCACCATGGGATGAAAACAAGCCAGTGGAGGAAGTGTAATGCTTTCGGCAATGTTTTGCTGGGAAACCCTGGGTTCAGTCATTCATGTGCAGGAAACTATGATGTCTACCACCTACCAAAACATTATTGCAGACCAGGTACATCTTTTCATGGGAATGGTATATCCTCTCTAGTAGTGCCTTTCTTTCAGAAAAAAAATGCGCCATGCCACAATGCCCGGATTGTTTGAGAATGGTTCGCGGAACGTGAGGAAGACTTCAAGGTATTGCCCTGGACTCCAAATTCCCCAGAAACCTATTCAATCGAGCATCTGTGGTTTGTGTTGGAACAGCATTTCCGATCTGCGGTGATCCTTTAACTTACCTAAGTTAAAGGATCTGCTGGTTATTTGTTGGTATCAGATACCACAAGAACCATTATAAATCTTATAGCGTCCATGGGTTGGGTTGTTTTACCTCTGAGCGGCACTTTTTGCACACCATGGGCTAAATGGCCAGGTCACATGGACCCCGAAGGCTCAGAGAAGGTATATATATCCGAACACTATGGTTGATTACAGAATTCAGAAAAAATATCTGGCAACGAAGTTTTTAGAAATTAGTGATCTGGCAACCTTCTTTTCCACTACAGATGGGGAAAGATTTTACATTTTCACAAGGATGCAGCTTGGGGACGACGCAAAAAAATCATGGAGATTTATCACTAGTATATAAGGATCACGCCTGTTCATATGGTACTGTTACGGGATGGATGCATATTCAGAGAAGGATAACAGAGCTTCGAAGACCTTCCTCGTAGGGGCGGGGGTGGCTCAGTCGGTAGCGCGCCAGGCTCGTAATCTGTAGTTCCCCGGTTCGAGTCCCAGCTGGGTCAGCGTTGAGATTTATCTCCGCAAAAATTCCCCGCCCTGCCCACGGTGAGTAGGGGACACCGATGGGTCTTGGAAAGGCCGCCGTCCATCGGATGGGACGTTAAGCTGTGGCTCCGTGTGCGGGAGAGCCATACCCTGTGCACGTTAAAGAACACGCTGAATGGCCTTGACGGGAGGCTACCATCTGTCTCCCAACAGCTGTTCCAGTGGGTCCCCTCCCCCAACCTTCTCTGAGCCTACGGGGTCCTTGTGATCTGGCCATTTAGGCCATGGTGTGCAAAAAAGTGCCGCTCAGAGGTAAAACAACCCAACCCAAGCAAAGTTACTTTTAGGCTCCAAATAACGTTACTTCCTCCCTCCCCATAAAAAAATTTTCTTTTTCCACTGAAGTGAATTTACATTTTTTTTGCCGCCTTAAGCGATCGTATCATTTTTGTCATCTGAAACGATCTTACAATTTTTGTAGCTCTGAGTATTTTCTGCCTTTACATGTGTTACTGTGGCAGCCATAACTCATCTGAAAATCATGGTAGACACTTCAAATTTTCACAGACTGTTTCTGGTTGTTGACAGGGTTGCAATTACGAATTTCAGGAAAAATTCTAAAAGGGAGGCTTGCTAGAAGCAAAAATATTTACCATGCTATTCCTACGAGCAACTTAAATCTCTGCCAAATCCGTTGTTGCCATTTACTGCTCCCTAACTGTGAATGCTTCAACGTCATATATTATTTTTCTACAAACAATTGCATACATAAATATAGTAAAAAGCTTACAAGCGTAATCTCATGTGTGAGTTTTTAGTACTGAAAATTAATATATTTATAAATATAGGAAATATATTAAAAGTTAAATACTTAAAATACAAATAAGCTTAGGTAGATGAGAAAAAACATGCGCAGAGAGAATTTAGATCAACTGAAATAATAGACATAACTTACTAATGCAAAACATTTTCTTTGTAGAATAAAAATAATTTCGAATTGTTTTAATCTCAGGAGAGAATTTTCGGATCTAAAAATAAATAATAACGTCTAAATATTACTTTATGCATTTTTCGTATCCCGCGATTAACATTGTCATTTGGTTTTTATTCGTACTGATTTGTGGAAACAAGTATTTTCACATTTCTAAAATAAAAGTGTTTGACAATTTCAAAAATGTAATTACATCCTAGATATATCGAAATAATGGTAATGTAAAGTGCCAGGGCCCCATATCCTGAAGCGGGCCCCCAGACCAGGATCTTTGGTGGGCCCCACTACCTACCGCTAAGGTTAAGGACAGCGTGCTGCTGTACAGGATTTAGGATAAAATAAGTCAGTTTAAATGATTACACAAAAGTAATATTTATTAAAAAACTATATGGATTTACATAATAAAAACTTACAATAATATCAAAATTTATCTCAAAGTATATTTTCTAGCTTTGGTCGTCGCAAATATTTCAATAACTTCAGTAATATCAACTTGCTTAGCTAAATCATTTTCGATGTACAAAATTGCTAGATGATTAAATCGCTCTTGACTAGTTGTGCTTCTTTGCCACATTTTCAATGAATTTGCCAGTCTGAAGAAACAGTAACTGGTACGGTACAAAACAGTTTAATGGCGAGGCAGATATTGGCAAACATACCTTGCAGTTTTTTGTCGTAAATTGCGTCTAATCGGGCTTCTTTCAGTGCCGAGGTGAAGGATTTTTAAGGTGAAGGATTTCGTGCAGTTGGGTTGTTTTACCTCTGAGCGGCACTTTTTTGCACACCATGGGCTAAATGGCCAGGTCACATGGACCCTGAAGGCTCAGAGAAGGTTGGGGGAGGGGACCCACTGGAACAGCTGTTGGGAGACAGATGGTAGCCTCCCGTCAAGGCCATCCAGCGTGTTCTTTAACGTGCACAGGGTATGGCTCTCCCGCACACGGGGCCACGGTTTAACGTCCCATTCGACGGACGGCGGCCTTTCCAAGCCCCCCATCTGTGTCCCCTACTGACCGTGGGCAGGGCGGGGAATTTTTGCGGAGATAAATCTCAACGCTGACCCAGCTGGGACTCGAACCTGGGAACTGCAGATTACGAGCCTGGCGCGCTACCGACTGAGCCACCCCTTCTGACAGATCTTTCTCATATGCATTTACAAGTTTTGCTGCTTTTGCGGTAAGTTGACCATCGTCTAAGTTCTGGAAGTTCAAAATATAGGTGAGATACCATACCTTGTCCATCTGTGCACGACTGTGCCGACAAAGTTCAAAGACAGCACCCAGCGGGTAATCGCTTTCCGTCTCGTGCCGCGTTTTTTAATTGCGTTTGCAAATTTGAGCTTTAAATCAAAAAGCGTCTGATTTTCTTTTTAAATTTATCAAAACAAGAACGAGTTGTCCATCGGCATAAATAAGAGTATGAATGGCGATAAATCACAAAGGCGAAACAAAAAGTCGATATGATGAGAAGGTAATGTAATGTGCCTATTAAAATAATTAATTTTCGTTGGATGGACAAAACAAAAGTCAATATTTTACAAAGTCACTTTTTGTCTTCTGTTCATCTCACTTTGCTGGCCGACCCACCACGCTGCCCCCCCGCTCCTAATCCCGGGCCCCCAGGCTAGAGCCCTGTCAGCCCCACCCTTGTGGGGACTATATTATGTTACGTATATGAACAATTGGTCATTAAACGTATAAATCGCTTCTGAAGAATGAATAATTGCTTAAAGTTATTATTATACATAATCCCCTCGATTTTATTCCATAGGTTAATCGGGAATGTATTAAGATATAATATATGCATAAATTTAGGTGCTATGATATTTTTTACTGAGCTTAACAATAAAACATTTTCTTTTTAATCCATACTACATGTTCTTTTTCATAATAACTTTGAAATCTGATGCCGTTGCTAGATTCCCTGCGTTTCCAAAGCATTATTATTTTAAGGGGACCTGATCTTTTAACCAAACACAGGGTGACTCAGGGGGGAACCAGCGTACGAAATTTGGGTCCTTCAAGTCAAGTATATTTTAACTGGCACAGTGGTTAGGCAGCTAGCGACTGTTCCAGAAAGGCAAACTTTGTGTGTTGTATTAGCTCTACCTAAGGCAGTGGTCAGCAGTGACTTCGGTCTTAGTAGGGCATGTCCTTGTATGTGAAGGCCTGTAACAGCTAGGAGTAGCTTCTAGGATTCTTCTCTGTCCTATATGTTTAAAAAAAAAAAGTACAGGGGGAGCCACAGGTTATCAAAATCTGCTGAATTGAAAATCTCGGTAGTTTGCGACAAAGCCACGGGCTATGAGAACGTGAGTTGATGTCAACAACAACATGACAACGCCCACCTATATTTTCAGTGTTCGATCTGTGCTAAAGGATCAGGGGAGGGGGGGGGCAGAACTCATAAAATTAACCACTTTAGTGAATGAAAAACAGAGTATGCAAATTAAAAGTGAGACCTAGCATCACCTGGTGCCATTCAGCAAGTTTGAAATAAAATGCCAGCTGCATTATTGTTATCAAGGTTTCAAAATTACTATGTTCGCAAAGTTATGTAAAATTATTAGCATTTACATTCATGTCACTTTTCTACTGAGTTGAAATTAGAACAAGACCATTCAATTATTGGCATGCCGCCCTTAAAATTTTACAGCCCCAAGCTACAGTTTGGTAAACATGCTGATGGCCAGCCATGTCTATAGCATATTTGAATGAAAATATCTTATTAAATCTTCTTTGCAAGCAGCTGCTTAACGGGTAATTTATTTGTTTTTTGTTCCCTTTCCCAAGAAAAATACCTTTGCCGCTGCTTGTAGTTCCATTAATTCTAAAACAATGGTTTCGCTAGCTGTTCTCTCTAGCCTAACACTAATGGGTAGAAGAACAATGATCCTTCCCTAAGGCCAGAGGTACAGTCGCTCAAAAAAATATCCGAACACTATGGTTGATTACAGAATTCAGAAAAAAATATCTGGCAACGATTTTTTTTAGCAATTAGTGATCTGGCAACCTTCGTGTCACGTGATTACAGAATTCAGGAAAAATATCTGGAGCGTGTACAGCAACTGTACACGCTCCAGTTACCATTCACAGCAAACTGGAGCGTGTGCAGTTACTGCACACGCTCCAGTTTGTTGTGAGCGGTAACTGCACACGATCAATATTTCCGTGAGAGAGCCCACACGATCTAGTATCAAAATAATATGACCACCTACAGTCGCTCAAAAAAGTATCCGAACACTACGGTGATTACAGAATTCAGAAAAAATATCTGGCAAAGATTTTTTTGGAAAGTAGTGATCTGGCAACCTTCGTTTCACGTGACACGAAGGTTGTCAGATCACTAATTTCTAAAAAAATCGTTGTTAGATATTTTTTCTGAATTCTGTAATCAACCGTAGTGTTCGGATACTTTTTTGAGAGACTGTACATTACAATGATCATTATTTTTTTAGAATTGTTTAAGAGAAAAGAAAAGTGCCTGTGGTCTTGCAAATGTTTGCAAAGTGTAGATCAGTTTTTAGTATACAGTAATGAACTGTAATTTGGGACAATTCCTCAATATAATAGAAACTACATACAATAATATTGAAGATAACTGTATCGACCCTGTTTCGCTACATTTCACAGGAAAACCACATTTTGTACATGTCATGTTTTTGTACATGTCATGACAAAGCGAATACAAATTAGAATTATTTTCTTTTATGCTTTTTTTTACTGGTTTCTGAAATTTCAGAATTTTGCAACATTTGGGACCGTTTTAACATTTTAATGTACATTTTGAATTTCAGTGAAATGATGTTAAAAAATAATTTTTGTGCACTGTTAAGCTAAAGTTGCCGTCCCGTGGCCGAATGGTTAGCGCGCTTGGCTACTGATCTACGGGACCTGGGTTCGAGCCCCGCCTAAGGCATGGATGTTCGTGTTGTTTTTCTGCTGAGGTCCTGCCATCCTCTCAGACCTTCTACTCTGGCATATAAACTGACAGGCTCCTGTCAGACCTCTGTGGCAAGCAGCTGCTTGCCACAGAGGTCTGACAGAGGGGTATTTATTTTATTTATGCTTTTTTTTACTGGTTTCTGAAATTTCAGATTTTGCAACATTTGGGACCGTTTTAAACATTTTAATGTACACTTTGAATTTCAGTGAAATGATGTTAAAAAATAATTTTTGTGCACTGTTAAGCTAAAGTTGCCGTCCCGTGGCCGAGTGGTTAGCGCGCTTGGCTACTAATCTACGGGACCTGGGTTCGAGCCCCGCGTAAGGCATGGATGTTCGTGCTGTTTTTCTGCTGAGGTCCTGCCATCCTCTCAGACCTTCTACTCTGGCATATAAACTGACAGGCTCCTGTCAGACCTCTGTGGCAAGCAGCTGCTTGAGGGGTATTTATTTTTTATTTTATTTATGTTTTTTTTTACTGGTTTCTGAAATTTCAGATTTTGCAACATTTGGGACCGTTTTAACATTTTAATGTACACTTTGAATTTCAGTGAAATGATGTTAAAAAATAATTTTTGTGCACTGTTAAGCTAAAGTTGCCGTCCCGTGGCCGAGTGGTTAGCGCGCTTGGCTACTGATCTACGGGACCTGGGTTCGAGCCCCGCGTAAGGCATGGATGTTCGTGTTGTTTTTCTGCTGAGGTCCTGCCATCCTCTCAGACCTTCTACTCTGGCATATAAACTGACAGGCTCCTGTCAGACCTCTGTGGCAAGCAGCTGCTTGAGGGGTATTTATTTTTTATTTTATTTATGGTTTTTTTTACTGGTTTCTGAAATTTCAGATTTTGCAATATTTGGGACCGTTTTAACATTTTAATGTACACTTTGAATTTCAGTGAAATGATGTTAAAAAATAATTTTTGTGCACTGTTAAGCTAAAGTTGCCGTCCCGTGGCCGAGTGGTTAGCGCGCTTGGCTACTAATCTACGGGACCTGGGTTCGAGCCCCGCGTAAGGCATGGATGTTCGTGCTGTTTTTCTGCTGAGGTCCTGCCATCCTCTCAGACCTTCTACTCTGGCATATAAACTGACAGGCTCCTGTCAGACCTCTGTGGCAAGCAGCTGCTTGAGGGGTATTTATTTTTTATTTTATTTATGTTTTTTTTTACTGGTTTCTGAAATTTCAGATTTTGCAACATTTGGGACCGTTTTAACATTTTAATGTACACTTTGAATTTCAGTGAAATGATGTTAAAAAATAATTTTTGTGCACTGTTAAGCTAAAGTTGCCGTCCCGTGGCCGAGTGGTTAGCGCGCTTGGCTACTGATCTACGGGACCTGGGTTCGAGCCCCGCGTAAGGCATGGATGTTCGTGTTGTTTTTCTGCTGAGGTCCTGCCATCCTCTCAGACCTTCTACTCTGGCATATAAACTGACAGGCTCCTGTCAGACCTCTGTGGCAAGCAGCTGCTTGAGGGGGTATTTATTTTTTTATTTAAGCTAAAGTTAAGTTACAGTCTCATATTATGTCAATGAGAAGGCAATTTCAATGCTAAAACTTCTTAAATAAGTTTTCGTGGCAAAATAATGATTGAAGATAGATTAAAGATTTCGAGCAATTCTACCTAAATCTCGATTTTAAAATCGACAACTACATTAAAGACTAGGTATTTAAAGAGTTATAGATGCAATATTTAGCAAAAACAATATCACTGTTAAAAAAAACCTGAGGAATATTGAAAGAATTATTTAGACAAATTTCTAAAATATAGGCTTAGTTTATTAAACTGCTCGAAATAATATTTACTATTTAAGTTTTAATTGATTTTTGAGGTAAATTCCTATGACTGCTATTTCCATTCTTAAATACACAAACTTCGACAACTCTTTAAATATAGAAGAAATAATGCTGAAATTCGGGATTTAGATAGATTCGATTAAGAACTTTAATTTATTTTCAGTCACTATTTTACCAGAAAAACTTATTTTATAGTTTTAATTTTAAAATCAACTGTTTTCTCCAGTGTATATTCTTGTCCATTTGGTCATAAATAAAATACATTTAAAGTGAAAAAAATTTCATCTATCAACAAAAAAAAATAATGCATTTGAAAGGTTTAAATCAAAATTTAAGCAAATTGCATTAAAAACTTTAATTCTTTCAAAAGTTTTATGTTATCTTTACTCATTTTTATGAATCTTTTAAGGAGCTTAAAATATGACTTGCCATTCATGTAACTGTAAACTGTTACGATCAGCGTTATCGTTAGTAGAATGTTTCAAAGCCAAGCGCCACATTAGCGAAAGCGCCAGCTGCTGTTTTTCGAGTTCACGTCAGGTTTTTGCCCTGTTCTACTCCTACATTCAGTGAATACGGTTTTAGGTCAAGCTAGAAGTGAGGCCATTCAGCCAAATCGAAAGCACACACACACAAGAATCATTGTAGCACGAACGCACCTGACAGGTGCTGGTAGGTGCGTCTGAAGATGGGTCGACTTTGAAACTCTCTTTTCCTGTCTTTTTCAGAGTCACTGACAGCGATCTGAGGAAAATCCCTCAAGAGACTAGTAGAGGAATATAAAGAGCACTTAGCTGGTCCTTCACCTCAGGCGTCCTAGAGCGATTTGTATTCACTGCCCATGAATGAGGTCGAGTAGGGGGGGGGGGGGCAGAACGTAGGGAGAATTACGTAACTGCAAAACGGCGAATTGGTAGCTTTCAACCTAGTTTTTCCTAGCGAAGTGTTCATATGCCTGTTCGCTTAGATTGGTTGCATGTGACACGAACTCTTTCGCAACAAGGTTAGTCACACGTGACCAAAATAGCGATGGAATCGAAATGAAAAGCAGTCACGTGGTCAAACATCCGTGATTTCTTGTGGATCGATTCTTTCGGGGATCATCGGAACACTTCGGAAGTTGTGTATAATTAGAGCGCTGCTGCAAATGGGGTGGAACTCGATGGTAGGGGAATTTTTTATTTTGCACTACTATGAAATCGCATTGTTTAACATGGATCGAATGTGTACAGTCGCTCAAAAAAGTATCCGAACGCTATGGTTAATTACAGACTTCAGGAAAAATATCTGGCAACGATTTTTTTAGAAATTAGTGATCTGGCAACGATTTTTTTTTAGAAATTAGTGTCACGTGACACGAAGGTTCCAGATCACTAATTTCTAAAAAAAAATCGTTGCCAGATCACTAATTTCTGAAAAAATCGTTGCCAGATATTTTTCCTGAATTCTGTAATCAACCGTAGCGTTCGGATATTTTTTTGAGCGACTGTACAAGATTTATGGAAGGTTTTTTAATTTCGATTATGTTAGCTTTGATCATTTAGAGTTTAGGTAAATATAGACTGCCTTACAAAAATATTAGAGAATTCCCATGTTGTGTCAATGGGATTAACTTCCGAGCTCTGTAACTTCTAAAATATGAATTTAATTAAAAAAGATCGTAATCAAAACTGTAGCGAAGAATCACAGGATAAATCCTGTAGACATGAAACTCATGAAATAATGAGCTGGAAAAAAAATGTTTTTTCAGCTCATTATTTCATAATCAAATCTATTCAACTCAGGGCGCAATTTAAACAAGATGACTCACAAGGAAACTTGAGGCTTTTGATTCTAGATGTTTTCGAAGTATCTTGGGCGTCTTTGACTTCTGATGGTTTAACTTTGTAAGTGATGATGAGATTAGGCAAAGGAGTCCGCAACCTACTTTGAGCAGCATGTTGTGCAGAGAGAGACACTGGTTTGGTCATGTTGCCCTATGGATAAATATTGATTAGCGAAAAGGGTTAAGAACAGTGTGCCTAAAGGCCTCAGAAAGAGAGGGAGACCTAGGATGCGGTGGACAGACAATGTCAAACAGGACCTTGTTAGAATTGGTGTGCAGTGGCCAGATGCAGCAAGTGTAGCTCAGGACAGCAAAATCGTTTAAAATATTCTATCAGGTCCCGTAGCCGAGTCGTTAGCGTGCTTGGCTACGGATCAAAGGTACCTGGGTTCGAGTACCGGGTAAGGTGGAATTCTGTTGAGGTGTCGCCTTCCTCACAGGTTCCTGTCGCAAACAGCTGTTTGAAGGATATTTATTTTTTTTATGTAATTGTCTAATATTGGAATAATCTTTACGCAAACTTCTAAAATGTTACTGATTTATTAAATGGTTTTAAACAATGATTTCTACAGTTAAAACAGGATTATCCAGAATAATTGGGGAAGTAGGAATTCGGATAATCGAAAATCCTCATAATCGATTTCAAATAATCGGGTTGTTTATGCTGGTTCTGTTATTTGTTAGACGTGCTTGAACTTTGTACCCACCAACTTTTGCAGTTGACTCGAATGTTTCCAGTCTTGCCACAATTCCAACACTGCATGTTTGTAGAAAGAGGAGGAACCTTTAATGTCTTTCAAACGGATAACATTGTTTTGGTTAGTTCTTTCATTTCACTATCCTTTTCTACAGTTTCTTCTGCATTCACAAATGTCAGTGTGCGTTTGTTTGCTCGGGAGGAAAGCCTGGAGCACTCGTTCTTCATAGCATGTACAGTCGCTCAAAAAGTATCCGAACACTACGGTTGATTACAGAATTCAAGAAAAATATCTGGCAACGATTTTTTTAGAAATTAGTGATCTGGCAACCTTCGTGTCACGTGACACGAAGGTTGCCAGATCACTAATTTTTAAAAAAATCGTTGCCAGATATTTTTTCTGAATTCTGTAATCAACCGTAGTGTTCGGATACTTTTTTGAGCGACTGTACGTACCACAGCTGACTTTAAGTTTCACCTTCCAGCATTCTCGTAGATTGTTGAGTCTCAGGGTCAGCTATTATATATAATTGTATTTGAGCTAAGTTATCTTGAATTTCTGGTGGACAGTTACTATAAGCCAATCTAGCTAGACGCTCAGTATCACTAGCAAGTTCTTGCAAAGTTTCACCACTCCTCTGCATACGATGTTTAAATTGAGTCATATAGTATTGTTTAAATAACTCTCGCCAAATCTAAGTTCTAATGCAGAAACCAGACTTTGATAATCAAGTGGTTTTTCTTCTGGAACAGACTGTAAAACTTTTGCAGAAGAACTTCTTAAGGAAGCTTCAAGAAAACTGACCTTTTGCAATTCATTCCACTCATTAGCTCTAGCGATGACTTCAAACTGTGATTTGAAGACTGTCCAAGATGATTGACCATCATATGTAGAAGGTTTAGTTGCATTTCTAGCGATATGTGTAAAAACATTATTGTCACTAAAATTATCATTCTCACAAGAAGGGGGCGGCGGTGGCTCAGTCGGTAGCGCGCCAGGCTCGTAATCTGTAGTTCCCAGGTTCGAGTCCCAGCTGGGTCAGCGTTGAGATTTATCTCCGCAAAATTCCCCGCCCTGCCCACGGTCAGTAGGGGATACCGATGGGCTTGGAAAGGCCGCCGTCCGTCGGATGGGACGTTAAGCCGTGGCCCCGTGTGCGGGAGAATCATACCCTGTGCACGTTAAAGAACACGCTGGATGGCCTTGACGGGAGGCTACCATCTGTCTCCCAACAGCTGTTCCAGTGGGTCCCCTCCTCCAACCTTCTCTGAGCCTTCGTGGTCCATATGACCTGGCCATTTAGCCCATGGTGTGCAAAAAAGTGCGGCTCAGAGGTAAAACAACCCAACCCAACTCTCACAAGAAGATGGTAATCTTTTATTTCCTAAAATCTGAAACTGACGTTCACAATCAGTTTTTACACTTTCAATTTTATGCTTAACACTATCAAGTTTTGTATTAAAATCACAAGTGATTTCATTAACAATACACTTAACCTCATAAATATCATTTTTTACACCGCCAATTTCAAGCTTTAAACTATCACATTGTCTGTTCAGTTCGGTTTTATGCCCTTACACTAATCAGTGATTTCACTGTTTTTTTTTTATTCAGATCATTATTCTGATCAGTAATCTTACCAATTTGAGATCAGTAACCTTCTCAATTCGTTACTTTGTATAGCCATTTCGGGTTTCAAGTCATCACTTTGCAAGGTCACCAATTTCACCTCTTATAACAGTCATCAGTTTTACTAACTCATACTTCTAGTTAAAGACATTCAAAATAATAATAATATCTACACTCCTGGCACCAACTGATATGAATTCAAACAGATGAAAACTTAGCGTGAGTTCAAAAATAAAAACTAGTACCCAATAAATCTAAAATAATGTGATTTAATAGAAAGGTATGGATAAAAACATGTACATAAATTTACCAATGTTTATCTTATATGTATGAACAAATTTTTAATGTAACGACAATCATATGTGTGAATACTTGCAATATCTCGAGAATAACCTTACCAATTCTTAAATAACTAAATAAATAAAAAAAAAAATAAATACCCCCTCAAGCAGCTGCTTGCCACAGAGGTCTGTCAGGAGCCTGTCAGTTTATATGCCACAGTAGAAGGTCTGAGAGGATGGCAGGACCTCAGCAGTAAAACGACACATACATTCATGCCTTACTCGGGGCTCGAACCCAGGTCCCTTAATCAATAGCCAAGCGTGCTAACCACTAACTGTACACAAAATGACTTCCTTCTTAGGTTTTAATCCTCAAGTAGTCCAAAACTGCGGCTAAGTGTACTGTTTCTCAGAACCAATTCTTTTCAGACGTTGATCACCACGTACAAGACGACGAATTCTTCTTTTCCATTTCCAGTTTACCAACACGATCCACACCAATAAAGTAATCAACCTTCCGCGCACTCACAATATAAAATACTTCTTCGTTTTATACGCCCATCATGTAGATACTGAAACTGATTATGCCTCCTTTCGGATATCCAAAACTCCAACATAACAATTCTATCTTTCCTATTTTTCAGATCGGTTCTGTATTCCAATTCATTGGTTAAAATAATTTTCATGCAGAAGCATACATGAGCGTTCATGTCACGTTTATCATAAATTCACTGCAGCACGTTCATTTGTTGTTACACTGCCCCCCTCCTTCGGTCTTGTTCGTCCAGAACAATTCTAGATTCCGAAGCTTCTTCAGTTCTTCGATGAAATGGGGCCAAACGATCCACATGAACCACTTTGCACTTTTTAGTTGGACGTTGACAAATGCGATACACCACGTCGTTAATCCTGTTAACTACTGTATACGGACCTTCCCAAGGTTTGTGCAGTTGGAGAAAGTCTCTTCTTTCTATGTGGATTGTACAGTCAGACAAGATCTCCTTGATTGAAAACAGTTCCATTTATTTTACTGTCGTATCTCATTTTAGTTCTCTCGTTTGCTAAGTTGATGTTATGTCTGACGGAGTGGTGGATTTCTTCTAGTCGTTGCTGTAATTCTTGTACATATTGTGGAGTGGATACAGTCATTGTTTCGGGCTGACCATATAAAAAGGTCACAGGGAATACGTAACGCTCTACCAAAGATCATCATGGAAGATGTCTATCCAGTTGTTTCGTGCACTACTGTTCTGTATGCCAACAAAAGGAGTGGTATATGGTGATCCCAGTCACGTTGATGGTCGTTGACAAACAATTATAGATGTTGTGCAATTGATTGCACAACATCTATAATTGTTCTATCAATTGTTCTATCAATTTATTCAATTATCAACAAATCATTGTTGTATCAATTGATAGATTGTTGTCCTATTAAATCTCTCAACCATACCATCCGGCTTAGGTGTAGAGGAGTTGTTCTGGTTTTCTGAATGCCTAATAGTTGGCAGATGCCTTTAAACACATTGGATTCAAAATTCCGTCCTTGGTCAGAGTGGAGCTGCAAAGGTACTCCATATCTACTAATCGAGTTATTTACTCTCATCTCTGCAACTGTTGTTGTCTCTTCGTCTTGGATGGGATGGATTTCAGGCCACTTCGTGAAATAATCCATTACCACTAATAAATAGCGATTTCCATCATCAGTCCAAGGAAACGGACCCATTACATTCATAGCTATTCTTTCAAAAGGGGCAACAACGTTATACGTCTGCAGCTTACTCCGACTCCTAGTCTTAGGACCTTTCTTTGCTGCTGCACAGGCCTCATATTGCCTACACCATCTTTTAACGTCTGCCCTACTTTTCAGCCAATGAAATCGTTCTCTTGGTTTAGATAATGTCTTATTAACACCGAAGTGTCCTCCAGTGGCACTATCATGCACATCTTTCATCACTAGTTCCACTCAGGAGCGAGGAAGAATTATCTGCGAACGGATCAGTCGTCCAGTGAGATTCTTCCTCTTCTGCATAATACACCGTCTTTCACTTCTAAGGAGTTCCACTTTGCCCAGTGATTTTTGGTAGTTGGGCTATACCTCGAGATTTGCTCCCAATTAGGTCTTTTTTCAGATTTTTCAATCAAATTAGTTATTGGTTTATATCTTTAACGTCTAGTTGGACCTTTCTAATTTATACTGGACTCCAGATGTTAGGAGTATCACAACCTACTGGACTGGACTGAAATAAAGCTTTGAGCTTGATTATGGATCCTGAATTTGCTGCACTGGTGTCTTTCTGTGGAGGGAAAATCTTCCGTTCTGTGTTCAGTTTGTTTGTGGGTTGACAGCCCCAAGTGAATAGATTCACAAGATATGTCTATCAGCTGGTGGATAATCCTGAGCAGAGGTCATCGTAGGCACCTGAACCCTTTGCTTCTACTGGCATCGTCAAATTCTACATTGGAGGAAGTCTTCCAGTGTAGATGGCTTCAGCCTTTAGTGGTGGGGGAACGGGTCTTTGCCTCATGTCTGCCATTAGGGGGCTGTTTGATATTGTTGGCATTCTATCTCTCAATAAACATAGTTTCTTTAAACATCCCACTAACCATTTTCTCTCCTTAGGTAGTTGGAATGTGAGGACTCTGCACAGAGCTTTTTCTCTTGACCAATTGATTTGTTAATGAGTACTTTTCCTCACATAAGAATTCCACCATTATAATTTAGATATTCTCAGCTTGCAAAAGACCATATGGACAGATAAAAGTCAGATTCTTAAAAATACTTTTAAATTTCTCTTTTCAGGTAGGAACGACAATAAGCATCACCAAGGCGTGGGTCTGCTTCTCAGCAGACATGCCAGTGATGCTTTTCTAGGATATGAATGCATTAATGAAAGGTTTCTTACAACAAAATTTCAGACAATCATTAAAGATATGGATGTTATTTGCTGTTATGCCCCCACTGAGGATGCTGATGAGGATGATAAGGATAGGTTTTATGGACAACTTCAGGATATTTTGAATTCTGTCAAGGAAGGAGATATTACCCTTGTTCTAGGTGACTTCAGTGCCAAAGTTGGTACTGACTCTGACCTCTGGGGAGAAGTGATAGGCCCTTTTGGTGCTTTGGTTGTTTCTAAACTTAAACTTCATAAATCCCCAGGGTTAAATGAAATTACTATGGAAATGCTTAGAGCTAGGAATGTTTCGGTTACCACTTGGATGACAGAAATTTTGAATATCTTTTATGATAAAGGCATGGTTTCTAAGGATTTTACCAGAGCTATTATTATCCCTATTTTCAAAAAAGGTGATCGCAGTTCTTGTGATATGATGATGATGATGAGCTGAACTACTGATTACTGAGTAGGATTTCAACAAAAGTTTAAATCCCGTTGTTTTCTTTAACTGATTGCATATTTATCAACTTTTAATGTTGAAGCACCTATGGTAAAGATAAAAATTAATGGAGCTATTTCTTGTTAAAAATTTAAAAGCGAATTTCAATGTTTAGCAAGCAAATAGCTCCATTAATCTTATTTGGTTAGTAGTAACTAATCAACTAGCACTGTTTGCACAACCCACATATTCTACAAAAACATGAAATTGGTTCTCCTTTGGAAGATATTTGGGGGCACTATACCAAAGCCTATATGGCTTATGCTTTAATCAGGTACTGAATACAATCTATGGTTTTAAACCAAAAAAAGATTTCTTTCAACTTTTTCATTAAAGCTGCAACTGATAAATATAAATTGTAGAAACGTGTACTGCATATTCATTAGTAAAACACTGGTTACCATTGTGTAGTGTAAACGAAAAGGAAACAATTCCCTTCCACTGCAGCAACACGTGAATGACACGTGAACTCTGCAGCAACAAATGAATTTCTGAAAAATGACACGTGAACACTGCAGCAAAAAGTGAATTTCTGAAAATGACACGTGAACAGCAACAAATGAATTTCTGAAAATGACTCGAGATATATACAGAGTGCTCTAAAACGTTTATCAAAGTTAATATGCACCCAGGAACTGTTAAAGTTTAATTGTAATGTGATTTATATGTGAATATAGTTTGTAATAGAACTCAAATGGGATATTGTTAGCGTCCATTGGAAATATAATCTGCTACGAATTTGTGAAAATGGTCAGCATGTTAGTTTCTAACTTGCAAATTGACACAAGAAGAAAGTAACTTCCTATAGTAACAAGAGGCAAAAAAGTTATTTTAAATAAGAAGTAAACAACTTAAGCAACCGAACATTTCCGGTGTCACACTGTTCCTCAAATGTAGTAGAATCGTTTAAATCATTGCAGCGGTTGCCAGATTCTAAAATATACATTTTGTCAGGATAATAATTGTTAAACTGATATTTTCTTTATACTGGTATTCGTTAAAATTAAACACATAGAGATACATAGTAAATTGACTGGGATCGGAAAAAAAATTCGTTACACTGATTATACACTGCACAACATTGAAATTGCCCCACTCAGAAGGAGTCTGGGGATAGGGATGAAATGTAGCACACACATAGCAATGCATATTGGCATACCATTGTTTCATTTGCAGATACAGCAGTCAGAAGATGAGATAATGCAGCACAATGTGAGTCCTCCTGCACAAGACAACCTGGACCAAGGTTGAGATTTATCTCCGTAAAACTTCCATACAACCTTCAGTCAGTAGAGGACACCCATGGGCTTGAAAAGGCTGCCATCCGTCGGATGGGATGTAAGATGGAGAGCCATACCGTGCGCCATACCCTGTCAATTTAAAGCACACGTTCAATGGCTTTGACTGGAGACTATGATCTGTCGGCTAACAACTGTTCAGTGAGTCCCCTCACCCTAATCTTCTCTGAGCCCTCGGGATTGTTGTGACCTGGCTATTTAGCCCATTGTGGTAAAAAAAACAACCCAATCCAAATCCTGCCCACGGGTTCACGGCTTAACACCCAATCCAACGGACAGCTTATTATTCAGGAAATGATGAAGTGTAATTATTCAGCTAATTATTTATGGGTAAACATGTAATATAGGACATTTTCCGTGCTAATAGTGAATATTACTTGGTAGGCTTCATTTCGTTTTTAATTTCTTAAGAACGATAATTATAAATATTTTAACCTGAGAAAGGTTTTTTTTTTTGGCTCCTAAAAATTCTTTTTTGGCTCGGTTTATGTTGTTTATTTCTTATTTAAAATAACTTTTTTACCTCTGGTTACAATAGGAAGTTACTTTCTTCTTGTGTCAATTTGCAAGTTAAAAACTAAAATGCTGACTATTTTTTTAATTAGAAAAAATGAAAAAAAAATAATAAAAATACCCCTTCAAGCAGCTGCTTGCCACAGAGGTCCTACAATAGTCTGTCATTTTATATGCCATAGTAGAAGGTCTGAGAGGATGGCAGGACCTCAGCAGAAAAACGACACACATTCATACCTTACCCGGGGCTCGAACCCAGGTCCCTTAGATCAGTAGCCAAGCGTGCTAACCAGTCGGCCATGGGAAGAAAAGTCTTAAAATGAATTTAATAATTAATATTTCTGATTTTAATTGCATTCTTTAAAAATTTTTACTAGGATTACTCCCCAGGATCTTAGGTGTAGGTATTCTTAGTATGATTATTCCAAAGTTTTGTGTTCGGACCTATGCAAACCCAAGGAGCCAAAAAAAAAAAACCTTTCTCAGGTTAAAATATTTATAATTATCGTTCTTAAGAAATTAAAAACGAAATGAAGTCTAACCAAGTAATATTCGCTATTAGCACGGAAAATGTCCTATAAACATGTTACTCCTGAATAATTAGCTGAATAAATTACGCTTCGTCATTTCCTGAATACATGGTTAGTGGTTCGAACATTTAGCATGTATTCAGGAGACGGAATACATGCTATATAATAAAGTGAATATCATAGGCTTCTGCTTACTATCAGTAAAATTTTCCATGCAGAAAACTTCAATAAATCCAGGAAGGCCATCTACAGATCTGCACACGTTAAATTCTGGAGGTATTGGGAAAGAAGATTTTCTCTTACAAATTCATAAGCCTTTTTGTCTTACAAATTCATAAGCCTTTTTGTTTAAAAAAATAGAACCTCAATTTTTAATAAGCCTTTAGAGAATGAAAATATCATGGTAAACCTATTTAACTTCTTGGCAATAAAATATGCCTTTGCTTCTTTCAGCATTTTTGCTGTGAATTTTTGAACAGGTTTAAAGTTATATCTAGAAACGCAGGCTTTAGTGTCTCAATGTCATCTTGATGTGCTTTTGGGCCTTAAACAAACATAATATATCTTTTAAAATAGAAGAGTCTGATTGCTTGGCTCTTAGCTGGCAGTAGTTTCACCATAGCATTTTCTTTATGCTCTGTATTTCATTCTGCACTGATATCAATTCTCTCTTAAATTTTCTAGGACTCTTCCCTCTTTGTCATAGCATAAGTGATCATTTTTATAGGCAATATTTGTTCTCATTGCAATTTCTATCATATCTTCTACCAGTGTATCTCAATACAGGCATTTGTTACAAATGTGAATAAAGTTGGCACAGCATCATTAATTAATCCTACTGTGCCATTTTCAGCAGCTTTATTTTTAAAACAATAAAATGCTGGGAACAGATAGTATTAGCTACTGTTTAAAGAGAGACAGTGGAGCTTCAACCACAATTGACAAGCCTTAGCATTTCAACTCATAAAATGTTTTATCAAATATGAAGAGCACATTTTTAGGCTTCATTTATCACATACAAAATGATAAAATCCCTATTTCAGACGTTTCGTTTGAGAAAAAAAAACAACTTTGTGATATTTTGGCAAAATAAAAATGCAAAGAAGTAGTCTCATAAAATTGATGTCTAAGTTCAATATTTCTTTTAGAAACAAAATTTGCGAAAATATTCTCTAAATTTCATGCTGTTTGAATCTATAAATCGCCTTCTTTTCATATGTATATATTATTAATTTCATTTATGAAAAAAATCGTGACGTACATCTGATATTATACTAGGACAGAACGGTATTTTAAAATGCTTAATTTTTTAGGCCTCTCTGCTTTAACAATTTAAATTTAAAAGCATTTCACAATATTCGTAAGTTACTAACCTATGAAATGTCGAATTGCTGCTTTTATAGTACTTTTCAGTAGTTAGTACACAATTCATGTAAATATAAGAGAGTGGTGAAATGTTTGTTTACGTTAATCAAACACGCCTCTCTCTCTGCCTCACTTAGGAGTAGGCTTAAGATTCTGTATACGTTCATGGAGTCCGTTGCCAGTCCTGTCTCTAGTAATATTACCTCAATGGTCTTATCCACTAATGTCGAATGTGCTATGTTCTTCTCACCAGAGATAGTTGCGGTTCCATCGGGCCATGTTTTCACCACATAGTAGTAGCCTTCACTCGGCTATCCCAGTAACACAAAAAAAAAAACAGTTTTCTGTATCCATCCATAGTAAATACACAGATTACCTGTAAAAATAGACTTCAACAATTGTTAAAAATATCTGAAAAAAGAAAAAAACGCTGCTAGAACTAGTAACAAAGTCGCTAAGTTGGCAACACTGCTATGCAAAAATTTCATTTTCTGTGTTTATCGATATATGTAATTTATGAATACATAATTTAATCATCATCATCATCATCATCCTCCAGCAGCCATGGGCTACGGAGGTCCAATCAGACAGTGCAATTTTGTTCTCCAAGCAAGTCTGTTCTGAGCTACATCAACTGCATCTGGCCACTGTACACCAATTCTAATAAGATCCTGTTTGACATTGTCTGCCCATTGCATCCTAGGTCTTCCCCTCTTTCTGAGGCCTTTAGGCACACTGTTCATAGCCCTATTCGCTAATCAGTAATTATCCATACGGACAACATGGCCAAACCAGCGGAATCTCTCTCTGCACAACATGCTGTTCAAAGGAGGTTGCAAACTCCTTTGCCTAACCTCATCATCACTTACAAAGTTAAACCATCTATTGCCCAAGATACTTCGAAAGCATCTGGAATCAAAAGCCTCAAGTTTCTTGTTATCTTATTTACAAAGTGTCCAAGTTTCACTACCATGACTAACTCTAGAAAGAACCAAACTATTATATAGTCTAATTTTAGTCTTTATGTGTATACGCCTATTTCTCCACACTCTCCATAGATTCTTAAAAGTCTCGGCAGAAATCCCTTTTTCAACTGTTAATCTCACGCCGCACATCGCCAGTATCTGTTACGTAGCTCCTAAGAAAATTAAATTGTGACACCTGCTCAAGACTGCAACCATTTAGATTAACTGAATCACTGCCCGCCTGACCAATTTTCATCACTTTAGTTTTCTCTCCGTTTATAACTAAACCTACTCTCTACCAGTTTCATTAACAGTTCGAATGAAAGAGTTCATCTCATCAACATCATTTGCCAAAAGGGCTAAATCATCAGCATAATCTAAAGCAGGAATTTTTGTATCTCCAGCCCATTTTAGGCTATAATTTAATGTGTGTGTATAAATATATGTTTTATTTTATTTCTATTGTTATACTACAACTATAGTTTTATCTATTTATACAAAGGGTACGCCAGTTATATACACATTACCAGGGGGTACGTGAAAGCATAAAAGGTTGAGAACAACTGAGTTAGAGGGACTAATGACAAACAATTAATCTTAGAAACCTTATTTCACACAGATTGTTTTCTCTTATACCTATATCTTATTACCTATATCTTAAAGATAAAGATTGTACGAGAGGGAAGAAAACAATCTGCGGCTTAACCCTAGTCATCAAAAATGGCGTCGGAAGTGATGGTAAGTGATTTTATATTATAATATAAATAAAGTAAAAATTAAACTTTTGCGCTTCAAAATTCTGTGACATTATTAATATGGATTTTTCTGCTAAAATTTACAGTTGTATTAACTATAAAACATGAATTTGTGATCATAAGCGTTGGCTTTTCTGTTCCATGCTTCAAAACTACATGCGTGGCGAAAGCAAAAGCTCGAAGTTGAATTGTAGTTATTTTTGCAGCTGGTTTTATATTTTTTTAGTATGGCATCGAGCAGTAGAATTATCAAGGGTTAATAAGGGTGTAGAAAATCTATACAGGATAAGAACAATAAATACATCTTATTAATGCTAAATGTAACCAAAGAAGAATTGGCTTAAAATTGAATTTCTCCGATATTGACGTTTTTTTGACTAACGCACGCCCCTCGCTGACGGTCAAGTTCAATTGTTGAACGCTGCGAGGGGTAAATAATAAAAAAAAAATTGAATATTGCTAATAATATGCATATAGCTTGCCCCAAATGAGCATTTTCATTAATGACCTCGTTCTAAAATTTCATATTGCTCACCAGTAATACCTTCTCTGGGACTCGTAATGACTCGCTGGTTTAGAACAGTACCATTTAATTTTGGAGTTGGTCTCACTTTGGACTGTGAAAGGGTTAACATTAAATTGACCTAGAGGATGAACTGATAAAGTTGGAACCAAAGAGTTAGAAGAAATTTTTAGGTTATATGTATTTATATGGCTTCTGCATCAATCATTGTCAATATGTAATTGAAGTTTATTCATTTTTATCCATCCACATTTAAATTATTTGCATAGCAACTTAAAACAAATTGAAAAATAATATATATATAAAATGTTTTAATGCTGTTACCACATTTAAAAAACGTTTAATACCTATTACAATGTATTTTTTGGCAGTAGTCATATCACGGTCCTCGGCCACCATTTTTTTTTATGCAACATAACAAAATGGTCCTTTTAGTTGATTCCCACAACCCCCAGACCCTAACCGAAACAGGGGTTCCTAGAAAACAGATTTTTTTTTTTAATGTGGTAATTAGAATCCTCTGAAAACTCACTTTATAGATTTCACCAAAAACTATTCTCCTAAAACTCTGACACCCTATAAAAACTCTCATTTTTGAAACTTAATTACCTCACATTTTAAACTTTTGCCATTTTCTTCGACTCGCAACAAAACACATACTACTACATCATACTAAACAAAAAAAAAGATTTAAAATAATTCTATCTATTTAACCACTCCTCCCTTCCCCTTCAAATGCCCCTCCAAACAACTTACAAAAATATCCCCCCCTACACACAGCCATAAATAGCTACCTAACTGCCACTTCCAAATGATGTGACCATAACATTACAAAACAGTTTACTAACACTTTCACCAACAACCCTCCTAATATTAAATAATTTCAACTCCAAAATATCTTAAATAACTTATTATTTATCTTAATGAAATTTCAGAAAAGAAAACAAAAACATATTAATTATTCTGGCTATCATTAAAAATACCTCATTAAATATATTATACATATGCACTTACCTCTAGCTGCATAGGCATGCTATCCCAAGGGGTTAACAAGCAAAAATGGTGAAAAAAATCAAACGTAACTTCACATTCCTGTTAAATCATATGCATGACATGTGACCACATTACCCACCCAAAAGAAACAAATCAAAGAACCATAGGCCACCAACAACCAACGGGTACATTTTTACGTCATACTTTACACCTTGACTTCATACCTTCTTGAGCAGTGCCATCTGTTGTCTGAGGATCATGAACAACAATCCGACCTATTTCTTTACTGCAGTTATTTAATAACAAAAAATCGTACTTTTGTAATGACAATAGCCATTTTATGTTTCTATTGAATCACCAAAATTTTTAATCTTAGGGATTAAGCACAAAGTCACACAACTTTGGCTTTGAGCTTATTCCTCATTGATTTCAGATCCAACAGTACAGAAAACTATGGCTCAAATGTAGGTCAAAGCAAAAGGCACCATGCATTTTATGGCTTTGTCAGGATTGGGACTTCTCTACATATGCTCCACCAGAAGTCAGTAAGAGATTTTTCTCAAAAGCCATTCTTCAAAGTGCCATCTGACCTCAAATCGGACTGTCTTCTTCACTTGATAATAAGTTAGTATCACAAGGCACGAAGGGATTTTGAACATATTCCATATGAGTATTCTTGCAGACCACACTCTGGTCTAAAGGATTGAGCATGGTTGTTTCACACAACAACAAAGTGTTTATTTCCCAAGTGGTAAAATTGTTTTATGATTGACATTGTGGGACTAAGATGGACTAAATGAGTTGGCATGTGCAGATACTTTAGAACTCATTTACCAATCCAAAAATTCATGTAGTCTGACTAAAAAATCCAGCCTAGATTAGTTTTACTTTGGCGTATTAACTAATTTGAGTTGAATTTGATAAAATTATGAAATAAATATAAATAAATAATAAATAAACTTGACTTATTTGGTATCTACTAACAAATTACCAATTTGAAGTCTATTCGAATTTTTAGAGGAAAAATTGTCTTGAGGTGGGTGGGATATGAACCCACAACCTGATAAATGTCAGGTGCTCTGGATTACTGTGCTACTGGTTGCCAATCAAGATCTCCTCTAATTGATGATATGAACATTTTCAACCTACATTTCATTATATGCAGGGAGTGTTGCGGCAATTTTACCACAAGTGGCAGACAAATGCCATATAGATGGAAAGTATTTCTTACAAGTATAGTATTGATAAATAATAAATAAACTTGACTTATTTGGTATCTACTAATAAATTTATTAGTGGAAGGAAGGTTTTCAGAGGCACACATGCCCATTCGGACTCCAGCAGAGCACAGAGGTACCAGAGATAAACTTGTCGATCCAAATGGTCCCACAAGTGTTCTATGAGTTAAGTTTGGACCATTTCACAGCCAAAGGAGAATGGAGACATCGCTGTCATGTTCCTGGAACCAGTCATGCACCACCTTAGCGACATGGCAGGGTGCATTGTCCTGTTGGTAGACACCATCACCACCAGGGTAAATGCCCAACTTGAAGGGATGCATGTGGTCTGTGAGGATGGACAGGTAGCCATTGGTGTTCAGGGACCCATCCAGTGGTACCAGCAGTTCCAGGTTATACCAGGAAAGCATCCCCCAGACATACACACTGCCATTGCCGGCCTGTATTTGACCAACAAGTGTGATTGGGTGTTGGTTCTCATGTGTCTGATGCCGTATCCGCTATTGCCCGTCACTTCTGTGGAGTAGAAACCTCGATTTGTTGGAAAAGGCAACCAAAATTTTTTCCAAAAGATTTTCCACTCTTCCTCTGTCCAATGATAGTAATCCCATGCGAACTGCAGGCATTGTTACCGATGGACCTTGGTTAACATTGGCACCTTTAAGAAGCATGAACTACGGAGACTCATGCGTAACAGGGTTCGCTCTACTGTTATTGGGGACACATACCTGGATGCCTCAGCATTCATTTGAGTGATCAATTGCTGCACTTTTGCACGTCAATTGCCCTTTACCAGTCAATGGAGACGATGTTCTCCTCTGGGGTTGATGGTCTTTGGGGCTCCACAGTTATAACGTCTGGAGGTACTCCGTGTGCCAGCGGTCCATTCTTGGTACACCCTTACTACAGCACCTCGTGAACAGCCCACAAAATCTGCTATTTCCAAGATGCTTCCAACCTTGGTGCAGTAGCTGATGATCATTCCTTTTTGAACATCCATCAAATCAATACCTCAGCCCATTGTGCTCACGTTATGCACTATGCCTCATCTGTCCTGGCTGGCTGCGTATCTCTCTGTGTGGTCGTAATGTGCACTCTGTGATGCACCTGGGTGGGTACACTGTGATTCTGTGGATGGTCATATTATTGTGATACGACTGTGTATATATAGCTAAAGTTGTTGAAGTATTATATAGTTGATCATGCAAATTATAAACCAATCTTTTAATTTTTAGATGGGATTTGAGCATATGAGCCGCTATGTCAGCCCAGTCAATCCTGCTGTCTATCCTCATTTGACTTTAGTGCTTCTTGGAATTGGAATTTTCTTTATGGCCTGGTTTTTCGTGTATCCTTATATATGTGCATTTAGACATTTATATTTCTTTTTAGTTATATTATAATATACCAATTGATTTATTTTCATGTTTAAATTACATTAAAAGTGTAATATTTATTACACTTATTGAACAAATTCCTAAAGTCCAAAGAAACTTTATTAGTGTTCCACAGTGCAGAGATATTTACTATGGATATTAAATTTTGTTTTTTTAGTGCCATGTTTAATCCAAGTTCCATTCACAGCAGCTACACTGTAATTGAAACCAAAAGTGTAATTCTCAGTGCTCTGTTTAAGCTCTAATTCTTTAAAGAACCACTAACATTTTTTAGCTTTAAAGTATAAAGTCAGAAAACTAAGGTCAGCCAAGATAAATGGATCTGCTATTTACATCCTTGGCACTTTGTTTATACAGTAACAGTTGGAAACGTAAAGTTTTGATATCCAAAAACTGTAACGTGGTTCTTGTTATTTAAACTCAACTTCAAAACTATATTATTGCAATATGTTTAATAGCTGAATCATCAGCTCTTTTGCTAACCTTTAGTTATAGGTTTATATTGATAGCTTTCAGTAATGTTTATTGTCTTTCATCTATGTATACTGATGCAGAGAGTTGATGGATACAATGAAGAAGTTAAAATCAGGTCAATCACCTGCATTGGTTGGGTTGTTTTACCTCTGAGTGGCACTTTTTAGCACACAATAGACTAAATGGCCAGGTCACAAGGACCCCAAGGGCTCAGAGAAGGTTGGGGGGGGGGGACTCACTGGACAGCTCTTGGGAGACAGATGGTCGCCTCCCATCATGGCCATCCAGCATGTTCTTTAAAGTGCCCTAGGTGTGACACTCCCACACCAGGCAGGATTCAAACGTGGGAACTGCAGATTACAAGCACTACTGGTTGAGCCCCCTGCCTCCCCTTACATTGGTATGGAATATATTTATTGTTTATTTATTAATTGTTCATTAGTTAAGTATTTGTCCTGTGTTGCAGTGAAAACAGACATCTGGAGGCCGCTCTTAAAGGAAATAATGTAAGCTTCAGGTGTATATTCTGCAGTTTAGAAATTGCTATGTGTGGAAATTTACAAATTCTTTATATATGGGTTTGCAAACTGCGAAACCCATGCTGGGGTAATGACACTGTATGTCTGGGGTAAACCTAAAACAGGTTGAACCTTCACAATTAATTTGAAGGGATAGCTGAAAAGCTTCATATATCTGTAAATTCACTATAAGAAATATCAATCGAAAATATATCTAGAGAAGGAAATACATTATGTATTCAAGCACAAATAATAAAGATTTAAATCCAAAAATGAGAAAATTACTTAGACACAGATAATAAAGTGGTAGAACTATTTAGTGGTGAATTCCAAACTCTGACTCCTCCTAACCACTGAAAAGAGTTTCAATAACATTCAGGTCTAAAGTGAACCTAATCTTTTTTTTTTTCTTGAAAAAAAAAAATAAACCTTGATTTTTGTAGTTTTACCAACAATTTTTTTTAAAACTGTGGATAAAAACTGAAATTCCATTATTCTTTGTAATATTAACTCTTCTTTGGCCTTCCTCATTTTTTTATGATTTTACATTTCTGTGAAATTAAGAATTTTTGTTTTTTGAGACATCCCAATTCAAAACTATATAGCATATCATCAGACATTTCACTTGGTGAAGAAGGCAAAACAGAAGCTTTGCATAACACTATTTCCAGAATTCATGGAAGACAAAGTGGAAAAAATATCTCTTGATTCATTGTTTTGCAGTCTTGTCACCCTAATAATGAAATTCCTAAGTGAGTTTGTTTTTGTTCTAGTAATTCACTGATTCTCCAGCAATCACCCTAGCAATATGACAGTTAGCAAACTTAGAATTTTTGTTGTTTACACTATTTGTAACTTTGTTGACACTAGTTAATTTCTTTCATGGAATTTTTATGTTAATTCAGCACCTGGGGTGTTAGTAGAACTTCAGTGACACGGTTCAAAATCTTTATAACCTTTCTTCTAGGTGGGTAAACATGTCACCTTCCTACGGAAAGTGAATTAACATGTTCTGTTTTATCAACAAGGCAAAAATCCTCAAAGATCAAACTGTTTTGAAAAATGTATTATTGTAAAGGGATTAACTTTTGGGAGGGAAAAGCAGGGGAATTGGTAAATTTTTGATTGCACTACTGCTCTGACTAAAGGACCTGTAGGAATGGAAAAGGTTTGCTATTCCACTAATGGATGGATAAAGTATTCTTAGTAAAGAAGTAAATAAACAACTTGGTTTTAAACTAAAATTGAAGAGGAATGGACTTTACTTCATTATAGCACTATTTTTTTTATTAATAATTTTGTTTTAAATTGATTTGACTGTATATATATAATAGTGAAATAGGTGAGCATGTCTTGAAGTTGTGAATTTAGTGTTCAAGTGTGAAAAATCTACTAAGCAGAAGTATTGTCACTATTGTAAAAAGTTAAGAATTCACACACTACCCTACACAGTTATCTATCAATGCTGAAAAAAGTGGTAAATAATTGTCTTTCAGTAAACCATAATTAAAGCAGATATTTCTAGGTATTTTTTTTCCATGCATGAGGCAAATTGAAAGTAATGTTTGTATTTTGGAAAACATTTCAGATTTTTGCTTTAGATTAAATTTTGTAATTCCTTGTTATTTCTTAATGCTTTGCTCAGTTATGAAGTGACTTCAACAAAGTTTACTCGTGATTTGTTCAAAGAACTACTTATTTCTCTCGTTGCTGCTGTGTTCCTTGGTTTTGGAGTGTTGTTTCTGCTTCTTTGGGTTGGAATATATGTTTAGGATATAAGGGTAAGTGAAAATTGCATGTTAAATATGAATATTTTACTTGGACTAATGGGTGGGCAGTATTTAATAGAAACTTGTATGTAAAGCTATGTTGATTCATTTGGCCTTTTCTGACTAGTATTTTGCAGGGTTCTTGAGGTAAAAAGGAATATAAATTCTACAAAATAGCTTTGCTAACATTATTTGCTCTTCATGAATGCATCACAGTTGTGTTTCTGTCTGCTCCTATATCACTCATATCACAGGAAAGTAACCTGGACAAAATTATGAAAAATCTGTATTTTTGCTTATATTAAGGTTTGCAAAGGATAAATGAACACTCAGGTAAGTAATCAGATTAAGATAAATAAGAAAAATAAGTATGTACACATATTTTTCATGTGTCTCAAGCACTAATGGCATGCTTACCAACTCTTCTACTTTGCCTGGAAGGCTCTCAGTTTTTGATCTTTTATTTAGAACCATTTTTCTCCTCATTTCCAAATTGATATCATTCCAATTGCCATTTTTTGTCATTTGTTCATAAAATTATTTACTTTTTCTGATGTTATTATTAAAAACATTAGAGAAATTATTGAAAATGAACATAATTAGGTTAAATGAAGTTGAAATGATTGTGAAAAACATTTTGCTCTAACAGACATTTGCTTCTTATGTGGGGTATGTTTTTAATTATAATTTATGTTATTAAAAATGCAAACAAGAAAAATACTTTTGCAAAGTTTGATACAGCATATCAAATATGATAATATTTAGTGAGGTGCTTTGAATAAGGGATTGTAAAATAAACTGCACTAAGAAACATTTATGGATTACATAACAGCAAATAATAACACCAGTTATCAAATATGTTTTAAAACTTCTTGGTTCAGAAATAAAATGTTCAGTATTGTGTATAATGCTGTGAAGCTGATCGATGTTTAAAAATATATCCTTTTTGATATTTTCTAAATTCAGTCTGAAATTTTAATTTTTGAGTAAAAAAATTACTAGCCAAGAAAGGAATATTACTATAAATAACAAGAATATAACAATAAATAACAAATTGTAAAATAACAAGAATATATATATACTATAAATAACAGTTTTAATTCGCCATATCTCCATATAAGTTAAAAGCACTTCTAAGCTGTTAAACTGTGCTAAAGCATATCCACTATATTCTCTGCATAAGTCTACATTGAACAACATACCATATTCAATGTGAATCAGGAAATTCAGCGTTAATTTTTGAACTTTCAAATAGTTAAACATGAAAGTCTGGAAGTACAGTGAAGGAGAATGGCAGATTCTTATCACCAATAAAGGTGAATAATATTTTTCAGGATACAATCCGTAGGAGGTTGTTGGGTTGTTTATTTTTTATTTTATCTTTTTTGTACCTAACAAATGTCCAAATTTGAAAAAAAAAAAATAACAACGCTTTACACATATAGATCTGTCTAATATCTGTAAAAGAGTATAATGCGTATACAGGATTAGTAAATTGAAACGAAAAACAAGTCTAAAAACGTTTCTATGAAAAATAGGCCATGAATGTTATGCTCATAAGCACCACCCAGTAACAAATTCCATACTGTAGAACCGAACATACCCATGCATAATATAGAGTTATAAGAAATTTTCTACTTACTATTTTATTAATATAATAAAGTCTTAAGTCTTAACTTTTTTGTCAATTTCAATGCATGTGACCTCCATTTTAAGTTCGAGTTCATTTCAACACCTAGGTAATTATAACAAAAAGTACGCTCTGGGTTGGGTTGTTTTACCTCTGAGCGGCACTTTTTTGCACACCATGGGCTAAATGGCCAGGTCACATGGACCCCGAAGGCTCAGAGAAGGTTGGGGGAGGGGGATCCACTGGAACAGCTGTTGGGAAACAGATGGTAGCCTTCCGTCAAGGCCATCCAGCGTGTTCTTTAACGTGCACAGGGTATGGCTCTCCCACACACGGGGCCATGGCTTAACGTCCCATCCAATGGATGGCGGCCTTTCCAAGCCCATCGGTGTCCCCTACTGACTGTGAGCAGGGCGGGGAATTTTGCGGAGATAAATCTCAACGCTGACCCAGCTAGGACTCGAACCTGGGAACTACAGATTACGAGCCTGGCACGCTACCGACTAAGTCACCCCCGCCCCCTCTCATCCATCCATAGGAGGAGTAGGCAAGTTTGTAACTAAATACACTGAACAGCAGAAGTTCTATAGAGAGTTAAAGAAATTGCCAAATTGCAGCATGAAAATACCTCCAATGACATGATATAGATACGATGTTCAAATCATGAATTTTAGATTCTGGAGGCATCCATGGGGGAACATGACTATAAGCAAGTAGTGATCAAATTCCGTGAGGAAGTTAACATTTAATTTTTAGCATATAGAAGTGTGTCATAAAATTGATGTTAAAGGTACTCAATGAATTTGTGCCTTAAATTTAAGCACTTCTTCAGGAGAATGAAAAATGATGAATTACTACATACTAAATATTAACCACTTTGTAAGTCGATTTAATTTTAGAGGGAAAATTGTCTTGAGCCGGGCGGGATAGAACCCACGACCTCCTGATAACATGTCAGGTGCTCTAAACCACTGAGCTACCGGCCGCTGATCAAGATTTCTTCTAATTGATGATATGAACATTCTCAACCTATAGTACATATTCCATTATGTCACATATAGGCGCTTTTCGGATGATCTTAGCTACAATACGGCAAATATTAAGAAAGTATATCTTACAAGTATACAATTGATTAATACAACAATATACAACCCTCTAAGATATACTTTCCATCTTTAAGGCATTTATTTGCCGTATTGTGGCTAAGATTGCCTGAACAGCGCCTGTGTGTGACATAATGGAATATGTACTATAGGTTGAGAATGTTCATATCATCAATTAGAGGAAATCTTGATTGGCCGCTGGTAGCTCACTGGTTTAAAACACCTGACATGTTATCAGGAGCTCGTGGGTTCATATCCCACTTGGCTCAAGAAAATTTTTCCTCTAAAATTAAATCGACTTACAAAGTAATTAATATTTAGTACATACCAAGAAAGTCGAGTTTATTTAATATTTAATCAATTGTTTAATTTTAAAATTTAATACTTGTAAGATATACTTTCCATCTTTAAGGCATTTATTTGCCGTATTGTGGCTAAGATTGCCCGAACAGCGCCTATATGTGACATAATGGAATATGTACTATAGGTTGAGAATGTTTATATCATCAATTAGAGGAAATCTTGATCGGCGGCCGGTAGCTCAGTGGTTTACAGCACCTGCACCTCAGTGGTTAGAGCACAGTATGTATCTGCATACTTGTAATAAATATGCTTCCATCTATTGGCAAATATAAATGCTGCTTGTGGCTAAAAAAGTGCCTGAATAGCGCCTATATGAAACATAAAAAGGAATGTTCATAGCGCTAATTAGAGGAGATCTTGATCGGCGGCCGGTAGCTCAGTGGTCCAGAGCACCTGACATGTTATCAGGAGGTCGTGGGTTCGTATCCCACCCGGCTCAAGACAAGTTTTCCTCTAAGAAAAAAAAAATCGACGCTAAAGTGCTGATTTATTACTTGATTGAATCAGTCGAGTTTATTCCATTATTTGTTATCAAGGCCATATTTCAAATTCATTAATATTTTGATTTCTTTATTTTTTTGATAATCCTTTGATTTATTCTGATTATAAAATTGCATGGCCTGAGAAAATTTAAAATGGATTTGATCTTTATGTATGTTAAGAATTTGGTTAATTATTCCAAGTTAGGGATGAGGTTATGTAATGGGAATAGGGGTGAAGGATAAACAAAATTAGGATGTTGTAGAGTTTCTTGTTGTTCAGTGGTAAGTTGAAAGTTGGATACATTTAAGACCCTTTACTCACAATATGTGTATTTAATACCCTTTACTCACAATATGTGAATGATATTTTAACCCTTTGCACTCAAGAGGCGACCCTCAATCATCACTTGGTTTGATGCCCAACTCGAATGGTACTGAGAGGCAACAATAACTGTTTTATAAACAAATATCTTTCCTCTTTACGTTTTAGATGTTTAATTCCTACATCTTATATAAACTTGTAAAAAAAGCAAAGAAATTAATGTTTAGTCATTTGAAATACATTAAATCACTGGTCGATCAACTAAGGTGATTTTCGATATGTTCGTAACACTTGTCCTGACAAACCGAGAATGCATTTTGGCGAGTGCTTTCTAAAATATCACACAAGGCAAAATTACAAAGCTTGATATTCAATATTAGGTCTTTTATAATGTAAAAATATATGAAATATTGAAATAAAATAGTTCTATCCATTAATGTTCTGTTAATCATACCATTTATGTATGATTTATTTTTGTTAGTTGTAAAAAATTTCATCAACTTTTTAGCGAAAAACTTCAAGTTGCTACTTCCCTATAGCGAAAAAACCTTCAAGTGCAAAGGGTTAATCATCTAAAACTAAAATCATCTAAACTTCAATTCAAGCTATATAACATTGGGAGGTGGGGTGCTTGTAATCTGCAGTTCCCAGGTCCGAGTCCCAGCTAAAACAATTATTAAAATTATAAGTTAAACAATTATTACAATTACTTGATTGCTTAGTTAACAAGACAATTATTACCCAGTTAATTACATTATTGACAATTAATACCCAGTTAAAACAATTATTAAAATTACTTGTTTTCAATTCTGTATGATCCATGATAAAATGTACTCATGAAGAGGAGAAGGATTAAAAACTTCCATGTTTGTATATTCTTATTGAAAAATGGGCTCGCAGTATGCAAAAATACAATGAACCTAATAGATGTATTTGAAATGCATGTCTATATTCAATATTATGTTCCATTCATCTGCTTTTTTCTTAAATTGCAGTATGAAGGAATAATTTCCATGTACACAACAACTCTGAACCATATAAGGTTATTGATAACACTCTACATTGTTTAACACTACTGTAGTCTATGGTTTCTAATTGTCATGTGTAAAAATCCTACATAAATCAAATATTTAAGTTGATATAGTTTTATGTTTCATATGATGTTTCAAAATGTAAAAACTCTTATAAGTATTCATTTCAAATAGAATACATAACTCTTAAAACACAATTAAAAAGACCTTCGTCAGAAAATAATTAAAATAACTGAAGTTCTCTGTCATTCAGCAATAAAATGATGAAGTTTATCCTTCAGACTATTTCATATTAAAAAGTTTTTAGAAAAAAAAAACATAAAAACTTCTTAATACTCAAATGGTTTGAAAGATAAACTTCGTAATATTATTGCTCAATGACAGAGGACTTCAGTTATTCTAATACATAGCTCCCTAACCACTGCCAATTAAGGCTTATTGTCATAGCTTCTCCTAATGCTATGGCATTGTTTCAATTATGATTGAATTGTAGTTTTATAAACTACCAAGAGATTTAATTTAATATTGATTTGTTAGAACTTACAAAATATTTTTTCAGCTCCAGAATATACCTCCTTTTTGCTAATTTGAACAGTAGTCAAATTTATATTCCCTGTATTATTGTGAAATAGTAATAATAAAATTTATTTTGTACTTTTAAATATATGGTAAAACGATTAAAATCTGTTCTATTTTACAGCAGCCAAGCATTCCATGATGCCAGTGGGTTGTAATTGGAAGTAAAGATATTTTTATGATGTATACAGCAGTTGCAATCAGCAGATGTTTTTCCTGTTTTATAAAAGATCCATTGTTTAATAAATCATTTGTATAATAAATCTTGTAGTTATTACTGTTGATATGCTTCACTTGGGTACTTATATGGGTTAATATATGAGGATGAACATGTTCATTTCTTCTAAAACAAATGTACTTTGTATTGAGTTAGAGGTATGAAAATCAGTATATATTTATAACGTGGAGCTCAAGTTCAACAAAATTGCTTTTTTATTCCATACTTTACTGATTATTACATACTTTACTTCTTATACTGATTACATACTTTACTTCTGTGATCATATATATTTTGGTGAATTCGTATTATTTTTCGAATCAGCCTCACAGCAAAAGAAAAAAAATCACATTCCCTACATCTGATAATTGATCGATCCTGAATTCGAAAATAATACTTAGCATTGTGGAGAGAAAATCAGATCCATCACTACTTAATTTTATACCGATAGTGTGCTGCTCGCAAACCGATGCAAATTTTTTAACATTATTGTAGACGATGGACATAACCTCTCCCAAATCATCGTCACCAAACAACCCATCAGGACTTTCGCAAAGTAAAGGTTTATGTTTTTTGGTTTTGAATAAAAACAATTCGGTGGATAATCAAGGATGATGACACAAAACTCGTGATGGGTAAAATAATGAAATCGTTCTGTATCTAGTTTTGAAACAACGCCAATCGCTCGCACTACCGATTGTCAGAATCATGCAAACGAAGCCCCCATCCAAGTGACCTTGTCGATAGCCACTGGACACGTATCTTACTGGAATGTGCGAGTTCGGTCATGGTTCGGTTGAGGGGGGGGAGTCGGCACGGTGGTGACACATTAATTGCTTTGGCAGGAGGAACAAGGGTCACTTCATGCAACTGCGAGATCGGAGAACTGCTGATTGAATATAGCAGTGCTATGCGACATTTTGAACACATTCGTATATAAAGAAGCATATAATGTAGAATCTAGGTAATTAGGTTTACAGAATAGAATGCATGAACTTGACTGCTGTTCATTTTTTGAGAAAAAGTGATTAGAAAATAAATTATTTTCATCAAATATTTTGCTTACAGTAATGAAATGCTACCGAAGGAATAGTAGCGCCATCTAGTGTCTGTAGGGGGACATATGGTTAAATTAATAAAGTGTAGGTGAAAAAATATAAAAATATTTTCTCTTTTTCCTATTCTTGACTCGGCCATAAAATTATTTCAAGTTTCTGTAATCCACTACAATTTCTTTAGATCGAGCAATCTTTCATTTCTGTGTAGTTGTGACCCAAAATATTTACCATTGCAAGTCGGCTCATGTCCCATTGGCTGAGATACCCTAACGCCTTCAAAGAAAACCACGACCAGATCTGGGGTTCTTTCGAACTGGAGAGAACAGTTTCAGAACTGAGAGAGTTGCATGCCGACAGTGAGACCTTCCACATGCCAGGAGGCACTGTCAGATCAACATGACAAATGGACTGCTTGAGAATGATTTTCTGCTTATAAAACATGCGAGTGATTTTCACTATATTTAATAACAGATAACCGCATGATAGCTGAACAATCTTGAGTGTGGTTATGTCATCAAGAGGTAATGGGTTCGTATTTCACTCACCTCAAGAGAATTGTTTTTCTGTACTCGAAGTTCGAATCCGAAACTTTCGGATCCTAAAATTCTCTAGCTGTGGAAAATAATGGAGAATGCTAAAATTTCAAACAAAGTATTTACACTAGAAATCCGAAATTTTGGTAGTACGGTGCGAAAATGAAACTTTTTTATTTTAAGAGATAAACGAAACAATCTTTTTTTGGGGTGGGGGGTGGGGGGGGGGTTTAGAGGTACTAACAAAATAATAATATTTACATTTTTCGAATCCCCATCAATTGGAATTTCTACTGTTAGAAAATACTAAAGGTGGTAAATTAAATTTCGAAAGGCGGCCTCTAGCGGTTGAAAAAAGCTGGAAATATTAGATCTTTAAACGAATGTTGCAAACGATCTATTTATGATAGATATTTAAATTTTTGATCATAAATGTAATAGCCAAGTGGTTTACACTAACAGTAATAATTTGTCCCGTTATAGCAAAGGGAGGGGGGGGGGTGTTGGTAAAATGCAGCTTTTCTGTCTTAAGAGATAAACGAAAAAAAATTTTGTGTTTATAGATACTAATAAAAAAATAGTTTATTTTTACCAATTATGCAGTAGTTCCAGTTTCCATTGCCAAAGGGTACTGAATGTGTAAAATAACTAGAAGAACGCATATCGGCTCTGGCGCATATGGGAATATCGTTTTCAAAGAGAATGAAGTTCTTCCTTTGCATACTTTTCATTCCTTAAAAGTTTTAATTATGGTTTGTGTTGTTTTTCTGCTGAGGTCTCGCCATCCTCATGGACCTTCTGCTGTGGCGTATAAATTGACAGGCTCCTGTCAATTTATACGCAATATATACAAGCAGCTGCTTGAGGGGTATTTGTTTATTTTTTAATGTATGATGGGGGAAGTGCACATAGTAATATTTTATTAGTAATTATAAAATATAAAAAGTATTAGTCTTTTAGTTCTTAAATTTAAAAAGTTGCTTTTCTTTCGCTCCTCTAAAAATAGTGGGCAGATCATTGCTGTCAGTGGAATTTCTATCAAAACAGAACGCTACAGCCGAAATTTCTACCATAAAAAGATCACTTGGAACATTCGTTAAAAGTTTTACCATTTGGATATTTAGTGATCTATAATGATATAAATTAAAACTACAGTTGAAAAGGCGAATTATATTTCGTTAGTACCAACTAAAAAAAAATTTTCAGTTATCTCTTAAAACAAAACCACTCCGTGTCGTACCTATCTGGGGCGTAGGGGTCAACTCATTGTTGTCAATGGAATCTTGAAGACTGTCACATTCCACGACCAAAATTTCAAATTTCTAGCTTAACTACATCGTTTGCAATATTCGTTTTAAATTTTGGAATTTCTTGATTTCTTTTCACCGTTAGAAGGCGCAATTATAGCTTTTTGGAGATTCTGAATGTGCAAATTTTAATATTTCATCAATGCCTGTCCAAACCTAAGAAGAATTTTTTAATTTATCTTTAAAAACGCAATTTTTCTGTTAAAAAAAAAGTTGCATCCCCCCCCCCCCCTCCATGGGTTTAAAGGCCAAGTGATTGCACCCAATGGTAACTTCGTAGCCTTCACATTTCAAAACCAAAATTTCAAACTTTTAACGTAACTACATCGTTTGGAATATTCGTTTGATATTTTGGAATATTCAAAATTTTTCCACCGTTAGAGGGCGTAGTTATAACTTTTGGGAGATTCGAAAAATATAATTTGTAATATTTGATAAATACTTATCCAACACAAAAAGAATTTTTTATTTATCTGCATAAACAAAAAAGTTCTATGTCTGCAGACGGACAGACAGACAACAAAGCGAAATTCTCTTTTAAAAAAAAAGCCCTAAAATTTTCTTTTCACTTTTAACTGTTTTCTAAAGTGCTTCCAATCGTGAACACTGAAATCTGTATCAAATATTAGCCTTCCTTTTTCCGGAATCCATAAGTATCCGTGCAGAACCATTCAGCTTTGCACGCCAAAAAATATGAACGACGACAAAACATGGCGTTCAAGTTTGAGATGGCCAACCTCTACCTATATAGGGCCTTTAGGAAGCCTTAAAAAAAATTGCTTTTGGAAATGTCGGGATCTGGCAACGCATCAGATTTAAATGCTATTATGACTTTTACGTTCACAGTTAGTGGCAGTAAATGACAATAAATTTGGCAGCGATTACCGTTTCTCGTAGGAATAGCATGATAAAAATGTTTCTTTTAGCAAGACCCCTTTTTGGGTTTTTGACTTGAAATTTGACACTGCAACCCGGATCACAACCACTGTAAAACTTCGAAGCATCTACCACGATTTCCTTATGAGTTATGGTTGCTACACAGACACCTTTTATTATACCATCCTTACAGGTACTTACTCAGAAATTAGTTTGGGGGAAAGGGGGCGATGGTTCGAGAATTTAGTTTTGGGGTGGGTGGGAAGAATATAAGAAAACTTGAGACCGGGCCCACACCAATTTCGGTAATTATTGAGGTCGAGCCCTCCTAAATCCAATTAGGGAAAACAATTTTTGCCACATCGTAAATTATATATACAAAAATGCATGCCATAAATTATATATACAGAAATGAATTTTTCTATTCTTCGTATTATATTGCTTTAAAATAATTCTCAATTTTTTGAAGATCAATTTATGCTGAGAATAAGATTTCAGTAGGGTTTCCCAATTACTAAACTATTCCATGGAACACGAAAGGTTAAAACGATATTCTATATGGAATGAGATTTTGTATTTTTTTTTTTTTTCGATCTATTTTTAGTGTAAGTCGTCCCGTGGCCGAGTGGTTAGCACGCTTGGCTACTGATCTAAGGGACCTGGGTTCGAGCCCCGGATTAGGCATGGATGTGTGTGTCGTTTTTCTGCTGAGGTCCTGCCATCCTCTCAGACCTTCTACTTTGGCATATAAACTGACGGGCTCCTGTCAGACCTCTGTGGCAAGCAGCTGCTTGAGGGGGTATTTATTTTATTATTTTTTAGACAAGTTTGAGACTTTGGGGAGGGGGAAGTGGCAAACTCCCTTCTGGGTATGTTCTGCATCCTTACACTGGACAAAGCGTGATTGGCAGGAAAAAAGGATACCCTGTGAGATAGTACTAGGGGTTTGATTGGTCTGTGCAAATACTTGTAAATGCTTTAACTAGAATCTTGAGTTGCAATCAAGCAAACTTCTAATGAACTGACGCCATTTTATAAAACTTAAAGTCATCAATAGAGAAGAATTTGGTTGTTGGGCTAGTAGCTCAGCGATCAGAACATAGACATGAGAATGGCGGTTGTCCTTGCACCTTACTGAAGATGATTTTCCCTCTACACTGAAGTGTCATTGAATTAGGGATAGGAGACGTTGTCCAAATTCAGTACCACAAGTTCTACATTTGCGCGCATGCGTGGCTGAACTCTGGTCATATATAGCTGTCAGCTTTGACTTCCCCAAGCATTCGTCGTGAAAAGCGTAATGAGAAAGGTGTGGGATTTAGATGCATTTGACAGAGGGCAGATCGTAAGTGCCCAATGGATGGAACACTCGATCTCCGAAATTGTCAACGAACTAGGATTTTCTCGTACGATAATTTCAAGAGTGTTCCGGGAATATGAAAATTCCGGCTGAAAAATAAGCACCCCGAAAAATTGCAAAGGACAACCAGCCTTGAATGATCATGGGCTCCCGATTTAAACTTCACGCCGATGGGAGACTAAGGGTATGGCGCCAACCCCATGAAGCCATGGAACCTTCATGTCAGGTCGGAACAGTACAAGCTGGTGGTGGCTCAGTGATGGCCTGGGGTGTCTTCAGTTGGACATCTGTGGGACTTTTGGTACATGTACTAACGACTCTCAATACATCCCGGTACGTAGAACTCATGGCTGACCATTTACACCCATTTGTGGCCATCATGCATCCCAATAGAGATAGCGTCTGACAGCAAGACACAGTTCATCTCACAGTTCTAGGTTGGCTACTGCATGTTTGCAGGAGCATTCTGCTGACTTTGAAAAAATGAAATGGCCACCTAGAAGCCCAGATTTAAATCCCATCGAAAATCTTTTGGATACCATCGAGCAGAGTGTTGGGGCCTGTATTCCATCAGCGACGATCTTGAGAGATTTGTGGACAGCTCTGGAGGATGCATGGGTCGCCATACCTGTGGAACATTTGCGCAAGCTTGTGGAGTCCTTGCCTCGTCGTGTGACGGCAGTTATCAGGGCCAGAGGGGGTCCAACACGTTACTAGGTTGCTATCCCTAATTCAATGGCACTTCAGTGTATAATGTATTGTTTATTGTAGCAAATGTGGGCGTTACCAATGTCACTAATGACCCAAGATTCTTAATATGCTTAATAGTGCGAATATTTTTAGTAGCTCTAGTTATCTTGCAATTAACTACTTTTTGTAGAGCTAGGCCTAGATCTGGAAAAAAATAGGGGGATGGGGAGGACCGGATTAATATAATGGCCGGAGGCCACACTGTTAAGGAGCGCCTCACTTTTAAAGAGGGAAATGTTAAAATGTTTTGAGAAAGATTTCAATAAAAAGAATGAAGAAGAGAGATGAAAAAATGACATAGAGTATTTGAAGATAATGGAAGCTTAGATCTCCCCCACCTCCCTGTCGTCTTATACAAAATCTTAAACTTATCTACCTGTTTCGAAATTCAAAGCAGTTGTTTTCTAAAAAATTATTTCAGTCCTCTAGTAAATGTCTGACACTAAAAATAGATTGAAAAAAAAAAATATTCGCAGACTCCAAATTTTTCCCAAAACTAAATTTTCAAACCCTCCCCAAAACTAAAATCTCGAACCTCCCACCAAAAAAAAATTAAAAAAAATAAAAATCTAAATAGTCGATAAGTGTAGCTTCGAAACATTTGCAATTCCTTATAATTTCATTAATATTTTTTAATCATGTGAAATATTGACTTGGTTTTTTAATTCTTTATTGAAATTATGGATGTAATTTACAAAGCTTAAAAATAATGCATTTAATAAATTATTCAAATATTTTCTCCCTGCTATAAGAAAAAAAAATAATTTTTATCTCATTTTCAAAAAACGATATAGATTCTTTACGACTAGGGTGGGTAGGAAACGTAACTATTTTTTAAAGAGATGATGAAAATTTTTTCAATTGAACTAGTATTAATAAAATATTAGAATTCGCGTTTTTCAAACTTTTAGGTAGTTTTAATTTATATTGTTAGAGATCATTAAATACGGAAATGGCGAAACGTTTAACGAACGTCCCAAATGATCTATTTATAGTCAAAAGGAGTAAAAGTCAAAATAAAAAGAAATAAATACCCCCCTGAAGCAGCTGCTTGCCACAGAGGTCTGATAGGAGCCTGCCAGTTCATATGCCGCAGTAGAAGGATCCTGGAGGATAGCGGGACCTCAGCCTTCCCTTACCCGGGGCTCGAAACCCAGGTCGCTTAGATCAGTAGCCCAGCGTGCTAATCACTCGGCCACGGGTTTCTGTTTGCATTTTCCCCGTCATTCATTAGCTCGAATTAAAACTTTTATACCCCCTCATGCAGCTGCTTGCCACAGAGGTCTCTCATGAGCCTGTCAGTTTGTATGCCATAGTAGAAAGATCTGAGAGAATGGCGGGGCCTCAGCAGAAAAACGACACAAACACCCATGCCTTACCCGGGGCTCGAACCCAGGTCCATTAGATCAAGTAGCCAAGCGCGCTAAACACTCGGCCATGGGACGGCCTTTTACCAAGTTAAAAAGTAGTAAATAAACTTTATACTCTCTGAAAACGGGATTCTCATAGTGCCAAGGCAATATACGTTCTTCTAGATAACTTTTATTATTGTTGTAGGCAATTGCCCATGCACCAAATTTGTTTCCTGTCTATTAGATAACTTGATACTGATCAAAGGAGGAAGAGGAGTGGCTCACTTTTTGGAGGTCAAAAAATTCTGTATCCGGCCTTGGAGGAGGAGGATTGGCTCACTTTTTGGAGGTCAAAAAATTCTGTATCCGGCCTTGGAGGACGGAGGAGGAGGATTGGCTCACTTTTTGGAGGTCAAAAAATTCTGTATCCGGCCTTGGAGGACGGAGGAGGGTGAAAAAGAACCAGAATAAATAGGGGGGAAAGCAAGAGACTGCATTTCTATTTCAGTATAGCATTCTTTCTTTCGTTTTAGTGGTTTTTAAAACTTTTTTTGAAATATGCACAAGTTTAATAATATTTGCCTCAATTTCTCTTACTAGAATTCTCAGAGAATGTCAAATAGCGTTAATACTTTTTAATTGATTATTTGTAAATTTTAATATTTTTGAAAATGGGACCTTTCACACTTTTGATTTCATGTTCATGAAAATAACCTGCTAGCCGCTTATTACATCTCAAATCTAAAGCTTCCAGATAAATATACAGGGTGAATCTGAAAAAGTGGGCAAAACTTTACGGGGTGGTAGAACGCAGCTATACGAGCAATATTCGTCATAGAAAGTATGGGCGGAACGCAAGCGGTGAGAAGTTAAAAGGTAGTTTTCCACTGTCACATTTAAAGAATGAACACAAGAAGGAGAGGAGATACTTCAGAAAACATTTTATTAACAGGAATGTAATTGAGGTACATGCTCAAAGAAATTGCTCGAAAGAGCTGCCGCCAGATGTAATGCAGGCTTCACACATGCGGGATAGGGACCGACGCACATTTGCGAAGACACCAGGCATTTCGCGAATAATTTTCCAACGCCACCTAGCGGCTCGCCGTTTGCGTTACGCCCATACTTTCTATGACGAATATTGCTCGTATAGCTGCGTTCTACCATCCCGTAAAGTTTTGCCCACTTTTTTAGATTCACCCTGTATAATTCATGTTTAGGTTGTAATATTAAAATTAACTAAGTAACTTCAGAAATTTCTCTTTATTTCCTTTATACCATAATTTATACATCTAAAACATTGTACAAACTGGGAAATATTACAAAACGCCAATATTTTTTATATTAAACAATAGATAAAATGACAAAATATTTTACAAAATATTAAATTTTGACATCTAACTTATCATAGGGAGCATATTATATAAATCACTAACCTAATGATTTCGAAATCACGTAAAGTTCTCTATTGCTTATTAAAGCAATTATTCGTTTTATTATATATTAATAAAAATGGTTTTAAACATTAATCATGTAATAGTACGAATTATTTAAATGTACAAATATGTGTATGATTTTTCAATATATTAGAAGTTCTTAATAAATATTTGTTATTCGTTCAGTTCTTGTTCAGAATGCAAATTGATATTTATTAATATTTTGCTGTACACTGCAAAAGCGTTCTACTTGAAACTATATTTGAAGGTAGGAAAATATTAATTTGTTCAGATTTAACGATATAAAGTGAATTATGAAAAAGAAAAACAATCTACAGGAAACTACTGAGTTGTGCAAATTAACTGTCTAGTAGATTCTCACCATGTAACGTGTATGGTAGAGAAACAGTTTGTAGAAATACCTGATGGCTGTACATCTACGAATATCCCAGTTTTCGTAGGACCCATTGGTCACTGTATGTTATGTTTTGAGCTTGTCAAACAGACTATAGATTAAAAACAAACAAAAAAACACAAGTGATTTACTTTCAAGGTTTGCATCTCAAAATCCTAGATACTGTAATATTCAATATCAAGCAATGTCGTAAATTTCTTAATGCTGCGAAAAAGCCTTAAGTCATCCTAGCGATACTTCTTAGAGAAACTAATTACTCAACAATTTCATAGTTGTTAAAATTTTATTTGGTTTTATTTTATGTCAATATTGCAAAATAAATTCAAAGCAATAAGGGTTTGGCATCCAGTTATTTTGAAAATTTGTAGTCCTAGTCAAAGTTGTCAACTATACGCAAAAATTGGCCAAAATTTGGTTTCTGTTAAAAATTTTAGATGTCTACAAAAATGCTAAGAATTTTGCAGGAAACTCTTTTGTTAACTTTCTTACAAACTTCAATGAGCTATTGTTATATATGCTGTCTTTTGTAGCTTGAATTTGTGTTTAGCATCATGGTAAGTTATGAAAAAATATTTTAAATAATTATGTTTTTTAATGACTCTAAATATTAAGTCATATCTCATTCTAAGTTCTCATTAAGACCATATTAAGTAAACATTTTGTTAAACTTCTGAAGAATTTCGTTTGTCTTCTTTTAATTTGTCTCTGCTTGCACCCCAAACAAATTATCTCCAAACAGCGAAACAAAATGTCTTTATTGATGTGCAACTGTTTCTGCAAAATTAATATATTTGAAGTCATGACTCGATGTCAGTAAGAAACATGATTAAAATAATCCTTTAGTAGATAGAATAAGTTAAATGTTGTTTAAAAGCCAAAGAATAAGAAAAGAACAATTTTAGACAGTCTTCACAATTTGATTTCGTTATAAACTCACTCGAGGTAGAGGGAATTTTATCATGCACTGAAACAAAAATGTTGTTCACACCAGTATTAATGTTAACCAATGTATTTAACATTTCCGTTTTACAGGCCTTTTAACTTTTTTTGATAAATGCATGAAATATAAATAATTTAATTTTGTTTGCCTCTATTACTCCCTCTCCCTTAAATCCTTCCCTGGTTTGCATTAAAAACAAGAGTATTTTAATGACGATAATATGGCGAACAAACAAATCAAATTAACTGCTAGGCAAAATTAAGCATTGTTTTTGACAAGTTTTCTAAAGCAATTGTAAAGAAACTTAAGTGTTGGTTTTCCTAAATAGCTGTTTTGTATTGAGGCAAAAATGTGTAAAAATGCATGGCTGCTGTTAAAAATTTCCTTGTAAGTAAAAATTTTCTCTAAGTTTGGCAGCCTTGGTCCTAATGGTAAAGGCATCTGAAAGCTAGGTAATGCGTCATATTATCAAATGTGTTTGATACATAAAACCACATATTCATTATAAATTCTCATATTTCAAAGGCTAATTCGGATAATATGTACTAAATTTTCGATATTTGGTATTTATATCTGAAATATATATATATATACGAACACTAATAACTGAAATGCTTTATCTAATTCATATATGCAGTATTTTAGTCTAAAATATTTTTTACATTCATAAGAGAGAAATTTTAATCACTATTACAAGCCAATGTAATATTTACTGCTAAATTGAGCAATGAAAATCATACTTGCAAATTCTTTCAAATTTAAATACTATGTAATAATCTCACTAATGAAATCATTTGCAAAATTAGGATATTTATGTCCTATTAGCTGAACGTTAAGCACAAAAATATTGGTGCAAATATGTGTTTCATACTATCTACATAATCAAACTTTTATAGTATTCATGCTTTCCAATATAATTAGACTTTTATAATATTCATACTATGCAACATAATCAGACTTTTATAGTATTCATGGTATCTAACATAATCAGACTTTTATTCATGGTATCAAACATAATCATATTTTTATAGTATTTATATTATCCAACATTTTTTTCATCATTGATACCATTTTTTTGATATTTATATCACGAAAATATTAACCACAAATTCGGATATTTATTATTTGTAATACGAAACAGACTGAAAACATTTGATGTTCTTAATAATTTGATGTTCTTTATTATTTATATGAGGACGTTTAAATAGTAACCAAGGAAGTAAAAAATTTACTATAATATAGCAATTTTATATACAGGTTTTGTGAATACCGAATTTAGAATGTAGTGGACATTAGGTGACAATGAAATTTTGGAGCCCTAAGAAACTAAAAATTTCGCAAGAAGTAACATTTTAAAATTTCTAAACTTCCAGTGTTAAGTGTTTAAATTGTTTTAGTGAAAAATTTCAATAGATTGTTGCAAAGCAGGTATTAATGAGAGTTATAAAATATATGCAACATCTAATTATTATGTTTAGTACATATATTTTGCATTGTTTGAAGACGAAAAACAACATAAAATAATTATTTTCTCACGAATTTCACAACTGTAGAATACAAAACAATATTGAACATACATTTGAACAATTTAAACGGTCTTATGAACTCTGGACTCCAGGAATAACCCGGTCCTTGGTCATATTATATTTGTGACACTATATATATAAGTAACCAGTTCCGATTATAATAACAACACAGGAAAATGTCTCATTGAACTTAGAATGGAACTTACAAAGCAACAATCTCAGAGCTAAAAATCATAACTTTGAGCAAATGAGATATGACATCACAATACATGTATATATCTTTAACAAGACATTCGTAACCTTTCCTTCTGCCATCCAGTTGCTGGATCTAAAGATAACAGTGAAATAGAATTTTTGAAGGTTTGTTTAAATAAACAACTCTTACTAAAGTAACTTTAAGCATTGTCGTAGTTAGAGTACTATTGTGTTGGCTGTAAAAATCAAATACGAGTATTTTCGCTTTCTATATTGTCAAAACAAAATGTCTAAAAATTCTCAAAGTTCTTAAATCGCATAATTATAAAAGAACTATTTGCACAAAATTCTAGAACAAATATTGCACAAAGTTTTAAAACTTACACTTATTAAATGGTTTGTAATAATATTTATTTAACTTTTAATTAACTTAGTAGTTCCATAACTCTTTAATTACCGAACCGATATTATTCAAAATCGAAATTTAGACAGTTAAATTGATACTTGATATTTATCTTCAGTCAAATGTTTCCATAAAAATTATTTAAAATCTTAACTCAGCCTCGAATTCGTTGAGGACATTTTGTGTTCAGCAGAATTCAGTATGGATGCTAATGATATTCAACCTCCTTCCATACTCGGCTCTGCATGTCTGTGTAAAGCAGTGTCTCGCGAACCTTTTTACTCTGCGGCACATTGAATCTAATTTTTTTTTCCGCGGTACACTGAATCTAAATTTTTTTCCGCGGCACACTGAATCTAATTTTTTTTCCGCGGCACACCTAAAAAAGATTTTTTTTATGGTTACGTAAAAAAGAGGAAAATTCAAGTTTCGTTAAATGCATTTTATTTAAAATAAATATAATAATAAATATAATTAATCATAACTCGGTGTTTGTTTCAAATATTTGTCCATTCTATGGCTTGAAATAATCAAAAATTAATACCAAAATTTGGAAAAAGCTTGATAAATACTTACAAGATCCCAGTTGATAAAATCTGAAAGATTTTTATTAAAGCACGTCGATATTAAAGCATGTCGATAACACAAGTCAAGTCAAAATGAAATCTTTGGAATATCTAGTGTCAATTTGAAAATCTCTCGCGGCACACAGTTTGCGAGACACTGGTGTAAAGCAACAACCAATTTTTTTAAATAATAATAATTTGCCTTTATTTTTTTTCCATAACTCCCTAACATTTTCATCACATACAAAACTAATACCCACCTCTACCAATCCGGGATTAGGAAACTCCGTATTTAAGACACTTCATGTGATACTAGAGCCACCATGGGATACTAATTCCATCCCCTCATAGCAAGGAATTTGACAATTTCTTGATATTTTGAACATAGAATTACTTTTGTTACGTAATTAAATAATAGTTTCTGTTTCTTGGGGTGAAACTGAAAATGAAAGGGTTCTGAGAATTTTGTTTCTGGGGGGGAGGGGTGTCTGAAAATAAGACGGGTAGGGTTTCCCAATTACTAAAATATTCCACTGGATAGGAAAGATTAATATGATATTCTATATGGAATAAGATTTCATAGTTTTTCTTTAACAATTTTTTTGTATCGGACGTAAAATATGGGGCTAAAATAAATTTATAAAAAAACAACTATTTTGGATTTGAAAGCAGGTAAAATGGTTTGCGATTTCGTATAAGAAGACAAGATTTTAGGGGGGACGGGACCCCTCCCTCCCCTGTGTACATCCCCCTTAAGAGTGTTTATCGTCTACCTGTGTTTGTAATACTTGAAGAATAGTCACAGTTAAAGAACTTTTCATTAAAATAAATCACTTTATTTATTTTGCGTCACGCTAAGCATGAGGGCCATAAAATTTTAAAATGTAACTGATACCACAATTGCTTGATTCACTTGGTTTAATTTGTAATTACATATTTACAATTAATTGATGCGATTACACATAATTTAGTTCAGTTATGCGCTTAAATATATTTTAGTTCAGTACTGTGATTACACGTAAAATATTCAATTTAATACCTATAATTAGTTAATTGGTGACTGAAGAACATTTATAATAATTTTTTTGGATAATCGATATTCTACTTATCATAATTTATTTCTGGAAAAACAATCACTTGAACTTTATTTTATAGATCAAAGATAACTTTTTATTGCGAAACGATTCTGAAGAAAATTCAAGTATTAACTCTTGTTACCATTTTTTAATAGCAGCACAACAATAGCGAAGTAATGAAAGGGGCCGAAGTCTGGGTATTGAAAACAGGAAAATTTGAATATGAACTATTCTTTTGTAACTCCCATAAAATCTCAATAAACATTACCCTACCAAAATATTAGATAATTTCAATCTTTATCAATGGGAATCTTCGAAACTCTATAACTTCAAAAATATGCACTTAGTGGAAAAATGTGACTGAAGATAAAGATCATAATTAAATCTTTTTAAAGAATTATGAACTCTGGAATACTTAACAATAAATTATCTCGTTTTAAAAAATATTAATAATTGGGTAATATTGAAATAATTATTCCGCATACTTTTAAAATGTGTATTTGTTTTATTAAATCATTTGAAACAATACTTATTAAGTTTAATTAATTTTTGAGGAAAATTCTTATGACGCATTGCAGTTGTGAAATATTTCGATTCCATAACTTTAAATACTGAAAGAATATTGTTGAAAATCGGAAATTAAATAGATTTTATTATGCATTTTAATTTATCTTCAGTCATATTTTTCTATTAATTGCTTATGTTAGAAATCTTAGAGTTTTGAAGTTAGATTCCTTTTGACATAACATGGAAATTCTCTAATATTTTCGGAGGGCAGTGTGTCTATTATTGTAAAAGGAATAAACTTTACAGACTTTGTATGCTTTCAAATAATGGACGTAAACAGTGGAGTACCCAAGTAACTGCTGGATCGATGGTATAACCCTCACCTTGTGGACCTGAGATCTAATGTATATTTTCTAAGAAAGTTCCCTAAAATCAGAGCCTCAATACTCCCCTCCCCATTGGAAGTTTCAGGGCACACCACTGGAACTACATCCTTTACAAAAAAAAAAGAGCTTCGAAACAATTACATTTCGTTATGATTTAACTGCTGCACAGACTAATAGATTAGGGTTGGGTTGTTTTACCTCTGAGCGGCACTTTTTTGCACACCATGGGCTAAATGGCCAGGTCACATGGACCCCGAAGGTAGGGGGAGGGAACCTACTGGAACAGCTGTTGGGAGACAGATGGTAGCCTCCCGTCAAGGCCATCCAGCGTGTTCTTTAACGTGCACAGGGTATGGCTCTCCTGCACACGGGGCCACGGCTTAACGTCCCATCCGACGGACGGCGGTCTTTCCAAGCCCATCGGTGTCCCCTACTGACCGTGGGCAGGGCGGGGAATTTTGCGGAGATAAATCTCAACGCTGACCCAGCTGGGACTCGAACCTGGGAACTACAGATTGCGAGCCTGGCGCGCTACCGACTGAGCCACCCCCGCCCCTGCCCCTACTGCTAATAGATTAAAACAGTAGACTGGTATTCAGAAACTTTGCAATTGAGATTCCCTTCGAAAAACTAATAATGTTTATAGTTTGGAAATTCCGTTCAAATCCTTCGAACGTAATTCAAGAATTTGTAAATATTTAGAATTGAGCAGACGAGAAAACTTTGGTAGCTTGCTGTTTCTATAATGTGTTAAAACACAGTAGATAACAAGTGCAAAAATATTTTCACGTGTTAATTTAATATCAGTTTGCAAAACTAGAATGATTGCATTTTTTGGATAAAATATTGGAAATAAATAAACGCTAGTATTTCAACATGAATCTTAATTAATATGTATAATAGAGATGAATCGGGCTCGGGCACAAAACGAGCAGACACAACTTCGGGCTCGGTCACAGAATAATTTAAATTTCAAATATTTTATTGTAATTTAAAAAAGAAATAAGTAAAATTCTAAAAAAAATTGTCGATTAAAATTTCAATCAGTATTTAGTGATTAAAAATAAGCACCATGAGACTTTTTTAGGTATTCTATTCTTTGATAAATGAATGGCTCTTTGCGTTTACAATGATGTTGCCAAAGAACTTTCAGTTTATACTAGTATTTCTAACATTTTCCGTTCCAAATAGCACTAAGAGTTTAATTTTGTCATAAATCATTATAATTAATAATATAAGAATAAAAGAAATGATTAGCGATATGCATTTCTGTATATTTCTTACTGAGCCTGAATTTATTCCTAATCATTAGTAGATGATGTTTAGTGTCACATCCAACAGTGGTAGAATATTATTTACACTCGGTCTTATTTACTTGCTGAGTTTCTTAGTAAAAATTAGAAAACTGAAGTTTAGGATTTTCATGAAAGGGTATGTCAAGGATTTAAATATGCACTATTTCTAAAAACAAAATTAAATTTTTGTGTAAAATAATTATTCTTCTGTTAAAAACAAATTCAATATCTTCAGCTTCGTTTGATTTCCAGTGCCCCACCTCAACATTCCAATGATTAAGCCAGTAGTGAATTTCGTATTCAAAATCATTAAAACGTGAACCCTGCAAAATATTTAAGTATCCTTGTGTTTTTCAGCTAAGGAGGTTCGAAAAAAAGGCATCGCTACAATACTACCTTAATTTTCAAACTGATGCCAGTACATCATATAAAATATTTCCGAAATTAACCTGCTGAGAAAACGTAACTCTGGCTTTTTAAAATAATGGCAAAAATACAAAAACACAGATAATTCAAAATTTTTTATTGAAATGTTTCAAAATAAAAGTATTAACTTTATTATTTATCTAACATAAAGTTTAGACTTTTGTAACAGTCCCTTTGGCAGTTATAGTATTTAACCGTAACCATTTGGTAATTACCATGGAGGTAGGAAGAGAGGGAGGCGCCCTTACTTATATTTTAACTTAGGTCGCTGGTGTAGCCGCGCAGAACTGCGGAGCCATGTTCTTGCTACTCAGAAAGCCGCACGCTGCACGTCAGTTGTAATGTATCGGAATGCTTTATACGAATACTGCTCAATAAAATCGCAATTGTTTCATGTACAAAAAATGAACTATTTCCCCGAATATTGCTAATCGATTTTTTTTCTTGGAAGGTCAAGAGATATTTAACATATATATAAAAAAAATACTTTTTTCCCGCTTTAGTTTTTCGTTTGTTTACGTTTTAAAACACAGTTGTTTATTCACACTTAAAGTTAATAATAACAAATTACATATCAAATGAAAGCTACACCATCTTTTTCATAAAATAGGGACTGAAGTCCTCTCCCCAGCATAATATTTCAAAGTTCTATCATTGTTTAATCAAGTTTCTAATGTTCAGAGTAAACTGTGATATAAGTCAAATCTCTTACAGAAGAAAAAATGTAAATATTAGCAAAAACAATCTCTTTAGAATAAAAAGTAGGTATTTTATTGTGAAATATCCAGACTTTACTATAGGCTTAATTACTGAAAAAAATTTAAAATAGAAATTTAAATAGTTTTGATTATGATCTTTTATTTATTTTCAGTCATATTCTTCCATTAAATTGCATGAATATCTTTGAAAATGGAAATTTAAATAGATATAATTATGATCTTTAATGTGTCTGCTGTCGTATTTTTCCATTAAATGCATGTTTCAATAGTTAGATTTTCATCGACATTGAACTTAATTTATCATGAAATATTCTAGCGTCCATAACTCTTTAAATACTTAACGAATATTGTTTAAAATCGAGATTTGAATAGATTTAATTACGATTTTTAATTTATCTTTAGTCAAATTTTTTCATTAAATGCATATTTTAGAAATTACAGAGCTTCGAAATTAGATTCTCATTGACATAACAGGAAATTCTCTAGGTACATCAAAACATAGGAAATGACGAATAATATCAGTATCACATTTTCCCTGTTTGTTGATTTCTTTTACTCTTTCTATGAATTTATAAGAACACTTTATTTCATCAGTTTACATTAAAAACACTGTGAAAATTTCGCAACCCTTCCTACCGCCTTCAGCTAGGCCTAACTACGCTACTTTTGAAATGACGAAAAGGTTTTCAATTTACAAAGCAAAACTTTAGCAGTACTTCTCACCTGTGAAATGTTATCCTTTTGATCTTTTTCGCAAGTTCATTACTGTAATCAAACGCGTTACCCAAATCCATATTTTCTATGCAATCTGTCGTTCTTTAACACAGTGATAGCAAGATTGCAAGTAGCGACAATATGGCGACGCTCGGTTACGGTTTTCAAGCGATAGGGCGCCATCCTGTCTTCCTACCTCCATGGTAATTACAGGAACAATGTAGTTGCAAACTGTTCTTAGCATTTCTTGTAATGTCTAAATTCTTTTGATGAGCGTTTTGCAAGTTTAGCTTGGATTGTGAAATGAAAAGAGTTTAAAATGTAAAGGGGAAATCGTAATAGTTTGACACTTTTGTAATAAAACGTGTCTTTCGATAGTCTAAAGGACCATGAAAGGTTGCATCGTTCAGTTAAACGGTAAAGAGCACTCGAAATATAGATATCAATGTTTATTAGTTTTATGCCCAAACGTACTTTGTAACAATAAATTCCTGTTTTGCAAAATAATCACTGTTAATAAACAACATTCTAATTTTATATTGTAAAAACTTCAATAATTTGCATAATTTCCTGTGTGGTTATTATCACAATAATATCAGCGAAGATTTTACGTTGTTTTAAACATAATTCTAGCATCTCTTCTGTGCTAGGATTTGATTGAAGCATGGCACACTTGCACTGAATACAGTTAAATATCCTTACAACGAAGACACTTTGGTAAATCCTTAGTAATGAAACTCGTGTTTAGTTACCTTTATTTGCCTTTTGCTTATTAGTTGAAAAATCTAAAAACAGATTAAACGGATATTTGTAAGAAAGTTGCTAATGCATACTTATGTATTTTAAATGCAGTGATGAAATTTTCTCTTTTTTAATAGTTTGTAAAATGCCAGTGAAGTGTGGATTAAATTGCATAGTGAATAAGCTGATTTTCACTGACATTTTGACAACAACCTTTGTAAGTACCCTTAGGTTGCTAAGAGAAACCCTTGATAAGTTTATAACAGGAAATACGCATTTTTCTTATCTGCAAAAAACCTCTTTTTTTCTGTGTTCTAAGCTTGAGTATTTTATGTTGTGAGGCGAATAAAATACATTAAAAGATGCCCACAAGAAATTCATACTTGTAACTTTCTAATTCGTTGTAGAGACATTTAACAGCAGCACAATATGAAGAACTAGACATAAGGAGCCGCATTGTGTACCTTCAGCTGTTATCGGAAAATGTTAACGTCTATACCGTTTCCTTTTACATACACGAAGAATGAGCACTTTTATGTACAGGTATAAACAATCTACAGAGTACACCTATAAACTGTCTTTTACTCGTAAATTATGTGCCTTGTTGTTTTGCTTCAGTAAGTCATATCTTCATGTTTGAGGCCAATAATAAAATAAGCTAATTACGTTAACATTATCTCTCTGCTGCTAATCAATCCTTGCATAATCTAAAATCCAGATTTTTACGTCCATTGTATCATCTTTCATGTGTCCAACAGATTATACTCTTAGTACACATATTTACCATTGTTCATACACTGAAATACTGCCTCACTGTAGCTCTTAATGTAGGTAACGTATGAAGCAATATGTCCCAGTGTATGAAAGGTTCAGTATCAGAGGATGTGACAGCTAAGTGTCTCTTTTTCGTAAGGGGTGCCACATGGCTGTTGGTTTGCGTGGGGAAGACATCATCTGATTCCAGTGGGATAAGGACTTTCCCCCACATTGGGGGCCGACAAACACGTGACCAATAGAGGGCGTCTTGCCGTCAGCTTGGTGCTCTGCCATAGTTAATCGTAGTTGGATATTCTAAAAGAAATATAAGTATTTAACACTTATTCTATTCAGTAGTTTATAAGAATGCATGATTAAAATATTTTTGAAAAGTAGAATTTAACAATTCATATTTAGAATTGAATAAAAATGCATGTTTTAAAAATTTAAATGAATTAGTGATTATTACTTAAAATTTGGTCACACATTCAGCACTTTATAAAATTCAATGATTGAGATTTTCCAAATGTATAGGTATATAAATGTCTTATATTCAGCAAATTAAAATACAGGATTTAAAAATAGTATTTAAGATTTAGTTATATATATATAGCATCAATGAAACTGTAGGATTTAAAAACAGAAAAATTAAATATAATTATAAGCATTTAATATTTATAATAAATTAAGTATTCTGGAAAAATCAATGTTTGAAAATTAAAAAAAATAAGTGTTTATGTATCATATTTAGTAGACTTGAAAGAACTAGTCTCATTTTGTAGACTAGAAAATGTACGACTTGAAAAAAATTCTTTAAAACTTAGTCTTAAATATACGTTTATAATATATTTATAAAGTGATTTAAAAATACATAAGCATGGTGAATTAACTGTCATTAGTTCAGCCTTTGGGGCGGGGGTGGCTCAGTCGGTAGCGCGCCAGGCTCGTAATCTGTAGTTCCCAGGTTCGAGTCCCAGCTGGGTCAGCTTTGAGATTTATCTCCGCAAAATTTCCCGCCCTGCTCACGGTCAGTAGGGGACACCTAATGGGCTTCGAAAGGCCGCCGTCCGTCGGATGGGACGTTAAGCCGTTGCCCCGTGTGCGGGAGAGACATACGCTGTGCACGTTAAAGAACACGCTGGATGGTCTTGACGGGAGGCTACCATCTGTCTCCCAACAGATATTCCAGTGGGTCCCCTCCCCCAACCTTCTCTGAGCCTTTGGGGTCCATGTGACCTGGCCATTTAGCCCATGGTGTGCAAAAAAGTGCCGCTCAGAGGTAAAACAACCCAACCCAACCCTAGTTCAGCCTTTGTAAAAAAAATGTTATTTAAAATAAGGAAAATGGTTTTAAATATTTGACATTTGGTCATATATTCAGGAGTCTATAAAAATGCTGATTAAAAGTTTTAAAAATAGAAGTGTCTAAGCTTCAGTACACATTCAGCAATCTACAAAAATATTTATTAAAAAATTTAAAACAGAAGTATTTAAGCATCAACACACATTCAACAGATTATAAATGGTATTATTTGAAATAAAAGGTAACATTGCTCAATAAATAAAAACGTAATCTTGTTTTTTTACCTAAACAAAGGGTTTTGTCATAAAATTTTTAACTGCGAGTCAGAAAATTAATTTTTGTTTCTTGAAAAACGTAGGATTGAAAATTATTAAATATATAAGTATTTAAATGTCTTAAAGTCACCAAACTAAGTAGTAGGATTTATAAATGGGAAAAAATTATAAATATTTAAGAGTTAGTCATATACAGTATTTAGCATCTATAAAAATGGATTGAAAAATATTTTAGTCATGTGTTTAGCATATATAAAAAAATACAGAATGAAGAAAAAAAGATATTTGGTTGTTTTAGCTCCTAGTGGCCATTTTTTGCACACTCTGAGCTAAATGGCCAGGTCACAAAGACCATGAGGGGTTGAGAGATGGTCGGGGAAGAGAAGGTTTTTCACTGGATAACTGTTAGTAGACAGATGAAAGCGTCCCGTTAACCCTTTCACGACTAAGGGAAACATTTTTCACCATTTTAAAATTGGTGATTGTCGTATTTAATTATAACCTTATCTGCATTTTTTATACAGAATGTCAAAATAGAACGTATGCCGAACGCAATTACGTAAACGGGAACGTTTAGAAAACAAAAACAGAACTGTCAGGACGCATAATATATGTACTATGTGCAATGTCCATCTTTGCCTCACTACCAAAAGAAATTGCTTCGCAGAATATCATAATTAGCACATCATTTTGTATAGTAATTTTATTTCATAATTTTGTATTATTTTAGTTAACATTTTGTTCTAATAAACCAATAAATAAAAGACATTGCATAATAAGCCTAACTATAATTTGTGTTACCTTTATAGTCCATTGGGAAAAATATTTCCCATAAAATTCCAAAAAAACTACACATTGTTATGTATTTTTCTTATGATTTTTATTTATTTTACCTCTAAACAAACTAGAATAAACAGTTACATACTAATATTTACTCTTAGAAACCTTATGGTCCTGAAAGGGTTAAGGCCATCCATCATGTTGCTCACGGCATGGCTTTTCTGCACACGTGTCACGGCTTAATGTGTCATTAGACGGACGGTGGTATTTTGAAGCCATTTAGTGTCCTCCTTTCTGACCACAGAATGGGAGCTGCCAAAATTGGGAGTCATGCTGGGAGGGTAAATTACGAGCCTAGAATAGCTGGACTCCTTTATAAATCTATGTTACATAGCTACTCTATTTCGATGAAACTTTTCACCTTCGTTGATGTCTGGCCAAGCTTGAAACCAATATAGGATTCCGAAAAACGTATCTTGAAGGACATATTGCCTTCCAAATAATGTGATCTCAATGTTGGAGAGGGGCGGGAGTGGCTCAGTCGGTAGCGCGCCAGGCTCGTAATCTGTAGTTCCCAGGTTCGAGTCTCAGCTGGGTCAGCGTTTAGATTCATCTCCGCAAAATTCCCCGCCCTGCCCACGGTCAGTAGGGGACATCGATAGGCTTGGAAAGGTCGCCGTCCGTCGGATGGGACGTTAAGCCGTGGCCCCGTATGCGGGAGAGCCATACCCTGTGCACGTTAAAGAACACGCTGGATGGCCTTGACGGGAGGCTACCATCTGTCTCCCAACAGCTGTTCCAGTGGGTCCTCTCCCCCAACCTTCTCTGAGCCTTCGGGGTCCATGTGACCTGGCCATTTAGCCCATGGTGTGCAAAAAAGTGCCGCTCAGAGGTAAAACAACACAAAACAACACAAACACAATGTTGGAGAATAATTCGCCTGGTAATGATAACAGTCTCTATGTTAAGAATACTTGTTAATATCATAGTGATCAATTGACGCTTCATTTCAACAAGGTATATTTAATGAGGTTTTGAAAAAAGGCTATTATTTTCCAAATTTATAAGGCTGCAGATTCAGAATGGCTTTCAAATTATAGACCAATTTCACTTATCTCTATTTTCTCCAAAACGTTTAAAAAAATTAAAAAAATTACTAAACTTCGTGGAAAAACAAAATATTTTCAGATAATAAGTTTGGATTTCTGAAAGGAAAGAGCACTGGACAATGTATGTTAAGCTTAACTGAAAATATTTTTAGAAGTGTAGACTAACATAAAAGGACTCGTGATAATTTTTGATGTGCAGGAGGCTTTTGATTCTTTGTACCAGGGGTTCTCAATATGGGGTACGCGGTAAAATGTTTTGGGCTACGTCGTGAAAACTCAAAGGTCGCTAGATCTAGTAAAGTCTCTAAGTTTGCATTATTATACTATAACTATAGTTTTATTTATCTGTATAAAGGGTACGCCAGTTACGTGTAGCATAAAAAGTTGAGAACCACTGCTATAGACCATAAAATTCTTCTTTCGAAATTGTTTTCTCTTGGTATTAGAGGTGTTACACAGAATTGGTTTAAATCTTACTTAGGTACTAGATTACAAGCGGTACGAATAAATAATACTCTAAGTAATTTTTTATTAATTGAAAAAGGGATCAGTTTTGGGTTCACTTTTACTTTTAATATATATATAAACGGTTTTTGTTCCTTGGATTTATTTGGTAAACTCTTCTATGTGTAATGATGCAGCTATTTTTTATTTTGCTGAAAACTGTGAATTACTAATTTTTGAAATAGAGCCTGATTTAAAGAAGATATCAAACTGGTTTCAAGTAAGTAAATTAAAACTGAATAGAACTAAAAGAAAATTTATACTCTTTGAATTGCAAATAGTTATTCAGAAATAATATTAACTTCACGATCTAAACTGCATAGATTCACACTCATATATTTGCCCAAGCCCAGGGCGTACTTTTTGTTATAATTACCTAGGTGTTGAACTGGACTCGAACCTAAAATGGAGGTCACATGCATTGAAATTAACAAAAAAGTTAAGACATTATTATATTAATAAAATAAAAATAAAAATAAATACCCCCTCAAGCAGCTGCTTGCCACAGAGGTCTGACAGGAGCCTGTCAGTTTATATGCCAAAGTAGAAGGTCTGAGAGGATGGCAGGACCTCAGCAGAAAAACAACACGAACATCCACGCCTTAACCCGGGGCTCGAACGCAGGTCCCGTAGATCAGTAGCCAAGCGCGCTAACCACTCGGCCACGAATAGTAAGTAGAAAATTTCTTATAACTCTATATTATGCATGGGTATGTTCGGTTCTACAGTATGGAATTTGTTACTGGGTGGTGCTTATGAGCATAACATTCATGGCCTAACTATTTTTCATAGAAAAGTTTTTAGACTTGTTTTTCGTTTCAGTTTACTAATCCTGTATACGTATTATACTCTTTTACAGATATTAGACAGATCTATATGTGTAAAGCGTTGTTATTTTTTTTTTCAAATTTGGACATTGGTTAGGTACAAAAAATTTAATTCGTTACAGTATGAGATAAAAAGTTCTTTTCTATATTCCATTGGTAAAAAAATCGATTTTGCAAAGACATTTTATTTTTATTACTCTTAAATTATTGAGCTCTTTACCTTACAATATCAGAATGGATAAAAAAATTTGTGTCTTCAAATTCAAAATTCCCACTGCAAATTGTCATTCTACAAACTTAACCATAATATTTTAGTGTTTTCGTTCTTAGCTCGATTACGTCAATTGTATTTTTTATGAAATAGAAAGTATTTTTAGATTTAAATTGTACTTACCGCTGTTTGCTAAAGTTTTAAGAATATTTCTATAAGTAATCAGGACGAGTTACGCACTCCTTTTTTCCAGTTTTCTTTCTTTATTTTCGTGTTTATCTTGTTTGTTCTGTATGTATGTGTTTTTTTATATTTCTTTGAATTATTTTAATAAATGTTCTTTGAATTTGAAAAAAAAAACTTCACACACTCTTTATAACAATTAATAATAATATAAATATAATATAAATACTCCCCTCAAGCAGCTGCTTGCCACAGAGGTCTGACAGGAGCCTGTCAGTTTATAGGCCACAGTAGGAGATCTGAGAGGATGGCAGGACCTCAGCAGAAAAACGACACATACATCCATGCCTTACCCGGGGCTCGAACCCAGGTCCCACAGATCAGTAGCCAAGCGCGCTAACCACTCGGTCACGGGACAGCAATAACAATTAACAAGGGCATAATTTTCGCGTTGCTTAATTAAACAATATAACACTTTAATGATGACGCCCCAGGCATTATGGAAAACCCATCCCTGGATACAATATTATAAGTCATCATTAAGAAGAGTTAGTATCATTCTGCGTTCAAAGAACATTTATTATTATTAGCAGTTAAACCCACGCCAAAGTTTTTCGCGAAACATTTAGATAACTCTTCCCATCGATAAGTTCGTTCACAGCTTTCCACCCTACTACTCTAGTCACAATCAAAATTCGCAAATGTATGCCCATTGATACCTTCCTTCAATCACGGCTATCCACCCTACTACTCTAGTCACAATCAAAATACGCAAAATGTATGCCCATTGATACCTTCCCTCAATCACGGCTCTCCACCCTACTACTCTAGTCACAATCAAATTCGCAAAACGTATGCCCATTGATACCTTCCTTCAATCACGGTTCTCCACCCTACTACTATAGTCACAATCAAATTCCGCAAAATGTATGCCCATTGATACTTTCCTTCAATCACGGCTCTCCACTCTACTACTCTAGTCACAATCAAAATCCGCAAAATGTATGCCCATTGATACCTTCCTTCAATCACGGCTGTCCACTCTACTACTCTAGTCACAATCAAAATCCGCAAAATGTATGCCCATTGATACCTTCCCTCAATCACGACTCTCCACCCTACTACTCTAGTCACAATCAAATTCACAAAATGTATGCCCATTGATACCTTCCTTCAATCACGGCTCTCCACTCTGCTACTCTAGTCACAATCAAAATCCGCAAAATATATGCCCATTGATACCTTCCTTCAATCACGGCTCTCCACCCTACTACTCTAGTCACAATCAAATTCGCAAAATGTATGCCCATTGATACCTTCCTTCAATCACGGCTCTCCACCCTACTACTCTAGTCACAATCAAATTCGCAAAATGTATGCCCATTGATACCTTCCTTCAATCACGGCTCTCCATCCTACTACTCTAGTCACGATCAAATTCCGCAAAATGTATGCCCATTGCTACCTTCCTTCAATCACGGCTCTCCACCCTACTACCCTAGTCACAATCAAATTCCGCAAAATGTATGCCCATTGATACTTTCCTTCAATCACGGCTCTCCACCCTACTACTCTAGTCAGAATCAAATTCCGCAAAATGTATGCCCATTGATACCTTCCTTCAATCACGGCTCTCCACCCTACTACTCTAGTCACAATCAAATTCGCAAAATGTATGCCCATTGATACTTTCCTTCAATCACGGCTCTCCACCCTACTACTCTAGTCACAATCAAATTCGCAAAATGTATGCCCATTGATACCTTCCTTCAATCACGGCTCTCCACCCTACTACTCTAGTCACAATCAAATTCGCAAAATGTATGCCCATTGATACCTTCCTTCAATCACGGCTCTCCACCCTACTACTCTAGTCACAATCAAATTCCGCAAAATGTATGCCCATTGATACTTTCCTTCAATCACGGCTCTCCACCCTACTACTGTAGTCACAATCAAATTCGCAAAATGTATGCCCATTGATACCTTCCTTCAATCACGGCTCTCCACCCTACTACTCTAGTCACAATCAAATTCCGCAAAATGTATGCCCATTGATACTTTCCTTCAATCACGGCTCTCCACCCTACTACTCTAGTCACAATCAAATTCGCAAAATGTATGCCCATTGATACCTTCCTTCAATCACGGCTCTCCACCCTACTACTCTAGTCACAATCAAATTCGCAAAATGTATGCCCATTGATACTTTCCTTCAATCACGGCTCTCCACCCTACTACTCTAGTCACAATCAAATTCGCAAAATGTATGCCCATTGATACCTTCCGTCAATCACGGCTCTCCACACCTACTACTCACAATGTTGGGTTGGGTTGTTTTACCTCTGAGCGGCACTTTTTTGCACACCATGGGCTAAATGGCCAGGTCACATGGACCCCGAAGGCTCAGAGCAGGTTAGGGGAGGGGACCCATTGGAACAGTTGTTGGGAGACAGATGGTAGCCTCCCGTCAAGGCCATCCAGCGTGTTCTTTAACGTGCACAGGGTATGGCTCTCCTGCACATGGGGCCACGGCTTAACGTCCCATCCGACGGACGGTGGCCTTTCCAAGCCCATCGGTGTCCCCTACTGACCGTGGGAAGGGTGGGGAATTTTGCGGAGATAAATCTCAACGCTGACGCAGCTGGGACTCGAACCTGGGAACTACAGATTACGAGCCTGGCGCGCTACCGACAGCGCCGCCCCCGCCCCTACGCACAATGTACTATTCCATTCACAAGATGGGCGACGGCAGCGCACCCAGAAATCTCGGAAACTTTTCGAGGGACAGTCCTGACCATGGCAGCTAAAAACCCGATCTGTTACCGCAACAGGCTAGAAAAAAGCAGGACCATTCCACCAAATTTGGGACAAAACTCAGAAATAGCACCAAAACCACGGAGAAACTGCCAATTCCCGCCTCTGATGATGTCACACGTCTCCACCCCCCCTCGCCCTTTCGAAAATACGCCTATCATATATTACGAAGATTTTTTAACAATTTAAAACCAGTATTTACCTGCAGTGCAGCAGCAGGCACGGAAAAAATCATGGCTTCATTAAAAGTTGGATTTGGTTCATTCTTTTTGATTGAAGTTTTCTTCTTGCTAATTTTCTTCCCTTTTTGTAATAAATAAACTTTTACAAATGGATCTGAAAGTAGAGAAATAAATGTTCAAGAAACTGTACGTGAGCCATGTTTGTTTAACAGATTATTAAATGTAATAAATCATTCTTTTTCTTCTGAAGAGGTATGAATTTTATTTACTTTTATTTATACAATTTTTTAACACGATATATGTAAGCTTTTGCTTTTGTTCTTATCTTGATAAAATTTACTGTAGAATTTCAAATCGTAATAAACTTGAAAAATGTAAAAAATACATTCGTTCACTTTAAATAAATACTCCCTCAAGCAGCTGCTTGCCACAGAGGTCTGTGGAAAACAGGAGCCTGTCAGTTTATATGCCATAGTAGAAGATCTGTGTGGATGGCAGGACCTCAGCAGAAAAACAACACACATCCATGCCTTACCCGGGGTTCGAACTCGGTCCCTTAGATCAATAGCCAAGCGTGCTAACCACTCGGCCACAGAGTGTATATTTTCATCTTTTTCATGTTTTTGCTTTTATTTGAAAGAAACATAAAGAACAATGAAATCAGGAAGGTTTTCTAAGTCTGTCAGTGTTTCATAGAAAAACAATGATAGGAAAATCAAGTATTTGCTTGAAACTTATTTAACCTGTTACGTAGAACGAAAGAATCAAAAAAATGAGGCTGCTTGAAATTTGTCCAATTTGTTTCATAGTAGGACAAGTTGGGTTGTTGGGTTGTTTTACCTCTGAGCGGCACTTTTTTGCACACCATGGGCTAAATGGCCAGGTCACATGGACCCCCGAAGGCTCAGAGAAGGTTGGGGGAGGGGACCCACTGGAACAGCTGTTGGGAGACAGATGGTAGCCTCCCGTCAAGGCCATCCAGCGTGTTCTCTAACGTGCACAGGGTATGTCTCTCCCGCACATGGGGATACGGCTTAACGTCCCATCCGACGGACGGCGGCCTTTCCAAGCCCATCGGTGTCCCTCATAGTAGGACAAAACCTAGAAATGAAATACATTGCCCTACCAAAATATTAGCGTTCGGTTCTTTTTCCTCTGAGCGGCACTTTTTTGCACACAATGAGCTAACTGGCCAGGTTACAAGGACCCCGTGGATTCTGATAAGGTTGGGGAAGAGCACTCATTGGACAGTTGTTAGGAGACAAATAGTAGCCTCCTGTCAAGGCTTTAAGCGTGTTCTTTAATATGTACAAGGTATGGCTTAATGTGCCATCAGAGGGACAGCAGCCTTTCCAAGCCCATCGGTGTCCCCTACTGACGAGGGTAGGGCGGAGAGTTTTGCGGAGATAAATCTCAATGGTTGACTAGGCGAGACTCGAACCTAGGCACTGCAGATTACGAGACTGACCTCCCAAAATATTAGATAATTTCCATATTATGCGAAAGGGAATCTAATTTCGAAACTCTACAATTTCTAAAATATTCATTTAACAAATAAGATTTGACTGAAGATAAATTAAAGATCATATTCAAATCTATTTAAATCTGGTTTTTCAACAGTATTCGTTCAGTATTTCAAAAATTACGGAAGTTAGAAAATTTCACAATAATGTTATGAATTTTCCTACGAAATGAATTAAAACATAATAATATTTTTTCAAACCATTTAATAAAGTTAATATACATTTCAGAAGTTTGCGTAATAGTTATATCAGTATTAGGCAATTATGAATGATTTATACAATTATGAGTTGGGTTGTTTTACCTCTGAGCGGCACTTTTTTGCACACCATGGGCTAAATGGCCAGGCCACAAGGACCCCGAAGGCTCAGATAAGGTTGGGGGAGGGGACCCACTGGAACAGCTGTTGGGAGACAGATGGTAGCCTCCCGTCAAGGCCATCTAGCGTGTTCTTTAACGTGTCTCTCCCGCACACGGGGCCACGGCTTAACGTCCCATCCGACGGACGGCGGCCTTTCCAAGCCCAGCGGTGTCCTCTACTGACCGTGGGCAGGGCGGGGAATTTTGCGAAGATAAATCTCAACGCTGACCCAGCTGGGATTCGAACCTGGGAAATACAGATTACGAGCCTGGCGCGCTACCGACTAAGCCCCCCCCCCCCCCGCATGTATAGCAGAAGTGAATGTATACCAATTGGACTTGTGCAGAGTCAAGAACCGTGCACGTTATGTATAAAATTATTTGAGGTACGATTTCAGTTAAAATGTTACTTTTTTTAATACGTATATTATTTTCCTGGAAAGTCATATAATCAGAACTTCACACTATATATTTTCAGTAGGACGTCATCTAAGAAAAATGTTACAGTTTTTAAATTAATGGAGTAATATTACAGTATCGAATTAGTCGGCATCAGGAAAATCTGTTGAACTTCTGATACTGTTTTCTGACATAGCCTAGCGTATTATTGGGGCGGAGGTGGCTCAGTCGGTAGCGCGTCAGGCTCGTAATCTGTAGTTCACAGGTTCGAGTCCCAGCGATGAGATTTATTTCCGCAAAATTCCCCGCCCCCCTGTCCACGGTCAGTAGGGGACACCGATGGGCTTGGAAAGGCCGCCGTCCGTCGGATGGGACGTTAAGCCGTGGCCCCGTGTGCGGGAGAGCCATACCCTGTGCACGTTAAAGAACACGCTGGATAGCCTTGACGGGAGGCTACCATCTGTCTCCCAACAGCTCTTCCAGTGGGTCCCCTCCCCCAACCTTCTCTGAGCCTTCGGGGTCCATGTGACCTGGCCATTTAGCCCATGGTGTGCAAAAAAGTGCCTCTCAGAGGTAAAACAACCCAAACACAACCTGCTGTAGTTTTGTCTATGTCGCATCCTTGATCACAGTGGAAGTTAATGGGATTTATAACTGGTTGGTATTTTTATACCAACGTTTAGAAATCCAAATGGTCGGAAACTGACAAACAATGCAGAAAACTGACTTCAGTATCCAGAAAAATAAAGGAAAGAACTCGCAAATCCCGTAAAAAAATGTGATCTGATAGAGCTGGACATAATATTTTTTAACTGGACAAAACTTTTTTTCAAACACGACTTTTTTTTCCTGATAGGAAAAGTAAATCCGAGCATACCGAAAATATCTTTGGGGTTTAACCCTTTCACGACTAAGGGAAACATTTTTCACCATTTTAAAATTGGTGATTGTCGTATTTAATTATAACCTTATCTGCATTTTTTATACAGAATGTCAAAATAGAACGTATGCCGAACGCAATTACGTAAACGGGAACGTTTAGAAAACAAAAACAGAACTGTCAGGACGCATAATATATGTACTATGTGCAATGTCCATCTTTGCCTCACTACCAAAAGAAATTGCTTCGCAGAATATCATAATTAGCACATCATTTTGTATAGTAATTTTATTTCATAATTTTGTATTATTTTAGTTAACATTTTGTTCTAATAAACCAATAAATAAAAGACATTGCATAATAAGCCTAACTATAATTTGTGTTACCTTTATAGTCCATTGGGAAAAATATTTCCCATAAAATTCCAAAAAACTACACATTGTTATGTATTTTTCTTATGATTTTTATTTATTTGACGTCTAAACAAACTAAAATAAACAGTTACATACTAATATTTACTCTTAGAAACCTTATGGTCCTGAAAGGGTTAAAGATTTACGAATTTGTTTACAATACTAAGAGCGTCGGGGCTAAAATTAATCTTTCCAGGAATGCAGAGATTTACAGAAATAATGTCTGGAAATACAATTAAAATAACTTATGACGTTAATCTCTTAAAAATATTTTAAAATTAAATTAAAAGGGGAATATAGTAAAGTTTTTAACGAGACCTTTCCTAATAATGCTAATATCGTAACTGAAGTAATTGAAATATAAAAAGGCTACTCTAAAAGAGTCCTTCATTCAAAATGCAAAATATACTTGCCCGCTGTTTCTTTTCCTTCAGTCCAGACGAGATTTTTCGCTTTCACCAAAACCACTGTCAGCCTTTCCGCTGTGGGTAAGTAACTGAGAGAGAACATCAGCTCTCCGGAACCTTTGCTTCTCTAAAGAACAAAAAAAATACTTGTATGTGCTTGGAGAAAAAATTGTGCATTCAGTTCAATCAAAACACTTTTAAGTACGTAACCAAGATATTAAAGGATTAAAGTTTCGGAAAAAGTAAAATGCTTAATGAACGAACTGGGCTTAATTTTCTAGGGAAAGGCACTCAATTACTTTCAGCACTCAATTAGAGCGGGGCTGGGGTGGCTCAGTCGGTAGCGCGCCAGGCTCGTAATCTGTAGTTCCCAGGTTCGAGTCCCAGCTGGGTCAGCGTTGAGATTTATCTCCGCAAAATTTCCCCGCCCTGCCCACGGTCAATAGGGGACACCGATGGGCTTGGAAAGGCCGCCGTCCGTCGGATGGGACGTTAAGCCGTGGCCCTGTGTGCGGGAGAGACATACCCTGTGCATGTTAAAGAACACGCTGGATGGCCTTGACGGGAGGTTACCATCTGTCTCCCAACAGATGTTCCAGTGGGTCCCCTCCTCCAACCTTCTCTGAGCCTTCGGGGTCCTTGTGACCTGGCCATTTAGCCCATGGTGTGCAAAAAAGAGCCGCTCAGAGGTAAAACAACCCAACTCAACTGCCATGATACTATTGGCATACACACTCAGTGGATGCTTCGTTAGGTCTATTCTCGTGTCGTGATACCATTGATATTGTTATAAATTTAATGGATGAAAACTGATTTAATGATTCAAAAGTATGCTTATCAAAGATAAATATGAATGAAGTAATTTATTACAAAGGTATAAAGCAGTCTTATCTAAACACAAGTTTTGCCTTCACTTGTATAAGGTTAAACAGTAAAAGGAATGATCTATTACGCTTAACTAATTTTCTAATGTTTACACCACAGTGTTTTCAATGTCTTCTCCTAGTTCAAAATAGAACCTGTTGTTTCATAACAGTTAACAAACAAAGCAAATTTATGTGAAATCCATTTGTGATAAATGGCTACCTTAATAATTCTTTACACTTTATTAATGCGAAGCATCTGACGATGATCTCTCCTGTCAGGCTCGTAATCTGTAGTTCCCAGGTTCGAGTCCCAGCTGGATCAGCGTTGAGATTTATCTCCGCAAAATTCCCGCCCTGCCCACGGTCAGTAGGGGACACCGATGGGCTTGGAAAGGTTGCCGTCCGTCGGGTGGGACTTAAGCCGTGCCCCCGTGTGCTGGAGCCCCGTGTACTACCATCTGCCTCCCAACAGCTGTTCCAGTGGGTTCCCTCCCCCAACCTTCTCTTAGCCTTCGGGGTTCATGTCACCTGGCCATTTAGCCCATGGTGTGTAAAAAAGTGCCTCTCAGAGGTAAAACTACCGAACCCAACTCTTTTTACCAATGGGAAACTAGGCTTCATCTTGAACCAAATAAACAACCTTTTTAGTCAGAATCACATAACACAGCATCAACATATTACGTCTTTCTTTTTACCGCTGAAGTAGAGGTTCCGTTCTCCTCAATTCTTATTATTCAAAGTATTTCTCCGTTCCAATCAGTTGATGACGTAATTGTCATGCTGAAGCATATGCGAGCGTTAATGACACATCTGTCATGAGTTCATTGTAGCCCTTCATCTGTTGTAACAATATGCACTCACTGGCCACTTCAGTGAGCCCATTCCTGTATCATAACATTGATGTGTACACTCACTGGCCACTTTATTTAGTCCATTCCCGTGTCATGATACCTCTTCAATATGCACTCACTGGCCACTTTAGTAAGCCCATTCCTGTATCATACCATTGATGTGTACACTCAGTAGCCACTTTATTTAGTCCATTCCCGTGTCATGACACCTTCAATATGCACTCAGTGGCCACTTTAGTAAGCCCATTCTTGTATCATACCATTGATGTGTTACTTTATTTAGTCCATTCCCGTGTCATGATACCTTCAAAATGCACTCAGTGGCCACTTTAGTAAGCCCATTCTTGTATCATATTATTCATGTGTACACTCAGTACACACTTTATTTAGTCCATTCCCGTGTCATGATACCTTCAATATGCACTCAGTGGCCACTTTAGTAAGCCCATTCCTGTATCATACCATTGATGTGTACACTCAGTAGCCACTTTATTTAGTCCATTCCCGTGTAATGATACCTTCAATATGCACTCAGTGGCCATTTTAGTAAGCCCATTCCTGTATCTACCATTGATGTGTACACTCAGTAGCCACTTTATTTAGTCCATTCCCGTGTAATGATACCTTCAATATGCACTCAGTGGCCACTTTAGTAAGCCCATTCTTGTATCATACCATTGATGTGTACACTCAGTAGCCACTTTATTTAGTCCATTCCCGTGTAATGATACCTTCAATACGCACTCAGTGGCCACTTTAGTAAGCCCATTCCTGTATCATACCATTGATGTGTACACTCAGTAGCCACTTTATTTAGTCCATTCCCGTGTCATGACACCTTCAATATGCACTAAGTGGCCACTTTAGTAAGCCCATTCTTGTATCATACCATTGATGTGTACACTCAGTAGCCACTTTATTTAGTCCATTCCCGTGTCATGATACCTTCAAAATGCACTCAGTGGCCACTTTAGTAAGCCCATTCCTGTATCATACCATTAATGTGTACACTCAGTACCCACTTTATTTAGTCCATTCCCGGGTCATGATACCTTCAATATGCACTCAGTGGCCACTTTAGTAAGCCCATTCCTGTATCATACCATTAATGTGTACACTCAGTAGCCACTTTATTTAGTCCATTCCCGTGTAATGATACCTTCAATATGCACTCAGTGGCCACTTTAGTAAGCCCATTCCTGTATCATACCATTGATGTGTACACTCAGTAGCCACTTTATTTAGTCCATTCCCGTGTAATGATACCTTCAATATGCACTCAGTGGCCACTTTAGTAAGCCCATTCCTGTATCATATCATTGATGTGTACACTCAGTAGCCACTTTATTTAGTCCATTCCCGTGTCATGATACCTTCAATATGCACTCAGTGGCCACTTCAGTAAGCCCATTCCTGTATCATACCATTGATGTGTACACTTAGTAGCCACTTTATTTAGTCCATTCCCGTGTCATGATACCTTCAATATGCACTCAATGGCCACTTTAGTAAGCCCATTCCTGTATCATACCATTGATGTGTACACTTAGTAGCCACTTTATTTAGTCCATTCCCGTGTCATGATACCTTCAATATGCACTCAATGGCCACTTTAGTAAGCCCATTCCTGTATCATACCATTGATGTGTACACTCAGTAGCCACTTTATTTAGTCCATTCCCGTGTCATGATACCTTCAATATGCACTCAGTGTCCACTTTAGTAAGCCCATTCCTGTATCATACCATTGATGTGTACACTCAGTAGCCACTTTATTTAGTCCATTCCCGTGTCATGATACCTTCAATATGCACACTTTGGCCACTTTAGTAAGCCCATTCCCGTATCATACCATTGATGTGTACACTCAGTAGCCACTTTATTTTGTCCATTCCCATGTCATGATACCTTCAATATGCACTCAATGGCCACTTTAGTAAGCCCATTCCTGTATCATAGAATTGAGGTGTACACTCAGTAGCCACTTCATTTAGTCCATTCCCGTGTCATGATACCTTCAATATGCACTCAATGGCCACTTTAGTAAGCCCATTCCTGTATCATACCATTGAGGTGTACACTCAGTAGCCACTTTATTTAGTCCATTCCCGTGTCATGATACCTTCAATATGCACTCAATGGCCACTTTAGTAAGCCCATTCCTGTATCATATCATTTATGCGTACACTCAGTAGCCACTTTATTTAGTCCATTCCCGTGTCATGGTACCTTCAATATGCACTCAATGGCCACTTTAGTAAGCCCATTCCTGTATCATACCATTGAGGTGTACACTCAGTAGCCACTTTATTTAGTCCATTCCCGTGTCATGATACCTTCAATATGCACTCAGTGGCCACTTTAGTAAGCCCATTCCTGTATCATACCGACCTGTAAATGGTAGCTAGGCGTAAACTGGAAGGAGAGCTGTGTACCAATCCCTAGTGATGATACACAGAACCGGCCAGGTCTAGCACCTAATGTCCGACCCCGCCTTCTCGTGGTGCAAGCCGTTAGTACCTTTCAAAAGAGATATTCTCTTTTGGAAGGGAACGGAAGGGGAGGGCTGCCAGTTCAGTATGGCCTGCTGATCTGGTCATCTACGGCCACTTTTTTCTTTTTTTTCAACCCTGCTGAGGAGTGGTCAACTTCACAGGGTCCTGGTGCTGACCATTTATACTTACTAGACTGGACTTGTTTATGGATTTGAGCTTGATTATGGATCCTGGACTTGCTGCACTGGTGGGCCTCTGTTGAGGGAGAGTCTGCCGCTGTGTTTTCTGTTTGCTTCTGGGTTGCCAGCTCTAAGTGAACAGAGGCATGGGATACCTTATATCAGCTGGTGGATAATCCTAATCAGAGGCCATCGCAGGTACCTGAACCTTACTTAGCTAGTTGGGCATCGTCAAGCCTAAACAGGAGTAATGCGTCTCAGGCAGGCCATGTGGCTCTTGAAAAAGTCCACTTGAAAAGGTGGTGCCTGAAGTTCCTACCAGCATCGGTGACTTCAGCCTTTAGCGGAGGAGGAACGGGTCTTTGCCCCATGCCTGCGATCAGGGGGCTGTTTGATATTGTTGGCCCTACCAATCTTAATAAACCTAATTTCTTTAAAAATCCTACTAATCATTTTCTTTCTGCAGGAACGTGGAACGTGAGGACATTACATAGAGATTATTCTCTTGATGTCCTCATGCAGGAATTCCAGCGCTATAACCTAGATATTCTAGGCTTGCAAGAGACCAGATGGACAGGTAAAGGTGAGATACTTAAAAATAACTTTAAATTTCTCTTTACAGGGAGGGAGGATGGAAAGCATCACCAAGGCGTGGGTCTGCTGCTCAGCAGACATGCTAGTGATGCTCTTCTAGGATATGAGTGCATTAATGAAAATTTTCTTACAGCAAAATTTCAGACAAGCATTAAAAACTTGAATGTTATCTGCTGTTATGCCCCCACTGAGGATGCTGATGAGGATGAGAAGGATATGTTTTATGGACAACTTCAGGACATTTTGAATTCTGTCAAGAAAGGAGATATTACCCTTGTTCTTGGTGACTTCAATGCCAAAGTTGGTACCGACTCTGACCTTTGGGGAGGAGTAATAGGTCCTTTTGGTATTGGTAGCTGCAATGGCAATGGGCAACGTCTCCTACAGGTAAGTAAACTCAATGGTTTCAGAATAACTAACACATATTACAAACACCGCGACATACATAAATACACATGGGTTTCACCTGATGGGCTGCATAGGAATATGATTGATTATATATTAATTAACAGCAAATGGGCTAGTTCTGTTAGAAATACCAGGGCATATAGGGGAGCTGAAATTGGATCTGACCATTACCTTGTTAAAAGTGTCTTGCAACTTAAACTTAAAAAGTGTTGTGCTAGAGTTAAAAAATTTACCTTTAATACTGAAGCTCTGAATGACCCAGTTATAGCTAAAGCTTACCATGATAGGTTACTTAGTCATTATGACGGTCATGGTTTGCTTAATACTGAAGTTGAGGAAGAATGGGGCCATTTTAAACAGGCTTTTTTGGAAACTAACAGTACTCTTTTAGGAAAAAAGGAGCAGAGGAGGCAGAATTATTTAAGTGACAAGGCAATTGAGCTTATTTCAGAAAGAAGGAATTGCAGGAATGTCCTTAATCAGTACCCTACTAGTCCTAATAGAAAAGATTACAGAGAGCTTAATAAACGTGTAAAGGACCAGTTAGCTACTGATAAAAATCTTTGGCTTGATAGCTTGGCTGACAAAGCTGAGGAAGCAGTTAGGCAGCACAACAGCAGAGAGCTGTACCAGATAGTTAATGTTTTATGTGGTAGAAAACGGACAGGCATACAGGGATTGAAGGATAAACAAGGTAAGGTTATAGAAGGTGAGGATTCTCTCATGGCTAGGTGGGCTGAGCATTTCAGTGATGTTCTAAACAATGTGGTTAGTTCTACTCCCATTGTTTGTAATGATGATAGATGCATTGGCAGCTTTAATGTTGGCCCTATAACACAATCTGAAGTTAGTTTGGCTATCTCTAAACTGAAACTTCATAAATCCCCAGGGGTAGATGAAATTACTACAGAAATGCTCAGAGCTGGGAATGTTTTGGTTATCACTTGGATGACTGAAATTCTGAATAACTTTTATGATAAAGGCATGGTTCCTAAAGATTTTACCAGAGCTATTATTATCCCTATTTTCAAAAAAGGTGATCGCAGTTCTTGTGATAACTATAGGGGTATCAGCCTACTCTCTGTTCCAGGTAAAGTTCTTTCCATGATTGTGCTTAATAGAATTAAGAATCTGGTTGACAGGCAATTGCGTGATGAGCAATGTGGATTCAGAAGTGGTAGGGGATGTGTGGATCAGATATTTTCACTTAGGCAGATTCTTGAGAAATGTTTAGAGTTTCAGAAACCTTTGGTTGCTAGCTTTGTTGATTTCAAAAAGGCTTTCGACTCTGTTGATCGTCATAATTTGTGGTTGATTGTGAGATCATATGGTATACCAGACAAGTTTGTTAACATAATGAAAGCTCTCTATAATAACACTGAGTCATGTGTGAGAGTTGGTAAGTCTTGTAGCAATTGGTTTAGCATTGCTTCTGGTGTTCGACAAGGGTGCATTTTGTCTCCTTTTCTCTTTAGTTTGGTTGTTGATTATGTTATGCGAAATTCCCTTCGAGGGAAAGATTTTGGCCTTAAATGGGCTGGTGATACGAAAATTTCTGATTTAGATTATGCTGATGATTTAGCCCTTTTGGCAAATGATGTTGATGAGATGAACTCTTTCATTCGAGCTGTTGATGAGACTGGTAGTAGAGTAGGTTTGGTTATAAACAGAGAGAAAACTAAAGTGATGAAAATTGGTGAGGCAGGTTGTGATTCAGTTAATCTGAATGGTTGCAGTCTTGAGCAGGTGTCACAGTTTAATTACCTTGGGAGCTGCATAACTGATACTGGTGATGTGCGGCATGAGATTAACAGACGAATAGGTATTGCTGCCGGGACTTTTAAGAATCTATGGAGATTGTGGAGAAATAGGCGTATACCTAAAGACTAAAATTAGACTGTATAATAGTTTGGTTCTTTCTAGGGTTAGTTATGGTAGTGAAACTTGGACGCTGTGTAAGCAAGATAACAGGAAACTAGATGCTTTTGATTCTAGATGCTTACGCAGTATCTTGGGTATTAGGTGGTTTAACTTTGTAACTAATGATGAGGTTAGGCAAAGGAGTCTGCAACCTCCTTTAAGCAACATATTGTGCAGAGAGAGACTCCGCTGGTTTGGCCATGTTGCCCGTATGGATAATTATAGATTGGCGAATAGGGTTATGAACAGTGTGCCTAGAGGCTTCAGAAGGAGGGGGAGACCTAGGATGCGGTGGGCAGACAATGTCAAACAGGACCTTGTTAGAATTGGTGTACAGTGGCCGGATGCAGCAGATGTAGCTCAGGACAGATATGCTTGGAGAATTAAACTGCGTAGTCTGGTTGGACCTCCGTAGCCCATGGCTGCTTGAGGATGATGATGATGATGATGTATCATACCATTGATGTGTACACTCAGTAGCCACTTTATTTAGTCCATTCCCGTGTCATGATATCTTCAATATGCACTCAGTGGCCATTTTAGTGGGTGCATTCTCGTGTGTTTGATATTATGCACTACTTATGAAGTCCATTCTCATGTTGTGATACAGTCGTTCAAAAAAATATTATAACACTATGGTTAAATATAGAGTTCAGAAAAAATATCTGGCAACGATGTTTTTAGAAATTAATGATCTGAATCACTAATTTCTAAAAAAATAGTTGCCAGATATTTTTTTCTGAATTCTGTAATCAACTATAGTGTTCGGATATCTTTTTGAGCGACTGTAACATTGATATGCACTCAATGGCCACTTCATAAGGACTATTACCGTGTTGTGTGAGTGCAACGAGAGCTTCTGAAAAATTTTAATAGGTTTTTTTTTTATAGAAAAATGTAACTGAAAACAAAATTCTAGATTTCAATGTAATATATTCAAATTTTCATTTTCAAGAATATTCCTTTAATATTTAAACAGTTGTGGAAAGTAGAATATTTATCGGCAGGAGTGTCCTGTATTAATGATATTAGAAAAATATCGGCGAATTTTGAAATAATTAGTCCCTGGACGAGTAGTTAGCGCACTTGGTTAATGAATAAAGGGACCTGGGTTCGAACCCCGTAAGGCATGGTCGTTTGCATTGTCTTTTTGTTGAAGTCTCGCCTTTCTCACAGATGTTATGGCGTATTAAACTGGCAGAGTCCTGTCAGACTTTGGTGGCAAGCAGCTGCTTGAAGGGAGGGGGGGGGGTTATTTATTTCTTTATTTATTTATTGACACATACTTCTAAAATGTGATCTTATTTCAATTGTTAAATAATTTATTGTAACAGTTATATTTAAACCCATAATCAGATTAAGAAACTCTTCTGAAATATGTACAGTCGCTCAAAAAAGTATCCGAACACTGTGGTTGATTACAGACTTCAGGAAAAATATCTGGCAACGATTTTTTTAGAAATTATTGATCTGGCAACCTTCGTGTCACGTGACACGAAGTTGCCAGATCAATAATTTCTAAAAAAATCGTTGCCAGATATTTTTTCTGAAGTCTGTAATCAACCATGGTGTTCGGATACTTTTTTGAGCGACTGTACGTATTTTAACCAATAATTTGTGAATTCATTTTAATTTATTATAATTGGTTCCATGCACGTTAATGGGTGCCAGACTTGTAATCTTCAGTTCGCAGGTTCGAGTCCCAACTATTCGAGCGTTGAGATTTATCTCTCCTAACGCACACTTTGTATCAGTCAGAAAGGGAACACAGATGAGCTTGGAAAGGCCACCATCCTTCAGCTGAGTCATTAAGCCATGTTTCCATGTGCAGGAGAGCCATACCTTGTGCACGTTAAAGAACACACCGAATGGCTTTCTTAGGAGACTCCCATCTGCTTGCTAATAGCTTTCAGAGTCCTTGGGATCGTTATAACCTTACCATTTAGCCCATTGCTTGCAAAACAGTGACTTCAAAGGTAAAACAACCTTAACTGTTTTGGATGGATACTGAGATATATTAAAATATTTTATTTTATCCTGAATATTTTTTTGACATAATTTCTTGAGCAGTTTGAATAATATATTTATAGATTGCATTAAGATCTGTTAGGAAATAATAAACTTAGAAAATGCGAGTTCATTCTTGAAATTTAAAATAGGCAGAGCACTTTTTTGAGCGACTGTACTAACATTGTTGTTGTTAAATATTGAAACTTTCATAACTCTTTAAATACTAAGGGAATGTTGTTGAAAATCGAAATTTAGATAGATTTGACTGAGATCTTTAATTTATCTTTAGTTCCATTCTGTCACAAAACTCTTAGTTTAGAAGTTATAGAGCATCAAAGTTAGCTTCCACTGACATAACACATGGAAGTTGTTTTACCTCTGAGCGGCACTTTTTTCCACACCATGGGCTAAATGGCCAGGTCACATGGACCCCGAAGGCTCAGAGAAGGTTGGGGGAGGGGACCCACTGGAACAGCTGTTGGCAGACATATGGTAGCCTCCCGTCAAGGCCATCCAACGTGTTCTTTAACGTGCACAGGTTATGACTCTCCCGCACACGGGGCACACAGCTTAACGTCCCATCCGACTGACGGCGGTCTTTCCAAGCCCAGCGGTGTCCCCTACTGACCGTGGGCAGGGCGGGGAATTTTGCGGAGATAAATCTCAACGCTGACCCAGCTGGGACTCGAACCTGGTAACTACAGATTACGAGTCTGGCGCGCTACCGACTGAGCCACCCCCGCCCCACCTCTGTGGCAAGCAGCTGCTTGAGGGGGTATATTTAAATATATATATATAAGTTATATATGCCCGGAAAATTGTGTCCCAGGGACTCTGGTAGGTACGAATTGATTTGAAAAGTTCAATTATCTAGAGCGAGGCAATTAGGTTTTTGGTTAAGAAACTTCTGACGTGGGGATATTCATACTATGCTTTGAAATAGTTCCATTTCTTTCCTTCTCTATAAGAGAGGGAGAAATATTAAACCGGAGGAATATTAACCCCATGTTGCAAATGAAAGTTTGCAACATGGGGAGCGCCATCTACTCTATATTCTAGAGTTTCAGACCCGAGCAAAGCTGGGTATACCTGCTAGTGATCAATAAAAACATATTAATACCTTGAAGTAGACTATATTTAAAAAAATAATGAACTGTTCCATTTTATACGAATGTAAAGCTACATTCAAAGCTCCTTAATTTTGAAAATAAGCTTTGTACGGAAAAATGTCATTGAAGATAAAATGAAAATCTCACTCAAATCTTTTTAAATCAAAATTTTTAATAATATTCGTTTATTATTTTAAAAGATATTGAAGCTGGAATATGTAACAGCAGACGCGACTCTTCCTAAACATTTCCAACCATAAAACAACCCCCGAAATTCATGAAAACTGAAAATATCTTTACCCAAACTTCAAATATTGCATTTACGTTAGTGAACGATTTATTATATAACAGTTGTGTTTTACCTTTTGAAGAAAATTTTCGCGAGTAGCAAAAGGTATAGTTAAACGTTTCAGCTTTCATAATTCTTTAAATATTTAGCGAATATTACGGATTGGTTGGTTGGTTATTTTACCTCTGAGCGGCACTTTTTTTGCACACAATGGGCTAAATGGCCAAGTGACAAGGACCCCGAAGGCTCAGAGAAGGTTGGGGGAGCTGTTGCCACTGGAACAGCTGTTGGGAGACAGATGGTAGCCTCCGTCAAGGCCATCCAGCGTGTCCTTTAACGTGGTATGGCTCTCCTGCACACGGAGCCACAGCTAAAGTCCCATCCGACGGACGGCGACATTTCTAAGCCCATCGGTGTCCCCTACTGACCGTGGGCAGGGTGGGAATATTACGGAAAATAAATAGATTTGAGTGAGATCTTCAATTAATCGTAGTAAAATGTTTTCATAAAGGACTTATTTTCAAATTAAGAAGCTTTGAAAATGGCTATTTGAAATGCATTTAGATGTATCACTTACTAATACAATACTTTTAGTACTTGAAGCAGCAAATACGCATTGTAAAAGGGACTTAAAACGATCGAATTTCATTTTGCTTAAGGATCTGTTACTCACCTGTTGAGAATCGACAATACTGATCCATCCTTTATAAGGATCACGTAGATCTATTTCTGCCAACCGCAGCTCGGCTTCTCCTATGAGTGTGTTCGTATATTTGCCACATACGTAGATAAAGCACTGGACCGTTCTCTGAGACAGTTCACTGGGAATCACACCGAACAGAAAACGTTCTTTGAACTCAGGACGATCTGTCCCTCGCTTGACCTACAGAGAAAGGATAAATTGATGACTGTAAAACACCCTGAAAATACAGGAAAAGAACTAATCATGAGTCTAGATAACGTGGTTCTCAACCTTTTCTTTTATAGTGGTTCTCAACTTTTCCTAGAACAGCGGTTTTCCACCTTTTCTACGTCAGTAATTTTCACCTGTTATGGTTGCAATATGACATTTTTCTCTCTGTTTTAGAGGTCTTTAACCCTTTCAGGACCATAAGGTTTCTAAGAGTAAATATTAGTATGTAACTGTTTATTTTAGTTTGTTTAGACGTAAAATAAATAAAAATCATAAGAAAAATACATAACAATGTGTAGTTTTTTTTGGAATTTTATGGGAAATATTTTTCCCAATGGACTATAAAGGTAATACAAATTATAGTTAGGCTTATTATGCAATGTCTTTTATTTATTGGTTTATTAGAACAAAATGTTAACTAAAATAATACAAAATTATGAAATAAAATTACTATACAAAATGATGTGCTAATTATGATATTCTGCGAAGCAATTTCTTTTGGTAGTGAGGCAAAGATGGACATTGCACATAATACAGTCGCTCAAAAAAGTATCCGAACGCTATGGTTGCATACAAAATTCAGAAAAAATATCTGGCAACGATTTTTTTAGAAATTAATGATCTGGCAACCTTCGTGTACCGTACACGAAGGTTGCCAGATCACTAATTTCTAAAAAAATCGTTGCCAGTTGTTTTTTTATGAACTTTCTATACAACCATAGCGTTCGGATACTTTTTTGACCGACTGTACATATATTATGCGTCCTGACAGTTCTGTTTTTGTTTTCTAAACGTTCCCGTTTACGTAATTGCGTTCGGCATACGTTCTATTTTGACATTCTGTATAAAAAATGCAGATAAGGTTATAATTAAATACGACAATCACCAATTTTAAAATGGGAAAAATGTTTCCCTTGGTCGTGAAAGGCTTAAAACATTTCTGAAAAATGCTTGAAATATGCACAAGTCTAATAATTTGGTCTTCGCCACCCTTACAGGCATTCTTGGGGGGAAGATGGCCCTCTTGGGTACCCCAGATCCGACCCTGAATGAGTGGCATAGGAAATATTTTAAAAGTATCATGTGCTTCAACTTTTTCCGGTGCAAGGGTTTTCAACCTTCTCTAGAAGAGTGGTTCTCAACCTTTCCTAGAACAATGGTTCTCCCTCTTTTCTAAGGTAGTGGTTTTTCTGCTCTTTGGTAGAACAGTTGGGTTGTTTTACCTCTGAGCGGCACTTTTTTGCACACCATGGCTAAATGGACAGGTCACATGAACCCCGAGGGTTCAGAGAAGGTTGGGGGAGGGGACCCAATGGAACAGCTGTTGGGAGACAGATGGAAGCCTCAAGTCAAGGCCATCCAGCGTGTTCTTTAACGTGCACAAGGTATGGCTTTCCCGCACACGGGGCCACGGCTTAACGTCCCATCCGACGGACCATCCACTTTCCAAGCCCATCAGTGTCCCCTACTGACCGTGGGCAGGGCGAGGAATTTTACGGAGATAAATCTCAATGCTGACCAAGCTGGGACTCGAACCTGGGAACTACAGATTACGAGCCTGGCGCGCAACCGACTGAGCCACCCCCACCCCCACCCCCTCTAGAGCAGTGGTTATCAATCTTTTCTAGGACGGTGGTCCTCCACGTTTTGTAGAGCAGTGGTTTTCCATGATTTTCTAGAACGGTGATCATCAACCTTTTTTTTTTGAGCAATGGTTCTCAACGTTTTCTAGAATAGGGGTTCCGAACGTGAGGTACACGCTAAAATTTGTTGAGGTACATCGTGAGAGCTGAAAAGTCATTAGATCTAGTAACAAAGTCGCTAAGTTGACAACACTGCTACTGATTAATTTCTGAGAATTGAGTGAGGTAGCGCGGCGCTGTAGTTCATGTTTGTACAGTCCCTCAAAAAAGTATCCGAACACTATGGTTGATTACAAAATTCAGAAAAAATATCTGGCAACGATTTTTTTTTTAGAAATTAGTGATCTGGCAATCTTCGTGTCACGTGACACGAAGGTTGCCAGATCACTAATTTCTAAAAAAAATCATTGTCATATATTTTTTCTGAATTTTCTAATCAACCATAGTGTTCGGATACTATTTTGAGCGACTGTACACGTTTGTCAATCCTCCCTTCTCTGCTTGAGAGCCGAACCTATCCGAACAACTGATCGCCCAGTCAAAATATCCATTCTAAGTGAGTGAATTCTTAGTGCTCTGCTGTATTTGTTGTGATTTATTTAACTTGTTGTACTTAAAGTTATTTTTGGTCTTCAGTTTACTGTGAAATTAAATGAACGTGTTTCTAAAGTGCCTTGGAACATGGATAAATGATTAATTAAGGAGAAAAGTAACGCGGAGCTTTGGGTTGGGTTGTTTTACCTCTGAGCGGCACTTTTTTGCACACCATATGCTAAATGGCCAGGTCACATGGACCCCGAAGGCTCAGAGAAGGTTGGGGGAGGGGACCCACTGGAACAGCTGTTGGGAGACAGATGGTAGCCTCCCGTCAAGGCCATCCAGCGTGTTCTTTAACGTGCACAGGGTATGGCTCTCCCGCACACGGGGCCACGGCTTAACGTCCCATCCGACGGACGGCGGCCTTTCCAAGCCCATCGGTGTCACCTACTGACTGTGGACAGGGCGGGGAATTTTGCGGAGAAAAATCTCAACGCTGACCCAGCTGGGACTCGAACCTGGTAACTACAGATTACGAGCCTGGCGCGCTACCGACTGAGCCACCCCCGCCCCTAACGTGGAGCCGGAGCCGATTTCTTCTACATCTGCGACTACGTTTCATACGATGTGGGTAAAGAGGTGGATTCAGCAGTAAATAAAAAAACGTTAAATGTTAAACAATCAAGTGATAAAAAAAATTAAAAAAGGTAAATATCATGAATCATATTTACAATTTGGCTTTACATGGACAGGAAATTTAGTAGGAAAAAAATCCACAGCGTTGTTTGCTCTGAAGTCCTGTCACAGAATTCTACGAAACCGTCTCTTTTACGGCGACACTTTGAAACAAAGCATGAACATTTAAAAAAATAAGCCCTTAAGAAGACTTGAGTAGTAGAAAAACCGTAATTAGGCATTTTTCTGGTGTAGGAGAAACTGAAAGTGTACTTAAAGCGTCTTACAAAGTAAGCCTTCAAATTGCCAAAACCGGAAAGGCTCACACAATAGGCGAGTCACTCATTCTTCCAGCAGCGGAAGAAATAGCTTCTTGTACGTTTGGTCAAAAAGAGGCAAACCTTGTCAGAACCATTCCTTTGTCAAACGATCGAGTTTCCAGGAGAATTAAAGATATGGCCTGTAATATTAAGGACCAACTCATTCAAGCCATTCAATGTATCCCGTGGTTTGCCATACAAGTGGGGGCGGGGGTGACTCAGTCGGTAGCGCGCCAGGCTTGTAATCTGTAGTTCCCAGGTTCGAGTCCCAGCTGGGTCAGCGCTGAGATTTATCTCCGCAGAATTCCCCGCCCTGCCCACGGTCAGTAGGGGACACCGATGGGCTTGGAAAGGCCGCTGTCCGTTGGATGGGACGTTAAGCCATGGCCCCGTGTGCGGGGAGCCATACCCTGTGCACGTTAAAGAACACGCTGGATGGCCTTGACGGGAGGCTACCATCTGTCTCCCAACAGCTGTTCCAGTGGGTCCCCTCCCTCAACCTTCTCTGAGTCTTCGGGGTCCATGTGACCTGGCCATTTAGCCCAAGGTGTGCAAAAAAGTGCCGCTCAGAGATAAAACAACCCAACTGATAGGTAGATTTCTCTCTGATGATTTGAAAAGAGTTCTGGATGAAAGTGTACAAATGGTTAATTTCATCAAAACCCGACCACTAAAGTCTCGACTTTTTTCAATTATGTGTGAAGAAATGGGTAGCCTGCATCAGAGATTGCTGCTTCACACAGAAGTACGTTGGTTGTCACGAGGAAATGTTCTTTGCCGTTTATTTGAACTCCACAATGAAGTACGGCTTTTTTTTTCATGGACCACGAGTTTCGATTTTCTTTGAGACTACAAGACTTAGAATGGATTCTATGGTTAGCATATTTAGAAAAAATATATTTTTGAAAAAATGAATATTTTGAACTTATCATTGCAAGGAGAACACGTTGATGTGTTCTATGTTGAGAAGAAAACAGAGGCCATGAAAAAATATTTCTCTCTGGGAAAAATAAATAAAAATACCCCCTCAAGCAGCTGCTTGCCACAGAGGTCTGACAGGAGCCTGTCAGTTTATATGCCACAGTAGGAGATCTGAGAGGATGGCAGGACCTCAGCAGAAAAACGACACACGCATCCATGCCTAATCCGGGGCTCGAAACCAGGTCCCTTAGATCAGTAGCCAAGCGTGCTAACCACTCGGCCACGGGACGGCTAAAATAAATACTCCCTCAAGCAGCTGCTTGCCACAGAGGTCTGACAGGAGCCTGTCAGTTTATATGCCACAGAAGGAGATCTGAGAGGATGGCAGGACCTCAGCAGAAAAACGACACACGCATCCATGCCTAATCCGGGTCTCGAACCCAGGTCCCTTAGATCAGTAGCCAAGCGTACTAACCACTCGGCCACGGGTTAAAAAAAACAGCTGTGACCAATTTCAACGACTAGATTCATTTCTTAAAGAAAATGATCAAACGATTTCATACTTTGAAGACAACAAATAATCGTTTGCTTAAGCACTCTTAAAACTCTTATAAGGCAGCATTTTCCACCCCGTGATGAAACGCAAGAATGGATTCGAGGCCCCTTCACATTTGATTTGGAAAAATGTAAGCTTCCATTGTCCAATAAAGAAGAGTTGATTGAGATATCTTGTCACAATAGTTTAAAAAGCATTCGTTCCAAAAAGCCATTGATAATTTTTGGATTTGAGTGGAGAAGGAACATCCGACTCAAGAATTAAAATCAAATATTTGTTACCTTTCACAACAACTTATTTATGTCTGCTTTTAAATATTCCGTTCTCATCTTTAACTGCTTTTAAAAATAAATATAGGAACAGGCTGGATGTTGAAGATGACTTGCGACTCTACATATCTTAGCAAGATATCCCCACCATTTGGCGGGGGTGGCTCAGTCGGTGGCACGCCAGCCTCGTAATCTGTAGTTCTCAGGTTCGAGTCCCAGCTGGGTCAGCGTTGAGATTTATCTCCGCAAAATTCCCCGCCCTGCCCACGGTCAGTAGGGGACACCGATGGGCTTGGAAAGGCCGCCGTCGTCGGATGGGACGTTAAGCCGTGGCCCCGTGTGCGGGAGAGCCATACCCTGTGCACGTTAAAGAACACGCTGGGTGGCCTTGACGGGAGGCTACCATCTGTCTCCTAACAGCTGTTCCAGTGGGACCCTTCCCCAACCTTCTCTGAGCCTTCGGGGTCCATGTGACCTGGCCATTTAGCCCACGGTGTGCAAAAAAGTGCCGCTCAGAGGTAAAACAACCTAACCCAAATCCCCACCATTGATGAACTGTGCAAGCGTAAACAAGGGTAACCGTTTCACTGATTATCCAGTGAAATGTTTATAATTTTATAAGATTTGTTAAATTGTTTATGTCATTTTTGTGTTTATCGATATGTGCAATTTACGAATACAAAATTTAATGTGTGTGGGTGTATACAGGGTGAATCTGAAAAAGTGGGCAAACCTTTACGGGGTGGTAGAACGCAGCTATACGAGCAATATTCGTCATAGAATGTATGGTCGGAACGCAAGCGGTGAGAAGTTAAAAGGTAGTTTTCCACTGTCACATTTAAAGAATGAACACAAGAAGGAGAGGAGATACTTCAGAAAACATCTTATTAACAGGAACCTCACTTGCATTCCCGTCCGCCGCACCGTACACAAAGTGCATATCCGCCATTTCGTGGTTAATATAACCAGCCATCCTCTCGGCAGTCCACGGTAGAAATGCCGTTGGGTGCGAGGACCGACCCTTTTATACCATTTCCAACGCCACCTAGCGGCTCGCCGTTTGCGTTCCGCCCATACTTTCTATGACGAATATTGCTCGTATAGCTGCGTTCTACCACCCCGTAAAGTTTTGCCCACTTTTTCAGATTCACCCTGTATATCTATGTTTTATTTTATTCCCACTGTTATACTATAACTATAGTTTTATCTATCTATACAAGGGGTACGCCAGTTACATACACATTTCCAGGGGGTACGTGAAGCATAAAAGGTTGAGAACGACTGATATATATGTTTTATTTTATTCCCATTGTTATACTATAACTATAGTTTTATCTATCTATACAAGGGGTACGCCAGTTACATACATATTTCCAGGGGGTACGTGAAGCATAAAAGGTTGAGAACCACTGATATACATGTTTTATTTTATTCCCACTGTTATACTATAACTATAGTTTTATCTATCTACACAAGGGGTACGCCAGTTACATACACATTTCCAGGGGGTACGTGAAGCATAAAAGGTTGAGAACCACTGATATATATGTTTTATTTAATTCCTATTGTTATACTCTAACTATAGTTTTATCTATCTATACAAGATGTACGCCAGTTACATACACATTTCCAGGGGGTACGTGAAGCATAAAAGGTTGAGAACGACTGATATATATGTTTTATTTTATTCCCATTGTTATACTATAACTATAGTTTTATCTATCTATACAAGGGGTACGCCAGTTACATACACATTTCCAGGGGGTACGTGAAGCATAAAAGGTTGAGAACGACTGATATATATGTTTTATTTTATTCCCACTGTTATACTATAACTATAGTTTTATCTATCTATACAAGGGGTACGCCAGTTACATACACATTTCCAGGGGGTACGTGAAGCATAAAAAGTTGAGAACGACTGATATATATGTTTTATTTTATTCCCATTGTTATACTATAACTATAGTTTTATCTATCTATACAAGGGGTACGCCAGTTACATACACATTTCCAGGGGGTACGTGAAGCATAAAAGGTTGAGAACGACTGATATATATGTTTTATTTTATTCCCACTGTTATACTATAACTATAGTTTTATCTATCTACACAAGGGGTACGCCAGTTACATACACATTTCCAGGGGGTACGTGAAGCATAAAAGGTTGAGAACCACTGATATATATGTTTTATTTAATTCCTATTGTTATACTCTAACTATAGTTTTATCTATCTATACAAGATGTACGCCAGTTACATACACATTTCCAGGGGGTACGTGAAGCATAAAAGGTTGAGAACGACTGATATATATGTTTTATTTTTTTCCCATTGTTATACTATAACTATAGTTTTATCTATCTATACAAGGGGTACGCCAGTTACATACACATTTCCAGGGGGTACGTGAAGCATAAAAGGTTGAGAACGACTGATATATATGTTTTATTTTATTCCCACTGTTATACTATAACTATAGTTTTATCTATCTATACAAGGGGTACGCCAGTTACATACACATTTCCAGGGGGTACGTGAAGCATAAAAGGTTGAGAACGACTGATATATATGTTTTATTTTATTCCCATTGTTATACTATGACTATAGTTTTATCTATCTATACAAGGGGTACGCCAGTTACATACACATTTCCAGGGGGTACGTGAAGCATAAAAGGTTGAGAACCACTGATATATATGTTTTATTTAATTCCCATTGTTATGCTATAACTATAGTTTTATCTATCTATACAAGATGTACGCCAGTTACATATACATTTCCAGGGGGTACGTGAAGCATAAAAGATTGAGAACCACTGATATATATGATTTATTTTATTCCCATTGTTTTACTATAACTGACCATTTGGATGTCGGACTATCGAAATTTTGCAGTGTGATTTGTACTAACGGGATTGTTTTTCTAGTGGGGAGAGGTGGGCATGCCCACGCCACTGGGTGATATTTATCTGATAATGGTCAGTAAGTAAGCGATAATCACGAGATGAAACAATGTTTAGTGGAAGATTGTTGCATTGTTGCTCTGGCCGGCGGACACGACAGAGAATACAAATGCTTCTATGTCAGCGCGAGTTCTCATTGTCGCCAATGGCTTCATTACAACGCAAACTGAGTTTTATCTCCTTTTTAGCAGATTTTGATGCTCTGTAATTCACCAGATACCTGACCGATTCGTCACAAATTTCGTATGCAAGTTCACCCTTAAACCGTACGCAGGGGTGTAGCGAAGAATTGGGGGGGGGGGGGGGGGATCGAAAATTTTACAACTCGTAAATCAGATTTTGCCAACTGAAAGATTTTACCCATTTTTTTTTACTAAGTGCCTCGATTTTGCAACATCGCCATGATTTATACAAAACAATTCTTTAATTTTAAATCTAACTTGTATTTTACCAGTTCACTTCGAATATTGGCGAGTTTCCTACACAATGGCAAGTTTTATCGATTTTGCCAACTCCTTAATTTCACAAAATCCCATTTTTAAAATTTCACCTGGATTTTACAAAGTCGCTTCGAATTTTGCCAACTCCGATTAAATTTGGGGGGTGACTCTTCTCCCCCCCCCATAGCTACGTCCCTGACCTACGCGAGGTTTGGGTTAAAAAAAAAAGGTTACTATGCGTTGTAACGGTTTTCTGAGCAATGAATTCTGAACGCAGTTGTCAATAAAGAGATCTGTGAGCGAGGGGGGGGGGGGGTATGGAAAGATGATTCGTTTCGCGCCGGGCTATGACTAGTATATAAATAATACCAGCAGGTCGTTCGGGTCACTTGCTGTCAACCGTTTGTATTCCGCTTTCGGTGACAATGCATATGATTTAGCAGTTTACGACAATACGCTGTGTAAAGGTCAACTTTGACAATGTCGCCCCATGTTGCGTTAAAAATTGGACTTGACTGACAGAATTCAAGTATCTGACTTGAGGTGATGTCAGAGTTCACAACAGTAATGCGTCGTAAGAAGTTATCTCAGAATTAAAATAAGTATTTAGTGGGGGCCAAACCATTTAATAAAACAAATATGCATTTTAGAAGTTTGCGTAAAGATTATTTCAATAATGAACAATTGTGAATGAATTTTATGAAACGATAATTTATTGTTTAATATTCCTGCTCCCATAGCTCTTTAAATACCGAACGAATATTGTTGAAAATAGAGATTTAAATAGATTTGATTACGATCTTTAATTTATCTTCGGTCACATTTTCCCATTAAATGCATATTTTAGGAGATATAGAAGTTCGAAATTGGATTCCCATTAACACAACTTAATATTTCAAGTTCTACTGAATTTTAACTTAATATTTCAGTAGAATAGTGTATAATACATATATGTGTATGTTATTAAATATAGGTTTTCGAACTCGTGCTGTTGTGGTTGCTCTATTGTCTCCACTAAATGCCACGGATCATAAACCCTTCGCACATTAGGGGCGGGGGTGGCTCAGTCGGTAGCGCGCCAGGCTCGTAATCTGTAGTTCCCAGGTTCGAGTCCCAGCTGGGTCAGCGTTGAGATTTATCTCCGCAAAAATTCCCCGCCCTGCCCACGGTCAGTAGGGGACACCGATGGGCTTGGAAAGGCAGCCGTCCGTCGAATGGGACGTTAAGCCGTGGCCCCGTGTGCGGGAGAGCTATACCCTGTGCACGTTAAAGAACACGCTGGATGGCCTTGACGGGAGGCTACCATCTCTCCCAACAGCTGTTCCAGTGGGTCCCCTCCCCCAACCTTCTCTGAGCCTTCGGGGTCCATGTGACCTGGCCATTTGGCCCATGGTGTGCAAAAAAGTGCCGCTCAGAGGTAAAACAATCCAATCCTTCGCACATTTCCAAGACTCTTCTATTCCTCAAAGAGTTAAAAAAAAATTTTTTTTGTACGAAACGGAAGCCAAGGAGGATGCATAAACATCACCAAGCAACAGGTGCCAATTAATATATCCTTCGTGTATCAGTCAGATTAAATTCTTTTCTGCATTATATACCTTTTATTTCATCGAAAGCCGTCCCATGGCCGAGTGGTTAGCGCGCTTGGCTACTGACATAAGGGACCTGGATTCGAGCCCCGGGTAAGGCATGGATGTATGTGTCGTTTTTCTGCTGAGGCCCTGCCATCCTCTCAGATCCTTCTATTATGGCATATAAACTGACAGGCTCCTGTCAGACCTCTGTGGCAAGCAGCTGCTTGAGGGAGTATTTATTTTTTTTTTATAGTTTTTTCTATCTATACAAGGGGTACGTCAATTAAATACACATTTCCAGGGGGTACGTGAAGCATAAAAGGTTGAGAACCACTGATATATATGTTTTATTTTATTCCAATTGTTTTACTATAACTATAGTTTTATCTATCTATACAAGAGGTACGCCAGTTACATACACATTTCCAGGGGGTACGTGAAGCATAAAAGGTTGAGAACCACTGATATATATGTTTTATTTTATTCCAATTGTTATACTATAACTATAGTTTTATCTATCTATACAAGGGGTACGCCAGTTACATACACATTTCCAGGGGGTACGTGAAGCATAAAAGGTTGAGAACCACTGATATATATGTTTTATTTTATTCCCATTGTTATACTATAACTATAGTTTTATCTATCTATACAAGAGGTACGCCAGTTACATACAAATTTCCAGGGGGTACGTGAAGCATAAAAGGTTGAGAACTACTGATATATATGTTTTATTTTATTCCAATTGTTTTACTATAACTATAGTTTTATCTATCTATACAAGAGGTACGCCAGTTACATACACATTTCCAGGGGGTACGTGAAGCATAAAAGGTTGAGAACCACTGATATATATGTTTTATTTTATTCCAATTGTTATACTATAACTATAGTTTTATCTATCTATACAAGGGGTACGCCAGTTACATACACATTTCCAGGGGGTACGTGAAGCATAAAAGGTTGAGAACCACTGATATATATGTTTTATTTTATTCCAATTGTTATACTATAACTATAGTTTTATCTATCTATACAAGAGGTACGCCAGTTACATACAAATTTCCAGGGGGTACGTGAAGCATAAAAGATTGAGAACCACTGATATATATGTTTTATTTTATTCCCATTGTTTTACTATAACTATAGTTTTATCTATCTATACAAGGGTACGCCAATTAAATACACATTTCCAGGGTTTACGTGAAGCATAAAAGGTTGAGAACCACTGATATATATGTTTTATTTTATTCCCATTGTTATACTATAACTATAGTTTTATCTATCTATACAAGAGGTACGCCAGTTACATACACATTTCCAGGGGGTACGTGAAGCATAAAAGATTGAGAACCACTGATATATATGTTTTATTTTATTCCCATTGTTATACTATAACTATAGTTTTATCTATCTATACAAGAGGTACGCCAGTTACATACACATTTCCAGGAGGTACGTTAAGCATAAAAGGTTGAGAACCACTGATATATATGTTTTATTTTATTCCCATTGTTATACTATAACTAGAGTTTTATCTATCTATACAAGAGGTACGCCAGTTACATACACATTTCCAGGGGGTACGTGAAGCATAAAAGGTTGAGAACCACTGATATATATGTTTTATTTTATTCCCATTGTTATACTATAACTAGAGTTTTATCTATCTATACAAGAGGTACGCCAGTTACATACACATTTCCAGGGGGTACGTGAAGCATAAAAGGTTGAGAACCACTGATATATATGATTTATTATATTCCTATTGTTATACTATAACTAGAGTTTTATCTATCTATACCAGGGGTACGCCAGTTACATACACATTTCCAGGGGGTACGTGAAGCATAAAAGGTTGAGAACCACTGATATATATGATTTATTATATTCCTATTGTTATACTATAACTAGAGTTTTATCTATCTATACAAGAGGTACGCCAGTTACATACACATTTCCAGGGGGTACGTGAAGCATAAAAGGTTGAGAACCACTGATATATATGATTTATTATATTCCTATTGTTATACTATAACTAGAGTTTTATCTATCTATACCAGGGGTACGCCAGTTACATACACATTTCCAGGGGGTACGTGAAGCATAAAAGGTTGAGAACCACTGATATATATGATTTATTATATTCCTATTGTTATACTATAACTAGAGTTTTATCTATCTATACAAGAGGTGCTCCAATAACATATACATTTCCAGGGGATACGTGAAGCATAAAAGTGGTTATCTATCTTTTCTAGGACGGTGGTTCTTCATGTTTTCTTCATATTATCTACCTTTTTCTTGGGCCGTGGTTCTAACCATGATCGGCGGACCAGTGATTTAGGGACACTGGTCTAGAATGCTCTGGACCTGCAGAAGAAAAAATAAATCACGTATCTAGAATTGGGATTCCCAACCCCTTCGAGATAGCTCTGCGCGACCTTGTGAATGCTAAGAGAAATATGTACTTCATTGTTCTTTATTTCCACATATAGTCATGCAAAAGATAACTACGTACTGGCTCAATGTTTCGAGACGATAATTTCAATAAATAAATAAAATAAATACCCCCTCAAGCAGCTGCTTGCCACAGAGGTCTGACAGGAGCCTGTCAGTTTATATGCCAAAGTAGAAGGTCTGAGAGGAAGGCAGGACCTCAGCAGAAAAACGACACATACATCCATGCCTTACTCGGGGTTCGGACCCAGGTCCCTTAGATCAGTAGCCAAACGCGCTAACCACGCGGCCATTCTAAAAATAAAGATCTCAATTAAATTTGTACCCAAAATGTAATTAAAATATTAAAACAGATTAAGAGATCAGAGATCATAGTTGATTCTAGTAGAGTGCTGGGTGCATTGCACCCGGCACTCTACTAGAATCCACTATGATCTGATCTCTTAATTTATCTTATAGTTTGTATTAAATTTCGGGGACAATTTTTTGTAGCTGTCCTATATATTCTAGCATTCATAACTCTTGAATACTGAACGAATATTTCTTAAAATCGAGATTGAGATATATTTTGATCTGCATCTTTATCTTTAGACACGTTTTTCACTAAATATCATGCTGAAGAAATTATTTAGCTGTGAATGTGACTTTTGATTGAGATAACATAGAACTGTGTCCATTTTTCTGTCCAGTTCCTAGGGCGGGGGTGGCCCAGCCGGTAGCGCGCCAGGCTCGTAATCTGTAGTTCCCAGGTTCGAGTCCCAGCTGGGTCAGCGTTGAGATTTTTCTCCGCAAAATTCCCCGCGCTGCCCGCGGTCAGTAGGGGACACCGATGGGGTTTGGAAAGGCCGCCGTCCGTCGGATGGGACGTTAAGCCGTGGCTCCATGTGCGGGAGAGCCATACCCTGTGCACGTTAAAGAACACGCTGGATGGCCTTGACGGGAGGCTACCATCTGTCTCCCAACAGCTGTTCCAGTGGGTCCCCTCCCCCAACCTTCTCTAAGCCTTCGGGGTCCATGTGACCTGGCCATTTAGCCCATGGTGTGCAAAAAAGTGCCGATCAGAGGTAAAACAACCCAACCCTGTCCAGTTCCTGTATTTCGACAATTACTGAGCCCGAATTGAGGAAAATATTTCTGTGACGCTTTCGTAACACATACAGAAATGAATGCCGATCAACAATTTTTTGATTCCTCTTATTATAGGCTATTACGAATTCTAAAATGATTAAAATCATTTTATAAGAAAATAAAAATTTTAACGTTCTTTAAAACGAAAAATATTAGAAATATACTAATGGAAACTGGAAGTTCAGGGATAAGATCATAATACACCTAAAGTCTATTCATTTATTCAAGACAGAAAATATGTAATCAAAGGTCGCATGGTGGTGCTCATTTTTATTACTAAAGAGCAGGAGGTTGTTGTTTTTGGATTGTTTTACCTCTGAGCGGCACTTTTTTGCACACCATGGGCTAAATGGCCAGGTCCATGGACCCCGAAGGCTCAGAGAAGGTTGGGGAAGGGGACCCACTGGAACAGCTGTTGGGAGACAGATGGTAGCCTCCCGTCAAGGCCATCTAGCGTGTTCTTTAACGTGCAAAGGGTATGGCTCTCGCACACACGGGGTCACGGCTTAACGTCCCATCCGACGGACGGCGGCATTTCTAAGCGCATTGGTATCCCCTACTGACCGTGGGCAGGGCGGTGAATTTTTGCGGAGATAAATCTCAACGCTGACCCAGCTGGGACTCGAACCTGGGAACTACAGATTACGAGCCTGGCGCGCTACCGACTGAGCCACCCCCGCCCCTGAAGAGCAGGAGGAGAGAGGCAAGAAGGCCGTAACCTTCGTCCTTTAAGAATGCTGATAAGGGTAATGGAGGCAAAAAAATTATTAAATTTGTGCATATTTAACGCATTTTTCATGAAATAATAATAAAAAACAACAACTCGGAAACGAAGGAGAAGAATGTTACACGGCAATGAAAATCCAATCTCTTGCCCTCCCCGCCTCGCCACGCGATTTATTTATTTATTTTCAAGATTTGGGCCGCTAAATTCTGATTGTAAAATCTGAACAATCAAAAAAATTTAACATTTTTTCTCCCCTCACGATTCCAGAAAAAAATGAGAAATTTCTATCATAAATGGATAGCTTGGAATATATCCTCAAATATTTTCAGAATTTTCAACCTATTCCTCCGTTAGAGGGCGCTTTTGGAGTTTTTTTTATGTACTCGTTGGAAGTGTCTAACAGTAGAGAACGGTTGGGTTGGGTTGTTTTACCTCTGAGCGGCACTTTTCTGCACACCATGGGCTAAATGGCCAGGTCACATGGACCCCGAAGGCTCAGAGAAGGTTGGGGGAAGGGACCCACTGGAACAGCTGTTGGGAGACAGATGGTAGCCTCCCGTCAAGGCCATCCAGCGTGTTCTTTAACGTGCACAGGGTATGGCTCTCCCGCACACGGGGCCACGGCTTAACGTCCCATCCGACGGACGACGGCCTTTCCAAGCCCATCGGTGTCCCCTACTGACCGTGGGCAGGGCGGGGAGTTTTGCGGAGATAAATCTCAACGCTTAAACAGCTGGGACTCGAACCTGGGAAATACAGATTACGAGCCTGGCGCGCTACCGACTGAGCCACCCCGCCCCAGAGGCGAAGAAAGTTTAAGTTGGGGAAGGGGGGGGGGTGAGAGGGACTGAATTTCCGCTGGAATATAACATTTTAACCTCCGTTTTAGAGGTGTTTACAAATTTCTTGAGAAATGCGTGAAATATGCACAAACTTTAACAATATTTTGCCACCATTAGCATTCTAGCATTCTCAAAGAGTCCTTTGAGAATTCTCCTCAGATCCGGCCTCTGGATGCTTGTGGGAAATGTAAATAGTATTACTTTATTAGCATCTGTCCAACACCAAAATAATTTTTTTTTTCTTAGGAACGAAACTGCTGATTGTCTATACGAAATAGTGAAAAATGTAAGTTTTTTTTTTTGCTTTGAAAACGATGTAATAAATGAAAGCAACATTATACTTCAAGGCTCAAAAATGCAACCCGTTGGGACTTCGAATAATAAAGTACCCTGGCTTTATTTCTGGGTAAGCGATGGCTGGAAAATTAATAATAGATGGTGAAGATGATGTTTTTTGATGGCACAAAAGGTGCTTCACATCGATCTGTTTGTGAGAAAATTTAATAAATAATTCTCGGAAGTAATTCAATTGATCGTAGAACCATGGGAAGAATAATAAGTGGTTTCAAGGAAATGGAAAGTGTCCTGACCTAGATCTCACGTGGGAAAAAAAAATAAATGTTCATTCTGCTTTCTCTTAATCGAAAGTACTGCGAAAATAGGTGCGGGGGTGGCTCAGTCGGTAGCGCGTCAGGCTCGTAATCTGTAGTTCCCAGGTTCGAGTCCCAGCTGGGTCAGCGTTGAGATTTATCTCCGCAAAATTCCCCGCCCTGCTCACGGTCAGTAGGAGACACCGCTGGGCTTGGAAAGACCGCCGTCCGTCCGATGGGACGTTAAGCCGTGGCCCCGTGTGCTGGAGAGTCATACCCTTTGCACGTTAAAGAACACGCTGGATGGCCTTGACGGGAGGCTACCATCTGTCTCCCAACAGCTGTTCCAGTGGGTCCCCTCCCCCAACCTTCTCTGAGCCTTCGGGGTCCATGTGATCTGGCCATTTAGCCCATGGTGTGCAAAAAAGTGCCGCTCAGAGGTAAAACAACCCAACTTAATCGAAAGCACTGCGAAAATAATGGCGAAAAATTTGGAATATTTAATTTTTTTTATGAGTTGTTTTCTTGATTTAAATCGATAATTTCTCGTAGTAATGTAAATGTGAAAAGAAAATTAAAGAAAAAGGACAATTAATGATATTTAATTCCCATTGTATTCGTCATCTGAATTATGTTTTGCAACTTATCAGTAGTGTATTCGATTTCATTTTGATAAAATGTTTTTGATGACAGTTGAGTTTATTGTCTTGCGTATGAGCAGCACTGTTTTTGCTCACAATCGCTAAATGATCAGTTCACAAGGACCCCAAGCAGCAACGTATCTAGGGGGTGAGACAAGAGGAGGCCATGTCCTCCCACACTTTTGAGAGTGCTAGTAAGAGTAATGGAGGCCAAATTTATTAAATTAACGCATATTTCACGAATTTTTCAAGCATTTTTTTTAAAGACCTTATTATACCATCAGGGGGCGGGGGTGGCTCAGTCGGTAGTGGGCCAGGCTCGTAATCTGTAGTTCCCAGGTTCGAGTCCCAGCTGGGGCAGCGTTGAGATTTATCTCCGCAAAATTCCCTGCCCTACCCACGGTCAGTAGGGGACACCGATGGGCTTGGAAAGACCGCCGTCCGTAGGATGGGACGTTAAGCCGTGGCTCCGTGTGCGGGAGAGCCATACCCTGTGCACGTTAAAGAACACGCTGGATGGCCTTGACGGGAGGCTACCATCTGTCTCCCAACAGCTGTTCCAGTGGGTCCCCTTCCCCAACCTTCTCTGAGCCTTCGGGGTCCATGTGACCTGGCCATTTAGCCCATGGTGTGCAAAAAAGTGCAGCTCAGAGGTAAAACAACCCAACCCAACCTATTTTACCATCACCATCATAACAGTCCAGTTGATAGCACCTTACTTCATATGACAGAATGGTGATTAGTTTGACAGTAGCAGCTGAAAGTGACCATTTCATTTGAGTTGGGTTGTTTTACCTCTGAGCGGCACTTTTTTGCACACCATGGGCTAAATGGCCAGGTCACATGGACCCCGAAGGCTCAGAGAAGGTTGGGGGAGGGGACCCAATGGAACAGATGTTGGGAGACAGATGGTAGCCTCCCGTCAAGGCCATCCAGCGTGTTTTTTAACGTGCACAGGGTTTGGCTCTCCCGCACACGGGGCCACGGCTTAACGTCCCATGGACGGCGGTTTTCCAAGCCCATCGGTGTCCCCTACTGACCGTGGGCAGGGCGGGAAATTTTTGCGGAGATAAATCTCAACGCTGACCCAGCTGGGACTCGAACCTGGGAACTACAGATTACGAGCCTGGCGCGCTACCGACTGAGCCACCCCCGCCCCGTATTTATTAGGAATTATCATAATGCTAACATATAAGAATAATTTTCCTTCTAAGTATGGTATATTTATAAATAAACATTAACATAGATATTGTTACAAAAGTACACCAGTAATAATAATAGAAATAGATATATAAGAATATTGTAGATTACAGTACTATTAATGTAGACGTCAACTTGATCCAGCACCTTCTGTTGTAGGAGGTGTTGCCATGCGTGACCAATTCCGCATTTCAAACATCCGTATTTTGAAGCTTTTAAAGCCAAAAAAATTTTTAAAGCTGACTGATGACGCGGATAGCGGATGAAACGACGGTTAGAACTTGATAGGTTTGGTTCGTAATCTGTAGTCCCCAGGTTTGTGTGGGCGGAGGTGACTCAGTCGGTAGCGCGCCAGGCTCGTAATCTGTAGTTCCAAGGTTCGAGTCCCAGCTGGGTCAGCGTTGAGATTTATCTCCGCAAAATTCCCCGCCCTGCCCACGGTCAGTAGGGGACACCGATGGGCTTGGAAATGCCGCCGTCCGTCGAATGGGACGTTAAACCGTGGCCCCCTGTGCGGGAGAGCCATACCCTGTGCACGTTAAAGAACACGCTGGATGGCCTTGAGAGGAGGCTACCATCTGTCTCCCAACAGCTGTTCCAGTGGGTCCCCTCCCCCAAACTTCTCTGAGCCTTCGGGGTCCATGTGACCTGCCCATTTAGCCCATGGTGTGCAAAAAAGTGCCGCTCAGAGGTAAAACAACCCAACCCAGGTTTGTGTTTCAATTGTGCCGGGGATTGAGATTTATTTCCGCTAAATCTTCCCAACCTTGCCTTCGGCGAGAGATGGGGCAGCGATAATCTTGGAAGGGACTTTAAGACCTTTAATCATTAGAATCATACCCTGTGGACGTTAAAGAACAAGCTGGATGGCCTTGACGGGAGACTTCCATCTATTTTCTCATACTTGCAAAGTGGATTTCCTTCCCTATCTTCTAGAGTTAGTTATGATAGTGAAACTTGGACGCTGTGTAAACAAGATAACAGGAAACTAGATGCTTTTGATTCTAGATGCTTACGTAGTATTTTGGGCATTAGATGGTTCAACTTTGTAACTAATGATGAGGTTAGGCAAAGGAGTCGGCAACCTCCTTTAAGCAGCATATTGTGCAGAGAGAGACTCCGTTGGTTTGGCCATGTTGCCCGTATGGATAATTATAGATTGGCGAATAGGGTTGTGAACAGTGTGCCTAGAGGCCTCAGAAGGAGGGGGAGACCTAGGATGCAGTGGGCAGACAATGTCAAACAGGACCTTGTTAGAATTGGTGTGCAATGGACAGATGCAGCAGATGCAGATCAGGACAGACTTGCTTGGAGAACTAAATTGCACGGTCTGGTTGGACCTCCGTAGCCCATGGCTGCTTGAGGAGGATGATGATGATGAATCTTCTGAACCACTAGGGTCCTAGCAACATGGGTTGTTGTTGGGTTGTTTTACCTCTGAGCGGCACTTTTTTGCACACCATGGGCTAAATGGCCAGGTCACGTGGACCCCGAAGGCTCATAGAAATTTGGGGGAGGGGACCCACTGGAACAGCTGTTTGGAGACAGATGGTAACCTTCCGTCAGGGCCATCCAGCGTGTTCTTTAACGTGCACAGGGTATGGCTCTCCCGCACACGGGGCCACGGCTTAACGTCCCATCCGACGGACGGCGGCCTTTCCAAGCCCATCGGTGTCCCCTACTGACCGTGGGCAGAGCGGGGAATTTTGCGGAGATAAATCTCAACGCTGACCCAGCTGGGACTCGAACCTGGGAACTACAGATTACGAGCCTGGCGCGCTACCGACTGAGCCACCACCGCCCCTTTCAGCTTAGTTAAAACTTTCTTAAGAAACTTATCCTACTTTTTGAATTGTTCTATCATGGAAATACATCCTGTGGGAATTATGCAAGGAATGGCCTATTTGTGACATTTCTAATATACACAGCCCTACCAAAAATATTGTTATGAATTTAATGGATGGAAATTGAGCGTGAGTTCAAAAATAATATTTAGCAACAATAATTCTAAAATAAAGTAATCTATTAGAAAAGTATGAATGAAAACGTTTATATAAACTAAATTCAATGAACACAAATCTTCGTCAGAATGAAAATAAACCTTCAGGAGAACATAGCACCTGATCACTATTCCTATAAAGAGTTTCCTCTATAATTCTTACTGTCTCCACTCTAAGCATAAAATAAGGCTTTTTACAAAACTCGATAACTGGCACAATCGTATTTGTGAACAAACCTGCAATCGAACAAGAATAACCTTACCATTTCCTAAACTAAATAACTATACACTAAATGACTTCTTTCTAAGGTTTTAGTCATCAAGTCCTCCAAAACTGTAGCTAAGTATACTGGTTTCTCAGAACCAATTCTTTTCAGACGTTGGTCACAACGCACAAGACAATGAATTCTTTTTCTTACTCGTTCACTAACAAGATCCATACTATTAAACTTATTTAACCTCCCGCGATCACACCAAATAAAAACATTTCTTCATTATACTATAGTGCACAGACTAAGACAAACTATTTTCCTTCACACTCTAATTCCTCTTAATTACAACTCTTCTATTCTTTATTTTTAAGTTGATTCAACGCTGGAAGTAGTTAATGGCGTAATTCTCAGGCTGAAGTAAACGTGCACCAAAACGATACATCAAATCACACGTTCATCTGTCTACCACTGCCCCCTCCTTAGGTCTTGTTCGTCCAGAAGAATTCTGGATTCCGAAGATTCTTCAATGAAACGGAGCCAAACGATCCACGTGAACCATTCGTTGCACTTAGTAGATCCGCGTTGCCCCCTCCTTAGGTCTTGTTCGTCCAGAAGAATTCTGGATTCCGAAGATTATTCAATGAAACGGAGCCAAACGATCCACGTGAACCACACGTTGCACTTCGTAGATCCGCGTTGCACTTCGTAGAACCGCGTTGCACTTCGTAGACGGGTGTCGACGAATGCGATACACCAAGTCGTTAATCCTGTTAACTACCGTATATGGATCTTCCCAAGGTTTCTAAAGTTTTGGATAAAGTCTCTTCTTTCTGTGTGGATTGTATAACCAGACAAGATCTCCTTGATGGAAAACAGTTCCATTTGTTTTACCATCGTACCTCGTTTTTTGCTCGCTTGCCAAGTTGATGTTATGTCTGACGGAGTGGTGGATTTTTTCTAGTCGTTGTTGTAATTCTTGTACTTATTTGTGGAGTAGACATAGGCATGGTTTCGGACCGACCATATAAAAGGCCACTGAGCCACCCCCGCCCCAGGGCCACAGGGAAGACTCTTCCAAAGAGCATCATGGAAGGTGTCTGTCCAGTTGTTTCCTGCACTGATGTTCTGTATGCCAACAAAAAGAGTGGTATATGGTGATTCCAGTAACTTGATGTTCATCGACAAACAATGCTAGATCCTGACTTCTTAGTATGGGACACCGATGGGCTTGAAAAGACCTCCGTCCATCGGATGGGACGTTAAACCGTGGCCCCGTGTGCGGGAGAGCCATACCCTGTGCACGTTAAAGAACACGCTGGATGGCCTTGACGGGAGGCTACCATCTGTCTCCCAACAGCTGTTCCAGTGGGTCCCCTCCCCCAACCTTCTCTGAGCCTTCGTGGTCCATGTGATCTGGCCATTTAGCCCATGGTATGCAAAAAAGTGCCGCTCAGAGGTAAAACAACCCAACCCAACCCTGACTTCTTATAAAAGTAGTGGGGGCGTCGTCCTGGTGCACCTGACTCGAATTCAGCAATGTGAATGACATCATATCCTATTCTGTTTTATTTCCAGAGGTTGACAACCTGACTTCTAAACACTAAATTTTTTTATTAAAATAATGTATATTTAAATATAATTTTTTTTCGTGCCAAAATACGGGATGCATGATCCAACAAAGAATTATTTCTCTTTCCCAAATTAAGGATACATGACTTAACAAAGGTTGTTTCTTTCTACTAAGACGTGGGACACATCCGATGAATTTTTCTTCCAAAATTCAGGACACACGATTCAGCAAAGAAATATTTGTCCGTGCCAAATTTTTTCGCATAGGTATCCTCTACTGACCGGGGTCGGGGGTGGCTCAGTCGGTAGCGCGCCAGGCTAGTAATCTGTACTTCCCAGGTTCGAATCCCAGCTGGGTCAGCGTTGAGATTTATCTCCACAAAATTCCCCGCCCTACCCACGGTCAGTAGGGGACACCGATGGGCTTGGAAAGGCCGCCGTCCGTCGGATGGGACGTTAAGCCGTGGCCCCGTGTGTGGGAGAGTCATACCCTGTGCACGTTAAAGAACACGCTGGATGGCCTTGACGGGAGGCTACCATCTGTCTCCCAACAGCTTTTCCAGTGGGTTCCCTCCCCCAACCTTCTCTGAGCCTTCGGGGTCCATGTGACCTGGCCATTTAGCCCATGGTGTGCAAAAAAGTGCCGCTCAGAGGTAAAACAACCCAACAAATCTACTGACCGAGAACAAGATCGGGTTCGCAGAGAATAATCTAAATGCTAGCCCAGGTGGAACTCGAACCTGGGAACTGCAGATTATAAGCCTGGCGCTCTAGTAGCTGAGCCACTCACTCCCTAGGGATCAGAAGAGGTTGAGGGAACGGAAGCCACTGGACAACTGTTAGGAGACATGGACGCCTCCCATTAAGACCATCCAGCGTGTTCTTTACCGTGTGCAGCGTATTACTCATCTGCACCCAGGACCATGGTTTGAGGTTCAATCTAATGGACGGCTGCCATTCTAAGCTCATTAGTATCCCAGTTTTTTACCGAGGGTAAGGTGAGAGTTTGGGGTAGATAAATCTCAATGCTGGCACGGATGGGATTCAAACTTGGAAATTGCAGATTACGAATCTGTCCTGCTTCAGACTGAATCAGTCTCATCTCTTTAGTGTTGGGGGGCGGGGGTGGCTCAGTCGGTAGTGCGCCAGGCTCGTAATCTGTAGTTTCCAGGTTCGAGTCCCAGCTGGGTCAGCGTTGAGATTTATCTCCGCAAAACTCCCCGACCTGCCCACGGTCAGTAGGGGACACCGATGGGCTTGGAAAGGCCGCCGTCCGTCGGATGGGACGTTAAGCCGTGGCCCCGTGTGCGGGAGAGTCATACCCTGTACACGTTAAAGAACACGCTGGATGGCCTTGACGGGAGGCTACCATCTGTCTCCCAACAGCTGTTCCAGTGGGTCCCCTCCCCCAACCTTCTCGGAGCCTTCGGGGTCCATGTGACCTGGCCATTTAGCCCAGGGTGTGCAAAAAAGTGCCGCTCAGAGCTAAAACAACCCAACTTTAGTCCTGGTAGATAAGTGTAAATGACGTCGTGATGTTTTTAGAGCAAAATTTGGTAAACAAGATGATGTCCAACACGAAGCGAAGCCTTATCCGTCTTCCATTTGCTCCGTCACTGAAATTCCGTCTCATAAATCAAGCGCATTTAATAAAAACGAACGTCACTAATTCAAATCCCAATACGACCCAGTCAACGTGGTGGTAAACAAAACTTCTCTGCTTCTCGTACTTCCTGATATTGCTTCCTAATAATTGCTCTGCGCCATCGTCTGTAATTACATCGGCAAATGTTCTTCATGAATGTTTTTTTCACCAGAATTTTTTTCCTTAAAAGTGACGCTTCGTGTCAGTTCTCATTGCTAGATGTTTGTGATTTTGTTGGGAACTTTCAGTGAAGCTGTAAAAAGATTTGGGTTGTTTTACCTCTGAGCGGCACTTTTTTGTACACCATGGGCTAAATGGCCAGGTCACGTGGACCCCGAAGGCTCGGAGAAGGTTGGGGGAGGGGACCCACTGGAACAGCTGTTGGGAGACAGATGGTATCCTCCCGTCAAGGCCATCCAGCGTGTTCTTTAACGTTGGGTTGTTTTACCTCTGAGCGGCACTTTTTTGCACACCATGGGCTAAATGGCCAGGTCACATGGACCCCGAAGGCTCAGAGAAGGTTGGGGGAGGGGACCCACTGGAACAGCTGTTGGGAGACAGATGGTAGGCTCCCGTCAAGGCCACCCAGCGTGTTCTTTAATGTGCACAGGGTATGGCTTTCCCGCACACGGGGCCACGGCTTAACGTCCCATCCGACGGACGGCGGTCTTTCCATGCCCATCGGTGTCCACTGCTGACCGTGGGCAGGGCGGGGAATTTTTGCGGAGATAAATCTCAACGCTGACCCAGCTGGGACTCGAACCCGTGAACTACAGATTACGAGCCTGGCGCGCTACCGACTGAGCCACCCCCGCCCCCAACGTGGTGGTAAACAAAACTTCTCTGCTCCTCGTACATCCTGATATTGCTTCCTAATAATTGCTCTGCGCCATCGTCTGTAATTACATTGCCAAATGCTCTTCATGAATGTTTTTTTCACCAGAATTTTTTTCCTTAAAAGTGACGCTTCGTGTCAATTCTTATTGCTAGATGTTTGTGATTTTGTTGTGAACTTTCAGTGAAGCTGTAAAAGAAATTTACGAGTTAAGATCGCACGACTTGCTAACATCCACATAAATGTAGTTATTATCTTAATGTTTTATGATTCCTTCAGAAGAATGCTGATTCACAATGTGAACGTTATTCAAATAAAAACCGCAAAACTATCATTAAATGCATAAGATCTTGTTTTTCTTGTTTTGCGATATTGATTTGACAGGGTCTGTTAGCAACGCTGAAGGGGGGGGGGGGTGACTCAGTCGGTAGCGCGCCAGGCTCGTAATCTGTATTTCCCAGGTTCGAGTCCCAGCTGGGTCAGCGTTGATATTTATCTCCGCAAAATTCCCCGCCCTGCCCACGGTCAGTAGGGGACACCGCTGGGCTTGGAAAGACCGCCGTCCGTCGGATGGGACGTTAAGCCGTGGCCCTGTGTGCGGGAGAGCCATACCCTGTGCACGTTAAAGAACACGCTGGATGGCCTTGACGGGAGGTTATCATCTGTCTCCCAACAGTTGTTCCAGTGGGTCCCCTCCCCCAACCTTCTCTGAGCCTTCGGGGTCCATGTGACCTGGCCATTTAGCCCATGGTGTGCAAAAAAGTGCCGCTCAGAGGTAAAACAACCCAACCCAACGCTGAAGGCACACGTGCGCATTCTGTTGGAGTTATTCGTAAATATTCATTTGGATTTTTCATTTATGAGAGGCCCTTTTTTGCAGACAATAGGCTGAATTGGGCAGGTCACAAGCACCCCTAGATATCAGTGAAGGTTAGGGACGTGAACCAATGGACGCTTCCCATTAAGACCATCAAGCGTGTTCTTTACCGTCAAGGCCATCTAACATATTCTTTAACCTACCCAGGTAATGACTTAATGTCCCATCTGAAGAACGGCGGCCTTTGCAACAGAAGAAGATTGTATATTATGGAAATATATAAGTAACATTCAAATCGAAATCCCCAAAAGAAACTTTAAAAGATTTATCACACATAAAAACTGTTTAATTAAAGTAACTAAAACTTTTCTAAAGCGCAGTCTAAGTAAATGAATAAATAGTTTAATATTTTTAGTACATGGAATTTTTTTGGTGATTGGTTTTTATTATGAATCCCTGTTTCAAGATACAAATATTTATGAAAAACCGTTCATTAATGAATGCAACTACGAATACAGCAATCATTCATGCATCATCATATACGGGTGATCCAAAAGTAACAGAAAAAGTAAAAATGCAATAATTCCAAAAATATAGACAGTAGCACGTTGCGGTTTCCGCAGAAATGCACAGAAAGACGGGATTTTTTTTAATAACGAAAAAATTTATTGCCAGAATAGCTAAATTTGCCACCGACAGGTGGCGCTTCAGTTGTATCAGTAGTAGAGGCCCTATACAGGTAGAGGTTGGCCATCTCAAAATTGGACGCCATGTTTTGTCGTCGCTCGAATTGTTTAGCTTGCATAGCTGAAATGGCATTGCACGAATACTTATGGATTGTGGAAAAGGATACGGCAATATTTGATAAAGATTTCAGTTGGGTTGTTTTACCTCTGAGCGGCACTTTTTTGCACACCATGGGCTAAATGGCCAGGTCACATGGACCCCGAAGGCTCAGAGAAGGTTGGGGGAGGGGACCCACTGGAATAGCTGTTGGGAGACAGATGGTAGCCTCCCGTCAAGGCCATCCAGCGTGTTCTTTAACGTGCACAGGGTATGGCTCTCCCGCACACGGGGCCACGGCTTAACGTCCCATCCGACGGACGGCGGTCTTTCGAAGCCCATCGGTGTCCCCTACTGACCGTGGGCAGGGCGGGGAGTTTTGCGGAGATAAATCTCAACGCTGACCCAGCTGGGACTCGAACCTGGGAACTACAGATTGCGAGCCTGGCGCGCTACCGACTGAGCCACCCCCGCCCCATAAAGATTTCAGTGTTCATGATTGGAATCACTTTAGAAAACGACTAAAAAATGGAAAAGTAAATTTTACACCTTTTTGTTTTTAGAAAAAAGATATAATTTGGTTTTGTTGTCTTGTCCGTCTGTAGATATCGAATTTTTTTGTTTATACAGAGAAATAAAAAATTCTTTTTGTGTTAGACAGGAATTAATGATATATTACGAATTGCATTTTTCGAATCTCCCAAAAGTTATAACTGCGCCCTCTAACGGTGGAAAAATTTGAAAATTCCAAAATATCAAACGAATATTCCAAACGATATAGTTATGCTAGAAGTTTAAAATTTTGGTGTTGAAATGTGAAGATTACGAAGTTACCATTGGCAACAATCACTTGACTCTTTAGACCCAGGGGGGTAGGTGAATGCAACTATTATTTTTTGTTTTAACAGAGAAGTGTATGTTTTTAGAGATAAATTAAAAATTCTTTTTGGATTGGACAGGTATTGATGAGATATTATAATCTGCATTTTGTGAATTTCCCAAAAGCTAAAATTGCGACATCTAACGGTGAAAAAAAATCGAAAAATCGAAAAATTTAAAATGAATATTGCAAATGATGTAGTTATGCTAAAAGTTTAAAATTTTGGTCTGGAATGTAACAGTCTTGAAAATTCCATTAACAACAATGAGTTGACCCCTACGCCCAAGATAGGTAAGGAACGGAACGGTTTTGTTTTAAGAGATAATTGGAAATCTCTTTTTTAGTTGGTTACTAATGAAATGTAATTCGCATTTTCAAAGGTAGTTTTAATTTATGTCATTAGAGATCACCAAATATCGAAACTGTAAAACTTTTAACGAATGTTTCAAGTGATCTGTTTATGGTAGAAATTTCTGCATGTAGAGTTTTGTTATGGTGCCAAGTCCACAGACAGCAATTATTGCCCACTGTTTTCAGAGGAGTGAGAAAAAAGCAACTTTTTAAATTTAAGAAAAGACAAATACTTTTTGTGTTTTATAATTACTAATAAAATACTACTATGTGCATTTCCCCATCATACATTAAAAATAAATAAATAACCCCTCAAGCAGCTGCTTACCACAGAGGTCTGACAGGAACCTGTCAGTTTATACGCCATATTAGAAGGTCTGTGAGGATGGAGGGACCTCAGCAGAAAAAAACACGAACATCCATAATTAAAACTTTTAAGGAGTGAAAAAATAGGCAAAGGAAAAACTTAATTCTCTTTGAAAATGAGATTCCCATATGCGCCAGAGGTGATATGCGTTCTACTAGTTATTTTACACTTTCAGCAGTGAAAATTCGAATTACTGTATAATTGATAAAATAAACTATTAATATTTTATTATTACTTGTAATGTGCAAAAAAAATTTTTCATTTCTCTCTTAAAGCAGAAAAGTTGCATTTTACCAGTGGGACAAATCATTACTATTATGGCAAACCACTTGATCACTACACTCTATGACCAAAAAATTTAAGTTTCTAGCAAAAATAGATCGTTTCAATATTTATTTAAAGATTTGGTATTTTCCAGCTTTTTTTCCGCCGGTAGAGGTCGCCTTTCGAGTTTTTATTTACCGCCTTTAGCACTCTCTAACACTGGAAATTCCATTGATGGGGATTCGAAAAATGTAAATATTAATATTTTTGTGGAACAAAAATTTCTCCGACATACGGGATTAGAACCCACATTTCCCCAGAAACATGCCGAAGCATTCTAACCTCTTGAACTAACGCCGGCTTTTTTCAAAATAAACATTTATTGATTTATAGACATTTAAACGTCTACATGTAACGCTAAGATTATCAATATTTTTTAAATAATTAATAATGCTAAATAGCGTGATATGACTTCATTATTTATTTCAATCTTACTCAGAGCACTAAAAAAGGAATAGTTGCCACCCGAGATCATAGATGGCGTCATAAATAGGCGCCAAAACTCACGGGAAGAGTGATAGTCATTAATAGTGGAAAAAAGACTGAGACGGCATTAATTCAACAGGTTAGAATCCTCTGGAATGTTTATGGAGAGATGCGGGGGTCGAATCCCGTATGTCGGCGAAATTTTTTCCACAAAAATATTTATTGATTTATAGACGTTTAAACGTCTAAAGGTAACGCTGAGATTATCAAATATTGTTTAAATCATTATTATTTTGTTAGTGTCTGTAAAACAAAATAAATATCTTGTTTCGTTCGTTTATTTAAAAAAGGTTTCATTTTGGCTAAGACGGCAAAGCCTTGTTGCCATTGTAAACTTTCTCACCCTAACACTCTACCACCAAAATTTCAGATTTTCAGTGTAAATAGTTTGCAATATTGGCAATTGCAATATTAAAATTTTAGCATTTTCCATCTTTTACCACCGCAAGAGGGCACTATTAAGGCTATTGAAAGTTTTTAAAATTGCTAATCACAATATTTGTTCGACACCTATCCAACCCAAAAAGAATTTTTCATTTAGCTCTAAAAGTAAAAAAAAATTGATTGTCTGTAAACGGACAGACAGGTGGAAAGACAGATGGACAGACAACAGTTAACAGAGAGGCGGACAGACAGACGAACAAATACTGGCATAGGCAGACGACAAAGTGAAAACATTAGCTCGCTTTTCAAAGAACCTTAAAAGATATTATTTGTCGGTTTTTCACTTAGCTCGTTTCACTTTTGCAGCCGTTTGCCGTCTTCTGAGGGGCGGGGGTGGCTCAGTCGGTAGCGCGCCAGGCTCGTAATCTGTAATTCCCAGGTTCGAGTCCCAGCTGTATCAGCGTTGAGATTTATCTCCGCAAAATTCCCCGCCCTGCCAACGGTCAGTAGGGGACACCGATGGGCTTGGAAAGGCCGCCGTCCGTCGGATTGACGTCCCGTGTGTGGGAGAGCCATACCCTGTGCACGTTAAAGAACATGCTGGATGGCCTTGACGGGAGGCTACCATCTGTCTCCCAACAGCTGTTCCAGTGGGTCCCCTCCCCCAACCTTCTCTGAGCCTTCGGAGTCCATGTGACCTGGCCATTTAGCCCATGGTGTGCAAAAAAGTGCCGCTCAGAGGTAAAACAACCCAACCCAACCCGTCTTCTGATAGAGTTTCTCGGGAAAAAAATATTCAGTAAATTATTTCTTTGAGTGAAATTTTTACACCCAGATGCAGCGCAGTGAGGCATTCATAAAATATGACAGCTTTTATAAACAAAAATGTGGTAGTTATGTGTAAAACTACAACAACTGAGAAGTTTTAACTTGATACACCACACTAACTCATAGGCTCCCGTCTTACGGTACGACAAAACATGGCGACCATAAACCACGTGACTCAATCAACCAATGGCATTGAATCACCAAGATGGCCAGCCCCTTCAAATTAAAGCTCCACCGTCTCCAATTTTAATGTTTACTCTCCTAAATACTAAATTCTCACTAAATTATACTCAATTCCCCCCACCTTCACTCTCCATCCACGATTTTCACGACATATACCAACTATGGAGCAAAATAAGACCTGTGCAAACTTTCGGCCTTTCCTTCCACTCTTGCCTCTAAAATTAAAATACCAATTTTTAACACCTTCTCCCTCACTCTATCACCCACTGATGACATTGGCTCGTGGTCCTGATGATAAGCAGTCCGAGGCCTGCTTTACAAATAGGACCAATACAATAGGTTCAATACAATAGGACCAATACAATAGGTTCAATACAATAGGACCAATACAATAATCAATAGGACCAATACAATAGGACCAATAGGACCAATCAATAGGACCAATACAATAGGAATACAATAGGTTCACAGCAAACTGGAGCGTGTGTAGTAACTGCACACACTCCATTTTGCTGTAAACGGTAACTGGAGCGTGTACAGTTGCTGTACACGCTCCAGATATTTTTCCTGAATTCTGTAATCACGTGACACGAAGGTTGCCAGATCACTAATTTCTAAAAAACATCGTCGTCAGATATTTTTTCTGAATTCTGTAATCAACTATAGTGTTCGGATACTTTTTTGACAGACTGTAGGTGGTCATATTATTTTAATACTAGATCGTGTGGGCTCACTCACGGAAATATTGAGGGTGTGCAGTTAACGTTCACAGCAAACTGGAGCGTGTGCAGTAACTGCACACGCTCCAGTTTGCTGTGAACGGTAACTGGAGCGTGTACAGTTGCTGTACACGCTCCAGATATTTTTCCTGAATTCTGTAATCACGTGACACCAAGGTTGCCAGATCACTAATTTCTAAAAAAAATCGTTGCCAGATATTTTTTCTGAATTCTGTAATCAACCAGTGTTCGGATATTTTTTTGAACGACTGTACTTGACGGAACGGTGCCAGATTTCATAGGCTGGCTTTCTCCCTGCCAGATTTCCTGTTGGATTACAGAATCAGTTCCTAGCTGCAATGGGATGCCTTAAAATAATAATGCCCTTGGAAATGCAGGGAATCTGGCAACGGTAGACGATTTAAATGTTATTTTGACTCTTATATTCACATAAATGGCAACAATAAATTTGACAGGATTATCTTTTTCCCTATGGATAACATGGTAAATGTATTTTCTTCTAGCAAGCCCGACTTTTGGAATTTCGACTTGATATTTGGCATTGCAACCCGCACCACCACCAGAAGCATTCTCCGAAAATTTGAAGCGTCTACTGTGATTTTCGGGGCGGGGGTGGCTCAGTCGGTAGCGCGCCAGGCTCGTAATCTGTAGTTCCCAGGTTCGAGTCCCAGCTGGGTCGGCGTTGAGATTTATCTCCGCAAAAATTCCCCGCCCTGCCCACGGTCAGAAGGGGACACCGATGGGCTTGGAAAGGCCGCCGTCCGTCGGAGGGGACGTTAAGCCGTGGCCCCGTGTGTGGGAGAGCCATACCCTGTGCACGTTAAAGAACACGCTGGATGGCCTTGACGGGAGGCTACCATCTGTCTCCCAACAACTTTGATTTTCGGGGCGGGGGTGGCTCAGTCGGTAGCGCGCCAGGCTCGTAATCTGTAGTTCCCAGGTTCGAGTCCCAGCTGGGTCGGCGTTGAGATTTATCTCCGCAAAAATTCCCCGCCTGCCCACGGTCAGAAGGGGACACCGATGGGCTTGGAAAGGCCGCCGTCCGTCGGATGAGACGTTAAGCCGTGGCCCCGTGTGCGGGAGAGCCATACCCTGTGCACGTTAAAGAACACGCTGGATGGCCTTGACAGGAGGCTACCATCTGTCTCCCAACAGCTGTTCCAGTGGGTCCCCTCCCCCAACCTTCTCTGAGCCTTCGGGGTCCATGTGACCTGGCCATTTAGCCCATGGTGTGCAGAAAAGTGCCGCTCAGAGGTAAAACAACCAACCAACCAACTGTGATTTTCCGGTGAGATATGGCTGCCAGAGGCACGCAAACACCTTGTTTTATTATTATAGATAAATCAATTTTGCTTCATTCTTTTTTCCAGGGAAGGGGTTGGTACTTTTGCCCTGCCCATCCCCACCCCTCGCAACAACACCCATGGATGCACGTGCTTTAATGGGAGATAAAATATTGATTTTTCCCAAATGATATGTGGCAAAGAATTTTTAAAAACTTCTAAGGCGTTGTTTAATTTTTACTTACCGCTGTCTGCATATTAGTTGAGTGATCAGGCAGCAAACAGACCCTGACGTAGCTGTCCATTTTAGAGTCTGAGTCGTAGGATTGGAGACCACGTGCCTGAAGGACGCTCACAATCAGCTCCTCAGTCTTGCTGCATAAAATATTGCAAAAAGAAATTTACAATACCAATTTAAATGTATTCATTATAATGAAAATACAATGCTCTACCGAAATAGAGAATTGTCGTGTTATGTCAATGGGATTCTAACTTCGAAGACTTATACAGGGTGAATCTGAAAAAGTGGGCAAAACTTTACGGGGTGGTAGAACGCAGCTATACGAGCAATATTTGTCATAGAAAGTATGGGCGGAACGCAAACGGCGAGCCGCTAGGTGGCGTTGGAAATGGTAGAAAAGGGTCGGTCCTCGCACCCAACGGCATTTCTACCGTGGATTGCCGAGAGGATGGCTGGTTATACTAACCACGAAATGGCGGATATGCACTTTGTGGACGGTGCGGCGGACGGGAATGCAAGTGAGGCACAGAGTATCTCCTCTCCTTCTTGTGTTCATTCTTTAAATGTGACAGTGGAAAACTACCTTTTAACTTCTCACCGCTTGCGTTCCGACCATACATTCTATGACGAATATTGCTCGTATAGCTGCGTTCTACCACCCCGTAAAGTTTTGCCCACTTTTTCAGATTCACCCTGTATACAGTACTCTTCAAATTAGTTGGGACAATAGGAAAATGCAGTAACAAAGACATAACTAAAATATTTATTTGTTTAATAGTGTAGTTAATAATGAATGTGACCCCCCCCCCTTAGCTTTAATTACTTCTTCCACCCTCTCAACCATTGATGCCACTAGCTTTCCACACATCTCCTTCATTTCAGGGTCGTGGTACCACACTTTCATGACACTTTCTATCAATCCATCTTAGATATGCGCGCTTTAACCCCTTAACAGTTTTGCCCGAACACCGCTCGGGTGCTGCGAAAGGTCACTTTTCTGATTTGGCTAAATGGCCATGGGCTAAATGGCCAGGTCACATGGAACCCCGAAGGCTCAGAGAAGGTTGGGGGAGGGGACCCACTGGAACAGCTGTTGGGAGACAGATGGTAGCCTCCCGTCAAGGCCATCCAGCGTGTTCTTTAACGTGCCCAGGGTATGGCTCTCCCACACACGGGACGTCCCATCCGACGGACGGCGGCCTTTCCAAGCCCATCGGTGTCCCCTACTGACCGTGGGCAGGGAGGGGAATTTTGCGGAGATAAATCTCAACGCTGACCCAGCTGGGACTCGAACCTGGGAACTACAGATTACGAGCCTGGCGCGTTACCGACTGAGCCACCCCCGCCCCTTTCACAACAGAAATGCATTATAAGAATTTACTTCAGAAATTAATGAATATTGCTTCAAACCATTTAATGAAACGAACTCGCATTTTAGAAACACTTGAAATAATTTGGTTTGGTCTCTGAGTGGGGAGGCGGGGGTGGCTCAGTCGGTAGCTCGCCAGGCTCGTAATCTGTAGTTCCCAGGTTCGAGTCCCAGCTGGGTCAGCGTTTGAGATTTATCTCCGCAAAATTCCCCGCCCTGCCCACGGTCAGTAGGGGACACCGATGGGCTTGGAAAGGCCGCCGTCCGTCGGATGGGACGTTAAGCAGTGACTCCGTGTGTGGGAGAGCCATACCCTGTGCACGTTAAAGAACACGCTGGATGGCCTTGACGGGAGGCTACCATCTGTCTCTGAACAGCTGTTCCAGTGGGTCCCCTCCCCCAACCTTCGGGGTCCATGTGACCTGGCCATTTAGAACATGGTGTGCAAAAAATTGACGCTCAGAGGTAAAACAACCCAACTCTCTGAGTGGGATACGAGCCCTACTTCTTACAGAAGCATGCCTGGCGACATATTCGCTAGACAAATATGGACTAACCGTGTTTTTCAATAAACTGACATGTAAGCATTCCCACATATTTTGTTGATTCGCCATTGGGGTCATCTAGGTCGGGAATCAGGCAACCAAGCTACCTCATATGGTGATAGTAATATTTGTCACTCACGCAAACAGCGCTATGTAAATAATTTATATAGTGTGCAAACCACTCCTGGTCAAAATCATACGAAATACATGCTCTTATATGGGGGTGGGGGGGGGGGCTGCTCAGTCGGTGGCGCACCAGGTTCGTAATCTGCATTTCCCAGGTTCGACTCCCAGCTGGGTCAGCGTTGAGATTTATCTCCGCAAAATTCCCCGCCCTGCTCCCGGACAGTAGGAAACACTGGTGGGCTTGGAAAACCGCCGTCCGTCGGATGGGACGTTAAGCCGTGACCCCGTGTGTGGGAGAGCCATACCCTGTGCACGTTAAAGAACACATTGGATGGCCGTGATGGGAGGATACCATCTGTCTCCCAATAGCTATTCCAGTGGGTCCCCTCCCCCAACCTTCTCTTAGCCTTCGGGATCCATGTGACCTCGCCATTTAGCCCATGGTGTGTAAAAATATGCAGTTCAGAGGTAAAACAACCGAACCCATGCTCTTACACAACAACCCACAAAAACAATTTTTCGTTTTGTTTCACTCTCTAACCCACCACACCCCTGGTCAAAATCCTTCAAACGATCTGCATGCATTAAAAAAAAGTTTTTTTTGTACACTCTATCCCAGCTCTTGGGGCGGGGGTGGTTCAGTCGGTAGCGCCCCAATCTCGTAATCTGTATTTCCCAAGTTCGAGTCCCAGCTGGATCAGCATTGAGATTTATCTCCGCAAAACTCCTCGCTCTGCCCAGGTCAGTAGGTGACACCGATGGGGTTGGAAACACCGCCGTCCGTCGAATGGGATGTTAAGCCGTGACCCTTGTGCGGGAAAGCCATACCCTGTGCACGTTAAAGAACGCGCCGAATGGCCGTGATGGGAGGCTACCGTCTGTCTCCCAACAGCTGTTACAGTAGGTCCCTTCCCCCAACCTTCTCTCAGCCTTCAGGGTCCTTGTGACCTGGCTATTTAGACCATGGTGTGTAAAAAAATTCCTCTCAGATGTAACCCAACCCAACTATCTCAGCGCACCCTATGCCAGAATCCTACGAAGTCAATGCATTCACTTACATAACATAGCAAAAAAAATATTATTTTTTGTTTTACTCTCTAATTTCTCGTCAGGCTCGAGTCGCAGCTGGGTCAGCGTTGAGATTTATCTCCGCAAAATTCCCCGCTCTGCCCACGGTCAGTAGGGGACACCGATGGGCTTGGAAAGGCCGCCGTCCGTCGGATGGGACGTTAAGCCGTGGCCCCGTGTGCGGGAGAGCCATACCCTGTGCACGTTAAAGAACACGCTGGATGGCCTTGACGGGAGGCTACCATCTGTCTCCCAACAGCTGTTCCAGTGGGTCCCCTCCTCCAACCTTCTCTGAGCCTTCGGGGTCCATGTGACCTGGCCATTTAGCCCATTGTGTGCAAAAAAGTGCCGCTCAGAGGTAAAACAACCCAACCCAACTCTCTAATTATCCCCACTCCAGGTGAAAATCCTCCGAAATATACGCACTTAAACAACAAAACACAAAAATATTTTTGCTTTTTACGTTGAACGAGCCGAAAAATTCATTCCTTCTGTTATTGCGTGTCAGATGATTCAAAGCATCCCCGTCGCTCGCCTTATAGTATCGCTGCTACCGCATTAAATTTGCTAAGAAAGAGCGAGAAATGCTTGATTCCGATTCTTGCCACATTTCTCCCTCTTTCGCATCTATCTTCAACTTGCATCGGCACAAATCTAGCTTTAAAATGGATGCGTTATTAGATTCTACGTGATTCCGGTTTGTTTTCTTCTAAAAAGAGATAAAAAATGAAATATGTACATCTGCAAGAGCGCTCACTTCAAAAAGAAAAATACAACGCGAGATGAAGTTTGATACGACGCCGGAGATTATCTGATCACGTATGCACGTGCGGTTGCTCTTCATTTACTAAGAGCAACAGAAGTCTCGTCAACAATAGTTTTCTTCTCTGCTTTGGATGTTGGGGTCTTTGAAAACTGATCAGCAGCTGACAGAACACTGCTTCGAGTTTTCTTTAATAGTGACTTTTTTTGGTTTTCAAAAAAGGATATAAAAATCAGAGACAGAATGCATACGAAATATATCATTTTAAAGTCTTTTGGGTTGAGTTGTTTTACCTCTGAGAGGGGGGCGGGGGTGGCTTAGTCGGTAGCGCGCCAGACTCGTAATCTGTAGTTCCCAGGTTGGAGTCCCAGCTGGGTCAGCGTTGAGATTTATCTCCGCAAAATTCCCCGCCCTGCCCACGGTCAGTAGGGGACACCGATGGGGCTTGGAAAGGCCGCCGTCCGTCGGAAGGGACGTTGAGCCGTGGCCCCGTGTGCGGGAGAGCCATACCCTGTGCACGTTAAAGAACACGCTGGATGGCCTTGACGGAAGGTTACCATCTGTCTCGAAACAGCTGTTCCAGTGGGTCCCCTCCCCCAAATTTCTCTGAGCCTTCGGGGTCCACGTGACCTGGCCATTTAGCCCATGGTGTGCAAAAAAGTGCCGCTCAGAGGTAAAACAACCCAACCCTCTTCCCCAAGCCTTCTCTTAGCCTTGGGGTCCTTGTGACACGGCTATTGAGCTTAATGTGTGCATAAAACTGCAGATCAGAGGTAAAACAAGCCAATCCTAGGATCCTACCTACTGATATCCCCCCCCCCCACCAAACCTCTCTTATTCCAGAAGAATAACCACTAGCGCTATCTACTATATTTTAATACTGACTAAATAAATGTAAAAAATGCCGTAAAAAAAGTGGCCGTATTCACATTTCAATATTTATTGCAAATAATCAATTACAATAATCATTTCATTATTTGTTAAGATAAAAAGTTCCTGTGATTGTAAATTATTACCTTAAACGCATTTTACGTCAAAAAAGAGATTTTTAATGCACCTCAGTTCTTAGAAATCACGTTTTCTCGCAGGCAATAAGATCCGATTTTAGCAAAGAAGCGATTATTCAGTCGTCGATACTGTAACGAAGAGTCGTACTTAATCTCCTTTTTCGACACTTCCATGTGGCAAGTGCAAACAGAAAAACGGCGGAGTTCCGCCATCGCCCGCACCCGGTCGGTCGTTGGAGTGTCGATCGGCCCGAGCCGCATACACACGTCACGTATCGTGACAGTGGAGCATGCACGGGGCTTGGCTCACTGCCAACACGGAAATAACAAAAGTTCGCAACTCAGTAAATGCTCACTGCTGGTCCAAGGGTAGGAAAGGAGTTCAGAAGAAGAAGGTTAATTTATGGAAAACGTTTCGGAACGAGTCGTCTCTTAGCTCTGTTCCTTCGCTGAAAAGTTTCCAGTCTTGTTGGACTTCTGGTCTTTAATCTTTTGTTATTTATTGCTTCTGGAAATGGGGCGGGGGTGGCTCAGTCGGTAGCGCGCCAGGCTCGTAAATCTGTAGTTCCCAGGTTCGAGTCCCAGCTGGGTCAGCGTTGAGATTTATCTCCGCAAAAATTCCCCGCCCTGCCCACGGTCAGGAGGGGACACCGATGGGCTTGGAAAGGCCGCCGTCCGTCGGATGGAACTGTGCACGTTAAAAAACACGCTGGATGGCCTTGACGGGAGGCTACCATCTGTCTCCCAACAGCTGTTCCAGTGGGTCCCCTCCCCCAACCTTCTCTGAGCCTTCGGGGTCCATGTGACCTGGCCATTTAGCCCATGGTGTGCGAAAAAGGGCCGCTCAGAGGTAAAACAATCCAATCTAAGCTTCTGGTAATCAACGTCGATGATTTTTTTTATGCATGATTGCAGTAGAGAAGTCTTCAGTTTTTAAGAAAAAAATTCCGGCTTCTTTTAATTGCTCGAATTTTCAATAAATTTTTTGTAAATTCACGAAATTGGGGAATCGCTGCAGCAAATATAAACAATACACGTACCAGCATAAACAATCTATGCACTAGGACAGGATCTAGGGTGTGGGTGTGTGTGTGGGTGTGTGTGTGTGTGGGTGTGTGTGTGTGTGGGGGGGTACACAAGACCCTCCTTTAGAATGCTAGTAAGGGTTGGGTTGGGTTGTTTTACCTCTGAGCGGCACTTTTTTGCACACCAAGGGCTAAATGGCCTGGTCACATGGACCCCGAAGGCTCAGAGAAGGTTGGGGGAGGAGACCCACTGGAAGAGCTGTTGGGAGACAGATGGTAGTCTCCCGTCAAGGCCATCCAGCGTGTTCTTTAACGTGCACAGGGTATGGCTCTCCCGCACACGGGGCCACGGCTTAACGTCCCATCCGACGGACGGCGGCCTTTCCAAGCCCATCGGTGTCCCCTACTGACCGTGGGCAGGGCGGGAAATTCTGCGGAGATAAATCTCAACGCTGACCCAGCTGGGACTCGAACCTGGGAACTACAGATTACGAGCCTGGCGCGCTACCGACTGAGCCACCCCCGCGCCCCAGGATCTAGGGGTGTGTGTGTGTGGGGTGGGGGGGTGGGGGGGGGGCACAAGACCCTCCTTTAGAATGCTAGAAGGGTAATGAAGGCCGAAATTCATATTAAACTGTTGCACATTTCCCGTATTTCGTGTGGAATTTTCAATCACCTAAAAACGAAGAGGAAAATATTGTGTAGCAACGGAAATCAGCCTCTTGACTACCTCCTTCACCTTTTTCGTCTCGATTGGTCAGCTTCCCCATTCTCCATCACCCTTTGTGTATTGCTGGATCGGGGATAGCTAAGTAGCAATATAAACAATTCAAATGAATGATTTTCATAACATACAGTCGCTCAAAAAAATATCCGAACACTATGGTTGATTAGAGAATTCAGAAATTAGTGATCTCGCAACTTTCGTGTCACGTGACATGAATGTGACGGGGCTTGGCTCACTGCCAACACGGAAATAAAAGTTCGCAACTCAGTAAATGTTTACTGCTGGACCAAGGGTAGGAAAGGAGCTCTTCAGAAGTAAGAAGAAGAAATTTGCGATCTGGCAACCTTCGTGTCACGTGACACGAAGGTTGCCAGATCACTCATTTCTAAAAAAATCGTTGTCATATATTTTTTTTTTGAATTCTGTAATCAACCATAGTGTTAGGATATTTTTTTTTGAGCTACTGTACAATAATTTATCGTTAAATATTCCAGCTTTCATAGCTTTTTAAACACTGAACGAATATTGCTGAAAATCGAGATTTAAATAAGATCTTTAATTTATCGTCAGTCACATTTTCTCATTAAATGAATATTTCAGATGTTACAGAGCTTCGAAGTTTAGATTCCCATTGAAGAAGCACGAAAATTCTCTACTATTTTAGTAGTGATCACCCGAAACAAAGGGGCGGGGGTGGCTCAGGCGGTAGCGCGCCAGGCTCGTAATCTGTAGTTCCCAGGTTCGAGTCCCAGCTGGGTCATAGTTGAGATTTATCTCCGCAAAACTCCCCCGCCTTGCCTACGGTCAGTAGGGGACACCGATGGGCTTGGAAAGGCTGCCGTCCGTCGGATGGGACGTTAAGCCGTGGCCTGTGTGCGGGAGAGCCATCCCTGTGCACGTTAAAGAACACGTTGGATGGCCTTGACGGGAGACTACCATCTGTCTCCCAAAAGCTGTTCCAGTGGGCTCCTCCCCAACCTTCTCTGAGCCTTCGGGGTCCACGTGACCTGGCCATTTAGCCCATGGTGTGGAAAAAAGTGCCGCTCAGAGGTAAAACAACCCACAACCCACAATCCCAGGTTCGAGTCCCAGCTGGGTCAGAGTTGAGATTTATCTCCGCAAAACTCCCCGCCTTGCCCACGGTCAGTAGGGGACACCGATGGGCTTGGAAAGGCCGCCGTCCGTCGGATGGGACGTTAAGCCGTGGCCCCGTGTGCGGGAGAACCATACCCTGTGCACGTTAAAGAACACGTTGGATGGCCTTGACGGGAGACTACCATCTGTCTCCCAACAGCTGTTCCAGTGGGTTCCTCCCCCAACCTTCTCTGAGCCTTCGGGGTCCATGTGACCTGGCCATTTAGCCCATGGTGCTCAGAGGTAAAACAACCCAACCCACCCTAAACAAAAAAGAAGTTTTCTTTATCTCAAAAAAAAGAGAAAAGAATATCTGTAATTGGAGAGAAGGAAAAAAGAGGGAATGAAAACAATATCTAGTTTTATGAAGACGATGCAAAAAAAAGAAAGAAAGAAATCGATACTGGTGAAAGAGGACAAAAGTAATACGAATTTTATTAAAAAGGAAAATGGATTCTTTATGAAAAAAGAAAGGCGAAATGAAAGAATGGCTTTTTATGAAAGGAAAAAAATAGTAAAATAAAAAAGGGATTTCTTGAAGCGGAATTAAAAGGGAAATAACGGAATTTTTTTTATAAAAGGGTTAAACGCAAATTAAAAAGTTGAATTTTATGAAGGTGATGATAAAAGGAAGAATAAAAGAATTGATATTGTCATGGAAGAGAAAATGCTAACTAAAATAATGGATTATGACAGGGGTTATTAAACTCTAGTAGCCGCGACATTCTATTGTTGACTGTATTTTTCTCTCTCCCCCTACCATTGATGGGATCTTTCGCGGCGTTCTTGTACAAGTGACGAAATTTATCCCCACCTGGATTGTTATTACATGAACAAAATTGCATTTACTTTTCTTTACGTATTTTGGTTTAATATTGTCAAATCCAGGAGATGCGTTATATTTTAAGTGATCTATAATATTGGCAACATCGAAGTTACTAGCTAGTGGAAAATGCATAGAATTCTTATTTATGTAACATAATTCGTAAACCTTATCTGACCTGGTATTCATCGTCGCAAATTCTGTTTGCATCTCACTAATAATTGTTACAAAAAACTTAACAAAACTATTTAGAATTTTTTTTGGAGTGTTATCTCTAATCAAGTGTCTTTCAACATTTTCGTCGATTGACATCCTTTTTTTTTATCATCAATAATATCATTAATTAATTCCCACATTCTAGATTTTGATTTTCGCAATGAATAAAATGGGTTTCTGATACATCATTAAAAGAATCGTTTTTACTGCCTCATCTATATCCCAACCGTAGCCTAAAGTTTGGCTACAAAAATCAACAAATATCGCAAAAATGGAAAAAAAAAGCTGAATTGTCGTCCACATACAACAAATACTTCCAGAAAGTAAGTAAAAAGCAAAATGGGAAACAGATTTCGAAGGGGGGGGGGGGAAGAAATATTTATTTTTAGAGTAAACAATAGCAAATGCAGAGAATATTTTGTCAAAATGGGAAGATGAAGAAGATAAAGGGTGCAGGTAATGACGAGAATGAAGAAAATGAAATGTGAAATGAATAAGAATATAAATATTAAGTCGAGAATGAAGAAAATAAAATGTGAAATGAATAAGAAAAATAAATATTATATCTAGAATGACGAAAATGAAATGTGAAAGGAATAAGAAAATGAATATTTTGTCGAGAATGAAGAAAATGAAATGCGAAATGAATAAGAAAACAAATATTATGTCGAGAATGAAGAAAATAAAATGTGAAATGAATAAGAAAATAAATATTATATCTAGAATGACGAAAATGAATAAGAAATAAATATTATGTCGAGAATGAAGAAAATAAAATGTGAAATGAATAAGAAAATAAATATTACATCGAGAATGAAGAAAATCAAATGTGAAATTGATAAGAAATAAATATTATATTTAGAATGAAGAAAATGAAATGTGAAATGAATAAGAAAATAAATATTATGCCGAGAATGAAGAAAATAAAATGTGAAATGAATAAGAAAATAAATATTATATCTAGAATGACGAAAATGAAATGTGAAATGAATAAGAAAAATAAATATTACATCGAGAATGAAGAAAATCAAATGTGAAATGAATAAGAAAATGAATATTATGTCGAGAATGAAGAAAATGAAATATTAAATGAATAAGAAAATAAGTATTAAGTCGAGAATGAAGAAAATCAAATGTGAAATGAACAAGAAAATAAATATTAAGTCGAGAATGAAGAAAATAAAATGTGAAATGAATAAGAAAATAAATATTATATCTAGAATGACGAAAATAAAATGTGAAATGAATAAGAAAAATAAATATTACATCGAGAATGAAGAAAATCAAATGTGAAATGAATAAGAAAATGAATATTATGTCGAGAATGAAGAAAATGAAATATGAAATGAATAAGAAAATAAATATTATATCTAGAATGACGAAAATGAAATGTGAAATGAATAAGAAAAATAAATATTACATCGAGAATGAAGAAAATCAAATGTGAAATGAATAAGAAAATGAATATTATGTCGAGAATGAAGAAAATGAAATATTAAATGAATAAGAAAATAAGTATTAAGTCGAGAATGAAGAAAATCAAATGTGAAATGAACAAGAAAATAAATATTAAGTCGAGAATGAAGAAAATAAAATGTGAAATGAATAAGAAAATAAATATTATATCTAGAATGACGAAAATAAAATGTGAAATGAATAAGAAAAATAAATATTACATCGAGAATGAAGAAAATCAAATGTGAAATGAATAAGAAAATGAATATTATGTCGAGAATGAAGAAAATGAAATATGAAATGAATAAGAAAATAAATATTAAGTCGAGAATGAAGAAAATCAAATGTGAAATGAATAAGAAAATAAATATTATGTCGAGAATGAAGAAAATTAAATGTGAAATGAATAAGAAAATAAATATTATATCTAGAATGAAGAAAATAAAATGTGAAATGAATAAGAAAATAAATATTTTTATCGAGAATGAAGAAAATGAAATGTGAAATGAATAACAAAATAAATATGTCAAGAATGAAGATAATGAAATGTGAAATGAATAAGAAAATAAATATTATGTCGAGAATAAAGAAAATTAAATGTGAAATGAATAAGAAAAATAAATATTATATCGAGAATGAAGAAAATGAAATGTGAATGAATAAGAAAATCAATATTATGTTGAGAATGAAGAAAATGAAAAGTGAAGTGAATAAGAAAATAAATATTATGTCGAGAATGAAGAAAATGAAATGTGAAATGAATATGAAAATGAATATTATATCTAGAATGAAGAAAACGAAATGTGAAATGAATAATAAAATAAATATTATGTCGAGAATGAAGGGAAAAAATGTGAAATGAATAGGAAAATGAATATTATATCGAGAATGAAGAAAATGAAATGTGAAATGAATAAGAAAATAAATATGTCGATAATGAAGATAATGAAATGTGAAATGAATAAGAAAATAAATTTTATGTCGAGAATGAAGAAACTGAAATGTGAAATGAATAAGAAAATAAATATTATGTCGAGAATGAAGAAAATGAAATGTGAAATGAATAAGAAAATAAATATTATGTCGAGAATGAAGAAAATGAAATGTGAAATGAATAAGAAAACAAATATTATGTCGAGAATGAAGAAAATGAAATGTGAAATGAATAAGAAAACAAATATTATGTCGAGAATGAAGAAAATAAAATGTGAAATGAATAAGAAAATAAATATTATGTCGAGAATGAAGAAAATGAAATGTGAAATGAATAAGAAAACAAATATTATGTCGAGAATGAAAAAATAAAATGTGAAATGAATAAGAAAATGAATATTATGTCGAGAATGAAGAAAAAAAATGTGAAATGAATAAGAAAATAAATATTAAATCGAGAATGAAGATAATAAAATGTGAAATGAATAACAAAATAAATATTATGTCGAGAATGAAGAAAAAAATGTGAAATGAATAAGAAAATAAATATTAAGTCGATAGTGAAGATAATAAAATGTGAAATGAATAATAAAATAAATATTATGTCGAGAATGAAGAAAATAAAATGTGAAATGAATAACAAAATATATATTATATCGAGAATGAAGAAACTGAAATGTGAAATGAATAAGAAAACAAATATTATGTCGAGAATGAAGAAAATAAAATGTGAAGTGTATAAGAAAATAAATATGTCGAGAATAAAGAAAAAGCAATGTGAAATGAATAAGAAAATAAATATTATGTCGAGATTGAAGAAAATATGTGAAATGAATAAGAAAACATATATTATATCAAGAATGAAGAAAATGAAATGTGAAATGGATAAGAAAATTAATATTATGTCGAGAATGAAGAAAATGAAATGTGAAATGAATAAGAAAATAAATATTATATCGAGAATGAAGAAAATGAAATGTGAAATGAATAAGAAAACAAATATTTTGTTGAGAATGAAGAAAATATAATATGAAATGAATAAGAAAAGAAATATGTCGAGAATAAAGAAAAAGAAATGTGAAATGAATAAGAAAATAAATATTATGTCGAGAATGAAGAAAATGAAATGTGAAATCAATAAGAAAGTAAATATGTCGAGAATAAAGAAAAAGAAATATGAAATGAATAAGAAAACAAATATTATGTCGAGAATGAAGAAAATGAAATGTGAAATGAATAAGTAAAGAAATATTATGTCAAGAATGAAGAAAATGAAATGTGAAATGAATATGAAAATAAACATAATGTCGAGAATGAAGAAAATGAAATGTGAAATGAATAAAAAAATAAATATTATGTCGAGAATGTAGAAAATAAAAGGTGAAATGAATAAGAAAATAAATATTATATCGAGAATGAAGAAAATGAAATGAATAAGAAAATGAATTTTATGTCGAGAATGAAAAAAAATAAAATGTGAAATGAATAGGAGAATAAACATTATATCTAGAATGAAGAAAATGAAATGTGAAATTAATAAGAAAACAAATATGTCGAGAATGAAGAAAATAAAATGTGAAATGAATAAGAAAATAAATATTGTGAAGAAAGGAAAGAAATATTTATTTTTTGAACGAACAACAGCAAACGTAAAAAATATTTTGTGAAATGGGAAAAGCAAAAGAAAGTGAAATTTTGCCAAGGATGAAAACCTGAAAGGTGAAATGAATAACACTGTAAATTTACTGAAGAGAGGAAAGAAATATTTATTTTTGGAACGAACAGAAAGAAATGCAAAAAATATTTTTCAAAATAGGAAAAGCAAGATAAAGAGTGCATATTTTGTGAAGGATGAAAATGTAAAAGGTGAAATGAATAAGATAACTAACTTTGTGAAGAGAGGAAAGAAATATTTGTTTTTGGAAGGAACAAGACCAAACGTAAAGAATAATTTTTCAAAACGGGAAAAATAGTTAAAGAATGCATGCTTTGTCAAAAATGAAAGTAAAAAAATGTAAAATGAATTTTATTAGAGGCAAAAGCAGAATTGGTAAAATGGAATTTTTGAAAAAGAGAAAATGAGGATAAGAAAATGCATTTTGACGATGTGATCAAAAGTTAAAGAATGGATTTTACCAAGGGGAAATTGAAGGACCTCTTTCAAGAAGACCAAAAGGAGTTGTTGTTGGGTTTTTTACCTCCGAGCGGCACTTTTTTGCACACCATGGGCTAAATGGTCAGGTCACATGGGCCCCGAAGGCTCAGAGAAGGTTGGGAGAGGGGACCCACTGGAACAGCTGTTGGGAGACAGATGGTGGCCTCCCGTCAAGGCCATCCAGCGTGTTCTTTAACTTGCACAGGGTATGGCTCTCCCGCACACTAGGCCACGGCTTAACGTCCCATCCGACAGAAGGCGGTCTTTCCAAGCCCATCGGACGAAATTGAAAGGAGAGTTGTTTTTAAGAGAGAAACATTAAAGTAAAAGAACAGATTTTGTCCAGAGAGAATATCAAAAGAAATTCTGAAAATATTTAAGAGAGATATCACAAAATAAAGCCAAATAAAAGAATAGATTTCATCAAAGGGGAAATATCAAAATAAGAGGTTTTTTCTAGGGAGAAATAGCAAAGTTAAAGAAGAGCTGTGGTGAAGGGAGAAGTATCAAAATAAAAGAATTGATTTGTCAAGGTAGAAATACCAAAATTGAAGGAATAATTTTTTTTCAAGTTAGAAATAACAAAATAAAATAATATGTGAAATGAATAAGAAAATAAATATGTCGAGAATGAAGAAAACGAAATGTGAAATGAATAAGTAAAAATAATTATTATGTCGAGAATTAAGGGAGAAATAGCAAAATAAAATAATATATTATGTCAAGGGAGAAATAGCAAAATAAAATAATATATTATGTCAAGGGAGAAATAGCAAAATAAAATAATATATTATGTCAAGGGAGAAATAGCAAAATAAAATAATATATTATGTCAAGGGAGAAATAGCAAAATAAAATAATATATTATGTCAAGGAAGAAATAGCCAAATAAAATAATATATTATGTCAAGGGAGAAAGAGCCAAATGAAATAATATATTATGTCAAGGGAGAAATAACAAAATAAAATAATATATTATGTCAAGGGAGAAATTGCAAAATAAAATAATATATTATGTCAAGGGAGAAATAGCTAAATGAAATAATATATTATGTCAAGGGAGAAATAGCCAAATAAAATAATATATTATGTCAAGGGAGAAATAGCCAAATGAAATAATATATTATGTCAAGGGAGAAATAGACAAATGAAATAATATATTATGTCAAGGGAGAAATAGCAAAATAAATTAATATATTATGTCAAGGGAGAAATAGCCAAATGAAATAATATATTATGTCAAGGGAGAAATAGCAAAATAAATTAATATATTATGTCAAGGGAGAAATAGCCAAATGAAATAATATATTATGTCAAGGGAGAAATAGACAAATGAAATAATATATTATGTCAAGGGAGAAATAGCAAAATAAATTAATATATTATGTCAAGGGAGAAATAGCCAAATGAAATAATATATTATGTCAAGGGAGAAATAGCAAAATAAAAAAGTAGTTGTTGTTAAGGAAGAAATAAAAAAAAATAAATGATGGGTTTTTGTCAAGAGAGAAATATTTAAATAAAAGAATAAATTTTGTCAATGGACAAATGAGAAAAAAATGAAACTAAACAAAAACAGATATTGTTAAGGGAGAAATACAAAAATAAAAAAAATAGATATTCTTCACGGCAGAACTTCGTAAATAAAAAACTAGATATATTTAAGGAAATGAGAACGAAACATTTCAATGTATTTTGTGATGAGAGGGGACTGAATTGATTTATCACGGAAACGAAAGAAATATTGGGATTTTATAAAGTAGAAAAAGGAACGAACGTGTAACTTTTATGAATAGATTATATTAAGAGAAATGTAAAGCACTTTTTTTTTTAAAGTTCCAAAAAGTGGGAGGTAATTTTATCCTTGACTGTACTGCGGATATCTCTTTCGTAGCATGGACTGCTATTCTATTGATTGGTAAGAATAATACTTTTGAAAATAAACTTGAATTTGGGCCTTATAAGAAAAATTGAACTGACGATAAATTAAAATCTAAGTCATATCTACTTCAATGCCTTTTTTTTTTACCATTATTATTTCCGTATCTAAAACGTTATGCAAGATGGAATGTTTAATAATAGCAGTGGCAGTCCTTAAAAGCATTTGAAATAATTGAAGAATATTAAAAGAATTATTTACATATACCTCTGAAATGTGTTTTTTTAAAACTGATTTTAAATAGGTGTGGCCGAGTGGTTAGCGCGCTTGGCTACTGATCTAAGGGACCTGGGTTCGAGCCCCGGATTAGGCATGGATGTGTGTGTCGTTTTTCTGCTGAGGTCCTGCCATCCTCACAGACCTTCTCCATGGCTTATAAACTGACAGGCTTCTGTCAAACCTCTGTGGCAAGCAGCTGCTTGAGGGGGTATTATTATTCTTATTAATAAACTATAAATTATCTCTTTTTTTTAAAGCTCTACTTAGCTTTTAAAGTAAATTCCTCTATTGCCTTACTGTTGGTAATATATAAATTTCTATTACCCTTTAAATACTAAGCTTTATTATAGTTATACTACCAGTCGAAATTTAGAGAGATTTGATTGGTGTGGGTTGGCTGTGTTATCTCTGAGCGGCACATTTTTGCACACAATGGGCTAAATGAACAGGTTATAAGACCCCTGGCTGGGAGTCGGGGGAAGGGCTGGGGGTAGGGGGAAGGGGACCCACTGAAAAAGTGTTAGGAGAGATAGTACCGTCTCTGAGCCTTTGGAGTCCTCGTGATCTGGCCATTTAGCCCATTGTGTGCAAGAAAGTGACGCTCAGAGGTAAAATAACCTAACCGAACTCAGTCACTTTTTTCCATAAAAACAAATTTAAGGGCATAGAACATGGAAATAAGTTTCCCATTAATATGTGTTGATAACATCTGGCTATCAGTGTATATTCGCTAATCCAAGCCTTACCTGTTAGTGAACCTAGTAATTTAGTCTGTGGGTGTGTCCACCTGTCCAGTATTTGCACGTTTTATGTCAAAATCAGGACAAGCTACACTGAATTTCTAGGTCAGAGATTCTGAAAAAAAAAGAAGCAACAACATCGCCACGGCTGTTATTTTTGGCATCGGTGTATACCCGTAACTGCAGCCACAGGTACGTTATTGGCGTCTGTCAGCGCAAACGTGATGTTATATAGGAATGGCCTCAATCGGCAGAATAAATTGAAAGTAGTAACATTTATTCATTTCGTGCGTAGTATTGCTAAGTAACTTATGGCGGAGCTTCCGTTTTCGAAAGCAGCGGGGTTGCTCAGTTGGTAGCGCGCCAGATTTGTAACCTGTAGTTCCCAGGTTCGAGTCCCAATTGTGTCAGTGTTGAGATTTATCTCTGCTAAGACTCACTATGCTTAAGTCAGAAAAGGTACGGGGGTGGCTCAGTCGGTAGCGCGCCAGGCTCGTAATCTGTAGTTCCCAGGTTCGAGTCCCAGCTCGGTCAGCATTAAGACTTATCCGCAAAATTCCCCACCCTGCCCACGGTCAGTAGGGGACACCGATGGGCTTGGAAAGGCCGCCCTCCGTCGGATGGGACGTTAAGCCGTGGCCCCGTGTGAGGGAGAGCCATACCCTGTGAACGTTAAAGAACACGCTGGATGGCCTTGAGGGGAGGCTACCATCTGTCTCCCAACAGCTATTCCAGTGGGTCCTCTCCCCCAACCTTCTCTGAGCCTTCGGGGTCCATATGACCTGGCCATTTAGCCCATGGTGTGCAAAAAAGTGCCGCTCAGAGGTAAAACAACCCAACAAACAACTCTAGGCCCAAGTTTTCAGAGCTCTACCATTCACCAATTCTGCATAATATTTAGAATTAGCGTCATCCCACCTATTGGGGCGGGGGTGGCTCAGTCGGTAGCGCGCCAGGCTCGTAATCTGTAGTTCCCAGGTTCGAGTCCCAGCTCGGTCAGCATTAAGACTTATCTCCGCAAAATTCCCCACCCTGCCCACGGTCAGTAGGGGACACCGATGGGCTTGGAAAGGCCGCCCTCCGTCGGATGGGACGTTAAGCCGTGGCCCCGTGTGAGGGAGAGCCATACCCTGTGAACGTTAAAGAACACGCTGGATGGCCTTGAGGGGAGGCTACCATCTGTCTCCCAACAGCTATTCCAGTGGGTCCTCTCCCCCAACCTTCTCTGAGCCTTCGGGGTCCATATGACCTGGCCATTTAGCCCATGGTGTCCAAAAAAGTGCCGCTCAGAGGTAAAACAACCCAACCCATCCTCCCTATCAGTCAGTCGTCAGTAAATCACTCACAATCCTCTCTAATATATTAGATGAACTAATATGGTACCACTCACATGGAATATTCAAGTGCGAGTTCAATTTCTCCGTTTCGCTGAGGAGAGTCCAAAGTCTCGAGTACCACAGAAGTGTCTGAGCAGACACTGTCACATGACATCGCCCGCTGCAGTTTCGTTCCTGGGGGCACGTCGAAAGCTGGAAGGGAAAAACAAGAATTTCATGAAAACGAACAAATTAAAATTCGCATAACTTTAGTGTTAAATTTTATATACAATCTGGGCTAGTCGGAGTATTTTGATCTATATCCCATTTCTCCCCACCCGACACTTTAGCACAGATTTTCAACACGAAGAAAATTTCCCGGTGTTTGCTTGAGGCGTTGTTGACTTTGGGTTATTTTACCTCTGAGCTGAACTTTTTTGCACACTATGGGCTAAATGGCCAGGTCACATGAACCCCGAAGGCTCGGAGAAGGTTGGGGGAGGAGACCCAGTGGAACAGCTGTTGGAAAACAGATGGTAGCCTTCTGTCAAGGCCATCCAGCGTGTTCTTTAACGTGCACAGGGTATGGCTCTCCCGCACACGGGGCCGCAGCTTATTCACCTCTGAGCGGCACTTTTTTGCACACTATGGGCTAAATGGCCAGGTCACATGAACCCCGAAGGCTCGGAGAAGGTTGGGGGAGGGGACCCACTGGAACAGTTGTTGGAAAACAGATGGTAACCTTCTGTCAAGGCCATCCATCGTGTTCTTTAACGTGCACAGGGTATGGCTTTCCCGCACACGGGGCCATGGCTTAACGTCCCATCCGACGAACGGCGGCCTTTACAATCCCATCGGTGTCCCCTACTGACCGTGGGTGGGGCGGGGAGTTTTGCAGAGATAAATCTGAACGTAACCCAGCTGAGACTCAAACCTGGGAACTGCAGATTACGAGCCTGGCGCACTACCGACTGAGCCACCCCCGCCCCCTTGGCTTTGCCGACATCAGCGCGCTCTCTCATAGCCCATGGGCTTAGTTTCTACATAAAGTATCCAGATTTTTATTTCCGTTACGACAGATTTGTTACCTTATGACTCCATTATACTCGGCAGCACAGTCCAAATTTCCTGCACAGCGTCCCTTCGTGTGCTCCGGTGATTGGTTTAAAAAACAGGTTCCCATTTAGCCCATGGCTTCGTTTCTACACCAATTATCACACCTCGGGTCTAACTTTTCCTCCGTATATTCTGTTGTTTACTGCACTAAAGGGTAGTTTTGTGACCCCTCCCCCCCTTATATTTTAGCACGGTTTCAACACGAAGAATTTCCCGGTGTTGCAAAAGTCATTGCTGATTCGGGTGCATGCTCTCATAGCCCGTGTTTTCGTCGCAAACTATCGAGATTTTTATTTCGAATTATTTTGACATTGTGTAATTCACGACGGTGCTTGACCGAAACGTTCCAAATTTCGTAGGCGGGTTCCCACTGCCTGACACCATGTTGGGTTAGAAAATCAGGTCCCTAGCTGCAAGGGGCGGGGGTGACTCAGTCGGTAGCGCGCCAGGCTCATAATCTGTAGTTCCCAGGTTCGAGTCCCAGCTGGGTCAGCGTTGAGATTTATCTCCGCAAAATTCCCCGCCCTGCCCACGGTCAGTAGGGGACACCGATGGGCTTGGAAAGGCCGCCGTCCGTCGGATGGGACGTTAAGCCGTGACGCCGTGTGCGGGAGAGCCATACCCTGTGCACGTTAAAGAACACGCTGGATGGCCTTGACGGGAGGCTACCATCTGTCTCCCAACAGCTGTTCCAGTGGGTCCCCTCCCCCAACCTTCTCTGAGCTTTCGGGGTCCTTGTGGCCTGGCCATTTAGCCCATGGTGTGCAAAAAAGTGCCGCTCAGAGGTAAAACAACCCAACCCTAGCTGCAATGGAACGCCTTAATAATAATGCTTTTGGAAATGTGGGGAATATGGCATAGGCAGCAGATTTGAATGTTATTTTAACACATACGAATTCACAGCTCATCATTGATTTAATGAATGTTGATCCACTATCAAGATGTTTTTTAAGTAATAGGAGAAGATGGGTGTAGAGGTTGGGTTGTGTTACCTCTGAGCGGCACTTTTTTGCACACCATGGGCTAAATGGCCAGGTCACATGGACCCCGAAGGCTCAGAGAAGGTTGGGGGAGGGGACCCACTGGAATAGCTGTTGGGAGACAGATGGTAGCCTCCTGTCAAGGCCATCCAGCGTGTTCTTTAACGTGCACAGGGTATGGCTCTCCCGCACACGGGCCATGGCTTAACGTCCCATCCGACGGACGGCGGCCTTTCCAAGCCCATCGGTGTCCCCTACTGCCGTGGGCAGGGCGGGGAATTTTGCGGAGATAACTCTCAACGCTGACCCAGCTGGGACTCGAACCTGGGAACTACAGATTACGAGCCTGGAGCGCTATCGACTGAGCCACCCCCGCCCAAAATTTCGCACTAAAACCAGAAACATTCTCTGAAAATTTGAAGCGTATGCGTTGACTTCCCGTTGAGTTATGGCTGCCACAGACACATACATACACTTTTTTTTATTACATAAATTTCTTTACACTCAAAAAACATTTCATATTTTAATTCATTATTCAACGGAATATTTATTTCAATGGGAATGTAAAGATCTTGGTGTGAATGATTTCAAGCTTAGAACTGTTTTATCAAAATAACTTCGGAGTTTAGGGGTGGAATGATCTCAGTCAGTACAGCGCCAAGCTCGTAATCTGCAGTTCAGGTTCGGGTACTCCCCTAAATTGAGATTTATCTCCGCTAATCATCAATCTTGTTCCCGGTGATATAGGGAGCATAGGAAGGTTTTGAAAAGACGCCGTCCGTCGGATGGGACGTTAAGCCTTGGCGCCTTGTACAGTCGCTCAAAAAAGTATCCGAACACTACGGTTGATTACAGAATTCAGAAAAAATATCTGGCAACGATTTTTTTTTAGAAATTAGTGATCTGGCAACCTTCGTGTCACGTGATTACAGAATTAAGGAAAAATATCTGGAGCGTGTACAGCAACTATACACGCTCCAGTTACCGTTCACAGCTAACTGGAGCATGTGCAGTTACTGCACACGCTCCAGTTTGCTGTGAACGGTAACTGCACACGCTCAATATTTCGGTGAGTGAGCCCACACGATCTAGTATCAAAATGATATGACCACCTACAGTCGCTCAAAAAAGTATCCGAACACTATGGTTGATTACAGAATTCAGAAAAAATATCTGGCAACGATTTTTTTTTAGAAATTAGTGATCTGGCAACCTTCGTGTCACGTGATTACAGAATTCAGGAAAAATATCTGGAGCGTGTACAGCAACTATACACGCTCCAGTTACCGTTCACAGCTAACTGGAGCATGTGCAGTTACTGCACACGCTCCAGTTTGCTGTGAACGGTAACTGCACACGCTCAATATTTCCGTGAGTGAGCCCACACGATCTAGTATCAAAATGATATGACCACCTACAGTCGCTCAAAAAAGTATCCGAACACTATGGTTGATTACAGAATTCAGAAAAAATATTTGGCACCGATTTTTTTAGAAATTAGTGATCTGGAACCTTCGTGTCACGTGACACGAAGGTTGCCAGATCACTAATTTTGCAGTTGGGTACACCGATGGGCTTGGAAAGTTCGTAGTCCGTCGGATGGAACTTAAGTCCGTGGCTCTGTATGCAGGAGAGCCATACCATGTCCACATTAAAGAACACACTGGATGGCCTTGACGGGAGGCTACCATCTGTCACAACAGCTGTTCCAGTGGATATCCTTCTCCCACTCCTCTCTGATCCATTGGGGTGTTTGTGACCTGACCATTTAGCATATTGTTCGGAAAGAAAGTGCCACTTAGGGGTGAAACAACCAAACCAATTAGAGGTTTCTGCCTCCTAACAGCTGTCCAGTGGGTGCCTTTTCCACCGGCCTTCTCTGAGCCTTTGGGTCCTTGAGACTTGGCCATTTATCCCACTGTCTATAAGATAAATGCCGTTCATTGGTAAAATAACCAAACTCAAAATAACTTATAGACTGGTTTCCATAAATTAAGGAAAATCCCAATGTTAAATCAATGGGAAGCTAACGTCAAAGCTCTATAACCTCTAAAATAAGTTTTTTTTTGTTTTGAAAAATGTGATTGCAGATAAACATCTCAATAAAATAAATCAATATCTCGATTTTCTACAATATTCGTTCAGTATTTAATGAGTTATGGAAGTTAGAATATTAAACAATGACTGCATTTCACAAACACATATTGCTCATATAGTTTGCTACTACACTCCGAAGAAAGAGAATTTTAATAAAATCCTAAGGAATAAATTATTTTACTTTAATTGGTTTTAAAATAAATGACTTTAACTTAAATTTTAAACCAAATAAATCAATTACATGTTTATGCATAATTAAATTCCCTCATTTCTGAGCCACCCCCGCCCCCACACTGACGACCCCGCCCCCCGTTACTGAGCCCCCGTCGCCCCCCACAAAAGGATCCCTCCTTTTGTGGGGGGCGTGGGGGGCTCAGTCGGTAGCGCGCCAGGCTCGTAATCTGTAGTTCCCAGGTTCGAGTCCCAGCTGGGTCAGCGATGAGATTTATCTCCGCAAAAATTCCCCGCCCTGCCCACGGTCAGTAGGGGACACCGATGGGCTTGGAAAGGCCGCCGTCCGTCGGATGGGACGTTAAGCCGTGGCCCCGTGTGCGGGAGAGCCATACCCTGTGCACGTTAAAGAACACGCTGTATGGCCCAACCTCCCCCAACCTTCTCTGACCCCTCCCCCAACCTTCTGACCCCTCCCCCTCCCCAACCTCCCCCAACCCCTCCCCCAACCTTCTCTGAGCCTTCGGGGTCCATGTGACCTGGCCATTTAGCCCATGGTGTGCAAAAAAGTGTCGCTCAGAGGTAAAACAACCCAACACTCCTTTTGTTCAAGACTATACGGACCTGGTGTATCAAGGTAGCCTTGGTATGGCTCTCCCTCACATCTCATCCAACTGACGGCGGCCTTTCCAAACCCATTGGTGTCCCTTACTGACCGTGGGCAGGGCGGGGAGTTTCGCTGAGATAAATCTCAACGCTGGCCAGCTGAGACTCTAACATGGAAAATACAGATAGTGAGCTGCGCGCTCTGTCGACTCAGCCATCCCCGCCCAGCTTCTAATTTATATGCCCATTGGAAAAACATGGAAATCTCTGATATGGATCTTAACATGGAAATTTTCTGATATGTTGATAGGATAAAAGAGTACCAATATTTCAAACTGTAATATTTAAGCTACTAATTAAATAGCAGAAGCAATAGTGTTTCCAAAATATCAAAGTTTCCTTGATATGCCGACGTGGAGTTAATACCACATGGCAGCGCTAATATCGTATGTAATGAGTAGTGAGTTCCCAACTTGGGACTTTTACCCCTGTTCTTTCCCCCTATGACACCAAAAAATAATTAATCCCCTTTTATTAAAACCCCCTTTATTAAAAATTCCTCCCACTTTATTAAAAACCCATGGCGCCATCTAGTGTATATGATGAGTACTATGTTTAGAAAAGCCCTCAATTTTAGTAGTAATTTTTCAAATTTTTGACTCCCCCTCATTAACAAACCCCCCTTATCAAAAGTTCCGCCCCCTTTTATTAAAAACCCTAACTTTATTTTTATGACCCCCTGATTGACTCACCTGATTTTTTAAGCCCCCCTGGTTGACCAACCTGTATTTTTTAAGCTCCCCTGAAAAGTCACATGAAAAGCCCCATGATTTTGGTGGCGCCATCTAGTGTATACTTTACTAATTTTAATCGGAAATTTTCCAATTTTTTGACTCCCCCTCATTAAAAAACCCCCTTATCAAAAGTTCCCTCCCCCTTTTTTAAAATCCCCCTCATTAAAAAACTCCCTTATCAAAATTTCCTCCCCCTTTTATTAAAAACCCATGGAGCCATCTAGTGTATATTATGAGTACTATATTAAGGAAAGCCCTCAATTTTAGTCGTAATTTTTCCAATTTTTGACTCCTCCTCATTAAAAAACCCCCTTATCAAAAGTTCCATCTCCTTTATTAATACACACCCCCTCATTAAAAACCCCTTATCAAAAGTTTCCTCCCCCTTTATTAAACACGCACCGATCACAAACTTATCCCGCACCGATCACAAACTCCCCATCCCTTGACTTCTACCCTCATCTTAAATTTTCCAAGTACAACTAAACGTTTTTGGTGGCAACGCTCATCCTTGTCTCAGAATGGATGATGCAATCCTCAAAAATAATTACAAGGTCCCATATTTTGCGAATTCGACCTTCACTATAAAATAAGGACTATCCCACAGTAACTGTTTTAAAAGACTGTCCCACAGAAAATGAAAATATTGGGTAAAAATAAAAAAAATAATAAAAGGAAAACGGTGAAAATATCTGATTTCGTAATTAAGAAAAATATTGAGGGGTAATATGGTCTGGTGACCTGTATGGGCGACATAAAAGACCCTCTTTAGAACATGCAACAAGCTTTCGTACCTCAACCCGGCACATGTTTTACTAACGGATGGTTTTTACAATCTGAAAAGTTCTGAGAAATTAAAAAAAAAATGATGAATCTTGGATCACCCCTGCGCTGTCGACCATCCCTTTGCTTCGGTATCAGACGCGATGTCTTACAACATGAACCCACTCGGTGCCTTAACCACTGTTTTAGGACTCGAAAATTTTTCCAAGTCCAGAGACGGATGACAGCCCCTCTGACTAAACCCATATTGTCTAACTCATTTCAATCTCCTTTCGTTTTAGGCCATCACAGGATGTGGAAACAATGTTTTCCATCCTCTTACCGAAACATCCCATTTATGATAGATCAGCTATTTGTTTACCCCTTCGGAAGAAGACAAACCATTTTGAAATTACGTGCCCCTAAACCTTCTAGTGTTGCGCCTCTCTTATTTAGTCTCCATCGGGTTGAAGGATGATGCCATCAGATATCTGTGTTTCTGCACTTTCCGCATCAGGACTAGTTTTGGAAAGTGGTTTTATGTTAAATCTGACATGTCTCAATTAATTACTCTCCGTAAGTATATCGTTGTTGTTGGGTTGTTTTACCTCTGAGCGGCACTTTTTTGCAAACCATGGGCTAAATGGCCAGGTCACATGGACCCCGAAGGCTCAGAGGAGGTTGGGGGAGGGGACCCACTGGAACAGCTGTTGGGAGACAGATGGTAGCCTCCCGTCAAGGCCATCCAGCGTGTTCTTTAACGTGCACAGGGTATGGCTCTCCCGCACACGGGGCCACGGCTTAACGTCCCATCCGACGGACGGTGGCCTTTCCAAGTCCATCGGTGTCCCCTACTGACCATGGGCAGGGCGGGGAATTTTGCGGAGATAAATCTCGACGCTGACCCAGCTGGGACTCGAACCTGTGAACTACAGATTACAAGCCTGGCGCCCGTAAGTATATCCGTTATGCTACTCAGTAGGATAGCAATTTCTTCCTCTGAAGAAAAATCAGCTATGGGAGTAATCATTTTTTAAAAATCTACAATTCTAAACACTCTTACTGTTTTAAAAATCGTCTCTTCCACCGTTTACCGGCGTGTGTGTGACTCATCACGCTGATGAAATTTTATTTCGCGTTGTGACGTCAGTTACATGCTTTACAAGGTCAGTTGTTTTCATCGGGTAAATTCTGTAAAGAAACGCGGCAAAATGCTACAGTATATTCATACATTTCTGCTTCCAATTGCATAAAAAACTTTAGTTCCATCACGAGTGAATGGAGTAGGGAACATTAGTTTTAACAAATACACTAACCTACTATAAAAAAAAATACATAAATCTCACTCGATCGCACCCTCTCAACTTACCTGAGCTAATTGGTCGAAATTTCATTTGCAGGTGGACAGATAGTCAAAATTTAGCAAATAATTCAGCGATTATATCCGTATATCTATGGAACAACCTACATGAGAAAGCTTCTTCGGCTATATAAAAATCCGCCTAACTATGTTCTGACATATATGTTGCGATTGGATCTCAATAAAAGAATTCTGCACTTTTGTCACGAAAATCGATGTTCTCACTTAGAAAATACTAAGTGGCAGAAAAATGTCTGCAAACTAAGAGTGTGAAAACAATTTTTTTTATTGACAAACTAAGACAAACTAAGAGCGTGAAACATCCCAGCATACTCTTCTTAAAAATAGGAAATTTCCATACACTCTACCGCTTCTTAAATCGACTCTGTTAAAAATTTCTAAAAACTTCTGCTATTCTTGTCGCTTAAATTTGAAGAAATGCCGGGAGACAAGCACACAGCAACAGGCAACCGGTGATAACTCAAAGGTCATGGGTCAACTCACGCGCTGTCCTATGGAACAGATAAGACGGAAGCATATCTAATTCCTTTGCTTGTGAGAACTGCTCCATGCTTTATCTTCCTTGAGAATGCCCTAATGAGAAAGTTAAATAATTACTCGTTTCATGGCGAAATGCAGCAGTTCAAAATAAAGAATTCTTCTGCTGTCTCAAGAGATGCACTTAAAAATTTATAAGAATCGATGAAATTCAAATTCTGAGGGAGAATGCTGCGTATTTTTTCATATTATTGGGAATGCAATTAATCATACCGATTCCTTGCAGATGGCTGTCCTTTAGGTTATGAAATGTAACTGGAATCTTATTTGGGAGCTTAAAATTGAAATTACATGTATTGTGAGCGGCTCCTCAGAGAAGCACTAGGGGAAGAAGACTATATCCATGTAATGAAACTCATTCAACATATAAAACCTAGGCCAATATCACGACTTGTACACCGATGTGCTCATCTTAGCTGATGTGTTTCAGAAAACTTTGGTTTACTTCACTGTCATACAATTTTAGAGATAAACTCATTATATAGTTTAATCTTTTTGATGGATGTTTCTCAGTATCTATTCTTTGCATTTTCTCATACATCTCGCGAGATAATTAAAGTAACTTGCTTGAAAGAACACAATCACTGATTCATCTTCCATATGTGTATATTTACTTTCTAACAAACCAAATGGCCAAAGTAGGTAAATCGCAAGCATCTGATTCAGATTTTTTCAATATATCTGCTAATTCTTTACGTTGAAAATCTCACAATAGCCTGAAATGGACAGTACTTTACCCACAATACAGCTATAAGTTATGATAGCCAGCAGATTAAAAGATTTATCTCATAGACAGTAGGTTAGCACGCTCAGCTTCTGATCTAAGAAACCTAGAGATCCATGGTAAGATATGAGTGTTGTTTTTTTTTCTACTGAGTACCTATGTCGTATGAAAGGATTCTGTAACAGCTATGACAAAGAGTTGCATAAAGCCATTTTTAAAGATACACTGATTTGGAACTCACTAAGATTCTTATATGCAATCAATAGAGATTTGCACTAAGGATGTCTATATTTTCGGATCCGCCCTCGTGCTCTTTTCAGGGTTCTGTGTGTATTTCTACAACTCCCTACTACGTTTCAATAAGCGCGTAAGTAAACTGTGTGTATAAGGGCAAAGATAGTTATTTTTAGCTGCAAGCACACATCGAATTATCTACAGACCATACTCCAAGACTACCTAATGTTGAATTGCATGATCAGAGAGCCAAGCTAAGTTTCAGAAAAACATTAAACACATTCGCCAGAAAAGAACTTTTTCAGATTCTACGTACGTACTGCATTGGGTGGTAAAGTAGATCACCCAAGTCAGCTTCGACATTCGTGTCTTGCCATATCTGATGAATCAGTTGATGTCCATTTCGCAGAAGCTGTGAGAAACGTTCATTTAAGCGATATCGCCAAACTTTTTGTGGAAGAGGCAGGAGTTGAAGATAATTAGTCCTACATGTCTGAATGGAACTTTCCTATGTTACTAAACGAAGTGTACGACGAACTGGTACGCACCTCTGAATATGTGCTAAAGCTAATAGTCAGAGTCGCTAATAGTGTTACTAAATAAATAGTGTTCTATATCTGATTGGTCGTCATTGTGATTTCTTAGTGTATGAATAAAAGATTTTTTCCTGCAAAGCTGTTTTATTGAGGTCTACTTAACTGAATCGAGAAAGGTAAAAAAATGACTATCTGAAAACTGTATACAATATTGTAATACATCTTTCTCTTTTAGTACACTTTTCACAAGTATCTGTTTAGTGACTTTTCGATGAGATAAAAAATATATTTTGAAAATTCCTAATGCCAATCTGTTGAGGTTTGTAAAGTGTTAGCTCTTTTGTAACGAGCAACTGACAGCTAACATGTTTATTCTTGAACACACGATTCATAGAAACAAAATAAACACCCACACACATCCGATTCACAGAAACATACACATTCGCAGAAACAAACATGAAAACATATACACACAAACATACGCACACGCACGCATGCACACACGAACATACAATTACAGAGACGAAACACAAAACAAGTGTGTGACAAAATAGATATGAAGAAAAACTTAGTCAATCGCATTCATGTATGCATAGAGACATAACACTTACTAAGACATTCATTGAATATGTATAATGCCATTCATCTCTTGATTTGAACTTGAATACTCATATTTCAACAGGAGTAAGTATTTTTCAACACGTTTGAATATTTTTCTGAGTACGCCTGTCTTACGCTACGTTTTCTGTCAGATGCCTCGTAACAAGAAAATGATTTGAAATACATGAATATAAAAATAAAATAATGTTATGGACAGTGATTTTTCTAGTACTGTTCATATATTTCCCGTTACTAGTAAAGACATATTTGTGTCTTAGTTTTCAGGATTCCTGTACCAGATAGATGGCGCTGGTTAAATGCCAAAATCGACTGTTGCATGTATCATCTTCCTTTGAAATCTTTTAATATTTGTGCTCGAAAGAATAGTACATAGATATGAAGAAGCAGACACGATATATGTTTGAAAGAATACCGGTTTGCGTTCACCTTGTACCAGCTCTTCCAACTCTGCTAGTACTGCTACTGGTAATTCACCAATAAATAGCATCGCAGACCACTACCGGTCCAATTCTACTACCTAAGTCTCCTTCCCCCAACGGGGGCGGGGGGGGGGGCTCAGTCGGTAGCGCGCCAGGCTCGTAATCTGTAGTCCCCAGGTTCGAGTCCCAGCTGGGTCAGCGTTGAGATTTATCTCCACAAAATTCCCCCGCCCTGCCCATGGTCAGTAGGGGACACCGATGGGCTTGGAAAGGATGCCGTCCGTCGGATGGGACGTTAAGCTGTGGCCCCGTGTGCGGGAGAACCATATCCTGTGCACGTTAAAGAACATGCTGGATGGCCTTGACGGGAGGCTACCATCTGTCTCCCAACAGCTGTTCCAGTGGGTCCCCTCCACCAACCTTCTCTGAGCCTTCGGGGTCCATGTGACCTGGCCATTTAGCCCATGGTGTGCAAAAAAGTGCCGCTCAGAGGTAAAACAACCCAACCTATCTTGAGAGATGTATGAGAAAATGCAAGGAATAGATATTGAGAGTTTACGATTCTATGGAGAAACATGCATCTGAAGATTAAACTATATAATGAGTTTATCTCTAAGATTGTATGACAGTGAAGCAAACTTGCAATCAGTTTTTCATTCTAAATACTTGTTGTTTGCATATCACTGAAATTCCCCCTCGCATGCTTTTTTCCGGGAAAAGGTACATTGTAGGCTATCAACTTTAGATTAATATTTGTCATCTTCAGGCATGAAGCTAGTCCAGGTGCAAACATGACAGGGATCAATTTCATAGTATCTGACACATAGTTTTCTCAAACACATTGGCTAAGAGGAGCACATTTGTGTACAAGTTGTGATATTGGCCTAGTCGAATGAGTTTCATTACATGGATATAGTCTTCTTCCCCCAACAATTCTCTGAGGACATACTCATAATGCGTGTAATCTGAATTTTAAGCTCCCAAATAAGATTCCAGTTATATTTCATAACCTAAAGGACAGCCATCTGCAAGGAATGATCAAAAATAAGAAGAGTAATTGCATTCCCAATAATATGGAAAAATACACAGCATTCTCCCTCGGAACTTTGAATTTCATCGATTCTTATCAATTTTTAAGTGCATCTCTTGAGATGGCAGAAGAATTCCTTATTTTGAACTGCTGCATTTCGTCAGGAAATGGATAAATATTTAACTTTCTCATTAGAGTTGAGGAAGATAAAGCACGGAGCAGCTCTCACAAGTAAAGGATTTAGATGTGCTTCGGTTTATCTGTTCCACAGAGCAGTGCGTGAGTTGACCCATGACCTTTGAGTTATCACCAGTTGCCTGTCGCTGCGTGCTCGTCTCCCGGCATTTCAGCAGATCACGTGACAATGATAGTAGAAGCTTTTGTTTGTCGCTTCTTGTACAGTCGCTCAAAAAAGTATCCGAATGCTACGGTTGATTACAGAATTCAGAAAAAATATCTGGCAACGATTTTTTTTAGAAATTAGTGGCCTGGCAACCTTCGTGTACTGTACACGAAGGTTGCCAAATCACTAATTTCTAAAAAAAATCGTTGCCAGATATTTTTTCTGAATTCTGTAATCAACCGTAGCGTTCGGATACTTTTTTGAGCGACTGTACGCTCTACGTGAGAACATCGATTTTCGTGACATAAGTGCAGAATTCTTTTACTGAGACCCGATCAGAACATATATGTCCGAGCATAGTTAGACGGATTTTTATTTAGTTGAAGAAGCTTTCTTATGTAGGTTGTTCCATAGATATACGGATATAATCGTTGAAGTATTTGCTAAATTTTGACTATCAGTGCAGTTGCAAATAAAATTTTGGTGGATTAACTCAGGTAAGTTGAGAGAGTACTATCACGTGAGACTTATGCATTTTTTTTTATAGTAGTTAGTGTATTTGTTAAAACTATTGTTCGCTACTCTGTTGACATGCATTCGTGTTGTTACACGAATGCATGTTAGAAGAAACACTGTTAGAAGAAACGCAAGCGGAAACGTGTGAATTCTACTTTTAGCATGGCTTACTTTCTATAGCATTCTGCTGTGTATAGAAAATCTTTACAGAATTTACCCTATGAAAACAACTGACCTTGTAAAGCGAACAAAGCATGTACTAACGTCGCAACGCGAATTTCATCAGCATGATGAGGCACATGTTCGCCGGTAAACGGAGGAAGAGACGATTTTTAAAAACTGTAAGAGCGTTTAGAACTGTAGATTTTAAAAAAATTATTACTCCCATAACTGATTTTTCTGCCGTGGAAGAAATTGTTATCGACTGTTACTGAGGATACAGCGTCAATGAGAATTAGGAATAAAAAGCTTTAAACCATGTCGCACAATGGATATACGGGAATTAAAACAGTTAGTTTTATTAGTCATACTTTTACAATCACGATGTCTTTGAAGTGACTTAGTGAAGGAAAATAAGTTAATAAATTGTGAGGTGATTGAAATTTGTAAGGAATTTAATGTAAAATCACTTTATCGTTCCAAAACCAATCCTGACGAGGAAACTGCAGTGCTGAAACACAAATATCTGATGGCAACATCCTTCAACCCGATGGAAATTAATTTTAATAAGAGAGGAGAAATTCTTGGAGGTTTAGGGGCATGTAATTTCAAAATGGTTTGTCTTCTTCCGACCCCCCCCCCCCCGGAGTGGGACCTCCTTGACGAGGGGGGGGGGGGGGCTTATGGTGCCTCTGAGAAGTTGGGCTCGGATCGCTGGCGCCCTTGGGTTCTGAAGTCTGGCGGCCCCCGGTGGAGGGGGGCCTGGTGAAGGTTGGTGGACCGCTTGGGTGGGCCGGTCCAGTCGGCTTATTGATTTGTCCCCCAGCGAAGCTGGGGGTTGCAGCCTTGGTTGAGGGGCCGTTCTATAGGCCTCGGATAGGGCTTGGGAGGACCCTGTCTTCTGCAGGCTTATTGGAGAGTTCTGCGGACTGCGTTGTGCACCTCTTCGTACACTCGTTCGTGGGCTCCCCGATGCGGTCTCAGTGATATTGAGGTGGACAGACGTTCCGCGGGTGCTTCGGCCCGGGAACAATGGAGAGGTAGAAGTTGGAGGATCGCGGCCTCAGTTGGCCACTGTTGGCCAGCGGGCTTATCGATGGAACAGCCAAACTAAGAGTCCCACATGAATGAGATTTGGACCTTTTGGCTTTTGAAGTGGAGGAACTTGGTTCCTCTGCGAAGTGGGGTCTGGGTGCTGCAGTGTTGTGAGCCCCGGTAGGCGGAGAGCTTTGTCGGAGTTGTGGGAGGGGCGCGGACCGGTTTGGCTCGTGCTGGTCCAGCATTCCCCGAAGTGGCTTCGGTACGGTGCAGAAGCCGAGACGGCGAGCGGGCTGTGGTGCCCGGCTCGATGGAGAGGACGAAGTTGGGGGTCATGCCGAGAGGTTTGGAGTCCCTCGAGGTGTGGCTTTTCGACGGAAGTACCTTGGGCCTCTGCTGCGGAGGACCCTAAAAGTTAGGACTTCTGTTTATTTTCTGGCTCAAAATTCAAAAGACTAAGATCTTTTTATTTATTTATTGGCATGGCATGTTTTGGCTAAATTCAGTGAGTGTTGGGCGTTTCCTAGGCAGCACTCAAAATTTTAAAAAGATCCCACTCTCACTGCACCTCAATGATTATATCTTCAAGCAGACTAATAAAATCCCAAGCTTCTCTCTTCACATAAGGTCTTCTCCCGCTGTGTATAGGCAATTGATAAGGCAAGCTAAATTGATAGGAGACTTTTTAGTTTATAGTGGTTTCTGTGGCAATCCCTTAAGGTGATATGCAGTCACAGTACTGCGGTGCACCGGGGTTGTCGCGAATCTCATTCGTTGTCTTCTTCCGACGAGGTGCAATGAAACAAATAGCTGACTTATCATAAATGGGATAATTCGATAAGAGGATGGAAAACATTGTTTCCACATCCTGTGATGGCCTGAAACGAAAGGAGATTGAAATGAGGTAGACAATATGGGTTTAGTCAGAGGGGCTGGCAACCGTCTCTGGACTTGGAAAAATTTCGAGTCCTAAAACAGTGGTTAAGGCTCCGGTGGGTTTTCATGTTGTATGACATCGCGTCTGATACCGAAGCAAAGGGGTATCGACAATGCAGGGGATGATCCAAGATTCATCCATCAATAAAACCCTTGTGATTCCTCGTTTGGAATAATATTTTTTAATTTCGCAGAACTTTTCAGATTGTAAAACCATCTGTCAGTAAAACGTGGTCCGGGGGGGGGGGGGGAGGTTCCAAACTCTTGTAGCGTGTTCTAAAGAGGGTCTTTTATGTCGCCCATACAGGTCACCAGACCATATTACCCCTCAATATTTTTCATAATTATGAATAATTTGTTTTTAAATCAGATTTTTTCGCCGTTTTCCTTTTTCTTAATTTTTTTATTTTTACCCAATAGCATTTTTTTCATTTTCTGCGGGACAGTCTTTTAAAACAATTACTGCGGGATAGTCCTTTTTCTAGTGAAGGTCAAATTCGCAAAATATGGGACTTTGTAATTATTTTTGAGGATTGCACAGCTGTTCTGAAACGACGATGAGCGTTGCTACCAAAAAAATAGTTTAGTGGACTTGGAAAATTTCAGATGAGGGTAGATACCAAAGGACGGGAGTTTGTGATTAGTGAGGGGGAGTTTAATGGAGGGGCTAAACTTTTGATAAGGGGGTTTTTTAATGAGGGGATTAAAAAATTGGGACTTTGTAATTATTTTTGAGGATTGCATCAGACATTCTGTGAAAGGTTGCCACCGAAAGTTTAGTTTTGTAATTATTTAGAGGATTGCATCAGCCATTCTGATCGTTGCCACCCAAAGTTTAGTTGGTAGAAACCCTGGGATTTATTCGGTGATTTTTAATAAGGGGGAGTTTAATAAAGGGGGTGGCACTTTTGATAAGGGTTTTTTTTAATGAGGGGCAGTCAAAAATTGAAAAAAATACGACTAAAACTGAGGGCTTTTCCAAAAATAGTACTCATCATATACACTAGATGGCGCCATGGGTTTTTAATAAAGGGGGAGGAATTTTTAATAAAGATGTGCACAGCCTGTGCAGAGCTTCATGCTGTTCTTGAGGCTGTACTTTTCATCCTCAGCCTCGAGAGTGGCAACTTTGTCATCCTCTGTGACAGCAAGTCAGCCTTGGAAGCACTCCAGAAGCAAGACAGCAAGAGCTGCAACCCCTTCCTAATCCAGAAGATCATGAAGACTTGCTCGATGGTCACTTCTGCTGGATTCACGGTCCATTTCCAGTGGATCCCTTCCCACGTAGGGATACCTGTAAATGAGCTCTCTGATCACACCGCGAAGGAGGCACTGGAGAGTCAGAGGTGTGTAACTAATTACCCTCTCTCTCTCAGTGACTGCAAGAGTTCTGTCTCACAACTGGTGAGCCAGTTCCGTCTTGCTCAGTGGCAGAAGGAGAGCAGGTGTTCCTCATTCAGGTACCTGGTTGAACCTTCTCTCACTACTCCTAACCTCGGTAATCTCCTCAGATCTGAGGAGACCCTCCTTCATCGTCTCCGAGTTGGTGTCATCTACAGCAACTCTATGCTGCACACTCTTCGTAGAGCTTACAGTCCAGACTGTGCCACTTGCAGCACACCTGAGACTGTATCCCACATTCTGCTCAACTGCTCCCGCTACAATGCCAAAAGAGATGCTTTGTTCCAGGAGCTTAATGCTATAGGAACCACCGACTACTCCATCACCTCCCTCCTCGGTAACAACCACAGTGCGAAGCTGCAACGTGCGCTCTTCCGTATGTTCACTGACTTCTTTCAGAACATTGGCCTCCTCTGCAAGGTATAGTGTTCTGTACTTTTACATTATCCTGAAAAGGGCCTTCTTTTCTACATTGTCCTGAAAAGGGCCTTCTTTTCTACATTGTCCTGAAAAGGGTCTTTTTTTTTTCTTTTTTTTTCACGAGAGATTGCTGACAGGCAGATTCTTCTGCATCCTCTATCTCAATAGGGAGCTCCTTCTCTGGAGGCTAATTTCACCATATTTACAACACCTTGAACCTTGAACCTTGGGGGAGGATTTTTCAATAAAAGGGATTAATTAATTTTTAATTAATTATTAATTATTAACTATGAATTATTAATTATGAATATTAATAAGGGGGCGTGGACGGAAGGGGCCTTGGTCGGTGACGTCATAGGGGGGAAAGAACGGGGTTAAAAGTTCCCAAGTTGGGAACTGTAATGTTTAAGATGCCAAAATTCCAAATCTCTAGATTGGTAGATGTGTGTCGATCTTGAGGTACCGAAATGGCATCATTGCAATCCTTTTTTGGGGTGGGGATATATTTAAAACATAATTTTTTCCGAAAACATTGTTAATGCTATAGCATTTAAAGTAAAAAAAAATTCCTGCAGCTGTTGCAAGAATATGGACGGAAGTTGAATATCATTCTTATGTAGGGAGTGGGGATGGCTCAGTCGGTAGCGTGCCAGGCTCGTAATCTGTACAGTCGCTCGAAAAAATATCCGAACACTAGGGTTGATTACGGAATTCGGAAAATATATCTGGCAACGATTTTTTTTAGAAATTAGTGATCTGGCAACATTCGTGTCGTGACACGACCATGACCATTCGTGTCGTGACACGAATGTTGCCAGATCACTAATTTCTAAAAAAAATCGTTGCCAAATATATTTTCTGAATTCTGTAATCAACCCTAGTGTTCGGATATTTTTTTGAGCGATTGTAGGTGGTCATATTATTTTGATACTAGATCGTGTGGGCTCACTCACGGAAATATTGAGCGTGTGCAGTTACCGTTCACAGCAAACGGGAGCGTGTGCAGTGACTGCACACGCTCCAGTTTGCTGTGAACGGTAATTGGAGCGTGTACAGTTGCTGTACACGCTCCAGATATTTTTCCTGAATTCTGTAATCACGTGACACGAAGGTTGCCAGATCACTAATTTCTAAAAAAATCGTTGCCAAATACATTTTCTGAATTCTGTAATCAACCGTAGTGTTCGGATATTTTTTTGAGCGACTGTAGTTCTCAAGTTCGAGTCCCAGCTGGGTCAGCGTTGAGATTTATGTCCGCAAAACAACTCCCCCCCTGCCCACGGTCAGTAGAGGACACCAATGGTCTTGGAAAGGCCGCTGTCCGTCGGATGGGACGTTACGCCGTGGCCCCCGTGTAAGGAAGAGTCACGTTAAGGAACACGCTGTATGGCCTTTGGAAGCTACCATCTGTCTTCCAACAGTTTTCCAGTGGGTCCCCTCCCCCCAATATTTTCCGAGACCTTCGGGATTCTTGTGACCTGGCCATTTAGCCCATTGTGCGCAAAAAAGGGCCGCTAACGAGATTTCCAAAAATAAATTGTCAGTAAAACAACCCAACTCACTGTTATGTTACTGATCATAACAACTTACTTCAAACGCTCATTAAAACAAAATTATAATTGTTTCAACAAACCGCTTACTGAAATAAATGCACAATTAGACGTTGGTGTAAGGATTCTTTCAATTATTTTTTTAAAAATGTTTAGATGTTTCACCAAAAACAACTCTGTAAATATTTAAAGGGTTGGGTTGTTTTACCTCTGAGCGGAACTTTTTTGCACACCATGGGCTAAATGGCTAGGTCACATGGACCCCGAAGGCTCAGAGAAGGTTGGGGGAGGGGACCCACTGGAACAGCTGTTGGGAGACAGATGGTAGCCTCCCATCAAGGCCATCCAGCGTGTTCTTTAACGTGCACAGGGTGTGTCTCTCCCGCACACGGGGCCACGGCTTAACGTCCCATCCGACGGACGGCGGCCTTTCCAAGCCCATCGGTGTCCCCTACTGACCGCCAGTTGAATGAAAAGTCACATTTAGAACTCCAAAATTTGGAGGTAAAAGTTCTAGCACACCAAAATTAAAATGTTGCTGTGAGGTAAAAGTTTGTGAGGTAAAAGGCAGGGCGGGGAAGGTTTGTGAGGTAAAAGGTAACTTGTGAGGTAAAAGGCAGGGCGGGGAATTTTGCGGAGATAAATCTCAACGCTGACCCAGCTGTGACTCGAACCTGGGAACTACAGATTACGAGCCTGGCGCGCTACCGACTGAGCCACCCCCGTCCCGTAAATATTTAAAAAATGCTGTTGAAAACTTAGAATCGGAAAATATCTGAGTGTAATCTTTAATTTACCTTCTAATGACTTTTTTCCGTAAAAAGCTGATTTTCAAAATTTTGGAGTTCTAAATGTGACTTTTCATTCACGTAGAAGGGCCCGGAAACGTTTCTTAATATAGTGGATATTAAATACCCTACGATTTGTACAAAGAACGCATTCCACAATATTCTATGGCCGACATATTTATTCGTAGCGTTATGAAACTTTGACGTCATTTTTAATAAGAACATATGCTTCATTTTCTTTCACTAAAATCGTTATGTTCTAGCACACCAAAAATAAAATGTCAGCTGGCATATTACGCTTGAATTGCGACCGTTTCAAATTCGTAAACCTCTTTTAATCCACGCATTTGTCCTCATAGCAATCGCGTGCAGCAGATGTGCTTCCTTTCTGGCTCTTGGAGACAACATCGATGACGTCAGAGGAATGTAATTAGCTTCCGATGCTCATTTGCATCCCAAAGGACACGATCCGAAGACCGTAACGACTCCTTTGCGAGAGAATATTTTCCAGTTTATCAGATTCAGCAATGGACCTAATGTAACGTGTGGTACTGCTATTGCTTCACCGACATTGCCTTTATGCAATGCAAAAACAACAACACGCAGTTAGAGCGCATTTTTTTTACTCTTAGCTGGTTTAGTTGGGGTTAGTTTATGTTATTTAAGTTTGTTTTACCTCTGAGCGGCAATTTTCTGAATAAAATGAATACATACAGTGAATTGGCCACAAAGACCTTAAGGGTACAGAACATAGTTGAGAAAAGGATTGGGTTGTTTTACCTCTGAGCGGCACTTTTTTGCACACCATGGGCTAAATGGCCAGGTCACATGGACCCGAAGGCTCAGAGAAGGTTGGGGGAGGGGACCCAATGGAACAGCTGTTGGGAGACAGATGATAGCCTCCCGTCAAGGCCATCCAGCGTGTTCTTTAACGTGCACAGGGTATGGCTCTCCCGCACACGGGGCCACGGCTTAACGTCCCATCCGACCGACGGCGGCCTTTCCAAGCCCATCGGTGTCCCTTACTGACCGTGGGCAGGGCGGGGAATTTTGCGGAGATAAACCTCAACGCTGACCCAGCTGGGACTCGAACCTGGGAACTACAGATTACGAGCCTGGCGCGCTACCGACTGAGCCACCCCCGCCCCTGAGAAAAGGGGATCGACTTTATATTTCTTAGAAACTTGCCTTCAATAAAGTATATTCTTTAACAGTGATTACAGCTTTGTGGTCTACAGGCCCACGGCTTAGCGTCACAATTGATGGACGGTGGCTTTTTCTGAAATCATAACTGTAGTATTTTTCACAACAGCAATGCGTCATAAGAATTTGTCTCAGAAATTAATTAAAGCTTGAATAAAAAGCATTGTTTCAAACCATTTAATAAAATAAATGTTTTTGGATAACCCTTTTTTGTTTCCTTAAATCTTAAAAGTTGAATGGGTCAACCGCCGTTCCAAGTCATAGAAATCCTCGTTGAAAGGGGAATGGGTCAACCGCCGTTCCGAGTCATACAAATCCTCGTTGAAAGTGGGATGGGTCAACCGCCGTTCCAAGTCATTCAAATCCTCGTTGAAAGTGGGATGGGTCAACCGCCGTTCCGAGTCATACAAATCCTCGTTGAAAGTGGGATGGGTCAACCGCCGTTCCAAGTCATACAAATCCTCGTTGAAAGTGGAATGGGTCAACCGCCGTTCCAAGTCATACAAATCCTCGTTGAAAGGGGAATGGGTCAACCGCCGTTCCGAGTCATACAAATCCTCGTTGAAAGTGGGATGGATCAACCGCCGTTCCAAGTCATTCAAATCCTCGTTGAAAGTGGGATGGGTCAACCGCCGTTCCGAGTCATACAAATCCTCGTTGAAAGTGGGATGGGTCAACCGCCGTTCCAAGTCATACAAATCCTCGTTGAAAGTGGAATGGGTAAACCGCCGTTCCAAGTCATACAAATCCTCGTTGAAAGTGGAATGGGTCAACCGCCGTTCCAAGTCATACAAATCCTCGTTGAAAGGGGAATGGGTCAACCGCCGTTCCAAGTCATACAAATCCTCGTTGAAAGTGAGATGGGTCAACCGCCGCTCCAAGTCATTCAAATCCTCGTTGAAAGTGGAATGGGTCAACCGCCGTTCCAAGTCATACAAATCCTCGTTGAAAGTGGGATGGGTCAACCGCCGTTCCAAGTCATACAAATCCTCGTTGAAAGTGGGATGGGTCAATCGCCGTTCCAAGTAATTTAAATCCTCGTTGAAAGAGGGATGGGTCAACCGCCGTTCCAAGTCATACAAATCCTCCTTGAAAGTGGAATGGGTCAACTGCCGTTCCAAGTCATACAAATCCTCGTTGAAAGTGGGATGGGTCAACCGCCGCTCCAAGTCATTCAAATCCTCGTTGAAAGTGGAATGGGTCAACCGCCGTTCCAAGTCATTTAAATCCTCGTTGAAAGAGGGATGGGTCAACCGCCGTTCCAAGTCATACAAATCCTCGTTGAAAGTGGAATGGGTCAACCGCCGTTCCAAGTCATACAAATCCTCGTTGAAAGTGGAATGGGTCAACCGCCGTTCCAAGTCATACAAATCCTCGTTGAAAGTGGGATGGGTCAACTGCCGTTCCAAGTCATACAAATCCTCGTTGAAAGTGGGATGGGTCAACCGCCGTTCCAAGTCATTTAAATCCTCGTTGAAAGAGGGATGGGTCAACCGCCGTTCCAAGTCATACAAATCCTCGTTGAAAGTGGGATGGGTCAACCGCCGTTCCAAGTCATTCAAATCCTCGTTGAAAGAGGGATGGGTCAAAACTCTGCTCCATGTGAGTAGAATCCTGGATGAAAGAAGGTTTGAGTCAACTCTTTCAAACGACATAAATCCTGATTGAAACAGAGATGGGTGAATCTTACCCCCAAGTGACTCGAATCCCAGTTGATACACGGATTGCTATATCATCTTTTAAATGAACTCTGTCCTCCTTTCATAACTTTTCAATGTCATATTTATATACTGACAGGCTTTGTCAGATATCCACGACAAGTTGGCTGCTGTGTGAACAGAATTTTTCTTTTATCTGGTGAATTTCCGCATTGGCTGAAAGAGCCTCTGATGGTAATTCATGAAACCTTTCTTCTCTGATAATAATCGAGGCCTGTCGCTCATAAATAATAGACTACTTCTCCACTTCCATTTGGGAGAATTCTCGCAGAATCCAAATGGACTTGGACGCTCTCTCTCACATGTGTGCTGAGATTCTGAGGTTGGCAGTCTCCCAGAATTGAAGCAGCTTCTTTCCTCTCTCGTCTCGTGGATTTTCTTCGTCTACGTCACTGTTGAAAACAGTGATGAGAGAACGAGGAATCGCAGACGGAGGAAGTCTCAACTTTTTGCGCAAGAGTCGTTTTTTCGTCTAAATGATCATTTTTGAGTTGTTGGATTGGGTTGTTTTACCTCTGAGCGGCACTTTTTTGCACACCATGGGCTAAATGGCCAGGTCACATGGACCCCGAAGGCTCAGAGAAGGTTGCGGGAGGGGACCCACTGGAGCAGCTGTTGGGAGACAGATGGTAGCCTCCCGTCAAGGCCATCCAGCGTGTTCTTTAACGTGCACAGGGTATGGCTCTCCCGCATACGGGGCCACGGCTTAACGTCCCATCCGACGGACGGTGGCCTTTCCAATCCCATCGGTGTCCCCTACTGACCGTGGGCAGGGCGGAGAATTTTGCGGAGATAAATCTCAACGCTGACCCAGCTGGGACTCGAACCTGGGAACTACAGATTACGAGCCTGGCGCGCTACCGACTGAGCCACCCCCGCCCCGAGAGAACGAGGAATCGCAGACGGAGGAAGTCTGAACTTTCTGCGCAAAAGTCGTTTTTTCCTCTAAATGATCATTTTTGAGTATAAGAGTCTCTAAAACCATTCTAGACATGTATTAAACTGGTTATGGGTTTAACGTGCGATGTACAGTCGCTCAAAAAAAAAATATCAGAACACTATGGTTGATTACAGAATTCAGAAAAAATATCTGGCAACGATATTTTTAGAAATTTGTGATCTGGCAACCTTCGTGTTACGTGTTGCCAGATCACTAATTTCTGAAAAAAAAAAATGTTCCCAGATATTTTTTCTGAATTCTCTAATTAACCATAGTGTTCGGATACTTTTTTGAGCGAGCTGTATCTGCAATTTATGAAACTGATATTCCGGCTTTAGTTGCTAGTAAAAAATTAGGGAGCTACGATTTAGGCCAAGGAATCTTTTCTCCCGATAACCTTTAAAAAACCTGATAAGTGCAATGGAGGCAAAAAAATTATTGAACTTACATATGTTTCATGCCTATTTTAAAGGACTTCTAAAACGGTGGAGAAAATTATTATAATGCAATGGAATTCATTATAATAATTCCATTGAATTTTTCTCTCGCTCCCTTTATTTTTTTCTCTAGATTCGCCCCTAATTAGGGGGTGAAAGTGTTTTTTGAAGTGTGCGTTATAGTAAATTTTACCGACAAAAAAAGGGTAAGTACCGAATACAGTAATAGGCATCAAAATTTTCATAATTTTCTGCAAAATACCTTATTTCTGGGGTGGAGTGGGTGTACTGAATATTCCGCACTAAAGTTGCATAATAATCTGCAAAATAGAAACTTTAGGGCCTAATGTGGGGTGAGGTGTACTGAATATTCTGGGGCGGGGGTGGCGCAGCTGGTAGCGCGCCAGGCTCGTAATCTGTAGTTCCCAGGTTCGAGTCCCAGCTGGGTCAGCATTGAGATTTATCTCCGCAAAATTCCCCGCCCTGCCACGGTCAGTAGGGGACAGGCCGACCTTGGAAAGGCAATCGTCCGTCGGATGGGACGTTAAGCCGTGGCCCCGTGTGCGGGAGAGCCATACCCTGTGCACGTTAAAGAACACGCTGGATGGCCTTGACGGGGGCTACCATCTGTCTCCCAACAGCTGTTCCAGTGGGTCCCCTCCCCCAACCTTCTCTGAGTCTTCGGGGTCCATGTGACCTGGCCATTTAGCCCATGGTGTGCAAAAAAGTGCTGCTCAGAGGTAAAAGAACCCAACTGAATATTCTGTACCAAAAATGACATAATTGTCTGAAAAATAACGAAATATAAGGCGAAGAGAGGCGTGGAGGAGAGGAGATTGCGCTATTCCGCATCAAAGATTACATAATTTTCTGCAAAATACTCAACATCAGGGGCCGATCTGGGGAATGGTCTCCAAGATTTCGCCAAGTTGACTATATTTTGTCAACTACCCTAGACTTTAGCAAGTTATCTCGATTTTGCTAACATCCAATTTTTTCATCTCACCTGAATATTGCCAAGTCACTTCGAATTTTACCAACTTCCCAAGATTTCGCCAAGTTGTCTAGATTTTGCCAACTTCCCAAGATTTTGCCAAGTTGTCTAGATTTTGATAACTACCCTAGATTTTGACAAGTTGTCTAGATTTTACCAACTTCCCAAGATTTCGCCAAGTTGTCTAGATTTTACCAACTTCCCAAAATTTCGCCAAGTTGTCTAGATTTTGCCAACTACCCTAGATTTTGACAAGTTGTCTAGATTTTGCCAACTTCCCAAGATTTTGCCAAGTTGTCTAGATTTTACCAACTTCTCAAGATTTCGCCAAGTTGTCTAGATTTTGCCAACTACCCTAGATTTCGCCAAGTTGTCTAGATTTTGCCAAGTTGTCTAGATTTTGCCAACTACCCTAGATTTTGACAAGTCTAGATTTTTGCCAACTTCCCAAGATTTTGCCAAGTTGTCTAGATTTTGCCAACTACCCTAGATTTTGACAAGTTGTCTAGATTTGCAAACTACCCTAGATTTTGACAAGTTGTCTAGATTTTGCCAACTACCCTAGATTTTGACAAGTCTAGATTTTGCCAACTTCCCAAGATTTTGACAAGTTGTCTAGATTTTGCCAACTACCCAAGATTTCACCAAGTTGTCTAGATTTTGCCAACTACCCTAGATTTTGACAATTGTCTAGATTTTGCCAACTACCCTAAATTTCGCCAAGTTGTCTAGATTTTGCGAACTACCCTAGATTTCGACAAGTTGTCTAGATTTTGCCTACTACCCTAGATTTCGCCAAGTTGTCTAGATTTTGCCAACTACCCTAGATTTTGACAAGTTGTCTAGATTTGCCAACTACCCTAGATTTTGACAAGTTGTCTAGATTTTGCCAACTACCCTAGATTTTGACAAGTCTAGATTTTGCCAACTTCCCAAGATTTTGACAAGTTGTCTAGATTTTGCCAACTACCCAAGATTTCACCAAGTTGTCTAGATTTTGCCAACTACCCTAGATTTTGACAATTGTCTAGATTTTGCCAACTACCCTAAATTTCGCCAAGTTGTCTAGATTTTGCGAACTACCCTAGATTTCGACAAGTTGTCTAGATTTTGCCTACTACCCTAGATTTCGCCAAGTTGTCTAGATTTTGACAACTACCCTAGATTTCGCCAAGTTGTCTAGATTTTGCCAACTACCCTAGATTTTGACAAGTTGTCTAGATTTTGCCAACTACCCTAGATTTCGCCAAGTTGTCTAGATTTTGCCAACTACCCTAGATTTTGACAAGTTGTCTAGATTTTGCCAACTACCCTAGATTTTGACAAGTTGTCTAGATTTTGCCAACTACCCTAGATTTCGCCAAGTTGTCTAGATTTTGCCAACTACCCTAGATTTCGCCAAGTTGTCTAGATTTTGCCAACTACCCTAGATTTTGACAAGTTGTCTAGATTTTGCCAACTACCCTAGATTTTGACAAGTTGTCTAGATTTTGCCAACTACCCTAGATTTCGCCAAGTTGTCTAGATTTTGCCAACTACCCTAGATTTCGCCAAGTTGTCTAGATTTTGCCAACTACCCTAGATTTTGACAAGTTGTCTAGATTTTGCCAACTACCCTAGATTTTGACAAGTTGTCTAGATTTTGCCAACTACCCTAGATTTCGCCAAGTTGTCTAGATTTTGCCAACTACCCTAGATTTCGCCAAGTTGTCTAGATTTTGCCAACTACCCTAGATTTTGACAAGTTGTCTAGATTTTGCCAACTACCCTAGATTTTGACAAGTTGTCTAGATTTTGCCACTTCCCAAGATTTCACCAAGTTGTCTAGATTTTGCCAACTACCCTAGATTTTGACAATTGTCTAGATCTTGCCAACAACCCTAAATTTCGCCAAGTTGTCTAGATTTTGCGAACTACCCTAGATTTCGACAAGTTGTCTAGATTTTGCCTACTACCCTAGATTTCGCCAAGTTGTCTAGATTTTGCCAACTACTATAGATTTTGCCAAATTTTCTAGATTTTTCCAACTTCCCTTAGTTTTGCAAAAAAAATCATAATTTTCGCAACTCATCAAATTTTACAAAGTCACTTCGAATTTTGCAAACTCCGATTTACTTTGGGGGAGGGACGCCTACTCCCCCCATAGCTACGCCTGTGCATAGGTGCCTTTCGAAGTTCATTGGCGTTCCCTACTGACTGAGGACAGGGTGGGGTTGTGTTGTGTTGGGTTGTTTTACCTCTGAGAGGCACTTTTTTGCACACCATGGGCTAAATGGCCAGGTCACATGGACCCCGAAGGCTCAGAGAAGGTGGGGGGAGGGGACCCACTGGAACAGCTGTTCGGAGACAGATGGTAGCCTCCCGTCAAGGCCATCCAGCGTGTTATTTAACGTGCACAGTGTATGGCTCTCCCGCACACGGGACCACGGCTTAACGTCCCATCCGACGGACGGCGGCCTTTCCAAGCCCATCGGTGTCCCCTACTGACCGTGGGCAGGGCGGGGAATTTTTGCGGAGATAAATCTCAACGCTGACCCAGCTGGGACTCGAACCTGGGAACTACAGATTACGAGCCTGGCGCGCTACCGACTGAGCCACCCCCGCCCCGACAGGGTGGGGAGTTTTGTGAAGATAAATGCTGACTATAAGCTTCAGAGATATACATAGAGGGAGTGGTATGATAACATAATGGTTGTAATTTACTTACCGAGAGCATCTGGTAGGTCAGAATCGAGGCTAGATCTCTTGGCTATATCTAAAGAGAGACGACGGTGATGAGGATCGTTCGGAGGGGGTGGAAGAGGAGGAACGGGATGTGAAGGCTGAGGACGGGGCACTTCGGTGCTTTTTAAGTCGTTGGTAAAGTTCTGTGGCTGCAGGAAAGGAGGAGGTCGGACATCAGGCTCAGGATAGCTCGGCTGAGGATATACCTGGAATGAGAAACGAGATTGAAAGGTAGATGAAATTGTTTGAAGGAGAAATTTGGAGAACTGATGATTTGCAAGGAAAATTTAAGTTTATTTTGGAATCAATGAGCACACTTATGGCCGTAATGAGGCATCAGCCTAAACTAATGCATTGGTGAAAGGAATTAAAAACCAGAGGGTTGTGTTGGGTCGTTTTACTTCTGAGCTGCACTTTTTTGCACACAGTGGGATAAATGGCAAGATCACAAGGACCCCAAGGACTTAGAGAAGGTTTGGGGGCAGGAAGGGACAGCTTTTGGGAGACAGAGGTAGACTCCGTCAAGGCCATCAAGCGTGTTTTTTTGCCAACTACCCTAGACTTTACCAAGTTGTCTCGATTTTGCTAACATCCAATTTTTTTCATCCGATGGAGGCGACCTTTTCAAGCTAATCGGTGTAACCTACTGACCGCGGGAGTGTTGTGGAGATAATTCTCAACGCTGGCCCAGGCGGGACTCTATTCTGGGAACTGCAGATTACGAGCCTGGCTTGCTACCGACTGACCCACGCTCACCTCTAAAATAAGGAGAAAAAAAAATTATATCCTTATTTTAAAAGTGGAATAAGTTAGTAGTTAACAATCTTTTTGGGGCCACAGTACCACTAGGAATTTTTTTTGTCCACTCCAAGTTAAGGGTTGTCTCACTTGGTAATCTGATCCAATCTTTACACCTCGTAATCTGTAGTTCTGAGGCTCATAATCTGATCAGTTCGTAATCTGTAGTTCTGAGACTCGTAATCTGATCAGCTCGTAATCTATAGTTCTGAGACTAATAATATGATCAGCTCGTAATCTGTAGTTCTGAGACTCGTAATATGATCAGCTCGTAATCTGTAGTTCTGAGGCTGGTAATCTGATCAGCTCGAAATCTATAGTTCTGAAGCTCGTAATCTGTTGTTCTGAGGCTCGTAATCTGATCAGCTCATAATCTGTAGTTCTGAGACTGGTAATCTGATCAGCTCATAATCTGTAGTTCTGAGGCTCATAATCTGATCAGCTCGTAATCTGCAGTTCTGAGGCTCGTAATATGATCAGCTCGTAATCTGTAGTTCTGAGGCTCGTAATCTGATCAGCTCATAATCTGTAGTTCTGAGGCTCGTAATATGATCAGCTCGTAATCTGTAGTTCTGAGGCTCGTAATCTGATCAGCTCATAATCTGTAGTTCTGAGGCTCTTAATATGATCAGCTCGTAATCTGTAGTTCTGAGGCTCGTAATCTGATCAGCTGGAAATTTATAGTTCTGAAGCTCGTAATCTGTGGTTCTGAGGCTGGTAATCTGATCAGCTCATAATCTGTAGTTCTGAGGCTCATAATCTGATCAGCTCGTAATTTGCAGTTCTGAGGCTCGTAATCTGATCAGCTCATAATCTGTAGTTCTGAGGCTCGTAATATGATCAGCTCGTAATCTGTAGTTCTGAGGCTCGTAATCTGATCAGCTCATAATCTGTAGTTCTGAGGCTCGTAATATGATCAGCTCGTAATCTGTAGTTCTGAGGCTCGTAATCTGATCAGCTCGAAATCTATAGTTCTGAAGCTCGTAATCTGTAGTTCTGAGGCTCGTAATCTGATCAGCTCATAATCTGTAGTTCTGAGACTGGTAATCTGATCAGCTCATAATTTGCAGTTCTGAGGCTCGTAATCTGATCAGCTCATAATCTGTAGTTCTGAGGCTCGTAATATGATCAGCTCGTAATCTGTAGTTCTGAGGCTCGTAATCTGATCAGCTCATAATCTGTAGTTCTGAGGCTCGTAATATGATCAGCTCGTAATCTGTAGTTCTGAGGCTCGTAATCTGATCAGCTCGAAATCTATAGTTCTGAAGCTCGTAATCTGTAGTTCTGAGGCTCGTAATCTGATCAGCTCATAATCTGTAGTTCTGAGACTGGTAATCTGATCAGCTCATAATCTGTAGTTCTGAGGCTCATAATCTGATCAGCTCGTAATCTGCAGTTCTGAGGCTCGTAATATGATCAGCTCGTAATCTGTAGTTCTGAGGCTCGTAATCTGATCAGCTCGAAATCTATAGTTCTGAAGCTCGTAATCTGTAGTTCTGAGGCTCGTAATCTGTAGTTCTGAGGCTCGTAATCTGATCAGCTCATAATCTGTAGTTCTGAGGCTCGTAATATGATCAGCTCATAATCTGTAGTTCTGAGGCTCGTAATATGATCAGCTCGAAATCTATAGTTCTGAAGCTCGTAATCTGTAGTTCTGAGGCTGGTAATCTGATCAGCTCATAATCTGTAGTTCTGAGGCTCATAATCTGATCAGCTCGTAATCTGTTGTTCTGAAGCTCGTAATCTGATCAGCTCATAATCTGTAGTTCTGAGGCTCGTAATCTGATCAGCTCAAAATCTGTAGTTCTTAGACTCGTAATCTGATCAGCTTATAATCTGTAGTTCTTAGGTTCGTAATATGATCAGTTCGTATTCTGTAATTCTGAGGCTCGTAATCTGATCAGTTCGTATTCTGTAATTCTGAGGCTCGTAATCTGTAGTTCTGATGTTCGAGTTAAAACATCACCACTAAGCTTCACTCTGCAAAGAACACGCTGGATGGCCTTGACTTCCATCTGTCTGATAACAGCTGTCCAGAAAGTTTCTTTTCCCCAACTTTCTCTGAACAGATGGTAGCCTCCCGTCAAGGCCATCCAGCGTGTTATTTAACGTGCACAGTGTATGGCTCTCCCGCACACGGGACCACGGCTTAACGTCCCATCCGACGGACGGCGGCCTTTCCAAGCCCATCGGTGTCCCCTACTGACCGTGGGCAGGGCGTCCTTGTGACCTGACCATTTAGATCAGAATATGCAAAGAAAAAATGTCATTCAGAAGTGCAAGTCAGATTTTGAAGAAAAAAAAAAACCCAACAGATTTTATATTAGATAGGCATACAAATTAATAACATATACCTATTTTAAAAAAAGAGTTGACTGGAAAATACTATTAATTAACATCACAAAATCGTAGAAACCATACTTAGCATTTACCAATTTGAGTAGATTGAAGTGTCAAAGTTAATATATAAAAAAATATATATAAATAAAAAAAATACCCATCTTCCTATATGACCCTGAAAAGCAGAAAATAAACCTAAAGTACACCGATGTTGCAATTAGTCGCTGAGTTCGTATTCACTTCAAAGGTTGGGTTGTTTTACCTCTGAGCGGCACTTTTTTTCACACCATGGGTTAAATGGCCAGGTCACATGGACCCCGAAGGCTCAGAGAAAGTTGGGGGAGGGGACCCACTGGAACAGCTGTTGGGAGGCAGATGGTAGCCTCCCGTCAAGGCCATCCAGCGTGTTCTTTAACGAGCACAGCTTATGTCTCTCCCGCACACGGGACCACGGCTTAACGTCCCATCCGACGGACGGCGGCCTTTCCAAGCCCATCGGTGTCCCCTACTGACCGTGGGCAGAGCGGGGAATTATTGCGGAGATAAATCTCAACGCTGACCCAGCTGGGACTCGAACCTGGGAAGTACAGATTACGAGCCATGCGCCAAATGTCATGCTGGACTAGATGACATAAATTTTGTTCTTTAGCAGAGGAGATCAACTAAAACCCTTAATTGCCTTCACCCTTACTTAGGTGAAATCACAGGTTCGTGGGTTTTTTTACACCCGTACCGACATATGCCTCAGACTTGCTGCGCCAAGTGATGTGCAGAAATATGTCGAACAATTCAAGCGCGAAAATAGTATATGGACACACAGTTTATTTACATTCATAAACAATTACGTATTGGGGATGCCCTCGATTCCGTGGGCCTTTGCTGCTTTACTAGTCGGAAACAACTTTCTGTAGGCTTGCATTGACTGACTCATTGCAAAGCGGTTAACCCTAATAATGCGTGACACACTGAGGTGGTCCACATTGGTGAGCACAGTGAACATGATCAACTTTAACTTAGCCATGAAGGTGTATTAGAAATCTCTCTTGAAATTACACTTTTGGCCATAAGTATCGGACCACTTTTGTGTGTATACGAATTCAAAAACCCTCTAACATTGAAAAATGAGTTTAATTTTTCGTCCTTTTTATGGAAAATTATCACTCATTTATAATCCCCAAGCACCATGGACTACGAAGATCCAACCAGAGTATACATTTAGGCTACAGGTGATATGTATATTTGAGCTATAGGTGTTATGTTTCGCCACAGCCGTCCAATTTTAAGACAGTCGTGTTTGACTTGTATAATTGTCGCATTCTAGGTTTTTACCCCCTTTTTCTAAGGCCTTTAGGGACACTGTTCTTAACCCTATTTACTAATCTGTAGCTATTCATTATGAAGAACATGACCAAAAAAAAAAAAACGAATCTCTGGCTGGGTCTTGGCTCAGTCAATAGCGTCAGTCGCTGAAAAAAAATATTCGAACATTATTTGTTGATTACAAAATTCAGAAAAAATATCTGGCAACGATTTTTTTAGAAATTAGTGACCATAATGTTCGGATATTTTTTTGAGCGACTATACCCCTTACATAGATAGATAAAACTATAGTTATAGTATAATAATGCCAACTTAGCGACTTTGTTACTAGATCTAACAACTTTTGAGCTCTCACGGCGTACCCCAAAAAATTTTAACGTTGAGTACCCCTGGCCTTGACATTCCCAGGGTCAGAAGCTTTCATTTGACGTATAGCTTATTACTTTCGGAAGTCGCTTCTGGAGATATAGCGGAACAATAGTTTCTCATTTTCTCTCTTTTTAGGGGGGAGGGGAGGAAAGTATGGGGGTAAATGTTTCATAGCCTCGGACATTCCTCGCGTCAGAAGCCTTCATTCGACGTATAGCTTGTTACTTTCGGTCATCGCGTTCTGGAAATATAGCTTAAGAACAATTTTCACATTTCTCCTTTTTTAGGGGAGAAAAACGCACGGGAGGTCAACTTTTTTATAGGCTATGGCACTCCCCGCGTCAGAAGCTTTCATTCGGCACATAAATCTTTAAGTTTCTCCATCGCGTTTGAAAGATATGGTGGAACAACTTTTTGTCAAATCCACAAACCGAGCAACCGGCAAATGTCAAAGCCAAAAGCAATAGGAAGGCAGGTAAAAAGAGGGTGACGTGTACCACTTTCGAAACGAAGGTCTCAAATGTCGCTTCTGGTGAATGTGGGATTATGTTTTAAAGAGCGTGAAGTTTTGCCGTCTTTATCACTCTTTAATAGTGGAAAAAGACAGGGGAGTGACAGAAAGTGCAGATGGCAGAGAGACAGATGTTCCAAAGTGTCTATAGATGGACAGACATCATCATCATCCTCAAGCAGTCATGGGTTATGGAGGTCCAACCAGATTGTGCAATTTAGTTCTCCAGATAAATCTGTCCTGAGCTAAATTCAGGATCCTTAATTAAACTCCGAGCTTTATTCCATTCTGGTTAGTGACAGACGTTCCGAAAGTTTAGACGGATGGACAGATAGACATTCTGACAGATGTACAGGCGGACCTTCCAAAATTCAGACAGACAGGCAGACGAACCAAAGTGTCTACAAATGAACAGGCAGACCTTCCAAACGTTTGGACAGACAGACAAGTGTTTAAAAGTGACCACAGACGGACATAGAAATGTAACAAAAGTTCGGACAGACAGATATTCCAAAGTATATACAGATGGACAGACAGACTTTCCAAACGTTCAAATCGATAGTCAGAGGGACAGATATTCCAAACTGTATACAGACGTTCCAAAACTTTAGAAGAGAGTCAGACTTTCCAAAGTGTCTAGAGATGACAAAGAGACGTTCCAAATTGTTCGGACAGACAGAGAAACGTTCCAAAAGTTCTGACAGACAGACAGGCGTTTAAAAGTGTTTACAGACGGATAGACAGACATATCGAAAGTTCAGACAGATAGACATAACAAAGTATCTACAGATGGACAGACAAACGTTCCAAAAAGTTCAGACAGGTAGACGTTTCAAAGTATCTACAAACGGACAAACATACGTTGCAAAAATTCAGAAAAATGGTCAGCCAAATTCCAAGTGTCTACAGACGTTCCATAAGTTCAGACAGATTTCAAGTGTCTACAGACGTTCCGTAAGTTCAGACAGATTTCAAGTGTCTACAGACGTTCCGTAAGTTCAGACAGATTTCAAGTGTCTACAGACGTTCCGTAAGTTCAGACAGATTTCAAGTGTTTACAGACGCTCCGTAAGTTCAGACAGATTTCTAGTGTCTACAGACGTTCCATAAGTTCAGACAGATTTCTAGTGTCTACAGACGTTCCGTAAGTTCAGACAGATTTCAAGTGTCTACAGACGTTCCGTAAGTTCAGACAGATTTCAAGTGTCTACAGACGTTCCGTAAGTTCAGACAGATTTCAAGTGTCTACAGACGTTCCGTAAGTTCAGACAGATTTCTAATGTCTACAGACGTTCCATAAGTTCAGACAGATTTCTAGTGTCTACAGACGTTCCGTAAGTTCAGACAGATTTCAAGTGTCTACAGACGTTCCGTAAGTTCAGACAGATTTCTAGTGTCTACAGACGTTCCATAAGTTCAGACAGATTTCAAGTGTCTACAGACGTTCCGTAAGTTCAGACAGATTTCTAGTGTCTACAGACGTTCCGTAAGTTCAGACAGATTTCAAGTGTCTAAAGACGTTCCGTAAGTTCAGACAGATTTCAAGTGTCTACAGACGTTCCGTAAGTTCAGACAGATTTCTAGTGTCTACAGACGTTCCATAAGTTCAGACAGATTTCTAGTGTCTACAGACGTTCCGTAAGTTCAGACAGATTTCAAGTGTCTACAGACGTTCCGTAAGTTCAGACAGATTTCAAGTGTCTACAGACGTTCCGTAAGTTCAGACAGATTTCAAGTGTCTACAGACGTTCCGTAAGTTCAGACAGATTTCTAGTGTCTACAGACGTTCCATAAGTTCAGACAGATTTCAAGTGTCTACAGACGTTCCGTAAGTTCAGACAGATTTCAAGTGTCTACAGACGTTCCGTAAGTTCAGACAGATTTCTAGTGTCTACAGACGTTCCGTAAGTTCAGGCAGATTTCAAGTGTCTACAGACGTTCCGTAAGTTCAGACAGATTTCAAGTGTCTACAGACGTTCCGTAAGTTCAGACAGATTTCTAGTGTCTACAGACGTTCCATAAGTTCAGACAGATTTCTAGTGTCTACAGACGTTCCGTAAGTTCAGACAGATTTCAAGTGTCTACAGACGTTCCGTAAGTTCAGACAGATTTCAAGTGTCTACAGACGTTCCGTAAGTTCAGACAGATTTCAAGTGTCTACAGACGTTCCGTAAGTTCAGACAGATTTCTAGTGTCTACAGACGTTCCATAAGTTCAGACAGATTTCTAGTGTCTACAGACGTTCCGTAAGTTCAGACAGATTTCAAGTGTCTACAGACGTTCCGTAAGTTCAGACAGATTTCAAGTGTCTACAGACGTTCCGTAAGTTCAGACAGATTTCAAGTGTCTACAGACGTTCCGTAAGTTCAGACAGATTTCTAGTGTCTACAGACGTTCCATAAGTTCAGACAGATTTCTAGTGTCTACAGACGTTCCGTAAGTTCAGACAGATTTCAAGTGTCTACAGACGTTCCGTAAGTTCAGACAGATTTCTAGTGTCTACAGACGTTCCGTAAGTTCAGACAGATTTCTAGTGTCTACAGACGTTCCGTAAGTTCAGACAGATTTCTAGTGTCTACAGACGTTCCGTAAGTTCAGACAGATTTCTAGTGTCTACAGACGTTCCGTAAGTTCAGACAGATTTCAAGTGTCTACAGACGTTCCGTAAGCTCAGACAGATTTCAAGTGTCTACAGACGTTCCGTAAGCTCAGACAGATTTCTAGTGTCTACAGACGTTCCATAAGTTCAGACAGATTTCTAGTGTCTACAGACGTTCCATAAGTTCAGACAGATTTCTAGTGTCTACAGACGTTCCGTAAGTTCAGACAGATTTCAAGTGTCTACAGACGTTCCGTAAGTTAAGACAGATTTCTAGTGTCTACAGACGTTCCATAAGTTCAGACAGATTTCAAGTGTCTACAGACGTTCCGTAAGTTCAGACAGATTTCTAGTGTCTACAGACGTTCCGTAAGTTCAGACAGATTTCAAGTGTCTACAGACGTTCCGTAAGTTCAGACAGATTTCAAGTGTCTACAGACGTTCCGTAAGTTCAGACAGATTTCAAGTGTCTACAGACGTTCCGTAAGTTCAGACAGATTTCAAGTGTCTACAGACGTTCCATAAGTTCAGACAGATTTCTAGTGTCTACAGACGTTCCATAAGTTCAGACAGATTTCTAGTGTCTACAGACGTTCCGTAAGTTCAGACAGATTTCAAGTGTCTACAGACGTTCCGTAAGTTAAGACAGATTTCTAGTGTCTACAGACGTTCCATAAGTTCAGACAGATTTCAAGTGTCTACAGACGTTCCGTAAGTTCAGACAGATTTCTAGTGTCTACAGACGTTCCGTAAGTTCAGACAGATTTCAAGTGTCTACAGACGTTCCGTAAGTTCAGACAGATTTCAAGTGTCTACAGACGTTCCGTAAGTTCAGACAGATTTCAAGTGTCTACAGACGTTCCGTAAGTTCAGACAGATTTCAAGTGTCTACAGACGTTCCATAAGTTCAGACAGATTTCAAGTGTCTACAGACGTTCAGTAAGTTCAGACAGAAAGCCAGAAGTTCCAAAGTGTCTGCAGACTGAGAGTCAGACGTTCCAAAGTGTCTGCATACGGATAGACAGACCTCCAAAGTTGTACACAAACGTTCCAAAATGCAAAATGTCTATAAAGATTCCAAATGTTCAGATCGTTGTTCCAAAAGTTCTGGAGATTATGCTTTACAGAGAGAGTAATTACTGGATAGCATTGAAAACAGTAGCTCGGTTTTCATTATAAAAAAATAAATATATAAATAACCCCCCCCCCCCTCAAGTAGCTGCTTGTCACAGAGATCTGACAAGAGCCTGTCAGTTTATATGCCATAGCAGAAGGAAGGTGAGGATGGCGGGACCTCAGCAGAAAGACAACCCGAACATCCACGCCTTACCCGGAGTTCGAACCCAGGTCCCTTAGATCAGTAGCCAAGCACGCTAACCACTCGGGTTGTAAACGAACTAATAACGTGAAAATTGTGTTAGTTTAATGCCACATTCATAATTTTAAAAAGGAATATTTTTTTGAGGAAAAATGAAACTAGATTTAAATGAAAGATATAAGTTAAATTCAATGCACTATGTTGAAAAAAAGGGGCGGGGGTGGCTCAGTCGGTAGCGCGCCAGGCTCGTAATCTGTAGTTCCCAGGTTCGAGTCCCAGCTGGGTCAGCGTTGAGATTTATCTCCGCAAAATTCCCCCCGCCCTGCCCACGGTCAGTAGGGGACACCGATGGGCTTGGAAAGGCCGCCGTCCGTCGGATGGGACGTTAAGCCGTGGCCCCCTTGTGCGGGAGAGCCATACCCTGTGCACGTTAAAGAACACGCTGTATGGCCTTGACGGGAGGCTACCATCTGTCTCCCAACAGCTGTTCCAGTGGGTCCCCTCCCCCAACCTTCTCTGAGCCTTCGGGGTCCATGTGACCTAGCCATTTAGCCCATGGTGTGCAAAAAAGTGCCGCTCAGAGGTAAAACAACCCAACCCCTCCCCCAACCTTCTCTGAGCCTTCCGGGTCCATGTGACCTGGCCATTTAGCCCATGGTGTGCAAAAAAGTGCCGCTCAGAGGTAAAACAACCCAACCCCTCCCCCAACCTTCTCTGAACCTTCGGGGTCCATGTGACCTGGCCATTTAGCCCATGGTGTGCAAAAAAGTGCCACTCAGAGGTAAAACAACCCAACCCATTTTCAAAGCTCCCTAACACTGAAAATAAACCTTTTACGCAAAAACTGTTATTGGCGATTAATTGAAGATGCCACTCAAATCTCTCTAAATATATTTCCCGTAATATTCGTTTAATATTTAAAGAATGAATGGAAGCTGAAGCATTTATCTTCAACTTTTGACATTTGTAAAAATATACTTCAATAGATAAAACGCAACTCTTGTAACAATTTGTTCACTAACATGAATTAAATGTATGAAGTTTGTATGACGATTTTTTAAGATGTCATCAATTTGGAGGCAATGTGACAGTGTTTTCTGTTGTTAAATGGTCCTGCTTCAATGATTTTTTAAATATTGATCGAAGATTGTTGAAAATTAACACTGTCACATTGCCTCCAAATTGATGACATCTTAAAAAATCGTCATACAAACTTCATACATTTAATTCATGTTAGTGAATAAATTGTTACAAGAGTTGCGTTTTATCTATTGAAGTATTTTTTCACAAGTGTCAAAAGTTGAAGATAAATGCTTCATCTTCCATTCATTCTTTAAATATTAAACGAATATTACGGGAAATATATTTAGAGAGATTTGAGTGGCATCTTCAATTTATCGCCAATAACAGTTTTTGCGTAAAAGGTTTATTTTCAGTGTTAGGGAGCTTTGAAAGTGGCTTTCCATTCACATAACTAGGAAGTGTCCGGACACTTTTTTCAACATAGTGTATGTCAGATGCTGCTGCCAATGTCAAAGGAAGTATTTGGCTTATTAATATCTAAAGAACGATACATGCGATAGAGAATGCAATACTAAAGCATGAGGGGGTAGCATGACGTACCAAAAACAGAAAAAAACAACAAAAAAGCTTGATACTTTCATGGAAATGATTCTCGACGCTACTCTACATAGGGGCGGGGGTGGCTCAGTCGGTAGCGCGCCAGGCTCGTAATCTGTAGGTCCCAGCTGGGTCAGCGTTGAGATTTATCTCCGCAAAATTCACCGCCCTGCCCACGGTCAGTAGGGGACACCAATGGGTTGGAAAGGCCGCCGTCCGTCGGATGGGACGTTAAGCCGTGGCCCCTTGTGCGGGAGAGCCATACCCTGTGCACGTTAAAGAACACGCTGGATGGCCTTGACAGAGGTTCCCATCTGTCTCCCAACAGCCCTTCCCAACCTTCTCTGAGCCTTCGGGGTCCTTGTGACCTGGCCATTTAGCCCATTGTGTGCAAAAAAGTGCCGCTCAGAGGTAAAACAACCCAACCTACTCTACATATCTCGATTTTCATAAATATTCGGAACATTACCCATTTTATCGATCTGGGAGATTTTTGCCATAATTTTTGAAAACTGAAAGCCATTAGTGACGTTTAAAAAACTTTCTAATTTCGTGACCAGGTGTATAATTGATAACCGGTAATAAATAACGAAGATTTAATGATGGTTAGATAATCATTAATGATTGATTATTAAGCCAAAAGTTTATGACTCACAACGTCATTGCTTAATTAATGATTGAGATAAATATTCATGACAGATATTGCAACTGCTTTATGAGTTTCGTTTACTCTTTAAATACTACATGAATATTAATGACATATCAAAATTTTGAGATATTTGATTGAGATCTTTAGTTCATTTTTGGGGATAATTTTCACAGTGGAGATAATTTTAGTTTCTGATGACTTTAAATTGATCAAATCTAAGCTTCTCACATTAATGAGCAATGCTTATATATACAACAGAAATCAATCATGTTGGGTTGGGTTGTTTTATCTCTGAGCGGCACTTTTTTGCACACCATATGCTAAATGGCCAGGTCACAAGAACCCCGAAGGCTCCTCGAAGGTTGGGGAGGGGACCCACTGGAACAGCTGTTGGGAGACAGATGGTAGCCTCCCTTCAAGGCCATCCAGCGTGTTCTTTAACGTTGGGTTGTTTTACCTCTGAGCGGCACTTTTTTGCACACAATGGGCTAAATTGCCAGGTCACAAGGACCCCGAAGGCTCAGAGAAGGTTGGGGAGGGGACCCACTGGAACAGCTGTTGGGAGACAGATGGTAGCCTCCCGTCAAGACCATCCAGCGTGTTCTTTAACGTTGGGTTGTTTTACCTCTGAGCGGCACTTTTTTGCACACCATGGGCTAAATGGCCAGGTCACATGGACCCCGAAGGCTCAGAGAAGGTTGGGGAGGGGACCCATTGGAACAGCTGTTGGGAGACAGATGGTATTCTCCCGTCAAGGCTATCCAGCGTATTCTTTAACTTGCACAAGGTAGGGCTCTCCCGCACACGGGGTTATGGCTTAACGACGCACGGCGACCTTACCAAGCTCATCGGTGTCCCCTACTGACCGTGGGCAGGGCGGGGGAATTTTTTCGGAGATAAATCTCAACGCTGACCCAGCTGGGACTCGAACCTGGGAACTACAGATTACTAGCCTGGCTGGCGTTGACGGGAGACTCCCATCTGTCTCCTAACAGCTGTCCAGGGTGTCCTCTCTATCTAATCTTCTCTGAGTCCTCGGGGTTCTTGTAACCAGGCCATAAAAAGTGCCGCTCAGAGGTAAAACAATCCAACCTACAGATAAGCTAATTAGATTTGTGGGTCTAATATATTTTGTATTCTATTATACGTTTTTGCGAATAAAAGAATATTATTAATTTTTTTATGAAATAGATTTGGTTAGGTTTCAACAAAATATGACGTTTAAATAAACATCTATGGCATCCATTAGCATCCGCAACAAATGAACGTACGTTCTAATCCCAGTTAATGATTGACGTTAATTTTCTGCTTGAATCATGAATGACTCCCATAAACATGCCGAGCAAGCGTTCGTAAACTCCTTCCTCTAAAATAATCCTAGTAAGGCATGTCAGACATCGATCCAGGATGAATATCTGCTCAGTTATTTCCTTCCTTTCTAATTTATACTACCTGGTATTATACTGACATACTCTTGTCAGCAATTTGAGGCAAATCGGCAGTTTGACGGAGCTTATCATACCTTCAATGATGCTTTTAATTCCTTTGATAATGCTTTTAATTCCTTTGATAATGTAGTCTGTTCACCAGCACTACTGCATAGGATGTGCACTTGTTACGTGAGCGCTCTCTGTAAACGAGTGTCGGTTCCAGGGTAAAGCTCGTGCGTTTATCAGGAACAAAGGCAGTGTAGGAAAGGAAAATAGTGAGCAACTCTGTCACTCTTGGTGGGTTGGGTTGTTTTTACCTCTGAGCAGCACTTTTTTGCACACCATGGGCGAAATGGCCAGGTCACAAGGGGTGGGGATGGCTCAGTCGGTAGCGCGCCAGGCTCGTAATCTGTAGTTCCCAGGTTCGAGTCCCAGCTGGGTCAGCGTTGAGATTTATCTCCGCAAAATTCCCCGCCCTGCCCGCGGTCAGTAGGGGACACCGATGGACTTGGAAAGACCGCCGTCCCCCGGATGGGACGTTAAGCCGTGGCCCCGTGTGTGGGAGAGCCATACCCTGTGCACGTTAAAGAACAAGCTGGATGGCTTTGACGGGAGGCTACCATCTGTCTCCCAACAGCTGATTCAGTGGGTCCCCTCCCCCTACCTGCTCTGAGCCTTCGGGGTCCATGTGACCTGGCCATTTAGCCCATGGTGTGCAAAACAGTGCCGCTCAGAGGTAAAACAACCCAGGTCACAAGGTCCCCGAAGGCTGGGGGAGGGGACCCACTGGAACAGTTGTTGGGAGACAGATGGTAGCCTCCCGTCAAGGCCATCCAGCGTGTTCTTTAACGTGCACAGAGTATGTCTCTCCCGCACACGGCGACACGGCTTAACGTCCCATCCGAGGGACGGCGGCCTTTCCAAGCCCATCGGTGTCCCCTACTGACCGCGGGCAGGGAATTTTGCGGAGATAAATCTCAACGCTGACCCAGCTGGGACTCGAACCTGGGAACTACAGATTACGAGCCTGGCGCGCTACCGACTGAGCCACCCCCGCCTCCAGAATTGTGGGTCTAGTTATTTTCTTTCTAGGGGATGAGACGAAAGTTTAATAAACAAGAACAGCAGCGGGGAAAAAAGGAAATCTCGGAAAAAAATAACTACATCAGAAAATCGTTCAGTTTTTCTGCTTACCCAAATAGTCAAAATATTAAAGCCTCCCATTAGTTTCAAACAAAAACTTGGACTTATTTACAATTCTTTTGTTTTTTCTGGGTATTTTTGTTTATGATTTTACCGTCGTTGTTAGCAGAAATCAGCTTAACACAGAGAAGAAATAGAAAAGAACGGATTATTTTAGCATTGGCATTTGAAACTCTTAACTCTTCTATGACGTCATTTCCTGCTTTGCGAAAAATTTTATAAAAGGTTTTTCTGCTTGGTTTTCTCTCTGTTTCGTTTTTGAATCGAAGAACGTTCGTGAGTTTTTCCGTCACTTCTAAAGCTTAGCAAATAAAATTGGATTGAAAGGAGGAGAAATATTAGGAAAAAAAAAGGAACCTGAAACGAATATAAAAAAATAACAAAAAACAGATTATTTTAATGCTAGACAAAATATTTATTAATTAAGACCAGTTAGTTGCAGTAGCATTCTAGTTTATAGTATATGAGAGAAATTGTCAAAACCAATGGGAGGCGGGTTTGGTACAGTCGGTAGCGCACCTGGCGAGTCTGGGTTGGGTTGTTTTACCTCCGAGCGGCATTTTTTTGCACACCATGGGCTAAATGGCCAGGTCACATGGACCCCGAAGGCTCAGAGAAGGTTGGGGGAGGGGACCCACTGGAATAGCTGTTGGTCAAGGCCATCCAGCGTGTTCTTTAACGTGCACAGGGTATGGCTCTCTCGCACACGGGGCCACGGCTTAACGTCCCATCCGACGGACGGCGGCCTTTAGAAGCCCATCGGTGTCCCCTACTGACCGTGGGCAGGGAGGGGGAATTTTGCGGAGATAAATCTCAATGCTGACCCAGCTGGGACTCGAACCTGGGAACTACAGATTACGAGCCTGGCGCGCTACCGACTGAGCCACCCCTGCCCCATCTGGCTAGTAATGTACAGTTCCCAGGTTCGAGTCCCACCTATGCCATCCTTTATGTTTATCTGCGGTAAACCCTACCCTGCCATTGGACAGAAAGGGCACACCGATGAGTTTGGATAGGTCCCCATTCACCGGATGGGACGTAAAGCCATGATCCCGTGTACAGCAGAGCTATAAACTATGGCCCCATGTGCAGGAGAGCCGTAAAGCCGTGGTGCTGTGTATAGGAGAGTCATAAAGCTGTGGCCCCACATGCAGGAGAGTCATAAAGACGTGGCCTCGTGTACAGGAGGGCCATAAAAGAGCCGTGTGTACAGGAGAGCCATAAAGTTATGGGCTGATATACAGGGTAGCCATAAAGCCGTGGTCCCATATGCAGGAGAATCATAAAGACATGGTCCCCTGTACAGAATTACATAGGAACCCTGTGTACAGCAGAGCCATAAAGTTATGGCCCCATATGCAGGAGAGCCACAAAGCTGTGGGCCCCGTGTACAGGAGAGCCATAAAACTACGGCCCCACATGCAGGAGAGCCATAAAGCTATATGCCCATATGCAGGAAAGCATTAAAGCCGGTGAGCCCCGTGTACATGAGTGCCATTAAGCCGAGGCCCCATCTGCAGGAGATCCTAAAGCTGTGACCCTGTGTATAGGAGAGCCATAAAGCTGTGACCCCATATGCAGGAGAGACATAAAGCTGTGACCCCATATGCAGGAGAGCCATAAAGACATGCTCCCCTATACAGGAGAGCCATAAAGGAGCCTTGTGTACAAGAGAGCCATAAAGCTATGGTCCCATATGCAGGAAAACAATAAAGCCGTGGGCCCCATGTACCGGAGTGTCATAAAGTCGTGGCCCCATCTGCAGGACTGCCGTAAAGCCATGACCCTGTGTACAGGAGAGTCGTAAATCCATGGTCCTTCATGTACAGGAGAGCTGTCAAGTCATGTGCCCTGTGTACATAAGAGCTGTAAAACTCTGATCCTATTTACAGGAGAGCTGTAAAGCCGTGTGCCCTGTGTACATAAGAGCTGTAAAACTCTGATCCCATATACAGGAGAGCTGTAAAGCCGTGTGCCCTGTGTACATAAGAGCTGTAAAACTCTGATCCCATATAGAAGAGAGCTGTAAAGACGTGTGTCCTGTGTACATAAGAGCTGTAAAACTCTGATCCCATATAGAGGAGAGCTGTAAAACCGTGTGTCCTGTGTACATAAGAGCTGTAAAACTCTGATCCCTATATACAGGAGAGCTGTACAGCCGTGTGTCCTGTGTACATAAGAGCTGTAAAACTCTGATCCCATATAAAGGAGGGCTGTAAAGCCGTGTGCCCTGTGTACATAGGAGCTGTAAAACTCTGATCCCATATACAGGAGAGCTGTAAAGCTGTGTGCCCTGTGTACATAAGAGCTGTAAAACTCTGATCCCATATGGAGGAGAGCTATAAAGCCGTGTGCCCTGTGTACATAAGAGCTGTAAAACTCTGATCCTATATAGAGGAGAGCTGTAAACCGTGTGCCCTGTGTACATAAGAGCTGTAAAACTCTGATCCCATATAGAGGAGAGCTGTAAAGCCGTGTGCCCTGTGTACATAAGAGCTGTAAAACTCTGATCGCATATAGAGGAGAGCTGTAAAGCCGTGTGCCCTGTGTACATAAGAGCTGTAAAACTCTGATCCCATATACAGGAGAGCTGTAAAGCACTGTGCCCTGTGTACATAAGAGCTGTAAAACTCTGATCCCATATAGAGGAGAGCTGTAAAGCCGTGTGCCCTGTGTACATAAGAGCTGTAAAACTCTGATCCCATATAGAGGAGAGCTGTAAAGCCGTGTGCCCGGTGTACATAAGAGCTGTAAAACTCTGATCCCATATACAGGGGAGCTGTAAAGGCGTGTGCCCTGTGTACATAAGAGCTGTAAAACTCTGATCCCATATAGAGGAGAGCTGTAAAGCCGTGTGCCCTGTGTACATAAGAGCTGTAAAACTCTGATCCCATATAGAAGAGAGCTGTAAAGCCGTGTGTCCTGTGTACATAAGAGCTGTAAAACTCTGATCCCATATAGAGGAGAGCTGTAAAGCCGTGTGCCCGGTGTACATAAGAGCTGTAAAACTCTGATCCCATATACAGGGGAGCTGTAAAGGCGTGTGCCCTGTGTACATAAGAGCTGTAAAACTCTGATCCCATATAGAGGAGAGCTGTAAAGCCGTGTGCCCTGTGTACATAAGAGCTGTAAAACTCTGATCCCATATAGAAGAGAGCTGTAAAGCCGTGTGTCCTGTGTACATAAGAGCTGTAAAACTCTGATCCCATATAGAGGAGAGCTGTAAAGCCGTGTGCCCGGTGTACATAAGAGCTGTAAAACTCTGATCCCATATACAGGGGAGCTGTAAAGGCGTGTGCCCTGTGTACATAAGAGCTGTAAAACTCTGATCCCATATAGAGGAGAGCTGTAAAGCCGTGTGCCCTGTGTACATAAGAGCTGTAAAACTCTGATCCCATATAGAAGAGAGCTGTAAAGCCGTGTGTCCTGTGTACATAAGAGCTGTAAAACTCTGATCCCATATACAGGGGAGCTGTAAAGCCGTGTGCCCTGTGTATATAAGAGCTGTAAAACTCTGATCCCATATACAGGAGAGCTGTAAAGCCGTGTGTCCTGTGTACATAAGAGCTGTAAAACTCTGATCCCATATAGAGGAGAGCTGTAAAGCCGTGTGCCCTGTGTACATAAGAGCTGTAAAACTCTGATCCCATATACAGGGGAGCTGTAAAGCCGTGTGCCCTGTGTATATAAGAGCTGTAAAACTCTGATCCCATATACAGGAGAGCTGTAAAGCCGTGTGTCCTGTGTACATAAGAGCTGTAAAACTCTGATCCCATATAGAGGAGAGCTGTAAAGCCGTGTGTCCTGTGTACATAAGAGCTGTAAAACTCTGATCCCATATAGAGGAGAGCTATAAAGCCGTGTGCCCTGTGTACATAAGAGCTGTAAAACTCTGATCCCATATAGAGGAGAGCTATAAAGTCGTGTGTCCTGTGTACAGAAGAGCGCCGTGTGCCCTATATACAGAAGAGCTGTAAAGCTCTGACCCCATATACAGGGGAGCTGTAAAGCCGTGGCTCCGGGTACATCAGAGCTGTAAAGACATGGCTCCACCTTTGTACAAAAGGGCCGTAAATCTGTGGTTTCTGTGTGTAGGATTGTCATACTGTATGCTACTAAAGAATATGCTTGATAACATTGACTGGAGGCTTCCACCTGTGTCCCAAGAGCCGTTCAGTTGGTCTTCGACCTTCTATTATATCTTGAATAGAATTATAGGGGAGGGAGGGGTGCGGGGTGAAAGAAGGTCAGTTGAACCAATAAAAAGTAAAGGAGTGTGGGGGTGGTTGAGCGAGAGACTGAATTCCCATTCTACACTGGTTTCCATAAATTAAGGAAAATCTCTATGTTAAGTCAATGGGAAGCTAATTTCAAAGCTCTATAACTTCTAAAATCCTTTTTTTTGTTTTGAAAAATGTGAAAAAGTGTGACAGGTCGCCATTTGTTCGTCAGGTGGGACATTAAGCCATGGCCCCACGTGCGGGAGAGCCATACCTTGTGCACGTTAAAGAACACGCTGGATGGCCTTAATGGGAGGCTACCATCTGTCTCCCAACAGCTGTTCCAGTGGGTACTCTTCCCCAACCTACTCTGAGCCTTTGTGATCCTTGTGACCTGGCCATTTAGCCCATTGTGTGTTGGGTTGGGTTGTTTTACCTCTGAGCAGCACTTTTTTTGCACACCATGGGCTAAATGTCCAGGTCACATGGACCCCGAAGGCTCAGAGAAGGTTGGGGGAGAAGGTTGGGGGAGGGGACCCACTGGAACAGCTGTTGGGAGATAGATGGTAGACTCCCGTCAAGGCCATCCAGCGTGTTCTTTAACGTGCACAGGGTATGGCTCTCCCGCACACGGGGGAGCCATACCCTGTGCACACGGCTTAACGTCCCATCCAACGGACGTAGGCCTTTCCAAGCCCATCGGTGTCCCCTACTGACCGTGGGCAGGGCGGGGAGTTATGCGGAGTAAAATCTCAACGCTGACCCAGCTGGGACTCGAACCTGGGAATTGCAGATTACGAGCCTGGCGCGCTACCGACTGAGCCACCCCGCCCCGCCCGTTGTGTGCAAAAAAAGTGCCGATCAGAGGTAAAATAACTCAACCCAATAACTGAACGTTATATATTTGAAAATCGAGATACTTCTAGTTAAACTGAATGGACAAATTATTATATACACCTACCTGATAACCTGTGCTACACTTTTTCCCCTCAGAACAGCATCCAGATGGTTTGTTACGGACTCAATGAGGTGTTGAAAAGAGGGAAGTGGTATTGCCGCCCACGAAGAAAGGATCGCCTCTCGCAGAGCATCCCACAGTTGTCGGTGGGGGTTGGCGGTCTCGAACAGATCTTTCGAATTCGTCCCACAAATTCTCAGTGGGGTTGAGGACTGGCGTTCGATGGGGCAATTCGAGTGCGGTAAACTCACTTGAATGCTTTTGGAGTCAATTAGCCGCTATTCGGGAAGTATTCGGTGTGGCGTTGTCCTGTTGAAAGATGGTGTCATGGTTCGGAAAGAGAATTGTAAGAATGGGTGTAGATGGTTGGCGAGGATGTTCACATACCTCGTGCTGGTGACGGAGGACTCGACGGGTAAGAAGGGCCCCAATGAAGCCCATGTAAATTCACCCCAAACTGTTACACTTCCTCCACCTGCTTGTATGACCCCAACTTTGCAAGCTGAACCCATCGCTTCGTGTGGTTTACGACACACATTCACCCTCCCATCAGCGTGATAGAGTTGGAACCGTGATTCATCAAACCAGATGACGTGTTTCCAGTCCTCTACTGGGTCAGCGTTGAGATTTATCTCCGCAAAATTCCCCGCCCTGCCCACGGTCAGTAGGGGACACCGATGGGCTTGGAAAGGCCGCCGTCCGTCGAATGGGGCGTTAAGCCGTGGCTCCGTGTGCGGGAGAGCCATACCCTGTGCACGTTAAAGAACACGCTGAATGGCCTTGACGGGAGGCTACCATCTGTCTCTCAACAGCTGTTCCAGTGGGTCTCCCCCCAACCTTCTCTGAGCTTTCGGGGTCCTTGTGATTTGGCCATTTAGCACCATTTTGTGCAAAAAAGTGCCGCTCAGAGGTAAAACAATGCAACCCAACCCACTTAATTCTACCCCTCTTGGGGTAACAGATGGGTTCATACCTGCCGCGGATCGGGAATGATCGAATAATTACCAATTACGACGAGATAAAAACATAAATTATGAAATTCCTGCATTACATAAAGAAATTTTTAGGCACTATTATTTGTATTTAGCACCGAAATTTCTTTCCTCTCTCCCAGTCAGCATGAAAAATATCACGAATTATCATTTGTTTTCTAAAGTTCTCAAGAAATACATTTTGAAACTGGATGATGTGGAAACTTTTTTGCATTAATCTACTATAACTGTTATATGTAACATGGATATTGAATGTTTCTGACTTTCACACTTCTGGATTACTAGAAATTTTTTGTTTTGAGTTGTTTTCGCTTTTTTTTTTGTGTATTATTCAATGTGACGACTGATGTTTTCAATTGAAATTGTTTCTATATTGAGATCTCACGAACGAGACTGCTCTTGTGAGACTTCAAAAGTTTTTGTATACTGTAAAACATTATCTGAAATAAAAATTATCTTATCTTATCTATCTATCTATCTATCTTAAAAAAAAATGCGTCCAAGGTTTCTGGGGGCGCTGTCGTCGCTTACCTTATGAGGGAGTAGTTTGTGTGGAGAACTGTGACTGAAGTTGTCGATCGATAAGTTTGGCGCCAAATTTTTGATGGAATTGATTGTGATTGGATTAATTTATCGATGGCAAGGTTATGGTCCATTTCGCGTCAAACGTTTGGCGTGGGTATAACTAGTTGAACAGTAACAGCGTTAACATCATTCAGTTAGTATTTAAAAAACAGAAGTGATAGTGAAAAAGAAAATAACTTACCACATAACCACTTCCTCCATACTGCTCATGGGTTGCTAGCTGAGCTCTCTCCTCTTTGTTTCCAGTCAACCAGGCGTATACCCACGTCCATCCTCCCAGCATCCGACAAAGAGCAAGAAGAGCCGATGCCACGCTGATGCTGATCCCGATGAGGATCAGAGCCACCGCCCACTCCTGCATCTTTCTTCAGTTCACGTGACGAACAATTTCTCTAGGGAGAGAAATGACCCATTTGATACTCCATAGAGGATATCAACATGCAGATCAATAACTTTTGAAGAAATAGCTCTCAACATCTTTTGCATCTTTTGCTCAATCTTCAGTTCCCAGGTTCGAGTCCCAATAGGGTAGCATTCAGATTTATCTCCGCTAATCCCCACCCTGCTGTGGGAGAAAGGGGGATACCGACGTGTCGTGTAAAGGTCACGTGTTCGTTAAGTCGTGGTCCTGTATGTGGGAGAGTTGTTGGGTTGTTTTACCTCTGAGCGGCACTTTTTTGCACACCATGGGCTAAATGGCCAGGTCACAAGGACCCCGAAGGCTCAGAGAAGGTTGGGGGAGGGGACCCACTGGAACAGCTGTTGGGAGACAGATGGTAGCCTCCCGTCAAGGCCATCCAGCGTGTTCTTTAACGTGCACAGGGTATGGCTCTCCCGCACACGGGGCCACGACTTATCGTCCCATCGGACGGACGGCGGCCTTTCCAAGCCCATCGGTGTCCCCTACTGACCGTGGGCAGGGCGGGGAATTTTGCGGAGATAAATCTCAACGCTGACCCAGCTGGGACTCGAACCTGCGAACTACAGATTACGAGCCTGGCGCGCTACCGACTGAGCCACCCCCGCCCCTATATGTCGGAAAGATATACCCTTTGCAAGCTAAAGAAAACGCTGAGTGGCCGTGACGGGAAGCTTCCATCCAGCTTGAAACCACTGTCCAAAACGTCCCTTTCCCAAGTCATCCCCATTGGGATCCTTGTGACCTGGCCATTTATCCCTATTGGGTAGAAAAAGTGCCTGTCAGATGTAAAGAAACTCAACTTTTGTGGACACCGTTTTGCGTTTAAGCTCTCTTTTATTTTTTTAAAGTTCTTTTACGTTTTTTACCCCAGGGGAGTTGAGTAGCTTAGTTAGGTTGGGTTGTTGGGTTGTTTTACCTCTGAGCGGCACTTTTTTGCACACCATGGGCTAAATGGCCAGGTCACATGGACCCCGAAGGCTCAGAGAAGGTTGGGGGAGGGGACCCACTGGAACAGCTGTTGGGAGACAGATGGTAGCCTCCCGTCAAGGCCATCCAGCGTGTTCTTTAACGTGCACAGGGTATGTCTCTCCCGCACACGGGGCCACGGCTTAACGTCCCATCCGACGGACGGCGGCCTTTCCAAGCCCATCGGTGTCCCCTACTGACCGTGGGCAAGGCGGGGAATTTTGAGGAGAGCTTAGTTGGGAGCACACCAGGCACGTAATCTGCAGTTCCCAAATTCGAGTCCCACCTGGGCCCAGCATTCAGGTTTATCTCCGCTAAATTCCCGCGCTGCCCTCGGTCAGACACCGATGACACCGATGGGCTTGAAAAGGCCACCGTCCATCGGATGGGACTTAAAGCCGTGGCCCCGTGTGCAGGAAACCCATACTCTGTCCATGCTAAAAAACACATTAGATGGCCTTACTTGGAGGCTACCATCTTTCTCCCCACAGCTGTCCAGTGAGTTCCCTTTCCCAAGTGGCGGGAGTGGCTCAGTCAGTAGCGCGCCAGGCTCGTAATCTGTACTTCCCAGGTTCGAGTCCCACCTGGGTCAGCGTTGAGATTTATCTCCGCAAAATTCCCCGCCCTGCCCACGGTCAGTAGTGGACACCGATGGGCTTGGAAAGGCCGCCGTCCGTCGGATGGGACGTTAAGCCGTGGCCCCGTGTGCGGGAGAGCCATACATTGTGCACGTTAAAGAACACGCTGGATGGCCTTGACGGGATACTACCATCTGTCTCCCAACAGCTATTCCAGTGGGTCCCCTCCCACAATCTTCTCTGAGCCTTCGGGGTCCATGTGACCTGGCCATTTAGCTCATGGTGTGCAAAAAAGTGCCGCTCAGAGGTAAAACAACCCAACCCAACCCTTTCCCAACCTTTTCTGAGTCTTCGGGGTCCTTGTGACGTGGCAATTTAGCCCACTGTGCACAAAAAAAAAACAACTCATGGAAGGCTATGTTAATCTACGAATTATTAGATATCCTATTTAATCTATTTCCACAGAAAATTTCCAGAAAACGACCCCATAGATTTCAACAAAAACTCCTAAGTGTTGGCAGCGCCCCCATTTAGAACGCCTTCATTAAAGGAATCTTGAAATCAAAGTATCATTAGTAACCAAGATAAATAATCAGTTAAACAGTGAAAAATCAGTTTCATATAAAAAATCAGTCAAAATATTGTCTACTCTCGATATACGAAGATTTTATTAACGCATTTTTGGAATAACGCGATTACTGTATTCACGGCTTTTGTTTTTTTCAGATTTGCGTGGACTTTTTATAGAAAAACGCGATAAGAAGTCAGAAATTTTGAAAGAAATGAGAGTCTTTCAAACATCGTTTTTTCTAAAGACTGTAAAGATGTTGATTTAATTCAAGAACCCAATGCGCTAATTGTAAATGACCGAGTTGGGTTGTTTTAGCTCTGAGCGGTACTTTTTTTGCACACCATGGGCTAAATGGCCAGGTCACATGGACCCCGAAGGCTCAGAGAATTTTGGGGGAGGGGACCCACTGGAACAGCTGTTGGGAGACAGAGGGTAGCCTCCCGTCAAGGCCATCCAGCGTGTTCTTTAACGTGCACAGGGTATGGCTCTCCCACACACGGACCACGGCTTAACGTCCCATCCGACGAACAGCGGCCTTTCCAAGCCCATCGGTGTCCCCTACTGACCGTGGGAAGGGCGGGAAATTTTGCGGAGATAAGTCTCAACGCTGACCCAGCTGGGACTCGAACCTGGGAACTACAGATTACGAGCTGAGCCACCCCCGCCCCTATAACTGACCGAGATTCTTTGAATTATTCTTTGTTAAAAGCAACATTATTTACCTTTCTTTAATTTTTGCAATACACGAATGCCATAATTAAAAAACAATCAGTATTGTTAATAACATGTTTGAATCTTTGGGTGGGTTTATTTTTTTATCTCTGAACGGCATTTTTTTGCACACAATGGGCTAAATGGCCAGGTCACAAGAACCCCGAGTGCTGAGAGAAGGTTGGGAAAAGGGAACCCACTTGCAGCTGTTGGGAGACAGATGGTAGCGTACTGTCAAGGCCATCCAGCGTGTTCTTTCACGTGCACAAGCATGGCTCTCGCGCACACGGGTGGTGGGATGGCTCAATTGGGAGTGTTCCAGGTTCGTAATCTGAAATTCCCAGGTCGAGTCTGAAATGCTTTTAACTTTATCTCCGCAAAACCCGCAACCCTCGATCAGTAGGGGTCACAGATGATTTTGGAAAGACCGCCATCCGTCGGATGGGACATTAAGCCGTGTCCCCGTGTGCGAGAGGGTCGTACCCTGTGCACGTTAAAGAACAAGTTGGATGGCCTTAATGGGAGGCTACCATCTGTCTCCCAACAGCTGTTCCAATGGGTTCTCTCCGCGAACTTGGGGCGGGGGTGGCTCAGTCGGTAGCGCGCCAGACTCGTAATCTGTAGTTCCCAGGTTCGAGTCCCAGCTGGGTCAGCGTTGAGATTTATCTCCGCAAAATTCCCCGCCCTACCCACTGTCAGTAGGGGACACCGATGGGCTTGGAAAGACCACCGTCCGTCGGATGGGAAGTTAAGCCGTGGCCCGTGTGCGGGAGAGCCATACCCTGTGCACGTTAAAGAACACGCTGGATGGCCTTGACGGGAGGCTACCATCTGTCTCCCAACAGCTGTTCCAGTGGGTCCCCTCCCCCAACCTTCTCTGAGCCTTCGGGGTCCACGTGACCTGGCCATTTAGCCCATGGTGTGCAAAAAAGTGCCGCTCAGAGGTAAAACAACCCAACCCAACTCCGCGAACTTTCTATGAGCCTTCGGGGTCCTTGTGATCTGGCCATTAGCTCATCGTGTGCAAAAAAAAAAGAGCCACCAGAGTAACACAACCTCAATTTTTTTTATTAATTTTATTTATTTGCACAATTTTTAAATACATAGCTAATACATAGTCAAGTTCCACAAGAGTTAGTATTTAAGTCGCAAGTGGATATTTGCAAAACATATACAGGGTGTCCCTGAATTCATGACCCAAACGTGAGGGGATAGTAGTACACACCGAACCCACCAATATTCGTCATAGAATATGCGGCCGCAAACGCAGCCCGGTGCCGGTAGGGGGCGCAGACGAGGTGGCACTGTTTAAAAGCGCTGGATCGGCCGAATCCCAACATTCTCAGCCGCCAATGTGCGTGATAAGCACGGTGTTTACGAGCAGGTACGCCGATCACTACTCCGCCGTTGTGCAGCCTGTATCAACGTTGGTGGGCGGATGTTTGAGTATTTGTTGTAATGATCTCCAATAAATGTCACTCTGGAAACCTCTGTGTCGGTCCTTCATTTCCGACTCCTCACTGCGTTTGCGGCCGCATATTCTGTGACGAATATTGGGTTCGTTGTGTACTACCATCCCCTCACGTTTGGGCCATGAATTCAGGGACACCCTGTATATCCTACAGTCCTGAGTACTTCAATATATACAAATATGTAAACGAAAAATAGCAATTTAAGCCTCTGTAATATATAAATTTATCTCCTACTACTCATATATCATTGGGGCGGGGTGGCTCAGTCGGTAGCGCGCCAGGCTCGTAATCTGTATTTCCCAGGTTCGAGTCCCAGCTGGGTCAGCGTTGAGATTTATCTCCGCAAAATTCCTCGCCCTGCCCACGGTCAGTAGGGGACACCGATGGGCTTGGAAAGGCCGCCGTCCGTCGGATGGGACGTTAAGCCGTGGCGCCGTGTGTGGGAGAGCCATACACTTAGCACGTTAAAGAACACGCTGGATGGCCTTGATTGGAGGCTACCATCTGTCTCCCAACAGTTGTTCCAGTGGGTCCCCTTCCCCAACCTTCTTTGAGCCTTCGGGGTCCCTGTGACCTGGCCATTTAGCCCATGGTGTGTAAAAAAAGTGCCGCTCAGAGGTAAAACAACCCAACAAAACCACTATATTATTTCAATGCAATCAGTTAATACAGAAAATAAAACATCAGTCGCAATCTACACCGTTCAACAACCATTTTTTTAGTTCTTTACAGAAAAATATTTTATTATTTATAATTTTCATGTTATCTGGCAGTGAGCTGAACAGTTTTAAGCCATATATCCATAATATTTTTTGAATAATTCTTTGTTTTGACTACGGGCAGTGTTGAGGTTTTGTGGAGGTAAATCTCAATTCTGGCCCAGGTGGGTCTGGAATCTGGGAACTGCAGATTTTGAACTTGGCGCGCTAGTGAATGAACCACCCCGGCCCTTGCAATATACAGCATTCAACGCTTCCGAACAAAGATTAGCTACAGAATGTGCCATTTTGCCATAATAAAGTGCCATTCAGAAGTAAAATAACCCAACACATGGACTAAACTGGTCGCTGTCCCTTCTGTATAGGGCGGGGGTGGCTCAGTCGGTAGCGCGCCAGGCTCGTAATCTGTAGTTCCCAGGTTCGAGTCCCAGCTGGGTCAGCGTTGAGATTTGTCTCCGCCAAATTCCCCGCCCTGCCCACGGTCAGTAGGGGACACCGATGGGCTTGGAAAGACCGCCGTCCGTCGGATGGGACGTTAAGCCGTGGCTCCGTGTGCGGGAGAGCAATACCCTATGCACGTTAAAGAACACGCTGGATGGCCTTGACGGGAGGCTACCATCTGTCTCCCAACAGCTGTTCCAGTGGGTCCCCTCCCCCAAACTTCTCTGAGTCTTCGGGGTCCATGTGACCTGGCCATTTAGCCCATGGTGTGCAAAAAAGTGCCTCTCAGAGGTAAAACAACCCAACCCATGGTCAATCAAGACACCGATGGGCTTGGAAAGGTCACAGTCCATCTGATGAGACGTTAAGCCGTGGCCTCGTGTGTGGGAGAGACATACCCTGTGCACGTTAAAGAACACGCTGGATGGCCTTGACGGGAGGCTACCATCTGTCTCCCAACAGCTCTTCCAGTGGGTCCCCTCCCCCAAACTTCTCTGAGCCTTCGGGGTCCATGTGACCTGGCCATTTAGCCCATGGTGTGCAAAAAAGTGCCGCTCAGAGATAAAACAACCCAATCCTTCTGTATTGGCTGCAGTTTTTCACAAATTGATTTTCAGCCATATAAGATTGACTAAGAAAGAATTGCAAGAAATGTAATATAAAAATATAAAACTTTCTCTTACTTATAAAAAAAAAGAGGAATATTTCTTAGCAAAATATTCAGTATCATCTTTTAATTATGGCAGAATAGGATTTCTTGGTAATGTTGATCGCAACATAGCAATTACACGTTTTTTTCTTTTTTACATACTGAGGCAGAAAAAAAAACTGATTAATTTTCGTATCTGTGTTTTATGTTGCAGTGGATCATTGTTAAACAAGAGATGTTATTATCAGCATGTCTATCAAAATATGTTTTTGTAATATTAATAAAGACTCCGCAGTCGATGATTAGGAACATCAGCCATAGAAGAATAACTAATATCTTGTCAACTTATTAATAACTAATATCTTGTGTCAACTAATTGCAATGTGAAGGGAGAGCCTTTGTTATATAATAGCTTTTTTTGTAATCCATATAACTTCACTTTCTGTGTCGTTACATTAACTTCGTTCATATACAGGGTTGGATTGGGTTCTTTTACCTCTGAGCGGCACTTTTTTGCACACCATGGGCTAAATGGCCAGGTCACATGGACCCCGAAGGCTCAGAGCAGGTAGGGGGAGGGGACCCACTGGAACAGCTGTTGGGAGACAGATGGTAGCCTCCCGTCAAGGCCATCCAGCGTGTTCTTTAACGTGCACAGGGTATGGCTCTCCCGCAACACGGGCCACGGCTTAACGTCCCATCCGACGGACGGCGACCTTTCTAAGCCCATCGGTGTCCCCTACTGACCGTGGGAAGAGCCGGGAATTTTGCGGAGATAAATCTCAACGCTGACCCAGCTGGGACTCGAACCTGGGAACTACAGATTACGAGCCTGGCGCACTACCGACTGAGCCACCCCCGCCCCCCATATACAGGGTGTTTCGAAAGTAGGTATACAAATTTGAGAGGATGTGTACAGTCGCTCAAAAAAGTATCCGAACACTATGGTTGATTACAGAATTCAGAAAAAATATCTGGCAACGACTTTTTTTAGATATTAGTGATCTGGCAACCTTCGTGTCACGTGACACAAAGGTTGTCAGATCACTAATTTCTAAAAAAAATCGTTGCCAGATGTTTTTTCTGAATTCTGTAATCAACCATAGTGTTCGGATACTTTTTTGAGCGACTGTACAGTTTTTAATAAATAAATACCCCCTCAAGCAGCTGCTTCCCACAGAGATCTGATAAGGAGCCTGTCAGTTTAATACGCCACAGTATGTCTGTGAGGATGGCGAGACCTCAGCAGAAAAACAACACAAACATTCATGCCTTACCCAGGGTTCGAACCCAGATCCTGTTAGTCAGCAGCCAAGCGCACTAGCCACTAACCCACAGGATTTATACATAGAAAACAAATACAGAAATGTAAGAAACGCATCAAATTTTGTGAAATGATAAATGTTTTCCAAATATGTTGGTATCCCGAGTCGATCCGATGTCATGGACCCCTCAATACCCCGATTGAAACTCCATCAGAATTTTTCTTATGGGGATTATTTAAGGATAATTTCCACCTTTATTGCAAATGATGATGATTTACGGGCGAGAATTACAGGGGCATTTGTAGAAGTCACAACAGTCATGTTACGTCACACCTGCGAAGACATTCATTATAGATGGGATATTTTTCTTTTATATTAGGGAATTCACAGCGAACTGTCATTCTGATACATCTGTCAAAACGTGATGTCTTTTCGGCTATATTTCCATGTGTTTGATTTGTATTTACTATTTATTAATAAATATATGCATCCTCTAAACCAGTGTTTCCGAACCTGTGGTCCGTGACTGCGGTGACAATATATAAAATTTTTCATCTTTAATCTAATTCTCAACCACCGCTGCCGACTAATGAACATTGAGAATATAAAATTGGAACCGAAACCGAAAGCAAACTGCTGCTGTGTAAGAGTGGGGAGGCCAATTGCAACACGACAACACATATATCACGTGATAATGTTGTTGGGTTGGGTTGTTTTACCTTTGAGCGGCACTTTTTTGCACACCATGGGCTAAATGGCCAGGCCACAAGGACCCCAAAGGCTCAGAGAAGGTTGGGGGGAGGGGACCCACTGGAACAGCTGTTGGGAGACAGATGGTAGCCTCCCGTCAAGGCCATCCAGCGTGTTCTTTAACGTGCACAAGGTATGGCTCTCCCGCACACGGGGCCACGGCTTAAAGTCCCATCCGACGGACGGCGACGTTTCCAAGCCCATCGGTGTTCCCTACTGACCGTGGGCAGGGCGGGGAATTTTGCGGAGATAAATCTCAACGCTGACCCAGCTGGAACTCGAACTGCTTAGAGGAACAAAAAAAAGGGAAAAATGAGTTAGTCCTCCTTTACACTGCTTAGAAGAAAAGGAGGAAATGATCTGAGTACATTGTACACTGCTTAAAGACAAAACACGGGGAAAAAATTAATCCCCCTTGTACAGTCGCTCAAAAAATATCCGAACACTATGGTTGATTACAGAATTCAGGGAAAATATCTGGCAACGATTTTTTTTAGATATTAATGATCTGGCAATTTCTTTTTTTAGAAATTAGTGATCTGGCGTTTTTCAGAAATTAATGATCTGATTTTTTTAGAAATTAGTGATCTGGCAATCTTCGTGGTACGTAGGTTGTCAGATCTCTAATTTCTAAAAACAATCGTTGCCAGATATTTTTTTCTGAATTCTGTAATCAACTATAGTGTTCGGATATTTTTTGGGCGACTGCACACTGCTTAGAAAAAAAAAAAGACGAGGAATAAAGTTAATTCCATCAAAAAGAAATTATTTCCAATGCTCTACATGATGCAAAATAAACATTTTTGGTAAAATGCCACCGATGTTAAATATTCCCATTTATCGCGTTGACGGCTCCCATATCCGAGCCATTGTGACCAGTCATTTAACCCTTTGGGTGCATAAAAAGTTCATCCAAACAAGAGGGCTGAAGGAGGCATTCCGAGAGACAAGAATATTAGAGCAGAGGTCAGTAGTTTAATACGAGTCATGTAGAATGTGTTTTGAATGTCGTATATTTCTGTGTTCTATTTTTGGGCTGGGGTGGCTCAGTCGGTAGCGCGCCAGGCTCGTAATCTGTAGTTCCCAGGTTCGAGTCCCAGCTTGGTCAGCGTTGAGATTTATCTCCGCAAAATTCCCCGCCCTGCCCACGGTCAGTAGGGGACACCGATGGGCTTGGAAAGGCCGCCGTCCGTCGGATGGGACATTTAGCCGTGGCCCCGTGTGCGGGAGAGCCATACCCTATGCACGTTAAAGAACACGCTGGATGGCCTTAACGGGGGGCTACCATCTGTCTCCCAACAGCTGTTCCAGTGGGTCCCCTCCCCAACCTTCTCTGAGCCTTCGGGGTCCATGTGACCTGGCCATTTAGCCCATGGTGTGCAAAAAAGTGCCGCGCAGAGGTAAAACAACCCAACGTTAAAGAACACGCTGGATGGCTTTGACAGGAGTCTACCATCTGTCTCCCAACAGCTGTTCCAGTGGGTCCCCTCCTCCAACCTTCTCTGAGCCTTCGGGGTCCATGTGACCTGGCCATTTAGCCCATGGTGTGCAAAAAAGTGCCGCTCAGAGGTAAAACAACCCAACGTTAAATAACACGCTGGATGGCCTTGACGGGAGGCTACCATCTGTCTCCCAACAGCTGTTCCAGTGGGTCCCCTCCCCCAACCTTCTCTTAGCCTTCGGGGTCCATGTGACCTGGCCATTTAGCCCATGGTGTGCAAAAGAAGTGCCGCTCAGAGATAAAACAACCCAACCCGAGAGACAAGAATATTAGAGCAGAGGTCAATAATTTAATACGAGTGATGTATAATGTGTTTTGAATATCGTATATTTCTGTGTTCTATTTGTTGGCTAGAAATCGAAAGAAAAGGGCTGAAAGGAGGACAAATCCGAGAGACGAGGAAAAATAAGAGAAGACACAAACTCTTGTCTCTTAGCCACAAACCCATTAACGCAAGAGGGGTGTAACGGAGAACAACCGACAACTGAAGGTCTTTTTCGCAGCTGTGCTACTGAACTTTGGTCCACATCAAGGGTTGTTTAGTCGCATTAAACAGCAATCAATACGTCGTGATTTCCGAGATAGAAAGTGTTCAAGAGTTGGGTTGTTTTACCTCTGAGCGGCAGTTTTTTGCACACCATGAGCTAAATGGCCAGGTCACATGGACCCCGAAGGCTCAGAGAAGGTTGGGGGAGGGGACCCACTGGAACAGCTGTTGGGAGACAGATGGTAGGCTCCCGTCAAGGCCATCCAGCGTGTTCTTTACGTACACTGGGTATTGCTCTCCCGCACACGGGGCCATGGCTTAACGTCCCATTCGACGGACGGCGGCCTTTCCAAGCCCATCGGTGTCCCCTACTGACCGTGGGCAGGGCGGGGAATTTTGCGGAGATAAGTCTCAACGCTGACCCAGCTGGGACTCGAACCTGGGAACTACAGATTAGGAGCCTGGCACGCTACCTACTGAGCCACCCCCGCCCCGTTGGGGGAAGGCGATCCACTGGACAACTGTTGAAAACACGGTAACCTCTCCTGAAAACCATCCAGCGTGTTCTTTAACGTGCATAGAGTAAGCTGTCCCTCACACGGGGTCACGGCTTAGCGTCCCATCCGATGGACGGCAGCCTTTTTTAGTCCATCAGTATACTACTTACAGAGGGCAGTAGGTTCCTGGCGGGACTCGAACTGGGAACTGCAGATTATGAGCCTGGCGGGACTCGAACTGGGAACTGCAGATTATGAGCCTGGCGGGACTCGAACTGGGAACTGCAGATTATGAGCCTGGCGGGAGTCGAACTGGGAACTGCAGATTATGAGCCTGGCGGGACTCGAACTGGGAACTGCAGATTATGAGCCTGGCGGGAGTCGAACTGGGAACTGCAGATTATGAGCCTGGCGGGACTCGAACTGGGAACTGCAGATTATGAGCCCGGCGGGAGTCGAACTGGGAACTGCAGATTATGAGCCCGGCGGGACTCGAACTGGAAACTGCAGATTATGAGCCTGGCGGGACTCGAACTGGGAACTGCAGATTATGAGCCTGGCGGGACTCGAACTGGGAACTGCAGATTATGAGCCTGGCGGGACTCGAACTGGGAACTGCAGATTATGAGCCTGGCGGGACTCGAACTGGGAACTGCAGATTATGAGCCTGGCGGGACTCGAACTGGGAACTGCAGATTATGAGCCTGGCGGGACTCGAACTGGGAACTGCAGATTATGAGCCTGGCGGGACTCGAACTGGGAACTGCAGATTATGAGCCTGGCGGGACTCGAACTGGGAACTGCAGATTATGAGCCTGGCGTGCTAAGAACTGGGAACTGCAGATTATGAGCCTGGCGGGACTCGAACTGGGAACTGCAGATTATGAGCCTGGCGTGCTACGAACTGGGAACTGCAGATTATGAGCCTGGCGGGACTCGAACTGGGAACTGCAGATTATGAGCCTGGCGGGACTCGAACTGGGAACTGCAGATTATGAGCCTGGCGGGACTCGAACTGGGAACTGCAGATTATGAGCCTGGCGGGACTCGAACTGGGAACTGCAGATTATGAGCCTGGCGGGACTCGAACTGGGAACTGCAGATTATGAGCCTGGCGGGACTCGAACTGGGAACTGCAGATTATGAGCCTGGCGGGACTCGAACTGGGAACTGCAGATTATGAGCCTGGCGGGACTCGAACTGGGAACTGCAGATTATGAGCCTGGCGGGAGTCGAACTGGGAACTGCAGATTATGAGCCTGGCGGGACTCGAACTGGGAACTGCAGATTATGAGCCTGGCGGGACTCGAACTGGGAACTGCAGATTATGAGCCTGGCGGGACTCGAACTGGGAACTGCAGATTATGAGCCTGGCGGGACTCGAACTGGGAACTGCAGATTATGAGCCTGGCGGGACTCGAACTGGGAACTGCAGATTATGAGCCTGGCGGGAGTCGAACTGGGAACTGCAGATTATGAGCCTGGCGGGAGTCGAACTGGGAACTGCAGATTATGAGCCTGGCGGGAGTCGAACTGGGAACTGCAGATTATGAGCCTGGCGGGACTCGAACTGGGAACTGCAGATTATGAGCCTGGCGGGACTCGAACTGGGAACTGCAGATTATGAGCCTGGCGGGACTCGAACTGGGAACTGCAGATTATGAGCCTGGCGGGACTCGAACTGGGAACTGCAGATTATGAGCCTGGCGGGACTCGAACTGGGAACTGCAGATTATGAGCCTGGCGGGAGTCGAACTGCGAACTGCAGATTATGAGCCTGGCGGGACTCGAACAGGGAACTGCAGATTATGAGCCTGGCGGGAGTCGAACTGGGAACTGCAGATTATGAGCCTGGCGGGACTCGAACTGGGAACTGCAGATTATGAGCCTGGCGGGACTCGAAATGGGAACTGCAGATTATGAGCCTGGCGGGACTCGAACTGGGAACTGCAGATTATGAGCCTGGCGGGACTCGAACTGGGAACTGCAGATTATGAGCCTGGCGGGAGTCGAACTGGGAACTGCAGATTATGAGCCTGGCGGGAGTCGAACTGGGAACTGCAGATTATGAGCCTGGCGGGAGTCGAACTGGGAACTGCAGATTATGAGCCTGGCGGGACTCGAACTGGGAACTGCAGATTATGAGCCTGGCGGGACTCGAACTGGGAACTGCAGATTATGAGCCTGGCGGGACTCGAACTGGGAACTGCAGATTATGAGCCTGGCGGGACTCGAACTGGGAACTGCAGATTATGAGCCTGGCGGGACTCGAACTGGGAACTGCAGATTATGAGCCTGGCGGGACTCGAACTGGGAACTGCAGATTATGAGCCTGGCGGGAGTCGAACTGGGAACTGCAGATTATGAGCCTGGCGGGACTCGAACTGGGAACTGCAGATTATGAGCCTGGCGGGACTCGAACTGGGAACTGCAGATTATGAGCCTGGCGGGACTCGAACTGGGAACTGCAGATTATGAGCCTGGCGGGACTCGAACTGGGAACTGCAGATTATGAGCCTGGCGGGACTCGAACTGGGAACTGCAGATTATGAGCCTGGCGGGACTCGAACTGGGAACTGCAGATTATGAGCCTGGCGGGACTCGAACTGGGAACTGCAGATTGTGAGCCTGGTGGGACTCGAACTGGGAACTGCAGATTATGAGCCTGGCGTGCTACGAACTGGGAACTGCAGATTATGAGCCTGGCGGGACTCGAACTGGGAACTGCGGACTCGTGGAAATTGGTGATCTGGCAACCTTCGTGTCACGTGACACGAAGGTTGCCAGATCACCAATTACCAAAAAAAAAGTTGCCACATATTTTTTCTAAATTCTGTATTAACTGTATTGTTCGGATACTTTTTTGACCGACTGTAGGTGGTCATATTATTTTGATACTAGATCGTGTGGGCTCACTCACGGAAATATTGAGCGGGTGCAGTTACCGTTCACAGCAAACTGGAGCGTGTGCAGTAACTGCACACGCTCCAGTTTGCTGTGAACGGTAACTGGAGCGTGTACAGTTGCTGTACACGCTCCAGATATTTTCCCTGAAATCTGTAATCACGTAACACGAAGGTTGTCAGATCACTAATTACCAAAAAAAAAGTTGCCAGATATTTTTCTGAATTCTGTAATCAACCATAGTGTTCGTGTCGTGTTCTATAACTATAGATTTATCTATCTATGCAAGGGGTACGCCAGTTACATACACATTTCCAGGGGGTACGTGAAGCATAAAAGGTTGAGAACGACTGATATATATGTTTTATTTTATTCCCATTGTTATACTATAACTATAGTTTTATCTATCTATACAAGGGGTACGCCAGTTACATATACATTTCCAGGGGGTACGTGAAGCATAAAAGGTTGAGAACCACTGATATATATGATTTATTTTATTCCCATTGTTATACTATAACTATAGTTTTATCTATCTATACAAGGGGTACGCCAGTTACATACACATTTCCAGGGGGTACGTGAAGCATAAAAGGTTGAGAACGACTGATATATATGTTTTATTTTATTCCCATTGTTATACTATAACTATAATTTTATTTATCTATACAAGGGGTACGCCAGTTACATACACATTTCCAGGGGGTACGTGAAGCATAAAAGGTTGAGAACGACTGATATATATGTTTTATTTTATTCCCATTGTTATACTATAACTATAGTTTTATCTATCTATACAAGGGGTACGCCAGTTACATATACATTTCCAGGGGGTACGTGAAGCATAAAAGGTTGAGAACCACTGATATATATGATTTATTTTATTCCCATTGTTATACTATAACTATAGTTTTATCTATCTATACAAGGGGTACGCCAGTTACATACACATTTCCAGGGGGTACGTGAAGCATAAAAGGTTGAGAACGACTGATATATATGTTTTATTTTATTCCCATTGTTATACTATAACTATAGTTTTATCTATCTATACAAGGGGTACGCCAGTTACATACACATTTCCAGGGGGTACGTGAAGCATAAAAGGTTCAGAACCACTGATATGTATGTTTTATTTTATTCCCATTGTTATTCTATAACTATAGTTTTATCTATCTATACAAGGGGTAGGCCAGTTACATACACATTTCCAGGGGATACGTGAAGCATAAAAGGTTGAGAACGACTGATATATATGTTTTATTTTATTCCCATTCTTATACTATAACTATAGTTTTATCTATCTATACAAGGGGTACGCCAGTTACATACACATTTCCAGGGGGTACGTGAAGCATAAAAGGTTGAGAACGACTGATATATATGTTTTATTTTATTCCCATTGTTATACTATAACTATAGTTTTATCTATCTATACAAGGGGTACGCCAGTTACATACACATTTCCAGGGGGTACGTGAAGCATAAAAGGTTGAGAACGACTGATATATATGTTTTATTTTATTCCCATTCTTATACTATAACTATAGTTTTATCTATCTATACAAGGGGTACGCCAGTTACATACACATTTCCAGGGGGTACGTGAAGCATAAAAGGTTGAGAACGACTGATATATATGTTTTATTTTATTCCCATTCTTATACTATAACTATAGTTTTATCTATCTATACAAGGGGTACGCCAGTTACATACACATTTCCAGGGGGTACGTGAAGCATAAAAGGTTCAGAACCACTGATATATATGTTTTATTTTATTCCCATTCTTATACTATAACTATAGTTTTATCTATCTATACAAGGGGTACGCCAGTTACATACACATTTCCAGGGGGTACGTGAAGCATAAAAGGTTGAGAACGACTGATATATATGTTTTATTTTATTCCCATTGTTATACTATAACTATAGTTTTATCTATCTATACAAGGGGTACGCCAGTTACATACACATTTCCAGGGGGTACGTGAAGCATAAAAGGTTCAGAACCACTGATATGTATGTTTTATTTTATTCCCATTGTTATTCTATAACTATAGTTTTATCTATCTATACAAGGGGTAGGCCAGTTACATACACATTTCCAGGGGATACGTGAAGCATAAAAGGTTGAGAACGACTGATATATATGTTTTATTTTATTCCCATTCTTATACTATAACTATAGTTTTATCTATCTATACAAGGGGTACGCCAGTTACATACACATTTCCAGGGGGTACGTGAAGCATAAAAGGTTGAGAACGACTGATATATATGTTTTATTTTATTCCCATTGTTATACTATAACTATAGTTTTATCTATCTATACAAGGGGTACGCCAGTTACATACATATTTCCAGGGGGTACGTGAAGCATAAAAGGTTGAGAACCACTGATATATATGTTTTATTTTATTCCCATTGTTATCCTATAACTATTGTTTTATCTATCTATACAAAGGGAACTCCAGTTACATACACATTTCCAGGGGGTTCGTGAAGCATAAAAGGTTGAGAACGACTGATATATATGTTTTATTTTATTCCCATTGTTATACTATAACTATAGTTTTATCTATCTATACAAGGGGTACGCCAGTTACATACACATTTCCAGGGGGTACGTGAAGCATAAAAGGTTCAGAACCACTGATATGTATGTTTTATTTTATTCCCATTGTTATACTATAACTATAGTTTTATCTATCTATACAAGGGGTAGGCCAGTTACATAGACATTTCCGGGGGTACGTGAAGCATAAAAGGTTGAGAACGACTGATATATATGTTTTATTTTATTCCCATTGTTATACTATAACTATAGTTTTATCTATCTATACAAGGGGTACGCCAGTTACATACATATTTCCAGGGGGTACGTGAAGCATAAAAGGTTGAGAACCACTGATATATATGTTTTATTTTATTCCCATTGTTATCCTATAACTATTGTTTTATCTATCTATACAAAGGGAACGCCAGTTACATACACATTTCTAGGGGGTACGTGAAGCATAAAAGGTTGAGAACCACTGATATATTTGATTTATTTTATTCCCATTGTTATACTATAACTATAGTTTTATCTATCTATACAAGGGGTACCCCAGTTACGTACACATTTCCAGGGGGTACGTGAAGCATAAAAGGTTGAGAATCACTGATATATATGTTTTATTTTTTTCCCATTGTTATACTATAACTATAGTTTTATCTATCTATACAAGGGGTACGCCAGTTACATACACATTTCCAGGGGGTACGTGAAGCATAAAAGGTTGAGAACCACTGATATACATGTTTTATTTTATTCCCATTGTTATACTATAACTATAGTTTTATCTATCTATGCAAGGTATATGCCAGTTACATACACATTTCCAGGGGGTACGTGAAGCATAAAAGGTTGAGAACCACTGATATATATGTTTTATTTTATTCCCATTGTTATACTATAACTATAGTTTTATCTATCTATACAAGGGGTACGCCAGTTACATACACATTTCCAGGGGGTGCGTGAATTATAAAAGGTTGAGAACCACTGATATATATGTTTTATTTTATTCCCATTGTTATACCATAACTAGAGTTTTATCTATCTATACAAGGGGTACGCCAGTTACATATACATTTCCAGGGGGTACCTGAAGCATAAAAAGTTGAGAACCACTGATATATATGTTTTATTTTATTCCCATTGTTATACTATAACTATAGTTTTATCTATCTATACAAGGGGTAGGCCAGTTACATACACATTTCCAGGGGGTACGTGAAGCATAAAAGGTTGAGAACCACTGATATATATGTTTTATTTTATTCCCATTGTTATTGTTATACTATAACTATAGTTTTATCTATCTATACAAGGGGTACGCCAGTTACATACACATTTCCAGGGGGTACGTGAAGCATAAACGTTTGAGAACCACTGATATATATGTTTTATTTTATTCCCATTTTTATACTATAACTATAGTTTTATCTATCTATGCAAGGGATATGTCAGTTACATACACATTTCCAGGGGGTACGTGAAGCATAAAAGGTTGAGAACCACTGATATATATGTTTTATTTTAGTCCCATTTTTATACTATAACTATAGTTTTATCTATCTATACAAGGGGTACGCCAGTTACATACACATTTGCAGGGGGTACGTGAAGCATAAAAGTTTGAGAACCACTGATATATATGTTTATTTTATTCCCATTGATATACTATAACAATAGTTTTATCTAACTATACAAGGGGGACGCCAGTTACATACACATTTCCAGGGGGTACGTGAAGCATAAAAGGTTGAGAACCACTGATATATATGTTTTATTCCCATTGTTATACTATAACTATAGTTTTATCTATCTATAGAAGGGGTACGCCATTTACATACACATTTCCAGCGGGTACGTGAAGCATAAAAGGTTGAGAACCACTTTTATATATGTTTTTTTTTTTAATTCCCATTGTTGTATTATAATTATAGTTTTATCTATCTATAATATACATAGTTTATCCTTCTAGGTCTCCAGAGGGTTATGATGTCTTTTTCAGGTGATGATGTGTTATTTCTAGATGTATCTTCCTTTCTTTTTGTGGAGTAATATTCTCCATTTGGTCAGAGTTTTACACTGATTTAGTGGGAGATGTCTCAGATTCGCTAGACAGTTTTATATCCTCGTTAGCATCGAGATTTCTTTAGAAATCATATCAATTTTTTTGTAAATTACTGGATGACAAGTTGTAGTTTTTATTTCTTTTCACTCTAATTCTAGGCGCGGGGGTGCCTCAGTCGGTAGCGCGCCATGCTCGTAATCTGTTGTTCCCAGGTTCGAGTCCCAGCTGGGTCAGCGTTGAGATTTATCTCCGCAAAATTCCCCGTCTTGCCCACGGTCAGTAGGGGACATCGATGGGCTTGGAAAGGCCGCCGTTCGTCGGATGGGACGTTAAGCCGTGGCACCGTGTGCGGGAGAGCCATACCCTGTGCACGTATGGATGGCTTTGACGCTGGATGGCTTTGACGGGAGGCTTACATCTGTCTCCCAACAGCTGTTCCAGTGGGTCCCCTCCCCCAACCTTCTCTGAGCCTTCGGGGTCCATGTGACCTAGCCATTTAGCCCATGGTGTGGAAAAAAGTGCCGCTCAGAGGTAAAACATCCCAACGTTAAAGAACACGCTGAATGGCCTTGACGGGAGGCTACCATCTGTCTCCCAACAACTCTTCCAGTGGGTCCCCTCCCCCAACCTTCTCTGAGCCTTCGGGGTCCATGTGACCTAGCCATTTAGCCCATGGTGTGCAAAAAAGTGCCGCTCAGAGGTAAAACAACCCAACGTTAAAGAACACGCTGAATGGTCTTGACGGGAGGCTGCCATCTGTCTCTCAACAGCTGTTCCGGTGGGTCCCCTCCCCCAACCTTCTCTGAGCCTTCGGGGTCCATGTGACCTGGCCATTTAGCCCATGGTGTGCAAAAAAGTGCCGCTCAGAGGTAAAACAACCCAACCCAACTCTAATTCAATTCAACTCTAATCTTTTTTTTGTTCCATTCGTCATGTTAATTGATTCGTCTCTTCTTCAGTTCACTTGCACAAACAAAGTCGCAGAAAGAAATCAAAAGATGAAGTTCATCAAAAAGAAATATCAAAGTCACTTAAGATGCACCAATTTTTACAGCACTAATAAAAAACACGACCACCTGCAACGATGGTCAACAGCTCTTTTTTCAAAAAATCGGTACTCATGGCATCTAATTTTGGCCATTATTTGACTACACTAACCTAAATAAACCCTCCACTCATTATAGCAATGGGCGGGGTGGCTCAGTCGGTAGCGCGCCAGGCTCGTAATCTGTAGTTCCCAGGTTCGAGTCCCAGCTGGGTCAGCGTTGAGATTTATCTCCGTAAAATTCCCCGCCCTGCCCACGGTCAGTAGGGGACACCGATGGGCTTGGAAAGGCCGCCGTCCGTCGGATGGGACGTTAAGCCGTGGCCCCGTGTGTAGGAGAGCTATACCCTGTGCACGTTAAAGAACCTGCTGGATGGCCTTGACGGGAGGCTACCATCTGTCTCCCAACAGCTGTTCCAGTGGGTCCCCTCTCCCAACCTTCTCTGAGCCTTCGGGGTCCTTGTGACCTGGCCATATAGCCCATGGTATACAAAAAAAGTGCCGCTCAGAGGTAAAACAACCCAACGTTAAAGAACACGCTGGATGCCTTGACCGGAGGCTACCATCTGTCTCCCAACAGCTGTTCCAGTGGGTCCCTTCCTCCAATCTTTTCTGAGCCTTCGGGGTCCATGTGACCTGGCCATTTAGCCCATGGTGTGCAAAAAAGTGCCGCTCAGAGGTAAAACAACCCAATCCATTATAGCAATGAGTGAATTGTCCTATCTAAACAATGTTAATTTAAATAGTCGTTACCCAAAAACCTCGCTAATAATATGTCTCGACCTCATTGCATAATTGTTTGCAGCAGTAAAGCAGCAAAGGCCTGCTGCCTCGAACGCATCCCAGCACGTGATTTGTATATAAATATAACATCCCCAGAACGTGATTGTATATGAAATAAATGTCAATAAACTGTGTCGTCCCTATACAACTGTCGTGCGTGAATTGTTGGTCATATCTCTAAATGACCAGGTCACATGGACCCCGAAGGCTCAGAGAAGGTTGGGGGAGGGGACCCACTGGAACAGCTGTTGGGAGACAGATGGTAGCCTCCCGTCAAGGCCATCCAGCGTGTACTTTAACGTGCACAGGTATGTCTCTCCCGCACACGGGGCCACGGCTTAACGTCCCATCCGACGGACGGCGGCCTTTCCAAGCCCATCGGTGTCCCCTACTGACCGTGGGCAGGGCGGGGAATTTTGCGGAGATAAATCTCAACGCTGACCCAGCTGGGACTCGAACCTGGGAACTACAGATTACGAGCCTGGCGCGCTACCGACTAAGCCATCCCCGCCCCTGGGGGGGATCAAAGGGGAAATCCCAGTATACTCCTCGCCAGGCGCAAAATTTGTTTTAGGATTGATCTTGGCCGTATGGGTGATATTCATGCGTTTGCCCGGGCCGTTGTTTTGTTCTCAATTCTCCCCTGAACTTGGCCATTTAGCCCACTGTGTGCAAAAGAGAGTGTCTATCAGAGGTAAAAATAACTGAACTCGGCTACCCCCTCAGTACGAAAGACAAATACCTCTTACGGATGAAACCCCATTCATCTGCAGCAAACATCACTAAGTCAATAATATTTCCTCTACTTCAGAAGCATCTGCTAAAGCCAACAGCTTCTGAAACATCTCATCGACCGACTGGCTTTCACAACAACCATCAACAGTCCGAAGTCACGTGTACCCTATCAATAATAGATGTTCCCCGTGCTCGCCGCTTGCACCGAACTCCCCCGTGCCAGATCTTGAGTGGTAGACGAGTTATAACCTTTTCGCGACGGAGAGCTCTTCTAAACATTATTTACACTCCCCTGGTTTTGACGAATTGCAGCGCACTGAGATTTCAAAAGAATCAATATTTTGAGGAAGGAAAATAAAATAATTTACTCCCATAGAGAATAAAATAAAATGTAGTGCAGATCAAAAATAAACCAAAACCATTTAATCCTACACGTCTATATAACAAAAAAAGGTGTGTGTCCCTTTGGCAGCAGGGGGCAGGGCTCAATCAGTAGCGCGCCAGGCTCGTAATCTGTAGTTCCCAGGTTCGAGTCCCAGTTGGGTCAGCGTTGAGATTTATCTCCGCAAAATTCCCCGCCCTGCCCACGGTCAGTAGGGGACACTGATGGGCTTGGAAAAGCCGCCGTCCGTCGGATGGGACGTTAAGCCGTGGCCCCGTGTGCAGGAGAGCCATACCCTGTGCACGTTAAAGAACACGCTGGATGGCCTTGACGGGAGGCTACCATCTGTCTCCCAACAGCTGTTCCAGTGGGTCCCCTCCCCCAAACTTCTCTGAGCCTTCGGGGTCCTTGTGACCAGACCATTTAGCCCATGGTGTGCAAAAAAGTGCCGCTCAGAGGTAAAACAACCCAACCCAACCTTTGGCAGCCATAACTCATCGGGAAATCAACATATACGCTTCGAATTTTCAGAGAATATTTCTGGTTGAGGTCCGGATTGCAGTGCGAAATTTCAGGATGAAAGTCTGAAAGGGGGGCTTGCTAGAAGTTAAAATATTTACCATGCTATTCCTACGGGAAACGAGAATCTCTGTCAAAGATATTGTTGCCATTTAATATCTCCGCAAAATTCCCCGCCGTACCCACGGTCAGTAGGGGACACCGATGGACTTGGAAAGGCCGCAGTCCGTCGGATGGGACGTTAAGCCGTGGCCCCGTGTGCGGGAGAGCCATACCCTGTGCACGTTAAAGAACACGCTGGATGGCCTTGACGGGAGGCTACCATCTGTCTCCCAACAGTTGTTCCAGTGGGTCCCCAACCTTCTCTGAGCCTTCGGGGTCCATGTGACCTGGCCATTTAGTCCATGGTGTGCAAAAAAATTCCTCTCAGAGGTAAAACAACCTGACCTAACGTTGCCATTTACTGTTCCCTAACTGTGAACGCAAGAGTCATAATAACGTTTAAATCTGCTGCCGTTGCCAGATTCCCCATATTTTCAAAGGCATTATTTCAAAGTGTCCCATTTGAGCCAAGAGATCTGATTTTTTTAACCCATTTCATTTTTATGAAATTTTACACGTGCCGAATTAGCGATGAGCTTTGCAACACAGGGCAATTATTCGTGTTGAATCTGTTCTAAAATGTCGGAATGGGGAGATAGGTTAAATGACCAGGTCACAAGGACCCCGAAGACTCAGAGAAGATTGGGGAAAGGGTTGGGTTGGGTTGTTTTACCTCTGAGCGGCACTTTTTTGCACACCATGGGCTAAATGGCCAGGTCACATGGACCCCGAAGGCTCAGAGAAGGTTGGGGGAGGGGACCCACTGGAACAGCTGTTGGGAAACAGATGGTAGCCTCCCGTCAAGGCCATCCAGCGTGTTCTTTAACGTGCACAGGTTATGGCTCTCCCGCACTCGGGGCCACGGCTTAACGTCTCATCCGACGGACGGAGGCCTTTCCAGCCCATCGGTGTCCCCTACTGACCGTGGGCAGGGCGGGTCGTTTTGCGGAGATAAATCTCAACACTGGTCCAGTTGGGACTCGAACCTGGGAACTACAGATTATGAGCCTGGTGCGCTACCTACCTTTCGGACCCCCCCCCCCCCCTTTGGTGCAGTAAAAAGCAGAATATGCAGATTATAATGAGACCCTATCAGCGACAATTTGTATACAACGGAATCATGGGCCAAGTAGGAGCCTGATTCTTTAAGGAACCATCAGGGCACACGGGGAGGGTTTACTACTTACAGAACTTAGCTTTAAAATAAAAATAATAAGTACCCACTCAAGCAGCTGCTTGCCACAGAGGTCTCACAGGAGCCTGTGAGTTTATGTGCCACAGTAGGAGATCTGAGAGGATGGCAGGACCTCAGCAGAAAAACGACACACAAACATCCATGCCTAATTCGGGGCTCGAAACCGGGTCCCTTAGATCAGTAGCCAAGCGTGCTAACCACTCGGCCACGGGACGGCAACTTAGCTTTAGTACAGTCAAAATAAGAATATACAGATTAAATTTGACACCCGGGCAGCGCCAGTTATAGTTCACCTAGTAATATATAAAACAATGCCACTTATACCTGGGGCTGGGTGGTTTAGTTGGTAGCGCCCCAGGCTCGTAATCTGCAGTTCTCAGGTTCGAGTCCCAGCTGAGTCAGCATTGATATTTATCCCCGCAAAATTTCCCGCCCTGCCCACGGTCAGTAGGGGACACCGTTGGGCTTGGAAAAACCGCCGTCCGTCGGATGGGACTTATGCCGTGTACCCGTGTTTGGGAGGGCCATACCCTGTGCACGTTAAAGAGCACGCTGGATGGTCTTGACGGGAGGTTACCATCTGTCTCCCAACAGCTGTTCCAGTGGGTCCCCTCCCCCAACCTTCTCTGAGCCTTCGGGGTCCATGTGACCCAACTAACAACCCAACCCTAATTCACATGCACAAAATGAAACAAAGCTACTAATTCATATCTACAAAATAAGACAAAACAACGAAATAGAACAAAAATTATTTTGATTTACATTTGTGCAATGAAACAAAACCGTGCCCTCTAACAAATGCAGATTAAAAGAAAACTACTCAAATTTCACAGATATAAAATAAGATTAATTATCATCATCATCATCATACTCAAGCAGCCATGGGCTACGGAGGTCCAACCAGACCGTGCAATTTAGTTCTCCAAGCAAGTCTATCCTGAGCTACATCTACTGCATCTGGCCACTGCACACCAATTCTAACAAGGTCCTGTTTGACATTGTCTGCCCACCGCATCCTAGGTCTCCCCTTCTTTCTGAGGCCTTTAGGCACACTGTTCATAACCCTATTCGCCAATCTATAATTATTCATATGGGCAACATGGCCAAACCAACGGAGTCTCTCTCTGCACAATATGATGCTTAAAGGAGGTTGCAAACTCCTTTGCCTAACCTCATCATTAGTTACAAAGTTGAACCACCTAATGCCCAAGATACTGCGTAAGCATCTGGAATCAAAAGCATCTAGTTTCCTGTTATCTTGTTTACAAAGTGTCCAGGTTTCACTACCATAACTAACCCTAGAAAGAACCAAACTATTATACAGTCTAATTTTAGTCTTTAGGTGTATAAGCCTATTTCTCCACACTCTCCATAGATTCTTAAAAGTCCCGGCAGCAATACCCTATTCGTCTCTTAATCTCATGCCGCACATCACCATTATCTGTTACATAGCTCCCAAGATAATTAAACTGTGACACCTGCTCAAGACTGCAACCATTCAGATTAACTGAATCACAGCCTGCCTGACCAATTTTCATCACTTTAGTTTTCTCTCTGTTTATAACCAAACCTACTCTACTACCAGTCTCATCAACAGCTCGAATGAAAGAGTTAATCTCATCAACATCATTTGCCAAAAGGGCTAAATCATCAGCATAATCTAAATCAGAAATTTTCGTATCTCCAGCCCATTTAAGGCCAAAATCTTTCCCTTGAAGTGAATTTCGCATAACATAATCAATAACCAAGCTAAAGAGAAAAGGAGACAAAATGCACCCTTGTCGAACACCAGAAGTAATGCTAAACCAATTGCTACAAGCCTTACCAACTCTCACACACGACTCAGTGTTATTATAGAGAGCTTTCATAATGTTAACTAACTTGTCTGGTATACCATATGATCTCACAATCAACCACAAATTATGACGATCAACAGAGTCGAAAGCCTTTTTGAAATCAACAAAGCTAGCAACCAAAGGTTTCTGAAACTCTAAACATTTCTCAAGAATCTGCCTAAGGGAAAATATCTGATCCACACATCCCCTACCACTTCTGAATCCACATTGCTCATCATGCAATTGCCTGTCAACCAGATTCTTAATTCTATTAAGTACAATCATGCAAAGAACTTTCCCTGGAACAGAGAGTAGGCTGATACCCCTATAGTTATCACAAGAACTGCGATCACCTTTTTTGAAAATAGGGATAACAATAGCTCTGGTAAAATCCTTAGGAACCATGCCTTTATCATAAAAGATATTCAGAATTTCAGTCATCCAAGTGGTGACCGAAACATTTCCAGCTCTAAGCATTTCTGTAGTAATTTCATCTACCCTTGGGGACTTATGAAGTTTAAGTTTAGAAACAGCCAAAATAACTTCAGATTGTGTTATTGGGCCAACATTAAAGCCGCCAATGCATCTATCATCATTGCAAACAATGGGAGTAGAACTAACCACATTGTTTAGAACATCACTGAAATGCTCAGCCCACCTAGCCATGACAGAATCCTCACTTCTATAACCTTACCTTGTTTATCCTTCAATCCCTGTATACCTGCCCGTTTTCTACCACACAAAACATTAACTATCTGGTACAGCTCTCTGCTGTTGTGCTGTCTAACTGCTTCCTCGGCTTTGTCAGCCAAACCATCAAGCCAAAGATTCTTATAAGCAGCTAACTGATCTTTTACACGTTTATTAAGTTCTCTGTAATGCTTTCTATTAGGCCTAGTAGGGTATTGATTAAGGACATTCCTGCAGTTCTTTCTTTCCGAAATAAGCTCAAGTGCCTTATCACTCAGATAATTTTGCCTCTTCTGCCCCTTTTTTCCTAAAAGAGTACTGTTAGTGTCCAAAAAAGACTGTTTAAAATGATCCCATTCTTCCTCAACTTCAGTAGTAAGCATACCATAACTGTCATAATGACTAAGTAAACTAGCATGGTAAGCTTTGACTGTAACTGGGTCTTTCAGAGCTTCAGTATTAAAAGCAAATTTTTTAACCCTAGCACAACACCTTTTAAGTTTAAGTTGCAAAACACTTTTAACTAGGTAATGGTCAGATCCAATTTCAGCTCCCCTATATGCCCTGGTATTTCTAATAGAACTAGCCCATTTGCTGTTAATTAATATATAATCAATCATATTCCTATGCAGCCCATCAGGTGAAACCCATGTGTACTTATGTATGTCGCGGTGTTTGTAATATGTGTTAGTTCTTCTGAAACCATTGAGTTTACTTACCTGTAGGAGATGTTGCCCATTGTCATTGCAACTACCAATACCAAAAGGGCCAATCACCCCTCCCCAAAGGTCAGAGTCAGTACCAACTTTGGCATTGAAGTCACCAAGAACAAGGGTAATATCTCCTTTCTTGACAGAATTCAAAATATCCTGAAGTTGTTCATAAAACCTATCCTTCTCATCCTTATCGGCATCCTCAGTGGGGGCATTACAGCAGATAATATTCAAGTCTTTAACGCTTGTCTGAAATTTTGCTGTAAGAAACCTTTCATTAATGCACTCATATCCTAGAAGAGCATCACTAGCGTGTCTGCTGAGAAGCAGACCCACGCCTTGGTGATGCTTATTTTCGTCCCTCCCTGAAAAAAGAAATTTAAGATTATTTTTAAGAATCTGACCTTTATCTGTCCATCTGGTCTCTTGCAAGCCGAGAATATCTAAATTATAATGGTGGAATTCTTTGTGTGAGGACATCAAGAGAAAAAGCTCTGTGCAGAGTCCTCACATTCCAACTACCTATGGAGAGAAAATGGTTAGTAGGATGTTTAAAGAAACTATGTTTATTGAGAGAGGGAATGCCGACAGTATCAAACAGCCCCCTAATCGCAGACATGGGGCAAAGACCCGTTCCCCCACCACTAAAGGCTGAAGCCATCTACACTGGAAGACATCCTCCAATGTAGAATTTGACGATGCCAATAGAAGCAAAGAGTTCAGGTGCCTGCGATGACCTCTGCTCAGGATTATCCACCAGCTGATAAACATATCCTGTGAATCTATTCACTTGGGGCTCTCAACCCACAAACAAACAGAAAACACAGCGGAAGATTTTCCCTCCACAGAAGCCCACCAGTGCATAAATAAATCAGGATCCATAATCAAGCTCAGAGCCATATATCTGTCCAGTCCAGTGGGTTTATATGGTCAGCACCAGGACCCTGTGTGGTTGACCACTCCTCAGCAGGGTAGAAAAAAAAGAAAAGTAGCCATAGTTGTCCAGATCAGTAGGCCACACTAATCTGGCAGCCCTAACTTTGAAAGGTACTAATTAATTATTCATGGATACAGAATATAACCAAATCAAGTACTTTATAAATTCAGAATAAAACAACATAACATCTACTATGCTCAAAACAAAACCTAATTCGCCTACATCTATGCCAAGAAAAAAAGAAACTACTTAGTCTAGCAGATACACAAGAAAACAAAACTTCCAGACTTTGCTATTAAATCAAAAATTCTTTCGAACAATATCAGCCAATCGAAAGAGAGATATCTGTTTCTGCCAGACGTTTTGGAATTTCCCGACTGTCTGGTTCGGAACAGTCTTCCAAAGGTTTCTTATGTGATTCTGTTTTTGGTAAGTTGGGTTGGGTTGTTTTACCTCTGAGCGACAATTTTTTGCACACCATGGGCTAAATGGCCAGGTCACATGGACCCCGAAGACTCAGAGAAGGTTGGGGGAGGGGACCCACTGGAACAGCTGTTGGAAGACAGATGGTAGCCTCCCGTCAAGGCCATCCAGCGTGTTCTTTAATGTTGGTTTGTTTTACCTCTGAGCGGCACTTTTTGCACACCATGGGCTAAATGGCCAGGTCACATGGACCCCGAAGGCTCAGAGAAGGTTGGGGAAGGGGACCCACTGGAACAGCTGTTGGGAGACAGATGGTAGCCTCCCGTCAAGGCCATCCAGCGTGTTCTTTAACGTGCACAGGGTATGGCTCTCCCGCACACGGGGCCATGGCTTAACGTCCCATCCGACGGACGGCGGCCTTTCCAAGCCCATCGGTGTCCCCTACTGACCGTGGGCAGGGCGGGGGGAATTTTGCGGAGATAAATCTCAACGCTGACCCAGCTGGGACTCGAACCTGGGAACTACAGATTACGAGCCTGGCGCGCTACCGACTGAGCCACCCCCGCCCCAGACGTTTTGTAATTTTCCGGTTGTTTGTCTGGTTCGGAATAGTCTTCCAAAGGTTTCTTATGTGATTCTGTTCTTTGGTAAGAAGATTAAAGGATAGAATATTTCATGGATATAAAACCAGTTTTTTTTCTGTAATAAATTAGTTAAAAACTAGATAGCTGTAGAACCCTCATTATAGATTTCGTTAAATAAACTACCCAGAAATGCATAAAACGTCCTCAAGTGCAAAAAGCTTTCTTATGTACTCAATTTTTAATTTCATTTCTTTTGTGACAAGGACTGATATACGGTTCCCATCTTAAAAAAAATACCCCCTCAAGCAGCTGCTTGCCACTGAGGTCTGATAGGAGCCTGCCAGTTTAATACGCCATAATAGAAGATCTATGAGGATGGCGGATCTTCAGCAGATTTTTTGCCAACTGCACGAGGTGTTCCCAAGAGGTCACCCTCCCAAGTACTGACCGCGCCCAAAGCTGCTTAATTTGGGGGGTGTTAAAAATAATTCAATTTAAAAATGACATATTTTTTACTGAAAACATTAAAACAAGATATTAAATTGGTTGGTGTTTGGTGTTTGGTTTCTGAAAACATATCTTTCTTCTTTGGCAGCTCGCTGTGGAACGCTAATGGCTCGAGGATGGCCACCTGTCCGCCCACTACTACTTTGAGAAGCACAGCCCTAGAGGGCGCTGGAGCTCCTGTTTAAAGCCATTATTTCTAGAGTTATTGGTAAGAATAGTAGTATTTCAAGAAACTGACAATGAAATTATTTATGCAAATAATATTGTGCTTTAAATCTGAAATAATATTTATATTAATGGTAGAGAATTTCCGAAGCATAGTAACTATTAGAGAGAAAATTCTGTGAAAATAAATGTTGTGGAGAGAAGATTTAATAGTATCATAATTAAGTGGTTTTTACGAATATTCTTTTCCGTTATTTACCAATGATGTAAAGTGAGTGGCAACTATTGTGATTATGAACTTGCGAATGAATCTTGGAGATTCGGATCAGGTCATTCGCCTATGATCGATCAGAACAGTCGATCATAGGCGAATGACCTGTCAATCACCTAGGGGTTCTCTCTCTGGTGCTTGGTGGGGCGGGGGTGGCTCAGTCGGTAGCGCGCCAGGCTCGTAATCTGTAGTTCCCAGGTTCGAGTTCCAGCTGGGTCAGCGTTGAGATTTATTTCCGCAAAATTCCCCGCCCTGCCCACGGTCAGTAGGGGACACCGATGGGCTTGGAAATGCCGCCGTCCGTCGGATGGGACGTTAAGCCGTGGCCCCGTGTGCGGGAGAGCCATACCCTGTGCACGTTAAAGAACACGCTGGATGGCCTTGACGGGAGGCTACCATCTGTCTCCCAACAGCTGTTCCAGTGGGTCCCCTCCCCCAACCTTCTCTGAGCCTTCGGGGTCCATGTGACCTGGCCATTTAGCCCATGGTGTGCAAAAAAGTGCCGCTCAGAGGTAAAACAACACAACACAACAATTCAAAAATGATCCAAGTGCTGATCAATTTGCCTTTTGTCCTTCCTTCAGTCTGGATGGAGGTTGGATCTCATCTATAAGATTGTTACCTCCTATTAAGACTGTCCATGTTGCCAAGCTACCTTTTTCATAAGTCACTTGGACATTGAAACTGCCCTTGAAGCTTTTGGTAAAATCTTGGACCTGAAAGATGAGGTTCTCACTTCTCAAGGACTAGAGGATATCAAAACGGGCACCAAAATCTTGTCTCTTCAAATGTTAAAACCTATCCCTAATTTTGTAATGGTGGGAAGCTTCACTGCTACTATCTGGTATAAGGGAATCCAGAAGTTATGCAAATGGTGCAAAAGTGCAGATCACCTTATAAAACAAAAGCCTTTGCTAAAAACCAGAAAGCTAAAAAACCTCCTGTGCAAAAATCTACTGAACTGAAATCACATGGCTCTGAAAACAACGCTTCAAAATCTCCAATTCCTGTCAAAAATCATAAAATGCCTCAAGACTCTACTAATGGCGATTCAATGAATTTGGACTCTTCCTCTCTCAAGAGGAAAGCCAATTCCGCAGTGTCATCTATTTCTAGCCCACTTAATTCCTTTGACCAAAATCTTTCAAAGAAAAAAATTTCTAGAAATCAACTTAAAACTTTATTGTGTTTTGCTATCTCTGACTTCATTCAAGATCGGTTTCCGGACCTCCGAGAAGACTTGGGTTGTTTTACCTCTGAGCGACACTTTTTTGCACACCATGGGCTAAATGGCCAGGTCACATGGACCCCGAAGGCTCAGAGAAGGTTGGGGGAGGGGACCCACTGGAACAGCTGTTGGGAGAGATGGTAGTCTCCCGTCAAGGCCATCCAGCGTGTTCTTTAACGTGCACAGGGTATGGCTCTCCCGCACACGGGGCCACGGCTTAACGTCCCATCCGACGGACGGCGGCATTTCCAAGCCCATAGGTGTCCCCTACTGACCGTGCGCAGGGAAGGGAATTTTGCGGAGATAAGTCTCAACGCAGACCCAGCTGGGACTCGAACCTAGGAACTACAGATTACGAGCCTGGCGCGCTACCGACTGAGCCACCCCCGCCCCTTAAACTCTTTTGGAAACTGATATTGTCGAAAATTAGACAGATTTTGACAACCAGTGACGATTAATGGATATTTTTAGGCAAGATTATTCGATAGTTATAATGATAAACGATTCAATTAAAAGTGATTAACACATTTGGTGGTGACGATTAATTGATAAGTTGGTCATAAACGATAAACTAGTGACGATTAATTGATAAGTTGAGCAAATTAATAAGTTAGGCAAAAAGATTAAATGTTGGCGAAAATGAGAAAATATTGGACAATATTCTACAACAGATCTAGAGAGATTTTATTAAGATATTTATATCAAGTTGCATCGTATCATGAAAAGCTTATTTTCGAAGTTACGGATCTGGTAACGTGATCTAATTCTGGCATTAACAAGCATTACTCCCTTAATTATGTTAACTGACGTAAACTGTATTGGTCGAAGTGGAGTCAGGTGTCTGAAGCCACGAAACCGGTGTCAGTCGTAGAGAGTGAACGAGATGACTAGACAGGAAGGCGATCCCTCGTGGGAGGAGAGAACGTGCAGAAAAAAGACGAGGAAAATCGATTCGCGTCCAGCTACAGGTGGCGATTGCCATGGCAACGGCAAGAATGTGGGGAAAGCGTATGGAGTGAGTGGGCGATGGGGTGAAATGGACGAAGAAGCTGGGGAGCTGCTGCGGATCCGGTATGCGGACGGAGACGTCCCTTAGAGAGCAGCAAGTGGCAATCGAAGATGCTTAGAGGCTGGCAAGAAGAGATAGGTGTGAGGATTGGGTCAGATCTCTGTGGCTTCTTGCATCAGAATCTGCTTTTACATATTCTCACTCTGGAGATATATGTCGCCCACAAGATGGGATGATTGGATTGGATTGTTTTACCTCTGAGCGGCACTTTTTTGCACACCATGGGTTAAATGGCCAGGTCACATGGACCCCGAAAGCTCAGAGAAGGTTTGGGGAGGGGACCCACTGGAACAGCTGTTGGGAGACAGATGGTAGCCTCCCGTCAAGGCCATCCAGCGTGTTCTTTAACGTTGGGTTGTTTTACCTCTGAGCGGTACTTTTTTGCACACCATGGGCTAAATGGCCAGGTCACATGGACCCCGAAGGCTCAGAGAAGGTTGGGGGAGGGGACCCACTGGTTAGGAGACAGATGCTAGCTGTTGGGAGACAGATGCGAGCTGTTAGGAGACAGATGGTAGCCTCCCGTCAAGGCCATCCAGCGTGTTCTTTAACGTGCACAGGGTATGGCTCTCCCGCACACGGGGCCACGGCTTAACGTCCCATCCGACGGACGGCGGCCTTTTCAAGCCCATCGGTGTCCCCTACTGACCGTGGGCAGTGCGGGGAATTTTGCGGAGATAAATCTCAATGCTGACCCAGCTGGGACTCGAACCTGGGAACTGCAGATTACGAGCCTGGCCCGCTACCGACTGAGCCACCCCCGCCCTACAAGATGGGATGAACAATCCTATACGTTTCATTATTCACCCGGATGTTAGGTACAGGTAATCGATAAGATACTAATTATTAATGGATAAATTGACCCGATTAACCGACAAGCTAATAACGATTAATCGAAAATTTAGGAAAAATGTAACGAAAGGTATGTGATGATTAATCGATAGTTAATCAGGATTATAGGACAAAGTAAAAAAAATTAATCGAAATTTCAGGAATGATCGAATGCAAAGCTAATGATGATTAATCGATAGATTAAATAACAAGCTAATAACAATTATTCAAAATTTGGGAAAATTCAAACGAAGAATAACAGTGATGAATCAATAATTGATTGATAATCAATGATTAATCAATAGTAAAGCAACATTAAATGGTAAATTATTTAAAACTAATCGAAAATTTAGGAAAAATCAAATCAAAATTAATCGATAATAAATCAGAATTAAATGGCAAAATAATGCTTATCGAACAACTAATGTTAATTGACGAAAATTTATGAAAATATCTAATGGAAGTTAATCTATATTCATTCAGGATTAAAATTCCCCGCCCTGCCCACGGTCAGTAGGAGACACCGATGGGCTTGGAAAGACCGCCGTCCGTCGGATGGGACGTTAAGTCGTGGCCCCGTGTGCGTGAGAGTCATACCCTGTGCACACTAAAGAACACGCGGGATGGCCTTGACGGGAGGCTACCATCTGTCTCCCAACAGCTGTTCCAGTGGGTCCCCTCCCCCAACCTTCTCTGAGCCTTCGGGGTCCACGTGACCTGGCCATTTAGCCCATGGTGTGCAAAAAAGTGCCGCTCAGAGGTAAAACAACCCAACAACCCATTCAGGATTAACCGACAAATTAATTACAATAAATCGAAAATTTACGAAAAATGTAACGAAAGATATGTGATTAACTATTGATATAAAAAAATCGATTGTTAATCAGGATTAAAGAGCAAACTAGTAAAAATTAATCGAAAATTTAGGCATGATCGAATGCAAAGCTAATGACGATTAATCGATAGTTCAGGAAGATTAAACGACAAACTAATAACAATTAATCAAAATTTGGAAAAATTCAAACGAAGAATAAGGACGGTTAATCAATAACTGATTGATAATCAATTATTAATCAAAAATTAAGCAACATTAAACGACAAATTATCAACAAATAACCGGAAATTTCGGAAAAATGGAATGAAAGTTAATCGATATTCAGTTAGGATTAAACGACAAAATAATAGCGACTAATCGAAAATTTAAGAAAATATCTAACGAAAGTTAATCGATAGTCAATCAGAATTAAATGGAAAAAAGAATAACGACTGATCAAAATTTTAGGAAAAAAATCGAATGAAAGTTAATCGAAAGTCAATCAGGATTAAATGACAAACTAATAACAAATGTCAAAATTTTAGGAAAAAAAAAAAATCAAATGAAAGTTAATCGAATACTCAATCAAGATTAAATGAAAAGCGAAAAATAATTAATCGAAAATTTAGGAAATCCCGAATGAAAGTTCATCGACAATAAATCAGAATTAAAGAAATATTAATAACGACTAATCGAAAATTTAGGAAAAATAATTGACTATTTATGAAATGAAAATTAATAGATGGTCAATCAGGATTAAACTACAAACTAATAACGACTAATGGAAAATTTAGAAAAAATGCGAATGAAAATTAATCGATAATCAATCAGGATTATACGACGAACTAATAAAATCTAATCGAAAATTTAGGAAAAATAATTGACTATTTATGAAATGAAAATTAATAAATAGTCAATCAGGATTAAACTACAAACTAATAACGACTAATGGAAAATTTAGAAAAAATTCGAATGAAAATTAATCGATAATCAATCAGGATTATACGACGAACTAATAAACTCTAATCGAAAATTTAGGAAAAATAATTGACTATTTATGAAATGAAAATTAATAAATAGTCAATCAGGATTAAACTACAAACTAATAACGACTAATGGAAAATTTAGAAAAAATTCGAATGAAAATTAATCGATAATCAATCAGGATTATACGACGAACTAATAAAATCTAATCGAAAATTTAGGAAAAATAATTGACTATTTATGAAATGAAAATTAATAAATAGTCAATCAGGATTAAACTACAAACTAATAACGACTAATGGAAAATTTATAAAAAATTCGAATGAAAATTAATCGATAATCAATCAGGATTATACGACGAACTAATAAAATCTAATCGAAAATTTAGGAAAAATAATTGACTATTTATGAAATGAAAATTAATAAATAGTCAATCAGGATTAAACTACAAACTAATAACGACTAATGGAAAATTTAGAAAAAATTCGAATGAAAATTAATCGATAATCAATCAGGATTATGCAACGAACTAATAAAAACTAACTGAAAATTTAGGGAAAATGGAATGAAAAGTCAGTTACGATTAATCGATAGTTAAAATAAATAAATAAATACCTTCTCAAGCTGCTGTTTGCCACAGAGGTATGACAGGAGCCTGTCAGTTTATATGCCAGAGTAGAAGGTCTGAGAGGATGGCAGGACCTCAGCAGAAAAAAAACACATACATCCACGCCTTACCCGCGACTCGAAGCCAGGTCCCTTAGATCACTAGCCAAGCGCGCTAATCAGGAATAAATGAGAAACTAATAACAATTAATCGAAAGTTTAGAAAACATCGAATGAAGAGCTACTGACGGTTAATCGAGTGTTAATCTGTATTAAACGGCAAACTAACGAAAATTAACAGAAAATTGAGGAAAAATCAAATGAAAGGTAAGTGACGATTGATCGATAGTCAATCAGAATTAAACCACAAACCGATAACAATTAATCAGAAATTTGGGAAAAATATCGAAAAGAAAGTAGCTGCGATTAACCGATAGTTAAGCAAGATTAAAGGCTAGTGTACATTGGCATGGATTACTGTCGCCAATAACCGATTGGGAACTACTGGTTCAGTGAAACTTCGAACCGATCTATGCATGCATGAAAAATTAATGTCGGAAAATCCAAACTTATTGTCGCTAGTTGAGCTGGCACCAGTAATCATGTGCACTGTGAACTCGTTTAAACGACAAACTAATAATCATATATTGCAAAGATTGATTGGATTGATTGGATTGTTTTACCTCTGAGCGGCACTTTTTGACCCACTGGAACAGCTGCTGGGAGACAGACGGTAGTCTCCCGTCCAAGGCCATCCAGCGTGTTCTTTAACGTGCACAGGGTATGTCTCTCCCGCACACGGGTCCACGGCTTAACATCCCATCCGACGGACGGCGGCCTTTCCAAGCTCATCGGTGTCCCCTACTGACCGTGGGCAGGGCGGGGAATTTTGCGGAGATAAATCTCAACGCTGACCCAGCTGGGACTCGAACCTGGGAACTACAGATTACGAGCCTGGCGCGCTACCGACTGAGCCACCCCCGCCCAATATATGCAAAGCTCACAGTCGTACCCTCGACCACTGGGCATGGAAAGGCTGTCATCTGCAGCTCACATCTGATGCTTTCCAAGCATCAAATGACGTTAATTAGTGGCTGCCGTGCAGAAAGCCATACTTTGCGCAGGCTAGAGAACTTGCTAAAGGGCTTTGATGGAAGGCTTCAATTTGTCTCCTAAGAGCTGTTCAGAGAATTTCCTTCTCTGCGTTCTTGGGATCCATATGACCTGGCCATTTAAGCCCATTGTGTGCGCAAAAGTGCAGTTCAAAGGTTAAACAATACAGCAACATCTAGGATTTCATATCTTATTTCCTATCTTCGTGGGGCGGGGATGGCTCAGTCGGTAGCGCGCCAGACTCGTAATCTGTAGTTCCCAGTTCGAGTCCCAGCTGGGTCAGCGTTGAGATTTATCTCCGCAAAAATTCCCCGCCCTGTCCACGGCCAGTAGGGGACACCGATGGGCTTGGAAAGGCCGCCGTCCGTCGGATGGGACTTTAAGCCGTGGCCCCGTGTGTGGGAGAGCTATACCCTGTGCACGTTAAAGAACAAGCTGGATGGCCTTGACGGGAGGCTACCATCTGTCTCCCAACAGCTGTTCCAGTGGGTCCCCTCCCCCAACCTTCTCTGAGCCTTCGGGGTCCATGTGACCTGGCCATTTAGCCCATGGTGTGCAAAAAAGTGCCGCTCAGAGGTAAAACAACCCAACGTTAAAGAACACTCTGGATGGCCTTGACGGGAGGCTACCATCTGTCTCCCAACAGCTGTTCCAGTGGGTCCCTCCCGCAACCTTCTCTGAGCCTTCGGGGTCCATGTGACCTGGCCATTTAGCCCATGGTGTGCAAAAAAGTGCCGCTCAGAGGTAAAACAACCCAACGTTAAAGAACACGCTGGATGGCCTTGACGGGAGGCTACCATCTGTCTCCCAACAGCTGTTCCAGTGGGTCCCCTCCCCAACCTTCTCTGAGTCTTCGGGGTCCATGTGACCTTTCCATTTAGCCCATGGTGTGCAAAAAAGTGCCGCTCAGAGGTAAAACAACTCAAAGCTATATCCCAAATGAAAGCTTCTGATGCAGGGAATGTCGTAGACTGTGAACAATTGACCCTCATGCATTCTTCCCCCCCTAAAAAAAGAGTAAATCCAAAACAATTGTCCCTTTATATCTCCAGAACGTGAATGCCGAAATTAACAGACGACATATAAAATAAAAGTTTCTGATGCGGGGGGGGAATATGAAAATGATTGTCCCCTATATCTCGTGAACGCGAGTGCGGAAAGTAACAGGCTACGTGTCAAATGAAAGCTTGTGACGCGGGGAACGTCATAAGCTTTGAAAAATCGACCCCCCTAAAAAACGGGAAATATGAAAGTCGTTCTACTATATCTTCCGAACGCGAGGGCCTACAGTTTCGAGTTAGGTATCAAATGAAAGCTCATATAATGCCGTGGTAAATTATTTCGAATTTTGCTTCCACTATTCCCCATTACAAACGGATTGGGCGGGTTTTCGCGGGGTTCGACTTTAACGAGTCATATCTGAAATTAAAATTTATGACTTTAATGTCTTTAACTCCAAAAGGGAGGGGAAAATGCGGCCGATGTTTATGAATCATATATCAAATAAATGTTTTTGAAGGTAGGTGTTTTTAGTGACAAAAAGAAATATAAATAAATTGCAAAATATAAAAAATACTAAACTAGAAAATAAACTTAAAGCATGTGAATGATGCAGTCACTGAGTTCGTATTCGCTTCAAAGGAAGATAGGGCGTCGATTTATCAACAAAACAAGATAATAAACATCCTATCTTCCTTTGAAGTGAATACGAACTCAGTGACTGATTACACTATAGATATGCTTTAGATTTTTTTATCTACTTTTTAGGGCGAACATAGGATGATGTGTATTTAAAAAACTAATTAATTTGTGGTTTTTTTTTCAATTTAATATAATTTATTATTTTATTTTGTATTTTGTAGAATTTACATTTCGTGCAATTTAAGCATATATATATATCACAAAATATTTTTTATTTTTTTTCAGTTGTACAAATTTAAAGATATATTTTTTATATTTGTTTAATTAGACATTTGGTAAATAACAAATATGTAACAAATAAAATGTATAATACACCTAATTGTGTTTTTACATGGATTTTTTTTACACGATTTTGATTTAGCACGGTTTAGAAAAAAGTTCCAAATCTCTTTTTACACAATTTATTTTGATCTAACACCGTTCAAACGGCGCCTTTTTAAAAATCTCCATTTGAATTTAATTCTGAAAAAAATATTCTTGTTCAAGAAAAAATTCCTAGAATTTACATTTATAACAAAGATGCCGCATTTATGGTCACATTTTTCGAAGTAGTTTTAATTTTGAAAATGTGCTATAGATACACATTTTGTGCACTAAAATCCCCAAAATAAAAACCAACTAACATAACTACACAACAAGTTTCTCTATTTTATTCTCTATTTTATGGAAAAATTGTACAAAATCTACTTCATTTGGAATAAAGTGGCAACATTGAGTTCCGGGAATTCCCCTCAATTTCATCTTCAATACATATGTTAGTAATCTCATTTCGTGTTTAAAGTTAGAGGTATTTAGATGTTTAATAGAAGAAATCGAAAAAAAATTTTTTTTGTGTGCATAATATACATTTATTAAATATCGCTGATAGGTAATTTACAATTTTTCATCGTCTGATTTATTGACTACAATTCAAATATTTTTCGTAAGCTTTACCACGATGTCGGATAATTCAACTATACAAAAGCAGAAAAGGAAAGCTATCTTTTTGGATACTAAGATCTAAATTTCACATCGTCTTGTAACTTGAAAAGGTTTATATTTTGGTTTGAACGAAGCTACTGTAAGAACCATCAAGAAAAATGAAGATGCTATTAGAAAATCTGTGCTTTCTGGAACAAAATTGAGCGCTAAGTCGTCATCCTAGAGATAAATTCCCCGTCCTGCCCACGGTCAGTAGGGGACACCGATGGGTTTGGAAAGGCCGCCGTCCGTCGGATGGGACGTTAAGCCGTGGCACCGTGTGCAGGAGAGCCATACCCTGTGCACGTTAAAGAACACGCTGGATGACCTTGACGGGAGGCTACCATCTGTGTTCCAACAGCTGTTCCAGTGAGTCCCCTCCCCCAACCTTCTCTGAACCTTCGGGGTCCATGCGACCTGGCCATTTAGCCCATGGTGTGCAAAAAAGTGCCGCTCAGAGGTGAAACAACCCAACCCAACACGAGAGATATTGTAAAAGTGAAGATGGGTTGGGTTGTTTTACCTCTGAGCGGCACTTTTTTGCACACCATGGGCTAAATGGCCAGGTCACATGGACCCCGAAGGCTCAGAGAAGGTTGGGGGAGGGGACCCACTGGAACAGCTGTTGGGAGACAGATGGTAGCCTCCCGTCAAGGCCATCCAGCGTGTTCTTTAACGTGCACAGGGTATGGCTCTCCCGCACACGGGGCCAAGGCTTAACGTCCCATCCGACGGACGGCGGCCTTCCCAAGCCCATCGGTGTCCCCTACTGACCGTGGGCAGGGCGGGGAAATTTTGCGGAGATAAATCTCAATGCTGACCCAGCTGGGACTCGAACCTGGGAACTACAGATTACGAGCCTTTCGCGCTACCGACTGAGTCACCCCCGCCCTTTCCAGAAGTTAGACGCTATTTGAAGGAAAAAAAAATCTCGAATTTAAAGTTCTATTGATTATAGACAAATCGCCTGGCAATCCTTTTTTGGAACACCCAAATGTGCAATTTTGTTTTCTGCCGCCTAATACGACATCCTTAATACAACCACTACACCAGGGTATAATTGCCACATTTAAAACTTAGTACGTAAGACGAACACATCAATAACGGTTAGTGTTTTATAGTTATCTAGTTTATCCAAAAAACGTTCAAGCGATGAAAGCGATTTAATTTCCAGTTTACGCAAACGAATGCGTCTATTGTCAGAAAGTGACAACGAATAAATTCTAGTTAATAAACATATGTAAACAATATATTTTTTTACTTTTGTATTCTTGAATTAGTGACATATTATTTTCTTTATGAAGGATAATTTACTTTATATGTGTACATAATAAATAAATAAATACCCCCTCAAGCAGCTGCTTGCCACAGAGGTCTGACAGGAGCCTGTCAGTTTATATGCCACAGTAGGAGATCAGAGAGGATGGCATGACCTCAGCAGAAAAACGACACACACATCCATGCCTAATCCGGGGCTCGAACCCAGGTCCCTTAGATCAGTAGCCAAGCGTGCTAACCACATCTTTATAAGTTTATAAAATAAAAAATGTGTTTAAATGAATAAAAATCAAAGATTTAATTAAAGTTTTTGATATGATTTGTTTGAAAACATCTTATTATTGTACTGGGTTTTTACGTCTGGAACCAATCTTCTATTTTTTCATATGCGCTGTATTTTTTTTACACGATTTTTTTTGCACGGTTTTTTCGGGAACCTATCTACCGTGTAAAAACAAAATTGGGTGTATTCTTAAATATTTAATTGTTATTTCAACTAGAATATTGATTAATATAATATTAGTTATATTCAATTAGTATAATTGTTATTTCAATTATATATATAGTCCGTGCAATTGAAATTTTATGAAAAATAATATCATAAATGAGAAATTTAAATTTCACAATTTACAATGACTGCTGATCAATCAAATTTATATATAACAGTAAATAAAACATAGTTAAATCATTTTCCAGAAGTAAGGAACTTTTAAATATCAATAAATGCATAAATCCGTATTTTTAATAATTTTGAAAATTTTGGCATTTTGATTTTTTTTCCTATTATTCCTGGAAATTATTTAAATATGCTCGGTGCTAAATAATGCTATATATGTTTTTCTAAGTTTTCGTAGGGTGTGGAAACTTTAAAAAAATTAAAATAAATACCCCCTCAAGCAGCTGCTTGCCACAGAGGTTTGACAGGAACCTGTCAGTTTATATGCCATAGGACCTCCGTAGCCCAGATGATGATGAGTAGAAGGTCTGAGAGGATGGCAGGCCCTCAGTAGAAAAACGACACGTTAGTATAATCGGTCGATCTTGTGTTTCTAGGTTTTGATATTACTTTCCATGCAACGATTTTTAATACCTAATCCCGCTGCCAAGTGGTTAGCGAGCTTGGCTATTGAACAAAGAGACCTGAGTTCGAACCCCTGGTAATGCATAGATGTTTGCGTTGCTTTTCTGCTGGCCACGCTATCATCACAGACTTACTACTATGGCATATAAACTGATAGACTCCTGTCAGGTCTCTGTGGCAAGTAGCTGTTCAAGAGGTTGGGGCGATTCATTTTATAATATATAGACCAGTGGTTCTCAAACTTTTATTCTTCACGTACCCCCTGGAAATGTGTATGTAACCGCCGTACCCCTTGTATAGATAGATAAAAGTATAGTTATAGTAAAACAATGGGAATAAAATAAAACATATATATATCAGTGGTTCTCAACCTTTTATGTTTCACGTACCCCCTGGATATGTATGTAAATTGCGTACCCTTGTATAGATAGATAAAACTATAGTTATAGTATAACAATGGGAATAAAATAAAAGATATATATCAGTGGTTCTCAACCTTTTATGATTCACGTACCCCCTGGAATTGTGTATGTAACTGGCGTACCCCTTGTATAGATAGATAAAACTATAGTTATAGTATAACAATGGGAATAAAATAAAACATATATATCAGTGGTTCTCACCCTTGCATGCTTCACGTACCCCCTGGAAATGTGTATGTAACTGGCGTACCCCTTGTATAGATAGATAAAACTATAGTTATAGTATAACAATGGGAATAAAATAAAACATATATATCAGTGGTTCTCAACCTTTTATGCTTCACGTACCCCCTGGAAATGTGTATGTAACTGGCATATCCCTTGCATAGATAGATAAAACTATAGTTATAGTATAACAATGGGAATAAAACATATATATCAGTGGTTCTCAACCTTTTATGCTTCACGTACCCCGTGGAAATGTGTGTGTAACTGGCGTACTCCTTGTATATATAGGTAAAACTATAGTTATAGTACAACAATGGTTATTTTTACTTTGTTACTAGGTCTAGCGACTTTTGAGCTCTCACGGCGTACCCCAAAAAATTTTACCACGTTCCCCAACGTTGAGAACTCCTAATATAGACGATTGTGAGTGATTGCGGCTGACTGACTGACAGACAGGGGATCACGTTAACGCTAACTATGATGTAGAAATCGATCTTGTGGCTCTGAAACTTTGCACTTAGGGGTAATCCGGGTCGTAGATCTCGGGAAAAAATCCTAAAATTAACCTCATACGTGTCCTTCAAGATCAAATAGAGGTCATGTAGAGGTCAAAACTTGATCTACAACTGCTAGAAATGTGAAAATTGATCTCTGGGGAATGTTTCAGGCAATAGATCTTGGAAACGTGAAATTTTAGGCCCTGAAAGTTATTCGAGGTCAAAGGTCAAATATAACCCTAACGGTGCTAGAGGGTTAAAAAAATAACACCTGGTGTTATTTTGGGTCGTAGATCTCAGAAATGTGAACGTTTTGGATGCAATGGGCCATACGGGATCAGAGGTCCAGTTTCGATATATATCTGTACTGGAGAGCTAAAAATTTGTTAATAGAGACAGTTTAGATAGTAGAAGTTAGAAATAAGAGGAAGTTTCAGATCCAGTGTCGCTTTCAAGGTCAAATAGGTGTCGGAGTGATTGTTCAGTAATTAAGAGGCACCGACTGAGTATAGTATAATATAATGCTATAAACATAAAATTTTCTTAACTGAAGATTATGTAAATCATTATAATTAATCTAACACTATCATAATTTTAGAGTGCATATAAGATTGATATCACTTAAATCTTCTTTAAGAGTTTTGTTGTTTGATAACTAATTTAAGTTGCGTAATAGAATAATTTTTTTCGGCGTGATTTCATTTTGGGCATTCAGCAACAGCGGAAAAAAGATTCGATGAACGAGAGCATTATGGGAAGATCTTTTTTCCCCTTCTGTCGTTTATCAAGTTCGTTGGGTTGGGTTGTTTTACCTCTGAGAGGCACTTATTTGCACACCATGATCTAAATGCCCGGGTCACATGGACCCCGAAGGCTCAGAGAAGGTTGGGGGAGAGGACCCACTGGAACAGCTGTGTGGGAGACAGATGGTAGCCTCCCGTTAAGGCCATCCAGCGTGTTCTTTAACGTGCACAGGGTATGTCTCTCCCATACACGGTACCACGGCTTAACGTCCCATCCGACGGACGGCGGCCTTTCCAAGCCCATCGGTGTCCCCTACTGACCGTGTGCAGGGCGGGGAATTTTGCGGAGATAAATCTCAACGCTGACCCAGCTGGGACTCGAACCTGGGAACTACAGATTACCAGCCTGGCGCGCTACCGACTGAGCCACCCCCGCCCCTATGAAGTTCGTAAAAAAACAGAACAGCAAAAGAGGAATCAAATGCATTTCTTGGCGCCAAGTATGAAAATCGATTTAGACGCTCTCATTTCTCTAAGTATTATCCAAAAACTACGCTGTTATTTAACCATACCCAAAATGGTTTCTTTAAAAATCCCTCTCACCGGAGCGAGCGAAAATGCCAGTAAATGCTGACACATTTCCACTCCAGACTAATAGGGTACAGTTCCAGTGAAACAGCAACTACCTACAAAGTGAGATCTTCCAAAAGATATCCCAGAAACCAGTCGCTTTCAAAAAGATATTCGAACTGTACCCAAGACGCCGGTGTCCACATTGCGTAAAGCGTGCGACGTCCATTAACAGTCTTGACAGCACTGTCTGTTCGCCACACGCGGGGGGGGGGAGCGCCAAGAAAGGCATCACTTGCTATAATACATCCGTTGTTATGGAAACCGCATTTCCGACATGGAGTTTCGTAATCTCTCTGATCTACTGTGGAATGTGAGGCGAAGAGCGCGATCGATTGGATTGAATGGGAAAGTTAGGGAACCAGATATTAAACTTTTCATAAATGTAGCTTTTTCCAAATAGTTCTTGGCAAGTGTGTTTTTTAAAGGGTTACTACTTGTTTTAAGACCAATAAAAACTATTCTTTTTACCCATCCTATGATCAGTAAAGGATCATTACTTATTTTAAGAATCATAGAAAAACCACCATATACTTCGATGACCTATTTTAAGAGCCAGAAAAATAATTACTACATATTTTAAGAAAAGAGTAAAAGGCTCATTATCCATTTTAGGAGCCAGAAAAATTGTTACTACATATTTCCAGAAAAGAGTAAAGGGCTCATTATCCATTTTAGGAGCCAGAAAAATTGTTACTACATATTTCCAGAAAAGAGTAAAAGGCTCATTATCCATTTTAGGAGCCAGAAAAATGGTTACTACATATTTTAAGAAAAGAATAAAAGGCTCATTATCCATTTTAGGAGCCAGAAAAATTGTTACTACATATGTTAAGAAAAGAGTAAAAGCTCATTATCCATTTTAGGAGTCAGAAAAATTGTTACTACATATTTTAAGAAAAGAGTAAAAGCTCATTATCCATTTTAGGAGCCAGAAAAATTGTTACTACATATTTTAAGAAAAGAGTAAAAGCTCATTATCCATTTTAGGAGCCAGAAAAATTGTTACTACACATTTTAAGAAAAGAGTAAAAGCTCATTATCCATTTTAGGAGCCAGAAAAATTGTTACTACATATTTTAAGAAAAGAGTAAAAGCTCATTATCCATTTTAGGAGCCAGAAAAATTGTTACTACATATTTTAAGAAAAGAGTAAAAGCTCATTATCCATTTTAGGAGCCAGAAAAATTGTTACTACATATTTTAAGAAAAGAGTAAAAGCTCATTATCCATTTTAGGAGCCAAAAAAATTGTTATTACATATTTTAAGAAAAGAGTAAAAGTCTCATTATCCATTTTAGGAGCCAGAAAAATGGTTACTACATATTTTAAGAAAAGAGTAAAAGGCTCATTATCCCTACTTATTTTGAGAGCTAAGTGTTACTACCTATTCTAAAAGCTTGAAAAATAAATTGTGAATATTTATTTTAAAAGCCCTAAAATGTTACAATCTGCTTTAAGAGTCAGCAAAATGGTCACAACCAATTTTAAGAGCCAGTAAAAAGGTCACTACCTATTTTAAGAACCATAAAAAACTACTTTAATTACCTATTCAAAGAGTCAACAACATTTCATATTTTAAGAGTCAGAAAAAGCCAGTAAAATGGTCACTACCCATTTTAAATCCTATAAAAGTGTTATTACTAATTTTAAGAGCCAGCAAAAGAGTTACCAAATAATTTACAATCCAGTAAAAGGGTCGTTACTTAATTAAAAGATCAATAAGATGGTCACTACCTATTTAAAGAGCTACAAAAGTGTTACTACCTATTTTAAGAGCAGGAAAAGAGTCATTACTTATATAAAAAGCCAGTAAAAGAGTCACTACCTGTTTAAACCACCTGTTTATCTGTTTTAAGAGCCAGTAAAATAGTCACTAAGTAATTAAACAGCCAATAAAAAGTCACTATCTATTAAGGATTAATAGCTAGTTAAAAATCACTATCTCTATTAAGAACCAATAAAAAAGTCCCTACTTAATTAAACAGTCAGTTAGAAGCCACTGCCTATATTAAGTGCAAGTAAAAGAATCATTTCCTATATTAAGAGCCAATTAAAAGTCAATACCTATATTAATAGTCAGTAAAAGAGTCACTATCTATTTTAAAAGTGAGTAAAAATGTCAGTGCCTAATTAAACAGCCAGTTTAGTCACTACCTATATAAAGGGCAGTAAAAGAGTCACTACCTATATTATGAACCAGTAAAAGAATCTCTACCTATATTATGAGCTAGTGTAAGTGCCAGTGCTCGATTGCGTTTCTTGGCCCATTCTTACGGCTCGATTGTGTTTCTTGGAATAGTTTACAACTCGATTGTGTTTCTTGGACTTTTTTTACAGCTCGATTGTGTTTCTTGAACCATTTTTTATAGCTTGATTGTGTTTCTTGAACCATTTTTTATAGCTCGATTATGTTTCTTGAACCATTTTTTATAGCTCGATTGTGTTTTTTGAAACATTTTTTATAGCTCGATTGTGTTTTTTGAAACATTTTTATAGCTCGATTGTGTTTCTTGAACCATTTTTTATAACTCGATCGTGTTTCTTTAACCATTTTTTATAGCTCGATTGTGTTTTTTGGACCATTTTTTATAGCTCGATTGTGTTTCTTGGACCATTTTTTATAGCTCGATTGTGTTTCTTGGACCATTTTTTATAGCTCGATTGTGTTTCTTGGACCATTTTTTATAGCTCGATTGTGTTTCTTGAACCATTTTTTATAGCTCGATTGTGTTTCTTGAACCATTTTTTTATAGCTCGATTGTGTTTCTTGGACAATTTTTTATAGCCCGATTGTGTTTCTTGGACCATTTTTTATAGCCCGATTGTGTTTCTTGGACCATTTGTTATAGCTCGATTGTGTTTCTTGAACCATTTGTTATAGCTCGATTGTGTTTCTTGGACCATTTTTTATAGCTCGATTGTGTTTCTTGAACCATTTTTTATAGCTCGATTGTGTTTCTTGAACCATTTTTATAGCTCGATTGTGTTTCTTGAACCATTTTTTATAGCTCGATTGTGTTTCTTGAACCATTTTTTAATAGCTCGATTGTGTTTCTTGAACCATTTTTTATACCTCGATTGTGTTTCTTGAACCATTTTTTATAGCTCGATTGTGTTTCTTGAACATTTTTCCCAGCACGATTGTGTTTCTTATTCCTCCTTTCCCTCTTTTTTTTTATATATAGATCCTGGTCTGGTATGAGGTATAGGAAGCTATACTCCTTCAGCCATATCTGAGGCTTTCCGTGGGTGCTTTAGCCCTCAGTTTACTTTGATGAACAGTTGATGCTCACAGACAGTCGATTAATTCCTCGAAAGATATTCTCCTTGGAAGTCTGTTCTCCAGACTCTCATGCTCGGGATGATCTCACTGGAGAGAAGCGTTATAAGTTTTCAATTCTCTCCAAGAACCCTCCACGAAAAATGATTTGCTCCCCTGGAAGAGTGAGGATATGCTGCCACCAGATCTCATGACCAACCTTGTAAACAATATGAGAAGTTGTGATGTAATAAATCTGTTCATCATACTCCGTATCAGAGATGACTGTTTTTACTTCCAAATTCGGAGATTGAGGACTGTGGGCATCCTTTAGAATCGTTTTTTGGAACTTTTCTCGGTTCCTTATCGCGACGGAATTTTTTTAATGAAAAAATACACACGTGGCAGATCACTTCCTGTTCTACACTATACCGGAAGTTTTTTTTTAACAGGAAGTGGAACTTTTTGTACCTCGAAGTCGGCGATTACTGGGTTCTCTAGCTGATAAACTAAAGGGTACTCGAGTTCGAAATTGGAGGGCTTAAAGGGGGGAGAGGTTTCTCGGCTAATTTTTGGGGGTTGGTCACGTGAATTTCAGCATGGGTTTGAGATCATTTTTGTCTATTTTTAGAGCAGAACTTCAGTTTTCTTCACTGCAGGGAGGTAGTTGGGATTCTGGAAAGAAACCTCTGTTTATTTTTTGTTCTAACCTAAAATTTTTTTTTTACTTCTAGACCCTTTATGGGCATTTTGGGGATTTTTTTAATGTTATGAACTAGGTTTGGGGAATCTTGGAACGTTTCGAGTTTTTTTTTTCCATTTTAGAATTGGGTTGTTCTATCGCTGAAGGCACTTTTTTTTGCACACCATGGGCTAAATGCCAAGTCACAAGGACACCGAAGGCTCAGAGAAGGTTGGAAGGAAGGGACCCACTGAACAGCTGTTAGGAGACAGATGGTAACCTCCCGTCAAGGCCTGGGGCGGGGGTGGCTCAGTCGGTAGCCCGCCAGGCTCGTAATCTGTAGTTCCCAGATTCGAGTCCCAGCTGGATCAGCGTTGAGATTTATCTCCGCAAAATTCCCTGCTCACGGTCAGTAGGGGACACCGATGGGCTTGGAAAGGCCGCCATCCGTCGGATGGGACGTTAAGACGTGGCCCCGTGTGCGGGAGAGCCATACCCTGTGCACGTTAAAGAACACGCTGGATGGCCTTGACGGGAGGCTACCATCTGTCTCCCAACAGCTTTTCCAGTGGGTCCCCTCCCCCAACCTTCTCTGAGCCTTCGGGGTCCATGTGACCTGGCCATTTAGCCCATGGTGTGCAAAAAAGTGCCGTTCAGAGGTAAAACAACGGAACCCAACCCGTCAAGGCCATCCAGTGTGTTCTTTAGCATGCACAATGTATGACTCTTTCGCACACGGACCACGACTTAACGTCACTAAGACGGACGGTGACCTTTGCAAGCCCATCGGTGTCCCCTACTGACAAAGGGCAAGGCGGGAAGGTTTTGCGTAGATAAATTTCAGCGCTGGCCCATATGGGACTCGAACCTGGGAACGGCAGATTACGAACCTGGCGCACTACCGACTGAGCCATCCCTCCTCCGAAATTGTCTTGAGTCGGGTGGGATGCGAACCCACGACCTCCTGATGATGTGTCAGTTACTCTAACTGCTGAGCTACCGACCATAACTTTAGGAATTTCCTTGGAGAATTCCAAATTGGAAAACGCGTAATTTTTTTGTTTTATGCTAACTGTTTATTGCGTCGTTAAACAATGACAATATCGTAGTATTTCATTGTCGTGTTTTTGAAATCTTGTACAATTTCTACATTATGGCTAACTTTTAGCACCGGTGTGTAATTGTTATGGCAATAAGAAGAATACATTATTTACAGTCGCTCAAAAAAGTATCCGAACGCTATGGTTGATTACAGAATTCAGAAAAAATATCTGGCAACGTTTTTTTAGAAATTGTAAAATATTAAAATTATTTATATTAAAATTATATTAAATATATTATTAAAATTATTATATTATATTATTATTTATAAAATATATAATAGGATTTCTGAAAGAAAAACCCGATTTAGATACTCTCTTTCCAAGTCGAAAGGTGTTCCCTTTCTCATCGATGGCAGAATGGGAGTTAGGATTTCTGAAAGAAAAACCCGATTTAGCATATTCTAACGAAGTGAAAAATTGTTTTATATACGGTGTAAAGCATGCTCAAAATCTCTCTATTTTAACAATTTTATACGACCATTTTGAAAATTGAAAAATAGAAATTTTTTTAAAATTATTTTTACTGAAATGAATGTTGTTTTAATAATACTGAAGACGAAAAATTTAATAGTATTCTACTTTAGAACTAGCTACAACATCATTGAAGCCCAATAGTCAGCCAACTTCATTTTTCACAGTTGAATAAAGTTTATATTCATATTTAATTTTTTTTATTTTTTTGTACCTATATATATGACAAGTGGAACGTAATAATCAAAGGTAAATTTTTTTCGTTTACTTCTTTTTGCACTCCTTCCAACCATTGGTCCACAGTCATGATCCATAGCACCATGGGCTTGGAAAGGCCGCCGTCCGTCGGATGGGACGTTAAGCCGTGGTCCCGTGTGCGGGAGAGCCATACCCTGTGCACATTAAAGAACACGCTGGATGGCCTTGACGTGAAGCTACCATATGTCTCCCAACAGCTGTTCCAGTGGGTCCCCTCCCCCAACCTTTCTGAGCCTTCGGGGGTCCTTGTGACATGGCCATTTAGCCCATGGTGTGCAAAAAATTGCCGCTCAGAGGTAAAACAACCCAATTCAACCCATAGCACCATGGGCTAAATGGTCAGGTCACAAGGACCCTGAAGGCTCAGAGAAAGTTGGAGGGAGGGGACCCACTGGAACAGCTGTTGGGAGACAAATGGTAGCCCCCGTCAAGGCCATCCAGCGTGTTCTTTAAAGGGCACTGGGTATGGATCTGCCACACACGGGCCATGGCTTAACGTCCCATCCGACGGATGTTGGTCTTTCCAAGCCCATCGGTGTCCCCTACTGACCGTGGGCAGAGCGGGGAGTTTTGCGGAGATAATCTCAACGCTGATCCAGCTGGGACTCGAACATGAGAACTACAGATTACGAGCCTGGCGCGCTACCCCATTGGTCCACAGAAGACGTAATATTTTCCTATTGGACCAGATGCCAAAAACGTTATTCACCCCTGATATAAGTAATACAATACTCATACAATCATAAAAAAAAGATATAATTAATGGAATCGAAAACGTACCTAAAATTGAAACCCTTCTAAAAAATAAAATAAGAACAACGTGCTGATTGAAGTTAACTGCCTCGTACATTGAAGCCAGTGGAATGCCTAGACTACTCTGCACCCTAGGCACTACTTCTACCAGGGGAAGTCGATCTTATTGCTTTATGGCAATTAATGATTTCCCAGCAGACTCTCCTTGAATGACCTTTGCTATTCTCTTCCTGCTCAGTTTGGTCCTGATGGCAATGTTACAGCTTCCCATCTCGTTTTGTGCCGCGTTTGAAGTCATTAATTGCCTGGCTCGCTTCGGTATTAACAATAGGAACGTTACTTACAAGCGAATCTTACGAGAAATTAAAGAGACGCTCGATTTGGCGGTAGCTTCGTAAACGCGGTGTTTAATATCTCATCGGAACATGCGAAATGCGGATTACAAGAATGCTTCAGTCGTGCAAATGAAACAATATCTGCGAAATCTCATTCGACGCTTCTCACCTTTTCATACTTTAAATTTCTCTACATAAAGGGTTCATTATTTTGATGAACATGTTTTGGAAGACTAGGGTTGGGTTGTTTTACCTCTGAGCGGCACTTTTTTGCACACCATGGGCTAAATGGCCAGGTCACATGGACCCCGAAGGCTCGGAGAAGGTTGGAATCATAAACAAGGAAGGAGAGAATCATAAACAAAAATTTCCAGAAGAAACAAAAGAATTGTAAATAAGTCAAAGTTTTTGTTTGAAACTAATGGAAGGCTTTAATATTTTGATTATTTGGGTAAGCAGAAAAATTGAACGATTTTCTGATGTAGTTTTTTTTTCCGAGATTTCCTTTTTTCCCGCTGCTGTTCTTGTTTATTAAACTTTCGTCTCATCCCCTAGAAAGAAAATAACTAGACCCACAATTCTGGGGGCGTTGGTGGCTCAGTCGGCAGCGCGCCAGGCTCGTAATCTGTAATTCCCAGGTTCGAGTCCCAGCTGGGTCAGCGTTGAGATTTATCGCCGCAAAATTCCCCGCCCTGCCCACGGTCAGTAGGGGACACCGATGGGTTTGAAAAGGCCACCGTCCGTCGGATGGGACGTTAAGCGGTGACCCCGTGTGTGGGAGAGCCATACCCTGCGCAAGTTAAAGAAGACGCTGGATGGCCTTGATTGGAGGCTACCATGTGTATCCTAACAGCTGTTCCAGTGGGTCCCCTCCCCCAACTTTCTCTGAACCATCGGAGTCCTTGTGATCTAGCCATTTAGCTCATTGTGTGCGAAAAAAATTCTGCTGTATTTCAATGTAGGTAAAAAAATTAAACCTGTATCTCGCAATAGTTTCAATTTCCGCCGTTAGATAGTTTAAATTTGGGAAGTGACGGAATTGTAAATGATTTGTTCATGGTAGAAACTTGAAATTTAGGTGGGAAAATCGCTGCACTCTATAAAAACCACTTGATCATGATGATCAAGTGGTTTTTATAGACTGCAGCGATTTTCCCATTTATTCCCATGGCAACAACACTGTTAACCTTGCGGCAAATTTGGGGCGGGGTTGGCTCAGTCGGTAGCGCGCCAGGCTCGTAATCTGTAGTTCCCAGGTTCGAGTCCCAGCTGGGTCAGCGTTGAGATTTATCTCCGCAAAATTCCCCGCCCTGCCCACGGTCAGTAGGGGACACCGATAGGCTTGGAAAGGCCGCCGTCCGTCGGATGGGACGTTAAGCCGTGGTCCCTTGTGCGGGAAAGCCATACCCTGTGCACGTTAAAAAACACGCTGGATAGACTTGACGGGAGGCTACCATCTGTCTCCCAACAGCTGTTTCAGTGGGTCCTCTCCCCCAACCTTCTCTGAGCCTTCGGGGTCCATGTGACCTGGCCATTTAGCCCATGTGTGCAAAAAAGTGCCGCTCAGAGGTAAAATAACCCAACTTTGCGGCAATCTTCGTCATAATTATTGTTTAAATATGAGTGAAAAAATATTAGCTGAGTCCCTTGTAAATAATAATAAACAGAAAAGCGATTGCTTTAGCTTCATAGATATTTCGGGTTCGTTTCATAACTAGAATAATTCGATTGCTAGATGACGCAGTCTAATAATCCACAATCAGTATATTGTGCTGAGAGTGACTGTGTTGGGTAATGTTGCAAACATGCATACTTACAGATTAAGGAACAGATGTGCAGGTGGCCAAATGCAGTAATAGATCAGTAGGTAGATTGCTTAGGATCTTGTTGAACCTTCTAATCCGTGGTTGCGTGAGAATTATGTACAGTCGCTCAACTAAATATCCAAACACTATGGTTGATTACAGAATTCAGGAAAAATATCTGGCAACGATTTTTTTTGAAATTAGTGATCTGGAAACCTTCGTGTCACGTGATTACAGAATTCAGGAAAAATATCTGGAGCGTGTACAGCAACTGTACACGCTCCAGTTTGTTGTGAACGGTAACTGCACACACTCTATATTTCGGTGAGTGAGCCCACACGATCTAGTATCAAAATAATATGACCACCTACAGTCGCTCAAAAAAGTATCCGAACACCATGGTTGATTAATTACAGAATTCAGAAAAAATATCTGGCAACCTACGTGTCACGTGACTCGTATGGCTATTTATTTGCTATCTTAGATCTCCTATGGACGTTCTCTGGATATTGTGCTTGGAAATTCTTTGATATTTTCGTATGGTTGGTAATTGATTTTCAGTGGTTATAAGAAGTTGTTGCTGTTTATAAACGTGTTTCGAAATTTAACTTATTCATTTAATCCACTCTTCCAATTTTTTTTTTTCTGTTTTTAATGAAAATCCTATTACCGAAAGAATCGGGGGCGGGGGTGGCTCAGTCGGTAGCGCGCCAGGCTCGTAATCTGTACTTCCCAGGTTCGAGTCCCAGAAGGGTCAGCGTTGAGATTTATCTCCGAAAAATTCCCCGCCCTGCCCACGGTCAGTAGGATACACCGATGGGCTTGGAAAGGTCGCCGTCCGTCGGATGGTACGTTAAGCCGTGGTCCGTGTGCAGGAGAGCCATACCCTGTGCACGTTAAAGAACACGCTGGATGGCCTTGACGGGAGGCTACCATCTGTCTCCCAACAGCTGTTCCAGTGGGTCCCCTCCCCCAACCTTCTCTGAGCCTTCGGGGTCAATGTGACCTGGCCATTTAGCCCATGGTGTGCAAAACAGTGCCGCTCAGAGGTAAAACAACCCAACGTTAAAGAACACGCTGGATGGCCTTGACGGGAGGCTACCATCTGTCTCCCAACAGCTGTTCCAGTGGGTCCCCTTCACCAACCTTCTCTGAGACTTAGGGGTCCATGTGACCTGGCCATTTAGCCCATGGTGTGCAAAAAAGTGCCTCTCAGAGGTAAAACAACCTAACCCAACCCAGTCGGTATCGCACCAGGTTCGTAATCTGTAGTTCACAGGTTCGAGTCCCAGCTGGGTCAGCGTTGAGATTTATCTCCGCAAAATTCCCCGCCCTGCCCACGGTCAGTAGGGGACACCGATGGGCTTGGAAAGGTCGCCGTCCGTCGAATGGAACGTTAAGCCGTGGCTCCGTGTGCGGGAGAGCCATACCCTGTGCACGTTAAAGAACACGCTGGATGGCCTTGACGGGAGGCTACCATCTGTCTCCCAACAGCTGTTCCAGTGGGTCCCTTCCCCCAACCTTGTCTGAGCCTTCGGGGTCCTTTTGACCTGGCCATTTAGCCCATGGTGTGCAAAAAAGTGCCGCTCAGAGGTAAAACAACCCAACAACCCAACCCGAAAGAATCGACTACGGAGCAAAATTTACGTGCAGCCGAAAACAGTTCTTTATCAGCTTCGCAATTACAATGAACGTCCAAAAAACAACTGTTCAGTCTATGGGTGTTATCGTCCGAACGGCTGCAACCAAGTCTCGCTGCAGTGGCCAAGACGTTTAAAGGCACTCTTGGCTAAATAACGTAGCATCGTGTCTCCATCCTCTGTTGAGACGCCACACAACTGGCGCCAAATGCTGGCGAACTACCAACGAGGCAGACGGAAGAAAGCGTTCAGTGAAGAACGGTGGGGCCACTGTGACGGAGGCAAGCAATCGGAACGAAGGACACAGTTCTCTGTCGAAGTGGCTGTCAAATTGATATCACGTATCTCTAAAACATAACAGACTTACTGGCGATTCTCGGGTCTGGCGCCAGGCTCGTAATCTGCTGTTCACAGGTTCGAGTCCCAGCTGGGTCAGCGTTGAGATTTATCTCCGCAAAATTCCCCGCCCTGCCCACGGTCAGTAGGGGACACCGATGGGCTTGGAAAGGCCGCCGATGGGATGTTAAGCCGTGGCTCCGTGTACGGGAGAGCCATACCCTGTGCACGTTAAAGAACACGCTGGATGGCCTTGACGGGAGGCTACCATCTGTCTCCCAACAGCTGTTCCAGTGGGTCCCCTGCCCCAACCTTCTCTGAGCCTTCGGGGTCCATGTGACCTGGCCATTTAGCCCATGGTGTGCAAAAAAGTGCCGCTCAGAGGTAAAACAACCCAACCGAACCCACTTCCTCTGAGCCCTCGGGGTCCTAGCGACCTGGTTATTTAGCCCGTTGTGTGCAAAAAGAACAATTGCGACTCAGAGCTAAAACTTCCCAATTCGGGTATAACACGCTGCCGCTATGTATAGGTGTTGGGTTGTTTTACCTCTGAGCGGCACTTTTTTGCACACCATGGGCTAAATGGCCAGGTCACATGGACCCCGAAGACTCAGAGAAGGTTGGGGGGGAGGGGACCCACTGGAACAGCTGTTGGGAGACAGATGGTAGCCTCCCGTCAAGGCCATCCAATGTGTTCTTTAACGTGCACAGGGTATGGCTCTATCGCACACGTTGCCACGGCTTAACGTTCCATCCGACGGACGGCGGCCTTTCCAAGCCCATCGGTGTCCCCTACTGACCGTGGGCAGGGCGGGGAAATTTTGCGGAGATAAATCTCAACGCTGACCCAGCTGGGACTCGAACCTGGGAACTACAGATTACGAGCCTGGCGCGCTACCGACTGAGCCACCCCCGCCCCTTTGTAAAACGTAGATAATGTATCGCATAAAAACGGAATTAAGCCCATCAACAGAGAGCACGAATCTCGCTTTTCGTTTCGTGTGAACAGCACTCTTATTATTTCTTTTCAACACCATCCATTATACGTAATTGGATAGCAGTCGTAATCTGATTACTCTGAGCTATCGATTACAGGATTATTTTGCATATTGCAAGATGCGTCAAAGGCTTCCAAATCAAGGTGCTAAAATAATCTTTTAGCAAAAAAATGGTTAAGTGGAATTACAGACAATGCAGATTTTTCTTAAGTTTTGCTCCATTAAATACTAGTCGAGAATCATATATTAGAAAAATTATTTTACCTTACATAAGATCTCTGTGCTTAGTAAATACATTTGAATCTCCCGAGATCACTCATTCGTACACTCTTTACCTAGAAGTTTTTTTTTCTGACTCTAAAATCTCGTTGTCTCAATTAATAGCAACTTTGACGTAACACTTCTAATTTAGTAACTAGTAACTCCTAACTAAAACTAGTTACTCCTATATTTACCGAAACTGTAACGCATTTATTACTAGCTAAATTTCTTCAGTATTATAGTGCGTAATGGACATTAATAAGTGCTGATGTTTTTAAATCTCGTAGCAATTTAAACCGAATTAAACCGAAAAGCTTTCGAACGAAACGATTTCTTCTACTGAAAGTAATGACATTATTTAGTCTAGCTTACGAAGTGCTGCCAACTGAGCAATACTAAATTCTCAAATAATGGCATGGTCAGAAATGATAGAGCATACGTCTGCCCAATTCGGAATTTTTCGCAGCAGAGTTGTGCAAGAAAAGAAGAATTTCCCAAGAGGGCGCTCAAATAGTAAACAATCTTAGCCAATCAAAACGTTTTCTGCATAAATTTGCATAGTAGGCTCTCCCCCGCGCGAAATTTAAACGGAGACTGTGTTAATATTTCTGATTTCTAAAGTATAGTTTTTCGAATATTTATCCGTTTACAAAATTAATTCAGTTTTTTTTCAGTCCGAGGAAAATTTTTGTTTGTTTTTTCACATTTTTTTGTTTTTTCACCGAGGGAAATATTTGTTTGTGTACAGTTTGTATGTCATCTAGCGGGATTTGGGGCGGGGGTGGCTCAGTCGGTAGCGCGCCAGGCTCGCAATCTGTAGTTCCCAGGTTCGAGTCCCAGCTGGGTCAGTGTTGAGATTTATCTCCGCAAAATTCCCCACCCTGCCCACGGTCAGTAGGGGACACCGATGGGCTTGGAAAGCTCGCCGTCCGTCGGATGTGACGTTAAGCCGTGGTCCCGTGTGCGGGAGAGCCATACCCTGTGCACGTTAAAGAACACGCTGGATGGCCTTGACGGGAGGCTACCATCTGTCTCCCAACAGCTGTTCCAGCGGGTCCCCTCCCCCAACCTTCTCTGTGTCTTCGGGGTCCATGTGACCTGGCCATTTAGCCCATGGTGTGCAAAAAAGTGCCGCTCAGAGGTAAAACAACCCAACCCAACTCCCGTCAAGGCCATCCACGTGTTCTTTAACCCGCACAAGAGGCACGGCTTAACGTCCTATCCATTGGACGGCGGCTTTTCCAAGCCCTTCGGTATCTCCTACTGACCGTGGGCAGTCCCTGAAGTATCATGATTATGTGTTTGTGTAAATATATATATATATTGTGTAGGTCCCCCCCCCCCCCCCCCGATGCGGGACCACCTTGTCTTGTTGGTGGTGGTGGGGGGGACTTGAAGGCCCATCGAGGTCGAAGGCTCTGCTGACCGGTTTGGGCCCCGGTTGGACAGACCTCAATCTCAGGGGAGTTGTTCGAGGCCCTGCTGACTGACGTGGTCCGCTAGGTCGGACAGGGCCCCGAATTTCGGGCCCGACTAAGAGTTCCCACCACGGGAGCCGAGGCAACTTGGACCTATAATCCTTGTTTGTGGCTAACCGGGGCATAGATTAAATTCAGGTTTTGACGGATGGATGAGCTTTACTCAGGAGGTACTGCTCGCCATTAGGTAGTCGGGGATGAGATGTATCTATGAGGTACTGTCTTGCCGCGGACCGTAGGTAGTGGTGAATATGGCATTTCCCTATACTGGTAGTGCTTTAGGCGGAACTAGTGGGTTTTGTTTCATAAATATATATTGTGTAGGAAACCAGGATATATTTCACAGTTTTTCTAAGTTATTTGCATCCACTAAAAAAATAAATAAGTTAAAATGAATAAATATCTCCAAGGCCATCCAGGCGTGTTCTTTAACGTGCACAGGTTTTGTCTTTTTGTAACATTGAGTCACGGTTCATGGTCCCATCCGACGGACGGCGGCTTTTTCAAGCCGATCGGTGTCCCATTTCTAACCGAGGGTAGCTTAGGGGTTTAGAGGAAATAAATCTGGACTCTGGCCCAGCTGGGATCCGAACTTTGGAACTGCAAATTACGAGCAATGGGCGCTACCGACTGAACTACCTCTGCCCCTAAAATGAATTGAGAGAAATATTAATTTTTAAAGAATTAAGTAGAAAAACTGACTAAAACCTACCGACAGAAGAAAGTATACTTTTAAGGAATCGTGCTAAAAAACGAAAACCCACTCATGACAGAGAGATCTATTTCCTTATTATTTCCTTATTGCTACTCAAATAATCCAAGTGGGCATCAATTTTACATATCAGAACTTTTAATTACATAATACAAGTACTAGTATATGTACTTGTATTACATAATACAAGTACTAACTATGCCTAAAGTTTGCAGACAAACATATGTTCATTGATAACTGCATTCTCAGATCTGTACACATATTACTAAAAACGTTCTATTTCATTTGCAAGGTAAGCGATGGCAGCGCCCCCAGAAATTTCAGACACTTTTCGAGGGATCACAACCGACCCATGGTAGCTAGGAACACCATCTGTTTGCCGAACAGAGCTGGAACTAAGTAGGAGCACCCCACTATATCTGTGACCGTTCGCTGATTAGCCGCGGAACGGGGCGGGGGTGGCTCAGTCGGTAGCGCGCCAGGCTCGTAATCTGTAGTTCCCAGGTTCGAGTCCCAGCTGGGTCAGCGTTGAGATTTATCTCCGCAAAATTACCCGCCCTGCCCACGGTCAGTAGGGGACACCGATGGGCTTGGAAAGGTCACCGTCCGTCGGATGGGACGTTAAGCCGTGGTCCCGTGTGCGGGAGAGCCATACCCTGTTCACGTTAAAGAACACGCTGGATGGCCTTGACGGGAGGCTACCATCTGTCTCCCAACAGCTGTTCGAGTGGGTCCCCTACCCCCAACCTTCTCTGAGCCTTCGGGGTCCTTGTGACCTGGCCATTTAGCCCATGTGTGCAAAAAAGTGCCGCTCAGAGGTAAAACAACCCAACCCAACAATAGCCGCGGAACCACAAGGAAACCGCCAATTTCTGCCACCGATGACGTCACAGATGTCCGCCCTTCCGTTCGTTCGCTCGGAAAAAATGCTTTACATAATATGTAAAATTTTTATTTAAAAAACCCCACAAAGAACTAGAATAGAGTCACGAAAAGTATGAACACAACCACAATATGTATGAATAAAGCCAAGATAGAATAATGAACAGAGCCACAAAATATGAATAGACTACAATAAATATGAATATAGTCATGAAGAATAATGAGGAGAGCCACAAAATTATTAATAATACCAGAATAAATATAATAAAGCGACGAAGAATAATGAATAGTGCCACAAAATATGAATAGACTACAATAAATATGAATATAGTCATGAAGAATAATGAGGAGAGCCACAAAATTATTAATAATACCAGAATAAATATAATAAAGCCACGAAGAATAATGAATAGAGCCACAAAATATGAATAGACTACAATAAATATTAATATAATCATGAAGAATAATGAGGAGAGCCACAAAATTATTAATAATACCAGAATAAATATAATAAAGCGACGAAGAATAATGAATAGTGCCACAAAATATGAATAGACTACAATAAATATGAATATAGTCATGAAGAATAATGAGGAGAGCCACAAAATTATTAATAATACCAGAATAAATATAATAAAGCCACGAAGAATAATGAATAGAGCCACAAAATATGAATAGACTACAATAAATATTAATATAATCATGAAGAATAATGAGGAGAGCCACAAAATTATTAATAATACCAGAATAAATATAATAAAGCGACGAAGAATAATGAATAGTGCCACAAAATATGAATAGACTACAATAAATATGAATATAGTCATGAAGAATAATGAGGAGAGCCACAAAATTATTAATAATACCAGAATAAATATAATAAAGCGACGAAGAATAATGAATAGGGCCACAAAATATGAATAGACTACAATAAATATGAATATAGTCATGAAGAATAATGAGGAGAGCCACAAAATTATTAATAATATCAGAATAAATATAATAAAGCGACGAAGAATAATGAATAGTGCCACAAAATATGAATAGACTACAATAAATATGAATATAGTCATGAAGAATAATGAGGAGAGCCACAAAATTATTAATAATACCAGAATAAATATAATAAAGCCACGAAGAATAATGAATAGAGCCACAAAATATGAATAGACTACAATAAATATTAATATAATCATGAAGAATAATGAGGAGAGCCACAAAATTATTAATAATACCAGAATAAATATAATAAAGCGACGAAGAATAATGAATAGTGCCACAAAATATGAATAGACTACAATAAATATGAATATAGTCATGAAGAATAATGAGGAGAGCCACAAAATTATTAATAATACCAGAATAAATATAATAAAGCGACGAAGAATAATGAATAGAGCCACAAAATATGAATAGACTACAATAAATATGAATATAGTCATGAAGAATAATGAGGAGAGCCACAAAATTATTAATAATAGCAGAATAAATATAATAAAGCGACGAAGAATAATGAATAGAGCCACAAAATATGAATAGACTACAATAAATATGAATATAGTCATGAAGAATAATGAGGAGAGCCACAAAATTATTAATAATACCAGAATAAATATAATAAAGCGACGAAGAATAATGAATAGTGCCACAAAATATGAACTGACTACAATAAATATGAATGTAGTCATGAAGAATAATGAGGAGAGCCACAAAATTATTAATAATACCAGAATAAATATAATAAAGCCACGAAGAATAATGAATAGAGCCACAAAATATGAATAGACTACAATAAATATGAATATAGTCATGAAGAATAATGAGGAGAGCCACAAAATTATTAATAATACCAGAATAAATATAATAAAGCGACGAAAAATAATGGGTAGAGCAGGAAAATATGAATAAGGGCACAAAGAATGATGAATAGAGCCACAAAAAATATGAATAAAGCCACAAAAATATGAATAGAACCACAATAAATATGAATAAAGCCATGAAGATGATGAACAGAGCCACAAAATGTATTAATAGAACAAATAATTATGAATAAAGCCATGAAAGTAAAGAATGGAACCACAAAAATATGAATAAAACCATTAAGAATAATGAATAGAGCCACAAAATATGAATAAAACCTCTGAAAATAATGAATAGAACCACAAAATATGAATTAAACCACTGAGAATAATGAATAGAGCTACAAATAAATGATTAGAGCCGTAAAATTTAGTAATAAAGAGGAAAAATTTGAATAGAGTCACAAAAAGTTATGAAGAGAGCCACAAAACGTAGGAATAGAGCCACAAAAAATTATGAATAAAGCCGCAAAAGAAAAAAATAATAATATAGCCATAATTTCTCATCCTTCTATAGATATTCAACTTTTTTGTTTTCAGAGATAATTTTACAAATGTTTCTGGATTGGATAAATATTGATGTAATATTCAATTCACATTTTTTCAATTTCCTAATAGTCATAATAGCGCCTCCCTAATGATGGGAAAAATTAGGAAAAAACATAAAATATAAAATACACTGCTCGACATAGAAAATGCCACACCCTGAAGGAATGCACGATATGAGACGAAACTTAACACACGTGTAGACAAGTGGGTTGGAAGAAGTGATTCACTTTTTGAGAAATTGCATGGATCCGATGGGCGGGAAAATAGTATCAGGTGGCCTGAGTCAGCAGGTAATATGACCGCCATGCTGGGCTCTACATTCGGCAACACGGTATGGATTTGGATTGGATTGTTTTACTCAGAGCGGCACTTTTTTGCACACCATGGGCTAAATGGCCAGGTCACATGGACCCCGAAGGCTCAGAGAAGGTTGGGGGAGGAGACCCACTGGAACAGCTGTTGGGAGACAGATGGTAGCCTCCCGTCAAGGCCATCCAGCGTGTTCTTTAACGTGCACAGGGTATGGCTCTCCCGCACATGGGGCCACGGCTTAACGTCCCATCCGATGGACGGCGGCCTTTTCAAGCCCATCGGTGTCCCCTACTGACCGTGGGCATGGCGGGGAAATTTTGCGGAGATAAATCTCAACGCTGACCCAGATGGGACTCGAACCTGGGAACTACATATTACGAGCCTGGCGCGCTACCGACTGAGCCACCCGCGCCCCACACGGCATGGTTGTTGTTGTTGTTGTTGTTTTACCTCTGAGCGGCACTTTTTTGCACACCATGGGCTAAATGGCCAGGTCACATGGACCCCGAAAGCTCAGAGAAGGTTGGGGGAGAGGACCCACTGGAACAGCTGTTGGGAGACAGATGGTAGCCTCCCGTCAAGGCCATCCAGCGTGTTCTTTAACGTGCACAGGGTATGACTCTCCCGCACACGGGGCCACGGCTTAACGTCCCATCCTACGGACGGCGGCCTTTCCAAGCCCATCGGTGTCCCCTACTGACCGTGGGCAGGGCGGAGAATTTTGCGGAGATAAATCTCAACGCTGACCCAGCTGGGACTCGAACCTGGGAACTACATATTACGAGCCTGGCGCGCTACCGACTGAGCCACCCGCGCCCCACACGGCATGGTTGTTGTTGTTGTTGTTGTTGTTTTACCTCTGAGCGGCACTTTTTTGCACACCATGGGCTAAATGGCCAGGTCACATGGACCCCGAAGGCTCAGAGAAGGTTGGGGGAGGAGACCCACTGGAACAGCTGTTGGGAGACAGATGGTAGCCTCCCGTCAAGGCCATCCAGCGTGTTCTTTAACGTGCACAGAGTATGGCTCTCCCGCACACGGGGCCACGGCTTAACGTCCCATCCGACGGACGGCGGCCTTTCCAAGCCCATCGGTGTCCCCTACTGACCGTGGGCAGGGCAGGGAATTTTGCGGAGATAAATCTCAACGCTGACCCAGCTGGGACTCGAACCTGGGAACTACAGATTACGAGCCTGGCGCGCTACCGACTGAGACCCCCCCCGCCCCCACACGGCATGGCATCGGGTGGAAAAGCCCCCAGAGGTATTCAGAGGGCATCACGAACATTGCGTCATTGACCTGTGTCCAAAATTCATTGACATTGCGAGAGAGTCGTGCAGAGGCGGGAAGTCGTCTTCCAAAGACGTCCCACACGTTCCTTATTGGGGAGAAGTCTGCGAATCGCGCTGGCCAAGGCAGACACTCTTCCTGTTGTCATTGTACAGTCGGTCAAAAAAGTATCTGAACACTACGGTTGATTACAGAATTCAGAAAAAATATCTGGCAACGATTTTTTTAGAAATTAGATTGCCAGATCACTAATTTCTAAAAAAATTGTTGCCAGATATTTTTTCTGAATTCTGTAATCAACCATGGTGTTTGGATACTTTTTTGAGAGACTGTAGGTGGTCATATTATTTTGATACTAGATCGCGTGGGCTCAATCACGGAAATATTGAGCGTGTGCAGTTACCGTTCACAGCAAACTGGAGCATGTGCAGTTACCGCACACGCTCCAGTTTGCTGCGAACGGTAACTGGAGCGTGTACAGTTGCTGTACACGCTCCAGATATTTTTCCTGAATTCTGTAATCACGTGACACGAAGGTTTCCAGATCACTAATTTCTAAGAAAATCGTTGCCAGATATTTTTTCTGAATTCTGTAATCAACCATAGCGGTCGGATACTTTTTTGAGCGACTGTACACCGCATCGAATGTCATTCAATGTGGATTGGGGGCGTTACAGCTTGGCGTTGAATGCGTCGATTGAGGCGTTTGGACGTCCACTATGGCAACGCACGTTACCTTCCTCCAACCACTGTCGCCAAATTCGGCCGACAGTTGTTGCATCCGGATGCTGCGCAGGGAACAACCAGCTTTGCATAGCAGTGTGATGAAGCCTCTGGGTTTGGGTTGGGTTGTTTTACCTCTGAGCGACACTTTTTTGCACACCATGGGCTAAATGGCCAGGTCACATGGACCCCGAAGGCTCAGAGAAGGTTGGGGGAGGGGACCCACTGGAACAGCTGTTGGGAGACAGATGGCCACTTGACGGGAGGCTACCATCTGTCTCCCAACAGCTGTTCCAGTGGGTCCCCTCCCCCAACCTTCTCTGAGCCTTCGGGGTCCATGTGACCTGGCCATTTAGCTCATGGTGTGCAAAAAAGTGCTGCTCAGAGGTAAAACAACCCAACGTTAAAGAACACGCTGGATGGCCTTGACGGGAGGCTACCATCTGTCTCTCAACAACTGTTCCAGTGGGTCCCCTCCCCCAACCTTCTCTGAACCTTCGGGGTTCATGTGACCTGGCCATTTAGCCCATGGTGTGCAAAAAAGTGCCGCTCAGAGGTAAAACAACCCAACGTTAAAGAACACGCTGGATGGCCTTGACGGGAGGCTACCTTCTGTCTCCCAACAGCTGTTCCATTGGGTCCCCTCCCCCAACCTTCTCTGAGCCATCGGGGTCCATGTGACCTGGCCATTTAGCCCATGGTGTGCAAAAAAGTGCCGCTCAGAGGTAAAACAACCCAACCCAATCGTCCATTAGTTGGAATTTCAACTGTTAGAAGGCATTGATGGGGGGGAGGGGAAAGAAATAAACCTCTTCATTCTGTTTGAAAACGTGCATTCCATATTCACTTGAGTGCATACGTTCTAATTGCTTGCTAATTAGAGTGACCTTTACATTTCTGTTCTCGTTGAATAGGCAATATTGCTTCTGGTTCTTTCACCAACGAATATTAGAATCAGTTCTTAATGAGAGCAAAAAAAAAAACTTTTGTATTTTCTCTTGAAGTATTGTTTTTTTTCTCGGCAAAGCACCGAAAAATCCATCACGTACAACCAGATGTCTGATCGAGAGAAGTTTGATTATAATCACTGTTCATGGGAGCGGAAGGAAAAAGGAAAGAATGCGACACAATTGCAAGATTGATTTCCGATAAAATGCCTCTTTTTCAGGCTCAGGTAGTGTCGAGATCAAATTCAGAGGTAAGTATTTGTTTGCCTGCATCAGTTGGAGAGCAAAAATCTAGGAATCGTTTTTGAAGTCTGTATTTTTTTTATAAGGTCTTCTTCCTTAGCTGCTTGAGATATTTTTAGATTATTTTGATCGCAAACTTCTCTCTCGTTATTTATTCAAGTTATCTTAGTGGAAAATTTAATTAATATTAAATTAATTAAGTTTATTGTTGTTTATTCAAGTTGTTTTATTGAAAAATTTAATTAATAATTAATTAAAATTTAATTTTTTTAATTTTTTTGTTGCTTATTAAAGTTATTTTATCGGAAAAGTGAGTTAATAAATAATTAATATTTAAATTAAACAAATTTACAAATTTAAATTTTCCTATATTTTGCTTTTTATTCAAGGAATTTTATCGCAAGATTTAATGAATTAAAATGTTTTGTGTTGTTTATCCAAATTATTTTATAGGAAAATATAATTAAAAAATAATTAAAATTAAATTAAATAAATTTAAAATTTGATATTGTTTTTATTTTATAGTTTATCCAAATTATTTTATTTAAAATGTATTTAAAATGAATTGAAATTAAATTAATTATATTTAAAAGCGAATATTGATTCTTATTTTTCATTAAAGTTTAGTTAACGTAGAGTATTTGATTTTCTATTTAGCGTAAGTGAACGTGATTATTTTTAAACCTTTGAAGGTGTATTAGAAATCTCTCTCGAAATTACACTTTTGGCCATAAGTATCGGACCACTTTTGTGTGTATACGAATTCAAAAACCCTCTAACATTAAAAAATGAGTTTAATATTTCGTTCTTTTCATGGAAAATTATCACTCATATATAATCGCCAAGCACCATGGACTACGAAGATCCAACCAGAGTATACATTTAGGCTACAGGTGATATGTATATTTGAGCTATAGGTGTTGCGTTTCGGAACAGCAGTCCAATTTTAAGACAATCGTGTTTGACTTGTATAGGCGCATTCTAGGTCTTTACCCCTTTTTTCTAAGGCCTTTAGGGACACTGTTCCTAACTCTATTTACTAACCTGTAGCTATGCATTATGAAGAACATGACCAAAAAAAAAAAAACGAATCTCTGGCTGGGTCTTGGCTCAGTCAATAGCGTACAGTCGCTGAAAAAAAAATCCGAACACTATGATTGATTACAGAATTCAGAAAAAACATCTGGCAATGATTTTTTAGAAATTAGTGATCTGGCAACCTTCGTGTCACGTGACACGAAGGTTGCCAGAACATCTGCATAACCATTTCATTCTGATCTTGAGCATAGCGGAATCGAGCACATTCTCAGATGTACAGTCGCTCAAAAAAGTATCCGAACACTACGGTTGATTACAGAATTCAGAAAAAATATCTGGCAACGATTTGTTTAGAAATTAGTGATCTGGGAACCTTCGTGTCACGTGACACGAAAGTTGCCAGATCATTATTTTCTAAACAAATCGTTGCCAGATATTTTTTCTGAATTCTGTAATCAACCGTAGCGTTCGGATACTTTTTTGAGCGACTGTACATGTATGTGTGAATGTAAATTGTATTATCTTTTACTATGGTGAATTAATTTATTTCATCTTTCTATATGACGTTTAGCACAGCACGTCTGAAGCACACCTAAGCATGGGTTTTTACATCCGTTCTTAAGCGTGCTTAGATGACGTGCCTAGATGAAACCATAGATTCGTGGTTTCGTCTAGGATAAGGGGGAATCTTTATTAAGTGGACTAATTAATTGTCCCCTACGAAGTCTTTGCGGAAGGGTATACGTCTACGCTTCCTCTCGGCAGTCCCGACATTTGGCGAGTCTGGGTTGGGTTGTTTTACCTCTGAGCGGCACTTTTTTGCACACCATGGGCTAAATGGCCAGGTCACATGGACCCCGAAGGCTCAGAGAAGGTTGGGGGAGGGGACCCACTGGAACAGCTGTTGGGAGACAGATGGTAGCCTCCCGTCAAGGCCATCCAAAGTGTTCTTTAACGTGCACAGGGTATGGCTCTCCCGCATACGAGGCCACGGCTTAACATCATATCCGACGGACGGTGGCCTCTCCAAGCGCATCGGTGTTCCCTACTGACCGTGGGCAGGGCGGAGAATTTTGCGGAGATAAATCTCAACGCTGACCCAGCTGGGACTCGAACCTGGGAACTACAGATTACGAGCCTGGCGCGCTACCGACTGAGCCACCCCGCCCCGGCGAGTCTGGGAGGATAATTCCTTGTGTGCCGAAGAAAATTTCTTGTGAACGAAAAAAAAAAGAGTAAGAAAATTTCAGCTGTGGTAAAGAAGGAAAAGTGTGAGAAATTCAGAAGATTTATGCAGTTCTTTGAAAATGAAGAAGTTGCAAGCAATTCAGTGGACTGAGACGCATCTAGTTGGTATTCTACAGTGTGCAATTTCCACGAATTCTACAGTGAGACCTTCGCTTGGTTGTGCCATGTGCCAAGGTTCGTCACCGTGAGAGAGGTTGCTCGTTTTGGAAGGAGATTCCAGTTCCAGCAGACAAAGGAGCAGAAGCCGATCTGGGGAAAGTGAGGAAAGTCCTCACACTCCCCAGCTTCATCCTCAGTTTCAACTTAGAGAAATTGGTAGAATTGATAGCGATTTTTGGGTAGAACAAAGTGATAGCGGATGTAGTTCGAACCGGTCGCAATGAATGATTCAGGTGCGAAATCAATCTCGGAGGTAGAATATGAGATGATGAGTTGGGTTGGGTTGTTTAACCTCTGAGCGGCACTTTTTTGCACACCATGGGCTAAATGGCCAGGTCACATGAACCCCGAAGGCTCAGAGAAGGTTGGGGGAGGGGACCCACTGGAACAGCTGTTGGGAGACAGATGGTAGCCTCCCGTCAAGGCCATCCAGCGTGTTCTTTAACGTGCACAGGGTGAAAAAATATCTGGCAACGATTTTTTTTCCAAGCCCATCGGTGTCCCCTACTGACCGTGGGCAGAGCGGGGGAATTTTGTGGAGATAAATCTCAACGCTGACCCAGCTGGGACTCGAACCTGGGAACTACAGATTACGAGCCTGGCGCGCTACCGACTGAGCCCCAAGCCCATCGGTCTCCCCTACTGACCGTGGGTAGGGCGGAGAATTTTGGGGAGATAAATCTCAACGCTGACCCAGCTGGGACTCGAACCTGGGAACTACAGATTACGAGCCTGGCGCGCTACCGACTGAGTCACCCCATTATAACTTTTGAAATATGCTCTTAATGGAAAAACGTGGCCAAAGATAAATTAACGATCATAATCAAACACATTTAAATCTCGATTTTCAATAATATTCATTTAGTATTTAAGCAGTTATAGAAGCTGGAATATTTAACAATAAACTATCTTGTTTTATAAAAATCATTCATAATTGTCTAATATTGAAATAATTACCCAAACTTCTGAAATGTGTATTTATTTTATTAAATGGTTTGAAAGAATACTCATCCTTTCAGTTTTAATTAATTTATGAGATAAAGTCCTATGATGCATTATTGTTGGGAAATATTCCAGTTTCTATAACTTTTTAAGTACAGTCGCTCAAAAAAGTATCCGAACACCATGGTAGATACAGAATTCAGAAAAAATATCTGGCAACGATTTTTTTTAGAAATTAGTGATCTGGCAACCTTCGTGTCATGTGATTACAGAATTCAGGAAAAATATCTGGAGCGTGTACAGCTGGAGCGTGTACCGTTCACAGCAAACTGGAACGTGTGCAGTTACTGCACACGCTCCAGTTTGCTGTGAACGGTAACTGCACACGCTCAATGTTTCCGTGAGTGAGCCCACACGATCTAGTATCAAAATAATATGACCACCTACAGTCGCTCAAAAAAGTATCCGAACACCATGGTTGATTACAGAATTCAGAAAAAACATCTGGCAGCGATTTTTTTATCAGAAATTAGTGATCTGGCAACCTTCGTGTCACGTGACAGTACTGAACGAAACGTTGAAAAACGAGATTTAACTAGATATGATTATGATCTTAAATTTGTCTAGAGTCATATTTTCCCATTAAGTGTATATTTTAAAAGTTATAGACCTCTAATATTTTGGTAGGGCTATTTATAAACAGCTAGCATCAACCTGAAAAATGTCACCTTATCCTAAATTTTCAGAATTCAAATGCTTTTGTCCTTCGTACCCTTTCTAATACTTTTATTTTTAATTACATTTATTTGGTTTAATTATTACGTTTTGGCGCTTTAAAAGAAATTATTTTGTTTAAATAGTTTAATTTGTTAGACCAGGGTTGGGTTGTTTTACCTCTGAGCGGCACTTTTTTGCACACCATGGGCTAAATGGCCAGGTCACATGGACCCCGAAGGCTCAGAGATGGTTGTGGGAGGGGACCCACTGGATAGCTGTTGGGAGACAGATGGTAGTCTCCCGTCAAGGCCATCCAGCGTGTTCTTTAACGTTGGGTTGTTTTACCTCTGAGCGGCACTTTTTTGCACACAATGGGCTAAATGGCCCGGTCACATGGACCCTGGAGGCTCAGAGAAGGTTGGGGGAGAGGACCCACTGGAACAGCTGTTGGGAGACAGATGATAGCCTCCCGTCAACGCCATCCAGCGTGTTCTTTAACGTGCACAGGGTATGGCTCTCCCGCACAAGGAGCCACGGCTTAACGTCCCATCCGACGGACGGCGGCCTTTCCAAGCCCATCGGTGTCCCCTACTGACCGTGGGCAGGGCGGGGAATTTTGCGGAGATAAATCTCAACGCTGACCAAGCTGGGACTCGAACCTGGGAACTACAGATTACGAGCCTGACGCGCTACCGACTGAGCCACCCCCGCCCCTGTTAGACTAGTACTAACTTTATAATCCAAATTCAATTGATCATTGAAATGCACTGTTATGTTTATTGATAAACAGTATCTTTATGCCACGATTAATCAAATGCTAGAATTGGATGAACAGTTCTTCTCCGTTATTCGTAAGCCTCGTGTTATACACTACAAGTTATCATTCACTTATCACAAGGTAATCCATTTTATCAATGAAAAACAAGTTGATTATCTATCATATGATTACAAAACCCATCATTATCTATGCGGCCCCATTTTGAGGTCTGCTCCCAAACCAATATCAAAAGGCTTCAGATAGCGCAGAATCTAATTTTGAATTTAAATATAGCAACACCATGGTTTGTAAGAAATACGATCATTCAGCGAGAATTTGGCGTGCAGGCAATACAGGAATTTTCGAAAGTCCAGGCAATCAAGTTTTTTCGAAAACGTTGGTTGGATTCTCTTAACTCTGAGCGGCACTTATTTTGCACAGAATGGACTGAATGATCAGGGTACAAAGACCCCGGGGCTCAGAGAAGGTTGGTGGAAGGGATCTATTGGACAGCTATTAGGAGACGGACGGTAGCCTCTCGTCAAGGCCATCCATCATCATCATCTTCCTCAAGCAGCCATGGGCTACGGATGTCCCAACAGACCATGCAGTTTAGTTCTCCAAGCATATCTGTCCTGAGCTACATCTGCTGCATCTGGCCATTGCACACCAATTCTAACAAGGTCCTGTTTGACATTGTCTGCCCACCGCATCCTAGGTCTCCCCTTCTTTCTGAGGCCTTTAGGCACACTGTTCATAACCCTATTCGCCAATCTATAATTATTCATACGGGCAACATGGACAAACCAACGGAATCTCTCTCTGCACAATATGCTGCTTAAAGGAAGTTGCAAACTCCTTTGCCTAACCTCATCGTTAGTTACAAAGTTGAATCACCTAATGCCCAAGATACTACGTAAGCATCTGGAATCAAAAGCATCTAGTTTCCTGTTATCTTGTTTACAAAACGTCCAAGTTTCACTAACGTAACTAACCCTAGAAAGAACGAAACTATTATACAGTCTAATTTTAGTCTTAAGGTGTATACGCCTTTTTCTCCACACTCTCCATAGATTCTTAAAAGTCCCGGCAGCAATCCCTATTCGTCTGTTAATCTCATGCCGCATATCACCAGTATCTGTTACATAGCTTCCAAGATAATTAAACTGTGACACCTGCTCAAGACTATAACCATTCAGATTAACTGAATCACAACCTGTCTGAACAATTTTCATCACTTTAGTTTTCTCTCTGTTCATAACCAAACCTACTCTACTACCAGTCTCATCAACAGCTCGAATGAAAGAGTTCATCTCATCAACATCATTTGCCAAAAGGGCTAAATCATCAGCATAATCTAAATCAGAACTTTTCGTATCTCCAGCCCATTTAAGGTTAAAATCTTTCCCTTGAGGTAAATTTCGCATAACATAATCAATAACCAAGCTAAAGAGAAAAGGAGACAAAATGCCCCCTTGTCGAACACCAGAAGTAATGCTAAACCAACTGCTACAAGCCTTACCAACTCTCACACACGACTCAGTGTTATTATAGAGAGCTTTCATTATGTTAACTAACTTGTCTGGTATACCATATGATCTCACAATCAACCACAAATTATGACGATCAACAGAGTCGAAAACCTTTTTGAAATCAACAAAGCTAGCAACCAAAGGTTTCTGAAACTCTAAACATTTCTCAAGAATCTGCCTGTGAAAATATTTGATCTACACATCCCCTACCACTTCTGAATCCACATTGCTCATCACGCAACTGACTGTCAACCAGATTCTTAATTCTATTAAGCACAATCACGGAAAGAACTTTACCTGGAACAGAGAGTAGGCTAATACCCCTATAGTTATCACAAGAACTGCGATCACCTTTTTTGAAAATAGGGATAACAATAGCTCTGGTAAAATCCTTAGGAACCATGCCTTTATCATAAAAGATATTCAGAATTTCAGTCATCCAAGTGGTAACCGAAACATTCCCAGCTCTAAGCATTTCTGTAGTAATTTCATCTACCCCTGCGGATTTATTAAGTTTAAGTTTAGAAACAGCCAAAATAACTTCAGATTGTGTTATAGGGCCAACATTAAAGCCACCAATGCATCTATCATCATTGCAAACAATGAGAGTAGAACTAACTACATTGTTTAGAACATCACTGAAATGCTCAGCCTACCTAGCCATGACAGAATCCTCCCCTTCTATAACCTTACTTTGTTTATTCTTCAATCCTTGTATGCCTTTCCGTTTTCTACCACACAAAACATTAACTATCTGGTACAGCTCTCTGCTGTTGTGCTGTCTAACTGCTTCCTCGGCTTTGTCAGCCAAACCATCAAGCCAAAGATTCTTATCAGCAGCTAACTGATCCTTTACAAGTTTATTAAGGTCTCTGTAATGCTTTCTATTAGGACTAGTAGGGTATTGATTAAGGGCATTCCTGCAGTTCTTTCTTTCCGAAATAAGCTCAAGTGCCTTATCACTCAGATAATTTTGCCTCTTCTGCTCCTTTTTTCCTAAAAGAGTACTGTTAGTGTCCAAAAAAGCCTGTTTAAAATGATCCCATTCTTCCTCAACTTCAGTAGTATGCATACCATGACTGTCATAATGACTAAGTAACCTATCATGGTAATCTTTGGCTATAACTGGGTCTTCCAGAGCTTCAGTATTAAAAGCAAATTTTTTAACCCTAGCGCAACACTTTTTAAGTTTAAGTTGCAAGACACTTTTAACAAGATAATGGTCAGATCCAATTTCAGCTCCCCTATATGACCTGGTATTCCTAACAGAACTAGTCCATTTGCTGTTAATTAATAGATAATCAATCAGATAGTCAGCCAAAAACAAAAAAACAAGGACTAAAAGAAAGAGACGAGACACAGAAAACAGAAAAAAAAAAAAACTGAAAGAGAGAGATGGGACATTAAAAGCAGGAAACAAATAAAGAAACAGAAAGTCAGAAAACAGACAGAGGAAGAAATAATTCAGAGGAAAAACGAAAAAAGGAATGAGGGACAGAGAAAACTGAAAACACTAAACAAACTCATAAATAGAGTGACAGAAAACTTAAAACAGAAAACAAAGAGAAAAACAAAGAGACTGGTAACTAAAAGCAGATAACAAAGACAGAAGGAGAGAGACAGAAAACAGACAGATGAAGAAAGAAGTTAGAGCGAAAAAGAAACGAGAGATAGAAAAGGGAAAGAGAAAGATATTGAACTGAAAATATGAAGCAAAGACAGAACGATAGAGGCAGAAAACTAAAAACGGAACAAAAAGGCAGAAGAGAGAGAGACAGGAAACTAAAAGCAGAAAACAAAGACAAAAAGGGAGCGACAGAAAAAAGACAGAAGAAGAAAGAAGTTAGAGGGAAAAAGAGAAAGAGAGATAGAAAAGGGAAAGAGAAAAAAAGACATTCAATTAAAAATAGTAAACAAAGGCAGAACGAGAGAAGCAGAACAATAAAAATAGAACAAAAAGGCAGAAATAGAGATGCACAAAACTAAAACCAGAAAACAAAGACAGAAAGAAAGCGACAGAAAATAGACAAATGAAGAAAGAAGTTAGAGAAAAAATAAAAAGAGAAACAGAAAAAGAAAGAAAGGGAGAGTCCGAAAAGCAGAAAAATACACAGAAATAATAAAACAAAAAGAGACAGAGTATCAGAGAGAGAAAGGCAGAGACATAAAGATACACAAATAAACACAAGTGGAAAACAAGGCAGCGAGATAGGCATAGAGATCAAAATATAGAGATATGAGACAATGAGAGAGAAAGACAGAGATATGAGAAATGGAGAGAGAAAGACAGAGATTAAGAAGAAAAACAGAAATATGAGATATAGACATAGAGACAGATACAAAATGATTGATAGACACAGAGGCAGAGAGATAGACACAGAGATATAAAACATAGATATAAAAGAAAAAGACAGACACAGAGATATAAAACATAGATATAAAAGAAAAAGACAGACACAGAGAGAGAAAGACTGATAGAGAAAAACAGAGAAAAAAACAGATAAACAGAGACAGAGAGAAAAACAGATAAACAGAGACAGATAGACCCAGAGACAGGAGATAGACACAGATATAGAACGACAGAGAGACGCAGAAAGAGAAAAACAGAGATATTGACACAGAGATAAACAGGCAGAGAGAGACATAGGGATAGACATAGAAATAGAAAGACAGAGGCAAAAAGAGAGATACAAAAGAAAAGAGGAGGAACAGGAAACAAAACACAAACGATAGAGACAGAAAAGACTGATAGTAAAAACTGATAGAGAAAGACTGACACAGAAAGACTGATAGAGAAAGACTGACACAGAAAGACAGAGAGATAGACACAGACATAGAAAGACAGAGAGATAGACAGAAAAAGAAAAACAGATATATAGACACAGAGACAGAAAAGCAGATACACAAAGACAGATAGAGTATAGGAAGATAGAGATATAGACAGAAACTAAAAACAGAGTTATAGACACAGAGATAGAAATACAGAGATAGACACAGAAATAGAAAGACAGAGATAGACACAGACACACACACACAGATATAGAAAGACAGATAGATACTAGGTACATAGATAGAAAGAACGACATAGACACAGAGACAGAAAAACAGAGAGATAGACACAGATACAGAAAGTCAGAGGGAAAGAGACATAGAAACAAAAAAATAGATACAGAGATAAAAAGACAGTGAGAGATACACACACACACACACACACAAATATAAAAAGACAGATAGATACTATGTACAGAGACAGAAAGACAGACATAGACGCAGAGACAGAAAAACAGATAGACAGGTATAGAAAGTTAGAGAGAGAGAGAAACAAAAAAAAGATAGATACAGAGATAGAAAGCCAGTGAGAGAAAGACACACACACAGATATAGAAAGACAGATAGCTACTAGGTACAGAGACAGAATGACAGACATAAATACAGAGACAGAAATACAGAGAGATTGATATAGATATAGAAAGTCAGAGAGAGACACACATAAACGAAAGGAAGATAGATACAGAGATAGGAACAGAGTGAGAGAGACACACACAGATATAGAAAAATAGATAGATGTTAGGTACAGAGATAAAAAGACAGACACAGACACGGAGGCAGAAAAACAGAGAGATAGACACAAATATAAAAAGTCTGAGAGAGAGACGCAAAAAAAAGATAGATACAGAGATAGAAAGACAGTGAGAAAGACACACACAGAGATATAGAAAGACAGATATTACTAGGTACAAAGATAGAAAGACAGAAAAACAGACATAGACACAGAAACAGAAAGACAGACTTAGACACACAGACAGAAAGACAGATATAGACACAGAGACAGAAAAACAGAGATGGACACAGATATAGAAAGTCAGAGAGAGAGACACAGAAGCAAAAATGAAGATAGATACAGAGAGAGAGACACATACAGATAATAATAGTGAGAGAGACACATACAGAAATAGAAAGGCAGATAGATACTAGGTACAGAGACAGAAAGATAGACATAGACACAGAAACAGAAAGACAGACATAGACACAAAAACAGAAAAACAGAGAGACAGACACAGATATAGAAAGTCATAGAGAGACACACACAGAAACAAAAATAAAGATAGATACAGATATAGTAAAACAGTGAGAGAGACACACATACAGATATAGAAAGGAAGATAGATACTAGGTACAGCGGCAGAAAGATAGAAATAGACACAGATATAGAAAAACAGAAAGATAGACACAGATATAGAAAGTCAGAGAGAGACACACAGAAACAAAAATGAAGATAGATGCAGAGATAGTAAAACAATGAGAGGACACATACAGATATAGAAAGGCAGATAGATACTAGGTACAGAGACAGAAAGATAGACATAGACACAGAAACAGAAAGATAGATATAGACACAGAAATAGAAAAACAGAGAGATAGACACAGATATAGAAAGTCAGAGAGAGAGAGACACACACCCACCCACATACACACAGGTACAAAAAACAAAGATAGATAAAGAGATATAAAGATATTGAGAGAAACACACACACAGATATAGAAAGACAAAAAGATAGTAGGTACAGGGACAGAAAGACAGACATAGATACAGAGACAGAAAAACAGAGAGACAGAAAGTCAGAGAGGGAGACACAGAAACAAAACAAAGATAGATACAGAGATCGAAAGACAGTGAGAGAGACATGCACACAGATATAGAAAGAGATACTAGTACATAGACAGAAAGTAGCGATTGTCACAGACATAAAAAAGACAGTGATATAAGTACAGAAACAGAAAAACAGAGATAGACATACTGTATATATATATATACGTATATAGAAACACAGAGAGCTAGACACAGAAACAGAGAGATAGACATAGATACATAAAAACAGAGAGACACAGATATATAAAAACAAATACACAGAGACAGAAAGTTAGAGACACACACAGAGATATAGGAAGACAGAGAGATAGAAAAAGATATAGGAAGACAGAGATATAGACATAGAAATCTAAAATCAGAAAGACACAGAAACAGAAGACAAATAGATAGACACAGATATAGAAATATATATCTTTCTATATCTTTCGCAGATATAGAAAGACAGAGAGATGGATGTAAAAACAGAATAACAGAGAGATAGATAGATATGCAGAAACACACACATATAATTGATTTCGCAAAAGACCATTTTTTGAGTTCAGCATACCAAAAGCATATTCTTTGAGAAAAACTGAAGATATTTTCCCCCTTCCCGATCACAATACTTCCTCCCTACTTTGAATGAGAGAGTAAAACAATCAGGGATGATTTGTAAGAACAGAAAAGCTTTTCATATTTACGATCACGGGGATAAACTTGAAAAAAAAGATTCTGAAATTACTTCCATTTCGGGCGATCGATGTAAAGCGAATGTCCTCTCCAAAAAGAAGTCCCAATATCGCAGGATATTAAAACTTGGGAGAGTTTGTATTATTAAACTTAGCTCCGCAGTTTCCAGATCTTGAAGATGGTGAATGTGGGGGAATGGAAAATCTACCGCTACACTGGAATGCAGCCAACGTAGATGCTCGAAGAAGGAAATATTATTTTCCAGTGAACTTGGGTTGTTTTACCTCTGAGCGGCACTTTTTTTGCACACCATGGGCTAAATGGCCAGGTCACATGGACCCCGAAGGCTCAGAGAAGGTTGGGGGAGGGGACCCACTGGAACAGCTGTTGGGAGATAGATGGTAGCCTCCCGTCAGGCCATCCAGCGTGTTCTTTAACGTTAAGTTGTTTTACCTCTGGGCGGCACTTTTTTGCACACCATGGGCTAAATGGCCAGGTCACATGGACCCCGAAGCCTCAGAGAAGGTTGGGGGAGGGGACCCACTGGAACAACTGTTGGGAGACAGATGGTAGCCTCCCGTCAAGGCCATCCAGCGTGTTCTTTAACGTTAAGTTGTTTTACCTCTGGGCGGCACTTTTTTGCACACCATGGGCTAAATGGCCAGGTCACATGGACCCCGAAGGCTCAGAGAAGGTTGGGGGAGGGGACCCACTGGAACAGCTGTTGGGAGACAGATGGTAGTCTCCCGTCAAGGCCATCCAGCGTGTTCTTTAACGTGCACAGGGTATGGCTCTCCCGCACACGGGGCCACGGCTTAACGTCCCATCCGACGGACGGCGGCCTTTCCAAGCCCATCGGTGTCCCCTACTGACCGTGGGCAGGGCGGGGAATTTTGCGGAGATAAATCTCAACGCTGACCCAGCTGGGACTCGAACCTGGGAACTACAGATTACGAGCCTGGCGCGCTACCGACTGAGCCACCCCCGCCCCTTCCAGCGAAGTAACAACTGCATTAATATCGTTGATTGGAACAATGATCAATATGCAGATGGATTAACGACAATTGAACATAAAGGTTTTAGAACGGCAATTAGATCACTGCGACAATTAGACTAATCTTGCAACAAAATTGTAAAACGAATTAAACGCTTTATTACGTCATAATGAAAATGATACTCAGTGTAGAAACAAATCAGTGATTCCGACAAATAAACACTTGAAAGTTCCACTGCAAATGCGAATAATAAATAAATAAAAAAAATAAATACACCCTCAAGCAGCTGCTTGCCACAGAGGTCTGACAGGAGCCTATCAGTTTATATGCCATAGTAGAAGGTATGAGAGGATGGCAGGACCTCAGCAGAAAAACGACACAAATAGCCATGCCTTACCCGGGGCTCGAACCCAGGTCCCTTAGATCAGGAGCCAAGCGCGCTAACCACTCGGCCATGGGATGGCTGAAATAAATACCCCCTCAAGCAGCTGCTTGCCACAGAGGTCTGACAGGAGCCTGTCAGTTTATATGCCAAAGTAGAAGGTCTGAGAGGATGGCAGGACCTGAGCAGAAAAACGACACATACATCCAGGCCTTACCCGGGGCTCGAACCCAGATCCCGTAGATCAGTAGCAAAGCGCGCTAACCACTCGGCCATGGGATGGCTGAAATAAATACCCCCTCAAGCAGCTGCTTGCCACAGAGGTCTGACAGGAGCCTGTCAGTTTATATGCCAAAGTAGAAGGTCTGAGAGGATGGCAGGACCTGAGCAGAAAAACGACACATACATCCAGGCCTTACCCGGTGCTCGAAACCAGGTCCCGTAGATCAGTAGCAAAGCGCGCTAACCACTCGGCCACGTTGTTAAATGAAAACTGGTTATTTGCATTTCTTATGTGTTCATTAAATGAACGTGTAATAAATTGTTTAATATTTGATAATTTTATTGCATTCCGATGCCGTGAACTCGCTGAAATGTTATTGAAGATATTCTCTGTATTATTATTATTTATTTACAAGATATGATTACATTTACACTTATGAGTTATGATTCTATTTTGGAATATCTTTTCGAAGAATATATGCTACCGTATAAGTATTGCTTTCGGGTCTTTCCAGAATGCTACATTAGCACTTCAATGTAGTGATGCAAACTATGGACTTTTTTACCCATCGAGATTCATTGATATTGTTGCGGATCACAAAAATGGATAGCCACTGAGCGTGAGTATTAAAAGCTATATTTCTCCTCCAAATTCTCCCAAAGTTCTTATTCGTTGGCTGAAACTTTTTGCTTTCGGTTGCCAGATTCCTTCTGTCGTAACAATATTTTTGGAAAAATAATCGAGAGTTTTTTTAAGTGTTGCCAACTTATAAAAATGAACTTTTTTGTCGTTTAATTGATTTAAAAAAATATTTTCAGTTAAATAAGTAATAATAAAATAAAACTCTTCTCATTTGCCAGCTTTTATTTTAATTTAAATTTCCACCTTTTGAGATCAAAAAACTTAGAAAGCGAAGCAAATTTAAATAAATATTATAACGTTTCATCTAGAAACATTATCTCCGCAAAATTCCCCGTCCTGCTCACGGTCAGTAGGGAACACCGATGGGCTTGGAAAGGCCACCGTCCGTCGGATGGGGCGTTAAACCGTGGCCCCGTGTGCGGGAGAGGCATACCCTGTGCATGTTAAAGAACACGCTGGATGGCCTTGACGGGAGGCTACCATCTGTCTCCCAACAGCTGTTCCAGTGGGTCCCCTCCCCCAACCTTCTCTGAGCCTTCGGGGTCCATGTGACCTGGCCATTTAGTCCATGGTGTGCAAAAAAGTGCCCCTCAGAGGTAAAACAACCCAACCCAACCCATGGTCAATAGGGGACCCCAATGGGTTTGGAAAGGCCGTCGTCCGTCGGATGCGACGTTAAGCCGTAGCCCCGTGTGCGGGAGAGCCATACCCTGTGCACGTTAAAGAACACGCTGGATGGCCTTGACGGGAGGCTACCATCTGTCCCCCAACAGCTGTTCCAGTGGGTCCCCTCCCCCAACCTTCTCTGAGCCTTCGGGGTCCATGTGACCTGGCTATTTAGCCCATGGTGTGCAAAAAAGTGCCACTCAGAGGTAAAACAACCCAACGTTAAAACACGCTTGATGGCCTTGACGGGAGGCTACCATCTGTCTCCCAACAGCTGTTCCAGTGGGTCCCCTCCCCCAACCTTCTCTGAGCCTTCGGGGTCCATGTGACCTGGCTATTTAGCCCATGGTGTGCAAAAAAGTGCCACTCAGAGGTAAAACAACCCAACGTTAAAAACACGCTTGATGGCCTTGACGGGAGGCTACCATCTGTCTCGCAACATCTGTTCCAGTGGGTCCCCTCCCCCCAACCTTCTCTGAGCCTTCGGGGTCCATGTGACCTGGCCATTTAGCCCATGGTGTGCAAAAAAGTGCCACTCAGAGGTAATACAACCCAACGTTAAAAACACGCTTGATGGCCTTGACGGGAGGCTACCATCTGTCCCCCAACAGCTGTTCCAGTGGGTCCCCTCCCCCCAACCTTCTCTGAGCCTTCGGGGTCCATGTGACCTGGCCATTTAGCCCATGGTGTACAAAAAAGTGCCACTCAGAGGTAAAACAACCCAACCTCTGGAAACTTTCTATTCAAGTGGTAAAGTATGGCGGTTAAGGAGTTTGCATTGACAGTCACCACCTGCTCGTTCCCTAGTTGGGAGACTAGTAAATATTCTAAATGGTGCTACAATAAGGGAAAAAATACATTAATGATTTTTACATTCCTGGTCCTGGATAGGCTGGCCACACCAAGCAGCCAACAAACTCCCAAGTGTTTCGAGCTCAATAATTATCAGATTAGTTCGGCCGAATTTGAGTCCAAATTATCTCTATTATCAACAAAATCTTGCAGTTTTTTGGTGATAACAGAGCAATAATTTTATTTTAAACTTAAAGGTTTTTGAAAATATTTTGGAATATGCAGCCAATTTAACGAAAATCAGTTGCAAAAATTTCTCAGCTTACAATTATTCCCATTTAGTTATCAATTTCGCCAAAAGATGGGGCAACCTATTTCAAATCACCTATTGTATTTCACTAGTTCAGTTTTCACAATATCTAACTAGTTATTGCCTATTAAATCATCTCTTTTATAATAATAATAATCTTTATTTTATTCCGCCAGTCAATACAACATACATTTACATAGCATAATTATCTAATAACAATTAATATATACATGAGAAAAATTGAGACGTGAAATAGCTGAGAAATATCAATTGCATCAGAAAAGGTAAATAACAATCATATTAAATATTGGTGTTTAATAGGAAAGGCGAAACGAAAAAGGAGAGCATAATAAGCTGACGCTTATTTTTAGTTAATGCTCTCTGTTTCCTTCAAAGTTCAATTATGACAACAGTAAAGTATACAATAATTCAAATAGTACAATAATTCAATAGTATAAAAGGTCAAATGGGTTGGGTTGTTTTACCTCTGAGCGGCACTTTTTTGCACACCATGGGCTAACTGGCCAGGTCACATGGACCCCGAAGGCTCAGAGAAGGTTGGGGGAGGGGACCCACTGGAACAGCTGTTGGGAGACAGATGGTAGTCTCCCGTCAAGGCCATCCAGCGTGTTCTTTAACGTGCACAGGGTATGGCTCTCCCACACACGGGGCCACGGCTTAACGTCTCATCCGACGGACGGCGGCCTTTCCAAGCCCATCGGTGTCCCCTACTGACCGGGGAATTTTGCGAAGATAAATCTCAACGCTGACCCAGCTGGGACTCGAACCTGGGAACTACAGATTACGAGCCTGGCGCGCTACCGACTGAGCCACCCCTGTGTTGGGTTGTTTTACCTCTGAGTGGCACTTTTTTGCACACCATGGGCTAAATGGCCAGGTCACATGACCCCAAAGGCTCAGAGAAGGTTGGGGGAGGGGACCCACTGGAACAGCTGTTGGGAGACAGATGGTAGTCTCCCGTCAAGGCCATCCAGCGTGTTCTTTAACGTGCACAGGGTATGGCTCTCCCGCACACGGGGCCACGGCTTAACGTCCCATCCGACGGACGGCGGCCTTTCCAAGCCCATCGGTGTCCCCTACTGACCGTGGGCAGGGCGGGAATTTTGCGGAGATAAATCTCAACGCTGACCCAGCTGGGACTCGAACCTGGGAACTACAGATTACGAGCCTGGCGCGCTACCGACTGAGCCACCACCGCCCCAAAAGGTCAAATGGTTATGAGACATATTCACTGATACATAGAAGAAGGTTTCATTGCTTTGTAAGAAGAAATGTTCTACATTTGATTTTAAAGATTTTGCATTTTTAACATCATCAGGAAATTCAGACCAAATTTTTATTGCATTGTATTTGATAGATCTCTGCCCAATTGACAATCGACACATAGGTATACTCAGATCCTCTCTATGACGTGTTTCATAATTACGAAAATTCGAAAGACTCTGAAAATAGTTACGTTAATGTTAAGCAGGTTTTAGCTCGTTACAACCGAAATCTATATAATAAAAGATGTCTGCCTATCTGTGGCACCAATAACTCATCGGGAAATCAACGCATACATTCCAAATTTTCAGAGAATGTTTCTGGTTGTAGTCCGGATTGCAGTGCCATATTTCAAGTCTAAAGTCCAAAAGTGGGGATTGGTACAAGCAAAATTATTTTACCATGCTATTCCTACGGGAAACGAGAATAGCTGTCAAATCTATTGTTGCCATTTACTGCTCTCTAACTCTGAAAGTAAAGAGTTAAAATAGAATTTAAATATACTTCCGTTGCCAGATTCCCCACATTTCCAAAGGCATTATTGAGGCGTTCCATTGCAGCTAGGAACCTGATTTCCTAATCAAGCATGGCAGGTCAGGCAGGGGGAACCGAACTACGAAATTTGGGACCTTTCGGTGAAGTACGTCGGGAATTACAGAATCTCAAAATTTGACGAAATAAATATCTCGTTCGTTTGTCATGGGCTCTGGGAACGCGCGCCGAGTCGCAATGACCTTTGCGTTGTTGGGTTGGGTTGTTTTACCTCTGAGCGGTACTTTTTTGCACACCATGGGCTAAATGGCCAGGTCACATGGACCCCGAAGGCTCAGAGAAGGTTGGGGGAGGGGACCCACTGGAACAGCTGTTGGGAGACAGATGGTAGCCTTCCGTCAAGGCCATCCAGCGTGTTCTTTAACGTGCACAGGGTATCGCTCTCCCGCACACGGGGCCACGGCTTAACGTCCCATCCGACGGACGGCGGCATTTCCAATCCCATCGGTGTCCCCTACTGACCGTGGACAGGGCGAGGAATTTTGAGGAGATAAATCTCAACGCCTGCCCAGCTGTGACTCGAACCTGGAAACTACAGATTACGAGCCTGGCGCGCTACCGACTGAGCCACCCCCGCCCCAATGACCTTTGCAACACCGGGAAATTCTTCATGTTCAAACTGGGATAAAATGTCTGTTGGGGGGGGGGGGGAATACTCACAAAACTAACTATTATTTCAGGAAACAACAGAATATGAAGACAACAGAACCTTTCCTAGTCCATCGGTGTCCCCTGCTGACCGTGGGCAGGGCTGGGAGATTTGCGGAGATAAATCTCAACGCTGACCCAGCTGGGATTCGAACCTGGGAAGTCAGATTACGAGCGTGGTGCGCTACCGACTGAGCCACCCCCGCCCCATTCTTGGTGGAAAGTGCGATACAAACACACAGATTGTTACGATTGCTGATTAAGAAACATTCTTCCAGCGTGTTCTTCCAGCGCCATCCAGCGTGTTCTTTAAGGTGCACAGCATATGGCTCTCCAGCACACGGGACCACAGCTTAACGTCCCATCCGACGGACGGCGGCCTTTCTAAGTCCATCGGTGTCCCCTACTGAGCGTGGGCAGGTTGGGGAATTTTGCGGAGATAAATCTCAATTCTGACCCAGCTGGGACTCGAAACTGGGAACAGCAGATTACGAGCCTGGCGCGCTACCGACTGAGCCACACCCGTCCCTAAAAATTATCAGTTAATAAAAGTCTTGTAAAAATCATATTACTCGTATATTGTAATCGTTAAATAGCTTACCTTGCTGTTTACCTGATGTGGGTTGGGGGTTTTACCTCTGAGCGGCACTTTTTTGCACACCATGGGCTAAATGGCCAGGTCACATGGACCCCGAAGGTTCAGAGAAGGTTGGGGGAGGGGACCCACTGGAACAGCTGTTGGGAGACAGATGGTAGCCTCCCGTCAAGGCCATCCAGCGTGTTCTTTAACGTGCACAGGGTATGGCTCTCCCGCACAAGGACCACGGCTTAACGTCCCATCCGACGGACGGCGGCTTTTCCAAGCCCGTCGGTGTCCCCTACTGACCGTGGGCAGGGCGGGGAATTTTGTGGAGATAAATCTCAACGCTGACCCAGCTGGGACTCGAACCTGGGAACTACAGATTACGAGCCTGGCGCGCTACCGACTGAGCCACCCCCGCCCCACCTGATGTGGAAACCATCTGGAAGACAGCGAGGTAAGCTAAAAACCGATATGTCCTGACTTCATTTATTTCTTTATCATGTAAAAAAAAGCTTACTTGATGGACTTTACGTTTCAAAAAGCTGACATACTTCAACGTGACAAGCTTCGTCTCTTTCCTGCCTGAGATAAACAAAATAACAGTTTTCTCCCCGATAGTACTATCGATAGTTTTTGGAGTATCGATTGTGGTCGATAGTAAAAAGTTATCGATACATCGATACAGTACTGTACAGATTAGTTGGGAAATAAGAAAATGCAGTAACAAAGACACAACTAAAATATTTATTTGTTTAATAGTGTAGTTAATAGTGAATGTAACCCCCCTTAGCTTTAATTACTTCTATCACCCTCTCAACCATTGATGCCACTAGCTTTCCACACATCTCCTTCACTTCAGGGTCGTGGTACCACACTTTCATGACACTTTCTATCATTTTGGTTTTCGTCGTGCAATCCATCTTAGATATGCGCGCTTTAATAATGGCCCACAAATTTTCAATGGGGTTTAGATCGGGTGAATTTCCTGGCCACTCCAATACCTTCAAATGTTGCTGGGTAAAGAAGCTCTTAGCAAGCTTAGAATTGTGGCATGATGTGGTTACAATAAGAAATTTCAACAAGCCAGATCCTGTTGAAATACCCCATCGCTGTTAAGAAACAGCTTCTGCAGCGTTGGGACCATTTTCGCCTCCAGAACGCCTATGTACTTTTTGCTGTCCATCATTCCTTCAATGGGGTGAAGCGTCTGTGGCCCGGAAGCTGTGAAACATCCCCAAAACATGAGCTTGGGTGGGTGTTTGGGGGATTGCTAGATGTGGCCGGATCGAAGAGGTTCTCCAGGCGAGAGGCGGACGAAATTTTACCTATAGCCATGCACCTCAAAGTAGGTTTCGTTGGAAAATATCACTTTTTGCCAATTCTCCACAGTCCAGTCTCGATGTCTCTTTGCCCAGGATATCTCTTTTTGCTTCATAGCGGGTGTCAAAAGCGCTTTTTGGAGGGGCGTCGAACCCGGTGGCCACACTCCAGAAAGCGACGACGTACGGTGGAAGCATCTATATTAACCCCATGAGACGCAATCTCTCTTTTGATGTCTCGACTGGTCTTCTTCGGATCTATGATACCAATTCTTCGAATTAGACTCTCATCTCTAACGGTGGTTTTTCTTTTTCTTCCACAATGTCCTTTACGGGACGTGTCCACGGACCCTGTCATCTTATGCAGCTTCATGATGCTTGTCCCAACTAATTCGCAGAGTACTGTAGTTAACATTGATAGTTCTCACCTCTACTCCAAAGCATAGACCCCTCAGCTTATAACCTGATTTTCTCAAGTTCTAGTCCCCATTAACTTCTAATCTGATTTTCTCACTGAAAACTATAAGATTTCAGACTTTCAAGAGTCCCTATCTCTTAGATTCCGGACTATAAGCATCCGCAAAATTCCCCGCCCTGCCCACGGTCAGTAGGGGACACCGATGGGCTTGGAAAGGCCGCCGTCCGTCGGATGGGACGTTAAGCCGTGGCCCCGTGTGCGGGAGAGCCATATCCTGTGCACGTTAAAGAACACGCTGGATGACCTTGACGGGAGGCTACCATCTGTCTCCCAACAGCTGTTCCAGTGGGTCCCCTCCCCCAACATTCTCTGAGCCTTCGGGGTCCATGTGATTTAGTCCATGGTGTGCAAAAAAGTGCCGCTCAGAGGTAAAACAACCCAACGCGTACTATAAGCACTCTAAACTATAAGATGCTAGACTATCAATAGTTCTGAAGTAAAAGATGATGGACTCTGTGGAATTCTTAATTATCTGAATATTAGGAGTCCTGAGCTGTAAGATGCTGGACTATCAGCATCTCCAAACTAAAAGATGCATGATTGTTAGTAGTTACGAACTATAAGATTCTGGACTACCAGGAATGTTGAACGAATGGTATTTAAGAGTTCTGAGTTAGAAGATGCTGAATTATCGTGGGTTGGGTTGTTTTATCTCTGAGCGGCACTTTTTTTGCACACAATGGGCTAATTGGAGAGGTCACAAGGACTCCGAGGGCTCAGAGAAGGCTGGGGGAGGGGACTCACTGGAATAGCTGTTGGAAGACAAAAATGGAGCCTCCCGTCAAGGCCATCCAGCATGTTCTTTTCCGTGCGCAACATGTAGCTCTTTCGCACACGGGGCCACTGTGTTCCCCGTAATCATCCCTGATAACATCCCTTCCGACCGACAGCGGTGTTTCCAAGCCCATAGTGTCCCCTACTGACTCTGGGAAAGGCGGAGAGTTTTATATTACATATATGCGTCTAATCTATTCGAGAACTATTAATTGATTTCCTTAAAAGCACTTCTTTATACTCGAAAATTTATTTATGATTTCGGTAGTCTGAGAGAGCAATTTTATACTCTCAGCGAACGAAAATTCGTTTCCTTCTAATGAAGGTGGGTTGGGTTGTTGGGTTGTTTTACCTCGGAGCGGCACTTTTTTGCACACCATGGGCTAAATGGCCAGGTCACAAGGACCCCGAAGGCTCAGAGAAGATTGGGAGAGGGGACCCACTGTAATAGCTGTTGGGAGACAGATGGTAGCCTCCCGTCAAGGCCATCCAGCGTGTTCTTTAACGTGCACAGCGTATGGCTCTCCAGCACACGGGACCACGGCTTAACGTCCCATCCGACGGACGGCGGCCTTTCCAAGCCCCTCGGTGTCCCCTACTGACCGTGGGCAGGGCGGGGAATTTTGCGGAGATAAATCTCAACGCTGACCCAGCTGGGACTCGAACCTGGGAACTACAGATTACGAGCCTGGCGCGATACCGACTGAGCCACCCCCGCCCCCAATGAAGGTGGAATGCCGTCAGGAATGCCCTGAGAACGTCGCGTGGGAATTTTTCCGTTTGATTGAATGATTTCTGGTAATTTTCTTAGTTATCTCTTTTATCGTGACGAATCACTGTGTATCATTTAATTTGCATTGTTTGATAAACGGATATATAACCATAGCTGGAAGAAATAACATTTTGAAGTACTTTGCAAAGTTGGCAGGTGAACAAGAAATGTTTTGTTAATTATGCACTTTTGGCACGTGAGCTAGAAAAGGCTCCATTAATTCTTTAATTTCTGTATGTGACCCAGAAAATGTTCTATTAATTATATAATTTATCACATGACCTAGAAGAGGTTCTATTAATTCTGTAAGGTTGACACTTCCTTAATTTTTGGCATGTGAACTAGAAAATGTATGTAAATTTGGAAAGTGATCTAGAAAACGTTCTGCTAATTTTGTCAGAAATGTTATATGAACATTCTGAACATTCTGTAATATAATAAAAAAAAATACCCCCTCAACAAGCTGCTTGCCAAAGGGTCTGACAGGAGCTTGTCAGTTTATATGCCGACAGGTAGAAGTTTCTGAGAGGGTGGTAGGACTTCAGCAGAAAATCGACACATACATCCATGCCTTACCCGGGGCTCGAACCCATTAGATCAGTGTCTCGCAAACGTTTTTACTCTGCGGCACACTGAATCTAATATTTTTCCGCGGCACACTGAATCTAAATTTTTTTCCGCGGCACACCTAAAGAAGAATAAAAGCAAACTCTATATAATCGTCATTATATTTGCGCTTTGTTGAAGTCATCAGCCTGGTTTTACTTGAAGATTTGCTCTCGTTCTTTAATTCATAACTCGGTGTTTGTTTTAAATATTTGTCCATTCTATGGCTTGAAATAATCAAAAATTAATACCAAAATTTGGAAAAAGCTTGATAAATACTTACAAGATCACAGTTGATAAAATATGAAAGATTTTTATTAAAGCACGTCGATAGCACGTCGATATTAAAGCACGTCGATAACACAAGTCAAAATGAAATCTTTGGAATATCTAGTGTCAATTTAAAAATCTCTCGCGGCACACTTGGAATCTCTCGCGGCACACAGTTTGCGAGACACTGCATTAGATCAACAGTCAAGTGCGCTATATACTGGTTTCCATAAATTAAGAAAAATCCCTATGTTAAGTCAATGGGAAGCTAACGTTAAAGCTGTATGATTTCTAAAATAATTTTTGTTTTGTTTTGAAAAATGTGATTGCAGATAAAGATTTCAATCAAATAAATCAATATCTCGTTTTTCAACAATATTCGTTCAGTATTTAATGAGTTATGGAAGTTCGAATATTTAACAACAGTAATGCCCGTCTTAAGAAACTTATACAAAACTGAAGAACAATGAAAGAATTCTTTACACAAAGTTCTAAAATATAAACTTATTTTATTAAACACTTTGATCCAATATTTATTACTAAGATTTAATTAACTTCTGAAGTCAAATTTTGTGGCTGGCATTGTTATCGCTAAATATTCAAATTTTCATAACTTATTAAATACTGAACGAATATTATTGAAAATCGAGATATTGATTTATTTGATTGAGATCTTTATCTATAATCACCTTTTTCAAGACAAAAAAAAAACTTATTTTAGAAGTTATAGAACTTTGGCGTTAGTTTCCAATTGATTTAACATAGGGATTTTCCTTAATCTATGGAAACCAGTATAGTTGCATAAATATGATGATATATGAAATGTAACAGTAATATGAACATTCTGTAGAAAATGTTCTATTGATTCCTCAGTTGTGGTCCTCAGTTGAGGAAACTGCAGAATCAACAAATCGTTCAATTGATTCTGCAGTTTCCTCACGTGACCTATATGTTGGGTTGTTTTACCTCTGAGCGGCACTTTTTTGCACACCATGGGCTAAATGGCCAGGTCACATGGACCCCGAAGGCTCAGAGAATGTTGGGGGAGGGGACCCACTGGAACAGCTGTTGGGAGACAGAAGGTAGCCTCCCGTCAAGGCCATCCAGCGTGTTCTTTAACGTGCACAGAGTATGGTTCTCTGGCACACGGGGCCACGGCTTAGCGTCCCATCCGACGGACGGCGGCCTTTCCAAGCCCATCGGTGTCCTCTACTGACCGTGGGCAGGGCGGGAATTTTTGCGGAGATAAATCTCAACGCTGACCCAGCTGGGACTCGAACCTGGGAACTACAGATTACAAGCCTGGCGCGCTACCGACTGAGCCACCCCTCCCACACGTGACCTATAAATCGTTTTACTAATTATGCAGTTTTGGAACGTGACCTACAAATTCTTCCATTGATTCTGCAGTATCGCATGCGACCTACAAATTGTTCACTGACTCTTCAGTTTTGGAACGAGACCTATAAATTGTTCTGTTGTCTCTGGAGTTTCGGATCGTGACTTACAAATTGTTCTATAATTCTGAAGTTTTGGCACGTGACGTACAGATCGTTCTAACAATTCTGCAGCTTTGGCATGTGACCTACAAATTGTTGTAGCGATTCTGCAGTTTCGGATCGTGACATACAAACTGTTCTCTTGATTCTGCGGTATCGCACGCGACCTATAAATTGTTCTACTAATTCTATAGTTTTGGCACGCGACCTATAAATTGTTCTATCGATTCTGCGGTTTTGGCAAGTGACCTACAAATTGTTCTATCGATTCTGCGGTTTTGGCAAGTGACCTACAAATTGTTCTATCGATTCTGCGGTTTTGGAACGTGACCTACAAATTGTTCTATCGATTCTGCGGTTTTGGCAAGTGACCTAAAAATTGTTCTATCGATTCTGCGGTTTTGGCAAGTGACCTAAAAATTGTTCTATCGATTCTGCGGTTTTGGAACGTGACCTACAAATTGTTCTATCGATTCTGCGGTTTTGGCAAGTGACCTAAAAATTGTTCTATCGATTCTGCGGTTTTGGAACGTGACCTACAAATTGTTCTATCGATTCTGCGGTTTTGGCAAGTGACCTACAAATTGTTCTATCGATTCTGCGGTTTTGGCAAGTGACCTACAAATTGTTCTATCGATTCTGCGGTTTTGGAACGTGACCTACAAATTGTTCTATCGATTCTGCGGTTTTGGCAAGTGACCTAAAAATTGTTCTATCGATTATGCGGTTTTGGCAAGTGACCTAAAAATTGTTCTATCGATTCTGCGGTTTTGGAACGTGACCTACAAATTGTTCTATCGATTCTGCGGTTTTGGCAAGTGACCTACAAATTGTTCTATCGATTCTGCGGTTTTGGAACGTGACCTACAAATTGTTCTATCGATTCTGCGGTTTTGGCAAGTGACCTACAAATTGTTCTATCGATTCTGCGGTTTTGGCAAGTGACCTACAAATTGTTCTATCGATTCTGCGGTTTTGGAACGTGACCTACAAATTGTTCTATCGATTCTGCGGTTTTGGCAAGTGACCTAAAAATTGTTCTATCGATTCTGCGGTTTTGGCAAGTGACCTAAAAATTGTTCTATCGATTCTGCGGTTTTGGCACGTGACCTACATATCGTTCTATCGATTCTGCGGTTTTGGCAAGTGACCTAAAAATTGTTCTATCGATTCTGCGGTTTTGGCACGTGACCTACATATCGTTCTATCGATTCTGCGGTTTTGGCACGTGACCTACAAATTGTTCTATCGATTCTGCGGTTTTGGCACGTGACCTACAAATTGTTCTAATGCATTTGTGTTAGAATTTTCGAATTTGCTTGTGTAGTGTAATGATTAAAAGGATTACATTAGGACTAATGATATGTTCGTTCCCCCCAAAGAGCAGTGAGTCGTGAAACAGAACTTTATTTTTCAACAGATAAATGAAATATTCCTTTTACGTTTTACAGGTATTAATAAAATACTATTATTCGAATTTTCTCTATTATTCAGTTAGTTGGAATTTCATCTTTTGAAAGGGCTAAGGCGAAAAATAATGAACTTTAATTATCCTTGAAAATTAGTACCAATTAGTCACTAATGGCAAACCTTTTCTAGCTCGTGCGATAAAATTACAGAATTAACAGAACAATTTGTAGGTCACGTGCCGCAACTGCAGAATCAATAGAACAATTTCTAGGTCACGTGCCACAGCTGCAGATTTAAATGAACAATTTGTAGGCCACGTGCCGAAACTGCAAAATCAATATACCACAATTTGTAGGTCACATGCCAAAACTTTAGAAGTAATAGAACAATTTGTAGGTCACATGCCAAAACTTTAGAAGTAATAGAACAATTTGTAGGTCACATGCCAAAACTTTAGAAGCAATAGAACAATTTGTAGGTCACATGCCAAAACTTTAGAAGTAATAGAACAATTTGTAGGTCACATGCCAAAACTTCAGAAGCAATAGAGCAATTTGTAGGTCACATGCCAAAACTCTAGAAGCAATAGAACAATTTGCAGCTCACATGCCAAAATATTCTGCATTTGCATTTAAAAATTTAGTATTTTCCAACTTTTCCATCGTCAGAGGGCGTTATTGCAGTTATTTTCCAACGTTAGCAACCTCTTCGAATTAAATTAGAACTAATGGATGTTTGGTAAAATGGAAATGGCACAATTTTATCAATATCTTAAGACTGAGAAAGATAATTTAATTCTTCTCTCTTAAAACAAAAGGGTTACGTTCCCCTACCCAAAGGGAAAAACAATTCCTTCCAACGTCAACCTCCAAATCATGACACTCTACTATCAATGTTTGAAATGTCTCTCCAGAATTGATCAATTTCAACAGTCGTTTAAAATTTTGCCATTTTCCAAAAATGTTTCATCGTTAGAGAACGCAGTTATATCTGTTGGAAGATTAGAAATTGCGAATCCTAACATTTCATCGAAACCTATTATACAACCAAAAAAGAATTTTTAATTTATCTCTAAACTAAAAAAAATTATAATGTTTAAGGACGGATATAGAAACAGAGAGACAGAAGGACTGAGAGACATAGAGAGAGAGAGAGACAGACACACATAGAGAGAGAGGGAAACAGGGAGACAAAGAGGGAGGGGGGGGGAGAAAAATGGAGACAAAGAGAGAGGGGGATGGAGAGAAATGGCGACAGAGAGAAAAGGAAACAGGGAATGAGAGAAAAATGGAGACAGAGGGATAGATGGACCGGGGGACAAAGAGGGAGGGGAGGAGAAAAATGGAGACAAAGAGAGAGGGGGATGGAGAGAAATGGCGACAGAGAGAAAAGGAAACAGGGAATGAGAGAAAAATGGAGACAGAGGGATAGATGGACCGGGGGACAAAGAGGGAGGGGAGGAGAAAAATGGAGACAAAGAGAGAGGGGGATGGAGAGAAATGGCGACAGAGAGAAAAGGAAACAGGGAATGAGAGAAAAATGGAGACAGAGGGATAGATGGACCGGGGGACAAAGAGGGAGGGGAGGAGAAAAATGGAGACAAAGAGAGAGGGGGATGGAGAGAAATGGCGACAGAGAGAAAAGGAAACAGGGAATGAGAGAAAAATGGAGACAGAGGGATAGATGGACCGGGGGACAGAGGAATGGATAGATCGGGAGATAGAGAGAAAGAGAGTCAGGGTTGGGTTGGGTTGTTTTACCGCTGAGCGGCACTTTTTTGCACATCATGGGCTAAATGGCTAGGTCACATGGACCCCGAAGGCTCAGAGAAGGTTGGGGGAGGGGATCCACTGGAACAGTTATTGGGAGACAGATGGTAGCCTCCCGTCAAGGCCATCCAGCGTGTTCTTTAACGTGCACAGGGTATGTTTCTCCCGCACACGGGGCCACGGCTTAACGTCCCATCCGACGGACGGCGACCTTTCCAACTAAATTTTTAAATGCAAATGCAGAATATTTTGGCATGTGACCTACAAATTGTTCTATTGCTTCTGAAGTTTTGACATGTGACCTACAAATTGTGGTATATTGATTTTGCAGTTTCGGCACGTGGCCTACAAATTGTTCTTTTAAATCTGCAGCTGTGGCACGTGATCGAGAAATTGTTCTATTGATTCTGCAGTTGCGGTACGTGACCTAGAAATTGTTCTGTTAATTCTGTAATTTTTAGTAATGCATCATCGGCCTTTCTTATGAAGCCCATCGGTGTCCCCTACTGACCGTGGGCAGGGCGGGGAATTTTACGGAGATAAATCTCAACGCTGACCCAGCTGGGACTCGAACCTGGGAACTACAGATTACGAGCCTGGCGCGCTACCGACTGAGCCACCCCCACCCCGAGAGAGTCAGGGAGACAGGGAGAAGATAGAAACCAACATGCGGGTAGAAGGAAAAACAGATGGAAGACAGATTAACAGAGAGATCGACAGATGAATAGAAAGACGGATAAAAAGATATGCAGATGGACAGAGAGACAGATGGACAGAATGACTGACAGATGCACAGAAAGATAGACAGATTGGACAGGGAAGCACAGATACAGACAGACAGACGGACCGACAGAAAAACATTGATGAAGAGACATATAGATGACAAACAGACAGACGAACCGACAGAAAAACATTGATGAAGAGACATATAGATGACAAACAGATAGACATATTGACAAACATAAAGAGAGACAGCGAGATGCACAGATGGACAGGGAAACACAGATACAGATTGACAGACAGACAGAAAGATGGACAAGGAGACAGATAGAGAGAGTGACAGAGAGACAAAGAGACGAACATAGAGAGAGAGACAGACATACAGACGACACCTTTGCGGAAACATTTCACTGGAAGTAAACTAAAGCTACCCTCTCTAAAGCGGGGCGGGGGTGGCTCAGTCGGTAGCGCGCCAGGCTCCTAATCTGTAGTTCCCAGGTTCGAGTCCCAGCTGGGTCAGCGTTGAGATTTATCTCCGCAAAAATTCCCCGCCCTGCCCACGGTCAGTAGGGGACACCGATGGGTTGGAAAGGCCGCCGTCCGTCGGATGGGACGTTAAGCCGTGGCCCCGTGTGTGGGAGAGCCATACCCTGTGCACGTAAAAGAACACGCTGGATGGCCTTGACGGGAGGCTACCATCTGTCTCCCAACAGCTGTTCCAGTGGGTCCCCTCCCCCAACCTTCTCTGAGCCTTCGGGGTCCATGTGACCTGGCCATTTAGCCCATGATGTGCAAAAAAGTGCCGCTCAGCGGTAAAACAACGGTTATTTTAAAATCGCAAAAATTTAAAGAACATTTCAAAACTTCTACAAACATGCATATAATTTAGGAAACACTGTGACAGAATTAATTATTATTAACTTTAGAGTTCAATACTTACGACTCACAAAACTGCTGCTCAGTTTTCAAATTCCCCAAACTCATTAAGCATTAAACGAATATTGTTGAACATCAAGATTAAGGTTGATATTTTTGAGATCGTTAAATTTATCCCTAGTGACCTTCACCCATAAAGAGCTTATTTCCAGAGTTAGAAAGATTGCGAATGCGGCTTTTAATTGACTTGAACAAGCATTATTCCTTAATTGTTCTGAGAAGATATGAGAAATAGATCTCATTGCGGGGGGGGAGGGAAGCTTTCTAGCTTGAATACTCTCCATTCAAATAACTCTAATCCCTTGTCTCCTGGGGGGGCGGGGATGGCTCAGTCGGTAGCACGACAGGCTCGTAATCTGTAATTCCCAGGTTCGAGTCCCAGCTGGGTCAGCGTTGAGATTTATCTCCGCAAAATTCCCCGCCCTGCCCATGGTCAGTAGGGGACACCGCTGGGCTTGGAAAGGTCGCCGTCCGTCGGATGGGACGTTAATCCGTGGTCCCGTGTGCGGGAGAGCCATACCCTGTGCACGTTAAAGAACACGCTGGATGGCCTTGACGGGAGGCTACCATCTGTCTCCCAACAGCTGCTCCAGTGGGTCCCCTCCACCAACTTCTCTGAGCCTTCGGGGTTCATGTGACCTGGCCATTTAGCCCATGGTGTGCAAAAAAGTGCCGCTCAGAGGTAAAACAACCCAACGTTAAAGAACACGCTGGATGGCCTTGACGGGAGTCCCAGGTTCGATTCGCAGCTGGGTCGGCGTTGAGATTTATCTCCGCAAAAACTGCCCACGGTCAGTAGGGGACACCGATGGGCTTGGACCGTGGCCCCGTGTGCGGGAGAGCCATACCCTGTGCACGTTAAAGAACACGCTGGATGGCCTTGACGGGAGGCTACCATCTGTCTCCCAACAGCTGTTCCAGTGGGTCCCCTCCCCCAACCTTCTCTGAGCCTTCGGGGTCCATGTGACCTGGCCATTTAGCCCATGGTGTGCAAAAAAGTGCCGCTCAGAGGTAAAAGAACCCAACCCAACTCACCAATTACTCAATAACGTTTTGCGAAAGTTTTTCCGCAAAACGTTTCTTGATTTATAGATGTTAAAGGAGTCGACAGATAACTCTACAATTTTCATTTGTTGTTTAAAACATTAATAAAACGCTAAATAGCCTGAAGTGACTTCATTATTTATTCTATCTTACTCAGCGCAATAAAAAAGAAATAGTTACCACTCGAGTTCATAGAGGGCGCCATGTGTAGGTGCCGAAAACCACGGGAAGAGTGAAAAGTCATACTAAGTGGAAAAAAGACAGAGTTGTCATTAGTTCAAAGGTAGAATACTCTGGCATGTTTTGGGAGAGATGAGAGTTCGAGTCCCGTATGTAGGCGAAATTTTTTCCACAAAACATTTTTTGCTTTATAAGACGTTAAAAAGTCAAAAGGTAACTCTGTGATTGCATTTATTTTTCCATTCGCTAAAGTTTAGCTCTCCAGCACAGGGATTATTAAAAACTGTCCTTTGACCTCAGAGGACCCATTGCATCCAAAATTCCAGCTGGATCAGCGTTGAGATTTATCTCCGCAAATTTCCCCGCCCTACCACGGTCAGTAGGGGACACCGATGGGCTTGGAAAGGCCGCCGTCCGTCGGATGGGACGTTAAGCCGTGGCCCCGTGGGCGGGAGAGCCATACCCTGTGCACGTTAAATAACACGTTGGATGGCCTTGACGGGAGGTTACCATCTGTCTCCCAACAGCTGTTCCAGTGGGTCCCCTCCCCCAACCTTCTCTGAGCCTTCGGGGTCCATGTGACCTGGCCATTTAGCCCATGGTGTGCAAAAAAGTGCCGCTCAGAGGTAAGACAACCCAACCTTTTCCACAACCCAAACAACGGGGCGGGGGTGGTTCAGTCGGTAGCGCGCCAGGCTCGTAATCTGCAGTTCCCAGGTTCGAGTCCCGGCTGGGTCAGCGTTGAGATTTATCTCCGCAAACTTCCCCGCCCTACCACGGTCAGTAGGGGACACCGATGGGCTTGGAAAGGCCGCCGTCCGTCGGATGGGACGTTAAGCCGTGGGTCCGTGGGCGGGAGAGCCATACCCTGTGCACGTTAAATAACCCGTTGGATGGCCTTGACAGGAGGTTACCATCTGTCTCCCAACAGCTGTTCCAGTGGGTCCCCTCCCCCAATCTTCTCTGAGCCTTCGGGGTCCAGGTGACCTGGCCATTTAGCCCATGGTGTGCAAAAAAGTGCCGCTCAGAGGTAAAACAACAACACAACCCAACGCATCCAAAATTTGCTAGCATAACTGAGATCTACGACTCAAAATTCCCAAAGGCACCAATTTTTAACCCTCTACAAGACCTTGTTAGAATTGGTGTGCAGTGGCCAGATGCATTAGATGTAGCTCAGGATAGACTTGCTTGGAGAACTAAATTGTACGGTCTGGTTGGACCTCCGTAGCCCATGGCTGCTTGAGGATGATGATGATGAGCACTACTAGATTTATATTTAAACTTTGCATCAAAGGACCAATCTCAACCAAAACTCAACATTTCCGAGATGTACAGTTGCTCAAAAAATACTCTTTTTAGAAATGTTTAGAAATTAGTGATCTGGCAACCTTCGTGTCACATGACACGAAGGTTGCCAGATCACTAATTTCTAAAAAAAATCGTTGCCAGATGTTTTTTCTCAATTCTGTAATCAACTATAAAATAAATAAAAAATAAATACCCCCTCAAGCAGCTGCTTGCCACAGAGGTCTGACAGGAGCCTGTCAGTTTATATGCCATAGTAGAAGGTCTGAGAGGATGGCAGGACCTCAGCAGAAAAACGACACACACATCCATGCCTAATTCCGGGGCTCGAACCCAGGTCCCTTAGATCAGTAGCCAAGCGTGCTAACCACTCGGCCACGGGACGGCTGCTCCTTTACGACTGATGCATTTAATCCAGTGCGTTGTATCGTACCTTGGTAATACCAAATTCAAATCCGAATTGGGGCGGGGGTGGCTCAGTCGGTAGCGCGCCAGACTCGTAATCTGTAGTTCCCAGGTTCGAGTCCCAGCTGGGTCAGCGTTGAGATTTATCTCCGCAAAACTCCCCGCCCTGCCCACGGTCAGTAGGGGACACCGATGGGCTTGGAAAGGCCGCCGTCCGTCGGATGGGATGTTAAGCCGTGACCCCGTGTGCGGGAGAGCCATACCCTGTGCACGTTAAAGAACACGCTGGATGGCCTTGACGGGAGGCTACTATCTGTCTCCCAATAGCTGTTCCAGTGGGTCCCCTCCCCCAACCTTCTCTGAGCCTTCGGGGTCCATGTGACCTGGCCATTTAGCCCATGGTGTGCAAAAAAGTGCCGCTCAGAGGTAAAACAACCCAACGTTAAAGAACACGCTGGATGGCCTTGACGGGAGGCTACCATCTGTCTCCCAACAGCTGTTCCAGTGGGTCCCCTCCCCCAACCTTCTCTGAGCCTTCGGGGTCCATGTGACCTGGCCATTTAGCCCATGGTGTGCAAAAAAGTGCCGCTCAGAGGCGAAACAACCCAACCCATTACCTTATTTCTCCAATAACAAGAAACTACATTTCTGTTGGAGTTTGTCTCATATTGAAAAAGAAATATTCCTTGTTTTTGAACGTAATAATCTATAGAAATCAGTTGCTTTTTTGGGTTGTTTTACCTCTGAGCTGCACTTTTTTGCACACCATGGGTTAAATGGCCAGGTCACATGGACCCGAAGGCTCAGAGAAGGTTGGGGGAGGGGACCCACTGGAACAGCTGTTGGGAGACAGATGGTAGCCTCTCGTCAAGGCCATCCAGCGTGTTCTTTAACGTGCACAGGGTATGGCTCTCCCGCTCACGGGGTCACGGCTTAACGTCCCATACGACGGACGGCGGCCTTTCCAAGCCCATCGGTGTCCCCTACTGACCGTGGGCAGGGCGGGGAATTTTGCGGAGATAAATCTCAACACTGACCCAGCTGGGACTCGAACCTGGGAACTACAGATTACGAGCCTGGCGCGCTACCGATTGAGCCACCCCCGCCCCTTGTACTCGGAAGAAATGATCTTATTACCTTATTCCTCCAATAACACGAAAGTACTTTTCTGTTGCAGTTTGTCTCAAGAGTATTCTTATATTGAAAAAGAAATATTCCTTGTTTTTGAACGTAATAATCGATAGAAATCAGTAAAGAATTTATAAGTTAATGAGATCATCTCTAAAAGCAATCCTTTTTCTTCTTGGAAGAGCTCAGGATTGTATTATATTATTCTTTAAAAAACAATAAACTACGTAATGAAGGAAAATTGGTAAACATTAATAAAATTAATGAGATCACCTTTAAAAACAATTTCGCTTTAGTATATATTCGAAAGAGATCATAATCTTTCGTCTTAATTTCTTAATTCTTACTGTCTTAATTCTTTCAAAAACAGCAAACTACATTTCTGTTGGACAGCGTATTCTTTGGTTTTTGAATATGAGAGAGTGAATTTTTATTAATTAAATTAAATACCCCCTCAAGCAGCTGCTTGCCACAGAGGTCTGACAGGAGCCTGTCGGTTTATATGCCATAGTAGAAGGTCTGAGAGGATGGCAGGCCCTCAGCAGAAAAACGACACAAACAGCCGTGCCTGACCCGGGGCTCGAACCCAAGTCCCTTGTAGCCAAGCGTGCTAACCATTCGGCCACGGGACGGCTTCATAGAGTGAATAGAAATAAGTAAGTAGAGAATAAGTAATTATATTAAATAATGAGGTAATCCTTGAATGCAACCCTTCTTAAATGCCGATTCGGAAGAGATCATGATCATGATCTTATCTTATTATTTAAATAACCACAAACTATGTTTCCGTTGGAGATAAGTATTCCATGTGTTTGAAGGTGGTAATAAATAAATAAATACCCCCTCAAGCAGCTGCTTGACACAGAGGTCTGACAGGAGCCTGTCAGTTTATATGCCATAGTAGAAGGTCTGTGAGGATGGCAGGACATCAGCAGAAAAATGACACGAACATCCATGCCTTAATTATCTGGGGCTCGAACCCAGGTCCCTTAGATCAGTAGCCAAGCGCGCTAACCACTCGGCCACGAGACGGATAGTGAATGAAAATTATTGAAAAAGGAAATAATGAGATCATCTTTAAAAACAATCCTTCTGAAGTCTGTATTCGCAATAGATCATGATCTTACCTTATTTTTTTAAAACCTATATTTCTATTCCAGAAAGTATTCCTTGTTTTGAATGTAATAATCAATAGAAATCAGTACGATGAGAATAAATTAAAGAGATTGGGTTTAAAAATCATTCGCTTTTTAGTTTCTACCCGGAAGAGATCATGATCTTATTCTTTAAAAGACAAAAAGCTGGATTTCTGTTGGAATCCGATTGTAGTAATAAACAGAATTTAGCGAACAGGAAATAAGGTAAATAATTCGTGTTTAAAAAACAATCTCTCCAAGGCTCTTCTCGAAAGCGATCATGCTGTTATTGACAACATGCATTTGAAAACCGCAACGCTCAAATGACAGGAACAGCAAAAAACTCGTACATAGCATGCGTTGCTTAGTAACATACTGAAGCCTTGCGCGTGTTCTATTGATGCAAACCTCTCCCACTCCCGTAAGAGTGATGGCGTTTCTAGCACCCTAAGTCATCAGCATGGTCATCATCTGAAAGACGATTAAAAGACACTCACCTGGTGGCCTGAGGTCAGGCTAAATGGCTCTAACTCCAACGGTCTGTTAAGCAAAGGGCAGGGCAAGTGGTGGAGGACGGAGACAGGTACGAGCGATTGCTGTACCCATCTCGTGGCCAAATGCTTCTGGGCATCGATCCACCTGGGTCTTGGTGCGCATGACAGAGACTTCCTCACTCGCGCCGTCGCTTAACGGTGGCTCTCCGGAGATGGACCAAGTTCCTGGTGACGTCACACGAATCACGTACGGAGAGGTAGATAGTAATCGAGCAGAGGATGGGGATGCGGATGGCAAATGATGCTCTGAGCAGAGCTTCCGTTTCTTAGGACTTTGGAAGTGAATGGATTACAAGGTTGACGACGTGTGAAGCTAAAGATATCGTTGGGTTGTTTTACCTCTCAGCGGCACTTTTTTGCACACCGTGGGCTAAATGACCAGGTCACAGGGACCCCGAAGGCTTAGAGAAGGTTGGGGGAGGAGACCCACTGGAACAGCTGTTGGGAGACAGATAGTAACCTCCCGTCAAGGCCATCCAGCGTGTTCTTTAACGTGCAGAGGGTATGGTTCTCCCACACACGGAGCCACGGCTTAACGTCCCATCCGACGGACGGCGGCCTTTCCAAGCCCATTGGTGTCCCCTACTGACCGTGGGCAGGCCGGGGAATTTTTGCGGAGATAAATCTCAACGCTAACCCAGCTGGGACTCGAACCTGGTAACTACATATTACGAGCCTGGCGCGCTACCGACTGAGCCACCCCCGCCCCATCGAGCAGAGGAGGGATGCGGATGGCAAATGATGCTCTGAGCAGAGCTTCCGTTTCTTAGGACTTTCGAAGTGAATGATACAAGGTTGACGACGTGTGAAGCTAAAGATATCGTTGGGTTGTTTTACCTCTGAGCGGCACTTTTTTGCACACCGTGGGCTAAATGACCAGGTCACATGGACCCCGAAGGCTCAGAGAAGGTTGGGGGAGGAGACCCACTGGAACAGCTGTTGGGAGACAGATGGTAGCCTCCCGTCTAGGTCATCCAGCGTGTACTTTAACATGCACAGGGTATGGCTCGCCCACACACGGAGCCACGGCTTAATGTCCCATCCGATGGACAGCAGCCATTCCCAAGCCATCGGATATATCTTGGTGTTTTGGAATTACGCAAATTACATGCATTAAATTCTTTGATATATTTAAATAAAAATTAGGATATTAGCAGAATTAGAAAATTTCCTGTCCATATGAGATTATCTGAAAACATGTTATTAACTAAAGTAAAAATTAAGAAAAATATTTTTGCTGAACGTTGTATTTTTCTTGGTTTACAGACTTATGCTGCCAAATTATCTTAAGCTTATACATAATGTTAAAGAATATTCTAGAATTCTAATTGGATCATTTATTATTTCAAAGTGTAAGACTTTTAAAATGCTTCTATGTTTATCTTAGATAATTATTAATGTTTAAAACTGAGGGTGACTCTATTTATAATGTAAAATTTGAATTTTTGAATGCAATCACTTTAGCTGTTAACCCTTTCACGACTAAGGGAAACATTTTTCCCATTTTAAAATTGGTGATTGTCGTATTTAATTATAACCTTATCTGCATTTTTTATACAGAATGTCAAAATAGAACGTATGCCGAACGCAGTTACGTAAACGGGAACGTTTAGAAAACAAAAACAGAACTGTCAGGACGCATAATATATGTACTATGTGCAATGTCCATCTTTGCCTCACTACCAAAAGAAATTGCTTCGCAGAATATCATAATTAGCACATCATTTTGTATAGTAATTTTATTTCATAATTTTGTATTATTTTAGTTAACATTTTGTTCTAATAAACCAATAAATAAAAGACATTGCATAATAAGCCTAACTATAATATGTGTTACCTTTATAGTCCATTGGGAAAAATATTTCCCATAAAATTCCAAAAAAACTACACATTGTTGTGTATTTTTATTATGATTTTTATTTATTTTACCTCTAAACAAACTAGAATAAACAGTTGCAGAGTAATATTTACTCTTAGAAACCTTATGGTCTTGAAAGGGTTAAAATATTAGTGTTATTATCTCACAGACTAGTATAACTCGAGTGAGATACTGAATCTGCTAATGATTCAAATTTTCAGTCAATGCAAATGTATTTTTCACTATGTAATAAAGTTTATCTATCTTGTTGATTCACCAATATATTTAAACCTATGAATGAAACACAGAAAACTAACGAGTTTACCTAGACACACTAACCATAGAAATACTTTTCCAAATGTCTTAGCTTATCAGGGAACACGATATCTTTAGCGGGGTGGCTCAGTCTGTAGCGCGCCAGGCTCGTAATCTGCAGTTCCCAGGTTCGAGTCCCGTTGGGTCAGCGTTGGGATTTATCTGTGCAAAATTCCCTACCCACGGTCAGTAGGGGACACCGATGAACTTGGAAAGTATATTGAATTTTATATAATATATCAAAGAATATTTTAATTAATTTTATTTTATAATTAAATTTTATTTAAATATATCAGCTTGAATTTTATTTAAATACATCAAAGAATTTAATGCATATAATTTGCGTAATTCTAAAACATCAAGATATATCCGATGGGCTTGGAAAGGCCGCCGTTCGTCGTATGGAACGTTAAGCCGTGGCCCCGTGCACGGAAGAGCCATACCCTGTGCGCGTTAAAGAACACGCTGGATGGCCTTGACGGGAGGCTACCATATATCTCCCAACAGCTGTTCCAGTGGGTCCCCTCCCCCAACCTTCTCTGAGCCTTCGGGGTCCATGTGACCAGGCCATTTAGCCCATGGTGTGCAAAAAAGTGCCGCTCAGAGGTAAAACAACCCAACCCAACCTGGGTTCGAGCCCCGGGTAAGGAATTGACGTTCGTGTTGTTTTTCTGCTGAGGTCCTGCCATCGTCACAAACCTTCTACTATGGCATATAAACTGACAGGCTCCTGTCAGACCTCTGTGGCAAGCAGCTGCTTGAGAGGGTATTTATTATTATTTTTACAATAAGAATTAATGATTATATTCAGGACCTCATCTAGGGGGAGGTGATTGGGGGATTGAAAATACGGTTAAATATTATAACGGGTTGAGTTGTTTTACCTCTGAGCGGCACATTTTTTGCACACCATGGGCTAAATGGCCAGGTCACATGGACCCCGAAGGCTCAGAGAAGGTTGGGGGAGGGGACCCAATGGAACAGCTGTTGGGAGACAGATGGTAGCCTCCCGTCAAGGCCATCCAGCGTGTTCTTTAAGGTGCACAGGGTATGGCTCTCCCGCACACGGGGCCACGGCTTAACGTCCCATCCGACGGACGGCGGCCTTTCCAAGTCCATCGGTGTCCCCTACTGACCGTGGGCAGGGCGGAGAATTTTGCGGAGATAAATCTCAACGCTGACCCAGCTGGGACTCGAACCTGGGAACTGCAGATTACGAGCCTGGCGCGCTACCGACTGAGCCACCCCCGCCCCTAATGCATGGTTAAGCGACGGTAATCACACATCTACTGCCGGTGGCCGTATGAGTCAACCGACTCTCACCGATGTTGCCGAGTGATAATTTGATGCGTCTATAATTCAACGAGGTTTCCTCAAATGTTACATTTCAAATACTCTTGATGGCAGGGAGGACGACGTTTTGTGAGAGGACGAACTGGTGTCATCAGATGAAGATGATGATGGCGATATTTATTATGATGGCACCAATAACGATGGCATTGACTCGACAGCACTAGATGAGCTTCTTACTAGTGGGGGCGGGGTGGCTCATTCGGTAACGCGTCAGGCTCGTAATCTGTAGTTCCCAGATTCGAGTACCAGCTGGGTCAGCGTTGAGATTTATCTCCGCAAAATTCCCCGCCCTGCCCACGGTCAGTAGGGTACACCGATGGGCTTGGAAAGGCCGCCGTCCGTCGGATGGGACGTTAAGCCGTGGTGGCTCCGTGTGCGGGAGAGCCATACCCTACGCACGTTAAAGAACACGCTGGATGGCCTTGACGGGAGGCTACCATCTGTCTCCCAACAGGTGTTCCAGTGGGTCCCCTCCCCCAACCTTCTCTGAGCCTTCGGGGTTCATGTGACCTGGCCATTTAGCCCATGTTGTGCAAAAAAGTGCCGCTCAGAGGTAAAACAACCCAAAACAACCCAACTAGTAACAGTGATGACGAGATTTTACGAATTTCCCAGTAATATTTAGGTGTTACGCATTTTTGTTTTTGTTTTTTTAACAAATGTTTTATGCAGTTTATAATAAAACCTTGAAAAGTTGTTGGTGCGTATTGTATACGAATTTACATTTTACCAGAAACTTTCGGGTGAAATCAAGCTTGCACATTATATAAGGGTGAGCATTATATTCGAGATTTTAAGGTACATGCATTATGGGCGGCTCCTCGGGATTTGCCTTTTAAATGGTCATGATCCATCACTCATGATCCATCCTCACAAAAGTGCCGCTCAGAGGTAAAACAACCCAACATTAAAGAACACTGGGTCCTCTCCCCCAACCTTCTCTGAGCCATCGGGGTCCTCGTGACTTGGCCATTTAGCCCATTGTGTTCACAAAAGTGCCGCTCAGAGGTAAAACAACCCAACCCAACCTAAACTACTTGCAGTTTATAGCTGCAGCCGTCCGGTCCCACAACAAGATATGCAAATCCATAGTGTTTATGGTTTGCTGTGATAGTGGTGTGAGATTTTGAAGGGTCAGGCATACAAATATCCACTTTGACTAAGAATGACTCAACGTCGGCGTAAATCACGTAAGGAACGGGCTGTTGGAACTTGAAATTTGTGAATTTCAGCCATTTCTTCTTTTCAGTTGGAAACTCTGCTCTCTGGGGTTCATGTTCTTGACAATAGGGAACACGATCCTTCAAGAGTGATTCATTCGTGAAACGGTGAAGGCACTAATCACAGTAGTGGGGCGTGGGTGGCTCAGTCGGTAGCTCAGTCGGTAGCGCGCCAGGCTCGTAATCTGTAGTTCCCACGATCGAGTCCCAGCTGGGTCAGCGTTGAGACTTATCTCCGCAAAATTCCCCGCCCTGCCCACGGTCAGTAGGGGACACCGATGGGCTTGGAAAGGCCGCCGTCCGTCGGATGGGACGTTAAGCCGTGGCCCCGTGTGCGGGAGAGACATACCCTGTGCACGTTAAAGAACACGCTGGATGGCCTTGACGGGAGACTACCATCTGTCTCCCAACAGCTGTTCCAGTGGGTCCCCTCCCCCAACCTTCTCTGAGTCCTTCGGGGTCCATGACGTGCCCATTTAGCCCATGGTGTGCAAAAAAGTGTCGCTCAGAGGTAAAACAACCCAACCCAACTAATCACAGTAGAGAGGACTGAGGAGTCTACTCATATTCTTAATAGAACAAAAGTGTTGCTTTTCACAGTCTGATAACAGTAGGAGTTAGCATGCTGTTTAAATCTGAATGGCGTGATGTAGAGCGAGAACACCTCTTTCTCGTATTCGAAAACATTGATAAAGATGTTATTCATTTTCTTTATTTTGATATTTGACTTATTTTTATAGGGAAAGTTAGATGAGATGTGTTTAATTTTTCTTCTAAATGCAGGCATTTGTTAGGGCGCTGTGTGTTTTCTGTAATAGGATACAAACAGGCTGAAACAGGCCAGATAAATCATTTTTGGTCAGAATTACATACATTAACAATAATAAAAAAATAAATGCCTCCTCAAGCAGCTGCTTGCCACAGAGGTCTGACAGGAGCCATAGTAGAGGGATCTGTGACGATGGCGTGTCCTCAGCAGATTTTTTGCCAACTGCACGCGGTGTTCGCAGGTGGTCACCTTCCAAGTATTGACCGCGCCCAAAGCTGCTTAACTTCGGTGATCGGACGAGAACCGGTTTTTTCAGCTTGGTGCTACCGTATGGCGCGTTTTAATTTTAATTCTTCTGGCGTAGGAACATAACAAGACCCTGCAAGAAGGATATATTTTCCAACGTTCATTTCACCGTGGAGTACAGCATCCAATATCCATTCACTATAAACTCCTTCAAATTCTTGGGGCGGGGGTGGCTCAGACGGTAGCGCGCCAGGCTCGTAATCTGTAGTTCCCACGTTCGAGTCCCAGCTGGGTCAGCGTTGAGATTTATCTCCGCAAAATTTTCCCGCTCTGCTCACGGTCAGTAGGGGACACCGATGGGCTTGAAAAGGCAGCCGTCCGTCGGATGGGACGTTAAGCCGTGGCCCCGTGTGTGGGAGAGCCATACCCTGTGCACGTTAAAGAACACGCTGGATGGCCTTGACGGGAGTCTACCATCTGTCTCCCAACAGCTGTTCCAGTGGGTCTCCTCCCCCAACCTTCTCTGAGCCTTCGGGGTCCTTGTGGCCAGGCCATTTAGCCCATGATGTGCAAAAAAGTGCCGCTCAGAGGTGAAACAATCCAATCCAATTTCTTTAGGGACCAAGACTTGTGAAACAGTTACTTTGGAAAAACGGGAAACAGCATTGGAAGGTAGAAGGCGAAATTTTTCGCTTGAAGCGCCTTGCACAACAAGGTACCATTTAATGCTACCTTTCGAGGTCAATTCGTTTTTCAGAAGAGTTAGAAGTGATTTTCATGAACCTCGGAGGAAAAAGGTTAGATCAACAGATGTTTCTTCAGTCACAGTCAACTTGAACGTTGACAATGTCTCATTTCTTCTGTAAACTGCGGGGATCTTCAGGATCTAGTTTTCTCTTCTTGTGGGTAATATCCTGATCTCTAGATCGTTTTCGTTTATTACTGTGAGGTTTTATTAGATGTAAAAGATTGTTTTGTCTTCGAAACTCCATAGCACATTCTTCACATTTGTTGGTTTTCTTGGAAGTGTGCGATAATTCATGCCGTTTGTCGTCTTTCTTTGCAAATGCAGCTTCGCATTGAGAACACTTAAATAAGTTCTTTCCATAGTGAAACTTTTTATGACGAACTAGTTGAATCTGATGAAGTTGGGTTGGGTTGTTTTACCTCTGAGCGGCACTTTTTTTCACACCATTGGCTAAAAGGCCAAGGTCACATGGACCCCGAATGCTCAGAGAAGGTTGGGGGAGGAGACCCACTGGAACAGCTGTTGGGAGACAGATGGTAGCCTCCCTTCAAGGCCATCCAGCGTGTTCTTTAACAACAGAGAACTTAGTGCACAGGATATGGCTCTCCCGCACACGGGGCCACGGCTTAACATCCCATCCGAAGGACGGCGTCATTTCCAAGTCCATCGGTGTCCCCTACTGACCGTGGGAAGGGCAAGGAGTTTTGCGGAGATAAATCTCAATGCTGACCTAAGTGTGACTCGAACTTGTTAAATACAGAATACGAGATTGGGGCGCTACCGACTGAGCCACCCCCGCTCGCCCTGTTTCGGTAAAAAGCTTATTTTCAAAGTTAGGTAGATTTGAATGTGGCTATTCATTCACTTAACATGAAAGAGCCCGGAGACTTTTTGCAATATAGTGTACTTTAGATCGTAATATATTTTTATAATACTATTTTATTGCATTGCAACATAATATTTTTTATGGCTTTTATTTTTAATTATGTAGGTATAATAATTACAACTTCGCTTCACTTAAAAAGCATAGTTTTGCTGTCAAAAGCTCATGAAATCGATAGGGTTGTTGTTATTTGGGTTGTTTTACCTCTGAGCTGCACTTTTTTGCACACCATGGGCTAAATGGCCAGGTCACATAGACCCCGAAGGCTCATAGAAGGTTCGGGGAGGGGACCCACTGGGACAACTGTTGGGAGACAGATGGTAGGCTCCCGTCAAGGCCATCCAGCGTGTTCTTTAACGTGCACAGGGTATGTCTCTCCCGCACACGGGGCCACGGCTTAACGTCCCATCCGACGGACGGCATCCTTTCCAAGCCCATCGGTGTCCCCTACTGACCATGGGAAGGGCGGGGGAAATTTTGCGGAGATAAATCTCAACGCTGACCCATCTGGGACTCGAACCTGGGAACTACAGATTACGAGCCTGGCGCGTTACCGACTGAGCCACCCCCGCCCCAAGATTAAGATGACTAATGACTGGAATCCAAAATTCCGATAATTATGTATAACATGTTTAGTGTCAAGAATCTAAATTCCACTTAAAACGTCTAGAATACAAATTGTAATTAATGATGTGTAAAGCTTTCTAATATCTGGAATCCAAATTGCAAATGACGTATAAGATGGCTTTGGGTTGGCTTGTTTTACCTCTGAGCGGCACTTTTTTGCACACAATGGGCTAAATGGCCAGGTCACATGGACCCCGAAGGCTCAGAGAAGGTTGGGGGAGGGGACCCACTGAGACAGCTGTTGGGAGACAGATGGTAGCCTCCCGTCAAGGCCATCCAGCGTGTTCTTTAACGTGCACAGGGTATGGCTCTCCCGCACACGGGGCCACGGGTTAACGTCCCATCCGACGGACGGCGGCCTTTCCAAGCCCATCGATGTCCCCTACTGACCGTGGGCAGGGCGGGGAATTTTGCGGAGATAACTCTCAACGTTGACCCAGCTGGGACTCGAATCTGGGAACTGCAGATTACGAGCCTGGCGCGCTACCGACTGAGCCACCCCCGCCCCAAATCGATAGGAAGTCATAAACCAACCCCTTCTGAAGTAGAGGCGTGACTTACAGATATTGATCAACAAGGCACTAAGAAGAGAAGACGAAGTGGTGTAACTGATTTAATGGTGAATATCACCTTTATTTTAATACCGGTAATTTTGAGTACACCCAATAAATTACATACATTTCTTACACAATAACGTCAGTTACATTGATTTAACTTCAAAAACCAACGCAAGCCATAAGATGAAACATTCGCGAAATCTTTAAATCATTCTGCTGCAGAGTGACGAAAACTGAGATACGCCGCTTAGTCTCTTGAGCGACGAATTGTCACCTCTTGATTTTCCAATCCTTATTTGGCTTTCAACGTAACTGCAGACACGGAAATTCTTAATATTTCTGAGATCCACAATACGAAAAACATTGGGGAACTAAATTCTAGCTCTTTCTCTACCAGCAGTATATGAAAATTTAAGTTCTCAGCGTCACTTTCATTGTGAACAAATAGGCTAAATGGCCAGGTCACAAACATCACAAAGGCTCATAGAATATTGGGAGAAGGGCAGTGAACGCTTCAACGTCAAAGGCCAAATTTTATTTACTAGCACTACAGTTCTAATATTTGATGACTAGGTGTATTTTGGATCTTAGACTTCAGAAACGTTCTGAAAAATCTGGATCCGATGATTCATCTGAGGTCCAAGGTCAGATTTCAACGTATCTGTGCTATAGAGCTAAAGACTGGTTCATAAAGGTATTGTAGATCACAGATCTCAGATATCTTAAGAAATGGCACTAGAGATCTAAAATTTGATGACTAGGAATATTTTGGATCGTACATCTCAAAAGATTCTGAAAAATCTGGATCCGATGACTCATTTGAGGTCCAAGGTCAGATTTCAACGTATCTGTGCTATAGAGCTAAAGACTGGTTCATAAAGGTATTGCAGATCACAGATCTCAGATATCTTAAGAAATGGCACTAGAGATCTAAAATTTGATGACTAGGAATAGTTTGGATCGTACATCTCAAAAGATTCTGAAAAATCTGGATCCGATGATTCATTTGAGGTCCAAGGTCAGATTTCAACGTATCTGTGCTATAGAGCTAAAGACTGGTTCATAAAGGTATTGCAGATCACAGATCTCAGATATCTTAATAAATGGCACTAGAGATCTAAAATTTGATGACTAGGAATATTTTGGATCGTACATCTCAAACGATTCTGAAAAATCTGGATCCGATTATTCATTTGAGGTCCAAGGTCAGATTTCAACGTATCTGTGCTATAGAGGTAAAGACTGGTTCATAAAGGTATTGCAGATCACAGATCTCAGATATCTTAAGAAATGGCACTAGAGATCTAAAATTTGATGACTAGGAATATTTTGGATCGTACATCTCAAACGATTCTGAAAAATCTGGATCCGATGATTCATTTGAGGTCCAAGGTCAGATTTCAACGTATCTGTGCTATAGAGCTAAAGACTTGTTCATAGAGGTATTGCAGATCACAGATCTCAGATATCTTAAGAAATGGCACTAGAGATCTAAAATTTGATGACTAGGGATATTTTGGATCGTACATCTCAAACGATTCTGAAAAGCTGGATCCGATGATTCATTCGAGGTCCAAGGTCAGATTTCAACGTATCTGTGCTATAGAGCTAAAGACTGGTTCACAAACGTATTGCAGATCACAGATCACAGATATCTTAAGAAATGGCACTATAGTTCTAATATTTGATGACTAGGTGTATTTTGGATCTTAGACTTCAGAAACGTTTTGAAAAATCTGGATCCGATGATTCATTTGAGGTCCAAGGTCAGATTTCAACGTATCTGTGCTATAGAGCTAAAGACTGGTTCATAAAGGTATTGCAGATCACAGATCTCAGATATCTTAAGAAATGGCACTATAGTTCTAATATTTGATGACTAGGTGTATTTTGGATCTTAGACTTCAGAAACGTTTTGAAAAATCTGGATCCGATGATTCATTTGAGGTCCAAGGTCAGATTTCAACGTATCTGTGCTATAGAGCTAAAGACTGGTTCATAAAGGTATTGCAGATCACAGATCTCAGATATCTTAATAAATGGCACTAGAGATCTAAAATTTGATGACTAGGAATATTTTGGATCATACATCTCAAAAGATTCTGAAAAATCTGGATCCGATGATTCATTTGAGGTCCAAGGTCAGAAATCAAAGTATCTGTGCTATAGAGCTAAAGACTGGTTCATAAAGTATTGCAGATCACAGATCTCAGATATCTTAATAAATGGCACTAGAGATCTAAAATTTGATGACTAGGAATATTTTGGATCGTACATCTCAAAAGATTCTGAAAAATCTGGATCCGATGATTCATTCGAGGTCCAAGGTCAGATTTCAACGTATCTGTGCTATAGAGCTAAAGACTGGTTCATAAAGGTATTGCAGATCACAGAACTCAGATATCTTAATAAATGGCACTAGAGATCTAAAATTTGATGACTAGGAATATTTTGGATCGTACATCTCAAACGATTCTGAAAAATCTGGATCCGATGATTCATTTGAGGTCCAAGGTCAGATTTCAACGTATCTGTGCTATAGAGGTAAAGACTTGTTCATAAAGGTATTGCAGATCACAGATCTCAGATATCTTAAGACATGGCACTATAGTTCTAATATTTGATGACTAGGTGTATTTTGGATCTTAGACTTCAGAAACGTTCTGAAAAATCTGGATCCGATGATTCATCTGAGGTCCAAGGTCAGATTTCAACGTATCTGTGCTATAGAGCTAAAGACTGGTTCATAAAGGTATTGCAGATCACAGATCTCAGTTATCTTAAGAAATGGCACTAGAGATCTAAAATTTGATGACTAGGAATATTTTGGATCGTACATCTCAAAAGATTCTGAAAAATCTGGATCCGATGATTCATTTGAGGTCCAAGGTCAGATTTCAACGTATCTGTGCTATAGAGCTAAAGACTGGTTCATATAGGTTTTGCAGATCACAGATCTCAGATATCTTAAGAAATGGCACTATAGTTCTAATATTTGATGACTAGGTGTATTTTGGATCTTAGACTTCAGAAACGTTTTGAAAAATCTGGATCCAATGATTCATTTGAGGTCCAAGGTCAGATTTCAACGTATCTGTGCTATAGAGCTAAAGACTGGTTCATAAAGGTATTGCAGATCACAGATCTCAGATATCTTAATAAATGGCACTAGAGATCTAAAATTTGATGACTAGGAATATTTTGGATCATACATCTCAAAAGATTCCGAAAAATCTGGATCCGATGATTCATTTGAGGTCCAAGGTCAGATTTCAACGTATCTGTGCTATAGAGCTAAAGACTGGTTCATAAAGTATTGCAGATCACAGATCTCAGATATCTTAATAAATGGCACTAGAGATCTAAAATTTGATGACTAGGAATATTTTGGATCGTACATCTCAAAAGATTCTGAAAAATCTGGATCCGATGATTCATTTGAGGTCCAAGGTCAGATTTCAACGTATCTGTGCTATAGAGCTAAAGACTGGTTCATAAAGGTATTGCAGATCACAGATCTCAGATATCTTAATAAATGGCACTAGAGATCTAAAATTTAATGACTAGGAATATTTTGGATCGTACATCTCAAACGATTCTGAAAAATCTGGATCCTATTATTCATTTGAGGTCCAAGGTCAGATTTCAACGTATCTGTGCTATAGAGGTAAAGACTTGTTCATAAAGGTATTGCAGATCACAGATCTCAGATATCTTAAGAAATGGCACTATAGATCTAAAATTTGATGACTAGGAATATTTTGGATCGTACATCTCAAACGATTCTGAAAAATCTGGATCCGATGATTCATTTGAGGTCCAAGGTCAGATTTCAACGTATCTGTGCTATAGAGCTAAAGACTGGTTCATAAAGGTATTGCATATCACAGATCTCAGATATCTTAATAAATGGCACTAGAGATCTAAAATTTGATGACTAGGAATGTTTTGGATCGTACATCTCAAAAGATTCTGAAAAATCTGGATCCGATGATTCATTTGAGGTCCAAGGTCAGAATTCAACGTATCTGTGCTATAGAGCTAAAGACTGGTTCATAAAGGTATTGCAGATCACAGATCTCAGATATCTTAAGAAATGGCACTAGAGATCTAAAATTTGATGACTAGGAATATTTTGGATCGTACATCTGAAAAGATTCTGAAAATCTGGATCCGATGACTCATTTGAGATCGAAGGTCAGATTTCAACAGAGAGATAAAAACTGGTTAACAAAAGTATTTCAGATCGCATATCTCAGAAATCTTAATAAATTTGAGATCCGGTGTAATAGCTAAAGGTCAGATAGGGGTCAGAGTGACTGGTTAGAAATCATGTAGGTGTCGATGATTCAAGGAGACGATTCAAGATGACAATGTGGCGTAAAACGATGACCGTTTCCAATTTTCAGAGGTGTCATCATCCTGACTCTGTCTTAGTAAGGAATTTTGAGGTTCGGTGTAATTTGTTGAATGATCGAATTCAAGATTTCTGTAAGTTGGGAGCTGGTCGGCTGGAAGGGAATATTCTTTCATTAGATTCCCAGGCAACAGCGGTGTTTCGGGGATCACTAGTCGTAGTGGAAGATCTTCGTACGGTATCGTAGCATACTGATTTTCAGACAATGTTGTAGACGTCACAGAATGCGCATGATAATCACTCGGCGTTTCGTTCAGTACCACGATGACTTCCTTTGACCTATAGGAAGAGAAAAAATTAACTTGTAGTTCCTTGGTTTTCAGTTGGGTTGGGTTGGGTTGTTTTACCTCTGAGCGGCACTTTTTTGCACACCATGGGCTAAATGGCCAGGTCACATGGACCCCGAAGACTCAGAGAAGGTTGGGGGAGAGGACCCAGTGGAACAGCTGTTGGGAGACAGATGGTAGCCTCCCGTCAAGGCCATCCAGCGTGTTCTTTAACGTGCACAGGGTATGGCTCTCCCGCACACGGCGCCACGACTTAACGTCCCATCCGACGGACGGCGGCCTTTCCAACCCCATCGGTGTCCCCTACTGACCGTGAGCAGGGCGGGGAATTTTGCGGAGATAAATCTCAACGCTGACCCAGCTGGACTCGAACCTTGGAACTACAGATTACGAGCCTGGCGCGCTACCAAATGAGCTACCCCCGCCCCCCAGGTCACATGGACCCGGAAGGCTCAGAGAAGGTTGGGTGAGGGGACCCACTGGAACAGCTGTTAGGAGACAGATGGGAGCCTCCCGTCAAGGCCATCCACCGTGTTCTTTAACGTGCACAGGGTATGGCTCTCCCGCACAAGGGACCACGGCTTAACGTCCCATCCGACGGACGGCGGCCTTTCCAAGCCGATCGGTGTCCCCTACTGACCGTGGGCAGGGGGGGGGGGAATTTTGCGGAGATAAATCTCAACGCTGACTCATCTGGGACTCGAACCTGGGAACTACAGATTACGAGCCTGGCGCGCTACCGACTGAGTCACCCCCGCCGCTTGGTTTTTAGTTCCTTCTTATATCGTGCTACATCAAAAAACATAGTCGTAAGAAGTAAAACAGAGGTCAAACCTTAATCTACATGCGCTAGAAACTCGAAAATCGGTGTCTGGAAATGTTTGGGGTTATAAATTATACCAAATATTAGGAATATTCCATTATTGTGTGGATGGAAAGCTTCGAAACTTTATTATTATCTAAAATATGCATTTAATTTTTTTAATTTTTTTTAATTTAAATTTTACGACATATAGGACAGAGAAGAATCCTAGAAGCTACTCCTAGTTTAATACAGGCCTTCTCATAAAAGGACATGCCCTACTAAGACCGAAGTCACTGCTGACCGCTGCCTTAGTTAGAGCTAACACAACACACAAAGTTTGCCTTGGTGGAACAGTCGCTAGCTGCCTAACCACTATGCCAGTTAAGGTTTATTATCAGAAACCCTACTCAAGAATTATTATCAGAAACTCTACTCAAGACTTATTATCAGAAATCCTACTCAAGACTTATTATCAGAAACCCTACTCAAGACTTATTATCAGAAACCCTACTCAAGATTTATTATCAGAAATCCTACTCAAGACTTATTATCAGAAACCCTGCTCAAGACATTTTTTTTTTTATTTGAGACGTATAGGACAGAGAAGAATCCTGGAAGCTACTCCTAGCTTAATACAGGCCTTCTCATACAAGGACATGCCCTACTAAGACCCAAGTCACTGCTGACCGCTGCCTTAGTTAGAGCTAACACAACACACAAAGTTTGCCTTGCTGGAACAGTCCTTAGCTGCCTAACCACTATGCCAGTTAAGGTTTATTATCAGAAACCCTACTCAAGACTTATTATTAGAAACCTTACTCAAGACTTATTATCAGAAATCCTACTCAAGACTTATTATCAGAAACCCTATTCAAGACTTATTATCAGAAACCCTACTCAAGACTTATAATTAGAAATCCTACTCAAGACTTATTATCAGAAACCCTACTCAAGAATTATTATCAGAAACCCTACTCAAGACTTATTATCAGAAACTCTACTCAAGACTTATTATCAGAAACCCTACTCAAGACTTATTATCAGAAACCCTACTCAAGATTTATTATCAGAAATCCTACTCAAGACTTATTATCAGAAACCCTGCTCAAGACATTTTTTTTTTGATTTGAGACGTATAGGACAGAGAAGAATCCTGGAAGCTACTCCTAGCTTAATACAGGCCTTCTCATACAAGGACATGCCCTACTAAGACCCAAGTCACTGCTGACCGCTGCCTTAGTTAGAGCTAACACAACACACAAAGTTTGCCTTGCTGGAACAGTCCTTAGCTGCCTAACCACTATGCCAGTTAAGGTTTATTATCAGAAACCCTACTCAAGACTTATTATTAGAAACCTTACTCAAGACTTATTATCAGAAATCCTACTCTAGACTTATTATCAGAAACCCTACTCAAGACTTATTATCAGAAACCCTACTCAAGACTTATTATCAGAAATCCTACTCAAGACTTATTATCAGAAACCCTACTCAAGAATTATTATCAGAAACCCTACTCAAGACTTATTATCAGAAACTCTACTCAAGACTTATTATCAGAAACCCTACTCAAGACTTATTATCAGAAACCCTACTCAAGATTTATTATCAGAAATCCTACTCAAGACTTATTATCAGAAACCCTGCTCAAGACATTTTTTTTTTGATTTGAGACGTATAGGACAGAGAAGAATCCTGGAAGCTACTCCTAGCTTAATACAGGCCTTCTCATACAAGGACATGCCCTACTAAGACCGAAGTCACTGCTGACCGCTGCCTTAGTTAGAGCTAACACAACACACAAAGTTTGCCTTGCTGGAACAGTCCTTAGCTGCCTAACCACTATGCCAGTTAAGGTTTATTATCAGAAACCCTACTCAAGACTTATTATTAGAAACCTTACTCAAGACTTATTATCAGAAATCCTACTCAAGACTTATTATCAGAAACCCTACTCAAGACTTATTATCAGAAACCCTACTCAAGACTTATAATCAGAAATCCTACTCAAGACTTATTATCAGAAACCCTACTCAAGAATTATTATCAGAAACCCTACTCAAGACTTATTATCAGAAACTCTACTCAAGACTTATTATCAGAAACCCTACTCAAGACTTATTATCAGAAACCCTACTCAAGATTTATTATCAGAAATCCTACTCAAGACTTATTATCAGAAACCCTGCTCAAGACATTTTTTTTTTGATTTGAGACGTATAGGACAGAGAAGAATCCTGGAAGCTACTCCTAGCTTAATACAGGCCTTCTCATACAAGGACATGCCCTACTAAGACCCAAGTCACTGCTGACCGCTGCCTTAGTTAGAGCTAACACAACACACAAAGTTTGCCTTGCTGGAACAGTCCTTAGCTGCCTAACCACTATGCCAGTTAAGGTTTATTATCAGAAACCCTACTCAAGACTTATTATTAGAAACCTTACTCAAGACTTATTATCAGAAATCCTACTCAAGACTTATTATCAGAAACCCTACTCAAGACTTATTATCAGAAACCCTACTCAAGACTTATTATCAGAAATCCTACTCAAGACTTATTATCAGAAACCCTACTCAAGAATTATTATCAGAAACCCTACTCAAGACTTATTATCAGAAACTCTACTCAAGACTTATTATCAGAAACCCTACTCAAGACTTATTATCAGAAACCCTACTCAAGATTTATTATCAGAAATCCTACTCAAGACTTATTATCAGAAACCCTGCTCAAGACATTTTTTTTTTGATTTGAGACGTATAGGACAGAGAAGAATCCTGGAAGCTACTCCTAGCTTAATACAGGCCTTCTCATACAAGGACATGCCCTACTAAGACCGAAGTCACTGCTGACCGCTGCCTTAGTTAGAGCTAACACAACACACAAAGTTTGCCTTGCTGGAACAGTCCTTAGCTGCCTAACCACTATGCCAGTTAAGGTTTATTATCAGAAACCCTACTCAAGACTTATTATTAGAAACCTTACTCAAGACTTATTATCAGAAATCCTACTCAAGACTTATTATCAGAAACCCTACTCAAGACTTATTATCAGAAACCCTACTCAAGACTTATTATCAGAAATCCTACTCAAGACTTATTATCAGAAACCCTACTCAAGAATTATTATCAGAAACCCTGCTGAAGAACTTTTTTTTTGATTTGAGACATATAGGACAGAGAAGAATCCTGGAAGCTACTCCTAGCTTAATACAGCCCTTCTCATACAAGGACATGCCCTACTAAAACCGAAGTCACTGCTGACCGCTGCCTTAGTTAGAGCTAACACAACACACAAAGTTTGCCTTGCTGGAACGGTCGCTAGCTGCCTAACCACTATGCCAGTTAAGGTTTATTATCAGAAACCCTACTCAAGACTTATTATCAGAAACCCTACTCAAGACTTATTATCAGATATCCTACTCAAGACTTATTATCAGAAACCCCTACTCAAGACTTATTATCAGAAACCCTACTCAAGACTTATTATCAGAAACCCTGCTCAAGACATTTTTTTTTTGATTTGAGACATATAGGACAGAGAAGAATCCTGGAAGCTACTCATAGCTTAATACAGGCCTTCTCGTACAAGGACATGCCCTACTAAGACCGAAGTGACTGCTGACCACTGCCTTAGTTAGAGCTAACAAAACACACAAAGTTTGCCTTGCTGGAACAGTCCCTAGCTGCCTAACCACTATGCCAGTTAAGGTTTATTATCAGAAACCCTACTCAAGACTTATTATATAGAAACCCTACTCAAGACTTATTATCAGAAATCCTACTCAAGACTTATTATCAGAACCCTGCTCAAGACTTTTTTTTATTTGAGATATATAGGACAGAGAAGAATCCTGGAAGCAACTCCTAGCTTAATACAGGCCTTCTCATACAAGGACATGCCCTACTAAGACAGAAGTCACTGCCGACCGCAGCGTTAGTTAGAGCTAACACAACACACAAAGTTTGCCTTGCTGGAACAGTCCTTAGCTGCCTAACCACTATGCCAGTTAAGGTTTATTATCAGAAACCCTACTCAAGAATAATTATGAGAAACCCTACTCAAGACTTATTATCAGAAATCCTACTCAAGACTTATTATCAGAAACCCTGCTCAAGAATTTTTTTTTGATTTGAGACATATAGGACAGAGAAGAATCCTGGAAGCTACTCCTAGCATAATACAGGCCTTCTCATACAAGGACATGCCCTACTAAGACCTGGGGTGGGGGTGGTTCAGTCGGTAGCGCGCCAGGCTCGTAATCTGTAGTTCCCAGGTTCGAGTCCCAGCTGGGTCAGCGTTGAGATTTATCTCCGCAAAATTTCCCAGCCTTGCCCACGGTCAGTAGGGGATACCGATGGGCTTCAAAAGGCCGCCGTCCGTCGGTTGGGACGTTAAGCCGTGGCCCCGTGTGCGGGAGAGCCCTACCCTGTGCACGTTAAAGAACACGCTGGATGGCCTTGACGGGAGGCTACCATCTGTCTCCCAACAGCTGTTCCAGTGGGTCCCCTCCCGCAACCTTCTCTTCGGGGTCCTTGTGGCCTTGCCATTTAGCCCATGGTGAGCAAAAAAGTGCCGCTCAGAGGTAAAACAATCCACTCCAATCCTACTAAGACCGAAGTCACTGCTGACCGCTGCCTTAGTTAGAGCTAACAAAACACACAAAGTTTGCCTTGCTGGAACAGTCGCTATCTGCCTAACCACTATGCCAGTTAAGGTTTATTATCAGAAACACTACTCAAGACTTATTATCAGAAACCCTACTCAAGACTTATTATCAGAAATCCTACTCAAGACTTATCATCAGAAATCCTACTCAAGACTTATTATCAGAAACCCCTACTCAAGACTTATTATCAGAAACCCTACTCAAGACTTATTATCAGAAATCCTACTCAAGACTTATTATCAGAAACCCTACTCAAGACTTATTATCAGAAACCCTGCTCAAGACTTTTTTTTTGATTTGAGACATATAGGACAGAGAAGAATCCTGGAAGCTACTCCTAGCTTAATACAGGCCTTCTCATAAAAGGACATGCCCTACTAAGACCGAAGTCACTGCTGACCGCTGCCTTAGTTAGAGCTAACACAACACACAAAGTTTGCCTTGCTGGAACAGTCCTTAGCTGCCTAACCACTATGCCAGTTAAGGTTTATTACCAGAAACCCTACTCAAGATTTATTATGAGAAACCCTACTCAAGACCTATTATCAGAAATCCTACTCAAGACTTATTATCAGAAACCCTACTCAAGACTTATTATCAGAAACCCTACTCAAGACTTATTATCAGAAATCCTACTCAAGACTTATTATCAGAATCCCTACTCAAGACTTATTATCAGAAACCCTGTTGAAGACTTTTTTTTTGATTTGAGACATATAGGATAGAGAAGAATCCTGGAAGCTACTCCTAGCTTAATACAGGCCTTCTCATACAAGGACATGCCCTACTAAGACCGAAGTCACTGCTGACCACTGCCTTAGTTAGAGCTAACAAAACACACAAAGTTTGCCTTGCTGGAACATTCCCTAGCTGCCTAACCACTATGCCAGTTAAGGTTTATTATCAGAAACCCTACTCAAGACTTATTATCAGAAACCCTACTCAAGACTTATTATCAGAAATCCAACTCAAGACTTATTATCAGAAACCCTACTCAAGACTTATTATCAGAAACCCTGCTCAAGACATTTTTTTTTTGATTTGAGACATATAGGACAGAGAAAAATCCTGGAAGCTACTCCTAGCTTAATACAGGCCTTCTCATACAAGGACATGCCCTACTAAGACCGAAGTCACTGCTGACCACTGCCTTAGTTAGAGCTAACAAAACACACAAAGTTTGCCTTGCTGGAACATTCCCTAGCTGCCTAACCACTATGCCAGTTAAGGTTTATTATCAGAAACCCTACTCAAGACTTATTATCAGAAACCCTAATCAAGACTTATTATCAGAAATCCAACTCAAGACTTATTATCAGAAACCCTACTCAAGACTTATTATCAGAAACCCTGCTCAAGACATTTTTTTTTGATTTGAGACATATAGGACAGAGAAGAATCCTGGAAGCTACTCCTAGCTTAATACAGGCCTTCTCATAGAAGGACATGCCCTACTAAGACCGAAGTGACTGCTGACCGCTGCCTTAGTTAGAGCTAACACAACACACAAAGTTCGCCTTGCTGGAACAGTCGCTAGCTGCCTAACCACTATGCCAGTTAAGGTTTATTATCAGAAACCCTACTCAAGACTTATTATCAGAAACCCTACTCAAGACTTATTATCAGAAATCCAACTCAAGACTTATTATCAGAAACCCTACTCAAGACTTATTATCAGAAACCCTGCTCAAGACATTTTTTTTTTGATTTGAGACATATAGGACAGAGAAAAATCCTGGAAGCTACTCCTAGCTTAATACAGGCCTTCTCATACAAGGACATGCCCTACTAAGACCGAAGTCACTGCTGACCACTGCCTTAGTTAGAGCTAACAAAACACACAAAGTTTGCCTTGCTGGAACATTCCCTAGCTGCCTAACCACTATGCCAGTTAAGGTTTATTATCAGAAACCCTACTCAAGACTTATTATCAGAAACCCTAATCAAGACTTATTATCAGAAATCCAACTCAAGACTTATTATCAGAAACCCTACTCAAGACTTATTATCAGAAACCCTGCTCAAGACATTTTTTTTTTGATTTGAGACATATAGGACAGAGAAGAATCCTGGAAGCTACTCCTAGCTTAATACAGGCCTTCTCATACAAGGACATGCCCTACTAAAACCGAAGTGACTGCTGACCGCTGCCTTAGTTAGAGCTAACACAACACACAAAGTTCGCCTTGCTGGAACAGTCGCTAGCTGCCTAACCACTATGCCAGTTAAGGTTTATTATCAGAAACCCTACTCAAGACTTATTATTAGAAACCCTACTCAAGACTTATTATCAGAAACCCTGCTGAAGACTTTTTTTTTTCATTTGAGGCATATAGGACAGAGAAGAATCCTGGAAGCTACTCCTAGCTTAATACAGGCCTTCTCATACAAGGACATGCCCTACTATGACCGAAGTCACTGCTGACCGCTGCTTTAGTTAGAGCTAACACAACACACAAAGTTTGCCTTGCTGGAACAGTCCCTAGCTGCCTAACCACTATGCCAGTTAAGGTTTATTATCAGAAACCCTACTCAAGACTTATTATGAGAAACCCTACTCAAGATCTATTATCAGAAATCCTACTAAAGACTTATTATCAGAAACCCTACTCAAGACTTATTATCAGAAATCCTACTCAAGACTTATTATCAGCATCCCTACTCAAGACTTATTATCACAAACCCTGCTGAAGACTTTTTTTTTTGATTTGAGACATATAGGATAGAGAAGAATCCTGGAAGCTACTCCTAGCTTAATACAGGCCTTCTCATACAAGGACATGCCCTACTAAGACCGAAGTCACTGCTGACCACTGCCTTAGTTAGAGCTAACAAAACACACAAAGTTTGCCTTGCTGGAACAGTCCCTAGCTGCCTAACCACTATGCCAGTTAAGGTTTATTATCAGAAACCCTACTCAAGACTTATTATCAGAAACCCTACTCAAGACTTATTATCAAAATCCTACTCAAGACTTATTATCAGAAACCCTACTCAAGACATATTATCAGAAACCCTACTCAAGACTTATTATCAGAAACCCTGCTCAAGACTTTTTTTTTTGATTTGAGACATATAGGACAGAGAAGAATCCTGGAAGCTACTCCTAGCTTAATACAGGCCTTCTCATAAAAGGACATGCCCTACTAAGACCGAAGTCACTGCTGACCGCTGCCTTAGTTAGAGCTAACACAACACACAAAGTTTGCCTTGCTGGAACAGTCGCTAGCTGTCTAACCACTATGCCAGTTAAGGTTTATTATCAGAAACCCTACTCAAGACTTATTATCAGAAACCCTACTCAAGACTTATTATCAGAAATCCTACTCAAGATTTATCATCAGAAATCCTAACTCAAGACTTATTATCAGAAACCCCTACTCAAGACTTATTATCAGAAACCCTACTCAAGACTTATTATCAGAAATCCTACTCAAGACGTATTATCAGAAACCCTGCTCAAGACTTTTTTTTGATTTGAGACATATAGGACAGAGAAGAATCCTGGAAGCTACTCCTAGCTTAATACAGGCCTTCTCATACAAGGACATGTCCTACTAAGACCGAAGTCACTGCTGACCGCTGCCTTAGTTAGAGCTAACACAACACACAAAGTTTGCCTTGCTGGAACAGTCGCTAGCTGCCTAACCACTATGCCAGTTAAGGTTTATTATCAGAAATCCTACTCAAGACTTATTATCAGAAATCCTACTCAAGACTTATTATCAGAAACCCCTACTCAAGACATATTATCAGAAACCCTACTCAAGACTTATTATCAGAAACCCTGCTCAAGACTTTTTTTTTTGATTTGAGACATATAGGACAGAGGAGAATCCTGGAAGCTACTCCTAGCTTAATACAGGCCTTCTCATACAAGGACATGCCCTACTAAGACCGAAGTCACTGCTGACCGCTGCCTTAGTTAGAGCTAACACAACACACAAAGTTTGCCTTGCTGGAACAGTCGCTAGCTGCCTAACCACTATGCCAGTTAAGGTTTATTATCAGAAACCCTACTCAAGACTTATTATCAGAAACCCTACTCAAGACTTATTATCAGAAACCCTACTCAAGACTTATTATCAGAAACCCTGCTCAAGACTTTTTTTTTGATTTGAGACATATAGGACAGAGAAGAATCCTGGAAGCTACTCCTAGCTTAATACAGGCCTTCTCATACAAGGACATGTCCTATTAAGACCGAAGTCACTGCTGACCGCTGCCTTAGTTAGAGCTAACACAACACACAAAGTTTGCCTTGCTGGAACAGTCGCTAGCTGCCTAACCACTATGCCAGTTAAGGTTTATTATCAGAAACCCTACTCAAGACTTATTATTAGAAACCCTACTCAAGACTTATTATCAGAAACCCTGCTGAAGACTTTTTTTTTTCATTTGAGGCATATAGGACAGAGAAGAATCCTGGAAGCTACTCCTAGCTTAATACAGGCCTTCTCATACAAGGACATGCCCTACTATGACCGAAGTCACTGCTGACCGCTGCTTTAGTTAGAGCTAACACAAACACACAAAGTTTGCCTTGCTGGAACAGTCCCTAGCTGTGTAACCACTATGCCAGTTAAGGTTTATTATCAGAAACCCTACTCAAGACTTATTCTCAGAAACCCTACTCAAGACTTATTATCAGAAATCCTACTCAAGGCTCATTATCAGAAACCCCTACTCAAGACATATTATCAGAAACCCTACTCAAGACTTATTATCAGAAACCCTGCTCAAGACTTTTTTTTTTGATTTGAGACATATAGGACAGAGAAGAATCCTGGAAGCTACTCCTAGCTTAATACAGGCCTTCTCATAAAAGGACATGCCCTACTAAGACCGAAGTCACTGCTGACCGCTGCCTTAGTTAGAGCTAACACAACACACAAAGTTTGCCTTGCTGGAACAGTCGCTAGCTGCCTAACCACTATGCCAGTTAAGGTTTATTATCAGAAACCCTACTCAAGACTTATTATCAGAAACCCTACTCAAGACTTATTATCAGAAATCCTACTCAAGATTTATCATCAGAAATCCTAACTCAAGACTTATTATCAGAAACCCCTCTCAAGACTTATTATCAGAAACCCTACTCAAGACTTATTATTAGAAATCCTACTCAAGACGTATTATCAGAAACCCTGCTCAAGACTTTTTTTTTGATTTGAGACATATAGGACAGAGAAGAATCCTGGAAGCTACTCCTAGCTTAATACAGGCCTTCTCATAAAAGGACATGTCCTACTAAGACCGAAGTTACTGCTAACCGCTGCCTTAGTTAGAGCTAACACAACACACAAAGTTTGCCTTGCTGGAACGGTCGCTAGCTGCCTAACCACTATGCCAGTTAAGGTTTATTATCAGAAATCCTACTCAAGACTTATTATCAGAAATCCTACTCAAGACGTATTATCAGAAACCCCTACTCAAGACATATTATCAGAAACCCTACTCAAGACTTATTATCAGAAACCCTGCTCAAGACTTTTTTTTTTGATTTGAGACATATAGGACAGAGGAGAATCCTGGAAGCTACTCCTAGCTTAATACAGGCCTTCTCATAAAAGGACATGCCCTACTAAGACCGAAGTCACTGCTGACCGCTGCCTTAGTTAGAGCTAACACAACACACAAAGTTTGCCTTGCTGGAACAGTCGCTAGCTGCCTAACCACTATGCCAGTTAAGGTTTATTATCAGAAACCCTACTCAAGACTTATTATCAGAAACCCTACTCAAGACTTATTATCAGAAATCCTACTCAAGATTTGTCATCAGAAATCCTACTCAAGACTTATTATCAGAAACCCTACTCAAGACTTATTATCAGAAACCCTGCTCAAGATTTATCATCAGAAATCCTAACTCAAGACTTATTATCAGAAACCCTGCTCAAGACTTTTTTTTTGATTTGAGACATATAGGACAGAGAAGAATCCTGGAAGCTACTCCTAGCTTAATACAGGCCTTCTCATACAAGGACATGCCCTACTAAGACCGAAGTCACTGCTGACCGCTGCCTTAGTTAGAGCTAACACAACACACAAAGTTTGCCTTGCTGGAACGGTCGCTAGCTGCCTAACCACTATGCCAGTTAAGGTTTATTATCAGAAATCCTACTCAAGACTTATTATCAGAAATCCTACTCAAGACGTATTATCAGAAACCCCTACTCAAGACATATTATCAGAAACCCTACTCAAGACTTATTATCAGAAACCCTGCTCAAGACTTTTTTTTTTGATTTGAGACATATAGGACAGAGGAGAATCCTGGAAGCTACTCCTAGCTTAATACAGGCCTTCTCATAAAAGGACATGCCCTACTAAGACCGAAGTCACTGCTGACCGCTGCCTTAGTTAGAGCTAACACAACACACAAAGTTTGCCTTGCTGGAACAGTCGCTAGCTGCCTAACCACTATGCCAGTTAAGGTTTATTATCAGAAACCCTACTCAAGACTTATTATCAGAAACCCTACTCAAGACTTATTATCAGAAATCCTACTCAAGATTTATCATCAGAAATCCTAACTCAAGACTTATTATCAGAAACCCCTACTCAAGACTTATTATCAGAAACCCTACTCAAGACTTATTATTAGAAATCCTACTCAAGACGTATTATCAGAAACCCTGCTCAAGACTTTTTTTTTGATTTGAGACATATAGGACAGAGAAGAATCCTGGAAGCTACTCCTAGCTTAATACAGGCCTTCTCATACAAGGACATGTCCTACTAAGACCGAAGTTACTGCTAACCGCTGCCTTAGTTAGAGCTAACACAACACACAAAGTTTGCCTTGCTGGAACGGTCGCTAGCTGCCTAACCACTATGCCAGTTAAGGTTTATTATCAGAAATCCTACACAAGACTTATTATCAGAAATCCTACTCAAGACGTATTATCAGAAACCCCTACTCAAGACATATTATCAGAAACCCTACTCAAGACTTATTATCAGAAACCCTGCTCAAGACTTTTTTTTTTGATTTGAGACATATAGGACAGAGGAGAATCCTGGAAGCTACTCCTAGCTTAATACAGGCCTTCTCATAAAAGGACATGCCCTACTAAGACCGAAGTCACTGCTGACCGCTGCCTTAGTTAGAGCTAACACAACACACAAAGTTTGCCTTGCTGGAACGGTCGCTAGCTGCCTAACCACTATGCCAGTTAAGGTTTATTATCAGAAATCCTACTCAAGACTTATTATCAGAAATCCTACTCAAGACGTATTATCAGAAACCCCTACTCAAGACATATTATCAGAAACCCTACTCAAGACTTATTATCAGAAACCCTGCTCAAGACTTTTTTTTTGATTTGAGACATATAGGACAGAGGAGAATCCTGGAAGCTACTCCTAGCTTAATACAGGCCTTCTCATACAAGGACATGTCCTACTAAGACCGAAGTCACTGCTGACCGCTGCCTTAGTTAGAGCTAACACAACACACAAAGTTTGCCTTGCTGGAACAGTCGCTAGCTGCCTAACCACTATGCCAGTTAAGGTTTATTATCAGAAACCCTACTCAAGACTTATTATCAGAAACCCTACTCAAGACTTATTATCAGAAACCCCTACTCAAGACATATTATCAGAAACCCTACTCAAGACTTATTATCAGAAACCCTGCTCAAGACTTTTTTTTTTGATTTGAGACATATAGGACAGAGAAGAATCCTGGAAGCTACTCCTAGCTTAATACAGGCCTTCTCATAAAAGGACATGCCCTACTAAGACCGAAGTCACTGCTGACCGCTGCCTTAGTTAGAGCTAACACAACACATAAAGTTTGCCTTGCTGGAACAGTCGCTAGCTGCCTAACCACTATGCCAGTTAAGGTTTATTATCAGAAACCCTACTCAAGACTTATTATCAGAAACCCTACTCAAGACTTATTATCAGAAACCCCTACTCAAGACATATTATCAGAAACCCTACTCAAGACTTATTATCAGAAACCCTGCTCAAGACTTTTTTTTTTGATTTGAGACATATAGGACAGAGAAGAATCCTGGAAGCTACTCCTAGCTTAATACAGGCCTTCTCATACAAGGACATGCCCTACTAAGACCGAAGTCACTGCTGACCACTGCCTTAGTTAGAGCTAACAAAACACACAAAGTTTGCCTTGCTGGAACAGTCCCTAGCTGCCTAACCACTATGCCAGTTAAGGTTTATTATCAGAAACCCTACTCAAGACTTATTATCAGAAACCCTACTCAAGACTTATTATCAAAATCCTACTCAAGACTTATTATCAGAAACCCTACTCAAGACATATTATCAGAAACCCTACTCAAGACTTATTATCAGAAACCCTGCTCAAGACTTTTTTTTTTGATTTGAGACATATAGGACAGAGAAGAATCCTGGAAGCTACTCCTAGCTTAATACAGGCCTTCTCATAAAAGGACATGCCCTACTAAGACCGAAGTCACTGCTGACCGCTGCCTTAGTTAGAGCTAACACAACACACAAAGTTTGCCTTGCTGGAACAGTCGCTAGCTGTCTAACCACTATGCCAGTTAAGGTTTATTATCAGAAACCCTACTCAAGACTTATTATCAGAAACCCTACTCAAGACTTATTATCAGAAATCCTACTCAAGATTTATCATCAGAAATCCTAACTCAAGACTTATTATCAGAAACCCCTACTCAAGACTTATTATCAGAAACCCTACTCAAGACTTATTATCAGAAATCCTACTCAAGACGTATTATCAGAAACCCTGCTCAAGACTTTTTTTTGATTTGAGACATATAGGACAGAGAAGAATCCTGGAAGCTACTCCTAGCTTAATACAGGCCTTCTCATACAAGGACATGTCCTACTAAGACCGAAGTCACTGCTGACCGCTGCCTTAGTTAGAGCTAACACAACACACAAAGTTTGCCTTGCTGGAACAGTCGCTAGCTGCCTAACCACTATGCCAGTTAAGGTTTATTATCAGAAATCCTACTCAAGACTTATTATCAGAAATCCTACTCAAGACTTATTATCAGAAACCCCTACTCAAGACATATTATCAGAAACCCTACTCAAGACTTATTATCAGAAACCCTGCTCAAGACTTTTTTTTTTGATTTGAGACATATAGGACAGAGGAGAATCCTGGAAGCTACTCCTAGCTTAATACAGGCCTTCTCATACAAGGACATGCCCTACTAAGACCGAAGTCACTGCTGACCGCTGCCTTAGTTAGAGCTAACACAACACACAAAGTTTGCCTTGCTGGAACAGTCGCTAGCTGCCTAACCACTATGCCAGTTAAGGTTTATTATCAGAAACCCTACTCAAGACTTATTATCAGAAACCCTACTCAAGACTTATTATCAGAAACCCTACTCAAGACTTATTATCAGAAACCCTGCTCAAGACTTTTTTTTTGATTTGAGACATATAGGACAGAGAAGAATCCTGGAAGCTACTCCTAGCTTAATACAGGCCTTCTCATACAAGGACATGTCCTATTAAGACCGAAGTCACTGCTGACCGCTGCCTTAGTTAGAGCTAACACAACACACAAAGTTTGCCTTGCTGGAACAGTCGCTAGCTGCCTAACCACTATGCCAGTTAAGGTTTATTATCAGAAACCCTACTCAAGACTTATTATTAGAAACCCTACTCAAGACTTATTATCAGAAACCCTGCTGAAGACTTTTTTTTTTCATTTGAGGCATATAGGACAGAGAAGAATCCTGGAAGCTACTCCTAGCTTAATACAGGCCTTCTCATACAAGGACATGCCCTACTATGACCGAAGTCACTGCTGACCGCTGCTTTAGTTAGAGCTAACACAAACACACAAAGTTTGCCTTGCTGGAACAGTCCCTAGCTGTGTAACCACTATGCCAGTTAAGGTTTATTATCAGAAACCCTACTCAAGACTTATTCTCAGAAACCCTACTCAAGACTTATTATCAGAAATCCTACTCAAGGCTCATTATCAGAAACCCCTACTCAAGACATATTATCAGAAACCCTACTCAAGACTTATTATCAGAAACCCTGCTCAAGACTTTTTTTTTTGATTTGAGACATATAGGACAGAGAAGAATCCTGGAAGCTACTCCTAGCTTAATACAGGCCTTCTCATAAAAGGACATGCCCTACTAAGACCGAAGTCACTGCTGACCGCTGCCTTAGTTAGAGCTAACACAACACACAAAGTTTGCCTTGCTGGAACAGTCGCTAGCTGCCTAACCACTATGCCAGTTAAGGTTTATTATCAGAAACCCTACTCAAGACTTATTATCAGAAACCCTACTCAAGACTTATTATCAGAAATCCTACTCAAGATTTATCATCAGAAATCCTAACTCAAGACTTATTATCAGAAACCCCTCTCAAGACTTATTATCAGAAACCCTACTCAAGACTTATTATTAGAAATCCTACTCAAGACGTATTATCAGAAACCCTGCTCAAGACTTTTTTTTTGATTTGAGACATATAGGACAGAGAAGAATCCTGGAAGCTACTCCTAGCTTAATACAGGCCTTCTCATAAAAGGACATGTCCTACTAAGACCGAAGTTACTGCTAACCGCTGCCTTAGTTAGAGCTAACACAACACACAAAGTTTGCCTTGCTGGAACGGTCGCTAGCTGCCTAACCACTATGCCAGTTAAGGTTTATTATCAGAAATCCTACTCAAGACTTATTATCAGAAATCCTACTCAAGACGTATTATCAGAAACCCCTACTCAAGACATATTATCAGAAACCCTACTCAAGACTTATTATCAGAAACCCTGCTCAAGACTTTTTTTTTTGATTTGAGACATATAGGACAGAGGAGAATCCTGGAAGCTACTCCTAGCTTAATACAGGCCTTCTCATAAAAGGACATGCCCTACTAAGACCGAAGTCACTGCTGACCGCTGCCTTAGTTAGAGCTAACACAACACACAAAGTTTGCCTTGCTGGAACAGTCGCTAGCTGCCTAACCACTATGCCAGTTAAGGTTTATTATCAGAAACCCTACTCAAGACTTATTATCAGAAACCCTACTCAAGACTTATTATCAGAAATCCTACTCAAGATTTGTCATCAGAAATCCTACTCAAGACTTATTATCAGAAACCCTACTCAAGACTTATTATCAGAAACCCTGCTCAAGATTTATCATCAGAAATCCTAACTCAAGACTTATTATCAGAAACCCTGCTCAAGACTTTTTTTTTGATTTGAGACATATAGGACAGAGAAGAATCCTGGAAGCTACTCCTAGCTTAATACAGGCCTTCTCATACAAGGACATGCCCTACTAAGACCGAAGTCACTGCTGACCGCTGCCTTAGTTAGAGCTAACACAACACACAAAGTTTGCCTTGCTGGAACGGTCGCTAGCTGCCTAACCACTATGCCAGTTAAGGTTTATTATCAGAAATCCTACTCAAGACTTATTATCAGAAATCCTACTCAAGACGTATTATCAGAAACCCCTACTCAAGACATATTATCAGAAACCCTACTCAAGACTTATTATCAGAAACCCTGCTCAAGACTTTTTTTTTTGATTTGAGACATATAGGACAGAGGAGAATCCTGGAAGCTACTCCTAGCTTAATACAGGCCTTCTCATAAAAGGACATGCCCTACTAAGACCGAAGTCACTGCTGACCGCTGCCTTAGTTAGAGCTAACACAACACACAAAGTTTGCCTTGCTGGAACAGTCGCTAGCTGCCTAACCACTATGCCAGTTAAGGTTTATTATCAGAAACCCTACTCAAGACTTATTATCAGAAACCCTACTCAAGACTTATTATCAGAAATCCTACTCAAGATTTATCATCAGAAATCCTAACTCAAGACTTATTATCAGAAACCCCTACTCAAGACTTATTATCAGAAACCCTACTCAAGACTTATTATTAGAAATCCTACTCAAGACGTATTATCAGAAACCCTGCTCAAGACTTTTTTTTTGATTTGAGACATATAGGACAGAGAAGAATCCTGGAAGCTACTCCTAGCTTAATACAGGCCTTCTCATACAAGGACATGTCCTACTAAGACCGAAGTTACTGCTAACCGCTGCCTTAGTTAGAGCTAACACAACACACAAAGTTTGCCTTGCTGGAACGGTCGCTAGCTGCCTAACCACTATGCCAGTTAAGGTTTATTATCAGAAATCCTACACAAGACTTATTATCAGAAATCCTACTCAAGACGTATTATCAGAAACCCCTACTCAAGACATATTATCAGAAACCCTACTCAAGACTTATTATCAGAAACCCTGCTCAAGACTTTTTTTTTTGATTTGAGACATATAGGACAGAGGAGAATCCTGGAAGCTACTCCTAGCTTAATACAGGCCTTCTCATAAAAGGACATGCCCTACTAAGACCGAAGTCACTGCTGACCGCTGCCTTAGTTAGAGCTAACACAACACACAAAGTTTGCCTTGCTGGAACGGTCGCTAGCTGCCTAACCACTATGCCAGTTAAGGTTTATTATCAGAAATCCTACTCAAGACTTATTATCAGAAATCCTACTCAAGACGTATTATCAGAAACCCCTACTCAAGACATATTATCAGAAACCCTACTCAAGACTTATTATCAGAAACCCTGCTCAAGACTTTTTTTTTGATTTGAGACATATAGGACAGAGGAGAATCCTGGAAGCTACTCCTAGCTTAATACAGGCCTTCTCATACAAGGACATGTCCTACTAAGACCGAAGTCACTGCTGACCGCTGCCTTAGTTAGAGCTAACACAACACACAAAGTTTGCCTTGCTGGAACAGTCGCTAGCTGCCTAACCACTATGCCAGTTAAGGTTTATTATCAGAAACCCTACTCAAGACTTATTATCAGAAACCCTACTCAAGACTTATTATCAGAAACCCCTACTCAAGACATATTATCAGAAACCCTACTCAAGACTTATTATCAGAAACCCTGCTCAAGACTTTTTTTTTTGATTTGAGACATATAGGACAGAGAAGAATCCTGGAAGCTACTCCTAGCTTAATACAGGCCTTCTCATAAAAGGACATGCCCTACTAAGACCGAAGTCACTGCTGACCGCTGCCTTAGTTAGAGCTAACACAACACATAAAGTTTGCCTTGCTGGAACAGTCGCTAGCTGCCTAACCACTATGCCAGTTAAGGTTTATTATCAGAAACCCTACTCAAGACTTATTATCAGAAACCCTACTCAAGACTTATTATCAGAAACCCCTACTCAAGACATATTATCAGAAACCCTACTCAAGACTTATTATCAGAAACCCTGCTCAAGACTTTTTTTTTTGATTTGAGACATATAGGACAGAGAAGAATCCTGGAAGCTACTCCTAGCTTAATACAGGCCTTCTCATAAAAGGACATGCCCTACTAAGACCGAAGTCACTGCTGACCGCTGCCTTAGTTAGAGCTAACACAACACATAAAGTTTGCCTTGCTGGAACAGTCGCTAGCTGCCTAACCACTATGCCAGTTAAGGTTTATTATCAGAAACCCTACTCAAGACTTATTATCAGAAACCCTACTCAAGACTTATTATCAGAAATCCTACTCAAGATTTATCATCAGAAATCCTAACTCAAGACTTATTATCAGAAACCCCTACTCAAGACTTATTATCAGAAACCCTACTCAAGACGTATTATCAGAAACCCCTACTCAAGACATATTATCAGAAACCCTACTCAAGACTTATTATCAGAAACCCTGCTCAAGACTTTTTTTTTTGATTTGAGACATATAGGACAGAGGAGAATCCTGGAAGCTACTCCTAGCTTAATACAGGCCTTCTCATAAAAGGACATGCCCTACTAAGACCGCAGTCACTGCTGACCGCTGCCTTAGTTAGAGCTAACACAACACACAAAGTTTGCGTTGCTGGAACGGTCGCTAGCTGCCTAACCACTATGCCAGTTAAGGTTTATTATCAGAAACCCTACTCAAGACTTATTATCAGAAATCCTACTCAAGACTTATTATCAGAAACCCCTACTCAAGACATATTATCAGAAACCCTACTCAAGACTTATTATCAGAAACCCTGCTCAAGACTTATTATCAGAAACCCCTACTCAAGACATATTATCAGAAACCCTACTCAAGACTTATTATCAGAAACCCTGCTCAACACTTTTTTTTTTTGATTTGAGACATATAGGACAGAGAAGAATCCTGGAAGCTACTCCTAGCTTAATACAGGCCTTCTCATAAAAGGACATGCCCTACTAAGACCGAAGTCACTGCTGACCGCTGCCTTAGTTAGAGCTAACACAACACACAAAGTTTGCCTTGCTGGAACAGTCGCTAGCTGCCTAACCACTATGCCAGTTAAGGTTTATTATCAGAAACCCTACTCAAGACTTATTATCAGAAACCCTACTCAAGACTTATTATCAGAAATCCTACTCAAGATTTATCATCAGAAATCCTAACTCAAGACTTATTATCAGAAACCCCTACTCAAGACTTATTATCAGAAACCCTACTCAAGACTTATTATCAGAAATCCTACTCAAGACTTATTATCAGAAATCCTACTCAAGACGTATTATCAGAAACCCTGCTCAAGACTTTTTTTTTGATTTGAGACATATAGGACAGAGAAGAATCCTGGAAGCTACTCCTAGCTTAATACAGGCCTTCTCATACAAGGACATGTGCTACTAAGACCGAAGTCACTGCTGACCGCTGCCTTAGTTAGAGCTAACACAACACACAAAGTTTGCGTTGCTGGAACGGTCGCTAGCTGCCTAACCACTATGCCAGTTAAGGTTTATTATCAGAAACCCTACTCAAGACTTATTATCAGAAATCCTACTCAAGACTTATTATCAGAAACCCCTACTCAAGACATATTATCAGAAACCCTACTCAAGACTTATTATCAGAAACCCTGCTCAAGACTTTTTTTTTTGATTTGAGACATATAGGACAGAGAAGAATCCTGGAAGCTACTCCTAGCTTAATACAGGCCTTCTCATAAAAGGACATGCCCTACTAAGACCGAAGTCACTGCTGACCGCTGCCTTAGTTAGAGCTAACACAACACACAAAGTTTGCCTTGCTGGAACACTCGCTAGCTGCCTAACCACTATGCCAGTTAAGGTTTATTATCAGAAACCCTACTCAAGACTTATTATCAGAAACCCTACTCAAGACTTATTATCAGAAATCCTACTCAAGATTTATCATCAGAAATCCTAACTCAAGACTTATTATCAGAAACCCCTACTCAAGACTTATTATCAGAAACCCTACTCAAGACTTATTATTAGAAATCCTAGTCAAGACTTATTATCAGAAACCCTACTCAAGACTTATTATCAGAAACCCTGCTCAAGACTTTTTTTTTGATTTGAGACATATAGGACAGAGAAGAATCCTGGAAGCTACTCCTAGCTTAATACAGGCCTTCTCATAAAAGGACATGCCCTACTAAGACCGAAGTCACTGCTGACCGCTGCCTTAGTTAGAGCTAACACAACACACAAAGTTTGCCTTGCTGGAACAGTCGCTAGCTGCCTAACCACTATGCCAGTTAAGGTTTATTATCAGAAACCCTACTCAAGACTTATTATCAGAAACCCTACTCAAGACTTATTATCAGAAATCCTACTCAAGATTTATCATCAGAAATCCTAACTCAAGACTTATTATCAGAAACCCCTACTCAAGACTTATTATCAGAAACCCTACTCAAGACTTATTATTAGAAATCCTAGTCAAGACTTATTATCAGAAACCCTACTCAAGACTTATTATCAGAAACCCTGCTCAAGACTTTTTTTTTGATTTGAGACATATAGGACAGAGAAGAATCCTGGAAGCTACTCCTAGCTTAATACAGGCCTTCTCATACAAGGACATGCCCTACTAAGACCGAAGTCACTGCTGACCACTGCCTTAGTTAGAGCTAACAAAACACACAAAGTTTGCCTTGCTGGAACATTCCCTAGCTGCCTAACCACTATGCCAGTTAAGGTTTATTATCAGAAACCCTACTCAAGACTTATTATCAGAAACCCTACTCAAGACTTATTATCAGAAATCCTACTCAAGACTTATTATCAGAAACCCCTACTCAAGACATATTATCAGAAACCCTACTCAAGACTTATTATCAGAAACCCTGCTCAAGACTTTTTTTTTTGATTTGAGACATATAGGACAGAGAAGAATCCTGGAAGCTACTCCTAGCTTAATACAGGCCTTCTCATACAAGGACATGTGCTACTAAGACCGAAGTCACTGCTGACCGCTGCCTTAGTTAGAGCTAACACAACACACAAATTTTGCGTTGCTGGAACGGTCGCTAGCTGCCTAACCACTATGCCAGTTAAGGTTTATTATCAGAAACCCTACTCAAGACTTATTATCAGAAATCCTACTCAAGACTCATTATCAGAAACCCCTACTCAAGACATATTATCAGAAACCCTACTCAAGACTTATTATCAGAAACCCTGCTCAAGACTTTTTTTTTTGATTTGAGACATATAGGACAGAGAAGAATCCTGGAAGCTACTCCTAGCTTAATACAGGCCTTCTCAAAAAAGGACATGCCCTACTAAGACCGAAGTGACTGCTGACCGCTGCCTTAGTTAGAGCTAACACAACACACAAAGTTTGCCTTGCTGGAACAGTCGCTAGCTGCCTAACCACTATGCCAGTTAAGGTTTATTATCAGAAACCCTACTCAAGACTTATTATCAGAAATCCTACTCAAGATTTGTCATCAGAAATCCTACTCAAGACTTATTATCAGAAACCCTACTCAAGACTTATTATCAGAAACCCTGCTTAAGACTTTTTTTTTGATTTGAGACATATAGGACAGAGAAGAATCCTGGAAGCTACTCCTAGCTTAATACAGGCCTTCTCATACAAGGACATGTCCTACTAAGACCGAAGTCACTGCTGACCGCTGCCTTAGTTAGAGCTAACACAACACACAAAGTTTGCGTTGCTGGAACGGTCGCTAGCTGCCTAACCACTATGCCAGTTAAGGTTTATTATCAGAAACCCTACTCAAGACTTATTATCAGAAATCCTACTCAAGACTCATTATCAGAAACCCCTACTCAAGACATATTATCAGAAACCCTACTCAAGACTTATTCTCAGAAACCCTGCTCAAGACTTTTTTTTTTTGATTTGAGACATATAGGACAGAGAAGAATCCTGGAAGCTACTCCTAGCTTAATACAGGCTTTCTCATAAAAGGACATGCCCTACTAAGACCGAAGTCACTGCTGACCGCTGCCTTAGTTAGAGCTAACACAACACACAAAGTTTGCCTTGCTGGAACAGTCGCTAGCTGCCTAACCACTATGCCAGTTAAGGTTTATTATCAGAAACCCTACTCAAGACTTATTATCAGAAACCCTACTCAAGACTTATTATCAGAAATCCTACTCAAGATTTGTCATCAGAAATCCTACTCAAGACTTATTATCAGAAACCCTACTCAAGAATTATTATCAGAAACCCTGCTGAAGAACTTTTTTTTTGATTTGAGACATATAGGACAGAGAAGAATCCTGGAAGCTACTCCTAGCTTAATACAGGCCTTCTCATACAAGGACATGCCCTACTAAAACCGAAGTCACTGCTGACCGCTGCCTTAGTTAGAGCTAACACAACACACAAAGTTTGCGTTGCTGGAACGGTCGCTAGCTGCCTAACCACTATGCCAGTTAAGGTTTATTATCAGAAACCCTACTCAAGACTTATTATCAGAAATCCTACTCAAGACTCATTATCAGAAACCCCTACTCAAGACATATTATCAGAAACCCTACTCAAGACTTATTATCAGAAACCCTGCTCAAGACTTTTTTTTTTTGATTTGAGACATATAGGACAGAGAAGAATCCTGGAAGCTACTCCTAGCTTAATACAGGCTTTCTCATAAAAGGACATGCCCTACTAAGACCGAAGTCACTGCTGACCGCTGCCTTAGTTAGAGCTAACACAACACACAAAGTTTGCCTTGCTGGAACAGTCGCTAGCTGCCTAACCACTATGCCAGTTAAGGTTTATTATCAGAAACCCTACTCAAGACTTATTATCAGAAACCCTAATCAAGACTTATTATCAGAAATCCTACTCAAGGCTCATTATCAGAAACCCCTACTCAAGACATATTATCAGAAACCCTACTCAAGACTTATTATCAGAAACCCTGCTCAAGACTTTTTTTTTTGATTTGAGACATATAGGACAGAGAAGAATCCTGGAAGCTACTCCTAGCTTAATACAGGCCTTCTCATAAAAGGACATGCCCTACTAAGACCGAAGTCACTGCTGACCGCTGCCTTAGTTAGAGCTAACACAACACACAAAGTTTGCCTTGCTGGAACAGTCGCTAGCTGCCTAACCACTATGCCAGTTAAGGTTTATTATCAGAAACCCTACTCAAGACTTATTATCAGAAACCCTACTCAAGACTTATTATCAGAAACCCCTACTCAAGACATATTATCAGAAACCCTACTCAAGACTTATTATCAGAAACCCTGCTCAAGACTTTTTTTTTTTGATTTGAGACATATAGGACAGAGAAGAATCCTGGAAGCTACTCCTAGCTTAATACAGGCCTTCTCATAAAAGGACATGCCCTACTAAGACCGAAGTCACTGCTGACCGCTGCCTTAGTTAGAGCTAACACAACACACAAAGTTTGCCTTGCTGGAACAGTCGCTAGCTGCCTAACCACTATGCCAGTTAAGGTTTATTATCAGAAACCCTACTCAAGACTTATTATCAGAAACCCTACTCAAGACTTATTATCAGAAATCCTACTCAAGATTTATCATCAGAAATCCTAACTCAAGACTTATTATCAGAAACCCCTACTCAAGACTTATTATCAGAAACCCTACTCAAGACTTATTATCAGAAATCCTACTCAAGACTTATTATCAGAAACCCTACTCAAGACTTATTATCAGAAACTCTACTCAAGACTTATTATCAGAAATCCTACTCAAGACTTATTATCAGAAACCCTACTCAAGACTTTTTTTTTTGATTTGAGGCATATAGGACAGAGAAGAATCCTGGAAGCTACTCCTGGCTTAATACAAGCCTTCTCATACAAGGACATGCCCTACTAAGACCGAAGTCACTGCTGACCGCTGCCTTAGTTAGAGCTAACACAACACACAAAGTTTGCCTTGCTGGAACAGTCGCTAGCTGCCTAACCACTATGCCAGTTAAGGTTTATTATCAGAAACCCTACTCAAGACTTATTATCAGAAACCCTACTCAAGACTTATTATCAGAAACCCCTACTCAAGACATATTATCAGAAACCCTACTCAAGACTTATTATCAGAAACCCTGCTCAAGACTTTTTTTTTTTGATTTGAGACATATAGGACAGAGAAGAATCCTGGAAGCTACTCCTAGCTTAATACAGGCCTTCTCATAAAAGGACATGCCCTACTAAGACCGAAGTCACTGCTGACCGCTGCCTTAGTTAGAGCTAACACAACACACAAAGTTTGCCTTGCTGGAACAGTCGCTAGCTGCCTAACCACTATGCCAGTTAAAGTTTATTATCAGAAACCCTACTCAAGACTTATTATCAGAAACCCTAATCAAGACTTATTATCAGAAATCCTACTCAAGGCTCATTATGAGAAACCCCTACTCAAGACATATTATCAGAAACCCTACTCAAGACTTATTATCAGAAACCCTGCTCAAGACTTTTTTTTTTGATTTGAGACATATAGGACAGAGAAGAATCCTGGAAGCTACTCCTAGCTTAATACAGGCGTTCTCATAAAAGGACATGCCCTACTAAGACCGAAGTCACTGCTGACCGCTGCCTTAGTTAGAGGTAACACAACACACAAAGTTTGCCTTGCTGGAACAGTCGCTAGCTGCCTAACCACTATGCCAGTTAAGGTTTATTATCAGAAACCCTACTCAAGACTTATTATCAGAAACCCTACTCAAGACTTATTATCAGAAACCCCTACTCAAGACATATTATCAGAAACCCTACTCAAGACTTATTATCAGAAACCCTGCTCAAGACTTTTTTTTTTTGATTTGAGACATATAGGACAGAGAAGAATCCTGGAAGCTACTCCTAGCTTAATACAGGCCTTCTCATAAAAGGACATGCCCTACTAAGACCGAAGTCACAGCTGACCGCTGCCTTAGTTAGAACTAACACAACACACAAAGTTTGCCTTGCTGGAACAGTCGCTAGCTGCCTAACCACTATGCCAGTTAAGGTTTATTATCAGAAACCCTACTCAAGACTTATTATCAGAAACCCTACTCAAGACTTATTATCAGAAATCCTACTCAAGATTTATCATCAGAAATCCTAACTCAAGACTTATTATCAGAAACCCCTACTCAAGACTTATTATCAGAAACCCTACTCAAGACTTATTATCAGAAACCCCTACTCAAGACATATTATCAGAAACCCTACTCAAGACTTATTATCAGAAACCCTGCTCAAGACTTTTTTTTTTTGATTTGAGACATATAGGACAGAGAAGAATCCTGGAAGCTACTCCTAGCTTAATACAGGCCTTCTCATAAAAGGACATGTCCTACTAAGACCGAAGTCACTGCTGACCGCTGCCTTAGTTAGAGCTAACACAACACACAAAGTTTGCCTTGCTGGAACAGTCGCTAGCTGCCTAACCACTATGCCAGTTAAGGTTTATTATCAGAAACCCTACTCAAGACTTATTATCAGAAACCCTACTCAAGACTTATTATCAGAAATCCTACTCAAGATTTATCATCAGAAATCCTAACTCAAGACTTATTATCAGAAACCCCTACTCAAGACTTATTATCAGAAACCCTACTCAAGACTTATTATCAGAAATCCTACTCAAGACTTGTTATCAGAAATCCTACTCAAGACGTATTATCAGAAACCCTGCTCAAGACTTTTTTTTTGATTTGAGACATATAGGACAGAGAAGAATCCTGGAAGCTACTCCTAGCTTAATACAGGCCTTCTCATACAAGGACATGTGCTACTAAGACCGAAGTCACTGCTGACCGCTGCCTTAGTTAGAGCTAACACAACACACAAAGTTTGCGTTGCTGGAACGGTCGCTAGCTGCCTAACCACTATGCCAGTTAAGGTTTATTATCAGAAACCCTACTCAAGACTTATTATCAGAAATCCTACTCAAGACTTATTATCAGAAACCCCTACTCAAGACATATTATCAGAAACCCTACTCAAGACTTATTATCAGAAACCCTGCTCAAGACTTTTTTTTTTGATTTGAGACATATAGGACAGAGAAGAATCCTGGAAGCTACTCCTAGCTTAATACAGGCCTTCTCATAAAAGGACATGCCCTACTAAGACCGAAGTCACTGCTGACCGCTGCCTTAGTTAGAGCTAACACAACACACAAAGTTTGCCTTGCTGGAACAGTCGCTAGCTGCCTAACCACTATGCCAGTTAAGGTTTATTATCAGAAACCCTACTCAAGACTTATTATCAGAAACCCTACTCAAGACTTATTATCAGAAACCCCTACTCAAGACATATTATCAGAAACCCTACTCAAGACTTATTATCAGAAACCCTGCTCAAGACTTTTTTTTTTGATTTGAGACATATAGGACAGAGAAGAATCCTGGAAGCTACTCCTAGCTTAATACAGGCCTTCTCATAAAAGGACATGCCCTACTAAGACCGAAGTCACTGCTGACCGCTGCCTTAGTTAGAACTAACACAACACACAAAGTTTGCCTTGCTGGAACAGTCGCTAGCTGCCTAACCACTATGCCAGTTAAGGTTTATTATCAGAAACCCTACTCAAGACTTATTATCAGAAACCCTACTCAAGACTTATTATCAGAAACCCCTACTCAAGACATATTATCAGAAACCCTACTCAAGACTTATTATCAGAAACCCTGCTCAAGACTTTTTTTTTTTGATTTGAGACATATAGGACAGAGAAGAATCCTGGAAGCTACTCCTAGCTTAATACAGGCCTTCTCATAAAAGGACATGTCCTACTAAGACCGAAGTCACTGCTGACCGCTGCCTTAGTTAGAGCTAACACAACACACAAAGTTTGACTTGCTGGAACAGTCGCTAGCTGCCTAACCACTATGCCAGTTAAGGTTTATTATCAGAAACCCTACTCAAGACTTATTATCAGAAACCCTACTCAAGACTTATTATCAGAAATCCTACTCAAGATTTATCATCAGAAATCCTAACTCAAGACTTATTATCAGAAACCCCTACTCAAGACTTATTATCAGAAACCCTACTCAAGACTTATTATCAGAAACCCCTACTCAAGACATATTATCAGAAACCCTACTCAAGACTTATTATCAGAAACCCTGCTCAAGACTTTTTTTTTTTGATTTGAGACATATAGGACAGAGAAGAATCCTGGAAGCTACTCCTAGCTTAATACAGGCCTTCTCATAAAAGGACATGTCCTACTAAGACCGAAGTCACTGCTGACCGCTGCCTTAGTTAGAGCTAACACAACACACAAAGTTTGCCTTGCTGGAACAGTCGCTAGCTGCCTAACCACTATGCCAGTTAAGGTTTATTATCAGAAACCCTACTCAAGACTTATTATCAGAAACCCTACTCAAGACTTATTATCAGAAATCCTACTCAAGATTTATCATCAGAAATCCTAACTCAAGACTTATTATCAGAAACCCCTACTCAAGACTTATTATCAGAAACCCTACTCAAGACTTATTATCAGAAATCCTACTCAAGACTTGTTATCAGAAATCCTACTCAAGACGTATTATCAGAAACCCTGCTCAAGACTTTTTTTTTGATTTGAGACATATAGGACAGAGAAGAATCCTGGAAGCTACTCCTAGCTTAATACAGGCCTTCTCATACAAGTACATGTGCTACTAAGACCGAAGTCACTGCTGACCGCTGCCTTAGTTAGAGCTAACACAACACACAAAGTTTGCGTTGCTGGAACGGTCGCTAGCTGCCTAACCACTATGCCAGTTAAGGTTTATTATCAGAAACCCTACTCAAGACTTATTATCAGAAATCCTACTCAAGACTTATTATCAGAAACCCCTACTCAAGACATATTATCAGAAACCCTACTCAAGACTTATTATCAGAAACCCTGCTCAAGACTTTTTTTTTTGATTTGAGACATATAGGACAGAGAAGAATCCTGGAAGCTACTCCTAGCTTAATACAGGCCTTCTCATAAAAGGACATGCCCTACTAAGACCGAAGTCACTGCTGACCGCTGCCTTAGTTAGAGCTAACACAACACACAAAGTTTGCCTTGCTGGAACAGTCGCTAGCTGCCTAACCACTATGCCAGTTAAGGTTTATTATCAGAAACCCTACTCAAGACTTATTATCAGAAACCCTACTCAAGACTTATTATCAGAAACCCCTACTCAAGACATATTATCAGAAACCCTACTCAAGACTTATTATCAGAAACCCTGCTCAAGACTTTTTTTTTTGATTTGAGACATATAGGACAGAGAAGAATCCTGGAAGCTACTCCTAGCTTAATACAGGCCTTCTCATAAAAGGACATGCCCTACTAAGACCGAAGTCACTGCTGACCGCTGCCTTAGTTAGAACTAACACAACACACAAAGTTTGCCTTGCTGGAACAGTCGCTAGCTGCCTAACCACTATGCCAGTTAAGGTTTATTATCAGAAACCCTACTCAAGACTTATTATCAGAAACCCTACTCAAGACTTATTATCAGAAACCCCTACTCAAGACATATTATCAGAAACCCTACTCAAGACTTATTATCAGAAACCCTGCTCAAGACTTTTTTTTTTTGATTTGAGACATATAGGACAGAGAAGAATCCTGGAAGCTACTCCTAGCTTAATACAGGCCTTCTCATAAAAGGACATGTCCTACTAAGACCGAAGTCACTGCTGACCGCTGCCTTAGTTAGAGCTAACACAACACACAAAGTTTGACTTGCTGGAACAGTCGCTAGCTGCCTAACCACTATGCCAGTTAAGGTTTATTATCAGAAACCCTACTCAAGACTTATTATCAGAAACCCTACTCAAGACTTATTATCAGAAATCCTACTCAAGATTTATCATCAGAAATCCTAACTCAAGACTTATTATCAGAAACCCCTACTCAAGACTTATTATCAGAAACCCTACTCAAGACTTATTATTAGAAATCCTAGTCAAGACTTATTATCAGAAACCCTACTCAAGACTTATTATCAGAAACCCTGCTCAAGACTTTTTTTTTGATTTGAGACATATAGGACAGAGAAGAATCCTGGAAGCTACTCCTAGCTTAATACAGGCCTTCTCATACAAGGACATGTCCTACTAAGACCGAAGTCACTGCTGACCGCTGCCTTAGTTAGAGCTAACACAACACACAAAGTTTGCCTTGCTGGAACAGTCGCTAGCTGCCTAACCACTATGCCAGTTAAGGTTTATTATCAGAAACCCTACTCAAGACTTATTATCAGAAACCCTACTCAAGACTTATTATCAGAAATCCTACTCAAGATTTATCATCAGAAATCCTAACTCAAGACTTATTATCAGAAACCCCTACTCAAGACTTATTATCAGAAACCCTACTCAAGACTTATTATTAGAAATCCTAGTCAAGACTTATTATCAGAAACCCTACTCAAGACTTATTATCAGAAACCCTGCTCAAGACTTTTTTTTGATTTGAGACATATAGGACAGAGAAGAATCCTGGAAGCTACTCCTAGCTTAATACAGGCCTTCTCATAAAAGGACATGCCCTACTAAGACCGAAGTCACTGCTGACCGCTGCCTTACTTAGAGCTAACACAACACACAAAGTTTGCCTTGCTGGAACAGTCGCTAGCTGCCTAACCACTATGCCAGTTAAGGTTTATTATCAGAAACCCTACTCAAGACTTATTATCAGAAACCCTACTCAAGACTTATTATCAGAAACCCTGCTCAAGACTTTTTTTTTGATTTGAGACATATAGGACAGAGAAGAATCCTGGAAGCTACTCCTAGCTTAATACAGGCCTTCTCATAAAAGGACATGCCCTACTAAGACCGAAGTCACTGCTGACCGCTGCCTTACTTAGAGCTAACACAACACACAAAGTTTGCCTTGCTGGAATAGTCCCTAGCTGCCTAACCACTATGCCAGTTAAGGCTAAAATGTTAAATTGTGAGTGAAGATAAATTACAGATCGTAATTCTCGATTTTCAACAATATTCATTCAGTATTTAAAGTGTTATGGCATCTGGAATATTTAATGATAAATTATTTTGTTTTATAAGGATTATTCTTAATTGTTTAAAAGAGAGGTTCTCAACGTGGGGTATGCGGCAAAAGTTTTTGGGGTACGCCGTGAGAGCTCAAAAGTCGCTAGACTAGTAACAAAGTAAAAATAACCATTATTATATTATAACTATAGTTTTAAAGGGGTACGCCAGGTAAACAAGGGGGTACGTGAACATTTCCAGGGGGTACGTGAAGCACAGGAGGTTGAGAACCACTGGTCTAAAACATTGAAATCATCATTATGCAAATTTCTTAAATGCATTTTTATTTTATTTAATGGTGTGAAACGATTCTTATCGTCTAATTTTTATTTAATTTCTGAAGCTTATGACAAATTATTGATGTGGAATATTCTAGGTTACATAACTCTTTTACAGTTCTCAGGTTGGAGTCGCAGCTTGGTCAGCGTTGATATTTATCTCCTACCTCGGCTAGTAGGGGACACCGATGGGCATGGAAAGGCTGTCGTCCGTCGAATGGGACGTTAAGCCGTGCGCCGTGCGCAGGAGAGACCCATACTCTGTGCACGTTAAAGAACACGATAGCGTGGCCTTAACGGGAGGCTATCATCTGTGTTCCAGCAGCTGTTCCAGTGGGTCCCCTCCCCCAACATTCTCTGAGCCTTTGGGGTCCTTGTAACCTGGCCAATTAGCTCATTGTATGCAAAAATAGTGCCACTTAGAGGTAAAACAACCCAACCCAATCCATAACTCTTTATATGCAGTATAATTTCAGTATATAAATGTTCTTTTATATCTTTGTACAATTTATATACTGGATGAATATTTCTGAATATCGAGACTTAAATAAATTTGATTATGATCATTAACTCGCATTTCTCATTAAATGCATATTTCAGAAGTTATAGAGATTCTAAATTTAACTCTAAGTGACATAATAACGTGGTCATTCTCTAATATATTGGTAGGGCAATGCATATAGTGCGTTTTATGCAATTAGGCAGGTTGGGTTGTTTTACCTCTGAGCGGCACTTTTTTGCACACCATGGGCTAAATGGCCAGGTCACAAGGACCCCGAAGGCTCAGAGAAGGTCGGGTGAGGGGACTCACCGGAACAGCTGTTGGGAGACAGATGATAGCCTCCCGTCAAGGCCATCCAGCGTGTTCTTTAACGTGCACAGGGTATGGCTCTCCCGCACACGGGGCCACGGCTTAACGTCCCATCCGACGGACGGCGGCCTTTCCAAGCCCATCAGTGTCCCATACTGACCGTGGGCAGGGCGGGGAGTTTTGCGGAGATAAATCTCAACGCTGACCCAGCTGGGACTCGAACCTGGGAACTAAATATTACGAGCCTGGCGCGCTACCGACTGAGCCACCCCCGCCCCCAATTAGGCAGGCGATGATGCTCTGAATTTACACAGTTTATTTTGGATACAGAAAAAATATCAACTTGGCTATCAACAAGCTACTGAAAGTTGCAATATTAAAAGATTATTCATTTTTCCCGATATTAGAGTATGCTAAAAGTATAAACTTTTATTTTTTGTATACCAACATAAATAACTGTTACCAATAGATATTGGAAAGTAAAATTAGAAAGAAAGGTTCGGCGCGAAAATTATTCTACGAACATGGCTTTTCTTGCTTGGTATCAAAAATACTAAATTACTTGCTTTCATTTTTTATTTCCGAACATAAAACACAACAGCTTCAGGCAAAAAGATACGTTTTTTGTTTACTTTGTAGATTTCGAATATCTTCTTGGATTTTTATTTGATTTTGATATTTTTAATTGTAATATTTTAGGTATTTGTTTTTTAATACTAAATTGATAGAAAGCTTTTCAAAGTTTAGTGAAATAATTGTAGTTGGTAAGTGGACTGGACAGTTGTCATTGGTTACGATATTCAAATTTCTGTAGTAATATAAATATTAATTATATTCTAATAATAATAATATTCAATCCAACAACGAAATCTTCCACAAAAATTTCTTTTTTATGGTACCAAAAATTTTCAACACATTAAATATTAATATATTTTTTACCTGACTCCTGTTATCCTGTTAAGCATTAATATAGGAAATGAGAAATGTTTAAGAACTTAAAAAAAAAAACCTATTAAACGAATATTTGTTAACAATTGACCAAGTTGATAGCTCTGTAGTAAAGAAACACAGGATAAGTCCTGTAGACATGGTGAAATAACGAGCTGGAAAAAATAGGGGGATCCGAACCCACGTCTCCAGGAAACATGCCTGTTATGCTAACCATTACACCACCAATGGTAACCTTTCTCAGCTTGAGTGACGTTATAAACTTTAAGGATATTTTATTTGATTCGCACAGTGGCGCCATCTATCCGGGAAGTGGACAACTCTGTTGCCTCAATATAGATGAAATTAATATTTGTCACTCACGCTCGTTGCGTTAAATCAATAAATCAGTAGTAAATAATCACAGGATAAGTCCTGTAGACATGGAACTCGTGAAATAACAGGCTGAAAAAATCGTTTTTTTCCGAGCCACTGTGCGAAAGACACTGTGCTTTTTTGAGCCACTGTTCTGAAGGTTTATAAGGTCACACAAGCTGAGAAAAGGTTAGCCATTGGCGGTGTAGTGGTAGCATAACAGGCATGCTTCCAGGAGACGTGGGTTCGAATCTCATTCATGGCAAAATCAATTTCTTTCAGCTTATTATTTCACAAGTTCATAGTATTTATGAAAAATAAAAATATCAAATTGAACTTAATTCAATAAGCTACTGCAAGCTTTTTATTTTTCTTGCTTATTTCTTAACTGTTATAATTTTTTTAATTCTACAAAACATATAATAAATTGAAGATATTTTTTGCGACGTATTTATTCATATGTTAAGGAAGATATCACTCTGAATTTAACGTCGATTAATTTTAGAGGAAGCATTGAAAAAGCCGCCTCTAAATTGATGATATGAACTTTCTACCAACACAATTCTCCATGTCTCATGAAGATATTGTCCCAGCTGCTCTCAGCCTCAAGAAACAGTGACAAGTATGTCATGAATCAGTCACATACTTGTCACTGTTTCTTGAGGCTGAGAGCAGCTGGGACAATATCTTCATGAGACATGGAGAATTGTGTTGGTAGAAAGTTCATAGCATCAATTTAGAGGCGGTCGGTACCCGGCTCAAGACAGTGCTTCCTCTAAAATTAATCGAAGTTAAATTCAGAGTGATATCTTCCTTAACATATGAATAAATACGGCAAAAAAACCTCTTCAATCTGAACAATTATATACCCAGAATATACTTGCTATCAGGGTCGGGCAAAACGAACTGTCACTCCGGTACAGCTGCTAAAACGTAATGTGCTTGGCTGCATTTCTAGGTATTTGATTTTTATTTATCATTTAATAATAAATGCAAACATTCTTTCAATATTGTAAGCTTACTTTTTAAACACTATTAGTTATTCATTGTATTCTCTTCTTATATATGTGTAATGTGTTAAATGTGTATTAAATGTGCAATATTACATATGTGTAATGTAAATATGTCGTAATAATAATTAGTACATTAGATAATGTCAAACAGGACCTTATTAGAATTGGTGTGCAGTGGCCAAATGCAGTAGATGTAGCTCAGAACAGACTTGCTCGATAGAAAAAGATACCGAGGAAGATAGAAAATTGCACGGTCTGGTTGGACCTCCGTAGCCCATGGCAGCTTCAGGATGATGATGACACATCATTCTCAGTGTAAATTATGTTTTTTAGCCTTTTGTGTGAGTGTGTGTGTTGATGTGGAGAGTGTGAGAGTGTCAGATTAGGTTGGGTTGTTTTACCTCTGAGTGGCACTTTTTTGTCCACAATTGGGTTATATGGCCAGGTCACAATGACCCCGAGGTTCAGACAAGGTGAGGGAGGGGAACCACTGGATAGCTGTACGAAAATATAAATGAGACTGTCACCAAGGTTGGTTTAGCCCTCAGAATGACAAAAGAAGAAATAAAATATACAGTTGCACATCCAGTTCCAACAAGAAATGAGATAAACCGAAATCAATTATTGTGAAGATAACAGCAAAGAAGAAAGGAATAAATGGATAACTAAATGGCGATCGCTAAAAGGTCTGAGGAACAAAAACTTGGGGATAGCTGTAAATAATAATTACATATAATTATATTGGCGAGCACCTCATTCCTGAATTAAAGTCATTGCTCTTTGAAATTAAGAAGATCAAAAGAGAAGTTGGGTTGTTTTACCTCTGAGCGGCATTTTTTTGCACACCATGGGCTAAATGGTCAGGTCACATGGACCCCGAAGGCTCAGAGAAGGTTGGGGGAGGGGACCCACTGGAACAGCTGTTGGGAGACAGATGGTAGCCTCCCGTCAAGGCCATTCAGCGTGTTCTTTAACGTGCACAGGGTATGGCTCTCCCGCACACGGGGCCACGGCTTAACGTCCCATCCGACGGACGGCGGCCTTTCCGAGCCCATCGGTGTCCCCTACTGACCGTGGGCAGGGCGGGGAACTTTGCGGAGATAAATCTCAACGCTGACCCAGCTGGGACTCGAACCTGGGAACTATAGATTACGAGCCTGGCGCGCTACCGACTGAGCCCCCCCCCCCAATCAAAAGAGAAAAAAAAAATATATGTACTCCTGAGTGAAGGAGGGAAAGCTATACTTAAGAAAAGACGGGAACTCTAAAGTAATAAATATAAAATCAGTACAAGACTTGAAACTATTGTAATATGGAAGTTGTGGTCGATAATTTAGTTATTGATGAAATTGGAAGAAATCAGCTAGTAACAAAGGACGATAATATTTGTAATATAACTCATATGAATATTAGATATATTAGAAAAAACTTTGATTATTTTATTTTAGTAGAATCATTAATGAACCTTTCATCAGATATAATTGTATTGTCAGAGATATGAATCAAAGAACACGAACTAATGCTTTATAATATTGAAGGTTTTAAACAAATTTTACCAGTGTGGATGTGTAAATAGATCAGGTGGGGTATTAGTTTTTGTAAATTCCAAGTTAAGAGCTACTCAAGTAGATTTTAATTGTAATAATGCAGATGTAGTGTCTCTAAAAGTTAAGATTAGTAATTTTGATTATAACATTATTTCAGTGTATAGATCCCCTAGCCTAGATAAGCAATGTTTTATTGATGAATTTTCCTCTCAATTACTACGAAATAACTATAAAAATGTCATATTGATGGAGACTTTAATATTGATTTATTAGATAATAAAAATATTAATTCTAGTTATTGTGATATGTTAGTAACGTTAGGATTTATCCAGTGTATTAAAGCAACCAACTAGATTTTTGGGTAATACATGTGTTGATCATATTGCTGTAAGATTATCTGCTATTAAGAAAGTTACATCGATAATTATTAAAACGACCGTAACGGATCATTATTTGGTAATGCTACAACTGAAAAGAAACGTAATAGAAAAAGATACCGAGGAAGATAGAAAATATGTTACTAATTTTAAAGAACTTGAATTAAAATTAAAGAATATAAAGTTGGGTACAGATGTTATTAACGATGATCAAAGATATTGCGACTCTCTTTTTGATCAAATTAATATGCGTGTTAGAGAATGTACAAAGCTGAAATATTTGCCAAGCACCAATAAGAAAATATTAAAATTATGGGTCACAGAAAAAACACTTCAATTAATTACCGAAAAGGACAAATTACTTAAAAGTTGGGGGCGGGGGTGGCTCAGTCGGTAGCGCGCCAGGCTCGCAATCTGTAGTTCCCAGATTCGAGTCCCAGCTGGGTTAGCGTTGAGATTTATCTCCGCAAAATTCCCCGCCCTGCCCACGGTCAGTAGGGGACACCGATGGACTTGGAAAGGCCGCCGTCCGTCGGATGGGACGTTAAGCCGTGGCCCCGTGTGCGGGAGAGACATACCCTGTGCACGTTAAAGAACACGTTGGATGGCCTTGACGGGAGGCTACTATCTGTCTCCCAACAGCTGTTCCAGTGGGTCCCCTCCCCCAACCTTCTCTGAGCCTTCGGGGTTCATGTGACCTGGTCATTTAGCCCATTGTGTGCAGGAAGTGATACTCAGAGGTACAGCCACCCAACTTGACGGCAGTCCTTTGTTTTCTACGAGCAAATTAGCCAGTAGTAGAGCTCAGCCGAAAGATGGCAGCACTTACTAGCAACCTTCTGATACAAATAATATTTTAATTCTAGAATTTTCAATTTCTTTCAGCATTTTTAATGTGAAGTCGAATTCGGAATCTGAATAATAAATAATTTTATGAATATTTCATGAAAACCATATATTTTAAACATAAACAGGTTAAATAGGCCGCAAAAATAAGCAAAGTTAAATAAAATTACCGAGAAAAGCTTAAAATAGCATTTCGAAATGAATTTATTTTGAAGGCATGTAATACTGAAAGAAAACTTACCTTTTTCGAAAAACCTGATATAGCACCATCATCAAACAGGATAAAACGGCTATTGCAGCTGCTGTGGAAACAGCAACAGCTAAACAAAGCAAGATTAGAATTTATTCTCAACTGAATATACTGAAGAATAATACCTATAGATATATATATATACCTCAACTAAATAGGGTGGGGGGGGGGGGGGGCGGCGGCTCAGTCGGTAGCGCGCCAGGCTCGCAATCTATAGTTCCCAGGTTCGAGTCCCAGCTGGGTCAGCGTTGAGATTTATCTCCGCAAAATTCCCCGCCCTGCCCACGGTCAGTAGGGGACACCGATGGGCTTGGACAAGGCCGCCGACCGTCGGATGGAACGTAAGCCGTGGCCCCGTGTGCGGGAGAGCCATACCCTGTGCACGTTAAAGAACACGCTGGATGGCCTTGACGGGAGGCTACCATCTGTCTCCCAACAGCTGTTCCAGTGGGTCTCCTCCCCCAACCTTCTCTGAGCCTTCGGGGTCCTTGTGACCTGGCCATTTAGCCCATGGTGTGCAAAAAAGTGCCGCTCAGAGGTAAAACAACCCAACTGAGTTGTTTATATCTCTGGGCAGAATATTCTTACACGAAATGGGCTAAAAGCCCAGATCAAAAGGAGCCCAAGGGCTCAGGGAAAGGGATTGTCAAGCCCGGGGGGGGGGGGGAGTAGGGACAAGACCAGGCGTCGGCAACCTATGACCCGCGGGTCACCAAGTGACCCATTTAATAATTTCAAGTGACCCACTTGAGTTTTGCAAATAAAGTATAATTTATTTTTATATATTATACTTTATTTGCGGAACACAAGTGGGTCACGTGAAATTATTAAATGGGTCACTTGGTGACCCGCGAGTCATAGGTTGCCGACGCCTGGACAAGACACTGGATTTTCATTGCAGTGAAGTATTTTCCTTTCGTTTCAGAGGATTAAAAAAAAATATTGTTATAAATTCAAAGAGATGAAAGTTTAGTGCGAGTTCATAAATAGCACATATGTATACCACTAAGGTATTAATGATGTAATATAATATAATGATACAATATTATTACAAATTAATCAATTTTATCTAAACATAAGCATTTCTATTTCTCTTAGCCTAAAGACATTTGCATTGAATCTCATTTGCGACATTAAATAACCTTAATAAAACTTCATAACTTATACATGTGAAAAGTTTAACATTGATCTCTCCTGACAGAGGACCCAATAACAAACTTTACCGTCGATTCTTCTTCTCCACCGGAACCATGTTTCATCTTAAATCAAATAACAGCAGTCCTTTTACATAGCATTACACATCATCATCATCGTCAAGCAGAGTGCGCCAGGCTCGTAATCTGTAGTTCCCAGGTTCGAGTCCCAGCTGGGTCAGCGTTGAGATTTATCTTTGCAAAATTTCCCGCCCTGCCCACGGTCAGTAGGGAACACCGATGGGCTTGAAAAGACCGCCGTCCGTCGGATGGGATGTTAAGCCGTGGCCCACTGTGCGGGAGAGCCATACCTTGTGCAAGTTAAAGAACACGCTGGATGGCCTTGACGGGAGGCTACCATCTGTCTCCCAATAGCTATTCCAGTGGGTCAACTCCCCCAACATTCTCTGAGCCTTCGGGGTCCTTGTAGCCTGGCCATTTAGCCCATGGTGTGCAAAAAGGTGCCGCTCAGAGGTAAAACAATCCAATCCAAATCCTCAAGCAGCCATGGGTTACGGAGGTCCAACCAGACCGTGCAATTTAGTTCTCCAAGCAAGTCTGTCCTGAGCTACATCTACTGCATCTGGCCACTGCACACCAATTCTATCAAGGTCCTGTTTGACATTATCTGCCCACCGCATCCTAGGTCTCCTCTTCTTTCTGAGGCCTCTAGGCACACTGTTCATAACCCTATTCGCCAATCTATAATTATCATACGGGCAACATGGCCAAACCAACGGAGTCTCTCTCTGCACAATATGCTGCTTAAAGGAGGTTGCAAACTCCTTTGCCTAACCTCATCATTAGTTGCAAAGTTGAACCACCTAATGCCCAAGATACTTCGTAAGCAGCTGGAATCGAAAGCATCTTAATACACTACCTCCTTCTTCTTTTCTACTACTCCACTGTCTCTTTGCTTTCTTTCACACTTCTTACCATTTTTCAAAGCATTCTCGTTCTAAACAGTTTATAACGTTAATCGTCATGCTAAGTATAGCGGGCGGAGGTGGCTCAGTCGGTAGCACGCCAGGCTCGTAATCTGTAGTTCCCAGGTTCGAGTTCCAGCTGGGTCAGCGTTGAGATTTACCTCCGCAAAATTCCCCGCCCTGCCCACGGTCAGTAGGGGACACCGATGGGCTTGGAAAGGAAGCCGTCCGTCGGATGGGACGTTAAGCCGTGGCCCCGTGTGTGGGAGAGCCATACCCTGTGCACGTTAAAGAACACGCTGTATGGCCTTGACGGGACGCTACCATCTGTATCCCAACAGCTTGTTCCAGTGGGTCCCCTCCCCCAAGCCTTATCTGAGCCTTCGGGGTCCATGTGACCTGGCCATTTAGCCCATGGTGTACAAAAAAGTGCCGCTCAGAGGTAAAATAACAACACAAAAAGCTAAGTATATACGAGCGTTCATGATACACCTGTCACATGCCATTGTAGCGCGTTCATCTGTTGTAACAATATTTTTAACAATATTTTGGCTGTTCAGAGGTAAAAAAACTTGAACTTTTTATCTGGCGTTGGAAAACCGATCCCTTATATCCACAGCCCAGTGGGTTGGGTTGGTTGTTTTACCTCTGAGCGGCACTTTTTTGCACACCATTGGCTAAATGGCCAGGTCACATGGACCCCGAAGGCTCAGAGAAAGTTGGGGAAGGGACCCACTGGAACAGCTGTTGGGAGAGAGATGGTAGCCTCCCGTCAAGGCCATCCAGCGTGTTCTTTAACATGCACAGGGTATGGCTCTCCCGCACACGGGGCCACGGCTTAACGTCCCATCCGACGGACGGCGGCCTTTCCAAGCCCATCGGTGTCCCCTACTGACCGTTTGCCAGGGCGCGGAATTTTGCGGAGATAAATCTCAACGCTGACCCAGCTGGGACTCGAACCTGAGAACTACAGATTACGAGCCTGGCGCGCTACCGACTGAGCCCCCCCCCCCCCCCCACAAAGCCCAGTGGACTAATCATTCTGCAAATGGGACGGATTGTAATAAAATTTAAAATAATTTAATATTTGTAAAAATACAGAAAGCGATATAATAAATAAAAGTTATATTAACATCGTGATACTCACTGACGATCTTTAAATTCATTTCTTCGCTATTTTCAGTTTTATCCTCTGGAAAAAAAATGATTTGTTTCATAAATTATTTCTTTTATAATGTTATTCAAATTTTTATTATTCAAATTTGTTTCAGGGATAAATTTTACCGATATATATTCAATATATTTTCAAAATAATTTAAAATAATTAAAAGTGGCTGCAAATTGCAACCAAATGAAAACATGACTTTGAGTATTTTAAATTTATATTCAAATTTTTTTTAATTTGTAAATTTTTAGTATATATTTACATTCAGTAATAATAATTAAGCGGAAAGTAATGTTAAAACATATAATAATAATAATACGAGATCGACTGATTATATTAACCTAATTGTTCCTCATCCTAGTGGGGTGGGGGTGGCTCAGTTGGTAGCGCGCCAGGCACGTAATCTGTAGTTCCCAGGTTCGAGTCCCAGCTGGGTAAGCGTTGAGATTTATCTCTGCCAAATTTCCCCGCCCTGCCCGCCGTCAGTAGGGGACACCGATGGGCTTGGAAAGGTCGCCGTCCGTCGGATGGGACGTTAAGCCGTGGCCCCGTGTGAGGGAGAGCCATAACCTGTGCACGTTAAAGAACACGCTGGATGGCCTTGATGGGAGGCTACCATCTGTCTCCCAACAGCTGTTCCAGTATGTCCCCTCCCTCAACTTTCTCTGAGCCTTCGGGGTCCATGTGACCTGGCCATTTAGCCCATGGTGTGCAAAAATGTGCCGCTCAGAGGTAAAACAACCCAACCCTCATCCTAGTAAATTTGTTACACGGACACATTAGACATATTTAGCACCGAAAATATTCTATAGATTGCCACCAATAATGAAAAAAAAAAATGAAATATAGAAATTATAAAAAATATGGATTGATGAATTTATTGATATTAAAACGTTTTTTCTACTTTTTGTGAATTAGTTATTCACTGAATTCTCTTAACGTGGTAATAGTTATTCACAGAGTTTTCTGTCTGTTATTTTCTGTCTATTCACATCATTTAATAAGTATTCAGAATATTCGATGTTTATCACGTAATGGTTATTTCCAGTATCTTCTGCTTTTGGTGTAACAGTTATTCACAGTGTTTTCAGCTTTTCGTGTAATAATTATTCACACTGTGCTCTGATTTTGTGTAATAGTTATTAACAGTGTTTTCTGCTTCTCGTTTAATAATTATTCACACTGTGCTCTGATTTTGTGTAATAGTTATTAACAGTGTGTTCTGCTTCTCGTTTAATAATTATTCACACTGTGCTCTGATTTTGTGTAATAGTTATTAACAGTGTTTTCTGCTTCTCGTTTAATAATTATTCACACTGTGCTCTGATTTTGTGTAATAGTTATTAACAGTGTATTCTGCTTCTCGTTTAATAATTATTCACACTGTGCTCTGATTTTGTGTAATAGTTATTAACAGTGTTTTCTGCTTCTCGTTTAATAATTATTCACACTGTGCTCTGATTTTGTGTAATAGTTATTAACAGTGTTTTCTGCTTCTCGTTTAATAATTATTCACACTGTGCTCTGATTTTGTGTAATAGTTATTAACAGTGTTTTCTGCTTCTCGTTTAATAATTATTCACACTGTGCTCTGATTTTGTATAATAGTTATTAACAGTGTTTTCTGCTTCTCGTTTAATAATTATTCACACTGTGCTCTGATTTTGTGTAATAGTTATTAACAGTGTTTTCTGCTTCTCGTTTAATAATTATTCACACTGTGCTCTTAGTTTGGTGTAATAGTTATTAACAGTGTATTCTGCTTCTCGTTTAATAATTATTCACACTGTGCTCTTATTTTGTGTAATAGTTATTAACAGTGTTTTCTGCTTCTCGTTTAATAATTATTCACACTGTGCTCTGATTTTGTGTAATAGTTATTAACAGTGTTTTCTGCTTCTCGTTTAATAATTATTCACACTGTGCTCTGATTTTGTGTAATAGTTATTAACAGTGTTTTCTGCTTCTCGTTTAATAATTATTCACACTGTGCTCTGATTTTGTGTAATAGTTATTAACAGTGTTTTCTGCTTCTCGTTTAATAATTATTCACACTGTGCTCTGATTTTGTGTAATAGTTATTAACAGTGTTTTCTGCTTCTCGTTTAATAATTATTCACACTGTGCTCTGATTTTGTGTAATAGTTATTAACAGTGTTTTCTGCTTCTCGTTTAATAATTATTCACACTGTGCTCTGATTTTGTGCAATAGTTATTAACAGTGTTTTCTGCTTCTCGTTTAATAATTATTCACACTGTGCTCTGATTTTGTGTAATAGTTATTAACAGTGTTTTCTGCTTCTCGTTTAATAATTATTCACACTGTGCTCTGATTTTGTATAATAGTTATTAACAGTGTTTTCTGCTTCTCGTTTAATAATTATTCACACTGTGCTCTGATTTTGTGTAATAGTTATTAACAGTGTTTTCTGCTTCTCGTTTAATAATTATTCACACTGTGCTCTTAGTTTGGTGTAATAGTTATTAACAGTGTATTCTGCTTCTCGTTTAATAATTATTCACACTGTGCTCTTATTTTGTGTAATAGTTATTAACAGTGTTTTCTGCTTCTCGTTTAATAATTATTCACACTGTGCTCTGATTTTGTGTAATAGTTATTAACAGTGTTTTCTGCTTCTCGTTTAATAATTATTCACACTGTGCTCTGATTTTGTGTAATAGTTATTAACAGTGTATTCTGCTCCTCGTTTAATAATTATTCACACTGTGCTCTGATTTTGGTGTAATGGTTATTAACAGTGTTTTCTGCTTCTCGTTTAATAATTATTCACACTGTGCTCTGATTTTGTGTAATAGTTATTAACAGTGTTTTCTGCTTCTCGTTTAATAATTATTCACACTGTGCTCTTAGTTTGGTGTAATAGTTATTAACAGTGTATTCTGCTTCTCGTTTAATAATTATTCACACTGTGCTCTTATTTTGTGTAATAGTTATTAACAGTGTATTCTGCTTCTCGTTTAATAATTATTCACACTGTGCTCTTATTTTGTGTAATAGTTATTAACAGTGTTTTCAGCTTTTCGTGTAATAATTATTCACACTGTGCTCTGATTTTGTGTAATAGTTATTAACAGTGTTTTCTGCTTCTCGTTTAATAATTATTCACACTGTGCTCTGATTTTGTGTAATAGTTATTAACAGTGTTTTCTGCTTCTCGTTTAATAATTATTCACACTGTGCTCTGATTTTGTGTAATAGTTATTAACAGTGTTTTCTGCTTCTCGTTTAATAATTATTCACACTGTGCTCTGATTTTGTGTAATAGTTATTAACAGTGTTTTCTGCTTCTCGTTTAATAATTATTCACACTGTGCTCTGATTTTGTGTAATAGTTATTAACAGTGTTTTCTGCTTCTCGTTTAATAATTATTCACACTGTGCTCTGATTTTGTGTAATAGTTATTAACAGTGTTTTCTGCTTCTCGTTTAATAATTATTCACACTGTGCTCTGATTTTGTGTAATAGTTATTAACAGTGTTTTCTGCTTCTCGTTTAATAATTATTCACACTGTGCTCTGATTTTGTATAATAGTTATTAACAGTGTTTTCTGCTTCTCGTTTAATAATTATTCACACTGTGCTCTGATTTTGTGTAATAGTTATTAACAGTGTTTTCTGCTTCTCGTTTAATAATTATTCACACTGTGCTCTTAGTTTGGTGTAATAGTTATTAACAGTGTATTCTGCTTCTCGTTTAATAATTATTCACACTGTGCTCTTATTTTGTGTAATAGTTATTAACAGTGTTTTCTGCTTCTCGTTTAATAATTATTCACACTGTGCTCTGATTTTGTGTAATAGTTATTAACAGTGTTTTCTGCTTCTCGTTTAATAATTATTCACACTGTGCTCTGATTTTGTGTAATAGTTATTAACAGTGTTTTCTGCTTCTCGTTTAATAATTATTCACACTGTGCTCTGATTTTGTGTAATAGTTATTAACAGTGTATTCTGCTCCTCGTTTAATAATTATTCACACTGTGCTCTGATTTTGGTGTAATGGTTATTAACAGTGTTTTCTGCTTCTCGTTTAATAATTATTCACACTGTGCTCTGATTTTGTGTAATAGTTATTAACAGTGTTTTCTGCTTCTCGTTTAATAATTATTCACACTGTGCTCTGATTTTGTGTAATAGTTATTAACAGTGTTTTCTGCTTCTCGTTTAATAATTATTCACACTGTGCTCTGATTTTGTGTAATAGTTATTAACAGTGTTTTCTGCTTCTCGTTTAATAATTATTCACACTGTGCTCTGATTTTGTGCAATAGTTATTAACAGTGTTTTCTGCTTCTCGATTAATAATTATTCACACTGTGCTCTGATTTTGGTGTAATAGTTATTAACAGTGTATTCTGCTTCTCGTTTAATAATTATTCACACTGTGCTCTTATTTTGTGTAATAGTTATTAACAGTGTTTTCTGCTTCTCGTTTAATAATTATTCACACTGTGCTCTGATTTTGTGTAATAGTTATTAACAGTGTTTTCTGCTTCTCGTTTAATAATTATTCACACTGTGCTCTTATTTTGGTGTAATAGTTATTAACAGTGTTTTCTGCTTCTCGTTTAATAATTATTCACACTGTGCTCTGATTTTGTGTAATAGTTATTAACAGTGTTTTCTGCTTCTCGTTTAATAATTATTCACACTGTGCTCTGATTTTGTGTAATAGTTATTAACAGTGTTTTCTGCTTCTCGTTTAATAATTATTCACACTGTGCTCTGATTTTGTGTAATAGTTATTAACAGTGTTTTCTGCTTCTCGTTTAATAATTATTCACACTGTGCTCTGATTTTGTGTAATAGTTATTAACAGTGTTTTCTGCTTCTCGTTTAATAATTATTCACACTGTGCTCTTATTTTGGTGTAATAGTTATCAACAATGTTTTCTGCTTCTCGTTTAATAGTTGTCCAAAATATTCTCTGCTTATCGTGCAATAATTTTTCGCAGTATTCTTTGTTCATCATGTAATAATTAACACTGTTTTCTTCTTTTAGTGTAATAGTTATTTACATTGTTTTCTGCTTATCGTGTATTAGTTATTTACACTGTTTTCTCCTTTTCGTGTAATAGTTGTTCAGTTGGGTTGGGTTGTTTTACCTCTGAGCGGCACTTTTTTGCACACCATGGGCTAAATGGCCAGGTCACATGGACCCCGAAGGCTCAGAGATGGTTGGGGGAGGGGACCCACTGGATAGCTGTTGGGAGACAGATGGTAGTCTCCCGTCAAGGCCATCCCGCGTGTTCTTTAACGTTGGGTTGTTTTACCTCTGAGCGGCACTTTTTTGCACACCATGGGCTAAATGGCCAGGTCATATGGACCCCGAAGGCTCAGAGAAGGTTGTGGGAGGGGACCCACTGGATAGCTGTTGGGAGACAGATGGTAGCCTCCCGTCAAGGCCATTTCAGCGTGTTCTTTAACGTTGGGTTGTTTTACCTCTGAGCGGCACTTTTTTGCACACCATGGGCTAAATGGCCAGGTCATATGGACCCCGAAGGCTCAGAGAAGGTTGGGGGAGGGGACCCACTGGAACAGCTGTTGGGAGACAGATGGTAGCCTCCCGTCAAGGCCATCCAGCGTGTTCTTTAACGTTGGGTTGTTTTACCTCTGAGCGGCACTTTTTTGCACACCATGGGCTAAATGGCCAGGTCATATGGACCCCGAAGGCTCAGAGAAAGTTGGGGGAGGGGACCCACTGGAACAGCTGTTGGGAGACAGATGGTAGCCTCCCGTCAAGGCCATCCAGCGTGTTCTTTAACGTGCACAGGATATGTCTCTCCCGCACACGGGGCTACGGCTTAACGTACCATTCGACGGACGGCGGCCTTTCCAAGCCCATCGGTGTCCCCTACTGACCGTGGGCAGGGCGGGGAATTTTTGAGGAGATAAATCTCAATGCTGACCCAGCTGGGTCTCGAACCTGGGAGCTACAGATTACGAGCCTGGCGCGCTACCGACTAAGCCACCCCCGCCCCTAGTTGTTCAGTGTTTTCTGCTTTTGGTGTAGTAGTCATTCACAATATTTTGTGCTTTTCGCCTAATTGTTATTCACAGTATTCTGTGCTTTTCGTGTAATAGTTATTCACAGTGTTTTCTGCTTTTCGTGTAATAGTTATTTGCAGTGTTATCTGATTTTCCTGTGACAGTTATTCGCAGTGTTATCTGATTTCTGTGTAATACAGTCGAAAACACGACATGAAAACGGATAAGATGGAAAATCGGTTAAAGCAAAATTCTAGTTTGGCCTATTCTGACACCAATACTGGCTATGCCATACTGGAAATGCCATATAAAAATATTTTTAACGCGAATCGGATAATACAAAAAACGTGGAAATCCCACTGAAACTAGTTCGGAGGACTCGAAAGTTTATTAGAAAATATAATTAGAATAAGAAAATAAGAAAGATTAAGAAGAGAATTTAAGAAATAAAAAATAATTAATATAATTAGAAAAAAAATATTTGATCTTACGTTCTTTTGAATTCTCTCTATAATGCCTAACAATAATAATTTGTTTAGAATGATAGTTTCTTTTCCTGTGCACTTGGCGGGGCGGGGGTGGCTCATTCGGTAGCGCGCCAGGCTCGTAATCTGTAGTTCCCAGGTTCGAGTCCCCAGCTGGGTCAGCGTTGAGATTTATCTCCGCAAAATTCCCCGCCCTGCCCACGGTCAGTAGGGGACACCGATGGGCTGGAAAGGCCGCCGCCCGTCGGATGGGACGTTAAGCCGTGGCTCCGTGTGCGGGAGAGCCATACCCTGTGCATGTTAAAGAACACACTGGATGACTTTGACGGGAGGCTACCATCTGTCTCCCAACAGCTGTTCCAGTGGGTCCCCTCCCCCAACCTTCTCTGAACCTTCGGGGTCGTTGTGACCTGGCCATTTAGCCCATGGTGTGCAAAAAAGTGCCGCTCAGAGGTAAAACAATCCAACGTTAAAGAACACGCTGGATGGCCTTGACGGGAGGCTACCATCTGTCTCCCAACAGCTATTCCAGTGGGTCCCCTCCCCCAACCTACTTACTACCTTCGGGGTACATGTGACCTGGCCATTTAGCCCATGGTGTGCAAAAAAGTGCCGCTCAGAGGTAAAACAACCCAACCCAACCCTGTGCACTTGGCAGTTGACAAAGTCCATGTGCCATTTGATTGACACGTGACAGTAGATGGTCCTTCGCCAACAATGTAACCATCATCACAGGTTAATCTTTTGACTGTTCCTGTCGAAAAGTTTCTTGTCTCAGTTATCATAACCCACTTTCCGTTTTCAGTGTAATTGTACTGCATTCCATTGCACAGGATTTCTAAACGAAATAGAGATGGAACTATCTCCGAAATAACGATATATATATCATAAACGAAATAGAGATGGAATATCATATGGATATCATTTATAATAGTTTATAGTATATATATAGATGCGAGGTTAATAGGTACAGTCGCTCAAAAAAGTATCCGAACACTACGGTTGATTACAGAATTCAGAAAAAATATCTGGCAACGATTTTTTTGGGAAATTAGTGATCTGGCAACCACGTGACACGAAGGTTGCCAGATCACTAATTTCTAAAAAAAATCTTTGCCAGATATTTTTTCTGAATTCTGTAATCAACCGTAGTGTTCGGATACTTTTTTGAGCGACTGTAGGTGGTCATATTATTTTGATACTAGATCGTGTGGGCTCACTCACGGAAATATTGAGCGTGTGCAGTTACCGTTCACAGCAAACTGGAGCGTGTGCAGTAACTGCACACGCTCCAGTTAGCTGTGAACGGTAACTGGAGCGTGTACAGTTGCTGTACACGCTCCAGATATTTTTCCTGAATTCTGTAATCACGTGACACGAAGGTTGCCAGATCACTAATTTCTAAAAAAAATCTTTGCCAGATATTTTTTCTGAATTCTGTAATCAACCATAGTGTTCGGATACTTTTTTCAGCGACTGTACACCTACCTAGTAGCGTGTTGCACCTCCTTTGGCGTTCAGAACAGTCCTAATTCGTCGGGGCATGGAGCTTACAAGATATTGGATGCGTTGTGCAGGAAAGTTGCACTACATGGAAATTATTGTGTTGGGTTGTTTTACCTCTGAGAGGCACTTTTTTGCACACCATGGGCTAAATGGCCAAGTCACGAGGACCCCGAAGGCTCAGAGAAGGTTGGGGGAGGGGACCCACTGGAACAGCTGTTGGGAGACAAATGGTAGCCTCCCGTCAAGGCCATCCAGTGTGTTCTTTAACGTACACAGGGTATGGCTCTCCCGCACACGGGGCCACGGCTTAACGTCCCATCCGACGGACGGCGGCCTTTCCAAGCCCATCGGTGTCCCCTACTGACCGTGGGCAGGGCGGGGAATTTTGCGGAGATAAATCTCAACGCTGACCCAGCTGTGACTCTAAGCTGGGAACTACAGATACGAGCCTGGCGCGCTACCGACTGAGCCACCCCCGCCCACGGAAATGATTGTGTCGTGCAGTTGTTGCAAATTGGACAGCGGCACAATATCGCTGTGAACAGTCCTTACCACCTCATCCCGAAGATGCTCGATAGGATTTATATCTGGGAATTGTGCAGGCCACTCTAAGCAAGGAAATTTCATTGGAATGTTCCTGAAACCATTTGGTGACGATACGTGCCTTGTGAGAAGGTGCATTATCGCGCTGAACGTGTCCATCTGAGTGAGGATAAACTGTAGCCATGAAGGAATGAACGTGGTCATCAACTGTGTTCAAATACGCCGTGTCATTCAGATGCCCTTTGGGGATGGAGGTGGCTCAGTCGGTAGCGCGCCAGTCTCGTAATCTGCTGTTCCCAGTTTCGAGTCCCAGCTGGGTCAGAATTGAGATTTATCTGCGCAAAATTCCCCGCCCTGCCCACGGTCAGTAGGGGACACCAATGGACTGAGAAAGGCCGCCGTCCGTCGGATGGGACGTTAAGCCGTGGCCCCGTGTGCGGGAGAGCCATACCCTGTGCACGTTAAAGAACACGTTGGATGGCCTTAACGGGAGGCTACCATCTGTCTCCCAACAGCTGTTCCATTGGGTCCCCTCCCCCAACCTTCTCTGAGCCTTTGGGGTCCAAGAGACCTGGCCATTTAGCCCATGGTGTGCAAAAAAGAGCCGCTCAGAGGTAAAACAACCGAACCCAACTCAGATGCCCTTCGATAGGTATCACGGGGCCTGATATGTAACAGGAAAATTTTCCCGACACTATGGCGCCCCCATCGCCGGCCTGTACTGTTGACACCAGACAAGATGGCTCCATGACCTCATGTGCTTGCCCCAAATTCTGATCCTTTCATCAGCACGATGTAAAAGGAACCTTGATTCGCTCGACCAGTCTACCTTTTTCCAGCCCTCAACAGTCCAGTGTCGATGCTCCTATACCCACTGGAGACAAGCTTTGGTGTTCTTCGCTGACAACATCGGCACTCGACATGGTCGGCAGCTGTTGCAGCCCATTCGCGACAAGGTTGGATACGTGGTGCATTCAGAGATGACCTTCTGCACATCAATGTTTATTTCTGCTGTGAATTGCCTGTTTGTGGTCCGTCTGTTCGCTTGCACGATTCTCGCCAGTGTCCTTTGACCCTTCTGATCCATAAGCTGTTTTCGTCCACAGGATCTCCGATCACTGTCAGTTTTCTGTTTTTCGCAACATTTTCGGTAAGCTCTCGAAACTGTTGTGGGTGAAAAGCCCAGCCGGACGGCGGTTTGGAAGATGCTAGAACAGGCACGGCGAGCATCAACTATCATGCCACGTTCAAAGTCACTCAGGTCGCTTGTTTTTCCCATTCTGATGCTTTATCCAAATCTTAACTGATGCTCAATCCAAATCTTAACTGATGCTCAATCCAAATCTTAACTCATTCCCAATCCAAATCTTAACTAATGCTCAATCCAAATCTTAACTCATGCTCAATCCAAATCTTAACTCACTCACAATCCAAATCTTAACTGATGCTCAATCCAAATCTTAACTCATGCTCAATCCAAACCTTAACTAATCCTCAATCAAAATCTCAACTCATGCTCAATCCAAATCTTAACTGATCCTCAATCAAAATCTCAACTCATGCTCAATCCAAATCTTAACTGATGCTCAATCCAAATCTTAACTCATTCACAATCCAAATCTTAACTGATGTTCAATCCAAATCTTAACTGATGTTCAATCCAAATCTTAACTCGTGCTCAATCCAAATCTTAACTGATCCTCAATCCAAATCTTAACTCATGCTCAATTCAAATCTTAACTGATCCTCAATCAAAATCTCAACTCATGCTCAATCCAAACCTTAACTGATCCTCAATCAAAATCTTAAGTGATGCTCAATCCAAATCTTAACTGATGCTCAATCCAAATCTTAACTGATGCTCAATCCAAATCTTAACTGATGCTCAATCCAAATCTTAACTGATGCTCAATTCAAATCTTAACTGATGATCAATCCAAATCTTAACTGATGCTCAATCCAAATCTTAACTGATGCTCAATCCAAATCTTAACTGATGCTCAATCCAAATCTTAACTGATGCTCAATTCAAATCTTAACTGATCCTCAATCAAAATCTCAACTCATGCTCAATCCAAACCTTAACTGATCCTCAATCCAAACCTTAACTGATCCTCAATCCAAATCTTAACTGATGCTCAATCCAAATCTTAACTGATGCTCAAAGAGCTAATATGCCTGATTTATACTGAACACCTCAGTCACGTGACGTATTATGTGCTGAATGAACCATTTTTGTGATGAGGGTGATGTCCCTAATAAACTCGCATCTCAGTTAAATGACTTTAAACGTATTAAAATTGTGGCAGAAATTTCGAAAATTGCAGTTTTCACTGGAATAGTATCACAGGAGATGTTTTATGCGCGTGGCACTCATGAAATATTTTGCTGACAAAATTTCGTCAACGAAATATTTCGTGAATATCTACAAGATATTTCCTGTGGTGCTTAAATACTAAATAATTGATTGAACACCAGCTGAGCATGTGTGACAAATGTTAATTTCATCACACGAGCCAGCTTGGTTGTCAGTTTCCGGACATAGATGATGCTATGAGCGAATTAAATAATAAGCGGGAATGACTATAAGTCACATTAGCTAAAAAAGAGGTTAGCCAATGAGTGGTTAGTATGTGTGGCATGTTACTGGGAGACGTGTGGAGGGGGAGGGGGGCTGAGTCGGTAGGGCTCCCGTCTTCTAATCTGCAGTCCCCAGAATCGAGACCCAGTTGAGCCTGGGGCGGGGGTGGCTCAGTCGGTAGCGCGCCAGGCTCGTAATCTGTAGTTCCCAGATTCGAGTCCCAGCTGGGTCAGCGTTGAGATTTATCTCCGCAAAATTCCCCGCCCTGCCCACGGTCAGTAGGGGACACCGATGGGCTTGGAAAGGCCGCCGCCCGTCGGATGGGACGTTAAGCCGTGGCCCCGTGTGCGGGAGAGCCATACCCTGTGCACGTTAAAGAACACGCTGGATGGCCTTGACGGGAGACTACCATCTGTCTCCCAACAGCTGTTTCAGTGGGTCCCCTCCCCCAACCTTCTCTGAGCCTTCGGGGTCCTTGTGACCTGGTCATTTAGCACATGGTGTGCAAAAAAGTGCTCAGTCGCTTAATCCAAATCTTAACTCATTCACTAAATGAGTAATGAAGAGGTAAAACAACCCAACCCAACCCAGTTGAGCCAGCGTTGAGAATTATATCCACAAAATCCCCACCCTGCGCTCTGTCAATATGGGACACCACTATGCTTTTAAAAGATCGCCGTCCATCGGATGGAACTTTCAGCCATGGCTTTGTTTTTCAGCCATTGGCAAAGAACCATATCCTGTGAACGTTAAAGAACATGCTGGATGGCCTTGACCAGAGGCTACCAGATGTCCAAAGGGTCCCCTCTCCCAACGTTCTCCGAACGCTCGGGTCCTTGTGACCTAGCCATTTATTCCATTGTGTGCAAAAAAAGTGAAGCTCAGATTTAAAACAACCCAACGTAACAATCGGGAACCGGGGTTCGAATCGCATTAACGGCAAAACTTAATATTGCATTTTTCGCATTTGTCTCAAATTTCTTTTAACCAGTTTTGAGCAACAAATGCAATGAAAAATATTCAGAAGGAGAAAAATAACACATTGCCCCAGGCCAATGGGAGATGTTCGTTATGAAAAAGGCTATTTTTTTTTATTTTCCTCCTTTAGCACCCTTTAAAAATGGGAATTGAAAATTAATGAATAATTGAGAAAAGGCAAGTAATAATCAGACGTGAGTTCGAGCTTAATTTTTCGACTCCTACCCTTCCCCAGTCGGTAATCTTTGAACAATTGCTGAGCCCGAACTCTTTGAACAATTGTTGAGTCCGAACTCTTTGGACAATTGTTGAGTCCGAACTCTTTGAACAATTGTTGAGTCCGAACTCTTTGGACAATTGTTGAGTCCGAACTCTTTGAACAATTGTTCAGCCCGAACTATTTGAACAATTGTTGAGCCCGAACTATTTGGACAGTTGTTGAACCCGAACGTTTTGGACAATTGTTTAGCCCGAACTCTTTGAACAATTGCTGAGCCCGAACTCTTTGAACAATTGTTGAGTCCGAACTCTTTGGACAATTGTTCAGCCCGAACTATTTGAACAATTGTTGAGCCCAAACTATTTGGACAGTTGTTGAACCCGAACTTTTTGGACAATTGTTTGGCCCGAACTCTTTGAACAATTGCTGAGCCCAAACTATTTGGACAGTAGAATCCGAACTTTTTGGACAATTGTTCAGACCGAACTTTTTGGACAATTGTTTAGCCCGAACTCTTTGAACAATTGCTGAGCCCGAACTCTTTGAACAATTGTTGAGTCGGAACTCTTTGGACAATTGTTCAGCCCGAACTATTTGAACAATTGTTGAGCCAAACTATTTCGACAGTTGTTGAACCCGAACTTTTTGGACTATTGTTTAGCCCGAACTCTTTGAACAATTGCTGAGCCCGAACTCTTTGAACAATTGTTGAATCCGAACTCTTTGGACAATTGTTCAGCCCGAACTATTTGAAAAATTGTTGAGCCCAAACTATTTGGACAGTTGTTGAATCCGAACGTTTTGGACAATTGTTCAGCCCGAACTCTTTGAACAATTATTCAGCCCGAACTTTTTGAACAATTGTTGAGTCCGAACTCTTTGGACAATTGTTCAGCCCGAACTATTTGAACAATTGTTGAGCACGAACAATTTGGATAATTGTAGAGCTGGAGATATTTGGACATTTGTTGAACCCGAACTATTTGGATACTTGTTGAGCCGGAGTTTGATTTGGAAAAAACATTTCTCTTTAGGAACATAAAGGAAATCTCAACAGCAAAGAAAATCCCAGGTAAAATTTCTGCAAACAATACTCATGAAAAATTTGTTTGAAAAAATTGAGTTGGGTTGGATTGTTTAAACTCTGAGCGGCACTTTTTTTGTACACCATGGGCTAAATGGCCAGGTCACAAGGACCACGAAGGCTTAGAGAAGGTTGGGGGAGGGGACCACTGGAACAGCTGTTGGGTGAAGATGGTAGCCTCCCGTCAAGGCCATCCAGCGTGTTCTTTAACGTGCACAGGGTATGGCTCTCCCGCACACGGGCTACGGCTTAACGTCCCAACGACGGACGGCGGCCTTTCCAAGCCCATCGGTGTCCCCTACTGACCGTGAGCAGGGCGGGGAATTTTTGCGGAGATAAATCTCAACGCTGACCCAGCTGGGACTGTAACCTGGGTACTACAGATTACGAGCCTGGCGCGCTACCGACTGAGCCACCCCCGCCCCCAGGTCCAGGCGGGACTCGAATCTGAGAACTGCAGATGACGAACCTGGAGCGCTGCTGGTCCCACCCCCAAGCTAGCTGTGAACATTCTGCTCTGTTACGAGATAACTTACCGTTGCATTCCAGCGGACTTCCCACCCAATTCCCGTTTTCGCACACCAGACTTCTATTGGAACTTTCTCTATAGCCTTTGGCACATTCCAGTTTGGCTTTCTTTCTGTTGATGATAAGTCTTCCATTGCGTATCACTTCAGTTGGAGATATGTCACACCATCTGCCTGAACAAAAAATTATATTTATTTCAGTCAGAGCATGGAAGAATTAATCTTTCTATGTTTATACTAAACTTTTATTTTCATTTGAAAACTTTAAAACACTGTAATACCGCGGGGCGGGGGTGGCTCAGTCGGTAGCGCGCCAGACTCGTAAACTGCAGTTCCCAGTTTCGAGTCCCAGCTAGGTCAGAATTGAGATTTATCTGCGCAAAATTCCCCGCCCTGCCCATGGTCAGTAGAGGACACCGATGGACTTAGAAAGGCCGCCGTCCGTCGGATGGGACGTTAAGCTGTGGCCCCGTGTGCGGGAGAGCCATACCCTGTGCACTTTAAAGAACACGCTGGATGGCCTTGACGGGAGGCTACCATCTGTCTCCCAACAGCTGTTCCATTGGGTCCCCTCCCCCAACCTTCTCTGAGCTTTTGGAATCCATGTGACCTGGCCATTTAGCCCATGGTGTGCAAGAAAGTTGCCGCTCAGAGGTAAAATAACCCAACTGTATACCGTAATAAACAAGAACTGCAATATTAGTATTTCAGTACAATTCTAATATTTTTTTGTTTTTTCATAAAAGAGAATTTGCGAAAGCAAGACATTTTAAAATGACAGAGGCGGGAATTCAGAATAGGTAATATAATCAATAACTCCATAATAATAATCACATAATCAATAACCAAATTAAAGAGAAAAGGAGACTAAATGCACCCTTGTCGAACACCAGAAGTAATGCTAAACCAATTGCTACAAGTTTTACCAACTCTCACACACAACTCAGTGTTATTATAGAGAGCTTTCATTATGTTAATTAACTTGTCAGATATACCATATGATCTCACAATCAATCACAAATTATGGCGATCAACAGAGTCGAAAGCCTTTTTGAAATCAACAATGCTAGCAACCAAAGGTTTCTGAAACTCTAAACATTTCTCAAGAATCTGCCTAAGTGAAAATATCTGATCCACACATCCCCTACCACTTCTGAATCCACATTGCTCATCACGCAGTTGACTGTCAACCAGATTCTTAATTCTATTTAGCACAATGATGCAAAGAACTTTCCCTGGAACAGACAGTAGTCTGATATCTTTATAGTTATCACAAGAACTGCCATCACCTTTTTTGAAAATAGGGATAACAATAGCTCTAGTAAAATCCTTGGGAACCATGCCTTTATCATAAAAGATATTCAGAATTTCAGTCATCCAAGTGGTAACCGAAGCATTCCCAGCTCTAAGCATTTCTGTAGTAATTTCATCTACCCCTGGGAATTTATGTATTTTAAGTTTAGAAATAGCCAAAATAACTTCAGATTGTGTTATAGGGCCAACATTAAAGCCGCCAATGCATCTATCATCATTGCAAAGAATGGGAATAGAACTAACCATATTGTTTAGAATATCACTGAAATGCTCAGCCCACCTAGCCATGACAGAATCCTCACCTTCTACAACCTTACCTTGTTTATCCTTCAATCCCTGTATACCTGTTCGTTTTCTACCACACAAAACATTAACTATCTGGTACAGCACTCTGCTGTTGTGCTGTCTAACTGCTTCCTCGGCTTTGTCAGCCAAGCCATCAAGCCAAAGATTCTTATCAGCAGCTAACTGATCCTTTACACGTTTATTAAGCTCTTTGTAATGCTTTCTATTAGGACTAGTAGGGTACTGATTAAGGATATTAATGTAGTTCTTTCCTTCTGAAATAAGCTCAAGTACCTTATCACTCAAATAATTCTGTCTCCTCTGCTCCTTTTTTTCCTAAAGAGTACTGTTAGTTTCCAAAAAAGCCTGTTTAAAATGATCCCATTCTTCCTCAACTTCAGTAGCAAGCATACCATGACTGTCATAATGACTAAGTAACCTATCATGGTAAGCTTTGGCTATAACTGGGTCATTCAGAGCTTCAGTATTAAAAGTAAATTTTTTAACCCTAGCAGAGCACTTTTTAAGTTTAAGTTGCAAGACACTTTTAACAAGGTAATGGTCAGATCCAATTTCAGCTCCCCTATATGACCTGGTATTCCTAACAGAACTAGCCCATTTGCTGTTAATTAATATATAATCAATCATATTCTTATGCAGCCCTCAGGTGAAATCCATGTGTATTTATGTATTCACGGTGTTTGTAATAAGTGTTAGTTATTCTGAATCCATTGAGTTTACTCACCTGTAGGAGACGTTGCCCATTGCCATTGCAGCTACCAATACCAAAAGGGCCTATTACTCCTCCCCAAAGGGCAGAGTCAGTACCAACTTTGGCATTGAAGTCACCAAGAACAAGGGTAATATCTCCTTTCTTGACAGAATTCAAAATATCCTGAAGTTGTTCATAAAACCTATCCTTCTCATCCTCATCGGCATCCTCAGTGGGGGCATAACAGCAGATAACATTCAAGTCTTTAACGCTTGTCTGAAATTTTGCTGTAAGAAACCTTTCATTAATGCACTCATATCCTAGAAGAGCATCACTAGCATGTCTGCTGAGAAGCAGACCCACGTCTTGGTGATGTTTATTATCTTCCCTCCCTGAAAAGAGAAATTTAATGTTATTTTTAAGAATCTGACCTTTATCTGTTCATCTGGGCTATTGCAGGCCGAGAATATCTAAATTATAATGGTGGAATTCTTGTGTGAGGATTCCACCGTTATAATTCTTGTGTGAGGATAAAGCTTCATTTTAACATTTTTCCTAATTAATGCTTAATGGTGCTTATTATTAATAATTTTCCTAATTAATGGGACTTGATTGTACTATTTCTTTCTAATTAACATTAAATAGTACTTTTTATCAATACTTTTACTATTTAATGGAGCTTGATTATAATATTTTTTCTTAATTAATGTTCAATAGTGCTTCTTATAGAATTAAATAGAGTTTTTAGAGTTCAATAGATTTTAGTGTTCAATTTTATAGTTCAATAGGGAATTATTAAGAAGCACTATTGAACATTAATTAAGAAAAAAATGGAAAAAACTCTGTGCAGAGTCCTCTCATTCCAACTACCTATGGAGAGAAAATGGTTAATGGGATGTTTAAAGAAACTATGTTTATTGAGAGAGGGAATGCCGACAATATCAAACAGCCCCCTAATCGCAGACATGGGGCAAAGACCCGTTCCCCACCACTATAGGCTGAAGCCATCTACACTGGAAGACTTCCTCCAATATAGAATTTGACGATGCCAATAGAAGCAAAGAGTTCAGGTGCCTGCGATGACCTCTGCTCAGGATTATTCAGCAGCTGATAAACATATCCTGTGAATCTATTCACTTGGGGCTGTCAACCACAAACAAACAGAAAACACAGCGGAAGATTTTCCCTCCACAGAAGCCCACCAGTGCAGCAAAATCTGGATCCATAATCAAGCTCAGATCCTTATATCAGTCCAGTCCAATGGGTTTATATGGTCAGCACCAGGACCCTGTGTGATTGACCACTCCTCAGCAGGGTAGAAAAAAAAAGAAAAGTAGCCATAGTTGTCCAGATCAGTAGGCCAAACTAATCGTGCAGCCTTCCCCTTCCGTTCACTTCCACAAGAGAGTATCTCTTTTGAAAGGTACTAACGGTCTCGCACCACGAGAAGGCGCGGTCGGACATTAGGTGATACGCCTGGCCGGTTCTATGCATCATCACAGGGGATTGGTGCATAGCTCTCCTTCCAGTGACTACCTATCTTTGATTAGGAAAAAAGTATTAGTAACAAGCACAATTAAATAGTAATTAGAAATAATATTAAAATCAAGCGCCATTAATTTGGAAAGGTATGAATAACAAGAACTATTAAATATTAATTAGGAAAAATATTATTATCTAGCGTCATTAATTAGGAAAAGCATTATTAAGAAGCACTACTGAACATTAATTAAGAAAAAATATTATAATCAAGCTGCGTTAAATAGTAAAAGTATTGATAAAAAGTAGTATTTAACGTTAATTAGAAAGAAATAGTACAATCAAGTCCCATTAATTAGGAAAATTATTAATAATAAGTACCATTAAGCATTAATTAGGGAAAAATGTTAAAATGAAGCTTTATCAAATAGCAAAATGTTTGCATTGAACTTGTTTGAAATGTACAAATTGTTCAATAATTTTTTGTTGCAAACTTAGATTAAAGTTTATTCATACCTAGCTTATAATGATAATTATATTTACCTTTTTTAACATAAACTTCTACTTCGCATATTTCTAAATGTGTACCTGTCGGACCGTTCTCTCTAATCAAAATTTCGTGTGCTTCAACATTCATTTGGCATTTCCATTCAACCCACTGTTGCTTATCTATTAAAAGAAGAAAAAACATTATTTGCTTCGAAATGAGAAAAAAGAAAAACTAAGCTGTCAGAATTTCATCTTAGTTAGATTAAAGTTAATCATTACAAGACAAGATTCGCCTAAAGCAATTTGGGGTTGCGAAAATTCACATCTGAAATCAAGTTGGGTTGGGTTGTTTTGCCTCTGAGCGGCACTTTTTTGCACACCATGGGCTAAATGGCCAGGTCACAAGGACCCCGAAGGCTCAGAGAAGGTTGGGGGAGGGGACCCACTGGAACAGCTGTTGGGAGACAGATGTTAGACTCCCGTCAAGACCATCCAGCGTGTTCTTTAACGTGCACAGGGTATGGCTTTCCCGCACACGGGGCCACGGCTTAACGTCCCATCCGACGGACGGCGGCCTTTCCAAGCCCATCGGTGTCCCCTACTGACCGTGGGTGTGGCGGGGAGTTTTGCGGAGATAAATCTCAACGCTGAGCCAGCTGGAACTCGAACCTGGGAACTACAGATTACGAGCCTGGCGCGCTACCGACTGAGCCACCCCCGCCCCACTCTGAAATCAAGAAGCCACATTATTTTACCTTGTAAGACTAGTTAATGGCGATGTTATATTTATTATTACAACACCTAGAGTTGGATTGGGTTGTTTTACCTCTGAGCGGCACTGTTTTGCACACCACGGGTTAAATGACCAGGTCACAAGGACCCCGAAGGCTCAGAAAAGGATGGGGGAGGGGATCCACTGGAACAGCTGTTGGGAGACAGATGGTAGGGATTGGGTTGTTTCACCTCTGAGAGGCGCTTTTCGCACACAATGGGCTAAATGGCGAGGTTACGAGGATCCCAAGGGTTCAGAGAAGGTTGGGGGAGGGGACCCACTGGACAGCTGTTGGGAGACAGATGATAGACTCCCGTCAAGGCCATCCAGTGTGTTCTTTAACGTGCACAGAGTATGGCTCTCTCCTGCACACAGACCACGGCTCAACGTATCATCCGACGAACAGCAGTCTTTCCAAGCCCATTGGTGTCCCCTATTCACTGTGGGCAGGACGAGGAGTTTTGCGGAGATAAATCTCAAAGCTGACCCAGCTGGGATTTCCCGCCCTGCCCACGGTCAGTAGAGGACACCGATGGGCTTGGAAAGGCCGCCGTCCGTCGGATGGGACGTTAAGCCGTGGCCCCGTGTGCGGGAGAGCCATACCCTGTGCACGTTAAAGAACACGCTGAATGGCCTTGACGTGCAGGCTACCATTTGTCTCCCAACAGCTGTTCCAGTGGGTCCCTTCCCCCAACCTTCTCTGAGCCTTCCGGTTCCATGTGACCTGGCCATTTAGCCCATGGTGTGCAAAAAAGTGCCGCTCAGAGGTAAAACAACCCAAACAAAGAACGATCCAGGTGGGACTCGAACCTGGTAACTGCAGATTACGAACCTGGCGCGCTACCGTCTGAGCCACTTCCGCCGAAGTAATTTTAATAGGCAGAGTATGTACTGCAAGATTTTAACCTTACTGAAAATATTAAGTGATATAATAAATTCGAAACAAAGTACACACTAAAACTTTTTGATATTTGACAATAATAATATAAACAAAAAATTTATCCCAGAAATGATTATACTTAGTAGTTTTTCAAATCTTCTTACCTAATGTTTCGCCAATGCCTCCACAGTTAAAAGGCTGATATTGTTTTGATCCTTTTACTTCTACGTCAATGTAAACTACACCTAAGAGGCAGAAAAATGGATTAAAATTCAGTAGTAAAGAATCATAGGATGTGTACAGTCGCTCAAAAAATATCCGAACACTATGGTTGATTACAGAATTCAGAAAAAATATCTGGCGACGATGATTTCTAGAAATTAGTGATCTGGCAACTTTCGTGTCACGTGATTACAGAATTAAGGAAAAATATCTGGAGCGTGTACAGTAACTGCACACGCTCCAGTTTGCTGTGAACGGTAACTGCACACGCTCAATATTTCCGTGAGTGAGCCCACACGATTCAGGTCTTTGTGAGCTCACACTATCCAATGTGCTGTGAATATTAACCGCAGCCGCTCCAGTTTGCTGTGAACGGTAACTGCACACGCTCCATATTCATTGCATTATATATTCCTACGCATTATATATATTAAAAAATATCCGAACACTACGGTTCATGACAGAATTCAGAAAATATATCTGGCAACGATTTTTTTTAGAAATTAGTGATCTGGCAACCTTCGTGTCACGTGATTACAGAATTCAGGAAAAATATCTGGAGCGTGTACAGCAACTGTACACGCTCCAGTTACCGTTCACATCAAACTGGAGCGTGTACAATTACTGCACACGCTCCAGTTTGCTGTGAACGGTAACTGCACACGCTCGATATTTCCGTGAGTGAGCCCACACGATCCAGGTCTTTGTGAGCTCACACGATCCAATGTGCTGTGAACATTAACCGCAACCGCTCCAGTTTGCTGTGAACGGTAACTGCACACGCTCGATATTCATTGCATTATATATTGATACGCATTACATATATTAAAAAAGTATCCGAACACTATGGTTGATTACAGAATTCAGAAAAAATATCTGGAAACGACTTTTTTAGAAATTAGTGATCTGGTAACCTTCGTGTCACGTGACACGAAGGTTGCCAAATATTATGAGAAATTTTAAATTTTTTTTGAAAATTGTGTGCTAGTGGTTATTAAATATAAAAATAATATTATGAGGTAATAATGCAGAAGTTCAACTATACAGTATACAATTGCAATATATGTCTTATATTAAAATCACTGCTAAAAAGATAATTGCTGAGTTATAGAATATTTAATGCATTGTTTTTGTCGAATAATCAAGTAGTGATTTGCAAAATGACTCTTTTCAAAGATTTGATTATTTTTAATCGGTTCACTTAAAAAAGTCGTTCAAAAGCTTCGTTCGTTTCTCAGAGGGATTCAAATCAGTGTGATCTGTTCAGTGTGATCTGTTCAGTGTGATCTACTAGGTGAACTGTTTCAAATATAGACACTAATTAATATAGAAAAAAAAAATCAATTTCTTTTAATTTCAATAACTAAATTATCTTATTTTACCTCATTTTCCAAACAAATTATTTACCTTGTAGATAAATTTTTAAAATTTTAGACAGATACTTTTAATGTTCGAACTTTACAAAATTCCAAAAAGGAAACAAATTATTAATGCTGAACTTTTTATCATTTTGTCAGATTGGACATTAAATATTAAAAACAATTATTAATCCTATCTGATTGTTGGGTTGTTGTTTTACCTCTGAGCGGCACTTTTTTGCACACCATGGGCTAAATGGCCAGGTCACATGGGCCCCGAAGGCTCAGAGAAGGTTGGGGGAGGGGACCCACTGGGACAGCTGTTGAGAGACAGATGGTAGCCTCCCGTCAAGGCCATCCAGCGTATTCTTTAACGTGTACAGTGTATGGCTCTCCCGCACACGGGACCACGGCTTAACTCCCATCCGACGGACGGCAGCCTTTCCAAGCCAATCGGTGTCCCCTACTGACCGTGGGCAGGGCGGGGAATTTTGCAGAGATAAATCTCAACGCTGACCCAGCTGGGACTCGAACCTGGGAACTACAGATTACGAGTCTGGCGCGCTATCGACTGAGCCACCCCCACCCCCTATCTGATTGTAAAGCATCATTACAAATATAGAAACGAAACCCAATTTATTCTAATTTTAATGCATACATTGCAGATTTTTTTTCATTGCAAAAAATCATATTGGAAACAAAAATATGGGGCGGGGGTGGCTCAGTCGGTAGTGCGCCAGGCTCGTAATCTGCAGTTCCCAGGTTCGAGTCCCAGCTGGGTCAGCGTTGAGATTTATCTCCGCAAAATTCCCCGCTCTGCCCACTGTCAGTAGGGGACACCGATGGGCTTGGAAAGGCCGCCGTCCGTCGGATGGGACGTTAAGCCGTGGCCCCGTGTGTGGGAGAGCCATACCCTGTGCACGTTAAAGAACACGCTGGATGGCCTTGACGGGAAGTTACCATCTGTCTCCCAACAGCTGTTCCAGTGGGTCCCCTCCCCCAACCTTCTCTGAGCCTTCGGGGTCCATGTGACCTGGCCATTTAGCCCATGGTGTGCAAAAAAGTGCCGCTCAGAGGTAAAACAACCAAACAACAACCGAAACAAAAATATTAGGTTATCTAGCCATTGCAACATCGTAGAAAATAACAAAACTGATCACTTAGCAAAAGAAGCAAAAAAATTTAATTTTATCAAAAAAAAAACGTATTCTTTTTATTATCAATGCAAACAAGAAATTAAAAAAAGAAGAATTAATCAAATTAAATAATTATTTTAAAATCAATGGTACCATTTGAAACTCATTTAGATTATTTATAGGTGAAAATCTATCGAATATTAAAAATCAAAAATTCAAAAGACATCATTTAACAGTTATTTATATGATTAGAACTGGAAATATAGGATTAAATTATTACTTATATAAAATTAATAAAGTTAATTCACTTAGCTGTTGCTTTTGTAAAGTTTCAGATACAATTAATCACTTAATACTGTATTTAACCCTTTCACGACTAAGGGAAACATTTTTCCCATTTTAAAATTGGTGATTGTCGTATTTAATTATAACCTTATCTGCATTTTTTATACAGAATGTCAAAATAGAACGTATGCCGAAAGCAATTACGTAAACGGGAACGTTTAGAAAACAAAAACAGAACTGTCAGGACGCATAATATATGTACTATGTGCAATGTCCATCTTTGCCTCACTACCAAAAGAAATTGCTTCGCAGAATATCATAATTAGCACATCATTTTGTATAGTAATTTTATTTCATAATTTTGTATTATTTTAGTTAACATTTTGTTCTAATAAACCAATAAATAAAAGACATTGCATAATAAGCCTAACTATAATTTGTGTTACCTTTATAGTCCATTGGGAAAAATATATTCCCATAAAATTCCAAAAAAACTACACATTGTTATGTATTTTTCTTATGATTTTTATTTATTTGACGTCTAAACAAACTAAAATAAACAGTTACGTACTAATATTTACTCTTAGAAACCTTATGGTCCTGAAAGGGTTAAATTGTAAAAAATAGGAAAAAGAAAGAAAAGCATTTTTTGAAGATCTGCTAAAAATCAACATAAGAGAAATCAATATCCAGAATATAATGAGTCATCCAAATAAAAATATTAAAGAAACGTGATGGTCAACTTTAATAAGCTTTTTACTAAAATTACCTATTTTTAACAATCTTTATTTAAAGTTTTTCTAAATTTTGAATCTATTTTTTTAAAATTGTTCCTAAATATCGTTGATTTTCGATTGTAAAAAAAAATACTTTTTTTGTGTCTTAATTTTGCTATGAGATCTAGGGAAAAAGGAGCTCAGTTGTGTGTAATGGTAAATAAATAAATAAATAAATAAATAAATAATAACTTATCTAATATACAGTCGCTCAAAAAAATATCCGAACACTATGGTTGATTACAGAATTCAGAAAAGACACCTGGCAACGATTTCTTTTTTTAGAAATTAGTGATCTGGCAACCTTCGTGTCACGTGACAACCGTAGTGTTCGGATACTTTTTTGAGCGACTGTAGGTGGTCATATTATTTTGATACTAGATCGTGTGGGCTCACTCACGGAAATATTGAGCGTGTGCAGTTACCGTTCACAGCAAACTGGAGCGTGTGCAGTAACTGCACACGCTCCAGTTGGCTGTGAACGTGTAGAGTTGCTGTACACGCTCCAGATATTTTTCCTGAATTCTGTAATCACGTGACACGAAGGTTGCCAGATCACTAACTTCAAAAAATATCATTGCCAGATATTTTTTCTGAATTCTGTAATCAACCGTAGTGTTCGGATACTTTTTTGAGCGACTGTAGGTGGTCATATTATTTTGATACTAGATCGCGTGGGCTCACTCACGGAAATATTGAGCGTGTGCAGTTACCGTTCATAGCAAACTGGAGCGTGTGCAGTAACCGTTCACAGCAAACTGGAGCGTGTACAGTAACTGCACACGCTCCAGTTTGCTGTGAACGGTAACTGGAGCGTGTACAGTTGCTGTACACGCTCCAGATATTTTTCCTGAATTCTGTAATCACGTGACACGAAGGTTGCCAGATAACTAATTTCTAAAAAAAATCGTTGCCAGATAGTTTTTCTATTTTTCTAGCATAAATACATTGTTTGGTAATATTGGTTAAAAGTTTAAAAACTTTCAAAATTTTCCGCCGTTAGAAGGCGCAATTATAGCTTTTGACAGATTCGGAAAGTGCAAATCGTAATATTTCATCAATACCTCTCCAATGTGGCGGGGGTAGCTCAGTCGATAAGGCGCCAGGCTCGTAATCTACAGTTTCCAGGGGGCGGGGGTGGCTCAGTCGGTAGCGTGCCAGGCTCGTAATCTGTAGTTCCTAGGTTCGAGTCCCAGCTGGGTCAGCGTTGAGATTTATCTCCGCAAAATTCCCCGCCCTGCCCACGGTCAGTAGGGGACACCGATGGGCTTGGAAAGGCCGCCATCCGTAGGATGGGACGTTAAGCCGTGGTCCCGTGTGCGGGAGAGCCATAATTTGTGCACGTTAAAGAACACGCTGGATGGCCTTGACGGGAGGCTACCATCTGTCTCCCAACAGCTGTTCCAGTGAGTCTCCTCCCACAACCTTCTCTGAGCCTTCGGGATCCTTGTGACCTGGCCATTTAGCCCATGGAGTGCAAAAAAGTGCCGCTCAGAGGTAAAACAACCCAACGCAACTTTGGTTGCTGATGTAAACCTCTCGGCCACTTTATTTGATACAGTTATGTTAATAGCAAATCAGATACAGAACTGAGTGGCTTCGTAAGCAAGATTTTTTATTAAAAAATGTGACTGAAGGTAATTTAAATATCTGAATTAAATCTCTTTAAATTTTACACTTTTTAACAGAATGCGTTCAGCATTTAAAGAGTTATGGAAGCTGAAACAGTTAACAAGTGAGCTCATTCTGCAATTTTTATGATTTTTTAAACTGATTTTTACTATTTTTTTAGGGCAAGTATTTAAACTTACACTCTTGCTGTTAAACGTTTAAATGTCCATAATTCCAAACCTATATTGTTGAAAATCAAGAAAGAAATGGCTTTGATTAAAATCTTAAAAGCCGCATTTTTTCTCAACAATCTTATATAAGCAGTTAATGAGTTCTGCATATCTGAGTTACTATTGACATGACATGAAACGGTATTTAATAAAGTGGCTACTGGCTGGGTTGTTTTACCTCTAAGCGGCATTTTTTTCTGCACATCATGGGCTAAATGGCCAGGTTACACGGACCCCGAATGCTCAGAGTAAGGCTGGGAGAGGGGACCCACTGGAACAGCTGTTGGGAGACAGATGGTAGTATCCCGTCAAGGCCATCCAGTGTGTTCTTTAAGTTGCACTAGGTATGGCTCTCCCGAACACGGCGCCACGGCTTCACGTTCCATCCGACGCTGACCCAGCTGCGACTCGAACCTGGGAACTACAGATTACGAGCCTGGCGCGCTACCTGCTTCACGTCCCATCCGACGCTGACCCAGCTGCGATTCGAACCTGGGAACTACAGATTACGAGCCTGGCACGCTACCGGCTTCACGTCCCACCCGACGCTGACCCAGCTGCGACTCGAACCTGGGAACTACAGATTACGAGCCTGGCAGCTACCGGCTTCACGTCCCACCCGACGCTGACCCAGCTGCGACTCGAACCTGGGAACTACAGATTACGAGCCAGGCGCGCTACCCTTCACGTCACATCTGACGCTGATCCAGCTGCGACTCGAACCTGGGAACTACAGATTAGGAGCCTGGCGCGCTACCGGCTTCACGTCCCACCCGACGCTGACCCAGCTGCGACTCGAACCTGGGAACTACAGATTACGAGCCTGGCGCGCTACCGGCTTCACGTCCCACCCGACGCTGACCCAGCTGCGACTCGAACCTGGGAACTACAGATTACGAGCCTGGCACGCTACCGGCTTCACGTCCCACCCGACGCTTACCCAGCTGCGACTCGAACCTGGGAACTACAGATTACGAGCCTGGCATTGTTCTGTGATCTGTAACGACATTAAAGAATTACTGTCTTTCTTTAATTCTGGAAATTTTTCAAGTTTAAAAATTTTACATTTTAACATCCGAAGTTTAAGAAATAAATTTGAACAGCTAGAAGCTATTCTCGAATATTTAAATAGTAAGACGGATATTTTAATACTTTCTGAAATATGGATCAAACCACATGAGTTAAATTTGTATCAAATAGATGGTTATCATATGTTCCATTGTTGTAGAGATTACAATAAATCTGGTGGGATACTTTGCTACGTTAAAAGTTCCTTAATAGTCAAGCAAATTGCATTTACTGATATAAGTTCAGCTGAATATATTGCTATTTATCTGGAAAATTATCAGCAATATTTCGTATGTATCTATAGATCTCTTTGTATCCCACTTACCACCTTCCTAGTAGAATTTCAGGAACTACTCTTATCATTTGATAATAAAAGCGAAGTTGTAATTGGTGATTTAAATATATATATACTAGGAAATGATCACTACACAAATGAATATCTAAATTTGTTGTCATCAAATGGCTTTCAAAGTTTCATAAATTCACCGACCAGAGAAAGTATGATATCTTCTACTTGTTTAGATCACATTTTTGTTAAAAGCAAAATCGAAAGTTCATTCAAGAGTAGTATTGTTAAATTAGCAGTGACTGATCATTATCCCATTGCCTTAACAGTTAATTTTAACAATAATATGAATATTCAGTGTGATAATTATACAGAGCCTATTCTTTATCACTACATAGACTATACTTTATTGAATAGGCTTTTAAGTGAATGTTGTTGGGACGAGGTATTAACTCTTAATGATGCCAATGAAGCTTATAATAAATTTTTAACCACATTTAATCTCATAATTAAAGATTCAACTAGAGAAAGAAAAATTCAAAATAAATCACAATCAGCAAAGCCATGGAATACTTCCGAAATTCTGAACTTATTAAAAGAAAGAGATAAGCTATATAAAAAAACACAAAAAAACCTTTAAATGAAACTTACGAAAGTAGCTTTAAAAATTTAGAAATCAAATAAATTATAAAATACGAGATGCAAAAAACAGTTTCCTTGCAACTCAGTTTCAAAATTGTGATGGAAATATATCAAAGCAGTGAAAATTGATAAGAGAGATAATAAATCAGAAGAAGGTAGAAAATAAATATCCAGAATTAGAAAGTGATTCTGATTCAACTGAAAATGCTAAGTTATTGGCAAACCAATTTAATGAACACTTTGTAAATATAGCAGTAAATCTGTCAAAGAATAGGATTGTAAGAAATCGAAATAGCCATATCAGTAAAATGTCAAATCCATGTTTTTAGCTCCAACTTGTAGAAAGGAATTGACTGACATTATAAAAGGATTTAAAATAAAAAATCTGCTGGGTATGACAATATTTCCATTATTGCTGTTAAAAAATGTTCTTTTAACTTGATTCAACCATTGGTTCACATTTGTAATTTATCCTTCGAAACTGGCACTTTTCCAGATTTAATGAAGAAAGCTATTGTAATTCCAGTTTACAAAAAGGGAAATAAAAATGATTTTAAGAATTATCGACCGATATCTCTTCTCCCAGTATTTTAAAAAATATTAGAAAAATTAGTTAATAATAGACTGATAAATTTTTTAGACAGTTTTAATTTTCTCTCTGAAAACCAATTTGGGTTTAGGAAGGGTAGAGGTACAGAAAATGCATTGTTGAATTATACGTCAAAGGTGTTTCATTCCATAGACAATAATCAATTTACTCTGTCCGTATTTATGGACTTGGAGAAAGCTTTTGACACCGTTGATCACGAAATTTTAATTAGCAAACTAGAAAATATTGGCATTCGTGGTGTTGTATTAAAATGGTTTAAAGACTACTTACAGCACAAAACGCAATGTGTTAGTCTTTTTAATACACTTAGTAACCCAAAACATATTTCGTGTGGCGTACCACAAGGTTCAGTCCTGGGACCAACCTTGTTTCTGATATTCATAAATGATCTATGTAAATTAAAAATAAATAGCTATATTAACACTTTTGCAGATGACACATCATTAACTTTATGTGCTGATTCTCTGGAAAATCTCCTATATAACATGAACACTGATCTAAAATGTGTGATGGAATGGTTGGATTTAAATGGATTACATTTAAATACGAAAAAGACTAAGTATATTCTATTTAACCTAAAAAAGAAATCATACAATCCAAATTTGATTAAATTAAAATTGCATACATTTTCATGCAATAATTACTCAGCTTGTTGCTGTGAAGAAATTGATCAGGTTCAAAGTCTACTCTACCTAGGCGTTTATATTGATAGCTCCCTAAGTTGGAAAATGCATATTGGAAAACTAACAAACACACTTAGACAGATGTTATATAAATTTTATTATTTAAAAAAAATCCTCAGTAATAAAATGTTAATAATGTTATACAAATCTTGGGTCCAGTCTGCTATACAGTATGGTATTACAAGTTGGGGAGGAACATACATTTCATCATTAAGGAGTCTAATCTCAATGCAAAATAAATTTATATTCCAAATTTTACCAAATAAATATAAAACTGTTACCATTTTTTGTAAGTATACCATTCCAGGTGTATTTCCACTGAGACATTTATTTGTTTATAGAACATTAAATTACTTCTTTAAAAACAATAATGCAGTGCTGCATTATACAAATTATTCTATGCGAGATGATGGGAAAAGGTTTCTGTTGCCACTTGCAAAAAAAGGAATTAGGCACAAACATTTTGATTATTCGGTCCCAAAAATTTTTAATTCTTTACCAATTATAATTCGAAATGAAACTAATTTTATGCATTTCAGATCTCTCACTGCTAATTATCTAATGACCATTACAAATGCAGACAGCCTGTTTTCAGTGTTAAAGTAAAAAAAAAATAATTCGTTTTTATAAATTCTGTGTTGTTTTTGTATATATATATATTTTTTCTTTATGTAAAGTTGAGTGTCAGTGTTGCCAATATTATGTATTTAAATAATTTGTAAATTAACCTACATGAGCTTAGATGCTCTTGGGTTAATAAGAGTATTACAAATATCTGTTGTTTGTAACCTTATTATTATAATAAAACTGAACGCTACCGGCTTCACGTCACATCTGACGCTGATCCAGCTGCGACTCGAACCTGGGAACTACAGATTACGAGCCTGGCGCGCTACCGACTGAGCCATCCCCGCCCCAGCTACTGGCTGTATATGAGTACTAAAAGTATTGTTTGAAAGTAACGTCAGATACTTTACCTTCTGGTAGATTGATCCGCACAAGATTCAGCAAAGCTGGCTCTTCTAACTGAACTTTGAATTGTTGTCCCGAATTGAAACTGCTCTTGAAACATTTGCTGATGTTTTTGTCTATTGAGTTCTTTACGGAGAATCCTTCTAATTGAGGCACATCTACATGGGGATTCTTTAGCTGAGCTGGAGCATCTATACAAAAAAGAGGGAAAACATTAAAATTTATTGCCATAATGCAGGGACATACGTCGGTGGGAGGGGTTGGGTTGTTTTACCTCTGAGCGGCACTTTTTTGCACACCATGGGCTAAATGGCCAGGTCACATGGACCCCGAAGGCTCAGAGAAGGTTGGGGAAGGGGACCCACTGGAACTGCTGTTAGGAAACAGATGATAGCCTACCGTCAAGGCCATCCAGCGTGTTCTTTAACGTGCACAGGGTATGGCTCTCCCGCACACTGGGCCACGGCTTAACGTCCCGTCCGACGGACGGCGGTCTTTCCAAGCCCATCGGTGGGAGGGGACCCTGAGTGCCCCCCCCCCCCCCCGAAAATCTGGTGCGATCTGATACGAAATCCCAAACTACTCTACCCGATTTGAAAAAATAAAAAGTGGCATTTGTATAATTTTATTTTAGCTATATAGTACATGTCCGATACTAAAATTGATTTGAAAAGCAGCTATAAAATTTTATTCCATATGCCATATAGAATATATAGAATGTCAAGGTATTTAGCCCCTAATATGATGTTGAAGTATGATGATGCTAATTGGGTACAGAGGAAAAAATGTCTTTTGCGGGGTGGGATCTGAATCACGAACTCCTGATAACATCATGGGTTCAGATCAAACCCGGCTCCAGACCTCTCCAGGGCTCTGTACCCAATTAACATGGGGCGGAGGTGGCTCAGTCGGTAGCGCGCCAGGCTCGTAATCTGTAGTTCCCAGGTTCGAGTCCCATCTGGGTCAGCGTTGAGATTTATCTCCGCAAAATTCCCTGCCCACGGTCAGTAAGGGACACCGATGGGTTTGGAAAGGCCGCCGTCCGTCGGATGGGACGTTAAACCGTGGCCCCGTGTGCGGGAGAGCCATACCCTGTGCACGTTAAAGAACACATTGGATGGCCTTGACGGGAGGTTACCATCTGTCTCCCAACAGCTGTTCCAGTGGGTCCCCTCCCCCAACATTCTCTGAGCCTTCGGGGTCCATGTGACCTGGCCATTTAGCTCATGGTGTGCAAAAAAGTGCCGCTCAGAGGTAAAACAACCCAACCCAATTAACATCATCATACTTCAACAGCAAATAGGCGCTAAAATGCCTTTCAATGGCAGAGTGCAGTAGATTAAAATGTATATAGAATATTTTAACCATATATTTTAAATTTTTCCCTTTTTCGGTTAGGAGGGATATTTTAGTAATTGGGGAAAAAAAATTAAATTATCTAAATCTCACAGAAACCAAATTTACTGAAACTCTCCTGAATATGTCAGAAATTAAATTATCGAACATCCCCCCCCACCCCCCAACATAATCCTGGGTACGTCCCTGACATAATGCCAGGCAAATGTTAACCATATTTTCATAACAGATAAATATATATGTCGATTGTCTGGATTCACTTTCGGCTGAGTTGGGATCATGCTAATTCTAACAATGAAGCAGAAATGGGGGGAAATACTATTGCCATGAAAGAATGTACAGTCGCTCAAAAAAATATCCGAACACTATGGTCGACTACAGAATTCAGAAAAAATATCTGGCAACGATTTTTTTAGACCGTTAATCTGGCAACTTTCGTGTCACGTGACACGAAAGTTGCCAGATCCCTAATTTCTAAAAACATCGTTGCCAGATATTTTTTCTGAATTCTGTAATCAACCGTAGTGTTTAGATACTATTTTGAGCAAGTGTAGGTGGTCATATTATTTTGATACTAGATCGTGTGGGCTCACTCACGGAAATATTGAGCGTGTGCAGTTACCGTTCACAGTGAACTGGAGCGTGTGCAGTTACTGCACACGCTCCAGTTTGCTGTGAACGGTAACTGGAGCGTGTACAGTTGCTGTACACGCTCCAGATATTTTTCCTGAATTCTGTAATCACGTGACACGAAGGTTGCCAGATCACTAATTTCTAAAAAAATCGTTGCCAGATATTTTTTCTGAATTCTGTAATCAACCGTAGTGTTCGGATACTATTTTGAGCGACTGTACCTGGTCTGTAATGATGCTTAGGTAGGTGGTAGACCTCATAGTTTCCTGCACACGAATGACTCGACCCAGGATTTTCCAACATTGCCCAAAGTATTACACTTCCTCCACCGGCTTGTTTTTGTCCCACGGTGTATTCTGGTGCCAACACTTCCCCAGATAACCGACGCGCACGTACTCGGCAGTCCACATAGTGCAACAGGGAACGAGATTCATCGGACCAGATGATCTTCTTCCAATCATTCAAAGTCCAGCTTTGATGCTCGCGTGCCCATTGTAGATGATTTCGACAGCGAACTGAGGATAGAATGAACACTCAGAGGGGCCTGCAGTTATGAAGCCCCATTTTCAGCAGAGGTCGATGTACTGTGTGTTGTGACACACAGTATCTCTTCTGTTGGCTCGTACCATACGGAGGGCGGGGGTGGCTCAGTCGGTAGCGCGCCAGGCTCGTAATCTGTAGTTCCCAGGTTCGAGTCCCAGCTGGGTCAGCGTTGAGATTTATCTCGGCAAAATTCCCCGCCCTGCCCACGGTCAGTAGGGGACACCGATGGGCTTGGAAAGGCCGCCGTCCGTCGGATGGGACGTTAAGCCGTGGCCCCGTGTGCGGGTGACCTATACCCTGTGCATGTTAAAGAACACGCTGAATGACCTTGACGGGAGGCTACCATCTGTCTCCCAACAGCTGTTCCATGGGTCCCCTCCCCCAACCTTCTCTGAGCCTTCGGGGTCCATGTGACCTAGCCATTTAGCCCATGGTGTGCAGAAAAGTGCCGCTCAGAGGTAAAACAACCCAACCCAACCCTAGACACGTAATCTATTGTTCCAAGAGTCGTAATTGGGTCATAGAATATAGTTCCTTCACTCGTAATATACATATAGTTGCTAGACTCGCAATCTATAGTTTGTATGCTCGTAATTTACAGTCTCTGGGTCTAAATCTATAGATTCTAGGCTTGTAATCTATAGTTTCTTGCCTCGAAATATATAGTAATATATAATTCCTAGGTTTGAGTCCCAACTGTGACTGCTTTCAGAATTTTCTGCGATATTTGATCCCGTTTTACCCTTAGTGAGAAAAAGGAGACCGATGGCCTTGGGATGAACTTGACTTCAAAGACAAATGATTTCCAAGGCAATACAATATTATCCCCCCTCCGTTATACTGGTTTTTAAAAAATTTCTTGATGTTTGTTTGTTTGTTTGTTTTACCTCTGAGAGGCACTTTTTTGCACACCATGGGCTAAATGGCCTGGTCACATGGACCCCGAAGGCTCAGATAAGGTTGGGGGAGGTGACCCACCGGAACAGCTGTTGGGAGAAAGATGGACACCCGTCAAGGCCATCCAGCGTGTTCTTTAACGTGCACAGGGTATGGCTCTCCCGCACACGGGGTCAAGGCTTAACGTCCCATCCGACGGACGGCGGCCTTTCCAAGCCCATCGGTGTCCCCTACTGACCGTGGGCAGGGCGGGGAATTTTTCGGAGATAAATCTCGACGCTGACCCAGCTGGGAATCGAACCTGGGAACTACAGATTACGAGCCTGGCGCGCTACTGACTGAGCCACCCCCGCCCCCGGCACTGAACAGAAAAAGGGAAATAGTCTCAATCAAATCAATCTAAATCCCGATTTTGAACGATATTTGTTCAGTATTAAAAGAATTATGAACGCTGGAATATTTAACAGGCTACAAAAATTGACCCCAAAATTTAATTAAAATATTAAAATAGATTAAGAGATCAGAGATCATAGTTTACTCTGTCGGTACTCTATTAGAGTCAACTATGAACTCTGATCTCTTTTTCTTTTTTTCCCTAAATTAAGGAAAACTCAGAAAAATTATGATAAACCCAAAAACTATATGAATGATTTTAATTAAATTTGATGAAAACATGAATTACAATGCTAGTTTCAGAATGGCATAAAATATTTTACACTAGAAACATTTTCCGTCAAAAAATAACACTTACAGAAACTTGTCCAAAAATGAGGTGTCAGAATGCAATGGGCAAAGTTATTTAATAAGGAGTGTGGTCACCCCTTACAGCAATGCAGGTACGACAGCGATGTTCCATGTTGTTAATGATGTTGTGAATCAGCTCAGTAGGGAGTAACGACCATAGTTCCTCTAAAGCAGTAATAAGCTCCCACTTTGTTTCAGGTGGCGGGTTGAGGGTAGTAACACGTCTCCCTAGAGCAGTGTCTCGCAAACTGTGTGCCGCGAGAGATTTTTTAATTGACACTAGATATTCCAAAGATTTCATTTTGACTTGACTTGTGTTATTGACATGCTTGTAAGTATTTATCAAGCTTTTTCCAAATTTTGGTATTAATTTTTGATTATTTCAAGCCATAGAATGGACAAATATTTAAAACAAACACCGAGTTATGAATTAAAGAACGAGAGCAAATCTTCAAGTAAAACCAGGCTGATGACTTCAACAAAGCGCAAATATAATGACGATTATATAGGGTTTGTTTTTATTCTTTTTTAGGTGTGCCGCGCAAAAAAAAATTAGATTCAGTGTGCCGCGGGAAAAAAATTAGATTCAGTGTGCCGCGGGAAAAAAATTAGATTCAGTGTGCCGCGGAAAAAAATTAGATTCAGTGTGCCGCGGAAAAAAAATTAGATTCAGTGTGCCGCGGGAAAAAAATTAGATTCAGTGTGCCGCGGAAAAAAAATTAGATTCAGTGTGCCGCAGAGTAAAAAAGTTTGCGAGACACTGCCCTAGAGCATCCCACACATGCTCAATCGGATTTAGGACGGGAGATCGAGCTGGCCACTCCATGCGCATAATGGTCTCCACTTGAAGGTATTGTTCTATTAGTCCAGCTCTGTATGGACGAACGTTATTATCTTGTAAGATGAAGGTTTCACCTATTGCACCAGCGTAAGGATGTACATAAGAGTCCAGGATGTCATCTCTATACCTTTGAGCATTGAGATTTCCACTCGTCAACACATAGAGGTCTGTGCGTCCACCTAAGACACACCAAACACACACGCTACCTCTCTTTGACGGATGTTACTGGGATGATAATGTTCGTTCTCTTCATATCTTCGGAATCACTCTGCAAGCAATATCTGGACTTATCTGTGAAGAGTACGGTTGGGTTGGGTTGTTTTACCTCTGAGCGGCACCTTTTTGCACACCATGCGCTAAATGGCCAGGTCACATGGACCCCGAAGGCTCAGAGAAGGTTGGAGGAGGGGACCCACTGGAACAGCTGTTGGGAGACAGATGGTAGCCCCCCGTCAAGGCCATCCAGCGTGTTCTTTAACGTGCACAGGGTATGTCTCTCCCGCACACGGGGCCACGGCTTAACGTCCCATCCGACGACGGCGGCCTTTCCAAGCCCATCGGTGTCCCCTACTAACCGTGGGCAGGGCGGGGAGTTTGGCGGTGATAAATCTCAACGCTGACCCAGCTGGGACTCGAACCTGGGAACTACAGATTACGAGCCTGGCGCGCTACCGACTGAGCCACCCCCGCCCGAAGAGTACGGACGTCCATTGCTCTTCTGTCCAGTTAACATGCGTGCCCAATTCAAACGCTCTCTCTGTGACGTGAGGGGTATACAAATTACTGTCCTTCTAGCGTACAGACCTCCCTCATGAAGCCTTCTGCGCACAGTAGAAGCTGATACAACTCTCCCAGTGGCTGCTGCAAGAGAGGATCATAGCTGAGAGGGAGTAGACGTCCTGCTCCTTCATGCTGTTAATCGCAGATATCGGTCTTGTACAGCGGTCGTAACTCTAGCCTTTACTCAGCTAAATCTTCGAGACGCAGAACAGAGCTAAGAAATTGATTCCACAGTTTATGGACCACAGAAGGACTCACATTCAGCCATCATGCCACGTCTGACTGACTTTGGCCTGATTCGAGCCTGCCAATAGCTCTCCGCTGCAGTTCATTTGGCAAAGGATGTCTCGAGGTCATTCCTACAAAATGGCTATTTCATTACTCATATTAATATAAAAACTACATTCCTTCTGAAATGATGAGCTGAAAAAAAATTGGTTTTGCCATGAGTGGGATCCCATTCATGGCAAAACCAATTTTTTTTCAGCTCATCATTTCATGAGTTCCATGCCTACAGGAGTTATCCAATCCCACTTATGGCAAAACCAATTTTTTGCCAGCTCATCATTTCATGAGTTCCATGCCTACAGGAGTTATCCAATCCCACTTATGGCAAAACCAATATTTTGCCAGCTCATCATTTCATGAGTTCCATGCCTACAGGAGTTATCCAATCCCACTTATGGCAAAACCAATTTTTTCCCAGCTCATCATTTCATGAGTTCCATGCCTACAGGAGTTATCCAATCCCACTTATGGCAAAACCAATTGTTTCCCAGCTCATCATTTCATGAGTTCCATGCCTACAGGAGTTATCCAATCCCACTTATGGCAAAACCAATTTTTTCCCAGCTCATCATTTCATGAGTTCCATGCCTACAGGAGTTATCCAATCCCACTTATGGCAAAACCAATTTTTTGCCAGCTCATCATTTCATGAGTTCCATGCCTACAGGAGTTATCCAATCCCACTTATGGCAAAACCAATTTTTTGCCAGCTCATCATTTCATGAGTTCCATGCCTACAGGAGTTATCCAATCCCACTTATGGCAAAACCAATTTTTTCCCAGCTCATCATTTCATGAGTTCCATGCCTACAGGAGATGCACTCCAAACACTCGTTTTTATGCTGCTATCCAATTACGCAAATTGACGCAACCTAGACTAATTTGCATACGATATGCTCACTCGGCATTACTGGTTATATGAACAAGTTTGGTGAGGATCGTATAATATTTTTGCCGAATCTTCGCGATTTTCCTCATTTTTTCTTAATTTATAGAAACCAGTGTATTTTAATTAAATTTTGGGGTCATTTTTGCAGCGTGTTAAATATTACAGCGTTCATAACTCTTTTAATACTGAACAAATCTTGTTTAAAATCGGAATTTAGACAGATTTGTTTGAGATCTTTATCTTTAGACATATTTTTCATTATAAATTATATTGAAGATGTTATTGAGCTCTGAATGTGATTTTCCATTGAGATAACGTGGAACTGTTTCCTTTTTTCATTCCAGTACCTGTATTTTAGTAGTTAAATACACCTTATGAAAAAAAGAACAATCCTGGAGCTAAAAGAACGGCGTGACGGAATCACCTTGTCGAGGTTGTGGTGGTGGTGGTGGTGGGGGGGGGGGGGGGGGGGGGGGCTATATGAAGTCGAAGGCTATGGTGATCGAAGTGGGACTGAGCGGACAGGCCAAAATGGAAGAAGGCCGGACTAAGAGTTCCCGTCACGGGCGCCGATGTAACTTGGATCTTTATATCCTTGTTTGTGGCGATCCGGGACATAGACTAAATTTAGGTTTTGACCGATAGATGAGCTTTACTCCTATAGTGCTGTTCGCCATTAGGTAGTCAGGTATGAGCTGTATCTATATGGTACTGTCTTGCCCCTAACCGTAGGTAGTGGTAAACGTCACATTATACCAGTACTGGTAGTGCTTTAGCCGGAACTAGTGAGTTTTGTCATCATATATATCCTCGTGAAAGTATACACACTGGATGGCTTTGACGAGAGGCTTCTACATGACCTCTAACAGTGTTACGGGAGATCCTCCTCCACAACCTTCTCTGAGCATTTGGGTGCTTGTGACTCAGCCATTTATTCCATTTTGTTCCAAAAAAAATGCGTATAAGGAAGGGACATACCCATGGGGGGGGGTTGAGCGGTCCAGAACACCCACCCCCGAAAATTCTGTTGTCTTACACTAAATCTCACACTCGTTTATCTGCTTTGAAATCCAAAACAGTTGTTTTTGTACAATATTATTTTAGCCCCCATATTTTATGTCCGACACTAAAACTAAATATTAGATTAAAAAAAAAAGATTAAACTCTCATTCCATATAGAGTATAATTTTTAATGGTGGGATATTTTAGTAATTGGAAACCCTACTCAAGTCTTATTCTCGGACTAGAATAGACTACTTATTATCCCCGCCCCACACACACACACCTTTCGAAGCTAATTTCTCGGAGCCACCACGAAACTGAGACCCCCCCACCCCGAAAACTAAATCCCGGGTACTGCCTAAGATAGGGTGTAAGGTAACCCATACTACTACTTGCTTTTCCAATCTACGAATTAACTCTTTCGACTAGTGTCGCCATCTGCAGTTAAAATGACCAACTACAATTCACTTATTTAATACCATCTAGTTCAGTGGTCTCAACCTTTTATGCTTCACGTACCCACTGGAAATGTGTATGTAACTGGCGTACCCCTTGTATAGATAGATAAAACTATAGTTATAGTATAACAATGGGAATAAAATAAATCATATATATCAGTGGTTCTCAACCTTTTATGCTTCACGTACCCCCTGGAAATGTGTATGTAACTGGCGTACCCCTTGTATAGATAGATAAAACTATAGTTATAGTATAACAATGGGAATAAAATAAATCATATATATCAATGGTTCTCAACCTTTTATGCTTCACGTACCCCCTGGAAATGTGTATGTAACTGGCGTACCCCTTGTATAATTAGATAAAACTATAGTTATGGTATAACAATGGGAATAAAATAAAACATACATATCAGTGGTTCTCAACCTTTTATGCTTCACGTACCCCCTGGAAATGTGTATGTAACTGGCGTACCCCTTGTATAGACAGATAAAACTATAGTTATAGTAAAACAATGGGAATAAAATAAATCATATATATCAGTGGTTCTCAACCTTTTATGCTTCACGTACCCCCTGGAAATGTGTATGTAACTGGCGTACCCCTTGTATAGATAGATAAAACTATAGTTATAGTATAACAATGGGAATAAAATAAATCATATATATCAGTGTTTCTCAACCTTTTATGCTTCACGTACCCCCTGGAAATGTGTATGTAACTGGCATATCCCTTGCATAGATAGATAAAACTATAGTTATAGTATAACAATGGGAATAAAATAAATCATATATATCAGTGGTTCTCAACCTTTTATGCTTCACGTACCCCCTGGAAATGTGTATGTAACTGGCGTACCCCTTGTATAGATAGATAAAACTATAGTTATAGTATAACAATGGGAATAAAATAAATCATATATATCAATGGTTCTCAACCTTTTATGCTTCACGTACCCCCTGGAAATGTGTATGTAACTGGCGTACCCCTTGTATAATTAGATAAAACTATAGTTATGGTATAACAATGGGAATAAAATAAAACATACATATCAGTGGTTCTCAACCTTTTATGCTTCACGTACCCCCTGGAAATGTGTATGTAACTGGCGTACCCCTTGTATAGACAGATAAAACTATAGTTATAGTAAAACAATGGGAATAAAATAAATCATATATATCAGTGGTTCTCAACCTTTTATGCTTCACGTACCCCCTGGAAATGTGTATGTAACTGGCGTACCCCTTGTATAGATAGATAAAACTATAGTTATAGTATAACAATGGGAATAAAATAAATCATATATATCAGTGTTTCTCAACCTTTTATGCTTCACGTACCCCCTGGAAATGTGTATGTAACTGGCATATCCCTTGCATAGATAGATAAAACTATAGTTATAGTATAACAATGGGAATAAAATAAATCATATATATCAGTGGTTCTCAACCTTTTATGCTTCACGTACCCCCTGGAAATGTGTATGTAACTGGCGTACCCCTTGTATAGATAGATAAAACTATAGTTATAGTATAACAATGGGAATAAGATAAATCATATATATCAGTGGTTCTCAACCTTTTATGCTTCACGTACCCACTGGAAATGTGTATGTAACTGGCGTACCCCTTGTATAGATAGATAAAACTATAGTTATAGTATAACAATGGGAATAAAATAAATCATATATATCAGTGTTTCTCAACCTTTTATGCTTCACGTACCCCCTGGAAATGTGTATGTAACTGGCATATCCCTTGCATAGATAGATAAAACTATAGTTATAGTATAACAATGGGAATAAAATAAATCATATATATCAGTGGTTCTCAACCTTTTATGCTTCACGTACCCCCTGGAAATGTGTATGTAACTGGCGTACCCCTTGTATAGATAGATAAAACTATAGTTATAGTATAACAATGGGAATAAGATAAATCATATATATCAGTGGTTCTCAACCTTTTATGCTTCACGTACCCACTGGAAATGTGTATGTAACTGGCGTACCCCTTGTATAGATAGATAAAACTATAGTTATAGTAAAACAATGGGAATAAAATAAATCATATATATCAGTGTTTCTCAAACTTTTATGCTTCACGTACCCCCTGGAAATGTGTATGTAACTGGCATATCCCTTGCATAGATAGATAAAACTATAGTTATAGTATAACAATGGGAATAAAATAAATCATATATATCAGTGGTTCTCAACCTTTTATGCTTCACGTACCCCCTGGAAATGTGTATGTAACTGGCGTACCCCTTGTATAGATAGATAAAACTATAGTTATAGTATAACAATGGGAATAAGATAAATCATATATATCAGTGGTTCTCAACCTTTTATGCTTCACGTACCCCCTGGAAATGTGTATGTAACTGGCGTACCCCTTGTATAGATAGATAAAACTATAGTTATAGTATAACAATGGGAATAAAATAAATCATATATATCAGTGTTTCTCAACCTTTTATGCTTCACGTACCCCCTGGAAATGTGTATGTAACTGGCATATCCCTTGCATAGATAGATAAAACTATAGTTATAGTATAACAATGGGAATAAAATAAATCATATATATCAGTGGTTCTCAACCTTTTATGCTTCACGTACCCCGTGGAAATGTGTATGTAACTGGCGTACCCCTTGTATAGATAGATAAAACGTATAGTTATAGCATAACAATGGGAATAAAATGAAACATATATATCAGTGGTTCTCAACCTTTTATGCTTCACGTACCTCCTGGAAATGTGTATGTAACTGGCTACCCTTTGTATAGATAGATAAAACTATAGTTATAGTATAACAATGGGAATAAAATTTTGTTACTAGATCTAACGACTTTTGTCTCTCACGGCGTACCCCAAAAAATTTTACCCGTACCCCACCTTGAGAACCCCTAATCTAGTTCATTATTTCATTTAGCCACTAAGGTTAATTGGAGTGTCAAAATGCTTATTTGGGAATTTTCCTTATAGAAAAATTGTTATTACTCCGAATAAGTTCATAAATCATTTGTAGCAGTATGAAATTCTCTATCAGATGAACTATTAAATTTTGCATAGCAATAAATACCATGAAAGTTTACAAGCAAGAGGGAAAATAAACTCCAAAAGAGTTCGAATTTGTAGCACATACTAGATCAAAATGTCCGGACACTCCCATATTATATGAATGGAAAGCCATTTTCAAAGCTCCCTAATACTGAAAATAAACCTTTTACGCAAAAACTGTTATTGGCGATAAATTGAAGATGCCACTCAAATCTCTCTAAATATATTTCCCGTAATATTCGTTTAATATTTAAAGAATGAATGGAAGCTGAAGCATTTATCTTCAACTTTTGACACTTGTGAAAAAATACTTTAATGGATATAACACAACTCTTGTAACAATTTGTTCACTAACATGAATTAAATGTATGAAGTTTGTATGACGATTTTTTAAGATGTCATCAATTTGGAGGCAATGTGACAGTGTTTTCGGTTGTTAAATGGTCCTGCTTCAATGATTTTTTAAATATTGATCGAAGATTGTTGAAAATTGACACTGTCACATTGCCTCCAAATTGATGAAATCCTATATAATCGTCACACAAACTTCAGATATTCGTGTTAGTAAACAAATTGTTACAAGAGTAGAGTTTTATCTATTGAACTAATTTTTTTTTCATTAATGTCAAAAGTTGAAGATAAATGCCCCAGTTTCCATTCATTCTTTAAATATTAAACTAATATTGCCGAAAATGTATGGGGCGGGGGTGGCTCAGTCGGTAGCCCGCCAGGCTCGTAATCTGTAGTTCCCAGGTTCGAGTCCCAGCTGGGTCAGCGTTAAGATTTATCTCCGCAAAATTCCCCGCCCTGCCCACGGTCAGTAGGGGACACCGATGGGCTTGGTAAAGGCCTCCGTCCGTCGGATGGGACGTTAAGCCGTGGCCCCGTGTGCGGGAGAGCTCATACCCTATGCACGTTAAAGAACACGCTGGATGGCCTTGACGGGAGGCTACCATCTGTCTCCCAACAGCTGTTCCAGTGGGTCCCCTCCCCCAACCTTCTCTGAGCCTTCGGGATCCATGCGACCTGGCCATTTAGCCCATGGTGTGCAAAAAAGTGCCGCTCAGAGGTAAAACAACCCAACCCGAAAATATATTTAGAGAGATTTGCGTAATATCTACAAATTATCGCCAATAACAGTTTTTGCGTAAAAAGTTTATTTTCAATGTTAGGGAGTTTTGAAAGTGGCTTTCCATTTACATAACATCAAAGTTTCCGGACACTTTTTTCAACATAGTGTATAATGTTGCAAGCAAGATAGTAGTTAGGGCGGGGGGGGGGGGGGGGGGTGGAGCAGATGAAGGGGGCCATGCCCAACGCCTCCTATAATAGAAGGACGTGCAACTAAGTAATGACGTCGAATAGGTAATTTTAATGACTATACATCTCATATACAATTATTTATATTATTACTGATGGATTTTAATTCCAATATCCACCAGTAATAATGTGAGTCGTAAAAATCTATAAATTTCATTGATTTTTTTCCTATTAAGGGGTGATCATTTAATTCGTGGACTGACGCCACAAGTACACGTACGTAGCGCTTTTTCCAAAGTAACACTAGATGGCGCTGTACGTGACCGCTGCGAAGGAGGTTCCATATACCAAGGTCATTTGACGTCGACTGCTGTTGTGTTAAGACTGATTCGAGTTGCGTGGCATAGACATTCGTTCAGAATGTCGGAAATTCAGACGGAACAGCGGTATGTCATTCATTAGTGTGTTAGGCGAGGCCTAAGTGCTGTTGCTCTATATTAGTCAGCAACTCTAAAAAATGTACAGTCGCTCAAAAAAAGTATCCCGACACTATGGTTGATTGCAGAATTCAGAATACCTGGCAAGGAATTTTTACCCTCCCCTTCCCCCGAAACGAAATTCTCGACCACTCAACGAAATTAAATTCTTTTACCCCCCCCCCCTCCTTCCTCCGAAACTAATACTCGGATTGTGCCAACCTGAATGATTAGCATGCTTGGTTAATGACCATAATTACTCTGGGTTCGATCCCTGCGTAAGAAACAGTGGCACTACCAGGAACCATATTTTTTTACACCTACTGTATATTAGTCAGCAATTCTTAAAAATGTACAGTCGCTCAAAAAACTATCCGAACACTATGGTTGATTACAAAATTCAGAATACCTGGCAACGATTTTTTACCCTCCCCTTCCCCCGAAACTAAATTCTCGACCACTACCAGAAACTAAATTCTTTTAACCCCCCCACCCTTTCCTCCGGAACTAATACTCGGATTGTGCAACCTGAATGATTAGCATGCTTGGTTAATGACCATAGTTATCTCCAACCTTCTCTGAGCCCTCGGGGTCCTTGTGACGTAGTCATTTAGCCAATGTGTGTTAAAACTACCCCTCAAAGGTAAAGCAATCCAATATAGTGCCATATTCTATGGCACTATTATATATAATTCTTATATATTAATTATGAATATTGGCATGTTTCATGGAGCTTCGCATACGATGCAGTGTTCATTATATTTTAGAAATAGTAATATTTTTACGGTTTGAAAGAATTTTTTTATCGAAATAAAGGATACATCAATTGTTAAATAGAAAAATGTTTACCACAGAAAGGAGTTGAATCAGACCATTGGCCATCGGGCGTGCAATATCTCTCCTTAGGACCGAACAAGTGGAAACCAGAATTGCAGTTATAGCTTATGCTTTCTCCCAAGTCGTAAATGGCTTGGTTTGGTTCATAATATCCCTCTTCCGGTGAATCGGGGAACTGGCAAGCTGAAACAAGAAGGGGACTGCTTTAACTTTTAAATAGGTTAAACACATCTCATTGGCACAAACTTTTTTAAGTGATTTTTATTCAAAGTAAGTAAAAAGAAATTACAATCATGAACGTACAGTCGCTCAAAAAAGTATCCGAACGCTACGGTTGATTGCAGAATTCAGAAAAAATATCTGGCAACGATTTTTTTTTTACTAATTAGTGATCTGGCAACCTTCGTGTCACGTGACACGAAGGTTGCCAGATCACTAATTTTTAAAAAAATTTTAATTTTTTTAATTTTAATTTCTAAAAAAAAAATCGTTGCCACATATTTTTTTTGAATTCTGTAATCAACCATAGTGTTCGGATACTTTTTTAATATATATAATGCCTGGGTTCGAGCCCCGGGTGAGGCATGGATGTATATGTCGTTTTTCTGCTGAGGTCCTGCCATCCTCTCAGACCTTCTACTATGGCATATAAACTGACAGACTCCTGTTAGACCTCTGTGGCAAGCAGCTGCTTGAAGGGGTATTTATTTATTTATTTTTTTATGAATATATAATGCAATGAATATGGAGCGTGTGCAGTTACCGTTCACAGCAAACTGGAGCGGTTGCGGTTAATGTTCACAGCACATTGGATCGTGTGAGCTCACAAAGACCTGGAACGTGTGGGCTCACTCACGGAAATATTGAGCGTGTGCAGTTACCGTTCACAGCAAACTGGAGCGTGTGCAGTAACTGCACACGCTCCAGTTTGCTGTGAACGGTAACTGGAGCGTGTACAGTTGCTGTACACGCTCCAGATATTTTTCCTGAATTCTGTAATCACGTGACACGAAGGTTGCCAGATCACTAATTTCTAAAAAAATCGTTGCCAGATATTTTTTTCTGAATTCTGTAATCAACCGTAGTGTTCGGATACTTTTTTGAGCGACTGTAGGTGGTCATATTATTTTGATACTAGATCGTGTGGGCTCACTCACGGAAACATTGAGCGTGTGCGGTTACCGTTCACAGCACACTGGAGCGTGTGCAGTAACTTCACACGCTCCAGTTTGCTGTGAACGGAAACTGGAGCGTGTACAGTTGCTGTACACGCTCCAGATATTTTTCCTCAATTCTGTAATCACGTGACACGAAGGTTGCCAGATCACTAATTTAAAAAAAAAATCGTTGCCACATATTTTTTTCTGAATTCTCTAATCAACCATAGCGTTTTAATATTTTTTGAGCGACTAACTTGTTGGTTTCGCTTTGCACATCGCACTAAGCGCTTCGTTGCTCGAGTTTGCGATTTCGCGCACTCCTCATCTCCATCATCTGCCAAATAAAGCCTTTTGCAGATGATGTCTTCCTATTAGATTTCCATGCAGACATCACCTTGGAAACTGTTTCTCGTGAAACATTAGCGAGTTCAGATGTCTTAGTCACCGGAGCTGTTGCCAATTGCACTCCAACAATCAAATACCTTTTGAAATCGCCAAGGCCTTTTTTCAAACCATATGGTATCAGTAATTACATGAAGTTACGCCGGGTTTGTCTTTATAGACATAATGCTAGGCATTCTGGAATGTCATTGCATTTTTTCATGCTTTCGTCACTAGCACATAGATGTTGCTATTTAATTTAAAAAAAGAGTTATTTAATGAGGTTAAAGTAAAATATTTGAATTATTAGTGTCAGAATACAATTTACGAAACAAAAAAAAAAATACAGTTTTCAATGAAAATTGAAAAAACAAAAACAAAACAGTTTTTATTTTAAAGGATATTATGTCTGCAACCTGTAGCGGAACCTTCTTCCTTTGTGTAGCTGCACCCCTCTTTCCTTGTGTAGCGGCACCCCTCTTCCCATGTGTTGCGGCACCCTTCTTCCCCTGGGTTGCGGCACACCTCTTCCCATGTGTTGCAGCACCCCTCTTCCCCTGTGTTCCGGCACCCCTCTTCCCTTGTTTAGCGGCACCTCTCTTCCCATGTGTTGCGGCACCCCTCTTCCCTTGTGTAGCGGCACCTCTCTTCCCATGTGTTGCGGCACCTCTCTTCCCATGTGTTGCGCACCCCTCTTCCCTTGTGTAGCGGCACCCCTCTTCCCCTGTGTTGCGGCACCCCTCTTACCATATGTTGCGGCACCCCTCTTCCTTTGTGTAGCGGCACCCCTCTTCCTTTGTGAAGCGGCGTACCTTTTCCTTTGTATAGCGGCGTCCTTTCACCTCGTGCAGATGCTCGCTTTTTCCTTGGGTGAAGGAAGAAGTGAAGGGGGTGCGAAGAGGATTTAAGGTTTAGGAGGAGGTTTGGAGGTGTGAAAAAAAAATTGAGGAGGGTATAAAGGAAATTTATAGACGGCGCAAGATTTTAAGGGTGTGCGAGGATAATTGCAAAAGGATTGAGAATAATTGTAGAAGGTGTGAAGAGAATTGAAGAAGGTGTGAGGAGAATTGAAGATATAAGAATTGAGAAGGTGGGAGGAGAATTGAAGAAAGTGTGAGGAGAATTGAGAATGTGTGAGGAGAATTGAAGAAAGTGTGAGGAGAATTGAAGAAGATGTGAGAATTGAGAATGTGTGAATAGAATTAAAGAAAGTGTGAGGAGAATTGAAGATGTGAGAAGTATTGAGAATGTGTGAGGAGAATTGAAGAAGATGTGAGAAGAATTGAGAATGTGTGAGGAGAATTGAAGAAGATGTGAGAAGAATTGAGAATGTGTGAGGAGAATTGAAGAAAGTGTGAGGAGAATTAAAGAAAGTGTGAGGAGAATTGCAGATGTGAGAAGAATTGAGATTGTGTGAGGAAAATTGAAGAAGAAATGAGACGAATTGAGAATGTGTGAGGAGAATTGAAGAAAGTGTGAGGAGAATTGAAGAAGATGTGAGGAGAACTGAAGAAAGTGTGAGTAGAATTTAGAAGATGTGAAGAGAATTGAAGAAACTGTTGGGTGAATTGAAGAAGATGTGAGAAGAATTGAGAATGTGTGCGGAGAATTGAAGAAAGTGTGAGGAGAATTGTAGATGTGAGAAGAATTGAGAATATGTGATGAGAATTGAAGAAAGTGTGAGGAGAATTGAAGAAGATGTGAGCAGAACTGAAGAAAGTGTGAGTAGAATTGAGAAGATGTGAAGAGAACTGAAGAAACTGTTAGGTGAATTGAAGAAAGTGTGAGGAAAACTGAAGAGAGTGCGACGAGAAGTGAAGGGGTGTGAGGAGTATTGAAGGGCAAACGAAGAGAACTGAAATGTGTATTAGGAGAACTGAAGGGAAGGGGTGAATTAAAAGGCGGAGCAGTGAGATTTGAATGGGTTGCGATGATAATATAAAGGAATGAAAAAGAAGTGAAGGAAGTGCGAGGGTAATTGAAGGGCCTGCGAGAAGAATTTATAGGGAATGGGAAAAGAACTGAAGAGGGTTCGAGAAGAATTTAAGGGAATGGGAAATTGAAGAGGGTGCGAAAAGAATTAAAAGGAGGAGAATCGAAGGGGGGGGGGAAATTTGATAACTAATACACTAGTCATGAAGAAAAAATTGACTAGTTGGTTAAAAGCAAGAAGTCGTTCACATCTCATGTATGTAGATGACTGTGAGTGATCGATTGACGGCTTACAAGGATCGAGATATTGTTTACGTAGAGGCAGGGTCGGTATGAACTTTTGCGGGGCCAAAAAAAAACGCATTTATATGTACTTCTAAATTTTATAACAATAAATTATTTATTATAAGTACGGTACATATCTACATACACTTATAGGCTGTTGGGTTGTTTTACCTCTGAGCGGCACTTTTTTGCACACCATTGGCTAAATGGCCAGGTCACATGGACCCCGAAGGCTCAGAGAAGGTTGGGGGAGGGGACCCACTGGAACAACTGTTGGGAGGCAGATGGTAGCCTCCCGTCAAGGCCATCCAGCGTGTTCTTTAACGTGCACAGGGTATGTCTCTCCCGCACACGGGGCCACGGCTTAACGTCCCATCCGACGGACGGCGGCCTTTCCAAGCACCATCGGTGTTCCCTACTGACCGTGGGCAGGGCGGGGAATTTTGCGGAGATAAATCTCAACGCTGACCCAGCTGGGACTCGAACCTGGGAACTACAGATTACGAGTCTGGCGCGCTACCGACTGAGCCACCCCTTATAGGAACACCGAGTATATTATAAATATTACATAATTTTTCTCGCTTTTTTCGCCGCAAAATCTTTAATTACGTCATCGAAATTGACCGATTTTGCTATTTCGCCTTCTATTGAAAGAATAGTTAGTCATTGATTAGCGGATTCTGCGATTGGATTTACTATTAGGCTTGGAAAATAACTGACATGCGCTCTGGTGGTGAAACGTGGAGCTAGAGGAACGAGGATACATTGTGTCGGCTGTTGTGTTAAATAGAGGAAAATGGCGTCGTTTTTTACGATGAATTTTAATGGACCGCGGGGGCCTTTTAAAGTTTAGGGACAGGTTCAGGGGAACGCGCTGAACCCACCTTGCACCGACCTTGCGTAGAGGTTAAACCTGATCTACGAGTACTAGAAACGTGGGAATTGATGTCTGACATTGCGAAATTTCGAATCGGAAGGATCCTTAGAGATCAAAGGTCAAAATTAGATCTTCCAATGTTCTAAGGAACCTGGGTTCGAGCCCCGGATAAGGCCGGGATGTGTGTGTCGTTTTTCTGCTGAGGTCCTACCATCCTCTCAGATCTTCTACTATGGCATATAAACTGACAGGCTCCTGTCAGACCTCTGTGGCAAGCAGCTGCTTGAGGGGGTATTTATTTTTTATATTATTTAATGTTAGAGAGCTAAAAATCGGTGTCAATGATAGAGAGGTAAAAATTGGTGTCTGAGGTATTACGGGTATTACGAGTCGTAGAACTAGGAAACGCTACGGCATCTTGTCTGCCTGGGAATCTACCGACCCTCCGAGGTCAAGGTCAGCCATTGTGCTCGACCCTTTCTCCCCCAAAACCCGGGGTGGGGGTGGCTCAGTCGGTAGCGCGCCAGGCTCCTAATCTGTAGTTCCCAGGTTCGAGTCCCAGCTGGGTCAGCTTTGAGATTTATCTCTACAAAATTCCCCACTCTGTCCACGGTAAGTAGCGGACACCGATGGGCTCGGAAAGGTCGCCGTCCGTCGGATGGGACGTCAAGCCGTGGCCTCGTGTGCAGGAGAGACATACCCTATGCACGTTAAAGAACACGCTGGATGGCCTTGACGGGAGGCTACCATCTGTCTCCCAACAGCTGTTCCAGTGGGTCCCCTCCCCCAACCTTCTCTGAGCCTCCGGGGTCCATGTGACCTGCCCATTTAGCCCATGGTGTGCAAAAAAGTGCCGCTCAGAGGTAAAACAACCCAACAACCCAACAACAACTCAACGCTGACTGAGCTGGGACTAGAATCTGGGAACTGCAGATTACGAGCGTGGGCGCTACCTACTGAGCCATCCCCTGCCTCAAGGAAGCAGAGGCTTATAACGAAAAACAGTTCTGAAAATGATGATTTATCATTGTGGTGTATATTGTCTTCCCTTTACGTTTCACTGATTAACATTTGCAACCGGTGATTCTTCCAGGATTTTAGAATGGGTTTGGCGGTGAGCTCATATTCCTTGTCTGATATGTTTCGTACGGAGGTTTTGCAAATGATCGTGATTCCATTTCAATCTGGCTCGCTATCAAATCCACTGCTTTTATATCCTATTCTTGACTTTCAATAATGATCTTTCAGAATTTAAAGAGCGATGGGTTGAGTTGGGTTGTTTTACCTCTGAGCGGCACTTTTTTGCACACCATGGGCTAAATGGCCAGGTCACGTGGACCCCGAAGGCTCAGAGAAGGTTGGGGGAGGGGACCCACTGAAACAGCTGTTAGGAGACAGATGGTAGCCTCATTTTAAGGCCATCCAGTGTGTTCTTTAACATGTACAGGGTATGTCTCTCCCGCACACGGGGACACGGCTTAACGTCCCATCCGACGGAAGGCGGCCTTTCCAAGCCCATCGGTGTCGCCTACTGACCGTGGGCAGAGCGGAGAATTTTGCGGAGATAAATCTCAACGCTGACCCAGCTGGGACTCGAACCTGGGAACTACAGATTACGAGCCTGGCGCTCTACCGACTGAGCACCCTTAAAGAGCGATGATAACTTTTCAAGATTTATGAAAAACCCGAAATCAATTGAAAAATAAACACTATTCTTTTATCGAACTTTTTATATTATTTGTTCTAAAAAATTTTTTTTAATTGATTAAAGTAATTTTTAATAAAATTAACAGGTTTTAAATATTTTAATTTTTTTAAATTTTGTTAGTTTACAAAAAATCTTAAATGGGGGCGATTATATGGTTAAATATTCCGATTGAAAGATGTTCTTTTTTTGACTGTTGACTTTAATTACTAGCCCTGGCTCAATTGGTAGCACGCCAGGCACGTAATGTGCATTACTAGCCCTGGCTCAATTGGTAGCACGCCAGACTCGTAATCTGCATTACTAGCCCTGGCTGAATTGGTAGCACATCAAGCTCGTAATCTGCACTAGCCCTGGCTAATTTGGTAGCACGCCAGGCTCGTAATCTGTAGTTCCCAGGTTCGAGTCCCAATGGTGCCTCACCGTTGAGATTTCTCTCCGCCAACCTAGCCAACGGTGAGAAAAGGGACACTTGATGGGCTTGGTAGAGGCTGACGTCTGTTGGAAGAGACCTGGTCCCTTGGGCAGGGGGGCGGGGGTGGCTCAGTCGGTAGCGCGCCAGGCTCGTAATCTGTAGTTCCCAGGTTCGAGTTTCTGCTGGGTCAGCGTTGAGATTTATCTCCTCAAAATTCCCCGCCCTGCCCACGGTCAAGTAGGAGACACCGATGGGCTTAGAAAGGCCGCCGTCCGTCGGATGGGACGTTAAACCGTGTCCCCGTGTGCGGGAGAGCCATACCCTGTGCACGTTAAAGAACACGCTGGATGGCCTTGACGGGAGGCTACCATCTGTCTCCCAACAGCTGTTCCAGTGGGTCACCTCCCCCAACCTTTTCTGAGCCTTCGGGGTTCATGTGACCTGGCCATTTAGCCCATGGTGTGCAAAAAAGTGCCGCTCAGAGGTAAAACAACCCAACCCAACCCGTGTGCGAGAGAGACATACGCTGTGCACGTTAAAGAACACGCTAGATGGCCTTGACGGGAGGCTACCATCTGTCTCCCAACAGCTGTTCCAGTGGGTCTCCTCCCCCAACCTTCTCTCAGCCTTCGGGGTCCATGTGATCTGGCCATTTAGCCCATGGTGTGCAAAAAAGTGCCGCTCAGAGGTAAAACAACCCAACCCAACGTTAAATAAAAATTTGACCTTTGACCTCGAAGGACCCAATGCATTCAAAATTTCGTCTTTCCGACATCTATGATCAGAATTACCAATTTTTAACTCTCCAAATTTAAATCTTTTAACTTTAGTTTTACCGGTGCTGACCAGTAGAACCAAATCTAACCTTTGACCTTCTTGACCAGATCCTAATTTCTTAACGTTTCCTGGATTTACGGCCCGAAATACCCGTAGACACCAATTTTGAGCTCTCTAGCATTGATAGTATTTTAGCTCTCGAAAATTGATAGTATTCTTAGCTCTCTAATATGGATAATATTTTAGCTCTCTAGAATTGACAGTATTTTTAGCTCTCTAGCATTGATAGAATTTTAGTCTCTAACATTGATAGTAGTCTTAGCTCTCTAGATTGGATAGTATTTTTAACTCTGTAGCATTGATAGTATTTTTAACTTTCTAGCATTGATAATGTTTCAGCTCTCTAGCATTGACAGTATTTTTTAGCTTTCTAACATTGATAGTATTTTAGTCTCTAGCATTGATAGTATTCTTATCTCTGTAGCATCGAGAGTATTTTTTAGTTCTAGAGCATGGATAGTATTTTTATCTCTCTAGCATTGGCAGTTTTTTTTAGCCTCTAGCATTGATAGTATTTTTACCTCTCTGGCATTGATAGTAATTTTAGTCTCTAGCATTGATTACATTCTCAGCTCCCTAGATTGGATAGTATTTTTTAACTCTGTAGCATTGATAGTATTTTTTAGCTCTTTAACATTGACAGTATTTTGAACTCTCTAGCATTGATAGTATTCGTAACTCTCTAGAATCGTATTATTCTTAGCTCTCTAGATTGGATAATATTTTTAGCTCTCTAGCATTGATAGTCTTCTTATCTCTGTAGCATGGAGAGTATTTTGAACTGTCGACCATATTGTCACCTAATCACTGTCCAGTGGGTCATCTTCCTTCAGCGTACCCAATGGGTTCGCTGGAGGAAGATGAACCCTTGGGGTTCTTGTGACCTGACTATTTTGCCCTTTGCGTACCAAATGAAGTGACACTTGGAGGTAAAAGAGCTCAACCCATCTTTTCCAATGCAATTCTTCGAAATCAACTTTACTAAAGCAACATATTTCTTGAAGGTTGAGTAGTTTTATCTCCAAGAGACACTGTTTTTTTCACCTAAAGGGATAAACGGCCAGGTCACAGGGACCCCGAGGACTCAGAGAAGGTTGGGCGGAAAGGACCCACTGGATAGCTGTTAGGTGACAGATGGTAGCCTCCCATCAAGGCCGTCCACCATGTTCTTTAAATTATACTGGCTGTGGGTTGTTTTACCTCTGAGCGGCATTTTTTTTGCACACCATGGGCTAAATGGCCAGGTCATATGGGCCCCAAAGGCTCAGAGAAGGTTGGGAGAGGGGACCCACTGGAACAGCTGTTGGGATACAGATGGTAGCCTCCCGTCAAGGCCATTCAGCGTGTTCTTTAACGTGCACAGGGTATGGCTCTTCGGTACACGGGGCCACGGCTTAACGTCCCATTCGACGGACGGCACCCTTTCCAAGCCCAGCGGTGTCCCCTACTGACCGTGGGCAGAACAGGGAATTTTGCGGAGTTAAATCTCAACGCTGACCCAGCTGGGACTCGAACCTGGAAGCTGAATATTACGAGCCTGGCGCACTGACTGAGCCACCCCGCCCCACGGACGGCGGTCTTTCCAAGTCCGTCGGTGTCTTTACTGACTGAAGGCAAGGAAGTTTTGGGGCTATAAATCTCAACACTGGATCAGGTGGGACTCGAACCTGGGAGCTGCATATTACGAGCCTGATGCGCTACCGACTGAGCCAACCTCGCCCATTTCTTTTTAGTATAGACAGGTGTTTTACGTTAAGACTTAACTTTACAGAAGTCTCTGTTCAGTAGTTCACCTGCCATTCACAACTATTGTCGGTTGAATCAGGTGTTGCGTTTGTCTGATCGTTATGACGTGTCAATGTCCTTCACGGAAATGAAACTATGACAATATCCGGAAGAGCAAAGAGTTGTTTTTTTCTAACTATGAATATCATCCTACGCAGGGGGATATGCGATCGATCCAGCATGAGTTGCGATCACGGAAAAAAATGACGTCGCAACTTCCCGATATGATCCGTGTTTCTATTCTCCATGTTTCTGAACCTGAAATATTTGTTTTCGTAATGCTGTCTGGATGTTTTCCGGTCTGTTAGTGTTCCATAGGGGGCCATAGAGTTAAATGTCAGGTCCGGATCTAGGGGAAAAAAGAGGGGGGAGGGGGAATAAAAGTAGGGCGGCAAGAATCTGGATTTCCACTGCAGTATAACATTTTCGTTTCCGGTTTAGTGACGTTATTAAAAAATTCTTTGAAAAAGACAGGAAATATGAAACACTTTATGATATTTTGCTTCCTTTATCCTTATTAACATACTAGAGGGGGGGGGGGCAGGACTTCCTTCTCCCCTCCCTAGATCCCGTCCTAGTAAAGACGGAAATAGAAAAAAATGTATTTTTTTTACACAAAAGAACGAGAAGATATTTGTTTCGTTTTATTCTTCTGAAAATTCAAGAACTTTCCGAAAAGCTTTTATCGAAAAAAAGTTTCATGAAATCGATCATTATAAAAAATAAAATAAATACCCCTCAAGCAGCTGCTTGCCACAGAGGTCTGACAGGAGCCTGTCAGTTTATATGCCATAGTAGAAGGTCTGAGAGGATGGCAGGACCTCAGCAGAAAAACGACACATACATCTATGCCTTACCCGGGACTCGAACCCAGGTCCCTTAGATCAGTAGCCAAGCTCGCTAACCACTCGGCCACGGGACGGCTAATCGATCATTAACAAATATAATTTATTTTCCCAAAGTGATCTTTTATAGCTAATAAATTAAGGATTTTATTGTCGGTTATCTTCGGTAGATTCATATTCAATGTCAACCAATCACAGATGAAACAAGAATCTGTGAGGACTTAAGGTCATTTGAATTTGAGAATTTTGTTATTATTGAAGCTGGGTGGTTGGTTGTTTTTACCTCTGAGCGGCACTTTTTGCACACCATGGGCTAAATGGCCAGGTCACATGGACCCCGAAGGCTCAGAGAAGGTTGGGGGAGGGGACCCACTGGAACAGCTGTTGGGAGACAGATGGTACCCTCCCGTCAAGGCCATCCAGCGTGTTCTTTAACGTGCACAGGGTATGGCTCTCCCGCACACGGGGCCACGGCTTAACATCGGCGGCGGCGGCCTTTTCAAGCCCATCTGTGTCCCCTACTGACCGTGGGTAGGGCGGAGAATTTTGCGGAGATAAATCTCAACGCTGACCCAGCTGGGACTCGAACCTGGGAACTACAGATTACGAGCCTGGCGCGCTACCGACTGAACCACCCCCACCCCTATTATTGAAGCCTTCAGGTATTCTGTTTAATCATTTACATCCAATCCAGTGTTTTCTAAATTACTGTGAGGTACTAACGTACCTTTTGTATTGTTAACCATATTAGAAGGAAAAATATTTGGTGGTGATTAAAAAACAAAATATTTTTTCGATAAAAAAAGTAAAAAGAGAAAGTCCGAAATAAATCGAGAATACATTTTTTTTTATAAGGGATCTTCTGCCAACCTATTCCTTCCATCGGCAGGACTCCCTGCCTCCCTGGTTGTTTGTAATAACCGAAACCCTGGGAAAGGTTAAATCGTGGTTCCAGAGGTGCCGCCCCAAGAACGAAGGATTCCTTATGGCTGATATGAAAGTCATTGGAAGATCACCAGCTAGGTAGTCACTGGAAGGAGAGCTGTGCACCAATCCCCTGTGATGATGCATAGAACCGGCCAGGCGTAGCACCTAATGTCCGACCCTGCCTTCTCGTGGTGCAGACCGTTAGTACCTTTCAAAAGAGATACTCTCTTGTGGAAGTGAACGGAAGGGGAGGGCTGCCAGATTAGTGTGACCTACTGATCTGGACAACTATGGCTACTTTTCTTTTTTTCTACCCTGCTGAGGAGTGGTCAACCACACAGGGTCCTGGTGCTGACCATATAAACCCATTGGACTGGACTGATATATGGCTCTGAGCTTGATTATGGATCCTGATTTTGCTGCACTGGTGGGCTTCTGTGGAGGGAAAATCTTCCGCTGTGTTTTCTGTTTGTTTGTGGGTTGACAGCCCCAAGTGAATAGATTCGCAGGATATGTTTATCAGCTGGTGGATAATCCTGAGCAGAGGTCACAGCAGTCACCTGAACTCTCTGCTTCTACTGATATCGTCAAATTCTACATCGGAGGAAGTCTTCCAGTGTAGAAGGCTTCAGCCTTTAGTGGTGGGGGAACGGGTCTTTGCCTCATGTCTGCGATTAGAGGGCTGTTTGATATTGTCGGCATTCCCTCTCTCAATAAACATAGTTTCTTTAAACATCCCACTAACCATTTTCTCTCCATAGGAAGTTGGAATGTGAGGACTCTGCACAGAGCTTTTTCTCTTGATGTCCTCACACAAGAATTCCACCGTTATAATTTAGATATTCTCGGCTTGCAAGAGACCAGATGGACAGATAAAGGTCAGATTCTTAAAAATAATCTTAAATTTCTCTTTTCATGGAGGGACGATAATAAGCATCACCAAGGCCATGGAGGGACGATAATAAGCATCACCAAGGCTTCTCAGCAGACACGCCAATGGTGCTCTTCTAGGATATGAATACATTAATGAAAGGTTTCTTAGAGAAAATTGTCATACAAGCATTAAAGACTTCAATGTTATCTGTTGTTATGCCCCCACTGAGGATGCCGATGAGGATGAGAAGGACATGTTTTATGAAAATTTCAGGATATTTTGAATTCTGTTAAGAAAAGAGATATTACCTCTGTTCTAGGTGACTTCAGTGCCAAAGTTGGTACAGATTTGAGCTTTGGAAAAGTTTATAGGCCTTTTTAGTATTGGTAGCTGCAATGACAATGGGCAATATTTCCACAGATAAGTAAACTTAATGGTTTGAGAATAACTAACACTAATTACAAACACCAAGACACACCGTGTTGATAAATTTGTTGGCTTTAGATTCTAAAAAAATCGTTGCCAAATACTTTTTCTGAATTCTGTAATCAACCATAGTGTTCGGATACCTTTTTAATATATATAATGCGTATGAATATATAATGCAATGAATATGGAGCGTGTGCAGTTACCGTTCACAGCAAACTAGAGCGGTTGCGGTTAATATTCACAGCACAATGGATCGTGTGGGCTCACTCACGGAAATATTGAGCGTGTGCAGTTACCGTTCACAGCAAACTGGAGCGGTTGCGGTTAATGTTCACAGCACATTGGATCGTGTGGGCTCACTCACGGAAATATTGAGCGTGTGCAGTTACCGTTCACAGCAAACTGGAGCGGTTGCGGTTAAGGTTCACAGCACATTGGATCGTGTGAGCTCACAAAGACCTGGATCGTGTGGGTTCACTCACGGAAATATTGAGCGTGTGCAGTTACCGTTCACAGCAAACTGGAGCGTGTGCAGTAACTGCACACGCTCCAGTTTGCTGTGAACGGTAACTGGAGCGTGCACAGTTGTTGTACACGCTCCAGATATTTTTCCTGAATTCTGTAATCACGTGACACGAAGGTTGCCAGATCACTAATTTCTAAAAAAAATCGTTGCCAGATATTTTTTCTGAATTCTGTATCAACCATGGTGTTCGGATACTTTTTTGAGCGACCGTACTTAAAAAGTTATAAAAATCATGCTAATTCTAACAATGAAGCAGAAATGGGGGGAAATACTATTGCCATGAAAGAATGTACAGTCGCTCAAAAAAATATCCGAACACTATGGTCGACTACAGAATTCAGAAAAAATATCTGGCAACGATTTTTTTAGACCGTTAATCTGGCAACTTTCGTGTCACGTGACACGAAAGTTGCCAGATCCCTAATTTCTAAAAACATCGTTGCCAGATATTTTTTCTGAATTCTGTAATCAACCGTAGTGTTTAGATACTATTTTGAGCAAGTGTAGGTGGTCATATTATTTTGATACTAGATCGTGTGGGCTCACTCACGGAAATATTGAGCGTGTGCAGTTACCGTTCACAGTGAACTGGAGCGTGTGCAGTTACTGCACACGCTCCAGTTTGCTGTGAACGGTAACTGGAGCGTGTACAGTGGCTGTACACGCTCCAGATATTTTTCCTGAATTCTGTAATCACGTGACACGAAGGTTGCCAGATCACTAATTTCTAAAAAAAAATCGTTGCCAGATATTTTTTCTGAATTCTGTAATCAACCATAGTGTTCGGATACTTTTTTGAGCGACTGTAACTTGGAGTATGTACACGAGAGCATTTCACCATTGCAGTATGAACACGACGGCAAAATGTTTCAAGCGTTGAAAGTGATTTAGTTCCATTCTTATGCAAACGAATGCATCTATTACCAGAAAGTATCAACGAATAAAATCTAATTAATAACCATATGTTAGTCATTTTTTTTGCATTTTTTATTCTTGAATTAGTGACATATTATTTTCTTTATAAGCTTATAAAATAAAAAAAAAAATGTGTTTAAATGAATAAATATCAAATAAAGATTTAATTAAAGATTTTTATGTGATTTGTTTGAAAACAACTTATTATTTACTGGTTTTTCACGTCTGGAACCTGGGGCGGGTGTGGCTCAGTCGGTAGCGAGCCAGGCTCGTAATCTGTAGTTCCCAGTTCGAGTCCCAGCTGGGTCAGCGTTGAGATTTATCTCCGCAAAATTCCCCGCCTTGCCTACGGGGACACCGATGGGCTTGGAAAGGCCGCCGTCCGTCAGATGGGACGTTAAGCCGTGGCCCCGTGTGCGGGAGAGCCATACCCTGTGCACGTTAAAGAACACACTGGATGGCCTTGACTGGAGGCTACCATCTGTCTCCCAACAGCTGTTCCAGTGGATCCCCTCCCCCAACCTTCTCTGAGCCTTCGGGGTCCATGTGACCTGGCCATTTAGCCATTGGTGTGCAAAAAAGTGCCGCTCAGAGGTAAAACAACCCAACAAACCGTTTGGAAACCAATCTTCTATTTTTTCATATACATTGTATTTTTTTTTTACATTTTTTTACCTGGTTTTTTCGGGACCCTATCTATCGTGTAAAAACAGAATTGGGTGTATACATTTTACCAGTTTGCGTAATGATAATTTCAAAATTAGAGTTATGAATTTTATAAAACCAGGAATTTATTGCTAAATACTCCAGCTTTCATGAACTCTTTAAATACGCCAATAATATTGCTTAAAATCGGAATTTAAATAGATTTGATTACGATCTTTAATTTAACTTTAGCCACATTTTTCCATTAAAAAATATTTTAGAAGTTATAGAGCCTTCGAAGGTTTAGTTATAGTGCAAAAATTCCCTAATATTTTTGGTTTGCAGTGAGTTGGGTTGGGTTGTTTTACCTCTGATCGGCACTTTTTTGCACACATGGGCAAATAAACCAGGTCACATGGACCCCGAAGGCTCAGAGAAGGTTGGGGGAGGGGACCCACTGGAATAGCTGTTGGGAGACAGATGGTAGCCTCCCGTCAAGGCCATCCAGCGTGTTCTTTAACGTGCACAGGGTATGGCTCTCCCACACACGGGGCCACGGCTTAACCTCCCATCCAACGGACGGCGGCCTCTCCAAGCCCATCGGTGTCCCCTACTGACCGTGGGCAGGGCGGGGAATTTTGCGGAGATAAATCTCAACGCTGACCCAGCGGGGACTCGAACTTGGGAACTACAGATTACGAGCCTGGCGCGCTACCGACTGAGCCACCCCCGCCCCCAGGTCACATGGACCCCGAAGACTCAGAAAAGGTTGCGGGAGGGTACCCACTGGAACAGCTGTTGGGAGACAGATGGTAGCCTCCCGTCAAGGCCATCCAACGTGTTCTTTCACGTGCACAGGGTATGGCTCTCCCACACACGGAGCCACGGCTTAACGTCCCATCCAACGGACGGCGGCCTTTCCAAGCCCATCGGTGTCCCCTACTGATCGTGGGCAAGGCGGGGAATTTTGCGGATATAAATCTCAACGCTGACCCAGCTGGGACTCGAACCTGGGTATGCAGTGAATTATTTGGTCTAATAATTATTCAATAATCAAAGCTATTGATTTTGAAACTGAACTTACCAGTCTCTCTACTTCTGAAGCAACTAAAAATAACAAAAACTGTAATTATTAAATCCATTATGACACTTATACTTCAAATACATCCAACCACGTTCATTCCAAAAATCAACATTTTACTGAGCAGTGTGCAAATGAAATGCTTCAGTTCTTTGTTTTGTTCCTACACGTGACGCTTCATATGATTCACAGAAAACTGTATTTCCGTGTCAGCGAACGTCACAGGAACTCTGCCTGTACAGAGATAGCTTCGCTTACAGAAAGGGGGTTTAATGGAAAACGTGATCACTGATTCGTTTTTCGTCGACAGGAATCTAGAGAAATGTCGTCAGCAAAGAGAGCAATTAATTCTTAAACAGTCAATTGCGTCTGTTTGTAGTTAAAAGTATATTGCACATTGATGCTTCTTTATAAAGAATGTAAAATGCTTGTTCGTGGTGTTTCCTAATTCCAAAGTAAAAGGTAGAACGCGAATTCGGAAATTTTTAATTCAGGTGACTATACAAAGCGATAGTTGTCGAATCTGTGTGGGGGTGGGGGCGGGGGTGGCTCAGTCGGTAGCGCGCCAGGCTCGTAATCTGTAGTTCCCAGTTCGAGTCCCAGCTGGGTCAGCGTTGAGATTTATCTCCGCAAAATTCCCCGCCCTGCCCACGGTTAGTAGGGGATACCGCTGGGCTTGAAAAGGCCGCCGTCCGTCGGATGGGACGTTAAGCGTGGCCCTGTGTGCGGGAGAGGCCTTGACGGGAGGCTACGATCTGTCTCCCAACAGCTGTTCCAGTGAGTACCCTCCCCCAACCTTCTCTGAGCCTTCGGGGTCCTTGTGGCCTGGCCATTTAGCCCATGGTGTGCAAAAACGTGCCGCTCAGAGGTAAAACAATCCAATCCAATTCGAATCTGTGGTGCAATAGCATTGACTGCAGACTACCATTAAATTATAATGAGTTTTTGAAGACGGTACAGTTTTGGGATTTTAAGAGGCAGTGGACAGTTGAGGCAGTCCACATTTTGAGGATGTGGACAGTAGTGTAGTCTTGGGTTATAGGTTGCAATCTAAATTTAGGCCCTTAGAAAACAGTATAATTTTCGAAAACTAGAAAAAGAGTAATTTTGGTGGTTCTCTGTTACAATGAAAATTTGGGGTATTTGAAAAAAAAATGGGACTTTGCGATATCGGCCGAATTGGGATATTTGGGTCACTAGAAACAGTACAATTTTGCGTTTCTAGATGATAGGGTGATATTGGTGATTGGGTTGAAGTTGTTTTACCTCTGAGCGGCACTTTTTTTTCACGTAATGGGCTAAATTGTCAGGTCACAAGGAACCCGAGGCTTCAGAGAAGGTTGGGGGAGGGGACCCACTGGACAGCTGATAGGAGACATGGTAGCCTACTGTCAAGGCCATCCAGCCTGTTCTTTAACGTGCATAGTGTATGGCTCTCTCTCGCACACGGAGTCAAGGCCTAACGTCCCATCCGACGCACGGCGGCATTTCCAAGATTGACGGTGTCCCTTACTGACCGAGGGTTGGGTTGTTTTACCTCTGAGCGGCACTTTTTTGCACACAATGGGCTAAATGGCCAGGTCACATGGACCCCGAAGGCTCAGAGAAGGTTGGGGGAGGGGATCCACTGGAACAGCTGTTGGGAGACAGATGGTAGCCTCCCGTCAAGGCATCCAGCGTGTTCTTTAACGTGCACAGGGTATGGCTCTCCCGCACACGGTGCCACGGCTTAACGTCCCATCCGACGGACGGCGGCCTTTCCAAGCCCATCGATGTCCCCTACTGACCGTGGGCAGGACGGGGAATTTTGCGGAGATAAATCTCAACGCTGACCCAGCTGGGACTCGAACCTGGGAACTACAGATTACGAGCCTGGCGCGCTACCGACTGAGCCACCCCCGCCCCAGGTAACTTCGGAGGACAGAGTGCAAATTAAGAGACACGTGTCAATAACTTTTTGAACGCACTCCCAAACTCTAGAAATGCATAAAGCGGCTTAAACGAAGCTTTCTACAGTTGTTCAACATATCCACTAGTAGTATATTTTTAGAAGTGTCCAAATACCTAGGGAATCAATATATATATGTATGTTTAATAGACGCAAAATCTGAGGTCCCCAAGAAGACGAGGCCTGGGTCAGTTTCCCCTTCCCATTTGTGAAAGGCCCTGATATTATGTATTATATTCTTCTTACCTATAAGCTGAGTTGGGTTGTTTTACCTCTGAGCGGCACTTTTTTGCACACCATGGGCTAAATGGCCAGGTCACAAGGACCCCGAAGACTCAGAGAAGGTTGGGGGAGGGGACCCACTGGAACAGCTGTTAGGAGACAGATGATAGCCTCCCGTCAAGGCCATCCAGCGTGTTCTTTAACGTGCACAGGGTATGGCTCTCCCGCACACGGAGCCACGGCTTAACGTCCCATCCGACGGACGGCGGCCTTTCCAAGCCCATCGGTGTCCCCTACTGACCTAGGGCAGGGAGTTTTGTGGAGATAAATCTCAACACTCACCCAGTTGGGACTCGAACCTGGGAACTGCAGATTACGAGCCTGGCGCGCAACCGACTGAGCCACCCCCGCCCCACTTATAAGCTGTGTTTTGGCAGAAGATGCAGTGGTTTATGCAAAAGTAGTAAGAGGAAGCATCTATACGCATTTTGATTTATTTAATACTTTGTCGTAGTGATGTTTGTTTATTATATCTCCCAATTCTCTTTTAGTAATTAAAGAAGGATTTGCAAGATGGAAGAAACGTACATGCCCAAAGAAATGCATAGTGTAACGTAGTCCCGCTGCAGCGGTTGGGAGATGAAGCTCGGATATGTCCTACTTTATCCGAAGATGTGTTAATATTTTGAAAGTATATTTAAATATATTTTGTATATCTATTGTTACAAATTTCTAACTGTTGGGTTGGGTTGTTTTACCTCTGAGCGGCACTTTTTTTGCACACCATGGGCTAAATGGCCAGGTCACAAGGACCCCGAAGGCTCAGAGAAGTTTGGGGGAGGGGACCCACTGGAACAGCTGTTGGGAGACAGATGGTAGCCTCCCGTCAAGGCCATCCAGCGTGTTCTTTAACGTGCACAGGGTATGGCTCTCCCGCACACGGGGCCACGGTCCAAGCCCATCGGTGTCCCCTACTGACCGTGGGCAGATTTTGCGGAGATAAATCTCAACGCCGACCCAGCTGCGACTCGAACCTGGGAACTAACAGATTACGAGCCTGGCGCGCTACCGACTGAGCCACTCCTACCCGAATTTCTAACTGTATTTTAATATTAGGCAACTGAACTTGAATTCAAAAATAAATAAGCAAACTAAAAATTAACTGATTTAATAAATAAGAGAATAAAAACTAAATAGATCGTAAATAATTTCTTAACTATTTACACAAAACACCAATATGCTATCTCTCAATGTAAAGTGATGATTTTCGTCTAATATATATATGTGTTTAATACACACAAGCATACAACACCAAGCGATCATCAACTGAAACGGTTTTACATATTCTTCGCAAAAAATTTTAAACATCTCTGAAACAGGAGAAGACATATTGTAAAATAAATAAATACCCCCTCAAGCAGGTGCTTGCCACAGAGGTCTGACAGGAGCCTGTCATACTTCATTGAAAATTCAAAGTCTTTCATCATTTCATTCTAGATTCGGGCTATTCAAATATTCTTTATGAATTCTTTTTTATTTGTCCCTGATATAAATTAGTTAAAAATTGCTTGTTGTTCATAACTCGATTCAAGTAGAGTTTGGATACGTTGAGAGAGAATACCGAATTTTTTGAACTAAACTTCAAAGCTGTTGCAAAACGAAGCAATTCAGTGCTGCCATCTATCGCCTGAGAGGCACATTGATACGTAACTAAGGGATTTTTTTCGGTTTATGAGAGGAAGCGACATTACAGGGGACCTATACGCGGTAGCTAAATGACAGGGGACTTTTCGAGCGTTGCCAGATCCCTAAAGTTTAGTCTACATAGGTTACTACAGTACTTACGACACTAAGCATGCTTTACACGACCCAAGAATTCAAACATAGCGTAAACGAAAAAGCAAAAGGATTTGTCAGGTTTGCTTTGATATCCTTGAGGGCAAGAATTCCTACATCAGGATAATGAGTTTGCTCTGTCAATTTTTGGAATTTCCGAAGACAGATGTAGCTGCGGAAAAAGGGGCGGGGGTGGCTCAGTCGGTAGCGGGCCAGGCTCGTTATCTGTAGTTCCCAGGTTCGAGTCCCAGCTGGGTCAGCGTTGAGATTTATCTCCGCAAAATTCCTCGCCCTGCCCACGGTCAGTAGGGGACACCGATGCGCTTGGAAAGGCCGCCGTCCGTCGGATGGGACGTTAAGCCGTGGCCCCGTGTGCGAGAGAGCCATACCCTGTACACGTTAAAGAACACGCTGGATGCCTTGACGGGAGGCTACCATCTGTCTCCCAACAACTGTTCCAGTGGGTCCCCTCCCCCAACCTTCTCTGAGCCTTCGGGGTCCATTTGACCTGGCCATTTAGCCCATGGTGTGCAAAAAATGGTGTGCAAAAAAGTGCCTCTCAGAGGTAAAACAACCCAACCCAACCCAGCTGCAGAAAAGCTTGAAATGACGATAAGTCTCTTGAACATCTTGGAATGACGGGAAGGTTCCTGAAATCTTACGTTTCTGAAAATCTTGGAAAAATGATAATGCTCTTCAAAACCTTGAAATGAAGGTAAAGCTCATTCAAAGGTCTTGGAATGATATTATTGGAAAGATTGAAATGACAGAAAGGTCCTGAAAATCTTGGAATGATCATAAGTCTCTGTGGAAATTTCGGAAAGATGGCAAGGCTCCTGAAAATCTTGGAACGATGTTAAGTCTTCTAAAAATCTTGGAATGATGATAAGTTACATGAAAATTTGGCAACGAAGATAAGTCACCTGAAAATCTTGGAATGATAATAAGTCACATGAAAAATCTTGTAATTAAGATAAGTCTCCTGAAAATCTTGAAATGATAATAAGTCACATGAAAAATCCTGTAATTAAGATAAGTCTCCTGAAAATCTTGAAATGATAATAAGTCACATAAAAAATCCTGTAATTAAGATAAGTCTCCTGAAAATCTTGTAATTAAGATAAGTCTCCTGAAAATCTTGGAATAATGTTAAGTCTACTGAAATTTTTGGAATGACGCTGAGTCTATTGAACATCTGGGAATGATGACAAGCATCTTGAAAATCTTGGAATGACAATAAGTCACTTAAAATTCTTGGAATGACAGTAAGTCACTTAAAATTCTTGGAATGACAGTAAGTCACTTAAAATTCTTGGAATGACAGTAAGTCACTTAAAATTCTTGGAATGACAGTAAGTGACTGACGTACAAAAGGCTTCATCATGTACAAAAGGCGCTGATCTTTCACTCCTCTTGTTAAAGGGAACGAACAAAATTAAATAATTAATTCATTTATCTGTTCTGTTCATCACATAAAATGTTGTGTAATGCTTTTCATGTATCTTAAAAACGTTAGAGGATTGTGTTCAAATATGTTTTAATCCGTTTGCGCGTTGTACCACAATATTTAAATGTCGCGGCATGTGCAACATCAAAAGCAATCTATGAATTTAATGTCGTACAATATCGTGAAATAATTCATGCTACTGAAATAAATCGTACAGTAATAAATTTCAACTAATATATCAGCAACCGTCCCGTTGCTGAGATTACAGAGAGCTGTATTACTAATCAAAATGACCTGGATTCGATTCCCAGGTAGGGCATGGATATTTCTGTTGTATTCCTCAAAGACCTTCCCTATGCGTAGAAACTAATTGGCTCATGCATGACCACTGTAGCAAGCAGCTGCTTATGAGGATAGTCATTTATTTAATATATGAACATCCTGAACGAAAGGGGGGCGGGGGTGGCTCAGTCGGTAGCGCGCCAGGCTCGTAATTTGTAGTTCCCAGGTTCGAGTCCCAGCTGGGTCAGCGTTGAGATTTATCTCCGCAAAATTCCCCGCCCTGCCCACGGTCAGTAGGTGACACCGATGGGCTTGGAAAGGGCGCCGTCCGTCGGATGGGTCGTTAAGCCGTGGTCCCCGTGTGCGGAAGAGCCATACCCTGTGCACGTTAAAGAACACGCTGGATGGCCTTGACGGGAGGCTACCATCTGTCTCCCAACAGCTGTTCCAGTGGGTCCCCTCCCCCAACCTTCTCTGAGCCTTCGGGGTCCATGTGACCTGGCCATTTAGCCCATGGTGTGCAAAAAAGTGCCGCTCAGAGGTAAAACAACCCAACCCTGAACGAAAGGTATGGTAAAAACTATATAATGGAATGCTTCAAACGAAGTATCGATTGTTAAAATCTGAACGTCACTTTTGTGCGTATAATAGGATAAATGGCCAGGTTAGAAGGACTCAAAGACTGCTATGGTAAGAGAAATAAACGGAGACATTAGGAGATATGTGGAAGCCTCCTGTCAAAACTGTAACAATACACTTGTATTCTTTAACTTGTACTCTTAAACTTATTCTTTCACTTGTACTCTTTAACATCAAAAGAGTACCGCTCTCCTGAGTTGTTGGGTTGGGTTGTTTTACCTCTGAGCGGCACTTTTTTGCACACCAAGGGCTAAATGGCCAGGTCACATGGACCCCGAAGGCTCAGAGAAGGTTGGGGGAGGGGACCCACTGGAACAGCTGTTGGGAGACAGATGGTAGCCTCCCGTCAAGGCCATCCAGCGTGTTCTTTAACGTGCACAGAGTATGGCTCTCCCACACACGGGGCCACGACTTAACGTCCCATCCGACGGACGGCGGCCTTTCCAAGCCCATCGATGTCCCATACTGACCGTGGGCAGGGCGGGGAATTTTGCGGAGATAAATTTCAACGCTGACCCAGCTGGGACTCGAACCTGGGAACTACAGATTACGAGCCTGGCGCGCTACCGACTGAGCCACCCCCGCCCCACGGCTCTCCTGAAAAAGGAGCCACAGCTTAAAGTACGATCCGATGGATGGCCATATTTCTGAGTGCAGGAGCGCTCTATTCCTCGTGGAAAGCAGGGTGAAATTTAAGGGATATGAATCTAAAAGATGGCGCAAATGGGGGACTCCAGTTTGGGAAATGCAGATTGACGAGTCTGGTGAGAAGGAATATACACATTAGTACAAAAATAACTGGAAGGAAATCCAACATAAATGTCCCTAACACAAAGTTTCTTAACTTCGAAAGTAAGTTTTATACGAACAAATAATTTCACCGGAGATAAATTGAAGATCTCACACAAATATCTCTAAACATCTGTTTTCCACAATATTCGTTTAACATTTAAAGAATTATGAAAGCTGAAACGTTTAAATGAAAATTTTACTACACAAAAATTTACCTCTAAGATTAAAACACAACTGTTATACACAAATTGTTTATTAACATAAATGCAATATTCGAAGGTCATCTACATGGTTGAGTAGTTAGCGGCTTGTATACTGATCAAAGTGACCTGGATTTTGGTTGTTTTACCTCTGAGCGGCACTTTTTTGCACACCATGGGCTAAATGGCCAGGTCACATGGACCCCGAAGGCTCAGAGAAGGTTGGGGGAGGGGACCCACTGGAACAGTTGTTGGGAGACAGATGGTAACCTCCCGTCAAGGCCATCCAGCGTGTTCTTTAACGTTGGGTTGTTTTGCCTCTGAGCGGCACTTTTTTATACACCATGGGCTAAATGGCCAGGTCACATGGACCCCGAAGACTCAGAGAAGGTTGGGGGAGGGGACCCACTGGAATAGCTATTGGGAGACAGATGGTAGCCTCCCGTCAAGGCCATCCAGCGTGTTCTTTAACGTGCACAGGGTATGGCTCTCCCGCACACGGGGCCACGATTTAACGTCCCATCCGACGGACGGCGGCCTTTCCAAGCCCATCGATGTCCCCTACTGACCGTGGGCAGGGGGGGATTTTGCAGAGATAACTCTCAACGCTGACCCAGCTGGGACTCGAACCTGGGAACTACAGATTACGAGCCTGACGCGCTACCGACTGAGCCACCCCTGCCCGATTTGGGGCATGGATGTTTGTGTTTCCTTTCTGCTGAGGTCTCGCCTTTCTCAGAGATATTCTTTGTGGCGTGTTAAACTGACAGGCTCCTATCAGATCTCTGTAGCAAGCAGCTTGATTATTGATGAAAGGGACCTGGGTTCGAGCCCCGGGGAAAGCATGGATGCTTGTGTTGTCTTTCGGTTGAGGTCTCGCCTTACTCAGAGATCTCCTGTGTGGCGTGGCTCAGTCGGTAGCTCGCCAGGCTCGTAATCTGTAGTTCCCAGGTTCGAGTCCCAGCTAAGTCAGCGTTGAGATTTATCTCCGCAAATCTCCCCGCCCTGCCCACGGTCAGTAGGGGACACCGATGGGTTGAAAAGGCCGCCTTCCGTCGGATGGGACGTTGAGCCGTGGCCCCGTGTGCGGGAGAGACATACCCTGTGCACGTTAAAGAACACGCTGGATGGCCTTGACGGGAGGCTACCATCTGTCTCCCAACATCTGTTCCAGTGGGTCCCCTCCCCCAACCTTCTCTGAGCCTTCGGGGTCCATGTGACCTGGCCATTTAGCCCATGGTGTGCAAAAAAGTGCCGCTCAGAGGTAAAACAATACATCCCAACCCGTGTGGCGTATTTAACAGAGATGCTTCTGTCAAAGCTCTGTGGCAAACACCTTGGCTACTGATCAAAGGGACTTGGGTTCGAACCTCGGGTAAAGCATGGATGATTATGTTTTCGCTCTGTTGAGGGCTTAGTTTCCTCAGCTGATTGAACAAGCTGTGGCAGGCAGCTGCTTGAGGGGATATTTATTTTTCATTTAATATTTGTATAAAAGATTTATTCCGTTTTCATGAATAGGGAATAAAATATTTAGGAGGAATGCAATAGAAATACGCTTGTTAAATATTTCAGCTTCAATAACACCTTAAATATTAAACAGATATTCTTGAAGAAGCGAAATTTAGAGAGATATTTATCAGATTTGGTTGTTTTACCTCTGAGCAGTACTTTTTGCACATAATGCGCTAAATGGCCAAGTCACAAGGACTTTGAATGCTCAGAGAAAGTTGGAGGAAGGGAACCCACTGGAACAGCTGTTGGGAGACAGATGGTAGCCTCCCGTAAAGGTCATCCTGGGTATTCTTTAGCGTCCACAGGATATATCTCTCCCAGACACGAGATCACTGCTTAACGTCCCATCCGAAGGACAGCGGTCTTTTCAAGCCCATCGGTATCCCTACTGACAGTGAGCAGGGCGGGGGTTCTGCAGAGATAAATCTCAATGCTAACCCAGCTGGGACTCGAACCTGGAAACATCAGGTTAGAAACCAACACTCTACCGACTAAGCCACCCCTCCCCAATGTTCAGCAGATCTTCCATTTACCCCTGGGGCGGGGATGGCTCAGTCGGTAGCGCGCCAGGCTCGTAATCTGTAGTTCCCAGGTTCGAGCCCCAGCTGGGTCAGCGTTGAGATTTTTCTCCGCAAAATTCCCCGCCCTGCCCATGGTCAGTAGGGGACACCGATGGGCTTGGAAAGGCCACCGTCCGTCGGATGGGACGTTAAGCCGTGGCCCCGTGTGCGGGAGAGCCATACCCTGTGCACGTTAAAGAACACCCTGGATGGCCTTGACGGGAGGCTACCATCTGTCTCCCAACAGCTGTTCCAGTGGGTCCCCTCCCCCAACCTTCTCTGAGTCTTCGGGGTCCATGTGACCTGGCCATTTAGCCCATGGTGTGCAAAAAAGTGCCGCTCAGAGGTAAAACAACCCAACCCAAAATCATAGTGATGTTTGTTTATTATATCTCCCAATTCTCTTTTAGTAATTAAAGAAGGATTTGTAAGATGGAAGAAACGTACATGCCCAAAGAAATACATAGTGTAACGTAGTCCCGCTGCAGCGGTTGGGAGATGAAGCTCGGATATGTCCTACTTTATCCGAAGATGTGTTAATATTTTGAAAGTATATTTAAATATATTTTGTATATCTATTGTTACAAATTTCTAACTCTTGGGTTGGGTTGTTTTACCTCTGAGCGGCGCTTTTTTGCACACCATGGGCTAAATGGCCAGGTCACATGGACCCCGAAGGCTCAGAGTAGTTTGGGGGAGGGGACCCAATGGAACAGCTGTTGGGAGACAGATGGCAGCCTCCCGTCAAGGCCATCCAGCGTGTTCTTTAACGTGCACAGGGTATAGCTCTCCCGCACATGGGGCCACGGTCCAAACCCATCGGTGTTCCCTACTGTCCGTGGGCAGTTTTTGCGGAGATAAATCTCAACGCTGACCCAGCTTTGACTCGAACCTGGTAACTAACAGATTACGAGCCTGGCGCGCTACCGACTGAGCCACCCCCACCCCAATTTCTAACTGTATTTTAATATTAGGCAACTGAACTTGAATTCAAAAATAAATAAGCAAACTAAAAATTAACTGGTTTAATAAATAAGAGAATAAAAACTAAATAGATCGTAAATAATTTCTTAACTATTTACACAAAACACCAATATGCTATCTCTCAATGTAAAGTGACGATTTTTGTCTAATATATATATGCAGGGCCGCCGAGAGAATTTATGGGCCCCTATGTAATATTATGTTCGGGGACCCCCCTTGAAAACTTTTTATCTTTACAAATCATTAATAGCAATTATTCTGGACACAATGATGACATACAGAGGAAAAAAAGCCTGTTGCGCAGTCAGGCATGCAAAAACATAGGTCTACACAGTTTGTGTCACATAAATCTTTTTAGCATAGGATCGATATATAGCCTAACTAAGAATAATTTTTGTAAGAAAAAGTAGAGTCACTTAATCTGACGGGCCCTTATTGCTGACGGGCCCCTATGCACTAGTCCCCCTTGCCCCCCACCCTGTCGGCGGCCCTGTATATATGTGTTTAATACACACAAGCATACAACACCAAGCGATCATCAACTGAAACGGTTTTACATATTCTTCGCAAAAAATTTTAAACATCTCTGTAACAGGAGAAGACATATTATAAAATAAATAAATACCCCCTCAAGCAGGTGCTTGCCACAGAAGTCTGACAGGAGCCTGTCATACTTCATTGAAAATTCAAAGTCTTTCATCATTTCATTCTAGATTCGGGCTATTCAAATATTCTTTACGAATTCTTTTTTATTTGTCCCTGTTATAAATTAGTTAAAAATTGCTTGTTGTTCATAACTCGATTCAAGTAGAGTTTGGATACGTTGAGAGAGATACCGAATTTTTTGAACTAAACTTCAAAGCTGTTGCAAAACGAAGCTATGCCGTGCTGCCATCTATCGCCTGAGATGGCATATTGATAGGTCAACTTCTCAGAACTGGTATGGGTTGTTTTACCTCTGAGCGGCACTTTTTTGCACACCATGGGCTAAATGGCCAGGTCACAAGGACCCCGAAGGCTCAGAGAAGGTTGGGGCAGGGGACCCACTGGAACACCTGTTGGGAGACAGATGGTAGCCTCCCGTCAAGGCCATCCAGCGTGTTCTTTAACGTTGGGTTGTTTTACCTCTGAGCGGTACTTTTTTGCACACCATGGGCTAAATGGCCAGGTCACAAGGACCCCGAAGTCTCAGAGAAGGTTGGGGCAGGGGACCCACTGGAACAGCTGTTGGGAGACAGATTGTAGCCTCCCGTCAAGGCCATCCAGCGTGTTCTTTAACGTGCACAGGGTATGGCTCTCTCCCGCACACGGGGCCACGGCTTAACGTCCCATCCGACGGACGGCGGCCTTTCCAAGCCCATCGGTGTCCCCTTCTGACCGTGGGCAGGGAATTTTGCGGAGATAAATCTCAACGCTGACCCAGCTGGGACTCGAACCTGGGAACTACAGATAACGAGCCTGGCGCGCTACCGACTGAGCCACCTCCGCCCGATATGGGGCATGGATGTTTGTGTTTTCTTTCTGCTGAGGTCTCGCCTTTCTTAGAGATCTCTGTGGCGTGTTAAACTGACAGGCTCCTATCAGATCTCTGTAGCAAGCAGCTTGATTATTGATGAAAGGGACCTGGGTTCGAGCCCCGGGGAAAGCATGGGTGCTTGTGTTGTCTTTCGGTTGAGGTCTCGCCTTACTCAGAGATCTCCTGTTTGGCGTGGCTCAGTCGGTAGCGCGCCAGGCTCGTAATCTGTAGTTCCCAGGTTCGAGTCCCACCTAAGTCAGCTTTGAGATTTATCTCCGCAAAAATTCCCCGCCCTACCCATGGTCAGTAGGGGACACCGATGGGCTTGGAAAGGCCGCCGTCCGTCGGATGGGACGTTAAGCCGTGGTCCCGTGTGCAGGAGAGCCAAACCCTGTGCACGTTAAAGAACACGTTGGATGGCCTTGACGGGAGGCTACCATCTGTCTCCCAACAGCTGTTCCAGTGGGTCTCCTCCCCCAACCTTCTCTGAGTCTTCGGGGTCTATGTGACATGGCCATTTAGCCCATGGTGTGCAAAAAAGTGCCGCTCAGAGGTAAAACAATACAACCCAACCTGTGTGGCGTATTTAACAGAGATGCTTCTGTCAAAGTTCTGTGGCAAACACCTTGGCTACTGATCAAAGGGACTTGGGTTCGAACCTCGGGTAAAGCATGGATGATTATGTTTTCGTTCTGTTGAGGGCTTAGTTTCCTCAGCTGATTGAACAAGCTGTGGCAGGCAGCTGCTTGAGGGGATATTTATTTTTCATTTAATATTTGTATAAGAGATTTATTACGTTTTCATGAATAGGGAATAAAATATTTAGGAGGAATGCAATAGAAATACGCTTGTTAAATATTTCAGCTTCAATAACACCTTAAATATTAAACAGATATTCGTGAAGAATCGAAATTTAGAGAGATATTTATCAGATTTGGTTGTTTTACCTCTGAGCAGTACTTTTTGCACATAATGCGCTAAATGGCCAAGTCACAAGGACTTTGAATGCTCAGAGAAAGTTGGAGAAAGGGGACCCACTGGAACAGCTGTTGGGAGGCAGATGGTAGCCTCCCGTTAAGGTCCTCCTGGGTATTCTTTAGCGTCCACAGGATATATCTCTCCCATACACGAGATCACTGCTTAACGTCCCATCCGACGGACAGCGGTCTTTTCAAGCCCATCGATATCCCTACTGACAGTGAGCAGGGCGGGGGTTTTGCAGAGATAAATCTCAATGTTAACCCAGCTGGGACTCGAACCTGGAAACATCAGTTTAGGAACCAACACTCTACCGACTAAGCCACCCCCGCCCCAATGTTCAGCAGATCTCCCATTTACCCCTGGGGGCGGGGGTGGCTCAGTCGGTAGCGCGTCAAGTTCGTAATCTGTAGTTCCCAAGTTCGAGTCCCAGCTGGGTCAGCGTTGAGATTTATCTCCGCAAAATTCCCTGCCCTGCCCACGGTCAGTAGGGGACACCGATGGGCTTGGAAAGGCAGCCGTCCGTCGGATGGGACGTTAAGCCGTGGTCCCGCGTCAGGGAGAGACTACCCTGTGCACGTTAAAGAACACGCTGGATGGCCTTGACGGGAGGCTACCATCTGTCTACCAACAGTTGTTCCAGTGGGTCCCCTCCCCAACCTTCTCTGAGCCTTCGCCATTAATTGTGGACTGGCCATTTAGCCCATGGTGTGCAAAAAAGTGCCGCTCAGCAGGTAAAACAACCCAACCCCAAAAAAACAACATCTGACACATCTATAATAAGAATTTCGAGAAAATACATAACTTTCTTTCAGGAGGTGAAAATTTCAGTGTCGAATAGTGATATATATATATTGTAGTATTCAAAGATTTTTATAAGATGTCCTTGACTATCTGTTCCCATGTTCGAGTCCCACCTGGGCCAGTGTTAAGATTTATCTCCGTAAAACTGCCCACCCTGCCCTCGGTCACTAGGGAACGCCGATGGGCTTGGAGAGGACACCGTCCGTAGGATGGGAAGTTAAACCGTGGCCCTATGTCCGCGAGAGGCCAAGTCAAGCACGAGGAATTAAAAAGTTTTAATTGAAAATTAATCTAATAATTGATTTTTTATTGATAATTTTAAAACAAAACATTGTATTCAGTTAAAAAAACATTCAATTAATACGACATTGCTAAATTTTAATTTTCATTAATTTTTAAAAAGAACATGCTGGATGGTCTTGACGTGACGCAACTTGTGTCTTCTAACAGCTGTTCCAGTGGGTCCTCTCCCCCCAACCTTATTTGAGTCCTCAGGGTCCTTGTGACCTGGTCATTTAGCCCATTGTGTGCAAAAAAAGTACCTCTCAGAGGTCAAACAACACAACCCCTGACTGTTAAAAAAAAGCGATTTCAATTAACAAATATGCATAAAACCTTATTTAAAATATATTTTAAAGTTGTCTCCACCAGGAAAATGTTCAGAATATTATTAAATTTTTAAAGAGTTATTTTAAAAACTTATTAAAAGCTTTTTAAGGTTCAGACTTAAAATTATTAGAATTTAAATTTCTCAAAGTGGTTTCTACATACGAAAAGTCTTAAAACTTTAACTATTACCTAGTAATTAAATACTTAAATGCTTTAATGTTCTACACAGATAACATAACAGCCATAAAAAAAAATGTAACGTGATTGTAATAAGTTCAACATTGCTTAACAGGGGAATGTATTTAAAAAAACAGCATTTTATAATTTCATCTCTAATTTACGACTTTCAAAATTTTTAAATTTAAATATCATAAGTATTTTTAATAAAACAATTCTTGAGTTATTTTCTTCACCCCAACTTCTATTCCAGAAAAGGCAAACAATTTCTCGTTTGCCTTTTTATTTTTGCCAAACAATTTTTCCAAACAATTTTTCGTTTTGCCTGAAAGTAGAAGATATAAATGGAAATATTATTTCGTTTTAATATGCTAATAGGATAACGAATTCAATAAAAATGACGATAAAAAACAGTGATAAACTGAATGCAGTAATATGCCAAGAGAAAGTGATTTGAAGAACAAAATGTTTTGTCCAACTACTGAATAATTCTCTCCAACGATAAAGTACCTTAAGACACATTATAAGGAAATTATAAAACTCGTTGAATTTTTTTTAATCGGTTTAAGAATGTTTTTGAAAAACTCGTTTAATGTTCATTTAAACCTTATTAATTTAATGCTCATGTTAATTTTTATTAATAACTGATTTTTAAAAGAAAAAATTATTATGAAACTTCCAACCGCAGCATTTTTTTTTGTCGTGTCATAATTGATGATTGCAATTCATGCTTTTAAAGACTTCGAGATTTTTAAGTTTTAACCCTTTCACGACTAAGGGAAACATTTTTTCCATTTTAAAATTGGTGATTGTCGCATTTAATTATAACCTTATCTGCATTTTTTATACAGAATGTCAAAATAGAACGTATGCCGAACGCAATTACGTAAACGGGAACGTTTAGAAAACAAAAACAGAACTGTCAGGACGCATAATATATGTACTATGTGCAATGTCCATCTTTGCCTCACTACCAAAAGAAATTGCTTCGCAGAATATCATAATTAGCACATCATTTTGTATAGTAATTTTATTTCATAATTTTGTATTATTTTAGTTAACATTTTGTTCTAATAAACCAATAAATAAAAGACATTGCATAATAAGCCTAACTATAATTTGTGTTACCTTTATAATCCATTGGGAAAAATATTTCCCACAAAATTCCAAAAAAACTACACATTGTTATGTATTTTTCTTATGATTTTTATTTATTTTACGTCTAAACAAACTAAAATAAACAGTTACATACTAATATTTACTCTTAGAAACCTTATGGTCCTGAAAGGGTTAAAATTTGCAAGAGAAATGCAATTAAAATGTATAAGTGCAAGGCACTCTAAATTCTAAAGAATGTATTTTTTACATTTCTCTCCCCATTGAAAATAATTTAAAATTAGGGCCAATTTAAAACTAATTTTAAATAAACCTAACAATATTTATAAATTCAGTATTCTCTACAAAAACATCAATTTATAATTTGTCAAAAAAAGGGAAAAAATTGCAGACTAGTAACTAATTCAAGTATATTTTACGTAAAATATTTATTACCCTACAAGTTGAGATTATATCGTTTCTGAAGAAAAAGTTTGTCATAAGGCAGGGGTGGGCAATTGTTTTCGTATCTACACTGCGCATGCGTATTGACGTGGCCGTCCTAGTGGAAAATACGAGACGAATCTTCGGTCGCGCACGGGAAGGAAATCTCGGTTCAAGGCGGATTTTTCTGACTGTCTTGGTGGGTCACAAAAAACTCTTAGCGGGCCGAATGTGGCCCGCGGGCCGCTATTTGCCCACCCCTGTCATAAGGCTTCGATACTTTAAGAGTGGCATGGTGGTTTCGCTGTAGCGATCTTTCAAAATCTAGCAAAACTCATCCAGTGCAAATGATTAGTAGGTTCTTGGGTTGTTTTACCTCTGAGCGGCACTTTTCTGCATACCATGGGCTAAATGGCCAGGTCACATGGACCCCGAAGGCTCAGAGAAGGTTAGGGGAGGGGACTCACTGGAACAGCTGTTGGGAGACAGATGGTAGCCCCCCCCCCATTAAGGCCATCCAACGTGTTCTTTAACGTGCACAGGGTATGGCTCTCCCGCACACGGGGCCACGGCTTAACGTCCTATCCGACGGACGGCGGCCTTTCCAAGCCCATCGGTGTCCCCGACTGACCGTGGGCAGGGCGGGGACTTTTGCGGAGATAAATCTCAACGCTGACCCTGCTGGGACTCGAACCTGGGAACTACAGATGACGAGCCTGGCGCGCTACCGACTGAGTCACCCCCGCCCCAATGATTAGTGGCTTAGTGTTTAAAAGTGTTAATTGCTATCTGGTAAGCCTATGTTTCCAAGACAGGATGGTACAGTCGCTTAAAAAAGTATCCGAACACTATGGTTGATTACAGAATAAAAAAAAAATATCTGGCAACGATTTTTTTAGAAATTAGTGATCTGGCAACCTTCGTGTCACGTGACACGAAGTTTGCCAGATCACTAATTTCTAAAAAAAAACGTTGCCAGATATTTTTTTTTAAATTCTGTAATCAACCATAGTGTTCGGATACTTTTTTGAGCGACTGTACCCTTTTGCAATTTGTCTATCATTCAAATGAGCAGTGGATTCTGATCATTCTACCCTATCAAACGACCCTCGTGCATGCACAATATTTCCATTCTCTTTGGTTTGCACAAGCGACATAAATATGTAAGATATCACGCTTCTTGGCGTTTCCTCTGTAATGTGTTGTCTGCAGTCTCTGAGGAATCAGATGAATAATGATTTGTCGGATCACATGCCGTATGGCCATTTTTCCACTGAAGTCACTGACGTCATCTTCGTCTATTTATCTCTATGTAGCAAGAGAATTATGATCGATTACCAACAATCGGACTATAGTTCCTGAAGTATAATGTCCTAAATATAATTATTTTATTATTTTAATATATATTTATCATGTTAATATTATATAATTATATAAATATAATGTCCTAATTCTATATCTAGGGTTGGGTTGGGTTGTTTTACCTCTGATCGGCACTTTTTTGCACACCATGGGCTAAATGGCCAGGTCACATGGGCCCCGAAGGCTCAGAGAAGGTTGGGAGAGGGGACCCACTGGAACAGCTGTTGGGAGACAGATGGTAGCCTCCCGTCAAGGCCATCCAGCGAGTTCTTTAACGTTCACAGGGTATGTCTTTCCCGTACACGGGGCCACGGCTTAACGTCCCATCCGACGGACGGCTATATCTAGGGAAAAACAGAAAAGCTAGAAACTCTGGAGAATATTGACTGTGTTGTTTTTACCTGTAAGCCGGGCATTGCTTCGCATAATATGCTAAATGGCCAGGTCATAAGGATGCTTAGTGCTTATAGAATCTTGGGGGAAGGGGTTGGGTTGGGTTGTTTTACCTCTGAGCGGCACTTTTTTGCACACCATGGGCTGGGGGAAGGGGACCCATTGGACAGCTGTTTAAAGACAAATGGTTGTCTTCTGTCAAGGTCATCAAGCGTGTTCTTAATGTGCACAGCAGAGGGGTAGGAACGTGTTGGCATCGGAGCAGTTGCCAAGGGCGCCGGAATCACAGGGCGGTGCTAGGGCGGCACGAGCCGTTCCACGATATCTGACGTTTATGTGCAAAATAAAATCGCATGATTAGCCGCCCGTAGTTCGTTGAATTTAATACGTATTGTTTACACCGTCGTATCATCATGACAGCGTATTATAGATCTTCGTCATTTCCCACAAAAATATTTTTTTTTTTTCCTTTTATCAGCGGACCGCGCATGCCATAAAACAACTTTGGGGCGCAGTTTCCAACAGTTCATATTGCGTTTGCAAATATGCCGTCACAAAATAAAATTCTGTTTTATAGGTATATTTTTCTTTGGTCCGGAGTTCATAATTTCAGATTGTATTGAATTATTATGCTTATAAATCCCGGAATTGTTTAAGATGCACATCATCAGGACAGGAGCGTGCATCATCACTTTGTTTCCTATCAATCGAGCGAGAACTAACTCAAAAAATTATTTTGATGAGGTTTTCCCAACAAAAATGTAGGGAAAATTGGGTTGGGTTGTTTTACCTCTGAGCGGCACTTTTTTGCACACCATGGACTAAATGGCCAGGTCACATGGACCCCGAAGGCTCAGAGAAGGTTGGGGGAGGGGACCCACTGGAACAGCTGTTGGGAGACAGATGGTAGCCTCCCGTCAAGGCCATCCAGCGTGTTCTTTAACGTTGGGTTGTTTTACCTCTGAGCGGCACTTTTTTGCACACCATGAGCTAAATGGCCAGGTCACATGGATCCCGAAGGCTCAGAGAAGGTTGGGGGAGGGGACCCACTGGAACAGCTGTTGGGAGACAGATGGTAGCCTCCCGTCAAGGCCATCCAGCGTGTTCTTTAACGTTCAGTTGTTTTACCTCTGAGCGGCACTTTTTTGCACACCATGGGCTAAATGGCCAGGTCACATGGACCCCGAAGTCTCAGAGAAGGTTGGGGGACGGGACCCACTGGAACAGCTGTTGGGAGACAGATGGTAGCCTCCCGTCAAGGCCATCCAGCGTGTTCTTTAACGTTGGGTTGTTTTACCTCTGAGCGGCACTTTTTTGCACACCATGAGCTAAATGGCCAGGTCACATGGACCCCGAAGGCTCAGAGAAGGTTGGGGGAGGGGACCCACTGGAACAGCTGTTGGGAGACAGATGGTAGCCTCCCGTCAAGGCCATCCAGCGTGTTCTTTAACGTTCGGTTGTTTTACCTCTGAGCGGCACTTTTTTGCACACCATGAGCTAAATGGCCAGGTCACATGGACCCCGAAGGCTCAGAGAAGGTTGGGGGAGGGGACCCACTGGAACAGCTGTTGGGAGACAGATGGTAGCCTCCCGTCAAGGCCATCCAGCGTGTTCTTTAACGTTCGGTTGTTTTACCTCTGAGCGGCACTTTTTTGCACACCATGAGCTAAATGGGCCAGGTCACATAGACCCCGAAAGCTCAGAGAAGGTTGGGGGAGGGGACCCACTGGAACAGCTGTTGGGAGACAGATGGTAGCCTCCCGTCAAGGCCATCCAGCGTGTTCTTTAACGTTGGGTTGTTTTACCTCTGAGCGGCACTTTTTTGCACACCATGAGCTAAATGGCCAGGTCACATGGACCCCGAAGGCTCAGAGAAGGTTGGGGGAGGGGACCCACTGGAACAGCTGTTGGGAGACAGATGGTAGCCTCCCGTCAAGGCCATCCAGCGTGTTCTTTAACGTTGGGTTGTTTTACCTCTGAGCGGCACTTTTTTGCACACCATGAGCTAAATGGCCAGGTCACATGGACCCCGAAGGCTCAGAGAAGGTTGGGGGAGGGGACCCACTGGAACAGCTGTTGGGAGACAGATGGTAGCCTCCCGTCAAGGCCATCCAGCGTGTTCTTTAACGTTCGGTTGTTTTACCTCTGAGCGGCACTTTTTTGCACACCATGAGCTAAATGGGCCAGGTCACATAGACCCCGAAAGCTCAGAGAAGGTTGGGGGAGGGGACCCACTGGAACAGCTGTTGGGAGACAGATGGTAGCCTCCCGTCAAGGCCATTCAGCGTGTTCTTTAACGTTGGGTTGTTTTACCTCTGAGCGGCACTTTTTTTGCACACCATGACCTAAATGGCCAGGCGACATGGACCCCGAAGACTCAGAGAAGATTGGGGGGGACCCACTGGAACAGCTGTTGGGAGACAGATGGTAGCCTCCCGTCAAGGCCATCCAGCGTGTTCTTTAACGTGCACAGGGTATGGCTCTCCCGCACACGGGGCCACGGCTTAACGTCCCATCCGACGGACGGCGGCTTTTCCAAGCCCATCGGTGTCCCCTACTGACCGTGGGCGGGGCGGGGAATTTTGCGGAGATAAATCTCAACGCTGACCCAGCTGGGACTCGAACCTGGGACCTACAGATTACGAGCCTGGCGCGCTACCGACTGAGCCACCCCCGCCCCTTCATGTAGGGAGGCAAAATTCTTATAAAATTTTCTGTTATATAATGGCAGGTAGTTGCAGAAATTATTTTCATAGGAATTCCATCATTACTTTACAAATTAAGCTCTAGTTAACATCTTTCTTCTCATTTAGTTCGTCTTTGAGTGGACTCATTCTGGAAACGAATTTCTTTGTACACTTAAATTTCGAAATCTTTGGATAAAATATATTGATTTCATAGCAAGAATATTAAATAATATTGCGTATGCCAGCAAAAGCATTGATTTGCATTGGAATTTTGGGTTGTTTTACCTCTGAGCGGCACTTTTTTGCACACCATGGGCTAAAAGGCCAGGTCATATGGACCCCGAAGGCTCAGAGAAGGTTGGGGGAGGGAACCCACTGGAACAGCTGTTGGAAGACAGATGGTAGCCTCTCGTCAAGGCCATCCAGCGTGTTCTTTAACATGCACAGGGTATGGCTCTCCCGAACACGGGGCCACGGCTTAACGTCCCATCCGACGGACGGCGGCCTTTCCAAGCCCATCGGTGACCGTGGGCAGGGCGGGGAATTTTGCGGAGATAAATCTCAACGCTGACCCAGCTGGGACTCGAACCTGGAAACTACAGATTACGAGCCTGGCGTGCTACCGACTGAGCCACCCCCGCCCCGATTTGCATTGGAATTCAAGAATATGTATATTAGATAGTTATGCCCTAGTTAACTTCTTTTTCGCTCACAGTTCTTCGTGGAGTGGAGTCATTCTGCAACCGAAAGTTCTCTTTATAATTTGATTTTCAAAAAATTTTGAGAATGCAAATTGAGTTCATTGCAGATGTAGGTGATATTATTTTGTTTGGGCTGAAAACGAAATCATTTAGAAGTCAATCAAGATAAAACTTATAAATATTGAAGGAAATGAAACAAGCGTGTGTGCTTTATTTAAAAATACACACTATGAAATTAAGTACTAGGAAAACAATTATTCTAAAATATTTGTTAGCATTTCCCCCCACTTTTACCTTATAAGAACCCTGGCTATGTCACTGAGTCCTTTTTTTTTGCAATTTGGTTGCTGGGACTGAAGAAGGTTGGGGGAGGGGACCCAACAGCTGTTCCAGTGGGTCCCCTCCCCCAACCTTCTCTGAGCCTTTCGGGGTCCATATGACCTGGCCATTTAGCCCATGGTGTGCAAAAAAGTGCCGCTCAGAGGTAAAACAACCCAACCCATCCAGTGAAATTCCACCTAAGGCTTGTTGGTGCACAATACAGCGTAACAGTGGATATCAATTCCATCTATTTTAAGTAATCTCACGACTCCAATATTTTGGCCGGCCATAGATTGTCTCCATCGGTTATGATAGCAATATGCACTTATCAAAAACCGCCATATTTTCGCTATGCCCTTTTCAATTCTCTATAAATCTTCACCTTTACTTGCACCATTTAGTGATGCTAATTTTGAAAGCTCTTCAGAACAATTGAAGTTTTCATCAACTGTTCTAATAAAAATACCTAATTGGCTAGTATCAGGGCTGGGGTGGCTCAGTCGGTAGAGCGCCAGACTCGTAATCTGTAGTTCCCAGGTTCGAGTCCCAGCTGGGTCAGCTTTGAGATTTATCTCCGCAAAATTTCCACGCCCTGCCCACGGTCAGTAGGGGACACCGATGTGCTTGAAAAGGCCGCCGTCCGTCGGATGGGACGTTAAGCCGTGGTCCGTGTGCGGGAGAGCCATACCCTGTGCACGTTAAAGAACACGCTGGATGGCCTTGACGGGAGGCTACCATCTGTCTCCCAACAGCTGTTCCAGTGGGTCCCCTCCCCCAACCTTCTCTGAACCTTCGGGGTCCTTGTGGCCTGGCCATTTAGCCCATGGTGTGCAAAAAAGTGCCGCTCAGAGGTAAAACAATCCAATCCAATAATTGGCTAGTATCAGTTAGGTTGATGCTCTCATCAAACGCGATACGGAAAACAATAGCAATTTTTGATTTTGGTTACTAATTTCCCGTTTAAATGCTAATTTATCTCCGTGAGACGACGACTTACCGTTTGATGCGGAGGAGAAACTGTTTCAAATTTCATGGCCATGTTTCCTTCGCCCAAAGCTCGAGCCATTTCAATCAGGCATCATTAATTTTCCATCAGACAAATCCTTTTTCGATTTTTATATTTCTTTGCAAACAGCAAATGGAGCAGCTACAGACACTTCTTGTGATTATGATACATTAAGGAAAAGGGAGGTTTTCTTACTCAGCTGCTTCTTCGAGGTATTTACCACAGCGATCCTGGTTTCTCCTCTATGTAAAGAAAACTAGTTTTTGTGCAGAGGAAGATGAAGCGTTTCAAATTGTATTCTTTACAAAAGGCAACAGTCTTGTACATACACCAAACAACACGGTATTCCTTTGTCAGAAATCAACGAATATTAAACTCTCCATCGTTCTTGGAATTCGCGATTTCCATTGTGATTTTTTTCCCCTTATTCGTACTTATATTTATGGGTTACAGTTTAATTAAAAGTCCTACTAATGCAATCGCAGATCGCCTCAGATGCACTCAGAAAAGCCCATTATTAGCAAACACATAAAATATTACTGTGAAACTAAGTTGTCAGTATTAGTACTCATTCCCACAGCCTAAGATTCCCCGCCCTGCCCACGGTCAGTAGGGGGCACCGATGGGTTTGGAAAGGCCGCCGTCCGTCGGATGGGACGTTAAGCCGTGGCCCCGTGTGCGGGAGAGACATACCCTGTGCACGTTAAAGAACACGCTGGATGGCCTTGACGGGAGGCTACCATCTGTCTCCCAACAGCTGTTCCAGTGGGTCCCCTCCCCCAACCTTCTCTGAGCCTTCGGGGTCCATGTGACCTGGCCATTTAGCCCATGGTGTGCAAAGAAGTGCCGCTCAGAGGTAAAACAACCCAACCCAACCCACAGCCTCAAAGTACAGTCGCTCAAAAAAGTATCCGAACATTATGGTTGATTACAGATTTCAGAAAAAAACATCTGGCAACGATTTTTTTAGAAATTAGTGATCTGGTAACCTTCGTGTACAGTACACGAAGGTTGCCAGATCACTAATTTCTAAAAAAATCGTTGCTAGATATTTTTTCTGAATTTTGAAATCAACCATAATGTTCGGATACTTTTTTGAGGGACTGTACAAACGAAGCACTAAAAAAATTACTGTCACTGATTTCTGCGATTTATATGGTTAAACACAGATAAAGTACTGTGCAAATTAGTTAGGACAATAGGAAAATGCAGTAACAAAGACACAACTAAAATATTTATTTGTTTAATAGTGTAGTTAATAGTGAATGTGACCCCCCCTTAGCTTTAATTACTTCTTCCACCCTCTCAACCATTGATGCCACTAGCTTTCCACACATCTCCTTCACTTCAGGGTCGTGGTACCACACTTTCATGACACTTTCTATCATTTTGGTTTTCGTAGTGCAATCCATCTTAGATATGCCGATCTAAGATCTAGCCTGGCGCGCTACCAACTGAGCCACCCCCGCCCCATTCATATTTAAGGATCGACCTTAATGAGTTATATCGCAAATTAAAGCTTGTGACATCTTCAATATCATGGGCTACCTCGAACGTGACTCATCCTCCCCTCAACTCCATAATAAAAAAAAAACGTGGGCGGTGAATTATGGTCGATGTTTGTGAATTATATATGAAACGAAATATTCTGAAGATAAGTACTTTTAGTGGCAAAGTAAACACAAATAAATTGAAAAAATTAAAAATAATTATTTTCCTATACGTGCCCTAAAAACAGAAATAAACTAAAGCTTACCGATGGTGCAATTTGTCACTGAATTCGTATTCACTAGAGCCAGGCTCGTAATCTGTAGTTCCCAGGTTCGAGTCCCAGCTGGGTCAGCGTTGAGATTTATCTCCTCAAAATTCCCCGCCCTGCCCACGGTCAGTAGGCGACACCGATGGGCTTGGAAAGGCCGCCGTCCGTCGGATGGGACGTTAAGCCGTGGCCCCGTGTGCGGGAGAGACATACCCTGTGCACGTTAAAGAACACGCTGGATGGCTTTGACGGGAGGCTACCATCTGTCTCCCAACAGCTGTTCCAGTGGGTCCCCTCCCCCAACCTTCTCTGAACCTTTGGGGTCCATGTGACCTGGCCATTTAGCCCATGCTGTGCAAAAAAGTGCCGCTCAGAGGTGAAACAACCCAACGTTAAAGAACACGCTGGATGGCCTTGACGGGAGGCTACCATCTGTCTCCCAACAGCTATTCCAGTGGGTTCCCTCCCCCAACCTTCTCTGAGCCTTCGGGGTCCATGTGACCTGGCCATTTAGCCCATGGTGTGCAAAAAAGTGCCGCTCAGAGGTAAAACAACCCAACCCAACGTATTCACTAGAAAAATAATACACGCCCATTTATCTACTCAACAAGATTGCCGGCGCCGTATCTTCCTTTGAAGTGAATGCGAACTCAGTGACTGATTGCACCATCGATATGTTTTAGGTTTATTTTTTAATTTTTAGGGCCCATATAGCAAAATAGACATATTTTCAATTTATATTTTTTCTGGGTTGGGTTGTTTTACCTCTGAGCGGCACTTTTTTGCACACCATGGGCTAAATGGCCAGGTCACATGGACCCCGAAGGCTCAGAGAAGGTTGGGGGAGGGGACCCACTTTAAGAGCTGTTGGGAGGCAGATGGTAGCCTCCCGTCAAGGCCATCCAGCGTGTTCTTTAACGTGCACAATGTATGGTTCTCCCGCACACGGGGCCACGGCTTAACGTCCCATCCGACGAACGGCGGCCTTTCCAAGCCCATCGGTGTCCCCTTATTGACCGTGGGCAGTGCGGGGAATTTTGCGGAGATAAATCTCAACGCTGACGCAGCTGGGACTCGAACCTGGGAACTACAGATTACGAGCCTGGCGCGCTACCGACTGAGCCACCCCCGCCCCACATATAATGTTGCAAATTACCAATTACATTAAAAGGAAAATATTAATATTGTAGTTTGGGAAATCAAAGTTTCAACGCTATAAATTGATTTGTTTCAGATTTACTATCAAAAGTGGAAGTTTTAAATTTAAAAATGACTGAAATAGCAGGTATATCCTAATACTCCTATTCATTCGTAACGCAAAATATTTTAAAACATTCTATCTTTTATTTAACTTATAAAATAGTAATATTGCTCCCAAGACTACAGTCCATCTACTGAAGAATAACACTAAAAACGTTTACAGAATTATGTTGTTTAATTAATTTGTTGTTCTGGGCATTTAGATTTTGCTTTGTGGCACACTTCTTCACTTCTGCACTCTTCTTTGCTAAACAAAACATCTGCACAAAATCCAGATGAGTCTGAGTAAAGTAGATTCTTTTTTCTTACTACTTCTGTCAACTTTTTTTCTTCACAATCCCTCAGAGTTAAGTCTAGAGAAGAAAATATGTTAACTGTGTCACCTAATTCGTTATGTATTCCCTAAGTACACGTTTCTAGAAGTTTTTCAGATGAGTCACAAGTAGCATTCGTTAATAAGTAAGACCTTTATACTCCATTTTATCTTTTTATATTTTTTCCAACTTATTTTCTTTAGAGTGGGTTAATATAATCATTTTTCTTAGAAATTCAAAGAACCAAGTTTTGTGATTTCATGCTATGGTTTCATAAACCTTTCCAGTAACTGTTTCAAATAGCTGAAGATAGAGTCAAACCCTCATAAACCGACTTGATGGCTCTGCGACAAACAGTCAGAGTTGGATTGTTTTACCTGCACACAATGGGCTAAATGGTCAGGTAACAAGAACTCCGAAGGCTCAGAGAAGGATGAGGGCAGGGGACCCATTGGATAGCTGTTTGGGGACAGATGCTATCTTCCCGTCAAGGTCATACAGCGTGTTTTCTAACCTGCACATGATATGGCTCTCTCACACACTGGCCCACGGTTTAACGTCCCATCCGAAGGAAGGGCCTTTGCAAGCCCATCGGAATCCTAGTGACCAGGGCAGGACGTTAGGAAAGTCTTGTAAAAAATTCAAGTTTTGGGAGTTTTGCGTATATAAATTTCCCCACTGGCTAAAGTGGGACTCGAACCTGAGATTTGTAGAATACGAGCCTAGCGCCCAACCGACTGAACGTCCCCCCGAAAAGTCAAAGAGATCCTCTATCTGCTTAAAAAGGCCTTCTACTCAGTAAGAGCTAGTATACCAAAATTTGGTATACGGTATCATCTCATCGTAACTTAGTATAAGGGTTTAGACTCCAAAAAATTTAGCCCTTCCAAAAAACCCGCATTAATATTGTTACGAGAGATGAACGTGCTACCAAGAATTTATGATAAACGCATCATAAACGTTAGCGTATGTTTCAGCGTGAGAATTACGTCACCAACGACATCGAACGACTAAAATTAGACTGTATAATAGTTTGGTTCTTTCTAGGGTTAGTTATGATAGTGAAACTTGGACACTTTGTAAACAAGATAACAGGAAACTAGATGCTTACGCAGTATCTTGGGCATTAGGTGGTTCAGCTTTGTAACTAATGATGAGGTTAGGCAAAGGAGTCGGCAACCTCCTTTAAGCAGCATATTGTGCAGAGAGAGACTCCGTTGGTTTGGCCATGTTGCCCGTATGAATAATTATAGATTGGCGAATAGGGTTATGAACAGTGTGCCTAAAGGCCTCAGAAAGAGGAGGAGACGTAGGATGCGGTGGGAAGACAATGTCAAATAGGACCTTGTTAGAATTGGTGTGCAGTGGCCAGATGTAGCAGATATAGCTCAGGACAGATATGGTTGGAGGACTAAATTGCACAGTTTGGTTGGACCTCCGAAGCCCATGACTGCTTGATGATGATGATGATAATGAAAAGATTATTTAAAACCTCGAACTTGAGGGTTTCTGGATAAGTTATTGAAGATGTGTTTAAGACGTTTTAAATATTTTATGTTTTTCCACACGTTGTGGATTGTCTTTAGCAGGATATAGAGTTGATAATATTGGCCATAATATTCCTTTTGTAGATTTCAAATATTCTGGTAAACCTACGAAAGCAGATGCTCCAACTGCATTATACTGAGACATTTGAATTTCCATAGAAATTATTTTATTAAACACCCATCCACTTCCCTTTTGTATAAAACTATCAAAGTCGTTATCAATTTTCTCATAAGCATTTTTTAGTAATTCATTGAGATAGGAAGGCAAACAGATTATTTCGTTACATGTCGAAAAATGTGCACATATTTCTTTCTGTCCTTCAGGATCCGTTTGATTTTTAAATTTTATTTGTAATATGAATCTAACTTTTAGAGACTGATCGAGTGTCATGTCAATTACATGTTTCCATTTATTGTTATTTTGCTCCAGGAAACTTTTTAATGACTTCTCTGACATTTATGTTATCAATTTTATAGGTGCGAAAATTTTTTCCAAAGAGCACTGCTTTTCTTTATATGATATTGATTCTGATGCTGATTGCAATTATCTTTTCTTTTAAAACTGTAATTGTAAAATTCGTATTTTCAAATATGCGAGAAGTACGTGCAGTTTTCATATGACGGTTCATATTGGACTTGCGAATAGATTTCCCACAGTTCGTACATTGAATAATTGCGCTCATCTTTGAGTTAACAGTTGGGTTGATTTACCTCTGAGCGGCACTTTTTTGCACATAATGGGCTAAATGTCCAGGTTACAAGGACCCCTAAGGCTCAGAGAAGGTTGGGGGAGGGGACCCACTGGAACAGCTGTTGGGAGACAGATGGTAGCCTCCCGTCAAGGCCATCCAGCGTGTTCTTTAACGTGCACAGGGTATGGCTCTCTCGCACACGGGGCCACGACTTAACGTCCCATCCGACGGACGGTGGCCTTTCCAAGCCAATCGGTGTCCCCTACTGACCGTGGGCAAGGCGCGGAATTTTGCGGAGATAAATCTCAACGCTGACCCAGCTGGGACTCGAACCTGGGAACTACACATTACGAGCCTGCCGCGCTACCGACTAAGCCACCCCCGCCCCGTTTGGTTCTGATGATGCCCGATTATTTGGTAAATAATTTCTTTCAGCTCAGGAATGGGATTTCTTGCCTGTAATATTTCACTCGGAAGTTTTAGTTTGTATCGATTTAATATTTCATCTTGCAAGATGGAATCTGGATTATAAACGAACTTTTTTTCTGGCATCTCAGTGGGAAATTCTGCCTCTAAGGGTTTCCCTATATCTTATATGTTTTTCACAGTTTCCAGACCTTTTAACCGTTTCACCACTTGTTTCTGAAATTCTTCGAGCTTTTACTTAACCCTTTCACGACTAAGGGAAACATTTTTCCCCATTTTAAAATTGGTAATTGTCGTATTTAATTATAACCTTATCTGCATTTTTTATACAGAATGTCAAAATAGAACGTATGCCGAACGCAATTACGTAAACGGGAACGTTTAGAAAACAAAAACAGAACTGTCAGGACGCATAATATATTGTACTATGTGCAATGTCCATCTTTGACTCACTACCAAAAGAAATTGCTTCGCAGAATATCATAATTAGCACATCATTTTGTATAGTAATTTTATTTCATAATTTTGTATTATTTTAGTTAACATTTTTTTTCTAATAAAGCAATAAATAAAAGACATTGCATAATAAGCCTAACTATAATTTGTGTTACCTTTATAGTCCATTGGGAAAAATATTTCCCAAAAAATTCCAAAAAAACTACACATTGTTATGTATTTTTCTTATGATTTTTATTTATTTGACATCTAAACAAACTAAAATAAACAGTTACATACTAATATTTACTCTTAGAAACCTTATGGTCCTAAAAGGATTAACTCGTTCCTCTCCCAAAATAGTGCCTTCAATTTTCGACTTTATAGTAGCTCGCGATTTCAAAATTTCATCTATAATACTGTTAATTGCCTAAATCCTTCATCTTTATTCATGTACAGTCGCTCAAAAAAGTATCCTCAAAAAAGTATCCGTGTCACGTGACACGAAGTTGCCAGATCACTAATTTCTAAAAAAAAATCGTTTCCAGATATTTTTTCTGAATTCTGTAATCAACCATAGTGTTCGGATACTTTTTTGAGCGACTGTACTACAATAAAGACATATACCCAATGATTGAAAGTCTGAAACAAGACCTCGAGATACTTTTCTTATTTCATTTGGATCTGGATAGTGTCTGCCAAGTGAAACACTAATTTGCTGCCCCTGTCAAATTTCTTGTTTACTGGAGTAACAGAAAAAAACTGCTGAAGTTTTGGTCTTATTACTTCAATGAATTTTTGATCGTCCAAGTTGATATTATAATTTATACTATAAGAGGGATTTGTTGTACAGGAGATTATATTGCTTATATATCCATTAGAAATGCATAGATGGTAATTATCTTTGAAAATAGGTACACAGAGTCCGAACCCTCTTCGGGATTGGCTACATTTCTCAATTTTTTATTACTCATGTCGTAGTTCCCATCGTGTGTCAATGTAAAACCGACACCTGGAATTACCGCTGGTCCTCTTTCGGAACCGATCTCAGAGCTGATGACCCCAAACTTTGTCAAGTAATTCATCTTCATTTCCCAAAGTTTTAACCTGTACTTGAGAGGCAGGTGCTTGGCTTTCTTATCGATTAATAAAAAATCGTGTTGGTTTGAAACTGCATAAAAATATCTTTCTCGATTTCTGTTGCATCATCCATTTGTATCTGCAACATTTCTCTCTTGTTTGGGGCGGGGGTGGCTCAGTCGGTAGCGCGCCAGGCTCGTAATCTGTAGTTCCCAGGTTCGAGTCCCAGCTGGGTCAGCGTTGAGATTTATCTCCGCAAAATTCCCCGCCCTGCCCACGGTTAGTAGGGGACATCGATGGGCTTGGAAAGGCCGCCGTCCGTCGGATGGGACGTTAAGCCGTGGCCCCGTGTGCGGGAGAGACATACCCTGTGCACGTTAAAGAACACGTTGGATGGCCTAGACGGGAGGCTACCATCTGTCTCCCAACAGCTGTTCCAGTGGGTCCCCTCCCCCAACCTTCTCTGAGTCTTCGGGGTCCATGTGACCTGGCCATTTAGCCCATGGTGTGCAAAAAAGTGCCGCTCAGAGGTAAAACAACCCAACTCTCTTGTTCTGCATATTAAAGAATATAAAATAATTACACTGTAGTCGAATGTCTTTTGGAGTCGAAAAATAACTCTGTGTCAGGTAAATCAACGATAAGTTTTTTTTTCTTCCTCTGACGAATAATTCTTCGATGAGCTTTTGATCTCTTTCGGTTACAAAATCGTCGAAAACAATCAAATTTTCCATGTAGTGATCCATTCGTTGACCTTGACGATATCTTCTTTACTGGAAGAGAAAGTTGCAACTGAGATTTTTTCGCCAAATGTTTTCTAAATATTACACGAATATCTGTTATGACAGTTGTGTGTTATATTTTGAAGTAAATTTTCACGAGTAGGATATGTACAGTTAAAAAAATTCAGCTTTCGTAGCTTTTTAAATATTACGGGAATATTTATTACAACAGTTGTGTTTTATTTTTAAAGTAAATTATCACGAGAAACAAATATTACAGTTAAAAGATTCAACTTCCGTAGCTTTCTAAATATTACACGAAAATTTGTTATAAAAGTTGTGTTTTATCTTGTGAAGGAAATTTTCACGAGTAACAAATATTACAGTTAAATGATCCAGCTTCCGTAGTTTTTCAAATATTACACGAATATTTGTTATAACAGTTATTTTTTATTACTTGAAGTAAGTTTTACTAGCCGCAAAATGATACTCGTAAAATTTATACACCTTCCACAGAGTTAGTTAGAGGTAAATAATCCAGCTTCCACAGAGTTAGTTAGAGGTAAATAATCCAGCTTCCACAGAGTTAGTTAGAGGTAAATAATCCAGCTTCCACAGAGTTAGTTAGAGGTAAATAATCCAGCTTCCACAGAGTTAGTTAGAGGTAAATAATCCAGCTTCCACAGAGTTAGTCAGAGTTAAATAATCCAGCTTCCACAGAGTTAGTCAGAGTTAAATAATCCAGCTTCCACAGAGTTAGTTATAGTTAAATAATCTAGCTTCCACAGAGTTAGTTAGAGTTAAATAATCCAGCTTCCACAGAGTTAGTTAGAGTTAAATAATCCAGCTTCCATAGCTCTTTGAATATTACACAAATATCTATTATAACAGTTGTGTTTTATCTTTCGAAGTAAATTATCACGACTAGCAAATATTATAGTTAAATGATTCCGCTTCCATATCTCTTTAAATATTAGACAAATATTTGTTATAACAACTGTGTTTTATTTTTTAAAGTAAATTATTACGAGTGGCAAATATTACAGTTAAACGATCCAACATCCATAGTTTTCGGGGCGGGGGTGGCTCAGTCGGTAGCGCGTCAGACTCGTAATCTGTAGTTGCCAGGTTCGAGTCCCAGCTGGGTCAGCGTTGAGATTTATCTCCGCAAAATTTCCCCGCCCTGCCCATGTTCAGTAGGGGACACCGATGGGCTTGGAAAGGCCGCCGTCCGTCGGATGGGACGTTAAGCCGTGGCCCCGTGTGCGGGAGAGCCATACCCTGTGCACGTTAAAGAACACGCTGGATGGCCTTGACGGGAGGTTACCATCTGTCTCCCAACAGCTGTTCCAGGTGGGTCCCCTCACCCGACCTTCTCTGAGCCTTCAGGGTCTTTGTGACCTGGCCATTTATCCCATTGTGTGCAAAAAAGTGCCGCTCAGAGGTAAAACAACCCAACCCATCCATAGTTTTCTAAATATTACACGAATATATGTTATAACAGTTGCGTTTTATCTTTTGAAGTAAATTTTCACGAGTAAGAAATGTTACAGTTAAAAAATTCAGCTTCGGTAGTTTTTTAAATATTACACGAATATTTGTTATAACAGTTGTGTTTTATCTTTCTAAGTAGAGCTTCACGAGTATCAAATGATCCATCTTTCATTGTTCTTTAAATATTACATGGATATTTATTATAACATTTGTGTTTTATCTATTGAAGCAAATTTTTACGAGTAGCAAATGTTACAGTTAAATGATGCAGCTTTCGCAGCTGTCTAAATATTACACGAATATTTGTTATAACAACTCTGTTTTATCGTTTGAAAAAAAAATTCAGGAATAGCATATCTTACATTTAAATGATCAAGCTTCCATATGTTTTTTTAAATATTACAGTAATATTTGTTATAACAGTTGTGTTTTATTTTTTGTAGTAAATATCCATGAGTAGCAAAAAGTTACAGTTAAAATATCCAGCTTCTATAGATATTTAAATATTACACGAATATTTGTTATAACAGTTATGTTTTATCTTTAAAAAAGCCACCGTCTGTCGGATGGGACGTTAAGCCGTGTCCCCGTGTGCGAGAGAGCCATACCCTGTGCACGTTAAAGAACACGCTGGATGGTCTTGACGGGAGCCTACCATCTGTTTCCCAACAGCTGTTCCAGTGGGTCCCCTCTCCCAACCTTCTCTGAGCCTTCGGGTTTCAAGTGACCTGGCCATTTAGCCCATGGTGTGCAAAAAAGTGCCGCTCAGAGGTAAAACAACCCAACCCAACCTGCCCACGGTCAATAGGGGACACCGATGTGTTTGGAAAAGCCACCGTCCGTCGGATGGGACGTTAAGCCGTGTCCCCGTGTGCGAGAGAGCCATACCCTGTGCATGTTAAAGAACACGCTGGATGGCCTTGACGGGAGCCTACCATCTGTTTCCCAACAGCTGTTCCAGTGGGTCCCCTCTCCCAACCTTCTCTGAGCCTTCGGGGTTCAAGTGACCTGGCCATTTAGCCCATGGTGTGGAAAAAAGTGCCGCTCAGAGGTAAAACAACCCAACCCAACCTGCCCACGGTCAATAGGGGACACCGATGGGTTTGGAAAAGCCACCGTCCATCGGATGGGACGTTAAGCCGTGTCCCCGTGTGCGAGAGAGCCATACCCTGTGCACGTTAAAGAATACGCTGGATGGCCTTGACGGGAGCCTACCATCTGTTTCCCAACAGCTGTTCCAGTGGGTCTCCTCTCCCAACCTTCTCTGAGCCTTCGGGGTTCAGAGAAGTAGATTTTAAGGATTACCAAATGTTACAGGTTTCAGCTTTCATAGCAATTTAAATATTATCCTTAATATTTGTTATAACAGTTTTGTGTTGTATTTTGAAGAAAATTTTCATTAGTAGCAATCTTCATTGTATCTAAATCTTTAAACAGCTCTGCCATAGCTGTTTAAATAGTTCATGAATATTGCAGAAAAAATAGATCTTTAGAGAGATTTGTGTGAGATCTTCAACTTATGTCCAGTAAATGTTTTCATAAAAAACTTATTTTTGAAATGAGGATTGGGTTAGGTTGTTTTACCTCTGAGCGGCACTTTTTTGCACACCATGGGCTAAATGGCCAGGTCACATGGACCCCGAAGGCTCAGAGAAGATTGGGGGAGGGGACCCACTGGAACAGCTGTTGGGAGACAGATGGTAGCCTCCCGTCAAGGCCATCCAGCGTATTCTTTAACGTGCATGGCTCTCCCGCACACGGGGCCACGGCTTAACGTCCCATCCGACGACGAACGGCGACCTTTCCAAGCCCATCGGTGTCCCCTACTGACCGTGGGCAGGGCGGAGAATTTTGCGGAGATAAATCTCAACGCTGACCCAGCTGGGACTCGAACCTGGGAACGAGTCTGCAGATTACCTCTGGTAATTTTGCGGAGATAAATCTCAACGCTGACCCAGCTGGGACTCGAACCTGGGAACGAGTCTGCAGATTACGAGTCTGGCGCGCTACCGACTGAGCCACCCGCGCCCCGTTGAAATGAGGAAATTTGAAGTCACATAGCATTGTAGAGTCCAATTTCATTTTTTAATAGAGTGTATATTTATAATCATTCGTTGAGACAGATGTTGCCTCAGAAAAAATTACTTCAGAGATGTTGCACCTGCGATGGACGTCTTAGATGAAGATACAACACAATACAAATAAAAGGATTGTTAGGAAATCAAATCTCAGCAAAAAAACAATATATGTATTCATTATAAAGGATATATCCATGCCTCATCCGGGACATTTTAAATCAGGTATATTTTCTTTATACGTCCAATTATTTTTGCGTAATCTTTATTCTGTTTACATGAACGCACAATGATAACGCTAAAGATATTTCTCTGAGTTAGCGCTGCAACAAGAACACTGTTTCATGAGTTTCTTGGATGAGGCATAACTTCTGTGAGAGAGAGTCTGATAAATCCAAATCAATAAAACAACAATATGTTTACCTTTCGAATATAACCTAAAATGCTGAATAATTCAATTCCTGCTATCTTATTTTATCTATGTTTTCAGGTTACTGATTTTACTTTTAAAGTCAAATTTTCCTATCAGCCACTGCATAAAATAAATTTCACCATTGCAGATCTTGTCAGAGAGTAAATATATCATCTCTTCCCATTGTTTGGTTGCAATAGAGAAATCTGGTTCAGGGTTTGCGGCTTTTTATTTTTCTCAGTGTGCTGTTGATTCCTCTACGTATATCTGAATCCACAGGAGATTGAAAAGGAGCATTCCGTAAATACCTTTAGCAAGAAATACGCAGTTTTGAGTTTCGGTGCTACGAAGCATACAGATGTAGATGCAATGACAGAAAAGAAAGACTACAATTGGATTCCGAATAAAGTTCGAGAATGCATTGCTATTGGTCTTTCGCCTTTGAACGTGGGGCGGGGGTTGGTCGGTAGCGCGCCAGGTTCGTAATCTGTAATTCCCAGGTTCGAGTCCCAGCTGGGTCAGCGTCGAGATTTATCTCCGCAAAATTCCTCGCCCTGCCCACGGTCAATAGGGGACACCGATGGGTTTGGAAAAGCCACCGTCCGTCGGATGGGACGTTAAGCTGTGTCCCCGTGTGCGAGAGAGCCATACCCTGTGCACGTTAAAGAACACGCTGGATGGCCTTGACGGGAGGCTACCATCTGTATCCCAACAGCTGTTCCAGTGGGTCCCTTCTCCCAACCTTCTCTGAGCCTACGGGATCCATGTGACCTGGCCATTTAGCCCATTGTGTGCAAAAAAGTGCCGCTCAGAAGTTAAACAACCCAACTTTAAAGAACACGTTGGATGGCCTTGACGGGAGGCTGTCTCCCAACGGCTGTTCCAGTGGGTCTCCTCTCCCAACCTTCTCTGAGCCTTCGGGGTCCTTGTGACCTGGCCATTTAGCCAGTGGTGTGCAAAAAAAGTGCCAAAACATTTATCCAGATTTAGAAAGTTGGATCCGTTTTCGTTTAGAGTAGAAGTTCCCAAACTTATTTGTCCTACCTTCCCCTTTTCAGAAAAAAAAAATTATTCGGCGCCCCCCCCCCCCTGGAAATCTACGTTCTTTAAGCGAACAAACAGAAAGATGCAGTGACAAATTTGCGTTCTTTTATGTATCTATATTTCTACCTACGTCTTACAACATAGTAAAGAAAGATTTTGTTGTAAATAAGAATTATAAAATTATTTATTAAAATCAACCATAGTAACATTCGCATTACACACAGAAAATTAAGACAACGAAGGATAATTTTATGTGTTTATTTGGAAAATAAAGTAATCACTACGACTTTTAACTCTATGTTACACAACAGATGAGACATGTACGAACGGTTTTTCAAAGTTTTCTTGTCTTCCCTTCTTTCTTTATGCTTCCACCGTCCCCCAATTGCATCCGAGGCTACTACCGACCCCCTGGATCGTTACAGCGCCCCCCTGGGGACAGTATCGCCCACTTTGGGAAACATTCCTCTAGAGTACAGAACTGCGAAAACTAGATTCAGTATAGGTTTCCCATTTTAGCTGTGTATGGTATGTGTGATACTTATTGCTTACGCACCAATACACGTAAAGTGAAAAACACGAAACCAAAAAGGAATAGAGAAACCTTTCCAATTAAGATATGTGCATCTATCAACCTTTCATATACTCCCATCCACTAGTTGGGTTGTTTTACCTCTGAGCGGCACTTTTTTTGCACACCATGGGCTAAATGGCCAGGTCACATGGACCCCGAAGGCTCAGAGAAGGTTGGGGGAGGAGACCCACTGGAACAGCTGTTGGGAGACAGATGGCAGCCTCCCGTCAAGGCCATCCAGCGTGTTCTTTAACATGCACAGGGTATGGCTCTCCCGAACACGTGGCCGCGGCTTAACGTTCCATCCGACGGACGGCGGCCTTTCCAAGCCCATCGGTGACCGTGGGCAGGGCGGGGAATTTTGCGGAGATAAATCTCAACGCTGACCCAGCTGGTACTCGAACCTGGGAACTACAGATTACGAGCCTGGCGCGCTACCGACTGAGCCACCCCTGTGTTGGGTTGTTTTACCTCTGAGCGGCACTTTTTTGCACACCATGGGCTAAATGGCCAGGTCACATGGACCCCGAAGGCTCAGAGAAGGTTGGGGGAGGAGACCCGCTGGTACAGCTGTTGGGAGACAGATGGTAGCCTCCCGTCAAGGCCATCCAGCGTGTTCTTTAACGTGCACAGGGTATGGCTCTCCCGCACACGGTACCACGGCTTAACGTTCCATTCGACGGACGGCGGCCTTTCCAAGCCCATCGGTGACCGTGGGCAGGGCGGGGAATTTTGCGGAGATAAATCTCAACGCTGACCCAGCTGGGACTCGAACCTGGGAACTACAGATTACGAGCCTGGCGCGCTACCGACTATATTTACGTAGAGGCGTGTGTATATGCAGTTATCGAAAAAAAAAACACACTCTTTAACAGTATCCTGGAATCACAGATTGCCCGATTTTTCTAGGTTTGGGGATTTTCTCGGTAAATATTTCAAGTTGCTACTTTTATGGTGTTAATCGCCATAACTTGTCATCGTGAAATGCAATTTATTAGGCAATCATTCTTTTATTAAAGTCGTTTATGATGCTTTGCTTCATGAACTCCTTTGAAAAAGGGCTTAATTTTATCACGTCTCCATAACTCATTCTAATTGGTAACAAGAAGCAGAGTACATTGCGACATACAGCACGTGAGATAAAACAGTGCAGACATTTGTAATGCTACTCTCAGAAAATAATACCTTGTCTACTTTGTTTTAGGTTTTTATTGTTTGATTACGGAATTGATTTTTTAAGAAATAATGAATGTTTTTTGCGGTTGGGGATGCAATGATTAAAAAAGAAATAATGAATCGTATATTTAAAATAGTAGAAGCAGCTTTGCTGAACATACAGATACTAGGCAGAAAAATGGAAACCTTCCTATGCTAGGTGGGGGCGGGGGTGGCTCAGTAGGTAGCGCGCCAGGCTCGTAATCTGTAGTTCCCAGGTTCGAGTCCCAGCTGGGTCAGCGTTGAGGTTTATCTCCGCAAAATTCCCCCATCCCTGCCCACGGTCAGTAGGGGACACCGATAGGCTTGGAAAGGCCGCCGTCCGTCGGATGGGATGTTAAGCCGTGGCCCCGTGTGCGGGAGAGCTATGTCACGTTAAAGAACACGCTGGATGCACGTTAAAGAACACGCTGGATGGCCTTCACGGGAGGCTACCATCTGTCTCCCAACAGCTGTTCCAGTGGGTCTCCTCCCCCAACCTTCTCTGAGCCTTCGGGGTCCTTGTGGCCTGGCCATTTAGCCCATGGTGTGCAAAAAACTGCCGCTCAGAGGTAAAACAACCCAACAACCCAACACTTTAAAGAACACGCTGACACTTCTTCACGTGACACGAAAATTGCCAGATAGGGTTTTATCTGTCACGTGACACAAAGTTGCCAGATCAATAATTTCTAAAAAAAAAAAATCGTTGCCAGATATTTTTTAGACACGAAGGCTGCCAGATCACTAATTTCTGAAAAAATCGTTGCCAGATATTTTTTTCTGAATTCTGTAATCAACCATAGTGTTCGGATATTTTTTTGAGCGACTGTACAGTCCGGAGTATCCGTAGGTATAATCCTTAAACATAAAAATAAAAACGCTATATAATAATCACGCTATATCTAACTCTTTCAGAGTTAGATATCGCGTGATCCCCTGTCGCAAATCACTCCCAATTGTCTATGGATATTAGATGATAAAGTCTTAATATTGCAGATTTCTATTTCATATTTTACAAGAGTATAATCATTCACCCGATACTTATCCCCTACATTTTAAGTATGTAGCCTCCAGTTTTTTAAAAAATAAATATTTGCGCTTGTAATTGAACATCTATCGGCTGACGTGTTTTTCTTTCTACAGTGTATCGCAACAGAAACTTCGAAATACGAAAATAACGATAAACATTGAATAATAACAATTCTTACGCTATATTTATCTTTTTTAAAAATATTGCACACCCACTGGTATGGTAGCTTGGGGCAATTACAGAAGAATAATTCTTTAACTGATGCAAATACTGAAACTAATAAGCTTTCTTTCTGTTCGAAATCTCTAGTGTCTTTTTAAAAAGATAAGTATTTTATATATATATTTTAGAATTAGCTATCTGAATGGCAGGTTGTCTCGCATTCATTTTGTACTCAAATGGGAAATTTTTACTTTTCCTAATTTAATTGCGATCGCCTTTTCGAATGTTTATCGATTACTCCTAGTGATTCCAAGTGCTCCTCCAACTTCTAAGGGGCGGGGTGGCTCAGTCGGTAGCGCGCCAGGCTCGTAATCTGTCGTTCCCAGGTTCGAGTCCCAGCTGGGTCAGCGTTGAGATTTATCTCCGCAAAATTCCCCGCCCTGCCCACGGTCAGTAGGGGACACCGATGGGCTTGGAAAGGCCGCCGTCCGTCGGATGGGACGTTAAGCCGTGGCCCCGTGTGCGGGAGAGCCATACCCTGTGCACGTTAAAGAACACGCTGGATGGCCTTGACGGGAGGCTACCATCTGTCTCCCAACAGCTGTTCCAACGGGTCCCCTCCCCCAACCTTCTCTATGTCTTCGGGGTCCATGTGACCTGGCCATTTAACCCATGGTGTGCAAAAAAGTGCCGCTCAGAGGTAAAACAACCCAACTTCTAAATCTCGTGTTTCTTCAGATTTAAAGACACTTGAACTTAGAAACCCAGAAGTGTTTTTCTTTCTCTCATTCTTTTAGGGAATTCTGAATCAATTAATTTTTTAATGGATCAGGAACATCGAAATGCGCGTTTTAAAGTAGAACGTAATCAAAATTTTTGCTCAGATTAAGTTTATTACATCCTTAACATTACAATTTTAGATTGTAAACTGAATTCACGGTTTTGTAAAGTGAGGCTACGTTTGGAAAGTTAACATGTTTTTATGAATATTAAACTGAAAAAAAAATAACAATAAATATTCATTAAAATTGGCGAATAAATATGAAATAGATTTTGCTAGTTTTTATGTTAAAGAGAAGATTTGTTAGGAAAATGAGACTTCAGTAGGAAAAAAAAAACATCTTTAGATTTTATTTCAAAGGTAAATAAATAAAAAAAAATACCCCCTCAAGCAGCTGCTTGCCACAGAGGTCTGACAGGAGCCTGTCAGTTTATATGCCATAGTAGAGAGTCTGTGAGTTGGGTTGGGTTGTTTTACCTCTGAGCGGCACTTTTTTGTACACCATGGGCTAAATGGCCAGGTCACATGGACCCCGAAGGCTCAGAGAAGGTTGGGGGAGGGGACCCACTGGAACAGCTGTTGGGAGACAGATGGTAGCCTCCCGTCAAGGCCATCCAGCGTGTTCTTTAACGTGCACAGGGTATGGCTCTCCCGCACACGGGGCCACGGCTTAACGTGCGATTCGACGGACGGCGGCCTTTCCAAGCCCATCGGTGTCCCCTACCGACCGTGGGCAGGGCGGGAAATTTTGCGGAGATAAATCTCAACGCTGACCCAGCTGGGACTCGAACCTGGGAACTACAGATTACGAGTCTGGCGCGCTACCGACTGAGCCACCCCCGCCCAAGAGAGAGTCTGTGAGGTTGACAGGACCTCAGCAGAAAAACAACACAAACCTTCATGCGTTATCAGAGGCTCGAACCCAGGTCCCTTAGATCAACAGCCAAGCGAAGGTAAATACACTATAATATAAAAAGCAAGAGGACAATTCCATGTTCTCGGAACGAAAAACTTCATTCAAACTCTCTGACTTTGAATAAAGTTTTTAAAGAAAATTCTCAGTAGACATAATTTCAAAACAGATTAATATCTATTCAAAATTCGATTTTGAAGAACATTTGTCTAATGTTTAAGGATTTTTTGATGCTGAAATATTAAACAACCCTATCCAACACCTCCTATAACAGAATGACGATGGCCAATGTATGAGGTCATTGAGCGTGGTTCTTAACGTCTAGAAAATTTCTTAGAAATTTATTAAAAATTTTATTACTGGTGTACTATTATGAATAACAATATGTTTTACAAATATACCTTATTTAGAAGGAAAATTATTTGTATTTATTAGAAATTGTCATAATGCTAATAGGGGCGGGGGTTTCTTAGTCGGTAGCGCGCCAGGCTCGTAATCTGTAGTTCCCAGGTTCGAGTCCCAGCTGGGTCAGCGTTGAGATTTGTCTCCGCAAAAATTCTCCGCCCTGCCCACAGTCAGTAGGGGACACCGATGGGCTTGGAAAGGCCGTCGTCCGTCCGATGGGACGTTAAGCCGTGGCCCCGTGTGCTGGAGAGCCATACCCTGTGCACGTTAAAGAACACGCTGGATGGCCTTGATGGGAGGCTACTATCTGTCTCCCAACAGCTGTTCCAGTGGGTCCCTTCCCCCAACCTTCTTTGAGCCTTCGGGGGTCCATGTGACCTGACCATTTAGTCCATGGTGTGCAAAAAAAGTGCCGCTCAGAGGTAAAACAACCCAAAAAACAACCCATAATGCTAATACCTACGAATAATTTCCCTTTTAAATATGGTATATTTATAAATAAACATTAATATAGTAATTAGTACTTAAATACAGCAGTAATAATAATAGATATAAATATATAAGAACTTTCTTGATTACAGGACTATTGATGTAGACGTCATAACTTGGTCCACCGGCCTTCTGTTGTGACGTCATAACTTGGTCCACCGGCCTTCTGTTGTAAAGAGGTGTTTTCCTATTACCCTTTTTCTAAATGATTCTTTCCCGAAATTGATGAAAACGTGAACAATCTTTGCACAAATATCAAGTATTACGTTTATGTTAATGAATGACTTATTATAATTGTGTTTTACTTTTCGAAGTAAATTTACATGAATATCAAAAACTTACAGTTAAATATTACAGATTCCATAATTCTTCAAATATTAAACTATTGCGCAAAGCAATGGGTGACATCTGCAGGTTATCTCCTGTAACATCTTTTCGGAAAAATTGGTTTCAGAGTAAAGGAGTTTTCAAAGTGACCTTACATGTATTAAATGGAAGTATCGAGTTACTTTTTTCTGATGGAATGCACGTGATTGAGTATGATTAAATGATGTCATCCGATCTTCCACTATACAGGACAGTACTACGTCTTATGGATGGAACCAAAAGCCACCTTTGTGTGCTGGATAAGGCCTGACAGAAAATTGACATCATGGTTGGGAAGTATCGGTGAAAGTACAGTCGCTCAAAAAAGTATCCGAACGCTATGGTTGATTACAGAATTCAGAAAAAATATCTGGCAACGTTTTTTTAGAAATTAGTGATCTGGCAACCTTCGTGTCACGTGATTACAGAATTCAGGAAAAATATCTGGAGCGTGTACAGCCACTGTACACGCTCCAGTTACCGTTCACAGCAAACTGGAGCGTGTGCAGTTACTGCACACGCTCCAGTTCACTGTGAACGGTAACTGCACACGCTCAATATTTCCGTGAGTGAGCCCACACGATCCAGTATCAAAATAATATGACCACCTACAGTCGCGAAAAAAAATATCCGGACACTACGGTTGATTAAAGAATTCAGAAAAAAATATCTGGCAACGATTTTTTCAGAAATTAGTGATCTGGCAACCTTCGTGTCACGTGATTACAGAATTCAGGAAAAATATCTGGAGCGTGTACAGCCACTGTACATGCTCCAGTTACCGTTCACAGCAAACTGGAGCGTGTGCAGTTACTGCACACGCTCCAGTTCACTGTGAACGGTAACTGCACACGCTCAATATTTCCGTGAGTGAGCCCACACGATCCAGTATCAAAATAATATGACCACCTACAGTCGCTCAAGAAAATATCCGAACACTACGGTTGATTAAAGAATTCAGAAAAAAATATCTGGCAACGATTTTTTCAGAAATTAATGATCTGGCAACCTTCGTGTCACGTGACACGAAGGTTGCCAGATCACTAATTTCTAAAAAAAAAATCGTTGACAATCAAAAACAAATCTTGATTTTTAAACTCAGAAATAGAAGATGATTAGAAGAAAAAGTGCAAGAATTTTCCAAAGAAGAGTAGAAGCTGTAATATTAAAGCATTGCATCCATCGCCCTAAAACAATGTGAACAATGTAGCAATGTGAACTGAAAGTGTTATTCCACAAAATGAAATTTTAAATTGGTTTCATAAAATACTTTTCAATCAGATTTTAATTAACATTTGAATTAATTAACCATGAGTTAAATATTCCAATTTACATAGTCAAATACTGAACAAACATGGGGCGGGGGTGGCTCAGTCGGTAGCGCGCCAGACTCGTAATCTGTAGTTCCCAGGTTCGAGTCCCAGCTGGGTCAGCGTTGAAATTTATCTCTGCAAAAATTCACCGCCCTGCCCACGGTCAGTAGGGGACACCGATGGGCTTGGAAAGGCCACCGTCCATCGGATGGGACGTTAAGCCGTGGCCCCGTGTACGGGAGCCATACCCTGTGCACGTTAAAGAACACGCTGGATGGCCTTGATTGGAGGCTACTATCTGTCTCCCAACAGCTGTTCCAGTGGGTCCCCTCCCCCAACCTTCTCTGAGCCTTAAGGGTCCATGTGACCTGGCCATTTAGCCCATGGTGTGCAAAAAAGTGCCGCTCAGAGGTAAAACAACCCAACCCAACTGAACAAACATTGCTAAAGTCAGCACTCTGATTTCATTCTTTGATTTATCATCATCATTCTTGTTTCCCGATAAAATAAAAACTAATTTTAAAAGATACTTCGAACACTGTCTTTCCATTCAAAACGCCAGTAGAATTCTGTTCCATACCACACGGTATTATTTCCCAATTCTACCTGCGAATTATTGTCTGTGTTAGCAAAGGATCAGTTTGGCCCATTAAGAGTGCAGAGAACGATCGAGCGATTAATCGATTTAAGGAAAAGATAAATGAAAGTTCACCACTAAATGACCACGGAAAATCCAACCTGATAGATAGAGAGGTACCGAGCACGATAGTTTTCCCTAGACTATAATCCATCACTGGCATATGTCCCTAGAACACGTGTGTCTAATTAATTCGCCTGATGGACCTCCTATACAATCTCCCTACTCTCTATACTTCCGCAGACGGCTTCCGAGCTGGTTTCCCCGCAGTTATAGCAGACTCAAGATTTTCCGCTTTTCCGTATATTTAATAAGGTCAATTCGCACTGAATTCTATATCCTTGTGAAAGCAATTAAAGTAAAAGGTCATTTAAATCGATTGCTTTCGATAAAGGTTCGCATCAATTGATCGTATTGCTTTAGAAAGATATATGAGTTTCGCTTACAGAAGGTAACATCAATTCTTTGAAGTTTGTTTATGTAGTGAACTTGAAGTTGCCCGCACTTTTAGAGTAAAAGTTGGAAGTAACAAAATGTGGGGATGTTTATCAATAACGCTGAAATGTTTGATAAGTCTTCAATAGTGCTTTAATATCTAAAACTTTATATCAGGAAACGGAATTTTACTCTGATATCGAGAAATATAATAAGACTACTGTCGCTATATTAGGGTTGGTTGGGTTGTTTTACCTCTGAGCGGCACTTTTTTGCACACCATGGGCTAAATGGCCAGGTCACATGGACCCCGAAGGCTCAGAGAAGGTTGGGGGAGGGGACCCACTCGAACAGCTGTTGGGAGACAGATGGTAGCCTCCCATCAAGGCCATCCAGCGTGTTCTTTAACGTGCACAGGGTGTGTCTCTCCCGCACACGGGGCCACGGCTTAACGTCCCATCCAACGGACGGCGGCTTTTTCAAGCCTATCGGTGTCCCCTACTCCAGCGTGTTCTTTAACGTGCACAGGGTATGTCTCTCCCGCACACGGAGCCACGGCTTAACGTCCCATCCGACGGACGGCGGTCTTTCCAAGCCCATCGGTGTCCCCTACTGACCGTGGACAGGGCGGAGAATTTTGCGGAGATAAATCTCAACGCTGACCCAGCTGGGACTCGAACCTGGGAAGTACAGATTACGAGCCTGGCGCGCTACCGACTGAGCCACCCCCGCCCCCGCTATATTAGGAAATTTGTGTTCATTAAATTTGCATTTGTTTTTCATTCTGTGGAAACAGTTTCAATTTGATCAAGAGTTACTTTGCTTTACTGAATAGAATAGAACAGAATTATAATGTTTTTTTTAATTTTATCTCGTTCTTTTATGAGTGGTTAGCGCGCTTGGCTAATGTTTGAAGGGACCTGGTTCCAGCTCCGCGTAAAGCATGATGTTTGTGTTGTCTTCATGCTGACGTTCTCCATACTCACAGCATACTCCATTCTCTCACCTCACTATACACTATGGTGTATAAACTGACAGCTTGCTATCAGACCTCTGTGGCATGGTGTATAAACTGACAGGCTCCTTTCAGACCTTTGTGGCATGGCGTATAAACTGATAGGCTCCTGTCAGACCTCTGTGGCATGGCGTATAAACTGACAGGCTCCTGTCAGACTTCTGTGGCATGGCGTATAAACTGATAGGCTTCTGTCAGACCTCTGTGGCATGGTGTATAAACTGACAGGCTCCTCTCAGACCTCTGTGGCATGGTGTATAAACTGACAGGCTCCTCTCAGACCTCTGTGGAATGGCGTATAAACTGACAGGCTCCTGTCAGACTTCTGTGGCATGGCATATAAACTGACAGGCTCATCTCAGACCTCTGTTGCATAACGTATAAACTGATACGTTATGCTTCAGTTTATAACGTATAAACTGATACGTTATGCTTCTGTCAGACCTCTGTGGTTTGACATATAAACTGACAGACTCCTGTCAGATCTCTGTGGCATGACCTATAAACTAACAGGCTCCTCTCAGACCTCTTTGGCTTGGCGTATAAACTGATAGGCTCCTGACAGACCTCTGTGGCATGGCGTAAAATCTAATAAGCTCCTGTCAAACATCTGTGGCTTGGCGTATAAATTGACAGACTCCTGTCAGACCTCTGTGGCATGGCGTATAAACTGACAGGCTCATCTCAGACCTCTATGACATGGCGTATAACCTAATAGGCTCCTGTCAGACCTCTGTGGCATGACATATAAACTGACAGGCTCTTGTAAGACCTCTGTGGCATGGCATATAAACTGACAGGCTCTTGTAAGACCTCTGTGGCATGGCATATAAACTGACAGGCTCTTGTAAGACCTCTGTGGCATGGCATATAAACTGACAGGCTCATCTCAGACCTCTATGACATGGCGTATAAATTAATAGGCTCCTGTCAGACCTCTGTGGCATGACATATAAACTGACAGGCTCTTGTAAGACCTCTGTGGCATGGCATATAAACTGACAGGCTCTTGTAAGACCTCTGTGGCATGGCATATAAACTGATAGGCTCATCTCAGACCTCTATGACATGGCGTGTAACCTAATAAGCTCCTGTCAAACGTCTGTGGCTTGGCGTATAAATTGACAGACTCCTATCAGACCTCTGTGGCATTGCGTATAAACTGACAGGCTCATCTCAGACCTCTGTGGCATGGCGTATAAACTGATAGGCTTCTGTCAGACCTCTGTGGCATGGCGTATAAACTGATAGGCTTCTGTCAGACCTCTGTGGCCTGGCATATAAACTGACAGGCTCTTGTAAGACCTCTGTGGCATGGCGTATAAACTGACAGGCTCTTGTAAAACCTCTGTGGCATGGCATATAAACTGACAGGCTCTTGTCAAACCTCTGTGGCATGACACATTAACGACAGGCTCCTGTCAGACCTCTGTGGCAAGCAGCTGCTTGAGGGGGATTTTTTTTTATTACAAAAGAAAAATATCGAGTTAATCACTTATTGTCTCTCTGTTTGTAGACAAAGAACGTTTTGTTTTTGCTTTTAGAGATAAATAAAAAATTGTTTTTGCGTTGGATTGATGGAATATTATGATTCGTACTTTCCGAATCTGACAAAAGGCTATAATTGCGCCCACTAACGGCGGTTGGGTTGTTTTACCACTGAGCGGCACTTTTTTGCACACCATGGGCTAAATGGCCAGGTCACATGGACCCCGAAGGCTCAGAGAAGGTTGGGGGAGGGGACCCACTGGAATAGCTGTTGGGAGACAGATGGTAGCCTCCCGTCAAGGCCATCCAGCGTGTTCTTTAACGTGCACAGGGTATGGCTCTCCCGCACACGGGGCCACGGCTTAACGTTCCATCCGACGGACGGCGGCCTTTCCAAGCCCATCGGTGTCCCCTACTGACCGTGGGCAGGGCGGAGAATTTTTCGGAGATAAATCTCAACGCTGACCCAGCTGGGACTCGAACCTGGGAACTACAGATTACGAGCCTGGCGCGCTACCGACTGAGCCACCCCCGCCCCACTAACGGCGGAAAACTTTGGAAATTGTAAAACGACTTTCGATGGTGGAATGTGAAAATCATGAAGTTTCAATTAATAACAATAAACTGAATTATTTACCCCTGGGAGGGAATGCAACTTTTTTTTTGCTTTATGAAATAATTGTTTCTTTTTTAGAGAAAAATTAAAAATTATATTTGTATTGCATATATATTGATGAAATATTTACAACTCGCACTTGCAGAATCTCAGAAAAGTTTTAAGTTGCGCCCTGTAACTGTGGTAAAAATTTAAATTGCAAAATGTTTAACAAATATTGCAAGCGATGTGTTTATGCAAGAAATTTAAAATTTTGATGGTAGAATGTTAAGGTTATGAGGTTCACATCTGCCACAATAAGTCGCCCCTTATTCACAGGGGAAGAGGAAAGAATACTGTGCATTTTAAAGAGATAATTGTAGAATTCTTTTTTGGTTGAATTGGTACTAATGAAATAGTATAATTGGCATTTTTCAAATCCTTAGGCAGTTTTAATTTACATCGTATAATTTGCTAAATGTGGGAAAATCGAAACTTTTAGAGATTTACATATGATAGAAATTTGAATTTTTGCTGGGACAGAGGACAGCAACAGTTTGCCTTTTTTCTCAGAGTGTGAGAAAAGCAGCTTTTGTAATTTACGGAATAAAAGATAAATATTTTTACTTTTGCTAAGTACTAATAAATTAATCTTCTTTTTCTGGATTGTCAGTCAAGTTACTGTGCGATTAACTCTCTTTTTCTGAATTGTTACTCAAGTACTGTACGACTTATTCTTCTTTTTCCGGATTGTTATTCAAGTAGTGTGCGACGTATTCTCTTTTTCTGGATTATCACTCGGGTACTGTAGGATAAACTCTTCTTTTTCTGGATTATCATTCAAGTACTGTAGGACAAACTCTTCTTTTTCTGGATTATCATTCAAGTACTGTAGGACAAACTCTTCTTTTCTGAATTGTCAGTACAGTACTGGTGCGATTAAATCTCCTTTTCCGGATTGTCATTCATGCACTGTACGACAAACTCCTCTTTTTATGGATTGTCAATCACGTACTTTAGGACAAACTCTTCTTCTTCCGGATTGTCTGTCAAGTACTGTGCGACTTATTCCTCTTTTTTCGTATTGTTACTCAAGTACTGTACGACAAACTCTGCTTTTTCTGGATTGTCACTTAAGTAATAATAAAAAATAATAAATACCCACTCAAGCAGCTGCTTGCCACAGAGGTCTGACAGGAGCCTGTCAGTTTATATGTCACAGTAGGAGATCTGAGAGGATGGCAGGACCTCAGCAGAAAGACGACACACACATCCATGCCTTACCCGGGGCTCGAACCCAGGTCCCTTAGAACAGTAGCCAAGCGTGCTAACCACTCGGCCATACTGTAGGACAAACTCTTCTTTTTCTGGATTATCACTCAAGTACTGTAGGACAAATTCTTCTTTTTCTGGATTGTCAGTCAAGTACTGTGCGACTTATTCTTCTTTTTATGGAATGTCACTCAAGTACTGTAGGACAAATTCTTCTTTTTCTGGATTGTCACTCAAGTACTGTAGGACAAATTCTTCTTTTTCTGGATTGTCACTTAAGTACTGTAGGACAAATTCTTCTTTTTCTGGATTGTCACTTAAGTACTGTAGGAGAAATTCTTCTTTTTGTGGATTGTCACTCAAGTACTGTAGGACAAACTCTTCTTCTTCTGGATTGTCAGTCAGGTACTATGCGACTTATTCTTCTTTTTCTGGATTGTCACTCAAGTACTGTAGGACAAATTCTTCTTTTTCTGGATTGTCACTCAAGTACTGTAGGACAAATTCTTCTTTTTCTGGATTGTCACTCAAGTACTGTAGGACAAATTCTTCTTTTTCTGGATTGTCAGTCAAGTACTGTGCGACTTATTCTTCTTTTTATGGAATGTCACTCAAGTACTGTAGGACAAATTCTTCTTTTTCTGGATTGTCACTTAAGTACTGTAGGACAAATTCTTCTTTTTGTGGATTGTCACTCAAGTACTGTAGGACAAACTCTTCTTCTTCTGGATTGTCAGTCAGGTACTATGCGACTTATTCTTCTTTTTCTGGATTGTCACTCAAGTACTGTAGGACAAATTCTTCTTTTTCTGGATTGTCACTCAAGTACTGTAGGACAAATTCTTCTTTTTGTGGATTGTCACTCAAGTACTGTAGGACAAACTCTTCTTCTTCTGGATTGTCAGTCAGGTACTATGCGACTTATTCTTCTTTTTCTGGATTGTCACTCAAGTACTGTAGGACAAATTCTTCTTTTTCTGGATTGTCACTCAAGTACTGTAGGACAAATTCTTCTTTTTCTGGATTGTCACTCAAGTACTGTAGGACAAATTCTTCTTTTTCTGGATTGTCACTTAAGTACTGTAGGACAAATTCTTCTTTTTCTGGATTGTCACTTAAGTACTGTAGGACAAATTCTTCTTTTTGTGGATTGTCACTCAAGTACTGTAGGACAAACTCTTCTTCTTCTGGATTGTCAGTCAGGTACTATGCGACTTATTCTTCTTTTTCTGGATTGTCACTCAAGTACTGTAGGACAAATTCTTCTTTTTCTGGATTGTCACTCAAGTACTGTAGGACAAATTCTTCTTTTTCTGGATTGTCACTCAAGTACTGTAGGACAAATTCTTCTTTTTCTGGATTGTCACTTAAGTACTGTAGGACAAATTCTTCTTTTTCTGGATTGTCACTTAAGTACTGTAGGACAAATTCTTCTTTTTGTGGATTGTCACTCAAGTACTGTAGGACAAACTCTTCTTCTTCTGGATTGTCAGTCAGGTACTATGCGACTTATTCTTCTTTTTCTGGATTGTCACTCAAGTACTGTAGGACAAATTCTTCTTTTTCTGGATTGTCACTCAAGTACTGTAGGACAAATTCTTCTTTTTCTGGATTGTCACTCAAGTACTGTAGGACAAATTCTTCTTTTTCTGGATTGTCACTCAAGTACTGTAGGACAAATTCTTCTTTTTCTGGATTGTCAGTCAAGTACTGTGCGACTTATTCTTCTTTTTATGGAATGTCACTCAAGTACTGTAGGACAAATTCTTCTTTTTCTGGATTGTCACTCAAGTACTGTAGGACAAATTCTTCTTTTTCTGGATTGTCACTTAAGTACTGTAGGACAAATTCTTCTTTTTGTGGATTGTCACTCAAGTACTGTAGGACAAACTCTTCTTCTTCTGGATTGTCAGTCAGGTACTATGCGACTTATTCTTCTTTTTCTGGATTGTCACTCAAGTACTGTAGGACAAATTCTTCTTTTTCTGGATTGTCACTCAAGTACTGTAGGAAAAATTCTTCTTTTTCTGGATTGTCACTTAAGTACTGTAGGACAAATTCTTCTTTTTGTGGATTGTCACTCAAGTACTGTAGGACAAACTCTTCTTCTTCTGGATTGTCTGTCAAGTACTATGCGACTTATTCTTCTTTTTCTGGATTGTCACTCAAGTACTGTAGGACAAATTCTTCTTTTTCTGGATTGTCACTCAAGTACTGTAGGACAAATTCTTCTTTTTCTGGATTGTCACTTAAGTACTGTAGGACAAATTCTTCTTTTTGTGGATTGTCACTCAAGTACTGTAGGACAAACTCTTCTTCTTCTGGATTGTCAGTCAGGTACTATGCGACTTATTCTTCTTTTTCTGGATTGTCACTCAAGTACTGTAGGACAAATTCTTCTTTTTCTGGATTGTCACTTAAGTACTGTAGGACAAATTCTTCTTTTTGTGGATTGTCACTCAAGTACTGTAGGACAAACTCTTCTTCTTCTGGATTGTCTGTCAAGTACTATGCGACTTATTCTTCTTTTTCTGGATTGTCACTCAAGTACTGTAGGACAAATTCTTCTTTTTCCGGATTGTCACTTAAGTACTGTAGGACAAATTCTTCTTTTTCTGGATTGTCACTCAAGTACTGTAGGACAAATTCTTCTTTTTGTGGATTGTCACTCAAGTACTGTAGGACAAACTCTTCTTCTTCTGGATTGTCTGTCAAGTACTATGCGACTTATTCTTATTTTTCTGGATTGTCACTCAAGTACTGTAGGACAAATTCTTCTTTTTCTGGATTGTCACTCAAGTACTGTAGGGCAAACTCTTCTTTTTCTGGTTGTCACTCGAGACCTCTGTGGGAAGTACCGTTTAACGAAGTTTCCTCTCCTGGAGTGTGACCCAAGTGCTGTATGATTAATTTTTCTGGATTGCCACTAGAGAAATGTGTAACTAACATTTCTGGATTGTCACTCAAGGGGGAGAAGGTTGTCATATATATATATAAATAATTATTATCCCTCTTAGTATAACAATAAAAAGAACGTAGGAAAATCAAGAAGCTATAAGCGAATAACAGATAAAGATTGAAATAAAAATGTTATTAGGATTAGTAAAAAAATTATGGAAAATGGATGATTAGATACTATAAATGAAAATGATGAAATAATTGGTTAGGATTTAAATTTCTAGATTTACAGGAAATAGTTAACATTAGTCTTGGATACTAAAAATAGAAAATTCCTTTTTCTGAAGCTCTTAAAATATTTTTGTCTTGCAAAATCAATGTTTTAGTTAAACTATTAGAGCTGATTTATTTAACCTTAAGGGATTTAGGTATAGTTATTTGGATGGTGAATTTATTGTGATGACGATTCCATATTCTTTGTGCACTTCTAAGTTTATAAGTTATATTATTAAGTATTTTTTGAAAATGGAATTACTGTACTGAACTTTTCTGGATATAATAAAGAAATATTTCTGAAAATGAATCTTTCCTCTTCAGTGTTACTTGCTTATAAAACGCTTATTTTAGACGAACCTTTTAATTCGGCTTTCCATTGACTGAATGGATGGGACGTTAAGCCGTGGCCCCGTGTGCGGGAGAGCCATACCCTGTGCACGTTAAAGAACACGCTGGATGGCCTTGACGGGAGGCTACCGTCTGTCTCCCAACAGCTGTTCCAGTGGGTCCCCTCCCCCAACCTTCTCTGAGCCTTCGGGGTCCATGTGACCTGGCGATTTAGCCCATGGTGTGCAAAAAACAGCCGCTCAGAGGTAAAACAACCCAGCGTTAAAGAACACGCTGGATGGCCTTGACGGGAGGCTACCATCTGTCTCCCAACAGCTGTTCCAGTGGGTCCCCTCCCCCAACCTTCTCTGAGCCTTCCGGGTCTATGTGACCTGGCCATTTAGCCCATGATGTGCAAAAAAGTGCCGCTCAGAGGTAAAACACCCCAACGTTAAAGAACACGCTGGATGGCCTTGACGGGAGGCTACCATCTGTCTCCCAACAGCTGTTCCAGTGGGTCCCCTCCCCCAACCTTCTCTGAGCCTTCGGGGTCTATGTGACCTGGCCATTTAGCCCATGGTGTGCAAAAAAGTGCCGCTCAGAGGTAAAACACCCCAACGTTAAAGAATACGCTGGATGGCCTTGACGGGAGGATACCATCTGTCTCCCAACAGCTGTTCCAGTGGGTCCCCTCCCCCAACCTTCTCTGAGCCTTCGGGGTCTATGTGACCTGGCCATTTAGCCCATGGTGTGCAAAAAAGTGCCGCTCAGAGGTAAAACACCCCAACGTTAAAGAACACGCTGGATGACCTTGACGGGAGGCTACCATCTGTCTCCCAACAATTGTTCCAGTGGGTCTCCTCCCCCAACCTTCTCTGAGCCTTCGGGGTGCATGTGACCTGGCCATTTAGCCCATGGTGTGCAAAAAAGTGCCGCTCAGAGGTAAAACAACCCAACGTTAAAGAACACGCTGGATGGCCTTGACGGGAGGATACCATCTGTCTCCCAACAGCTGTTCCAGTGGGTCCCCTCCCCCAACCTTCTCTGAGCCTTCGGGGTCCATGTGACCTGGCCATTTAGCCCATGGTGTGCAAAAAAGTGCCGCTCAGAGGTAAAACAACCCAACTTTAAAGAACACGCTGGATGGTCTTGACGGGAGGCTACCATCTGTCTCCCAACAGCTGTTCCAGTGGGTCCCCTCCCCCAACCTTCTCTGAGCCTTCGGAGTCCATGTGACCTGGCCATTTAGCCCATGGTGTGCAAAAAAGTGCAGCTCAGAGGTAAAACAACCCAAAACCCAACCCATTGACTGAATATTAAAACTTAATTATTTTGTAAAGCTTTGGAAATGATTTGAAAAAATTCAAATATCTCACATTTTATTTGGGTACAAATGTTAAGTGATAGTTCTTCAAGTCTATGTGCTTCATTCAATATACACTATATTAGAAAAATGAACTGAGTCTTCCATGTTATGTAAATGAAAAGCCACATTCAGACTCCCTAACTTTAAAACTAATATTTTTAGACAAAAATATCATTAAGAATGAATTGAAGATCTCACATAAATCTCTCTGAATATCTGTTTTCGACGTTATTCATCTTAATATTTAAAAATATATTGAAGTGGTACATTTAGCAGCAAAATCTGCTGTTATTCTTTGTAAAATGTTTTTGCCAAAATTGATGAAACTTGACAAAATCGTTACCCAAACTTCAAACGTTGCATTTAATTTAGTGAACAATTTGTTATAAAAGTTATATTTTTTCTTTTAAAGTTGTTGGGTTGTTTTACCTCTGAGCGGCACTTTTTTGCACACCATGGGCTAAATGGCCAGGTCACATGGACCCCCGAAGGCTCAGAGAAGGTTGGGGGAGGGGACCCACTGGAACAGCTGTTGGGAGACAGATGGTAGCCTCCCGTCAAGGCCATCCAGCGTGTTCTTTAACGTGCACAGGGTATGTGTCTCCCGCACACGGGGTTTAAAAGTTATATTTTTTCTTTTAAAGTTGTTGGGTTGTTTTACCTCTGAGCGGCACTTTTTTGCACACCATGGGCTAAATGGCCAGGTCACATGGACCCCCGAAGGCTCAGAGAAGGTTGGGGGAGGGGACCCACTGGAACAGCTGTTGGGAGACAGATGGTAGCCTCCCGTCAAGGCCATCCAGCGTGTTCTTTAACGTGCACAGGGTATGTGTCTCCCGCACACGGGGTTTAAAAGTTATATTTTTTCTTTTAAAGTTGTTGGGTTGTTTTACCTCTGAGCGGCACTTTTTTGCACACCATGGGCTAAATGGCCAGGTCACATGGACCCCCGAAGGCTCAGAGAAGGTTGGGGGAGGGGACCCACTGGAACAGCTGTTGGGAGACAGATGGTAGCCTCCCGTCAAGGCCATCCAGCGTGTTCTTTAACGTGCACAGGGTATGTCTCTCCCGCACACGGGGCCACGGCTTAACGTCCCATTCGACGGACGGCGGCCTTTCCAAGCCCATCGGTGTCCCCTACTGACCGTGGGCAGAGCGGGGAATTTTGAGGAGATAAATCACAACGCTGACCCAGCTGGGACTCGAATCTGGGAACTACAGATTACGAGCCTGGCGCGCTACCGACTGAGCCACCCCCGCCCCTTCTTTTAAAGTAACTTTTAATGAGCAGAAAAAGTTACAAATAAAATTTCAGATTCCACAACTGCTTAAATATTAAACGAATATTGCGGAGAAATACGCTGGCGGAAGTTGAAAAAAGAACACCATTAACCACCGAAGCGTAATCTATGAGATTTATTTAGTAGAAACAACTTGTTGAGAAAGGACAGTGATCACACGTGTGAAGTGATTCAACGTTTATTTTAACTTCTGATGAGTATCACATTTTACAGAAGGCACATTTTAATAAAGTGTTGAATCTCCTCTAGCAGCAATACAAGCTTCTAATCTGGCATGTAATAGATCGTACAGATGCTGGATATCACGCTGGGGGATATCATTCCATGCGCTTTCAACTTGGACGCGTAATTCAGCGATGGTCGTTGCCTGCCGCTGTTCGCGGAAGAGTCTTTGTTCGATCCAGTCCCAGACATATTCGATTGGAGACAAGTCCGGGTTGGGTTGTTTTACCTCTGATCAGCACTTTTTTGCACATTATGGGCTAAATGGCCAGGTCACATGGACCCCGAAGGCTCAGAGAAGGTTGGAGGAGGGGACCCACTGGAACAGCTGTTGGGAGACAGATGGTAGCCTCCCGTCAAGGCCATCCAGCGTGTTCTTTAACATGCACAGGGTATGGCTCTCCCGCACACGGGGCCACGGCTTAACGTCCCATCCGACGGACGGCGGCCTTTCCAAGCCCATCGGTGTCCCCTACTGACCGTGGGCAGGGCGGGGAATTTTGCGGAGATAAATCTCAACGCTGACCCAGCTGGGACTCGAACCTGGGAACTACAGATTACGAGCTTGGCGCGCTACCAACTGAGCCACTCCCGCCCCAAGACAAGTCCGGAGAGCGTCCAGAGAGCGTGCTGGCCAAAGGAGTTTATGCACTGCCTGAAGAGCATGTTGAGTTGCCCGGGCGTTATCCTGCTGGAATATCGAATTTGGGATTACACACAAATATGGCAGGACGACCGGCTGTATGATGTCGCTGACGTACGTATTGCTATTCAGTGTACCCTGTACGAACACGAGACACGTATGAGAGTGATAGCTAATCGTTCCCCACACTATGATGCTCGGCGTGGGCCCTGTGTGTCGCTGGCGGATCAGTGATGGAAGAAGCCCTCTCCTTGTCACCTTCGAACGCGTAAATGGCCATCAGACGCTCCTAAGCAGAATCGACTTTCATCACTGAAGACCACAGACTGCCATTCTTCCCTCCAATGAACTCGTTCTTGATACGACTGCAAACCTGCTCGACAGTAACGAGGTGACAGTGTTAACCGTGCCAGCGGTACGCGTCCCCGTAGTCCTGCTTCCAAAAGACGATTGCGTATCGTTCTTGTAGACACCCTTGGTATGACACAGGATCGAATTTGTGATGCCGTAACTATCCGCTTTGCCACCGCCACCCTCCTGATACGCCGATCCTCTCGTGCGTCCGTAACTCTATGTTGCCCCGCTCGTGCGTCCGTAACTCTATGGAACCACGTCTGTGAATGTGCGAATGCTCTTTTGACCATCGACACCACCATCGTACCACTGCGAATACTTCTTGTCCAACGTGGTATGCAATTTGACGAAAAGTTGGGTTGGGTTGTTTTACCTCTGAGCGGCACTTTTTTGCACACCATGGGCTAAATGGCCAGGCCACGTGGACCCCGAAGGCTCAGAGAAGGTTGGGGGAAGGGACCCACTGGAACAGCTATTGAGAGACAGATGATAACCTCCCGTCAAGGCCATCCAGCGTGTTCTTTAACGTGCACAGGGTATGGCTCTCCCGCACACGGGGCCACGGCTAAACGTCCCATCCGACGGACGGCGGCCTTTCCAAGCCCATCGGTGTCCCCTACTGACCGTGGGCAGGGCGGGGAATTTTGCGGAGATAAATCTCAACGCTGACCCAGCTGGGACTCGAACCTGGGAACTACAGACCTGGCGCGCTACCGACTGAGCCACCCCGCCCCTAAATTTGACGAAAAGACCAACCACTATACGACCTCTCTCAAACTCCGCTAACTGAACAAATGTTGCGCATCCGCATTGTCCAGGCATGGTAGCTTCTTCAAAGAGCACTGAACAACACGACACAAGACGAAAAACTTGTTTCTTCACGCCCTAGTCCTTAAATACGCGCTGCGTACATTTGCATGTTGTCTTCCTCAGTGACGTCATTATTTCACCCAATGACTTTCAATCTTGGATCACGGTTTCTACTGCCTTAACTATTAACATATTATAATATGACGTTCCTAAAGGAATTCCTTCTGGGTGTTCTTTTTTCAATTTCCGCCAGTGTAGGTATTTAGAGATATTTGGGTGGAATCTTTATCTCCGCTCACATTATTTTTTTTTAAAATATTTTAAGGTTTTGGTTTGAAATGTGGCTTCATTCACATAACATGGAAATGTCCATTCACGTTTTTGCAATATTGTGTAAAATAAAATGTAAATGCTAAATATAAAAAAATATAATTTGAAATGTAATCTTTGTGAAAAAACAATTATGTAAGGGAAACGCATGAAATAATCAATAATTAAACTTTTCAATATCTCTCTAAAGAGCTTAATAATAATACTAATAATTTCATTTATGCCTTAATGTGGTTATATAGCCGTCCCGTGGCCGAGTGGTTAGCGCGCTTGGCTACTGATCTACGGGACCGGGGTTCGATCCCCGGGTAAGGCATGGATGTTCGTGTTGTTTTCTGCTGAGGTCCTGCCATCCTCTCATATCTTCTACTGTGGCATATAAACTGACAGGTTCCTGTCAGACCTCTGTGGCAAGCAGCTGCTTGAGGGGGTATTTATTTTTTTTATATGGTTATATACATAGATTATCCCGCTAAGCCTTATATCTTGTCAGAAGGATTTCTTTCAATCACATGACAGGTTAATTAAAGAATAAGACACGTATAATGGAAAATAAACACACAATTAAAAACAGAAAATAAAACAACAGCAACAACAAAAAAAAACATGAAAACATTAACACACAAACAGGAAAAATTAAACACATTTATAAAATAAGCCTATAAAATTACGGATTATAGCAAACATTGCACAAAAATATCACCTATTGTACAAGTCATCATTTCACACTAATATTGCAGTTGTTTAAAACAAACCAAATACAGGATATGGCTTTTTAAACATTACTTTTCAAATTTACATCTAATAATCATTTCGAAACTTTAGTTTTAATTTCTGAATAAATGTTTAGACGTAACAGATCTATCTGTAGAGAATTAAAAACTTTGGGTATCTGATAAGATATTCGCGCTTTACCATAATTATTGGGAAAAACTGGTTCGACAAAATAATTTTCACACTTTCGTCTTGTATTGATCACATGCACAATTTTCTACTTGTGTTCATTTTTAAACTAATTTCTAATGATAGTTACATAAATATATAACAAGTCAACTGGTAAAATGTTCAGATAATGAAAAATATTGCCATGGTGATTTTCATTAATTACATGTTAATTGAATTTGGGCGGGGGTGGCTCAGTCGGTAGCGCGCCAGGCTCGTAATCTGTAGTTCCCAGGTTCGAGTCCCAGCTGGGTCAGCGTTGAGATTTATCTCAGCAAAATTTCCCCGCCCTTCCCACAGTCAGTAGGGGACACCGATGGGCTTTAAAAGGCCGCCGTCCGTCGGATGGGACGTTAAGCCGTGGCCCCGTGTGCGGGAGAGCCATACCCTGTGCATGTTAAAGAACACGCTTAATGGCCTTGACGGGAGGCTACCATCTGTCTCCCAACAGTTGTTCCAGTGGGTCCCCTCCCCCAACCTTCTCTGAGCCTTCGGGGTCCATGTGACCTGGCATATAGCCCATGGTGTGCAAAAAAGTGCCGCTCATAGGTAAAACAACCCAACCCAACCGAAATGTTTATTGAATTTAACAATATTATTTAGAGTACTTTTTTGTATTCGTTTAATTTTATTTAAAACAGAATTATATGTGCATCCATATATACTGATACAATATCTAATGATTGATTCACAGAGAGCTTTATATATCATTTTTATGACATCGAATGGAATAAGTGTATTCAACTTCAACACTTTGTAAGATGCATACCTTAGTTTATCACAAGCATATTTTATGTGCGATTTCCATTTAAAATCTTGGTCAATATAAATCCCCAAATATTGAATTTTATTAATCTCTTCCACAATTGGGCAGGGACATGCATTTTTGTTAATTATTAATTTATATTGACAGTTATAATTATGTGTTTTAATGCATAAGTTATTGAACATTGCCTACTCTGAATGATCATATATTTCGTGTTTTTTCATTTTAGAAGAGTCTGTTTATCTGAAACCAAGATTTTGCTATATTATAGTCAAACTTTCATGTTCTTTCAAACAATGTAAAATTATTAAATTGAAGAGTAAACAAAAACTATCCCATTATGCACAACATTTGCTTGAGATGATTCTTTTTAAAGTATTTCGGTAAACATTTATAACAGATTTTATTTCAAAACATAAGTTAAATTTTTTTTCTACTCTCATTTCTTAATTGCTCAAAGTTAATATTCATTCTAGCTCTTTTTATCTATGGCCATTGTTCCATAGGAAAAATCTTGCTACTTTATAAATATTTACTTAAACATGAATCATTTTTTTTACATCGCTGTCTTTCGAAAGGAAAGTTATGAGGAAAATCTCTCTGAAGTGTTTTAATTTTTTTCTCTGTGGTTCTGAGCTTTTTTTAATGCTTTTTGAGTTTAAGTGATTAAAAGGAAATTTCTACAAGTTTATTTCTCTAAATGCGAGGATTTAATTTAATTAATCTTTCGCTGTGTTTTGTCTTTGTTCGTGGGTTGACAGCCCCAAGTGAATAGATTCACAGGATATGTTTATCAGCTGGTGGATAATCCTGAGCAGAGGTCGTCACAGGCACCTGAACTCTTGTTTCTATTGGCATCGTCAAATTCTACATTGGAGGAAGTCTTCCATTGTAGATGGCTTCAGCCTTTAGTGGTGGGGGAACAGGTCTTGGCCCCATGTCTGCGATTAGGGGGCTGTTTGATATCGTCGGCATTCCCTATCTCAATAAACATAGTTTCTTTAAACATCCCACTAACCATTTTCTCTCCATAGGTAGTTGAAATGTGAGGACTCTGCACAGAGCTTTTTCTCTTGATGTCCTCACACAAGAATTCCACCGTTATAATTTAGATATTCTCGGCTTGCAAGAGACCAGATGGACAGATAAAGGTCAGATTCTTAAAAATAATTTTAAATTTCTCTTTTCAGGGAGGGACGACAATAAGCATCACCAAGGCGTGGGTCTGCTTCTCAGCAGACACGTTAGCGATGCTCTTCTAGGATATGAGTGCATTAATGAAAGGTTTCTTACAGCAAAATTTCAGACAAGCGTTAAAGACTTGAATGTTGTCTGCTGTTATGCCCCCACTGAAGATGCCGATGAGGATGAGAAAGATAGGTTTTATGAACAACTTCAGGATATTTCGAATTCTGTCAAGAAAGGATATATTACCCTTGTTCTTGGTGACTTCAATGCCAAAGTTGGTACTGACTCTGGCCTTTGGGGAGGAGTAATAGGCCCTTTTGGTATTGTTAGCTGCAATGGCAATGGGCAACGTCTCCTACAGGTAAGTAAACTCAATGGATTCAGAATAACTAACACTTATTACAAACACCGCGACATACATAAGTACACATTGGTTTCACCCGATGAGCTGCATAAGAATATGATTGATTATATATTAATTAACAGCAAATGGGCTAGTTCTGTTAGGAATACCAGGTCATATAGGGAAGCTGAAATTGGATCTGACCATTACCTTGTTAAAAGTGTGTTGCAACTTAAACTTAAAAAGTGTTCTGCTAGGGTTAAAAAACTTACTTTTAATACTGAAGCTCTGAATGACCCAGTTATAGCCAAAGCTTACCATGATAGTCATTATGACTATCATGGTAAGCTTTGGTCATTATGACATATTATTTGATATATATATATATATTGATATATAATATATATAATATATATTGATAGTATATACAATATATATATATACAATTTATATATATAATATATATATATATAATATATATATTGATAGTCATTATGACAGTCATGGTATGCTTACTACTGAAGTTGAGGAAGAATGGGATCATTTTAAACGGGCTTTTTTGGACACTAACAGTACTCTTTTAGGAAAAAAGGAGCAGAATAGGCAGAATTATCTGAGTGATAAGGCACTTGAGCTTATTTTGGACAGAAAGAACTGCAGGAATGTCCTTAATCAATATCCTACTAGTCCTAATATAAAGCATTACAGAGAACATGATAAACGTGTAAAGGATCAGTTAGATGCTTATAAAAATGTATGCAAATTTGGCTTGATGGCTTGGCTGAGAAAGCCGAGGAAGCAGTTAGACAGCACAACAGCAGAGAGCTGTACCAGATAGTTAATGTTTTGTGTGGTAGAAAACGGACTGGTATACAGGGATTGAAGGATAAACAAGGTAAGGTTATAGAAGGTGAGGATTCTGTCATGGCTAGGTGGGCTGAGCATTTCAGTGATATTCTAAACAATGTGGTTAGTTCTATTCCCATTGTTTGCAAAGATGATAGATGCATTGGTGGCTTTAATGTTGGCCCTATAACACAATTTGAAGTAATTTTGGGTGTTTCTAAACTTAAACTACATAAATCCCCAGGTGTAGATGAAATTACTACAGAAATGCTTAGAGCTGGGAATGTTTCGGTTACCACTTGGATGACTGAAATTCTGACTATCTTTTATGATAAAGGCATGGTTCCTAAGGATTTTACCAGAGCTATTGTTATCCCTATTTTCAAAAAAGGTGATCGCAGTTCTTGTCATAACTATAAGGGTATCAGTATACTCTCTGTTCCAGGTAAAGTTCTTTCCATGATTGTGCTTAATAGAATTAAGAATCTGGATGACAGTCAATTGCGTGATGAGCAATGTGGATTCAGAAGTGGTAGGGGATGTGTGGATCAGATATTTTCACTTAGGCAGATTCTTTAGAAATGTTTAGAATTTCAGAAACATTTGGTTGCTAGCTTTGTAGATTTCAAAAAGGCTTTTGACTCTGTTGATCGTCATAATTTATGGTGATTGTGAGATCATATGGTATACCTGACAAGTTAGTTACATAATGAAAGCTCTCTATAATAACACTGAGTCGTGCGTGAGAGTTGGTAAGGCTTGTAGCAATTGGTTTAGCATTACTTCTGGTGTTCGACAAGGGGGCATTTTGTCTCCTTTTCTCTTTAGCTTGGTTATTGATTATGTTATGCGAAATTCAGTTCAAGGGAAAGATTTTGGCCTTAAATGGGCTGGAGATACGAATATTTCTGATTTAGATTATGCTGATGATTTAGCTCTTTTGGCAAATGATGTTGATGAGATGAACTATTTCATTCGAGCTGTTGATGAGACTGGTAATATAGTAGGTTTGGTTATAAACAGAGAGAAAACTAAAGTAATGAAAATTGGTCAGGCAGGTTGTGATTCAGTTAATCTGAATGGTTATAGCCTTGAGCAGGTGTCACAGTTTAATTATCTTGGAAGCTATGTAACAGATACTGGTGATATGCGGCATGAGATTAACGGACGAATAGGGATTGCTGCCGGGAATTTTAAGAATCTATGGAGAGGGTGGAGAAATAGGCGTATACACCTTAAGACTAAAATTAGACTGTATAATAGTTTCGTTCTTTCTAGGGTTAGTTACGTTAGTGAAACTTGGACGTTTTGTAAACAAGATAACAGGAAACTAGATGCTTTTGATTCCAGATGCTTACACATTATCTTGGGCATTAGGTGGTTCAACTTTGTAACTAATGATGAGGTTAGGCAAATGAGTCAGCAACCTCCTTTAAGCAGCATATTGTACAGAGAGAGACTCCGTTGGTTTGGCCATGTTGCCCGTATGAATAATTATAGATTGGCGAATAGGGTTATGAACAGTGTGCCTAAAGGCCTCAGAAAGTGGGGGAGACCTAGGATGCGGTGGGCAGATAATGTCAAACAGGACCTTGTTAGAATTGATGTGCAGTGGCCAGATGCAGTAGATGTAGCTCAGGACAGACTTGCTTGGAGAACTAAATTGCACGGTCTGGTTAGAATTCCGTAGCCCATGGCTGCTTGAGGACGATGATGATGATGATGATGATGAAAGTCAAAGCGACATTTTTCAAGTCATCTTCAGTTTAAAAACCGCTTTGGAAAAGCCTTTCCACCATTATTAAACTTACATTCAAATCAATTTTCAATTTTCTTGTTTCGAAAAATTTAAAGAATACAGACTTAACTCATGTTGGGCTTTCTTTCTGCCAAATACAGTATTTTTGCAGACGAAATCTCGGAGTGCTGGCTGTTAGCCACAGGCAGTCACGAATTAGGGGGCAAAACTGAAAACTGCTTTGGGGAAACTTTTCTGAAAACGAAATTACAGTTGAATTTTCTTTTCAAACACAGTGAAATTCCGCAATGAAAATAGAATTAGGCGGGATTGAAAACATTTCTCCTTTTCAGGACTCAAGAATGGAAACATGAAAAGCGAAAAATTAAAAAGGCGGAAGGGAGAAACTCCAGCTTTCCCCCCGCAAAGTTACGTGGTTAGGTTGGGTTGGGTTGTTTTACCTCTGAGCGGCACTTTTTTGCACACCACGGGCTAAATGGCCAAGTCACATGGACCCCGAAGGCTCAAAGAAGGTTGGGGGAGGGGACCCACTGGAACAGATGTTGGGAGACAGATGGTAGCCTCCCGTCAAGGCCATCCAGCGTGTTCTTTAACGTGCACAGGGTATGTCTCTCCCGCACACGGGGCCACGGCTTAACGTCCCATCCGACGGACGGCGGCCTTTCCAAGCCCATCGGTGTCCCCTATTGACCGTGGGCAGGGCGGGGAATTTTGCGGAGATAAATCTCAAAGCTGACACAGCTGGGACTCGAACCTGGGAACTACAGATTACGAGCCTGGCGCGCTACCGACTGAGCCACCCCCGCCCCTACGTGGTTAAGAAAAATCATTCTGACTTCTGATGAGTTAACTGTTTTTCAAGTTGAGCGCTTCCAATAAGCCTACTACTACTAAATAACTGATTTGTCCTTAATACATATTTTATTTTAAGCAATATATAGGAGCCAAATAAGATTATATATATCCCGTGGTCGAGTGGTTAGCGTGCTTCGCTTCTGATATAAGGGACCTGGGTTCGAGCCCCGGGTAAATCATGGATGTTCGTGTTGTTTTTCTGCTGAGGTCCTGCCTACCTCACAGACTTTCTCCTATGGCATATAAACTGACAGGCTCCTGTCAGACCTCTGTGGCAAGCAGCTGCTTGAGGGGGGTATATATTTTATTTTTTATATTGAGAAATAACCGATTTCTCCTTTTTACACGCTTTATTTTAAGCAATCGTGTTAGAGCCAAATCAGATCATACATTGAGAAATAACTAATTCGTCCCCTATGTGATTACGTAAAATAGGATACAGTTTGTAAGATATTGAATTATTCGTTTGGGTTGATTCAAATATTTTCAAACATTGGCGCGAAAAAACTGGGAACAATGCTCTAGGTAAAGTCAAATAAAGAAATTGCATAATCACTTAATTTTGAGGAAGAAAAATTATGCTAAGCTCTCAATCCAGGAGTTTCAAACACAAATCACATAAGGAACAAATCACTTACTTCTCTAAGGGCGGGGATGGCTCAGTCGGTAGCGCGCCAGGCTCGTCATCTGCAGTTCCCAGGTTCGAGTCCCAGCTGGGTCAGCGCTGAGATTTATCTCCGCAAAATTCCCCGACCTGCCCACGGTCAGTAGGGGACACCGATGGGCTTGGAACAGGCCGCCGTCCGTCGGATGGGACGTTAAGCCGTGGCCCAGTGTGCGGGAGAGCCATACCCTGTGCACGTTAAAGAACACGCTGGATGGCCTTGACGGGAGGCTACCATCTGTCTCACAACAGCTGTTCCAGTGGGTCTCCTCCCCCAACCTTCTCTGAGCCTTCGGGGTCCATGTGACCTTGCCATTTAGCCCATGGTGTGCAAAAAAGCGCCGCTCAGAGGTAAAACAACCCAACTCAATATATGATCTCATTTGGCTCCTACTCATGTAGACGAGCCAAACTTTTTTTTGACTTTACCGAGAACGTGTTCCCAGTTTTTTTAATTAAATTAATTGTAGTCATTTGACTCCTACTCATGTAGGAGCCAAATGAGATCATAGGAGTAAATAAGTTATTTCTCAATACATGATCTGATTTGGCACCTACACGATTGCTTAAGATAAAATGTTCTCAGCCATATATTGAGAATTAACTGATTTGGCTTTGTACCATTGATTAAAGTAAAACAGCTAGTTATATATTAAGAAGCATCTGATTGGTCCCTATGTTATTACTTAAATTAATTGTAGTCAGCAGTGTATTGAGGAGGAACTGATTTTGTCATTATATGACTTGAATTTCAGACCCCCGGTCTAGAACACACCTTTATACCTTTTTTACACACCTTTATGCCTTTTTTTCATAACTGTACTTGTCGAAAATTGATCATTCCAGTTGGGTTGGGTTGTTTTACCTCTGAGCGGCACTTTTTTGCACACCATGGGCTAAATGGCCAGGTCACATTGACCCCGAAGGCTCAGAGAAGGTTGGGGGAGGAGACCCACTGGAACAGCTGTTGGGAGACAGATGGTAGCCTCCCGTCAAGGCCATCCAGCGTGTTCTTTAACGTGCACAGGGTATGGCTCTCCCGCACACAGGGCCACGGCTTAACGTCCCATCCGACGGACGGCGGCCTTTCCAAGCCCATCGGTGTCCCCTACTGACCGTGGGCAGGGCGGGGAATTTTGCGGAGATAAATCTCAACTTTGACCCAGCTGGGACTCGAACCTGGGAACTACAGATTACGAGCCTGGCGAGCTACCGACTGAGCCACCCCCGCCCCGATCATTCAAGTATAATAATATTTCTTGTATTTAGTATTATAATTTTCATTTTTTTTAAATAAATTCTCTGTTGGGAAAAACATTTAGTGTAAACTCCTGTCTTTTTTTTTAGAAAATAATTTTTATTCATAACAGTAAAGAATACAAATACATTTACAATTTGACCCGCAAAACTAAATAGCTTATCTGCAGGAAAATGAATAAATTATATTAAACATAGATCATTCAGCCACAAAGATGGTGTACAGCAAATAAATCCACAAAACACAACACATAAAAAACAGCTAACTAGAAAATACCAAATAATTTTTTAATTCCATTTTAAGTCTTCTAAAAGAATCTATATTTAGTAATTCTTTTGGAATAGCATTAAATATTAGTGGTACTTGATATTCGGAGGTATGTTTCCCGTAATTATTTTGAAAATGTGGCAATTTGTAATAACCTTGGTTTTGAAATCTTGTATTTTTATTATGTTGAATTTTTAGTTTGTAAGTTTCGTCAAAAAATGTTTTAATTATTACATTATATTTATATAAATTGCTGTAGGATAAAAGATTTAAAAATTTTAATCTATCGGTAGAAGTTTTATAAATATTTTGCAAATGAGATGGAATAATATTTTTAGCTATTATATAGTGCAGTTTTTCTATTTTATTTATGTTAGTTAAGTTAGTTGTTCCATGCACAATTATTCCATAATTTAAAATAGATTCGCATATTGCTTTATAAAATAGTACACATGTTTCCATATTTAATACGTATTTCAATTTTTGAATTTTTATCGCCGATATTCTCAAGCTTTCACATATGTGGGATATATGGGCATTCCACCTAAAATATTCATCAAAAACGATTCCTAAGTAATTTATTTACTTGCTCAACAAGCGGGCAACTGCATAATGATTCATAATTTGAAGCATCCTTTTTTCTGCAATTTATTTTATGAGTTTTGATAAAGAGGTTTTGATGAATATGAAATCCTCGTGAATGAATAATCATCAGTTTTGTTTTTTTCTCATTTTAATAGATTTTATTATGTAATAATAACATCTATCCATCTAATAATATCATTGTAATCTGTTTGAACCTCTGAAATGCTATTATTTAAATATTTCTGACTGTTTATTAAAACAATGTCGTCAGCAAATAGATAAATAGCACTATTTAATTTTGTATTGAACAAATCATTTATGTATACTAGGAACATTAAAGGACCTAAAATTGAGCCATGGGGAATTCCACATCGTGTAATTACTTTTCTGCTGTAGCAGTTTTTTATTTCAGTAATTGTGTATCTGTCTGATAAATAATTTCTAAACCAATCTAACAATATACCGCGAATACCGTAATTTTCCAATTTATTTAGTAAAATGCTATGATCTATGTATCGAAGGCTTTCTTTAAATCTAAGAACATAGTTACAATTTTTTCCCTATTATTCAACGATTTATTAATATTATTTGCAATTTTGGAAATTAGTTGAATTGTGTTTTTTCCTTTTTGAAAGCCAAACTGATTTTCATTAATTATGTTGTGTTTAAGTAAAAAGTTAAAAACAGTATTATAAATATATTTTTCCATTATTTTCGAAAAAATAGGCAGAATTGTTATTGGTCGATAGTTAGAAAAATCCTCCTTAATACCACCTTTAAAAATAGGTCTTAAAATAGCTGTTTTGAGTTCAGTAGGTATGTTCCCAGTAAATATAATCTGATTTATAATTTTTGATATAATATTTAGTAGTGTCTCTTTATTAAATTTTATATGTTTAATGCAAACATTAACGTAACCAGGTGATTTATTGGTGTCTAATGAAGTAATTATTTCATCAGTTTGTTTTTCAGTGATTTCATGTATATAGATAGATTTCAAAACTCTTTGTATCATGGTTGGAACATAATTTATATCATCTTGGTGATTTGTATTTCTTATCTGTAAAATTAGTGTATTATAAATGTCATTGTAATTGTTTGCTATTTCTTCCACAGATAATTTCTTTTTGGCCCTATTGTCAATTATTACATCGTCCGATGATTTTTTCTGTTTTCCTTCTAATATTTCATATATTAATTGCCAGGTAGCCTTCATATCATTTTTTTTCATTATAAGTTTATTTCTATAATAAAGTTGTTTCTGATTTCTTATCTGAATATTAACCATATTCCTTAATTTTTTATAGTTATTTTTATAAGCATCACTTTTATCATTGTTTTTAAACTTAATCCAAGCTTTATCTCTTTCTTCAATTAATTCTATCAAGTTCGGTGTTATCCAATTTTTGCTATGATTTCTTTTTACCTTTCCAACTCTCGTCATATATATTCTATTTTTTCCTAAAATTCCATCATAAATGTCCTTAAATACTTTATATAGGTTTAATTCATCCATTGAGTTGTCTCCATAATTTTCTAAAGTCCAATTCATTTCAGAAATAGCTTTGTTTATATTGTTATGGTCAAATGACCAATTCTTATTTTCCTGGTCTGTTTCACTATAATTAGTATTATTCAAATTGTTATTGGTGTTGCTAATCAGTGTTAAAATCATATAGTGATCTGCTATTTTGCTTGTTTGAATTATTGAATTTGCTGACATATTTTTAATCAGTTTAATATTAATATGGTCTATACAGGTTTTGGGAATTTTATTTTTTACTATTTCTTCTCTTGTAGCTTCCCTTATTAATCTTTCAAAATTCATTTCAGCCAATAGTGTGATATATTTTTCTGTGCCATGTTTTTTAGTATTCATTGTATCGATATTAAAATCACATATTTATATATTGCTTCGCGTCACAACGAATTTATTAAAAATAGGAAGGGAAATAAACCACGAAAGGGGAATCGATTCTCCCGACGATACCATCCTGAAAAATCGATTAAGGCATCAATTACTTCTCTAATGCCGTTAATGGGGTCAGATGGACGCGAAGTCGGCATTCACATTTCTTAAGGCATCATTCGGCAGGAATCTCATAGTATAAAACGCAAAGGTCAACTCTCTGAATTGGTTAGCCTAGATCTCACGAATTCTTTACTCAAGAGATACGGCGCGTCGTGGAAAGAAATCTGAAGTAAATTGAAAAAGAAATTACCCTAACGGAAGAGTGCTTCCACCTGGATTGGACAAAAGGAGGAAAGGATTGCAGATGGAACACGAAATAAACGAAACCTCAAGCAGGTGGTGAAAACAGGGGAATTATTTCTGAAGAGAAATACAAAGGTTAAGGTTTAGGGATGAAGAAAATGAAAAAAAATGAAATCTTGCATGTTTGTTGAAATTAAATGTGAAAGAAATTAACTGGATTGTAGAACTAAGTTCTAATGGGTTGAGTTGTTTTACTTTTGAGTAGCACTTTTTTGCACACAGTGACTAAATTGCCAAGTCACAAAGACCCCGAAGGCTGAGAGAAGGTTGGGGGGAGGGGACCCACTGGACATCTGTTGGGAGACATCTGTTGGACATCTGTTGGGAGACAACGTGTCACGTGACACGAAGGTTGCCAGATCACTAATTTCTAAAAAAATCGTTGCCAGATATTTTTTCTGAATTCTGTAATCAACCGTAGTGTTCGGATACTTTTTTGACCGACTGTACAAACTGAAGAAACTGTCTTTGACTGCATTTGACATGCTATCAGGAGGTAGAGGGTTCGGATCCTACCCGACTAAAGACAATGTTTCCTCTGCATCTTGATCATTAGATGGATAAATATAGCTTAATAATGTAAATCACCCATTATAAAAACTGATGAACAGTGGATTTAACGAAAAAAAATACGTCTTATGTTTTACTAACAAAATACTACTCTCTGCATTTTCCCCATCATAATTTCACGCTTTAAACGTTTGAATTAAAACTTTTAAGGAGAGAAAAATTAGACAAGCGAAAACTTCATTCTCTTTGAAAACGAGATTCCCATATGCGCCTGAGGCGATGGGGCGGGGGTGGCTCAGTCGGTAGCGCGCCAGGCTCGTAATCTGTAGTTCCCAGGTTCGAGTCCCAGTTGGGTCAGCGTTGAGATTTATCTCCGCAAAAATTCCCCGCCCTGCCCACGGTCAGTAGGGGACACCGATGGGCTATATTTCTAAATCCTACTCAAGACTTATTATCAGAAACCCTGCTCAAGACTTATTATCAGAAATCCTACTCAAGACTTATTATCAGAAATCCTACTCAAGAGTTATCGGAAATCCTACTCAAGACTTATTATCGAAAATCCTACTCAAGACTTATTATCAGAAAAACTGCTCAAGACTTATTATCGGAAATCCTACTCAAGACTTATTATCAGACACTACTCAAGACGCTCTGGCATGAATCTTAAGAGATGCGGGTTCGACTGTGGCGTGGTGCAATGGTAGCGCATTCTGGCATGAATCCGGAGAGATGCGGGTTCGACCGAGGCGTGGTGCAATGGTAGCGCATTCTAATTATAATTATAATATAATAATAATATTTATTTATTTTCCATTCTCACTTACAGAAACATTACACACAAAAATTTACCATCAAATTTGGATGGAAAATAGCAAAAGGAAATAATATAAAATAAAATAAAAAAAAAACGATTAAAAAATAAAAAACACACAAACATACATTTTACAAGTATTTCTGTGTAATCTAAAAGTTACAAAACAACTCTTACAGATTACAAAAACAAAATTCTACTGTAAACGAAAATCTTTGGCAATGGATAAAAAAACTAAGAAATTACATTAAAAGCGTCTTCAATATCTTCAGTATTTACCAAAAAAGTTTAGTTTTTTTCTTAAAATTACAATCACTTTTTTCTTCTTTTATACTATTTGGTAAAGAATTATATAATTTTGGTGCAATAAAATTGAAATGCTTATGCATGATTTCTTTTTTTGATTTCACAACATGAAATATGTTTGTAGAACATCTGGTATCGTATGGGATGAACCGTTTTTCGATCCAATTGTTGTTTTTATGTAGATACAAAAGACTTCTATATAAATATAACTTTCTCAAGGGTAATATATTATTGCTTATGTAATGATAATTTACATTGGTAATGTTGCTGTTTGAAACTAGTTTTACAATTTTATTTTGCAATTTCACTAGAGGGAGTAGGTTTGATATATAATCTCCTCCCCAACATGTGATTCCATAACTTAAAATTGAGTGAACCCAAGCGAAATAAACTAAAATTAACAACTTCTTATGAGAACATGATTTAAGATAATATAACTTATACAAAATAAATCTTAATTTTTTACACACTGTATCTACTTGTTTCTTCCATTTTAGATTTTGTTCAACATAAATGCCTAGATATTTAACACATTCAACTTGTTCGATAGTTTTACATACACAACCATTTACCAAATTACAACCAGAATTATGGTATTTTATGACAACCTCTTTACTTGTATTCAATAAGCCGAAATAGATAAAATTAGTTTTTTCCACATTTATTTGCAGTTTATTACTACTAAACAAGTTTCTTATACTTTATAAGTCATTGTTTATCTTGAACACTAACTTATTATTAGTTTCAGTCGAATACACTATCGCTGTCTCATCCGCATAAGCTGTGATTTTGTCAAATAAATTTAAATTGCAAAAATCATTAATATATATTAAAAACAATACTGGTCCAAGAATAGAACCTGGCATGAATCCGGAGAGATGCGGGTTCGACTGAGGCCTGGTGCAATGGTAGCGCGCTCTGGCATGAATCTGGAAATATGCGGGTTCGACCGAGGCGTGGTGCAATGGTAGCGCGCTCTGGCATGAATCTGGAGAGATGCGAGTTCGACCGAGGCGTGGTGCAATAGTAGCGCGCTCTGGCATGAATCTGGAAAGATGCGGGTTCGAGCGAGGCCTGGTGCAATGGTAGCGCGCTCGGGCATGAATCTGGAAAGATGCGGGTTCGACCGAGGCCTGGTACAATGGTAGCGCGCTCTAGAATGAATCTGGAGAGATGCGGGCTCGACCAAGGCGTGGTGCAATGGTAGCGCTCTCTGGCATGATTCTGGAGAGATGCGGGTTCGACCGAGGCGTGGTGCAATGGTAGCGCGCTCTGGCATGAATCTAGAGAGATGCCAGTTCGACGAAGGTGGTGCAATGGTAGCGTGCTCTGGTATGAATCTGCAAAGATGCGGGTTCGACCGAGGCCTGGTACAATGGTAGCGCGCTCTGGCATGAATCTGCAGAGATGCGGGTTCGACTTAGGCGTGGTGCAATGGTAGCACGCTCTGGCATGAATCTGAATAGATGCGGGTTCGACCGAGGCGTGGTGCAATGGTAGCGCGCTCTGGCATGAATCTGGAGAGATGCGGGTTCGACCGAGGCCTGGTGCAATGGTAGCGCGCTCTGGCATGAATCTGGAGAGATGCGGGTTCGACCGAGGCGTGGTGCAATGGTAGCGCGCTCTGGCATGAATCTAGAGAGATGCGGGTTCGACCGAGGCGTGGTGCAATGGTAGCGCGCTCTGGTATGAATCTGGAGAGATGCGGGTTCGACCGAGGCCTGGTGCAATGGTAGCGCGCTCTGGCATGAATCTGGAGAGATGCGGGTTCGACCGAGGCGTGGTGCAATGGTAGCGCGCTCTGGCATGAATCTGGAGAGATGCGGGTTCGACCGAGGCGTGGTGCAATGGTAGCGCGCTCTGGTATGAATCTGGAGAGATGCGGGTTCGACCGAGTCCTGGTGCAATGGTAGCGCGCTCTGGCATGAATCTGGAGCGATGCGGGTTCGACCGAGTCCTGGTGCAATGGTAGCGCGCTCTGGCATGAATCTGGAAAGATGCGGGTTCGACCGAGGCCTGGTGCAATGGTAGCGCGCTCGGGCATGATTCTGGAAAGATGCGGGTTCGACCGAGGCTTGGTACAATGGTAGCGCGCTCTAGAATGAATCTGGAGAGATGCGGGTTCGACCAAGGCGTGGTGCAATGGTAGCGCTCTCTGGCATGATTCTGGAGAGATGCGGGTTCGACCGAGGCGTGGTGCAATGGTAGCGCGCTCTGGCATGAATCTAGAGAGATGCCAGTTCGACGAAGGTGGTGCAATGGTAGCGTGCTCTGGTATGAATCTGGAGAGATGCGGGTTCGACCGAGGCCTGGTACAATGGTAGCGCGCTCTGGCATGAATCTGCAGAGATGCGGGTTCGACCTAGGCGTGATGCAATGGTAGCACGCTCTGGCATGAATCTGAATAGATGCGGGTTCGACCGAGGCGTGGTGCAATGGTAGCGCGCTCTGGCATGAATCTGGAGAGATATGGGTTCGACCGAGGCCTGGTGCAATGGTAGCGCGCTCTGGCATGAATCTGGAGAGATGCGGGTTCGACCGAGGCGTGGTGCAATGGTAGCGCGCTCTGGCATGAATCTAGAGAGATGCGGGTTCGACCGAGGCGTGGTGCAATGGTAGCGCGCTCTGGTATGAATCTGGAGAGATGCGGGTTCGATCGAGGCGTGGTGCAATGGTAGCGCGCTCTGGCATGAATCTGGAGTGATGCGGGTTCGACCGAGGCGTGGTGCAATGGTAGCTTGCTCTGGCATGAATCTAGAGAGAGGCGGGTTCCACCGAGGCGTGATGCAATGGTAGCGCGCTCTGGCATAAATCTAGAGAGATGCGGGTTCGACCGAAGCGTGGTGCAATGGTAGCGCGCTCTGGCATAAATCTAGAGAGATGCGTGTTCGACCGAAGCGTGGTGCAATGGTAGCACGCTCTGGCATGAATCTGGAGAGATACGGGTTCGACCAAGGCGTGGTGAAATTGTAGGGCGCTCTGGCATGAATCTAGAGAGATGCGGGTTCGACCGAGGCGTGGTGCAATGGTAGAGCGCTCTGGCATGAATCTAGAGAGATACGGGTTCGACGGAGGCGTGGTGCAATTATAGCGCGCTCTGGTATGAATCTGGAGAGATGCGGGTTCGATTTCCGCCGTGTCGGCGATGAATTTTTTTCAGAATAATTTAACTAATGTTTGAAGTCAATCTCTACAGTTAATCTGTATATTTACTATAGACCGTTTTTTAATCATATATACGGTTGAGTGTTATCGACCTTCGCATTAACATCTAAAATTCAATAGCAACGATTCGAAAAAGTTTCATCTCCTTGAGTATAGATGGCGCTATGTCACCCACGTCTCAGTGAAGAATTGTAAGGTCTTATTCTGAAAAATTTCATTGTCCGAGGCGTGGTGCAGCGGTAGCGCGCTCTTGCATGAAACTGGAGAGATGCGGGTTCGATTCCCGGCGGTGAATTTTTTTTCAGAATAATTTAACCCTATTCAAGACTTATTATCAGAAACCCTACTCAAAACGTATTATCAGAATGTCGAAAGGGCAGGGGTGGCCAGTTGTTCGCCAAGCTCGTAATTTGCAGTTTCCAGGTGTTCGAATTCAAGCTGGGCGAGCATTGAGGTTAATTCCCGCAGAACTCCCCACTCTGATGTCGGTCAGTAGGGGACACCAATGGGCTTGGAAATGCTACCGTCCGTAGGATGGAATTTAAAGCCGTGAGCCGTTTGCGGGAAAGCCATACGCGTTGCACATTAAGAACGCTCTGAATGGTCTTGACGGGGAAGCTGCTCTCTGTCTCCTAACAGCTGTCTAGTGGGTCCACTTTCCCCAACTTTCGATCAGCTCTCGGGGTCCTTGTGACGTGGAGAGGAGTTGGTAGCGTACTAGGCTCGTATTCTGTGGTTTCCAGATTCGAGTCTCAGCTGGGACAACGTTGAGATATATCTCCGGAAAACTTCCCTCCTCGGTCAGTAGGGAACACCGATGGGATTGGGGCGGGGGTGGCTCAGTCGGTACCGCGCCAGGCTCGCAATCTGTAGTTCCCAGGTTCGAGTCCCAGCTGGGTCAGCGTTGAGATTTATCACCGCAAAATTCCCCGCCCTGCCCACGGTCAGTAGGGGACATCGATGGGCTTGGAAAGGCCGCCGTCCGTCGGATGGGTCGTTAAGCCGTGGCCCCGTGTACGGGAGAGACATACCCTGTGCACGTTAAAGAACACGCTGGATGGCCTTGACGGGAGGCTACCATCTGTCTCCCAACAGCTGTTCCAGTGGGTCCCCTCCCCCAATCTTCTCTGAGCCTTCGGGGTCCATGTGACCTGGTCATTTAGCCCATGGTGTGCAAAAGAAGTGCCGCTCAGAGGTAAAAAAACCCAACCCAACTCAGCTGGGACAACGTTGAGATTTATCTCCGGAAAACTTCCCTCCTCGGTCAGTAGGGAACACCGATGGGATTGAAAAGGTCGCCGTCCGTCAGATGGGACGTTAAGAACACTTTGAATGGCCTTGACGGTAGGCTACCATATGCATCCTACAACAGCTGTTCACTGGATTCCCTTCCCGCCAAAATCTCTGATCCTTCGGGGTCCTTGTGACTTGGCTATTTAGTCCATTGTGCGCAAAAAAGTGCCGCTCAGAGGTAAAACAACACAACCCTAATATTATCAATGAGAAACATTATTCAGTGAAATTTATTTCAGATTAAAAAAAGGTTACTAATAAATGCTGACCCTTTTCATTACGGCCAATATTTTCGTCTCAAAAATAAATTTTAGAGTGTAATCTTTTGAACATTAATAATTGCGAAAGGTACTTACTTAGACCGAAGTTTTTGTTAAAGTTGAAAATGGAAGATTAACTGAACTCGAAGCCCATTAACTACGGCTTACTTAATATCACATGGTTAAGAACGTTTTTAAGCTCACAATCCATTCCATTAAATTTCTCATTCCGTCAGCAATATATTGTGGTAAAAAAATTCAGTTATATATATATACAGTATAACTGAATAATAAGATCAGGCAATACTTTTAAAAGAAAGGTTTACCGTATATGGGTAGCTAAATATGAAACTGCGATGCACATTAAAATATCTAGCTTTTAAAAATGCTGAGCAGGGATATTTCAAAATAAGGAAGTTAAAAAATTCGCTTATAGATTGTTTTTCTAAAAAAAAATAATTCTTGGGCTATTTTAACAAAAATACATATACCTTAGACAATTCCTTAGACTTATATTCCAAATAATTTTTTACAGTAATTATATATAGAAGATTTTTTTCTTTAAGTTCTGTTGTTAGTTAATTAAAGTTTTCTCGACTTCTGCACTTACTTTTTGGCGCACAATGACCTAATTGGCCAGGTCACAAGAACCCCAAGGGATCATAAAAAGTTGGCAGTGAGGTGAACCTCTGGACAACCGTTGGGAGATTGATGTTAATCTCCCGTCAAGGCCATCCAGCGTGTTCTTTAAAGTGCACAGGGTATGGCTCTCCTGCAAACACAGCCACGGCTTAACGTTCCATCCGACGGACGGTCCCCTTTCCGACCTATCGATGTCCCTTACTGTCCGAGGCCAGGGTGGGGGAGTTTTACGGAAATAAATCTCAACCCTGGCCCAGGTAGGACTCGAACCTGGGAACACCAAACATTTTCTTTGATACCCAAACATTCATCAAGACCATCCAGCGTGTTATTTAACATGCTCAGTGTATATCCCTCCCGCATCCAACCAAGTTTATTGTTGTTTTTGTGCTGCTTTACCTTTGAGTGGCACTTTTGTTTACACAATGGGCAGGTCACAAGGACCCCAAGGGCTCAGAGACGGTTTGGGGTAGAGGACCCAATGGACAATCGTTAGGAGAGAAATTGAAGTCTTCTATAAAAGTCATCCAGCTTGTTCCTTAACGTGCTGAGGGTATGGCTTTCCTTAAACAAGGAACGACAGCTTTCCAAGTTCATTAGTGTCCCCTAGTGACCGAAGACGGGGCGGTTGGGTTGTTTTACCTCTGAGCGGCACTTTTTTTGCACACAATGGGCTAAATGGCCAGGTCACATGGACCCCGAAGACTCAGAGAAGGTTGGGGAGGGGACCCACTGGAACAGCTGTTGGGAGACAGATGGTAGCCTCCCGTCAAGGCCATCCAGCGTGTTCTTTAACGTGCACAGGGTATGACTCTCCCGCACACGGAGCCACGGCTTAACGTCCCATCCGACGGACGGCGGCCTTTCCAAGCCCATCGGTGTCCCCTACTGACCGTGGGCAGGGCGGGGAATTTTGCGGAGATAAATCTCAACGCTGACCCAGCTGGGACTCGAACCTGGGAACTACAGATTACGAGCCTGACGCGCTACCGACTGAGCCACTCCCGCCCCAAGGACGGGCAGAGAGTTTTGCGGAGATAATTCTCAAAGCTCGCCCAGCTGGGACTGGAACCTTGGAATTACAGATGACGAGCCTGGGGACGCTACCCAATGTTGTCATTTGTGGAAGAAATTAGAATTCAAAACCTTTCTGAAATAACTATTTTTTCGCAACCTTTGCTTATTTAATTTATAGTCTCAATAATCATATTGCTAGAAATTTTTTAAAGAAATATGTTTTTAATAATTTTTTTTTCATTCTTACTAGAGGCGTGGGTGGTTCAGTCAGTAACGTGTCAGGTTCGTAATCTGCAGTTCCCAGGTTCGAGTTCGACTTTGGCTAGCGTTGAATTCTCTGCCAAACTCTCTACCTTCTGGGCGGGGGTGGCTCAGTCGGTAGCGCGCCAGGCTCGTAATCTGTAGTTTCCAGGTTCGAGTCCCAGCTGGGTCAGCGTTGAGATTTATCTCCGCAAAATTCCCCGCCCTGCCCACGGTCAGTAGGGGACACCGATGGACTTGGAAAAGCCGCCGTCCGTCGGATGGGACGTTAAGCCGTGGCCCCGTGTGCGGGAGAGCCATACCCTGTGTACGTTAAAGAACACACTGGATGACCTTGACGGGAGGCTACCATCTGTCTCCCAACAGCTGTTCCAGTGGGTCCCCTCCCCCAACCTTCTCTGAGCCTTCGGGGTCCATGTGACCTGGCCATTTAGCCCATGGTGTGCAAAAAAGTGCCGCTCAGATGTAAAACAACACAACAACTCTGCCTTCTGTCAGTAGAGGACGCCGAGGGGCCTAGAAAGGTCGCCGTTCATCGGATGTGACGTTAAGCCGTACATAGGATATGGCTCTCCCCGTGTGCGGGAGAGCCGTACCCTATGCACATTAAAAAAGACGTTGGATTGCCTTGACGGGAGGTTACCATCTGTCTTCTAACAGCCATTCAGTGGGTCCCTCCCTCAACTTTCTCTGAGCTCTCGGGGTCCTTGTGACCTGCCCATTTAGCCCATTGTGTGCAAAACATTGCCCCTCAGAGTTAAAACAACGTAACTCAACAGCTGTCCAGTGGGTCCCCTTCCCCAAACCTTCTCTGAGCTCTTGGGGTCCTTGTGACCTTGACATTTAGCCCGCTGTGTGCAAACAAAAATGCCGCTCATTTGCAAAATAGGTTGGGTTGGGTTGTTTTACCTCTGAGCGGCACTTTTTTGCACACCATGTGCTAAATGGCCATTTCACATGGACCCCGAAGGCTCAGAGAAGGTTGGGGGAGGGGACCCACTGGAACAGCTGTTGGGAGATAGATGGTAGCCTCCCGTCAAGGCCATCCAGCGTGTTCTTTAACGTACACAGGGTATGACTCTCCCGCACACGGGGCCACGGCTTAACTTCCCATCCGACGGACGGCGGCCTTTCCAAGCCCATCGGTATCCCCTACTGACCGTGGGCAGGGCGGGAAATTTTGCGGAGATAAATCTCAACGCTGACCCAGCTGGTACTCGAATCTGGGAACTACAGATTACGAGCCTGGCGCGCTACCGACTGAGCCACCCCCGCCCCCATTTTCAAAATAACCAACCCATTCTTGCTGAAAACCACGGATTCCTACAGCTTTTGTAAAAGATCACCTGGCGCTGTTGCCCAAGGATGAGGCCATCGACCGTTCCTTTTAATTAACAAGGAAATTCTCTTTAAATATCAATGACTTGCTAATCATTTTACAAATGAGATCTCCTGCTCTTAATGAAAGGTGTCCTTTCATCAAATTATGCCTCAGACGAAAACACGAATGATTCAAAACAACAATTTTTTTAATCGATACCCATTAAAATTTCATTGCTTACTGAATTAAAAAATTAAATGTATTGAATTATTAGCTCAAGTTAAAATTAGAGTGTTCTTACAATACTCATTTTTCCACATGCAAATTAATCTCAATAAGAAAAAATCGGAACTTTTACACATGATATTTGCCGAAAAATGTTTAAGAAACAATGATTTGAATTCATTTAAATCCAATTTTGTTTCTGTTCCTTCCGCTTTGAAGCTTTGTTTTACCCCTGAGCGGCACTTTTTTGCACATCATGGGCTAAATGGCCAGGTCACAAGGACCCCGAAGGCTCAGAGAATGTTGGAGTACCCACTGGAACAGCTTTTAGGAGACAGATGGTAGCCTCCAGTCCAGGCCATCCAGTGTGTTCTTTAACGTGCACAGGGTATGGTTCTCCCACACACGGGACCACTGCTAAACGTTCCATACGACGGACGGCGGCCTTTCCAAACCCATTGGTGTCCCTTACTGGCCATGGGCATGGAGTTTTGCGGAGATAAATCTCAACGCTGACCCAGCTGGGACTCGAACCTGGGAAGTGCAGATTACAAGGCTGGCGCGCTACCGACTGAGCCACCCCGCCCCACTGTTCGTTTTGCATGGAGAACCAAAACATTTATTCTTTCGTATACACGAGAGTCACTCAAAATGGCGAAATTTTTGACATATCAGTATTTACAGAATTCTTACTTCTACAGTCTTAAAGGCGTATTTTTCCCACAGAATAATTTGCTACCGCAGCACAGAAGGACCATTGAATACCTCTTCTTACATCTCCACCTTTAGCAGTCGCTGGTAATTCTTATTTTTCCTGTTAACTTCCAATGTGTGTTGCCTTTTACCAAAAATGTGGGGGGGGGGGTTGTTTTACCTCTTAGCGGCACTTTTTTGCACACCATGGGCTAAATGGGCAGGTCACATGGACCCCGAAGCCTCAAAGAAGGTTGGGGGAGGGGACCCATTGGAACAGCTGTTGGGAGACAGATGGTAGCCTCCCGTCAAGGCCATCCAACCTGTTCTTTAACGTGCACAGATTTTGGCTCTTCCGCACACGGGACACGTCTTAACGACCCATCCGACGGACGGCGGTCTTTCCATGCCCATCGGTGTCCCCTACTGACCATGGCAGTGTGGTGGGTTTTGCGGAGATAAATCTCAACGCTGACTCAGCTGGGATTCGAACCTGCGCACTACAGCTTACGAACATTGTGCGCTACCGACTGAACCACTCCGCCCCATAAAACACATGGAACTATTTTCTGTGGTGGAGTATTACGTCTGCGAGTTTTCCTTGTTAGAACTCATGTGGGTACGGCACCTTTTCATTGGTTGTTGCCTCTTTCGATCTTCGGATTTCGCCCTTCCATTCTTTATGTGCAATAAAGACGGTAAAGGTCCACTTCAGTGAACGACGCATTACTAACAGTAAATAAAAATCTCTTAGTATGAAGTCTTGGAGAATGTTTAAACCATAAAACAGCATTCAGTTTTAATAACGGGTGCCACGTGATCGGAAATCCATAAGTGTGTGGGCCGCTGATCCATATGTGTGATGACTGCAGGATTTTTTTTTATTGATAATCGATAATAATTTCCTTTTGTTAGCATTACTTCATAAGACAACAATGTACAGTCGCTCAGATAAATATCCGAACACTACGGTTGATTACAGAATTCAGAAAAAATATCTGGCAACGAATTTTTCAGAAATTAGTGATCTGACAACCTTCGTGTCACGTGACACGAAGGTTGCCAGATCACTAATTTCTAAAAAAAAATCGTTGCCAGATATTTTTTCTGAATTCTGTAATCAACCATAGTGTTCGGATACTTTTTTGAGCGACTGTACATCCTACTCGAAAAGGGCAGATACACCCCACTCCAAAATAGCAGGCATACCTACATCAAAAGGACAGATACACCCTACACCAAAAGAGCCGACATACACCGTACACCAAAAGGGCAGGCGCACACCCTAAACCAAAAGGGTAGATACACTCTGTACCAAAAAGAAAGATACACGAAGAGGGCAGACACATATTCTGCACCAAAAGGTTAAATACACTTGCACCAAAAGGGCAGTCACACACCCTACACCGAAGGGGTAGATACACCTACACCAAAAGATCCGATGCATTCTACACCAAAAGGGCAGATACATTCTACTCCAAAAGAGCAGGCACACTCTCTACACGAAAACTGCAGATAAACCCTGCACCAAAAAGGAAGATACACCCTACACCGAAAGGAAAGGCAGACACTCTACACTAAAAGGGCAGACATGCACCCTACAACAAAAGGGCAGACACATCTACACCAATAGGGCAGACACATTCTACAACAGTGGTGTTCACCTTTTTTTTTTAGTCGGGCGGGGGTGGCTCAGTCGGTAGCGCTCCAGACTCGTAATCTGTAGTTCCCAGGTTCGAGTCCGAGCTGGGTCTGCGTTGAGATTTATCTCCGCAAAATTTCCCGCCCTGTCCACGGTCAGTAGGGGACACCGATGGGCTTGGAAAGGCCGTCATCCGTCGGATGGGACGTTAAGCCGTGGCCCCGTGTGTGGGAGAGCCATACCCTGTGCACGTTGAAGAACACGCTGGATGGCCTTGACGGGAGGCTACCATCTGTCTCCCAACAACTGTTCCAGTGGGTCCCCTCCCCCAACCTTCTCTGAGCCTTCGGGGTCCTTGTGACCTGGCCATTTAGCCATGGTGTGCAAAAAAGTGCCGCTCAGAGGTAAAACAACCCAACCCAACCCATTTTTAGTATTGGGAACTACTTTTTCTATTTTAATCTGGCGATCTATTAACATTTTTATTTTAAAATAAGAAAAATAATGAGTAAATAAATATTATCATCCCCTTTGACAAAAGCGTAGGCTGTGGTTAGGATACAGCTACAAAAAAAAACTGAATTGCAAGTTAAAAAAAAGTTATTGGGCAATCGCACTCACAACAGAAAAAGATCTTTACTTGCATTAAAAATCTAACCTGAAAAAAAAAAACGGTTAATTGAAATCAGGATCGACCAAAGAGAACGCCGTTATCGTCCGGTAGCCTGGATTGGATTGTTTTATCTCTGAGCGACACTTTTTTTTCACACCATGGGTGTGCAAAAAAAAAAAACACCATGGGTGTGCCTTTTGGGTCCTTGTGGCCTTGTGGCCAGGCCACAAGGACCCCAAAGGCTCAGAGAAGGTTGGGGGAGGGGACCCACTGGAACAGCTGTTGGGAGACAGATGGTAGACTTCCGTCAAGGCCATCCAGCGTGTTCTTTAACGTTGTGTTGTTTTACCCTTGAGCGGCACTTTTTTCCACACCATGGGCTAAATGGCCAGGTCACAAGGACCCCGAAGGCTCAGAGAAGGTTGCGGGAGGGGACCCACTGGAACAGCTGTTGGGAGACAGATGGTAGCCTCCCGTCAAGGCCATCCAGCGTGTTCTTTAACGTTGGGTTGTTTTACCTCTGAGCGGCACTCTTTTGCACACCATGGGCTAAATGGCCTGGTCACATGGACCCCGAAGGCTCAGAGAAGGTTGCGGGAGGGGACCCACTGGAACAGCTGTTGGGAGACAGATGGTAGCCTCCCGTCAAGGCCATCCAGCGTGTTCTTTAACGTTGGGTTGTTTTACCTCTGAGCGGCACTTTTTTGCACACCATGGCTAAATGGCCTGGTCACATGGACCCCGAAGGCTCAGAGAAGGTTGCGGGAGGGGACCCACTGGAACAGCTGTTGGGAGACAGATGGTAGCCTCCCGTCAAGGCCATCCAGCGTGTTCTTTAACGTTGGGTTGTTTTACCTCTGAGCGGCACTTTTTTGCACACCATGGGCTAAATGGCCTGGTCACATGGACCCCGAAGGCTCAGAGAAGGTTGCGGGACCCACTGGAACAGCTGTTGGGAGACAGATGGTAGCCTCCCGTCAAGGCAATCCAGCGTGTTCTTTAACGTGCACAGGGTATGGCTCTTTAGCACACGGACCCTTGTCTTAACGTCCCATCCGACGGACAGCGGCCTTTTCAAGCCCATCGGTGTCCCCTACTGACCGTGTGCAGGGCGGGGAAATTTGCGGAGATAAATCTCAACGCTGACCCTGCTGGGACTCGAACCTGGGAACTACAGATATCGAGCCTGGCGCGCTATCCGGTAGCCTGCGATCGACTCTTTGAAAACCCATTCCCTTCATCAGAAAGGCAGACTGGGATGTTGGTAGATGACAGAAACGAATCCACCCTAGTAAAAGACGATCGATTAGTCCCTTAATTACATTCAGCATTACCTAGGTGAAGTAGAGGCGGGGGTGGCTCAGTCGGTAGCGCGCCAGGCTCGTAATCTGTAGTTCCCAGGTTGGAATCCCAGTTGGGTCAGCGTTGAGATTTATCTCCGCAAAATTCCCGACCCTGCCCACGGTCAGTAGGGGATACCGATGGGCTTGGAAAGGCAGCCGTCCATCGGATGGGACGTTAAGCTGTGGCCCCGTGTACGGGAGAGTCGTACCCTGTGCACGTTAAAGAACACGCTGGATGACCTTGAAGGGAGGCTACTATCTGTCTTCCAAAAACTGTTCCAGTGGGTCGTATCCCCAAACCTTCTCTGAGCCTTCGGGGTCCTTGTGACCTGGCCATTTAGCCCATGGTGTGCAAAAAAGTGCCGCTCAGAGGTAAAACAACCCAACGTTAAAGAACACGCTGGATGGCCTTGACGGGAGGCTACCATCTGTCTCCCAACAGCTGTTCCAGTGGGTCCCCTCCCCCAACCTTCTCCGAGTCTTCGGGGTCCATGTGACCTGGCCAATTAGCCCATGGTGTGCAAAAAAGTGCCGCTCAGAGGTAAAACAACCCAACGTTAAAGAACACGTTGGATGGCCTTGACGGGAGACTACCATCTGTCTCCCAACAGCTGTTCCAGTGGGTCCCCTCCCCCAACCTTCTCTGAGCCTTCGGGGTCCATGTGACCTGGCCATTTAGCCCATGGTGTGCAAAAAAGTGCCGCTCAGAGGTAAAACACCCAACTCACTCGAACTAGAGTCTCAGGCTAGTCATAAAAGCGCTTCTGCCGCTGTCAGCGTATGTAACCAGCTTGCTCAGCTATATCAGACCTGATAGCTCAGCTACAACTCTCAGACCCAATCAGCTCAGCTACTATCAGACCCGATAACAACTCATGTGTCATATTCCCATTTCCTGATATTTCCGAAAATACATTTTAATACAGATACTTTATATACAATAACAATAAAATACGATAATAAATAAATTAGAGGAACATGACACAGACACATTGCTTACAACACATCCATACAGACGCCTGCCAGATAGAAACACAAACCAGACAGACAACTACAGACACAGAATAGGCAGACACACTAAAGGCACACCACAGATACAGATAGACAGGCATACCATAGATACAGGACAGCCAAATCACAGACACAGGACAGACACACCATACTGATATATGCCAGACAGACACACCATACTGATACATGCTAGACAGACACCATACTGATCATGCCAGACAGACACAGCATATTGATACATGCCAGACAGACACACCATACTGATTCATGTCAGACAGACACACCATACTGATACATGCCAGACAGACACACCATACTGATACATGCTAGACAGACACACCATACTGATCATGCCAGACAGACACACCATATTGATACATGCCAGACAGACACACCATACTGATACATGCCAGACAGACACACCATATTGATACATGCTAAGACAGACACACCCTACTGATACATGCCAGACAGACACACCCTACTGATACATGCCAGACAGATACACCATATTGATACATGCTAGACAGACACACCATACTGATACATGCTAGACAGACACACCATACGGATAAATGCCAGACAGACACACTATACTGATACATGCCAGACAGACACACCATACTGATTCATGCCAGACAGACACACCATACTGATACATGCTAGACAGACACACCATACTGATGCATGCCAGATAGAAACACAAACCAGACAGACAACTACAGACACAGAATAGGCAGACACACTAAAAGCACACCACAGATACAGATAGACAGGACAGCCAAATCACAGACACAGGACAGACACACCATACTGATATATGCCAGACAGACACACCATACTGATACATGCCAGACAGATACACCATACTGATACATGCCAGACAGACACACCATACTGATACATGCCAGACAGACACACCATACTAATACATTCTAGATAGACACACCATACTAATACATTCTAGACAGACACACCATACTAATACATTCTAGACAGACACACCATACTAATACATTCTAGACAGACACACCATTCTGATACATGCGAAATAGACACACCACTGACCAGAACGACATACCAGAAACACAGGCCAGAAAGACATATCACAGACAGAGGCCAAACAGATAAATAAAGACGCAGAACGGGCAGACACACCACAAATACTGGCAGACAAATCACACCGAGACCAGAATGACTGTTCCTAATAGAAATTTTCGATATCAGTGTTCGGAGCCCTTTTGCACTACGTTCTCCATACTTCGAAAAGTAAATCGAAAAAAGTCAGGAAAATAAGTTTAAAAGCTGTTTTAAACATTCCCGACATCCTGCATAGTGCATGTTTTATCAAATCTCATTCACTCATTTCCTCTAACGTCAACCACAACAGTTTCAATACATCATGACTTCAAAAGAAAAAATGGAATGTCAGTTCTCTGCATAAAGGAACTTCGGCTTCTTCTTACTATAGAATTGCTTTTCTTCAGAGTTCTGTGGCGACGAACTTTATCAACAGAAAAAAGTGAATTCTCGATATTCCATCAGCTGTTTCGTTGTGCAGGTTGATTCCAATCATGTAACGCCAACATCTCTCTCTCTACAGGGGAAATACCCATTTCGATCCATCTTGTTCGTCCTCTCAGATCTCGGAAAACTCTATCGATTCGGTGAGTGATAGAGCTTTCGTGCATTCTCCATCCCAAACCTTAACCAGAATCAGCAACAAACTATCTATTCCATGATGCGACTTTTCTTGAGATGTTTTTCAACTTCCTGCTCTTCTGAATCCTCTAAGGGAGAATTCTGCATCATTTCAACGTGTGCTTGTAGAACCATGTTTGTTTTTTTTCCATGGTAGGCTACGCATCGTTAACGTATTTGTTTTTATATTGCAGATTGAAACGGTCCACACCCACAAAGGATCTAGAAGAAATTTAAAGTTTGGAGCAGGTGGGGGTGTATTTGGCTTCCCCAGTGGTTCCTAAATCATGTGTCGCGTAGAAGGTCCAGCGAATAAGGAAAACTGGAAAAATAATAACACACATGTAAACAAACAAAATCAAAAACAGGGTTCGGTTGGGTTGTTTTACCTCTGAGCGGCACTTTTTTGCACACCATGGGCTAAATGGCCAGGTTACATAGACCCCGAAGGCTCAGAGAAGGTTGGGGGAGGGGACTCACTGGAACAGCTGTTGGGAGACAGATGGTAGCCTCCCGTCAAGGCCATCCAGTGTGTTCTTTAACGTGCACAGGGTATGACTCTCCCGCACACGGGGCCACGGCTTAACGTCCCATCCGACGGACGGCGGCCTTTCCAAGCCCATCGGTGTCCCCTACTGACCGTGGGCAGGGCGGAGAATTTTGCGGAGATAAATCTCAACGCTGACCCAGCTGGGACTCGAACCTGGGAACTACAGATTACGAGCCTGGCGCGCTACCGACTGAGCCACCCCCGCCCCATTGGAAGAAGAGTAACACACAAGCGAATTAGCAAAAATGGAGACAATAACACACAATGAAATGAACAAACAAATAAACCGACAAATAAGGTAAAATCATAAAATATCTAATATAATTAAAAAACTTCAAATATTACAGTTCAATTACAGCGAAAACTAAAAGAATTTTAGTGTTTCGAAAGGGGGTGGCTCAGTCGGTAGCGCGCCATGCTCGTAATCTGCAGTTCCCAAGTTCGAGTTCCAGCTGGGTCAGCGTTGAGATTTATCTCCGCAAAATTCCCCGCCCTGCTCACGGTCAGTAGGGGACACCGATGGGCTTGGAAAGGCCGCCGTCAGTGTCGTATGGGACGTTAAGCCGTGGCCCCGTGTGCGGAAGAGCCATACCCTCTGCACGTTAAAGAACACGCTGGATGGCCTTGACGGGAGGCTACCATCTGTCTCCCAACAGCTCTTCCAGTGGGTCCCCTCCCCCAACCTTCTCTGAGTCTTCGGGGTCCTTGTGACCTGGCCATTTAGCCCATGGTGTGCAAAAAAGTGCCGCTCAGAGGTAAAACAATCCAATCCAATCCCCTCCCCCAACCTTCTCCGAGCCTTTGGGGTTCATGTGACCTGGCCATTTAGCCCATGGTGTGCAAAAAAGTGCTGCTCAGAGGTAAAACAATCCAATCCAATCCCCTCCCCCAACCTTCTCCGAGCGTTTGGGGTCCATGTGACCTGACCATTTAGCCCATGGTGTGCAAAAAAGTGCCGCTCAGAGGTAAAACAATCCAATCCCCTCCCCCAACCTTCTCCGAGCCTTTGGGGTTCATGTGACCTGGCCATTTAGCCCATGTTGTGCAAAAAAGTGCTGCTCAGAGGTAAAACAATCCAATCCAATCCCCTCCCCCAACCTTCTCCGAGCGTTTGGGGTCCATGTGACCTGACCATTTAGCCCATGGTGTGCAAAAAAGTGCCACTCAGAGGTAAACAACCAAACCCTAATCTTCCGAAAGAAATTTATTTCTTACAGTTCTAACAAAGAGTTACACAGTCTATAATTATTCCGAATCACTTATTTGACAAGATTCTTTAAATTCCTTTCAAAATTCAATTTCTTTTTTCTTTTTTCAGATTTCTTTACGCATTTTCAATATCTTTGCAGCAGTTTTAAAGGCATGAGATAAATTTTGAAGAAATATTATCATTATCAACGACGCGATAAAAGTCTGCCATCAAAATATCTAATTTTATTTTCGTTACTAAATCAAATGGAAACCAAATGTATTGTAAAAACTAAGTTCTAAGCGATGCCTTTAAGGAACTCTTTAGAATGATGGTTTAGGATTTTGTTCATTCTCTCGTCTTTGCTAAAATGTCCCCAACGACCAAAATCTTCTCTCTCCAATCTGGGGCTTGACATACGTGAATAATGGAGACAGCTACTGAATGGTTTGAAGTGGTTGCCTGGCATCCATTCGTTTTTATCCGAAGTGGTGCTTTCATTGGGGTAAACATCGAGGTGCAAGATACAAGTTTCATTTGCTCTCCATGTCATTCCCTAATTGATACTCAGCGAATGATTCTGCAAACTGAATTGAAAAATAGGTTGTCAAATAAGAGAACGCTTTATTCTCTGGAGTGGATGCAGTTCTTAGCAGGTTATCAATAAGGAGGCATTCAGATGATGAAAAGTAATCTTCCTCTCTTCGTTATCAATGGGGAATTTTCTCCAAGTAATCATCTGCAAGAATTCAGATGAATGTCTTTCGTTGTCCAGACATAATACTCCAAAGTAACATTTCTTCTCGTTTATAATAATACATATACAAAATTGAACGAAAAACAAACATAGACTTTATGGTTTTAGTTTATGGTAGATGGTCTTGACAGTTCCCCAAATTTCTATGGGTGGGTTGGGGTGGGTTGTTTTACCTCTGAGCGGCACTTTTTTGCACACAATGGGCTAAATGGCCAGGTCACATGAACCCCGAAGGCTCAGAGAAGGTTGGGGGAGGGGACCCACTGGAACAGCTGTTGGGAGACAGATGGTAGCCTCCCGTCAAGGCCATCCAGCGTGTTCTTTAAAGTGCACAGGGTATGGCTCTCCCGAACACGGGGCCACGGCTTAACGTCCCATCCGACGGACGGCGGCCTTTCCAAGCCCATCGGTGACCGTGGGCAGGGCGGGGAATTTTGCGGAGAGAAATCTCAACGCTGAACCAGCTGGGACTCGAACCTGAGAACTGCAGTTACGAGTCTGGCGCGCTACCGACTGAGCCACCCCCGCCCCATCTATGGGTGCAGGGGAAGCTCAGTCGGTAGCGTTCCAGGCTCGTAATCTGTAGTTCCCAGGTTCGATTATATCTCCGCAAAACTCCCCGCCCTGGTTCATCAGGGGACACTGATGGGCTTCGAAAGGCCGCCGTCCATCAGATGGGACATTTTGCCGTGGCCCTCTTATGTGGGAGAGCAGTACTCTTGTGAATTTTAAAGTCGTTATAATCTGTCGTCTAATAACTGTCCAGTGGGTCCTCTACCCCCGAAATTATCTGAGCCCTGCCGGTTCCTTGTGACCAGGACATTTAACACATTGTAAGGGACCTGGGTTCGAGCCCTGGGTAAGGCATGGATGTATGTGTCGTTTTTCTGCTGAGATCCTGTCATCCTCACAGACCTTCTACTCTGGAATATAAATTGACAGGCTCCTGTCAGACGTTTATGGTAAGCAGCTGCTTGAGGAGGTATTTTTTATTTTATTTAACAAAAGAATGCTCCTCAGAGGTAAAGCAACCCAAATGAACATTCTCTGAGCTTTCGGGTTCCGTCTCACCTGGCCATTTAGACCATAGTGTGCAACAACATGAGGGCCTGAGGTAGAAAATACCCAATCATTCATTTTCAATATGTGATTCAGTTTTGTATATAGTATGATGTTATAATTCTTCTATTTTTGATGGAAGGGTCAGTGAGTGGTTGAAGTTTAGGTCCAAATTTTCAAACTAAATACTAGACAAAAAATTTATGCTAAAACGAAGCTTCAATATTTTTATTGATCAAAACCAAGCTTTTTGAAATAAATTCGCAGTCATCTATAGATTTTGAATTTATTTCAAAAAGCTTGGTTTTGATCAATAAAAATATTGAAGCTTCGTTTTAGCATAAATTTTTTGCCTAGTTTGAAAAATAATTTATATTTATTATGTATCATTTAAATGCAATCAATAACTGAATCGTTTTTATTATAATCCACAATGTTCCTTTTATTTGTTAAATAACTTATATTGATGATTCTACTGAAAAAAAAAATCGTCCTTTGAGTTCCCATACGCAAGATGTATTATTTTTTACTCCTTATTTGTATTATCCCCCCCACTTTCTCTATTTATCTCGTTTTTGCAAAAAAAAAATAAAAAAGTAAATCGAAAAAATCTATCCATCTATTTACATCCAAAACTTTTATATTTTGCGATGAATTAAAAATTCTTTTTTGTTGGATAGGTATTGATGAGTTCTAACAACAGCAATATCAGTCTTAAGAAACTTATACAAAACTGAAGAGTTGGGTTGGGTTGTTTTACCTCTGAGCGGCACTTTTTTGCACACCATGGGCTAAATGGCCAGGTCACATGGACCCCGAAGGCTCAGAGAAGGTTGGGGGAGTCGACCCACTGGAACAGCTGTTGGGAGACAGATGGTAGCCTCCCGTCAAGGCCATCCAGCGTGTTCTTTAACGTGCACAGGGTATGGCTCTCCAGCACACGGGGCCACGGCTCAACGTGCGATTCGACGGACGGCGGTCTTTCCAAGCCCATCGGTGTCCCCTACTGACCGTGGGCAGGGCGAGGAATTTTGCGGAGATAAATCTCAACGCTGACCCAGCTGGGACTCGAACCTAGGAACTACAGATTACGAGCCTGGCGCGCTACCGACTGAGCCACCCCCGCCCCCGCCTCCCAAAACTGAAGAATAGTGAAAGAATTCTTTACACAAAGTTTTAAAATACAAACTTATTTTATTAAACACTTTGAAACAATACTTATTATTAAGTTTTAATTAACTTCTGAAGTCAATTTTTGTGGCTGGTATCGCTAAATATTCAAACTTCCATAACTTATCAAATACTAAACGAATATTGTTGAAAATCGAGTTATTAATTTATTTGATTGAGATCTTTATCTGCAATCACATTTTTCAAAACAGAAAAACTTATTTTAGAAGTTATAGAGCTTTGACGTTAGCTTCCCATTGACTTAACATAGGGATTTTTCTTAATTTATGGAGAGCAGTGTATAATTTGAAAATTTACGTAGGATAAACTTTACAATTCACATTTTTTCAAATTCGTTTTTAGTTTTAACTTTAACCGAAAAAGGCGAAACTTTTAACGAATATTTCACGAGATCTGTTTATGGTAGAAATTTCAAATTTCTGTGGTAGAGCGTCAAGAGATAATCCAATGACAGCAACACCCCTTTTTCTAATAGGATTTAATTTTTCTTCGAACACCCCTTTTTCTAAGAGGTTTTTCTTTTTCTTCGAACTCCCCTTTTTCTAAGAGGTTTTTCTTTTTCTTCGAACACCCCTTTTTCTAAGAGGTTTTTCTTTTTCTTCGAACACCCCCTTTTTTAAGAGGATTTTTTGGAACACCCCTTTTTCTAAGAGGAAATTTCTTTTTCTTCGAACACCCCTTTTTTTAAAAGGTTTTACTTTTTCTTCGAACACCCCTTTTTCTAAGAGGTTTGCTTTTCTTCGAACACCCCTTTTTCTAGGAGGTTTTACTTTTTCTTCGAACACCCCTTTTCTAAGACGTTTTCCTTTTTCTTTGAACACCCCTTTTTCTAAGAGGTTTTACTTTTTCTTTGAACACCCCTTTTTCTAAGAGGTTTTTATTTTTCTTCGAACACCCCTTTTTCTAAGACGTTTTTCTTTTTCTTCGAACACCCCTTTTTCTAAGAGGTTTTACTTTTTCTTCGAACACCCCTTTTTCTAAGACGTTTTTCTTTTTCTTCGAACACCCCTTTTTCTAAGAGGTTTTAGTTTTTCTTCGAACACCCTTTTTTCTAAGAGGTTTTTCTTTTTCTTCGAACACCCCTTTTTCTAAGACGTTTTTCTTTTTCTTCGAACACCCCTTTTTCTAAGAGGTTTTAGTTTTTCTTCGAACACCCTTTTTTCTAAGAGGTTTTTCTTTTTCTTCGAACACCCCTTTTTCTAAGGCGTTTTACTTTTTCTTCGAACACCCCTTTTTCTAAGAGGTTTTACTTTTTCTTCGAACACCCCTTTTTCTAAGAGGTTTTACTTTTTCTTCGAACACCCCTTTTCCTAAGAGGTTTTTTTCTTCTTCTTCGAACACCCCACTTTCTAAGAGGGGTGTTGGAAAAGTAACTTTCTCGTTTTAAAATTAAGTAATAAAAGAAAAATACTTTTATATTGCAAAAGTATAACAAAACATTACTATTTTCATTTTTTCAATCATCCGTTAGTTCCAATTAAAACTTTTGAAGAGGGCAAAGTCGGTAAGGAAAAATTTCATTCTCTTTGAAATTTGAAAACGAGATTTCCATATTTGCCAGAAGGGTTGGGTTATTTTACCCCTGAGCGACACTTTTTTTTGGACGCAATGGGCTAAATGACCAGGTTACAAGGACCCTGAGGGTTCAGATAATGTTGGAGGAAGGGGACACACTGGAGAGCTGTTCAGAGACCTTCCGTCAAGGCCATCCATTGTGTTTTTCAACATGCACAGCTCTCCCGCATACTAATCCACGGCTTAACGCCCCATCCGACGGACGGCAGCATTTTTAAGCACATCGGTGTCCCCTACTGACCGAGAGCAGAATGGGGAGTTTTGCAGAGATCGATCTGAAGGCATCCAAGGTGAGTCTAGAACCTGGGAACTGATGATTGACACACGCGCGTCCTGTTGCTTAGTGCTCACAACATATGCATTCTGACTCTATGTGTCTCCGCAAAATTCCCCGCTCTGCCCACGGTCAGTAGGAGACACCGATGGGCTTGGAAAGGCCGCCGTCCGTCGGATGGGACGTTAAGCCGTGGCTCCGTGTGCGGGAGAGACATACCCTGTGCACGTTAAAGAACACGCTGGATGGCCTTGACGGGAGACTACTATCTGTCTCCCAACAGCTGTTCCAGTGGGTCCCCTCCCCCAACCTTCTCTGAGCCTTCGGGGTCCATGTGACCTGGCCATTTAGCGCATGTGCAAAAAAGTACCTCTCAGAGGTAAAACAATCCAACGTTAAAGAACACGCTGGATGGCCTTGACGGGAGACTACCATCTGTCTCCCAACAGTTGTTCCAGTGGGTCCCCTCCCCCCAACCTTCTCTGAGCCTTCGGAGTCCATGTGACCCGGCCATTTAGCGCATGTGCAAAAAAGTGCCTCTCAGAGGTAAAACAACCCAACATTAAAGAACACGCTAGATGGCCACAAATTCACGGAAGGCTACCATCTGTCTCCCAACAGCTGCTCCAGTGGGTCCCCTCCCCCAACCTTCTCTGAGCCTTCGGGGTCCCTGTGACCTGGCCATTTAGCCCATGGTGTGCAAAAAATTGCCGCTCAGAGGTAAAACAACCCAACCCAACTGACTCTATGTTCCGTAAAGTTTCATTTATCTGATGAATACTGTATTGCGGCATGCAAGCCCATCCAAACACAATTCTATTGCATAGCCAGCAGCCTTTCTCTCTGCTGTTGAAGAAAATATCCATGTCCAAGCGTCGAAAATTTGTTAAGGAATCGCATGAAAAGAAATCCTTTCCTTTTCCGTAGTTGGTGGGATATATCGCATATTTCTTGGGAGGTCTATATTTAGATTCTGCAATTTAAATGATTTCTGAATAGGAATATAGTTAGAGGAGCAGCAGACTTGGATTGCTTATTTGTTTCGACTAACAAATGCATCATTAAACGTATTGAAGGAGAAAGTCCTGTTTTTTTTGCCTTGGCTGCGTTTCTTAAGACTGCGGGTGCTGCATGCATGTCGTCATTTAAATAAACGTAGTCGAACAGCAAGACTTATTTAGGTTTTTTTTGCTGTTAAAATCTTTTGTAAGCAGAGTTAAAAGCAGCATCCATGTTTTACCACAAAATAAAAAAAGGGTATTAAAATATCACTTTCATTTCTTTTCAGCATTTCAAAAGAAGTTCGGAGAAGATCTGTATAACCCTGTGCGGATAATAAAAGTTCTATCTACATCGAAAAGGTGTTAACCGTATCCGCAAACCTTTGTCAACGTTAAGCCGGTTTGGCTTAACGTTTTGGTGTATATTGGGTAATTAATGACCGTCGAGGTTTTACAAATGCTTGAAGCCCAATGTACACTGCATGGCGAAATTATTAGCAATTCATTGTCCTTCACACACATGGTGTGTGAAGGACACTTTGTATACATTGGCATGATTCATTGTCCTTCACATACATGGTGTGTGAAGGACAATGAATCATGCCAATGTATACAAAGATTTCTTACTGGCGTTAGTATTCTACGTCATTACGAAGTCCTATAAAAGCCGTAAAAGCATGATGGGAAGCAAGTCAAGTAGGTTGGGTTGGGTGTTTTACTTCTGAGCGGCAATTTTTTGGACACCATGGGCTAAATGGCCAGGTCGCATGGAACCCTAAGACTCAGAGAAGGTTAGGGAGGGGACCCACTGGAACAGTTGTTGAGTTGATTGGATTGTTTTGCCTTTGAGCTGCACTTTTTTGCACACCATGGGCTAAATAGCCAGGTCACATGGACCCCGAAGGCTCAGAGAAAGTTAGGAGAGGGGACCCACTGGAACAGTTGGAGGGGGTCAGATGGAGACAGATGATAGTCTCCCGTCAAGGCCATCCAGTGTGTTCTTTAACGTGCACAGGGTATGGCTCTCCCACACAAGGGGCCACGGCTTAACGTCCCATCCAACGGACGGCAATACATTTGGTTTGCATTAGATTTAGTAACCAAAATAAAATTGGATATTTTGATGGCAGACTTTTATCGCGTCGTTGATAATGATAATATTTCTTCAAAATTTATCTCATGCCTTTAAAACTGCTGCAAAGATATTGAAAATGCGTAAAGAAATCTGAAAAAAGAAAAAAGAAATTGAATTTTGAAAGGAATTTAAAGAATCTTGTCAAATAAGTGATTCGGATTAATTATAGACTGTAACTCTTTGTTAGAACTGTAAGAAATAAATTTCTTTCGGAATATTAGGGTTTGGTTGTTTACCTCTGAGTGGCACTTTTTTGCACACCATGGGCTAAATGGCCAGGTCACATGGACCCCAAACGCTCGGAGAAGGTTGGGGGAGGGGATTGGATTGGATTGTTTTACCTCTGAGCAGCACTTTTTTGCACACCATGGGCTAAATGGCCAGGTGACATGGACCCCAAACGCTCGGAGAAGGTTGGGGGAGGGGACCCACTGGAACAGCTATTGGGAGACAGATGGTAGCCTCCCATCAAGGCCATCTAGTGTGTTCTTTAACGTGCACAGGTTATGGCTCTTCCGCACACGGGGCCACGGCTTAACGTCCCATCCAACGGACGGCTGCGTTTCCAAGCCCATCGGTGTCCCCTACTGACCGTAGGCAGGGCGGAGAGTTTTGGGGAGATAAATCTCAACGCTGATCCAACTGTGACTCGAATCTGGGAACTACAGATTACGAGCCTGGTGCGCTACCGTCTGAGCCACCCACGCCCCATGGACGATGGGACGTTAAGCTTCACGAAAAAAAAAACCGATTAAAGACTTGGTGTCGTTATTTCAACGAACGTGAAATTTGACCCTTAATATCAGTTCAAAGAACAAAAGACAAAACAAAGTAAAGAAATTTTAACATCCATTTTCATTGGGGGCGGAGGTGGCTCAGTCGGTAGCGCGCCAGGCTCGTAATCTGCAGTTCCCAGGTTCGAGTCCCAGCTGGGTCAGCGTTGAGATTTATCTCCGCAAAATTCCACGGTCAGTAGGGGACACCGATGGCTTGGAAACGCAGCCGTCCGTCGGATGGGACGTTAAGCCGTGGCCCCGTGGGCGGGAGAGCCATACCCTGTGCACGTTAAAGAACACGCTGGATGGCCTTGACCGGAGGCTACCATCTGTCTCCCAACAGCTGTTCCAATGGGTCCCCTCCCCCAACTTTCTCTGAGCCTTCGGGGTCCATGTGACCTGGCCATTTAGCCCATGGTGTGCAAAAAAGTGCCGCTCAGAGGTAAAACAACCCAACCCATTTTCATTGGCATTATTCAAATATTTTTTCAATTTTCATTCGAATGTAAATCACAACATTTCCTCCGCTGACTGCTGTTTTCCACAGATTTAAATGTAATAGAATTAAAGATACCACGTTTGCCAGATCATGAGCATTCTTGATGAAGCTGGAACGCTTTTGGATGTTCTGAATATTATCGTGACACCTACAGACGAAGTCATTAGAGTCATTTGAAACCTGGCAGCTTATGGGACATTATGGCCAATAAAGATCATTTTTGGTTAATGAATGAAAGGGGGATCTTTAGACAACCAAAACTAAAGAGCAGAGCAATGGGCTGGAAATCCGCGTACGTGTGCAGTTGGGCATTCCTGTGGGGCTCATTGCTCTTCAACGAGAAAGTTAGGAAGTCTGCTCGAAATTTGTAATCTGCTTAAAAGACTCGCTGCTTGCATCGTCAGTTCTAAAGTAGGTCTTGGAAGGATGTAGGGTTAGTTTTAGAGAGTCTGGGAAATTTACTAGAAGGGCAAATGGCCTGGGTATTTATTAAAGCCTTTAAGAAGATTAGAGAAGGAATCATCAGATCTTGATAGCCATATTATTTCGCGTCCCGTTAAAGATGGCTGGAGACTGTTGGACTTGGTGCTTATGAGCAGCAGCTGAGGGAGAAGCGATTGTGGGGGAGAATATTGCATGGTTCAAACAGCAGTATTGTAAGAGGAAAGAGAGGAAATGGAAATGTGAATTGACTTCATTATTTTTCGCTTTTGAGGTTGATTTGATTTTCGCCTTTGGGGAAAAGCATTTCGAGTGAAAAGCAGAAGGGGAAACGAGCGATTAGGGTTGTTGTTAGCTAAAGTGGGGATTTGGTGTTAATGACGTTTTTTTTATATTTAGTTGGAATGTGTATGGATAAATTAGAAGCAAAAATTGTGAAACGACTCAGTTGTAGATTATTTGAAAAATTGAAGCTGTTTAATACGAAAGACCATGATTATTCTCGCTGAATAACAGAATTAGCAATTTGGCTTCGGTGAAATGTAGATCAGAAGAATCTGAGATTCGAAATTAAATTTTCTTTCTAGGTTTTGCTCTCGACAAAATTTCGATTTCTAGTAGATTAGGTTTGGTTATAAACAGAGAGAAAACTAAAGTGATGAAAATTGGTCAGGCAGGCTGTGATTCAGTTAATCTGAATGGTTGCAGTCTTGAGCAGGTGTCACAGTTTAATTATCTTGGGAGCTATGTAACAGATAATGGTGATGTGCGGCACGAGATTAACAGACGAATAGGGATTGCTGCCGGGACTTTTAAGAATCTATGGAGAGTGTGGAGAAATAGGCGTATACACCTAAAGACTAAAATTACACTGTATAATAGTTTGGTTCTTTCTAGGGTTAGTTATGGTAGTGAACTTGGACACTTTGTAAACAAGATAACAGGAACCTAGATGCTTTTGATTCTAAATATTAACGCAGTATCTTGGGCATTAGGTGGTTCAACTTTGTAACTAATGATGAGGTTAGGCAAAGGAGTTTGCAACTTCCTTTAAGCAGCATATTGTGCAGAGAGAGACTCCGTTGGTTTGGCCATGTTGTCCGTATGAATAATCATAGATTGGCGAATAGGGTTATGAACAGTGTGGCTAAAGGCCTCAGAAAGAAGGGGAGACCTAGGATGCGGTGGGCAGACAATGTCAAACAGGACCTTGTTAGAATTGGTGTGCAGTGGCCAGATGCAGCAGATGTAGCTCAGGACAGATATGCTTGAACTAAATTTCACGGTCTGGTTGGCCCTCCGTTGCCCATGGCTGTTTGAGGATGATGATGATGATGATGATGACTCATATAATAAATTTTTGTGTCCAATAAATGTCTGTCACTGTTTATGCGTATTTAAAATATAATAATATTTCATTATTCTCAATTCAAATATTAATTTAAAAATAATCTGGTTTTTCCCAAAACTTATTAGCTACTTGGACTTTATCACATTTAATAACTACCTTGTTTCCCCGAAAATAAGACCGGATCTTACATTAATTTTTGGGGCGGGGGTGGCTCAGTCGGTAGCGCGCCAGGCTCGTAATCTGTAGTTCCCAAGTTCGAGTCCCAGCTGAGTCAGCGTTGAGATTTATCTCCGCAAAATTCCCCCCTTGCCCACGGTCAGTAGGGGACACCGATGGGCTTGGAAAGACCGCCGTCCGTCGGATGGGACGTTAAGCCGTGGCCACGTGTGTGGAAGAGCCATACCCTGTGTACGTTGAAGAACACACTGGATGGCCTTGACGGGAGGCTACCATCTGTCTCTTAACAGCTGTTCCAGTGGGTCCCCTCCCCCAACCTTCTCTGAGCCTTCGGGGTCCATGTGACCTGGCCATTTAGCGCATTTTGTGCAAAAAAGTGCCGCTCAGAGGTAAAACAACCCAACCCAAAGCCATCTTATACGTCATTAACTGCAATTTGTATTCTAGACGTTTTAAGTGGAATTTAGATTCTTGACACTAAACATGTTATACATAATTATCGGAATTTTGGATTCCAGTCATTAGTCATCTTAATCGTGGGGCGGGGGTGGCTCAGTCGGTAGCGCGCCAGGCTCGTAATCTGTAGTTCCCAGGTTCGAGTCCCAGCTGGGTCAGCGTTGAGATTTATCTCCGCAAAATTCCCCGCCCTGCCCACGATCAGTAGGGGACACCGATGGGCTTGGAAAGGCCGCCGTCCGTCGGATGGGACGTTAAGTCGTGGCCCCGTGTGCGGGAGAACCATACCCTGTGCACGTTAAAGAACACGCTGGATGGCCTTGACGGGAGGCTACCATCTGTCTCCCAACAGCTGTTCCAGTGGGTCCCCTCCCCCAACCTTCTCTGAACCTTCGGGGTCCGTCTGACCTGGCCATTTAGCCCATGGTGTGCAAAAAAGTGCAGCTCAGAGGTAACCCAACCCAACCGACAAAGTTCGCTATCTTTGTCTCTCCATTTCTTTTGAATGAAACAGTTACCCTAATGAAAAATACAACAGATAATTTTCACAATAAAAAAATGTAATTGAAAACTTACTTTATATGTGTTTTAACTCTATATTATTAACCTCTTCAAATTCTTTAAACTGGCATTAATTCTTGCATGAGCATTCACCACAGCTTTTAAACACATGCAGAATAAAAAATATCTGAATTCGGCAGAAATTTAAAATCCATTTTTCCTAATTAAAAAAAAGTGAGCAGGATTGATGTCTTTGCCAAAACTTGCCCTTTAGAAGCACAATATCTCAATTTGCTACTTTTTATCGCCTTGCCTAATTAGTGTTCTCATTAAAACAACGCATTAAGCCAAGGCCCAATTTCTTTAGTAGCCCTTATATCCTTTCAATAGCTCCTGCTAGAGCACGTGCGAACGTTTCTGTAATTATTTCTCTCTCGCATAGTGGCAACAGTTGGTTCTGTCAGAAGCGCGTTTTGCACGAGCGAGACCGCCTGGTGAGCCATTGTTGCTCGAGCGAATTACAAACTGGCATTTCTCATTATTTCTAATGAGAATACAGCAATTTTTTATTCACCTGAGGTATTTCTTAGTTACGTATTCTACAAAACACACAAAGGGAGAATGTTTTCTTCACGTGATTTATTGTAAAGTTCTTTTTGTTTTTTAATTATTCCAAGTTCCATTCTTTCTGTCTGTTCCCATTTACCAACTTTACAAGGAACGGAATGGTAATTGAAAATAAATAGAGCCGACTTGTTGAATGCTTATTGAGGATGAGATTTTTGGCTACTTATAGTGAATTTAATCTGGCGATTTTTCTGTGTAATTCTCGATGCTAAATTAAAGATATTACTTTTCATTAGACTTCCGAAGCGTTTCAGATGCAGCCGTTCTATGTGAAATCGGTCGAATGACATCCAGAGAAGTGAATTAAATGTTTAACTGCTGTCAATATTAAATGGCGAATGACTTAAATAGGAACAATATTAATTTCGAAGAATATAAAAAAACACTTCAGTGAACAAGTAAAAAAAACAAACGTTATTATCAAGTTCGATAGTTTTACCTCTGAGCGGCACACTTTTGCACACAATGGCCAGGTTACAAGGGGCCTGAAGGCTCGGAGAAGGTTGGGGATCTACTGGAATAGATGTTGGGAGATAGATGATAACCTCCCGTCAAGGCCATCCAGTGTGTTCTTTAACGTACCCAGGGTATGTCTACTGCACACGGAACCTTGGCTTAACGTCCCATCCGACGGGTGGCGGCCTTTCCAAGCCCATCGGTATCCCCTACTGACCGTGGGCAGGGCGGGGAGTTTTGCGGAGATAAGTCTCAACGCTGACCCAGCTGGGAATCGAATCTGGGAACTGCAGATTACGAGCCTGGCGCGCTACCGACTGAGCCAGCCTGTCCCTGTCAAGTTCGGGAAAATGCTTTTCTTTTAAATATTAGCAAAGCACTGAATGTGTTGTGGTTTTACCTCTGAGAGGGTTCTTTTTTTGCACACAATGGGGTAAATGATCAAGTCATAAGGTCCCCGAAAGCTCAGAGAAGTTTGGGGGAAGGGGACCCGCTGGACAGATGATAGCCTCTTATCAAGGATGTCCCATGTGTCCTTTAACATGCGGTGAAAAAATGGAAAAAAGGGAGGGGGAGGACACTTGATTTCCAATGCATTGTAATATTCCGCCCCCCCCTCCGATTTACCGGTTTTTAAAAAAAATCTTGAAAAAAAAATACATGAAATGTAAATGAGTTAAAAGTTTTTTGTCTCTTTTACTCTTACACGCATTCTGAAGGGGGAGGGCAGGGTAGGGTGTTTTACCTCTGAGAAGGCACTTTTTTTGCACACCATGGGCTAAATGGCCAGGTCACATGGACCCCGAAGGTTCAGAGAAGGTTGGGGGAGGGGATCCACTGGAACAGCTGTTGGGAGACAGATGGTAGCCTCCCGTCAAAGCCATCCAGCGTGTTCTTTAACGTGCAGAGAGTATGGCTCTCCCGCACACGGGGCCACGGCTTAACGTCCCATCCGACGGACGGTGGCCTTTCCAAGCCCATCGTTGCCCCCTACTGACCGTGGACAGGGCGTGGTATTTTGCGGAGATAAATTTCAACGCTGACCCAGCTGGGACTCGAACCTGGGAACTACAGATTACGAGCTAGGCGCGCTACCGACTGAGCGACCCCCGCCCCAGGGGAGGGGCAGAAGGGCCCATTTGCCCCACCCTATATCCCACCTTTATTGGTGATCAGGATGTCATTAGCAAAACAAATACATTAGAGGCAGCTTATTTCTGAAAAAAAGTAGGTGGTGATGGTGTGATTAATTGGTAGCCTAGCACAGTGGTTCTGAACCTTTTATGCTTCACGTATCCTCCTGGAAATGTGTATCTAACTGGCGTACCCCTTTTATAGATAGATAAATCTGTATTTATAACAATGGGAATAAAATAAAACATAAATATATATACACATTAAATTTTGTATTCATAAATTACATATATCAATAAACACAAAAATGACATTTTTGCACATCAGTGTTGCCAACTTACCGACTTTGTTACTAGATCTAGCTACGTTTGAGCTCTCATGGTGTACAGTCGCTCAAAAAATATTCGAACACTATGGTGCACGCTAAAGAACACGCTAGGTGGCTTTCAAAGGAGACTTCTGTGTCCTAACATCTGTCCAATAGGTCCCCTTCTCCAAACTTTCTCGGGGTCCTTGTGACCTGTCGTCAATTGTGCGCGAAGAAGTACCATTCAGAGATATGACAACCCCAATTTGTTTATTCACACTAGGCTTTTGGATTGGATTGTTTTACCTCTGAGCGGCACTTTTTTTGCACACCATGGGCTAAATGGCCAGGCCACAAGGACCCCGAAGGCTCAGAGAAGGTTGGGGGAGGGGACCCACTGGAACAACTGTTGGGAGACAGATGGTAGCCTCCCGTCAAGGCCATCCAGCGTGTTCTTTAACGTGCACAGGGTATGGCTCTCCCGCACACGGGGCCACGGCTTAACGTCCCATCCGACTGACGGTGGCCTTTCCAAGCCCATCAGTATCCCCTACTGACCGTGGGCAGGGCGGGGAAATTTTGCGGAGATAAATCTCAACGCTGACCCAGCTGGGACTCGAACCTGGGAACTACAGATTACGAGCCTGGCGCGCTACCGACTGAGCCACCCCCGCCCCTTCCCCACTAGGCAGAACGATAGTTAGTGAAGAATATTTTTATGACAGACATATTTGGATCTCGAATCTAGTAAAACGAAAATTATAAACCTGTTAGACCACCAATTGATCTCACCATAACCACCCCATCTTTTTCAGAAATAAGCTGCCTCTAATGTATTTCTTTCCTTTTTATTAGTATTCTTTGCTCACAATAAAAGTAAATTTTATTGTTACACGCAAAGCTTATCTGCAAGAGATAGAATATTTGCATTTATAATTTGTTACAATAGTATGTTACGCCTTCTTTCATCTGATGTGACATTAATATTGTTTGACATTGGTATAGGATGAATGTAATACTGATATTGAATGGGACATTTGTAATATTTAACAAAGGAATTAATTGACTGCACACGCTCAATATTTCCGTGAGTGAGCCCACACGATCTAGTATCAAAATAATATGACTACCTACAGTCGCTCAAAAAAATATACATACCTAAAAAGAATACATTGACCTAGGGGGCGGGGGTGGCTCAGTCGGTAGCGCGCCAGGCTCGTAATCTGTAGTTCCCAGGTTCGAGTCCCAGCTGGGTTAGCGTTGAGATGTATCTCCGCAAAATTCCCCGCCCTGTCCACGGTCAGTACGGGACACCGATGGACTTGGAAAGGCCGCCGTCCGTCGGATGGGACGTTAAGCCGTGGCCCCGTGTGCGGGAGAGCCATATCCTGTGCACGTTAAAGAACACGCTGGATGGCCTTGACGGCAGGCTACCATCTGTCTCCCAACAGCTGTTCCAGTGGGTCCCCTCCCACAACCTTCTCTGAGCCTTCGGGGTCCATGTAACCTGGTCATTTAGCCCATGGTGTGCAAAAAAGTGCCGCTCAGAGGTAAATCAACCCAACATTGAGCTAGAACATTGATAGCAAAATAAAATTTTTAATTCAAATGCGAATTTCGTGGTATACGTAAAATGTATTTCACATTTAGTGTTTCTTGTTTAACAATAATCTATTTTACGCTACAGAAAACCTTTTCCAGGTAAAATAAATATAATAAATTCCTTTTTTTTCACTTCGGTTATGTACAGTCGCTCAAAAAAGTATCCGAACACCATGGTTGATTACAGAGTTCAGAAAAAGTATCTGGCAACGATTTTTTTAGAAATTAGTGATCTGGCAACCTTCGTGTCACGTGACACGGTTGCCAGATCACTAATTTCTAAAAAAATCGTTGCCAGATATTTTTTTCTGAATTCTGTAATCAACCATAGTGTTCGGGTACTTTTTTGAGCGACTGTAGGTAGTCATATTATTTTGATACTAGATCGTGTGGGCTCACTCACGGAAATATTGAGCGTGTGCAGTTACCGTTCACAGCAAACTGGAGCGGTTGCGGTTAATGTTCACAGCACATTGGATCGTGTGAGCTCACAAAGACCTAGATCGTGTGGGCTCACTCACGGAATTATTGAGCGTGTGCAGTTACCGTTCACAGCAAACTGGAGCGTGTGCAGTAACTGCACACGCTCCAGTTTGCTGTGAACGGTAACTGGAGCCTGTACAGTCGCTGTACACGCTCCAGATATTTTTCCTGAATTCTGTAATCACGTGACACGAAGGTTGCCAGATGACTAATTTCTAAAAAAAATCAATGCCAGATAGTTTTTCTGAATTCTGTAATCAACCGTAGTGGTCGGATATTTTTTTCAGCGACTGTAGGTGGTCATATTACTTTGATACTAGATCGTGTGGGCTCACTCACGGAAATATTGAGCGTGTGCAGTTACCGTTCACAGCAAACTGGAGCGTGTGCTGTAACTGCACACGCTCCAGTTTGCTGAGAACGTTAACTGGAGCGTATACAGTTGCTGTACACGCTCCAGATATTTTTCCTGAATTCTGTAATCACGTGACACGAAGGTTGCCAGATCACTAATTTCTAAAAAAAATCGTTGCCAGATTTTTTTTCTGAATTCTGTAATCAACCATGGTGTTCGGATATTTTTTTGACCGACTGTACATGAATGTTCTCAACCATAATAATACTATGGTTCAGCGTATTTTGCATATTTTCTTATTCTTAGACAGTTGATGGCAAAAAAATGGTGTAAGGTACTCTATGGGTTAGGTTGTTTTACCCCAGAGCGGCACTGTTTTGCACACCATGGGCTAAATGGCCAGGTCACATGGACTCCGAAGACTCAGAGAAGGTTGGGGGAGGGGACCCACTGGAACAGCTGTTGGGAGACAGATGGTAGCCTCCCGTCAAGGCATCCCGGGGTGTTCTTTAACGTGCACAGGGTATGGCTCTCTCCCGCACACGGGGCCACGGCTTAACGTTCCATCCGACGGTCGGCGGCCTTTCCAAGCCCATCGGTGTCCCTTACTGACCGTGGGCAGGGCGGGGAATTTTGCGGAGATAAATCTCAACGCTGACCCAGCTGGGACTCGAACCTGGGAACTACAGATTACGAGCCTGGCGCGCTACCGACTAAGCCACCCCCTTACTCTATTACTTTAGCGAATTGGTAAAGGCTTAATACTAGTTTGATGTCCGAGATATTTCCGTAAGTTGTGGCGCCCTTAAGCGAGAAATACAAAGATGGTTTTTTAGAGTAAACATGCTCATAATAGTAATTGATAAAGTGATTTTTAATGTAGCGTTATTAAAAAGAAACTTTTTTTAATTAATGGCTTTATTATAAAGAAGCTAAATTATTTTTGTAGTTTTTTACCCCGATTAAATTTTATGTTCACATCGTTATCCGCACTTTAATCATCGTCTGTTTTTCATCGGAGTGTAATTTATCAAAGAGATCCAGATCGATATTGATTTAGTTGGTAGCGCGTCCGACTCGCAATCCATATTTCCCAGGTTCCAGTCCTACTTGGCCAACGTTGAGATTTATCTTCATAAAACTCCCTGTCCTCGGTCAATAGGGGACACCGATGGGCTTGGTAAGGCCGCCGTCCGTCGGATGGAACGTTAAGTTGTGGCTCCGTGTGCAGGAGAGCTATACCCTGTGCACGTTAAAGAACATGCTGGATGGCCTTGACGAGAGGCTACCATCTGTCTCCTAACAGCTGTTCCAGTGGGTCTCCTCCCCCAACCTTCTCTGAGCCTCAGGGTTCTAGTGACCTGGTCACTTAGCCCATTGTATGCTCGCAGGCTAGGTTGTTTTACCTCTGAGCGACACTTTTTTTGCACACAATGGGCTAAATGGCCAGGTCACAATGACACCGAGGACTCAGAGAAAGTTGGGGGAGGGACTCACTGGATATATGTTAGGAGACAGATGGTAGCCTCCCGTCAAGGCCATCAAGCGTTTTCTTTAACGTGCACAGGGTATGGCTGTTCCCTACACGGAATATGGCTTAACGTCGCAAAAGACGGACATAGGCCTTTCCAGAGGCCCATCGGTGTCCCTTACTGACCGAATACAACACAGGGAGTTTTACGGAGAAAAATCTCAACGTTGGCCCAATGGGACTCGACCCAGGGAAGTGTAGATTACGAGCCTGGAGCGCTGCTGACTGCCCCTCCCCCTGCTCAGAGGTAAAACGACCCAACAGATTGAAAAATTACATCAGAGATAAATGCAGCCCACGCTTAAATGAACTGCCAAGTCTCAACTTTCAAATATCCGGAAGCGGAAATTGCGTATCTTCCAGTTACGAAACGAGGCTATGATTCCCACTCCTCTCCCAGATTTGCCGTAAATATTCTCATGCCGTCAACCTTTCTGAATTGACATAAACATATAAAGCAAGCGCAGCTCCCAGACATCTTCAGCAGCAAACTTCTGTATGTGTCATTTACACGAGAATCGCATTAACGGATCAAAACTGGTTCTAACCGATCCCACGTAACTGTCACTGGTATTCGTTTTCAAATTCCCTCTAATCATATTCGTCGTGGGTGTTTGAACACTCTAATTGCTCCCTTGCTTATAGTTTTCGAAATCCAGATGAATTTAGACGCTATGAATAGAATCAGTAAACCAAAACCTCTTCTTGATGAAGATACACACACTCAGTTCAAGTCGAAAATTCTACACGAATAACACTACACTGTGAAGGTCTGATAAGGTTTCAGACCCATTTGTAATTAATATTTCTTTACGTTTCTAGCTTTGACCAATAAATATTCATCCCTTGCGATAAATGTCAATTCTTTCCAGTCTGCGGCTCAATATTCTCAGCAGGAATTTCATTTAATTATGCTTATGCCTGACCAATTTTTCCTTCTTTCAAATTATCATCATGTGACTAATTATTTTATTTCATAATTTCTATTTCGCTAATTATTGTTCTTAAGTTTCAACAGAATGGAACGTGTTTGGTAATAATTAATATTACAGTTCAAGAACAATTCTCTATGTTTATGAAAATATTTGATGCATTTTCTGTGAAAAATATTTGTTTACATAGAGAAATGTAATTTTTCTGATCCCAAATTTGCACTGTGTAACCATGTAAAGGTACTCTCAATCGCATTGCGTAGGTGATGATTTAGGATATTACCAGGCATCCTAAATTTCGATTTAGGATATTACTAGAGCCCTGAGCGGATAGAGAAAGTTCTGTCCGTATCCGCAAGGTATTATTCGCAAATTTTCATCAGCATCCGCAAGGTATTATTCGCAAATTTTCATCAGCATCCGCAAGGTCTTATCTGCAAAACCTTATCAGCATCACCAAAAAATTTCAGCATCTGCAAGGTCTTATCTGAAAAACCTTATCAACATTGCCAAAATATTTTCAGCATCTGCAAGATCTTATCTGCAAAACCTTATCAGCATCACCAAAAAATTTCAGCATCTGCAAGGTCTTATCTGGAAAACCTTATCAGCATCACCAAAACCTTTTCAGCATCTGCAAGGTCTTATCTGCAAAACGTTTTCAGCATCTGCAAGGTTTTATTTGCAAAACCTTATCAGCATCACCAAAAAATTTCAGCATCTGCAAGGTCTTACTGAAAAACCTTATCAACATTGCCAAAACCTTTTCAGCATCTGCAAGGTCTTATCTGCAAAACCTTATCAGCATCACCAAAAAATTTCAGCATCTGCAAGGTCTTACTGCAAAATCTTATCAGCATTGCCAAAATATTTTCAGCATCTGCAAGGTCTTATCTGCAAAACCTTATCAGCATCACCAAAAAATTTCAGCATCTGCAAGGTCTTACTGCAAAATCTTATCAGCATTGCCAAAATATTTTCAGCATCTGCAAGGTCTTATCTGCAAAACCTTATCAGCATCACCAAAAAAATTCAGCATCTGCAAGGTCTTATCTGCAAAACCTTATCAGCATCACCAAAACCTTTTCAGCATCTGCAAATTCTTATCTGCAAAACCTTATCGGCATCACCAAAACGTTTTCAGCATCTGCAAGGTCTTATCTGCAAAACCTTATCAGCATCGCCAAAACATTTTCAGCATCTGCAAAACCATATCAGCATCACCAAAATATTTTCAGCATCTACAAGGTCTTATCTGCAATACCTTTTCAGCATCACCAAAAAAATTCAGCATCTGCAAGGTCTTATCTGAAAAACCTTATCAACATTGCCAAAATATTTTCAGCATCTGCAAGGTCTTGTCTGCAAAACCTTATCAGCATCACCAAAACGTTTTCAGCATCTGCAAGGTCTTACTGCAAAATCTTATCAGCATCACCAAAAAATTTCAGTACCTGCAAGTTATTATCTGCAAAACCTTATCAGCATCACCAAAACCTTTTCAGCATCTGCAAGTTATTATTTGCAAAACCTTATCAGCATCACCAAAACCTTTTCAGCATCTGCAAGGTCTTATCTGCAAAACCTTATCAGCATCACAAAAAAATTTCGGCATCAAGGTATTATCTGCAAAACCTTATCAGCATCACAAAAAAATTTCGGCATCAAGGTATTATCTGCAAAACCTTATCAGCATTACCAAAACGTTTTCAGCATCTGCAAGGTCTTATCTGCAAAACCTTATCAGCATCACCAAAACCTTTTCAGCATCTGCAAGGTCTTATCTGCAAAACGTTTTCAGCATCTGCAAGGTCCCATCTGCAAAATCTTATTAGCATCACCAAAACATTTTCAACATCTGCAAGGTATTATCTGCAAAACCTTATCGGCATCACCAAAACGTTTTCCGCATCTGCAAGGTCTTATCTGCAAAACCTTATCAGCATCACCAAAACGTTTTCCGCATCTGCAAGGTCTTATCTGCAAAACCTTATCAGCATCACCAAAACGTTTTCAGCATCTGCAAGGTCTTATACGCAAAACGCTTTCAGCATCAGTAAGGTTTCATTCGCAAAACTTTATCAGCATCAGCAAGATTTTATCCGCAGAACTTTATCAGCATCAGAAAAGTCTTATCCGCAAAACTTCATCAGCATGCGTAAAAGTTTCTGAACATCCGCAAGTTCTTATTCGCAAAATTTTGTTAGCATCCCAAGATCTTATCCACAAAAGGTTATCAGCATCCACAAGGTCTTATCCGCACAACTTCCTATTTTTCGTAGATAGGTATGTTTATTCATCAACATATTACAAAACCTGAGGTATTGAGAGTTTTTTACATTCGACCGCAAAGCTAATTGCTTATCTGCAGGAAAATAGATGAGCATTAGTTTCCTACATAAAATATTACGACAGTAGTATATATATAAAATATTTTTACTGTATCATATATCAAAATACCATCGAACAATTTAAATTATTTGATAATCAAACTGCAAAATAGTTAAAATATATTGTGAAAATAGAAACGAACATAGTGAAAAAGAACACAAACGTCATACAGATACAGGGTTTCTTAAGATTACTGATTAACAGACGTTCTTTATATAGTTTTTAACCTTTAACTTAACCTCGCTAAAATTAGATATACGAATTTTCTCGATAACTGGTTAAAGATCTCTGGCACTTTATAGTCTTTAAGGTTTTTACCCAAATTATTAACACAATTCGCTATTCGAAAATAATTATTTGTCTGAAGTCTGGTATTCTTATCGGGGCGGCGCTGGCTCAGTCGGTAGCGCGCCAGGATTGTAATCTGTAGTTCCCAGGTTCGAGTCCCAGCTGGGTCAGCGTTGAGATTTATCTCCGCAAAATTCCTCGCCCTGTCCACGGTCAGTAGGGGACACCGATGGGCTTGGAAAGGCCGCCGTCCGTCGGATGGGACGTTAAACCGTGGCCCCGTGTACGGGAGAGCCATACCCTGTGCACGTTAAAGAACACGCTGGATGACCTTGACGGGAGGCTACCATCTGTCTCCCAACAGCTTGTTCCAGTGGGTCCCCTCCCCCAACTTTCTCTGAGCCTTCGGGGTCCATGTGACTTGGCCATTTAGCCCATGGTGTGCAAAAAGTGCCGCTCAGAGGTAAAACAACCCAACCTGGTATTCTTATCATGTGTAATTTGTACTTTATGTGTCATTGAAAAAGTTGTGCACTCTGTTTTGTGTTACGATCTCACAACCCGATTCTTCGAGCTTTGAATCCACACTGTGCTTTTTATTATTACCTCACAATCTGATACTCCAGGAATCTTGTGAGTCCTCAGTATCCTATTTTATTATTGCACAACCTGATGCTCCAAGATTCGTGCGAGTCCTCAGTCTATCCTATTTTATTATTGCACAACCTGATGCTCCAAGATTCATGCGAGTCCTCAGTCTGTTCTATTTTACTATCGCACAACTTTATGCTCCGAGTTTCGAGTCCTCACTGTGGTTTGTGTTACGATATCAGAACCTGATGCTCCGTGATTGGAGTCCTCTTTCAATTTTGTATTATTATCTCACAACCTAATGCTCTAAGATTCGTGTGAGTCCTCAATCTGTTCTGTTTTACTATCGCACAAATCGATGATCCGAGTTTCGAGTCCTCACTGTGGTTTGTGTTACGCTATCAGAACCTGATGCTTCGTGTTTCGAGTCCTCTCACAATTTTGTATTATTATCTCACAACCTGATGCTCCACGGTTCGTGTGAGTTCTAAGTCTGTTCTGTTTTACTATCGCACAATCTGATGCTCCGAGGTTCGAGTCCTCACTACGCTTCGTCATACAATATCACAATCTGATGCCCCGAGATTCGAGTCCTCTCTCTGCTTTTATTACTGTCTCACAGCCTGATGCTCCGAGTTTCGAGTCCTCTCTGTACTTTGTGCTATAATCTCATAACCTGATGCTCATAGTTACAAGTTCGCTCAGTACTTTGTATTATTATCTCACAACTTGATGCTCCAAGATTCATGCGAGTCCTCAGTCTGTTTTATTTTACTCTCGCACAACTTTATGCTCCGAGTTTCGAGTCCTCACTGTGGTTTGTGTTACGATATCAGAACCTGATGCTCCGTGATTCGAGTCCTCTTTCAATTTTGTATTATTATCTCACAACCTAATGCTCTAAGATTCGTGTGAGTCCTCAATCTGTTCTGTTTTACTATCGCACAAATTGATGATCCGAGTCTGGAGTCCTCACTTTACTTTGTGCTCTAATCTCATAACCTGATGCTCATAGTTACAAGTTCGCTCTGTACTGTGTGATTTTGTATTACTCTCTCTATACTTTGTGATTTTGTATTACTCTCTCTATACTTTGTGATTTTGTACGTTTGTGTTTTTGTATTATTATCTCACAACTTGATGCTCCAAGATTCATGCGAGTCCTCAGTCTGTTTTATTTTACTCTCGCAAAACCTGATGCTCTGAGTTTAGAGTCCTCACTGTATCTTGTGTTATTATCGAACAATAAACAAAAATTTACTACTTTAAAATTATTTCATAATTTGTTATACAGTGATAATAATAAATTATATTATTTTCTCCATACATATGTTTAACTTGTAGTTAAACACTAAGAAAGGTAAACTGGTTTAAAATTTTATAGTTAAATTGCATTAAGTTAATTATACACATTGTTAAAATGCTGATTGTTTTTATTATTTAAAATTACGCTACATAATATATTACGTGACTTAATATAAATTTTGTGTTTAAAATGCATTAGGTTTTTTTTGGTAAAAATTAATTAATTTTCCTGAAGTTATTTAATAATCTATTGTTATAGCAGTTAAAATAAATTATGTTATTATATATATCCTTTTAATGAACACTTGTAATTAAATACTAAAAAAAGTATATCTAATTTAATAGTTGACTTACTTCTAAATTTTCCTCCATTTGCTGGGTTGGGTTGTTTTACCCCTGAGCGGCACTTTTTTGCACACCATGGTCTAAATGGCCAGGTCACATGGACCGCGAAGGCTTAGAGAAGGTTGGGGGAGGGGACCCACTGGAACAGCTGTTGGGAGACAGATGGTAGCCTCCCGTCAAGGCCATCCAGCGTGTTCTTTAACGTGCACAGGGTATTGCTCTCCCGCACACGGGGCCACAGCTTAACGTCCCATCCGACGGACGGCGGCCTTTCCAAGCCCATCGGTGTCCCCTACTGACCGTGGTCAGGGCGGGGAATTTTGCGGAGATAAATCTCAACGCTGACCCAGTTGGGACTCGAACATGGGAACTACAGATTACGAGCCTGGCGCGCTACCGACTGAGCCACCCCCGCACACGGGGCCACGGCTTAACGTCCCATCCGACGGACGGCGGCCTTTCCAAGCCCATCGGTGTCCCCTGCTGACCGTGGGCAGGGCGGGGAATTTTGCGGAGATAAATCTCAACGCTGACCCAGTTGGGACTCGAACCTGTGAACAACAGATTACGAGCCTGGCGCGCTACCGACTGAACCACCCCCGCCCCCCTCCATTTGCTGGTAGGCTGTCCAGGCACTTACTATCTAAGTGAGTCTGCGCAGTTAGGACTTGGCACTCGGAACTTCAGATTACGATGTTGATGCGATATCAACTGCACCAATCCGCACCCCAGTAAAAAAACTGAGGCGCGATTCTTGATTTTGTGTATTTTATGTATACTAATATATGAGACTTGAAAACAGAGAATGTTTTAAAGAAACTATATTTTTTTCTGTACCTAGTGTTCTCTTTAACTCTACATTAAATGTTCATGAGAACTAAGTGTCAGATCAATTTTCAGGTATTTATTTTCATAACATGTGACAGCCAAATATCTCTAAGGATTACATAGACGTAATTTAAAGATCCATTATTGATAATACTTCCATAGCGAAAAGATGATAGAAACAAATGAAATGAAATCTGTTATTTCTGCCTAAATATATCTTAAAGGACTTTCTCTTCCCTGAAGATCTTAAGCATTTTAATTCCTTTTTAAATTACATCTCTTAGTACTGATAATGTAAAACGTAGACAGATCAAAATATATTTGTTGCTGATTAAAATCCTTAACTGAAGCATCTCTGTGAAGCTCCACATCATTTTCAGACATCTGAGAAAGAACTTATTGGGGATTTTTGCTGAAACTAAGTTTGATTTTGTTACCTGAGACCAAGAGGAGTGAGTTTTAAAGCGATCCTGAAATCCATCGATAGTTTTAAAAGATTAAAGAGCTTTAAAAATATTTCGATTTTTTACTCCTCATTTTCAGTACTTATGAAAAGATTCATTTTAAAAATGAAAATGTTGGAAGTGGATGGTTCCTATATCAAGAAACGAATTGCTTTGCTGGAAACTTCATTTATTTAGCCTCAAGGGTGTTTCCACTATATATCTTCTTCCGTTTCTGGTGGGGCGGGGGTGGCTCAGTCGGTAGCGCCCCAGGCTCGTAATCTGTAGTTCCCAGGTTCGAGTCCCAGCTGGGTCAGCGTTGAGATTTATCTCCGCAAAATTCCCCGCCCTGCCCACGGTCAGTAGGGGACACCGATGGGCTTGGAAAGGCCGCTGTCCGTCGGATGGGACGTTAAGCCGTGGCCCCGTGTGCTGGAGAGCCATACCCTGTGCACGTTAAAGAACACTCTGGATGGTCTTGACGGGAGGCTACCATCTGTCTCCCAACAGCTGTTCCAGTGGGTCACTTCCCCCAACCTTCTCTGAGCCTTCGGGGTCCATGTGACCTGGCCATTTAGCCCATGGTGTGCAAAAAAGTGCCGCTCAGAGGTAAAACAACCCAACCCGTTTCTGGTACAGAAAAATTTAGAGGATTTTAATTTTCAGATATCTTTTTATTTTATAAAACTGTTTTGATAATAAATAGAGAAGTCGTGGGTAGTTGGTGCTTAGAGAATAAGAAATAATTAAAATGAACTTTCAATGCATGTAGAATTACTTGCAATTTAAGCGTATTGAAAACAGAGGATGAAATTTAAGTTTGTGTTAAAAATACGGATTGTTTTACCAGTGAGAGACAATTTTTTTGCACCTAATGGGCTAAATGTCTAGGTCACAAAGCCCCTGAGGATTCAGAGAAGGTTGGTACAAGGTGACGTTTTAGATTAGGGGTTCTCAACGTGGAGTATGCGGTAAAAGTTTTTGGAGTACGCCGTGAAAGCTCAAAAGTCCCTAGATCTAGTAACAAAGTTTTATTCCCATTCTTATACCATAACTATAGTTTTATCCATCTATACAAGGTTGGGTTGGGTTGTTTTACCTCTGAGCGGCACTTTTTTGCACACCAAGGGCTAAATGGCCAGGTCACATGGACCCCGAAGGCTCAGAGAAGGTTGGGGGAGGGGACCAACTGGAACAGCTGTTGGGAGACAGATGGTAGCCTCCCGTCAAGGCCATCCAGCGTGTTCTTTAACGTGCACAGGGTATGGCTCTCCCGCACAAGGGGCCACCGCTTAACGTCTCATCCGACGGACGGCGGCCTTTCCAAGCCCATCGGTGTCCCCTACTGACCGTGGGAAGGGCGGGGAATTTTGCGGAGATAAATCTCAACGCTGACCCAGCTGGGACTCGAACCTGGGAACTACAGATTACGAGCCTGGCGTGCTACCGACTGAGTCATCCCCGCCCCTCCATTTATACAAGGGGTACGCCAGTTATATACACTTTCAAGGGGGGTACGTGAAACATAAAAGGTTCGCCAGTTACATACACATTTCCGTGAAGCATAAAAGGTTGATAACCACTACTCTAGATAACTGTTAGAAAACAAATGGAAGAATTCTGTTAAATCCATCAGCGTGTTCTTTAACGGACACAGGTTATGGCTCTTCGGCACAAGGGATGAAGTCTTAACGTCCCACCCTGCCCACGGTCAGTAGGGGACACCGATGGGCTTGGAAAGGCCACCGTCCGTCGGATGGGACGTTAAGCCGTGGCCCCGTGTGTGGGAGAGCCATACCCTGTGTACGTTAAAGAACACGCTGGATGGCCTTGATGGGAGGCTGCCATCTATATCCCAACAGCTGTTCCAATGAGTCCCCTCCCCCAACCTTCTCTGAGCCTTCGGGGTCCATGTGACCTGGCCATTTAGCCCATGGTGTGCAAAAAAGTGCCACTCAGAGGTAAAACAACCCAACCCAACTTAACGTCCCATCCGACGGCCGGCCGGTTTCCCCTACTGATCGTAGGCAGGGTGCGAGGATTTTGCAGAGACTCGAACCTGGGAACTGCAGTTTACGAGCCTGGCCGTGAACTACAGGTCATGATATTCTGGGATGACGTCATCATATCCGTCCTATTGGTTGTCAGGAAAATGCAGACTCAAAAATTTGCTCAAAAGTAGCAAAATGTTTGTATTAGAGTTCAATTTTTCGATGTTTCTATTATTCGTTCCGTTGATCTGATATCGTTTTCCGTGCAGAACAGATCAGGTTTACAATATGTATGTAAAACTAAATAAGATTTTGGCATTTACTGTAAATTTTTTTTACGTTCGTTAACAGTGAATGGGAGCAATATTTTATGGAAAGAGAAAATTATATAAATACTTTAGTCCCAAATGTCACTATGTTATAAAAACATGAGTCAGAATTAATTAAAAAGCTTCATCTATCAAGTTTTTTAATTTTCTTTTTTAATTTTCACTCAACAGAAGGTGTACATTTTTTGCCCGTTAATACATTTTTTTTTAGTTTTTCAAACAAATGTTTCTTAATACATTGATCCCTTAATCTGCACGGTAATTAGATTCCAAGAAAACACCGTGAAAATCGAAGCCAACAGCTTATGAAAAAAGGAGAATAGGATCCGAAAGGAAAAACCTTGTTATGAAAAGAATATACAATGTAGGTTTTATTTATACATATTTATATCAAATTTCAGTTCAGCAGTTATAATAAGAATTAACGCAACATTATTTTGTAGTTCATTTCCACTAATTGAAATAAGCTTAGATGAATTTCTCATGCATTTCTCTCTGGTCATGAAAATTACTCATCGTCAATGTAGACGTACACTATCGAATTTGAAAGAAGGATATTCATGAACTGAATATAAATTAGAATTAAACATTAGTAAAATCTTCTTTTATACGATATTTAATGAAACCGTTCGCTTACGAATCATCTGCATTTAGCGTATATCTAATTTTCTAATACATAAAGAAGAAAGCTGTTTTGTTTGCGTCTGTCCGTTTAAGCACTCGGCTCCCAGAAGAGCTAGGACACGAAACCTTTCCATGAACGTTCCCTTCACCCAACGGAAGGATGTAGACCAGCGCTGTCCAACTTGCGGCCCGCAATAAGGATACTTGTGGCCCGCAATAAGGATACTTGTGGCAGGCACAAGGATACTCGTGGCCCGCATAAGGATACTCGTAGCCCGCATAAGGATACTTGTGGCCCGCGAACAAAATAAATTTTTTACTTGAAATTCTAAATAAATATCTGTAATCAACTTTATAATTTTTTTGTCAAGTTATATTACTTTACTTGATATGCAATCTTCAGCTTACTCATTCTATTTGCAATTATTATTGCATTATTTCAACTTACTCATTCTATTTGCAATTATTATTGCATTATTTCAACTTACTCATTCTATTTGCAATTATTATTGCATTATTTCAACTTACTCATTCTATTCTTATTGCCCAACAACTACAGCCACAATATAAAAAAAAAACCCCTCAAGCAGCTGCTTGCCACAGAGGTCTGACAGGAGCCTGTCAGTTTATATGCCACAGTAGAAGATCTGAGAGGATGGCAGGGTCTCAGCAAAAAACAACACATACATCCATGCCTTACCCGGGCTCGAACCCTGGTCCCGTAGATCAGTAGCGAAGCACGCTACTCAGCCACGGGACAGTCTTTATTTTATTTATTCACAATGCTCCCATTAAATTTATTAAATATTTGATAAGGTTTAGAAAATTCATATTGGTTTATTATTACTTATTATTTTTGGTGTAAAATAATTTTTGAGGTTTTTAAGGTTTATTATTACTTGTTATTTTTCGTATAAATAAAATAATTTTTTGAGGTGACATGAACTGACTTTTCAATTACCTATCCTATTCTCTTTTTGGCCCCCGAAACATTGGCAAAAGAAAAATTGGTCCGCAGTCTTAGAGAAGTTGGACAGAACTGATATAGGCTATGTGCTAACCTGCTTTGGGCAACCAAAACTGAGGTGGGTGTGAATTTCTGAATATTCCAATAGACTTACTATTAACGTTTGAAGGTTACTCAAAATAACTGTTAATATAAATACCCCCTCAAGCAGCTGCTTGCCACAGAGGTCTGACGGGAGCCTGTCAGTTTATATGCCATAGTAGAAGGTCTGAGAGGATGGCAGGACCTCAGCAGAAAAACGACACAAACAACCATGCCTTACCCGGGGCTCGAACCCAGGTCCCGTGACCAGTAGCCAAGCGCGCTAACCACTCGGCCACGGGACGGCCGCCACCAATAAATTTGATAGAAGGAATCATCAATAATTTCTTTCAGCTTTCGCGTGATAACGTCATTGTTCAGTTTGTTGAGGCAAGAGTATGAGAGTTTCTGTGGAAATTAAAGTCGTTCTAATTAAGCACAAGCGGAGACGAGATTTTCGGTTAAAATGACTGGATTGGATTGTTTTACCTCTGAGCGGCACTTTTTTGCACACCATGGGCTAAATGGCCAGGCCACAAGGACCCCGAAGGCTCAGAGAAGGTTGGGGGAGGGGACCCACTGGAACAGCTGTTGGGAGACAGATGGTAACTTCCCGTCAAGGCCATCCAGCGTGTTCTTTAACGTGCACAGGGTATGGCTCTCCCACACACGAGGCCACGGCTTAACGTCCCATCCGACGGACGGAGGCCTTTCCAAGCCCATCGGTGTCCCCTACTGACCGTGGGCATGGCGGGGAAATTTTGCGGAGATTAATCTCAACGCTGACCGAGCTGGGACTCGAACCTGGGAACTACAGATTACGAGCCTGACGCGCTACCGACTGAGCCACCCCCGCCCCTTCGGTTAAAAGAAATTCTTCGAAAAGAATTCGTATCGGAAGTTAAAATCATTAAATTTATTTGAAAGGAGATACAAAAGTTAATAAACGTATGTCTCGTAAGGTATGTTAATTAATAATGGTTTTAAATGCAATTTAAATGTAATATTACGTTAAGTAATAAATAATGTTTTTTAACAATAATTTTTTTAATGCAACTCAGACCATATTTAATTTTATTTTTGTATAGAGTTAGTTACATATGCCTGTGAAACTACCCGAGGGAATCTGGTAGGTAAGAAATGATTTGAAAAGTTCGATTATCTAAGTGAGCCAATTCTTTTTTTTTGGTTTAAAATCTTCTGACGTGGGAAGGATTATGGGTACCTCGAACTATGACCATTTCTATCCTTCCCTAAAAAATAAGGAGAAATATTAACCAGGAGGGGATTGATCGTAATGATTTTTATGCCAAATGAAAGCTTTTGACGTGTGGAGTGCCATCTAATCTACGTTTTAGAAAGATTCCGACCCGAACACTTTTGACGTGTGGAGTGCCATCTATTCTACGTTTTAGAAAGATTCCGACCCGAACACTTTTGACGTGTGGAGTGCCATCTATTCTACATTTTAGAAAGATTCCGACCCGAACACTTTTGACGTGTGGAGTGCCATCTATTCTACGTTTTAGAAAGATTCCGACCCGAACACTTTTGACGTGTGGAGTGCCATCTAATCTACGTTTTAGAAAGATTCCGACCCGAACAACGACGTGTAAATCTATAAAGTCAATAAAGTTGAACTTATTGCAAAAAGTGAGATAATCATGGTTTTTAGTAGTCTGAAAAATTCATTCTAGAAAAGTCAGATCTCGCTGCCGATTCAAAGCTGGCTTCATTGTTTAAGATGTCGCGAAACAGATTTGGGTTGTTTTACCTCTGAGCGGCACTTTTTGCACACCATGGGCTAAATGGCCAGGTCACATGGACCCCGACGAAGACAACCTTCGTGTCACGTGACACGAAGGTTGCCACATCACTAATATCTAAAAAAAAATCGTTGCCAGATATTTTTTCGGAATTCTGTAATCAATCACAGTGTTCGAATATTTATTTGAGCGACTGTACCCCTGCTACTTCATAATATGTATACATGTATACCCCCTCAAGCAGCTGCTTGCCACAAAGGTCTGACAGGAGCCTGTCAGTTTACATGCCATAGTAGAAGGTCTGAGAGGATGGCAGGACCTCAGCAGAAAAACGACACACACATCCATGCTTTACCCGAGGCTACTATATATATATAAATCTGAATCCTTACGATGTAAAACCGAGTCTGTAATCGTGTAAAATGAAACTAATTGAATTGTTTTGACCGTGTAAAAGAAAAACCGTGTACATAGAATACCTTGTAAATCGAGGGACAGGGTGTTAAACACTTTTACAATGTAACTGAATACTTGATCACTGCATGAATGGCAGACAGCCTCTGTGTTCATTGGTGCACTGTCATTCATAGGATTTCGACAGTCCAACAAAGAAATTTTTGAAGGACGCGTCCTCGAAATAATAAATTGCATCCCGTGGATATCATCATCACCAACATCAAGCAGCTATGGACTACGGAGATCCAACCACATTATTCGATTTAGTTCTCCAAACACATCTCTCCTGAGATACATTTGTTGAATCTCACCATTTTTGACAAATTCTAAGAAGGTCCTGTTTGACATTGTCTGCCCACCGCATCCTAGGTCTCTCCCTCTTTCTGAGGCCTTTAGGCACACTGTTCATAACCTTATTCACCAATTTATAATTATCCATACGGGCAATACGGCCAAACCAACGGAGTCTCTCTCTGCACAATATGCTGCTTAAAGAGGTTGCAGACTTCTTTGCCTAACCTCATCATTAGTTACAAGGTTAAACCACCTAATACCCAAGATACTACGTAAGCATCTGGAATCAAAAGCATCTAGTTTCCTGTTATCTTGTTTACACAGCGTCCAAGTTTCACTACCATAACTAACCCTAGAAAGAACCAAACTATTATACAGTCTAATTTTAGTCTTTAGGTGTATACGCCTATTTCTCCACACTCTCCATAGATTCTTAAAAGTCCCGGCAGCAATCCCTATTCGTCTGTTAATCTCATGCCGCACATCACCATTATCTGTTACATAGCTCCCAAGGTAATTAAACTCTGACACCTGCTCAAGACTGCAACCATTCAGATTAACTGAATCACAGCCTGCCTGACCAATTTTCATCACTTTAGTTTTCTCTCTGTTTATAACCAAACCTACTCTACTACCAGTCTCATCAACAGCTCGAATGAAAGAATTCATCTCATCAACATCATTTGCCAAAAGGTCTAAATCATCAGCATAATTTAAATCAGAAATATTCAGATATCTAGATCATTTAAGCCAAAAATCTTGCCTTTGCAGTGAATTTCACATAACATAATCAATAACAAAACTAAAGAGAAAAGGGGACAAAATGTACTCTTGTCAAACATCAGAAGTAATGCTAAACCAATTGCTACAAGTTTTACCAACTCTCACACACGACTCAGTGTTATTATAGAGAGTTTTCATTATGTTAACTAACGTGTCTGGTATGCCATGCGATCTTAAGAAAAACCACAAATTATGACGATCAACAGAGTCAAACACGTTTGGAAATCAACAAAGCTAGCAACCAAAGGTTTCTGAAGCTGTAAACATTTCTCAAGAATCTGCCTGAGTGAAAAGGTCTGATCCACACATCCCCTACCACTTCTGAATCCACATTACTCATCAGGCAATTGACTGTCAACCAGATTCTTAATTTTATTAGGCATAATGATGAAAGAACTTTACCTGTAACAGAAAGTAGGCTGATACGCCTATAGTTATCACAAGAACTGTGATCACCTTTTTTGGAAATAGGGATAATAATAGCTCTGGTAAAATCCTCAGGAACAATGACTAAAAAAAAACAATGCCGAAGATATTCAAATTTTCAGTCACCCATGTGGTAACTGAAACATTCCCAGCTCTATGCATTTCCATAGTAATTTCATCAACCCCTGGAGATTTATGAAGTTTAAGTTTAAAACAGCCAATAACTTCAGATTTTGTGATAGGGCTAACATTAAAGCCACCAATGCATTTGTCATCATTGCAAAAAATGGGAGTAGAACTAACCACTTGTTTAGAATATCACTGAAATGCTCAGCCCACCTAGCCATGAAAGAATCCTCATCTTCTATAACCTTACCTTCTTTATCCTTCAATCCCTGCATATATGTGCATTTTTTCCCACACAAAACATTAACTATCTGCTACAAATTATTTTATCTATTACGCTGTCTAACTGCTTCCTCAGCTTTGTTAGCAATCCATCAATCCAAAGATTCTTATCAGCTTCTAACTTACACGTTTATTAAGCTCTTTGGAACGATTTCTGTTAGAACTAGTAGGATATTGATTAAGGATATTCCTGCAGTTCTTTCTTTCCAAAATAAGCCCTAGTCAGAGGTCAAGTCAGAAAACCCCTCAAAGGTTGTCACCCCAAAGGTCAGAGTCAGGAAACAAGGGTATTGGTTTCAAGAAAAGCCTGTTTAAAATGATCTCATTCTTCCTCAACTTCAGTAGTAAGCATACTATGACTGTCATACGACTAAGTAACCTATCATGGTAAGCTTTGGCTATAACTGGATCTTTCAGAGCTTCAGTATTAAAGGTAAAAATTTTAACCTTAACACAACACTTTTTAAGTTTAAGTTGTAAGACGCTGTTAACAAGGTAATGGTCAGATCAAATTTCAGCTCCGCTATATGACCTAGTATTCCTAACAGAACTAGCCCATTTGCTGTTAATTAATATATAATCAATCATATTCTTATGCAGCCCATCAGGTGAAACCCATGTGTACTTATGTATGTCGCGGTGTTTGTAATAAGTGTTAGTTATTCTGAAACCATTGAGTTTACTTACCTGTAGGAGGCATTGCCATTGCAGCTACCAATACCAAAAGGGTCTATTACTCCTCCCCAAAGGTCAGAGTCAGTACCAACTTTGGCATTGAAGTCACCTAGAACAAGAGTAATATCTCCTTTCTTGACAGAATTCAGTATATCTTGAAGTTATCCATAAAACCTATCCTTCTCATCCTCATCGGCATCCTCAGTGGAGGCATAACAGCAGATAACATTCAAATCTTTAATGTTTGTCTGAAATTTTGCTGTAAGAAACCTTTCATTAATGCACTCATATCCTAGAAGAGCATCACTAGCATGTCTGCTGAGAAGCAGACCTACGCCTTGGAGATCTTATTATCTTCCCTCCCTGAAAAGAGAATTTTTAAATTAATAATTTTAAGAATTTGAGAATTCTTAAATTTAATTAAAATTTATTAGAATTTAATTAGAAATTAAGAATTACCGTATATTTCCGCAGATAAGACGACCTTCAGATAAGACTAGGTATAAATTTTCGTCAAAGTTTTATAGTTTTAGCATATATCTGTCCTATAAGACGACCCCAAACTATCAACGGCCCATGAATTTAGTTTAGATCGGCGATCATCATCTGGATAATAATACTGTTTAGCGTATACGGAATTATGCCCTATTCGCAAACATTCGCACTGATTCGGGCATTCGGATAATGACCTTGACTATTCACAAAAGCGTCATATGGGCTATTCTGTTTTGTGGACATACCCTACTCTGTACTAGTAAATAATTACGGTTTGTCCGTTTTTTCCTCAGTAGCTCAATAAACATAACTTTTAATATTTATTTTGTTTTAGCATTGTTTTACTATTACAATGTAATGTATTATTTACTATTACAATGTAATGTATTATCATGTAGCGTATTTAAATAATATGATAGATTTTTCGATAAGTTGTAGTAATAATGGTTTCAATTTATATAACTTTCAATTTAAATTTTTTTGTATCTGACCTATAAAACGACCCGGATTTTGGTGGCTTTTTTTATGATTCAACTATCGTCTTATCTGCGGAAATATACGGTAATTAATTTTCAGAATTTGGCCTTTCCATCTGGTCTCTTACAATCCGAGAATATCTAGACTATAATGGTGGAATTCTTGTGTGAGGACATCAAGAGAAAAAGCTCTGTGCAGAGTCCTCACATTTGCAGAGGTCTCACACCATGGGCTAAATGGCCAGGTCACATTCCAACTACCTATGGAGAGAAAATGGTTAGTGGGATGTTTAAAGAAACTATGTTTATTGAGAGAGGAAATGCCGACAATATCAAACAACCCCCTAATCGCAGACATGGGGCAAAATCCCGTTCCCCCACGACTAAAGTCTGAAGCCATCTACACTGGAAGACTTCCCCCAATGTAGAATTTGACGATGCCAATAGAAGCAAAGAGTTCAGGTGCCTGCGATGACCTCTGCTCAGGATTATCCACCAGCTGATAAACATATCCTGCGATCTATTCACTTGGGGCTATCAACCCATAAACAAACAGAAAACTCAGCGGAAGATTTTGCGTCAAACGAAGCCAACCAGTGCAGCAAATACAGGATCCATAATGAAGTTCAAAGCCATTATTCCATTCAGGTTGGGGTATATGTCAGCACCAGGATCCTGTATGGTTGACTACTCCTCAGCAGGATAGGAAAAAAGAAAAATAGCCATAGTAGTGAAATCAGTAGGTCAAACTAATCTGGCAGCCTTCCCCTTCCGTCCCCTTCGACAAGAGACTAGGTTGGGTTGTTTTACCTCTGAGCGGCACTTCTTGCACACCATGGGCTAAATGGCCAGGTCACATGGACCCCGAAGGCTCAGAGAAGGTTGGGGGAGGGGACCCACTGGAACAGCTGTTGGGAGACAGATGGTAGCCTCCCGTCAAAGCCATCCAGCGTGTTCTTTAACGTGCACAGGGTATGGCTCTCTCGCATACGGAGCCACGGCTTAACGTCGCATCCGACGGACGGCGGCCTTTCCAAGCCCATCGGTGTCCCCTACTGACCGTGGGCAGGGCGGGGAATTTTGCGGAGATAAATCTCAACGCTGACCCAGCTGGGACTCGAACCTGGGAACTACAGATTACGAGCCTGGCGCGCTACCGACTGAGCCACCAACGCCCCCATTTGTGCTTTGAGTAGATATTGAAATAATTTCAGTACAAATATTTCTAGTATGATTAAAAGCTGTAAACACTCTTTTTATGGTTTAGCTTCATACTGATAAAGGCAAGGATTACTGTTAAAGTTGTTTTATTTATGTGGTTTTATGCCTTGGATATAAATTTGTTTATTTGTAATTTTGTAACTAAGCATTCTTTTGAACTCACACTCAAATTTCTATTAAAAATTCAGAGCAATATTTTTAAAAATACACAAACCGTGCACTAGTCATACCTACATCTGCTAATATATTCCATGCAGACAGCAGTTTTAGAGCTATCATCATGAAAAATGGTTTCATAATTCTTTCAAATCTTTTAGAGACCGAATATTTTTAATTTTAATCCCTAGACAGACCTTATGTGCGTCATCTAATATATAAATAAGGGATTGTGAATGACTGATTGACTGACAGGGGATCATGATAATGCTAACTCTGAAGCAGAAATGGTGGAACTTCGAAAATTTGTACCTAGGGGTAATTCGGGTTTTAGATTTCTGGAACAATCCGCAATTTGACTTCTGACATGTCCTTTAAGGTCAAATGGTGGCCATATAGAGGTGAAAATATGATCTACGCTGCTAAAAAAAAAATGAAAAATTGGTTCTGGGAGCAATTTTCATTGTAGGTTGGGTTGTTTTACCTCTGAGGGGGTAAGTCTGAGGGGCTCAGTCGGTAGTGCGCCAGGCTCGTAATCTGTAGTTCCCAGGTTCGAGTCCCAGCTGGGTCAGCGTTGAGATTTATCTCCGCAAAATTCCCCGCTCTGCCCACGGTCAGTAGGGGACACCGATGGGCTTGGAAAGGCCGCCGTCCGTCGGATGGGACGTTAAGCCTTGGCCCCGTGTGCGGGAGAGCCATACCCTGTGCACGTTAAAGAACACGCTGGATGGCCTTGACGGGAGGCTACCATCTGTCTCCCAACAACTGTTCCAGTGGGTCCCCTCCCCCAACCTTCTCTGAGCCTTCGGGGTCCATGTGACCTGGCCATTTAGTCCATGGTGTGAAAAAAGTGCCGCTCAGAGGTAAAACAACCCAACCCAACCCAACCTCTGAGCGACATTTTTTTGCACACCATGAGGTAAATGGCCAGGTCACATGGACCCCGAAGGCTCAGAGAAAGTTGTGGGAGGGAACCCACTGGAATAGCTGTTGGGAGACAGATGGTAGCCTCCCGTCAAGGCCATCCAGTGTGTTCTTTAACGTGCACAGGGTATGGTCTCTCCCGCACACGTGGCCACGGCTTAACGTCCCATCCGACGCACAGCGGTCTTTCCAAACCCATCGGTGTCCCCTACTGACCGTGGGCAGGGCGGGGAATTTTGCGGAGATAAATCTCAACGCTGACCCAGCTGGGACTCGAACCTGGGAACTACAGATTACAAGCCTGGCGCGCTACAGACTGAGCCACCCCCGCCCCTAGGTTTTAAAGAAAGAAGGGAAAAGAAACGATACGCAGGATAAGAAGTAATAAAGGTAGACATCATTCAATAAAATCACTATCCTGACAAGGGAGCCAAGTCCCAAATAAAGGTCGAATTCACTGCTGCAGTCTAGTAATCGTAATAAGTCATAGTAAATACTGGGCATATACATAACCTCTAGAGAGAGACGCGAGGAACCGAAGAATCATAAACTGTCATCAATAGATCAAGGGTCGAGTAATAAAATACAGACTCAACCATCAATAATGATTAAGAATATTGCCGTTTCGCAGTCAAATGGGGGCGGGGGTGGCTCAGTCGGTAGCGCGCCAGGCTCGTAATCTGTAGTTCCCAGGTTCGAGTCCCAGCTGGGTCAGCGTTGAGATTTATCTACGCAAAATTCCCCGCCGTGCCCACGGTCAGTAGGGGACACCGATGGGCTTGGAAAGGCCGCCGTCCGTCGGATGGGACGTTAAGCCGTGGCCCCTTGTGCTGGAGAGCCATACCCTGTGCACGTTAAAGAACACGCTGGATGGCCTTGACGGGAGGCTACCATCTGTCTCCCAACAGCTGTTCCAGTGGGTCCCCTCCCCCAACCACTCTGAGCCTTCGGGGTTCATGTGACCTGGCCATTTAGCCCATGGTGTGCAAAAAAGTGCCGCCCAGAGGTAAAACAACACAAAACCCAGTGAAATGTTCAATATAAATATTACGTGACCATCTAATTGTTTTAGAGCATATAATTTTACTCATAAGGCGTAAGTACTTTTTAGACACTCCCATTTTCAATAATAACGAATCGTTCAAAGAGTCCCATGATCCGAGTGAACCAACTATTATAGGGTCAACTTTGACCTCCAGACCCCTGGACTCTAATTCTTCCACAACTACGTGATATTTGTGGGGCGGGGGGTGGCTCAGTCGGTAGCGCGCCAGGCTCGTAATCTGTAGTTCCCAGGTTCGAGTCACAGTTCGATCTCCGCAAAACTCTCCGCCCTGCCCACGGTCAGTAGGGGACACCGATGGGCTTGGAAAGGCCGCCGTCCGTCGGATGGGACGTTAAGCCGTGGCCCCGTGTGCGGGAGAGCCATACCCTGTGCACGTTAAAGAACACGCTGGATGGCCTTGACGGGAGGCTACCATCTGTCTCTTAACAGCTGTTCCAGGGGGTCCCCTTCCTCAACCTTCTCTGAGCCTTCGGGGTCCATGTGACCTGACCATTTAGCCCATGGTGTGCAAAAAGTGCCGCTCAGAGGTAAAACAACCCAATCCAACGTGATATTTGCTGATTTTATTTCTACGAGCTTCCAAAAATGCCTCACTCTCATTTTCAAAGGAGACCATTATATCAACGATGTGAGTAACATTGTAGGAAGATTTAATAGCTAAATCAGATCTGAGATTTTCAGTCAGACCAGGAAATTTTTGAATAACTCTCACATCCACAATATTCTTGGGAAGGGCCTTTCGTACTCTATCAATAATTTCATCGTGACGGCGTTGCGAAGTAGCCGAATGAGATTTGCAGTGATTTAACACATGGGGAATAGTTTCAAACGCAAATCCACATCTGCGACACCTCTTATCACCATTGCCATTTAAATTTAGGCAACCCAGGCGGGCCGTAAAAATAAATTTCCATTCACAAAATTTGCAGTGGTCACCGTTGGATATAAAATGATTCGATGAAGGATGATCCGCAAAACATCTTACCGTCTTTCCTTATTCTTTCTTTTTATCGAAAGTAGATAAATAATAGGCATTTGCAACCGTTCGTAGTAAGCTTAGGATCTTTAATTTTTTCCTAAGAGGAGAAAATGATATAAGATCGTTGTTAGAAGGAATCAAGTTGGGTTGGGTTGTTTTACCTCTGAGCGGCACTTTTTTTCACACCATGGGCTAAATGGCCAGGTCACATGGACCCCAAAGGCTCAGAGAAGGTTGGGGGAGAGGATTTGGGTTGTTGGGTTGTTTTACTTCTGAGCGGCACTTTTTTGCATACCATGGGCTAAATGGCCAGGTCACATGGACCCCAAAGGCTCAGAGAAGGTTGGGGGAGAGGATTTGGGTTGTTGGGTTGTTTTACCACTGAGCGGCATTTTTTTGCATACCATGGGCTAAATGGCAAGGTCACATGGACCCCAAAGGCTCAGAGAAGGTTGGGGGTGAGGATTTGGGTATTTGGGTTGTTTTACCTCTGAGCGGCACTTTTTTGCACACCATGGGCTAAATCGCCAGGTCATATGGACTCCGAAGGCTCAGAGAAGGTTGGGAGAGGGGACCCACTGGAACAGCTGTTGGGAGACAGATGGTAGCCTCCCGTCAAGGCCATCCAGCGTGTTCTTTAACGTGCACAGGGTATGGCTCTCCCGCACACGTGGCCACGGCTTAACGTCCCATCCGACGGACGGCGGCCTTTCCAAGCCCATCGGTGTCCCCTACTGACCGTGGGCAGGGCGGGGAATTGTGCGGAGATAAATCTCAACGCCGACCCAGCTGGGACTCGAACCTGGGAACTACAGATTACGAACCTGACGCGCTACCGAGTGAGCCATCCCCACCCCAGAAGGAATCAAGACTTGAAGTTGTAGTTCCATAGTAGTTCCATTAAAAACCCATTTACAGAGGTTTAATTTGTGAAGTCTGCCCGAAGCTTGTCTAACATTAGACCACAAAGTAGCAATATCGCCTCCATCACGATCAAGACCATCTGCAAGGGATCCATTAAGATAAGACGCAGTTTCTTCATTATTCGGATGGCGACCAAGCTTTCTCTTAACCGCAGCCCTAGAGCACTAGTCACCAGAAATCGTATGAAAGGATTTGGTGTTACAATCAAGACCAAATTTCTAGTTCACGGTTGTGAAGGATTGAAAATTGGCGAATTGGACTATTTCCGGCAGTAGTACTTAGAAATAAGAGAAATTTTCGCATTTGGTGTTACAATCAATGCCAAATTTCTAGTTCACGATTGTGGAGGATTGAAAAATGGACTATTTCCGGCAGTAGTACTTAGAAATAAGAGAAATTTTCGCATTTGGTGTTACAATCAATGCCAAATTTCTAGTTCACGATTGTGGAGGATTGAAAAATGGACTATTTCCTGCAGTAGTACTTAGAAATAAGAGAAATGTTCGCATTTGGTGTTACAATCAAGGCCAAATTTCTAGTTCACGATTGTGGAGGATTGAAAAATGGACTGTTTCCTGCAGTAGTACTTAGAAATAAGAGAAATTTTCGCATTTGGTGTTACAATCAATGCCAAATTTCTAGTTCACGATTGTGGAGGATTGAAAAATGGACTATTTCCTGCAGTAGTACTTAGAAATAAGAGAAATGTTCGCATTTGGTGTTACAATCAAGGCCAAATTTCTAGTTCACGATTGTGGAGGATTGAAAAATGGACTATTTCCGGCAGTAGTACTTAGAAATAAGAGAAATTTTCGCATTTGGTGTTACAATCAAGGCCAAATTTCTAGTTCACGATTGTGGAGGATTGAAAAATGGACTATTTCCGGCAGTAGTACTTAGAAATAAGAGAAATTTTCGCATTTGGTGTCACGTTCAAGGTCAAATTTCGACCTACCCGTGCTGGAGAGTTAAAAATTGGCGTATATGGCTATTTATGTCGTAAAGAGGAATTTTCTGATTTGATATCACGTACAAGTTTAAATTTCGATCTACCGGTTATGGAGGACTGAAAATTGGCGAATTGGGCTATTTCAGTCAATAGAGAAATAAGAGAAATTTTCAGATTTGAATCACGTTGAAGGCCAAATTTCCACCTATCGGTGCTGGAGAACTAAAAATTAGCGAATGAATCTATTTCAGGAATTGGATATCAGAAATAAGAGAAATTTTCAGATTTGGTGTTACACTCAAGGCCAAATTTCTAGTTCACGGTTGTGGAGGATTGAAAATTTGCGAATTGGACTATTTCCGGCAGTAGTACTTAGAAATAAGAGAAATTTTCTCATTTGGTGTCACGTTCAAGGTCAAATTTCGACCTACCCGTGCTGGAGAGTTAAAAATTGGCATATATGGCTATTTATGTCGTAAAGAGGAATTTTCTGATTTGATATCACGTACAAGTTTAAATTTCCATCTACCGGTTATGGAGGACTGAAAATTGGGGAATAGGTTTATTTCATTCAATAGAGAAATAAGAGAAATTTTCAGTTTTGGATCACGTTGAAGGCCAAATTTCCACCTATCGGTGCTGGAGAACTAAAAATTAGCGAATGAGTCTATTTCAGGAATTGGATATCAGAAATAAGATAAATTTTCAGATTTGGTGTTGCAATCAAAGTCAAATTTCTAGTTCACGGTTGTGGAGGATTGAAAATTGGCGAATTGGGCTATTTCCCGCAGTAGTATTTAGAAATAAGAGAAATTTTCAGATTTGGTGTTACAATCAAAGTCAAATTTCTAGTTCACGGTTGTGGAGGATTGAAAATTGGCGAATTGGGCTATTTCCCGCAGTAGTATTTAGAAATAAGAGAAATTTTCAGATTTGGTGTTACAATCAAAGTCAAATTTCTAGTTCACGGTTGTGGAGGATTGAAAATTGGCGAATTGGGCTATTTCCCGCAGTAGTATTTAGAAATAAGAGAAATTTTCAGATTTGGTGTTGCAATCAAAGTCAAATTTCTAGTTCACGGTTGTGGAGGATTGAAAATTGGCGAATTGGGCTATTTCCCGCAGTAGTATTTAGAAATAAGAGAAATTTTCAGATTTGGTGTTACAATCAAAGTCAAATTTCTAGTTCACGGTTGTGGAGGATTGAAAATTGGCGAATTGGGCTATTTCCCGCAGTAGTATTTAGAAATAAGAGAAATTTTCAGATTTGGTGTTACAATCAAAGTCAAATTTCTAGTTCACGGTTGTGGAGGATTGAAAATTGGCGAATTGGGCTATTTCCCGCAGTAGTATTTAGAAATAAGATAAATTTTCAGATTTGGTGTTACAATCAAAGTCAAATTTCTAGTTCACGGTTGTGGAGGATTGAAAATTGGCGAATTGGGCTATTTCCCGCAGTAGTATTTAGAAATAAGATAAATTTTCACATTTGGTGTTACAATCAAAGTCAAATTTCTAGTTCACGGTTGTGGAGGATTGAAAATTGGCGAATTGGGCTATTTCCCGCAGTAGTATTTAGAAATAAGAGAAATTTTCAGATTTGGTGTTACAATCAAAGTCAAATTTCTAGTTCACGGTTGTGGAGGATTGAAAATTGGCGAATTGGGCTATTTCCCGCAGTAGTATTTAGAAATAAGAGAAATTTTCAGATTTGGTGTTACAATCAAAGTCAAATTTCTAGTTCACGGTTATGGAGGATTGAAAATTGGCGAATTGGGCTATTTCCCGCAGTAGTATTTAGAAATAAGATAAATTTTCAGATTTGGTGTTACAATCAAGTCCAAATTTCTAGTTCGCGGTTGTGGAGGCTTCAAAATTTGCGAATTAGACTGTTTCCGGCAGTAGAACTTAGAAATAAGAGAAATTTTAAGATTTGGTGTTACAATCGAGGCCAAATTTCTATTTCACGGTTGATTTGCCGGTTATGATCTACAGGTTATGGACGACTGAAAATTGGCTAATAGGGCTATTTCAGTCAATAGAGAAATAAGAGAAATTTTCAGATTTGGATCACGTTGAAGGCCAAATTTCCACCTATCAGTGATGGAGAACTAAAAATTTGCGAATGGGTCTATTTTAGGAATTTGATTTCTGAAATAAGAGAAAAATGTTCGGATCTTGTGTCACGTCGAATGTAAAATTTCGAACTTCTGGTGTTGGAGAATAACAAATTGGCAAATGGGCCTATTTCGGGTGGTACGTCTCAGAAACAAATGGAATTTTGTGAGTTGGTTTCACGTTCAAGGTTCAATTTCCTCCTACCCTTGCTGAAGAACACCTCTCCTCCGATAGGAGACCACCTTGTCGTGGTGGTGGTGGTGGGGGGGGCTTCTGCCCAGTAATCGGTCGAGGATTGCTGGGCAGAGGATTGCTGGGCTCCTTCATACTTTGTATTTGAAAGCATAATTTCCGATTTTTAGATAATCACAAAAGCGTCTGCAGAAATAACGTTTCGACGAGAATTATTTCCCAAATATCTCTTTATATAATCAAATTTTACCTCTTATTTGCGGAGCAGGGGTTGAGTTCAGTCAGCACCTCCACAAGGCTCGCTTCTTCGTTTGAGTCTCACCTGTACATACTTTCAGATATATCTCTTCTAAAACCCCTTCGTACCTTCGTTGAGAAAGGGAATAGGAAATTTTGTTTACATTTCCTTACACTTCGTAAGTTGAAACCCCGAAAATAAAATTCTCCTTGCTTTTCCTTACACCATGTAAGCTGAAACCTGGACAATAAAAATTGTCTTGCCTTTTCTTACATTCCGTAAGCTGAAATCCTGGTGATAAAATTTTGTTTATTTTTCCTTACACGTTGTAAGCTGAAACCCTGATAATAAAATTTTGTTGCTTTTTCTTACACCTCGTAAGCTGAAACTCCGACAGTAAAATTTTCCTTCCTTTTCCTTATACCTTGTAAGTTGAAACCCCGATAATAAAATTTTCCTTGTTTTTTCTTACACTTGGGAAATTGAAACCTCGATAATAAAATTTCCCTTGCTTTCGCTTACATCTCGTAAGCTGCAACCCCGATAATAAAATTTTGTTTGCTTTTCCTTACACGTTGTAAGCTGAAACACTCATAACAAAATTTTGTTTACTTTTCCTTACACCTCGTAAGCTGAAACCCCGACAATAAAATATTCCTTGCTTTTCCTTGCACTTTGTAAGTTGAAACCCCGATAATAAAATTTCCCATGCTTTTCCTTATACATTGTAAGTTGAAACCCCGATAGTAAAATTTTCCTTGCTTTTCCTTAGACCTTGTAAGTTGAAACCCCGATAATAAAATTTTCCTTGATTTTTCTTAGTAGGGGGATAATGGGGGTTCTAACTCAGTGGCGGAGCAATGTTAATCCTATGGGATCCGCCACCCATGTGTTTGAAGCTGGTGGCGGATCCTAATCAAGCACATTGGTCAGAATTCTCGCTGTTTTTTTTTAAGACTGAAGTCGGACAATGGTGAATAAAATACCTCCCTCCAGTAATGTATTAATCTGAAATTATATTATTCAGTTAAATTGCCACCAGCTTATGTGTTGACAGGGTCCTTTTCATTTCTTCTGTAAACTGACAGGGGTCTTCAGGGTCAGGTTTTTGTTTCTTCTGGGGAATCCTTTCATCTTCAGAACGTTTTCGCATATTTTTGTGGGGTTTTCTTTGATGGCGTAAAACACTGTCTTTTCTCCCAAACTCCATTGCACATTCTTCACATTTGTGAGTTTTCCTGGAGGTGTGGGATAACGCGTGACGTCGGACGTCATCTCTCCTTGAGAATGTCGATTCGCATTCAGAGCACTTAAACAGGTTATTCCCACCATGATTTCTCATATGACGAATGAGATTTTTCTGGAGCGTGAAAGCCTTCTCACATATATCACATGGATACATTATGTAGCAGTGAGTTTTAAAATAGCCGATTTTATACTAACTCGGACGTCGAGAACTATCGCTATTGACTTCTGACAGTTGAAAAAGTCACGGAGACGCAGCTGCAGAGAACCGTGACTGACAACTGAATGAGGAATCTGACTGATGGATGTCGTATTTATACTAGAAGAAGGACTATCATGCAGAAACTGGTCTAAAACTGTCCCGTAGCATATGAAAAGAAAACATGCCATTGGGTAAAAATATTTTAAAAAGGTAGAACTTCTAATAGGTGAGTCAGGATTCAAAATGGCAGAGTCTGGACTTAATTTCGGTTGAAGGTACAAACCAAGGGACTTATTCGGGAATTTGCGGTCAAAATGATTGTTTTTTTTTTAATAAAGAGGGACGGCACTAATTAATTAAATATGAGTTATGAATTATTAATAAGGGGGATTGTGGGGGCGTGGTCGAAGACGTCGGAAAACCGCATGGATGTTGGTGGAAATTACGATTGAGTTGTTATCCAATACCATCTGTTTTATGCTCATTATTATCTGCAATTTAACTGAATAATATAATTTCTAGAATACATTACTAGAAGGAGGTATTTTATTCACCATTGTCCGAATTCAGTCTTAAAAAAAACAGCGAGAATTCTGACCAATGTGTTTGATTAGGATCCGCCACCAGCTTGAAACACATGGGTGGCGGATCCCATAGGATTAACATTGCTCCGCCACTGAGTTAGAACCCCCATTATCTCCCGACTTTCCTTACACTTTGTAAGTTGAAACCCCGATAACCCTACACGCTACCGATTGAGTTCGATCCCTCCTAGGTTCGAGTCTCACTTGTGCCTGCGTTGAGATATACATCCACTAAAGCTCCTCCCTCTGCTCTGTGAGAAATGGGTTGCCGATAGACTTTGAAAGGCCGTCATCCGTTGGATGGGACTTTAAGACGTGGTCCCATAAGAAGAAGAGTCACATTCTGTGCACATTAACGAACACGCTGAGGCTTCGATAGGCATCTTTCATCTGTCTCCTAGCAGCTGTAGGGTGAGTCCCCTTTTCCAACATTTCTGAGTCCATAGGGTCTTTGTGACCTGCCCATTTTATGCAAAAAAAATACAGCTCAGATGTAAGACAACCAAACTTCTTAGGGAACACCAATTTTATTATTCTGAGTTTTGTATCATGCACTTCTGGAATTTTTATCCTCCCAAAAAAAAAGTATTCAAAATCTAACACTTAAATATCGATTTTCTTACACCTGACATTCGAAGAGTCTGAATTTCCATTCCATTCGTTCTTGTGATCTTCGGGCGATTTAGTTCTTCATATTTTATTCAAGTGTTCTTTATCAGTTCTTCAGCATCGCTTTGGCTCCAGCAGAAGTTCTGATCTTTTAGAGCTACATTCTGCTGGATTTCCTGATATCCATATTTACAAACATCTTCCTCATTGTATATGCGCTTATTTCTTTGTCTTTCTTTTCCACTATCTCTTCAAACATTTTTTTTTCTTCATTGCTGGAGGAATGCCCACAAGAGTCAACTTTCCCATACTGACACTTTCTGCATTACAAGCAGAACTACCATCACTTTTGACTTCTCCAAAAGCTTACTATATACCAGAAGAACTGAAAATATTTTTGTTACTGTTTCTCCACATTTTTTCACACTTTAAGGTACGTTTTTTTTTTGTTTTTTCATTCAAAAAAGAGTTTTCTTCCATAAACTAAATATCGAAGTTAAGGAAAGATGTCTTCACTACTTAAGCCCACAGGGGCGGGGGTGGCTCAGTCGGTAGCTCAGTCGGTAGCGCGCCAGGCTCGTAATCTGTAGTTCCCAGGTTCGAGTCCCAGCTGGGTCAGCGTTGAGATTTATCTCCGCAAAATTCGCCGCCCTACCCACGGTCAGAAGGGGACACCGATGGGCTTGGAAAGGCCGCCGTCCGTCGGATGGGACGTTAAGCAGTGGCCCCGTGTGTGGGAGAGCCATAACCTGTGCACGTTAAAGAACACGCTGGATGGCCTTGACGGGAGACTACTATCTGTTTCCCAACAGCTGTTCCAGTGGGTCCCCTCCCTCAACCTTCTCTGAGCCTTCGGGGTCCATGTGACCTGGCCATTTAGCCCATGGTGTGCAAAAAAAGTGCCGCTCAGAGGTAAAACAACCCAACTTAAGCCCACATTAACACTCAGCAGCCATTTGTATTATGTACAGTTCCATATTAGGTCAGTAGTAATTCAGACATAGAAATCAATAACTTCTTAAATATGCTTTTTATGAAATAAAAATGTGACTGAAGATAATTTAAAGATATCAATCAAATCTATTTGAATCTAATTTTTCAACAATATTTGTTCGGTATTTAGAGAGTTGCAGGATTTGGAATGTTTGACAACACCGCCTGTTTAAATAGTCTGAAAAATTGATTGAAACGAAGGCAAAAACCGTTACACTAAAGTTTACTAACATGAGTAAGAGTATTTTTTTAGTAGTCGGATCAATAATTTTAATAATTTTCATCATTTTTATCATGTTTTCTTTGAAAACGTGATAATAGTTTCGCTTTTTTCGTCTGTCTGTCTGTCGACATCGGGGGCGGGGGTGGCTCAGTCGGTAGCGCGCCAGGCTCGTAATCTGTAGTTCCCAGGTTCGAGTCCCAGCTGGGTCAGCGTTGAGATTTATCTCCGCAAAATTCCCCGCCCTGCCCACGGTCAGTAGGGGACACCGATGGGCTTGGAAAGGCCGCCGTCCGTCGGATGGGACGTTAAGCCGTTGGCCCGTGTACGGGAGAGCCTGTGCACATTAAAGAACACGCTGGATGGCCTTGACGGGAGGCTACCATCTGTCTCCCAACAGCTGTTCCAGTGGGTCCCCTCTCCCAACCTTCTCTGAGGCTTCGGGGTCCAAGTGACCTGGCCATTTAGCCCATGGTGTGCAAAAAAGTGCCGCTCAGAGGTAAAACAACCCAACCCAACTGTCGACATCGAACGTTTTTGTTTACAGAGATAAATTAAAATTTCTTTTCGTGTTGGATAGGCATTGATGAAATATTACGATATGAACTTTCGGAATCTTCCGAAAACTATAATTATGGCCCTCTGATGGCGGAAAAGTTTTAAATTCCAAAATTTCAAACGAATATTGCAAACGATGTATTTATTCTAAAAATTTGAGATTCTGGTGATGGAATGTTCAGGTCACGAAGTTTCCATTGCTAACATTGAGTTAACCCCTTAGACCCAGAGAGGGTGGGAAAACACACCTTTTCAGTTTTAATAGATAATTGTTTGTATTTAGAGAAAAATGAAAAATTCTTTTTGGGTTAGATAGGTATTGATAAAATATTACGATTCACACTTTTTACATCTTTCAAAAACTATAATCGAGCCCTCTAGCAATGAAAAAATTTGCAAATTGCAAAATTTTAAAAGAATATTGCAAACGGCGTATTTTAAGCTAGAAATTTTAAATTTTGGTGCTGGAATATGAACGCCACGATGTTTCCATTGGCAACAACGAATTAACCTGTTAGACTCAGAATTGGTGGTGGGGGGGGGGAAACACAATATTTTGTTTTAGCAGATAATTGTTTGTATTAAGGATGAATGAAAATTTCCTTTTAGGGGTAGATAGGAATTGATAAAATATTATGATTCCCACTTTCAGAATCTTTCGAACACTATAACTGCGCCCTCTAACAGTGGAAATGTTTTTTGGGGGGAGGTTGCCTTAACTAGTTTTAAATTATGAAAATTCCAAAATTTTAAACGAATATTGCAACGAAGTATTAATGAGAGAAATATGAAATTTTGGTGAACCTCATGAAGTTTCGATGGGGAACAATATAAATGATAATTAGAGTTTTTATTTTTGTTTGATTTGTATTAATGAATTATTATAATTCGCATTTTCCAAATAGTTAATTGTTTTAATATACATATTTATATGTCTTTACAGAACACTGAAATGACGCAACAGCAGAGCTGTCATCAAGTTTTACAAATAATATGTATTGAATAGAAATTTGAAAATTTAGTGGTAGCTTTTAAGATTCAATAATTAAAAGACGAATACTTTTATGTTGTATAATCACTAATGAAATACTATTTGAATTTTCCCCATCATTCTCTGTCTAAAATTAAAACTTTTAAGGAATGAAAGAGTAGGTAAAGGAAAAACTTCTTTCACTTTGAAAACGAGTTTCTTCCTAGTTAATGTCCTTCTAGTTAAATGATTGTTTTGCAGAACAAGCAAATATGCTAAATGTTTCAGCTTCTAAAACTTTAAACACTTTAACCAATTAAAGATATGGTTAGATTTTGGTTGTTTTAGTTCTAAACGGTACAGTCGCTCAAAAAAGTATCCAAACACTACGGTTGATTACAGAATTGAAAAAAAATATATCTGAGAACGTTTTTTTTTCCAGAAATTAGTGATCTGACAACCTTCGTGTCACACGAAGGTTGCCAGATAACTAATTTCTAAAAAAAATCGTTGCCAGATATTTTTTCTCAATTCTGTAATCAACCGTAGTGTTCGGATACTTTTTTGAGCGACTGTAGGTGGTCATATTATTTTGATACCAAATCGTGTGGGCTCACTCACGGAAATATTGAGCGGGTGCAGTTACCGTTCACAGCAAACTGGAGCGTGTGCAGTAACTGCACACGCTCCAGTTTGCTGTGAACGGTAACTGGAGAGTGTACAGTTCCTGTACACGCTCAAGATATTTTTCCTGAATTCTGTAATCACGTGACACGAAGGTTGCCAGATCACTAATTTCTAAAAAAAATCGTTGCCAGATATTTTTTCTCAATTCTCTAATCAACCGCAGTGTTCGGATACTTTTTTGAGCGACTGTAGGTGGTCATATTATTTTGATACTAGATCGTGTGGGCTCACTCACGGAAATATTGAGCGGGTGCAGTTACCGTTCACAGCAAACTGGAGCGTGTGCAGTAACTACACACGCTCCAGTTTGCTGTGAACGGTAACTGGAGCGTGTACAGTTGCTGTACACGCTCCAGGTATTTTTCCTGATTTCTGTAATCACGTGACACGAAGGTTGCCAGATCACTAATTTCTAAAAAAATCGTTGCCAGATATTTTTTCTCAATTCTGTAATCAACCGTAGTGTTCGGATACTTTTTTGAGCGACTGTAGGTGGTCATATTATTTTGATACTAGATCGTGTGGGCTCACTCACGGAAATATTGAGCGGGTGCAGTTACCGTTCACAGCAAACTGGAGCGTGTGCAGTAACTGCACACACTCCAGTTTGCTGTGAACGGTAACTGGAGCGTGTACAGTTGCTGTACACGCTCCAGATATTTTTCCTGAATTCTGTAATCACGTGACACGAAGGTTGCCAGATCACTAATTTCTAAAAAAATCGTTGCCAGATATTTTTTCTCAATTCTGTAATCAACCGTAGTGTTCGGATACTTTTTTGAGCGACTGTAGGTGGTCATATTATTTTGATACTAGATCGTGTGGGCTCACTCACGGAAATATTGAGCGGGTGCAGTTACCGTTCACAGCAAACTGCAGCGTGTGCAGTAACTGCACACGCTCCAGTTTGCTGTGAACGGTAACTGGAGCGTGTACAGTTGCTGTACACGCTAAAGATATTTTTCCTGATTTCTGTAATCACGTGACAGGAAGGTTGCCAGATCACTAATTTTTTTAAAAAAAAGTTGCCAGATATTTTTTCTGAATTCTGTAATCAACCGTAGTGTTCGGATACTTTTTTGAGCGACTGTACGTTTTTTGCACATATGGGCTAAATAGCCAGGTCACAAGAACTCCAAAGCTCCGGAGAAAGATGGAGAGAGAGGACTCACTGGACAAGTTGCTAGGAGACAGACGGTAGTCTCCCGTAAAAGAAATCCAGCGTGTTATTTAACGTATACAGGTTAGGTCTCTCCCGCACACGGCGTCACTGCTAAGTCTCATCCGACGGACGGCGGACATTCCACCCATACTGACTAATGTCATATACTGACTAAGGACAGGTCGGGAAGTTTTGCGGAGATAAATCTCAACAACTGTTCTGAAAGTCTGGCCCAACGGTAACTCGAAAATGGCAACTGGCGATTACAAGCCTGGCGCAATAAGCCTTCAACCATCACTGATGGCACGGATGACTTTACCCCCAACGTTCTCTGAGCACTCAGGGTCCTTGTGACCTAAACATTTAACCGATTGTGAGCAAAAATATGTTGCTCAGAGGTAGAACAACCCAAACTTGGGGCGGGGGTGGCTCAGTTGGTAGCGCGCCAGGCTCGTAATCTGTAGTTCCCAGGTTCGAGTCCTAGCTGGGTCAGCGTTGAGATTTATCTCCGCAAAATTCCCGCCCTGCCCACGGTCAGTAGGGGACACCGATGGGCTTGGAAAGGCCGCAATCCGTCGGATGGGACGTTAAGCCGTGACTCCGTGTGCGGGAGAGCCATACCCTGTGCATGTTAAAGAACACGCTGGATGACCTTGACGGGAGGCTACCATCTGTCTCCCAACAGCTGTTCCAGTGGGTCCCCTCCCCCAACCTTCTCTGAGCCTTCGGGGTCCATGTGACCTGGCCATTTAGCCCATGGTGTGCAAAAAAAATGCCGCTCAGAGGTAAAACAACCCAACCCTCGGAAACGTTTGCTGTTTTATAAAACGTTTTCTCTTCTAAACTGCGTGTATTTTTTTTAAAGATATGAATATTTTAAAAATATTTTTAAAGATTTATATTTTTATATTTTTAAGGTTATATTAAGGCTTTATATTTTTAAGGTATGAATATCTGAAAATGTAATTACAATAAAAGCAGTCTCAGTTTGTGAGATATATTGAAACAAAAATGCGTGCTTTATTAAAGTGACAGAATTACTTCGAATATATTTCAATCTTCGAAACTCCTAATTTAATTAATGTTTGTTTTTGTTCAGAAAGTCTGAGTTGTTTTCAGTTCTTGAAAAGAAATTTGCTTCTTAATATTTCCTCTTGAAAACTGATGTAATTTAACATATTTAATAAGCACAGAAAGAAACTTGTGTTTGCTGTAGAAGAATATTTTGTGATAAATGTTGCAGTAAATAAAAATTACTCCTTTCATTTCGAAAGAAAAAAACTCCCCAAATAATTCCAGTTTGTTTTGCGAAATGAAAATATTGACTTTCGTAAACAATTGCATTTTTTTTTAAAAAACGCTTTGCAATTTATATTTTAGCAGTTATTAATGAAAATAATGATTAGACTTCTAATATTGCTATAAGAGGGATTTCCAAATATTTTGATTTCAAAAACTATATATAAATAAATGAAAAAATAAAATAAACTGTTAATTTTTCACTTTGTTTCTGGTCTGTTAGTCTACAAGCAATACAATTTCTTTTTTTTTTAAAAGCATTTTATAATTTATCTTCTAGTAGCTCTTAAAGGAAATAATAATTGGACTTCTGATATGCTACAAGAAAGATTGTCCAACATCTTGAAACTTTTATTTTAAGAAATTTTAAGAAGAAATCTCTTATTGAAGGTGGCATTTTCATTTATTCATCATAGCTCGTTTTAAAAAAAAAACTAATTTTTTTCACTCTATTTTCTGCATGTACAGTCGCTCAAAAATATCTGAACACTATGGTTGATTACAGAATTCAGAAAAAATATCTGGCAACGATTTTTTTTTTTAGAAATCAGTGATATGGCAACCTTCGTGTCACGTGACACGAAGGTTGGGCCCACTCACAGAAACTGGGCCCACTCACAGAAATATTGAGCGTGTGCAGTTACCGTTCACAGCAAACTGGAGCGTGTGCAGTAACTGCACACGCTCCAGTTTGCTGTGAACGGCAACTGGAGCGTGTACAGTTGCTGTACACGCTCCAGACATCTTTACGATTCCCCTGAAAAAGTATCCGAACACTATGGTTGATTACAGAATTCAGAAAAAATATCTGGCAACGATTTTTTTTAGGAATTAATGATCTGGCAACCTTCGTGTCACGTGACACGAAAATTGCCAGATCACTAATTTCTAAAAAACTTTTTTAGATATTTTTTTAAATTCTGTAATCACCCATAGTGTTCGGTTATTTTTTTTTTGAGCTACTGTAGACAACATAATTTATTTTAGAGATAAATTAAAATGTTTTTAAATTCTATAGATTCTGATGAGATGTTACAATTCTTAAATAAATGCAGAGGAGAAATTGTCTATAGTCTGATGCTATCCGAACCTACAGCCTCCTGATAAACTTTTTTCTCTGTATTTATTTAATTGCTGAGGTCCTGCCATCCTCTTTGGAGGCGGCGGTGGCTCAGTCGGTAGCGCGCCAGGCTCGTAATCTGTAGTTCCCAGGTTCGAGTCCCAACTGGGTCAGTGTTGAGATTTATCTCCGCAAAATTCCCCCGCCCTGCCCACGGTCAGTAGGGGACACCGATGGGCTTGGAAAGGCCGCCGTCCGTCGGATGGGACGTTAAGCCGTGGCCCCGTGTACGGGAGAGCCATACCCTGTGCACGTTAAAGAACACGCTGGATGGCCTTGACGGGAGGCTACCATCTGTCTCCCAACAACTGTTCCAGTGGGTCCCCTCCCCCAACCTTCTCTGCGCCTTCGGGGTCCATGTGACCTGGCCATTTAGCCCATGGTGTGGCAAAAAAGTGCCGCTCAGAGGTAAAACAACCCAACCCACAACGTGACCTGGCATTTAACCCATGGTGTGCAAAAAAAGTGCCGCCCAGAGGTAACCCAACCCAACTGCTGCTGCCTGAGGGGTAATTTATTATCACTTTTGTTAAATACTCCAGATTTCATAACTCTTTAAATACTCAACGAATATTCTTAAAAATTTGTATTTAAATAGATTTGATTACGTTTTTTAATTTATCTTCAGTCACATTTTTCCATAAAGTGCACAGTTAAGAAGTTATAGAGCTACGAATTTAGATTCCCAATGATATATCTTTGATGCGCAATTCAAACATTATCAGTTATTTAATGGGCAGACTGGTCTTAGGGTAGGAATTATGTTGGCTTTGTGAGTAGAAAACGTTCAACAGAGAACCAAGTCAACACTCTTTGCGATTAAATTCAGTCTTTACATCATTAGCAATTCTATTTGCAATTCACTACGTTGAAGTAAACGAACAATCTCTTTAATTAGATCTTTGATGCATCCTTAAATTTCCACGGAATCATTTAATTGGTGCATTGCAATGGAATTTTGGGTTGGGTTGTTTTACCTCTGAGCAGCACTTTTTTGCACACCATGGGCTAAATGGTCAGGTCACATGGACCCCGAAGGCTCAGCGAAGGTTGGGGGAGGGGACCCACTGGAACAGCTGTTGGGAGACAGATGGTAGCCTCCCGTCAAGGCCATCCAGCATGTTCTTTAACGTGCACAGGGTGTGGCTCTCCCGCACACGGGGCCACGACTTAACGTCCCATCCGACGGACGGCGATCTTTCCAAGCCCATTGGTGTCCCCTACTGACCGTGGGCAGGGCGGGGAATTTTGCGGTGATAAATCTCAACGCTGACCCATCTGGGACTCGAACCTGGGAACTACAGATTACGAACCTGGCGCGCTACCGACTGAGCCACCCCTGCCCCTATTTGAAAGGGAATAGTCCAACAGATAAGTTGAACAGTCAGAATGGCGAGGCTTAATGTTTTCCTAGGTTTTTTTAAAAGAAAAAAAAATACCTGAAGTTTTCACTTTGTTTTTAGTTTTTAGAGATGCATTAAAAATTATTTTTGGATAAGATAGGTAGTGATGAAAGATGAGATAGGTATTGATGAAATATTTGTATCCCATACTGGTCCCAGGTATGGTTAGTTGTGGTCAGTTCGAGCTGTTAGAGCTACGGGGAAGAAATCGTACATCTATGGGTCAGAAAGGGGATACCTATGGGTCAGAAGAGGGCACCTATGGAACAGAAAGAGGGCACCTATGGATCAGAAGACGGTACCTGTGGGATCAGAAGAGGGCACCTATGGATCAGAAGACGGTACCTGTGGGGTCAGAAGAGGGCACCTATGAGTCAAGGTGGTAAGAGTACATTCGGTCAAAAAAGTATCCGAACACTATGGTTGATTACAGAATTCAGAAAAAATATGTGGCAACGATTTTTTTTAGAAATTAGTGATCTACGAAGGTTGCTAGATCACTAATTTCTATAAAAAAATCGTTGTCAGATATTTTTCTGAATTCTGAGCGGCACTTTTTTGCACACCATGGGCTAAATGGTGTGCAAAAACAACCGAACCCAACCGAATATAAATATTAAACAATAACGGGTCAAGAACAGAACCCTGCGGAATGCCATATTTAGTTTGTTTAGGATTGCTGAGGCAGTTTTTTAATTTAACTAATTGAGTTTTATATGTTAAGTAACTGATAAACCATTATAGAGCAATCCCTCTCATACCCAAATGCTCCAGTTTTTTTGTGTAATCAGAAGTGTTGACTACATCCTCAGTTAGAGCTGCCACACAAAGTTTGCTGGAGCAGTTCCTAGTACCGTAACCACTATGCCAATCAAGGCTAATATTACAGATAAATCTTCAATTTCTAATGTATTTCGTTCCAAATAGAATTAACCTTATAATTTCGTCATAAAAAAGATTATGATTAATAAAAAGAATAGCGACATGCATTTTTATATACAGGGTGATTCAAAACTTATCATTCAAATTTCGTGGGGAGTTCAAATTTCGTGGACCGATTCCACATAGGAAAGTATGTCCGCAAACGTCATCTACATGAACAAAATGGACAAGTAAAGTGAACACAAGGAAACAGTACAGTTAAGTGGTAACGAATGTGACTTTTATTCCAACAAGGTAAAGTACAGGTTCACAGTAGGTGCTCAAAATTGCGGCCATTTACAGGATTCACAGCGCCGTTGCATTGACCGCCGAACATTTTCAAAAACGCCTGGCATATCACGGACAATGCCTGCGGCGGCCATTATTCGTGCAACAAGGTCCATTTTACTGTCGACGGGGGTCTCGTACACATGGTATTTCATGGCCCCTCACAAAAAGAAATCCATGGGCGACAAATCAGGTGACCTGGGTGGCCAAGCGATCGCTGATGACAGCGGGAGTGGTCGGGCGAGCTGTACACTGGTTGGGTACACACAGCGCCCTCTACATACGCATGCGTACATTTGCGGACATACTTTCCTATGTGAAATCGGTTTCCTGACGTTTTCCCTACCTCCCCACGAAATTTGAACGATAAGTTTTGAATCACCCTGTATATATGTCATGACACTATAATTCACAGATTAAAAAAAAAATAAAAAAAAAATAAATACCCCCTCAAGCAGCTGCTTGCCACAGAGGTCTGACAGGAGCCTGTCAGTTTATATGCCACAGTATGAGATCTGAGAGGATGGCAGGACCTCAGCAGAAAAACGACACACACATCCATGCCTAATCTGGGGCTCGAACCCAGGTTCCTTAGATCAGTAGCCAAGCGTGCTAACCACTCGGCCACGGGACGGGTAATTCACAGATTACCAGTTGATATATTTCATCACTATAATTCACGAAATAATTTTGCGGAAATAATGATTCGCGATGAGTGGGATTCGAACCCACTTTTCCCAGTTACAGTCGCTCAAAAAAGTATCCGAACACGATGGTTGATTACAGAATTCAGAAAAAATATCTGGCAACGATTGTTTTAGAAATTAGTGATCTGATCGTGTCATGTGACACGAAGGTTGCCAGATCACTAATTTCTAAAAAAATCGTTGCCAGATATTTTTTCTGAATTCTGTAATCAACCATAGTGTTGGGATACTTTTTTGGAGCGACTGTATTTCCGATTTACAAGAAGGGAAATAAAAACTACATTTCAAACTACCGACCGATTTCGCTTTTGCCTATCTTTTCCAAAATATTTGAAAAACTGGTAAAATTCAGAAGTATTGAGTTATTTAAATAAAATAAATTCCTTTTCTTCAAATCAGTTTGGCTTCACTAAGGATAAGGATCATGCGTTATTGTCATTTACTAATTTTATTTATAAGTCAATTGACCAAGGAATTTTAACTCTATCAGTTTTCCTAGATCTTGGAAAAACTTTTGACACCGTAGCACATTCATTGCTTTTGAAAAAACTGGAGCATTTGGGTATGAGAGGGATTGCTCTGGAATGGTTTATCAGTTACTTAACAAATAGAACTCAATTAGTTAAATTTAAAAAGTGCTGGGTTGTTGGGTTGTTTTACCTCTGAGCGGCACCTTTTTGCACACCATGGGCTAAATGGCCAGGTCACATGGACCCCGAAGGCTCAGAGAAGGTTGGGGGAGGGGACCCACTGGAACAGCTGTTGGGAGACAGATGGTAGCCTCCCGTCAAGGCCATCCAGCGTGTTCTTTAACGTGCACAGGGTTTGGCTCTCCCGTACACGGGGCCACGGCTTAACGTCCCATCCGACGGACGGCGGCCTTTCCAAACCCATCGGTGTCCCCTACTGACCGTGGGCAGGGCGGGGAATTTTGCGGAGATAAATCTCAACGCTGACCCAGCTGGGACTCGAACCTGGGAACTACAGATTACGAGCCTGGCGCGCTACCGACTGAGGCACCCCCTTTAAATAGTGCCTCAGCAATCCTAAATAAACTAAATATGACATTCCGCAGGGATCTGTTCTTGGCCCCTATAGTTTAATATTTATATTAATGACCTCTGTGAAATGAAATTAATTGTAATATTACTACTACCTTTGCAGATGACACTGCATTGACGTTTAGTAACCAAACTATTACAGATTTGTTGTCCAATGGCAATAATATTCTTGAAATAGTTAATTGTGATTCGAAAATAATAAACTCTCAGTTAATAAGAATAAAACTAAATTTGTTTTCTACAAGTTGAAAAATAACCAAAATGCTGCAAATACTTTTATCATTAAACTGCATTCACCTCAATGCTGTAAACATATTGATTGCCGTTGTGATGACATAGAACAGGTTGAGAGCATTAAATATTTAGGCATTTTCATAGATAATAATCTAAAATGGAAGAACATACTAGCGACATCACAGGGAAAGCACGTTACAAACTACTCAAATTACACCACTTGAATACAAAGTTAATCTTATTATGTTGCGAACATACAAGTTGCATTTCAATACGGTATAGTTTGTTGGGGTGAAACTTATGTCTCGGATTTTAAACTTCTGGTGTCTCTGCAGAACAAAATTATTAAATTAATTGCAAAAAATAACACTGATATTTTAGGCAATTTCAGTCGCTACCCTATGCTAAAAATTCTACCTATTAGACATATTTCTTTTTAGAGTGATAATATTTTTTAAGCAAAATTGCTTTAGTTTTCACATACAGCCGGATTTATACAACTTCAAAAAGAACCAAAATACTCAGTTCCTTTTACCAAAAAAGAAATTGCTCATAAGCATTATTCGTATATCGCACCTAAAGTCTTCAATCAGTTGCCTCTTGAAATTAGAAGTGAAAAACATTTTAATATGTTCAAGCAGAATTTAAAAATCTTTCTCTTTTCTTTTGTGGGGCGGGGGTGGCTCAGTCGGTAGCGAGCCAGGCTCGTAATCTGTAGCTCCCAGGTTCGAGTCCCAGCTGGGTCAGCGTTGAGATTTATCTCCGCAAAATTCCCCGCCCTGCCCACGGTCAGTAGGGGACACCGATGGGCTTGGAAAGGCCGCCGTCCGTCGGATGGGACGTTAAGCCATGGCTCCGTGTGCGGGAGAGCCATACCCTATGCACGTTGAAGAACACGTTGGATGGCCTTGACGGGAGGCTCCCATCTGTCTCCCAACAGCTATTCCAGTGGGTCCCCTCCCCCAACCTTCTCTGAGTTTTCGGGGTCCATGTGACCTGGCCATTTAGCCCATTGTGTGCAAAAAAAGTGCCGCTCAGAGGTAAAACAACCCAACCTTTTCTTTTGAAGATGTTGTAACTTTGTTAAATAATCAAGTGTAAAGTAAAAATTAATTGTACATATATCGAAAAAATGTCACATGTTGTTTGCAATCTTTGTAGTGAGTAAGTCGTTATCAATTTTTGCATTAATTTCCTTTAGTGGTCCAGACAAACCATGTGGTTTTTTGGGTTCACTCATATTTTTCTATGATATAAATTATATGTGACGATGAAATAAAATTGATTGATTGATTGATAACATAGCTGCTGATAACTAAGTGGCTAGAGTGTCTGAAAAGCGTGGGTTCCAAATTAACGGAGATTTTTTCGCCACAAGATTATATCATAAACTACACATTGGTAATTTACTTAATTCTGAAATCATTACACGTAGATTAGTTTGTTTACGGAAATAGTTTTGAAGAATTAAAAAGAACATTGAATTTTCTCACGTGTAAGTCCCGTGTAATTTCAGTGCGAAAAAGCACTGAAATAACCGAGAATTAATTAAAGCTCATCTTTCAAAGTCTCCCAATTGCTGACATCTAATTCTTTTATACTTTAGCATTGCATTGGAAACGTAATAGGAGAGGTCCGAGTCCGAACTGTGGCCACTGTTGATATTGATCTCCGCGAAATCTTCACCCTGAGTCAGAAAGTGAACGCCTATCGGTCAGAAAGTGACACCTAGGAGTCAGAAAGTGAACACTTGTGGGTCAGAAAGTGGATACGTGGGCCGGAAGGGGGCACCTATGAGTCATAAAGTAAACACCTTAGGGCAGATATCGTTTGAGTTGTTTGGGTTGTTTTACCTCTGAGTGGCACTTTTTTGCACACCATGGGCTAAATGGCGAGGTCACATGGACCCCGAAGGCTCAGAGAAGGTTGGGGGAGGGGACCCACTGGAACAGCTGTTGGGAGACAGATGGTAGCCTCCCGTCAAGGCCATCCCGCGTGTTCTTTAACGTGCACAGGGTGTGGCTCTCCCGCACACCGGGCCACGGCTTAACGTCCCATCCGACGGACGGCGATCTTTCCAAGCCCGTCGGTGTCCCCTACTGACCGTGGGCAGGGCGGGGAATGTTGCGGAGATTTAATCTCAACGCTGAAGCTGGGATTCGAACCTGGGAACTACAGATTACGAGCCTGGCGCGCTACCGACTGAGCCACCCCGCCCCAGATATCTTTGATTAAAGAAGTGGGCACCTAAGGGCCAGAAAGCGGACACCTATGTTCAGACATTCCTTTAAGCTCTCTTAACGTACACAGCTCTCATGGGTATAGACCCATGAGAGCTGTATACGTTAAAGAATACTCTCGATGGCTTGTCGGAAGGCTTCCATCTCTCTCCTAACAGCTTTCCAATGGGTCATCTTCCCAAAGACTACCGTCTATCGGATGGAATGTTAAGCCGTGGTTCAATGCGCACGAGAGTCAGTCGGTAACTGGCTAGACATTGTAGTTTCACGGCGGTCAGTATCTTGGATCACAATTTCCTCATACGAGCAAGACTTTTATTTATTTACTAGCTGAACGTACCCGGCGCTTCCCGGGTGTCAATTTTAATCTGTATATTCTTAGTTTCATTGCAGTAAAGGTAAATTTTGTGAGTACACTCCCTACCCCGACACTTTAGCACAGATTTTCGACAGGAAGAAATATGCCCGGATCGTTGTTGACGTCAGCGAGCACTCCTCATAGCCCGTTGCTTATTTTTCGCTTAAGTTATCGAGATTTTTATTTCCGTTACCACAGATTTTGTCGCCCTATGACTCCAGTGATATTCGTTCCCGCGGTCATTGGGCGGGGGCGGCTCAGTAGGTAGCGCGCCAGGCTCGTAATCTGTAGTTCCCAGGTTCGAGTCCCAGCTGGGTCAGAGTTGAGATTTATCTCCGCAAAATTCCCCGCCCTGCCCACGGTCAGTAGGGGACACCGATGGGCTTGGAAAGGCCGCCGTCCCTCGGATGGGACGTTAAGCCGTGGCCCCGTGTACGGGAGAGCCATAGCCTGTGCACGTTAAAGAACACGCTGGATGGCCTTGACGGGAGGCTACCATCTGTCACCCAACAGTGGGTCCCCTCCCCCACCCTTCTCTGAGCCTTCGGGGTCCATGTGACCTGGCCATTTAGCCCATGGTGTGCAAAAAAGTCCCGCTCAGAAGTAAAACAACCCAACAACAACTCTATTATTTCCTGAAACTAAAGGTTAGTTTTGCTAGTATCCACCCCAACATTTTATCACAGTTTGAACACGAAGACTTTCCAGGTGTTGCCAAGGTCATTACTGACTCGGCGCGCAAGCGATCGAGATATTTATTTCGTCAGATTTTCACATTCTGTAATTCCCAACGTACTTCACAGAACGATCCCAAATTTCGTAGGCGGGTTCCCCCTGTCCGATCCCAAATTTGGTTAGGAAATCAGGTCCCTAGCTACAATGGAACGCCTCAATAATGCCTTCGGAAATGTGGGGAATCTGGCAACGGCATCAGAAGATTTAAATGATATTTTAACTCTTTACTTTCACAGTTACGGAACAGTAAATGGCAACAGTAAATTTGACAGCGTTTCTTGTTTCCCGTAGGAATAGCATGGTACATATTTTTGCTTCTAGCAAGCCCCTCTTTTGGACTTTCTACTTCAAATTTGGCACTGCAATCCGGACCACAACCAGAAACATTCTCTGAAAATTTGGAACGTGTACGTTGATTTTCCGATGAGTTATGGCTGCCACAGACAGACAGACAAACAGACACCTTCTTTTATTATAGAGACAACTTCTCGCGAAACTCGAGAAAAACTTATTTCAAACAGTAAATACGAACTGACAACAAAATAAGTATTGAAATCTTGCAGAAAAATCGAAACCGAGTTTTTCTTTTTCACAGCCTGGGGCCCCATACTCTAGTTATTCCCTGAAAAAAAAACAGTCCGTCAAAAATACTCAGCCTGGTTATTAATAGCTCTCCAATGAGTCCCCCTTCCCTAATCTTCTCTGATCCCTTGGGGTCTTTGTGACCTATTCATTTAGCTCATTGTATGAAAAATTATTGTTACTGAGAAGCAAAGGGGCGGGGGTGGCTCGGTCGGTAGCGCGCCAGGCTCGTAATCTGTAGTTCCCAGGTTCGAGTCCCAGCTGGGTCAGCGTTGAGATTTATCTCCGCAAAATTCCACGCCCTGCCCACGGTCAGTAGGGGACACCGATTGGCTTGGAAAGGCCACCGTCCGTCGGATGAGACGTTAAGCCGTGGGTCCGTGTGTGGGAGAGCCATAACCTGTGCACGTTAAAGAACACGCTGGATGGCCTTGACGGGAGGCTACCATCTGTCTCCCAACAGCTGTTCCAGTGGGTCCCCTCCCCCAACCTTCTCTGAGCCTTCGGGGTCCATGTGACCTGGCCATTTAGCCCATGGTGTGCAAAATAGTGCCGCTCAGAGGTAAAACAACCCAACCCCATACTCTAGTTATTCCCTGAAACAAAAAAAACATTCCGCCAAAAATACTCAGCCTGGTTCCTAACAGCTCTCTAATGAGTCCCCCTCCCCTAATCTTCTCCGATCCTAGGGTCTTTGTGACCTATTCATTTAGCTCATTGTGTGCAAAATTATTGTTACTGAGATGCAAAACAATCGAACTCAAAATAAACGACAAAACGGAAAAAAAAATATTCGTAATCACATGAAATTTTTAATGGTTAAAGTTTGTTTCAAAAAGAAGAAAGCCTTCCTTGTTTTTTAAAGTATCTTCATTACCGTATTATTTACCAAAGGTGTCTCTGTTTATTAAAGTAATCAGCACTTGAGTTAAAGACATCTAGCCGTTAAAGCCAGCAGTACCATATGTTCTCCGCATCATTGGAGGAGCAGTTCCTCCTGCCTTTCGTTCCCTCATTACACTGCCCTTCTAAAACTGCTGACAGCAAAGTGCTCGTTTTTTCTTTTAAATTCAGAGGTTTAATAGGTCGTTTCTTGGTGCGAGTGTTCTGAATACAAAATCGTCTTCTAACTGATGAACTGTGGACGTAAAGTTTTCGCGAAAACTCGTCGCATGATAACAATATTTCAATTGGGTTGTTGGTTGTTTTATCTCTGAGCGGCACTTTTTTGCACACCATGGGCTAAATGGCCAAATCACATGGACCCGAAGGCTCAGAGAAGGTTGGGGGAGGGGACCCACTTGGACGGCTGTTGGGAGACAGATGGTAGACTCCCGTCAAGGACATCAGTGTGTTCTTTAACGTTGGGTTGTTTTACCTCTGAGCGACACTTTTTTGCACACCGTGGGCTAAATGGCCAGGTCACATGGACCCCGAAGAGTCAGAGAAGGTTGAGAGAGGGGACCCACTGGAACAGCTGTTGGGAGACAGATGGTAGCCTCCCGTCAAGGCCATCCAGCGTGTTCTTTAACTTTGGGTTGTTTTACCTCTGAGAGCACTTTTTTGCACACCATGGGCTAAATGGCCAGGTCACATGGACCCCGAAGGCTCAGAGAAGGTTGGGGGAGGGGACCCACTGGAACAGCTGTTGGGAGACAGATGGTAGCCTCCCGTCAAGGACATCCAGTGTGTTCTTTAACGTTGGGTTGTTTTACCTCTGAGCGGCACTTTTTTGCACACCATGGGCTAAGTGGCCAGGTCACATGGACCCCGAAGGCTCAGAGAATGTTGGGGGAGGGGACCCACTGGAACAGCTGTTGGGAGACAGATGGTAGCCTGCCGTGAAGGCCATCCAGCGTGTTCTTTAACGTGCACAGGGTATGGCTCTCCCGCACACGGGGCCACGGCTTAACGTCCCATCCGACGGACGGACTTTCCAAGCCCATCGGTGTCCCCTACTGACCGTGCGCAAGGCGGGGGAATTTTGCGGAGATGAATCTCAACGCCGACCCAGCTGGGACTCGAACCTGGGAACTACAGATTACGAGCCTGTCGCGCTACCGACTGAACCACCCCCGCCCCATATTTCAATTGTGATATTATCACTGATCATGATTCGATAATTTTTTTTGTAATAACGGTGATTTGAATAGTACAAAACTATCTTGTCAGGTTTGAGGGAACTTCTTGCACCAGTGATGGAATAAATGGCCAGGTCACAAGGACCCTAAAGGTTCAGAGAAGGTTGGGGGAAGGGGACCCAATGGATCAGCTGTTGGGAGACAGATCGTAGCCTCCCATCAAGGCCATCCAACGTGTTCTTTAACGTGCACAGGGTATGTCTCTCCCGCACACGGGGCCACGACTTAACGTCCCATCCGACGGACGGCGGGCTTGGAAAGGCCATCGGTGTCCCCTACTGACCGTGGGCAAGGCGGGGGAATTTTGCGGAGATGAATCTCAACGCTGACCCAGCTGGGACTCGAACCTGGGAACTACAGATTACGAGCCTGTCGCGCTACCGACTGAGCCACCCCCCGCCAAATACTAGAAAAATTATACGGCGTTGCTCAGCTCTTCATAATTCCGATCGGTGCAATTTCATGCGCTGGTCCCACTTTTGTTTTGTAGGATTTAGGGAACGGGTTCCTGGTTGAAGAGTTCGGGAGAGGTGTAGCTCAGAAAACTTAGTTTTCGCAAAATCACTGCTAAATTTCATTTTTTATTAATTAGTGTCTCGCTTCGTGTTTATTTTTTTTGGGTGTTTGCAGGTAATAATAATAATAATCAGCTGGAAAATGAATTTAGATGTTCAGAAGAATAATGTGGATTTAGAATTTTATTCAAATCATGGGGAAATCATGGGGGTCATCACGGGTAATCATGGGGGAAAATCATGTATCGACTACACATTTACAATAAAACAGATATCAGGATAATATCAAAATGTAGGGAAGGAAACTGGATTGATAATTAAACATCTTGAAATAGCATATAATAATGTACAGTCGCTCAAAAAAGTATCCGAACACTATGGTTGATTACAGAATTCAGAAGAAAAAAAAAACGGCGACGATTTTTTTTAGAAATTAGTGATCTGGCAATCTTCGTGTCACGTGATTACAGAATTCAGAAAAAATATGTGGAGCGTGTACAGTTGCTGTACACGCTCCAGATAACGCTCAATATTTCCGTGAATGAGCCCACACGTTCTAGTATCAAAATAATATGTGCATTTACTGCACACGCTCCAGTTTCTGTGAACGGTAACTGCACACGCTCAATATCCACTTTGCTGTGAACGGTAACCGCACACGCTCAATATTTCCGTGAGCGAGCCCACACAATCTAGGTCTTTGTGAGCTCACACGATCCAATGTGCTGTGAACATTAACCGCAACCGCTCCAGTTTTCCGAGAACGGTAACTGCACACGCTCCATATTCATTGCATTATATATTCATATGCGTTATATATATTAGAAATTAGTGGTCTGGGAACCTTCGTGTCACGTGACACGAAGGTTGCCAGATCACTAATTTCTAAAAAAAATCGCTGCCAGATATTTTTTCTGAATTCTGTAATCAACCATAGTGTTCGGATACTTTTTTGAGCGACTGTACCTAGGAAGGTCCTTTGGAAAATTTTGGGGGAAATTGGTATCAACAACAATCACTTAATATTATTATATGGACACAATAAATGCAAAGTAAAAATAACGTTCCCAAAGGTTTTTCTCAGGGTTGTAGTATGCCTCCAACATTTTTTAAAATCTTCGTTGAAGTAGCCCTGAATAACTGGTCAAGAAAATGGAGACCCACGGGTTTACCGATTACAAATGACAAAATTGCGCCATTTATTTATTGCTTGCTGACGACTAAGTGGTACAGTCGCTCAAAAAAAATGTATCCGAACACTATGGTTGATTACAGAATTAAAAAAAAATATCTGGGAACGATTTTTTTTTAGAAATTAATGATATGGCAACCTTCGTGTTCAAAAAATATCCGAACACTATGGTCGATTACAGAATTCAGAAAAAAATACCTGGGAACGATTTTTTTTTTAGAAATTAATGATCTGGCAACCTTCGTGTTCAAAAAATATCCGAACACTATGGTTGATTACAGAATTCAGAAAAAATATCTGGCAACGATTTTTTTTAGAAAATAGTGATCTGGCAACCTTCGTGTCACGTGACACGAAAGTCGCTCTAAAAAAGTCGCCTGAAAGTCGCTCAAGAAAGTCTCGCTTTTTAGTCGCTCTAAAAAATATCCGAACACTATGGTTGATTACAGAATTCAGAAAAAATATCTGGCAACGATTTTTTTTTAGAAAATAGTGATCTGGCAACCTTCGTGTCACGTGACACGAAGTTTGCCAGATCACTAATTTCTAAAAAAATCGTTGCCAGATATTTTTTTCTGAATTCTGTAATCAACTATATTGTTCGGATATTTTTTTGAACGACTGTACTTGGTCCTTCTAATCCATGGTGGTGGTGATAATGGGTTTCAGGTGGTGGTGATATAATAGCCCTGCAGTTTCTCTAATGGCTGCTATGTGTTAGCATTTTAACTGGTGGCACTGTTTCATAACCCGAAGTTGTCTAGTGCTGTTATGAGCTCTACAAATCGCGAGCCGAACTCATTTCTAGATTACAATGAAAATAATGACTTAACTTCGTACTTCAAATTGATGGGAGAAAAACACCTTTTTTCTCTTCAAGAAATAACGAAAATGTTTTTTCGCTCAGTATAACTCCTTCGTGATTTTTAATGAACAATATGTCTAAAAATAAATTAAAATATCAATCAAATCTTTCTAAATCTCAATTTTAAACCATATTTGCTTAGTATTCATTAACTCCAAAAATTTAATTAAAACATTAAAACAGATTAAGAGATCAGATATCATAGTTGACTCTAATGAAGTATCGGGTGTCTACTTGAAACTGTTTTAATCAAAATTTGGAGTCAGTTTTTTTGTACAGTCGCTCTAAAAATATCCGAACACTATTTTTGATTACAGAATTCAGAAAAAATATCTGGCAACGATAATTTTTTTTTAGAAAATAGTGATCTGGCAAACTTCGGGTCACGTGACACGAAGGTTGCCAAATCACTAATTTCTAAAAAAATCGTTGCCAGATATTTTTTTTCTGAATTCTGTAATCAACCATAGTGTTCGGATACTTTTTTGAGCCACTGTAATTGCTCAAGACTGTGAAGATGCGAAGTTCCTTCTTTGGAAGTTATTAGAGGAATAAAACAAATGGGGTTTACATGTAAATAAAAAAAAACTAAAAAAAACATAATTTTTGTGCACAAAAGAAACTTCAGAAATATAAATTGAAAATATCACATAAAAAACAACATACAAATTTAAATATCTCGTATCATTAGTTAAAACTGATGGGTCATCAGACGAAGAAAAAGTAAAAAGCAATCACAGATGGTAAGAAAGCGATAGGATTGCTAAATCCAGTCTTATGGTAGGATGGAGCGAGCCAGGCTCGTAATCTGTAGTTCCCAGGTTCGAGTCCCAGCTGAGCAATTAAGATTTATCTCCTCAAAACTCTCCATCCTGCCCTCACTGAGTAGGAGACAATTGTGGGCTTGGAAAGACCGTCGGATGGTGCATTAAACCGTGGCTCTTTGTGCGTGAGAGAGCCATCCTCTGTGCATGTTAAAGAACTAGCTGGATGACCTTGACGAGACCATCTGTCTCCCATCACGCTACCATCTGTCTCCCAACAACTGTCCAGTGACGCTACCATCTGTCTCCAACAACTGTCCAGTGAGTCCACTTCCTCCTAACTTTCTCTGAGCCCTCGGGATCCTTGTGACCTGGCCATTGAGCCCAGTGTGTGGAAAAAGTGTCGCTCAGAGATAAAACAACCCAATCCAGTCTTAGGACTAAATGCATAATTAAAAAACAATATTTTTATGCAACTGTACTGAATATCATGCTATATGAAGCACAAGAATGGCAAGTAAAGAAACGACAACAAAATAAGTTACTTTCTATGGAAATGGATTTTTGGTGATGTTCATCGTGAAAATCAAGACTAGAAAGGATTAGAAATAACGACATTACAGCTCTAATTGAAGTTGTTGACACTGCTACTGAAACGATTGAGAGGTAACAATTACGATGGTATGTACATGTCAAATGTATGGAAGATTTCCTAAAATGATTCTAGAATGAAACCCCGAAGGAAGATTTCCTAAAATGATTCTAGAATGAAACCCCGAAGGAAGATTTCCTAAAATGATTATAGAATGGAACCCCGAAGGAAGATTTCCGAAAATGATTATAGAATGGAACCCCGAAGGAAGATTTCCTAAAATGATTCTAGAATGAAACCCCGAAGGAAGATTTCCTAAAATGATTATAGAATGGAACCCCGAAGGAAGATTTCCGAAAATGATTATAGAATGGAACCCCGAAGGAAGATTTCCTAAAATGATTCTAGAATGAAACCCCGAAGGAAGATTTCCTAAAATGATTATAGAATGGAACCCCGAAGGAAGATTTCCTAAAATGATTCTAGAATGAAACCCCGAAGGAAGATTTCCTAAAATGATTAGAGAATGGAACCCCCAAGGAAGATTTCCTAAAATGATTAGAGAATGGAACCCCGAAGGAAGATTTCCTAAAATGATTATAGAATGGAACCCCGAAGGAAGATTTCCTAAAATGATTCTAGAATGAAACCCCGAAGGAAGATTTCCTAAAATGATTATAGAGTGGAACCCCGAAGGAAGATTTCCTAAAGTGATTCTAGAATGAAACCCCGAAGGAAGATTTCCTAAAATGATTCTAGAATGAAACCCCGAAGGAAGATTTCCTAAAATGATTATAGAATGGAACCCCGAAGGAAGATTTCCTAAAATGATTATAGAATGGAACCCCGAAGGAAGATTTCCTAAAATGATTATAGAATGGAACCCCGAAGGAAGATTTCCTAAAATGATTATAGAATGGAACCCCGAAGGAAGATTTCCTAAAATGATTCTAGAATGGAACCCCTAAGGAAGATTTCCTAAAATGATTCTAGAATGAAACCCCGAAGGACGATTTCCTAAAATGATTATAGAATGGAACCCCGAAGGAAGATTTCCTAAAATGATTATAGAATGGAACCCCAAAGGAAGATTTCCTAAAATGATTCTAGAATGAAACCCCGAAGGAAGAATCCTAAAATGATTCTAGAATGGAACCCCTAAGGAAGATTTCCTAAAATGATTACAGAATGGAACCCCGAAGGAAGAATTCTTAACTGACATTGTGGTTAGCGAACTAGTGACTGTTCCAACAAGACAAATTTGTGTTAGCTCTAACTGAAACAGTGATCAGCAATGACTTCGATCTTAGTAGGGCATGTCCTTGTAAAAAAACTAGGAGTAGCTTCTAGGATTCTTCTCTGTCCTATATGTTGCAAAATAAAAAAAAATGATTCTAGAATGGAACCCCGAAGGAAGATTTCCTAAAATGATTATACATTGAAACCCAGAAGGAAGAATTCTTAACTGGCATAGTGGTTATGGAGCTAGTGACTGTTCCAGCAAGACAAAATTTGTGTTAGCTCTAACTAAAATGGTAGGGGACACCGATTGGAAAGGCCGCCGTCCGTCGGATGGGACTTTCAGCCGTGGCCCCGTGTGCGGGAGAGCCATACCCTGTGCACGTTAAAGAACACGCTGGATGGCCTTAACGGGAGGCTACCATCTGTCTCCCAACAGCTGTTCCAGTGGGTCCCCTCCCCCAATCTTCTCTGAGCCTTCGGGGTCATTGTGGCCTGGCAATTTAGCCCATGGTGTGCAAACAAATTGCCGCTCAGAGGTAAAACAACTGAACCCTGTGCACATTAAAGAACACGCTGGATGGCCTTGACGGGAGGCTACCATCTGTTTCCCAACAGCTTTTCCTGTGGGTTCTCTCCCCCAACCTTCTCTGAGCCTTCGGGGTCCATTTGACCTGGCCATTTAGCCCATGGTGTGCAAAAAAGTGCTGCTCAGAGGTAAAACAACCCAACCTAACTAAAATGATTCTAGAATGGAACCCTGAAGGAAGAATAGTTAGAGGTATACCAAAACAAAAAAAAAAAAACATGGATAGAAGGAACGAAGAAAGTGGTGGTGCAACAGAATCTAAGTGGTGAAGACTGTTTTAACAGAAATGAATGGAGGAAAATAATTTCTGTGTAAATGTTTGGGTTGCGGAAAAACCATGCAACGGTGGAATATTCCGAAAAGATTATAAATTAGACGTAGGAAATCGGAAATATCTGTACGCTGACAAACTGTAACTGCTTTAGAACACTTTCACACAATTTCAGTTAATGCGCAATTTCCTCAAATCCTTGAATCTGGCTATATTTTTAAATTTCGAGCTTTGAAATATTTAAGTTGGGTGCTTTAGCAGTGTAACAGCCTCTCTCTGAATACGCACCTACGTATGGAGTTCGGAAGCATTTCATGTGGTCGCAATTGATTCATGTTCACTCTATCTTTGTTCTATTTTCAATACAAATCTTACTTTTATAAGTGGGGCGGGGGTGGCTCAGTCGGTAGCGCGCCAGGCTCGTAATCTGTAGTTCCCAGGTTCGAGTCCCAGCTGGGTCAGCGTTGAGTATTATCTCCGCAAAATTCCCCGCACTGCCCACGGTCAGTAGGAGACACCGATGGACTTGAAAAGGCCGTCGGATGGGACGTTAAGCCAAGCCCCCGTGTGCGGGAGAGCCATACTTTGTGCACGTTAAAGAACACGCTGGATGGCCTTGACGGGAGGCTACCATCTGTCTCCCAACAGCTGTTCCAGTGGGTTCCCTCCCCCAACCTTCTCTGAACCTTCGGTGTCGTTGTGACCTGGCCATTTAGCCCATGGTGTGCAAAAAAGTGCCGCTCAGAGGTAAAACAACCCAACCCAAACATCTTTTATAAGCTATCATTTTTCACAGTCCGTCATTCACTCTCTGATGTCTATTCAAAAGCCATTAAGACATTCTCTTCTATTTTCGGGGATCAATATTTTTCCAGCTTAAGAGAAGAACCTCTTTCAAGGTGGTCTATTATAAACACTGTCCGTCACAACACTCACCTTCTCAGCTTTCATCTTCCCATGATCTAACTTTAGCTGTTTACAATTTGCTAGATTTTGTCATTTTTTTTAAAGTAGCTGTGTCCTTAGGCAGTTTAGGATAATATCATTGGCCTATGATATCCCTTACACCTTGAACATCAGCTGTACCTTTTAGCTACTGCAACTCAATTCTGATAAAATCGTGATTGACATTGTCAATTTATTACACTTCAGCTGAACCCCTTTATCTGAAGTTTTTGAGTTCACTGTTCATAACGCTGTTTTTCAATCTGCCGTCAGTAGTGAGAAGAATGAAAGTTGGGTTGGGTTGTTTTACCTCTGAGCGGCACTTTTTTGCACACCATGGGCTAAATGGCCAGGTCAAATGGACCCCGAAGGCTCAGAGAAGGTTGGGGGAGGGGACCCACTGGAACAGCTGTTGGGAGACAGATGGTAGCCTCCCGTCAAGGCTATCCAGCGTGTTCTTTAACGTGCACAGGGTATGGCTCCCCCGCACACGGGCCCACGGCTTAACGTCCCATCCGACGGACGGCGGCCTTTCCAAGCCCATCGGTGTCCCCTACTGACCGTGGGAAGGGCGGGGAATTTTGCGGAGATAAATCTCAACGCTGACCCAGCTGGGACTCAAACCTGGGAACTACAGATTACGGGAGAAGAGGTGGCAGAATTATTTAAGTGATAAGGCACTTGAGCTTATTTCGGAAAGAAAGAACTGCAGGAATGTTCTTAATCAATACCCTACTAGTCCTAATAGAAAGCATTACAGAGAACTTAATAAACGTGTAAATGATCAGTTAGCTGCTGATAAGAATCTTTATCTTGATGGTTTGGCTGACAAATCCGAGGAAGCAGTTATACAGCACAACAGCAGAGAGCTGTACCAGATAGTTAATGTTTTGTGTGGTAGAAAACGGACAGACATACAAGGATTGAAGGATAAACATGGTAAGGTTATAGACGGGGAGGATTCTGCCATGGGTAGGTGGGCTGAGCATTTCACTGATGTTCTAAACAATGTGGTTAGTTCTACTCCCATTCTTTGCAATGGTGATAAATGTATTCTGGGCTTTAATGTTGGCTCTATAACACAATCTGAAGTTACTTTGGCTATTTCTAAACTTATACTTCATAAATCCCCAGGGGTAGATGAAATTACTTCCGAAATGCTTAGAGCTGGGAATGTTTCGGTTACCACTTGGATGACTGAAATTCTGAATATCTTTTATGATAAAGGCATGGTTCCTAAAGATTTTACCTGAGCTATTGTTATCCCTATTTTCAAAAAAGGTGATCGCAGTTCTTGTGATAACTATAGGGGTATCAGCCTACTCTCTGTTCCAGGTAAAGTTCTTTCCATGATTGTGCTTAATAGAATTAAGAATCTGGTTGACAGTCAATTGCGTGATGAGCAATGTGGATTCAGAAGTGGTAGGGGATGTGTGGATCAGATATTTCCACTTAGGCAGATTCTTAAGAAATGTTTAGAGTTTCAGAAACCTTTGGTTGCTAGCTTTGTTGATTTCAAAAAGGCTTTCGACTCTGTTGATCGTCATAATTTGTGGTTGATTGTGAGATCATATGGTATACCAGACAAGTTAGTTAACATAATGAAAGCTCTCTATAATAACACTGAGTCGTGTGTGAGAGTTGGTAGGGCTTGTAGCAATGTGTTTAGCATTACTTCTGGTGTTCGACAAGGGTGCATTTTGTCTCCTTTTCTCTTTAGTTTGGTTATTGATTATGTTATGCGAAATTCACTTCAAGGGAAAGATTTGGGCCTTACATGGGCTGGAGATACGAAAATTTCTGATTTAGATTATGCTGATGATTTAGCCCTTTTGGCAAATGATGTTGATGAGTGAAGTCTTTCATTCGAGCTGTTGATGAGACTGGTAGTACAGTAGGTTTGGTTATAAACAGAGAGAAAACTAAAGTGATGAAAATTGGTCAGGCAGGTTGTGATTCAGTTCATCTGAATGGTTGCAGTCTTGAGCAGGTGTCACAGTTTAATTATCTTGGGAGCTATGTAACAGATAATGGTGATGTGCGGCATGAGATTAACAGACGAATAGGGATTGCTGCCGGGACTTTTAAGAATCTATGGAGATTGTGAAGAAATAGGCATATACACCTAAAGACTAAAATTAGACTGTATAATAGTTTGGTTCTTTCTAGGGTTAGTTATGGTAGTGAAACTTGGACACTTTGTAAACAAGATAACAGTAAATTAGATGCTTTTGATTCCAGATGCTTACGTAGTATCTTAGGTATTAAGTAGTTCAACTTTGTAACTAATGATGAGGTTAGGCAAAGGAATTTACAACCTCCTTTAAGCAGCATATTGTGCAGAGAGAGACTCCGCTGGTTTGGCCATGTTGCCCGTGTGGATAATTATAGATTGGCGAATAGGGTTATGAACAGTGTGCCTAGAGGCCTCAGAAGGAGGGGGAGACGTAGGATGCGGTGGGCAGACAATGTCAAACAGGACCTTGTTAGAATTGGTGTGCAGTGGCCAGATGCAGTAGATGTAGCTCAGGATAGACTTGCTTGGAGAACTAAATTGCACGGTCTGGTTGGACCTCCGTAGCCCATGGCTGCTTGAGGATGATGATGATGATGACGACGGCGACGTTGACGACGATGATGATGATGATGATGATTTTTCTTTTGTTCTTTTTTGAAAAGTTCGACACTTTAGTTAAACAAATATAGCAATCATGCAAGTGACTAGTTGGCTCACGCCAAACCATTCGAACTGCAAAAGGTATGGATTTTATCTTACATTTCAACCATTCACTCGGGCCAACAAATTACGAAATGGGTGGAGCCCATGTTTTGTCCTGGTCTCCAACATAACATCCAAAATACAAGTTATATGCTTTCTTCACAATCTTTGTCAAAGAACGACTCTGGGTTTTAAAATATAATTTCCACGCACATATCAAAACTTATCTGGCACATTAACACATCCGCGACACTGACTTTGTGTCATTTAAACGCCAAATTCACTCTTCAACCTTCAGGCACCTGTTCCTCCTGCAATGAAAACCACAAGAATGGCGGTCTGAGGTTAGATTACTGTTACCTGTTTTCTCTCACTTGGCAATCAGTGTTGCCAGCCACAAAACGAAAAATATCTAGTATCCTCCCAGTTGCTTGGAGATGTTGGTATGGGAAGATCTTAATAGGAGTCAAAATGACTAATAACATAAAAACGTTCCGTTTTAAAGCCATTTTTAAGGCCAGATCTGAAATCAGCACCTGAAAAATAGTTAAATCAGTTACAGTTGTTCAGGTTATAAAAACCCGGCAAAGCAATGGTATTAAAGTATCACCACCTCTCTCCATGTTAATGTCAGTGTAATTTAACTTCGAAGCTATATAATTTCTATAAAAAAGAGTTCTGTGACAGAATGGGACTCAAGATAAATTAAAGATCTCAATCAAATCTAAATCTCGATTTTCAACAATATTCCCTTTAAATGTTGGATTGGATTGGATTGTTTTCCTCTGAGCGGCACTTTTTTGCACACCATGGGCTAAATGGCCAGGTCACATGGACCCCGAAGGCTCAGAGAAGGTTGGGGGAGGGGACCCACTGGAACAGCTGTTGGGAGACAGATGGTAGCCTCCCGTCAAGGCCATCCAGCGTGTTCTTTAACGTGCACAGGGTATGGCTCTCCCGCACACGGAGCCACGGCTTAACGTCCCATCCGACGGACGGCGGCCTTTCCAAGCCCATCGGTGTCCCCTACTGAGCGTGGGCAGGGCGGAGAATTTTGCGGAGATATATCTCAACGCTGACCCAGCTGGGACTCGAACCTGGGAACTACAGATTACGAGCCTGACGCGCTACCGACCGAGCCACCAACGCCCCTCCTTGTGGGGAGAGCCATACACTCTGTACGTTAAAGATGGATGGATGGCCTTGACGGGAGGCTATTATCTGTCTCCCAACAGCTCTTCAATCGGTCGCCTCCGACAAATTTCTCTTAGCCCTCGTTGTTATTGTGACCTTGCCTTTTAGTGTGTAGTGTACAAAAAAGTGCCTCTCAGAGGTAAAACAACACAACGCTATTTAAAACACTTGAGGTAGAAGCTCCTTAATGAACAAAAATTTCTCTTAAAAGTCGAATTTTTGATAGTCTTATTTTGCTTTTCATTGGCTTTCGTGGTTTAAAGTAATAAGCATTCATTGGACAAGAAACTCTTTGAAAGGCTGCGTTATTTTACCTCTGAGCGCCACTTTTCTTCTACACAATGGGCTAAATAGCCAAGTCACAAGAACCCCGAGGGTTCAGAGAAGGTTAGGGGAACGGACCCACTGAAACTGTTCTTGGGAGACAGATGGTAGCCTCCCGTCAAGGCCACCCAGCGTGTTCTTTCACGTGCACACGGAGCCACGGCTTAACGTCCATCCGAAGGATGGCGGCCTTTCCATGCCCATCAGTGCTCCCTACTGACCGTTGACAGGGCGGAAAATTTTGCGGAAATAAATCACAACGCTGGCCCAGCTGCGACTCGAACTTAAAAACCGTAGACCACGTGTCTGGCTCTCTACCGACAGTCCTCCTCTGATCCTTTTGAAAGGTAATTGCCGCTCCATTCTGTATGTGAAGGAAAATATAGACACTTTTCCGTTGAGACATATTAATATTTGCTTTGATGAACAGACTCTGTGGATGCAAAGAGATGCATTATAGCCTAAAGATGCTATTGGATTCATTTTCCCTTAATTTTACCTTTTCGTTTACTAATATTGCCTCACGCATTGCGCTACCAAGGCTATTTATTAACGTAGAACATTAGAAGCTTTTACAACTTAAGTTGTGTTCGACGTTATCGAAAACTCAGGCTTCATTTGGTTGATTTTTAAATATGAGAGAAATGACATTAGAGAAGTTTGGCTTTTAGAGGAAAGTTTGGGTCTGAAGGGAGTTGAAACTCGAGAAAAGATGATGCATATGGTTCGATGGATTCACTGCAGATCTCCCGAACATTGCAGGACAAGACGATGTACAGGGGTAAAGTAACTGTCGGCTATCGTGAGAGATGTTATTGAATTTTAACCAAAGATACCTGATAGAGCAACAAAAGATATACAACCTGATAAATAATAAATAAAAATAAATACCCCCTCAAGCAGCTACTTGCCACAGAGGTCTGACAGTCCTGCGCCTGTCAGTTTATATGCCAGAGCAACAAAATTCTTCATGTATAGAATGATTCCAATTTTGGTTTTAATACAAGAAGCATAAAACCTAAATTTTAATTTCCTGATATAAAATAATCTAGAATTAATTATACAATATTAAATTCTAGAACTTATTACACAGGAGTGATTTGAAAAATACGCAATAATGGTAATGCTGGCATAAGCTAACATTTTGTGGTAGTTACAGTTTTATACCTACCAGTATGCTGCGAAATATGTATATATTTTTATGCAAAATTTTCAAGCCAAATATTAAACAATTTTCTTTGAAGAACACGCTGAAATTTCGTACTGAAAAAAGAAAACTTTTCACTAGAAAACAGTTATTCAAAAAAAAAAAAGAAAGAAATAGAGAGAGAGAAAGTATTGTAATGAGCCCGTGTGGGATAATGAGCCCGTGTGGACCCACGACTTCCTGATGATATGCGCTGACCACTGAGCAACCAGTATATTGCCAACCTACCTATAAACATACTACAGTCGCTCAAAAAAGTATCCGAACACTATAATTGATTACAGAATTCACAAAAAATATCTGGCAACGATTTTTTTAGAAATTAGTGATCTGGCAACCTTCGTGTCACGTGACACAAATGTTGCCAGATCACTAATTTCTAAAAAAAATCGTTGCCACATATTTTTTGTGAATACTGTAATAAATTTTAGTGTTCGGATACTTTTTTGAGCGACTGTACAGGCCGCTAAATGATCTACCTTTATCTTTAAAATTTTAATTAATTTATTTTATTTTATTCCACAAAAATGATTTCAATATATATTTTCGTTTTATTTATATTTTCCCTTAAATGATTCGTAACGTTTCTTTAATTTTATGAAAAAGGGGATTTGATAAAAAAAAAAATTTAGTTAAATTCTTTGGATACTGCATAAAAAAAAGCGTAAATTATTTTTTTTATATTTATGTTATTGAGTTACCCACATCTTTAAATTGGTCAGTCTCCTCGGGTGAATGAAAAATATAAAAATTAAATCATTAATTTTAAAATAATAACCAATAATTTCAATTAATAAAATAAATTACTATTTAAAAAATATAAGTAGTCATAGATGAAAAAATCCACAGCTGATCCTTGATTTATTAATTATTTAATCAGTGGATTGGGTTGTTTTATCTCTGAGCGGCACTTTTTTCACACAATGGGCTAAATGGCCAGGTCACAAGAATCCCAATGGCTCAGAGAAGGTTGGGGGAGGGGACCCACTGGACAGCTGTTGGGAGACAGATGGTAGCCTCCCATCAAGGCCATCCAGCGTGATTCTTTAACGGGAACGAGGTATAGTTTTCCTGCACATAGGACCACGGTTCAACATCCCATATGACAAACCGCCGCTTTTCCAAGCCCGTCGTCGTCCCCTACTTACCGAGAAAAGGGTAGGGAGTTTTGCGGAGATAAATCTGAACGCTAGCTGAGTTGGGACTCGAACCTGGGAACTGCAGATTACGAGCTTGGCACGCTACCGACTGAGCCACCCCCGCCCCAATTTAATCGCACTTAAGCAGTTTAAGTAATAGGACGAAGATGGTTGTAGAGGAGATGTTAAATTGAGAAGAGTGGGATCTGAACCCACGACCTCCTCATGATAAGTCAGATGCTCCCAATCCACACGGGGCGGGGGGTGGCTCAGTCGGTAGCGCGCCAGGCTCGTAATCTGTAGTTCCCAGGTTCGAGTCCCAGCTGGGTCAGCGTTGAGATTTATCTCCGCAAAACTCCCCGACCTGCCCACGGTCAGTAGGGGACACTGATGGGCTTGGAAAGGCCGCCGTCCGTCGGAGGGGAAGTTAAGCCGTGGCACCGTGTGCGGAAGAGAGCCATACCCTGTGCACGTTAAAGAACACGCTGGATGGCCTTGTAGGGAGGCTACCATCTGTCTCCCAACAGCTGTTCCAGTGGGTCCCCTCCCCCAACCTTCTCTGAGCCTTCGGGGTCCATGTGACCTGGCCATTTAGCCCATGGTGTGCAAAAAAGTGCCGCTCAGAGGTAAAACAAGCCAACCCAATCAACACACAATCCCCCCTGCTGAAGACAATATTTATCAACATTCATTTTCACTCTGTTACTTTAAATAGCTTAATAGTGATTAACTACATAGTAAATAACTATGCATATTTCTTTCGGTATGCTGCAACCCATTTGGAGTATCAGAATAAACCGTGGAATCAAAGATGCTGTAAATTGCTGCGTTATAGAAATTCCTACCAAATCGATACAAAATTTTCGTGTTTTGTCAGCACAACTGCAAATTCGAAGCTCAATATTTTGATGAATAAACGCAGTGTCTTTTGTGAGCTAAAGAAAGGATTACGTTCAGTCGTGTTTTATTTTTTTCACAGTAAAGGACATTTCCCATTTGCTTTCTTTTAGCGAAACGAAACGAAAAAAAAAAATGTTTTTCAGACATTTTTAAATTCGAAGCAATCACAATTTCCAGTCATATTTTACGGTCAAAGTATAAAGACACACACGTCTTTTTTTCTTCTTTCCAAAATTGCATTTTGGAATCGTTTCTGACGTTTATAATTTCTTCGCATTTTCTCAATAGTAGAGAGATTGTAGATTCCGCATCTCAAGCGCAAAAAACAATGGCTACCAACACGTTTATGTTTTCGTTGCTGTCATTGTTATTTTTGGTGCTCTACTCAGTTAGCCATTCATCCTAAATTTGTTGCGTAAATACAATTCACTGTAACGTGTAGGCGCAAAATTTTCCAACGCTAAATTCCTTACGCAAATATGCTTTCCTCCAGTCTCCCCTCAAAAGAGAACAAAATAAGCTTACACACCCAAAAAAAAAGCTTTTCCAAATAACAATCAACATCATCCCACCTGAGCGGCTCTTTATTCCCCGTATCAAGTTTCTGCAACAAGTAGCACGCGCATAACGTCACGAAACTGCACCCGTCACCCGAGCACCACGTGCTCGTGTCGTCATATATAGGCCCAGTGACCGGGCGCACGTGAGCCGTGTCGTCGACAAACCAATCAGTGTCGGCCCGTTCTCGATGGCGGGAGTCCGGCCAGCGCCACGTTAAATAGGCGGGAAGAAGATATAGAGACGCAGCTAGAAGCCGTACAGTCTCGACTCAGGGAGATCCTTCCGACACGTGTGTGTGCGTGTGTGCGCGTGAAGCAAGTGAGTTGTTAACCTGAGTGCACGACATCTTCACTATACACGTAAGTGATCATCTTCGTAGTAGCACTGAAAGTTATTTCTCGCTTTCTAGCTAGACGTGATGTGCTCTGTTTCTTTATTTCTGTTGCAGGTTTCCTTTGCAGGTTTCAGTTTTCCTTTCACAGCAAGATTATTCTAATTAATACTACTAGGTACTGTGTTTGAAAAAAAAGTATGCAGATTTTGGTTTTACAAGGTAGCTAAACAGATACTTATGAGTATGTCCTAAATCGGACTTATACAAAGAAAGAAATCGGAAATATTCATGGTGATTTTCCTTACAAGAGAGCTAAATCAAAGATTATGAGTCCGTCCTAAATCAGATTAATACAAAGAAATAAAACGGAAATATTCATTGTGATTTTCATTACAGGGGAGCTAAATCAAAGATTATCAGTATGTCCTAAATCAGATTAATACAAAGAAATAAATCGGAAATATTCATAATGATTTTCGTTACATGGAAGCGAATTCGAAGATTAAGAGTATGTCCTAAATGAGATTAATACAAAGAAATAAATCGGAAATATTCATTGTGATTTTCGTTACAGGGGAGCTAAATCGAAGATTACGAGTATGTCCTAAATCAGATTAATACAAAGAAATAAATCGGAAATATTCATTGTAATTTTCGTTACAGGGGAGCGAAATCGAAGATTACGAGTATGTCCTAAATGAGATTAATACAAAGAAATAAATCGGAAATATTCATAATGATTTTCGTTACAGGGGAGCGAAATCGAAGATTATGAGTATGTCCTAAATGAGATTAATACAAAGAAATAAATCGGAAATATTCATAATGATTTTCGTTACAGGGGAGCGATATCGAAGATTACGAGTATGTCCTAAATCAGATTAATACAAAGAAATAAACCGGAAATATTCATTGTAATTTTCGTTACAGGGGAGCTAAATCGAAGACTAAGTGTATGTCCTAAATGAGATAAATACAAAGAAATAAATCGGAAATATTCATAATGATTTTCGTTACAGGGGAGCGAAATCGAAGATTACGAGTATGTCCTAAATCAGATTAATACAAAGAGATAAATCGGAAATATTCATAATGATTTTCGTTACAGGGGAGCTAAATCGAAGATTACGAGTATGTCCTAAATCAGATTAATACAAAGAAATAAAACGGAAATATTCATAATGATTTTCGTTACAGGGGAACTAAATCGAAGATTACGAGTATGTCCTAAATCAGATTAATACAAAGAAATGAAACGGAAATATTCATAATGATTTTCGTTACAGGGGAGCGAAATCGAAGATTACGAGTATGTCCTAAATCAGATTAATACAAAGAGATAAATCGGAAATATTCATAATGATTTTCGTTACAGGGGAGCGAAATCGAAGATTATGAGTATGTCCTAAATCAGATTAATACAAAGAAATAAAACGGAAATATTCATAAGGATTTTCGTTACAGGGGAGCGAAATCGAAGATTATCAGTATGTCCTAAATCAGATTAATACAAAGAAATAAATCGGAAATATTCATTGTAATTTTCGTTATAGGGGAGCGAAATCGAAGATTACGAGTATGTCCTAAATGAGATTAATACAAAGAAATAAATCGGAAATATTCATAATGGTTTTCGTTACAGGGGAGCGAAATCGAAGATTATGAGTATGTCCTAAATGAGATTAATACAAAGAAAAAATCGGAAATATTCATAATGATTTTCGTTACAGGGGAGCGAAATCGAAGATTTCGAGTATGTCCTAATTGAGATTAATACAAAGAAATAAATCGGAAATATTCATAATGATTTTCGTTACAGGGGAGCGAAATCGAAGATTACGAGTATGTCCTAAATCAGATTAATACAAAGAAATAAATCGGAAATATTCATAATGATTTTCGTTACAGGGGAGCGAAATCGAAGATTACGAGTATGTCCTAAATGAGATTAATACAAAGAAATAAATCGGAAATATTCATTGTGATTTTCGTTACAGGGGAGCGAAATCGAAGATTATCAGTATGTCCTAAATCAGATTAATACAAAGAAATAAATCGGAAATATTCATTGTAATTTTCGTTACAGGGGAGCGAAATCGAAGATTACGAGTATGTCCTAAATGAGATTAATACAAAGAAATAAATCGGAAATATTCATAATGATTTTCGTTACAGGGGAGTGAAATCGAAGATTATGAGTATGTCCTAAATGAGATTAATACAAAGAAATAAATCGGAAATATTCATAATGATTTTCGTTACAGGGGAGCGAAATCGAAGATTTCGAGTATGTCCTAAATGAGATTAATACAAAGAAATAAATCGGAAATATTCATAATGATTTTCGTTACAGGGGAGCGAAATCGAAGATTATGAGTATGTCTTAAATCAGATTAATACAAAGAAATAAATCGGAAATATTCATAATGATTTTCGTTACAGGGGAGCGAAATCAAAGATTATGAGTATGTCCTAAATGAGATTAATACAAAGAAATAAATCGGAAAAATTCATTGTGATTTTCGTTACAGGGGAGCTAAATCAAAGATTACGAGTATGTCCTAAATCAGATTAATACAAAGAAATAAGTCGGAAATGTTCATAATGATTTTCGTTACAGGGGAGCGAAATCGAAGATTACGAGTATGTCCTAAATCAGATTAATACAAAGAAATAAATCGGAAATATTCATAATGATTTTCGTTACAGGGGAGCGAAATCGAAGATTACGAGTATGTCCTAAACAGATTAATACAAAGAAATAAATCGGAAATATTCATTGTAATTTTCGTTACAGGGGAGTTAAATCGAAGATTAAGTGTATGTCCTAAATCAGATTAATACAAAGAAATAAATCGGAAATATTCATTGTAATTTTCGTTACAGGGGAACTAAATCAAAGATTACGAGTATGTACTAAATGAGATTAATACAAAGAAATAAATCGGAAATATTCATTGTGATTTTCATTACAGGAAAGCTAAATCGAAGATTACGAGTATGTCCTAAATCAGATTAATACAAAGAAATAAATCGGAAATATTCATAATGATTTTCGTTACAGGGGAGCGAAATCGAAGATTACGAGTATGTCCTAAATGAGATTAATACAAAGAAATAAATCGGAAATATTCATAATGATTTTCGTTACAGGGGAGCGAAATCGAAGATTACGAGTGTGTCCTAAATGAGATTAAAACAAAGAAATAAATCGGAAATATTCATAATGATTTTCGTTACAGGGGAGCGAAATCGCAGATTACGAGTATGTCCTAAATGAGATTAATACAAAGAAATAAATCGGAAATATTCATAATGATTTTCGTTACAGGTGAGCGAAATCGAAAATTAGGAGTATGTCCTAAATGAGATTAATACAAAGAAATAAATCGGAAATATTCATTGTGATTTTCATTACAGGAAAGCTAAATCGAAGATTATGATTATGTCCTAAATGAGATTAATACAAAGGAATAAATCGGAAATATTCATAATGATTTTCGTTACAGGGGAGCGAAATCGAAGATTACGAGTATGTCCTAAATGAGATTAATACAAAGAAATAAATCGGAAATATTCATTGTGATTTTCATTGCAGGAAAGCTAAATCGAAGATTATCAGTATGTCCTAAATGTGATTAATACAAAGAAATAAATCGGAAATATTCATAATGATTTTCGTTACAGGGGAGCGAAATCGCAGATTACGAGTATGTCCTAAACAGATTAATACAAAGAAATAAATCGGAAATATTCATTGTAATTTTCGTTACAGGGGAGCTAAATCGAAGATTAAGTGTATGTCCTAAATCAGATTAATACAAAGAAATAAATCGGAAATATTCATTGTAATTTTCGTTACAGGGGAACTAAATCAAAGATTACGAGTATGTACTAAATGAGATTAATACAAAGAAATAAATCGGAAATATTCATAATGATTTTCGTTACAGGTGAGCGAAATCGAAGATTATCAGTATGTCCTAAATGTGATTAATACAAAGAAATAAATCGGAAATATTCATAATGATTTTCGTTACAGGGGAGCGAAATCGCAGATTACGAGTATGTCCTAAATGAGATTAATACAAAGAAATAAATCGGAAATATTCATAATGATTTTCGTTACAGGGGAGCGAAATCGCAGATTACGAGTATGTCCTAAATGAGATTAATACAAAGAAATAAATCGGAAATATTCATAATGATTTTCGTTACAGGGGAGCGAAATCGCAGATTACGAGTATGTCCTAAATGAGATTAATACAAAGAAATAAATCGGAAATATTCATAATGATTTTCGTTACAGGTGAGCGAAATCGAAGATTAGGAGTATGTCCTAAATGAGATTAATACAAAGAAATAAATCGGAAATATTCATTGTGATTTTCATTACAGGAAAGCTAAATCGAAGATTATGAGTATGTCCTAAATGAGATTAATACAAAGGAATAAATCGGAAATATTCATAATGATTTTCGTTACAGGGGAGCGAAATCGAAGATTACGAGTATGTCCTAAATGAGATTAATACAAAGAAATAAATCGGAAATATTCATTGTAATTTTCATTGCAGGAAAGCTAAATCGAAGATTATCAGTATGTCCTAAATCAGATTAATACAAAGAAATAAATCGGAAATATTCATAATGATTTTCGTTACAGGGGAGCGAAATCGAAGATTATCAGTATGTCCTAAATGTGATTAATACAAAGAAATAAATCGGAAATATTCATAATGATTTTCGTTACAGGGGAGCGAAATCGCAGATTACGAGTATGTCCTAAATGAGATTAATACAAAGAAATAAATCGGAAATATTCATAATGATTTTCGTTACAGGGGAGCGAAATCGCAGATTACGAGTATGTCCTAAATGAGATTAATACAAAGAAATAAATCGGAAATATTCATAATGATTTTCGTTACAGGGGAGCGAAATCGCAGATTACGAGTATGTCCTAAATGAGATTAATACAAAGAAATAAATCGGAAATAGTCATTGTGATTTTCGTTACAGGGGAGCTAAATCAAAGATTATCAGTATGTCCTAAATCAGATTAATACAAAGAAATAAATCCGGAATATTCATTGTGAGCAAACTGGAGCGTGTGCAGTTACTGCACACGCTCCAGTTTGATGTGAACGGTAACTGCACACGCTCAATATTTCCGTGAGTGAGGCCACACGATCTAGTGTCAAAATAATATGACCACCTACAGTCGGCCAAAAAAGTATCCAAACACTGAGGTTGATTACAGAATTCTGAAAAAATATCTGGCAACGATTTTTTTAGAAATTAGTGATCTGGCAACTTTCGTGTCACGTGATTACAGAATTCAGGAAAAATATCTGGAGCGTGTACAGCAACTGTTGCCAGATAAGATTTTTTGAGCGACTGTTCATCAATGCCCTACACAGGGCTCGAACCCAGGTCTCGTAGATCAGTAGCCAAGCGCGCTAACCATTTGGCCATGGGACTGACTTAACATGAATTAAATATATAGTTAAAGTTATATAAAACTCGATTTTTCGGCAACAATAGCTGGTATTTAAAGAATTATGGAAGCTGGAATATTTAATATCAGTAATGCACTGGTATGCAACTGACAAGATATTGACGAATATTTAAAGAATTAGTGACACAAACTTCTAAAACATACAGTTATTTTATAAAACGTCCTGAAACAATACTTGTTATGTAAGTTTTAATTAACTTCTGAAGTAATATCTTATGACTACCATAACTATTGTTACATGTTCAATTTTCTATAGCTTCTTAAATCATCATCATTATCATCAAGCAGCCATGGGCTATGGAGGTCAAACCAACCGTGCAATTTAGTCCTCCAAGCATATCTGTCCTGAGCTATATCTGCTATAACTGGCCACTGCACACCAATTCTAACAAGGTCCTGTTTGACATTGTCTGCCCACCGCATCCAAGGTCTTCCCCTCTGTCTGAGGCCTTTAGGCACACTGTAAATAACCCTATTCGCCAATCTATAATTATCCATACGGGCAACATGGCCAAACCAACGGAGTTTCTCTCTACACAATATGCTGCTAAAAGGGGGTTGCCGACTCCTTTGCCTAACCTCATCATTAGTTACAAAGTTGAACCACCTAATGCCCAAGATACTGCGTAAGCATCTAAAATCTAAAATCGAAAGCATCTAGTTTCCTGTTATCTTGTTTACAAAACGTCCAAGTTTCACTAACGTAACTAACCCTAGAAAGAACCAAACTATTATACAGTCAAATTTTAGTCTTTAGGTGTATACGCCTATTTCTCTACACTCTTCAAAGATTCTTAAAAGTCTCGACAGAAATCCTTATTTGTCTGTTAATCTCATCATGTTGCACATCACAGTATCTGTTACATAGCTCCCAAGATAATTAAACTGTGACACCTGCTCAAGACTGCAACCATTCAGATTAACTGAATCACAGCCTGCCTGACTTATTTTCATCAATTTAGTTTACTCTCTGTTTATAACCAAACCTACTCTACTACCAGTCTCATCAAGAGCTCGAATGAAAGAGTTCATCTCATCAACATCATTTGCCAAAAGGGCTAAATCATCAGCATAATCTAAATCAGAAATTTTCGTATCTCCAGTCCATTTAAGGCCAAAATCTTTCCCTTGAAGTGAATTTCGCATAACATAATCAATAACCAAGCTAAACAGAAAAGGAAACAAAATGCACCCTTGTCGAACACCAGAAGTAATGCTAAACCAACTGCTACAAGCCTTACCAACTCTCACACACGACTCAGTTTATTATAGAGCGCTTTCATTATGTTAACTAACTTGTCTGGTATACCATATGATCTCATAATCAACCACAAATTATGATGATCAACAGAGTCGAAAGCCTTTTTGAAATCAACAAAGCTAGCAACCAAAGGTTTCTGAAATTAGCATTTCTCAAGAATCTGCCTAAGTGAAAATATCTGATCCACACATCCCCTACCACTTCTGAATCCACATTGCTCATCACGCAATTGACTGTCAACCAGATTCTTAATTCTATTAAGCACAATCATGGAAAGAACTTTACCTGGAACAGAGAGTAGGCTGATACCCCTATAGTTATCACAAGAACTGCGATCACCTTTTTTGAAAATAGGGATAACAATAGCTCTGGTACAATCCTTAGTAACCATACCTTTATCATTAAAGGTATTCAGAATTTCAGTCATCCAAGTGGTAACTGAAACATTCCCAGCTCTAAGCATTTCCGTAGTAGACGTCACATTTCCGTAGTTTCTTGTCACGTCACTGAAAGAATCAATAATAATAATAATAATAATAATAATAATAATAATAAGGATTCAACATCGGTTAATGCTTGGATTAAACCCATTTCACAGGATTATTAATCTCTGATAGCGGATTACTATCATGCTGGACGTTATAATGCTGTTTAATCATTATATACTAAGTGCCTCATTTTGAATTTTGAAATTATGAAGACTTTCAGGATTCGACTTCGATGAATGTTTGGATTGAACCCATTTAACAGGACTATTAATCTCAGATGGCAGATTCCTATCTTGTTGAGCGTTACAGTGCTGTTTTATCACGAAGGATAATATAGTGATTAAACAGTGCCTCATTATCATTTTGGAATTGCGAAGCCTCATTATCTAGCGAACATTAAGTGCCTGATTATCATTTTAAAATTGCGAAGACTTTCAAGATTCAACTTCGATGAATGCTTGGATTGAACCCATTTAAACCTGGCTTCATAGTTTATTTGAGACAGGATAACTATCTAACATGAAGCAATGTTATGTTGTTGAAGATTAGATACTATTTGTTCAAATGCTAAATGTGTACTTAATTAGTTGATATTTTGACGACTTTTTGGACTCAACTTTTTTTGAACTTTACTAATTATATTTTAATTAGCCAGCATTGTTTTTCTAAGAGGTTATTCTAAAACCTTGTTATAGTCTGACTACTTAAATAGCCCCTGTAACAAGTTGTACCGCTTGAACATGTATTTGTTGAACAACAACAACAATAATAATATCTTACGACGATACCTTGTTTATACTTAGGTCTCAAGCTGAAACTTGTATGAACTCAAACCGCCAGCCAATGATTTTTTTGTTTCTTTTTTGTGTCATTGACTATGTTTGGAATATTTCAATTATGTGAATGATGATGATGATGATGATGATGATGATGATGATGATGCTGCTGATGATGATGATGATAAAATATTTATTTAAATTAATTTAATTATCTTTAATTTATCTTCAGTCACCTTTTTCCATTACAAGCATATTTTAGAAGTTACAGAGATTTGAAATTAGATTGCCGTTGGGATAAGGCGGAAATTCTCTAATATTTAGATAGGAAAGTGTAGATCCATCTGGCGTTATGAGACATTCAAATGGGAAAGTGCCTTGCTAATTAATAAAGCTACAGATGCTGAGATTAAGTTTTTAAGCATCACGATATTAAAGCTTGAAGAATAATGAGATTTTGTCTATTTTTATGCTCTGGAATTTAAACAGTGATGTCTATATAAATGGTTGAGATGACTAATTAAAATTTCGTTACGAAATGCATTAAAATTTCATATGTTCATTATATTAAAAGAGTTAAGGACATTGAACCCGTTTTCATTCAATGGAATTTGCAGTTCAGGTTACAGGAAGTCGATTTCAACTTCTAAATATGCTGTTTTGTCTTTCAAATATGATATTTTAACAGCATCGATGTGGAAATAATTGCTGAAGTTTTACCTCTAACTTTACCTTTAGCCGGAATTTTAAATAGGGTCCAAATATATAAATTTTGGTATTAGACGAAATTAAGGTAAATGTGGTACAAAAAATTCGGAAAAAAAAATACTGGAAAATCCTTTTCCTTTTTTATTTCTGAATGATATTCATATCGTGTAGCTATTTCGACGATCTGTAGTTTAACCTTCATATTAATAAGGGAGAAAAATGATCTATAATTATTTGTTAAATCCTTTGAGTGTCATGCCTGATTAGACTCAGGCTGTCAGAATATTTTCAGAGCTTTCTGCCCGAGTAATTCTTTTCGTTGGAATTTTCTGAAATCATCACTCCCGAGTATACTCGGGTTCTCGAAAATTTTTCGAAACGCAGTACCCGAGTATATTTATTTTGTCGAACTTTTCTGAAAGCGTGATACCCGAGTATACTCGCGAATCCCAAATTTTCTCAAAACATCATTCCCATGATTCGCATTATCTGGAAAATTACCTTCTGCTTTTGCCACGAAATAGTGCAGAAAGATGTTTTTACATTTTTTTGAAGAGTTGGTTCTGTTGAATTTTTTAAAATCAACATTTTTTTTAAATGAACATTTAAAAAACAAATCGGCCCAGGGACAGAGATAAAAAAAATAAAAACGCACTACTAGAAAGGTTTATTAAACAAAATGTTCAAATTTTGCAGAAATTTTAAAAAGAATTACATGCATTTAAAAAAATTGGTAATTTACAACTGCTAATAATTTATACATCAAAAGCATAATCTTTCAGTAAAGGATATTCGTAAAATAGATTTCAATGCTTGTTTGTTTGCTTTTTCCACTAATGATCATTGGAATAGAAGTCTGATATTATGTTTTAAGTAAGATGCAATCGAAAAAATAAATAAATAAATATCTAAATAAAAACAAAATCATAAATCAAATTAGGAAACGTGCTTTCTCATTTTCGTTAGATCTTACTTTGCTCAATTTCTAGACGAATTTTTAGCAAACTTAAAACATTCGACTAATGACAGAGATAAAGGGAAAACATGAAGCTCAAAGGTTGTGTATACCCTAGAAAAAAAAAACTCTCAGCACGTACAGCGCTCAAAAAATATCCGAACACTACGGTTGATTACAGAATTCAGGAAAAATATCTGGCAACGATTTTTTTTAGAAATTAGTGATCTGGCAACCTTCGTGTCACGTGACACGAAGGTTGCCAGGTCACTAATTTAAAAAAAAAATCGTTGCCAGATATTTTTTCTGAATTCCGTAATCAACCATAGTGTTCGGATACTTTTTTGAGCGACTGTACGAGCAGCAACGGATCTAGGAAAAAATCTAGGGGTGAGGGCAAGAAATAATAATCGAGCCGGAAAAATGTAAAAGGAGGGAGGGGCAAGAGATTGGATTTTCAATTAATTATAACATATCCCCCTCCATTAACAGATTTTAAAACTTTTTCATAAAAATTTCATGTAATATAAATAAATTTAATGCTTTTTTGACTCCAAAACCATTGTTAGTATTCTGAAAGGTGGGGGAACCCCTTGGCCCCTTCCTAGATCCGGCCCTGTGTACAATCGATCAAAAAAGTATCCGAACACTATGGTTGATTACAGAATTCAGAACAAATATCTGGCGACGATGTTTTTTAGAAATTAGTGATCTGGCAATCTTCGTGTCACGTGATTACAGAATTCAGGAAAAATATCTGGAGCGTGTACAGCAACTGTACACACTCCAGTTACCGTTCACAGCAAACTGGAGCGTGTGCAGTTACTGCACACGCTCCAGTTTGCTGTGAACGGTAACTGCACACGCTCAATATTTCCGTGAGTGAGCCCACACGATCTAGTATCAAAATAATATGACCACCTACAGTCGCTCAAAAAAGTATCCGAACACCATGGTTCATTACAGAATTCAGAAAAAATATCTGGCAACGTTTTTTTTAGAAATTAGTGATCTGGCAACCTTCGTGTCACGTGACACGAAGGTTGCCAGATCACCAATTTCTAAAAAAAATCATTGCCAGATATTTTTTCTGAATTCTGTAATCAACCGTATTGTTCGGGTACTTTTTTGAGCGACTGTACGAGTATATGGGTCGTTGTAATGAAAAGTGGACAATTCCTATATCTGGATAGTGGACGGAGAGATCTTTGGACCTCACATAAGGAAACGGGTATACGTAAATGGAAATCATTAGAGCCAGCAGCAAATGATGGAGCTGTATGGAGTCCACATCAATTCCTCATGGAACTACAAAAATGGAGTCTCAAAACTTTTGATGCTTCAATTTCATTTACTGAAATTGTAATCTATCAACATTTTTCACAATAACGTGATCCAAAAACTTTATGTACGTAATTTGTGATCTACCAGAGTTCATCCAGATTGTTAAAATTCTGATCCACCAAATTTCATCGCTGAAACAACGATTCACCATATTTCGATATAAGAATTTCTATTTGCCGAATTTCATCGGTAAAATTTCAATCCAAATATTTCTTCATTAAGATTGTGATCCACGATATTTCATTACCATAACTTGTTTTTGGTAATGATTGTTTTCCACAATATTTCATCACGACAATTGCTCTTTACCACATTTATAAACATATTTTTCTTCCACATTTCATCACCAGAATTATTCTCCACGATATTAAATTACCAGAATTATTCTCCACAATATTCAATGAACAGATTTGTTCTCCACGATATTACATTACTAGAATTGTTCTCCACAATATTCAATTACCAGAATTCTTCACCGCATTCCATCACTACAATTGTTCTCCATCATATTTATTCACCATAATTGTTCTCCATGATATATTATCATTTGCATTGTTTTCACCATCTTCTGTCATATTTTATCACTGAAATTGTCCTCCCCAATTCTCCATCACCAGAAGTTTTCTCCATCATCTTTCATTAAAGAATTTTTTCCCCACTGTTTTCCATCACCAGATAGTTTTTCCATCACATTTTATCACTGGAATTGTTCTCCACTATTTCCCATCAGCAGAATTTGTCTCTATCATATTTCATCAATAGAATTTTTTTCCACCATTTTCCGTCACCAGAATGTTTTTCCATCATATTTTATCAGTTGAGTTGTTCTCCATAATTTTCCATCAGCAGAACTTTTCTCCACCATTTTCCATCACTAGAATTTATTTCCATTTTTCATCACTAGAATATTTTATCACTGGATTTTTTCTCCACAATTATCCATCGGCAGAATATTTCACCATCATATTTCATCAATAGAATTTTTCTCCACTATTATCCATCACCAGAATTTTTTCCATCATATTGTATCACTGGAATTGTTTTCCACAATTTCCTTTCAGCAGAATATTTCTCCATCATATTTTATCAATGGAATTTTTCTTCACCATTTTCCATCACCAGAAATTTTTCCCCATCATATTTTATCAGTTGAATTGTTCTCCACAATTTTCCGTCAGCATAATTTTCTCCATCGTATTTCATCAATAGAATTTTCCTCCACCATTTTCAATCACCATATTTTTTTCAGATAATATTTTATCACTGGAATTGTTCTTCACAATTTTCCATCAGCAGATGTTCTCCATCATATTTCATCAATAGAATGTTCCTCCACCATCTTCCATCACTAGAATTTTTTTCATCATACTTTATCACTGGAATTGTTCTCCACAATTTTCCATCAGCAGAATTTTTCACTATCATATTTCATCAATAGAATTTTTTTCCACCATTATCCATCACCACAATTTTTTTCATCATATTTTATCACTATAATTGTTCTCCACAATTTCCTATCAGCAGAATTTTTCTTCATCATATTTTATCAATAGAATTTTTCTCCACCATTTTCCATCACCAGAAACTTTTTCCCCCATCATATTTTATCAGTTGAATTGTTCTCCACAATTTTCCATCAGCAGAATTTTCCCCATCATATTTCATCAATAGAATTTTTCTCCACCATTTTCCATCACCTGAATTTTTTTCCATCATATTTTATCACTGGAATTGTTCTTCACAATTTTCCATCAGTAGAATTTTTCTCCATCATATTTCATCAATAGCATTTTTCTTCGCATCATATTTTATCACTGGAATTGTTCTCCACCATTTTCGATCACCATAATTATTCTCCATGATATTTCATGACCAAAACAGTCCTCCAATTGTTTCACGAGCAGAATTATTCTTCATCATATTTCACCATATTTCATCAACTGAATCTTCATCATTAATCATCACCCAAATCATTCACGCTTCGTCACCAAAATCACGCTTCGTCACCAAAATTGTATTCCCACTAAATATCACACCTTAAATTGCTACTCTAAATTTCATCATGGAAATGGAGATGTACAGTCGCTCAAAAAAGTATCCGAACACTATGGTTGATTACAGAATTCAGAAAAAATATCTGCAACGTTTTTTTTAGAAATCAGTGATCTGGCAACTTTCGTGTCACGTGACACGAAGGTTTCCAGATCACTCATTTCTAAAAGAATCGTTGCCAGATATTTTTTCTGAATTCTGTAATCAACCATAGCTTTCGGATACTTTTTTGAGCGACTGTAGGTGGTCATATTATTTTGATACTAGATCGTGTGGGCTCACTCACGGAAATATTGAGCGTGTGCAGTTACCGTTCACATCAAACTGGAGCGTGTGCAGTAACTGCACACGCTCCAGTTTGCTGTGAACGGTAACTGGAGCGTGTACAGGTTCTGCACACGCTCCAGATATTTTTCCTGAATTCTGTAATCACGTGACACGAAGGTTGCCAGATCACTAATTTCTGAAAAAACCGTTGCCAGATATTTTTTCTGAATTCTGTAATCAACCATAGTGTTCGGATACTTTTTTGAGCGACTGTAGGTGGTCATATTATTTTGATACTAGATCGTGTGGGCTCACTCACGGAAATATTGAGCGTGTGCAGTTACCGTTCACAGCAAACTGGAGCGTGTGCAGTAACTGCACACGCTCCAGTTTGCTGTGAACGGTAACTGGTGCGTGTACAGTTGCTGCACACGCTCCAGATATTTTTCCTGAATTCTGTAATCACGTGACACGAAGGTTGCCAGATCACTAATTTCTAAAAAATCGTTGCCAGATATTTTTTCTGAAATCTGTAATCAACCATAGTGTTCGGATACTTTTTTGAGCGACTGTACCATGTTTCATTAATTCAAAATATCACCGTCGTAAGCTACGGTCATAAAAAAGACAAAATTATCTTATTCAAAAATAAACAAAGAAATATTTTTCGAGTTTCTAAATACCGCATTAAAAGTATTCAAAATGTCACAGTGGCATATTACGGTCATAAAAATAAAACCAAATTATCTTATTTAGATATCAGCAAAGAAATTTTTTTCGAGTTTCTAAATATTGCACTGAAATTAGACTTTTTGAAACTGGACAAGAACTTGACATCAAAACCCAAAATATCACATCTTTTTTTGAGCGACTGTACATTGGAGGACTGTTTTGGTCATGAAATATCATGGAGAATAATTATGGTGATCGAAAATGGTGGAGAACAATTCCAGTGATAAAATATGATGCGAAGAAAAATGCTATTGATGAAATATGATGGAGAAAAATTCTAATGATGAAATATGATGGAGAAAAATTCTGCTGATGGAAAATTGTGAAGAACAATTCCAGTGATAAAATATGATGGAAAAAAATTCACATGATGGAAAATGGTGGAGAAAAATTCTATTGATGAAATATGATGGAGAAAATTCTGCTGATGAAAAATTGTGGAGAACAATTCAACTGATAAAATATGATGGGGAAAACGTTTCTGGTGATGGAAAATGGTGGAGAAAAATTCTATTGATAAAATATGATGGAGAAAAATTCTGCTGATAGGAAATTGTGGAGAACAAAATATGCAGCCTGGTGTTTACTCCGCTTGTTTTTAGTTAACGCCACATGGCAGAGTTTTAACAAAAAAATAAACATTAATCTCCTTTACACCAAATGTTTGAAATCCCCTGATATTCCTTGAGATGTTTCCTTTGTTTTCCCTGTTTCAAATCCCTGTTTCGCTATTTCGTTTCTATGCATACCTACAATCAAATGATAACTAACTGTTCTGAAAAAATACTACTTGGGGAAAAGAAGCAATGGAATTTATGATATTTTAGTTGTCCAAATTACACTAAAAAAGAAAAAATAACGAATATTTTAATTAGTTCGTGAATTGCATTTTTCTTAAATATCAATTCAATAAGACAGAAAACGTAATTCTTGTCCTTTACAGGAAATTTAGTTTCGGAAGAAGCTGTCTCTAAACAAAACAAAAATGCAATTAGCAGTTGCCATTTTTAATCGAATAAATGCAAGAAAAATATAAATTGCTCGCGGACATTTTTAACTTATAAATGGAAGCCTTTTTCGACGGAAAATTAACGAAAAAAATAATTGACGAGAAAGTGTTCAGCTACAAACTCCAGGGATAAACATTACCTCTAAAAACGATTTTGTTTTTCATAATTACGAATCTGTCCGCTATAGGCAATTTTGTTTTTAATAGAATAAGGAAGAATTTATAATTTCGTGGCACGGTAGACTTTTGAAATGAGACAATTACGACTGGATGCTTTGGCTACACGAATAAGAAAATATAATTTCAGTTTCAGACTTTCATAAAAATATTATTGTCTCGTAATTCGGTTAACCAAGATTCCCATAAATTCTTTACTTTAGCTATTAGAATTAAATTTTATTCGTCAACTGAATTCTATTTATTGAGAAATAAAATCAGTCTGAGTCTCAAATAAATCCTTAAAGATTGTTGTTGATCCTCGCCCTCAAAAAGGGCACAAAATTAGTGCATTTGATAGCTTTGCTAAATGATGATCCTTTTAAATAAAAAAAAAATAAATAAATACCGCTCTCAAGCAGCTGCTTTCCACAGAGGTCTGATAGGAGCCTGTCAGTTTATATGCCATACTAGAAGGTCTGAAAGGATGGCAGGTTGGGTTGTTGGGTTGTTTTACCTCTGAGCGGCACTTTTTTGCACACAATGGGCTAAATGGCCAGGTCACATGGACCCCGAAGGCTCAGAGAAGGTTGGGGGAGGGGACCCACTGGAACAGCTGTTGGGAGACAGATGGTAGCCTCCCGTCAAGGCCATCCAGCGTGTTCTTTAACGTGCACAGGGTATGACTTTCCCGCACACGGGGCCACGGCTTAACGTCCCATCCGACGGACGGCGGCCTTTCCAAGCCCATCGGTGTCCCCTACTGACCGTGGGCAGGGCGGGGAGTTTTGCGGAGATAAATCTCAACGCTGACCCAGCTGGGACTCGAACCTGGGAAGGATGGCAGGACCTGAGCAGAAAAACGACACATACATTCATGCCTTATCCAGGGCTCGAACCCAGATCCTTTAGATCAGTAGCCAAGCGCGCTAACCACTCGGCCATGGAACAGAATAAATAAAATAATAAATACTCCCTCAAGCAGCTGCTTGCCACAGAGGTTTAACAGGAGCCTGTCAGTTTATATGCCATATTAGAGGGTCTGTGAGGATGGCAGGACATCAGCAGAAAAACAGCACAAAAGTCAATGCCTTGTCCGGGGCTCGAACCCAGCTCCCTTAGATCAGTAGCCAAGTGCGCTAACCACTCAGCTACTGGACGGCTTATTATTAATGATAATTTAGATGGGTTGATCTGTCTTGCTCTAGACTTGTAATCTGCAATTTCTAGGATTGTGTCAGAGCGTGGAGATTTATTTTCTCTACTGGTCACTCCCCCCGCCTCGGTGAGAAAGGGAACACCGATAGATGTATAAAGGCCACCATCCTTCGGATGAAGCCTTAAGCCACGTGACCATGTGCAGGAGTGGAACAATTCTCGTATATTCGATCTAGGATGGTCTTAAGAGTAAACTTGCATCTCAGCAGTTGTCCAACAGGTTCTCGTCCTCGAATCAACTCTGTGCCGATGGAGTCTTTCTCATTTAGCCATTTAACCCATTGTATACGCAACAGCGGCGCTCTGGGATAAAACAACCAATTGTTTTAAACCATATACTCTTCACCAGAACGCCAGGCTCGTAATCTGTAGTTCCCAGGTTCGAGTCCCAGCTGGGTCAGCGTTGAGATTTATCTCCGCAAAATTCTCCGCCCTGCCCACGGTCAGTAGGGGACACCGATGGGCTTGGAAAGGCCGCCGTCCGTCGGATGGGACGTTAAGCCGTGGCCCCTTGTACGGGAGAGACATACCCTGTGCACGTTAAAGAACACGCTGGATGGCCTTGACGGGAGGCTACCATCTGTCTCCCAACAGCTGTTCCAGTGGGTCCCCTCCCCCAACCTTCTCTGAGCCTTCGGGGTCCATATGACCTGGCCATTTAGCCCATGGTGTGCAAAAAGTGCCGCTCAGAGGTAAAACAACCCAACCCATCACTAGAATTGTTCTCCACCATATTCCATCGCCAGAATTGTTCTCCATCTTCTATCATGACCAGAAATGTTCTCCGCCATATCCCGTTGCTACAGTAATACAATCATTTAACATCAAAGGACTCTTCTTCATCAGTCAGAAATAAAACTATTCGTCATATTTACCCTTTAACATTCCAAATTCGTATAAGATAAATTTTCTCCTCAACTTCATCCATTCAAATTCATTTATCGACAACAAAGACTATTACGAATTCTTCTCCTTTATTAAATCAGCCCTTCTTTGTTCGAAAAGTATTTCTTTCCCTTTTCCACTACTGATTCGTATAGATCCTACTTTTTCTCTTCGGCATGCTGTCAGAAGTATCTCTCTCTCTCAGGACTTTTAGTCTTTTCTTCTACCTCAACTCCACTGCAAACAGGTAGCCACGATAAGTAAATTCACCAATTTATCCTACGTATTTCGAAATTTTACCACTGTAAAACATTTATTTTCCTCTTTGTTACGGAGTTAGATTCATCACTAAAATAAAACATTTTGGGCTTCGTGATTTCTCTTAAGAATGATCGTTATATATTCCATTTCTTTTTTCCTGCATTTCAGTGAAAACTTTGTTTGAAGTATTGAAAGTTTCCCATCTGCGTGGTTGTCCTGCGAGCGATTCCCAATCCATGAGGGATGCATATTTTAAATTGACTTCTACTCACCTCTGTTTCATTTCAGCCTATATTTTTCCTTTCAGATCTACGCGACTCAATAGCAACTACATGATGAACTCTGACCTTCAGGCAGAGAGTTTTGTGCTGTTACCATAACGATGGAAGAGTTCATTTCTTTTTCCAACAGTGAAACGTAGGCTGGTGTAACATTTGCAGTCATGCATGGTGAGTCGTCCTGGGATATCACAACACTGGGATGGTTGAATATATTTGGTATTGATCTGTTATGCCTGGAAGATAGTTTCATCAGACATCAGTTGCTCTGAAAACTGAGAGTAAAATGATTACAAAAGCATGAAAAGCCCCCGAAGAAAAACTCCAAAGCTACTTGAAGTGATTTCATCTATTGTTATTGTGACATGCAGCACTTTTTTTGCGTATAATAGGCTAAATTGTCATGTCACAAGGACCCCAAGGGATCAGAGTTCGATAGAAGAACGTGTTGATTGGAGATTTGTATGAGATATATGGGAAATTCCCAACAAGGCTCTCTAACGTGTTTTACAGCTTAGACCAGGGGATCTCAACGTGGGGTACGCGGTAAAATTTTTGGGGGTACGCCGTGATAGCTCGAAAGTCGATTACCCAGTAAAATGTTTATAATTTTATAAGATTTGTTAAATTGTTTATGTCAATTTTTTGTGTTTATCCATATATGTAATTTATGAATACAAAATTTAATGTGTATATATGTGTCTGTTTCATTTTTAATCCCATTGTTATACTATAACTATGGGGTTTTATCTATCTATACAAGGGGTACGCCAGTTACATACACATTTCCAGGGGGTACAGTCGCTCAAAAAATTATCCAAACACTATGGTTGATTTCAGAATTCAAAAAAAAATCTGGCAACAATTTTTTTAGAAATTAATGATCTGGCAACCTTCGTGTACGTACATGTAGGTTGCGAGATCACTAATTTCTAAAAAAATCGTTGCTAGATCTTTTCCTGAATTCTGAAAACAACCATAGTGTTAGGATAATTTTTTGAGTGACTGTACGTGAAGCATAAAAGTTTGAGAACCACTGGCTTAGACAACTATGGAACTCTTCCACAAGGGGGCCGCAGCTTATTATCCTGTATGATAGACGGTTATCTTCGAAAATTAAAACCCATACAGCATTTAGTTAACAGTTATTTATTTATTTTTCAGGATTTAGAGTCAATGTAGATATTATGGGGGGAAAAGCCCTTCAAATTTAACACTGATTAAAAACTTAATCTTAGCTATCTTTTTTTTTATCTGTTTCGTGATACTTTTATAGAGAAAATATTATTACGGAACTGGAAGGAATTGAAACTGAGGAACACCAGCATCCGATAAACTGAGGAACACCAACTGTTGATATCATATATGAATGATCCATGCTGCTTAGAAACATTTACTACTCACCACTCCGAATGATCAGCATAGTCAATGACAACTGCTACTCACTACCAAGAATGATACATGGTACTTAGTAATATTCATCACTCACCACCAGAAATGATCAATTGTGGTCAGTAACAGTTATCACTCACCATCAACAATTGTCCTAGTTGGTCAATATTATTCACCATTCACCACGAAGAATGTTTAATGGTGGTTAGCAATATCGCCATCACCATCATGAATGATCCATAGGGGTCAGTAAGAATTGGCATTCGCCACTACGAAGAACCTTGGTGGTTCATGACAATTGACACTGACCAGCACGAACGATCCGTGGTGGTTCATAACAATTGACACTGACCAACACGAATGATCCACGGTGGTTCACAACAATTGACACTCACCAGCACGAATGACCCACCGAGGTTTACAACAATTGACACTCACCAGCACGAATGATCCAAGGTGGTTCATAACAATTGACACTCACCAGCACGAATGATCCAAGGTGGTTCATAACAATTGACACTCATCAGCACGAATTATCCACGGTGTTCATAACAATGACACTCACCAGCACGAATGATCCACGGTGGTTCATAACAATTGACACTCATCAGCACGAATGATCCACGGTGGTTCATAACAATTGACACTCACCAGCACGAATGATCCATCGTGGTCAGTAACAATAGTTGGAAGTCAGATGCCCATTGACATAGCATAGAATTCTCTAATAATTTTAGAGAGTAGTGTATATGTCACTCACGGGCACAAAATATAAAATTGCAACACCATGAAATAAGCCTCAAACTTATGTGAAACTGAGCAGAGTGGTAAAGAATTTTACAAGTGGTAATAATTAATCGTACAATCACCTGCGTGCATATTAAGAGCCAGAGGGCGGGGTTATGGCCTCCTCAAAGAGGCTGCGACATAATGTATGTTTTGATCCAATTTTTTTTTTCCAGGAAGAAAAACCCCCAACACCTCGCTATCTCAGAGACCAAATGACAAGCTGTTGAAAATGATATCCATCGCTAAATAATCCATTAGTAAATTTAAGAATGTCATTTCTGGACTGCAAAATCTTCCATACCTCCCTAAATGGCCCCCTCCAGGCTTGAGACTTATGAACCACCTCTGCATAGACTTCTGGGTACTTACGATCGCCTATGGTAAGACATACAGCCAGACATCGAGGCTGTATGTCTTACCATAGGCGACAACTACCATGCAGCCAGAGGGGCGGGGGTGGCTCAGTCGGTAGCGCGCCAGGCTCGTAATTTGTAGTTTCCAGGTTCGAGTCCCAGCTGGGTCAGCGTTGAGATTTATCTCCGCAAAGTTCTCCTCCCTGCCCACGGTCAGTAGGGGACACCGATGGGCTTGGAAAGGCCGCCGTCCGTCGGATGGGATGTTAAGCCGTGGCCCCGTGTGCGGGAGAGCCATACACTGTGCACGTTAAAGAACACGCTGGATGGCCTTGACGGGAGGCTACCATCTGTCTCCCAACAGCTGTTCCAGTGGGTCCCCTCCCCCAACCTTCTCTGAGCCTTCGGGGTCCATGTGACCTGGCCATTTAGCCCATGGTGTGCAAAAAAAGTGCAGCTCAGAGGTAAAACAACCCAACCCATACAGCCAGACATCGAAGCATCAATGCTTACAGGTGCCTAATATATATTGTCCTGAGACACTATTCACCATTATTCCTCGAAATTGAGATGCAGGGTGTCCAATGTATTTGTTAACTGTAGACGCTGTCAGAGACATTTACCCAGCACATAAAATATGTGCTCTGTAGGGAAAAATCCGGGGACCCAGCGGGACAAGGTAAGATGTTGACATCCGACAGACACAGTTGGATAATTCCCACACGGGGAAGTGCATTTTCCTGCCGAAAAATGGCACCAGGGGTGCTCTGTAGGAAAGGTAGACAATGGGGCACCAGATTGTCATTGATGTGTCCTTGAGCTGTCAAAGCTCCTTGGGAAAACACTAGTGAGAGGGTCAGCGTTGAGATTTATCTCCGCAAAGTTCCCCGCCCTTCCCACGGTCAGTAGGGGACACCGATGGGCTTGGAAAAGCCGCCGTCCGTCGGATGGGACGTTAAGTCGTGTACCAGTGTGCGGGAGAGTCATACCCTGTGCACGTTAAAGAACACGCTGGATGGCCTTGACAGGAGGCTACCATCTGTCTCCCAACAGCTGTTCCAGTGGGTCCCCTCCCTCAACCTTCTCTGAGCCTTCGGGGTCCTTGTGACCTAGCCGTTTAGCCCATGGTGTGCAAAAAAGTGCCGCTCAGGTTTAAAACAACCCAACCCACTAATGAGAGGGTCAGCGTTGAGATTTATCTCCGCAAAATTCTCCGCCCTGCCCACGGTCAGTAGGGGACACCGATGGGCTTGGAAAGGCCGCCGTCCGACAGATGGGACGTTAAGCCGTGGCCCCGTGTGCGGGAGAGCCATACCCTGTGCACGTTAAAGAACACGCTGGATGGCCTTGACGGGAGGCTACCATCTGTCTCCCAACAGCTGTTCCAGTGGGTCCCCTCCCCCAACCTTCTCTGAGCCTTCGGGGACCTTGTGACCTGGCCGTTTAGCCCATGGTGTGCAAAAAAGTGCCGCTCAGAGGTAAAACAACCCAACCCACTAATGAGATTCTGGAGACATAACTGAATGTATACAGGGGACGCTGCTCCTGTAATGCAGCTTCATTCAAACCAAAGAATGATCCTTATAGACTCTGGTGCATCCATTGCAGGCACCACTTTGCACTGTATTGCTGTAGCTGTCGAATACGGTGAATAGGATGCTTGTCAGCAGATGAAGTGATCTTGTCTTAGTGTGGTACAGTCGCTCAAAAAAAATATCCAAACACTATGGTTTGACTACAGAATTTTTAGAAATCAGTGATCTGGCAAACTTCGTGTCACGTGACCAGATCGTTGCCAGATATTTTTTTCTGAATTCTGTAGTCAACCATAGTGTTCGGATATTTTTTTGAGTGACTGTACGCTTGCGGAACCTGAGCCATGGTGAGGGGAAGAGTTACCTCTCCTGGTCCACTATTACAAATAGCATGTTGAAGTGCTTACTACACACGATCTTCTCTTGAATGGGTACAGATACTGATAACACGCTGGAGTTATTGACGCAACTGAAACTCAATTATACTTTCACTGGGGCGGGGGTGGCTCAGTCGGTAGCGCGCCAGGATCGTAATCTGTAGTTCCCAGGTTCGAGTCCCAGCTGGGTCAGCGTTGAGATTTATCTCCGCAAAATTCCCCGCCCTGCCCACGGTCAGTAGGGGACACCGATGGGCTTGGAAAGGCCGCCGTCCGTAGGATGGGACGTTAAGCCGTGGCCCGTGTGCGAGAGAGCCATACCCTGTGAACGTTAAAGAACACGCTGGATGGCCTTGATGAGAGGCTACCATCTGTCTCCCAACAGCTGGTCCAGTGGGTTCCCTCCCCCAACCTTCTCTGAACCTTCGGGGTCCATGTGACCTGGCCAGTTAGCCCATGGTGTGCAAAAATGTGCCGCTCAGAGGTAAAACAACCCAACACTTTCACTGACTTGCCTGCTGTCTTCTACAATGGCTTCGGGACCGACAGGGCCATCTCTGTTTCCCGTACCATGTGACGTCATGCTGTCGTCACTTGAATCATTTGCATAGGACTACTGGTACTACGTGTGTCACTGAATTCATCCTTTATCGTTGTTTATAATTACCTTTATTATAAAGATGTATAGTTTGTTTATTGTATATAAAATATTGATGCTTTCTTTTTTTGTTTGGGGCGAGGGTTCGAGTCGGTAGGGCGCCAGGCTCATAATCCGCAGTTCCCAGGTTCCGGTCCCGCCTGAGTCAACATTGAGATTTATCTCAGCGAAACTCCGTGATCTGCCCTCGGTCAATAGGAAACACTGATGGACTTGGAAAGATCGCCGCCTGTCAGGTGGGATATTAAGCCGTGGCCCCTGTGCACGTTAGAGAACACGCTGGATGGCCTTGAACGAGATACCATCTGTCTCCTAACAGCTGTCAAGTGAGCTCCGTCCCCCTATCTTCTCTGAGCCCTCGGGGTCTTTGTTGGGTTGTTTTACCTCTGAGCGGCACTTTTTTACACATCATGGGCTAAATGGCCAGGTCACAAGGACCCTGAAGGCTCAGTGAAGGTTGGGGGAGGGGACCCACTGAACAGCTGTTAGGAGACAGATGGTAGCCTTCCGTCAAGGCCATCCAGTGTGTTCTTTAACGTGCACAGGGGGACACGGGGACATGGCTTAGCCTCCAATCCGCTGGACGACGGCCTTTCCAAGTCCATCGGTGTCCCCTACTGACCGTGGGCAGGTCGTGTTTTGCGGAGATAAGTCTCAACGCTGACCCAGCTGGGACACGAACCTGGGAACTGCAGATTACGAGCCTGGCGTGCTAAATGGCTAAATGGCCAGACTGAGCCATCCCCGCACCTCGGGGTCTTTGTGCTCTGGCCATTTAGCACATTGTGTGCAGGAAAGTGCCGCTCGGAGGAAAACAGCCCACACAACTTTTTGTGTTGTTTTCTGTTAAGATCTCGCCTCTATGGTGCATTGTAGACAGACTGTTCTCAGACTTCTGTGTCTAGCAGCAGCTTGAGGGGGAAAAACGTCTTCTAAGGATATTGATGTGGTCATGTCTGGGATGGAGTGTTTTACCTCTGAGCGGCACTTTTTTGCACACCATGGGCTAAATGGCCAGGTCACATGGACCCCGAAGGCTCAGAGAAGGTTGGGGGAGGGAACCCACTGGAACAGCTGTTGGGAAACAGATGGTAGCCTCCCATCAAAGCCATCCAGCGTGTTCTTTAACGTTGGGTTGTTTTACCTCTGACGGGCACTTTTTTGCACACCATGGGCTAAATGGCCAGGTCACATGGACCCCGAAGGCTCAGAGAAGGTTGGGGGAGGGGTCCACTGGAACAGCTGTTGGGAGACAGATGGTAGCCTCCCGTCAAGGCCATCCAGCGTGTTCTTTAACGTGCACAGGTTATGGCTCTCCCGCACACGGGGCCACGGCTTAATCTCCCATCCGACGGACGGCGGCCTTTCCAAGACCATCGGTGTCCCCTACTGACCGTGGGCAGGGCGAGGAATTTTGCGGAGATAAATCTCAACGCTGACCCAGCTGGGACTCGAACCTGGGAACTACAGATTACGAGCCTGGCGCGCTACCGACTGAGCCACCCCCGCCCCGGTCGTGTCTGGGTGGAGTGTTTACTGCAATAACTAAAGTTCTGGCCCGCCGATGACAAAGAGTTGCTCATCTTTGCTCTAAATTTTCTTTCGTATTTTGTTTCATTTAAATATTTTCCTTTCTTTACAAACACGATTTTTAAGCAGCGAATCGTTTTAACCACCAATGAAATGGAAGTGCTAATATTTACTTTTGTGATGCAGAGACAGGCAAGGCTTTCAACCGAACAAGTTGACATTTCAACGAACTGTGAAACGTTTTCCAGACTGTCCACGCACAAATAGCTTCGAATTCATTCCTTTTTTGGCTTTTTAAAAGATATTTACACTCATGCAGTTCTTCGGTTTCTTTTCTACCATGTTTCAACAATTTGCTCTTTTTTTTTTACCTAGTTTCGTTTTTTTTACAGTTTGTTTGGCCTTGGAAAAGGGAATGCCAACATCTTTATTTCTTGCTGATAACTTTGGAGAAAATAATTAGTTTCATTGCTGGTAACCTTTTCGCGAAAAAAATGTTGAAAGAATCTTTATTGGATCAAACGTGTCTAAGAATTTGTCACACATTAAGTCAACTTCTGATTTGCCGTCTTAATTCTGTATTCTTCGCAGAGGAAAAGTATTATTCAAGAGATTTCTCTAATAGGGTTGGGTTGTTTTACCTGTGAGCGGCACTTTTTTGCACACCATGGGCTAAATGGCCAGGTCACATGGACCCCGAAGGCTCAGAGAAGGTTGGGGGAGGGGACCCACTGGAACAGCAATTGGGAGACAGATGGTAGCCTCCCGTCAAGACCATCCAGTATATTCTTTAACGTGCACAGGGTATGGCTCTCCCGCACACGGGGCCACGGCTTAACGTCTCATCCGACGGACGGCTGCCTTTCCAAGCCCAGCGTTGTCCCCTACTGACCGTGGGCAGGGCGGGGGAATTTTGCGGAGATAAATCTCAACGCTGACCCAGCTGGGACTCGAAACTGGGAACTACAGATTACGAGCCTGGCGCGCTACCGACTGAAACACCCCCGCCCACCTCTAATAGGGAAATTTAATTTATTTCGAAACAAGTTAGTAGAATGTTTCGTGGTTTTCTTAGTTCGTTCTTTTTAAAAACGAACTCATTTTTATACTTTCTCTTCAGTCCATCTGAAGACATTAATCCTTTTTTATGTTTAGAGGTATATTGCTCTGCCTTCGATAGATATTGATGAAATACTATGATTCGAAATTTCCGAATTTCTCAAGAGTTTTAATTGCGACCCCTAAAGGTGAAAATTTTGTGAAATGCCAAGTGTTTTATGGAATCTATTAAACGATGTATTTATGCTAAAAGTTTTAAATTTTGATTGTGAGAGTCACGATATTTGCGCCCCTTACTCTTTTGTAGGGGGACCAAACATTTACAAGATAAATAATAATGAATAAATACCCCCTCAAGCAGCTGCTTGCCACAGAGGTCTGACAGGAGCCTGTCAGTTTATATGCCATAGTAGAAGGTCTGAGAGGATGGCAGGACCTCAGCAGAAAAACGACACATACATCCATGCCTTATCCGGGGCTCGAACCCAGGTCCCGTAGATCAGTAGCAAAGCGCGCTAACCACTCGGCCAAGGGACAAAATTTCACTTGGAGAGATGCTAATGAAATATTATAATTCATATTTTAATACTTCAGGGGTTTTTAATTCCAATCGTTAGAGGTCAACATAACAATAATTTTCCTTTTGTGTTGTATAAGTACTTGTTACCCAGACCAGATGTACTTACCTTCCAGGAGCAGAAAAGATGACTCCCACCATGGCCTGGTAAATAAGTCTCACACTAAAACCCAGTAAAGAAGTCTCACACCAGGCCCAGGGAAAGACGTTTCATATCATGACCCAGTGAACAAAATCTCAAACCAGGCCCAGATAAATTAGTTTTACACCAGGCCCAAGGAAAAAAATTTTACACCAGGACCCAGTAAAAAAATTCAAAGACCAGGCCCTGGGAAAATAGTTTTATACGTGGCTAGGGAAAGAAGTTTCGCACAAGGACTCAGTAAAGAAGTCTCAGACAAAGCCCAGGTAAAGATGTTTCAGACTAGTACCAGGTAAAAAAATGTTTTACACCAGGGCCTGCTAAAGAAGTCTCCCAAAAGGGCAAGAGAAAGAAGTTTCACACAGAAACCAGTAAAGAAGTCTCAAACCAATACGGGGCGGGGGTGGCTCAGTCGGTAGCGCGCCAGGCTCGTAATCTGTAGTTCCCAGGTTCGAGTCCCAGCTGGATCAGCGTTGAGATTTACCTCCGCAAAATTCCCCGCCCTGCCCTTGGTCAGTAGGGGACACCGATGGGCTTGGAAAGGCCGCCGTCCGTCGGATGGGACGTTAAGCCGTGGCCCCGTGTGTGGGAGAGCCATACCCTGTGCACGTTAAAGAACACGCTGGATGGCCTTGAGCAGGAGGCTACCATCTGTCTCCCAACAGTTGTTCCAATGGGTCCCCTCCCCCATTATGGGTCCCCCTCAATGTTTCGAACCTTCTCTGAGCCTTCGGGGTCCGTGTGACCTTGCCATTTAGCCCATGGTGTGAAAAAAGTGCCGCTCAGAGGTAAAACAACCCAACTCAAACCAATACCGAATAAAGAAGTCTCATACCAGATCTTGTAAATAAATCTCATACCAGAGCTTGGTGAACCAGCCTCACACCAGGACCATTTCACACCAAGACCCAGTAAAGAAGTCTCACACCAGGGCAAGGTAAAAAAATCTCGCACTGGGACCCAGTAAAGAAATTTCACACTGGGACCCAGTAAAGAAGTCTCATAGTAGGACCAGATAAAGAAGTCTTAGATCAAGGTTAGGTAAAGTGGTCACACACCAGGGCTAGGCAAAAAGTCTCACACCAGACCTGGTAAAAAAATCTCACAGTAGGTCTCATACTAGAACTTGGTAAATAGGTCTTAACAGATACCAGTGAAGAAGTCTTACACTAAGACTCAGTAAAGAAGTCTAACACCAGGGCCAGATAAAGATGTTTCACATCAGAATCTAGTAAAGAAGTTTCAAACTACGACTCAGTAAAGAAGTCTCACATCAAGGTCAGGTAAAGAAGTCTCACATCAAGGTCAGATAAAGAAGTCTCACATCAAGATCAGATAAAGAAGTCTCACATCAAGGTCAGGTAAAGAAGTCTCACATTAGGCCAGGTAAAAAAGTCTCACACCAGAAATAAGTAAATAGGTCTCACACCATATATCTGCAAAGAAGTTTCACACCAAGATCTCAGCAAAGAAGTCTCACACTTGGGCCAGGTAATAAATTCTCGCACCAGGGCCAAGTAAAGAAATCTCACACCAGGATCCGGTAAAGAAATCTCACACCAGGGCCCGGTAAAGAAATCTCACACCAGGGAGCGGTAAAGAAATCTCACACCAGGGAGCGGTGAAGAAATCTCACACCAGGGCCCGCTAAAGAAATCTCACACCAGGGCCCGCTAAAGAAATCTCACACCAGGGCCCGGTAAAGAAATCCCACACCAGGGCATAAAGAAATCTCACACCAGGGCCCGGTAAAGAAATCTCACACCAGGGCCCGGTAAAGAAATCCCACACAGGGCATAAAGAAATCTCACACCAGGGCCCGGTAAAGAAATCTCACACCAGGGCATAAAGAACTCTCACATCAGGGCCCGGTAAAGAAATCTCACACCAGGGCATAAAGAACTCTCACATCAGGGCCCGGTAAAGAAATCTCACACCAGGGCATAAAGAACTCTCACATCAGGGCCCGGGAAAAGAAATCTCACAGCAGGGCATAAAGAACTCTCACATCAGGGCCCGGGAAAAGAAATCTCACACCAGGGCATAAAGAAATCTCACATCAGGGCCAGGTAAAGAAATCTCACACCAGGGCCCGGTTACGTAGGTCTCCCACCACGACCGTGTAAAGAAGTCTCGCCGGGTAAAACAGTTTCACACGAAGACCGTGCGTTACCTTCTTCGCAATTTAAACTTAAATAACGAAATATCCTTAGAAAGCAGTGGAGCGGTGGTTGGAAGCGTACCCGAATTCCGTGAAATCAAGTTTGTTTATTTATTGATGGACGCCTTATTTGAGAGTTTCGATTTTTGTTCAAGCGATAGTCCACAATATCCCCCGACGGGTTGGTGCCGGATAGGCACACGTCACATTTCCCTCTGAATAGTTGATCGAATTATAAATATTCCACAACAAAAAAGTCCTCGACCTGTTTTATAGAATATAATAATTTCTCCCAATCTCGTATTTTTTGACTGAATATGGGAAAAACTAAAATTCATTTTATTTCTTTGTCCATTATGGGACTTAATGGTAACAGACATAACCGATTCATAGATTATTAATTAAGAAAGGAATTTAATGTGGTGTTCCGCTGAAGGTTCTGCTATTGTTCTTAATTACTAATTGCAAAATGTAATTTGATCTACTGCAATTAAAAATCGCAATCTGATCTATTGTTCATTAATATGTGAAAACGAAAATCCAACCTACTTTTCACGTTTGATCAGCAAATGTCTCATTAAAATCTGAAACACTGCCCTGCATGGGCTCCATAGCGAATCGCGACAGCACTGTAATAAGCAGCGACATTTATCATTAGGTACAGTCGCTCAAAAAATATCCGAACACTATGGTGATCTGGCAACCTTCGTGTCACGTGACACGAAGGTTTTTGTTCCGTAAAAGTTCCCGAATTTCAACTGTTTCCAGGTTTGTTGTTTGTTGCTGTTAATAATTATCGGATGTAGTAAATTTTCCTGTTCAATTTGGCATATCTGAGAACTCTGTGAAATCAGATTTTGAGTTGTGGCGGCCAACATAACTTTGTGACTTGTTCTTGTTGTCGTGGGTGAGCCGCCATTTCCCTACGAAGTGATAGAGGAAGAAGCCGCCATGTTGCCTGGCCTTCGGGCCAACGCAACGTAACGTTATATAACGTAAGGACCATTACGTTATGACCCCATTTGTGTTCTACGTGTTTTCAGTAAGACTGCAGTCTAAGATTCCCGACTTTCAAGAACTTTTGATTGTCGTCGCCAAATGAGAAAATACGTTTTTGAGGAAATTGCAATTGTTAATAACTTTCTTTTAATTTTTTCGCAATTTGCTCAATGTTAGGTTCGAAATACAAATTCAAATCAAAGTGTGTTTACTTCTGTTTTTTGTAACGTAAATTTTTAAACAATTTTCTTTGGTGCCACAGCTTTCGCAGTGGTTTTGATGTTTTTTTTTTGTTTCTAATGTGTGTTTTTTTAGATAAAATAAGTATTTTATCTTGACTACCTGTTAGGTAGACTTGTGTATTGTATTTATATTTCATAAATAGTGAAAATGTAATTAATTTTTTCTATTTTTTAACTATTTTTTAGACGTAAAAAGTTTAAAACTGCGTTTGAGAGCCTTCTAATTGAGGGATTCCTCTGAAATTTCTGATAGTCTTCTGATATAGCATAAAGTATATATATCTAAATTTTCATATATTTTGTACAGTAATTTTACTTGTTTTAGTACTAGTGCAGTTGGGTGACCCCCACAGTTTATTTATTTTTTTAACTTTTTTATTTTTTCAATATGTCTTTTTCAAGGCCAACAACCTTGTCATGTATTCATAAAGGGACGGACGTACTGTCCGTCATGGACCTATTATGGTCCAGTTTTGGTGAAAAGAGCTATGAATGTGCTCAATTTGTAAACGCAAATAAGAGCATTGTCACTATGTCAACTGAGGCCTTGGTACTCAAGGTCTTGGATAAAAAAGATCTGAAAGTGGGATCCATTCCCATATATTTTGAAAAATTAGAAAATAAGGATGTAAATGTTCTTGTGAAGCAACTGCCACATGAACTTGATAACGCAGTTATACACTCCACCCTAATGACCTACGGAAAGATACTTTCTGTCACCCGGGAAAAATACGACGGAAAATTTAAGGACATATGTACTGGCAACCGCATTGTTAAGATGGAAATGGACAAACCAGTGCCCAACTTTCTCCGTTTCGGCCGCTTCCTCGGCATGTGCGTGTATGCCGGGGTAGTTAAAGTTTGCAGAAAATGCAGAAAGGAGGGCCATCTCGCTGTGGACTGTGGTAAGCCAACGTGCTTCAACTGTCTCGATCTCCACTCTGAGATCACTTGTCCAGCTCCTTGCCGTTCTTGCGGACTTAAAGATCACACCGTTGCGAAGTGTCCCACCAAATCTTTTGCAACGGTACTTTCGCAACCGGAAAAAGCAGATTCTACCCTGAACCTACCTCCCAATGCAAAAGTATCTTCACAGGCCTCCACCAGTCAACAAGACGCTTGGGGACTAGTCGAAATCCTATTTAAAGATGCTCTTAAGAATAAAAAGACAACCACTGAAAGCACAAAAGAACCAACAGTATTCTCAGATAACCCTCCTACAACACTAACGGAAACATCAGAACATCAGCAACCCCCCTCCACCAGTTCAGAAGCTACTGTGGGGATCCAATCTGATCTTCAACCAATAGCAACTACAGAAACACTGGATGCCTCTACTACATCTGAACCACTTGTTCCAGAATCTATGCAACCTTCGGTCGCTGTTCTGCCACAGCCCATGGATTCTTCCACCTCCAAAAAGAGGATCGGCCACAGCAGTGATGAGGAAGAAGAAAATAATAAACGAAGCAAGCAAGCGGTTGTTGACGAGACACCCCTTCCCTCTACTGCCGACAACACACTACCCATCCGTTTTGCTGAAATCGTGCCAGGAACAGCTGATAATTGGGATGTTCCTTATGAACTACGCCTTTTTACTTCCTTTGCGTTCACTGAAACAGGCAAAGTACGAAAAGAATTTGGAGACCTGGAAAAATCAATAATCAAATATGCCGTAGACAACAACCTAGTCGGGACACCAGATGTCTTCACAGTGTTACACCACCGACTACTGGACTGGATACAGGAAGACAAAGATAAAAGATCCAAACGGTTTACTAGGTTTCACAAATTTTTCATCAAGAACATTTCCCCGCAGTACAAAATTTCTCAACCTCCAGATGTTTCCGCAATAGAAGTCCCAACAGTGAACCCTCCTTCTGTGGACGCCGTTGCTGGCCCTTCTACCTCACCTGATGTTTTCCCGGCTGAACCGCCGTTTAAAATTGTGGTCGCCAAGAAGAAGAAATCTAAGAAAGGTAAATCTAAAATGAACACACCTTCCTGTACTGACCTTTCTTCCGAAGATGATGAACTTTCACCTTCCACAGTTAAGGGGACTTACCCCCTTAGTGAAGTCCTTCTGGACTAGTTTTTTTTCTTTGTTTTGTTTGTTTTCTAGGTAGTGGCTTGTTTTTTGTGTCTTTTTCTTTTTTGTTGTTTCCTTTTTTTTGTGTTCCGGGTCGCTACACTAAATATTCAGGGTCTCCGTAAGCCTGCGAAACAAAGATATGTTGCAGGTTTACTCCACAATAACTTTTGCGATTTCCTTTTCCTTCAAGAGACCCATCTTGTATATAAATTTGAGTTTAAATATTTTAAGCGTGATTTTAAGTTAAGTGGTTGTTTCTCCCCTGGCACCACAATGTCAGGTGGAGTTGGTATTATTTTTAGACAAAATAGTCCTTTCTATATTAAACGTTTCCAGACTGACCTAGATGGTCGTCTTGTCTATATTGATGTTTCTGTTAATTCTGTTATTTATCGTTTGATTAATATTTATGCTCCGAGTACGCCTGCTGCTCGGCAACGTTTTTTCAATGGTCTCCCCCCATGTCTTGTGGGCCCTTTTGCCTACCTGATTTTGGCTGGAGACTTCAATTGCATTATTGATTTGAATTTAGATCATGTGGGTGGCAATGGCCCTTTACGGAGAGACCCTAGTGCTGTGGCTCTTCGGAAGCTAACAACCGACCATCATTTGGTCGACTCTTGGCGCCTGAGGAACCCTGGCACTACAGCTTACAGCTGGCGCCGCTCGGACGTTGGCACACGCATCGATCGTATTTATGTTAACACTGATCTCAATAATTTTTGTGACAATTTTAGTTATTTCAAAGTCAATGCTTCGTATCATGTCAGCGATCATTTGGTCCTGGCTGGCGATGTTGTTTTGCCCCACACGCACACACAGGAGAAGAAAAATGCTCTGTGGCGCATGAATGTGCTGGCCCTCCAGCGCCCTAATGTGGTACAGGAGCTGACTTCTCTTTTACAAGATGCCATTGCATCTACTTCTACTTTCGATGCTGTCTGGTGGGAGGGTGTCAAATTCAAAATTAAATCCTACCTTAGAAAGGAAGGTCGCGATGTGGCCGTTGCTTGGCGCAGACGACATCGTTTTCTTCTTGCCACTCTTCGGGCTTTCGAGGAGGGAGCCAGAAGAGATGAGGCCGCCGCTCGGTTGAATGCCCACATCATTCAACAACTGCGCGATTTAATTTTCAAACATCATCAAGATGTTGGTTATCAGGTCAGAAGTATGACTGCGATACAGCTAGCGAAGAGTGAGAAAGAGTTTGACTCTTTCCTCAAAGTTTCGAAAACAAAAAATTTCTCTGATTGCTCGGTTTCGGCCCTGCAACTCGGACCTGATCTCATTACGGACCCGAAATTAATTAGACAAAGCTTTGTAGACCATTTCGCGAACTTCTTCAAAGCTGATAATCTCAGTCCTGATGATCGCACTGGATGGTTGGACAACGTTTCAACCATATCTCCTCAGACTCGTGATTCTTGCGAATTGCCTGTCTCACCTGAGGAGATCAAGAGGGCCGTCAGTTCTTTTCGCTCGTCCCGAGCGCCAGGAACGGACGGCCTTCCTGCCGAATTTTACAAAACTTTTGTTGATCTGCTTGCTGTGCCTCTGGCAAATGTTTTTGATAATTTGATGCAGAATGGTATTATGACCGACACCATGCGGTCCGCTAATATTGTTCTGCTCAAAAAGGACCCGAATGATGCTGGTCACAATATAGGGGGATGGAGGCCCATCTCTCTACTCAATTGTGATTACAAGATCTTGGCCAAAGTTCTCGTTGACAGAATTTCTGCGGCCTTACCGGAACTTATCCGGCCTGTTCAGACCTGTGGGGTGGGAGGTAGAAAAATCTCACAAAATTTACGCCTATTTAGAGATGTAATTAAATACATTAACCAAAAAGGCTTCAAGTGTTGCCTTTTTGCTCTTGATCAGAGTAAGGCTTTCGACCGTGTCTCACATGACTTTATGTGGGACATGTTGAGGGCTCATGACTTTGGCCCTGTTTTCTTGTCCATGATACAGCTGTTATATACAAATATTTCTAGTGTACTCACTGTTAATGGTATTGTTTCTGATGTCTTTCCAGTGACGAGGGGTGTTCGACAAGGATGCCCACTCTCACCGGCTCTATTTGTACTTGGGATTGATACCTTGCTCCGCCGGATTCAAAACCGTCCGGAGATTTTGGGGATCCCTGTCCCTAACTCACGGCTTGAGCAGTTGAAGTGCCTGGCTTATGCGGATGACGTTAGCTTCTTCCTTCGGGATGAGGCTTCTGTCGCCGCTTTCGCCCGACATTTCGATCACTACTGCAAGGCCACAGGAGCAAGGCTCAATCTGGAGAAATCCAAGATTCTTACATGGGGTGATTGGCATATGCCACCTCAATATGCTGCTATCGTTACCCAAGAACCTGTAAAACTCTTGGGTGTCTATTTTGACACGAAAGGATGCCATGACTGCACTTGGGACCTTTTGCTTAACGGCTTACGTCTCGAGTGTGAGGTGTGGGGGGCTCTTGACCTTACAGTCCACGGGAGGGTCAAAATCGCAAACGTAATTCTCCTCCCCAAATTTGTTCACACAATTCAGGTACAGGCACCACCCCGTACCATTTCTCGGCAAATTTCGACAATAATTTTCCAGTTTATATGGCAGAAGAGAAGTTATCCACTTCGAAAAACTCTTCTTTATCAGCCACTCACGCGTGGTGGTCTTGATCTAAGAGATCCAGAGTTATGGTTTCGCTCACTCCGTTTAGTTGACACATATCAAAGCCTACTGAGTGTTGATCACCCTGTGTCAGCTTTTCTCCGTTATTTTCTTGGCCCACTTGGTCAAAATTTGTCTGTTACTCTTAATTACTGTGGTGATGTTTTACAATATACTAGCCGCCACTACCCAGAGGTTAGGAATTTCTGTAATAGCAATAATTTGTTACCGTTAACTATTGACCTAGATGATAAGAATGCACGTACTTTGGTCTACCAGGCAGTGCTCAGTGAGGATATAGCGGAAGTTGAAACTCATCTACCTGCTGTTCCTTGGGACACTGCCTGGTACCAACTTAATAGTAATTGTCTTCCGGCCTTGTATCGACAATTTAACTGGAAGGCAGCACATAATATTCTTCCCACCAAACAGCGCCTACTCCAACAACGCGTGGTGCAGAGTGATGCTTGCGGCCGGTGTGGTCAACCGGAGGACCGCGAGCATCTCCTCTGCTCCTGTGCTTTCGCACAACGTGTTTGGAACTTATTTGCTCAGTGGCTGCAAATCGCTCCATATGACCGGATCACCATCCTCTTCCATGTGCCTGTGCTGACCCCTGACAGTAGAAATTACGTACGTAACTTTCTATTGTCCGAAGTTAAATACCAACTGTGGAGGGCCCGGAATGATTTGATTTTCAATCATATTATCCGCAGTCCCGAAACAGTGTTCTGGAAATGTAAATGTGGTGTGCGTGATCGCATGGTGATGGACCGCATGCGCATGTCGAACAACAAATTTTGTGCTCTTTGGTATAGTTGGAAGACTTTTGTACATGGGTCCCCAACTGCTCCTTTTTTTCGTTTTTGATTAGTTCTTTTTTCCCAAGGGCCCTGAGGCCTTTGGTTATTTCTTTGGTGTGCGTACCGTATGCCAAATGCCCACACTCTGGAGTGGTTTTTTCCACTTCAGCAGGGGTAAAGGCACAGATTAATGAAGTATCTGAGGACTTGACCTTTGATATGGAATTTGACAATTAGTCACAAACTCTCCTAGGTTCTATACTTAGTGAGAGGTGGGATGAGTTGTTCTATTGTTGAATTTGGTTTTTAATTGTCAAAACAAGGTTGCCAGATCACTAATTTCTAAAAAAAATCGTTGCCAGATATTTTTTCTGAATTCTGTAATCAACCGTAGTGTTCGGATACTTTTTTGACCGACTGTAGGTGGTCATATTATTTTGATATTAGATCGTGTGAGCTCACTCACGGAAATATTGAGTGTGTGCAGTTACCGTTCACAGCAAACTGGAGCGTGTGCAGTAACTGCACACGCTCCAGTTTGCTGTGAACGGTAACTGGAGCGTGTACAGTTGCTGTACACGCTCCAAATATTTTTCCTGAATTCTGTAATCACGTGACACGAAAATTGCCAGATCACTAATTTCTAAAAAAAATCGTTGCCAGATATTTTTTCTGAATTCTGTAATCAACCGTAGTGTTCGGATACTTTTTTGACCGACTGTAGGTGGTCATATTATTTTGATACTAGATCGTGTGGGCTCACTCACGGAAATATTGAGTGTGTGCAGTTACCGTTCACAGCAAACTGGAGCGTGTGCAGTTACTGCACACGCTCCAGTTTGCTGTGAACGGTAACTGGAGCGTGTACAGTTGCTGTACGCGCTCCAGATATTTTTCCTGAATTCTGTAATCATGTGACACGAAGGTTGCCAGATCACTAATTTCTAAAAAAATCGTTGCCAGATATTTTTTCTGAATTCTGTAGTCAACCATAGTGTTCGCATATTTTTTTGAGCGACTGTACCTAGGACTTGGCCTATTGCAGGGCTACCTAAACTGCTGCCGAAAGAAAATTAGAGTGGGTAAAAAATATTTAAATAACAACAACGAAAAAGAAAAAAAAGAGCAATGTTTTTATATTAATATAGACGACATATATACACCGAAGAGCCAAAACATTATTACCAGCTCGTTGGATTGTTTGGATTGTTTTACCTCTGAGCGGCACTTTTTTGCACACCATGGGCTAAATGGCCAGGCCACAAGGACCCCGAAGGCTCAGGGAAGTTGGGGGAGGGGACCCACTGGAACAGCTGTTGGGAGACAGATGGTAGCCTCCCGTCAAGGCCATCTAGCGTGTTCTTTAACGTGCACAGGGTATGGCTGTCTCCCACACACGGAGCCACGGCTTAACGTCCCATCCGACGGACGGCGGCCTTTTCAAGCCCATCGGTGTCCCCTACTGACCGTGGGCAGGGCGGGGAAATTTTGCGGAGATAAATCTCAACGCTGACCCAGCTGGGACTCGAACCTGGGAACTACAGATTACGTATTACCAGCTCGTCTTTATGCAAATCGAAGCAACTGCGGGTAAACGACGGTTCGTGTGAAGATCATGAAACGGTATAAATAACATCTGATACTGAACTCTGTTGATCAATGTTATTCTTGTTCTTCAGATGGAAAAGGCAGCGGAATTAAGTGAGTTTGACAAAGGCCAAATTGTAATGGCCAGACGACTGGGTCAGAAAATATCCGAGACGGTAAGGCTAGTGGGGTGCTCACTGTCAACCGTGGTTAGTATTTTCAAAAACTGATCTGAGGAGGGAAAAGTCACGAAACGCCAGTTGTATGGACCGACCACGGCTCATTGATGTTAGAAGTGAGCGAAGGCTATCCCGTATGGTACGAGCCAATAGAAGGGGTATTGTGGCGCAACTCTCCCGTAATTTGAATGCTGATGACTGGGGTAATGAGTCACAACACACAGTACATCGAACCCTGCTGAAAATAGAGCTGGGTAGCCTCAGGCTGCTTCGAGGGTCCATGCTAACCTCGGTTTGCCATCGTTGTTGGGTTGTTTTACTTCTGAGCGGCACTTTTTTGCACACCATGGGTTTTTTTTAAAGGAAAGAGCCTTACTTGATATATTGCAAGCCTGTGGGTGGTGCAAGATCTCAATATATACCCCATAGTATGTATGAAATATGATTCTATAGTAGCCTTAATTTAAACTGAAAACATAAAACTTTTCAATGACTATTCACATTGTTATGCTTTAACTTGCCATCTGAGTTACATTTGTTGAACCAATCAAATCTGACTTAATGATAATGATGTCAAAGATAATTTAAAAAAAATACACATTTATTTAGAGAGGCTGTTTTAAATTACTGCTCTAACTTGTTGCATTCCAAATATTGACCAAATTTATTCAAGAAATATTAAAAAAATATTATCTGTAATATGAAATTACTTCAAGCTCTTTTACTTGTCAGTTAGACTGGTTTCACATTTTGCATTTTGAAATATAACCAAAATGAAAGATGGTTAAAATTCTAAAAATGTCTATTAATCAAATTTTGAAACTAAACAAAATACATATTATAATAAATGAAGCAAATTCATTGATAAATATGTCCATATTTCATTACTTATTTTAGAAATGCTATTTATTACATAGTTAAAAGGAAAAATTGTCTTCAGCAGGATAGGATATGAACCCACAATATCCTGATATCATTACATGTCGTTTGTGTCCCAGCCAGATTGAAATTTTATATAGCTGTTAAAAGTGATTTCATGACTTTTCAATTGAGGAAACAATGAAAACTTTATTAAGTATAGATTACATAATTCATTGAAGAAAATCAAAAATGTAATAAATGTAATGAGAATCTGTCTCTATACAAATAAAAAATATACTTGAGGCATTACTATTCATTTTAACAGAAGTAGGAGTGTTTAATTATTTGTTACATGGTATGATTATTACATATGAAAGTTCATATATAATAATGTGAATATATGAAGTTATTATAATAGCTCATAAATATTCTTATACACAAAATATTCTTTTCAGATATAATTATTTTTGCTGCAGATATCTCTCTTTAAAAGTTAACATTGATTATTGATGTGAACACTTTTTGCCAATTGAACATCTACATTACTTAGTCACCATTCTACCCAGTCACATTTTAATTTATAGTACCCTCCTAAAATATGGATATCCTTTACGGTTGCTTATGCATGGCAAAAAAAGTTGCATGCATTCATGATGAGTGTGATTTGTTGAAAAAAGCTCTTCAAATGTTTTAATGCAGAATTAATCAGTTGCTGCCATGAAAAAAATTCCTTAATTATATAATCATTTTAACTATGCTTGGAACTGAAGTTACCATGAATGCTAATCCCAATGGTAATATCAAGCTCATCATCTCGAACTTCTTAATAAATGAAGCTGTGATGTTGAGGAAAGAATTTAATAAACTTTTTTCCTGAAATATTTTCTTGAATTTCTCATTGACATCCAAATGAACATGAAGAAACATCCATTAAATTTTCTTAACATTGCAACTTCATATATCAAGAAGGAAAACTTCAAGACGAAAAAGCATTTATTATTACCATCAATATTAAGGTAACATTATACCTTAATATTACCTTAATATTGTAACGGACAAAAACACCAATTGTTGTCTAACAGACAATTATGCCAACAGTTATCTAGCGAAAAACCCCGACACACGATGTAGCGAATACCCTACACATTGTGTAACAGACATGCCAATTGTTATTTGTCCTACAAACACTCGACAAAAGTGCGCTAACCAATCGTCATGTATGTAACACACCAATAACATTGTGTACAGTCGCTCAAAAAAGTATCCGAACACTATGGTTGATTGCAAAATTCAGAAAAAAATATCTGGCATTGATTTTTTTAGAAATTAGTCATCGTTGACAGATATTTTTCTGAATTCTGTAATCAACCGTAGTGTTCGGATATTTTTTAATATATATAATGCGTATGACTATATAATGCAATGAATATGGAGCGTGTGCAGTTACCGTTCACAGCAAACTGGAGCGGTTGCGGTTAATGTTCACAGCACATTGGATCGTGTGAGCTCACAAAGACCTGGGATCGTGTGGGCTCACTCACGGAAATATTGAGCGTGTGCAGTTACCGTTCACAGCAAACTGGAGCGTGTGCAGTAACTGCAGTTTGCTGTGAACGGTAACTGGAGCGTGTACAGTTGCTGTACACGATCCAGATATTTTTCCTGAATTCTGTAATCACGTGACACGAAGGTTGCCAGATCACTAATTTCTAAAAAAAAGTTGCCAGATATTTTTTCTGAATTCTGTAATCAACCATGGTGTTCGGATACTTTTTTGAGCGACTGTACCAGACAAACACTCCAACTCCTGTGTAACATGCAATATATACCAACAGTTGTGTTCCGGAAGAATATACGTAACCGTTGTATAACAGAGTAAGAAATAAACTTAAAATCATTTTGTAACAAAGTTGGATTCGATTGATTTACGTCCGAGAGACACTTTTTTTTCACACGATATGTTAAATGACCAGGTCACAAGGACCTCCAAGGGCAGAAAGAAGGTCGGAGAAAGTAACTCACAAGACAACTGTAAGGAGAAAATGGCGGCCTCCTCTCAAAGACATCCTGTGTTTTCTTTAGCATTGAAAAGGGCCTATTCTATATCTGTTGCTCACTGGACCACAGCTTAACGCCTTATCTGTTGGACGACGGTTTTTCAAAGTTCAACTATATCCGCGCCAGACTCGTAATCTGTACTTCCCAGGCTCGAGTCCTAGCTGGGTTAGAGTTGAGATTTATCTCCGCAAAACTCCCCGCCCTGCCCGCGGTCAGTAGGAGATACCGATAGGCTTGGAAAGGCCGCCGTCCGTCGGATGGGACGTTAAGCCGTGGCCCCGTGTGCGGGAGAGTCACAATCTGTGCACGTTAAAGAACACGCTGGATGGCCTTGACGGGAGGCTACCATCTGTCTCCCAACAGCTGTTCCAGTGGGTCCCCTCCCCCAACATTCTCTGAGCCTTCGGGGTCCATGTGACCTTGCCATTTAGCCCATGGTGTGTAAAAAAGTGCCGCTCAGAGGTAAAACAACCCAACCCAACTGTAACCCCTTTATTATGGAGAGCAAATGCAGCGGAGTTAAATCTCAAAGTTGGTACAGTCGCTCAAAAAAGTATCCGAACACTACGGTTGATTACAGAATTCAGAAAAAATATCTGGCAACGATTTTTTTAGAAATTAGTGATGACTGAAATCACTGATTTCTAAAAAAAATCATTGCCAGATATTTTTTCTGAATTCTGTAATCAACCGTAGTGTTCGGATACTTTTTTGAGCGAATGTATCTTAGGGATCAAATCTGTGAACTGGAGATTTCGTTTTATATTCCAAAAAATTCAATATTATTGTTGGAATCTTTTTCTTTGCTTCAACTGAAACATAGTTTGAAAGAATTTCGTTATAATCTCGTGGTACTTCAATTCTAATTGCCAGAACGATCTAAAGCATCTTAATCAAATCTTCCTGTAGTATTGGGTTTTATAAAAAAAAAATAAAAATATCCCCTCAAGCAGCTGCTTGCCACAAATTTCTACTGTGGTATATAAACTGACAGGAGCCTGTCAGTTTATATACCACAGTAGAAGATCTGAGAGGATGGCAGGACATCAGCAGAAAAACGACACAAACATCCATGCCTTACCCGGGGCTCGAACCCAGGTCCCGTTGATCAGTAACCAAGCGCGCTAACCACTCGGCCACGGGACGGCTTTTGGGTTTTATAGAATTGCAAATTTGGTTGTTTTCAAGATTTCCTAAACCATCTAACTGCAATTCAAATTTGGCGATTTTATAGTGGATTGTTCTTGTGACGGAATTTAGTTCTTTGTTGGCATTAAAGGAATTTATCCCTGAAACAAATTGCTCCTCCAATATAGATACTTTAGCCGCTTTTCATATAATACCAGGTTGGCTATACTTTGTCAATGGGGCGGGGGTGGCAAAGTCGGTAGCGCGCCAGGCTCGTAATCTGTAGTTCCCAGGTTCGAGTCCCAGCTGGGTCAGCGTTGAAATTTATCTCCGCAAAATTCCCTGCCCTGCCCACGGTCAGTAGGGGACACCGATGGGCTTGGAAAGGCCGCCGTCCGTCGGATGGGACGTTAAGCCGTGGCCCCGTGTGCGGGAGAGCCATACCCTGTGCACGTTAAAGAACACGCTGGATGGCCTTGACGGGAGGCTACCATCTGTCTCCCAACAGCTGTTCCAGTGGGTCCCCTCCCCCAACCTTCTCTGAGCCTTCGGGGTCCGTGTGACCTGGCCATTTAGCCCACAGTGTGCAAAAAAGTGCCGCTCAGAGGTAAAACAACCCAACTCCTCCAATATAGATACTTTAGCCGTTTTTCATATAATACCAGGTTGGCTATACTTTGTCAACCACTCTACAATAACTATTCCAACAGTATAAAGAGTTGTTCTATATTATTTACAATTCACGCCATTTTAACTTGTTGTATCAAAATGCAACGGACGTGCCTGTTATTTATTTACGCTCCAATCTACACTAAAACCTTATTTTTTTTCTTCTTTACTTTTTTTTTGGCTTTATTACCAGAACCGACAATCCAATCTGTACAAAAAACAGGAAACCGTCAACAACAACCAACAATAGCGATTCAAATCGCAACAGAGGTTTATCCGGCATTCAAATCAAGCAAGAATCAGACAAATATCATCTAGTTCTTTTTACCGTTGTTTGTTGTCCTGTTTACTAAACAACAAAATCCAAAAATTTGGAGGAAGTTTCCAAGAAACTAGTGAATTGTATATGCGAGTAAATGTATATACTTTTGGTGTCCTCTTTAGTGTAATGAATTTATTCTTGGTTCGTAGGTGTCGACACCGCCTATTCGAATCTTGAAAGGCATTCTATACAAGAAAAGTCAATTCCTTGGGTAGAATAGGATACAAAGGAGATACAGTTGACTGAGAAGTTCCTCCGATACCTCCTAACAGAATTATCCCTTTGCTTTACACATTCGCGACAACTTGTCGATTCCAGCGGAAATCACGTTAGGTTTTACGGGAGGTGTCGCGTGTTTTGCAGCGAATCAATAAGCAGTTCCTAAAGGTCATATCAATCAAAGTCCACGATTCCTGCTTTTCTTTTTACCAAACAACTTTAGCATAAAGAGTGCTCAAAAAATCATTTATTAAGGCTGTTTGATAAATCAATTTTTTTAGCAGTTCTTCGTCAGTGTTTTTCGTTGTTTTTTGCAGATCTTTTGGATCATGTGAATTAAAATTTTAGATTATTTTATTTTTTTATCTTGAAGATGCGAATTGATTTGATGAAGTTCATCACAAGATTGTTTTTAAAGGTGTGAAATTATTGTTTATTGACCAAAGCCTCAGCACATTTTCTCAGTCATCATCATCATCATCATCATGAAGCAGCCATGGGCTACGGAGGTCCAACCAGACCATGCAATTTAATTCTCCAAGCATATCTCTCCTGAGCTACATCTGCTGCATCCGGCCAATGCACACCAATTCTAACAAGGTCCTGTTTGATATTGTCTGCCCACCGCATCCTAGGTCTCCCCTTCCTTCTGAGGCTTCTAGGCACACTGTTCATAACCCTATTCACTAATCTATAATTATCCATACGGGCAACATGGCCAAACCAACGGAGTCTCTCTCTGCACGACAGGCTGCTTAAAGGACGTTGCAGACTCCTTTGACTAACCTCATCATTAGGTACATAGTTGAACCACCTAATACCCAAGATACTGCGTAAGCATCTGGAATCAAAAGCATCTAGTTTCCTGTTATCTTGTTTACCCAGCGTCAAAGTTTCACTATCATAACTAACCCTAGAAAGAACCAAACTATTATACAGTGTAATTTTATTCTTTAGGTGTATACGCCTATTTCTCCACACTCTTCATAGATTCTTAAAAGTCCCGGCAGCAATCCCTATTCGTCTGTTAATCTCAGGCCGCACATCACCATTTATCTGTTACATAGCTCCCAAGATAATTAAACTGTGACACCTGCTCAAGACTGCAACCATTCAGATTAACTGAATCACAGCCTGCCTGACCAATTTTCATCACTTTAGTTTTCTCTCTGTTTATAACCAAATCTAATCTACTACCAGTTTCATCAACATACCAGTTACGTAATATATTTTTTAAATATTTACGAGAATTAAAATGAAATGTGTTCATATTTTGAACCTCGGTACACCAATTTCCTAAATTATATTGGTTGTTATTTTATGTTGACCTCTGAATGGATGGGCGGAGGCGGCTCACAATCTGCATTTCCCAGGTTCGAGTCCCAGCTGAGCGAACGTTTCGATTGATCTCTGCAAAACGCCCCTCCCAGCCTTCGGCAGCACGGAACACCGATGGACTCGAAAAGGCCGCCGTTCATCGGGTGAGAGATTAAGCCGTGACCTCGAGCTTAACCTCTTACCGGGAGTGGCGGAGAGAAATATCCTCTACACATTAAAAAACACGCTGGATGGCCTTGACGAGGCTATCATCTGTCTCCCAACAGCTATTCCAGTGGGTCCCCTTCCCCCAACCTTCTCTGAGCATTCGGGGTTCTTGTGACCTGACTATTTAGCCCATTATGTGCAAAAACGTGCTCTCAGAGGTAAAACAACCCAACCCATGAATGACACTTTTTTACACAATGGGTTAAATGACGAGGTCTCAAGAACCCCAAGATCTCAGAGATGGTTGGGTTGTTGTTGTTGGGTTGTTTTACCTCTGAGCGGCACTTTTTTGCACACCATAGGCTAAATGGCCAGGTCACATGGACCCCAAAGGCTCAGAGAAGGTTGGGGAGGAGACCCACTGGAACAGCTGTTGGGAGAGAGATGGTAGCCTCCCGTCAAGGCCATCCAGCGTGTTCTTTAACGTGCACAGGGTATGGCTCTCCCGCACACGGGGCCACGGCTTAACGTCCCATCCGACGGACGGCGGCCTTTCCAAGCCCATCGGTGTTCCCTACTGACCGTGGGCAGGGCGGGGAATTTTGTGGAGATAAATCTCAACGCTGACCCAGCTGGGACTCGAACCTGGGAACTACAGATTACGAGCCTGGCGCGCTACCGACTGAGCCACCCCCGCCCCCAGAGATGGTTGGAGGAAGGAGACAAATTGAACAATATTAGTAGTCAGATGGAAGCCTCCAGTTATGACCACCCAGCGTGTTCTTGAACGTGCATATGTTAATCCTCTGCAGCATAGGGCCGTGGCTTAACGTTCCCTTAGACGGACGGCCGCCTTTCCAAACCCTCTGAGGTCCTCTTCCGAATGGAGGGTTCTGACGCAGATAAATCTGAATGCAGGCACAATTTCAACTCGAACCTAGGAACTACAAATTATGAACCAAAGCCCACTACCGATAGAGCAACTTCCGTCCATTCAAAATTAGCCAAACGTTTCGAAACCTGAAATGATTTATCATCGGAAAGTTCAGAATTATATAATTCGTGATATCTAAATAAGAAGAAATAGAAGTTTCTAAACACCTTTTTATTTGGCTACTGGAAACTCTTTTAATATTCCAAAAAAATGTAAGATATCGAAAATGTTTCAGTGTTTAAAAAAAAGCAGTTTAAACTATATTGTTATGACAGATGAACGTGCTGCAGTGAAAAAAACCTATCTGAAAATAAGAATGAAAGAACTACAAATGTTAAAGTTGTGGAGATCTGAAAGGCGGCACAAAAGAGCCTTGGGTTGGGTTGTTTTACCTCTGAGCGGCACTTTTTGCACACCATGGACTAAATGGCCAGGTCACAAGGACCCCGAAGTCTCAGAGAAGGTTGGGGGAGGGGACCTACTGAACAGCTGTTGGGAGACAGATGGTAGCCTCCCGGCAAGTCCATCCAGTGTGTTCTTTAACGTGCACAGGGTATGGCACTCCCACACACGGGGCCACGGCTTAACGTCCCATCCGACGGACGGCGGCCTTTACAAGCCCATCGGTGTCCCCTACTGACCGTGGGCAGGGGGGGAATTTTTGTGGAGACAAATCTCAACGCTGACAAAGCTGGGACTCGAACCTGGGAATTACAGATTACGAGCCTGGCGCGCTACCGACTGAGCCACCCCCGCCCCAAAGAGCGTTGGTCAGTGCACGATAGTCAAACACAAGATATATTTTTATGTGATGAGTGCGCGGGTGGTTGTTTTGTTTTATTAGAGTAAAATCCAGTGACATCAAAGGATTGTTTACGCCTAAAGTAAAGGTATCCAAGAGACGTGGCAATCAAAGTGAAGAGGCAATAATTTGGTGGACCAGACAGAGCTGGTCTTAACTGTTCGGTAGGAAAAATTATTACTTTATGTACGATAGTATTTAGTTTATTTATGAGTTATTTCATCCATGCTTTTGTAATTATTTACATTGTATTGCAATTTGTATTGTAAAATATACATATTTATACTCACGCTTGGTTCTCATCCATTTTAAATTTGCAACAATATCATTGAAAACGGGAAACAATGTTCTAAATTGTTCCATTTTAAATTTGCAACAATATCATTGAAAACGGTGAACAATGTTCCCAATTGGTCCATTTTAAATTGGCAACAATATCATTGAAAACGGGAAACAATGTTCCCAATTGTTCCATTTTAAATTTGCAACAATATCATTGAAAACGGGAAACACTGTTCCCAATTGTTCCATTTTAAATTTGCAACAATATCATTGAAAACGGGAAACACTGTTCCCAATTGTTCCATTTTAAATTTGCAACAATATCATTAAAAACGGGAAACACTGTTCCGAATTGTTCCATTTTAAATTTGCAACAATATCATTGAAAACGGGAAACACTGTTCCCAATTGTTTCAGTTTAAATTTGCAACCATATCATTGAAAACGGGAAACAATGTTCCCAATTGTTCCATTTTAAATTTGCAACAATATCATTGAAAACGGTGACAATGTCCAAATTGTTCCATTTTAAATTTGCAACAATATCATTGAAAACGGTGAACAATGTTCCCAATTGTTCCATTTTAAATTTGCAACAATATCATTGAAAACGGGAAACACTGTTCCCAATTGTTCCATTTTAAATTTGCAACAATATCATTGAAAACGGTGAACAATGTTCCAAATTGTTCCATTTTAAATTTGCAACAATATCATTGAAAACGGCGAACAATGTTCCCAATTGTTCCATTTTAAATTTTCAACAATATCATTGAAAACGGGAAACACTGTTCCCAATTGTTCCATTTTAAAATTGCAACAATATCATTAAAAACGGGAAACACTGTTCCCAATTGTTCCATTTTAAAATTGCAACAATATCATTGAAAACGGTGAAAAATGTTCACAATTGTTCCATTTTAAATTTGCAACAATAACATTGAAAGCGGGAACAATGTTCCCAATTGTTCAATTTTAAAATTGCAACAATATCATTAAAAACGGGAAACACTGTTCCCAATTGTTCCATTTTAAATTTGCAACAATATCATTGAAAACGGTGAACCATGTTCCAAATTGTTCCATTTTAAATTTACAACAATATCATTGAAAACGGGAAACATTGTTCCTAATTGTTCCATTTTAAATTTGCAACAATATCATTAAAAACGGGAAACACTGTTTCCAATTGTTCCATTTTAAATTTGCAACAATATCATTGAAAACGGTGAACCATGTTCCAAATTGTTCCATTTTAAATTTGCAACAATATCATTAAAAAGGGAAACACTGTTCCCAATTGTTCCATTTTAAATTTGCAACAATATCATTGAAAACGGTGAACAATGTTCCAAATTGTTCCATTTTAAATTTGCAACAATATCATTGAAAACGGTGAACAATGTTCCCAATTGTTCCATTTTAAAATTGCAACAATATCATTGAAAACGGGAAACACTGTTCACAATTGTTCCATTTTAAAATTGCAACAATATCATTGAAAACGGGAAACACTGTTCCCAATTGTTCCATTTTAAATTTGCAACAATATCATTGAAAACGGTGAACCATGTTCCAAATTTTTCCATTTTAAATTTGCAACAATATCATTAAAAACGGGAAACAATGTTCCCAAATGTTCCCTTTTAAATTTTCAAGAATATCATTAAAAACGGGAAACACTGTTCCCAATTGTTCCATTTTAAATTTACAACAATATCATTGAAAACGGGAAACAATGTTCCCAATTGGTCCATTTTAAATTTGCAACAATATCATTGAAAACGGGAGACAATGTTCCCATTGTTAAATAGTAGAAATTTTTCTAATTCTTAATTAATACATTTTTTTCCCAATTGCTAAATAGTGCAAATATTTCCAAATTGTTAGTTAATCTGACTTTTTTTCGAATTTATACAAAATGCGACCTATCTAAATAGCTAAATAGCAAACATTTTGTCAAATAAGCTAGCATTTTTGAATTGTTAAATTTGGCGGAACACCCATTTTGCCTTGCACAGTGTTTAAGGCGCTGGCTAATATTAACTATGGTTTAACAATTTAAAGTTCAATAATTCCTCATGCAGCCATGGGCTACGGAGATCCAACAAAACTGAAATTCTCCTCTCCAGACATGTCTCTTTTGAGCTACAGCTGCTGCATTTGGCCACTCTAGGCCAATTCTATCAAGGTCCTGTTTGACATTGTCTGCCCATCGCATCCTAGGTCTCCCCCTTTTTCTGATACCCTTAGGTACACTGTTCATAATCCTCTTTGCCAATCTGCATACAGGCAAAATGGCCAAACCAACGCAGTCTCTCTCTGCACAATACGCTGCTCAAAGGAGGTTGATGACTCATTCTTCTAACCTCATCATCACTTACAAAGTCGAACCACCTAATGACCAAGATACTGCGCAAACATCTAGAATCAAAGGCATCAAGTTTCTTGTTATCCTGCTTAAAAAGGTTCATGTTTCGTTACCATAACTAACTTTAGAAAGAACCAAATTATTATTCAGCCTAATTTTAGTGTATACGCCTATTTATCCACACTCTACATAGATTCCTAAGTGTTCCATCGGCAATCCCACTTCTTCTATTTATCTCATGACGCACATCATCAGTATCTGTTACACAGCTCCCAAGATAATTAAACTGAGACACTTGCTCAATAGAACAGCCATTCAAAGCAACTGAAGCGCCATCTGCCTGACCACTTTTCATCACTTTAGTTTTCTCTCTGTTTATCACCAAACCTACTCTATTACCAGTCTCATCAACATCCCTAATGAACGAATTCATCTGATCAACATCATTAGCCAACAAGGCCAAATCATCTGCATAATCTAAATCAGAAATTTTGAAATCTCTAGACAATTTAAGGCCAAAATCTTTCCCTTGCAAAGAATTTCGTATAACATAATCAATAGCCAAACTAAAAAGAAAGGGAGCCAAAATGCACCTTTGTCTAACTCTACTGGTAATGCTAAACCAGGGGCGGGGGTGGCTCAGTCGGTAGCGCGCCAGACTCGTAATCTGTAGTTCCCAGGTTCGAGTCCCAGCTGGGTCAGCGTAGAGATATATCTCCGCAAAATTCCCTGCCCACGGTCAGTAGGGGACACCGATGGGCTTGGAAAGTCCGCCGTCCGTCGGATGGGACGTTAAACCGTGGCCCCGTGTGCGGGAGAGACATAACCTGTGCACGTTAAAGAACACGCTGGATGGCCTTGACGGGAGGCTACCATCTGTCTCCCAACAGCTGTTCCAGTGGGTCCCCTGCCCCAACCTTCTCTGAGTCTTCGGGGTCCGTGTGACCTGGTCATTTAGCCCATGGTGTGCAAAAAAGTGCTGCTCAGAGATAAAACAACCCAACAACCGCTGCACCCAGCTTTCAGTGAAATACCCTCTCCCATTATAAAATAAATAGAAGCTCATAAGAGTTATCGAAAAACTAATCTCTTCCCATTAACGTCATGAATTGGGAATTACTTCTTGGCTGACCTAAGACGTATCATTCAGAATATAAAGAAAACAGATCTTAAATTTAGTTGGGTTGTTTTACCTTTGAGCGGCATTTTTTCGCGCACCATGGGCTAAATGGCCAGGTCACATGGACCCCGAAGGCTCAGAGAAGGGGACTCACAGGAACAACTGTTGGGAGACAGATGGTAGCTCCCGTCAAGGCCATCCAGCGTGTTCTTTAACGTGCACAGGGTATGTCTCTCCCGCACACGGGGCCACGGCTTAACGTCCCATCCGACGGACGGCGGCCTTTCCAAGCCCATCGGTGTCCCCTACTGATCGTCGGCAGGGCGGGGAATTTTGCGGAGAAAAATCTCAACGTTGACCCAGCTGGAACTCGAACCACAGATTACGAGCATGGCACGCTACCGACTGAGCCACCCCCGCCCCCTTGAATTTAGTATTTATAAAGTTATACTTATCCTCTGTAGTGTGTAGAAACAAAATTGTATTTTAATGTTGTCATGCTGATAGGTTTATTAATTAATCCCCGAGTGTCATTCGTTAATTCCACAACCTACTTGTACAACTGAAACAAGACGAAGGCTTGAGTTCATTTAAGCTCTGCTGATTCTAATTTAACAAGATTTGTTCGACTTATTTTTTCGTGTTACTTTGAATATTGATGAAAGACGATAACCCTGTGGAAAAAATACATCAGCTGGCAAAAAAGAATCACTTTAATTAAAGTTTTATCGAATCTCGTTTCTTTTGAAATTCTTTAAAAACCTTATTCTCAGGTGTTTTCTTACGTGTAAAAGTTGCATTTTTTTCGTTTATGTTCCTTACTTTTCTTCGATTAGTAATTAAATTTTTTTGTCAGCGTGATTTTGTTCTTATAAAAAACAAATAATGTCGCAAGTTACCTTTTTTTTTAAACAAGCGCACTAAGTATAGTTATATTATAGTCTGCATAAGGGGAATACTTTTCATGTAGGCGTTTAATTCGATGTAAGGCGTTTAATTCGAAACCGTCTTAACAACAGAGTGCATGGGCCGTACAGTCGCTCAAAAAAGTATCCGAACACTATGGTTGATTACAGAATTCAGAAAAAATATATCTGGCAACGATTTTTTTAGAAATTAATGATCTGGCAACCTTCGTGTCACGTGATTACAGAATTCAGGAAAAATATCTGGAGCGTGTACAGCAACTGTACACGCTCCAGTTACCGTTCACAGCAAACTGGAGCGTGTACAGCAACTGCACACGCTCCAGTTTGCTGTGAACGGTAACTGCACACGCTCAATATTTCCGTGAGTGAGCCCACACGATCTAGTATCAAAATAATATGACCACCTACAGTCGCTCAAAAAATATCCGAACACTATGGTTGATTACAGAATTCAGAAAAAATATCTTTAATAAAAATCATTCATAATTATTGTCACGTGACACGATCATAATTATGTCACGTGACACGAAGGTTGCCAGATCACTAATATCTAAACAAATCGTTGCCTGATATTTTTTCTGAATTCTGGAATCAACCGTAGTGTTCGTATACTTTTTTGAGCGACTGTACCCCCTTCCCGGACATTAAATTCCTACAACATCTCCTCCTACCCGAAACAAAAATTCCTGTACCTTCCCCCTCCTCTCCAAGCTAAATTCCTGTACCCACCGTGGCGGGGGCGGCTCAGTCGGTAGCGCACCAGTCTCGTAATGTGCAGTTCCCAGATTCGAGTCCCAGCTGGGTCAGCGTTGAGATTTATCTCCGCAAAATTCCTCGCCCTGCCCACGGTCAGTAGGGGACACCGATGGGCTTGGAAAGGCCGCCGTCCTTCGAATGGGACGTTAAACCGTGGTCCCTTGTGTCAGAAAGCCATACCATATGCACGTTAAAGAACACGCTGGGTGGCCTTGACGGGAGGCTGCCATCTATCTCCCAACAGCTCCAGTGGGACTGTTCCCCCAATCTTCCAGTGCAAGTAGGACCCCTCCCCAAGCCTTCTCTGACCCTTTGGGTCCATGTGACCTGGCCATTTAGCCCATGGTGTGCCAAAAAGTGCCGCTTAGAGGTAAAACAGCCCAACCCAACCTGTACCCACCTCCACCCCCTCCCCTTCCCCCCCCTGAAGCTAAATTCCTGTACCCTCTCCTCACCCCGAAATTTAATTCCGGTACCCAACCCCTCCCCGAAACTAAATTCCTGTACCTCCCCCCTTCCCTCAAACCAAATTCCTATACCCTCCCCCCAGAAACTAAATTTCTGTACCCCTGACCACCGTAACTAAATTCATGTACTCTCCCCTCCTCCAAAACGAAATTCCCGTATCCTCCCCTCCCCCGAAACGAAATTCCCATATCCTCCCCTTCCTCCAAAACGAAATTCCCGTATCCTCCCCTCTCCTCGAAACTAAATTCCTGTACCCTCCCCCAAAACTAAATTAATTTCGGTACTCTTCTCTCTCCTCGAAACTAAATTCCTGTACCCTCACCCCCCTAAAATAAATTCCTGTACCCTCTCCTTCCCCCTAAATAAAATTCCTCTAACCTCGCCTCCCTTGAAACTAAATTCCTGTACTCTCCCTTTCTCCTGAAACTAAATTCCTTCACCTACCCCCTCTCCAGAACTAAATTCTTGTACTATCCCTTCCCCCGAAACTAAATTCTTGTACCCTAGCCTCCTCTAGAAATTAATATCCTGTACACTCCTCTCCCTCCGAAACTAAATTCCTGTACCCTCCCCTCCCCGCGGAACTAAATTCCAGTACACCCTTCCCAAGATCAAAGATCATTAATGACGGTATGGAGCACCGGGTGGGGACCCATATCTCCTTCATCTAAGATAAATAATGGTAAAAATTTAGAGACTACTTCGGCGCGATGCCGAGACATTTCTGTCAAGTGAGAGTGGTTCATATGGGGGGGGAAGAAAAAGGGGATCCTTTATCAACCCAGGAAAGTGGGCGCCCCCGGAGCTGGATTAATAATGCAGGTCTTGGGAGGGCCTCATCACATGAGAACGGAGATGTGTAATTTGATTGCCATGTCAGGACAAGAGAGGGAAAAGAAAAGAAGACTAGGAAAGAAGGGATTTGGGGCGTCTACGTCGCATATTGGAATGAATTTCATAGTCAAGGGCAAGATGAACCAAATGGTTGGGATGAGTTTGTGCATCAGCGTGGAATTTTTTAGCCATGTTGTGGATAATCTCAGAGATGTCAGGAATTTGTAGATCTCGCTGAAGAATGGAGTTTCGTACAAACCAGGGAGCTGCTACAGCTGATCGGATAATAGAATTTTGAAATTTTTGTAATTTGGAGATACATGTAGGAGAGCAAGTGCCCCAAATTGGGGCTGCATATAGGAGAATAGGCCGAATGATTTGTTTATAGATGAGAATTTTGAGTGTGGGTGATAATTTCGACTTCCTGCTAATCAGGGGGAGTAATTTGAGTTTGACAATTCGGGCTTTGTGAAGGGCTTTTTCAATGTGTGGGGTCCAAATGAGGTTTTTGTGAATAGTGAGGCCAAGATAAGTTGTCGTGTCACTCCACGCAATTTGCTTGTCGAATAAGAGGAAATTGTCAAGATGGGTGCTCTTGCGAGAGGTAATGACTGCCATACATTTGTTGGTGTTAATTTAAACTCACCATGAGGTGCACCAGTCCTCATAGGAGTCCAACATAGTTTGGAGACGATTTCTTGCAATTGAGAGTGAAAGTGACGAGGATAAAAAACGGTGTCATCGGCATACATAGCGCAAAAAACTTTATCAACTCTTGGAGTGTCAGAAACATAGACATTGAACAAGGTAGGAGCCAGAATCGATCCCTGCGGCACTCCTGGAGAAATGGGTCGGACAGTGGAAATTTCATTATGAAGCTTAATTTGGAAAGAGCGGTGTAGGAGGTAGCTATGGAGAAGATGAATGAGTGCCGGAGGGAAATTAAACCGAATTAGTATCCCCTTCCCCGAAACTAAATTCCTGTAAGCTCCTCTCCCTCGGAAATTAAATTCCGGTACCTCCTTCCCCGAAACTGAATTCCTGTACTCTCCCCTCCCACTGTAATTGACTTCCTATACTGTCCCCTTCCACCGAAACTAAATTCTCGACCGCTCCCAGAAACTAAACTCTTCCCCCCCCCTCTCCTTCCCCTTAAACTAATACTAGGATTGTGCCAACCTGAGTGGTTAGCATACTTGGTTAATGACCAAAGGTACTCTGGGTTCGATCCCTGTGTAAGATACAGTGGCATTACCAAGAACCACATTTTTTTACACATACTCTATATTAGTCAACAAATCTTAAAAATGGACTTATTGAAACTGTGGAATGGCTCTTTTTTCACCTATTCTTTTAATTTTTTTGGGGTGGGAGGACGACTTGCCCAACAATCCACTTCTCCTTCAGACCCCCCCACTCGTAAGCGTCTCTTCTTTATTTGCTTTTTTCTGAGGTCTCTCCTTTTTCAAAGATCTTCTCTCTTTCAATACGACATAAGAGACGATATTGATTTCTCTCTTGGTGGTGTTGTCTCTGTGGCAAGTAGCTCCTGAGTTGGGTTGGGTTGTTTTAACTCTGAGCGGCACTTTTTTGCACACCATGGACTAAATGGCCAGGTCACATGGACCCCGAAGGCTCAGAGAAGGTTGGGGGAGGGGACCCACTGGAACAACTGTTGGGAGACAGATGGTAGCCTCCCGTCAAGGCCATCCAGCGTGTTCTTTAAAGTTGGGTTGTTTTACCTCTGAGCGGCACTTTTTTGCACACCATGGTCTAAATGGACAGGTCACATGGACCCCGAAGGCTCAGAGAAGGTTGGGGGAGGGGACCCACTGGAACAGCTGTTAGGAGACAGATGGTAGCCTCCCGTCAAGGCCATCCAGCGTGTTCTTTAACGTTGGGTTGTTTTACCTCTGAGCGGCACTTTTTTGCACACCATGGGTTAAATGGCCAGGTCACATGGACATTTAAGGGTCAGAGAAGGTTGGGGGAGGAAACCCACTGGAACAGCTGTTGGGAGACAGATGGTAGCCTCCCGTCAAGGCCATCCAGCGTGTTCTTTAACGTTGGGTTGTTTTACCTCTGAGCGGCACTTTTTTGCACACCATGGGTTAAATGGCCAGGTCACATGGACCCCGAAGGCTCAGAGAAGGTTGGGGGAGGAGACCCACTGGAACAGCTGTTGGGAGACAGATGGTAGCCTCCCGTCAAGGCCATCCAGCGTGCTCTTTAACGTTGGGTTGTTTTACCTCTGAGCGGCACTTTTTTGCACACCATGGGTTAAATGGCCAGGTCACATGGACCCCGAAGGCTCAGAGAAGGTTGGGGGAGGAGACCCACTGGAACAGCTGTTGGGAGACAGATGGTAGCCTCCCGTCAAGGCCATCCAGCGTGTTCTTTAACGTTGGGTTGTTTTACCTCTGAGCCGCACTTTTTTGCACACCATGGGTTAAATGGCCAGGTCACATGAACCCCGAAGGCTCAGAGAAAGTTGGGGGAGGAGACCCACTGGAACAGCTGTTGGGAGACAGATGCTAGCCTCCCGTCAAGGCCATCCAGCGTGTTCTTTAACGTTGGGTTGTTTTACCTCTGAGCGGCACTTTTTTGCACACCATGGGTTAAATGGCCAGGTCACATGGACCCCGAAGGCTCAGAGAAGGTTGGGGGAGGGGACCTACTGGAACAGCTGTTGGCAGACAGATGGTAGCCTCCCGTCAAGGCCATCCAGCGTTTCTTTAACGTTGGGTTGTTTTACCTCTGAGCGGCACTTTTTTGCACAACATGGACTAAATGGCCAGGTCACATGGACCCCGAAGGCTCAGAGAAGGTTGGGGGAGGGGACCCACTGGAACAGCTGTTGGCAGACAGATGGTAGCCTCCCGTCAAGGCCATCCAGCGTGTTCTTTAACGTTGGGTTGTTTTACCTCTGAGCGGCACTTTTTTTGCACACCATGGACTAAATGGCCAGGTCACATGGACCCCGAAGGCTCAGAGAAGGTTGGGGGAGGGGACCCACTGGAACAGCTGTTGGCAGACAGATGGTAGCCTCCCGTCAAGGCCATCCAGCGTGTTCTTTAACGTTGGGTTGTTTTACCTCTGAGCCGCACTTTTTTGCACACCATGGGTTAAATGGCCAGGTCACATGGACCCCGAAGGCTCAGAGAAGGTTGAGGGAGGGGACCCACCGGAACAGCTGTTGGGAGACAGATGGTAGCCTCCCGTCAAGGCCATCCAGCGTGTTCTTTAACATTGGGTTGTTTTAATTCTGAGCGGCACTTTTTTTGCACACCATGGTCTAAATGGACATGTCACATGGACCCCGAAGGCTCAGAGAAGGTTCGGGGTGGAGATCCACTGGAACAACTGTTGGGAGACAGATGGTAGCCACCCTTCAAGGCCATCCAGCGTGTTCTTTAACGTGCACAGTGTATGGCTCTCCGCACACGGGGCCACGGTTTAACGTCCCATCCGACGGACGGCGGCCTTTCCAAGCCCATCGGTGTCCCCTACTGACCGTGGGCAGGGCGGGGAATTTTGCGGAGATAAATCTCAACGCTGGCCCAGCTGGGACTCGAACCTGGAAACTACAGATTGCGAGCAAATTCTTCTTTTACTGCCAAGAAGCAATTTTTTTTTTTTTTGAAAAAGCAAATGTTTCTCTTTTACTCCCAGAAGCAAATTTTTGTCTTTCAGTGTCACAATAAAATTTCCTCTTTTCCTGCCAGTATCAAATGTCCTATTTTATTGCCAGAAGTTTATTTTTGCGGAATTTTTTCTCTTTTTTACTGCAAAAGCAAATGTATTTGCTTTCCTTCCAAAGGCAAATTTCCTTATTTTTTTCTGAAAAAGAATATGTTTTTACTTTTCTTGCCACAAGCAAATTTCGCCTTTTACTAATCCAACAAATTCTGTTTCATTGCCACAAGCAAATTATGTCTTTTACTGTCACATGCAAATTTGTTTCAGGCCGTACCAAAAACAAATCTGCTTTATTTGCATTTAGGAATAAATTATTTACCTTCGCTGCCCCAAGATAATTTGTTCTCACACAAAACAACCTATATTTCCCCAGTAAACGGCCACATTGCAGCTTCATTACACAATTAGGTATAACGTTTGACTTTATTAAATATTACATCGAAACCAATGCAAGCTTATTCAACAGATTTAAGGGCAGCTGAAATTCTAAGCGACTCAGTTTTGTAAAATTTTATTTTTATTGCAACGCTAAGAACAAAATGTCTTTTATAAACCAGAAAACTGTCCTGTACGATCTGAAAATATTCCCCAAGCACCCACGTGAAAGACGTTATGAGGTCACAACAATATTGTTTGATAATAATGGATTGGATTGTTTTACATCTGAGCGGCACTTTTTTGCACACAATGGGCCAGGCCACAAGGACCCCGAAGGCTCAGAGAAGGATGGGGGAGGGGACCCACTGGAACAGCTGTTGGGAGACAGATGGTAGCCTCCCGTCAAGGCCATCCAGCGTGTTTTTTTAACGTGCACAGGGTATGGCTCTCCCGCACACGGGGCCACGGCTTAACGTCCCATCCGAAGGACGGCGGTGTTTTCAAGCCCATCGGTGTCCCCTACTGACCGTGGGCACGGCGGGGAAATTTTGCGGAGATAAATCTCAACGCTGACCCAGCTGGGAATCGAACCTGGGAACTACAGATTACGAGCCTGGCGCGCTATCGACTGAGCCACTCCCGCCCCGTTTGATAATAACGCTGAAAGTCAAAATTCCGTTTCGAATTTCGGTTGCCATAGAAATTGCTCTTTACAAGTCAGTTCCGGTTTGCTGTAATTGAATGTCTTTTGGGTTCTACACAAAAATTCCTTTCTTCAGTAAAACTGTCAAACGATGTTACGTTTTTTGTGTGTGTTTTTCTGTGCTTGTTTCGTGTTTCTATTATTATTATTATAAGTACCTTCATCATTGCATTATTTAAAAACAGGGTAAACAAGATCATCATTAAAGATTTTTCGAAATCGTATTGTGCCTCATTACTAAAACGTTTTTTTTATCGTTTTTTGAAAAGAACTGAAGATAAGTAGCCTACTTTGACTTTCAAAGTTAGTCTCCAATGTCCTTACGCTATTCAACGGTATAAAGTCAACTTAAGATTAGAAACACAAGCAAAAATATAAAATCATTTCGTTCGATTGAATTTGATACTTGAAGAAAAATTATAGCAGAAATAATGAGTTCTAAGCTTTCGAGGAAAATGCAAGAAAAGGAATGGATATCACGGTCATCTGGCAAAATGAGATTGCTGCCAACATTTATCTTCTTAAAAAAGAAAAAAAAAATGGGCAAAATAATTTTTGTCGTTTGAAAATCTTCGTATCACGGCTTGGGAAAAAGACTTGAGGTTAACTATTACTTTTAAGAACCCAATTATTGGATCTTCAAAGCCATTGTGGACGTTTCAGATTTTCCTTCTGTGACTTCTGTCGTTAAACACAGGAATTAAAATTCGCCATTCAGAAGAAAGTTTTTTTTCAATCGAATGAAACGATTAAAAAAGGGAAAAACTTCTGGACTGCTTCATTATTTTTCATATCAGCTTTTAATCTCGACCCGATGATATAATTCAAATTTTCCGAAGAATATTTGAAAAGAATTCTTCTCAACTAGAACGAACTGCTCTTACTTTTATTTCGGTTCTTTAAGAGATGTCCCAATGGTCAATGGTTAAAATGCGCCACTGCTGAGTATATTCCTTTTAATCCTGAATAAAGAGTGGAATTTACTTTTTATGTATGTTGTCTCTCTGTTAAAAGTTCTGTTATTTTTATATCTCTCTAAGACTTTTTGTTCTGATAGTCTACTTGTAGAAAGACTTATCTTTCAAGTGAGTTTTCTGAAAAGCATTCTTCTTTAAATTGAAAGCATCGAAGGGCCAACAGAGGAGGTTTTTTTTTTCTTATCTTTATCTTTTCAGATTTCAATAACCGAATTTCAGAGGTTGGATATTTAAAGAAAGTTCTTATCAGTATTACTAATGAGGAGAAATATTTTCCACTTTGGAAAATATTGAAATCTCACACTTTTCTCACTCTTTTCCACTTTGGAAAATATTGAAACCTTCGTGTCAAGTGACACGAAGATTGCCAGATCACTGATTTCTAAAAAAATCGTTGCCAGATATATTTTTTCTGAATTCTGTAATCAACCATAGTGTTCGGATACTTTTTTGAGCGACTGTACAATAACTTATTAATTTCGAAAAAGAAATCTAAATTTTTATGAATGAATCAATTTATATTTTCCTTTCATCTTTTTATTCTTATTTCTTGATCTCTTTCGTCACAATAGAGTTGCAAAGAGAAGAATACGATTAAACTTTGCCTTCCCGAAATATACAACACATAAAACAAAGTGACATTAGTTTAGTCTAAAAGATCACAACTCCCTTATCAAAGTAATTCTCAAGAGAGTAAAGTTCGCCTTATAGAACAAAGCACTTGTTTTTTCAGTCACTTTTTCCTCTTAGGGCTTGTTTGAGAATCATAATGAATTATTTTCGATCGATTCGTATCTTTGGAGGCCGTTGCAATGTTCCAAAATGTGAGAATGACAATCAAATTGCTGGAGTAAATAAGACTATGATTTTCGTAAACAAGCTCTCAGCTATGCTTCATTGAAATTCATGTTAATTCCCAGTGCAATGCGTTTTAGTTTCAACGAAATGCAGACAATGTAATCGCTCTCATTCTTTGATGATTGATGAATAGCAAAACGATGCATTAAATGGAGTTTATCGTTAATTGCTATTTTATTAACAGTCGCCAATGTTCGAGTTTGTGCAATTCTTTATTCACTGAAAAGGGTTGGGTTGGGTTGTTTTACCTCTGAGCGGCACTTTTTTGCACACCATGGGCTAAATGGCCAGGTCACAAGGACCCTGAAAGTTGGGTTGGGTTGGTTTATCTCTGAGCGGCACTTTTTGCACACCATGGGCTAAATGACCAGGTCACATGGACCCCGAAGGCTCAGAGAAGGTTGGGGGAGGGGATCCAATGGAACAGCTGTTGGGAGACCGATGGTAGCCTCCCGTCAAGGTCATTCAGTGTGTTCTTTAACGTGCACAGAGTATGGCTCTCCCACACACGGCGCCACGGCTTAACGTCCCATCCGACGGACGGCGGCATTTCCAAGCCCATCGGTGTCCCCTTTTGACCGTCGGCAGGGTGGGGAATTTTGCGGAGACAAATCTCAACGCTGATCCAGCTGGGACTCGAACCTGGGAACTACAGATTACGAGCCTGGCGCGCTACCGACTGAGCCACCCCCAGCCCCTTACTGAAAAGGGTTGCGTGGTTCTATCTTTGAGCGGCATTTTTTTCGCATAAAATTGTCTAAATGGCCAGGTCACCAGGACCCCAAGGGCTCAGAGAAGGTTGGGGGAGGGGACCTCAGTAGACACCTGTTAGGAGATAGACTATCCCGTCAAAGGCCATCCAGTGTGTTTTTTAATGTATTGTTTGTGCAATTATTTAGTTACTGAAAAGAGTGGGCGGGGTTGGCTCAGTCAGTAGCGCGCCAGGCTCGTAATCTGTAGTTCCCAGGTTCGAGTCCCAGCTGGGTCAGCGTTGAGATTTATCTCCGCAAAAATTCCCCGCCTTGCCCACGGTCAGTAGGGGACACCAATGCGCTTGGAAAGGCCGCCGTCCGTCGGATGGGACGTTAAGTCGTGGCCCCGTGTGCGGGAGAGCCATACTTCTGTGCACGTTAAAGAACACGCTGGATGACCTTGACGGGAGGCTACCATTGTATCTCCCAACAGCTGCTGCAGTGGGTCCCCTCCCCCAACCTTCTCTCAGCCTTCGGGGTCCATGTGACCTGGTCATTTAGCCCATGGTGAGCAAAAAAGTGCCGCTCAGAGGTAAAACAACCCAAACCAATTAATTCCCCGAAGCAAATTTACCCTTTTCCTGCCAGAAGCAAATTTTCTATTTTCTTGCCACAAGGAAATATTCTCTTTTACTGCCACAAGGAATTTACCTATTTTACTGCCAGAAGTAATTTTTCCTTTTTTTCCTGAAAAAGCAAATGTTTCTCTTTTACTGCCACAAGGAAATTTCTTCTTTTACTGCCACAAGCAATTTTTTTTTTTGAAAAAGCAAATGTTTCACTCTTACTCCCAGAAGCAAATTTTTGTCTTTCAGTGTCACAATAAAATTTCCTCTTTTCGTGCCAGTATCAAATATCCTATTTTATTGCCAGAAGCAAATTTTTGCCGATTTTTTTCTGTTTTTTACTGCAAAAGCAATGTATTTGCTTTCCTTCCAAAGGTAAATTTCCTCCTTTTTTTTCTGAAAAAGCAAATTTTTTGCTTTTCTTGCCACAAGCAAATTTCGCCTTTTACTAATGCAACAAATTCTGTTTCATTGCCACAAGCAAATTATGTCTTTTACTGTCACAGGCAAATTTGTTTCAGGCCGTTCCAAAAACAAATCTGCTTTATTTGCATTTAGGAATAAATTATTTACCTTCGCTGCCCCAAGATAATTTGTTCTCACACAAAACAACCTATATTTCCCCAGTAAACGGCCACATTGCAGCTTCATTATACAATTAGGTATAACGTTTGACTTTATTAAATATTACATCGAAACCAATGCAAGCTCATTCAACAGAATAAGGGCAGCTGAAATTCTAAGCGACTCAGTTTTTTAAAATTTTATTTTTATTGCAACGCTAAGAACAAAATGTCTTTTATAAACCAGAAAACTGTCCTGTATGATCCGAAAATATTCCCCAAGCAACCATGTGAAAGACGTTATGAGGTCACAACAATATTGTTTGATAATAATGCTGAAAGTCAAAATTCCGTTTCGAATTTCGGTTGCCATAGAAATTGCTCTTTACAAGTCAGTTCCGGTTTGCTGTAATTGAATGTCTTTTGGGTTCTACACAAAAATGCTTTTCTTCAGTAAAACTGTCAAACGATGTTACGTTTTTTGTGTGTGTTTTTCTGTGCTTGTTTCGTGTTTCTATTATTATTATTATAAGTACCTTCATCATTGCATTATTTAAAAACAGGGTAAACAAGATCATCATTAAATATTTTTCGAAATCGTATTGTGCCTCATTACTAAAATGTTTTTTTTATCGTTTTTTGAAAAGAACTGAAGATAAGTAGCCTACTTTGACTTTCAAAGTTAGTCTCCAATGTCCTTACGCTATTCAACGGTATAAAGTCAACTTAAGATTAGAAACACAAGCAAAAATATAAAATCATTTCGTTCGATTGAATTTGATACTTGAAGAAAACTTACAGCAGAAATAATGAGTTCTAAGCTTTCGAGGAAAATGCAAGAAAAGGAAAAGATATCACGGTCAGCTGGCAAAGTGAGATTGCTGCGAACATTTATCTTCTTAAAAAAGAAAAAAAAAATGGGCAAAATGAGATTGCTGCGAACATTTATCTTCTTAAAAAAAGAAAAAAAAATGGGCAAAATGAGATTGCTGCGAACATTTATCTTCTTAAAAAGAAAAAAAAATGGGCAAAATGAGATTGCTGCGAACATTTATCGTCTTAAAAAAGGAAAAAAAAAATGGGCAAAATAGTTTTTGTCGTTTGAAAATCTTCGTATCACGGCTTGGGAAAAAGACTTGAGGTTAACTATTACTTTTAAGAACGCAATTATTGGATCTTCAAAGCCATTGTGGACGTTTCAGATTTTCCTTCTGTGACTTCTGTCGTTAAACACAGGAATTATAAAATTCGCCATTCAGAAGAAAGTTTTTTTTAAATCGAATGAAACGATTAAAAAAGGGAAAAACTTCTGGACTGCTTCATTATTTTTCATATCAGCTTTTAATCTCGATCCGATGATATAATTCAAATTTTCAGAAAAATATTTGAAAAGAATTCTTCTGAACTAGAACGAACTGCTCTTACTTTTATTTCGTTTCTTTAAGAAATATTCCAATGGTCAATGGTTAAAATGCGCCACTGCTGAGTAAATTCTTTTTAATCCTGGATAAAGAGTGGAATTTTCTTTTTATGTATGTTGTCTCTCTGTTAAAAGTTCTGTTATTTTATATATCTCTCTAAGACTTTTTGTTCTGATAGTCTCCTTCCAGAAAGACTTATCTTTCAAGTGAGTTTTCCGAAAAGCATTCTTCGTTAAATCGAAAACATGAAAGTGCCAACAGAGGAGGATTTTTTTTTCTTATCTTTATCTTTTCAGATTTCAATAACCGAATTTCAGAGGTCGGATATTTAAAGAAAGTTCTTATCAATATTACTAATGAGTAGAAATATTTTCCACTTTGGAAAATATTGAAATCTCTCACATTTCTCACAATTTTCCACTGTGGAAAATATTGAAACCTTCGTGTCACGTGACACGAAGGTTGCCAGATCACTAATTTCCCCAAAAAAATCCGTTGCCAGATATTTTTTTTTGAATTCTATAATCAACCATAATGTTCGGATACTTTTTTGAGCGACTGTACAATAACTTATTAATTTCGAAAAAGAAATCAAAATTTTTATGAATGAATCAATTTATATTTTCCTTTCATCTTTTTATTTCTTATTTCTTGATCTCTGTCGTCACAATAGAGTTGCAAAGAGAAGAATATGATTAAACTTTGCCTTCCCGAAATATACAACACATAAAACAAAGTGACATTAGTTTAGTCTAAAAGATCACAACTCCCTTATCAAATTAATTCTCAAGAGAGTAAAGTTCGCCTTATAGAAGAAAGCACTTTTTTTTTCAGTCACTTTTTCCTCTTAGGGCTTGTTTGAGAATCATAATGAATTATTTTCGATCGATTCGTATCTTTGGAGGCCGTTGCCATGTTCCAAAATGTGAGAATGACAATCAAATTGCTGGAGTAAATGAGACTATGATTTTCGTAAACAAGCTCTCAACTATGCTTCATTGAAATTCATGTTAATTCCGAGTGCAATGCGTTTTAGTTTCAACGAAATGCAGACAATGTAATTGCTCTTATTCTCTGATGATTGGTGAATAGCAAAAGGATTCATTAAATGGAGTTTATCGTTAATTGCTATTTTATTAACAGTCACCAATGTTTGAGTATTTATTTACTGAAAAGGGTTGGGTTGGGTTGTTTTACCTCTGAGCGGCACTTTTTTGCACACCATGGGCTAAATGGCCAGGTCACAGGGACCCCGAAGGTTTTGTTGGGTTGGTTTACCTCTGAGCGGCACTTTTTTGCACACCATGGGCTAAATGGCCAGGTCACATGGACCCCGAAGGCTCAGAGAAAATTTGGGGAGGGGACCCACTGGAACAGCAGTTGGGAGACAGATGGTAGCCTCCCGTCAAGGCCATCCAGCATGTTTTTTAACGTGCACAGGGTATGTCTCTCCCGCACACGGGGCCTAGGCTTAACGTCCCATCCGACGGACGGCGGCCTTTCCAAGCCCATCGGTGTCCCCTTTTAACCGTCGGCAGGGTGGGGAATTTTGCGGAGACAAATTTCAACGCTGATCCAGCTGGGACTCGAACCTGGAAACTACAGATTACGAGCCTGGCGCGCTACCGACTGAGCCACCCCCGCCCCTTACCGAAAAGGGTTTCCTGGTTGTATCTTTGAGCGGCATTTTTTTCGCATAAAATTGTTTAAATGGCCAGGTCACCAGGACCCCAAGGGCTCAGAGAAGGTTGAGGGAGGGGACCTCAGTAGATACCTGTTAGGAGATAGACTATCCCGTCAAAGTCCATCCAGTGTGTTTTTTAATGTATTGTTTGTGCAATTATTTAGTTACTGAAAAGAGTGGGCGGGGGTGGCTCAGTCAGTAGCGCGCCAGGCTCGTAATCTGTAGTTCCCAGGTTCGAGTCCCAGCTGGGTCAGCGTTGAGATTTATCTCCGCAAAAATTCCCAGCCCTGCCCACGGTCAGTAGGGGACACCAATGCGCTTGGAAAGGCCGCCGTCCGTCGGATGCGACGTTAAGCCGTGGCCCCGTGTGCGGGAGAGCCATACTTCTGTGCACGATAAAGAACACGCTGGATGGCCTTGACGGGAGGCTACCATCTGTCTCCCAACAGCTGTTGCAGTGGGTCCCCTCCCCCAACCTTCTCTCAGCCTTCGGGGTCCATGTGACCTAGCCATTTAGCCCATGGTGTGCAAAAAAGTGCCGCTCAGAGGTAAAACAACCCAACCCACAAAAATATTGCTTGATAATAATGCTGAAAGTCAAAATTCCGTTTCGAATTTCGGTTGCCATAGAAATTGCTCTTTACAAGTCAGTTCCGGTTTGCTGTAATTGAATGTCTTTTGGGTTCTACACAAAAATGCTTTTCTTCAGTAAAACTGTCAAAAGATGTTAAGTTTTTTGTGTGTGTTTTTCTGTGCTTGTTTCGTGCTTCTATTATTATTATTATAAGTACCTTCATCATTGCATTATTTAAAAACAGGGTAAACAAGATCATCATTAAAGATTTTTTGAAATCGTATTGTGCCTCATTACTGAAATGTGTTTTTTTATCGTTTTTTGAAAAAAACTGAAGATAAGTTGCCTACTTTGACTTTCAAAGTTAGTCTCGAATGTCCTTACGCTATTCAACGGTATAAAGTCAACTTAAGATTAGAAACACAAGCAAAAATATAAAATCATTTCGTTCGATTGAATTTGATACTTGAAGAAAAATTACAGCAGAAATAATGAGTTCTAAACTTTCGAGGAAAATGCAAGAAAGGGAATAGATATCACGGTCAGCTGGCAAAATGAGATTGCTGCGAACATTTATCTTCTTAAAAAAGAAAAAAAAATGGGCAAAATAATTTTTGTCGTTTGAAAATCTTCGTATCACATCTTGGGAAAAAGGCTTGAGGTTAACTATTACTTTTAAGAACCCAATTATTGGATCTTCAAAGCCATTGTGGACGTTTCAGAATTTCCTTCTGTGACTTCTGTCGTTAAACACAGGATTTAAAATTCGCCATTCAGAAGAAAGTTTTTTTTTCAATCGAATGAAACGATTAAAAAAGGGAAAAACTTCTGGACTGCTTCATTATTTTTCATATCAGCTTTTAATCTCGATCCGATGATACAATTCAAATTTTCCGAAGAATATTTGAAAAGAATTCTTCTCAACTAGAACGAACTGCTCTTACTTTTATTTCGGTTCTTTAAGAGATGTCCCAATGGTCAATGGTTAAAATGCGCCACTGCTGAGTAAATTCTTTTTAATCCTGAATAAAGAGTGGAATTTTCTTTTTATGTATGTTGTCTCTCTGTTAAAAGTTCTGTTATTTTATATATCTCTCTAAGACTTTTTGTTCTGATAGTCTACTTGTAGAAAGACTTATCTTTCAAGTGAGTTTTCTGAAAAGCATTCTTCTTTAAATCGGAAACATCGAAGTGCCAACAGAGGAGGTTTTTTTTCTTATCTTTATCTTTTCAGATTTCAATAACCGAATTTCAGAGGTCGGATATTTAAAGAAAGTTCTTATCAGTATTACTAATGAGGAGAAATATTTTCCACTTTGGAAAATATTGAAATTTCACACTTTTCTCACTCTTTTCCACTTTGGAAAATATTGAAACCTTCGTGTCACGAAGGTTTCAATATTTTCCAAAGTGGAAAATATTGGACAACTTCGTGAACCCGAAGGTTGCCAGATCACTAATTTTTAAAAAAAATCGTTGCCGGATATTTTTCTGAATTCTGTAATCAACCATAGTGTTCGGATACTTTTTTGAGCGACTGTACAATAACTTATTAATTTCGAAAAAGAAATCAAGATTTTTATGAATGAATCAATTTATATTTTCCTTTCATCTTTTTATTCTTATTTCTTGATCTCTTTCGTCACAATAGAGTTGCAAAGAGAAGAATATGATTAAACTTTGCCTTCCCGAAATATACAACACATAAAACAAAGTGACATTAGTTTAGTCTAAAAGATCACAACTCCCTTATCAAATTAATTCTCAAGAGAGTAAAGTTCTCCTTATAGAACAAAGCACTTTTTTTTTCAGTCACTTTTTCCTCTTACGGCTTGTTTGAGAATCATAATGAATTATTTTCGTTCGATTCGTATCTTTGGAGGCCGTTGCCATGAAGGGGAGGGGGTGGCTCAGTCGGTAGCGCGCCAGGCTCGTAATCTGTAGTACCCAGGTTCGAGTACCAGCTGGGTCAGCGTTTAGATTTTTCTCCGCAAAATTCCCCGCCCTGCCCACGGTCAGTAGGGGACACCGGTGGGCTTGGAAAGTTCGCCGTCCGTCGGATGGGACGTTAAACCGTGGCCCCGTGTACGGGAGAGAGCCATACCCTGTGCACGTTAAAGAACACGCTGGATGGCCTTGACGGGAGGCTACCATCTGTCTCCCAACAGCTGTTCCAGTGGGTCCCCTCCCCCAACCTTCTCTGAGCCTTCGGGGTCCTTGTGACCTGGCCATTTAGCCCATGGTGTGCAAAAACGTGCCGCTCAGAGGTAAAACAACCCAACCCACAGCCGTTGCCATGTTCTAAAATATGAGAATGACAATCAAATTGCTGGAGTAAATAAGATTATGATTTTCGTAAAGAAGCTCTCAGCTATGCTTCAATGAAATTCATGTTAATTCCCAGTGCAATGCGTTTTGATTTCAACGAAATGCAGACAATGTAATTGCACTTATTCTCTGATGATTGATGAATAGCAAAACGATGCATTAAATGGAGTTTATCGTTAATTGCTGTTTTATTAACAGTCACCAATGTTTGAGTTTGTGCAATTATTTATTTACTGAAAAGGGTTGGGTTGGGTTGTTTTACCTCTGAGCGCCACTTTTTTGCACACCATGGGCTAAATGGCCAGGTCACATGGACCCCGAAGGCTCAGAGAAGGTTGGGGGAGGGGACCCACTGGAACAGCTGTTGGGAGACAGATGGTAGCCTCCCGTCAAGGCCATCCAGCGTGCTCTTGAACGTGCAAAGGGTATGTCTCTCCCGCACACGGGGCCACGGCTTAACGTCCCATCTAACGGACGGCGGCCTTTCCAAGCGCATCGGTGTCCCCTAAGGATCGTGGGCAGGGCGAGGAATTTTGCGGAGATAAATCTCAACGCTGACTAAGCTGGGACTCGAACCTGGGAACTACAGATTACGAGGCTGGCGCGCTACCGACTGAGCCACCCCCGCCCCAAATTTTATTGAGGAAGAGAAAAGTAAAATAATATAAACTTTTTTTGTCCATGGAGAAAGAAAAGAGCAAATTCAAATAAAAAATAAGTTAAAGATCACAAACAAATCTATTGAGATCTTTATTTTAAACAATATAGCTTTGGTATTTAAAGAGTTATTGAAGCAAAAATTAATTATCTTGTTTTATAAAAATCATTCATAACTGTCTAATATTCAAATAATCTTAAGCAATTTTCTAAAATGTCTCTTTATTTTCTACAGTGTCTCTTTATTTTCTAAATGTCTCTTTATTTTCTCAGTCGGTAGCGCGCCAGGCTCGTACAGATTACGAGCCTGGCGCGCTACCGACTGAGCCACCCCCGCCCCAAATTTTATTTGAGGAAGAGAAAAGTAAAATAATATAAACTTTTTTTGTCCATGGAGAAAAAAAAGAGCAAATTCAAATAAAAAATAAGTTAAAGATCACAAACAAATCTATTGAGATCTTTATTTTAAACAATATAGCTTTGGTATTTAAAGAGTTATTGAAGCAAAAATTAATTATCTTGTTTTATAAAAATCATTCATAACTGTCTAATATTCAAATAATCCTAAGCAATTTTCTAAAATGTCTCTTTATTTTCTTAAATAGTTTGGAACAATACTTATTATTTAAACTTTAATTGATTTCTGAGGTGAGTCCTTAAGACGCATTTACTGTTGTGAAATATTCTAGCTTCCATAACTCTTTCAATACTGAACAAATATTGCTGAAAATGAAAATTTCAAAGATTCTGTTATGATCTTTAATTTATCATCAATCACATTTTCCTAGTAAATATGTATTTTGCAAGTTACAGAGCTCCGCAAATAAATTCCCATTGAAATGGACATTCTCTATCTGTTTGGCAATGAAGCGTACTTTCCTGTCAGGGTTGGCTCAGTCGGTAGCGCGCCAGGCTCGTATTCTGCAATTCCCAGTTTCGAGTTCCACCTTTGCCACACTGAGATAATGTCTCCGCTAAACCTTTCCTCGGCTAGAAAGGGGACACCGATGGGCTAGGAAATTATGCCGTCCGTCGGATGGGACTTAAAGCCATGGACCCGTGTACAATAGAGCCATACCTTAAGCACGTTAAAAAACAGACTGGATGGCGTTAGCAGGAGACTACCAATAGTCTCGTAAGAGATTTCCAGTGTGTTTCCCTAACTTTCTCTCAGCATTTGGGTTCCTTGTGACCTGGTTATTTAGCCCATTGCGTGCAAAAAGAGCACCGCCCAGAGATTGGGTCTCCTAAGAGCTTTCTAGTGTGTGTCCTTAACTATCTCTGAGCAATTGGGGTCCTTGTGACCTGGTTATTTAGCCCAGTGTGTGCATAAAAACAAAACAAACGCCGCTCAGAGATCGGGTAATTTGTTGTTTTCGTATTGTTCAGTTGGTTTGTTTAATAAATAACTGTAAAAATATTTTAATTTATAGTTTACAATGTAATTTCTGTTAATGAGTGTTCATATGTAGGAAATTTTTAACAGGAAGAATTTATGTAAAAGTATGTTTTTTTGTTTCGGATTTTAGTATAGAACTTACAGTCTCTGAAATAAATATCCGAACACAATGGTTGATTACAGAAAGAATATCTGGCAACGATTTTTTTAGAAATCAGATCATTAATTCCTAAAAAAATCGTTGCCAGATATTTTTAATGAATTCTGTAATCAACCATAGCGTTCGGATACTTTTTTGAGCGACTGTACTCTTGTTGAGAGTAGTGAATCAAATATCTATCTATCTAGTATGGTTAATTTTTTATGTAAAAGACAACATTAAAGAGTTTTTTTTCCTGGCGGTGAGGGATTTTGCATTCCTTCTCGACGTGTTTGGTGCATATTGGCTCAAATGGTAACGCGACAGATTTTTAATCTGAAATACTCAGATTTGAGTTAAGACTGAGGCAACGCTTAAATTTTTATTCCTTGAGTCTCATCGAGCACTGATGGGCTTATAAAGACCGTGATCTGTCGAATGGGTCATTAATTAATGGTTATCTGCTTTGATAGAATAAGGTTGAGTACCCTTACAACCACAATCTGCAGAAGACATCCATAAGATATGGTAGATAAGCAATGGATATCCATTAGCCGTCTTAGATATCTTCTGGATATATTCTGGAGATTATGTTTGTAGGGGTAGTAGAGTATTTAACTGTCATTTCATTTGGTCTACCTCTGAGGAGCACTATTTGCACATAATGCGGAAAAGTCGCGAGGTTACGAGGACCCCTAACTATCAAAGCTAGGTAGTAGAGTATGATCCATTGTTTAGGAAGCACAGGGGAGCATTCCGTCAAGGTCATCCATCGTGTTCTCCAAGGTGCAAGAGTTCTCTCCTGTACACTGTATCACGGCTTAAAGGGCCATCCGACGAACGGAGGCCTTCCCAATAGCGTTCCCATTTTCACTGAGGTCATAATGTAGTTTTCCGGCGATAAATTTGAATGATGCTGCAGTTAGGACTCGAACGTGGGAACTGAAGATTTACTAGCCTGGTTCAAAAAATAAATATACCCTCAAGCAGCTGCTTGTCATAGATTTCTGACAGGAACCTGTCAATTAATATGCAATTGTCTGTGAGGAAGGTGAGACCTCAGCAGGAAGACAACACAACAATCCACGACATACCCGGGTTCGAACCCAGAGACCCTTTGATCAATAGCCAAGCGCACTAACCACTAGGCATTTTCATTTCTGAGAGGCACTTTGGATAAAATTCGGTGCCTTGCTTCGCTTTTGACTTCTGGAAAAAAAAATGTTCCTCACTTGATTTTTATCTGTTTTTAACCATTTCCTCTGCATTTGCTGTTTTCTGAATAAAATTTGTTATTTCCTGAACTTTCTCTTTCCCCTTTCCTTTCTTCTGGAAAAATTCAATTCATTTCGCCTTTTACTTCTCCTAGAACAAAATCAGGATTTTTGTTACTCTAGCTTTTCCCCTGTCACTTAAAATGTAAGCGTTTCTTCTACCATTTCGTAACAATCAGATGCAAAGAAAGATCTTCCGATAGGAATCGTGTATGGAAGGCAATTTCATCATTTGAAATTAGTTACTGAATACCATAAATTTATTCACTGCTTTCATATATATATACTAGTTGTAGTAAAATAGTCATATTGAAAATGCGCGGAAAGCGACAAAGCAGATGCGATCTCTTACAAAGCAAGAAAATTGAATGCATTGAACCAAGTCAAATTTCAACTTCCTCAAACATTCCTTTCAGAAAATAGCATGGAAATCATTCTATTTTTATTCTACTACAATCATTTTATCGAAGTAGTGACAGACTAACTCTTACTAAGATAAATCTGTTTGACAGATGAACAGTGATATTGATAGTCAGATCTCTCTCATCCATGTTTTTAAACGTCACCAGTTATATCTGCGTTCCAAAGAAGGATTCTAATATTAACTTTTCTATTTCGTTTTGTTGACGAGACGACCGCCGTTGTATGATAAGGAAAAAGTTTCTGACGACAAGACTCAGTCAAGATTATGAGAAGTTCTCTCTTTCAAAGGAATGCCACTTGTTGACAGGCAGGAGAAAGCTTGTCACGCGACGAGGAAGCAATTCCTACATTTGCTTCTTCCAAGGGTGAAACAGACAAACAAAATATAAAGGACGTGCCCGAGTTGAATGTCGATGTTGTGAAATTGAAAATGCTAAGAATATTCATTTTTTAAGAGGTAAATTTCTTTTTTTTTCTTTAAAAAAAAAAGATTTATATACGATAAACAAAGTTAAACGTCCAGAGCTAAAAAGGCAAAGCAAATATCTTTTTTTGAAAGTGCTGACATTACGATTTTGGCATCAACGAATGTGATGATGTCTTCTCTGAATGTCAGTAACTTGATAATTCTTTTTTCCACTGGGTTTTATTCCGATGAAATAAGATTAGTGAAGAAAAAAGTTATCTTTGAAAGGCAACGAAAAAAAAAAATAAAACAGAACTTCTATAGAGATCTACGAAAAAATAGTGAAGAAATGCAATGTTATTTAGTATACACTTCGTGGAGTTCTACAGAGAAGTCCAACATTCAGGATTTGCAGGGGAAAATTGTTTATCATTCTTAATATCGAACCTGTTATTATATTTTTTCATAGATACAAACATATATATTTTTCCATAACTATTTGGTATAAAATCAAGTCCCACGAAGTTAAAATGCTTGTCTTCAAGAATACAAATACAGTATACAATGAATAATTATAATATTATAAAAATAAACTCGATATTTACATTTGATGATACCACAGAGTAAATAGTTTTTAAATATTTTACAGACGCAATGTCCCTTTTTTTAAATTAAATAACTGCTCAGGGATACTGTTGAATATAGAGGGAATTTCATAATTTCAACAATTTTTTCCCATAATTTCAACAATTTGTCCCATTATTATTTTTAAAATATGGTAAAGTCAATGCTTAAAATGTTGTTCTTTACTGACATTTGTGTTGAAATTGAATGCTAGTATTTTATTATAGAACAAATGCTCAATATAAAAGTCAATGTGATATTTTCAAAATAATTTTGTTTAGTAATATAACAAGATACAGATACTGGACATAAAAATGGGAATATTCCTACGTTAAGTGAATGAAGAGTGAAATTCGAAGATCCGTAATTTCTACAACAAACATTTTAAGGAAAATAGAAATAGATAAATTTGAATCTCATTCAACTCTTTCTAAATATCTATTTTGAACAATATCCGTTCAGAACTTAAGGAGTCGTAGAAGTTTGAATACTGAACAACAGCGATGTCAGTCATAAGAATTTATCTCAGCAGATAATGGAAAATTAAAAAAAAATTATTTTTTCGAACTATTTAATAACATAAATATATGTTTTGGAATTTTCGGGAAATAATTTTTTTAATAATTGTCAGTTTCGCATAAGTTTTGTAGGACTGATTTTGCTGCTGTTAAATATTTAAACGTCCGTAGCTTTTTAAATTCTGAAAGGATATTTTTCAAAAATCGATATTTTAAGACATCCACGAATCAGATCATTTTTAATCCCATTAAAATTTGCCACTTTTTTTCCATCCCATGCAAGCTTGTCTCTTTTTCACACCTCAATTAGTTTTTTATTTGTCCTTCTGTTTCTCCAAAGAAAAAAATATTGCTTTCAATTTGTCCTTTTCCGGTCAATAAAATCAGTTTCTTTTTACTTTGTCTTTGTTTTTCCCATTCGACAAATCAGTTTCTTTTAATTTGCCCTACTGTTTCGACTTCAACAATATCAATTTTTTTCAATTCATTCCATTCTTTCCCCCTAGGCAAATCAATTTATTTAAAAATGCCCTTCTTTTTTCCCCGTGAGAAAATCAGATTCTTTTCAATTCTCCCTGCCCCTTTCCCTGAACAAAATTAATTTTTTTTTGTATTGCCCCTTTCTTTCCCCCTCAACAAAACCAATTTCTTTTCAATTTCTCCTTGTCTTTTCCCCTGAACAAATCAGTTTGTTTCAATTTGCCCTTCTCTTTTCCTTCAACGAAATAAATAATCTTTTCATTTCCACTTCTCTTTTCCCCCGTAAAAAAGATATTTCTAATTTTCCCTTCGATTTTCCCTGTAAAAAATCTGCATTTTTTTTCAATTGCACTTCTCTTTTCTCCATGTGCGTCTTTTCTCCCTGCAAAATAAATTTTTTATTACTCTTCCCTTTTCACCTGAACAACGTTAATTTCTTTTCATTTGTCCTTCGCTTTTCGCATGAACGAAACCAGTTTCTTATATTTTGCCAATATCCTTTCTTCTGAACGAAACCAGTTTCTTATATTTTGCCAATATCCTTTCTTCTGAACGAAACCAGTTTCTCTTTATTTGCTCTTCTCATTTCCTTAAACGAAATCTGTATTGGTTCCATTTGCAGTTCTCTTTTCCCCTTAGAAAAAAATATTTTTTTTAATTTTCCATTCTGTTTTCACCCAAACACATTTTTTCACCATATATTTTGCCATTCTCTTTCGTTCTCAACAAACTTAGTTTTTTTTCATTTACCTTTTCTTTTCCCTTGAAAAAGTTAGCTGTAGCTTTTTTTAATTTGTCCTTCAGTTTTTCCCTAAACGAAACGAGTATTTTTTAATTTGCCTTTCACTTCGCTTTTCCTCTGAAGAAACCAATTTCTTAAAACACATCCTTCGCTCTTCCTCTGAACGAAATCTGTATATTTTCATTTACACTACTTTTCCCCCGCAAAAATAGTTTCTTTATTTATCTCTCTCTTTTATCCTTAATAATATAATTTTTTATTTCAAACTTTCCTTCTCTTTTGTTCTGAACGAAACAGTTTCTTTTAATTTGCTCTCTTTCTTCCTCTGATCGAAATCTGTATTTTTTTCCATTTGCCTTTCTCTTTTCCTAAGATTTTAAAGCAACTTTCCTCAATTTTCCCTCGCTGTTCTTGGAGAAAAAAAGGAGTAAATTTAAAACCGCATTGTACAGGGGGAAAGAGAAGGTGTAAGTGAAAAAACATCCAGATTTCGTTCAAGCGAATAGAGAAGGGCATATTATAATTTTAAAAAATTAGGATAAAAAATGACAAATTTAACAAAACTGATTTTTTTCTTAGGAAAAGAGAAAGGCAAATGGAAAAAATACAGATTTCGATCAGAGGAAGAAAGAGAGCAAATTAAAAGAAACTGGTTTCATTCAGAACAAAAGAGAAGGAAATTTTGAAAAAAAAATTTATATTATTAAGGATAAAAGAGAGAGATAAATAAAGAAACTGTTTTTGCGGGGGAAAGGTAGTGTAAATGAAAATATACAGATTTCGTTCAGAGGAAGAGAGAAGGATATGTTTTAAAAAATTGGTTTGTTCAGAGGAAAAGAGAAGTGAAGGGCAAATTAAAAAATACTCGTTTCGTTTAGGGAAAAACTGAAGGACAAATTAAAAAAAGCTACAGCTAACTTTTTCAAGGGAAAAGAAAAAGTAAATGAAAAAAAATTAAGTTTGTTGAGAGCGAAAGAGAATGGTAAAAAATGGTGAAAAAATGTGTTTGGGTGAAAACAGAATAGGAAATTAAAAAAATATATTATTTTCTACAGGGGAAAAGAGAACTGCAAATGGAACCAATACAGATTTCGTTTAAGGAAATGAGAAGAGCAAATAAAGAGAAACTGGTTTCGTTCAGAAGAAAGGATATTGGCAAAATATAAGAAACTGGTTTCGTTCAGAAGAAAGGATATTGGCAAAATATAAGAAACTGGTTTCGTTTATGCGAAAAGTTAAGGACAAATTAAAAGAAATTAACGTTGTTCAGGTGAAAAGGGAAGAGTAATAAAGAATTTATTTTGCAGGGAGAAAAGGCGCACATGGAGAAAAGTGAAGTGCAATTGAAAAAAAATGCAGATTTTTACAGGGAAAATCGAAGGGAAAATTAGACATATTAAAAACTGATTTGTTCAGGGGAAAAGACAAGGAGAAATTGAAAAGAAATTGGTTTTGTTGAGGGGGAAAGAAAGGGGCAATACAAAAAGAAATTAATTTTGTTCAGGGAAAGGGGCAGGGAGAATTGAAAAGAATCTGATTTTCTCACGGGGAAAAGAGAAGGGCATTTTTAAATAAATTGATTTGCTCGGGGGAAAAGAATGGAATGAATTGAAAAAAATTGATTTTGTTGAGGTCGAAACAGTAGGGCAAATTAAAAGAAACTGATTTGTCCAGTGGAAAAAACAAAGACAAATTAAAAAGAAACTGATTTTATTGACCGGAAAAGGACAAATTGAAAGAAATATTTTTTCTTTGGAGACACAGAAGGACAAATAAAAAACTAATTGAGGTGTGAAAAAGAGACAAGCTTGAATGGGATGGAAAAAAAGTGGCAAATTTCAATGGGATTAAAAATGATCTGATTCGTGGATGTCTTAAAATATCGATTTTTCAAAAATATCCGTTCAGTATTTAAAAAGCTACGGAAGTTTAAATATTTAACAGCAGCAAAGTCAGTCCTACAAAACTTATGCGAAACTGACGATTATTAAAAAAATAATTTCCAAAAAATCCCAAAACACACTTATGTTATTAAATAGTTCGAAAAAATAATTTTTTTTTATATTTTCCATTATCTGCTGAGGTAAATTCTTTTGACTGACATCGCTGTTGTTCAGTATTCAAACTTCTACGACTCTTTAAATACTGAACGGATATTGTTCAAAATAGATACTTAGAAAGAGATGAATGAGATTTAAATTTATCTACCTCTAATTTCCTTAAAATGTTTGTTGTAGAAATTACGGATCTTCGAATTTCACTCTTCATTTTCACTTAACGTAGGAATATTCCCATTTTTATGTCCAGTATCTGTATCTTGTTATATTACTAAACAAAATTATTTTGAAAATATCACAATGACTTTTATATTGAGCATTTGTTCTATAATAAAATACTAGTATTCAATTTCAACACAAATGTCAGTAAAGAACAACATTTTAAGCATTGACTTTACCACATTTTAAAAATAATAATGGGAGATATTGTTGAAATTATGGAAGAAATTGTTGAAATTATGAAATTCCCTCTATGTTCAACAGTATCCCTGAGCAGTTATTTAATTTAAAAAAAATAGGGACATTAAAATGTTTTCAAGACATTGCGTCTGTAAAATATTTAAAAACTATTCACTCTGTAGTATCATCAAATGTAAATATCGAGTTTATTTTTATAATATTATAATTGTTTATTGTATACTGTATTTGTATTCTTGAAGACAAGCATTGTAACTTCGTGGGACTTGATTTTATACCAAATAGTTATGGAAAAATATATATGTTTGTATCTATGAAAAAATATAATAACAGGTTCGATATTAAGAATGATAAACAATTTTCCCCCGCAAATCCTGAATGTTGGACTTCTCTGTAGAACTCCACGAAGTGTATACTAAATAACATTGCATTTCTTCACTATTTTTTCGTAGATATCTATAGAAGTTCTGATTTATTTTTTTTTCGTTGCCTTTCAAAGATAACTTTTTTTCTTCACTAATCTTATTTCATCGGAATAAAACCCAGTGGAAAAAAGAATTATCAAGTTACTGACATTCAGAAAAGACATCACACATTGGTTGACGCCAAAATCGTAATGTCAGCACTTTCAAAAAAAGATATTTGCTTTGCCTTTTTAGCTCTGGACGTTTATCTTTGTTTATCGTATATAAATCTTTTTTTTTAAAGAAAAAAAGAAATTTTCCTCTTGAAAAAAAAATGAATATTCTTAGCGTTTTCAATTTCAGAACATCGACATTCAACTCGGGCACGTCCTTTATATTTTGTTTGTCTGTTTCACCCTTGGAAGAAGCAAATGTAGGAATTGCTTCCTCGTCACGTGACAAGCTTTCTCCTGCCTGTCAACAAGTGGCATTCCTTTGAAAGAGAGAACTTCTCATAATCTTGACTGAATCTTGTCGTCAGAAACTTTTTTCTTATCATACAACAGCGGTCGTCCCGTCAACAAAACGAAATAGAAAAGTTAATATAAGAATCCTTCTTTGGAACGCAGATATAACTGGTGACGTTTAAAAACATGGACGAGAGAGATTGACTATCAATATCAGTGTTCATCTGTCAAACATATTTATCTTAGTAAGAGTTAGTCTGTCACTACTTCGATAGAATGATTGTACTAAAATAAAAATAGAATGATTTCCATGCTGTTTTCTGAAAGGAATGTTTGAAAAAGTTGAAATTTGACTTGGTTCAATGCATTCAATTTTCTTGCTTTGTAAGAGATCGCATCTGCTTTGTCGCTTTCCGCGCATTTTCAATATGACTATTTTACTACAACTAGTATATATATATATAAAAGCAGTGAATAAATTTATGGTATTCAGTAACTAATTTCAAATGATTAAATTGCCTTCCATACACGATTCCTATCGGAAGATCTTTCTTTGCATCTGATTGTTACGAAATGGTAGAAGAAACGCTTACATTTTAAGTGACAGGGGAAAAGCTAGAGTAACATAAAAATACTGATTTTGTTCTAGGAGAAGTAAAAGGCGAAATAAATTGAATTTTTCCAGCGGAAAGGAAAGGCGAGAAAGAAAGTTCAGGAAATAACAAATTTTATTCAGAACACAGCAAACGCAGAGGAAATGATTAAAAACAGATAAAAATCAAGTAAGGAACATTTTTTTTTCCAGAAGTCAAAAGCGAAGCAAGGCACCAAATTTTATCCAAAGTGCCTCTCAGAAATGAAAATGCCTAGTGGTTAGTGCGCTTGGCCATTGATCAAAGGGTCTCTGGGTTCGAGCCCGGGTATGTCGTGGATTGTTGTGTTGTCTTCCTGCTGAGGTCTCACCTTCCTCACAGACAATTGCATATTAATTGACAGGTTCCTGTCAGAAATCTATGACAAGCAGCTGCTTGAGGGTATATTTATTTTTTGAACCAGGCTAGTAAATCTTCAGTTCCCAGGTTCGAGTCCTAACTGCAGCATCATTCAAATTTATCGCCGGAAAACTACATTATGACCTCAGTGAAAATGGGAACGCTATTGGGAAGGCCTAAGTTGGTCGAATGGCCCTTTAAGCCGTGATACAGTGTACAGGAGAGAACTCTTGCACCTTGGAGAACACGATGGATGACCTTGACGGAATGCTCCCCCGTGCTTCCTAAACAATGGATCATACTCTACTACCTAGCTTTGATAGTTAGTGGTCCTCGTAACCTCGCGACTTTTCCGCATTTTGTGCAAATAGTGCTCCTCAGAGGTAGACCAAATGAAATGACAATTAAATACTCTACTACCCCTACGAACATAATATCCAGAATATATCCAGAAGATATCCCAGACGTCTAATGGATATCCACTGCTTATCTTCGATATATTATGAATGTCTTCTGCAGATTGTGTTTGTAAGGGTACTCAACCTTATTCTATCAAAGCAGATAACCATTAATTAATGACCCATTCGACAGATCACGGTCTTTATAAGCCCATCAGTGCTCGATGGGACTCAAGGAATAAAAATTTAAGCGTAGCCTCAGTCTTAACTCAAACCTGAGAATTGCAGATTAAAAATCTGTCGCGTTACCATTTGAGCCAATATCCACCAAACACGTCGAGAAGGAATGGAAAATCCCTCACCGCCAGGAAAAAAAACACTCTTTAATATTGTCTTTTACATAAAAAATTAACCATACTAGATAGATAGATATTTTATTCACTACTCTCAACAACAGTACAGTCGCTCAAAAAAGTATCCGAACGCTATGGTTGATTACAGAATTCATAAAAAACATCTGGCAACGATTATATTAGGAATTGGCGATCTGGCAACCTTCGTGTCACGTGACACGAAGGTTGCCAGATCATTAATATCTAAAAAAATCGTTGCCAGAATTCTTTCTGAATTCTGTAATCAACTCTTTTGTTTGGATATTTATTTCAGCGACTGTACAGTTCTATACTAAAATCCGGAACAAAAACAAACATACTTTTACATAAATTCTTCCAGTTAAAAATTTCCTGCATATGAACACTCATTAACACAAATTACATTGCAAACTATAAATTAAAAATATTTTTGCTGTTATTTATTAAACAAACAAACTTAACCATACGAAAGCGATAAATCATCCCAATCTCTAAGGGGCTTTTTTTGTACACAATGGATTAAATAACCAGGTCACAAGGACCCCAAGTGCTTAGTGATAGTTAGGGAAACACACTGGAAAGCTCTTAGGAGACCCAATCTGTGGGCGGTGCTTTTTTTGCACGCAATGAGCTAAATAACCAGGTCACAAGGAACCCAAATGGAGAGAAAGTTAGGGAAAAACAATGCAAAGCTCTTAGGAGACTATTGGTAGTCTCCTGTTAACGCCATCCAGTCTGTTTTTTAACGTGCTTAAGGTATGGCTCTATTGTACACGGGTCCATGGCTTTAAGTCCCATCCGACGGACGGCATAATTTCCTAGCCCATCGGTGTCCCCTTTCTAGCCGAGGAAAGGTTTAGCGGAGACATTATCTCAGTGTGGCAAAGGTGGAACTCGAAGCTGGGAATTGCAGAATACGAGCCTGGCGCGCTACCGACTGAGCCAACCCTGACAGGAAAGTACGCTTCATTGCCAAACAGATAGAGAATGTCCATTTCAATAGGGATTTACTTGCGGAGCTCTGTAACTTGCAAAATACATATTTACTAGGAAAATGTGATTGATGATAAATTAAAGATCATAACAGAATCTTTGAAATTTTCATTTTCAGCAATATTTGTTCAGTATTGAAAGAGTTATGGAAGCTAGAATATTTCACAACAGTAAATGCGTCTTAAGGATTCACCTCAGAAATCAATTAAAGTTTAAATAATAAATATTGTCCCAAACTATTTAATAAAATAAATACACATTTTAGAACAGGCGTGTCCAACCCGTGGACAGCCAGTAATGCGGCCCACAAAATCGTAAAATTTACGTGTTTACGACATAAGCTTTCAACATGATTATGTGATTTTCACCGAGTTTTTGATATCCTACTAGTTTCATGTTGCTCTTTTTTTAATTTTATAATAAAAAACATAAGAAAATAAATGAAGTTTTATTATTCATATATATTAACTATATTATATATTTTATGTGCGGCCCAAAGCAATTCAACTTCACTCAATGTGGCCCTGGGAATTCGAAAGGTTGGACACGCCTATTTTAGAAGTTTGCGTAAGATCATTTGAATATTAGACAATTATGAAAGATTTTTATAGAACAAGATAATTAACTTTTGCTTCAATAACTCTTTAAATACCAAAGCTGTATTGTTTAAAATAAAGATCTCAATAGATTTGTTTGTGATCTTTAACTTATTTTTTATTTGAATTTGCTCTTATCTTTCTCCATGAACAAAAAAAGTTTATATTATTTTACTTTTCTCTTCCTCAATAAAATTGGGGTGGGGGTGGCTCAGTCGGTAGCGCGCCAGGCTCATAATCTGTAGTTCCCAGGTTCGAGTCCCAGCTGGGTCAGCGTTGACATTTATCTCCGCAAAAATTTCCCCGCCTTGCCCACGGTCAGTAGGGGACACCGATGGGCTTGAAAAGGCCGCCGTCCGTCGGATGGGACGTTAAGCCGTGGTTCCGTGTGCGGGAGAGCCATACCCTGTGCACGTTAAAGAACACGCTGGATGGCCTTGACGGGAGGCTACCATCTGTCTCACAACAGCTGTTCCAGTGGGTCCCCTCCCCCAACCTTCTCTGAGCCTTCGGGGTCCTTGTGATCTGGCCATTTAGCCCATGGTGTGCAAAAAAGTGCCGCTCAGAGGTAAAACAACCCAACAACCCAGCTGGGTCAGCGTTGAGATTTATCTCCGCAAAATTCCCCGCCCTGCCCACGGTCAGTAGGGGACACCGATGGGCTTGGAAAGGACGCCGTCCGTCGGATGGGACGTTAAGCCGTGGCCCCGTGTGTGGGAGAGCCATACCCTGTGCACGTTAAAGAACACGCTGGATGGCCTTGACGGGAGGCTACCATCTATCTCCCAACAGCTGTTCCAGTGGGTCTCCTCCCCCAACCTTTTCTGAGCCTTCGGGGTCCATGTGACCTGGCCATTTAGCCCATGGTGTGCAAAAAAGTGCCGCTCAGAGGTAAAACAACCCAACCCAACCCTTTTTACATTATATTTGTTGAAGGTTAATTAATTCCACTCCTTTGGTTTCAAATTTCGAAAAATTTTCCATCCACTTCGAAAACCTTCTCCCCAAATTATCACCGATAATCATTCTATGATTGAGTACAAGCGAATAACAAACTTTCCAAAAGAATGGTAGACCTCTTCAAAAACGATTTGGAAGCAAAAAACAATTTAAGAGACTCGATGGTAACAACAGTTCTCACGCGCTGTCATGTATGTGCAGAGTATACGAAATGCAATCATTTTTACACATGGCTGCTTGGAATTCTTCCAGATGAACCATTCTTCTCAAGTTGATGACGTTATCCAGATGTTGACCATCATTAATAGAATCTGGTGCATGTTTCTACAGATGTTCAAAGGAAATGTTAGAAAAAGTACACAAAATAGTCGACGCTTTGGGGACAAAATAGCTGAAATAATTGCCGTGCGAGATGTTATTAATCTAAAGGGATATTGACTTCCAGCCAGGAATGCCTAGAATATTTTCTCTTTTAGTGTAACTGATAAATATAATTAAGACCTGCTCTTTCGTTGAATTGATGTGTTCCAGATTTTTTTTTTTGGATAAGTGATGATGTATGAGTAGAAATTCCAATAACTGTTTTCTTTTCGTGTCAGTTCCTCTGATGGCAAAAGCAAAACGTGCAAAATATTGTTTAGCTGTCAAGACAATATCGGGCAAGTGGTTAGTGTGATCGTTTGCTAGTGGAAGAATATAAAGGATTTAATTCCGACATGGAAGGATGGGTTGTGTTGTTTTACCTCTGAGCGGCACTTTTTTGCACACCATGGGCTAAATGGCCAGGTCACATGGACCCCGAAAATTCAGAGAAGGTTGGGGGAGGGGACCCACTGGAACAGCTGTTGGGAGACAGCTGGTAGCCTCCCGTCAAGGCCATCCAAAGTGTTCTTTAACGTGCACAGGGTATGGCTCTCCCGTACACGGGGACCACGGCTTAACGACCCATCCGACGGACGACGGCCTTTCCAAGCCCATCGGTGTCCCCTACTGACCGTGGGCAGGGCGGAGAATTTTGCGGAGATAAATCTCAAAGCTGACCCAGCTGGGACTCGAACCTGGGAACTACAGATTACGAGCCTGGCGCGCTACCGACTGAGCCAACCCCGCCCCCGGGACCCACTAGAACAGCTGTTGGGAGACAGATGGTAGCCTCCCGTCAAGGCCATCCAGCGTGTTCTTTAACGTGCACAGGGTATGGCTCTCCCGCACACAGGGCCACGGCTTAACGTCCCATCCGACGGACGGCGGCCTTTCCAAGCCCATCGCTGTCCCCTACTGACCGTGGGCAGGGCAGGGAATTTTGCAGAGATAACTCTGAACGCTGACCCAGCTGGGACTCGAACCTGGGAACTACAGATTACGAGCCTGGCGCGCTACCGACTGAGCCACCCCCGCCCCGAAGTTAAACCAATGGAGAGCTGTTGAGATAAATGACAGTCTCCTATTAAGGCCATCTAATGCGTTCTTTAATGTTCCCAGAGCATGGCCTTGCTGCCCACAGGGTCAAGGGTTAACGTCCCCCAGGCGAACGGTGAACTTTTCAAGACCATCGGTGCCTCTTTTGTCGCCGAGAAGAGGGAGGGGATTAGCGGAGATAAATCTGAACATAGCTCTAGTTGGGTTGTGGGTTGGGTTGTTTTACCTCTGAGCGTCACTTTTTTGCACACCATGGGCTAAATGGCTAGGTCACATGGACCCCGAAGGCTCAGAGAAGGTTGGTTGGCCTGACCGTGGGCAGGGATAAATCTCAACGCTGACCTCGCAAAGAAGACATTCGTGTGAAATACAAGAATGCTGAAGCCAATATTTTTAAGAAGGTTGCCCCTTGGTAATAATTCTTTTATACTTTGTAATCACAACAAAAAATTCCAAAATATTAGTTATCAAGATCTGAAAAATAGTACTCTGATATGTATTTTTCTTAAGGGAAAGTATTAGATGCTGTTGTGGCTTTAGTTTGGAGATTATTCGACAGTATCGTTAAAAAGCGGGGACGTGGGTGGCTCAGTCGGTAGCGCGTCAGGCTCGTAATCTGTAGTTCCCAGGTTCGAGTCACAGCTATGTCAGCGTTGAGATTTATCTCCGCAAAATTCCCCGCCCTGCCCACGGTCAGTAGGGGACACCGATGGGCTTGAAAAGGCCGCCGTCCGTCGGATGGGACGTTAAGCCGTGGCCCCGTGTGCGGGAGAGCCATACCCTGTGCACGTTAAAGAACTCGCTCGATGGCCTTGCCGGGAGGCTACCATCTGTCTCCCAACAGCTGTTCCAGTGGGTCCCCTCCCCCAAGTCCCCTCCTCCAACCTTCTCTGAGCCTTCGGGGTCCATGTGACCTGGCCATTTAGCCCATGGTGTGCAAAAAAGTGCCGCTCAGAGGTAAAACAACCCAACCCAACTCCTCCCCCAACATTCTCTCAGCCTTCTGGGTACATGTGACCTGGCCATTTAGCCCATTGTGCGCAAAAAAAGTGCCGCTCAGAGGTAAAACAACCCAACCCTTGCAGGAGTGGCTCAGTCGGTAGCGTGCCAGGCTCGTAATCTGTAGTTCCCAGGTTCGAGTCCCAGCTGGGTCAGCTTTGAGATTTATCTCCGCAAAATTCCCCGTCATGCCCACGGTCAGTAGGGGACACCGATGGGCTTGGAAAGGCCACCGTCCGTCGGATGGGACGTTAAGCCGTGGCCCCGTGTGTGGGAGAGCCATACCCTGTGCACGTTAAAGAACACTCTGGATGGCTTTGACGGGAGGTTACCATCTGTCTCCCAACAGCTGTTCCAGTGGGTCCCCTCCCCCAACCTTCTCTGAGCCTTCGGGGTCCATGTGACCTGGCCATTTAGCCCATTGTGTGCAAAAAAGTGCCGCTCAGAGGTAAAACAACCCAACCCAACTTTAAAAAGCTTAAAGAAGAAAAAAGTTCGACCACGGTTAGAGTTTATTGAGTCACAAGATAGAACCCTAAAGAACACAGCTTTACACTAACAAGGTTGTATTTTCTGGGGGATTTCGTGTTTTCTGTGAGATTTCAGTGTAGACAGAAACTCTTCCCAAATAACCAATTACAACAAATGTACCATTGCCACACTTTTCCCCCTAACAACCGTTTACTCTTCTCAAACTTTTAAAAGCTCACTATGATGAAATTTATTTTATTTTTTTCAGGCAGCGTCAACTTTTGAGGACTTTATTTCAACTTGAAGCTCTTTACTGAGTTGGGCTTTTTCACCTCTGAGCGGCACTTTTTATGCTCAAAATGGAAAACAAATGTAGTCTCCTAACATCTTTTTAGTTGGTCCCCTCCCCACAAGATTCTCTGAGCGTTCGGGATCCTTGTGACTTGGCTACTTAGCCTGACATTACGAACTACGTGCACGTTAAAGAACACAACTTAAGCTCAGCGTAAAACAACCCAACTAGCCTAGTTCCCAAGAGGCGTGGGTGGCTTAGTCGGTAGCGCGCCAGGCTCGTATTCTGCAGTTCGCAGGGTCGAGTCCCAGCTGGGTCAGCGTTTAGATTTATCTGCGCAAAATTCCCCGCCCTGCCCACGTCAGTAGGGGACACCGTTGGGCTTGGAAAGGCCGCCGTCCGTCGGATGGGACGTTAAGCCGTGGCCCCGTGTGCGGGAGAGCCATACCCTGTGTACGTTAAAGAACACGCTGGATGGCCTTGACGGGAGGCTACCATCTGTCTCCCAATAGCTGTTCCAGTGGGTCCCCTCCCCCAACCTTCTCTGAGCCTTCGGGGTCCTTGTGACCTGGCCATTTAGTCCATGGTGTGCAAAAAAGTGCCGCTCAGAGGTAAACAACCCAACTAGTTCCCAAATTCAAATCTCCAATGTTCAAATTTACCTCCGCTTGGTCACAACGACCCCGAAGGTTCAGTTCCTCCAACCTTCGGGTTCTAAACGACCCCGAAGGTTGAAGGAAGGAGACCCACTGGACAGCTATTAAGAGACAGATGGTAGACTCCCGTCAGTGCTATCCAGCATGTTCGTTAACGTGCATAACATGTGGCTCTCCAGCACACGAGGCCACGGCTTAACGGCTGATCTGACGGACGGCGGTCTTTCGCTACTGACGGAGGATGGCAGGGTAGAGAGTTTTGAAGAGATAAATCTTAAAGCTGGGCCAGCTGGGACTCGAACCTGGGAACTGCAGGTTACGAACCCAGCACACTAGCAACTGAGCCACACCCTCCCAAAATGAGTTTCGCCGATGAGTGGTATTCGAATCCACGCCTCCCAGTTACATGCCAAGTGCTCTAACCAGTAAACTATCACCAACTCTATCTCTCTACTGAGTGGGAACTGGGATTTACTGAGTCGATAGCGAATCATCCTACTATGGGGCAAGAGCGGCTCAGCTGGTAGCGCGTCAATCTCGTAATTAACAGTTCCCAGGTTCGAATCCAGATGGGTCAGCGTTGAGATTAATCTCCGCAAAACTCCCCGCTCTGCACCGGTCAATAGGGGGATACCGATGAGCCTGGAAGAGCGGGGCGGGTGTGGCTCAGTCGGTAGCGCGCCAGGCTCGGAATCTTTAGTTCCCAGGTTCGAGTCCCAGCTGGGTCAGCGTTGAGATTTATCTCCGCAAAATGCCCTGCCCACGGTCAGTAGGGGACACCGATGGGATTTGGAAAGGCCGCCGTCCGTCGGATGGGACGTTACGCAGTGGCCCCGGGTACCGGAGAGACCTAACCTGTGCACGTTAAAGAACACGCTGGATGGCCTTTACGGGAGGCTACCATCTGTCTCCCAACAGCTGTTCCAGTGGGTCCTCTCCCCCAACCTTCTCTGAGCCTTCGGGGTCCATGTGGACTGTCCATTTAGCCCATGGTGTACAAAAAAAGTGCCGCTCAGAGGTAAAACAACAACCCAACCTGGTAGAACGACCGTCCTTCGGATGGGACCTTAAGCCGTAGCGCCGTGTGCGAGAGAGCAATACTCTGTGCACGTTAAAGAACACACTGATGGCCTTGACGGTAGGCTACCATCTGTCTCCTAACATCTTTCTAGTGGGTTCCCCCCCCCCCCAACCTTCTCTGAGGTCTCGTGATCCTTGTGACTTAGCTATTTAGCCCATGGTATGCAAAAAAAAGTACCACTCAGCGGTAAAACAACCCAACCAGCCTAGTAATCCGTTATTCCTAGATTCAGATTTCCAACTAGAGCTAGGGAGGGGGTGGCTCAGTCGGTAGCGCGCCAGGCTCGTAATATGTAGTTACCAGGTTCGAGTCCCAGCTGGGTCAGCGTTGAGATTTATCTCCGCAAAATTCCCCGCCCTGCCCACGGTCAGTAGGGAACACCGATAGGCTTGGAAAGGCCGCCGTCCGTCGGATGGACGTTAAGCCGTGGCCCCGTGTGCGGGAGAGACATACCCTGTGCACGTTAAAGAACACGCTGGATGGCCTTTACGGGAGGCTACCATCTGTCTCCAAACAGCTGTTCCAGTGGGTCCCCTCCCCCAACCTTCTCTGAGCCTTTTATACAAACTTCTAAAATATAAGCTTATTTGATTAAATACTCGAAGTCTGTTTCTACAGGCATTCTGTAAATTTACTGTGGATAGTTTCTTAATAATAAACGCTTGAGTGTGATCGACCTCCTCATTAACATCGAAATCATCAGCAATGATTCGAAAAGTTTCCTCTCCTGAAATATAGATGGCGCCAGGTCCGCCACATCTCAGTAAAAGATTTATAAGGTCTTATTCTGTAGGATTTTAGTTGGGTTGGGTTGTTTTACCTCTGAGCGGCACTTTTTTGCACACCATGGGCTAAATGGCCAGGTCACATGGACCCCGAAGGCTCAGAGAAGGTTGGAGGAGGGGACCCACTGGAACAGCTGTTGGGAGACAGATGGTAGCATCCCGTCAAGGCCATCCAGCGTGTTCTTTAACGTGCACAGGGTATGGCTCTCCCGCACACGGGGCCACGGCTTAACGTCCCATCCGACGGACGGAGGCCTTTCCAAGCTCATCGGTGTCCCCTACTGACCGTGGGCAGGGGGGGGGGGATTTTGCAGAGATAAATCTCAACGCTGACCCAGCTGGGACTCGAACCTGGTACGAGCCTGGCGCGCTACCGACTGAGCCACCCCTGCCCCTTTAGGATTTTAGCGTCTGATACGTGATTTAACAGGTAGAGCGCTCTAGCATGTATCTAGAGAATTGTGGGTTCGATTCCTGCTACGTCAGCAACAATTTTTTCTTTTCAGATGTTTTTAATAATTGTTGAAGTCTACTTCTACAGATAATCTATGCATTTACTATGGATGGACTTTGATACAATATCTATCACTAAATTTTAATTAACTTCTGAAATCAATTTTGTGACTGGCATTGTTTGTTAAAATTTCCATAGCACATTAAATACTGAACGAATATTGTTGAAAATCGATATATTAATTGATGTATTTGATTGAGATCTTTATCTGCTATCACATTTTTCAAATCAGAAAAACTTATTTTAGAAGTTATAGAACTTCGACGTTAGCTTCCACTGGCATGACATGGGGTTACTCCTTAATTTAGGGGCGGGGGTGGCTCAGTCGGTAGCGCGCCAGGCTCGTAATCTGTAGTTCCCAGGTTCGAGTCCCAGCTGGGTCAGCGTTGAGATTTATCTCCGCAACATTCCCCGCCCTGCCCACGGTCAGTAGGGGACACCGATGGGCTTGGAAAGGCCGCCGTCCGTCGGATGGGTTGTTAAACCGTGGTCTCCTGTGTGGGAGAGCCATACCCTGTTCACGTTAAAGAACACGCTGGTATGGCCTTGACGGGAGACTACCATCTGTCTCCTAACAGTTGTTCCAGTGGGTCCCCTCCCCCAATCGGGGCTGAGGTGGCTCAGTCGGTAGCGCGCCAGGCTCGTAATCTGTAGTTCCCAGGTTCGAGTTCCAGCTGGGTCAGCGTTGAGATTTATCTCCGCAACATTCCCCGCCCTGCCCACGGTCAGTAGGGGACACCGATGGGCTTGGAAAGGCCGCCGTCCGTCGGATGGAACGTTAAGCCGTGGCCCCGTGTTCGGGAGAGCCATACCCTAGGCACGTTAAAGAACACGCTGGACGGCCTTGACGGGAGGCTACCATCTGTCTCCCAACAGCTGTTCCAGTGGATCCCCATCCCTAACCTTCTCTGAGCCTTCGGGGTCCATGTGACCTGGCCATTTAGCCCATGGTGTGCAAAAAAGTGCCGCTCAGAGGTAAAACAACCCAACCCCCTCTTCCAACCTTCTCTGAGCCTTCGGGGTCCTTGTGACCTGGCCATATAGCCCATGGTGTGCAAAAAAGTGTCGCTCAGAGGTAAAACAACTCAACTCCTTAATTTATAGAACCCAGTATAGGAAAGAAGTTGGTTTACAAAAGACCGTGCGAGATTACTTTGTTCATTGAACAAGACTCCCAAACCGTCTCGCTTCAAACTTGTTCCTGAGACAACATAATTATCAAAAACAGAAACACGTCCATTGCATGTAAAAGACACAACTAAACCACACTGGTGTGGTTATAAATTCAAAAGTTCTATCTTGTTAAATGTGTTTGTAATAAGACCAGTAGCATTTGATCTTTCGCGAAAATAAGAGAGAAATCTTGTTCAATTAGGTTGACCAGAATTCCCAAGCAGCTGGTTCGGAAATTGAATCAATAACCTGCCAACAACTTGTAAAAAGAAAATTCTAAGTGATGTTCGTGTTGAACTAGGAACATATTATCGATTGGCGAATAGATCGTTAAATTGCAACGCATTTAGAATACTCACAAATTATTTTAGTTTTTGGCCAGTTATTAAAACCAGATGCGTTTCAACTTAAACTTTCGAGGGCTCTATAACATAGCAGCATGAAAAGGGATTTAGACTGTTTCCAGAAATGAAATCAGTGGACTGGTAATCAAATAGCTGAACTATAGACTTCCGTTCTGTTTGATCTTAATGGAACTCTACGACTGTTAGAGAATATGATTCGATTGGCAATTAATTTGCATGATCGGTGAAAATTCTACTTATAATGGAAAAGTGGGAGAAGCGATTTAACTGCTTTTCAAACACTTTAAATCCTTTTGGAGGACTAAAGTTTACGCACGCCTTTCAAATACCACTTAAAGTAGCTGAAGTCAATATATCGCTTTTAGAATTTTAAATTCGATTTCTGTTATTTTATTGCTGAGATTTTAGTTTTCTTTTATCTTGTACAGTCGCTCAAAAAAAGTATCCAAACGCTATGGTTGATTACAGAATTTAGAAAAAATATCTGGCAACGATTTTTTTTAGAAATTAGTGATCTGGCAACACAAAGGTTGCCAGATATATTTTCTGAATTCTGTTATCAACCATAGTGCAACCTTCGTGTCACGTGACACGAAGGTTGCCAGATCACTAATTTCTAAAGAAATCGTTGCCAGATATTTTTTTTAATTCTGCAATCAACCGTAGTGTTCGGATATTTTTTTGAGCGACTGTAGGTGGTCATATTATTTTGATACTAGATTGTGTGGGCTCACTCACGGAAATATTGAGCGTGTGCAGTTACCGTTCACAGCAAACTGGAGCGTGTGCAGTAACTGCACACGCTCCAGTTTGCTGTGAACGGTAACTGGAGCGTTTACAGTTGCTGTACACGCTCCAGATATTTTTCCTGAATTCTGTAATCACGTGACACGAAGGTTGCCAGATCACTAATTTCTAAAAAAATCGTTGCCAGATATTTTTTCTGAATTCTGTAATCAACCGTAGTGTTCGGATACTTTTTTGAGCGAATGTACAAAAAATATTTTAAAAAACGCTCTAAAACAGAGCAGATAATATTATATTGCTATGGAAACGCAGTCATCTTGTTCCACTTTTACTGCCACTATCGAGTCTTCCCCACCCTCAATTTTTTTTCTATCAATACTGTTAACAATTTACATAAGATGGTTAATTTCTAAGTGGGGCGGAGGTGGCTCAGTCGGTAGCGCGCCAGGCTCGTAATCTGTAGTTCCCAGGTTCGAGTCCCAGCTGGGTCAGCGTTGAGATTTATCTCGGCTAAAATTCCCCGCCCTGCCCACGGTCAGTAGGGGACACCGATGGGCTTGAAAAGGCCGCCGTCCGTCGGATGGGACATTAAGCTGTGGCCCCGTGTGCGGGAGAGCCATACCCTGTGCACGTTAAAGTTGGGTTGGGTTGTTTTACCTCTGAGCAGCACTTTTTGCACACCATGGGCTAAATGGCCAGGTCACATGGACCCCGAAGGCTCGGAGAAGGTTGGGGGAGGGGACCCACTGGAACAGCTGTTGGGAGACAGATGGTAGCCTCCCGCCAAGGCCATCCAGCGTGTTCTTTAACGTGCACAGGGTATGGCTCTTCCGCACACGGGGCCACGGCTTATTCAAAAACACTAATTTCTAAAAAAATCGTTGCCAGATATTTTTTTCTGAATTCTGTAATCAACCGTACTGTTCGGATACTTTTTTGAGCGACTGTTCAATAACTTATTAATATTATAATTTATATTATATAATTGATATTTTATTAATTTATAATTAATATTATAATTTTGTGGATATTTAAGTTAGTGATTAAACATCTTATTTATTTTCGTACAATTCACTTCAAATGAGACGAAGTCTTTTTAATCAACCGTTCCTGGACAACAACATCGAATGCACGTCAGAATATCTCGGCGAATTTCAGTAGCTGTGAGTTGCGCCTTGAAAGTTCTCTCTGTTGCATAGGCAGGTACAATGCAATAAAGCCAACCCACAGGGTGTCACTCTAATTCATTCTCATTGGTGTTACTGCAAACATCGTATGGGTGGAAAGTTGAGAAATCACTAAAGGTAAGGCAGATAATTATAAAGAATGGGTGTCACCAGAACAACCCATTTCTTTTCAAATAAATAACAACTAGATAAGACAGATTTGCCTAAAAAATAATTTTACGGAATTCGTAACATTTCGTTAAAACCGTCACTTGATCCAAAATGTGCTTTGCGCAATTGAAGAATTCTTGCCTAGAATAATAAATCTTGTTCCATGTTAATCAATCACTGCTCAGAAACGAAATAGGCGTTTCAGTCAGCAAGTGATCCACGTGTGTGGGTAGTTGGCAAAGAGTATTATTTCAGCGGAAAGCGACCAAAGCGTTGGAAGTTGTTGACTTAGAAGGGAATGAGATACCATCGTATAAACAAGCCGCAGAAGACAGGAATAAGCTGAAGGTTCACTTAAAACTGACTTCAGTAATGTTGTGTTATTATTTTTAGGTTTCACTTTAGGTAAATGCGAGTAGATGTTCATGATGCCGCTGCACAAAACTTTCTCATCTCCATATATATTTAGCCAACGCAAAATTCAATCTCCTTTATTTGGAATAGAGTTTGTTTCTCTTCTGTTTGCTGCCTGTGATTTTTCGATTACTGCTCACAATAAAGCCATCTCGTCTCCCAAGATATTTACCAAGAATATGGCCTGCTCTGTAATGCAACTTGCATAAAATCTTCTTATTTCATCACAGTACAGTAAACTAACCAAATCTTTACAGTGGCAGAGTATTTTATCTGTGAGTTGTTCTTGTTAGAAATGCCACAGTTTTCACGTTGTAGGTTGTTGGGTTGTTTTACCTCTGAGCGGCACTTTTTTGCACACCATGGGCTAAATGGCCAGGTCACATGGACCCCGAAGGCTCAGAGAAGGTTGGGGGAGGGGACCCACTGGAACAGCTGTTGGGAGGCAGATGGTAGCCTCCCGTCAAGGCCATCCAGCGTGTTCTTTAGCGTGCACAGGGTATGTCTCTCCCGCACACGGGGTCACGGCTTAACGTCCCATCCGACGGACGGCGGCCTTTTCAAGCCCATCGGTGTCCCCTACTGACCGTGGGCAGGGCGGGGAAATTTTGCGGAGGTAAATCTCAACGCTGACCCAGCTGGGACTCGAACCTGGGAAGTACAGATTACGAGCATGGCGCGCTACCGACTGAGCCACCCCCGCCCTCCACGTTGTAGTTCTGCACGAGTGGTGGTGGCATCTATTCTTGGTTGTTGCCTTTTTTTATCGTCAGATTTTGTCGCTCCATTCTGTAAGTTAAATAGAGTATTGTATAAATATGATCAGAGTAAATGTTGAACAAGATTGCACTTTATCTACTCACTTTTATACCTTAATACTAGATAAACGTGTATGAAAGTGTGGGTCGCGTCAATAAACGAATCACCAGCAGCTTGTAATATGGGTCGCATAGGTCCAGAATGGCATAAAATATTTTACACTAGAGACATTTTTGGTCAAAAAATAACACTTACTGGAGCTTGTCCAAAAATGAGGTTCAGAATGCAATGGGTAAAGTTCTTTAACAAGGATTGTGGTCACTCATTACAGCAATGAAGGCACGACAGCAATGTTCATGTTGTTTATGATGTTGTGAATCAGCTCAGTAGGGAGTAATGACCGTTGTTCCTTTAAAGCAGTAATAACCTCCCCCTTTGTTTCAGGTGGCGGGTTGAGGGTAGCAACACGTCTCCCTAGAGCATCCCACACATGCTTAATCGGATTTAGGTCTGAATATCGAGCTGGTCACTCCATGCGCATAATGGTATTTTCTGGAAGATATTTTTCCACTATTCGAGCTCTGTGTGAAAGAGATTTGTCGTCTTGTAAGATGAATGTTTCACCTATTGCACCAGTGTAAGCAAGTGCATAAGAGTTCAGGATGTGATCTCTATACCTTTGATTCGCATTGAAGTTCCCACTTATCAAAACGTAGAGGTCTGTGCGTCCACCTAAGGAAATGCCACCCCAAACACACACGATACCTCCGTCGTAACTATCTCTTTGACGGATGTTACTGGGATGATAGCGGGTACCTCGTTCTCTCCATATCAAACAATGTCCGGAATCACTCTGCAAGCAATATCTGGACTCATCTGTGAAGAGTACGGACCTCCATTGCTCTTCTGTCCAGTTAACATGCGTGCCTGCGTGCCCAATTCAACCGCTCTCTCCAGTGATGTGACGTAAGGGGTATACAACTTACTGGCCTTCTAGCGTACAGACCTCCCTCATGAAGTCTTCTACGCACAATAGAAGTTGATAGTACCCTCTCAGTGGCTGCTGCAAGAGAGGATCGTAGCTGAGAGGGAGTAGACGTCCTTTTCCTTCGTGCTGTTAATCGCGGATATCGATCTTGTACAGTGGTCGTAACTCTAGCCCTTCCTCGGCTAAACCTCCGAGACACGGAATCCGTGCTAAGAAATTGATTCCACAGTCTATGGACCACAGAAGGACTCGCATTCAGCCATCGTGCCGCGTGTGACGGACTTTGTCCTGCTTAGAGCCAACCAATAGCTCTCCGTTGCAGTTCATTTTGCAAAAGATGTCTCGAGGTCATTCCTACAAAATGGCTATTTCGAATTTCTTTACTCACATTTGCAACACAAAATAACGATCCACTCCAAAACAGCCGCTTTTATACCGCTATCCGATTACGCAATTCGACGCAACCTACACTAATTTGCACACGATATACTTAATTGGCATTACTTTACTGGTTATATGAATAAGTTTGGTGAGGATCGGACAAAGTGGTCGGACTTTGTGCAGAAAGCAGATCGGACTTGTGCAGGAGAGTGCAATCCTTGTGCAGTGTAAAGCCTTGTGCAGGAGAGTGTGCAATCCTTGTGCAGTGTAAAGCCTTGTTCAGGAGAGTGTGCAATCCTTGTGCAGGAGAGTGTGCAATCCTTGTGCAGTGTAAAGCCTTGTGCAGGAGAGTGTGCAATCCTTGTGCAGTGTAAAGCCTTGTACGGGAGAGTGTGCAATCCTTGTGCAGTGTAAAGCCTTCTGCTGGAGAGTGTGCAATCTGTGCAGGGTTGTTGGGTTGTTTTACCTCTGAGCGGCACTTTTTTGCACACCATGGGCTAAATGGCTAGGTCACATGGACCCCGAAGGCTCAGAGAAGGTTGGGGGAGGGTACCCACTGGAACAGCTGTTGGGAGACAGATGGTAGCCTCCCGTCAAGGCCATCCAGCGTGTTCTTCAGCGTGCACAGGGTATGGCTCTCCCGCACAGGGGGCCATGGCTTAACGTCCCATCCGACGGACGGCGGCGGGGCCTTTCCAAGCCCATCGGTGTCCCCTACTGACCGTGGGCAGGGCGGGGAATTTTGCGGAGATAAATCTCAACGCTGACCCAGCTGGGACTCGAACCTGGGAACTACAGATTACGAGCCTGGCGCGCTACCGACTGAACCACCTCCGCCCCCCTTGTGCAGGAGGGTGTGCAATCCTTGTGCAGTGTAAAGCCTTGTGCAGGAGAGTGTGCAAGTCTTGCACAAACGTTGTGCAGGTTGGATCTGAACACATTACCTTCGGGTGAGGTTAGGTGCCCTGATCGCTAAAACAATATTTTACTGTTTTAAAATGAAAGGGAAGTTATCGTTTTAAAAACTCAGCTGCTAATTTTAGATTATTCCATAATAATGTTTTATAACCTTAAAATGTAATTTTTTTAATTTCATATCAGCTTTTGAAAAATGAAATGAAAAAAGCGAAAAATAATCAGATATACAAAACAAGGTATCCAGATATTTAAAAAGTTACTGGGAAAATGAAATTATGGGGGACTGCAGGTAATGGTACTGAGCAGCCCATCCGCATTCAGTCTTTATTCTGTGGGTGTATTAATTAGACCTTGTTATGACTCTCCTCTACACGGTACTCCGGCTTAACATTCCATCCGACGGACGGCCTCTTTTCCAAGCCCATCTGGCAGGATTTAACGGAAAAACCTGTCGCTGCAGTTGTCTAATAAGCATATTTTCTCTATTACTTTTTATCAATTCCATTATTTCGAGTTTAGATTTCATAAATATTTTATATTTCTTAGCATCATTAAATATTCTTACATTTTGCATATTTTTCCCCCGAACAAAAATTACTCAACTCACAAATTTCAAGAGATTTTTGAGCAATGAGAAGAAATATAATCAATCAATCCCAACGACCCACAGTGTCCGTAATCCATCTATTATTTTGTTTTTGCAGCGATGGCTCCCAAAATCCGAAATTCTCTGCTCGTTCATTAAAATGGATCTGCTGCCATCTGCCTCCCAGTTCGGGGCGGGGGTGGCTCAGTCGGTAGCGCGCCAGGCTCGTAATCTGTAGTTCCCAGGTTCGAGTCCCAGGGTCAGCGTTGAGATTTATCTCCGCAAAATTCCCCGCCCTGCCCACGGTCAGTAGGGGACACAAATGGGCTTCGAAAGGCCGCCGTCCGTCGGATGGGACGTTAAGCCGTGGCCCCGTGTGCGGGAGAGACATACCCTGTGCACGTTAAAGAACACGCTGGATGGCCTTGACGGGAGGCTACCATCTGTCTCCCAACAGATATTCCAGTGGGTCCCCTCCCCCAACCTTCTCTGAGCCTTCGGGGTCCTTGTGACCTGGCCATTTAGCCCATGGTGTGCAAAAAAGTGCCGCTCAGAGGTAAAACAACCCAACCCAGCCTCCCAGTTCAATTACAGATTCCCTTTTTATCTGTTGGCGAATCTTACAAAAGAAAGGAAATAGCAGCAAAATTACTGAGACTGAAAAAAAAATGATGGTCAAAAGTTTGTTTTTTGTATCCATGAAACTAATTTTTGTGCTACGTAACAGAATCAATTTATGCATCACTGAAGAATGAAATCGAGATAGAAGAGGCAGCAGTCTACTCAGTCGGTAGCGCGTTGGTTCGTAATCTGCAATTTCCAGGTTCGAGTCCTACCTAGGGCAGAGTTGAAATTTATTTCCGCAAAACTTCCACCTACCCTCGGCCAGAATGGAGACACCTATGAGCTTGAAAGGGGTGCTCTTCTGTCGAACTGCCCAGGCCCAGTGTGCGGTAGAGTACTCTCTGCACCTTAAAGAACACTCTGGATGGTCTTAACGAGAGGCGACCATCTGCATGTTAACAACTGTCCAGTGAGTCCCCTTCCCCCAGGGGCGGGGGTGGCTCAGTCGGTAGCGCGCCAAGCTCATAATCTGTAGTTCCCAAGTTCGAGTCCCATCTGGGTCAGCGTTGAGATTTATCTCCGCAAAATTCCCCGCCCTGCCCACGGTCAATAGGGGACACCGAAGGGCTTGGAAAGTCCCCCGTCCGTCGGATAGAACGTTAAGCCGTGGCCACGTGTGCGGGAGAGTCATACCCTGTGCACGTTAAAGAATATGCTGGATGGCTTTGATGGGAGGCTACCATCTGTCTCCTAATAGCTGTTCCAGTGGGTCCCCTCCCCCAACCTTCTCTGAGTCTTCGTGGTCCATGTGACCTGGCCATTTAGCCCATGGTGTGCAAAAAAGTGTCGCTCAGAGGTAAAACAACCCAACCTCTTCCCCCAACCTTCTCTGAGCCTTCGGGGCCCTTGTGACCTGGAAATATATTTCGTTGTGAGCAAAAAATTGCCGATCAAAGGTAAAACAACCCCTCCCAACATCTTTACACGGAGTTCATCACTAATTTAATTGTTAGACCTAGATAGTCTGGGGGTTCTCAACGTGGTGCACGCGGTAAACGTTTTTGGGGTACGCCGTGAGAGCTCAAAAGACGCTAGATCTAGTAACAATGTAAAAATAACCATTGTTATACTATAACTATAAGTTTTATCTGTCTATAAAAGGGGTACGCCAGTTACATACACATTTCCAGGGGGTATGTGAAGCATAAAAGGTTGAGTTGTGTTGTGGGTTGTTTTACCTCTGAGCGGCACTTTTTTGCACACCATGGGCTAAATGGCCAGGTCACATGGATCCCGAAGGCTCAGAGAAGGTTGGGGGAGGGGACCCACTGGAACAGCTGTTGGAAGACAGATGGTAGCCTCCCGTCAAGGCAATCCAATGTGTTCTCTAACGTGCACAGGGTATGGCTCTCCCGCACACGGGGCCACGGCTTAACGTCCCATCCGACGGACGACGGCCTTTCCAAGCCCATCGGTGTCCCCTACTGACAGTGGGCAGGGCGGGGAATTTTGCGGAGATAAATTTCAACGCTGACCGAGCTGGGACTCGAACCTGGGAACTACAGATTACGAGCCTGGCACGCTACCGACTGAGCCACCCCCGCCCCATATAAAATGTTGAGAAACACTGAGGTAGTCTATTCCTTCAAAACATTTAGAAGTCACGTGTAATTGGGAACATGGTTATTAAACTAGTCACATGCAAGAAGTTTGTATTAACTAATAGTTACTGTTGTGTTCTATTGACAATTAATATCTTACTAAATTCTCACGTTTCTAAATATGTTAAGCATCTTAATTTGTGAATGTGATATTTTCTCAAACACAGAGAAAACGATACTTCTCACGATTACTTCGTTTCTTACTGAATAACCCAATGAATCTTTTCATCTTGTTAGAAATATGAGCTTTTCAGGACATCGTACAAATAAGTTGTCATCCAAATGTTCGAAAATGATAAGGTGATTTATTATTAATGAAATCATTTCACCTGAAGCATAATACTTCATTGATTCGTCCCCGAACAATATACGTTAACGGACAACGGCTTGAGAAATTCCCTTTTCAAATGGCAAAGCATTTGTTGCTTTTACTGCTTCTTCGTATTTCTTTTAGATTTCGAACGTCACGTTTCAGAAAGTAAACAAGCGAGAGAAATTGACTCCACAAAGTAGGTTAGCAGCTGCATCCACATGGAAGCTCTTTTAACGGATTCCCAGTTACGTGTCATTCGAACTGTTTCGACTAGCTGACAGTTTAATATTGACATTTCTGCAGATTCTTCTAGCGGAAATTATCACGGAATTTAAGTTAAGAAGAGGAAATACAAAGCAAATATTTTTCTTTCAGACTGTCTATTATATTATGGAATCTGCTGGATGCAAACTATCCAATAAAACTTCCATTTAAACTATAAAATGTTGTGTTATTTCCTCTGCATTAGACCCATTATATCCTTACAGAGTCGCAGAAAAAATAGCAAATTTAAAAAGATTGGATTGGATTGTTTTACCTCTGAGCGGCACTTTTTTTCACACCATGGGCTAAATGGCCAGGCCACAAGGACCCCGAAGGCTCAGAGAAGGTTGGGGGAGGGGACCCACTGGAACAGCTGTTGGGAGACAGATGGTAGCCTCCCGTCAAGGACATCGAGCGTGTTCTTTAACGTGCACAGAGTATGTCTCTCCCGCACACGGGGCCACGGCTTAACGTCCCATCCGACGGACGGCGGCTTTTCCAAGCCCATCGGTGTCCCCTACTGACCGTGGGCAGGGCGGGGAATTTTGCGGAGATAAATCTCAACGCTGACCCAGCTGCGACTCGAACCTGGGAACTACAAATTAAGAGCCTGGCGCGCTACCGACTGAGCCACCCCCGCCCCGCAAATTTAAAAAGAAAAACGCATTTCTACTGAGTAATGAAATGGAAATAAACTTTATTTTTTAAGGAATTAAGGAAACATCTTGATTAAAATGCAAAAATATGCCTTTTAAATGAATACAATGAATTAGCAAAATCGTTCGGTTATGCAATTAAAAATGTTTGGTTAAAATAGGTAATAAATAACACAGATTATATGCTGACACATAATTCAGGGAATACTTTTCTGGAAAATATGAAATTCAACTATGAGTGTAATTGGAACCCACTCATCAGCAAAACTCAATTTTCACAACAAAGTATTCCTTGAAATGATCTAGATTCAGTATATTGATTATTCGTAGTAGATGGTCATATTATTTTGATACTAGATCGTGTGGGCTCACTCACGGAAATATTGAGCGTGTGCAGTTACCGTTCACAGCAAACTGGAGCGTGTGCAGTAACTGCAGTTACCGTTCACAGCAAACTGGAGCGTGTGCAGTAACTGCAGTTACCGTTCACAGCAAACTGGTAGTTACCGTTCACAGCAAACAGCAACTGTACACGCTCCAGATATTTTTCCTGAATTCTGTAATCATGTGACACGAAGGTTGCCAGATCCCTAATTTCTAAAAAAAATCGTTGCCAGATATTTTTTCTGAATTCTGTAATCACGTGACACGAAGGTTGCCAGATCACTAATTTCTAAAAAAAATCGTTGCCAGATATTTTTTCTGAATTCTGTAATCACGTGACACGAAGGTTGCCAGATCACTAATTTCCAAAAAAAATCGTTGCCAGATATTTTTCCTGAATTCTGTAATCACGTGACACGAAGGTTGCCAGATCACTAATTTCTAAAAAAAATCGTTGCCAGATATTTTTCCTGAATTCTGTAATCACGTGACACGAAGGTTGCCAGATCACTAATTTCTAAAAAAAATCGTTGCCAGATATTTTTTCTGAATTCTGTAATTAACCGTAGTGTTCGGATACTTTTTCGAGCGACTGTACAAAGCATTTCTCGAAAGAAGCCAGATTCAGTTTTTTTTTAAATCATTATTATTTGTACAAAAGTATTCTTTCAAATGAGTCAGATTCAGTATATATATTGATTATTTGTATAAAAGTATTTTTAAATGAGCCAAATTCAGTATAATGATTATTCGTACAAAAACATTTCTCGAAATATGCCAGATTCAGTATATGTTTATCATTTGTACAAAAGTATTCTTTGAAATTAGCCAGATTCAGTATATTGATTATTTGTACAAAAGTATTTCTTGATACGATCCAGATTCAGTATATTTTTTCAATCATTTAACAAAAGTATTCATTGAAATGAATAAGATTCACTATATTGATTATTTGTACAAAACTATTTCTTGATAATACGATCCAGATTCAGTATTTTTTTTAATCATTTGTACAACAATATTCATTGAAATGAATATGATTCACAATATTGATTATTTGTACAAAAGTATTTCTTAAAATGATCCAGATTCTAAAAAAAAAAGACAGTTTTAACACCGGGGAACGCTAAGTAAAACTTCTTGTAATTCAATAATTAGAAAATACACAGTGAAATTTACCCTAAAATCACGTGCCATTATAATAATTTATGTTTCTAACAAGATATATTTCACAAAATACGGGAAATATCAATTAAAATTAGTTATATAAGCACATCTACATAGATTCCTATATGTAGGTAATTTTTTTGCACGCAATGTGCAAAAAATGCACAGAAAGTCGAATAATAGGTCTTGGAACCCAAAGGGCTCAGAGTAAGTTGGGGGAGGGGACCAACCAATAGACAGATGGTAACCTCCCATTCGATGGCGGCGGCTTTTCGAATCCCATCCGTGTCCCCTGCTGACCGAATATATTGTGTGGTTTTGCGGATATAATCTCAACACTGGCCTACGTAGGACTGACACTTGCGGAGCGCAGATTACGAGCCTGGCGTGCTACCGATTTGAGGCGCCACCGCTGCACACTCTGGATGGGCATGACGGGAAACTTTCATCCATCTCCTAACAAGTGTCCAGTCCTTTTCCTCCAACCTCCTCTGAGCCCTTGGTCTCCTTGTGACCTGGCCATTTAGCACATTGTGTGCAAAGAAATTGCCGCTCTGAGGTAAAAAAACCAACCAACCTTGAATTTAGAAGATTACATTTCACATTGATTAACAATATGTCGACATGTGAAAATTTGTATAATGTACAGTAGCTCAAAAAATATCCGAACACTATGGTTGATTAAAGAATTCAGAAAAATATCTGGCAACGATTTTTTTAGAAATTAGTGATCTGGCAACCTTCGTGTCACGTGACACCAAGGTTGTCGGATGAGGATGATGATGATCATCATCAAGCAGACATGGGCTACGGAGGTCCAACCAGACCCTGCAATTTAGTTCTCCAAGCAAGTGTGTCCTGAGCTACACATACTGCATCTGGCCACTGCACACCAATTCTGCCAAGGTCCTTTTTGAAATTGTCTGCCCACCGCATCCTAGGTCTCCCCCTCTTTCTGAAGCCTTTAGGCACGCTGTTCATAACCCTATTCGCCAATCTATAATTATCCATACGGGCAACATGGCCAAACCAACGGAGTCTCTCTCTGCACAATGTGCTGCTTAAAGGAGGTTGCAAACTCCTTTGCCTAACCTCATCATTAGTTACAAAGTTGAACCACCTAATGCCCAAGATATTGTGTAAGCATCTAGAATCAAAAGCATCTAGTTTCCTGTTATCTTGTTTACAAAGTATCAAAGTTTCACTACCATAACTAACCCTAGAAAGAATCAAACTATTATATAGTCTAATTTTAGTCTTTAGGTGTATACGCCTATTTCTCCACACTCTCCATAGATTCTTAAAAGTCCCGGCAGCAATCCCTATTCGTCTGTTAATCTCATGCCGCACATCACCATTATCTGTTACATAGCTCCCAAGATAATTAAACTGTGACACCTGCTCAAGACTGCAACCATTCAGATTAACTGGATCACAACCTGCCTGACCAATTTTCATCACTTTAGTTTTCTCTCTGTTTATAACCAAACCTACTCTACTACCAGTCTCATCAACAGCTCGAATGAAAGAGTTCATCTCATCAACATCATTTGCCAAAAGGGTTAAATCATCAGCATAATCTAAATCAGATATTTTCGTATCTCCAGCCCATTTAAGGCCAAAATCTTTCTCTTGAAGTGAATTTCGCATAATATAATCAATAACCAAGCTAAAGAGAAAAGGAGACAAAATGCACCCTTGTCGAACACCAGAAGTAATGCTAAACCAATTGCTACAAGCCTTACCAACTCTCACACACGACTCAGTGTTATTATAGAGAGCTTTCATTATGTTAACTAACTTGTCAGGTATACCATATGATCTCACAATCAACCACAAATTATGACGATCAACAGAGTCGAAAGCCTTTTTGAAATCATCAAAGCTAGCAACCAAAGGTTTCTGAAATTCTAAACATTTCTCAAGAATCTGTCTAAGTGAAAATATCTGATCCACACATCCCCTACCACTTCTGAATCCACATTGCTCATCACGCAATTGCCTGTCAACCAGATTCTTAATTCTATTAAACACAATCATGGAAAGAACTTTACCTGGAACGGAGAGTAGGCTGATACCCCTATAGTTATCATAAGAACTGCGATCACCTTTTTTTGAAAATAGGGATAACAATAGCTCTAGTAAAATCCTTAGGAACCATGCCTTTATCATAAAAGATATTCAGAATTTCAGTCATCCAAGTGGTAACTGAAACATTCCCAGCTCTAAGCATTTCCGTAGTAATTTCATCTACCCCTGGGGATTTATGAAGTTTAAGTTTAGAAATAGCCAAAATAACTTCAGATTGTGTTATAGGGCCAACATTAAAGCCACCAATGCATCTATCATCATTGCAAACAATGCGGGTAGAACTAACAACATTGTTTAGAAATCACTGAAATGCTCAGCCCACCAAGCCATGACAGAATTCTCACCTTCTATACAGGGATTGAAGGATAAAAAAGGTAAGGACCTTGTTTATCCTTTAATCCCTTTATACCTGTTCGTTTTCCAAAACACGAAGCATTAACTTTCTGGTATAGCTCTCTGCTGTTGTGCTGTCTAACTGCTTCCTCAGCTTTGTCAGCCAGGCCATCAAGCCAAAGATTCTTATCAGTAGCTAAGTGATCCTTTACACGTTTATTAAGTTCTATGTAATGCTTTCTATTAGTACTAGTAGGGTACTGATTAAGGACATTCCTGCAGTTCTTTCTTTCCGAAATAAGCTCAAGTGCATTATCACTCTCAGATAATTCTGTCTCTTCTTCTCCTTTTTTCTAAAAGAGTACTGTTAGTTTTCAAAAAAGCCTGTGTAAAATGATCAAATTCTTCCTCAACTTCAGTAGTAAACTTACCGTGACTGTCATATTGACTAAGTAACCTATCATGGTAAGCTTTAGCTATAACTGGGTCTTTCAGAGCTTCAGTATTAAAGGTAAATTTTTTAACTTTAGCATAACACTTTTTAAGTTTAAGTTGCAACACACTTTTAACAAGGTAATGGTCAGATCCAATTTCAGCTCCCCTATATGCCCTGGTATTCCTAACAGAACTAGCCCATTTGCTGTTAATTAATATATAATCAATCATATTCTTATGCAGCCCATTGGGTGAAACCCATGTGTACTAATATATGTCGCGGTGTTTGTAATATGTGTTAGTTATTCTGAATCCATTGAGTTTATTTACCTGCAGGAGACGTTGCCCATTGCCATTGCAGCTACCAATACCAAAAGGGCCTATTACTCCTCCCCAAAGGTCAGAGTCAGTACCAACTTTGGCACCGAAGTCACCTAGAACAAGGGTAATATCTCCTTTCTTTACAGAATTCAAAATATCATGAAGTTGTCCATAAAACCTATCCTTCTCATCCTCATCGGCATCCTCAGTGGGGGCATAGCAGCAGATAACATTCAAGTCTTTAACGCTTGTCTGAAATTTTGCTGTAAGACACATTTCATTATTGCACTCATATCCTAGAAGAGCATCGCTAGCGTGTCTGCTGAGAAGCAGACCCACGCCTTGGTGATGCTTATTGTCGTTCTTCCCTGAAAAGAGAAATTTAAGATTATTTTTAAGAATCTGACCTTTATCTGTCCATCTGGTCTCTTGTAAGCCAAGAATATCTAAATTATAATGATGGAAGTTCTTTTGTGAGAACATCAAGAGAAAAAGCTCTGTGCAGAGTCCTCACATTTCAACTACCTATGGAGAGAAAATGGTTAGTGGGATGTTTAAAGAAACTATGTTTATTGAGAGAGGGAATGCCGACAATATCAAACAGCCCCCTAATCGCAGATATGGGCCAAATACCCGTTCCCCCACCACTAAAGGCTGAAGCCATCTACACAGGAAATTCTACATTGGAGGAAGTCTCCTCCAATGTAGAATTTGACGATGCCAATAGAAGCAAAGAGTTCAGGTGCCTGCGATGACCTCTGCTCAGGATTATCCACCAGCTGATAAACATATCCTGTGAATCTATTGACTTGGGGCTGTCAACCAACACACAAACAGAAAACACAGCGGAAGATTTTCCCTCCACAGAAGCCCACCAGTGCAGCAAATTCAGATCCATAATCAAACTCAGAACCATATATCTGTCCAGTCCAGTGGGTTTATATGGTCAGCACCAGAACCCTGTGTGGTTGACCACTCCTCAGCAGGGTAGAAAAAAAAAAGAAAAGTATCCATAGTTGTCCAGATCAGTAGACCACACTAATCTGGCAGCCCTCTCCTTCCGTTCACTTCCTCTTTTGAAAGGTACTAACGGTGTGCAATACGAGAAAGCGGGGTCGGACATTAGGTGCTAGGCCTGACCGGTTCTATGCATCATCACAGGGGATTGGTGCATAACTCTCCTTCAATTTTTAAAATAATCGTTGGCAGATATTTTCCTGAATTCTGTAATCAACCATAGTCTTGAATATTTTTTGAGCGACTCTACGCTGAAGAGAAATACTTATACTTTTCCATCCAGTGTTTGCATGTGAAGAAAAGAACCATTACGTTTAATTTATTCCCCTTTTTTGCTAACAAAACTTGCATACCTTACTTGTATTTCCAACTAAAAATACTTTATTATTTTGTTACTTGATAGGCTGCAAAACAATTTTTTATGGCGACGTTGGGTTGGGTTGTTTTACATCTGAGCGGCACTTTTTTGCACACCATGGGCTAAATGGCCAGGTCACATGGACCCCGAAGACTCAGAAGGCTGGGGGAGGGGACCCACTGGAACAGCTGTTGGGAGACAGATGGTAGCCTCCCGTCAAGGCCATCCAGCGTGTTCTTTAACGTGCACAGGGTATGGCTCTCCCGCACACGGAGCCACGACTTAACGTCCCATCCGGCGGACGGCGGCCTTTCCAAGCCCATCGGTGTCCCCTACTGACCTTGGGCAGGGCGGGGAATTTTGCGGAGATAATTCTCAACGCTGACCCAGCTGGGACACGAACCTGGGAACTACAGATTACGAGCCTGGCGAGCTACCGACTGAGCCTCCCCCGCCCCGGACCCCGAAGACTCAGAAGGCTGGGGGAGTGGACCCACTGGAACAGCTGTTGAGAGACAAATGGTAGCCTCCCGTCAAGGCCATCCAGCGTGTTCTTTAACGTGCATAGGGTATGGCTCTCCCCCACACGGGGCCACGGCTTAACGTCCCATCCAACAGACGGCGGCCTTTCCAAACCCATCGGTGTCCCCTACTGACCATAGTTATGGCAGGGAATTTTGCAGAGATAAATCTCAACGCTGACCCAGCTGGGACACGAACCTGGGAACTACAGATTACGAGGCTGGCGCGTTACCGACTGAGCCACCCCCGCCCCTTTTATGGCGAAGATTAAGGAAGGATTTTATTTAAAACAGTGAAAATAATTCCTATCCTCAGTGAAGAATAGAAACGAAACGCATTATTAAATCATTATTTTTTATCTTTTCGTTCCAAAATCGTTACATAGTTTTTTCTAATGATTTGTAGTTCTGGAGGCATTTCTTTCCATTGCTTGGGATAGGTAGGACTCAAGTGCCTAATTAAGACTTTCCAATAAAGTACTTTTCACATTTCTAAAAAAATGCCAGAAGATCGAACTGAAGTCAAAGTTTTGTTTTTGGTTCAAGTAATGTGATCCAGAGAAAATTAATTCCCAAGATTATTTTTAATTATAACGATAATCTTCCTTTGAAGTAATAAAAATAGATCTTAGTTATACAAAAAAAAAGGAATCATAGCGATGAGTGTTTTTTAATGAGTGCATGCAGTTGGTAATTAATTGTTTTCAGTAACAATTCCAAAAAGTGGCATATCAACTAAACATATAGTACACATTTGCACAAGAATCGAGATGGCGTAAATTCGAATTTTAGTTTTATGAATGAATGAGTTACGCCTGAAGCAGATGCTTGCGTTGGGCTGGGTTGTTTTACATCTGACGGGGGAGGTTCATTCGATAGCGCACCACACTCGTAACTTGCAGTCCGCAGGTTCGAGTCCTGACTGGGCTAGCGCGAGACTTGTCTCCTCTAGACCTGAGTTGTGTTGTTTTATTTCTGAGCTGCACCTTTTTCTTTTGCACAAGATGGACAAAATGTCCAGGTCACAAGGACCCCTAAGGCTCAGAGAAGGACGGGGCGTAGGTGGAGCCAGTGGACACCAATTGGAACTGATGTGTTGGACTGACCGATGGTACGTCGGATCGCCTTCATGGGAGATGGGAGCCTCCCATCAAAGCAATTCGACGTGCCTTTGGTGCGAAAAGGTTACCAATTAGTTTGGAAAGGCCGCCGTCCGTTGGACGGGACGTAAAGCCATCACCCCGTGTGTAGGAGAGCCATATTCTGTGCATGTAAAAGAACACCTGGATGGCCTTGATGGGAGACTATCATTTGTCTTCTAAAAACTGTCCAGTGAGTCCACCTCCCCTCCAACTTCTCTGCGTCCTCGGGACCCTTGGAACTGGTCATTTTGCTCATTTTGTCCAAAATAAGTGCCGCTTAGGAGTAAAACAGTCCACCCCAAGCCTTTCATTCCAGATTTTACGCAATAATTTGGGAATTTGGTGGTTAAACCATGTAAGTATTGATGTTGTTAGGCAAAGGAGTCGGCAATCAACTCTGAGAAGCATATTGTGCAGAAAGGGTTGGGTTGGGTTATCTCTGAGCGGCACTTTTTTGCACACCATGGGCTAAATGGCCAGGTAACATGGACCCCGAAGGCTCAGAGATGGTTGGGGGAGGGGACACACTGGAATAGCTGTTGGGAGAGAGATGGTAGCCTCCCGTCAAGGCCATCCAGCGTGTTTTTTAACTGCACAGGGTATGGCTCTCCCGCACACGGGGCCACGGCTTAACGTCCTATCCGACGGACGGCGGTCTTTCCAAGCCCATCGGTGTCCCCTACTGACCGTGGGCAGGGCGGGGGAATTTTGCGGAAATAAATCTCAACGTTGACCCAGCTGGGACTCGAACCTGGGAACTACAGATTACGAGCCTGGCGCGCTACCGACTGAGCCACCCCCGCCCCCACTGTTCAGAAAGTGCGTTTCAGAGGTAAAACAACCGAATACAATTGGACTTTAGCATTTGTTGTTTAGTGTCTGCCTGTTTATTTGTTTGAATTTCAGTTCCGCAATAACTCTCCAACTTCTATTTTGTCGTCATATTTTGCAAACTAGTTTCAGGCACAAAAGCTCATCAGACATTCGACAATAAACCCTTGTATCCAAAACAGAAGCAACATTCACAACAAGCAGTGAATAATTGTAAACAAAATAATTCGATATTATTTCTATTACCCATTAGTTGATTAAAGTAAATAGTTCTATGCAATTAATCTCATTAACCGAACGCAAATATTCCACATTTATGCAATCAACACAAAAAAGTTGATATAAAAACAAAGTAAAAAAAAATGCCTATAAAAAATAATCTTAATTATCCGTTATCAGCAAATTATTTATTGTGCCTTATTTTTAACTAAAATAGTTAATTTACTCAACTATTTTCTTGTAATTATCATGCAGCCATTTGGTTTAATAACGTATCATTTCAAACATGTTTGCTGATATCTCTTGTTCCTAAACATTAACTTCATCCAATTTATTTTTTCAATGTGGTGCCCATAATTACTGACCTATGATTAAAAAGGAACTTAATCTTACCTTTCTAATTCACTTAGGCGAAAACAGTAATTACTCGAAGTTCGCCTTTCCCAGAAAATAACCATCTCCACCATTCATTAAAGCCCTGTTCATTTTCTTCGAATCGTTATCGTTAAGAAGATCAGCACTTTTCCTAAATGTTGTGCTTGATTCGAACAGACCTCGCACAGCAAAAGATGAGGAACACTTTTTCGTGTTTTTCTCTCTCTATTAAACGAAAGCTACTTTCATTATGTTGGTTGTAGAGACATTTTATTTCTTCGTCTGTTAGATAAAAGAAAAACTTCGTAGTTGTATCTTTTGGGGTTGAATTGTTTTTCTGTCTATTAGATAAATTGGTTGCTCAAAAAAAAATGCTTTGCGGAAGTTTAATTCTACTATTGACACTAAATAATACGTTAAAATGTTATTTGAAATATCATTACTTTAGTGAAGATGTTTGTAGACGGCATTCTCCTCTGCCTGTCTCGGCTGGATTCTTTTTCTACCTATGTGTGTGAGAGCTTTTGTAGAAGGGTACAGTCGCTCAAAAAAGTATCCGAACATTATGGCTGATTACAGAATTCAGAAAAAATATCTGGCACCGATTTTTTTTTTTAGAAATTACTGATCTGGCAATCTTCGTGTCACATGACACGAAGTTTGTGTCACGACACACGTTTAATGCTCTTCGTATTTAAAATAGCAATTTACAACCTATTCTAGACCAAGCTTTGGGTTGGGTAGGGTTGCTTTACCTCTGAGCGGCACTTTTTTGCACACCATGGGCTAAATTGCCAGGTCACATGGACCCCGAAGGCTCAGAGAAGGTTGGGGGAGGGGACCCACTGGAACAGCTGTTGGGAGACAGATGGTAGCCTCCCGTCAAGGCCATCCAGCGTGTTCTTTAACGTGCACAGGGTATGGCTCTCCCGTACACGGGGCCACGGCTTAACGCCCCATCCGACGGACGGCGGCCTTTCCAAGCACTTCGGTGTCCCCTACTAACCGTCGTCAGGGCGGGGAATTTTTGCGGAGATAAATATCAACGCTGACCCAGCTGGGACTCGAACCTGGGAGCTACAGATTACTAGCCTGGCGCGCTACCGACTGAGCCACACCCGCCCCGACCACGCTTTGGTCATGAAGTAACTGTTCTATTAGCCAACCACCAAACCTGGGGCTCCTGGACCTCGACTACAACAAAGGATTACGCTTGTTCAAGCAAATAGAAGAGCGATGGTCCCTTCTCGACAGTCCTCACAGAGTCCTCGTCCAATTCTACCTGCTCGAATTTCCATACTTTCTCTAACTCCCATGCTTCCCGGGTTGGGTTGCGTTGTTTTACCTCTGAGCGGCACTTTTTTGCACCCCATGGGCTAAATTGCCAGGTCACATGGACCCCGAAGGCTCAGAGAAGGTTGGGGGAGGGGACCCACTGGAACAGCTGTTGGGAGACAGATGGTAGCCTCCCGTTAAGGCCATCCAGCGTGTTCTTTAACTTGCACAGGGTATGGCTCTCCCGCACACGGGGCCACGGCTTAACGTCTCATCCGACGGACGGCGGCCTTTCCAAGCCCTTCGGTGTACCCTACTGACCGTGGGCAGGGCGGGGAATTTTTGCGGAGATAAATCTCAACGCTGACCCAGCTGGGACTCGAACCTGGGAACTACAGATTACGAGCCTGGCGCGCTACCGACTGAGCCACCCCCGCCCCGACCACGCTTTGGTCATGAAGTAACTGTTCTATGAGCCAACCACCAAACCTGGGGCTCCTGGACCTCGACTACAACAAAGGATTACGCTTGTTCAAGCAAATAGAAGAGCGATGGTCCCTTCTCGACAGTCCTCACAGAGTCCTCGTCCAATTCTACCTGCTCGAATTTCCATACTTTCTCTAACTGCCATGCTGCCCAGGTTGGGTTGGATTGTTTTACCTCTGAGCGGCACTTTTTTGCACACCATGGGCTAAATGATCAGGTCACATGGACCCCGAAGGCTCAGAGAAGGTTGGGGGAGGGGACCCACTTTAACAGCTGTTGGGAGACAGATGGTAGCCTCCTGTCAAGGCCATCCAGCGTGTTCTTTAACGTGCACAGGGTATGGCTCTCCCGCACACGGGACCACGGCTTAACGTCCCATCCGACTGACGGCGGTCTTTCCAAGCCCATCGGTGTCTCCTACTGACCGTGGTCAGGGCGAGGAATTTTTGCGGAGATAAATCTCAACGCTGACCCAGCTGGGACTCGAACCTGGGAACCCACGTTGCCCGATCATTTCACATAACCTAGTGGGGAAATGATCAGGGAACGCTCGTAAGTATTGGCCAGTTCCCCATGGCTTGCTGCTACATTCCTGTGAAGCTCCCCAGGCATCTTTCGCCAGAAGCCTGGCTTCAACTCTTGAAGGTCTTTTTTTAGTCGGGCGCCAGTCTGTCTATTGACGACCCCCTTTCTTTTCAGGGACGTATTCAGAGGGGAGGGGGGAGAGATTCCCCCTTTTCCCGAAAACTCCTGTCGTCTTATACTAAATCACAAGCTTGGCTACTTGCTTTTAATCCAAAACATTGTTTATGTATAATTTTATTTTAGCCCCATATTTTATGTCCGACACTAAAAATAGATAAAAAAAAAAACTATAAAATTTCATTCCATATAGAATATTTTTAACCTTTCCTGTTTGGTGGAAAAATTAGTAATTGAGAAATTCGATTCGAGTCTTATTCTCAGAACCCGCCCCACCCGCCTCCTTCCCAGAGACTGAATCCTGAATATGTGCCGGCTCCTGTTATTTAGTCGGTATTTATTTAATCGGTGGCTCAGTCGGTAGCGCGCAGGCTCGTAATCTGTAGTTCCCAGGTTCGAGTCCCAGCTGGGTCAGCGTTGAGATATATCTCCGCAAAATTTTCCCGCCCTGCCCACGGTCAGTAGGGGACACCGATGGGCTTGAAAAGGCCGCCGTCCGTCGGATGGGACGTTAATCCGTGGCCCCGTGTGCGGGAGAGCCATACCCTGTGCACGTTAAAGAACACGCTGGATGGCCTTGACGGGAGGCTACCATCTGTCTCCCAACAGCTGTTCCAGTGGGTCCCCTCCCCCAACCTTCTCTGAGCCTTCGGGGTCCTTGTGGCCTGGCCATTTAGCCCATGGTGTCCAAAAAAGTGCCTCTCAGAGGTAAAACAATCCAATCCAATCCTACAAGGATTTGCTTGTCTTTCTTCAAAGACTCCAAACACTCAGAGAATCTTGGGAACAGAACCCAGTGGACAGATGTTAGATGGCAAACGGAAGCCTCCCATCAACACCATAAAATAAAATAAATACCCCCTCAAGCAGCTGCTTGCCACAGAGGTCTGACAGGAGCCTGTCAGTTTATATGCCACCATGCATTAGCATTTTTAGCATCGAAAAGGTATGACTTTTCTGCACATGAGTCCACGGCCTAATGTCCAAAAGGTATGACTTTGCTGCACACTGGTCCACAGCTTAACGTCCAAAAGGTATGACTTTGCTGCACACTGGTCCACAGCTTAACGTCCAAAAGGTATGACTTTGCTGCACACTGGTCCACAGCTTAACGTCCAAAAGGTATGGGTCTCCGCACACTGGTCCACAGCTTAACGTCCAAAAGGTATGGGTCTCCGCACACTGGTCCACAGCTTAACGTCCAAAAGGTATGGCTCTCCGCACACTGGTCCACAGCTTAACGTCCAAAAGGTATGGATCTCCGCACACTGGTCCACAGCTTAACGTCCAAAAGGTATGGATCTCCGCACACTGGTCCACAGCTTAACGTCCAAAAGGTATGGATCTCCGCACACTGGTCCACAGTTTAACGTCCAAAAGGTATGGATCTCCGCACACTGGTCCACAGCTGGTCCACAGCTTAACGCCCAAAAGGTATGGATCTCCGCACACTGGTCCACAGCTTAACGTCCAAAAGGTATGGATCTCCGCACACTGGTCCACAGCTTAACGTCCAAAAGGTATGGATCTCCGCACACTGGTCCACAGCTTAACGTCCAAAAGGTATGGATCTCCGCACACTGGTCCACAGCTTAACGTCCAAAAGGTATGACTTTTCTGCATATGGGTCCTGGCTCTCCTGTACAAGGATCGACGGCTTAACGTCCAAAAGGTATGGTTTTCCTGCACACGGGTCCAAGGCTTAGCGTCCGAAAACAAACACGGCTTAACGCCCAAAAGATATGACTCTCCTGCAGCTGATTAACGTCCAAAAGGTATGCACACGGTCCACGGTTTAACATTCCATCCAAAGGACAAATCACTTGATTTTATATACCTGCTTTCAATGGCTATCTGTGCATCCTCACAGAAAATAGAGTCAACGAAATCTCAACTGAAGCACAGATGGGATTCGAAAACAGTAAAATCAAATTCCTCCTTCGTCACATTTACTGGACTACGCCAATCTTTCTTTTGGACTCACTCAGCAACCGCCAGACTCCTAATCTGCAGTTCCCAGGTTAGAGTCCCACCTCGCCAGTAATTAGATTTATCGCCGTAAAACTATCCGATCTGCCGTCGGTTAATAGGGGACACAGATGGGTTTGGAAAGCCACCTTCCGTCGGATGGGTTGCAAAGCCGTGATCCCGCGATCGTTAAAGAACAAGCTGGATGGCCTCGACGGTAGGCTTCCATCCGTCTCCTAACAGCTGTCAAATAGATCCCCTTCCTCAGCCTTTTCTGAGCCCTCGGGGTCCTTGTGACCTGGTCCTTTAGCCCCTTTTGTGCAAAAAGTACCGCTAAGAGGAGGGCGGGGTGGCTCAGTCGGTAGCGCGTCAGGCTCGTAATCTGTAGTTCCCAGGTTCGAGTCCCATCTGGGTCAGCGTTGAGATTTATCTCCGCAAAATTCCCCGCCCTGCCCACGGTCAGTAGGGGACACCGATGGACTTGGAAAGGCCGCCGTCCGTCGGATGTGACGTTAAGCCGTGGCCCCATGTGCGGGAGAGACATACCCTGTGCACGTTAAAGAAGACGCTGGATGACCTTGACGGGAGGCTACCATCTGTCTCCCAACAGCTGTTCCAGTGGGTCCCCTCCCCCAACCTTCTCTGAGCCTTCGGGGTCCATGTGACCTGGCCATTTAGCCCATTGTGTGCACAAAAGTGCCGCTCAGAGGTAAAACAACCCAAACGAACTCAACAGCTAAGAGTTAAAAAACCCAACCCAAGTCCTCCCCTCCACTAAAAATTGGACTCACCAATAATAGGGTTATTGACCCTAGAAAAGTTCCCTTAGTACTCCAAGAAGTCTTTCATTGTTTACTTTGAAAACCCCATTCTTGAGTACAATCCATCTGTGTCGCACGAGCAGAACTACTACTTACACAAAACAACCCACGTCTTCAGGGAATATAGCACCTCTTTGACAATGCATGTCACCGGGCTCGAGCTACAAACAAATCCAGCAGCCAATAGCAGATATTCGAGAAGAGACCACCAGGTTATAAATCATGCACTAATTACACGGATGATGATAGCTGGTCCAAGTGTGGGGTCAGACTTCTCAGCGACTGGGGAATTACGACATGGGCGCGTGTGGTCTACCATTATCGGAACCGATGTTCTTCAGATAAGAATCTTGGCTACACGATTGGGAACCTGATATCAGATGAAGGTAGATAGCTCACGATGGACAAAATGAATTAATAGATTCGTAACGCTCGATCAACGTTTACATTAAAACGCAATCACACCACAGAAATGCGATCTGATTGTCTTCGAATGAATCCCGACTCTTTCTAATAAGGGGCGGGGGTGGCTCAGTCGGTAGCGCGCCAGGCTCGTAATCTGTAGTTCCCAGGTTCGAGTCCCAGCTGGGTCAGCGTTGAGATTTATCTCCGCAAAATTCCCCGCCCTACCCACTGTCAGTAGGGGACACCGATGGGCTTGGAAAGGCCGCCGTCCGTCGGATGAGACGTTAAACTGTGGCCCCGTGTGCGGGAGAGCCATACCCTGTGCACGTTAAAGAACACGCTGGATGGCCTTGACGGGAGGCTACCATTAGTCTCCCAACAGCTGTTCCAGTGGGTCCCCTCCCCCAACCTTCTCTGAGCCTTCGGGGTCCATGTGACCTGGCCATTTAGCCCATCGTGTGCAAAAAAGTACCGCTCAGAGGTAAAACAACCCAACGTTAAACACGCTGGATGGCCTTCACGGGTGACTACCATCTGTCTCCCAACAGCTGTTCCAGTGGGTCCTCTCCCCCAACCTTCTCTGGTGTGCACCATGGTGTGCAAAAAAGTGCCGCTCAGAGGTAAAACAACCAACCTTTTCTAATAAAAAAAAGTCGGGATTTCAGATTTTTCAATTTATTTTTGGGTCTTTTTGTGTGGTTATAATTCTTCTGTGTTTTGTCGAGTCTAATAAGCTTTCTGATTTTATTGAAAATTTTCGTTGTTGTTCTTATTTTGTCAGTTGGTTTTTCTTCAGGTTTCTTTGATCCTTTTGTTGTTAGGTACACATTGGATCTTTTTTAGTTTTTGTTACATGTTGGATGTTTTTGGTTTCATGTAAATTTTGAAATCTTGATTTTATTTACATTTTGGATTCTCCTAATTTTATGTAATCAGTGCCTTATTTTTTCAATCGCACTGATTTTATGTACATGTTGGATTCTTTGGATTTTGGGTATGTTTTGAATCTTTTTGAATTTTTGTTACATGTTGGACCTTCGGATTTTATGTACATTTTGCTTTCTGTGCATGTTGAAACGCCTTTTTTGCTTTATGGGCATGTTGAATTCTTTCGATTTTTCTTACATGTCGGATTCTTTCGATTTCATGCACACTTTAGATCCTTTTTATTATATTCAAATATTGGATCCTTTTGATTTTATATATATATGTTCGATCCTTTCGATTTTATATACACTCTTGGATCATTTTTATGTACCTGTTGGATTCTTTTGATTATATGCATATGCTGGATACTTTGGATTGTATAATGTGGGAGCCTTTTGATTTTATGCGCATTTTGAATCCTTTTGATTTTATGCTCATTGAAGCCTTTTGATTTTATGCTCCTTTTTGGCCTTTTGATTTTACGTACATCTTGAATACTTTTCTTTGTATCATGTCATTTTTGATTTTGTGTACGTGTTGGAACACTTTGTTTTTTATACTTGTTTTAGCCTTTTGCGTTTATACCCATGTTGGATCTTTTTGATTATATGTACGTGTTGAAGCCTTTTGATTTTATGTTCATCTTGGAGACTTTAATCTGTATCATGTTGTAACCCTTTTATTTTATGTACATATTGGAGCCTTTTGACGTTATGCACATGCTGAAGACTTTTCCTTAGATTTTTTTATTAGAACCGATTGACCAAAATAACACTGGAGTGTTATTTTGATCAATCGGTTCTAATCAAATAGTTCTAACAGACTAATAAAATAACACTGGAGTGTTATTTTATTCGTCTTTACATGAAGAACAAAAGTGAACGCCTTAGTGTCTAGAATCTGTAGATAGATTTTCTGAATTAAAATTCAATTAACGGGAGTGGCTCAGTCGGTAGCGCGTCAGGCTCGTAATATGTAGTTCCCCGTTCGAGTCCCAGCTGGGTCAGCGTTGAGATTTATCTCCGCAATAATTCCCCGCCCTGCCCACGGTCAGTAGGGGACACCGATGGGCTTGGAAAGGCCGCCGTCCGTCGGATGAGACGTTAAGCCGTGGCCCCGTGTGCGGGAGAGCCATACCCTGTGCACGTTAAAGAACACGCTGGATGGCCTTGACGGGAGGCTACCATCTGTCTCCCAACAGATGTTCCAGTGGGTCCCCTCCCCCAAGCTTCTCTGAGCCTTAGGGGTCCTTGTGACCTGGACATTTAGCCCATGGTGTGTAAAAAAAGTGCCGCTCAGAGGTAAAACAACACAATACGAAAGTTTAAATCACAAATTATCAGTTAGGAAATTATGTACAGGGTGATTCAAAACTCTTGGGCCAAACTTTAAAGGGTGATAGAACACACCTAAACAAGCACTTTTTGTCATACAATGCATGGTCGGAACTCAAGCGGTGAACAGCTAGTGGCCGCTTTCCAGTGAACACTTTTAAGCGCTGGTTTCCGCACTCGTCGTCATTTCTACCGTGGATTACAGAACGGATGGATTGTTTCACGAATCAGGAGAAGGCGGACATTCATTTGACGTACGGAGCTGCGGACGGGAATGCGAGGGAAGCCCAAATACTGTACCAGGAGCGCTTTCTGACCAGACGCGTGCCTGATCCTAAAACCTTTCAACGATTGCACCTGTATCTGTGCGATCCCCTGATTCGTGATTTCCTGATTTGTGAAACAATCCATCTGTTCTGCAATCCACGGTAGAAATGACGACGAGTGCGAAAACCAGCGCTTAAAAGTGTTCACTGGAAAGCGCCCTCTAGCGCTTCATTGCTTGACTTCCGACCACGCATTGCATGACGAAATGTGCTTGTCTAGGTGTGTTCTATCACCCCTTAAAGTTTGGCCCAAGAGTTTTGAATCACCCTGTAATTTTCACCATTATTATCACTCAACTGAACATATTTATCACTATCAGTAAACAATAAATAAAATTGGGTTGATTCTAAAGTTAAGATCTTTCCCAAATACACACGTTTATCATCAATTGGCATTTAACCATGCTTTATCCTAAAAAAAAAATTATTACTCAAAAGCATTACGTTTATTTGGCACCAAAACCTTTTAATGCTCTGTCTGCTACCATTAAAAATGAAACATTTTTAGCTTTAAAAAGGTTAATGGATTCCGATTTGCATACTTTCTGGAAGGAGGTCCGAAGGTTAAACCAGAGCTGGTTTTAATTTGCGTAGGTTGACAAAGAGGTTGTTGTTTGTTGGGTTGTTTTACCTCTGAGCGGCACTTTTTTGCACACCATGGGCTAAATGGCCAGGTCACATGGACCCCGAAGGCTCAGAGAAGGTTGGGAGAGGGGACCCACTGGAACAGCTGTTGGGAGACAGATGGTAGCCTCCCGTCAAGGCCATCCAGCGTGTTCTTTAATGTGCACAGGGTATGGCTCTCCCGCACACGGCGCCACGGCTTAACCTCCCATCCGACGGACGGCGGCCTTTAAAAGCCCATCGGTGTGCTGACCGTGGGCAGGGCGGGGAATTTTGCGGAGATAAATCTCAACGCTGACCCAGCTGGGACTCGAACCTGACAAAGAGGACACGATGAACTAGAACCAAATTATGATATAAAACGCCAGAAGAATAAACTGTAATGATCACAGTAAAAAAATGAGCTGTTAAAAATTACCTGATCTCTTTTTGAAAATGATATCAAAGTCTTACTGAAATGGAATTGCCTTTAAACTGCCAGTTGTGGAATGGAGTAAAAATTATTAATCTATCAAACAGTCGTTTAGAGATTTATTGAGCAAGACATTTATAATTAATGATTCACCTTTAAGTGCAGTTCCCGGTAATTGATATCCTTGAAGTTTTTCAATGAATATTTTCTTCTTAAACGCAGAGTTGTCAGGCAATTAGTTTCATTTTTTCACACCCATTTAAGATGCATAAAGGAGCCAGGTTGCAATTTATCATTGAAAGATATTGAGAGGTTTTGGAGAGTCAATGAAACTCTGCCAGAAAGTCGGGAGTTAAGATCTCACGATCCAAGTTAAAAACCCTCTGTGTTATCTTTATTGGTAATTATTTGCGAAGTTGTCTTGTTTTGTGTTTTTTAAAGTACCATTTTAAACTTTGATTTATCCAGATTTAGAAAACTGGATCCGTTTTCATTTAGGGGGGGGCGGGGGGGGGGGCTCAGTCGGTAGCGCGCCAGACTCGTAATCTGTAGTTCCCAGGTTCGAGTCCCAGCTGGGTCAGCGTTGAGATTTATCTCCGAAAAATTCCGCGCCCTGCCACGGTCAGTAGGGGACACCGATGGGCTTGGAAAGGTCGGATGGGGCGTTAAGCCATGGCCCCGTGTGCGGGAGAGCCATACCCTGTGCGCGTTAAAGAACACGCTGGATGGCCTTGACGGGAGGCTACCATCTGTCTCCCAACAGCTGTTCCAGTGGGTCCCCTCCCCCAACCTTCTCTGAGCCTTCGGGGTCCACGTGACCTGGCCATTTAGCCCATGGTGTGCAAAAAAGTGCCGCTCAGAGGTAAAACAACCCAACCCGTTTTCATTTAGAGTAGAAGTTCCCAAACCTATTTGTCCTACCTCCCCCTTTTCAGAAAAAAAATATTATTCAGCACCCCCCCCCCCCCTGGATATCTACCTTCTTTAAGCGCACAAACAGAAAGATGCAGTGACAAATTTGCGTTCTTTTATGTATCTATATTTCTAACTACGTCCTACAACATATTAAAGAAAGATGTTGTTGCAAATAAGACACTTTGAAGCTTGAAATTATAAAATTATTTATTAAAATCATCCATAGTAACATTCGCATTACACATAGAAAATTAAGATAACGAAGGATAACATTAAAATAAAAATTACGAATAATACTAAAAATAAATTATGTGTTTATTTCGAAAATAAAGTAATCACTACGACTTTAACTCTATGTTACACAACAGATGAAACATGTACGAACGGTTTTTCAAAATTTTCTTGTCTTCCCTTCTTTCTTTATGCTTCCACCGTCCCCCAATTGCACCCGAGGCTACTACCGACCCCCTGGATCGTTCCAGCGCCCCCCAGGGGGCGGTATCGCCCACTTTGGGAAACATTGGTCTATAGCAAGTGCTATCTGGTTTGAAATCGATTTGCAGTTACTAATCGTGATACTCATCACAGGTCCTTGTCTATGAGCATTGACTGGCGGCTGCAGTAATGTCTACGATTAGTAATGTCTACTAACACCATCAAATTCGACTACTAAACTTCCCATCATGTCCTATAGAGACGTAGTATAGATATTATGACATCACGTCCTTCACATCATCTCCTACCCTTTTACCGGGGGCGGGGGTGACTAAGTCGGTAGCGCGCCAGGCTCGTAATCTGTAGTTCCCAGGTTCGAGTGCCCGCTGGGTCAACGTTGAGAATTATCTCCGCACAATTCCCCGCCATGCCCACGGTCGGTAGGGGACACCGATGGGCTTGGAAATGCCGCCGTCCGTCGGATGGGACGTTAAGCCGTGGCCCCGTGTACGGGAGAGACATACCCTGTGCACGTTAAAAGAACACGCTGGATGGCCTTGACGGGAGGCTATCATCTGTCTCCCAACAGCTGTTCCAGTGGGTCCCCTCCCCCAACCTTCTCTGAGCTTTCGGGGTCCATGTGACCTGGCCATTTAGCCCATGGTGTACAAAAAAGTGCCGCTCAGAGGTAAAACAATCCAATCCAACCCTTTTACCACTCAGTCACGTCTTTCTTCCGACACATGACTCACGGCACGAATACTGTGGAGTCCGCACCCCCACTGGGACTGATGAACACTACAGAGCACATGGTTTTGGGTTGGGTTATTTTATCTCTGAGCGGCACTTTTTTTGCACACCATGGGCTAAATGGCCAGGTCACATGGACCCCGAAGGCTCAGAGAAGGTTGGGGGAGGGGACCCACTGGAACAGCTGTTGGGAGACAGATGGTAGTCTACCGTCAAGGCCATCTAGCATGTTCTTTAAAGTGCACATGGTATGGCGATCCCGCACACGGGGCCACGGCTTAACGTCCCATCCGACGAACGGCGGCCTTTCCAAGGCCATCGGTGTCCCCTACTGACCGTGGGCAGGGCGGGGAATTTTGCGGAGATAAATCTCAACGCTGACTCAGCTGGGACTCGAACCTGGTAACTACAGATTACGAGCCTGGCGCGCTACCGACTGAGCCACCCCCGCAGTGGAGATGACTAATTTTTTGTCTCGTATGCTTATGAATGGGCATGCTAAGATGCAATTCCTATTCAACCGGCTCTCTCTTGAGTCGCAACACAGCGTCTCGTCCCCAAGGCGTTCAGAGAGAGATTCCTCCTTTTCCGCTCTTTTCAGCAGTCAGAAAACACATCACGTGAAAGATAGATTCAGCCTTTACCCTTTTCCTCAGTGACGTTAACTGTGTTCACTCTAACACTACTAACATTCCCTTGAAAGAGAGAACACGAGTAGCTGATCACCGTCCGCTTCTCGGACCTTCGTGAAGCTGCCCCCCCCCCCCCCACACACACACACATACTTGTGAACTGTGCAGCTGCAGCTGGGAAAGAGAGCAGCATATCTTCTCTCTATCTTCAAGAATCAGCAGTCTTTTAAATGGGAAGAGGAATGGTCATGACTGTAGTTTTAACGGCTCTGTTGATTTGACGTTGTGAAAATGAATTAGCACTTGGATCATGAAGTTCCAGTTGCACTTTCTCGAAGCTTCCAGAGATATTTTTTTTTCCAGTTAAGAATGAATGGCCGTCCCATGGCCGAGTGGTTAGAGCACTTTTTTTTTACAGTTAAGAATGAATGGCCGTCCCATGGCCGAGTGGTTAGAGCACTTTTTTTTTTCATTTAAGAATGAATGGCCGTCCCGTGGCCGAGTGGTTAGAGCACTTTTTTTTACAGTTAAGAATGAATGGCCGTCCCATGGCCGAGTGGTTAGAGCACTTTTTTTTTTACAGTTAAGAATGAATGGCCGTCCCATCGCTGAGTGGTTAGAGCACTTTTTTTTACAGTTAAGAATGAATGGCCGTTCCATGGCTGAGTGGTTAGAGCACTCTTTTTCCAATTAAGAATGAATGGCCGTCCCATGGCCGAGTGGTTAGAGCACCTTTTTCCATTTAAGAATGAATGGCCGTCCCATGGCCGAGTGGTTTTTTTACAGTTAACACATTTTGGTTGTCCCATGGCTCCCCCCCGGAGTGGGACCTCCTTGACGAGGGGGGGGGGCTTACGGTGCCTCCGAGAAGTTGGGCTCGGATCGCTGGTGCTCTGGTGTTGAAGTCCTGTGGCCCCCCGGTGGAGGGGGCTTGTTGAGGGCCGGCGGACTTTCTTTCTGGCGGTTGGGTCCTGCCGGCCTGATCACTTGTCCCCCTGCGAAGCTGGGGGGTCACAGCCGAGATTGAGGGGCCGTTGATGGGCTCTGGACGGGGCTTGGGCAACCCCGTTCTGGGGTCTCTCGGAGTGATTTGCAGACTGAGATGTGTGTGTCTCCAGCACACTCGTTTGTGAGCTCTCTGAGGCGGTCCCGATGATAAGTAGGTGGACGGATGCTCTTGGGGTGCTTCGGCCCGTTCACAATGGAGAGGACGAAGTTGGAGGCTCGCGGCCCTGTTATTCAGACGGTGGCCTGCGGGCTTGTCGATGGACCAGCCAAACTAAGAGTCCCACATGAATGAGATTTGGACTCATGGCTTTTGCAGTGGAGGAACTTGGTTCCTCTGTGAAGTGGGGTCCGGGTGCTGTGGTGTTGCAATATCCGGTTGTTTTTCGGCTGTTGGGGTTGTGGGAGGGTCGCCGGCCGGTTTCTAGTTGCATGGTTGGCTGGCTAGGTGTCCCCGAAGCAGCCCTGACTTTAAAGTGCCGTGATGGTGAGCGGGCCATGGTGGCCCGGCTCTATGGAGAGGACGAAGTTGGGGGTCGTGCCGAGAGGATTGGAGTCCCTCGAGGTATGGCCTTCTGATGGAAGTACCTTGGGCCTCTGCTGCAGAGGACCCTAAAAGTTAGGGCTTCCTTTATCTTTCTGGCTCAAAATTCAAATGACTAAGATCTTTTTATTTATACTTTGGCAAGTTTCTGGACTAAATTCAGTGAGTGTTGGGCATATATTAGGCAGCACTCAAAATTTAAAAGATCCCACTCTCACTGCACCTCAATGATTATATCTTCGAGCAGGCATATAAAACAAGCAGTGCTACTCTCTTCACACACAGGTCTTCTCTCGCTGTAGGCAGGACAAATGTAAGGCAAGCTTAATTGACAGGAGCTTTCTAGTTCATAGTGGTTTCAGTGACATCTCCCTTATGGTGATATACAGCCTTGAGTTGTAGTGCACCGGGAATGTCGCGTATTCATTACGTTGTCCCATGGCTGAGTGGGAGTGGTTAGCAGTACTTTTTTTACAGTTAAGAATGAATGGCCGTCCCATGGCTGAGTGGTTAGAGCACTATTTTTTACAGTTAAGAATGAATGGCCGTCCCATGGTCGAGTGATTAGAGCACTTTTTTTTACAGTTAAGAATGAATGGTCGTCCCATGGCTGAGTGGTTTGCGCACTTTTTTTTCCAGTTAAGAATGAATGGCCGTCCCATGGCGGAGTGTTTTTTTTACAGTTAACACGTTTTGTTCGTCCCATGGCTGAGTGGTTAACAGCACTTTTTTTTACAGTTAAGAATGAATGGCCGTCCCATGGCTGAGTGGTTAGAGCACTCTTTTTCCATTTAAGAATGAATGGCCGTCCCATGGCTGAGTGGTTAGCAGCACTTTTTTTACAGTTAAGAATGAATGACCGTCCCATGGCTGAGTGGTTAGAGCACTCTTTTTCCAATTAAGAATGAATGGTCGTCCCACGGCTGAGTGGTTAGAGCACTCTTTTTCCAATTAAGAATGAATGGTCGTCCCACGGCTGAGTGGTTAGCGCACTTTTTTTTCCAGTTAAGAATGAATGGCCGTCCCATGGCCGAGTGGTTTTTTTACAGTTAACACTTTTTGGTCGTCCCATGGCTGAGTGGTTAGCAGCACTTTTTTTACAGTTAAGAATGAATGGCCGTCCCATGGCTGAGTGGTTAGAGCACTCTTTTTCCAATTAAGAATGAATGGCCGTCCCATGGCCGAGTAGTTAGAGCACTTTTTTTTACAGTTAAGAATGAATGGCCGTCCCATGGCTGAGTGGTTAGAGCACTCTTTTTCCAATTAAGAATGAATGGCAGTCCCATGGCCGAGTGGTTAGAGCACTTTTTTTTCCATTTAAGAATGAATGGCCGTCCCATGGCCGAGTGGTTACAGCACTTTTTTTACAGTTAAGAATGAATGGCCGTCCCATGTCTGAGTGGTTAGAGCACTTTTTTTTACAGTTAAGAATGAATGGTCGTCCCATGGCTAAGTGGTTAGCGCACTTTTTTTTCTAGTTAAGAATGAATGGCCGTCCCATGGCCGAGTGGTTTTTTTACAGTTAACACTTTTTGGTCGTCCCATGGTTGAGTGGTTAGCAGCACTTTCTTTTACAGTTAAGAATGAAAGGCCGTCCCATGGCTGAGTGGTTAGAGCACTCTTTTTCCAATTAAGAATGAATGGCCGTCCCATGGCCGAGTGGTTAGAGCACTTTTTTTCCATTTAAGAATGAATGGCCGTCCCATGGCCGAGTGGTTACAGCACTTTTTTTTCCAGTTAAGAATGAATGGCCGTCCCCTGGCCGAGTGGGTAGCGTACTTGACTGTTGATCTAAGGGACTGTTGTCTGTCTGTTGGAGCCCTGCCATCTTCACAGAACTTCTACTATGACGACTAAAACTGACAGGCTCTTTGTCAGACCTCTGTGACAAGCAACTCCTTGAGGGGATATTTTTTTAAAGAATGAACAAATGAAATAAAGTGTTTCGTTCAGTGAATGTATTCAACTCCACCTATCGTTATTTTAACTCCTTTAAAAAAAGGGCTAATATTTGCACTCCGTCATTTGTCTGTTTGTAGACGTTTGTTGCTGTCTGGTTTTTAGAACGTTTTTGGATATGGGTTGTTTTACCTCTGAGCGGCACTTTTTTGCACACCACGGGCTAAATGGCCAGGTCACATGGACCCCGAAGGCTCATAGAAGGTTGGGGGAGGGGACCCACTGGAACAGCTGTTGGGAGACAGATGGTAGCCTCCCGTCAAGGCCATCCAGCGTGTTCTTTAACGTGCACAGGGTATGGCTCTCCCGCACACGGGGCCACGGCTTAACGTCCCATCCGACGGACGGCGGTCTTTCCAAGCCCATCGGTGTCCCCTACTGACCGTGGGCAGGGCGGGGAATTTTGCGGAGATAAATCTCAACGCTGACCCAGCTGGGACTCGAACCTGGGAACTACAGATTACGAGCCTGGCGCGCTACCGACTGAGCCACCCCCGCCCCAACGTTTTCGGATATAATTTAAAAATTCTGCTTGGGTTCGATAAGTATTGATGAAATATTAGGATCCGCCATTTCGAATCTCCCAATAGATTTATTAAAACCCTCTGACGTTGGAAAAAATTGGAAAATGCCAAGTTTTCAAACGAATATTGGCAGCAATCATTATATTTTATAATAACCGTATTTCCGGGCGAACTAACGAACGGAAAAAACGAACGGGTTTAACTAGTCTAAAAGGTTGAGTCTGGCGTCTGCTGTTAAATATTATAGCTTCCATAACTCTTTAAATATTACACGGATTTTGTCGTAAAGTGAGATTTACAGAGATTTGAGTGAAATATTTAATTTTATCTCTAGTAATATTCCTGCAAAAAGCTTAGTTTCAACGTTAATGAGCTTTGGATGTTGGGTTGTTTTACCTCTGAGCGGCACATTTTTGCACACCATGGGCTAAATGGCCAGGTCACATGGACCCCGAAGGCTCCGAGAAGGTTGGGGGAGGGGACCCACTGGAACAGCTGTTGGGAGACAGATGATAGCCTCCCGTCAAGGCCATCCATGGTGTTCTTTAACGTGCACAGCGTAGGCTCTCCCGCACACAGAGCAACGGCTTAACGTCCCATCCGACGGACGGCGGCATTTCCAAGGCCATCAGTGTCCCCTACTGACGGGGAATTTTGCGGAGATAAATCTCAACGCTGACCCAGCTGGGACTCGAACCTGGGAACTACAGATTACGAGTCTGGCGCGCTACCGACTGAGCCACCCCCGCCCCACAATGAGCTTTGGATGTGGCTCTCAATTTACATAGCATGAAAGTGCACGTTTACTTTGTGCAATAGAGTGTACGTCTCTAATTGCGAACAATATTGCTTTGCAAGTAAGAAAGGTTTTTAAAGAAGCTCATAATGAAAAGGGGGCGGGGATGGCTCAGTCGGTAGCGCGCCAGGCTCGTAATCTGTAGTTCCCAGGTTCGAGTCCCAGCTGGGTCAGCGTTGAGATTTATCTCTGCAAAATTCCCCGCCCTGCCCACGGTCAGTAGGGGGCACCGATGGGCTTGGAAAGGCCGCCGTCCGTCGGATGAGATGTTAAGCCGTGGCCCCGTGTGTAGGAGAGCTATACCCTGTGCACGTTAAAGAACCCGCTGGATGGCCTTGACGGGAGGCTACCATCTGTCTCCCAACAGCTGTTCCAGTGGGTCCCCTCTCCCAACCTTCTCTGAGCCTTCGGGGTCCTTGTGGCCTGGCCATTTATCCCATTGTGTGCAAAAAAGTGCAGCTCAGAGGTAAAACAACCCAACCCATAATGAAAAACATCTAAATAAATTTCTGAAAGATATAAAAAAAGAAGTTTCCTTGTACTTTTGTTTTAACAGCAGAAACGCAAAAGATGTTTTTACGCAATTAAATATTTTTCGTTTATAGGTAAAGGATATTCTTTTAAACAATACCGACGAAATTAAAAAAAAAAAGTCGTTTTGTTTCCATTTTCATACACTTAAAAAATTCTCAACAGTGTTTTTCTTCTTATTGAAGTAAACTGACAAATTTTTAATAACTTTCACATTTTTAGAGTTATGAGAATGAATATATTTCCGGATTTCAATTAGAAAAAAAAACTACATTAGGCAAAAAAAATAAGTAAATATTGGTTTAAAACTGTTTTTTAATGAGAAAGTTCATATCGTACGCTGAATAGGAATGTTTTGTTTTTCTCCTGTGGCTTCAAACCTCGTCAACATAACATCAAGATTAATAATATATGATAGTAACTGAGGATTGATGGTTTATTTATGAAAAAAGGACTCTTTACTCTTACTTTGTTGTTACGCTATGGATATTTTCAGAAAGAGCTTGCTTCCACTACTAGATCTTTTATTTAAAGTCATTATTTAAATTTTTTTATCATCTCTCTGTTTACTTGTCTGTCGCATTAAAGGTTTTACTTTCGTATTCTAAGAGATAAATGGAATTCTTTTTTTTATGTGTTTTACAGGTACATTCGGTAAAAAAAGTATCCATTTTACAGGTAAGTCGGTTTTTACAGGTAAGTCGGTAAAAAAAGACCTACAGTCGCTCAAAAAAGTATCCGAATACCATGGTTGATTACAGAATTCAGAAAAAATATCTGGCAACGATTTTTTAAGAAATTAGTGATCTGGCAACCTTCGTGTCACGCGACAGGTGGTCATATTATTTTGATACTAGATCGTGTGGGCTCAACTCACGGAAATATTGAGCGTGTGCAGTTACCGTTCACAGCAAACTGGAGCGTGTGCAGTAACTGCACACGCTCCAGTTTGCTGTGAACGGTAACTGGAGCGTCTACAGTTGCTATACTCGCTCCAGTGTTGTCCGTTGCCAGATACGTTTTCTGAATTATGTAATGAACCATAGTGTTCGGACACTTTTTTGACCGACTGTACTCATAATGCATTGCGATTTATATTTCTGGGGCGGCGTTGGTTCAGTCGGTAACGCGTCAGGCTCGTAATCTGCAGTTCCTAAGTTCGAACCCCAACTGTGTCAGCGTCGAGATTTATCTCCGCTAAATCTTAACACTTTTTTCAGTGGGGAAGGGATTTTCGATGGGATTCAAAAGACCGCCCTCCCTCGGATAAGTCGTTAAGCCGTGTGCAGGAGACGCCTGGGCTGCTTTACTTCTGAACGGCGCTTTTTTGCACACTATAGGCTAAATGACTACTTTACAAGGACTCTGAAGGCTTTGAGTTGTTTTACCTCTGAGCGGCACTTTTTTGCACACCATGGGCTAAATGGCCAGGTCACATGGACCCCAAAGACTCAGAGAAGGATGGGGGAGGGGACCCACTGGAACAGCTGGTGGGAGACAGATGGTAGCCTCCCATCAATGCCATCCAGCGTGTTCTTTAACGTGCAAAGGGTATGGCTCTCCCGCACACGGGGCCACGGCTTAACGTCCCATCCGACGGACGGCGGCCTTTCCAAGCCCATCGGTGTCCCCTACTGACCTTGGGCAGGGCGGGGAATTTTGCGGAGATAAATCTCAACCCTGACCCAGCTGGGACTCGAATCTGGGAACTACAGATTACGAGCCTGGCGCGCTACTGAGCCACCCCCGGCCCAACTCTGAAGGCTCAGAGAAGTTTGTGGGAGGGAACCCACTGGGTAGCTGTTGGGAGACAGATGGTAGCCTCTCGTCAAGACAATCCAGCGTGTTCTTTAATATGCACAGGGGTATAGCTCTCCCGTACACGGGGCCACGAATTAACGCCAATCCGATGGACGACGCCCTTTCCGAGCTCATCGGTGTGGGCGTCGTCCATTGGGGGCAGGGCGGGGAGTTTTGCGGAGATAAATCTCATCAGTGGCTCAAGTAGGCCTCAACTTGAGAACTACAGATTACAAGCCTTGCGACTTACCGACTTCTGAAATAATTGTTTAATGAGAAAATGTGTCTAATGATATTTTAAAGACCTCAGTCAAATCTGTCCAAATCTGTTTTTTTTTTTAACTTTATTTGTATATTTTAATAGCTATGGAGGTTTAAACATCTCAGAGTAGCTCTTATTCTAAGAAATGTATCAAAAATTTAAACGAATATGGAAGGAATTCTTTACCCACACATGCGCGCCAGGCTCGTAATCTGTAGTTCCCAGGTTCGAGTCCCAGCTGGGTCAGCGTTGAGATTTATCTCCACAAAATTCCCCGCCCTGCCCACGGTCAGTAGGGGACACCGATGGGCTTGGAAAGACCGCCGTTCGTCGGATGGGACGTTAAGCCGTGGCCCCGTGTGCGGGAGAGCCATACCCTGTGCACGTTAAAGAACAAGCTGGATGGCCTTGACTGGAGGCTACCATCTGTCTCCCAACAGCTGTTCCAGTGGGTCCCCTCCCCCAACCTTCTCTGAGCCTTCGGGGTCCATGTGACCTGGTCATTTAGCCCATGGTGTGCAAAAAAGTGCCGCTCAGATGTAAAACAACCCAACGCAACTGTTTAACATAAATAAAAATTTAAGTATATTGACCTTATTCTTCAAATCTTCACATAATTTACAACTGAAATAAGTACCCTGACGTAACGACCAGGCTTTTTTGTTATCTTAATCTGTTTACCAAGTAATTCCGCAAAAAAAAAATAGGAAACTACAGTTCGCTTAAGTATTAGAGGAATATAAAATGCGTCTTAACTTCAAAATGTATCTCCTTTAAGAATTATTTTCGAGATAAACGACTGCGGATGTCTTTGCCTTTTCTGCTTCCAGCTGGTGTCCTCGACGTTAAACCTCTTGTCGTCAAAACTGCTTGTTTGAAGAGTTATTATTGCAGTTGCGTTGAGACTTTGACCTTCAAAGGGATTGTCTCTCACCACAGTGGAAGTGAAGGAGGTACTTTAATGACGACAACATCTGTTCTCGGTCTAAATGGGATCGTATCATTTGCATTTCATAGAATCATGAACAGCTCGTAAAGTTTATAGCAATTCAACTCGTCAAACAAATGTTAATCTCACTCTGTGATGTACATCCTTCAGGACAACACATTTTCATCCTTTCAGTCAACACATGGAGCGGGGGTGGCTCAGTCGGTAGCGCGCCAGGTTTGTAATCTGTAGCTCCCAGGTTCGAGACCCAGCTGGGTCAGCGTTGAGATTTATCTCCGCAAAATTCCCCGCCCTGCCCACGGTCAGTAGGGGACACCGATGGGCTTGGAAAGGCCGCCGTCCGTCGGATGACACGTTAAGCCGTGGTCCCGTGTGTGGGAGAGCCATATCCTGTGCACGTTAAAGAACATGCTGGATGGCCTTGACGGGAGGCTACCATCTGTCTCCCAACAGCTGTTCCAGTGGGTCCCCTCCCCCAACCTTCTCTGAGCTTCGGGGTCCATGTGACCGGCCATTTAGCCCATGGTGTGCAAAAGAGTGCCGCTCAGAGGTAAAACAACCCAACCCAACTCAGTCAACACAAGAGCTGTCATGTGACAAGGAACTCATGAAAGATTTAACTGAAAAAAAATTAGTTTTGCCGTGAGAGGGTTGGGGTGTTTTACCTCTGAGCGGCAATTTTTTGCACACAATGGGCTAAATGGCCAGGTCACAAGGACCCCGAGAGCTCAGGCCTTTATGCACACTCTTCATAACCCTATTCGCCAATCTATAATTACCCATACGGGCAACATGTCCAAACCAATGGAGTCTCTCTCTGAACAATATGCTGCTTAAAGGAGGTTGCCAACTCCTTTGCCTAACCTTATCGTTAGTAACAAAGCTGAACCACCTAATGCCCAAGATACTGCTTAAGCATCTAGAATCAAAAGCATCAAGTTTCTGTTATCTTGTTTGTAAAGCGTTCAAGTTTACTTTATTAGTAATTACACAACATAAAAAACATTTGTCTTTTATTTATTAAATTTAAAAAGTTGCTTTCTCACACTCCTCTGAGAAAAGTGGATAGATTATTCTCTGAGTGGAATTTCCCTTCCCACACTCTACCACTGAAATTTCGAGATTCTACAATAAACAAATTATTTGCAACATTCATTAAAAGAGATGCCGTTTCTATATTAACTGATATCTAAAAATATAAATTTAAACTATATAAGTATTTGAAAAATTATAATTATATTTCATTAATATGCGCGCCAGGCTCGTAATCTGTAGTTCCCAGCTTCGAGTCCCAGCTGGGTCAGCGTTGAGATTTATCTCCGCAAAATTCCCCGCCCTGCCCACAGTCAGTAGGGGACACCGATGGGCTTGGAAAGGCCGCGGTCCGTCGGATGGGACGTTAAGCCGTGACCCCGCGTGCAGAAGGACCATACATTGCTTATGTCAAATAACAACCTGGATGGTTTTGAGGGTAAGCTTCCATTTGCCTCTTAACAGCTGTCTAGGTGATACCTTTCTTTTATGGAACATATTTTAGTTTTGTGTGGGGATTTGCGGCTCACGAAAAATCATTTAAATAGACAATAAATTTCGCGATGTTTTTTCAGTTGAAAGGTATGTAGTCACTCTTACATATATATATATCAACTTTAGTGGTTAGGTTGTTTTACCTCTGAGCGGCAAGTTTCATGCGCACAATGGGTTAAATGGCCAGGTCATAAAAACCCAGAGGGCTCACAGAAGGTTGGGGGAAGGGACCCACAGACATTAGGAGACAGATGGTAGCCTCCCGTCAAAGCCATCCAGGGTATTATTTAATGTGCACAGGGTATGGCTCTCACGCACACGGGGCCACGACTGAACGTCCCATTCGATGGACGGTGTCTTTTTCAAGCTCATCGGTGTCCACCTACTGACCGATGGCAGGGACTTTTGCGGAGAAATATTTTAACACTGGGCCACGTAGGACTCGAACCTGAGAACTGCAGATTACGAGCCTGGCGTGCCACCAGCTGAGTGAGCCCAGCCACCCTACAATTGAATAGTTCGTTGATACATATCACACCATGCTCAAGACAATTTTTTAAGTAGGCAAGTTTGCTTAGTATTATTTTTAAATTTTGGATCATTGTTATATTCACTGTTAATTTTGAACACAGCAAGATACTTAAGCTTACAAAGTTTTATTCGCAAATTACAATACTTTAACCTGCAACTTAAAACTTGTGAGCAAAGCTTTTGTCGATAAGAGCAGTTTGCAAAATAATTTGTATATATGCTGATATTCAAGAGAAATAATGATGACTGAGAATCAAAGTGAATCCAATCTCTGAATGTTTCTAAAATTTTCATTAGTTTCATAATTGATGATTCATTATACCCCCTCAAGCAGCTGCTTGCCACAGAGGTATGACAGGAGCCTGTCAGTTTATATGGCCGTAGTAGAAGGTCTCTGAGGATTGCAGGACTTCAGCAGAAAAATAACACACATCCATGCCTGATCTGGGGCCCGAACCCAGGTCCCTTAGATCAGTAGCCAAGCGCGCTAACCACTCGGCCATGGGACGGCTGAATCATTATAATAATAAAAAATAAATACCCCCTCAAGCAGCTGCTTGCCACAGAGGTCTGACAGGAGCCTATCAGTTTATATGCCATAGTAGAAGGTCTGAGAGGATTGCAGGACCTCAGCAGAAAAACGACACATACATCCATGCCCTACCCGGGGCTCGAACCCAGGTCCCTTAGATCAGTAGCCAAGCGCGCTAACCACTCGGCCATGGGACGGCTGATTCATTATAATAATAAATAATAAATACCCCCTCAAGCAGCTGCTTGCCACAGAGGTCTGACAGGAGCCTATCAGTTTATATGCCATAGTAGAAGGTCTGAGAGGATGGCAGGATATGGGAATGCAAAGTAACATTCAAAACTATCTAATTTCAAAAATAAGCTTTCTGCGGAAAAATCTCATCGGAAAAAAAATTGAAGATCTTACTCAAACTTTTCTGATTCTCGATTTTTCTACAATATTTAGGAGATATTTAAATAGTTCTGGAACATGAACGATTTAAAAGTAGAGTCACTGATCCTAACAACTTACTCAAAAAAAAAACCCCACTAAAAAGCAAATTATAACTGTTGCAGCAAACCGCTTTCTAAAACAAAAGCAAATTTAGAAGATGTTGTAATAATTCTTTCAATTAATTTTGAAACTGTTTAGAAAGAGTATAACAACAGCGTTTATTGCGAAATGTTTCGAACTTAAAAACTCTGTAAATATTAAAAGAATATTTTGTTGAAAATCGAAAATCTGAAAGATATGTGAGAAATCTCCACAATTTTATCTCCTGCGACATGTTTTCGTAAACGTTTTTAATAAATTAATTTGGTAAATATTTTCAAAGTTAGAGAGTCTGAATATTAGTTTTCGTTCACATTAGAAGTAAATTTTTAGAAAAGTTTTGAACTTTTTAATCTTACAGTCGTTGAGTTTTCTTTCTTGTAATTAAAAAACAGTTCCTACAAGCTAAAACTAATGCTAGTACATGAGGATTAAAATAAACATTGTATTTGTGAAAATAGCTTTGACTTTAACTATCTATTTTCCAACTAACTTCAATGCTAACAATATTGGCATTCGCATAAACCTTTTTACTCTTAACGCTTATCTCCTTTTTAATGTCGAAACGTTTTCGTTGATTCAAAATAAATCGCGCCAACAACCATTACAGTTAAAACCTGCAAAGTGCACATATAGTCTAAACAACCCACTTCATTTATATTTATGCGTTTCTAAAAGAAATATTACTCTTTCAAATTCTACATCTTTGAAGCTGAAAAAAAAAATCCATTTTGCAGGCTTATATTTAATAGCAATCTCCCAATGCTTGGGAGATACGTTAAAACTCGCGTAAGACCACGTTGGTCGTGATTCAGGTTGTTTATGAGCAGTGAAGGCGAAGATTTAGCAGCGATTGCTTTAGCCAACCATCGTCGACTAATCTTAAATGGAGATGATACCATTATGGAGTAGAGAAGCCATTTCATGCAGTAACCATTGTCATGATGACATGCTAGCGGTGACGTGCAATTCTCCCGTGTTATTTATGTAATCGCAGGGCACAGTGAGGCATCTAAAATGTCCAAGGCATTCTGAAAATGGCGCATTCTGTTGACATGTGTGAAAAGATGATAAATAGATGGAGTTGAAAGAGATAGCCTGGTTGGGTTGTTTTACCTCTGAGCAGACTTTTTATGCATGTAATGGACTAAATGGTCAGGTCACAAGGACCTTGCAGTTCCCAGGTTCAAGTCCTAGCTGGGTCAGCGTTGAGACTTATCTCCGCAAAACTCCGGCCCCTGCCCACGGTCAGTAGAGGACACCGATGGGCTTGGAAAGGCTGCCGTCCGTCGGATGGGACGTAAAGCTGAGGTGCTGTGTGCGGGAGAGCCATACTCTGTGCACGTTAAAGAACTCGCTGGATGGCCTTGACAGGAGGCTACCATCTGTCTCCCAACAGCTGTTCCAGTGGGTCCCCTCCCCCAACCTTCTCTGAGCCTTCGGGGTCCATGTGACCTGGCCATTTAGTCCATGGTGTGGAAAAAAGTGTCGCTCACAGGTAAAACAACCGAACAAGGACCCTGAGGGTTCAGAGAAGGTTGGAGGGAACCCATTAGACACCTATCAGGAGATAGATGGTAGTCTCTCGTCGGGACCATCCAGTTTGTTCATTAACGTACATTGGGTATGGCTCTCTCGCACACGGGGGCACGGTTTAATGTCTGATCAGACGGAAGATGGCTTTTGCAGAGAAAATCTTAACCCTGGCAAAAGTGGGACTCGAACAACTAACTGCAGATTACAAGCCTGCCACGCTTTCAACTGCCTTCTCCCCTGTCAGCCAGTTGTAGAAAAACTACATTCTTAAAGAACGGCAGGAAAAATTCCCAACTTAAAAAATAAAAAAATACATTTCTAATGAGTAATATATTTAAAAAAATTACATAAATTAAATATATATATATACATTTTTAATGAACTGGTAAAATTGTATATTCATGTACCTAAAAATGTTTGGTCAGAAATGGACCAATGGCGACTCGTGAATTTCTATGTATATGGGTTGTGTTGGGTTGTTTTAACTCTGAGCGGCACTTTTTTGCACAGCATGGGCTAAATGGCCAGGTCACATGGACCCAGAAGGCTCAGAGAAGGTTGGGGGAGGGGACCCACTGGAACAGCTGTTGGGAGACAGATGGTAGCCTCCCGTCAAGGCCATCCAGCGTGTTCTTTAACGTGCATAGGGTATGGCTCTCCCGCACACGGGCCACGGTTTAACGTTCCATCCGACGGACGGCGGCCTTTCCAAGCCCATCGGTGTCCCCTACTGACCGTGGGCAGGGCGGGGAATTTTGCGGAGATAAATCTCAAAGCTGACCCAGCTGGGACTCGAACCTGGGAACTGCAGATTACGAGCCTGGCGCGCTACAGACTGAGCCACCCCCGCCCCATGTAGATGAGTCCAGCATAATATTGTATACAGTGAAACCAGCTATGCAGGGCCAGTGTTAGCTCAGATGATGGCGCAAAACATCGGGGATTCTCGCCGTAACACCAATTCTGTCCTGGGTGAAAAAAGGAACACCGATTGGAAAAGAACATAAACAGGGTGATTCAGTTAAGCGTGTACAAACTTCTGGGAGAGGTATTGTTGCACAAAGACGAATCGGAATCATATAGCAATGCAGGGTCGGTAACGGCATCTTCACGCGGTAGATGGCATTGTACGGCCGCGGGACTGCACAACGTCGTCGCTGGTAACTGTCATTCGCGAACCGTCCACAGAGGTAGTAGAATGACCGATTACAGAAACGTGGAGTTGGCCGATATGCATCTCGCATACGGGACTGCAACTGGCGAGTCGCTGTGCGCATGTACCAGGAACGGTATCCGATGAGGCGTACTCCCAACCACCAGATGTTTGCACGGCTGCATCAGAGGTTATGTGACACTGGTTCCTTCCAGAGACCTACCAGGAGTCGGGAACGATGGGTACGGACTCCTCACATGGAGGAAAATGTGCTACGTCATACAGAAGACACTCTAGGGAAGTCACTCCTACTGCCAGTACTCGAGCAATCGCCAACCGGGTCGGTCTATCCCAATCCACCGTATGGAGGATTATGCACGATAACCAATTGCATCCATAACATGTCCACTTTTTTGACCGACTGTACCATTGCGCAAATGCAATGCGCTGTGGGTAATTCTCAGGCTTCAGTGTCTGAATGCGCTGCACATGTTATGGATGCAATTGGTTATCGTGCATAATCCTCCATACGGTGGATTGGGATAGACCGACCCGGTAGGCGATTGCTCGAGTACTGGCACTAGGAGTGTCTTCCCTCGAATGTCTTCTATATGACGTGCACATTCTCCTCCATGTCAGAGGTCCGTGCCCATCGTTCCCGACTCCTGGCAGGTCTCTGGAAGGAATCAGTGTCACTTAACTTCTGATGCAGCCTTGCAAACATCTGGTGGTTGGGAGTACGCCTCATCGGGTTACGTTCCTGGTACACGCGCACAGCGACTCGCCAGTTGCAGTCCGCAGTCCCGTATGCGAGATGCATATCGGCCAACTCCACGTTTCTGTAATCGGTCATTCTACTACCTCTGTGGACGGTTCGCAAATGACAGTTAGGACGTTGTGCAGTCCCGCGGCCGTACAATGCCATCTACCGCGTGAAGATGCCGTTACCGACCATGCATTGCTATATGATTCCGATTCGTCTTTGTGCAACATACCTCTCTCAGAAGTTTGTACACGCTTAACTGAATCACCCTGTATATGTTCTTTTCCAATCGCTGTTCCTTTTTTCGCCCAGGACAGAATTGGTGTTACGGCGAGAATCCCCGACGTTTTGTGCATCATCTGAGCTAACACTGGCCCTGCATAGCTGTTTCACTGTATACAATATTATGCTGGACTCATCTACATAGAAATTCACTAGTCGCCACTGATACTGAATGTGGTCCATTTCTTCCAATTTCTGACCAAACATTTTTAGGTACATGAATAAACAATTTTACCAGTTCATTAAAAATATCTATATATTTATTTAATTTATGTATTTTTTTAAATTTATTACTCATTAGAAATGTATTTTTTATTTTTTAAGTTGGGAAATTTTCCTGCCTTTCTTTAAGAATGTAGTTTTTCTACAACTGGCTGACAGGGGAGAAGGCAGTTGAAAGCGTGGCAGGCTTGTAATCTGCAGTTAGTTGTTCGAGTCCCACTTGGGCCAGGGTTAAGATTTTCTCTGCAAAAGCCATCTTCCGTCTGATCAGACATTAAACCGTGCCCCCGTGTGCGAGAGAGCCATACCCAATGTACGTTAATGAACAAACTGGATGGTCCCGACGAGAGACTACCATCTGTCTCCTGATGGGTGTCTAATGGGTTCCCTCCAACCTTCTCTGAACCCTCAGGGTCCTTGTTGGGTTGTTTTACCTGTGAGCGACACTTTTTTCCACACCATGGGCTAAATGGCCAGGTCACATGGACCCCGAAGGCTCAGAGAAGGTTGGGGGAGGGGACCCACTGGAACAGCTCTTGGGAGACAGATGGTAGCCTCCTTTCAAGGCCATCCAGCGAGTTCTTTAACGTGCACAGAGTATGGCTCTCCCGCACACAGCACCTCAGCTTTACGTCCCATCCGACGGACGGCGGCATTTCCAAGCCCATCGGTGTCCTCTACTGACCGTGGGCAGGGGCCAGAGTTTTGCGGAGATAAGTCTCAATGCTGACACAGCAAGGACTCGAACCTGGGAACTGGAAGGTCCTTGTGACCTGACCATTTAGTCCATTAAATAAAATAAATACCCCCTCAAGCAGCTGCTTCCCACAGAGGTCTGACAGGAGCCTGCCAGTTTATATGCCATAGTAGAAGGTCTGAGAGGATGGCAGGACCTCAGCAGAAAAACAACACACACATCCATGCCTTATCCGGAGGCTTGAACCCAGGTCCCGTAGATCAGTAGCCAAGCGTGCTAACCACTCGGCCACGGGACACGTGCATAAAAAGTCCTGCTGAGAGGTAAAACAACCCAACCAGGCTATCTCTTTCAACTACATCTATTTATCATCTTTTCACACATGTCAACAGAATGCGCCATTTTCAGAATGCCTCGGACAATTTAGATGCCTCACTGTGCCCTGCGATTACATAAATAACACGGGAGAATTGCACGTCACCGCTAGCATGTCATCATGACAATGGTTACTGCATGAAATGGCTTCTCTACTCCATAATGGTATCATCTCCATTTAAGATTAGTCGACGATGGTTGGCTAAAGCAATCGCTGCTAAATCTTCGCCTTCACTGCTCATAAACAACCTGAATCACGACCAACGTGGTCTTACGCGAGTTTTAACGTATCTCCCAAGCATTGGGAGATTGCTATTAAATATAAGCCTGCAAAATGGATTTTTTTTTCAGCTACAAAAGATGTAGAATTTGAAAGAGTAATATTTCTTTTAGAAACGCATAAATATAAATGAAGTGGGTTGTTTAGACTATATGTGCACTTTGCAGGTTTTAACTGTAATGGTTGCTGGCGCGATTTATTTTGAATCAACGAAAACATTTCGGCGCTAAATAGGATTGGGTTGGGTTGTTTTACCTCTGAGCGGCACTTTTTTGCACACCATGGGCTAAATGGCCCAGGATTTATCTCCGCAAAATTCCCCGCCCTGCTCACGGTCAGTAGGGGACACCGATGGGCTTGGAAAGACCGCCGTCCGTCGGATGGTACGTTAAGCCGTGGCTCCCGTGTGCGGGAGAGCCATACCCTGTGCACGTTAAAGAACACGCTGGATGGCCTTGACGGGAGGCTACCATCTGTCTCCCAACAGATGTTCCAGCGGGTCCCCTCCCCCAACCTTCTCTGAGCCTTCGGGATCCATGTGACCTGGCCATTTAGCCCATGGTGTGCAAAATAGTGCCGCTCAGAGGTAAAACAACCCAACGTTAAAGAACATACTGGATGGCCTTGACGGGAGGCTACCATCTGTCTCCCAACAGCTGTTCCAGTGGGTCCCCTCCCCCAACCTTCTCTGAGCCTTCGGGATCCATGTGACCTGGCCATTTAACCCATGGTGTGCAAAAAAGTGCCGCTCAGAGGTAAAACAACCCAACTGTTCACGTTATAGAACACGCTAGATGTCCTTGACGGGAGGCTACCATCTGTCTCCCAACAGATGTTCCAGCGGGTCCCCTCCCCCAACCTTCTCTGAGCCTTCGGGATCCATGTGACCTGGCCATTTAGCCCATGGTGTGCAAAATAGTGCCGCTCAGAGGTAAAACAACCCAACGTTAAAGAACATACTGGATGGCCTTGACGGGAGGCTACCATCTGTCTCCCAACAGCTGTTCCAGTGGGTCCCCTCCCCCAACCTTCTCTGAGCCTTCGGGATCCATGTGACCTGGCCATTTAGCCCATGGTGTGCAAAAAAGTGCCGCTCAGAGGTAAAACAACCCAACTATTTAAATATCTCCTAAATATTGTAGAAAAATCGAGAATCAGAAAGGTTTAAGTAAGATCTTCAATTTCTTTTTCCGATGAGATTTTCTCCGCAGAAAGCTTATTTTCGAAATTAGATAGTTTTGAATGTTACTTTGCATTCCCATATCCTGTCATCCTCTCAGATCTTCTACGATGGCATATAAACTGACAGGCTCCTGTCAGACCTCTGTGGCAAGCAGATGCTTGAGGGGGTATTTATTACAGTGGACCCCCGATATAACGCGCATGTCGGGCGGGAAACAACACCCGCGTTATAAGGTGAACCGCGTTATACCGAGCGTCGCGGTGGCGACACAATAAATTTCACACTGTAAGCTTTTCTTTTACTCATCATGCATACAATAATTAAACACTATTCAAAATACATGCAAGAACTCAATACATACATAATTACTCAATACGCAGTAACAATAAAATGCGATACTCACTAACGCCGCACGGACCTGTATAAACGTTTGAACTTATCGCGAACATCGCCCGCGCTATAACCGAGTGCGCGGTATAGCGAGCAGCGCTATAACGAAGGTCCACTGTATTTATTATTATAATGATTCAGCCGTCCCATGGCCGAGTGGTTAACGCGCTTGGCTACTGAACTTAGGGACCTGGGTTCGAGCCCCAGATCAGGCATGGATGTGTGTTGTTTTTCTGCTGAGGTCCTGCCATCCTCACAGACCTTCTACTACGGCAGTGTCTCGCAAACCTTTTTACTCTGCGGCACACTGAATCTAATTTTTTTTCCGCGGCACACTGAATCTAATTTTTTTTCCCGCGGCACACCTAAAAAAGAATTTTTGATGGTTACGTAAAATGAGGAAAATTGAAGTTTCGTTAAACCCCAGTTGATAAAATCTGAAAGTTTTTTATTAAAGCACGTCGATAGCAAGTCGATATTAAAGCACGTCGATAACACAAGTCAAGTCAAAATGAAATCTTTGGAATATCTAGTGTCAATTTGAAAATCTCTCGCGGCACACAGTTTGCGAGACATTGTACTACGGCCATATAAACTGACAGGCTCCTGTCAGACCTCTGTGGCAAGCAGCTACTTGAGGGGGTATAATGAATCATCAATTATGAAACTAATGAAAATTTTAGAAACATTCAGAGATTGGATTCACTTTGATTCTCAGTCACCATTATATCTCTTGAATATCAGCATATATACAAATTATTTTGCAAACTGCTCTTATCGACAATAGCTTTGCTCACAAGTTTTAAATTGCAGGTTAAAGTATTGTAATTTGCGAATAAAACTTTGTAAGCTTAAGTATCTTGCTGTGTTCAAAATTAACAGTGAATATAACAATGATCCAAAATTTAAAAATAATACTAAGCAAACTTGCCTACTTAAAAAATTGTCTTGAGCATGGTGTGATATGTATCAACGAACTATTCAATTGTAGGGTGGCTGGGCTCACTCAGCTGGTGGGGCGGGGGTGGCTCAGTCGGTAGCGCGCCAGGCTCGTAATCTGTAGTTCCCAGGTTCGAGTCCCAGTTGGGTCAGCGTTGAGATTTATCTCCGAAAAATTCCGTGCCCTGCCCACGGTCAGTAGGGGACACCGATGGGCTTGGAAAGGCCGCCGTCCGTCGGATGGGACGTTAAGCTGTGGCCCCGTGTGCGAGAGAGCCATACCCTGTGCACGATAAAGAACACGCTGGATGGCCTTGACGGGAGGCTACCATCTGTCTCCCAACAGTTGTTCCAGTGTGTCCCCTCCCCCAACCTTCTCTCAGCCTTCGGGTCCGTGTGACCTGGCCATTTAGCCCATGGTGTGCAAAAAAGTGCCGCTCAAAGGTAAAACAATCCAACCCAACTCAGCTGGCAGCACGCCAGGCTTGTAATCTGCAGTTCTCGGGTTCGAGTCCTACGTGGCCTAGTGTTAAGATATTTCTCCGCAAAAGTCCCTGCCATCGATCAGTAGGAGGACACTGATGAGCTTGAAAAAGACACCGTCCATCGAATGGGACGTTCAGTCGTGGCCCCGTGTGCGTGAGAGCCATACCCTGTGCACATTAAATAACACCCTGGATGGCTTTGACGGGAGGCTACCATCTGTCTCCTAATATCTGTGGGTCCCCTCCCCCAACCTTCTGTGAGCCCTCTGGGTTTTTATGACCTGGCCATTTAACCCATTGTGCGCATGAAACTTGCCGCTCAGAGGTAAAACAACCTAACCACTAAAGTTGATATATATATGTAAGAGTGACAACATACCTTTCAACTGAAAAAACATCGCGAAATTTATTGTCTATTTAAACGATTTTTCGTGAGCCGCAAATCCCCACACAAAACTAAAATATGTTCCATAAAAGAAAGGTATCACCTAGACAGCTGTTAAGAGGCAAATGGAAGCTTACCCTCAAAACCATCCAGGTTGTTATTTGACATAAGCAATGTATGGTCCTTCTGCACGCGGGACCACGGCTTTACATCCCACCATTGGACGGCGACTTTTCCAAGCCATCGGTGTCCCCTACTGACCGTGGGCAGGGCGGGGAATTTTGCTGAGATAACTCTCAACGTTGACCCAGCTGGGACTCGAACCTGGGAACTGTAAATTACCAGCCTGGCTCGTAAGTACTACTTTCTAAACTTTTCAATATATCTTTAATACGTCAGAAGTATTAAAAATTTATTCCTAATTAGATACATGACACTATCGTATGCAGGGTAGGGGGGAGAGGGCAATTGCATTTGGACCCTTTCCGGCTCTTAAAATATGGTAGTGGCCGAGTGGTTAGCGCGCTTGGCTGTTGATCTAAGGGACCTGAGTTCGAGCCCCGGATTAAGGCATGGATGTTCGTGTTGTTTTTCTGCTGAGGTCCTGCCATCCTCTCAGACCTTCTACTATGGCATATAAACTGACAGGCTCCTGTCAGACCTCTCTGGCAAGCAGCTGCTTGACGGGGTATTTATTTTATTTTATTTATATATATATATATATTAATAAAATTAAGAATGAATGTAAAAAAAATCTTTAAAATTTAATACTCTAGATTAGTTATACTAATTAAATTTTACTGCCTGATATATTTTGTGTTTAGATTGCTATTGATTTTAAATTCATAATATACTCGAAATTTGGAGACTCCCCAATAAGAAAATCTTGTATACGCCATTCATATGTACATATCTACATGGGAGTCCGCAGAAAATTTTCTAGGCGGGGGGGGAGGCAAAGCTTGTAGACAAATAATTGCATCAATAAATTTTTATTTAATTTTTTAGGGTTTTTTTTCACAAGTAAATTATAGAATAGAGTATTGCATCAATTTCAAACTGGGGCTCTTAAGTTGGTGCACAGCATATTGACAAATCTATGAATTTTGGTTTGCATAGTGAATAATAAGAAAAAAAAAGTATATTCCCTCGATCAGGGTTGAGTTGTTTTACCTCTGAGCGGCACTTTTTTGCACACCAATGGCTAAATTACCAGGTCACATGGATCCCGAAGGCTCAGAGAAGGGGGAGGGGACCCACTAGAACAGCTGTTGGGAAACAGATGGTAGCCTCCCGTCAAGACCATCCAGCGTGTTCTTTAACGTGCACAGGGTATGGCTCTCCCGCACACGGGGCCACGGCTTAACGTCCCATCCGACAGACGGACGGAGGCCTTTCCAATCCCATCGGTGTCCCCTACTGACCGTGGGCAGGGCGGGGAATTTTGCGGAGATAAATCTCAACGCAGACCCAGCTGGGACTCGAACCTGGGAACTACAGATTACGAGCCTGGCGCGCTACCGACTGAGCCACCCCCGCCCCTTTTTGCACTCTATTTGCCATTTTATGAAACATAAGCAATTACGACAATAACTTAACGTCCAATGAGAGATAAGCAAGATTAGTTTGGATCCTTCTTAGTTTCTAACTTCTTCAGAGATTAAGCTTTTGCTAAAAGTTTTTTTTTTCTTAATGAGATGATAGAAATTATTTCGAAAGTGTCGACAATCTAATGGGATAAACTATCCACTGGATCTAACTCTAAATCATGATTATTGTCTAAATCTCTTCATCTCAATCAAGAGAGTTATGAGATTACCTTCTATCTGATTATCCCACAAAATTACTCAATAGCATTAAACGGATTCAGATATCTCGCAGTGACCTGAAGAGTAAACCTTAAAGAGAGGTTGATATCTCGAATATTAAAGCAGATCAATCGATTTGAACTGTTCCCATACAATCCTAGAGCTTTACCAGTGCTCCTAAATATCGTTATCATTCATTCTGCTGTCTCGAATGAAGCCATTTAAACTTTCGCCCAGATTCCCATTTCAAATGTCAGACTAAATCATTCATTTCGTCTTTAGGAAGCACCATTTATTAATCACCAATTAAATGTATCTTGTTTCAGCCGAGCATACTATGAAATCACTGCGATCGCTTGGTGAACTAACGCAGTAATTAAATAAGCAGCTATGTCTGCATTAATCATGAATATCTAGTGAAATGTAATGTTGCGATTCCTGTGCAGAAACAATGCTTGTAGCAAATATCTGTCAACGCTTGATAAGGTTATGTGATTTATATTGTCCGAAATATGGAAGACTGGAGATATTTAAACTGCGGATACATGGGTGACTCATTTGCATCTCCCCAAGTTCTGTGGCGTAATCTGCAGTATCAATGTTCGATTCCCAGTTCTGCGAGCGTTGAGATTTATTTTCATTAATATCCAGCTTGGGTTCGGTGAGAAACGGGACACTGATGCGCTTCGAAAGGTGTCATCCGTCGGATGGGACGTTAAGCCGTGGCTCCGTGTGAAGCTCCTAATCTGCCATTATTAAGTTCCAGTTCCAATTGTCTCAGCGTTGAGATTTACCTCAGCAAACCCTTCTCTCCCACCCCCCAAGCTTTCGCGAGAAAGGGGACATAGATAGGCTTGGAAATGCCACCGTTCGCAGTGAGTAATTTGCGAGCAGCTCTTCATATGCAATATTCGCAATGTACGATTTGCGAGCAGCTCTTCATATGCAATATTCGCAGTGAGTAATTTGCGAGCAGCTCTTCATATGCAATATTCGCAATGTATGATTTGCGAGCAGCTCTTCATATGCAATATTCGCAATGTACGATTTGCGAGAAGCTCTTCATATGCAATATTCGCAATGTATGATTTGCGAGCAGCTCTTCATATGCAATATTCGCAATGTATGATTTGCGAGCAGCTCTTCATATGCAATAATCGCAATGTACGATTTGCGAGCAGCTCTTCATATGCAATATTCGCAATGAACGATTTGCGAGCAGCTCTTCATATGCAATATTCGCAATGAACGATTTGCGAGCAGCTCTTCATATGCAATAATCGCAATGTACGATTTGCGAGCAGCTCTTCATATGCAATATTCGCAATGTATAATTTGCGAGCCGCTCTTAATATGCAGTTCTCTGGTTCGCATCCCAACTTCGCCTGCGTTGATATTTTTTCGCTTGTAACTCCCACTTTGTTCTCTGTGAGAAAGGTGTTCCCTTATGTGCTTGCAAAGACTGCCGTCCATCGGATGATTCGTTAAACTGTGGTCCCATGTGCAAGAGAGTCAAACTCTGTGCAAGTTAAAGATCTCGCTAGACGACCTTGATGTGAAACTTTCATGTCTTCTAACAACTGTCCAGTGAATCCCCTTCTCTAACCTTCTCTGACCCCTGGGGCTCTTGTGACCTATCATTTAGCCAATTATGTGCAAAAGAGAAAGTCTAGTCCCAAAGTCCCAACTGTGTCTGTATTGATATTTATCTCTGGTAAGTGCCCGCAATCAGAAAGAGGACCTCAACGAGTTTGAAAGAACTCCATCCGTCAGACGGAATATTAAACTGTGATCCCATGTGCATGAGAACCATACTCTGTGCACTTAAAGAACACGATGGATGTCCTTGATGGGAGGTTACTATCTGTCTTTTAATAGCTTTCCAGTGACTATCCCTTCTAACTCTTATCTCCGCAAAATTCCACGCCCTGTCCAGGTCAGTAGGGGACACCGATGGGCTTGGAAAGGCCGCCGTCCGTCGGATGGGACGTTAAGCCGTGGTTCCGTGTGTGGGAGCCATACCTTGTGCACGTTAAAGAACACGCTGGAATGCCTTGATGGGAGGCTACCATCTGTCTCCAAACAGTTGATCCATTGGGTCACCTCCCCCAACCTTCTGTGAGCCTTCGGGGTCCTTGTGAACTGGCCATTTAGTCCATGGTGTGCAAAAAAGTGCCGCTCAGAGGTAAAACAACCCAAACCTCCCCAACTGTCCCTGAGTTATTGGGGATCTTTGTGACCTGGCGATTTGCCTCATTATGTAAAAAAAAGTGCCTCTCAGAAGTAAATCAACCGAACCGTGAACGTTTAAGCGTATTGCACGATTAAAATATTTCTCAGAGGTAAAACAACCTGAAAACAACCTAATATCCTGAAATCCGTGATAATTATGTTGTTTACGTTGAACGATATATTCCCTGACGTCATCCCGTTTTCACTCATCTTATTGAAATATTGCTGCACCCCCCCCCCAATGCATTCGCCCCTCCCGCCCAGAAACGACATCGATTTATATCTGCAATTTCATTTGCCATCGTGAATAAGAAGAAGGATCTATCTTTTCGGCTTCAAAGACTAACAAAGGGTTTCGCATTGCAACCGTTGGGATGAAATATAACTCCACAGTCCATAGCTGAACCGTAACTGTAGTGTTGCCGAAGATGTATTATCACCGTTAAGACCAGACCTGTACATTTGATCGCTTTCCTTTCGAGAAAAAGTGCACGCCATAACGTCGTTTGTCACTTCATAATGCACTTTTGACTAGACCCCGACGACGCTTGAATTACCCCTTCTTTATTTCCACGGAATTTAGATCGGGATGGTGGCAACGGTTGCATTATCGGTTCAAGTGAGAAATTGCGCCAATTTATGCAGCTTTGGATTGGATTGTTTTACCTCTGAGCTGCACTTTTTTGCACACCATGGGCTAAATGGCCAGGCCACAAGGACCCCGAAGGCTCAGAGAAGGTTGGGGGAGGGGACCCACTGGAACAGCTGTTGGGAGACAGATGGTAGCCTCCCGTCAAGGCCACCTAGCGTGTTCTTTAACGTGCACAAGGTATGGCTCTCCCGCACAGGCCACGGCTTAACGTCCTATCCGACGGACGGCGGCCTTTCCAAGCCCATCGTTGTCCCCTACTGACCGTGGGCAGGGCAGGGAATTTTGCGAAGATAAATCTCAACGCTGACCCAGCTGGGACTCGAACCTGGGAACTACAGATTACGAACCTGGCGCGCTACCGACTGAGCCACCCCCGCCCCTTCTTCCAGATGGGTCTCGAACCTTGGAAGTGCAGATTACGAGACTGGTGCTACCGACAGAGCCACTCCAGTCCTTCGTTAGAGGGAGCTAAATGTGAAAAATGCGTAATTTTTAATGGGTATTTCAAGTGATTTGTTTACCACAGGAATCTTAACTTTGGTGGCAGAGGGTCAAAAGATTTTTTTCACTGGCATCAATGAATTACGTCGCTTTCTTATAGGGGTGTATCGGAAAACGAAACTTCTTCGTCTTAGGAAACAAAAAGAATATTTTTTATGTTCAATAAGCACTAATAAAATACAAAACTCATGGTCTACCTCGGTCCGTACAGGCAACGATTTGTTTGAAAAGCCCACCGTCCATCGGATGGGACGTTAAGCCATGGTCCCGTGTGCAAGAAATCCATATCCTCTGCAAGTTAAAGAATACACTGGGTGGCCTTTACGGGAGGCTCCATCTGTCTGCTAACAGCTGTCCAGTGGGTAGCCACCATCCAACCTTTTCTGACCCCTCGGGGTCTTTTTGACTCGGCTATTTAGCCCATTGTATGCACAAAAGTGCTGCTGGGAATTAATAGCATTTAATACTTTATTAATAACTTTTTACACACCACTAACAACTTTAATCGTTTCGTTAATAACATTAAATACTTCATTAATATATATAATATTTCATTAATAACTTTTAATACTTCATTAATAACTTTTAATACTTCGTTAATAATTTTTAATACTCAGTTAATAACTTTAAATATTTCGCAAATATCGTTTAACACTTAGTGAATAACTTTTAATACTTTGTCAATAACTTTCAATACTTCGTCAATAACTTTAAATTCTTCTTTAATAACTTAATATTTCGTTGCAACTTTTAATACTTTGTTGAAACTTTTAATACTTCATTAGTAGTTTCTAATATTTCATTAATGACTTTTAATACTTCGTTAATGACTCTTGATACTTTGTTAATAAATTTAAATACTTCGTTTATAACTTTTACCTTTACTAACCGGTGGGGCGGGGGTGGCTCAGTCGGTAGCGCGCCAGGCTGGTAATCTGTAGTTCCCAGGTTCGAGTCCCAGCTGGGTCAACGTTGAGATTTATCTCCGCAAAATTCCCCGCCCTGCCCGCGGTCAGTAGGGGACACCGATGGGCTTGGAAAGACCGCCGTCCGTCGGATGGGACGTTAAGCCGTGGCCCCGTGTGCGGGAGAGCCATACGCTGTGCACGTTAAAGAACACACTGGATGGCCTTGACGGGAGGTTACCATCTGTCTCCCAACAGCTGTTCCAGTGGTCCCCTCCCCCAACCTGCCCACGGTCAGTAGGGGACACTGATGGGCTTGGAAAGGCCGCCGTCCGTCGGATGGGACGTTAAGCCGTGGCTCCGTGTGCGGGAGAGCCATACCCTCTGCACGTTAAAGAACACACTGGATGGCGTTGACGGGAGGCTACCATCTGTCTCCCTACAGCTGTTCCAGTGGGTCCCCTCCCCCAACCTTCTCTGAGCCTTCGGGGTCCATGTGACCTGGCCAAAAAAGTGCCCCTCAGAGGTAAAACAACCCAACCCAAATTTACTAACTGAAGCAGCGCAAAAACGTGATCGAAAATTTAACTATCCTGATTAAAAGATTTTTAATCTGATCGCAATATAATTTTTTGGAGACAAAAAAAAATAAATATTTCGTTTTATTTAATGTGCTTTTACAAAGCTTTTAAGCATTGTGTAAATTGACATTGACAAATTCTGTGGCTGTGTTTGTATATTATTTGTTGTGTTTGTATATTATGCCGTCCCATGGCCGAGTGGTTAGCGCGCTTGGCTACTGATCTAAGGGACCTGGGTTCGAGCCTCGGGTAAGGCATGGCTGTTTGTCTCGCTTTTTCTGCTGAGGTCCTGCCATCCTCTCAGACCTTCTACTATGGCATATAAACTGACAGGCTCCTGTCAGACCTCTGTGAAAAGCAGCTGCTTGAGGGGGTATTTATTTTTGTATATTATATGAGAAATAAAAACAAGTTTAATAGAGCCTCTCGTTTATTTCCGTTCTTTCAATTAAAAACAAAAAAAAAGTTCAGGATATCACATAAAAACAAAAAATAATACTTGATGTATTTTAAAGAAGTTTTTGTTCATTCTATTATACATTGCTGTTTTTTACTCTAAAAAAATCGTTATACGCAATACGATTTTGCTAAATATCGTATTGCGTATAAAAATAAAAAATAAATAAATACCCCCTCAAGCAGCTGCTTGCCTCAGAGGTCTGACAGGAGCCTGTCAGTTTATATGCCAGAATAGAAGGTCTGAGAGGATAGCAGGCCCTCAGCAGAAAAACGACACAAACATTCATGCCTTACCCGGGGCTCCAACCCATGTCCCTTAGATCAGTAGCCAAGCACGCTAACCACTCGGCCATGGGACGGCTAACGATCGCTAAAATAAACCATCCCTAGTTTTTTTATCTGTCCAAAATAAGTTAGGTTGTTTTACCTCTGAGCTTCAATTTTTTGCACACCACGGTCTAAATGGCCAGGTCACATGGACCCCGAAGGCTCAGAGAAGGTTGGGGGAGGGGACCCACTGGAACAGCTGTTGGGAGACAGATGGTAGCCTCCCGTCAAGGCCATCCAGCGTGTTCTTTAACGTGCACAGGGTATGCCTCTCACACACACGGAGCCACGGTTTAACGTCCCATCCGACGGACGGCGGCCTTTCCAAGCCCATCGGTGTCCCCTACTGACCGTGGGCTGGGCGGGGAAATTTGCAGAGATAAATCTCAACGCTGACCCAGCTGGGACTCGAACCTGGGAACTACAGATGACGAGCCTGGCACGCTACCTACTGAGCCACCCCCGCCCCTCTGTCCAAAGTAATTAAAACACAAAATAATATAAAAAGGAACAATAGCTTAGACAGTTTTTAAAAGAAATAATGAAATAAAACAGTAATCATATTTCCTACATGCGATTTGTTAGTTGTAAATTACACCTTAATTGAAAACTCATCTATCGTAATGAAAACGTTGAAATAATAATCGAAACACGACTCAGAACAAAGGACCTGAGAGGATATTGCCTTTACTCTGGCTATCAAACCCAATCAGCGTCAAAACATCGTTAATCCTATCATTTGCATTACAAAAGGACAAAACATCAGATTATTTGCATCGATAATTAATGACAAGTTGTTGTTGTTTTAAAAAAAACATAGCTGATGGATTAACTTGCAAAATAGAGAAAAACTTTTAATTACATTCTAGGGTTACTGCATATCACTGCAATGCGTTTTCTTTCACTTTTTTTTCTCTCCATTAGAAGCAATTACAGTTATCATCCCGTTTTGTTCAAAGAATGAAAGGTAATTTTCCTTCCAAGTTAATTTCAACTGTAATTGTAACGATTAACTCTAAACGGCTGAAAAGAAATTAAATTAAAAAACACTCTGAAAAGTTTGATGACGTAGGTTTTAACTTCTTGACTTTGGGTGGAAGAAAATGTAATGGGTTTAATCTATAAATGTGTCTTCATTGTTACAAATTTAATACAGGGTGCAACACTGTTTTCTTCGGGGTTCAGTCGGTAGCGCGCCAGGCTCGTAATCTGTAGTTCCCAGGTTCGGGTTCCAGCTGGGTCAGCGTTGAGATTTATTTCCGCAAAATTCCCCGCCCTGCCCACGGTCAGTAGGGGACACCGATGGGCTTGGAAAGGCCGCCGTCCGTCGGATGGGACGTTAAGCGGTGGCCACGGTGGGCGGGAGAGCCATACCCTGTGCACGTTAAAGAACACGCTGGATGGCCTTGACGGGAGGCTACCATCTGTCTCCCAACAGCTGTTCCAGTGCGTCCCCTCCCCCAACCCTCTCTGAGCCTTCGGGGTCCATGTGACCTGGCCATTTAGCCCATGGTGTGCAAAAAAGTGCCGTTCAGAGGTAAAACAACCCAACCCTGTTTACTTCTCATGTTGAAAATTGGAAAATTTAATGGCAATTGGAATATTTAACACCAACGACTCCAATTTAAGAAATTGTTCTGAAACGTTAATACAAACAAGTTAAAACTAAAAGAACGTATATCGACTATGGCGCATATCGTAATCTCGTTTTCAAAGACACAAAAATTTTCAGATACAAATTTTCAAAGACGCAAAAAAATAATACTACAATAGTTAATAGCCTAAGCTTTTCTAGTTTTATTTTCTGCTATTATTTTTCTAGGTTATTGTTCTGCAGTAATATATAAATTAGAAGAAAGCATATCGCCTTTGTCACATATAGGAATCTCGTTTTCAAAGAGAAAATTAAGTTTTTAGTTTACCGACTTTTTCGTTGTTTACAAGTTTTAATTCGACCTAATGGATGATGGGTAAAACGGAAAGAGTAATATTTTATTAGTAACTACACACCTAAAAAACAATTTATCTTTTATCCTCCAATTTAAAAAGATGATTTTCTGTTTCCCTCTGAGAATCGGCTTTGGGTTGTTTTACTTCTGAGCGGCACTTTTTTGCACACCATAGGCTAAATGGCCAGGTCACATGGACCCCGAAGGCTCAGAGAAGGTTGGGGGAGGGGATCCAATGGAACAGCTGTTGGGAGACAGATGGTAGCCTCCCGTCAAAGCCATCCAGCGTGTTCTTTAACGTGCACAGGGTATGGCTCTCCCGCACACGGGGCCATGGCTTAACGCCCCATCCGACCTTTCCAAGCCCATCGGTGTCCCCTACTTTCCTAGCCCTTGCAAGCCCATCGGTGTCCCCTACTGACCGTGGCAGGGCGCGGAATTTTGCGGAGATAAATCTCAACGCTGACCCAGCTGGGACTCGAACCTGGGAACTACAGATTACGAGTCTGGCGCGCTACCGACTGAGCCACCCCCGCCCCCCTAAATGAAAACGGATCCAGTTTTCTAAATCTGGATAAATCAAAGTTTAAAATGGTACTTTAAAAAACACAAAACAAGACAACTTCCCAAATAATTACCAATAAAGATAACACAGAGGGTTTTTAACTTGGATCGTGAGATCTTAACTGCTGACTTTCTGACAGAATTTCATTGACTCTCCAAAACCTCTCTCTATCTTTCAATGATAAATTGCAACCTGGCTCTTTTATGCATCTTAAATGGGTGTGAAAAAATGAAACTAATTGCCTGACAACTCTGCGTTTAAGAAGAAAATATTCATTGAAAAACTTCAAGGATATCAATTACCGGGAACTGCACTTAAAAGTGAATCATTAATTATAAATGTCTTGCTCAATAAATCTCTAAACGACTGTTTGAAAGATTAATTATTTTTACTCCATTCCACAACTGGCAGTTTAAAGGCAATTCCATTTCAGTAAGACTTTGATATCATTTTCAAAAAGAGATCAGGTAATTTTTAACACCTCATTTTTTTACTGTGATCATTACAGTTTATTCTTCTGGCGTTTTATATCATAATTTGGTTCTAGTTCATCGTGTCCTCTTTGTCAGGTTCGATTCCCAGTTGGGTCAGCGTTGAGATTTATCTCCGCAAAATTCCCCGCCCTGCCCACGGTCAGCACACCGATGGGCTTGGAAAGGCCGCCGTCCGTCGGATGGGACGTTAAGCCGTGGCCCCGTGTGCGGGAGAGCCATACCCTGTGCACGTTAAAGAACACGCTGGATGGCCTTGACGGGAGGCTACCATCTGTCTCCAAACAGCTGTTCCAGTGGGTCCCCTCCCCCAACCTTCTCTGAGCCTTCGGGGTCCATGTGACCTGGCCATTTAGCCCATGGTGTGCAAAAAAGTGCCGCTCAGAGGTAAAACAACCCAACAAACAACAACCTCTTTGTCAACCTACGCAAATTAAAACCAGCTCTGGTTTAACCTTCGGACCTCCTTCCAGAAAGTATGCAAATCAGAATCCATTAACCTTTTTAAAGCTAAAAATGTTTCATTTTTAATGTTAGCAGACAGAGCATTAAAAGGTTTTGGTACCAAATAAACGTAATGCTTTTGAGTAATAATTTTTTTTAGGATAAAGCATGGTTAAATGCCAGTTGATGATAAACGTGTGTATTTGGGAAAGATCTTAACTTTAGAATCAACCCAATTTTATTTATTGTTTACTGAACTAATGGTGAGGTTAGGCAAAGGAGTTTGCAACCTCCTTTAAGCAGCATATTTTGCAGAGAGAGACTCTATTGGTTTGGCCATGTTGCCCGTATGGATAATTATAGATTGGCGAATAGGGTTATGAAGAGTTTGCCTAAAGGCCTCAGAAAGAGGGGGAGACCTAGGATGCGGTGGGCAGACAATGTCAAACAGGACCTTGTTAGAATTGGTGGGCAGTGGCCAGATGCAGTAGATGTAGCTTAGGATAGACTTGCTTGGAGAACTAAATTGCACGGTCTGGTTGGACCTCCGTAGGCCATGGCTGCTTGAGGATGATGATGATGAGTGATAAATATGTTCAGTTGAGTGATAATAATGGTGAAAAATACAGGGTGATTCAAAACTCTTGGGCCAAACTTTAAGGGGTGATAGAACACACCTGAACAAGCACATTTCGTCATACAATGCATGGTCGGAACTCAAGCGATGAAGCGCTAGAGGGCGCTTTGCAGTGAACACTTATAAGCGCTGGTTTTCGCACTCGTCATTTCTACCGTGGATTGCAGAAACGATGGATTGTTTCACAAATCAGGAGATCAGGAAATCACGAATCAGGGGATCGCACAGATACAGGTGCAATCGTTGAAAGATTTTACGATCAGGCACGCGTCTGGTCGGAAAGCGCTCTCAATACAGTCTTTGGGCTTCCCTCGCATTCCCGTCCGCAGCTCCGTACGTGAAATGCATGTCCGCCTTCTCCTGATTCATGAAACAATCCATCCATTCTGTAATCCACGGTAGAAATGACGACGAGTGCGAAAACCAGCGCTTATAAGTGTTCACTGGAAAGCGCCCTCTAGCGCTTGTTTAGGTGTGTTCTATCACCCTTTAAAGTTTGGCCCAAGAGTTTTGAATCACCCTGTATATAATTTTCTAATTGATAATTTGTGATTTAACCTTTCGGAATGGGTTGTTTTACCTCTGAGCGGCACTTTTTTACACACCATGGGCTAAATGACCAAGTCAAAAGGATCCCTAAGTCTCAGAGAAGGTTGGGGGAGGGGATCCAATGGAACAGCTGTTTGGAGGCAGACGGTAGCCTCCCGTCAAGGCCATCCAGCGTGTTCTTTAATGTGCACAGGGTATGAGCTCTCCCACACATGGAGCCACGGCTTAACATCCCAATCGACGGACAATGGTGGTCTTTCCAAGCCCATCGGTGTCCCCTACTGACCGTGGACAGGGCGGGGAATTTTGCGGAGATAAATCTCAACGCTGACCCAGCTGGGACTCGAACCTGGGAACTACAGATTACGAGCCTGGCGTGCTACCGACTGAGCCCCCCCCCCCCCCTCCCTAACCTTTCGGGTCTCCTTCATCAAAGTACGCAAATCCAAACCATCTGTGATTTCTCCTATCAGCTTCCGTGAAAATGTGCAAATCAGAACTATTTGCAATTTATCGTTTCGGACTTGTTCTTCAAAATACGCAAATCAAAACCCCCTATAATTTAACATTTAGAGACACCTTGGTCAAAACGTTCAAATCACCATCATCTGTGATTTAGAAATCTTCAAAAAATTTTTTAGATTTTATTTTAGATTTTATTTTAGATTATTTTAGATTCTTCAAAATACGCAAATCAAAACCCCTACAATTTAACATTTAGAGACACCTTGGTCAAAATGTTCAAATCACCATCGTCTGTGATTTAGAAATCTTCCAAATTATTTTAGATTTTTAGATTTTATTTTAGATTATTTTAGATTCTTCAAAATACGCAAATCAAAACCCCCTACAATTTAACATTTAGAGACACCTTGGTTAAAATGTTCAAATCACCATCCTCTGTGATTTAGAATTTTCTGTCCGTTTCGTGAAAGTACACAAATCAAAACCGTCTGTGATTTAACCTTTAGGTCCTCTTTGGACCAAAAGCGCAAATCACCATCATCTGTGATTTAACCTTTTTGGCCCATTTCATGAAAGTACACAAATCCAAACCACCTTCGATTTAATTTTTGAGGGTTCCTACGTGAAAGTACGCAAATCGAACGATCTGTGATTTAAACTTTCCGGTCTCCTTCGACAAAAGTGTACATCTGGCAACCTTCGTGTCACGTGACACGAAGGTTGCCAGATCACTAATTTCTAAAAAAATCGTTGCCAGATATTTTTTCTGAATTCTGGAATCAACCGTAGTGTGTTCGGATTCTTTTTTGAGCGACTGTAGGTGGTCATATTATTTTGATACTAGATCGTATGGACTCACTCACGGAAGTATTGAGCGTGTGCAGTTACCGTTCAGAGCAAACTGAAGCGTGTGCAGTAACTGCACACGCTCCAGAGTTTGCTGTGAACGGTAACTGGAGCATGTACAGTTGCTGTACACGCTCCAGATATTTTTCCTGAATTCTGTAATCACGTGACACGAAGGTTGCTAGACACACACGAAGGTTTAAAGAGATATGGAAACTAAAATATTTCACGATAGTAATGAGTCATAAGAATTTTCCTCTAAAATTAATTGAAACTTAAGTATACATTTAATATACATTAAATTGGTTATTCAATAAATGACTCTTTCAAAGTTAGATAATTATTAATGATTTTTATTAAAGATATTTTTTTCTGAATTCTGTAATCAACCATAGTGTTCGGATATGTTTTGAGCGACTCAGAACAAACACAGATCAACTATTGATTTGTGATCATATCTGGGTTGGGTTGTTTTACCTCTGAGCAGCACTTTTTTGCACACCATGGGCTAAATGGCCAGGTCACATGGACCCCGAAGGCTCAGAGAAGGTTGGGGGAGGGGACCCACTGGAACAGCTGTTGGGAGACAGATGGTAGCCTCCCGTCAAGGCCATCCAGCGTGTTCTTTAACGTGCACAGGGTATGGCTCTCCCGCACACGGAGCCACGGCTTAACGTTCCATACGACGGACGGCGGCCTTTCCAAGACCATCGGTGTCCCCTACTGACCGTGGGCAGGGCGGGGAATTTTGCGGAGATAAATCTCAACCCTGACCCAGCTGGGACTCGAACCTGGGAACTACAGATTACGAGCCTGGCGCGCTACCGACTGAGCCACCCCCGCCCCAATCACATCTGCCACAGATTAATTCTCCATATCGTAAAATGTACAGAAAGTGTTCCGAGTGCATTAGAGCTTCCGCATATCACAGTCTGAATATTCCTCTTCAGTTCACCGTGCTACCACAGCGTTGATGACATGTTGGCCACAATCTGATAACAGTAGGTGTTCTGTCCTTCACACATCCCGCAACTCATGGGATCATCCCGATAGATAGACACCACGACGTCATAACGAAACTCTCAAGACAACCTAGGAGAGAAAACGTCACGCAGAAAGGTCACGTGGCTCGTAAGTGTACATCTCGTTTAATTTCGTCTTCCTCAGGAAGCTGGGAGACTTTTAATTTATCAGCTGGAGTTGCATTAAGCAAGTCCACGTTCTTTCAAAATGGGTGAAGTTTGGCTTCAGCAAGATGGACTCTAATCAGTTAATCGATGGCTTAGTTAGCTGTAGAGGTTCTAGTGGAAGAATACTAGACACGCGGAGAGTGCGCGTGAGTGCTTGATGTATTAACAGCAAAAAATGTTACAAACGAAAAGAATGAACCGAGAAGTTTGCGACAATGTTGATAAAATGAAGACTTTTTTTCTGATGATTAGGTGTATTAAATATTAAAGAAGTTCTGGTGAAATTTATACATCGTTATGTTATTTTATTTCCTCATATTATTGTTATTAGTTACCATATTGCATTGTTTCATAGTATTATACGTAATCGTAATTTCCTATACCTTAATAGATATTTGTTTATTACGAACATTGTCCTAGCAAAATGTCAAAGAATTTTCATTTTGTATCAGTTGGGTTGTTTTACCTCTGAGCGGCACTTTTTTGCACACCATGGGCTAAATGGCCAGGTCACATGGACCCCGAAGGCTCAGAGAAGGTTGGGGGAGGGGACCCACTGGAACAGCTGTTTGGAGACAGATGGTAGCCTCCCGTCAAGGCCATCCAGCGTGTTCTTTCACGTGCACAGGGTATGGCTCTCCCGCACACGGGGCCACGGCTTAACGTCCCATCCGACGGACGGCTGCCTTTCCAAGCCCATCGGTGTCCCCTACTGACCGTGGGCAGGGCGGGGAATTTTGCGGAGATAAATCTCAACGCTGACCCAGCTGGGACTCGAACGTGGTAACTACAGATTACGAGCCTGGCGCGCTACCGACTAAGCCACCCCCGCCCCTTTTGTATCAGTAGAAATCTAACTTCATAATAATATAACTTCTTAAATATGCATATAATGGAAATGTGTGACTGAAGATAAATTAAAGATCACAGTGATATCTATTCAAATCTCGATTTTAAGCAATATTCGTTTAGTATTTAAAGAGATATGGAAACTAGAATATTTCACGATAGTAATGAATCATAAGAATTTGCCTCTAAAATTAATTGAAATTTAAGTATACATTTAATATACATTAAATTGGTTATTCAATAAATGACTCTTTCAAAGTTAGATAATTATGAATGATTTTTATTAAACAAAATATTTAGTTTTAATTTTTCAACTTCCGTAACTTTAAATATATAGCGAATGTTGTTGAAAATCGAGTTTCAAATATGTTTGATTATGACCTTATCTGGAATCATATAATCATCATAAATCATCATAAATCTGTCTTTTCGAAGTTAGAGATCTTCGGAGTTTTTGGTAGTGTAATGTGTATACAAGGGCGAAAGTATGAATACCTAAAGAGTTTGTTAGAAACGAAAAGTATACATTTTTTGTATTTGGATAAATTCCCAGGAGTCAATATTAAATCGGTAGTTATAAACTGAAATCCTTATTATCTCCTATCCCAGTGTTTTTTCCAACTTTTTTTTCGGCGACGAAACACTTTGTAACACAATAAAAATCCGGCGGAAAATACGATAAAAAAATGGTGGAACATTTTGTAACGTGACAAAACAAAAATGGCGAAACACTTTTGTAACGTAACAAAACAAAAATGGCGAAACACTTCTGTAACGTGATAAAAATTAGAATATTTTGTAGCATGAAAAAGAAATTGGCGAAACACTTTTGGAACGTGATAAAAAATTAGAACATTTTGCAACATGAAAAAGAAATTGGCGAAACACTTTTGGAACGTGATAAAAAATTGGAACATTTTGTAACATGAAAAAGAAATTGGCGAAACATTTTTGGAACGTGATAAAAATTTAGCTGAACATTTAGTAACATGATATAAAATTGGAGAAGAACTTTTTAACGTGATGAAAAATTTTTGGAACGTTTTGTATCATGATACAAAACTGGCGAAGCACCTTACAACGTGATAAAAATATTGGCGAAGCACTTTGCAACGTGATAATAATTTGGCGTAACACCCATGAACAATTTATATATTCACATATATTATTTTCTGCACAAATAAAAACAAAGGTACAATTTTAATCATAAATAGATTTAGCCAAACAAATATTTGCCATCATAGCTAGAAATAAAATAATTGAATTTAAACAATTTTATTAAGGCAGATCAGGTAAAGAAACATTTTTGCTTTTAAAAGATTAATATGAGATTGGTTAGTGGATTGTGATGATGTAGAGAAATATCAATAGAGATAAAACTTTAGCTCCAATATTTAATTTTTATAACACTGTTGCAACTAAATCTGTAAACGTTATATTCGTGAACTTCTCCACACCAAAGCTCGGACTCAAGTGGAGTTGTCTTATTTATTTACTACTTTCTTATTGTTCAGTTTTGTTCTGTTGTTTAAAAAAAACTACTTATAAAATAGATTATAATTTATACTTTGCAATGTAATTTGTGTTAATCTGTTCATGTGTATGAACTTTTGAACTTGAAAAATTTATGTTAAAGTGCGTTTTTTGGTTGCGGATTTTTGTATTGAACTGTACTGGTGTTGAGTTGGATTGTTTTACCTCTGAGCGGCACTTTTTTGCACACCATGGGCTAAATGGCCAGGTCACATGGACCCCGAAGGCTCAGAGAAGGTTGGGGGAGGGGACCCACTGGAACAGCTGTTGGGAGACAGATGGTAGCCTCCCGTCAAGGCCATCCAGCGTGTTCTTTAACGTGTACAGGGTATGGCTCTCCCGCACACGGGGCCACGGCTTAACGTCCCATCCGACGGACGGCGGCCTTTCCAAGCCCATCGGTGTCCCCTACTGACCGTGGGCAGGGCGGGAAATTTTGCGGAGATAAATCTCAACGCTGACCCCCTGGTGTTGAGAGTAGTGAATAAAAAAAACTATCTAAAAATCCAAAACTAATGTCTGCTGTTCTTTATATAACTATCGTAATGGTTGCTTGGTAAGTTCTCTTAAACACAGGAAGGGAAATTGGGATGTTGACCTCTGAGCAGCACTTTTTTTGCGCACAATTTGCTAAATGGTCAGGTCACAGAACTCCAAGAACTTAGAGAAGTTTGGGAGAAAGGGATTATTGTATAGCCTGTTGGGAGAAAGATGGTAGCCTCCCTTCAAGGAAATCCAGAGTGTTCTTTAACGTGCACAGGGTACAGTCTCTCAAAAAAAATATCCTAACACTATGGTTGATTACAGAATTCAGAAAATATATCTGGCAACGATTTTTTTTAGAAATTAGTAATCTGGCAACCTTCGTGTACAGTACACGAAAGCTGCCAGATCACTAATGTCTAAAAAACTCCTTGCCAGATATTTTTTCCTGAATTCCGTAATCAACCATAGTGTTCGGATATTTTTTTCAGCGACTGTACGGCTGTCCTGCATATGGAGATATGACTTTACATCCCGTCCGAAAAATGGCGGCTTTTTGAAGCCCCTCGATATCCCCTTTCTGACCGATTGAGGAGATAGATCGCAACCCTGGCACATTTAGGACTCGAACCCGGGAACTACAGATTACGAGCCTGGCACTCAACTAACTGAGCCTCCACCGCTCCCCCATTCTCCAAAAAATCGCCATTTTTATGACAATATTTATTAAAATATCTAAATTAATAAAAAACCTAATTTAAGGTGAAACATTTCTCGGAACACCTAGGCCATACTCTTGGAACAGTTGGGTTGGGTTGTTTTACCTCTGAGCGGCACTTTTTTGCACACCATGGGCTAAATGGCCTGGTCACATAGACCCCGAAGGCTCAGAGAAGGTTGGGGAAGGGGACCCACTGGAACAGCTGTTGGAAGACAGATGGTAGCCTCCCGTCAAGGCCATCCAGCGTGTTCTTTAACGTGCACAGGGTGTGGCTCTCCCGCACACGGGGCCACGGCTTAACGTCCCATCCGACGGACGGCTGCCTTTCCAAGTCCATCGGTGTCCCTACTGACCGTGGGCAGGGCGGGGAATTTTGCGGAGATAAATCTCAACGCTGACCCAGCTGGGACTCTGGAAACAGTAATTAAATAGCATTGTTCTATCGTAATGAAATAATAATTTGTGAAACGTGTGAGTACATAAATTAATTAGAGTTTGGAGAGCTAGAACTCCACACATGAAAACGAAAATGTTCATCATTTATTCCCATGAAAAAAACTAAAACTGATTTAAATGGAAAGGAAAAAACCTCATTTTAATGCAAAAAATGCAATATAAAGGTAATTAGTGAATAAATTAATTATATAGCGGTAATGGTTCCTTTTTATTTTAATTAATTATTGGAACATCCCCAAATCATCACCTAAAAAAATAATAAGCACAAAAAAATTGTTATTCATTAAAGTTTTAACGGTTTTTTTTTTTTACAAATAAAGTGAAATCACTAATTATTAAAACGCGGTTAGCGTGCCAGGTCAGTTAGAATTGCAAAATTTCTCATTGCTTTTTTATTTGCACTTATTTGACCAGCATTTAAACACACAATTTTAATTGCCTCGAAATGATAACACCAATGAGCTTTCGGAAACATTGTCATCCATCGTAATGAACGTTAAGCCGTGGCTCCGTGAATAATATAGTAAGTTAAATAAACTATACGCTAGATGGTGTCATTGGAAATTTCCATCTGTTTCCAAATAGCTGTCAAGAGGATATCCCCAACCTCATCTCAATCCTTGGTATTCTTGAACCTGATCGTTTAGAGCTCTCTTTGCGCAAAAGTATCGCTTAGAAGTTGGGTTGGGTTGTTTTACCTCTGAGCGGCACTTTTTTGCACACCATGGGCTAAATAGCCAGGTCACATGGACCCCGAAGGCTCAGAGAAGGTTGGGGGAGGGGACCAACTAGAACAGCTGTTGGGAGACAGATGGTAGCCTCCCGTTAAGGCCATCCAGCGTGTTCTTTAACGTGTGGGGCGGGGGTGGCTCAGTCGGTAGCGCGCCAGGCTCGTAATCTGTACTTCCCAGGTTCGAGTCCCAGCTGGGTCAGCGTTGAGATTTATCTCCGCAAAATTCCCCGTCCTGCCCACGGTCAGTAGGGGACACCTATGGGCTTGGAAAGGCCGCCGTCCGTCGGATGGGACGTTAAGCCGTGGCCCCGTGTGCGGAAGAGCCATACCCTGTGCACGTTAAAGAACACGCTGGATGGCCTTGGCGGGAGGCTACCATCTGTCTCCCAACAGCTGTTCCAGTGGGTCCCCTCCCCCAACCTTCTCCGAGCCTTCGGGGTCCATGTGACCTGGCCATTTAGCCCATGGTGTGCAAAAAGTGCTGCTCAGAGGTAAAACAACCCAACCCAACTTTAACGTGCACAGGGTATGGCTCTCCCGCACACGGGGCCACAGCTTAATGTCCCATCCGACGGACGGCGGCCTTTTCAAGCCCATCGGTGTCCCCTACTGACCGTGGGCAGGGCGGGGAATTTTAGCCGAGATAAATCTCAACGCTGACCCAGCTGGGACTCGAACCTGGGAACTACAGATTACGAGCCTGGCGCGCTACCGACTGAGCCACCTCCGCCCCACTTAGAAATTAACCATCTTATGTAAATTGTTAACAGTATTGATAGAAAAAAAAATTGAGGGTGGGGAAGACTCGATAGTGGCAGTAAAAGTGGAACAAGATGACTGCGTTTCCATAGCAATATAATATTATCTGCTCTGTTTTAGAGCGTTTTTTAAAATATTTTTTGTACATTCGCTCAAAAAAGTATCCGAACACTACGGTTGATTACAGAATTCAGAAAAAATATCTGGCAACGATTTTTTTTAGAAATTAGTGATCTGGCAACTTTGGTGTCACGTGATTACCGAATTCAGGAAAAATATCTGGAGCGTGTACAGCAACTGTACACGCTCCAGTTACCGTTCACAGCAAACTGGAGCGTGTGCAGTTACTGCACACGCTGCAGTTTGCTGTGAACGGTAACTGCACACGCTCAATATTTCCGTGAATGAGCCCACACGATCTAGTATCAAAATAATATGACCACCTACAGTCGCTCAAAAAAGTATCCGAACACTATGGTTGTTTACAGAATTTAGATAAAAACATCTGGCAACGATTTTTTTTAGAAATTAGTGATCTGACAACCTTCGTGTCACGTGACACGAAGGTTGTCAGAGCCTTCTCTGAGGTCCCCAGCCTTCTCTGAGCCTAAGGGGTCCATGTGACCTGGCCATTTAGCCCATGGTGTGCAAAAAAGTGCCGCTCAGAGGTAAAACAACCCAACCCAACCTAGACTTGTTATTAAAGCAGTAATAATACCAGAGAAGCTTTAAAATTAAGGCATTTAATTGACTAAATCAAAGGGCGCTTAACTGTTATCTTTATCTGTATCATTGACACTTTATTTTCAGCAGAAAAGTGCCAATTATGCCTTGAGATAATAACAGCATACAATCGCCAGGTTATTTTGCGCTAAAACACATTTATACGATTCAGTCACCATATTAATTTAACGAGAATTAAAAAAATACAATTCTTTTCACCTCATTAACTCTTCGGAAAAATCACACCCTCCTCTAAAAGGGTGAATGCGACTCTTTCTGTTTTCTCTGTGCTCCAAAGTTTTCTCATCAGTGTGATTGAAGACTTCTGGAAACTACTTATTAGAAGGAGAGGAAAATTGTAACAAAGATATCAAATGAAATTTTTCACTTCTAAATCATTGTAATTATTTCAAACCATTTCACTCTTGCTTCTGTTGTACATTGTCATCACGATAGAGCCCAGCTCAGCGCTTTTTTTTAAGCGGTGAGGGATTAAAGAGAGACATTTTTTTTTACTGCTAAAATAAGGTCGTAATTTTGTCTTAGAGAAAGAAAAGTTTTTTTTTCGCATTCCAGAAAATGTTACTTTATATACAAAAATCCTGGACCGAAGGAAAAACTGTTCAGAGTGGGGCGGGGTGGCTCAGTCGGTAGCACGCCAGGCTCGTAATCTGCAGTTGGGTTGTTTTACCTCTGAGCGGCACTTTTTTGCACACCATATGCTAAATGGCCAGGTCACAAGGACCCCGAAGGCTCAGAGAAGGTTGGGGGAGGGGACCCACTGGAACAGCTGTTGGGAGACAGATGGTAGCCTCCCGTCAAGGCCATCCAGCGTGTTCTTTAATGTACACAGAGTATGGCTCTCCCACACACGGGACCACATCTTTAGAAGTATGATATATAATTATAATAGGTTCGAGTCCCAGCTGGGTCAGCGTTGAGATTTATCTCCGCAAAATTCCCCGCCCTGCCCACGGTCAGTAGGGGACACCGATGGGCTTGGAAAGGCCGCCGTCCGTCGGATGGGACGTTAAGCCGTGGCCCCGTATGCGGGAGAGCCATACCCTGTGCACGTTAAAGAACACGCTGGATGGCTTTGACGGGAGGCTACCATCTGTCTCCCAACAGCTGTTCCAGTTGGTCCCCTCACCCAACCTTCTCTGAGCCTTCGGGGTCCATGTGACCTGGCCATTTAGCCCATGGTGTGCAAAAAAGTTCTGTTCAGAGGTAACCCAACCCAGGGTTGGGTTGGGTTGTTTTACCTCTGAGCGGCACTTTTTTGCACACCATGGGCTAAATGGCCAGGTCACATAGACCCCGAAGGCTCAGAGAAGGTTGGGGGAGGGGACCCACTGGAATAGCTGTTGGGAGACAGATGGTAGTCTCCCGTCAAGGCCATCCAGCGTTCTTTAACGTTCACAAGGTATGACTCTCCCGCACACGGGGCCACGGTTTAACGTCCCATCCAACGGACGCCGTCCTTTTCACTCCTGTTAATTAGGTTCCTTTTTGACTAATAACTTCACCATTCCAAACGTCTGTTGTTAATCTTATTCCACCATCTTGAGCTTAATTCCTTCCATTCCTTTGATTGTTACGGTTTCTTAGCGACCTTTTCACCACACAGTCCCAATGCACATCCGCTTACTGCAGAAAAAAAAATCCATTCCGGAAAAAATCGCTCCTAACGCACCTACGCATAACAAAAATAGTCCACACCGCAAAACCAACTCCACCTACATACATTACCTCTTCTCCAACATTTTCACCCTCCATTTCAGAACCATTTCCGCTTCTGATATCATTCATAAGGAACCAACGGAAAAAAAAAACCTTTTATCGATACTATTTACCGTCTCCTCCTTGCTGCCAATTCGGCTTAAAAGCTACGGGTGGTGGAAGGCGAGACGGACCAGCCAATGATAGTTGCAATCTCGTAAAACGCGCCAAAGGTTACCCGCGGTAATGCACATGATTTCTTCGCGCGCGGATGTCATCCGATTTATGTTAAGCCGCGTGATACGCGTGCACTCAGCATTGGATTGTTAGAGGCAGGAGGAGAACGCCGAGATTGACGCCAGCGCATCACGCTGAAGGAATAGGATCAGTGAATAGATAGCCGCAGCTTTCGAGTAATTTGTCAGCTTCTCTTGCTCCCTGGTGACCATGGTGACGTTTCCTCTGATGCGGTAAACGATGGGATGCATTCGAGCTCGTTGAAAATGCAAGGAGAATTTTTAGCTTTACGCACTTGATTTTCGCGTTGATGGGTAATACCTTATTCAATTGGACTAAAAGTGGATTATTTTTCCGTTTAAATTGTTGTTAAGGTAACATTGTTTCCAATTTTATTGCATTTCAACTTCATCTACGCTTAAAGGAGCATCCGTCCACTTCTGAATAATTCAGACACCATTTCACGGGATTTGTCTCCGTTTTTTTATTTCTTTTATCTCGCTCAAAAAACTTGTTTTCATTGTTGACGAAACATCAAGATTTGCATTTTCTAAATCTCGCATTAGCTTTAATAGCGCCCTCTACCTGTGGGAAAAAAAAAAACCAGGATATGCCAAAATTTTAAACGAATATCGCAAACGATCGATTTTTGCTACAAAGCCTTAATTTTTGTAGAATGGGTTGGGTTGTTTTACCTCTGAGCGGCACTTTTTTGCACACCATGGGCTAAATGGCCAGGTCACATGGACCCCGAAGGCTCAGAGAAGGTTGGGGGAGGGGACCCACTGGAAGAGTTGTTGGGAGACAGATGGTAGCCTCCCGTCAAGGCCATCCAGTGTGTTCTTTAACGTGCACAGGGTATGGCTCTCCCGCACACGGCGCCACGGCTTAACGTCCCATCCGACGGACGGCGGCCTTTCCAAGCCCATCGGTGTCCCCTACTGACCGATGGGCAGGGCGGGGAATTTTGCGGAGATAAATCTCAACGCTGACCCAGCTGGGACTCGAACTTGGGAACTACAGATTACGAGTCTGGCGCGCTACCGATTGAGCCACCCCCGCCCCAATTTTTGTAGGATAGTATGAAGTTATTGGTTATATTAGAACTAATGATTTATCCGTTATCCCCAGGGACGTACCCAAGATGGAGGGGGGAGGAGGGTGCGTTGTTGTTCGTTTTACCACTGAGCGGCACTTTTTTGCACATCATGGGCTAAGTGGCCAGGTCACAAGCACCCCGAAAGCTCAGAGAAGGTTGGGGGAAGGACCCACTGGACTATCTGTTGGGAGACAGATGGTAGCCTCCCGTCAAGGCCATCCAGTGTGTTCTTTAACGTGCACAGGGTATGGCTTTCCCGCATACGGGCCACGGCTTAACGTCCCATCCGATGGTCCCATCCGATGGATTCTAAGCCTATCGGTGTCCCTAACTGACCGTGGGCAGGACGGGGATTTTTGTTGAGATAAATTTCAACGCTGATGAGAACTACAGATTACGAGCCTGGCGCGCTACCGACTAAGCCACCCACGCTCCAGATCGCCTTTAGCCGAGAGCGATCTGCACCCATGACCTCCTGAGAACACTTCAGGTGCTCTGACCATTGAGCTACCGGCCGAGTGATGGTGCAAAAGGTCTGGACCACACCAAGGGGAGCTGATAAAATATTTTTTTTTTATTTGAAGGGTTAAATTGAAAATATTTTTATAGGTATAAATAAAATATTAATATTTTCATTCTTCCAAATCATTCATTAATGGGATATTTTCTTATAGATGGCGTTAAATGTGCAAAATGGAAAACTTCATTCTGTTGCGAACGAGCATCCCTTGGAAAGGCTACCGCCGTCGGATTGGACGTTAAGCCGCTGTCCCATGTGCGAGAGTGCACTGTGCACGTTAAATAATACACTCGATGGCCTAGACGGGAGGCTACCATCTGTCTGCTAACTGCTGTTCCAGTGGGTCCCCTCCCCCAACTTTCTCTGAATCTTTGGAGTCCTTGTGACCTGGCCATTTAGCCCATTGTGTGCAAAAAAGTGCCGTTCACAAATAAAACAACCCAACAACGAGCATCCCCATATTAGCTACTAACGATATCTTTCCTCCTAGCTATAGTGGGGCGGCGGTGGCTCAGTCGGTGGCGCGCCAGACTCGTAATCTGTAGTTCCCAGGTTCGAGTCCCAGCTGGGTCGTTGAGATTTATCTCCGCAAAATTCCCCGCCCTGCCCACGGTCAGTAGGGGACACCGATGGGCTTGGAAAGGCCGCCGTCCGTCGGATGGGACGTTAAGCCGTGGCCCCGTGTGCGGGAGAGCCATACCCTGTGCACGTTAAAGAACACGCTGGATGGCCTTGACGGGAGGCTACCATCTGTCTCCCAACAGCTGTTCCAGTGGGTCCCCTCTCCCAACCTTCTCTGAGCCTTCGGGGTCCATGTGACCTGGCCATTTAGCCCATGGTGTGCAAAAAAGTGCCGCTCAGAGGTAAAACAACCCAACCCTAGCTACAGTATTTCTTTTTGCAAATGCGAACGGCATATTCGCCAAAGATGATTCCATTTTCAATATTTTTCATTTGAAATGAAAAATTAATCGAAATGATTATGCCAAAAATATTGCATTTCCTGAAATGGCATGAAAAATTATCCAACTCTCGATTTCTTAATAAATGAGATTAGTTCTAATTGCTGCTTAAATGCCCTGAGAATTATTTTGGCTTAATTCACATGAAATTTTTACTTTGTACCATTACAAATCTTGAAGTCCATTTTCGCACTGCTCGTCCCGTGGCCGAGTGGTTAGCGCGCTTGGCTAGTGATCTACGGGACCTGGGTTCGAACCCCGGGTAAGGCATGGCTGTTTGTGTAGTTTTTCTGCTGAGGTCCTGCCATCCTCTCAGATCTTCTACTATGGCATGTAAACTGACAGGCTCCTGTCAGACCTCTGTGGCAAGCAGCTGCTTGAGGGGGTATTTATTTATTTTTATTTATTTTATATAAAAACGCCATCTGAATTCGTCCGTTCATGTTTAAGAAAATTAATAAAGTAAATCGGAATGTCGTTTTTTTGAAAATCACACTTCATTGTTTCAACAGTTTTTTTCCTCACAATATACCACCGTCCGCTGGATGGGACATTAAGCCGTGGCTCCTTGTGCAGAAGAATCGTATCATGTGCACGTTAAAGAACCTGCTTTATAACTTTGAAAGGGTTGGGTTGTTTTACCTCTGAGCGGCACTTTTTTGCACACCATGGGCTAAATGGCCAGGTCACATGGACCCCGAAGGCTCAGAGAAGGTTGGGGGAGGGGACCCACTGGAAGAGTTGTTGGGAGACAGATGGTAGCCTCCCGTCAAGGCCATCCAGTGTGTTCTTTAACGTGCACAGGGTATGGCTCTCCCACACACGGAGCCAGGGCTTAACGTCCCATCCGACGGACGGCGGCCTTTCCAAGCCCATCGGTGTCCCCTACTGACCGTGGGCAGGGAATTTTGCGGAGATAAATCTCAACGCTGACCCAGCTGGGACTCGAACCTGGGAACTACAAATTACGAGCCTGGCGCGCTACCGACTGAGCCACCCCCCCCCCTCCCCCTCAAAGTGTGGTAAAACCAAACTTCGGAAACCAAACTTTGGTTAGACCAATACCTGAACAGCCAATCCCAATCAAATGTCAATCTAATGAATTTGAATTTTTCCTTCGGGGAGCCCCAGACTCATTATCTGAAGTTGCCAGGTTCAAGTCCCAAGAATGACAGAATTGAGATTTATCTATTTTAGACATCCATCCTGCCCCTCGGTCAGAAAGAGTACACCGATAGGCTTGGAAGGTTCGGCGTCCGTCGAATGAAACATTAAGGCCGTGGCTCCGTGTGCAGCAGAATGCATGTTAAAGAATACGCTGGAAGACCTTGACGGGTGACATCCATTTGTCACCTAATAATGTCCAGTGTGTTCCCTTCTCCCAATCTACTGTGAGCCTTCGGGGTCCTTGTGACCTGGCCATTTAGGGGCGGAGATGGTTCAGTCGATAGTATGCAAGGCTCTTAATCTGCAGTTCCAGGTTCGAGTACCAGCTGCGCCAGCATTGAGATTTATCTCCGCAAATTCACCGCCTTGCCATCAGTCAGTGGGGGATACAGATGGGCTTGGAAAGGCCACCGTCCATCGGATGGGACGTTAAACTGTGGCCCCGTGTGCAAGTGGGGCGGTAGCGCTCCAGGCTCGTAATCTGCAGTTCCCAGGCACTAGCCCTACGTTGGTATTTATCTCCGTACAACTCCCCGCCCTGCCCACAGTCAGTAGGGGACACCAATATGCTTGGAAAAGCCGCCGTCCGTCGGATGGGACGTTAAGCCGTTGCCCTCTATGGGGGAGAGCTATACCTATGCACGGTAAAGAACACGCTAGATGGTCTTGACAGGAGGCTACCGTCTATCTCCAAATGTCTATTCCAGTGGGTCCCTTCCGCCAACCTTCTCTGAGCTCTAGGGGTCTTTGTGACCTGGCCATTTAACCCATCTTATTAAAAAAAAATGCTGCTCAGACGTAAAACAATTCAACTTTACGTTATTTATTTTTAAACTATAAGGACCATGACTTGATGCAAACTCAGAAGATAGCGGTATAAACAGAGAAACGAAACGATAGAACTCTCTTGGCTGCTGGCTTCCAGTCCAGAGAACAGCATCATTTGTCACTTGGCTAAAAGGAGGCGGAGGAGGTGGATGCGGTGAGAAGTGATGATGCAAGAGAACCTCTGAGAAGTAGCTTCGCGGGGATGTTGGAAAAAGGCGCATAGCCACTCAAACATTGCAATGCCGTTTATCATTTCCTGGAGAGTTCTTTCCCAACAGGGCTGTTCTTCATAACATGGAACTTTATTAAAGCAGGGATCGACTTTCCAGTCAAAATATCTAAAAGGTACTCTAGTGATCAATATTTCGTTCTCATTTTCTTTGACATGAATTGCTTTAAAGTTCACCAGCTTTTAAATATTCTGTTTTTTCACTCGCAACGTATTAGGATTAATGAACTGCAAATATTTAGCAATCTATTCGCACTGATTTTTTTTGTGCGTGGAAAAAAGTGGTTTTTTTTATGCACAAGAATATTGTTGCGAATTTAAAATGGATAAGCACTGAGCGTGAGTAATAATAACTATAGTTTCAAACTAATTACAATACAATGCAAATTGTTACAAAAATATGGATGAAGTATTTTATAAACAAATTAACTACTATCATACATAAGTCATTAACCTTTTTGTACAGAGCATACAATATCAGCTTTGTCTGTTGTACTAAAAATACTTCCTCTTCACTTTGTTTACCATGTCACTTGAATACCTTCAGACGTAAACAAACTCTCGTCCTGTGCTAGTTCATTAAACATTTGTTACTAACAACAGAAAACAAACACCCGCGCACACACTAATAAATATACTAATTATTTTCACTTAACGCGCACTGACTCATTTTTTTTTCAAACTATCTGAACGTCCTTTCAGAGTTGGGTTGGGTTGTTTTACCTCTGAGCGGCACTTTTTGCACACCATGGGGCTAAATGGCCAGGTCACAAGGACCCCGAAGGCTCAGAGAAGGTTAGGGGAGGGGACCCACTGGAACAGCTGTTGGGAGACAGATGGTAGTCTCCCGTCAAGGCCATCCAGCGTGTTCTTTTACGTGCACAGGGTATGGCTCTCCCGCACACGGAGCCACGGCTTAACGTCCCATCCGACGGACGGTGGCCTTTCCAAGCCCATTGGTGTCCCCTACTGACCGTGGGCAGGGCGGGGAATTTTGCGGAGATAAATCTTAACGCTGACCCAGCTAGGAATCGAACCTGGGAACTACAGATTACGAGCCTGGCGCGCTACCGACTGAGCCACCCCCGTCCTTTCAGATCTCACAACTTTAACACACTGCTATCTTTTTTTATTCTTCCGAATCATTCTAAGTTCCAATTCGTTGGCTAAATTGAATCTCACGTAGAAGCACACACGAGGGTTCAAGTCACGTGAAGTCATGAAGTCACTGTTGCTCGTTCATCTGTCGTAACAATATGCATGAAGGGTCAAATCCCTTTTAGTTATTTATGCGCTTCAATGCGAAATAACATGTCTCTATAAATGGTTCGGTTGTTTTACCTCTGAGAGGCACTTTTTCTTACACAATGGACTAAATGGCCAGGTCACAAGGACCCCGAATGCTCAGAGAAAGTTGGGAAGGGAACTCACTGGAACAGCTGTTGGAAGACATAGTAATCTCCCATCAAGGCCATCCAGCGTGTTCTTTAACGTACACAGAGTATGGCTCTCCCGCACATGGGGCCATGGCTTAATTTCCCATCCGACGGACGGCGGATTTTCCAAGCCCATCAGTGTACCCTACTGACCGTGGACAGGGAGTTTTGCGGAGATAAATCTCATGAATTTATGTGTCGTTTTTCTGCTGAGGTCCCGCCACCCTCACAGACCTACTATGGCGTATAAACTGACAGGCTCCTGTCAGATCTCTGTGGCAAGCAGCTGCTTGAAGGGGTATTTATTTATTTCTCATGCATTGGGTTGGGTTGTTTTACCTCTGAGCGGCACTTTTTTTGCACACCATGGGCTAAATGGCCAGGTTACAAGGATCCCAAAGGTTGGGTTGGGTTGTTTTACCTCTGAGCGGCACTTTTTTGCACACCATGGGCTAAATGGCCAGGTCACATGGACCCCAAAGGGTCAGAGAAGGTTGGGGGAGGGGACCCATTGGAACAGCTGTTGGGAGATAGATGATAGCCTCCCGTTAAGGCCATTCAGTGTGTTCTTTAACGTGCACAGGGTATGACTCTCCCGCACACGGGGCCACGGCTTAACATCCTATCCGATGGACGGCGGCCTTTCCATGTCCTTCAGTGTCCCTTACTGACCGTGGGCAGGGCAATTTTGCGGAGATAAATCTCAACGCTGACCCAGCTGGGACTCGAACCTGGGAACTGCAGATTACGATTCTGGGGCGCTACCGACTGAGCCACCTCTGCTCCATTTTTTATGCATCATATTTTCACGTGCCTCTCAACGTCAAAACAAACCAAATGAAGTTGGGTTGTTTTACTTCTGAGCGGCACTTTTTTGCACACCATGGGCTAAATGGCCAGGTCACATGGACCCCGAAGGCTCAGAGAAGGTTGGGGGAGGGGACCCACTGGAACAGCTGTTGGGAGACAGATGGTAGCCTCCCGTCAAGGTCATCCAGCGTGTTCTTCAACGTGCGCAGTGTATGGCTCTCCCGCACACGGGGCCACGGATTAACGTCCCATCTGACGGACGGCGGCCTTTCCAAGCCCATCGGTGTCCCCTACTGACCGTGGGCAGGGAATTTTGCGGAGATAAATCTCAACGCTGACCCACCTGGGAACTACAGATTACGAGCCTGACGCGCTACCGACTGAGCCACCCCCGCCCCCAAACCAAATGAAAAACCTATTAGAATCATTAACTGCATTCATCGCAAACGTCTTCCCAATCAGAAAGAAGAGAAGCAGTGAATCAACTCTACGCAACCTTTCCTTAACAACAGCAAAGGAATAATAATTGTCCTTGGCTTTACTATCTTAGCGTGATTGTCATTTGCTTGTACAGACGGTCAATCGACGAAGTGCACTCTGTAATGTCATCAACTTTTCAAAATGATCTGAAAGCTGACATTAGTCGTATTTCAGAAAACAAACGTCCTCCGAGTGACGTCAGTAGAACAAAGAGAAGAGAGTTTCCCACCTCCTGGTCTCACGTGAAGCGATCTGTCAACACATCGATAATCTCCATTTATCTAGCCACGATAATGGTAGTACTACAGTTCCACGGGACGGAATAGAATCATTTAATATTGCGAATGACTAGGGCTGATATCTGAAGAACGAAAACTGATTGCTTGGAAAGAGACATTCGCTGAAAGATTTATTCATACGGCTGACATTTAACCTGCAAAAATCTAATCTCATTGAAGTGTGTCTGTCGCTTTTAGTGTTTCGTTTACTGATGGGTATTGTATTCTTTAGTTCTTGGACATTGGTCGTGAAATGGACTGTTGAAACTAACATGATAGCCTTTTCACTTAGGGGCGGGGGTGGCTCAGTCGGTAGCGTGCCATGCTCCTAATCTGCAGTTCCCAGGTTCGAGTCCTAGCTGGGTCAGCGTTAAGATTTATCACAAAAACTCTCCGCCCATCCTTTGGTCACCAGGGGACACCGATGGGCTTGTAAAGGCCGCCGTCCGTCGGATGGGACGTTAAGCTGTGGCTCCATGTGCGGGAGAGCCATACCCTGTGCACGTTAAAGAACACGCTGCCTGGCCTTCACGCAAGGTTACGAACTGTGTACTAACAGCTGTTCATGTGGGTCCCCTCCTACAACTTTCTCTGAGCCTTCGGGGTCCATGTGACCTGGCCATTTAGCCCATGGTGTGCAAAAAAGTGCCGCTCAGAGGTAAAACAACCCAACCCTTTTCACTTATTCAACTGATGTAGTAATTAATCCGCTGATGCGAAGGAGTGTCTTGTCCTTGGCTAAATGCTATTTTCTGTTAATGTATCAATTTTATTTGCGACAAGGTATTTCAGTCGGTATCTTTGCAGTTCCCAGATTCGAGTCCCGGCTGCGCCAGCGTCGAGATTTATCTCCGCAAAACGCCTAACCCTGCCCTCTATCATTAGAGTATACCAATGGCCTTGTGTAAAGGCCGCTGTTCACCGAATGGAACATTAAAACGGGGCCCCCGTGTGCTGGAGAGCCACACTCTGCGCACATTAAAGAAAAGCTGGATGGCCTTGACGGGTTGGGGTGGGTTGTTTTACCTCCGAGCAGCACTTTTTTGCACACCATGGGCTAAATGGCCAGGCCACAAGGACCCCAAAGGCTCAGAGAATGTTGGGGGAGGGGACCCACTAGAACAGCTGTTGGGAGACAGATGGTAGCCTCCCGTCAAGGCCATCCAGCGTGTTCTTTAACGTGTACAGGGTATGGCTCTCCCGCACACGGGGCTACGGCTTAACGTCCCATCCGACGGACGGCGGCCTTTCCAAGCCCATCGGTGTCCCCTACTGACTGTGGGCAGGGCGAGGAATTTTGCGGAGATAAATCTCAACGCTGACCCAGCTGGGACTCGAACCTGGGAACTACAGATTACGAGCCTGGCGCGCTACCGACTGAGCCACCCCCGCCCCAGGCCTTGACGAGAGACTCTTACCTGTCTCCCAATAGCTGTTCAGTGGGTAACCCCCCTCCCCCAACCTTCGCTGAGCCCTTGGGGTCCTTGTGACCGCGTGTCTTGAAACAATGCCTTTTCTATATTAAATGAGCACTATGAATCATTAAATGGACAACTCTTTATAAGGTTGGGTTGTTTTACCTCTGAGCGTCACTTTTTTGTACACAATGAGTAAAATGGCCAGGTCACAAAGAGCCCGAGAGCTCAGAGAAGGTTAGGTGAGGGGACCCACTGGACAGCTGTTGAGAGACAGATGATAACCTGCCGTCAAAGCCATCCAGCGTGCTTACTACTGTGCGCATGACATAGCTCTTCCGCACTTAAGGAACTATACCTTTAAGTCCTATCCGACGGACGGCCGATTTTCCAAACCTCAGATCGGTGTCCCCTACTGACCGTGGGCAGTTTTGCGGAGATAAATCCCACCCCACAAAATTTTAATCACCGAATACCATTTCAGTAATCCTAATATTAGTGCTTTAAATGTTGATTAAATAATCTTTCAACATAAAATAATACTAATAATAAAAATAAATAAATACCCCCTCAAGCAGCTGCTTGCCACAGAGATCTGACAGGAGCCTGTCAGTTTATATGCCAGAGTAGAAGGTCTGACAGGAGCCTGTCAGTTTATATGCTAGAGTAGAAGGTCTGACAGGAGCCTGTCAGTTTATATGCCATAAGTAGAAGGTCTGACAGGAGCCTGTCAGTTTATATGCCAGAGTAGAAGGTCTGCCAAGAGCCTGTCAGTTTATATGCCATAGTAGAAGGTCTGACAGGAGCCTGTCAGTTTATATGCCATAAGTAGAAGGTCTGACAGGTGCCTGTCAGTTTATATGCTAGAGTAAAAGGTCTGACAGGAGCCTGTCAGTTTATATACTAGAGTAAAAGGTCTGACAGGAGCCTGTCAGTTTATATGCCATAGTAGAAAGTCTGACAAGAGCCTGTCAGTTTATATGCCATAGTAGAAGGTCTGACAGGAGCCTGTCAGTTTATATGCCATAGTAGAAGGTCTGACAGGAGCCTGTCAGTTTATATGCCATAGTAGAAGGTCTGACAGGAGCCTGTCAGTTTATATGCCAGAGTAGAAGGTCTGACAAGAGCCTGTCAGTTTATATGCCATAGTAGAAGGTCTGACAAGAGCCTGTCAGTTTATATGCCATAGTAGAAGGTCTGACAGGAGCCTGTCAGTTTATATGCCATAAGTAGGTCTGACAGGAGCCTGTCAGTTTATATGCTAGAGTAAAAGGTCTGACAGGAGTCTGTCAGTATATATGCTAGAGTAAAAGGTCTGACAGGAGCCTGTCAGTTTATATGCCATAGTAGAAGGTCTGACAGGAGCCTGTCAGTTTATATGCCAGAGTAGAAGGTCTGACAGGAGCCTGTCAGTTTATATGCCATAGTAGAAGGTCTGAGAGGATGGCAGGACCTCAGCAGAAAAACGACACATACATCCATGCCTTACCCGGGGCTCGAACCCAGGTCCCTTAGATCAGTAGCCAAGCGCGCTAACCACTCGGCCATGGGACGGCTAAACTGTCACAAATATTCCTTAAATATTATTTACAAAGCACCCACCTTAAAACTCGCCATCGGTATGATCTTTTCTCCGTACGTTCGTTTGACACAACATTCATTTCCCTGCAAACGAAATTAAAAAAAGGAAAGCATTTGCTCTGAATGACTTTCATCACGAAGACCTGGAAATTAATAGGCTCTCAGTTCATACGGAAAATGATTTGGTAAACATTAGAGTGACATTCCACGCTGTGTGCAAATAACACGAGTTCAGAAGCATTAAGTTAAAAGGTTAAGAGTGTTGCCATTCTGTCAGCAATAAAAGCTAGCGATTGTTCAGAAAAATGTCAACATTTCAGACTCTGCCTCAGTTGCCACGTATAACGTCGTTATTTACACAAGTAATCGATGCGCGCGTTTCGACGTTTGTTGTCTTAGCACAACATCATTTGCATATGACGGAACCACATGATGATCCGTCAACCAGAAATAGAGATATTGTAATGGACTTGGATGACGAACCTGGGACTACGAAGTAATCTCAACGATACCCAAGCCGCATGAGACGAAGGTCGAGAGTTGGAATTGAAATTTAACTCTCCCCCCCTGTATCTTCCCCTCACTCCCAGTCAAAAGACAATAAAGACAGCTGGATATGATGCTAATGCATATATCAAGAGTCTCCCGATCAAGTTTGATGTAGTCGTTTGGGAATATATATTATTGCGGAGGATCTCAGGAGGACTGAAGTTTGAGTTTGTAAGAAGATGCTTTTATCAATAAATATCTAGAACAAGAGTGAAATGAGATTCTATATATGAAGACAGATGTGTTTAACAAAATTTTATTGCCAGGATCGCAATCTGTAGTTCCCAGGTTCGAGTCCCAGCTGGGTCAGCGTTAAGATTTATCTCCGCAAAATTCCCGCCCTGCCCACGGTCAGTAGGGGACACCGATGGGCTTGGAAAGGCCGCCGTCCGTCGAATGGGACGTTAAGCCGTGGCCCCGTGTGCGGGAGAGCCATACCCTGTGCACGTTAAAGAACACTCTGGATGGCCTTGACGGGAGGCTACCATCTGTCTCCCAACAGCTGTTCTAGTGGGTCTCGTCACCCAACCTTCTCTGAGCCTTCGGGGTCCATGTGACCTGGCCATTTAGCCCATTGTGGGCAAAAAAGGCCGCTCAGAGGTAAACCAACCAAACCCAAAATTTTATCATTCATTCAGTAGAATTCATTTCCATTGGTCTCCTTCCTTTTATTATATTTAAAACTGTATTTGGGCAGATATACTTACAAAATTCTGCTGCAGCCATGGACTACCGAGGTCCCCACACTGTGTAATTTTCCTCTCCAGACATGTCTGTCCTGAGCTGAACTGCTGCATTCGGACACTGTAGGCCAAGTGGGGAAAAATAGACGTATACCCCTAAAGACTAAAATTAGACTGTAAATAGTTTGATTCTTTTTAAGGTTAGGTATGGTAGCGAAAAATGGACACTTTGTAAGAAATTCAAATTTATTTTCAATAAGTATTATCTATAATTATAGTACATAAAAAATCCCACTAAGCCGAAACTTATCAGCGGGAATGTGCATATATGTTTTTACAGATATGATCTAGATTGCCTCAGTAGTACAAAAAAAATGAAGGAGAGAAAAAAAAGAATAGATGAGAAAGAAAACCGACAAAATGATGAAGATAGCTAGATTCTTGATACTTTTGATTTTAGATGCTTGCGTTAAGCTGTGGCTCGGTGTGCGGGAGAGCCATACCCTCTGTACGTTAAAGAACACGCTGCCTGGCCTTGACGCAAGGCTACGACCTGTGTACTAACATCTGTCCAGTGGGTACTCTCCCCAACTTTTTTCTGAGCTCTTAGGATCCTTATGACTTTACTATTAGCCCACTGTGTGCAAAAAATGTACCGCTCAGAGGTAAAACAACGCAACCCTGTATTTGTCATTAATGCTGCTGATTTTTCCACCATTCATATCTCTTTAATCGTTAGCTGAATATTTTTGAAATTCCAGATTTAGATATGTTACCGCTAAAGTGCAGAAATCAGTTATTCTACAGATTATCCAGGTATTGTGCAGATTAACTAGGGTGATCCGTAAACGTGCGGAAAATTGTTTCATTTCTCAAATTACCTAGGTAATCTGCAAATTACCTGGATAATCTGCACTTTACCTACTAGGCACTCGTTAAAGTGAAAATAAGATCTTTGCTGGAACAACAGGAACGTTTCTGTACGCTTAAATTAACATAATGTTATTTATCTAGTGTCCGAGAGTAGAGTTGAAACCAGGGTCATCCCTCTGTCAACATGACAGAGGGACAGTCGTCCGAATTATAAAAAACGCGCCCAAAATGAGCAGGCCAAGTGAGAACGAATCATTTTAGTGATTCGTTATCAAGAATGAATCACTTTACCAATTCGTTCTCACTTGGCCTCCGCTCATCCGGCGCGTTTTTTATAATGCGGACGAGTGAATCACGTGACACGAAGATTCATATTCAAGAGATTCACCACTATGAGAGAAACAAACTTTTGAACTTGAACGATACGGAAGCCGTTAATGTGCACATTACCTAGGTAAAATGCGGAAAACTCTTGATTCCGCACGTTAACGGAGCAAATCAGTTAATCTGCAGATTAGCTAGGTAATGTGAACATTAACGGCTTTCTAGCTTTAGCGGTAACAAATACACTGATTGCAGATCTTAAATTTCCGTTCATTAACATTTTTTCATAAATTCTTTATTTTGAGAACTTTGGCGGATTTGACTTTCCAGAAACCTAACAAGCAGATTCATTGATTTCTTCTATAGGCAATGTACATTGAAGTATTTTTCTATTGAATTATTGAAGCGAACTTGGAGCAGAATTACAATAACCATACTGGTAATTAATGAAGATCCTTTGACAGCAATTAAAACTTCAGCAGAGCTCTCAACAGACATGAATTATTGAATGGGAGATCATCGCTCCACAGTGACAATTGGCGTTTAAATTCAGCAGAAGTGAAGATAATTTATTCTGACTTCTCCTCAAGTCATTTCATTTCAATGCAGCAAAGGACGATTAATCAAAACGTTCAGCTTTCAAATCCAAAACACGACTTGATAGATTTCTCACAATTCGTTTAAAGTCTTGTTTAACTCTCATAATACATTTCCTCGCAAAATATTGGGGAATTTTTCGTATTATGTCAATGGGAATCTAACTTTGAAATTTTATAACTCCTAAATTATTCATTTAAAAACGTGACTGGAAAAAAATTAAAGATCATGATCAACTTAACTGTACTGGTTTCTATAAATTAAGGAAATATGAGAACTTTTTACTCTTTTAATAATCATATCTTTTAAGTGCAGAAGACCTGTTTTAGTCTTTAATTAATAGCAGATCCTTTTTACTCTTTTAACAATCATATATTTTAAGTGGAGAAAACCAGTTTCACTCTTCAATTAATAGCAGATCCTTTTTACTCTTTTAATAATCATATCTTTTAAGAGGAGAAGACCTGTTTTACTCTTCAATTAATAGAAGATCCTTTTTACTCTTTTAATAATCATATCTTTTAAGAGGAGAAGACCTGTTTTACTCTTCAATTAATAGAAGATCCTTTTTACTCTTTTAATAATCATATCTTTTAAGAGGAGAAGACCTGTTTTACTCTTCAATTAATAGAAGATCCTTTTTACTCTTTTAATAATCATATCTTTTAAGAGGAGAAGACCTGTTTTACTCTTCAATTAATAGAAGATCCTTTTTACTCTTTTAATAATCATATCTTTTAAGAGGAGAAGACCTGTTTTACTCTTCAATTAATAGAAGATCCTTTTTACTCTTTTAATAATCATATCTTTTAGGTGGAGAAAACCTGTTTCACTCTTCAATTAATAGCAGATCCTTTTTACTCTCTTAATAATCATATCTTTTAAATGGAGAAGACCTGTTTCACTCTTCAATCAATAGCAGATCCTTTTCACTCTTTTAATAATCATATCTTTTAGGTGGAGAAGACCTGTTTCACTCTTCAATTAATAACAGATCCTTTTTACTCTTTTAATAATCATATCTTTTAGGTGGAGAAGACCTGTCTCACTCTTCAATTAATAGCAGATCCTTTTTACTCTTTTAATAATCATATCTTTTAAGTGGAGAAGACCTGTTTCACTCTTCAATTAATAGCAGATCATTTTTACTCTTTTAATAATCATACCTTTTATGTGGAGAAGACTGTTTCACTCTTCAATTAATAGCAGATCCTTTTTACTCTTTTAATAATCATATCTTTTAAGTGGAGAAGACCTGTTTCACTCTTCAATCAAGAGCAGATCCTTTTTACTCTTTTAATAATCGTATCTTTTAGGTGGAGAAGACCTGTTTCACTCTTCAATTAATAGCAGATCCTTTTTACTCTTTTAATAATCATACCTTTTAGGTGGAGAACACTGTTTCACTCTTCAATTAATAGCAGATCCTTTTTACTCTTTTAATAATCATATCTTTTAAGTTGAGAAAAGCTGTTTCACTCTTCAATTAATAACAGATCCTTTTTACTCTTTTAATCATCATACCTTTTAAGTGGAGAAGACCTGTTTCACTCTTCAATTAAAAGCAGATCCTTCTTACTCTTTTAATAATCGTATCTTTTAAGTGGAGAAGACCTGTTTCACTCTTCAATTAATAGCAGATCCTTTTTACTCTTTTAATAATCATATATTTTAAGCGGAGAAGACCTGTTTTACTCTACATTAATAGCATATCCTTTTCAGTCTGTAGCTTTGCAGTTTCCGATTCGAGTCCCGGCTGGGTCAGCGTTGAGATTTATCTCCGCAAAACTGCCCTCGGTCAGTAGGAGATACCAATGGCCTTTTAAATCCCGCCGTTCATCGGATGGGACGTTAAGCCGGGGCCCCGTATGCAGGAGAGCCACACCCTGCGCATGTTAAAGAACACTGTGAATGTCTTTGACGGGAGGCTACCATCTGTCTCCCAACATCTGTCCCAGTCGGTCTCCTCCCCAAACCTTCTCTGAGCCTTCGGTGTCCTTGTGACCTGGCCATTTAGCACATAGTGTGCAGAAAAGTCCCGCTCAGAGGTAAAACAACCCAAAGGTTTCACTCTACTCTTATTGATAGCCATTCTGTGAAAGAAATCCGTTTCATTCTTACATTAATCGCGTCTATTCTGTGGAGCAGATCCTTTTCACTCTTGTATTAATCCTACACATTCGTTGAGGCATGTCTGTTTTCCTCTTGTATTAATAATATATGTTCTGTGAAGTAGTTCTGCTTTCACTCTTGTATGAATCATATCTATTCTGTGAAGCAGATCCTTTTTGCTCTTTATTACTCGTATCAATTTTCTGAAGCAGATCCTTTTTGCTCTTTATTAATCGTATCAATTTTCTGAAGCAGATCCTTTTTGCTCTTTATTAATCGTATCAATTTTCTGAAGCAGATCCTTTTTGCTCTTTATTAATCGTATCAATTTTCTGAAGCAGATCGTTTTTGCTCTTTATTAATCATATCAATTTTCTGAAGCAGATCGTTTTTCCTCTTTACAAATCGTATCAATTTTCTGAAGCAGATCGTTTTTGCTCTTTATTAATCGTATCAATTTTCTGAAGCAGATCATTTTTGCTCTTTATTAATCGTATCAATTTTCTGAAGTAGATCGTTTTTGCTCTTTATTAATCGTATCAATTTTCTGAAGCAGATCGTTTTTGCTCTTTATTAATCGTATCAATTTTCTGAAGCAGATCGTTTTTGCTCTTTATTAATCGTATCAATTTTCTGAAGCAGATACTTTTTGCTCTTTACTAATCGTATCAATTTTCTGAAGCAGATACTTTTTGCTCTTTATTAATCGTATCAATTTTCTGAAGCAGATCTGTTGTCTATCGTAGATATCGCATGGATTTCGTGAATCAGATCAATTATAAACCGTTGACCACTTTGTGAATTCTATCGGTAAGATATTTTTCACTATCGTAGTTATCATAAAAGTCATGTGATCATTATTATTTATTATGTAGAAAGGCAAAGTCAACAAAAATTATTCTCTGGCATTAAGTAAAGCAAACTGCTACCTCTTGGTACAAACTTTGGCTGACATATCATTTTCTCTATAAATTTACATCAGTGAACAATTCCCATTTTAGCTAATATCAACCCCACAATGAAAATTACAGTTTTGATAATTAATATAAAAATAAATAAATAAATAAATACCCCCTCAAGCAGCTGCTTGCCACAGAGGTCTGACAGGAGCCTGTCAGTTTATATGCCACAGTAGAAGGTCTGAGAGGATGGCAGGATCTCAGCAGAAAAACGACACATACATCCATGCTTTACCCGGGGCTCGAACCCAGGTCTCTTAGATCAGTAGCCAAGCGCGCTAACCACTCGGCCATGGGACGGCTAATTAATATAATGAGCACAATATAATAATAACTGAATTTCCGTATGCAAATGAACATAAAACAATATTTAGGCTATAAATTAAAACAGAAACACGTTTTGATATCAATTACTTCAATTCCTGTACATACTTTGAAAACCCCGTTTCTAAAACGCTACTAATCACAATTTCAGAAAGATGTTTTGCTTCATGTAATTTTAAGCAAGGGTCCAGTTTCTTAGACTAAACCTAACAGTGACAAGCACTAACATCATGGATTGCGAGATGGCCTTCAGGCCATAATTTCTGTTGCATCCATTGCCACTACAATTTGTTGCTTTAGTATCCAAGACAGCAGTTGTAAAACCTCGGCCTACTAGAACCCATCGATTCAAGCTATTGTCTCATTACTTAGGCTTTTTCTTCCTATAGCTTTTAGAGAAATGACTTTTGCATTACGAAACGAGCTATCGACATTGGGCAACAAAGTTATATGCGCTCAGCGTTCGATTTGTTTATTGCGAATATTTTCTGAAGGCATATAAGGGATAACATTTCTTCTATCTTTGTTTTTTATGAAACAATATCAAATTCAAATATTTCATTGCGTCTATGAAAGTAGATGATTCTTTTTGTCCTCTTTATGCTTATTGTCAAACAAATCTTGAAATAATTTTAATTACAGGAAGTTTATGAGAAAAAGAAAATATAATTCTCTATAATAGCCTACAATTCATTAATATACTGCCCAACCAAATGGGGCGGGGGTGGCTCAGTCGGTAGCGCGCCAGGCTCGTAATCTGTAGTTTCCAGGTTCGAGTCCCAGTTGGGTCAGCGTTGAGATTTATCTCCGCAAAATTCCCCGCCCTGCCCACGGTCAGTAGGGGACACCGATGGGCTTGGAAAGGCCACTGTCCGTCGGACGGGACGTTAAGCCGTGGTCCCGTGTGCGGGAGAGCCATACCCTGTGCACGTTAAAGAACACGCTGGATGGCCTTGACGAGAGGCTACCATCTGTCTCACAACAGCTGTTCCAGTGGGTCCCCTCCCCCAACCTTCTCTGAGCCTTCGGGGTCCATGTGACCTGGCCATTTAGCCCATGGTGTGCAAAAAAGTGCCGCTCAGAGGTAAAACAACCCAACACAGCCTAGAAGAGCGACTGAGCCACATCCTCAATCGTTAGAACACCAGGCTCGTAATCTGCAATTCCTAGATTCGAGTCCCACCTGGGCCAGCTTTGAGTTACAACTTCTAAAAGATTTTGTGTCTAAAATACATCGTCATTTTTACAAGAATAAAGCCCTTCCTTGGAAAAAGGAATCTTTTTCTGATATCGTCGCCAATTTCCTGTGAGTTTGGTTTCTACAATGACGTTCAATAAACCCCAAGAGCAGTCATTTAAACAGATTACGGCTCTGTTTCATAATCCAGCAGAAGGGTATGAGCATCTTATAATGCTGAAAAGGAAAAAAAAATAGCGTGTTTTCTTCCGCATCATTAAATTTAAAGCATCTCAAAAACAACTTATATAACAAGCGTTCTTCGCAAAGAAATATTAAACACGACTAGAACAAAAACTCGTTACCTCTGACGGATATGAGATGATCACTTTCAAAGAGAAAGAGAGTACTTTTTTTTCGCCTTTAACACTCTTGAACAATGATCACTTTCAAAGAGAAAGAGAGTACTTTTTTTTCGCCTTTAACACTCTTGAACAATGATCATTTTCAAAGAGAAAGAGAGTACTTTTTTTTTCGCCTTTAACACTCTCGAACAATGATCACTTTCAAAGAGAAAGAGAGTACTTTTTTTTCGCCTTTAACACTCTCGAACAATGATCACCTTTCGTATAAAGTGAGCTAAATGGCCAGGTCACAGGGACCCCGACGGCTCAGAGATGGTTGGGAGAAAGAAACCCAGAGAACAATTGCTAGGTAATAGATGGCAGCCTCCCGTAAAGGCCCCCTTCCTGCAAAAGCCTATGGGCCCCTTCAAGTAGGTTCTCTTTCTGGAAAAATTGGTAAAAAAAATTAATATATGTGAATAATATCAGATGCACGTAAAATTATTACATATAATTTTTTTGTCTTAAAGAATTATCAGAACTGGTTCTCTAATATGTTGTTTCGTTTCCTTTTGTTTCATTAATATGAAAAAATATTTTTTACGTATATTTTCAATAATTTCTCCCTTTATTTCCGTGACCCAGACTGAGCCGTGACTCAGTGTGCGGGAAAGTCATACCCTGTGTACATGAAAAAACACGCTGGAAGGCCCTGACGGGAGGCTACCATCTGTCTCCCAACAGTTGTTCCAGTGGGTCCCTCCCCAAACCATCTCTGAGCCTTCGGGGTCCATGTGACCTGCCAATTTAGCCCATGGTGTACAAAAAAGTGACACTCAGAGGTTAAACAACCAATTAACAAAAACATTTGCAACTTTATTCATTAAACAACGACACAACCTGAATATTTTATTTTGAAACATTTATTTGTTTTGTTCCCTTCTCATTGGAAAAATTCCCACCGACTCCCATCATGCTCTGGAGCATCTAGGGGCGGGGGTGGCTCAGTCGGTAGCGCGCCAGGCTCGTAATCTGTAGTTCCCAGGTTCGAGTTCCAGCTGGGTCAGCGTTGAGATTTATCTCCACAAAATTCCCCGCCCTGCCCACGGTCAGTAGGGGATACCGATGGGCTTGGAAAGGCCGCCGTCCGTCGGATGGGACGTTAAGCCGTGGCTCCGTGTGCGGGAGAGACATACTTTGTGCACGTTAAAGAACACGCTGGATGGCCTTGACGGGAGGCTACCATCTGTCTCCCAACAGTTGTTCCAGTGGGTCCCCTCCCCCAACCTTCTCTGAGCCTTCGGGGTCCATGTGACCTGGCCATTTAGTCCATGGTGTGCAAAAAAGTGCCGCTCAGAGGTAAAACAACCCAACCCTTGAGCATCTATTGTACCACTAATTTTCATGTTGGAAGTTACAGATCGTGGATTTTTTTCCACCGCTGCATGGTACTATTAAAAATATTGGGCGATTCGAAAAAATGCACTCGATTATAAATATATTTCAACGAAACCTATAATACACAAAAAAGGATTTTCAATTTATATCTAAATATTTAAAAAAATTTCCATATACATACCTTCCCATGTGTGCTCCAAAAAATACTAAAGCATATCAATGATGAAATCAGTCACTGAGTTCGTATTCGCTTCAAGGGAAGACAGGCCGCCCATTTATCTACACAGCAAGATTGCCGGCACCCTATCTTCCTTTAAAGTGAATACGAACTCGGTGACTGATGGGGCGGGGGTGGCTCAGTCGGCAGCGCGCCAGGCTCGTAATCTGTAGTTCCCAGGTTCGAGTTCCGGCTGGGTCAGCGTTGAGATTTATCTCCGCAAAATTCCTCGCCCTACCCACGGTCAGTAGGGGACACCGATGGGTTTGGAAAGGCCGCCGTCCGTCGGATGGGACGTTAAGCCGTGGCCCGTGTGGGGGAGAGACATACCCTGTGCACGTTAAAGAACACGCTGGATGGCCTTGACGGGAGGCTACCATCTGTCTCCCAACAGCTGTTCCAGTGGGTCCCCTCCCCCAACCTTCTCTGAACCTTCGGGGTCCATGTGACCTGGCCATTTAGCCCATAAAAGTACTCAGAGGTAAAACAACCCAACACAACAGTGACTGATTGCACCAGCGATATGCTTTAGATTTCTTTTCCACTTTTTAGGTCCATATAGGAAGATAGGCATTTTTTAAAATTTTTTAATTCATTTATATTTTTGTCACTAAAAACACCTAACTTCAAAAATTTTCATTTGCTATAGGACTCATAAACATCGGCCACATTTTTCCTTCCGATGTGTTTGGAGTCGTGTTGAAGTAGTATATCACAAGCTTTAATTCGACTTATAATTCGTTAAAGTCCACCCCCGTGAAAAAAACTCTTTTGGGGGGAGAGAATGGTGGGAGGCAGGGTAAAATTCCAAATAGTCTACGACGGTCCTCATATGATACCTAACTCTCATTTGATACCCAACTTGTAATTATTAGCTTGTAACCGTTACCTTGCTATCCCGTTCGGAAGACATAGCCTGACAATAATTTTCATATTTCCTCTTTTTTTTGGAGGGGGAAGAAGCATTCGGGGAGGGGGCATTTTTTGACACTCTCGGCGTCACAAGATTTCTATTCACGCATACCTTGTTACTTTCGGCCAGCGTAAAAAACAAATTTTCTACAAGCTTTTACAAGTAGTTCCAAAGATATAGTGGAACAATAGTTTTCATATTTCTTCTTTTTTTTGGGGGGGGGAGGACAAGAAAGCATAGGGGGAGAATTTATATAGCCTCTAACACTCTGTATCACAAGCTTTCATTTGAGGCACGGCTTGTTGCTTTCCGCATTCACTTCTGTAGATACAAAGGAACAATCGTTTCAGAGTTTCTCTTTTTTTAAATAAATACCCCCTCAAGCAGCTGCTTGCCACAGAGGTCTGACAGGAGCCTGTCAGTTTATATCCCAGAGTAGAAGGTCTGAGAGGATGGCAGGACCTCAGCAGAAAACAACACGAACATCCATGCCTTACCCGGGGCTCGAACCCAGGTCCCGTAGATCAGTAGCCAAGTGCGCTAACCACTCGGCCACGGAACAGCTTCTTTTTTTTAGGGGATAAGAAAGCATGAGGGGTCAGTATTTTATACTACTCTGTATCACAAGATTTTATACTCTCTGTATCATATTATATTATCTCTTTATCCTTTTATGCTCTCTGTATCACAAGATTTGATTTGACACATAAATAATTAAGTTCCTCCATAGTGTTTGAAAGATGTGGCTGAAGAACCGTTTTAACAAACACACAAATCGACAGAGGATTAAATGAGAAACAAAAATAAATTGATTTCATTTGACGCATAGCTTGCTATTTTCGGTTGGGTTGGGTTGTTTTACCTCTGAGCGGCACTTTTTTGCACACCATGGGCTAAATGGCCAGGTCACATGGACCCCGAAGGCTCAGAGAAGGTTGGGGGAGGGGACCCACTGGAACAGCTGTTGGGAGACAGATGGTAGCCTCCCGTCAAGGCCATCCAGCGTGTTCTTTAACGTGCACGGGTATGGCTCTCCCGCACACGGGGCCACGGCTTAACGTCCCATCCGACGGACGGCGGCCTTTCCAAGCCCATCGGTGTCCCCTACTGACCATGGGCAGGGCGGGGAATTTTGTGGAGATAAATCTCAACGCTGACCCAGCTGGCACTCGAACCTGGGAACTACAGATTACGAGCCTGGCGCGCTACCGACTGAGCCACCCCCGCCCCACTATTTTCGGCATTTGCGTTCTGGAGATAGAGAAAAATGAGCGTTTTCATATCTCCTTTTTTTGGGGGCGGAAAGAAGGCCCAGGGGGGGTCAGTTTTGTTTTGTCCCCACGTCAGAAGCTCTCATTTGAGACATAATTAATTACGTTTGATCGTTGCCCTTGAAAGATATGGTGAGCAACTGTTTTAACAAACCAAGAAAGGAAGACCGGAATGAATGAACAGGAAGAGAGATAGATGGAAAAAAAATCCAATATCTTTAGACTGACATACCAAAACTAAAAATATATTACAGTCGCTCAAAAAAGTATCCGAACACTATGGTTGATTACAGAATTCAGAAAAAATATCTGGCAACGATTTTTTTTAGAAATTAGTGATCTGGCAACCTTCGTGTCACGTGACACGAAGGTTGCATTGACGTGTCATTGACACGAAGGTTGCCAGATCACTAATTTCTAAAAAAAAAAAAAAATTGGGGCGGGGGTGGCTCAGTCGGTAACGCGTTAGGCTCGTAATCTGTACTTCCCAGGTTCGAGTCCCAGCTGGATCAGCGTTGAGATTTATCTCCGCAAAATTCCCCGCCCTGCCCACGGTCAGTAGGGGACACCGATGGGCTTGGAAAGGCCGCCGTCCGTCGGATGGGACGTTAAGCCTTGGCCCCGTGTGCGGGAGAGCCATACCCTGTGCACGTTAAAGAACACATTGGATGGCCTTGACGGGAGGCTACCATCTGTCTCCCAACAGCTGTTCCAGTGAGGCCCCTCCCCCAACCTTCTCTGAGCCTTCGGGTCCATGTGACCTGGCCATTTAGCCCATGGTGTGCAAAAAAGTGCCGCTCAGAGGTAAAACAACCCAACCCAACTCTAAAAAAATCGTTGCCAGATATTTTTTATGAATTCTGTAATCAACCATAGTGTTCGGATACTTTTTTGAGTGACTGTACCACCCCACCAAATTTGGGACCGCTCGCTCAAGTATCGCGAAACCACTATGAAACCGACATTTCCCGCCACCGATGACGTGGTTCTCCCGCCCGTTCGCTTGCCAGTTCGCACGTTCGGAATTACGGCTATTATAGATCATGATCCTCAAATTTCAATAAAGTACTTTTCTTTCCAGCGAATTCTGAATGATTTATGAGACGCAAAATGTTAACAGTCGTTTCACGTCGAATAGTTCGTTGAACGAATATTATTTAAAAATCGACTATTCCGACGAGATTTTTTATCTTAAGTCAGTGTTTCAATACACATAAAAAAATGAAAACGAAACTGAATTTTCTGACTCCCTAAAGGTGGAACATGACGTTGTTCTAATGGGTTGGGGTGGCTATATGGCCAGGTCACTAGGACCCCGAGCTCTCAGAGAAGGTTGGGGGAGGGGACCCACTAAACAACTGTTAGGAGACAGTTTAGTCTCCCATCAAGCCATCCAGCGTGTTCTTTAACGTGCACAGCGAACAGCTCTCCCGCACACGGGACCACGACTTAACATATCATTCGACGGTCGGCGGTCTTTCCAAGTCCAGGAGTGTCTCCTTTCTCACAGAGGGCAGGGGGAGGTTAATGGATATAAAACGAGGGCCACTACAAGTGGAACTCGAACCTTGGAACTGCAGATTACGAGCCTGGATTTAATGATCAGTCACAAGGACCCCATGGAAACCTATCTGCAAAGGAAGAGGGGAACCCATTGTGTTGATGCTAAAGTTGGTTTGTTTTACCTCTGAGCGGCAATATTTTGTACACAGTCGGCTAAATGACCAGGTCACAGGGTTTCAGAGACGCAAAGGACCCGGAAGTCGCAGAGAAGGTTGTGGGAAGTGGATCCACGACAGTTATTTTCGTGTACTTTGCAGCGTGTATTTTAGCGTGTATAATGTATGGCTCTCTCCTAAAAACGGGCTGCGGCTTAACGTCCCTTCTGATGGACGGCGACCTTTCAAAACCCATCTTTGTCCCCTTTCTGATCGAGGGCAATGTGGGAGTTAGCGGAGATAACTCTCAAAGCTGACCGAGGTAGGAATCGAATCTAGGAACTGTATAAACCAGACGGGTCCAACCTGCGGCCCTGGACAGATAGTAATGCTGCCCACAAAATCGTAAAGTTTACGTGTTTAGGACATAAGCTTTCAACATGATTATGTGATTTTCAGCGAGTTTTTGATATCCTACTAGTTTTATGTTGCTCTTTTTTTAATTTTATAATAAAAAACATAAGAAAATAAATGAAGTATTATTATTCATATACATTAACTATATTATATATTTCATGTGCTGCCCGAAACAATTCATCTTCACTAAAATGTGGCCCAAGAGGTCAAAAGGTTGGACACGCCTGGTATAAAAGATCCTAGTGCGTTCCCGACTGATCCAAGCGCTCTCCAACTAAACACAAAAAAATCGCTTAAATATTAAACCTTTTAATAATTTCGGATTCAAAACTAACTTTTTCTTTCGAAGTTGATTATGTGGCCGATTCATAAATGTTTTCTTCATATAAGACATAAATTTTACATTCCGATGTTAATATTAGATCATCACTACAACACCTACGTAATGCTTTCATAGCCATTTAAAGTACAGTCGCTCAAAAAAGTATCCGAACACGATGGTCGATTACAGAATTCAGAAAAGATATCTGGCAACGATTTTTTTTTAAATTAGTGATCTGGCAACCTTCGTGTCACGTGATTACAGAATTCAGGAAAAATATCTGGAGCGTGTACAGCAACTGTACACGCTCCAGTTACCGTTCACAGCAAACTGGAGCGTGTGCAGTTACTGCACACGCTCCAGTTTGCTGTGAACGGTAACTGCACACGCTCAATATTTCCGTGAGTGAGCCCACACGATCTAGTATCAAAATAATATGACCACTTACAGTCGCTCAAAAAAGTATCCGAACACCATGGTCGATACTTTTTGTGTCACGTGACACGAAGGTTGCCAGATCATTAATTTAAAAAAAAAAATCGTTGCCAGATATGTTTTCTGAATTCTGTAATCGACCATCGTGTTCGGATACTTTTTTGAGCGACTGTACAAGAGACTATAAAAGATCTCCTGAGCATCTAGTGCATTACATTAAAATGATGTCTGGTCTTTTTTATCCTAACTCTTTTATCCCATCAAGATATATATTTGGAAACCACTTTGCCTCAGAATTCAAATCCAAAATGCTTTTTCCAGACCGAAATCCTTTTTCTAAAGACGTGTTTCTATTTTGCTGTACTTCTAGGAAATGTTATACTTGAAGCACTCTTGGTACTATAACGTTCTCCATACTCTGATAAGGAAAATATCCCTTTTACCTAGAATTTAAGAGTCTACTTTTTCCTTCGAGTCATTCTTGTGAAAACAGCTATTCCTTTAAAATCTTGCTGATTTTTTTTTCTTTCTGCATTGACTTTTAAAGTTACTTTAGAATAAATCCGTTGTATTATCTCTGGATTATTTACCAGCGCATCAAATGTACATTAAGTTACTTCAAAGAAATACAACTTAAAATACCTAAAGTATAATGGTTGTAATCTTATATCTGTAAGAGTTGGCGGTCATGTTTACGTTTTTAGCTCCAAGTTTCTAACTGAGAAAACAACATTTTGTAGAGGCATAACTAGAAAAGAACCCTAGCAACAGAGACTATGGCCTAGCAACAGAGAACTAGCAATCTATTGCTAGACAGAAGCCTAGCAACAGAGACTATCTTCCACACACAAAAATCCTCCTAGTGTATTTCGTTGACCATATATGACACTTGGAAATGTCTCGTAAAGCTGATTTTAAATACAGCAATGGAAAAAATCAAGGTGTCTTTGCAAATTTCACGAGACCTAGACCGAAGTACAGTCGCTCAAAAAAGTATCCGAACACTATAATTGGTTACAGAATTCAGAAAAAATATCTGGCAACGATTTTTTTTTAGAAATCAGTGATCTGGCAACCTTCGTGTCACGTGATTACAGAATTCAGGAAAAATATCTGGAGCGTGTGCAGCAACTGTACACGCTCCAGTTACCGTTCACAGCAAACTGGAGCGGGTGTAGTTACTGCACACACTCCAGTTTGCTGTGAACGGTAACTGCACACGCTCAATATTTCCGTGAGTGAGCCCACACGATCTAGTATCAAAATAATATGACCACCTACAGTCGCTCAAAAAAGTATCCGAACACTATGGTTGGTTACAGAATTCAGGAAAAATATCTGGCAACGATTTTTTTAGAAATTAGTGATCTGGCAACCTTCGCACGAAGGTTGCCAGATCACTAATTTCTAAAAAAAATCGTTGCCAGATATTTTTTCTGAATTCTGTAACCAACCATAGTGTTCGGATACTTTTTTGAGCGACTGTACACATATCTATTTAAAGAAAACTGCAAGGAACCACAACTTAAGAAATGATTGAAATTTCTTACTGGAAAAGACAGGACAGAGATAATGAATGTTCATTCAATGAATCATTTCAATCAAATGTGATTCATCATAAATCTGAAAGCTGACATCAGCTCTCAAAGCTGACCGAGGTAGGAATCGAATGTGGGAACTGTATAAACCAGACGTGACCAACCTGCGGCCCTGGACAGCTAGTAATGCGGCCCACAAAATCGTAAAATTTACGTGTTTACGACATAAGCTTTCAACATGATTATGTGATTTTCAGCGAGCTTTTGATATGATGAAATTGATTATGATATGATGAAAATGATTATGATGAAAATGAAATTCATCATAATCATTTCAATGTTTTGTGGTGGCCTAACTACGGGAGAGGAAACCTTGTAATAGAGAATCGCCCTCCACCAGCTAAAATCCTCCCTAGTAATATGTCTTTGGTCCTAATTACTCGAAAATGTTCCAGATATCTGATTTAAATGCCATAGGAGATGCAAGTTGTGTTGGGTTGTTTTACCTCTGAGCGGCACTTTTTTTCACACCATGGACTAAATGGCCAGGTCACAAGGACCCCGAAGGCTCAGAGAAGGTTGGGGGAGGTGACCCACTGGAACAGCTGTTGGGAGACAGATGGTAGCCTCCCGTCAAGGCCATCCAGCGTGTTCTTTAACGTGCACAGGGTATGGCTCTCCCGCACACGGGGCCAAGGCTTAACGTCCCATCCGACGGACGGCGGCCTTTCCAAGCCAATAGGTGTCCCCTACTGACCGTGGGCAGGCGGGGAATTTTGCGGAGATAAATCTCAACGCTGACCCAGCTGGGACTCGAACCTGGGACCTACAGATTACGAGCCTGGCGCGCTACCGACTGAGCCAGCCCCGCCCCAGGAGATGCAAGATATCGTTGCAAATTACACTGCTCGACATTGAAAGTGTCCCACCTAGAAGGACATGTCGTACATACATGCAAATAGAAGAATGGGTATGCGCCGTTGAGATATGCAAATGATGATAATCCGGAGCCAATGACGTGTGTGGCTTGAGAGATAAAATGTGCAAGAAGGAACAGGAATGGTATTGTGTTTATGCAGGTGGAAGTCGTGCGAACGTTTGATATTCGAAGGTCCCGCTAGGCGGAACTGGCGAAAGGTTCCGCTTGGAAATCCAACTTCGACAGCGGTTTTTTCCAAGATTATCCCAATTGTTGGGGATAAATCTGGAGATCGTGATGGCTATGTCAATGCTTGAACATGTTGTAAACATTGTCTGGAGACCCTAACAGTGTGTACACGGGTGTTGTCATGCTGGAAAATGGGCTGCTACATGCCTTCTAGGAACGGTAACGAAACGTATTGTGCAGTGAACTTGGAAAAAACCGCTGGCGAAGATTCCGCTTGGAAATTGTTCAGTGAAGACCGCAAATGCCTGGTACATGCTGTCGGCTGGTTTATCGCCGACAATGTGTACAGAAAAAGAAAATATTGTGGATGACGACAAAACACAGAAAAACATGCAACACCCATTTCAAACTAAACTGTTACATTTGGTGAGTTGTTGGGTTGTTTTACCTCTGAGCGGCACTTTTTTGCACACAATGGGCTAAATGGCCAGGTCACATGGACCCCAAAGGTTCAGAGAAGGTTGGGAGAGGGGCCTCACTAGAACAGCTGTTGGGAGACAGATGGTAGCCTCCCGTCAAGGCCATCCAACGTGTTCTTTAACGTGCACAGGGTATGGCTCTCTCCCGCACACGGGGCCACGGCTTAACGTCCCAACCGACGGGCGGCGGCCTTTCCAAGCCCATCGGTGTCCCCTACTGATCGTGGGCAAGGCGGGGAATTTGCGGAGATAAATCTCAAAGCAGACCCAGTTGGGACTCGAACCTGGGAACTACAGATTACGAGCCTGGCGCGCTACCGATTGAGCCACCCCCGCCCCATATTTGGTGAGATTTATCAAGAACCCTAATGTATTCGTTGATTAATAGAAAATATCAGAAGTAAATGCATATTTTTCATTGTAAATGCAGAATATAGCTGTACTTTATACAGTGGTACAGTATTCAGTTGACATTATACATAGCAAACGTTTTTACATTTTTTTTTACCTGGCTTCTGACTATACAGAGCCATACCAATTTATTACGGAATGTCCGCATTATATCAAAGGTGAAACTAATTTCAACGCTCTATAACTTCTAAAATACTCTTTATATGGAAAATATTGCTGATAATGAAGAAAATATCTAAATCAAATCTACCTAAATCACTATTTTCAAAAATATTCGTCCAATATTTCAAGAGTTACGGATTCAACTAAAATAGAGCCACTCAGAAATAACCACAGAATTATAGCTCCCATAATTCTTTAAATTTTGCACGAATATTGCTCAAAATTCTGATTTAAATAGATTTAATTAAAATCTTTATCTAAAATAATTATTTTCTACATCAAGCATATTTTAAAAGTTTCAAATTATAAAATTTGATATAACTTTGAAATAAAAAATAAACGAAATTCCCATTGACATAATGTTGAAATTCCTTAATAAATTGTTAGAGTTCTCTACTACATGGGTTGGGTTGTTTTACCTCTGAGCGGCACTTTTTTGCACACCATGGGCTAAATGGCCAGGTCACATGGACCCCGAAGGCTCAGAGAAGGTTGGGGGAGGGGACCCACTGGAACAGCTGTTGGGAGACAGATGGTAGCCTCCCGTCAAGGCCATCCAGCGTGTTCTTTAACGTGCACAGGGTATGGCTCTCCCGCACACAGGGCCACGGCTTAACGTCCCATCCGACGGACGGCGGCCTTTTCAAGCCTATCGGTGTCCCCTACTGACCGTGGCAGGGCGGGGAAATTTTGCGGAGATAAATCTCAACGCTGACCCAGCTGGGACTCGAACCTGGGAACGAGCCTGGCGCGCTACCGACTGAGCCACCCCCGCCCTGTCTCTACTACATGATTTACTGATATATTTTTATTCAGTACCTTAAACTTCCTGTTAGCCCTTTTTCTAATGAAGAACTTTTCACTCATGAATTTTTTTTCTGAACTTTAATGTCTTTCACCTGTTTTGGAATACATTTTCAGGAAGTGGCTCACTCATGAAAACACTTGGTGGATTTACCTCTGTGCTATGTAGACTGGGGAAAGAAAACAGAGGATAAAATGTTTATATCCGATGACAATACCCACAGCATAAGTTTTCATTCGACCATAACTATTCACAATCAGCGGCCGTGGATGGAAACGCGAAAGAATAAATCTTTTTCACTTTTTTCTTGGGATAGGCAGGAGAAAATGTTTTTCACCTCATGAGTGGTTAGCGCACTTGGCTGCTGATCTAAGGGACCTGGGTTCGAGCCCCGGAGTTAAGGCATGGATGTTCTTGTCGTTTTTTCTGCTGAGGACCTGCCATCCTCACAGACCTTCTACTCTGGCATATAAACTGACAGGCTCCTGTCAGACCTCTGTGGCAAACAGCTGCTTGAGGGGGTATTTATTTTTTTATTTTTATAAACTTTCATTTGATACAGAATCGGTTATAATCAATTTCCTAGGTTAGCAAGCTGCTCGAAACATCTGCTTTGTGTGATAAAAGAGCATGCAAAAGAATTAGGAACATATTTTTTAAAGTTTTTTAACTGTTAAATATATTTTTGTATTAAGAAGTACCTATAATAATTACCTTGACAACTTAGGGTTTTATATGCAGAAAAAAAAATATTCATATGCCTTCGTAACATGTATAGGAAGCTAAACAATTTGAGCTACACTTCTGATGTTTCGCCCAACTATTCGGCCATGACACTAGCTCCTTACTGATCCATGGCATGCAATGGGGTGTCAACACGCGTTTTGCTTCCAATATATATCAAACTCTGTGAATCAGCACGCGCGCTCATAGCCATGGCTTCATCGCAAACGACGAGATTTATATTTTGACGGAATTTGGTACAGTCGCTCAAATAAATATCCGAACACTATGGTTGATTACAGAATTCAGAAAAAATATCTGGCAGCAATTTTTTAGAAATTAGTGATCTGGCAACCTTCGTGTCACGTGACACGAAGGTTGCCAGATCACTAATATGAAACAAATGTAACATGAATGCTACAGTTGTCATTTGCAAATTATTTTGGTTATTTTCTATTACTATTATTATTATTTGTTAAATAATTTAAAAAATTATGTATCATTTGTTAATCCATGGATACTACCATGTTATGTGAGTGAAAAGCCTATTCAAATCTTCCTAACTTTGAAAATAAACTTTTTACGAAAAAATATCACCACGAACAAACTGAAGATCTGATTAACACTTCTCTCAAAATGTCAATTTTCAAGAATATTTGTTTAATATTAAAGAAGTTATTAAAGCTGGAATATTTAACAGCAAATGCTCATATTAAACTTTTCCTAAATACTTATCCTTTCCTGTAAAATTATCAAAATTTAAAAAAATCGTTACAAAAACTTTAAATACTACATTAATGTTAGTGAACAATTTCTTATAATTCTAACACTTGAGTATTTTCTTTTCAATTAATTTTCATGAATAGCAAAAGTTTCAATTAAATGTCTCAGCGTTTTTAATATTTGAAATATTAACCCTTTCAGGACCATAAGGTTTCTAAGAGTAAATATTAGTATGTAACTGTTTATTTTAGTTTGTTTAGACGTCAAATAAATAAAAATCATAACAAAAATACACAACAATGTGTAGTTTTTTTGGAATTTTTATGGGAAATATTTTTCTCAATGGACTATAAAGGTAACACAAATTATAGTTAGGCTTATTATGCAATGTCTTTTATTTATTGGTTTATTATAACAAAATGTTAACTAAAATAATACAAAATTATGAAATAAAATTACTATACAAAATGATGTGCTAATTACGATATTCTGCGAAGCAATTTCTTTTGGTAGTGAGGCAAAGATGGACATTGCACATAGTACATATATTATGCGTCCTGACAGTTCTGTTTTTGTTTTCTAAACGTTCCCGTTTACGTAATTGCGTTCGGCATACGTTCTATTTTGACATTCTGTATAAAAAATGCAGATAAGGTTATAATTAAATACGACAATCACCAATTTTAAAATGGGAAAAATGTTTCCCTTAGTCGTGAAAGGGTTAATAGAATATTGTTGAAAATTTAGGTTTAGAGATATCTAAATCTCCAAAGGCATTATTATATTCTTCACAATACAAAAACTTATTTTCCTAGTTAGGAACATTCAATGAAGCTTTTCATTTACCTAACATGAAAGTTGTCAGGTTACTTTATATAATGTAATGTATTGACATATTATGCAAAGATAATTTCAGAAAATAAACTTTGAACTTCAAAAGTGTCGTTAACACGAGTCAATCGCCGGGATATTTCTCCCATACTCGCTCCAGAACTCCCTGAAACCTAGTTAACGACTTCTGTTAGCATAATTAATCACTGTCTCTCAAATGTCCACATTTCTAGAACTTAAGAGTAACTCAATATTTCCCTTGACGGCTGGAAACTCGGAGCAGTTCAATGGCGGTGATATTTTTTATTTGATCTGGACATAATGGCGTTGTTACTGGCAGAGACATCTGTTGTTAAATATTTGGCAAGCAGTTGATGCCATCGTGCATTACGAATTCGACAGCAACTGAGAGCTATGGGGGCAGAAAAAGTGAACTGTTAGTAGATCGTTATCGAGCTCTACCTCAGTGCAGTACTTTTTTTCCACACAATGTGCTAAACGCAAGGTCACAAAGACCCCAAGGTCTCGAAGAAGGCTGGGGAAGGAGACCAACTGGACTGTCTGTTTTCCGTTAAGGCCATCCAGCGTGTTCTTTAGCTGCGTAGTACCATGCCTTTGCGTGCCATACGGTGAACGGCGACCTTTCCAAGTCCATCGATGTCCCCTTTTCAACGGGATGAGGATGGCTCAGCCGGTAGCGCTCCAGGCTCATAATCTGCAGTTCCCAGATTCGAGTCCCCCCTGTGCCAGTGTTGAGATGGATCACCGTTAAACCTCTACCCTATCCTCGGTGAGAAAGGGGACGCCTATGGGCTTTAAAAGTCAGTCGTATGGGACATAAAGCCACTGCCCGTATACAGGAGAGTCATACCCTGCAATTTCCAGGTTCGAGTTTTAGCTGGTTCAGCGTTGAGATTTATCTCCACATAACTCCCCGCCTTGCCCACAGACAGCAGGGGACACCGATGGTCTTGGAAAGGCCGCCGTCCATCGGATGGGACGTTAAGTCCTGGCCTCATGTGCGGGAGAGCCATACCCCATGCACCATAAAGAATACGCTGGTCGACAATGACTAGAGGCTACTATCTGTCTCCCAACAGCATTTCAGTGGATCCCCTCCCCCAACCTTCTCTGAGCCTTCGGAGTCCTTGTGGCATGGCCATTTAGCCCAATGTGTGCAAAAAAGTGCCATCTAGAGGTAAAACAACCCAAGCCATACCCTGTGCACGTTAAAGAACAAACTGAATGGCCTCGACAGGAGGCTGCGTTGGGTTGTTTTGGGTTGTTTTACCTCTGAGCGGCACTTTTTTGCACACCATGGGCTAAATGGTCAGGTCACATGGACCACGAAGGCTCAGAGAAGGTTGGGGGAGGGGACCCACTGGAACAGCTGTTGGAAGACAGATGGTAGCCTCCCGTCAAGGCCATCCAGCGTGTTCTTTAACGTGCACAGGGTATGTCTCTCTCGCACACGGGCCACGGCGTAACGTCCCATCCGACGGACGGCGGCCTTTCCAAGCCCATCGGTGTCCCCTACTGACCGTGGGCAGGGAGGGGAATTTTTGCGGAGATAAATCTCAACGCTGACTCAGCTGGGACTCGAACCTGGGAACTACAGATTACGAGCCTGGCGCGCTACCGACTGAGCCACCTCCGCCCCCAGGAGGCTGCCATCTGCGTCCTAACAGCTAGCCAGTGGATCCTTTCACCAATCCTCTCTGAGTCTCAGGGTTCCTTGTGACATGGCCATTTAACCCATTGTGTGCAAAAAGTACTGAACAAAGATTAAGTAGCTCTAATCCCTTTCCCACTGGAGGCAAGAGTCAGCGGAGATGGATATCTCAACGCTGGTGCAATTGGGACTCCAACTTGGATTGGATTGTTTTACCTCTGAGCGGCACTTTTTTGCACACCATGGGCTAAATGGCCAGGCCACAAGGACCCCGAAGGCTCAGAGAAGGTTGGGGGAGGGGACCCACTGGAACAGCTGTTGGGAGACAGATGGTAGCCTCCCGTCAAGGCCATCCAGCGTGTTCTTTAACGTGCACAGGGTATGGCTCTCCCGCACACGGGGCCACGGCTTAACGTCCCATCCGACGGACGGCGGCCTTTCCAAGCCCATCGGTGTCACCTACCGACCGTGGGCAGGGCGGGGAATTTTTGCGGAGATAAATCTCAACGCTGACCCAGATGGGACTCGAACCTGGGAACTACAGATTACGAGCCTGGCGCGCTACCGACTGAGCTACCGACTGAGCCACCCCCGCCCCCCACTCTCCAACTTGGGAACTAAGATTACAAACCTGGCGTGCTACCGACTGGGCCTACCCTTAAGGGCCCCACAAACGTCAGTTTTGACTTCAGGTCTAACAGAAAATTTCATGACTGAACAGTTCGACCTGAAGACCTATTACCCCACACAAGGCTCAGGTAAGCCTGAAGACATTTTCTCATTTCGCTTGTGTCTTCGGTGTGAACGGTTCTAGATATGCGAGCCTTGATGAAATGTTGCGCTGCCGAAAATAAGAAATCGAAAAATGGAAATTACGGCGTCTAGTTGTACATTACATATCAAAACACCAAATGTGTAATTCTTCACTTTTAATGGGGCGGGGGTGGCTCAGTCTCAAGCGCGCCAGGCTCGTAATCTGTAGTTCTCAGGTTCGAGTCCTAGCTGGGTCAGCGTTGAGATTTATCTCCGTAAAATTCCTCGCCCTGCCCACAATCAGTAGGGGACACCGATGGACTTGGAAAGGCCGCCGTCCATCGGATGGGACGTTAAGCCGTGGTCCCATGTGCGGGAGAGCCATACCCTGTGCACGTTAAAGAAACGCTGGATGGCCTTGACGGGAGGCTACCATCTGTCTCCCGACAGCTGTTCCAGTGGGTCTCCTCCCCCAACCTTCTCTGAGCCTTCGGGATCCATGTGACCTGGCCATTTAGCCCAAGGTGTGCAAAAAAGTGCCGCTCAGAGGTAAAACAACCCAACCCTTCACTTTTGAGAAACTAAAGTTTTACACATTAAAATCCTTCGGATATTTGTAGTGCGCAGTTAAAGATTTAATCAATGAAATGTTTATTTAACACACGAGAATAAATTTCATGTAACATAACTTCATGTAAAACTTACGAAACGGAGATTAATTTCTCAACTAATGCTCTGACCTGCATTACTTGAAATCTTATTGCCTAGCTGTATGGATTCTAGCCCGTTTTTTACATTGCAATGCCAGTTATATAACTATTAACAACGCAAAACACTTCAGCGATATGGAATGCTTTTAAAGAGAATAAAGTTTACATTTTTGCGACTTTAATACCCATTAATAACAGTAATTTCAATTAACAAATGAATCGGATAATGCGAATAGCAATATATTATTTTTATCTGTAAGCCACAAAAAGAATGCCTTATTTATTTCTTAACCCTTTCACGACTAAGGGAAACATTTTTCCCATTTTAAAATTGGTGATTGTCGTATTTAATTATAACCTTATCTGCATTTTTTATACAGAATGTCAAAATAGAACGTATGCCGAACGCAATTACGTAAACGGGAACGTTTAGAAAACAAAAACAGAACTGTCAGGACGCATAATATATGTACTATGTGCAATGTCCATCTTTGCCTTACTACCAAAAGAAATTGCTTCGCAGAATATCATAATTAGCACATCATTTTGTATAGTAATTTTATTTCATAATTTTGTATTATTTTAGTATTTTAGTTAACATTTTGTTCTAATAAACCAATAAATAAAAGACATTGCATAATAAGCCTAACTATAATTTGTATTACCTTTATAGTCCATTGGGAAAAATATTTCCCACAAAATTCCAAAAAAACTGCACATTGTTATGTGTTTTTCTTATGATTTTTATTTATTTTACGTCTAAACAAACTAAAATAAACAGTTACATACTAATATTTACTCTTAGAAACCTTATGGTCCTGAAAGGGTTAAAACAAAAAAAGGACCTTAATGTCTGCAGACGAACAGGCGAAAAAAGCGGAATTAATAATTTTTAAATAAAACTAGCTAAAGAAAATATCCATTTTTTATAACTTGATTCACGAACTTTTATAAGATTTTGACGACTTGGAGTCGTCAAAATCTTATAAAAGTTCGTGAATCAAGTTATAAAAAATGGGTATTTTCTTTAGCTAGTTTTATTGAACTAGCTATGCTAAATGAACTTCCCAGAAAATTGTCTTATAGATCCCAAATTTTTCATACGCTGTTCCCTTGGGTAATACCGTATTGCATTCAAAAATTGTCTCTAACTCTAACTGAACTGGAAATATAATTTTAGAGCGCATTTTTTTACCATTCTCCTGTCTGCAGCTGTAATAGAAAACCCGAGTTCGATTTTAAGACTGACGACGGAAATATATGTTTCGATCCCCTCCAAACGTTAGTGAGCGAACAGCTAATTAAGTAAGCAATTTACAATTAAAGCTTTTTAATGAATAAATAACCATTAGCTTATTAGTTTCTGTTTTTAGTTTACTTCACTTTCACTGCCATGCATATTAGACGACGAACTCATTAGGAATCGACGAGAAACTTTGAATAATCATATTACCATAACTTAAGCATGTAAACATCGTCTGTAAAGTCTCTCAAAAAAGTGTCCGAACACTATGGTTGATTACAAAATTCAGAAAAAATATCTGGCGACGATGTTTTTTAGAAATTAGTGATCTGGCAACCTTCGTGTCACGTGATTACAGAATTCAGGAAAAATATCTGGAGCGTGTACAGCAACTGTACACGCTCCAGTTACCGTTCACAGCAAACTGGAGCATGTGCAGTTATTGCACACGCTCCAGTTTGCTGTGAACGGTAACTGCACACGCTCAACATTTCCGTGAGTGAGCCCACACGATCTAGTATCAAAGTAATATGACCACCTACAGTCGCTCAAAAAAGTATCCGAACACTATGGTTGATTACAGATTTCAGAAAAATATCTGGCAACGATTTTATTTAGAAATTAGTGATCTGGCAATCTTCATGTCACGTCAAGTGGTGGAAAAATGCTGGAAAATACCAAATCTTTAAATAAATATTGCAAACGATCTATTTTTGCTAGAAACTTACGTTTTTGGTCATAGAGTGTAATAATCAAGTATTTACCCTAATAGTAATGATTTGTCCCATTGGTAAAATGCAACTTTTCTGCTTTAAGAGGTTTTGTGGGTTGTTTTACCTCTGAGCGGCACTTTTTTGCACACCATGGGCTAAATGGCCAGGTCATATGGACCCCGAAGGCTCAAAGAAGGTTGGGGGAGGGGACCCACTGGAACAGCTGTTGGGTGACAGATGGTAGCCTCCCGTCAAGGCCATCCAGCGTGTTCTTTAACGTGCACAGGGTATGGCTCTCCCGCACACGGGGCCACGGCTTAACGTCCCATCCGACAGACGGCGGCCTTTCCAAACCCATCGGTGTCCCCTACTGACCGTGGGCAGGGAATTTTGCGGAGATAAATCTCAACGCTGACCCAGCTGGGACTCGAACCTGGGAACTACAGATTACGAGCCTGGCGCGCTACCGACTGAGCCACCCCCGCCCCGCTTTAAGAGGTAAATGAAAAACTTTTTTGCACATTACAGGTACTAATAAAATATTAATAGTTTATTTTCTCAATTATACAGTAGTTCAAATTTCCACTGTCAGAGGGTACTGAAAGTGTAAAATAACTAGAAGAACGCATATCGCCTCTGGCGCACATGGGAATCTCATTTTCAAAGAGAATGAATTTTTTTCTTTGCCTACTTTTTCACTCCTTAAAAGTTTTAATTATGGATGTTCGCATTTTTTTCTGGTGAGGTCCCTCCATCCTCATGGAACCTTCGTGTCACGTGCAACCTTCGTGTCACGTGACACGAAGGTTGCTAAAAAAATTTCTAAAAAAAATCGTTTCCAGATATTTTTTCTGAATTCTGTAATCAACCGTAGTGTTCGGATACTTTTTTGAGCGACTGTACAAGCAGCTGCTTTGGGGGGTTATTTATTTATTTTTCAATATATGATGGAAGAAATGCACATATTAGTATTTTATTAGTAATGATAAAACAGCCGTCCCGTGGCCGAGTGGTTAGCACGCTTGGCTACTGATCTAAGGGACCTGGGTTCGAGTCCCCAATTAGGCATGGATGTGTGTGTCGTTTTTCTGCTGAGGTCCTGCCATCCTCTCAGATCTCCTACTGTGGTATGTAAGCTGACAGGGTCCTGTCAGACCTCTGTGGCATGCAGCTGTTTGAGCGGGTATTTATTTATTTTATTTTTTTTATTTATGATAAAACATAAAAAGTATTATTCTTTTAGTTCTTAAATTTAGAAAGTTGGTTTTCTCTCGCTCCTCTGAAAACAGTAGTCAGATCATTGCTGTCAGTGAAATTTCTACCATAACAGAACACTACTGGCGAAATTTCTACCATAAAAAGATCACTTGAAACATTCGTTAAAAGTTTTGCAGTTTCGATATTTAGTGATCTCTAATGACATAAATTAAAACTACCTTTGCAAATACGAATTGCATTTCATTAGTAACCAACTTAAAAAGAGATTTCCAATTATCTCTTAAAACAAAACCGTTCCGTTCCTTACCTACCTTGGGCTTAGGGTCAACTCATTGTTGTTAATGGAATTTTCAAGACTGTCACATTCTACGACCAAAATTTCAAATTTCTAGCATAACTACATCGTTTGCAATATTTGTTTTAAAATTTTGGTTATCTTTCGATTTTTTCCACCGTTAGAGGGCGTAGTTTTAGCTTTTGGGAAATTCGCAAAATGCAAATTGTAATATTTCATCAATATCTGACCAACCCAAAAAGAATTTTTAAATTATCTCTAAAAACATACACTTTTCTGTTAAAACAAAAAAAGCTGCATTCACCTCCCCCCTGTGTCTAAAGGGTCAAGTGATTGTTGCCAGTGGTAACTTCGTAACCTTTATATTTCAACACCAAAATTTTAAACTTCTAACGTAACTACATCGTTTGGAATATTCGCTTGATATTTTGGAATTTTCAAAGTTTTCCACCGTTAGAATGCGCAGTTATAACATTTGGGAGATTCGAAAAATGCAAATCGTAATATATCATTAATTCCTGTCTAACACAAAAAGAATTTTTTATTTTTCTGTATAAACAAAAAAAGTTTGACGTCTACAGACGGACAAGACAACAAAACGAAATTATATCTTTTTTTTTAAAGAGAAAAAAAGCCGTAAAATTTACTTTTCCATTTCTAGTCGTTTTCTAAAGTGCTTCCAATCATGAATACTGAAATCTTTATCAAATATTACCCTACCTTTTCATGAATCCATAAGTATTCGTGCAATACCATTTAGCTTATGCGAGCTAAACAATCCGAGGGACGACAAAACATGGCGTCCAATTTTCAGATGGCCAACCTCTACCTATATATATCTACCACTAGTACTTGCGTAGGAAATATCTCTAGTCTTGTATGCTCTGTAGAAAAAGGGTTATTGACTTATGTATGATAGTAGTTAGTTTGTTTATAAGTTATTTCATCCATAATTTTGTAATAATTTGCATTGTATTGTAATTTGTTTGTAAATATACTTATTGATTCTCACGCTCAGTGCCTATCCATTTAAAAAATTTGCAACCGTATTTATTATCAAATATCGTAATGCTAATTAATACGAATAATTTTCTTTCTGTATAAAATATATTTATAGATAAACATTAGTATATAGATTAGCACAGAGCCCACCAGTAATAATATTAGAATCAAAAATATCAGTGTCCTCTATATGGTAGGTTCCCAGGTTCGAGTCCCAGCTGGGTCAGCGTTGAGATTTATCTCCGCAAAATTCCCCGCGATAACCACGGTCAGTAGGAGACACCGATGGGCTTGAAAAGGCAGTCGTCCGTCGGATGGGACGTTAAGCCGTGGCCCCGTGTGCGGGAGAGCCATACCCTATGCACGTTAAAGAACACGCTGGATGGCCTTGACGGGAGGCTACCATCTGTCTCCCAAAAGCTGTTCCAGTGGGGCCCCTCCCCCAACCATCTCTGAGCCTTCGGGGTCCATGTGCCCTGGCCATTTAGCCCATGGTGTGCAAAAAAGTGCCGCTCAGAGGTAAAACAACCCAACCCAACCTCTATATGGTAGTATTACTTAAGCTGACGTCATAAATTTGGTCCTCTTTGTGTTATAGGAGGTGTTGTAATAGCACCCAAGACCAATGTTTACACTATGAAAATTTTGATAATAAATAAATAAATACCCCCTCAAGCAGCTGCTTGCCACAGAGGTCTGACAGGAACCTGTCAGTTTATATGCCACAATAGGAGTTCTGAGAGGATGGCAGGACCTCAGCAGAAAAACGACACACATCCATGCCTAAATCCGGGGCTCGAACCCAGGTCCCTTAGATCAGTAGCCAAGCGTGCTAACCACTCGGCCACGGGAGCGGAATGAGTATTGTCCTGCAAACAGCACAACAAATGTGAGATGCCGTTCCGAAAGTTCTTCAGGCTGGTTTTTGGGTCTGAACACTCCATCAGGCATCCACATACACGTATGGTAAATCAGATCAAACGCGAATTGTTCAGGTGGACCTGAAGGCAAACTGAACGTCTATGGGGGCCTTTTTCATCTATCGGTTAAAGAGAAAATTGAATGCACTGAAACATGGTTAATGTTAAATTCATGGAAGCGGAAAAATATTTCGAATTACTGAAAATCTAATTAATTCAGAATTCTCGGAGAGGAAAAACTATTTATTTTATAAAAGCACAAATATAAAATGCAAAAGAAAAAAAATGTGGCTTTTGTTATAGTATGATATTAAATCCAATTACAAAAGATTTATTTTTAAACCTAAAACTGCATTTCACTAAAGGCTATCACTACGTTCAGTTTAGCCTTAGGCCCAACTGAGCAGTCCACGTTTGATCTTGTTTACCGTACAGTCGCTTAAAAAAAATATCCGAACACTACGGTTGATTACAGAATTCAGAAAAAAAATATCTGGCAACGATTTTTTTAGAAATCGGTGATCTGGCAACCTTCGTGTCACGTGACACGAAAGTTGCCAGATCACTAATTTCTAAAAAAATCGTTGCCAGATATTTTTCTGAATTCTGTAATCAACCATAGTATTCGGATTTTTTTAAATATATATAATGCATATGAATATATAATGCAATGAATATGGAGCGTGTGCAGTTACCGTTCACAGCAAACTGGAGCGTTGCGGCTAATGTTCACAGCACATTGAATCGTGTGAGCTCACAAAAACCTAGATCGTGTGAGCCTATTCACAGAAATATTGAGCGTGTGCAGTTACCGTTCACAGCAAACTGGAGCGTGTGCAGTTACTGCACACGCTCCAGTTTGCTGTGAACGGTAACTGGAGTGTGTACAGTTGCTGTACACGCTCCAGATATGTTTTCTGAATTCTGTAATCACGTGACACGAAGGTTGCCAGATCACTAATTTCTATAAAAAATCGTTGCCAGATATTTTTTGTGAATTCTGTAATCAACCATAATGTTCGGATATTTTTTGAGTGACTATATACGTGTATGTGAAGGCCAAATTACCAGCCTCGTGAATTTTGGGAATGGCAGAGGATTGACTGAATCTGAAAGTATCCAACTGACATGTGTGGGGCTTCCTGAAAGCCGATCGTCAGTTCACTCAAACTTTCGTAGCGTCAACATTGGTCTTGTGTGCTCATTGTTTTGTGTTTATTTTTTTGTATTCATTGTTTTGTGTTATGTTAATATGACCCAATGTGTGAAAGATTTCTTATCGGAATTTATTCAACTGTTTCGCTAGAATGAGTTTTCGTGTAAATGAAAGATTATGAAACAGAACTTGAAAAAAATACGTTACGACGTAGTAAAATAATAATACGTTTACGACAGAGTAAACTGCCCTCTGATATAGAATAATTTATTAAATGACATAAGATCTTTGAAAAATATGGGCACAGGGTATGGCTCTCCCGCACACGGAATCACGGCTTAACGTCCCATCCGACGGACGACGGCCTTTCCAAGCCCATCGGTACTACTACTGACCGTGGGCAGGGCGGGGAGTTTTTCGGAGATAAATCTCAGCGCTGACCCAGCTGGGACTCGAACCTGGGAACTACAGATTACGAGCTTGGCGCGCTACCGACTGAGCCACCCCCGCCCTCGACTATTTGAACATTACATCTACCACAAATAAATTTTCTATATCTGCAGATTCATCTGATGTATAACATTTTATTTCCATGTCAACTGTTGTTACATCACGCGATGGCCCACTCTTCTGTTGCTGTAGTTTCTGCTGTTTACTTGATTTAGGCTTAGAAGAGTCATTGGGAAGATTGATAAATTCCGATCATTGCCAGTTCTTTTTCTTTTCTAAAGACATCTTCTTAAAATTACTTTGCCTCAACCCAACACAATAAAAATGGACATAGCCACCACATGTGCCTTTGCAATGAAGAAATTCACTAATATCACCAAAATCCAATTTACAAACTATACACCTAAGAGCCATATTAATTCAAATATAAAAAATTTAACAAAATTTCACAATTCCTTTAAAAGTTCAACACTACCAAAGTAGGTTATAGAAATAAAATATGCAAAAAAATTCTGAAAAAGTCAAAAAAGTTTAAAGGGATTAAATAGCTTAAAAATAAAAATGCACAGACAAATTATACAACTCGCTACATCAAATATGTTGTTGCCACTTATTAATAAATCTAACATAATATCTAATCTTAACAATAAATATAATTCTAGGTTCATATAATAAACCTTTTTCATTACTCGTATCGTAAAACAGCTATTTATTAAAGATTTTTCAAAGGTTTCGTGGAATCCCAACGAGTTCTCCGCGGAATACATTTTAAGGAACAATTCACTATAGATTCAACTACTGTCTTTTCTCTGCACGTGAATAGTTTTTTTTCGGTTTCCGTCCCGCCTGTTTCAAGGCAATTTTTCCTCTAACCCAGTGACGTATGCAGGGGAGACAAAACTCCCCCCCCCGAAAATCCTGTCGTCTTATACAAAATCTCAAACTTGTCTACCTGCTTTGAAATTCAAAACAGTTGTTTTATTATAACTTTATTTTTGCCCCATAATAGATTAGTCCGACACTTAAAATTGATTAAAAAAACCTAGAAATTTTAATTCCACACAGAATATCATTTCAACCTTTCCTGTCAGGTGAATATTTTAAAAAACTAGGAACCCTACTAAAGTCTTATTCTTAGCCCTCCCCCAATACAAAATTCAGCGTCCCTTCTCCCCCCCCCCCAGACGCAATCTAAATTCTCGAACCCATCTGAAACCATACTTTCGGACCCCACCCCTCCTCCCGAAATTAAATCTTGGGTATTCCCTGCTCTAACCCCATATCAAAAAATTACTTACTTATTCCGCGTCATAGTGGTGTCTCGCAAACTGTGTGCCGCGAGAGATTCCAAGTGTGCCACTAGAGATTTTCAAATTGACACTAGATATTCCAAAGATTTCATTTTGATTTGACTTGTGTTATCGACGTGCTTTAATAAAAATCTTTCAGATTTTATCAATTGGGATCTTGTAAGTATTTATCAAGCTTTTTCCAATTTTTGGTATTAATTTTTGATTATTTCAAGCCATAGAATGGACAAATATTTAAAACAAACACCGAGTTATGATTAATTATATTTATTATTATATTTATTTTAAATAAAATGCATTTAACGAAACTTCAATTTTCCTCTTTTTACGTAACTATAAAAAATTCTTTTTTAGGTGTGCCGCGGAAAAAAATTAGATTCAGTGTGCCGCAGAGTAAAAAAAGTTTGCGAGACACTGGGTTATACACTTTGTGAACAGTGAAGCTCTGTTAATAAAACGTAAAATTTCAGGACTCTTTTTGGAAATCAAGATCATAATCATCTTTTCTTTAAAAGCTTCTTTACAAAATTTGGAGATTTGAATAAGACTTGCCATTAACGTAACATGCAATGTTTCAATACATGTTGGAGAAATGTGTATGTCTTATGTCTTAAATCTAATTCTGAAGTGTGTTAAATGAGACTTTTTAGTGAATAGGTGACTGGTTCTTGAAAGCTTAATTTGATTTCTTTCGTACAGGAATTTTGCTTCAAAATGGCATCTGAGAAGCTAATCTTGAGCATGAGCTGGACTCTTTGTTTTTTGCTCCTTGTTAGAATTGGAGAAGGAGAAGAAATGACCGAAAATATCGAAGGCGAGACAGCAAGAGGTAAGTATTCATCTATCACTAATGACACCAATGAAACAAATAACACAGTCAACTCTATGGGTTGGGTTGTTTTACCTCTGAGCGGCGCTTTTTTGCTCACCATGGGCTAAACGGCCAGGTCACACGGACCCCGAAGGCTCAGAGAAGGTTGGGGGAGGGGACCCACTGGAACAGCTGTTGGGAGACAGATGGTAGCCTCCCGTCAAGGCCATCCAGCGTGTTCTTTAATGTAAAACTTCTGTATTCTTTTAATTACGAAATAAAACAGAGTATTAAACTAGTGGTTCCGCAAATTGGGAACATTACCGCCCCCCTTGGAGCCGTTTTAGAATTTTTGAGGGGCATTTTTGAGCTTTCAGGTTCAGATAGATTAAACAGAATCTCGAATTGCTCTTAAATTAGCATAGTTGTTGGATTGTTTTACCTCTGAGCGGCACTTTTTTGCACACCATGGGCTAAATGGCCAGGTCACATGGACCCCGAAGGCTCAGAGAAGTCAGGTCACTAAATGGCCAGGTCACATGGACCCCGAAGGTTCCTTGGGGGAGGGGACCGACTAGAACAGCTGTTGGGAGATAGATGGTAGCCTCACGTCAATGTTGGGTTGTTTTACCTCTGAGCGGCACTTTTTGCACACCATGGGCTAAATGGCCAGGTCACATGGACCCTGAAGTCTCAGAGAAGGTTGGGGGAGGGGACAAAATGGAACAGCTGTTGGGAGACAGATGGTAGACTCCCGTCAAGGCCATCCAGCGTGTTCTTTAACGTGCACAGGGTATGTCTCTCCCACACACGGGGCCACGGCTTAACGTCCCATCCGACGGACGCCGCCTTTCAAAGCCCATCGGTGTCCCCTACTGACCGTGGGCATGGCGGGGAATTTTGCGGAGATAAATCTCAACGCTGACTCAGATGGGACTCGAACCTGGGAACTACGCTTTACGAGCCTTGCGCGCTACCGACTGAACCACCCCCGCCCCTAAATTAGCATAGTCATGAATGCTTTGTTTCTATAGTAAAGCATTTAGAAATTCGTGCATACACTATTAAAAATGCTCGTGAAATTTATTACATGGAAATAATATCGAAACTACTCTTACACTGTAAAAAATTTTTCGAATTCCATGAAAAAACATTGAGAGAGAGAGAGTGAATTGGAATTTAGAAAGTGTAAAGGGGACGTTAGAAAAGGTAAAGGGAGCGTTAGAAAAATGTAAACACGGTTTCAAAACATAAAGTGGCCTTAAAAAACATTAAAGGGAATAAAAAGTGTAAAAGGGACTTTAGAAAGGATAAAGAGGGTTTTTGAAAAATAAAGGAGGCATTATAAAGGGTGGAGGCAGTTAAAAAAGATAAAGGGGCATTAGTAATGGTAACGAATAGGTTAGAAAGGGCAAATGGAAGAAGGTATTTCCCTACAAAAAGGACGAAGATAACATAGGATTATAATGTATTAGGCTTGTCCTGGTTTCATGTATTCGAATTACATATATGAGACTTGTCCTGGTTTCACATGCAAATACTTAACACACGGACTACTTACACTAAGGGGGCGGGGGTGGCTCAGTCGGTAGCGCGCCAGGCTCATAATCTATAGTTCCCGGGTTCGAGTCCCAGCTGGGTCAGCGTTGAGATTTATCTCCGCAAAATTACCCGCCCTGCCCACGGTCAGTAGGGGACACCGATGGGCTTGGAAAGGCCTCCGTCCGTCGGATTGGACGTTAAGCCGTGGCCCCGTGTGCGGGAGAGACATATCCTGTGTACGTTAAAGAACACGCTGGATGGTCTTGACGGGAGGCTACCATCTGTCTCCCAACAGCTGTTCCAGTGGGTCCCCTCCTCCAATCTTCTCCGAGCCTTCGGGATCCATGTGACCTGGCCATTTACCCCATGGTGTGCGAAAAAGTGCCGCTCAGAGGTAAAACAACCCAACGTTAAAGAACACGCTGGATGGCCTTGACGGGAGACTTCCATCTGTCTCCCAACAGCTGTTCCAGTGGGTCCCCTCCTCCAACCTTCTCTGAGCCTTCGGGATCCATGTGACCTGGCCATTTAGCCCATGGTGTGCAAAAAATTGCCGCTCAGAGGTAAAACAACCCAACGTTAAAGAACACGCTGGATGGCCTTGACGGGAGGCTTCCATCTGTCTCCCAACAGCTGTTCCAGTGGGTCCCCTCCTCCAACCTTCTCTGAGCCTTCGGGATCCATGTGACCTGGCCATTTAGCCCATGGTGTGCAAAAAAGTGCCGCTCAGAGGTAAAAGAACCCAACCCAACTTACACTAAGACCCTGCTGGGCTTAGTCGTCAGGTACACTAACCACTAGTCCAGGATGCGGCGTCCGAAAGGGTAAAAGGGAGTAGTAGCATAAATGAGAGTTCTGACACAGTAAAAGGGGCTCGAGAATTCTATGAAAATCCATTGGAAAAGTTCTGGGGGATGAGGGAAAAAGTATGTTTCTTGTGGTTTTTTGTGAAAATATGTGTGAAAATTAGAAAAAAACCGGGGTGTTTTTTAACATGTAAAAAAATATTTTAAGTTTTTTTTTTAAAGATGAGGTTTAAACTAATTTGTGAATTAGTTTAAATGAATTAGGTTGAAATGAAGGTTGTGTATATTAGATGAAAAATGATGTGTTTTGTTCAGTTATCGTACACTTCACTGGATACAGCAGAATCAAAACTTTCTAAGCAAAGTCCAAAGTATTAATTCTGTTATCAAAGAAGAATATTAAAAGTTTTATCCAAAAGTGAATAAATTTCTTATCATAGAAAAAAAATTAAAATTTTTAATCAAAGTCCAAGGTAATTATTTTGCTACAAGAATATTAAAAACTTTTATCTAAGCAACGTTCAAGTCATAATTTTGCTACAATAATATTAAAACATTTATCTAATAAAAGTCCAAAGTAATAATTCTGTTATCAAACGGAAACTTTTTGAAGTGTATGATAATTTAACATAGAAGAATATTAAAATTTTAATGTAATCAATGTTCAAGTAATAATTTTGCTACAAAAATATATAAACTTTATCTAACTAAAGTCCACGTAATAATTCCCATTCCAGCTTTACAATTAAATCTATTTAAATCGTACTTACCTTAGATTGGAACTCTATACCGGAGGGGAAAGTCAAAGTGACTTGGAATCGCTTGAGACCTTCTTAAATACTCAAGAGAACTAAAACTGAATCTTGGACTTTGGTTTTGGATTTAAAAAAAATTTCGGTTTGATAGCAAAGTCCAAGTAATAATTTTTGCTATCAAACCGAAATGTTTATCCAAAACCAAAGTTCAAGATTCAGTAGCAAAGTCCAAGTAATAATCTTTATACAAAACCATAAAATATCAAAAAAAATCCTACGTCAGCTTTTAGATAATTCGTTCCTACGCATTTAAAAAAAATATGTAAATCGGATGAATGGTTCCCAAGATCCGCACTTTACCAGTTCAAAAAATGTTGTTTCGAGAAAAACGCGTTTAAAGATTTAGCTGCCTTTTTTTACCGGGATTGACACGACCTCGTATTTGTCGCTATAACTTCGGAAGGAGTTTAAATTTTGAAAAACCGTTTCAAGACCATATTCTACACTTCATTAACTTCCGAAAAATGCAAATAAAAAATTGATTTTCATTAAACCGTCCGGGTGGGGTTAATAGTCCGGATAGCAAAAATTATTACTTGGACTTTGCTACTGAATCTTGAACTTTGGTTTTGGATAAACATTTCGGTATGATAGCAAAATTATTACTTGGACTTTGCTACTGAATCTTAAACTTTGGTTTTGGATAAAGATTATTACTTGGACTTTGCTACTGAATCTTGAACTTTGGTTTTGGATAAACATTTCGGTATGATAGCAAAATTATTACTTCGACTTTGCTACTGAATCTTAAACTTTGGTTTTGGATAAAGATTATTACTTGGACTTTGCTACTGAATCTTGAACTTTGGTTTTGGATAAACATTTCGGTATGATAGCAAAATTATTACTTCGACTTTGCTACTGAATCTTAAACTTTGGTTTTGGATAAACATTTCGGTTTGATAGCAAAAATTATTACTTGGACTTTGCTACTGAATCTTGAACTTTGGTTTTGGATAAACATTTCGGTTTGATAGCAAAAATTATTACTTGGACTTTGCTATCAAACCGAAATTTTTTTAAATCCAAAACCAAAGTCCAAGATTCAGTTTCAGTTCTCTTGAGTATTTAAGAAGGTCTCAAGCGATTCCAAGTCACTTTGACTTTCCCCTCCGGTATAGAGTCCCAATCTAAGGTAAGTACGATTTAAATAGATTTAATTGTAAAGCTGGAATGGGAATTATTGCGTAGACTTTAGTTAGATAAAAGTTATATTATTCTTATAGAAAATTATTACTTGAACTTTGATTAGATAAAAATTTTAATATTCTTCTATGATAAGAAATTTATTCAGTTTTGGTTCTTAAATTTCGGTTGAATATTTAAGAAAGGTCTCAAGCGATTCGAAGTCAGTTTGAGTTCCCCCTTCGGTATAGTCAGTTTGAGTTCCCCCTTCGGTATATATTCGAAGTCAGTTTGAGTTCCCCCTTCGGTATATATATATTCCCCAATCTAAGGTAAGTACGATTTAACTACATTTAATTGTAAAGCTGGAAAACGGGAATTATTACGTGGACTTTAGTTAGATAAATGTTTTAATACTATTGTAGCAAAATTATTACTTGAACGTTGCTTAGATAAAAGTTTTTAATATTCTTGTAGCACAATAATTACTTTGGACTTTGAATAAAAATTTTAATTTTATTTTTCTATGATAAGAAATTTATTCACTTTTGGATAAAACTTTTAATATTCTTCTTTGATAACAGAATTAATACTTTGGACTTTGCTTAGAAAGTTTTGATTCTGCTGTATCCAGTGAAGTGTACGATAACTCAACAAAACACATCATTTTTCATCTCATATACACAATCTTCATTTCAACCTAATTCATTTAAACTAATTCACAAATTAGTTTAAACCTCATCTTTAAAAAAAACAAATTATGTTTTCACATGCTAAAAAACACCCCAGTGTTTTTCTAATTTTCACAACTATTTTCACAAAAACCACAAGAAACCTACTTTTTCCCTCATCCCCCATAACTTTTCCCATGGATTTTCACAGAATTCTCGAGCCCCTTTTACTGTGCCAGAACTCTCATTTATGCTACTACTAAAGGGCATTAGAACGGATAAAAGGGGCAATAAAAAGGTAAATGGGACTTTTAAAAACATAAAGGGGACGTTAGAAAGCGTGAAAGAGGCATTAGAAAGAGTAGAGGGAACGTTTGAAAGGGTAAATGGACATTAGAAAGGGTAAAGGGCATTAAAAAGGGTAAAGGGGCATTTGAAAGGGTAAAAGAGACGTTAGAAAGGGAAAACGGACATTAAAAAGGGTAAAGGGGCATTTGAAAGGGTAAAAGAGACGTTAGAAAGCGTAAAGGAGGCGTTAGAAAGAATAATGGGAACCTTACAAAAGGTAAAAGGGTGTTAGAAAGGGGATAAAGAAGAAGAAAGGAGATTTAGCGCAAAGCTCTAATTCAGTGTATGCCTAGCTAACATTTTTTTGCTACAACAGTTTAATAAACACTCCAGTAATCTGTATTGTCTTATTACCGACATATCACACCTTTAAAAATTATTTTGTGTTAATTTTTAACAATAAGAACATTCATTACCTTTAAGTGCATTTATATTTCACGAACTTTCCGTCTTGAACCATCTAGAGTCTTTTGGATCTGTTGCATTCTTATTCAATAGATTAACTGAAACTTTGAATTATCTGTTTGCCTGTAGAGCTATCAATTTTGCTCTCTGATGCATCGACATCAACAAAAACCTTTTCTTTCCTGAACTTCCAACTTGAAACTTCTATCGAAAACTGACAACTATCATTACGAGCTGAAGTTCGAAAAATGTTTCGGTCATCCAAACCAATCAATTATTTCTTTCACTCCACTAACATTGAATGACTGGCTAGGGCAACCCTCATTTAGTTCGCTTTAGGTGGTTGTCAGATAATTGCCGTATGATTTAGTGGCTTTCGGGTCTCCTTTTACGATTAAATTTAGTAAACTAGACAGAATTTTGGTTTCGAAAGCTCTTCATACTCAGACAACGAAGAAGTGGGGTTGTTTCACTTCTGAGCGCCACTTTTTTGCATACAGTGGGCTAGATGGCCAGGTGACAAGGACCCCAAAGGCTCAGAGATGGTTGGGGGAAGGGACCCACTGGAACAGCTGTTAGGAAACAGAGGTAATCTCCCGTTAAGGCCATCCAGTGTATTCCTTAATGTCCAGAGGGTAGGCTCTCCCGCACAGGGGGCCACGATTAAACTTCCCATCCGATGGACGGCGGCTTTCCAAGTCCCCAGGTCTTTGCCCCATGCTTGAGATTAAGGAGCTGTTTGATATGGTCGGTTCTATCTCTTTCAATAAACCTAATTTCTTTCAAAATCCTACTAATAATTTTCTTTCTCAAGGTACTGGAAATGTGAGGACGTTGCTTAGAGTTTATTCCTTACAGAGGAATTCTATCATTATAACCTTGATATTCTAGGCTTGCAAGAGACCAGATAGACAGGAAAAAGTAAGATATTTAAGAATAATTTTAAATTTCTCTTTTCAGGGAGGAAGGATGGAAAAAATCATCTTCAAGGTGTAGGTTTACTTCTCAGCAGACACGCCGGTGATGCTCTTCTAGGATATGACTTCATTAATGAAAGATTTCTTACAGCTAAATTTAAAACAGAAATAAAAGCTTGATTGTCATCTTTTGTTATGCCTCCACAGAGGACTTTGAGGAGAACGAGAAAGACAGGGTTTACAGACAACGTCGGGATATTTTATATTCTATAAAGAAAGGAGATATTTATCTTGTGTTAGGTAACTTCAATGCTGATTCTGACCTTTAGGCAGGAGTGTTAGGTGCTTTTGGATTGATAGTTCCAACGGCAATGGGGAATGTCTCCTACAAGTAAGTAAACTTAACGGTTCGCGAATAACTAACAGATACCACAAACTCCGTGATATTTATAAATACACATCGGTTTCACCTGATGGGCTGTACAGTCGTTCAAAAAAATATCCGAACACTATGATTGATTACAGAATTCAGAAAAAATATCTGGCAACGATTTTTTTGAAAAATTAATGATCTGGCAACCTTCGTGTCACATGACACGAAGGTTGCCAGATCATTAATTTCTATAAAAATCGTCGCCAGATATTTTTTCTGAATTCTGTAATCAACCATAATGTTCGGATATTTTTTGAGCGACTGTACAAGAATATGATAGATTACATTTTAAATAAGAGCAAATGGGCTAGTTCGGTTAGAAATACCAGATCATACAGGGGAGCTGAAATTGTGTCTGGCCATTACCTAGTCAAATATGTCTTGCATCGAAGCTTAATAAATGTTGTGCCAAGGTTAAGTGAATTACTTTTAACACTTAAACTTTGAAAAATACAGATAGCAAAGCATACCATGATAATTAGTCATTTTGACAATCGTGTTTTGCTTACCGCTGAAGTTGAGAAAGAATGGGATCAGTTTAAACAGGCTGTTCTTGAGACTAACAGTAATCTTTTGGTTGAAAAGGTACAGAGGAAACAAAATTATTTGAGTGATAAGTATATGGAACATATTTCTGAAAGAAGGAAGTACAGGAATAATATGAATCAAGATCCTACTAGTCTAACAGAAGGCATTGCAATGAGCTTAATAAACGTGTAAAGAATCAATTGACAGCTGATAAGAATCCTTGGCTTGATAGTTTAACTGACAAAGCAGAGGAAGCAGTTAGACAGCACAGTATCAGATTATTGTTTTGTGTGGGAACAAACAAGTACACGGGATTGATAGATAAACATCGCAAGGTGGTTGAAGGTGAGGATTCTGTGATAGTTAGGTGGGCTGAGCATTTCAGTGATGTTCGAAACAATGTGGTTATTCTACTCCCATTTTTTGTAATATGATAGATGCATTACTGGCTTAAACATTGGTTCTATATCACATTCTGAAGTCGCTTTGAATATCTCTAGATTAAAATTACAAAAATCACCAGGGGTGGATGAAATCACTATTGAAATGCTTAAAGCTGGGAACACTTGTGTTGTCACATGGCTGACGGAAATTTTGCTATTATTATTATTCCTATTTTTAAAAACGGTGATCGCAGTTTTGGTGATAATTATAGGAGAATTAGCTAATTTTATGTTCCAGGTAAAGTAATTTGCATGATTATACTTAACAGAATTAAGAATTTGTTTGATGGACAACTGCGTGATGAACAGTGTGGATTCAGAAGTGGTAAGGAAAAATGTTTCGGTCATCCAAACCAATCAATTATTTCTTTCACTCCACTAACATTGAATGACTGGCTAGGGCAACCCTCATTTAGTTCATCAATATACTTTCACTTCAAATACTTTCACTTAGGTAGATTGTTGAGAAATGTTTAGAGTTTCAGAATGTTAGAGTTCAAGAAAGTTAGTTTCAGAAAGTTAGAGTTTCAGATGTTAGAGTTCAAGAATATGATAGATTACATTTTAAATAAGAGCAAATGGGCTAGTTCGGTTAGGAATACCAGATCATACAGGGGAGCTGAAATTGTGTCTGGCCATTACCTAGTCAAATATGTCTTGCATCGAAGCTTAACAAATGTTGTGCCAAGGTTAAGTGAATTATTTTCAGAAATCTGTTATTGCTAGCTTTGTAGATTTCAAAAAGTCTTTTGACTCTATTGATCTACATAATTTGTGGTTGATATCGTTAGGTCATATAGAATACCTGACAAGTTAGTTAGCATAATGAAGTTATAAATGACAATTTAGTTAGCATAATGAAGTTATAAATGACAAGTTAGTTAGCATAATGAAGTTACAAGTTAGTCCGTATAATGACACTGAGTCGTTTGTGAGAGTTGATACGTCTTGCAGCGATTGGTTTAGCATTGCTAGTGGAGTTAAAGAAGGATGCATTTTGTCTCCTTTTCTCTTTAGTTTGGTTATTGATTACGTTAGGCAGAATTCTATCCAAGGGGAAGATTTTGGCCTCAAATTGTCTAGAGCAGGGGTTCTCAACGTCGGGTACGCGGTAAAATATTTTGGGGTACGCCGTGAGAGCTAAAATGTCGCTAGATCTAGTAACAAAGTCGCTAAGTTGGCAACACTGTGCGAAAATGTCATTTTTTTGTGTTTATCGATATATGTAATTTATGAATACAAAATTTAATGTATATATATATATGTTTTATTTTATTCCCATTGTTACACTATAACTATAGATTTATCTATCTATACAGCCGTCCCATGGCCGAGTGGTTAGCACGCTTGGCTACTGATCTAAGGGACCTGGGTTCGAGCCTCGGGTAAGGCATGGTTGTGTGTGTTGTTTTTCTGCTGAGGTCCTGCCATCCTCTCAGACCTTCTACTATGGCATATAAACTGACAGGCTCCTGTCAGACCTCTGTGGCAAGCAGCTGCTTGAGGGGGTATTTATTTTATTTTATTTTTATACAAGGGACACGCCAGTTACATACACATTTCCAGGGGGTACATGAAGCATAAAAGGTTGAGAACCACTGGTCTAGAGATTTCAAAAGTTCTTATTTAGATTATGCAAATGATTTGTCCTTGTTGGTTAAAGATGTGGATGAAATGAATTCTTTCATTATGGCTGTTGATGAGACTGGCAATAGAGTAGGTTTGGTGATAAACAGAGAAAAAAACTAAAGTGATGAAAATTGGTCAGGTAGATGGTGCTTCAATTGCTTTAAATGGCTGCATTCTTGAGCAAGTGTCTCAGTTTAATTATCTGGGAGATTTGTTACACATACTAGTGAGTGCGGCATGAGATAAATAGAAGAATAAGAATTGTTGTTGGGACTTTTAGGAGTCTGTGGAAAGTATGGTAAAATAGGCATATACACCTAAAGACTAAAATTAAGCTGTATAACAGTATGGTTCTTTTTAAGGTATGGTAACGAAACACGGACCCATTGTAAGCAGGAAAACAGGAAATTTGATAACTTTGATTCTAAATGCTTTCGCAGTATCTTGGGCATTAGGTGGTTTGACTTTGTAAGTTGGGTTGTTTTACCTCTGAGCGGCACTTTTTTTCACACCATGGGCTAAATGGCCAGGTCACATGGACCCCGAAGGCTCAGAGAAGGTTGGGGAGGGGACCCACTGGAACAGCTGTTGGGAGACAGATGGTAGCCTCCCGTCAAGGCCATCCAGCGTGTTCTTTAACGTGCACAGGGTATGGCTCTCCCGCACACGGGGCCACGGCTTAACATCCCATCCGAAGGACGGCGGCCTTTCCAAGCCCATCGGTTTCCCCTACTGACCGTGGGCAGGGCGGGGAATTTTGCGGAGATAAATCTCAACGCTGACCCAGCTGGGACTCGAACCTGGGAACTACAGATTACGAGCCTGGCGCGCTACCGACTAAGCCACCCCCGCCCCAACTTTGTAAGTAATAATGAGGTTAGATGAATGACTCATCAATCTCCATTGATCAGCATTTTGTGCAGAGAAGTGACTGCGTTGGTTTGGTCATGTTGCGTGCAATGCAACATGGTATAGCATAGCTACAGATTGGCAAATAGTATTATGAACAGTGTATCTAAAGGCTTCAGGAAAAGGGGAGATATGATATGATGGGCAGACAATGTCAAACAGGACCTTGCTAGAATTGACCTGTAGTGGCCAAATGCAGCAGCTGTAGCTAAGGACAGAAAGGTGTGGAAAGGAAACAGTCTGGTAGGACCTCCGTAGTTCGGGGCGGGGGTGGCTCAGTCGGTAGCGCGCCAGGCTCGTAATCTGCAGTTCCCAGGTTCGAATCCCAGCTGGGTCAGCGTTGAGATTTATCTCCGCAAATTTTCCCGCCCTGCCCACGGTCAGTAGGGGACACCGATGGGCTTGGAAAGGCCGCCGTCCGTCGGATGGGACGTTAAGCCGTGGCCCCGTGTACGGGAGAGCCATACCCTGTGCATGTTAAAGAACACGCTTGATGGGGGTTACCATCTGTCTCCCAACAGCTGTTCCAGTGGGTCCCGTCCCCCAACCTTCTCTGAGCCTTCGGGGTCCATGTGACCTGGCCATTTAGCCCATGGTGTGCAAAAAAGTGCCGCTCAGAGGTAAAACAACCCAACCTCCGTAGTTCGTGTTTAATATGAGGTTTTTAAACGCATGTATGTATAAGAGGCGATATATTGTTCTTCTAGTTTTGTATTAAAGACGGATGCTATTATTTCTTTTGTTGTTATTTGTCCTTTCAGCCCCGTGTACCCATACCGATACACTAATTGGAGCATTTTTTTTCAAAATGTTTCCTTTTTTGCGACATATAATATAGAGGATTATCTTAGAAACTACACCTATTTTGTACAGGCTTTCTCATATACGGATATGCCCCACTAAGACCAAAGTCACTGTTGGCCAATGCCTCAGTTAGAGCTAACAACACATAAACAAACAGCCATGCCATCTCGGGAATCCAACCTGGAACCCGACAGTTGTAGTGTCAACACGATACAACTGTACCACTGGGGCTGCATAAGAAACAAAAAGACACCACCAAAGATACACCACCACTGGTTTCCATAAATTAAGGAAAATCCCTATGTTAAGACATGGCAAGCTAAGGTCAAAGGTCTATTGACACGAAGGTTGCCAGATCACTAATTTCCGAAAAAAAATCGTTGCCAGATATTTTTTCTGAATTCTGTAAGTTCTAAAAATGTGTTTTTTTTTTTGTTTTGTTTTTTTCGTTTTGATAAATGTGATGGCAAATAAAAATCTCCATCAAATAAATCAATATCTCGATTTTTAACAATATTCGTTCAATATTTAATGAGTTATGGAAGTTTGAATATTTAACAACAGCAATGCCAGTCTTAAGAAATTTAAAATTGGAGAATAGTGAAAGAATTCTTTACACAAAGTTCTAAAATAGAAACTTATTTTATTAAACACTTTGATCCAATACTTATTACTAAGTTTTAATTAACTTCTGAAGTCAATTTTTGTGGCTGGCATTGTTATCGCTAAATATTCAAACTCCCATAGCTCATTAAATACTGAACGAATATTGTTGAAAAATCGAGATATTGATTTATTTGATTGAGATCTTTATCAGCAATCACATTTTTCAAAACAGAAAAACTTATTTTATAAGTTATAGAGCTTTGACGTTAGCTTCCCATTGACTTAACATAGGGATTTTCATTAATTTATGGAGACCAGTGTATAAAATAAAATATTTCAATACTGTTTCTCACTTCAAAACTTACAACGTATATTACAATAAAAGGACATTTAATTTTGTATTATTTTGTTTTTCATTTTCATTATTTTTTCTCTTCTTGTGAAAGATGTTTGCTTGCTTCAAATAACAATAATATGTTCCAAATATTGTTAGATTAGCGAAATAAAATCGGGAATGAAAGGATAAAGAATTTTAAATGTGTTTCTTATTTGGAGCATAATAGCCTTACTGATGATGAAACATTAAACCACAAATAAACAAACATATGCATTCTTTTTGCTGCATACCCTAAAGATTCTAATTCGCAGCATTTCTTGATGCTTACCCTATAGATAGATTCGACGCATTTTTTTCTGCTTACCCTATAGATAGATTCGACGCATTTTTTTCTGCTTACCCTAAAAAAATTCCAAGCATTTTTCTGCCTATCCTAAAGACAAAATCGAAGCATTTTTTTTCTGCTTACTTGCTTATCTTAGAACAGATCATAAGCGGTTTCGTTTGTCCTGTTTACTCTATAGACAGACTCCGCAAAATTTCCCGCCCTGCCCACGGTCAGTAGGGGACACCGATGGGCTTGGAAAGGCCGCCGTCCGTCGGATGGGACGTTAAGCCGTGGCCCCGTGTGCGGGAGAGCCATATCCTGTGCACGTTAAAGAACACGCTGGATGGCCTTGACGGGAGGCTACCATCTGTCTCCCAACAGCTGTTCCAGTGGGTCCCCTACCCCAACCTTCTCTGAGCCTTCGGGGTCCATGTGACCTGGCCATTTAGCCCATGGTGAGCAAAAAAGTGCCGCTCAGAGGTAAAACAACCCAACACAACTCTATAGACAGACTCCAAGCATTTTACCTGCTTGCCGTAAAGACAGATTCCAAACATTTTTTTTTCCTTGCTTGCTCTAAACAGTGACCAATCCCAAGGAAAAAGACAAATTCCAAGTATCTTTTTCCTTCTTACCTACTTATTTTAAAGAACAGATTATAAGCTGTTTTGATTTTTCTACTTATCGTAAAAGCAGATTCAAAGCTTTTTTTTCTTTCTCCTTAGCTTAAATACAGTTTCCAAGCATTTTGTCGCTTATAGTAAGACAGATTCGAAGCGTTTTTTGCTGCTTACCCTATAGTAATTATAATCAGTTTTGTTTTTCCTTCTTAACCTAAAGACAGATTCGGACATATTTTTTTTATATTCAACTTAAAGATAAATTTTAAGCATTTTTTTGCATATCATTTAGACAGATTCAGAGCATCGCATTTTTTGCTGCTTACCTTAGAGATGGATTCGAAGTATTTTTTTAATGTTCAACTTAAAGATAAATTTCAAGCATTTCTCTGCTTATTCTACGGATAAATCAAAACATTTTTGCCGCTTACACTAGAAACAGATTTAAAACATATTTCACACATATTTTTTACACATATATTTTATATATATTTTATTCCTACGAAAAGGATTATTCAAATTAAGAAAATTGCATCGTCACCTAAGACCAATCGACTGTTTGACCTAAAAATCTGCTGCTTACTCTAAAAACACGCTCCTTCCATTTTTTTTTCCTTGCTTGCCCTTAGGACAAGTTTCAAACTTCTTTCTGCTTATTCTAAAGACAGATTCCAAACAATTTTTTTTCTGCTTGCCCTAAACACATATTCCAAGCATTTTTATACCTCTCCTAAGACAGATTTCAAAATTATCCTTATCTTAGAGACAGATTAAAGCAGTTTTCTTTCCTGCTTATACTAGAGGCAGATTCGAAGGATTTCTTTTCCTGCTTAGCCTAGAGACATATTTCAAGTATTATTCTACTTATCCCTAAAGACAGATTCGAAGCATTTTTCTTCCATGCTTACCTTAGGACATTTGGGGCGGAGGTGGCTCAGTCGGTAGCGCGCCAGGCTCGTAATCTGTGTTCCCAGGTTCGAGTCCCAGCTGGGTCAGCGTTGAGATTTATTTCCGCAAAATTCCGCGCCCTGCCCACGGTCAGTAGGGGACACCGATGGGCTTGGAAAGGCCGCCGTCCTTCGGATGGGACGTTAAGCCGTAGCTCCGTGTGCGGGACAGCCATACCCTGTGCACGTTAAAGAACACGCTGGATGGCCTTGACGGGAGGCTACCATCTGTCTCCCAACAGCTGTTCCAGTGGGTCCCCTCCCCCAACCTTCTCTGAGCCTTCGGGGTCCTTGTGACCTGGCCATTTAGCCCATGGTGTGCAAAAAAGTGCCGCTCAGAGGTAAAACAACCCAACCCAAACTTAGGACAGATTAAAAGCAGTTTTTTTCCTGCTTACTCTTAATATGGATTCAAAGCATTTTCTTTTTTCTGCTTAGACTTAAGACAAATTCCTAAAACACATTTCCTCTTACCCTAAAGACGGATTCCAAGCACTTTTTCTACTTGCCTTAAAGACACACACGAAACATTTTTATTCTGGTAACCTTAAGAGCAGATTCTGCAAATATTCTCTTTTGCTTCTTAACACAGAGAAGAATTCTTAATATTCTTTACCTTCTATCTAAATAAGAAAGAAGTCAGAATATTGCTTTTTGCTCTTAGTAGAAAGGACTAATGTAAAAGTCATATAGGGCAGGGGTGGCAGAGTCGGTAGCGCGCCAGGCTCGTAATCTGTAGTTCCCAGGTTCGAGTCCCAGCTGGGTCAGCGTTGAGATTTATCTCCGCAAAAATTCCCCGCCCTACCCACGGTCAGTAGGGGACACCGATGGGTTTGGAAAGGCCGCCGTCCGTCGCATGGGACGTTAAGCCGTGGCCCCGTGTGCGGGAGAGCCATACCCTGTGCACGTTAAAGAACACACTGGATGGCCTTGACGGGAGGCTACCATCTGTCTCCCAACAGCTGTTCCACTGGGTCCCCCCCCCCAACCTTCTCTGAGCCTTCGGGGTCCTTGTGACCTGGCCATTTAGCCCATGGTGTGCAAAAAAGTGCCGCTCAGAGGTAACCCAACCCAAATGTAAAAGTCATATTGTTTCCTCAGCACTGAAAAATAAATCCACTTTTTTCATACATTCGAAGCGTAGATATTTAGTTCATAATCACTTACTATTCAAATCTGATTTGAACAAAATACCTCATTCTATAAAGTAAATATGCATTTATATTTCGCCCTTGTTATTTTTACTTTCAATCCGCGCAAGTTGTGTTACAACAAAATTCGCATAGGTTGAGTTGGGTTGTTTTACCTCTGAGCGGCACTTTTTTGCACACCATGGGCTAAATGGCCAGGTCACATGGACCCCGAAGGCTCAGAGAAGGTTGGGGTAAGGGACCCACTGGAACAGCTGTTGGGAGACAGATGGTAGCCTCCCGTCAAGGCCATCCAGCGAGTTCTTTAACGTGCACAGGGTATGGCTCTCTCGCACACGGCGTCACGGCTTAACGTCCCATCCGACGGACGGCGGTCTTTCCAAGCCCATCGGTGTCCCCTACTGACCGTGGGCAGGGTGGGGAATTTTGCGGAGATAAATCTCAACGTTGACCCAGCTAGGACTCGAACCTGGGAACTACAGATTACGAGCCTGGCGCGCTACCGACTGAGTCACCCCCGCCCCAATTCGCATAGGAATTACGATGTGTATTTTTTTTTCGTCGTTAAAATAATAATCGCACGCCGTAAAATGCATTAAACAAACTAATAACGGTTCATGTTTCGTACTATGTAAAAGAATTCTGATTCTTTCAGTCTAGTCAACTTTTGTCCATGAAAACAGGGAAAATTAGTTTTTTCAAACGGTTGACATCATTAGCAAAGCAAATATACATAATTAATTTGGGATTAAATAAAATACCTGAGAAAGAATTGCTTAAAATCAAAAGAACAGATAAAAAGAATCAAAAGAAGAAAAGACAGACAAAAAGATATTTTGTTAAAGAAATATAGTATAATGTATAGCAGGCGTCGGCAACCTATGACCCGCGGGTCACCAAGTGACCCACTTGAGTTCCGCAAATAAAGTATAATATATAAAAATAAATTATACTTTATTTGCAGAACTCAAGTGGGTCACTTGAAATTATTAAATGGGTCACTTGGTGACCCGCGGGTCATAGGTTGCCGACGCCTGATGTATAGCTTACCATGTATATAACCAAACGATAAAATATAAATGGAATGATTGTATTTCTGTGTGATCTGCAACTCTTCCAAAAATTTTTTTCAGATACCTTTCCAGAGCAATTATTTGTACATTCACAAAAAGAGAGAAAAAAGGGGAAAAAAAAGCTCTCCTCCACACAGAACCACGGCTTAACATCACATCTGACGGACGGTGGTCTTTTAAAGACCATAGGAGTCTCCTTTCTCTGATAGTGGACAGGATGGAGATTCAGCGGAGATAAATCTCAAACAACCATAGGTGGGACTCGAACCTGGGGCACTTACGACCCTGCCACATTCTCCCCCCTCCAGGTCACTGAAGTATGAGTTGGGTTGTTTTACCTCTGAGCGGCACTTTTTTGCACACTATGGGCTAAATGGCCAGGTCACATGGACCCCGAAGGCTCAGAGATAGTTGGGGGAGGGGACCCACTGGAACAGCTGTTGGGAGACAGATGGTAGCCTCCCGTCAAGGCCATCCAGCGTGTTCTTTAACGTGCACAGGGTATGACTCTCCCGCACACGGGGCCACGGCTTAACGTCCCATCCGACGGACGGCGGCCTTTCCAAGCCCATCGGTGTCCCCTACTGACCGTGGGCAGGGCGGAGAATTTTGCGGAGATAAATCTCAACGCTGACCCAGCTGGAACTCGAACCTGGGAACTACAGATTACGAGTCTGGGGCGCTACAGACTAACCCACCCCCGCCCCACACTATTAAATAACGATATTAGGAAATGTCCGTATTATGTCCATGAGAATCTAACTCGATGCTCTATAACTTTTAAAATATGCATTTAATGAAAAAAAAGTGGCTGAGCATAAATTAAAGACCACAATCAAATCTATTTGAATCTGGCTATTCAAAAGCATTCGCTCAATATTTCAAGAGTTATGGAAGCTGGAATATTTGACAAAAATTTATCATGTTTTAGGAAAAATATTAATTATTATCTACCCGCCCTGCCCACGGTCAGCAGGGGACAGCGATGGGCTTGAAAACGCCGCCGTCCGTCGGAAGGAACGTTATACCCTGAGCCGTGTGTGGGAGAGCCATACCTTGTGCACGTTAAACAACACGCTGGATGGCCTTGACGGGAGGCAACCATCTGTCTCCCAACAGCTGTTCCGGTGGGTCCCCTCCCCCAACCTTCTCTGAGCCTTCGGGGTCCTTGTGACCTGGCCATTTTGCCCACTGTGTGCAAAAAAGTGCCGCTCAGAGGTAAAACAACCCAACACAACCCATAATTATCTAATATTGAAGTAATCATTACGAAGTTTTTTAAAATGTATATTTAATTTATTAAATGGAACATTATTCTCGTAGACTGGAACGTTAAGCCGTGCTATCAAGGACATGAGAATCATACGTGGTTCAAGAATGAGCTGGATGGTCTTGATGGGAAATTACCATTTGCCTCCTAGCAGCACCCAGTTGGTCCCATTCCCCCAAATTTCTCTGTGTCCTTGAGGTCCTTGTGATCTGAACATTTAGCCAATTGTGTGCGAAAAGATATCACTCTGAGATAAAACAATCCTCAAAACAAAGATGTACTCAGGGAGGAACCAAGATTTCTCCCCTACCCCCCGAAATCACGTCGTCACTTACGAAATCTCAAACTTGTCTACCAGTTTTCAAATCAGAAATAATGTCTTTGTATAATTTATTTTAACCCCATATTATCTGACAGTAAAAATAGATTTAAGAAAAAAAATTAAATTTTATTCCATATAAAATATTATATGTAAAATATCATATTTACCTTTTCTGTCCAGTAGATATTTTAGTAATTGGGTTGGGTCGTTTTACTTCTGAGCGGCACTTTTTTTTACACACTTTTTTACACACTTTTTTACACACAGCTATACGACCAAGGTCACGAGGACCCCGACGGCTCAGAGAAGGTTCGGGGAAACCCACTGGAACAGCTTTTAAGAGACAGATGGTAGCCTCCCGTCAAGGCCATCCAGCGTGTTCTTTAACGTGCACAGGATATGGCTCTCCTGCACATGGGGCCTCGAGTTAACGTCCCGTCCGATCGACAGTGACCTTTCTCGGGGTCCCCTACTGACCGTGGACAGGGCGGCGAGTTTAGCGGAGATAAATCTCAACGCTGGCCCAGCTGGGACTCCAACTGAGAACAGCAGATTACGAGCCTGGCGCGCTACCGACTGAGCCACCCCCGCCCCTTTTGTAATTCGGAAAACTTACTCGAGTCTTATTTTTTTTTCCCTTCCCCGAAAACTGGTGTACGTGCCTGCCACAATTTCAGTTTATATTTTTCATTCTAATCTGTTTGCTTCTGGTAAGCTACAATCAATCACTTATTGTTGATTAAAATCTTTCTTTAAAAATCTTTATTTGTTTTTCAGGACGAAATGAAGAGGCGGAAACTTCGGGAGAAACTTTAAACTTCAACAGAAAGACAATTCCTTCTGCAGTATTTTCAAAGAACGAAGCCAATTCTCTTCCCCAAGGAAAAGACTCCTTGTCTGCGAAGAAACAGAAAAGGAGGAATCGGAGGTGGACCTATCAGGAGATTCCTCAAAGCCAAGCAGACAACAGACAGAAAAGAACAGAATCTTTAGCAGGAGATAAAGTAAGCACAAAGCAGAACTCAAAGAAAGGACGGGTGCCTCTGCAATACGTTTTTGGTTTTAATGATCAGGTATTTGGAAGGTTATTTGGGCATCACGCGGATCTGGGTGAAGCCCAAAACATCGGACGATTATCACCGATATTATTGCATTATCGTTTGCCATTGAGAAGAACGTTAAGAAATCGAGATCAGTCTTGGGATGATCATTCTGTGATGCATTTTGGGAAAAGAGGTGAACTCGAAAATAAAGGGGGAGAACGACCGATTGCTAAAATCGATCTTCGAAAAGAGGTGAGGCCAAGTGATTCATCTATTGAATTGCAGCCCAAGGAGCACAAAACAAGTGAATTTATTTCTGGAAAACAAATACCAAAGGAAAATCAGGAGAATAAGGTGAACTCGAAATATCTCAGTCTTATGAAGCGCAGTGTCCAAACTGTTTCGTCAGATGATAAAATGAGAGGTCCAAAAGAATCTGCTACAGATTCGCTGCTTCTCAACTCAATAGGAAAATTGGGGAAGCGCTTGGATGATTCGTCACCTGCACACTCTGTTATGTACTTCGGAAAACGCTTCGATGATTCCTCCCCGGCTCATTCTGTCATGCACTTCGGTAAACGCTTTGAAGATTCATCACCAGTTCATTCTGTGATGCATTTCGGTAAACGCTTCGATGATTCATCACCAGCACATTCTGTAATGCATTTTGGTAAACGCTTTGATGATTCCTCTCCAGCTCATTCTGTGATGCATTTCGGTAAACGCTTCGATGATTCCTCTCCAGCTCATTCTGTTATGCACTTCGGTAAACGCTTCGATGATTCATCACCAGCACATTCTGTAATGCATTTTGGTAAACGCTTTGATGATTCCTCTCCAGCTCATTCTGTGATGCACTTCGGTAAACGTTTCGATGATTCCTCTCCAGCTCATTCTGTTATGCACTTCGGTAAACGCTTCGATGATTCCTCTCCAGCTCATTCTCTTATGCACTTCGGTAAACGCTTCGATGATTCCTCTCCAGCTCATTCTGTGATGCATTTCGGTAAACGTTTCGACGATTCCTCACCAGCTCATTCTCTTATGCACTTCGGTAAACGCTTCGATGATTCCTCTCCAGCTCATTCTGTGATGCACTTCGGTAAACGCTTCGATGATTCATCACCAGCTCATTCTGTGATGCACTTCGGTAAACGCTTCGATGATTCATCACCAGCACATTCTGTAATGCATTTTGGTAAACGCGTTGATGATTCCTCTCCAGCTCATTCTGTGATGCACTTCGGTAAACGCTTCGATGATTCCTCTCCAGCTCACTCTGTTATGCACTTCGGTAAACGTTTCGATGATTCCTCTCCAGCTCATTCTGTTATGCACTTCGGTAAACGCTTCGATGATTCCTCTCCAACTCATTCTGTTATGCACTTCGGTAAACGCTTCGACGATTCCTCACCAGCTCATTCTGTGATGCACTTCGGTAAACGCCTCGATGATTCATCACCAGCACATTCTGTAATGCATTTTAGTAAACGCTTTGATGATTCCTCTCCAGCTCATTCTGTGATGCATTTCGGTAAACGCTTCGATGATTCCTCTCCTGCTCATTCTGTTATGCACTTCGGTAAACGCTTCGATGATTCAGCACCAGCACATTCTGTAATGCATTTTGGTAAACGCTTTGATGATTCCTCTCCAGCTCATTCTGTGATGCACTTCGGTAAACGCTTCGATGATTCCTCTCCAGCTCATTCTGTTATGCATTTCGGTAAACGCTTCGATGTTTCCTCTCCAGCTCATTCTGTGATGCATTTCGGTAAACGTTTCGACGATTCCTCACCAGCTCATTCTCTTATGCACTTCGGTAAACGCTTCGATGATTCCTCTCCAGCTCATTCTGTTATGCACTTCGGTAAGCGCTTCGATGATTCATCACCAGCTCATTCTGTGATGCACTTCGGAAAACGCTTCGATGATTCATCACCAGCACATTCTGTAATGCATTTTGGTAAACGCTTTGATGATTCCTCTCCAGTTCATTCTGTGATGCACTTCGGTAAACGTTTCGATGATTCCTTTCCAGCTCATTCTGTTATGCACTTCGGTAAACGTTTCGATGATTCCTCCCCGGCTCATTCTGTCATGCACTTCGGTAAACGCTTCGATGATTCCTCTCCAGCTCATTCTGTGATGCATTTCGGTAAACGCTTCGACGATTCCTCACCAGCTCATTCTCTTATGCACTTCGGTAAGCGCCTCGATGATTCATCACCAGCACATTCTGTAATGCATTTTGGTAAACGCTTTGATGATTCCTCTCCAGCTCATTCTGTTATGCACTTCGGTAAACGCTTCGATGATTCATCACCAGCTCATTCTGTGATGCACTTCGGTAAACGCTTCGATGATTCATCACCAGCACATTCTGTAATGCATTTTGGTAAACGCTTTGATGATTCCTCTCCAGCTCATTCTGTGATGCACTTCGGGAAACGTTTCGATGATTCCTCTCCGGCTCATTCTCTTATGCACTTCGGCAAACGCTTCGATGATTCCTCTCCAGCCCATTCTGTTATGCACTTCGGTAAACGCTTCGATGATTCCTCTCCAGCCCATTCTGTTATGCACTTCGGTAAACGCTTCGATGATTCATCTCCAGCCCATTCTGTTATGCACTTCGGTAAACGCTTCGATGATTCATCTCCAGCCCATTCTGTTATGCACTTCGGTAAACGTTTCGATGATTCCTCTCCGGCTCATTCTGTTATGCACTTCGGTAAACGTTTCGATGATTCCTCTCCGGCTCATTCTGTTATGCACTTCGGTAAACGATTCGATTATTCGTCACCTGCACATTCTGTCATGCATTTCGGTAAACGCTTTGATGAGTCTGCACTAGCTCATTCTGTCATGCATTTTGGTAAACGCTTTGACGATTCCTGGAATTCTCGTTTTGTAGGAAACAAAAGCAGCAAAATCGGAACGAATTCTGATGGTTTGTTTTTAGCTGAAAGAAATTTTGTTTCGGACGATGGGGACAAAATTTTGCTTGAAAGTCAAAATTTATTTCAAGGGTCCAATCCATTGAAAGGTGTTTCCTTTGATCATGTTGAACCTGAAAATGAATACCACGATTTCGATAATCGCCATTCCCAAAACGAAAATCTAAATTCTAACAGCGAGCTGAGAAAAGATACTGAAAGTCAATCTCCAAATCAATCTCTTCTACCCTTCAGGATCTTGATTCAAGACGAAGCCAGGTCAGAGAATGAAGTACTTGACAAGAGCAAAGAATCTGATTTTAATCAGCTAAGTTCAACAGAACCTTTTGTCACGAATGCTTATTATGATGATCCCAAGTTAGCTGGTGGTCTTCTGCACTTTGTAAAGCGTTCTCTGCCTGAAGTTCAGTCAAATTCTGATCATCCTAATTTATCAATGGAAACGTTCAATGATCAGGATATGAAACGAAGCGATGATGATTCCTGGTCTGGCCATTCTGTGATGCATTTTGGTAAACGTTCCCCGAAACAGTTAAAACAATTTCGCACAAATGAAAACTTTAAAGAAAAAAAGAAACTTAGAAAGAAAAGATATTCATTAGATTCAGAAGAGAACCATTCTTCGAGACATAATGGAATTGGTATCGATAGCAATGAAGAAAATATTTTAAGAAATGTTCAGAATCCAGAAGAGAAAGATCTTGTAGAACCGTCGGATTCTTCTCAGCGTGTTGTCAGACGTTCGTTAGATATAGATGAAGATTATGAAAATAACCGCTACAAAAGGTTCTTTGCAGTAGCAGATGATTTAGAGACAGATGGTGAAAATATCTACGAACCTAAACGAGATGACAGTCTATTCTCTCCCTCTGTAATGCACTTTGGTAAACGTGGAGAAAATGGTGGCGAATTTGATTCACAAAATAGGCTTAGGAGTGAAGTTACATCCAGTGCAATATCTCAGCAAGTTCAAGATCAGCTTCAATATCCGACAAAGCGATTTGACAGCGATCAGTTGTCGGAGCATTCGCTGATGCATTTTGGGAAACGTTTAGATGATGCGTCAGAGCAAACAGTTCTTACTCAAAATCAGATTGCAGTTCCAGAACAGGGAAGTGATGAAGAGAATAAAAAAATGAAGAATATTAAAGACAAGAAAGAATTTGTGAAATCAGAAGTAAGTAGACGACAATCACAGTTAATCAAAAATGGGAATGAAGATGAGGTGCCTGATCATTCTCTCATCCATACTGACCAGAAAGATCAAAATACAAATCAAAAAAGCACCTCACAATTCAACAAAGTTAATTCAGGATATAATAAAAATGGGAATTTTGCAGGTGACATAGCCGTGAAAGTGAAAAAGAGAAGTTTGGATGGAGGTCATTTGTCTGACGTCATGACTAGAGATCTTGAAGAAATGAAACTTGCAAGAGATTATCAGAAGGAATTAAACATGAACAGGTTTCCTAATCGTTCAGGCAAACGCTATAAAAATCTAAATTTTGATCATTCTCTAATGCATTTCGGGAAAAGGAGCAAGGGACCGAATACTAAACTTTCTGATAACGACGCTGTCTTCAGTGAGACAGAAGAAGACGATATTGACGGTCAGTTGCAGTTTCTGTCGCGTAAGAAACCCAGCTGGGATGATCATTCCGTCATGCATTTTGGGAAGCGCAGGATGAAAGAAGAAGATCCTTTTGTAGTCTCTGATGAGGATTCATCCTCACCCAGTCAAACTGAAACACAAAGCGATGACTACTTCCTAAACTTTAAAAGAGGTAATTGGGATGATCACTCCATCACGAATTTTGGGAAGAGTACTATCGGCGAGGAAAGTCATTCTGAAGTTCCTGTAGATCCTTCGTTTTCAGGAGAGCATGGAAATAGGGGTGGCCATTTTCATTTCGTGCCACTTAAAAGAAGTAACTGGGAAGACCATTCTCTCATGCATTTTGGTAAACGTATGGCAAATGAAGATCATCTTGCATCTTACGATGACAAGTTTATGTTACCTATCAGCCAAGAAGAGGATGAAAATGGCATCGGTAATTTGATAAGAAATGGTTGGGATGAACAATCGATGCTCCGTTTTGGAAAAATGAGCGATTCCGATGACAAAAAAACTGTATTCCCCAAGAAAATGTACAGCAATTTTCCCTATTCTTATCAACAGAACTATCCCTTTGGACTTTTCACAGGAGGTATAGATTACAAAACAACGCAACCAGAAATGCAGTCCCTTCTTTTCAACCCCAATTTCAATGAATGGAAGTTTCCTGACAAAAAAGAATTGTTTTCAGCAATAACCCCAAACTACAAAGATAATATTCTAAAACAGACAAGTCTTCTTAATAGTTACCCATACCCTTATGAAATCCAAAGAGACGATAATTCTAATCAACAAGACTCGTCGTCTGATACCCATACATTTGAAGAACTATTGAAACTTCTTCACGAACCCGCAATTTCTAAGCAACAGGAAGAAACATTTGGAGGAAGACCGACAGATATCAAAGGCAGAAGTGGTTTAAATAAGTTCATGTTTTCTCCCAGTAATCAGATGATTGATCTGCTACCTGATACTTTGTCAGAAAAGAAAACTTTGAATGAACATCGGGACAAAGCGAAATGTGTTCTTCTGAAGTCACCAAACAACAATCTGCTGAAGCTTCTACGAGAAAAGAGTTATGGCAAAAGACAAGAGGATTTTCAACCTAATCATTCCATCATACACTTCGGAAAGCGTGCTGAAGTCCAAGACGTTGGGAGTATTAATGACGATGCAAGTAACAGAGAAGGAGACATATATTTTATCCCTACGAAAAGGATAATTCAAATTAAGAAACTTTCATCATCACCTAAGACCAATCGACTGTTGTACTCTATCAGAAATTCCGATGCTCTGCTTATACCAGAAGATCATTCAATCATGCACTTCGGAAAACGTTCAATTGATGACGAAGAGCATAATTCAGATTCAAATAATTCTCCAGAGAGTTCAAGAGAAATACAACAGGAACCAGATGATAATACTTTACTGTTTCCTGCAAAGAATTCTAAAAATGTCCAGCAAATTAATCAAGCAAAATCTCCCCATGAATTGGCTTCACCTACAAATTCCATCGTTAGACACAAACGCCAGATTTTTAGTGGAGATGGTAAATCAAAGAAATATTGGGCGATCCCTTTCCAAGGTCCAAAATCAATAGTTTATCCTCATGCCTGGTTGGCTGCGCAAATTGGGCGTTCGTCGGCTCCATCTGCATTCATGAAATCTAGAATTCCTGTCCCGGATGCAAGACTGGCCGAAAAGAAAGAAGTTCCCATGAATTCGTTCATGCACTTTGGGAGACGTTAAGGAGCGTGTGAAGGAAAGTTTCTTTCGTTTTTGGATGTCATGGACAGTTTCTCGTCTGTGACTGGAAGTCAGTGACGTCAAGAAGAAAAGAAGGCTAAATCATTCCTTTGGGAATTATCGTGGCCAAGATTGGTGCTTGCAAGACTCAAACAGTCAATGCACAGCAGCATAATTTGTCTTCTATTGGCCTCAGAACATATGTACATTCAATCTGTAACTGGACATTAAATAATGCTAATGATGTTAGTTTGTTTATATGAGTAGTTTGTCTCTTTATATTTGTCTGCTCAAAGTTTTTAAACACTGAATAAAAAACATTATAATCTGAGGAAAAATCGGACGCCATCTTTGAAGCCACCCGATTTCCCGACCGTCATTACGTCTCCTATTTGACTTCGAACACAGCAATAATTCTGAAATTTCTTAACATTTCTGAGATCTATGACATAAAATCTCATCAGTGCTCTAATGCATCAAATTTCAGCACTATAGCCCAGGTAGGTCGAAATTTGGACTCGAAGGACACATCACATCCAAGATCCTAACCATTTTTCAACTCTCTAGCAGAGGTAGATCAAAATCTGACCTTTGACGTCAAAAGACCTACCGGATGCAAAAAATCGTGATTCTCACATTTGAGGGATGAAATACTGACACAATGTTTAGTTCTCAGAGTGCAAAACTTCAATTTTTAGTTTAGCACAAGTAGATGAAAATTCATCTTTGTCGTGGAAGGACCTGCCAGAGCCAAAATTTCATGACACCTGAAATACACCCTTAGTAGAAATTTTTAGTTCTTTAAGCACAGGAAGATCAAAATTTTATCTTTCATTTCGAAGGACCAAACAGATCCAAAATTTCATGAAATGAGATCTATGGCCAATTACCTATTTTCAGCTCTCTAGCACAGGTACAGTCGCTCAAAAAAATATCCGAACATTATGGTTGATTACAGAATTCAGAAAAAAATATCTGGCAACGATTTTTTTAGATATTAGTGATCTGGCAACCTTCGTGTCGCGTGACACGAAGGTTGCCAGTTAGCCAGACGTTATAGAATTCATAAAAAATATCTGACAGCGATTTTTTTATATATTAGTGATCTGGCAACATTCGTGACACGTGACACGAAGGTTGCCAGATCACTAATATATTAAAAACATCGTTGCCAGATATTTTTTCTAATTCTGTAATCAACCACAGTATTCGGATATTTTTTGAGCGACTGTACATCGAAATCTGACATTTGACGTGAAAGGACCTGTCGGAGGCAAAATTTCATGTTTCTCATATCTGAGATCTGAACTTTAATTTTTAGTTCTCTTGCACAGATAGGTCGAAATTTAATCTTTGACGTCGAAGGAGCTGCCAGATCCAAAATTTCATGTTTCTGAGAACTGAAATACACACTTGGTACCAATTTTTATCTCTCTAGTCTAGGTAGATCAAAATTTCATCTTTCACCTCGAATGAGATCCAAAATTTCATAAAATGAGATCTATGACTAGTTGCCAGTTTTTAGTTCTTTAGCACAGGGTTGGGTTGGGTTGTTTTACCTCTGAGCGGCACTTTTTTGCACACCATGGGCTAAATGGCCAGGTCACATGCACCCCGAAGGCTCAGAGAAGGTTGGGGGAGGGGACCCACTGGAACAGCTGTTGGGAGACAGATGGTAGCCTCCCGTCAAGACCATCCAGCGTGTTCTCTAACATTGGGTTGTTTTACCTCTGAGCGGCACTTTTTTGCACACCATGGGCTAAATGGCCAGGTCACATGGACCCCGAAGTCTCAGAGAAGGTTGGGGGAGGGGACCCACTGGAACAGCTGTTGGGAGACAGATGGTAGCCTACCGTCAATGCCATCCAGCGTGTTCTTTAACGTGCACAGGATATGGCTCTCCCGAACACGGGGCCACGGCTTAACATCCCATCCAAAGGACGGCGGTCTTTCCAAGCCCATCGGTGTCCTCTGCTGACCGTGGGCAGGGCGGGGGAATTTTGCGGAGATAAATCTCAACGCTGACCCAGCTGGGACTCGAACCTGGGAACTACAGATTACGAGCCTGGCGCGCTACCGACTGAGCCACCCCCGCCCCTTTAGCACAGGAAGGTCGAAATTTGACCTCTGACGTCAAAGGACCTGACGGATGCAAAATTTCATGTTCTCAGAACCTGAGAGCTGAAATTCACAGCTAGGCGCGAATTTTTAGTTCTCTAGCACAAGTAGATCAAAATTTGATTCTTTGACATCGAAGTACATGCCAGATCCATAATTTCATATTTCTGACACCTGAAATTGAAGAAAAAAAACTCAAGAAAAAAAACTCATCACACCCCACTCTTGGAATCAATATCTAACTCTCTAGCACAGATAGACCACGAAGACTCTTTCGACACATATATTTCGATCTAGAAACATGTTTCTAGATAGAAATCCCCCCTGACGGATCCCCCCCTGACGGAAAACTTTCTGCCGGCGTTCATACACATCATCTTTATTTGACCTTAAACGCCGCGTAGATCTCAAATTTAGTAATTTTTTTTCAGATCTAAAACCAAAGGTGCAAATCTTCACAAGCTCTAGAACTTCTTCATCAGAAAAATATCCCACCACCTTTTACACCTTCAGTCCCTCCCTTACTCAAAAAATGGGCGGGGGTGGCTCAGTCGGTAGCGCGCCAGGCTCGTAATCTGTAGTTCCCAGGTTCGAGTCCCAGCTGGGTCAGCGTTGAGATTTATCTCCGCAAAAATTCCCCGCCCTGCCCACGGTCAGTAGGGGACACCGATGGACTTGGAAAGGCCGCCGTCCGTCGAATGGGACGTTAAGCCGTGGCCCCGTGTGCGAGAGAGCCATACCCTGTGCACGTTAAAGAACACACTGGATGGCCTTGACGGGAGGATACCATCTGTCTCCCAACAGCTGTTCCAGTGGGTCCCCTCCCCAACCTTCTCTGAACCTTCGGGGTCCTTGTGACCTGGCCATTTAGCCCATGGTGTGCAAAAAAGTGCCGCTCAGAGGTAAAACAATCCAACGTTAAAGAACACGCTGGATGGCCTTGACGGGAGGCTACCATCTGTCTCCCAACAGCTGTTCCAGTGGGTTCGCTCCCTCAATCTTCTCTGAGCCTTCGGGGTCCTTGTGACCTGGCCATTTAGCCCATGGTGTGCAAAAAAGTGCCGTTCAGAGGTAAAACAACCCAACCCTTACTCAAAATAAGCTACATATGATATACTCTCTCTATATATATAATAGAAGTAAATCAGCACCTCTTGTTTCTAGACCGTCATTCCGACCTTTATTTGACCTAGAACGTGACACCGGAACTGAAATTTCTTAACATTATGTTTCATCATGTTTTGTTTGGTTGTTATGTCACATTCATAAATCTCTGCTGCCAGCAAAGAGTACATAAGGTATTATTTTGTTTTTTGCTGCTTCAAAATAATTATCAAATTCACTGACTCCAGTTCAAATACGAAATTCTAGACTTTTTCTGAAGACAGAAGTGTCTTGTGGTGATGCAAATTATCAGTAGAGCAATTCTGTTCCAAATAAGCAACATAATTCTGTATTGAACAGAAGGTTGGGTTGTTTTACCTCTGAGCGGCACTTTTTTGCACACCATGGGCTAAATGGCCAGGTCACATGGACCCCGAAGGCTCAAAGAAGGTGGGAGGAAGGGATACACTGGAACAGCTGGTAGCCTCCCATCAAGGCCATCCAGCGTGTTCTTTAACGTGCACAGGGTATGGCTCTCCTGCATACGGAGCCCCGTCTTAACGTCCCATCCGATGAACGGCGGGATCTAAAAGGCCATTGGTATCCCCTACTGACCGTGGGCAGGGCGGGGAATTTTGCGGAGATAAATCTCAACGCTGACCCAGTTGGGACTCGAACCTGGGAACTACAGATTACGAGCCTGCCGTGCTACCGACTGAGCCACCCCTCTTTGAGGGAGACTTGCCGCTACTTTCTTTATGTGACACAGAATATAAGCATGGTTTGGACTCAAGAATAGGACTTAATAAGAAACGGGAGAGAGAATTTATTGCTTCGCTATGGTCAAAATTCAGGGTCAAATTGCAACCCCATATATAAAAATAAATGTTCCTAAATCTCTTAATAAAATAAGTGTTATAAAGTGTTTCCAATATATACGTTATCAAACCGTTTATTAATGTAAATATTGCCAAACAATTTCAATTCATTAAAGTAACGGTTATATAACCATTAATTATAATAAGTGTTATCAAATCATTAATTAAACTAAATGTACTCACAGACGTTTCAGGTAAAAATTCTTTCACTCTACTATAAATCTTTTTTTTTAGGTTGACTGATTTTATTGTTAAATATTCCATGTTACTGAACGAATATTATTGAAAATCAAGATTTAAATGGCTTTATAAAACATTTTTCAGACAAAATCTTTCATTTAAAGGTTACTTCACTCCGTATTTGAATTTGAAAAAAACATTCCCCCTCAAGCAGCTGCTTGCCCCAAAGATCTGACCTGTCAGTTTATATGCCATAGTAGAATAAATGGCATATAAACTGTGAGGATGGCAGGTCCTCAGATGTCTGTGAGGATGGCAGGACCTCAGCAGAAAAACAACACAAACGTCCATGCCTTATCTGGGGCTCGAACCCAGACCAGGTCCCTTAGATCAGTAACCAAGCGCGCTAACCACTCGGCCACGGTACAATTTACAAATGGAATTTCTCTAATAATTCGATAACGCTTCGTAGATAGAATTCAAACCCAACATTTGTCATCGGAATGTCTTCATTAACAGTAATGATCGATCCATTCCATGAACATCATGAAATGTCCGTTAGTTCTAATCAAAGAGTAGTTTGGCCAAAATAGTATAATACAGTCACATCATCGATGTTGACAACACCCATTAGATCAAAATTCCAAGCAAATTACTAAAAAAAAACCTCTTTTATTTCTTACTAAATATCATCGAGTTTATTTGAGAATAGTGTAGCAGAGAAATAAGTTTTGCCTGAGTAATTGGCAACTGATTAAATGAAAGTGGAGCTTGACAAGTTCACAATATTGAAACCGTAACCGCCATAACACTAGTTCATTTAGGGTAAACTTTGTCATTGTGCATATTAGCGAGTTAAACAAAGTGTAGTCTATGCAAATTTAGATTAAGAGACACATAAATGTCGGATGCTTAAATGGATGTTTTTTTTCGCAAATGAGGAGTAGGGGGTACGAAAAATATTGCTGTGTTTCTGAAAGCACTGTTTCCGAATCAGAGCCGAATACCTTTGGCCACCTAGGTAAAGAAGTGGTAGTGCCTCCTTATGTGCTGCAGTTTTCTTCTATTTCTTACGAAAAATATTAATTTCTTCACTTTCACAACCACTAAGAAAGGAAGTACTGTAATCTGAAAGTACATATCTATGTATATGTTACCGCTAAAGTGCAGAAATCAGTTATTCTACAGATTTCTAGGTATTGTGCAGATTAACTAGGGTGATCCGTTAACGTGCGGAGAACTGTTTCATTTCTCAAATTACCTAGGTAATCTGCAAATTACCTGGATAATCTGCACTTTACCTACTAGGCACTCGTTAAAGTGAAAATAAGATCTTTGCTGGAACAACAGGAACGTTTCTGCACGCTTAAATTAACATAATGTTATTTATCTAGTCTCCGAGAGTAGAGTTGAAACCAAGGTCATCCCTCTGTCAACATGAATCAGTCGTCCGAATTATAAAAAAGCCCCCAAAATGAGCAGGCTAAGTGAGAACGAATCATTTTAGTGATTCGTTATCAAGAATGAATCACTTTACCGATTCGTTCTCACTTGGCCTCCGCTCATCCGGGGCGTTTTTTATAATGCGGACGAGTGAATCACGTGACACGAAGATTCATATTCGAGAGATTCACCACTATGAGAGAAACAAACTTTTGAACTTTAACAATACGGAAGCCGTTAATGTGCACATTACCTAGGTAAAATGCGGAAAACTCTTGATTCCGCACGTTAACGGAGCAAATCAGTTAATCTGCAGATTAGCTAGGTAATGTGCACATTAACGGCTTTCGAGCTTTAGCGGTAACATATATAGGAACTTTAAAGTAAAATAGTTTCGTTGATAAATAGTAAAATTAATTAAATTAACTAATGTTAACACATAGCACATAACTTGCAATATTCAGCAGGCAGGACCATTTTAAAATCAAATCATTCATTTTAAATTTAAATACTTTCCTTCCTCGTTTTTTTTTTGTCTGGGAATGAACCAATTGCCCTAAATTATCAAAGTACTGGGATATTTCTGTGAATGGAAAACTTCATTCAAAACTACTTAACTTTGAATTAAGCTTTTTGTTGCAAAAAAGTTACAATAAATGAAAACCCTAAAAATATTCCCCAAATCTACATTTTGAGCAATATTCGTTTAATATTTAAAGAATTCTGGAAACTTAAATATTTAACATCGATGTTGCTACTTATAAGAATTTACCTTAAAATTATAACAAATCGTTTTTTTTTTAAATAAATGTACTTTTTTAAAGTTAGTAATGATTTCCGCTTTGCATCAATTTCGAAACAATGTTGCATTTCAGCTTCAATAAGTTTTCATATATTAAACCATTTTTTTTCTAAAATTTAAATTCGGATAAAGTTGGTTTGGTTTGTTTTACTTCTCAGCGACACTTTTTTTGCACACACTATGCTAAATGGCCTGGTCACAAGGGACCCCGAAGGCTCAGAGAAGGTTGGGGGAGGGACCCACTGGACAGCTGTTGGGAGACAGATGGTAGCTTCCCGTCAAGGCCAACCAGTGTGTTCTTTAACGTGCACAGGGTATTTCTCTCCCACACATGGGGTTCATGGCTTAACGTTCCATCTGACGGATGGCGGCCTTTCTAAACCCATCGGTGTCCCTTACTGACCGTGGGCAGGGCGAGGAGTTTTGCGGAGATAAATCTCAACGCTGACCCAGCTGGGACTCGAAATTGGGAACTACAGATTACGAGCCTGGCGCGCTACCGACTGACCCCCCCGCCCCCTCAGTTGCCAGGAGACCTATGGTAGCCTCCTATCAAGGTTATCAGCGTATTTTTTAACATCCACATGGTATGGCTCTCCCGCACATGGGGCCACAGTCAAACATCCCATCGGATGTGTGGCATCCTTTCCAAGGCCATCGGTGCCACCTACTGACCGTCGGCAGGGCAGTGAGTTTTGCAGAAATAAATCTCAACGCTGGGGGCTGGAACCTGGGAAGTGCAGATTACGAGCCTAGTTCGCTACCGACTGAGCCCCTCCCCGAATTGAAGAAGGGATTTGCCGTGCAGTATTCTCCATGGCAAATTCAAGAACAAATTTTACTTCAAGGTTGGTATTAGGTTACATCACAATATGGTGTGAAATATGAGAATAGTGTAAAGTCCTGACCTTACAAAACGGAGTAATTGAAAATATATTTTATTTACACCATAAACTGGTGTAACATTACACACCATTTTTTATCGTGTATATTCTTTATCATTTCGTCACTTCTGAATTAGAACACTTCAAAACAGTAAATAAAGAAATGAATTATATGAAATAAAAATAAAGGAATAAAAAAAAAACATTTTGCTTTTTTACTTAAGCAATGAACATTAATATTCAGGTGAAAATAGAAGTTAAAAAACACAAAGAAAGCCAATAATCAAAATCTGTTCACTTCAACAACTTAAAAGACATTCTGAAAAATAACAAGAAATGATCTGCTGAAATAAATTTCTAGAGTTGGCATAGAAACCCATTTAATGTTTTGACAGAAAAGACTGCGAGAAAATTAAAAAGAGAAAGAGATCTTATAAAAAATGACTTTATTAAAAAGTGGAGTGGTTCGTAAGAGTTTTATTCTGTGCAAGTGATTGCAATTTAAATACTTCAGTTTCTTAAAACTCTTTTAAGTTTAAGAGTCAGCACTAAAAGTATTTTGATTTTGCGTTTCTTTCCGAAGTATTAAAATAATTAATTCCTTCCTTTTTTTCCTCCGTTGACAGTCATCTTAAAGAAAGATCTCGTCATCGTTTCGGACTTCTTTAGCAATTTATAAAAAAAAATGCAAAGTAAAATCTTTCAAAGATATATTTGTCTCGATTATTTTGAAGTGAAAAAAGAAAAAGATGTGATGAATTCTGATATTTTGTTTAATCTGAAATTTAAAAACAACACCCCGAAGTTTCTTAAGTTTACATTCCCTAAATGTCTTGCGTGTTAACAACAAAGGAAAAACGTTTTAATTATTAATTAAAGTCACGTTCAGGCCTAATGTTAATGTTTTTGTCAGCAGAATTCTAAACAGAAAGATTTCTCGGTTAGGTTGCACAATAGGTTGTCAGCAATTTATCAAATCTGTTCAAATCGACCTCAAAATTTACACATAGACTCCAATTATTGTCTTTATCGTAAATCAGGGGCGGGGGTTGGCTCAGTCGGTAGCGCGCCAGGCTCGTAATCTGTAGTTCCCAGGTTCGAGTCCCAGCTGGGTCATCGTTGAGATTTATCTCCGCAAAAATTCCCCGCCCTGCCCACGGTCAGTAGGGGACACCGATGGGCTTGGAAAGGCCGCCGTCCGTCGGATGGGACGTTAAGCCGTGGCCCCGTGTGCGGGAGAGCCATACCCTGTGCACGTTAAAGAACACGCTGGATGGCCTTGACGGGAGGCTACCATCTGTCTCCCAACAGCTGTTCCAGTGGGTCCCCTCCCCCAACCTTCTCTGCGCCTTCGGGGTCCATGTGACCTGGCCATTTAGCCCATGGTGTGCAAAAAAGTGCCGCTCAGAGGTAAAACAACCCAAAACAACCTCTAATATCGTCACTATCTGATTTCCCTTTATAATATCTGTTAATCTAACAGAGCAGCACATATCTTTAGAGTGTGAACATAGAGATTTTTGTTTTCTATTTTTTTTAAAGGCGAACATTTATTGATTGCTCAATTATAAAGGATATTATTTTTATTCATCAAACAAACTAAAGAAAGTAAACCTTAACTAGACTTTTTCTTTCAGAATTAACAACTAAATTTAACTTAAAAATACAAACATAAAATTTGCGACACAAAATACCAATTTTTCACTATAATGATTTCCCGGCATTAGCCAGGTAATGAGCTAACACAAATCGACCAAAATAAATTAAGGTTTCTTCATACTTCTGTCCTAAAGAGAGTCAGGAGTGGCATGGCTCAGTCGGTAGTGGGCCAGACTTGTAATCTGCAGTTCCCAGGTTCGAGTCCCAGTAGGACAAGCGTTGAGATTTTATCTCCGCAAACCTGCCCACGGTCAGTAGGGGAAAGCAATTTTCATGAAAAGGTCGCCGTCCGTCGGATGAAACGTAAAATCGTGGCCCTGTGTGCAGGAGAGCCACATCCTGTGCCCGTTAAAGATCATGATGGATGGTCTTGACCGGAGGCTACCCTCTGTCTCTTAATAGCTTTCCAGTGGGTCCCCTTCCCCCAATTCCCTCTGATACCTCGGGGTGCTTGTGACCTTCCTATTGTGCACAAAAAGATGCCGCTCAGAAGTAAAACAACCCAACCCTCTCCTAAACAATGAGACTTTTTTTTTCCTTATGGGCACACTCGGAACACCCCTTACGTACGCCCATGATCCTCTCAAAGCACATTTGTAAATTATGGGTCCACAAAGAGTAAATTCCAGAACCCTCTTATTTTCTCCTATTCAAGAACCCTCTTATTTTCTCCTATTCCAGAACCCTCTTATTTTCTCCTATTCCAGAACCCTCTTATTTTCTCCTATTCCAGAACCCTCTTATTTTCTCCTATTCCAGAACCCTCTTATTTCCTCCTATTCCAGAACTCTCTTATTTTCTCCTATTCCAGAACTCTCTTATTTTCTCCTATTCCAGAACTCTCTTATTTTCTCCTATTCCAGAACTCTCTTATTTTCTCCTATTCCAGAACTCTCTTATTTTCTCCTATTCCAGAACTCTCTTATTTTCTCCTATTCCAGAACCCTCTTATTTTCTCCTATTCCAGAATTCTCTTTATATTCAAACACACTTGCAAAGCGAAAAACGAATAGAATCAAGAAACACGAATGGTTACAGAGTATTTGCCGGGAACATTCTGACTGCCAACTTTTGCGCAATGATAATGTGATATTAGATTTGTAAGATTTCGAATTTCAAATAAAATTTTGCAAAAACGAAAAAAAAAAGCTATTAATTTATTTCCTTAAATCTTCCCTGAAAGTTTAATAAAGTCAAAAAATCATGGATCAATAAATTTAATCGTGTTGATTAGGTATTGATGAAATATTATGAATCGCGCTTTTCGAGTTACCCCAAAGGTATGATTGCGCCTTCTAACGGTGAAAAAATGATGAATTATGAAATCATATACATATATACTTGTATATCATAAATATATTTCATTATATGAAAATGACGAAAATTCCTCAATTTTAGACGAATATAGCAGATGATGTATTTATGCTAGAATTTCGCAATTTTGGTGGGGTACTGTGACTGTCATGAACATTTTTATTCGCAGCAGTGAGTTGACCCCTTTCACTAGAGTTCCCGGCCCTGCCCACGGTCAGTAGGTGACACCGATGGGCTTGGAAAGGCCGCCGTCCGTCGGATGGGACGTTAAGCCGTATCCCCGTGTGTGGGAGAGCCATACCCTGTGCACGTTAAAGAACACGCTGGATGGCCTTGACGGGAGGCTAACCATCTGTCTCCCAACAGCTGTTCCAGTGGGTCCCCTCCCCCAACCTTCTCTGAGCCTTCGGGGTCCATGTGACCTGGCCATTTAGCCCATGGTGTGCAAAAAAGTGCTGCTCAGAGGAAAACAATCCAATCCAATTTCACCCAGAGAGAATGGGAAACGTAACTGTTTGTTTTAGGAGATAATTGAAAAACCTTTTCTTTAGTTGGACTGATGTTAATGAAATATTATAATTCGCATTTTTCAAATCCTTAGTTATTTTTAATATATATTGTTAGAGGTCACTAAATACGGAACCGGCAAAACGTTTAAAGAAGGTTTCAAGTGATATCTTAATAGCAGAAATTTGAAATTTCGGTGATAAAGTGTCAAGAGGTATTCCACTTAGAGCAACAATTTATGCCTTTTTGTCAGAGGGGTGTGAGAAAAGCAACTTTTTAAATTCAAGGAATTAGAAACAAATATCTTTTATATTGCTTAAGTACTAATAAAATACTCTTGTTTGCATTTCCGCCATCAACCATTAGCATGAATTGAAACTTTTAAGGAGTGGGTTGGGTTGTTTTACCTCTGAGCGGCACTTTTTTGCACACCATGGGCTAAATGGCCAGGTCACATGGACCCCGAAGGCTCAGAGAAGGTTGGGGGAGGGGACCCACTGGAACAGCTGTTGGGAGACAGATGGTAGCCTCCCGTCAAGGCCATCCAGCGTGTTCTTTAACGTGCACAGGGTATGTCTCTCCCGCACACGGGGCCACGGCTTAACGTCCCATCCGACGGACGGCGGCCTTTTCAAGCCCATCGGTGTCCCCTACTGACCGTGGACAGAGCGGGGAAATTCTGCGGAGATAAATCTCAACGCTGATCCAGCTGGAACTCGAACCTGGGAACTACAGATTACGAGCCTGGCGCGCTACCTACTGAGCCAACCCCGCCCCCTTTTAAGAAGTGAAAAAATAGGTAAAGGAAAAACTTAATTCTCTTTGAAAACGAAATTACCATATGCACCAGTGGAGATATGCGTTCTTCTTAGTTTTTTTATGTGCTCTTTTAACTTTTTCTAAAGGTTGCGTTGTTTGACCTCTGAGTGCCACTTTCTTTGCACACAATGGGCTAAATGGCCAGGTCCCAAGGACCCCAAGGGTTCAGAGAAGGATGCGTGAAGAGAAACCAATGGGCAACTGTTAGTATATAGATGCTAGCCTTCCATTAAAACCATTTAGGGTGTTCCTTAACATGCACAGGGTATAACTCTGTTGAACAAGGGACCGCGGCTTAACGTCCCATACGACGACAATGGCCTTTCCAAAGCCCAATGGTTTTCCCTAATAACCAAGGACAGGGCTCGGGGTTTTCAGAGATAGCTCTCAAAGCTGACCCAGCTGGGACTAAAACCTGGGAACTACAGATTACGACCTGGCACGCTATCAGCTGAGCCAGCCCGGGGCGGGGGTGGCTCAGTCGGTAGCGCGCCAGGCTCGTAATCTGTAGTTCCCAGGTTCGAGTCCCAGCTGGGTCAGCGTTGAGATTTATCTCCGCAAAATTCCCCGCCCTGCCCACGGTCAGTAGGTAGGACCGATGGGCTTGGAAAGGCCGCCGTGGCCCCGTGTGCGGGAGAGCCATACCCTGTGCACGTTAAAGAACACGCTGGATGGCCTTGACGGGAGGCTACCATCTGTCTCCCAACAGCTGTTCCAGTGGGTCCCCTCCCCCAACCTTCTCTGAGCCTTCCGGGTCCATGTGACCTGGCCATTTAGCCCATGGTGTGCAAAAAAGTGCCGCTCAGAGGTAAAACAACCCAACCCAATGAGCCAGCCCTACACTTTCCGAAGTTATTTGTATCGTTAAATAATTTTGAAATAAAATTTTTTGTTAGTACTTAAAAAGATACAAGCTTTTAAAGACACACAAGGTCTGTTTAAACCACCCTACCTTTAACACTACATCAGCTATTATTTTTAAAGAGACACAAGGTCTCTTTAAAAGAGCCTTTGTGTCCTACCTTCACTAAAACATCAGTTAGTACTTTTTACGCAAAGACATTTTTAAGAGACCTTGTGCCCATCCTACCCTCACTACCACATCAGTTAGTACTTTTAAGGAGACACAAGATCTCTTTAAAATTAACCTTGTGTTCACCTTACCCTACTAACTGATGTAGTATTAATATAGTACATTAATACTACATCAGTTAGTACTGTTTATTCATATAGAGACACAAGGTCTCTTTAAAAGAGACCTTGTGTCCATCCTACCTTACTACCACATCAGTTAATACTTTTAAAGAGACACAAGTTCTCTTTAAAAGATACCTTGTGTCCACCCTACCTTCAGCACTTTTATCAGTCAGTACTTTTAAAGAGACACTAGTTCTCTTTAAAAGAGACCTTGTGTACAAGTTCTCTTTAAAACAGACCTTGTGTCCACCCTATCTTCAGCATTACATAGTTTATGCTGTCATTATATTATATAATAGCCGTAACTCCGGGTGAAGAAAGGGGGGCGGGGTTGGCTCAGTCGGTAGCGCGACAGGCTCGTAATTCAACCCAACCCAACCCGGGCGAAGAACGGGATGCAAACACGTGACGTCATCGACGGCAGAAATTGTCGGTTTCCTTGTGGTTTCGTGGGTGTTTGAGCGATTGGGCCGAAATTTGAAGGTGTGGTCCTATTTGGTTCTAACCCTGTTGGGGTGACTGCTCGAGTTCATAGCCGCCGTGGGTCGGGATTTATCCCTCGAAAATTATTTGAAATGTTTGGGGGCGCTGCCCTCGTCTAAATGTAAATGGAGTAGTATGTTAAAGGTGGAAAGCACGTGACTGGAGAAGTACATTAATGGTGTAAAACGCTGAATGAACTTATCGATGGAAAGTGTTATCAATTGACATACATTTCGTGGCAAACCTTTGGCGTAGTTTTAAACTATTTTAATAATCAGGGATCTTTCAATGTAACTTTTCATTCAAAAAACATGGAAGTTTCCCAACACAGAGTGTTAACAGGCCTAGATGTTGAAACAAAGTACCGCGAGAGGGGTTGGGTTATTTTACCTCTGAGCGTCACTTTTTTGCACACCATGGGCTAAATGGCCAGGTCACATGGACCCCGAAGGCTCAGAGAAGGTTGGGGGAATGGACCCACTGGAACAGCTGTTGGGAGACAGATGGTAGCCTCCCGTCAAGATCATCCAGCGTGTTCTTTAACGTGCACAGGGTATGTCTCTCCCGCACACGGGTTGGGTTGGGTTGTTTTACCTCTGAGCGGCACTTTTCTGCACACCATGGGCTAAATGGCCAGGCCACAAGGACCCCGAAGGCTCAGAGAAGGTTGGGGGAGGGGACCCACTGGAACAGCTGTTGGGAGACAGATGGTAACCTCCTGTCAAGGCCATCCAGCGTGTTCTTTAACGTGCACAGGGTATGTCTCTCCCGCACACGGAGCCACGGCTTAACGTCCCATCCGACGGACGCCGCCCTTTCCAAGCTCATCGGTGTCCCCTACTGACCGTGGGTGGGCGTGGATTTTTGCGGAGATAAATCTCAACGCTGACCCAGCTGGGACTCGAACCTGGGAACTACAGATTACGAGCCTGGCGCACTACCGACTGAGACCCCCCCGCCCCCCCGCGAGAGGGGAGATCGATCAGGACTGAATGGGAAAGCCGTCTGTATGTTGTTTTTTCCTTCACTCCGCTTTAGTGGCCTTTATAAAGTTTCTTGAAAGCAACTTAATAAAGGCCACTAAACGGAAATAGAGTAATATACGTTGCCTGATCAAATAATTTTGAACACCTATCAAATACTTCGTCATTTGTATCACGCCACAGTATCCAAATATCAAGGATTTAAGTCTCTGCGCATAGTTCTCGTTAAACTGGGTTCTGAAGAACTCTCATCGGTCATCACTCTCAGCTGATGAACTGTAGCAGCTCATCAGCTGAGAGTCAAACAGAGCAGTTTTGTCACACAGTTCTTCATAACAAACGCCTGTCCCTGCCTGTCAGAGCCTTTCCTCCGTCATTTGCCATGATTGGAGAATTCTCCGTGCCCTTGGGATATTGCGCCCCATGATTTTCCGCTTAGTTTCATCACCTCCGTTACGGATGCTGCTGTCCATCGCGCCCACCAATGATGAAAACCGTTACGGATGCTGCTGTCCATCGAGCCCACCAATGATGAAAACCGTTACGGATGTTGCTGTCCATCGAGTCCACCAATGATGAAAACCGTTACGGATGCTGCTGTCCATCGAGCCCACCAATGATGAAAACCGTTACGGATGCTGCTGTCCATCGAGCCCACCAATGATGAAAATCGTTACGGATGCTCCTGTCCATCGAGCCCACCAATGATGAAAACCGTTACGGATACTCCTGTCCATCGTGCCCACCAATGATGAAAACCGTTCCGAAGTTTGATCAGCCTTTTCAGCTATGTCGCATTTGACTTTGCTTTTCACCATGCCTCTATGGCTTTTATAGGATTTCGTAGTGATTTAGAATGCTAACGTCAGTAAGAAAATTTGCATACATTGATATTTCTTTTATAGTGCTTTGCATATTGATGCAATGTTCATAATAATTTGGCTAAGGTTGGGTTGTTTCATTTCTGAGCGGTACTTCTTGCACACAATGAGCTAAATAGCCAGGTCACAAAGACCCCGAAGGCTCAGAGGAGGTTGGGGGAGGGGACCCACTGGGCAGCTATTAGGAGACAGATGGAAGCCTCCCGTCAGGACCATTCAACGTGTTCTGTAACGTGCAAGGATATGGCTTTCCCTCACACGGGACCACAGTAAAACGTCCCATCCGAAGGACGACACCCTTTCCAAACACATCGGTGTGCCCTATTTATAGAGGGCAGGGCGGGAGTTTTGCGCAGATAAATATCAACGCTGGTTCAGGTGGAACTCGAACCTGAGAACTGCAGATTGCGAGTCTGGCTCGCTACCGACTGAGCCCCCTCCCTACGGACAGTCAGATGTTAGGAGACAGATGGAACCCTATCATCAAAGCCATCCATCGTGCTCCATAACTTGTACAGGGTATGGCTGTATCCTGCACAAGGGGCTACAATTTAATGTCCCATCTAACGGACGGCATCTTTTCCACTCCCTTCGGTGTCGTCATTCTCACCGAGGGCAGGGGGATGGAAGGGCGTGTAAGGGAGAGGAGGGCCAGAGGGATAAATCTCAGCGATGGTATATGTAGGATTCCGAATGTTTTGTTAGTGAGGTTAGCAACGAAGCTTCTAAGCTAATGCATGGGGAGTATACGGTACATAGATATAATGCATATTTCAATTTAGTAGGTAATTTCAGCGTAGTAGTATTAGCAAACAACTATAAAGTCAGTAAGGAAAGACTCACTACAGAGATATTCATTTATCGTAATTAGGCAAGTGTTAAAAAATCCATCCATTCGCCTTCGGGATTCCCCTGGTTAGCGCCAGATGCTCTACCATTTGAACTTGGGGGGCAATTCACAGTTGCCCTCGCCTTAGCTGAAATAGTAGAGCAACTGGCGCCTAACCATTATATCCAAGTAGAGCAACTCAATCGTAACCAGAAGATCCCAGTAGAGCAACTGGCGAGTAACCAGAAGAACCTAGTAGAGCAACTGGCGTGCAACTCAGAAGATCACAGTAGAGCAATGGCGTGTAAAAAGAAGATCCCAGTAGAGCGATTGGCGAGTAACCAGAAGAATCTAGCAGAGCAATTGGCGTACAACTCAGAAGATCCCAGTAGAGCAATGGCGTGTAACCAGAAGATCCCAGTAGAGCAACTGGCGAGTAACCAGAAGAACCTAGTAGAGCAACTGGCGTGCAACTCAGAAGATCCCATTAGAGCAATGGCTGTAACCAGAAGATCCCAGTAGAGCAACTGGCGAGTAACCAGAAGAACCTAGTAGAGCAACTGGCGTGCAACTCAGAAGATCCCATTAGAGCAATGGCTGTAACCAGAAGATCCCAGTAGAGCAACTGGCGAGTAACCAGAAGAACCTAGTAGAGCAACTGGCGTGCAACTCAGAAGATCCCATTAGAGCAATGGCTGTAACCAGAAGATCCCAGTAGAGCAACTGGCGAGTAACCAGAAGAACCTAGTAGAGCAACTGGCGTGCAACTCAGAAGATCCCAGTAGAGCAATGGCGGGTAACCAGAAGATCCCAGTAGAGCAACTGGCGAATAACGAGAAGAACCTAGTAAGAGCAATTGGCGTACAACTCAGAAGATCCCAGTAGAGCAACTGGCGAGTAACCAAAAGAACCTAGTAGAGCAACTGGCGTGCAACTCAGAAGATCCCAGTAGAGCAATGGCGTGTAACCAGAAGATCCCAGTGGAGCAACTGGCGAGTAACGAGAAAAAGCTAGTAGAGCAATTGGCGTACAACTCAGAAGATCCCAGTAGAGCAATGGCGTGTAACCAGAAGATCCCAGTAGAGCAACTGGCGAGTAACCAAAAGAATCTACTAGAGCAACCCGGCGTGCAACTCAGAAGATCTCAGTAGAGCAATGGCGTGTAACCAGAAGATCCCAGTAGAGCAACTGGCGAGTAACCAGAAGAACCTAGTAGAGCAACTGGCGTGCAACTCAGAAGATCCCAGTAGAGCAATGGCGTGTAACCAGAAGATCCCAGTAGAACAACTGGCGAGTAACCAAAAGAATCTAGTAGAGCAACTGGCGTATAACTCAGAAGATCCCAGTAGAGCAATGGCGTGTAACCAGAAGATCCCAGTAGAGCAACTGGCGAGTAACCAAAAGAACCTAGTAGAGCAACTGGCGTGCAACCCAGAAGATCCCAGTAGAGCAATGGCGTGTAACCAGAAGATCCCAGTAGAGCGATTGGCGCGTAACCAGAAGAATCTAGTAGAGCAACTGGCGTGCAACTCAGAAGATCCCAGTAGAGCAATGGCGTGTAACCAGAAGATCCCAGTGGAGCAACTGGCGAGTAACCAAAAGAACCTAGTAGAGCAACTGGCGTGCAACTCAGAAGATCCCAGTAGAGCAATGGCGTGTAACCAGAAGATCCCAGTAGAGCAACTGGCGAGTAACGAGAAGCTAGTAGAGCAATTGGCGTACAACTCAGAAGATCCCAGTAGAGCAATGGCGTGTAACCAGACGTTCCCAGTAGAGCAACTGGCGAGTAACCAAAAGAATCTAGTAGAGCAACTGGCGTGCAACTCAGAAGATCTCAGTAGAGCAATGGCGTGTAACCAGAAGATCCCAGTAGAGCAACTGGCGAGTAACCAGAAGAACCTAGTAGACCAACTGGCGTGCAACTCAGAAGATCCCAGTAGAGCAATGGCGTGTAACCAGAAGATCCCAGTGGAGCAACTGGCGAGTAACCAGAAGAACCTAGTAGAGCAACTGGCGTGCAACTCAGAAGATCCCAGTAGAGCAATGGCGTGTAACCAGAAGATCCCAGTAGAGCAACTGGCGAGTAACGAGAAGAAGCTAGTAGAGCAATTGGCGTACAACTCAGAAGATCCCAGTAGAGCAACTGGCGAGTAACCAAAAGAATCTAGTAGAGCAACTGGCGTGCAACTCAGAAGATCTCAGTAGAGCAATGGCGTGTAACCAGAAGATCCCAGTAGAGCAACTGGCGAGTAACCAGAAGAACCTAGTAGAGCAACTGGCGTGCAACTCAGAAGATCCCAGTAGAGCAATGGAGTGTAACCAGAAGATCCCAGTGGAGCAACTGGCGAGTAACCAGAAGAACCTAGTAGAGCAACTGGCGTGCAACTCAGAAGATCCCAGTAGAGCAATGGCGTGTAACCAGAAGATCCCAGTGGAGCAACTGGCGAGTAACCAGAAGAACCTAGTAGAGCAACTGGCGTGCAACTTAGAAGATCCCATTAGAGCAATGGCTGTAACCAGAAGATCCCAGTAGAGCAACTGGCGAGTAACCAGAAGAACCTAGTAGAGCAACTGGCGTGCAACTCAGAAGATCCCAGTAGAGCAATGGCGGGTAACCAGAAGATCCCAGTAGAGCAACTGGCGAATAACGAGAAGAACCTAGTAGAGCAATTGGCGTACAACTCAGAAGATCCCAGTAGAGCAATGGCGTGTAACCAGAAGATCCCAGTAGAGCAACTGGCGAGTAACCAGAAGAACCTAGTAGAGCAACTGGCGTGCAACTCAGGAGATCCCAGTAGAGCAATGGCGTGTAACCAGAAGATCCTAGTAGAGCAACTGGCGAGTAACCAGAAGAACCTAGTAGAGCAACTGGCGTGCAACTCATAAGATCCCAGTAGAGCAATGGCGTGTAACCAGAAGATCCCAGTAGAGCAACTGGCGTGCAACTCAGAAGATCTCAGTAGAGCAATGGCGTGTAACCAGAAGATCCCAGTAGAGCAACTGGCGAGGAACCAGAAGAACCTAGTAGAGCAAGTGGCGTGCAACTCAGAAGATCCCAGTAGAGCAATGGCGTGTAACCAGAAGATCCCAGTAGAGCAACTGGCGAGTAACCAAAAGAACCTAGTAGAGCAACTGGCGTGCAACTCAGAAGATCCCAGTAGAGCAATGGCGTGTAACCAGAATATCCCAGTAGAGCAACTGGGGAGTAACCAAAAGAACCTAGTAGAGCAACTGGCGTGCAACTCAGAAGATCCCAGTAGAGCAATGGCGTGTAACCAGAAGATCCCAGTAGAGCGATTGGCGCGTAACCAGAAGATCCCGAGTCCGGAATGCGGACAGGAGGATTTTTTCACACTTGCCTTAAATGTGATAATGTTAATGATAGAGTGAATCATTTTATTAAAACAACTACTGCATTAAATGGGTGGCTCAGTCGGTAGCGCGCCAGGCTCGTAATCTGTAGTTCCCAGGTTCGAGTCCCAGCTGGGTCAGCGTTGAGATTTATCTGCGAAAAAATTCCCCGCCCTGCCCACGGTCAGTAGGGGACACCGATGGGCTTGGAAAGACCGCCGTCCGTCGGATGGGACGTTAAGCCGTGGCCCCGTGTGCGGGAGAGCCATACCCTGTGCACGTTAAAGAACACACTGGATGGCCTTGACGGGATGCTACCATCTGTCTCCCAACAGCTCTTCCAGTGGGTCCCCTCCCCCAACCTTCTCTGAGCCTTCGGGGTCCATGTGACCTGGCCATTTAGCCCATGGTGTGCAAAAAAGTGCCGCTCAGATGTAAAACAACCCAACCCAACTGCATAAAATGTATTGAAATCTATAAATGTGAAAAATAAAAAAAAAAATTCTGTTTAAAAATGGCATTTCGTATTTTTCAGAGCAAATAAGTTATTCTTTTAGTTTTGCATTTGAGAACCAGTTTTTTAATTCATGTTCACGTTTATTTAATACAAGGAAATTTTTGAATCTATGTCCACGTTCATTCATTACAAACCGTTTTCTTTAAATTCACGTCCACATTTTTTTGATACACGGGTTGGGTTGCTTTACCTCTGAGAGGCACTTTATTGCAGAGAATGGGCTAAATGGACAAGTCACAAGGACCCCAAGAGCTTAGAGAAGATTGGGAGAAGTGGACCCACTGGACAGATGGTAGGAACAGATGGTAGCCTCTCGTAAAGCCATCAAGCGTGTTCTCTAATGTGCACATAGTATGGCTCTCCAGCACAAGGGACCACGGCTTTACGTCCCATTCAACGGACAACATTTCCAAACCCATTTACCGATGGGATTGAAAAGGCATCCGTCCGTCGGATGGGACGTTACGCCGTGGCACCGTGTGCGGGAGGGCCATACATGTGCACGTTAAAGAACACGCTGGATGGCCTTGACGGAAGGCTACCATTTGTCTTCCAACAGCTGTTCCAGTGGGTCTCCTCCCCCAACCTTCTCTGAGCCTTCTGGGTCCTTGTGACCTGGCCATTTAGTCCATTGTGTGCAAAAAAGTGCTTCTCAAAGGTAAAACAACCCAAAATCCAAGCCCATCAATGTAGCCTTATTTCACAAAAGCGAACCTTTGAATTCACCACATTCACATTTATTCAATACAAGTCAAATTTTGAATCCATGTTCACATTTACTTAACAAAAACCAATTTTGGAATTCATGTTTCCAAATCGGTGGGAAACTGACATCACATTGTCATGATGGCACTGCAGCTGTTATGGATCTATATTCGTGTTTCTGGATGGCATGGTTGAGTGTTAGTATATGTGTTTGTATGCCGTATGAGAGACCAGGAGTTGGGTTGGGTTGTTTTACCTCTGAGCGGCACTTTTTTGCACACCATGGGCTAAATGGCCAGGTCACATGGACCCCGAAGGCTCAAAGAAGGTTGGGGGAGGGGATCCACTGGAACAGCTGTTGGGAGACAGATGTAGCCTCCCGTCAAGGCCATCCAGCGTGTTCTTTAACGTGCACAGGGTGTGGCTCTCCCGCACACGGGGCCACGGCTTAACGTCCCATCCGACGGACGGCGGCCTTTCCAAGCCCATCGGTGTCCCCTACTGACCGTGGGCAGGGCGGGGAATTTTGCGGAGATAAATCTCAACGCTGACCCAGCTGGGACTCGAACCTGGGAACTACAGATTACGAGCCTGGCGCGCTACCGACTGTGCCACCCCCGCCCCAGAGAAAGCTGAAAGGACCTCTAAGTTCTCTCCGACATTTGTGTAAAAGAGAAATGTCTTTCTCCCTTAAGAAAAATGTAAAAATCGCGAGACTTGGGTCTCTTGCAAAAAAAATGGCTAGAGATCGGACAGACTCTGTATGCCACTTGGATTTCTGCGTGTTTTCAAAGTTTCAAAAGAATTTCATATTTCTGAAGAACTTCTAACAGTAAAAGAAAATATATGTGCGGGCACTTTTTTATTTCAGGAAGAAAAAGTGGGAAATTATTGGGTTTCCTCCCAAGAAAAGCGAGAAAAAATTCTAAAATTATGAAACTATTAGCTAAGAACAAAGAAGTTTTCTTCGTTATCAAATGAAAAAGAATTTTGCTTGATATGTTAACAAGATTTAGATCTCTCTGTTATGGCTTCTTCGTGTAATTCTATTACCTGAATGCGGTAATAACGCATCTTTATGCAAATCCGTTTTCTGCAAAACCAACAAATGTAAAAAAACTCGAGAAATGGAAAAAAGGCGAAACATAAAAACCACAAAAGTACAAGTAGTGTTCTGAAATTAGACTTTTTCTACTTTCCCGTGGCTAAAACTAGAGCTCAAGATTTACAGATGACCTACAAACTTCCAAGCTCTGTAACTTTTAAAATATGAGTTTAATGGAAAAATTTGACTGAAGAAAAATTATAAATTATAATGAAATCTATTTAAATCTCGATTTTCAAAATTATTCGCTCAATATTTAAAGACTTTTGGGAGCTGGAATATTTAACAACTATATGCCTCAAAATAATTTACCTCGGAAAACAAAACTTGAAAAAAAAATGGTTGGGTTCGTTTACCTCTGAGCGGCGCTTTTTTGCACACAATGAGCTAAATGGCCAGGTCACAAGGACCCCGAAGGCTAAGAGAAGGTTGGGGGAGGGGACCCACTGGAACATCTGTTGGGAGACAGATGGTAGCCTCCCGTCAAGGCCATCCAAAATGTTTTTTAACGTGCATAGTGCATGGCTCTTTCACACACGGTGTCACAGCTTAATGTCCCATTCGACGGACAGCGGCCTTACCAAGCCCACTGGTGTCCCTTACTGACTGTGTGGACTGGTAGGGGAGTTTTGCGGAGATAAATCTGAACTCTGGGAAACTAAATGGGCAAATATGAAAAATATTATAAAGAGTATAACTGAAAACACCATAGGATACAAAAGAAATGAAAAGAAAAAACCGTGGATGACACTATTTTTAATATTATGGAAGAAAGTAAAAATTATAAAACAAGGGATCAAGACAAATACAGAGAAACCGATAGAAATATATAAAAAGAGAGTTAGTTACGGAGGAGTGGCTTAATGAAATATGCGTGGAAATGGAACTCCTCCACTCCTTGGACAACTCAAAAGGAATGCACAAACAAATAGGAGAACTTACAAGTTGGGTTGTGTTGTTTTACCTCTGAGCGACACTTTTTTGCACACCATGGGCTAAATGGCCAGGTCACATGGACCCCGAAGGCTCAGAGAAGGTTGGGGGAGGGGACCCACTGGAACAGCTGTTGAGAGACAGATGGTAGCCTCCCGTCAAGGCCATCCAGCGTGTTCTTTAACGTGCACAGGGTATGGTTCTCCGATACACGACTTAACGTCCCATCCGACGGACGGCGGCCTTTCCAAGCCCATCGGTGTCCCCTACTGACCGTGGGCAGGGCGGGGAATTTTGCGGAGATAAATCTCAACGCTGACCCAGCTGGGACTCGAACCTGGAAACTACAGATTACGAGCCTGGCGCGCTACCGACTGAGCCACCCCCGCCCCAAGAGAACTTACAAGTAAATACCCTCAGAGAAACACATGCACTGAGAATAAACAGGGCAAAATTGCAACAGACAAAAAAGAAATAAAAGAAATCTGGACAGAGTATGCGAGGGAATTGTATGATGAAAATAGAGACTGTTCTGACAATCCTAGAATATGGGGGTGAAATATATACTAGCAACGATGAAAACAGGGAAAGCCACAGGCCGAGATGGAATACAAGCCAAACCGATCAAGAATATAGGAGACAATGGCAAACCAAGAAATTTGGGGGGAAGGGACCCACTGGACAACTGTTAGGAGACAGATGGTAACCCCCGCCCCAGGGAAAGGGTTAATGTGCAAAGTACGACTCTCCTGCAACATTTTAGTCCGATGCAGTGTTAGGACACTTTGGTCTGAAGCGATGTTAAGCCGTGGTGCCATGGCCATATTGCATCAGAACGGCAATCTTCAGAAGTGTCAAACAGTGTACTCTTTCTCACCGAGTTCACATTTTGGCTAATCGAAATAAATCGGAACGCATACCTAGTTACGACTTGGAACCTGGGAACTGCAGATTATGAGTCAGGTGTGCTACCGAGCAAACTTTCACATCTAACAGACTGTAGTTATTCAGTAGTTATTTGCTTCCTTCTGTAAGGAATGGGGTGGGGGTGGCTCAGTCGGTAGCGCGCCAGGCTCGTAATCTGTAGTTCCCAGGTTCGAGTCCCAGCTGGGTCAGCGTTGAGATTTATCTCCGAAAAAATTCCCCGCCCTGCCCACGGTCAGTAGGGGACACCGATGGGCTTGGAAAGGCCGCCGTCCGTCGGATGGGACGTTAAGCCGTGGCCCCGTGTGCGGGAGAGCCATACCCTGTGCACGTTAAAGAACACGCTGGATGGCCTTGACGGGAGGCTACCATCTGTCTCCCAACAGCTGTTCCAGTGGGTCCCCTCCCCCAACCTTCTCTGAGCCTTCGGGGTCCATGTGACCTGGCCATTTAGCCCATGGTATGCAAAAAAGTGCCGCTCAGAGGTAAAACAACCCAACCCAACTCTGTAAGGAATTGATTGTTGCCATCGATGAATTTGAAAGAAACGTTCAATATTTTTCTTCCAGCTATCATGATAAAGATATCGTTTAACAAATGAGTAAAATAGCATGAGCGGGATACAAGTTTTTTCATAGACACGGATTTTGTTTGGTTTATTTCTGACATACTTTTTTTGCATGAAACGGGCTAAATGGCCAGAAGGACTCCAAAGGCTTAGAGAAGGTTGGAAGAGGGTTGGGTTGGGTTGTTTTACCTCTGAGCGGCACTTTTTTGCACACCATGGGCTAAATGGCCAGGTCACATGGACCCCGAAGGCTCAGAGAAGTTTGGGGGAGGGGACCCACTGGAACTGCTGTTGGGAGACAGATGGTAGCCTCCCGTCAAGGCCATCCAGCGTGTTCTTTAATGTGCACAGGGTATGTCTCTCCCGCACACGGGGCCACGGCTTAACGTCCCATCCGACGGACGGCGGCCTTTTCAAGACCATCGGTGTCCCCTACTGACCGTGGGCAGGGCGGGTATTTTTGCGGGTTGGAAGAGGAAAACCACTGGGTAGTGTTAGGAGATATATGGTAGCCTCCCATCAAGGCTATCCAACATGTTCTTTAACATGCGTAGGGTACAACTCTTTCACACATGGAAGCACAACTTAATGTCCCATCTAATTGACAGCAGACTTTCCAAGTCCATTGGTGTCCCCTGAATTAGGGTAGGGCAGGAAGTTTTGTAGAGATAAATCTCAACGCTGGCCGGGACAGGACTTGAACTTGGAAACTGCAGATTATGAACCCCGTGAGCTTTCGACTATGCCCCTCTAGCTCCCAGAAACAAAGACATTAAAAAAATCTGAGAATGCCAGGTGAATATGTGCTAGTCTTACTTATAGTGCGCTACCAAAATATTGGAGGACTTCTAACATGCGTTGAGACTCCATATCTATTGGAATCTATCTTCGAAGCCTTAACTGGCATAGTGCGACTATGCCAGTTAAGGCTAGCGACTGTTCCAGCAAGGCAAACTTTGTGTGTTGTGTTAGCTCTAACTAAGGCAGTGGTCAGCAGTGACTTCGGTCTCAGTAGGGAATGTTCTTGTATGAGAAGGGTTGGGTTGTTTTACCTCTGAGCGCCACTTTTTTGCACACCATGGGCTAAATGGCCAGGTCACATGGACCCCGAAGGCTCAGAGAAGGTTGGGGGAGGGGACCCACTGGAACAGCTGTTGGGAGACAAATGGTAGCCTCCCGTCAAAGCCATCCAGCGTGTTCTTTAACGTGCACAGGGTATGGCTCTCCCGCACACGGGGCCATGTCTTAATGTCCCATCCGACGGACGGCGGCCTTTTCAAGCCCATCGGTGTCCCCTACTGATCGTGGGCAGGGCGGGGAAATTTTGCGGAGATAAATCTCAACGCAGACCCAGCTGGGACTCGAACCTGGGAACTACAGATTACGAGCCTGGCGCGCTACCGACTGAGCCACCCTGCTCTGTATGAGAAGGCCTGTGAAAGCTAGGAGTAGCTTCTAGGATTCTTCTCTGTCCTATGTGTCGCAAATCAAAAAAAAAAAGCTCTATAACTACTAATATGCATTTAATGGAAAAATGTGACAAAATTAAAGATCATAATGATCAAATGCAGTGGCACCCCCCAAAGAAAAAAAAAACACTAGAAATTATTTTAAAATCTTTTCCTAATTAAAATTCCTTTTTTTATATTTATGTTGTGTCGTGTCTTCTATTTCTATACTACTTATGAATTAGCGGTCACATAAGGTTGGGAATACCCTATAGCTCTCGGGAATCACGGCTGCTGGGACCACAAGACGAACGAAGTAGTGCTCGGGCGGACCGAGCGCTACTTCGTTTGCCCGAGCCGGACCAGCGGGCCCCTCGGCTCCCACCAAGATTAAATCGTGAATGCACCACTGATCAAATGTCCATTTTCAACAATATTCGTTCAGTATTTAAAGAGCTATGGAAGCTGGAATATGTAAAAGTTATATTGCTTTATAAAAATCAATTATAATTGTCTAATATTGTAAAAATCAATGCTTCTAAAGTGTGTATATGTTTTATATAATACTTGAAACAATACTTGTTAAGTTTCAATTAATTTCTTGAGTAAATTCTTATGATGCTGTATTGTTGTGAAATATTCTAGCTTCGAATGAATTATTTCCATAATCAGTTGTTTGGGTTGGGTTGTTTTACCTCTGAGCGGCACTTTTTTGCACACCATGGGCTAAATGGCCAGGTCACAAAGACCCCGAAGGCTCAGAGAAGGTTGGGGGAGGGGACCCACTGGAGCAGCTGTTGGGAGACAGATGGTAGCCTCCCGTCAAGGCCATCCAGCGTGTTCTTTAACGTGCACAGGGTATGGCTCTCCCACACATGGGGCCACGGCTTAACGTCCCATCCGACGGACGGCGGCCTTTCCAAGCCCATCGGTGTCCCCTACTGACCGTGGGCAGGGCGGGAAATTTTGCGGAGATAAATCTCAACGCTGACCCAGCTGGGACTCGAACCTGGGAACTACAGATTACGAGCCTGGCGCGCTACCGACTGAGCCACCCCCCGCCCCCATCCATAATCAGTGAATGGCTTTGTTGGAGTGCCGCAATTATGACTTCACATGAGAAAAAAATTAATAAGTTAATCCTGTACTCCTTTTTCCAGGTAAAAGTAAGGAACTCCGACAAATTACATAATGCTCCACTTTTTACGTCCAATAAAATTGTTTATTTATAAACGAAAAGTAATCTTCATTTCTTAACTTTGTATTTGAATTTTATGTATTATTAGTGTTCCTGTAATACATCTCATTGAAATACCTTATAATACTCCCGAAAAACACATATTTACTAGAACCATCCACGGTGTTAAGAGAGGGTTACAAGAATTAAGATTCATACATACATAATCCTCATGCAGCCATGGGATACGAAGGTACAATCAGTCTGTGCCATTTAATATTCAAAACATGTCTGTCTGCAGCTACATGTGGTACATCTGGCCACTGAATCCAATTCTAAAGATGTCCCGTTTGACATTGTCTACCCAATATGCTTGTTAGGTCTTCTCTCTTTCCAAGACCTTTACGCACTCTTCATAATACTATTCGCTAATCTAGTTATGCATTGGCCAACATGGCCAAACCAACGCACTCTCTTTGCACAATGTTATTCAAAGGAGGTTGCCAACTCCTTTGCATAACCTCTTACAAGTTCAAACAATTTAATGCCCAAGTTACTGAGTTGTTTTACCTCTGAGCGGCACTTTTTTGCACACCATGGGCTAAATGGCCAGGTCACATGGACCCCGAAGGCTCAGAGAAGGTTGTGGGAGGTGACCCACTGGAACAGCTGTTGGGAGACAGATGGTAGCCTCCCGTCAAGGCCATCCAGCGTGTTCTTTAACGTGCACAGGGTATGGCTCTCCCACACACGGGGCCACGGCTTAACGTCGCATCCGACTGACGGCGGCCTTTCCAAGCCCATCGGTGTCCCCTACTGACCGTGGGCAGGGCGGGGAATTTTGTGGAGATAAATCTCAACACTGACCCAGCTGGGACTCGAACCTGGGAACTACAAATTACGAGCCTGGCGCGCTACCGACTGAGCCACCCCCCCCCCCCCCCCCAAGTTACTAAGAAAACATTTAGAATCAAAGGCATCAAGTTTCCAATTATTCACATTTTCAAAATCCTCAAAGTTTAATTTCCATTATTCGATGCGCTAAATGTGGTATATGCAAAACTTTAAATGAATATTGCAAACAATCTACGATAGATATTTTGGTGATGGCCAACAGATTTGCAATAACAGCAAGGATAACCCCCGCAGGGTGGAAAAGCAAAACCTCATTTGCAGCTCCAAATCAGTAAATTTTTTAGTGTTGTATAAGTAACAATACATCACTAGTGAATTCTCGATTATTCGGGGCGGATCAAACGGTTTGCCGATCATCGTGATAAAAAAAAAAAACTTTTTTTAGCTGTTTTTCGTCTATCGATTCATGTTATATTTTGTGTTCATAAACTATTCTATTATTTTACTTTTGAATGACGTCTGCAGAACTGTAAATATGTTCCTAAAAACTGGGTGCAATTTTAAAAAGTTTACAATGAATCATTTTGTACCACGTTTTGTTTAACCGTGACCTCCATCCCCCCCCCCAACTAATCAAGAGTTCATCGTATTTACATTTTCCTAATCATTACTTTAAATTTCCACCGTTAGAGGGTGCGACATTCGAAAAATGAAATTTCATTTCATTTTTTCTAAAAACAAAGCCCATATTTGCCATAGGCGGGTTGAGTTGGGTTGTTTTACCTCTGAGCGGCACTTTTTTGCAACCATGGGCCAAATGGCCAGGTCACATGGACCCCGAAGGCTCAGAGAAGGTTGGTGGTAGGGGACCCACTGGAACAGCTGTTGGGAGACAGATGGTAGCCTGCCGTCAAGGCCATCCAGCGTGTTCTTTAACGTGCACAGGGTATGCCTCTCCCGCACACGGGCCACGGCTTAACGTCCCATTCGACGGACGGCGGCCTTTCCAAGCCCATCGGTGTCCCCTACTGACCGTGGGCAGGGCGGGAAATTTTGCGGAGATAAATCTCAACGCTGACCCAGCTGGGACTCGAACCTGGGAACTAGATTACGAGCCTGGCGCGCTATCGACTGAGCCACCCCGCCCCTTGCCATAGGCGATAAGTTACTTCTATTTCTCTCATGAGTAAGATTTTTAAATGTTTTTGTTAGTAAGATAAGATTTGCGTGTTCCCGATAACCAGCTAAAGGATAATTCCAAAAACCTAAATTCACACTTTGTGACAAAAAAGGTAGTACACAAACTCTGCAAAAGAAAATATATTTAATTTCATATCATCAAGTACATAGAATAACATGTTACAAAACTACAAATAAACAACTGAACAAGTGATTATTTACAAGGAAAAATAATACAACAAACTGCACACATCGTTTAAGTACAATATTTTTCATTGAAATTTACGGATTTATTAAAACATTGATTAAAAAAAATTCATTATATATTTCAGCAAAAACAATTCTGAAGTAAATTACTTCGAACATTCATACAAAGGTAGAAAAGTAAATTTTTAAAATATTATTTGTGTTTAATACTTTATATCTGGAAATGTTAAAAAAATCGCAATATCGGAAAACGTCCTCAATCCATTTACAGACTTACCAGTTACATCTGGACCGAAATTAATCTAAATTCATATGAGGAATACGATCACAACTATTAACCGTAATTTATGATTGTGTTTATATTGATACTAAAAAATAAAAATTCAGAATTCTTTTAATTGTCAAAAAGGGGTCAGCAAACATAGGAAAAATTCAGAATTTCCTGTTTATGAAAAAAAGGAACAAGCGTTTAAGAAATGCTGAGTGACATATATATATTGGTTTCGCGTTCGATGTCCGTATTTAATTCTTACACAACAATAGACTGTAGTCCCCTGGAGTCTTTTTCATGGCAAAAAGAATAACAAAGCTATACCCCTTGCAAACGTTCATGATTCGTATATTCCAGAACATTTAAAATCACTTTATAACTTATTATAAGAAAAATTTAACTATTTAAAATATAGTTTAATAATTTGTTTTTCTACCAGGTTGGGTTTTTAGATTGTTTACCCCTAAGTGGCATTTTTTTTTGCACACAATTGGCCAGGTCACAAGGACCCCAAGGGCTCAAAAAACGATTAGACGAAGGGTTGGGTTGTTTTACTGAGCGGCACTTTTTTGCACACCATGGGCTAAATGGCCAGGTCACATGGACCCCGAAGGCTCAGAGAAGGTTGGGGGAGGGAACCCACTGGAACAGCTGTTGAGAGACAGATGGTAGCCTCCTGTCAAGGCCATCCAGCGTGTTCTTTAACGTGCACAGGGTATGTCTCTCCTGCACACGGGGCCACGGCTTAACGTCCCATCCGACGGACGGCGGCCTTTCCAAGCCCATCGGTGTCTCCTACTGACCGTGGGCAGGGCGGGGAATTTTGCGGAGATAAATCTCAACGCTGACCCAGCTGGGAACTACAGATTACGAGCCTGGCGCGCTACCGACTGAGTCACCCCCGCCCCCAATTAGACGAAGGAGACCCAAACAACAATTGTTAGGAGACGGATGGTAGCCTCCCCTCAAAGCCAACAGACATGTTCTTTAGCATGTACAGGGTATGGCTGCCCTACATACGGGGTTCACAGTTTAGCGTCCCATCCGACCGGTCAGTGTCCTCTTTTGGACCTAGGGCAGGGTGGAGTTTAGCGAAAATAAATTTCGACGTTGACACAGTTGGAGCTCCAACCTGGGAACTGCAAAGTACGAGCTTGGCGTGCTCCATTTGATACACACTTTTATTAGGATTATCATTTTAACTTTTCTTTAAGTCAAAATGCTACATTAAGGGGCCAAGAACAGTCCAGGGCCCAATCATCCTTAATATACCAATTAATACAGTTTACGAATAGTTGGGGTATAATTCAATACAGTGTAAATTCGTAAAAAACAGTTTGGGTAATTTACTTCAGATTTGTAAAATTATATACAAAAGCATGAGAAAGTAGCATCATATAATAAATGAACGATTTCAAATTTCACGTATCATATTAACATAGTATATTGCATTGGAATTCGAAGAATTATATCGTTTGCTATATTTAAAAATTTAGAGCTTTCATTTCGCATTCTTAAGTCTGATGACATGCGTTAAGAAGTCGTTTTAAGTTCTGGTACTAAACTGAAACACTTAAAAGGACAACTTTTGAAACTCCTGTTCGTAAAACTGTAGTACATTTTGCAGTCCAAAGACTTTAAAACAGATTTTGTCAACTTCTGGCTGAAACAGCTATCCCTCTTTCAGATTACACTTTATGTACTCCAAATAAGTAGGAGTGTAAAACATAAGGTTCGCAGGCTAAAAGAGGGCTCCGAGATCATTTCACCCAACAGACAACATTTTTTTCAAATTATAACTATAGGACCAGAGTAGAGTACTGATGATAGTATTGATAATAGTACTGATGAAAAAATATATATGGTTAAAAATTGATATACAACTATTTAAAGTAACAGCCTGGATTTTTTTTTTTGTAACTCCGTCCCGTGGTCGAGTGGTTAGCGCCCATGTTTACTGATCGAAGGATTGGATTGTTTTACCTCTGAGCGGCACTTTTTTGCACACCATGGGCTAAATGGCCAGGTCACATGGACCCCGAATGTTCAGAGAAGATTGGGGGAGGGGACCCACTGGAACAGCTGTTGGGAGACAGATGGTAGCCTCCCGTCAAGGCCATTAAGTGTGTTCTTTAACGTGCACAGGGTATGGCTCTCCCGCACACGGGGCTACGGCTTAACGTTCCATCCGACGGACGGCGGCCTTTCCAAGCCCATCGGTGTCCCCTACTGACCGTGGGCAGGACGGGGAATTTAGCGGAGATAGGACCAGAGTAGAGTACTGATGATAGTACTGATGAAAAAATATATATGGTTATAAATTGATATACAACTATTTAAAGTAACAGCCTGGATTTTTTTTTCTATAATTCCGTCCCGTGGTCGAGTGGTTAGCGCCCATGTTTACTGATCGAAGGGACCTGAGTTCGAGCCCCTGGGTAAGGCATGAATGTTTGTTTTTTCCCCCCACTTTTTGAAACCATTATGGCAGAAATTCTCGCCATCCTCACAGACCTTTTACTATGGCGAATTATAACTGGCAGGTTCCTGTCAGACCTCTGTAGCAACAGTTGCTTGAGGGGATATTAATTTTTTTAATATTTTTTTTTTTTGAACGAATAATAGCAAACAGTGAACAATCAGCTTCATTTTTCCGATTAGGAATTCCTCTCCTTAAGGCCAGAATTCGTTTCCTCAAAGACTGAGTTTGGTCGTGAACTTCATTAACGTAAGACCATGATAATCGTGGCTGACGTCATTTCTTCCGTCCGATTAGCGATTTCCCTTGATAAGTGTTAAGGCTAGAAATTTTTTCAATATTATCACTACTTTTTTTTTGTATTTCTCCTATTCCTTTGTTGCTCTTATATATTATTTTGCAATACATGGGTAAATGAATCTTATTCAAAATAATTTAGTTGAAATTATGTAAGCTTTTAGATGCAAAATTTGTTTATACCGTCTGAAAAAAACTGATGAATTGGGTTGTTTTACCTCTGAGCGGCACTCTTTTGTACACAATGGGCTAAATAGCCAGGTCACAGATCCCGAAGGCTCAAAGAAGTTGGGGGAGGGAACCCACTGGGCCTCCCGTCAAGGCCATCCGTAATTTTTCTTTAAAGTGCATAGTGCATGGCTCTCCCGCACACGGGGCCACGGCTTAATGTCCCATCCGATGACTGCGGCCTTTTCATGTCTATCCGTGCCCCCTACTGGCCGTGGCAAGGGAGTGCAGTTTGGCGGAGATAAAGCTCAACGTTGGTCCAGCTGACACTCGAAACTGGGAACTGCAAATTACGAGCTTGGTGCACTACCGACTGAGCCACCCTAGACCTTCAGATATTTTCATAAAAGTTAAAATTCAAGTAACTGATGGTGCACATTAAATGAAACAGAAGGATTCCCGAGTTTCCCATTCCAGTACGCCACTGCCCTAGGTTTGTTAAGCAAGAATTCAAAATAAAGGGGGGGGGGGGAGTATATGGAGTATATGGTTCCATAGTATCCTTGTATAGAAAGAACTGTGTTTAAAATTTATAAATAAAATTGCCTTAAGCACGAACTACAAAAAAAAGTCTCAATGTAAAAATACTTCAAGTGTTCTTAAAATGTTTGTGTACTAATGAACTTGGTTCAACAAAAATAAGGTTCAAAATTTAACTTTCTCTTAAAAATATGAAAGCAATTTTAATTTAACGCTCTTTACATTTAAGCAGGTTGTTTTTTCCCTCACTTTTTGAAACCATTAGGGCAGAAATTAGACTTACATTGTTTTTAATTAATAATCCCGCCAGAGTCCTTATCGTTTCGATTATTTTGGGGCACATACTTGTTGGAGTTTGACACCCCGATGATAACATGATCCTTCTGTTAATAATGGTTAATTTAAAAACAACTTTTCCCCCCGGCAGTATACAAGAAATAATTCAATATGTAATACAATGAATAAATTCAGCATGTATTTCAAAACAAAGAATCTTGTAATAATCTGGATTAGTGAATGGGTAGATTATTAACATCATTTGTTTTTCATACTTTACAATTTTTACAAGGTTTTTGTGTTAGATAAGTGAGAATGAAAGAACAGAATTCAGATTTTACGAAATTTATAAGTTTTAACTTCTACCGACAGAAGGTCCTGTCCGGGTCACAAGGACCCCGAAGGCTCATAGAAGATTGGGGGAGGGGGCTCACTGGAACAGCTGTTAGGAGACAGATGGTAGCCTCCTGTCAAGGCCAACCAGCATGTTCTTTAACGTGCACAGGGTATAGCTCTCCCGTACATGGGGCCACGGCTTAATGTCCCATCCAACAGACGGCAACCTTTCCAAGCCATCGGTGTTCCCTACTGGCCGTGGGCAGGGGAGTTTTGCGGAGATAAATCTCAACACTGGTCCAGCTGGGACTCAGGCCTGGGAACTACAGATTACGAGCCTGGCACGCTACCTACTGAGCCACTCCTGCAAGGGTTGGGTTGTTTTACCTCTGAGCGGCACTTTTTTGCACACCATGGGCTAAATGGCCAGGTCACATGGACCCCGAAGGCTCAAAGAAGGTTGGGGGAGGGGACCCACTGGAACAGCTGTTGGGAGACAGATGGTAGCCTCCCGTCAAGGCCCTCCAGCGTGTTCTTTAACGTGCACAGGGTATGGCTCTCCCGCACACGGGACCACGGCTTAACGTCCCATCCGACGGACGGCGGCCTTTCCAAGCCCATCGGTGTCCCCTACTGACCGTGGGCAGGGCGGGGAATTTTGCGGAGATAAATCTCAACGCTGACCCAGCTGGGACTCGAACCTGGGAACTACAGATTACGAGCCTGGCGCGCTACCGACTGAGCCACCCCCGCCCCACACGACTTCTTGATAACATGTCAAGTGCTGTGACAGCTGAGTTACCAGCCATTGATGAAGATTTCTCCTCAGCAGAATAGAACAGTGAAGAGAGTGTCTTCAACTTATTGATCGCTGTGAATGCAAAAGAAGAAGACTACAGGTTACTAGCATATATCAACATGCATAATGCATGGAGAGATGATAAAATATGACAAAAAAAAAGTTGGATTGCCTTGGTGCACTTCAGGTGTTGTAAGCCTGAAATAGCTTCGATGAATGGAGGCTTTATCTACAATCATAACATCTACTTGACTAGGATATGAAACTAACAACAGAGGGTAAATCTTGATCAGTGGCTGGTAGCTCAGCGGTCAGAGCACCTGATATGTTATCAGGAGGTCATGGGTTCGGATCTCATCCAGCACGATAAAATTTCCCCCCTATACTCCAGTGTTAGCAGAATAGAACAGCGAAGATAGTGGCTTGAAATAAAGAAAAAAAAAAAGGAGTATGATGATTGCTATAAAATTGTTACAGTACAGAATTTACCTTTAAAACGCACATGAATTAACTGACATTAATTTCAACAACCTAACAGATCCATTAGAACTGTATATTCTAGATTCGAACCATTTCTCTAAGTTACTTTAACAATTTTCAAATTCATTTTCTCTTGAAAAAGACTTAACTACCAGATGTTGCCTCCGGTAAGAAATACAACTTCTGACTTTAATTATGTTCTTTTCCAATTTCTTGGATAAAAGCATTTCAGCCAAAAGTATTATTGTTTTTATGTAAGAAACTTTTCTCTGTGTAGTTTCTCAACGAAAAGTTTTCTCTATGTAGAGAAGGAGGGAAAAAAAAAGTGGTATTACCAGTAAACAAATGGAGAATGGCAGGAATGCAGTGAAGCATTATTCCGTGCAAGAATGTAATCTCAAGGCTATTAAATGACCCTCCCCCCCCCCGCAAGAACATTGGTGTGCACACATTTCTAATGTGTATCTAAGCTGTTTTACTCTGAGTGGGACTACCTTACACACAACGGGCTAAATGACCAGGTCACAAGGACCCCGAGGGATCAGGGGAAGGGGACCCACAGGGAAACTGCACTACCTCAGTTAGAGCTAACACAGCATACAAAGTTTGCTTTGCTGGAACAGTCGCTAGCTCCCTAACCACTATGTCAGTTAAAGTGTGTAAAAAGTCTGAAAGTGTAAAAGTAAGTAAAAAGCCGTCAGCTGTTTACTTTACGTTAACTTTACTGTTACTTTACGTTACTTTACTGTTACTTTACGTTACGTCAGCCGTCAGCTGTCTTCCCCCAAGACAGCCGACTGCTGTCTTGGGGGAAGGGGACCCACAGGGAAACTGCTAGAAAGCAGCCTGCCATCAAGCATGTTCTTTAATTTGCATGTGGTATGGCTCTCTTGCACATGAGATTTAGATCATTTCTGATGCACAGCGGCCTTTCCAAACCCACTGGTGTTCTCTAGCAACTGAAGACAGGGTGTGAGAGTTTAGTGGAGATAATATCACAGGTGGGAGTCAAACCTGGGAATTGCAGATGATGAGCCTGGCATGCTACAGACTGAGCCAACTCCACCACTTGATAGTGTATATCAACACCTAGAGAAAGTTAGTTGTTTTACCTCTGAGCAGAACTTTTTCTGTACATAATTGGTTGAATGGCTATGGCACAAGGCTAGGAATTGGATAACGAAAGGGGAACCACTGAACATCTGTTAGAGACAGATGGATGCTTCCTGGAAAAGTTGAGCAGCAAGTTTTTTAACTGTGCACAAGTAGGTTTTCCTGCACACAGTGCCACAGTTTCATGTGCCATCAAACATACAGAGATCTTTTCAAGGCTTCTGTATACAAAGGAATTGATGGAAATCAAAGTCCTGTCCTTCAGCATCCCTATTCTCACTAAGAGAAGACTGGGGATTAAAAGAGAAAATCTTGATGCAGACACAATGGAGACTCAAACCTCTGAACATCAGTTTATGAATATGACATGCTAACAACTGAGATAACCTCCAGAGTTGCAGTGACCTATATTCACAAAGCAGTCAGCATACACCATTCCAATATAGCATTAGTGGTGTACATCAGTCTCAGAAACTGGATTTCCCTGCATCTATCATATAGAGAGCTCTCTTTTCTATTTCTCACTTTACAAAGAGCATTATAGAGAACTTTTTTGTCTATACCTATCGAGTCTTGAGGCAAGATTCGAGAGGTATAGAATGTTAGTCTAGGCTTTGCAGGATGATGAACAAAACTGCCACAGTGAACATACACTAGTTTCTCACTTGTATGCATTGTACTTTTGTGATTCTTTCACAGAATACCTTTTCCCCAGCAATAGATCGTGATGTTTTCCAATCTCCAGAGGTAGGTTGGGTTGTTTTACCTCTGAGCGGCACTTTTTTGCAAACCATGGGCTAAATGGCCAGGTCACATGGACCCCGAAGGCTCAGAGAAAGTTGGGGGAGGGGACCCACTGGAACAGCTGTTGGGAGACAGATGGTAGCCTCCCATCAAGGCCATCCAGCATGTTCTTTAACGTGCACAGGGTATGGCTCTCCCGCACACAGGGCCACAGCTTAACGTCCCATCCGACAGACGGCGGCCTTTTCAAGCCCATCGGTGTCCCCTACTGACCATGGGCAGGGCGGGGAAATTTTGCGGAGATAAATCTCAACGCTGACCCAGCTGGGACTCGAACCTGGGAACTACAGATTACGAGCCTGGCGCGCTACCGACTGAGCCACCCCCGCCCCTCCAGAGGTAGGTTTTTACTCTCTCTCTCATGCATATTTGCAAATTATCCAGGTTATCTTGTATTCCAGATTTTAAAATATATTTACAAAAGAAAGTACACGGCTTTTTACTTACTTTTACACTTTCAGACTTTTTACACACTTTTTTACACTTTAACTGACATAGTGGTTAGGGAGCTAGCGACTGTTTCAGCAAAGCAAACTTTGTGTGTTGTGTTAGCTCTAACTGAGGTAGTGATCAGCAGTGACTTTGGTCTTAGTAGGGCATGTCCTTGTATGAGAAGGCTTCTAAAAGCTAGGAGTAGCTTTCAGGATTCTTCTTTGTCCTATATGTTGCAAAACAAACAAACAAACAAACAAACAAAAAAAAAAGACTCTCTTTTAAACTGGTTGTGAAAAAGATTAGATGGAAGTTTTGCTGAATGTACAGATTTGGAACAAAATTGAAGTTTATATTTGGGAAGCAAATAAATGAAGCCAAAATTATGTTTTATCCTAAACTACTTAACACATTCATCAGAATATTTCCTGCGGGAATGAACATTTGAATTAATATTTATTTATTTTCAGATTTATTGCTTTTGGTTTTAGAAACAATTTTGCAAATTTGTTAAAAATATTTATATATATATTGCTCTATGATCTTTGGACAGGAATATTTAAATTTTAAGCCAAAGTTTAAAATGCTTACTTTATTTTCAACTCAACACTACTAAAAATCGATGCAATTATCGCATTCATTTACTACTTAATAACATAAAACTCCAAACTCTGGTAAATACATTTGATAAATTTGTGAGTAACTACATAACTAAAAATAACTTTGCAGTAAAACATGATTTTGAAATTAAAACTTCACTTGAAAAATAATATTATCCATTCATAGAATGGAAGAAGCATAAAATAAAAATGTTTTATAAAGCTTCATATACTTTTGCATGAAATGCAAAAGTTTAAAAATTTAATAAATTCTTTCTAGGGCAAAATTAACCACTTATTGCACAAGAACATTAAGATTTCTAATAATGCCTACTAAGACTAGATATACTCTAAAATGAAGATTTCAGTTTCCTTCAGATCATTTTGAACCATTAATGCAAGTAACAAACATTTACACAAACAATCTTATACCAAGGCCACTACCAACATAATTTTTCATCTAAAATTGCACATCACAAAAAGTGTTGCCAGTTAACATCATATTTGATTAGTAACAAATAGAGAGTTGTTTTGACAACACAGAATTAGGCTTCATAGTACAGTAACATACGTTTTTCATCACTTTATTTGCACAATTTCAATTACCAATGCACATCCAATACATTACACTCTTCTCCATAAACCCATTCTTTGAATACTTTAGCTTTAACAGAAACATATAAATGCTAGTTATATTTGTACTCTTTACATATTCCTGAAAATACAATAACTTCCTGTTTATACAATGATGTATTTCTTTTAAACCCTATTTTTTTTTTAATCAGTACAGCATCATTCTAATGAAAAGACTCATTATCATATGCTTACACATACACCAGAACATTCAATAGCGCCATCTAATATGAAGACATACCTCAACACTGTATTTATGCATAAAATTAACCTCAGTAATTGCATCATAAACTTATCACTTTTAAGCAATTCAATTTTGCATATTTTACTTTTTCTTTCAAAGGAAAATTGTAATTCACGAAGAAGTTTGTCAACACTTAAGTAATTCCAGAGATTAACAGCTATTTCCTTTTTCTCAAATATTTAAATTTTTGGACTACTGTTGCATTTGTTTTATGTTTGAGGATTCTGATTGGAAGGATAGACACCAAACACCTGAACTGAAAGACTTAACTACATTTTGAAAGAGGGGTGGGGAATGTTGAAGAATTTTGCCTTCCTGCAAATTTTTGCCTACTGCCTGCTTTTCTTAATGTAAATTTATGAACTAATATTTTTAAAAATATGATTTTAAGAGTCAGCTGGACTTGCAGACTAGACTCCCTTGGCAACAGTGCTACTGAAACTAATCACTACCTCAAAAATGTTGATGATTTATGCAATATATATATTGCATTATAAAGAAATATATTCAATAGCTAAGCTATAAAATATAGGAAGGTCTAGAATTAAAATTTCCTAATATAAATACAGCATGCAATTACTACTTATAATTATTTACGGTTTTCATTGAGGCAGCCTAATTTCCTTAAAAAGTATATTTGCAGGGTGAAAAGTAACATTTTACTGAAATTTTATCTCATAAATATTTTAAACAAATTTATGGTCTTTTTTGTCACAGTTTTATTGTTTAATGGCAGAAGTTATAAAAATTAATCCATATTTTTTTTATTTAAAAGGAAGCTGGTATTCCCATACACAAAGGAGAGAGATAATTTAGAAACTTGATTTTAGCTTGTCTTGGTTTTACATGCAACAAATGCTTACACAACAACATATACCCACTGGCTTAGTAATCAGATACATTAACCACTATATGAAGTATGGTTAAATTAATGCTTTTAATATGTGAAGTAGCTTTAAAATTAAATATGGAACAAAAAGGAATAAAATTCATTATATTAAATCAAAATTAGGTGAAAAATATTTCTTGTTAGCAACTTGTCAAGATTTCTTTCTCCAAATGAATTAAGCCTAACTCAAGGGGTGCAGGAAATCTAGTTCACTGAAAAATGTTATCCAGCTTGCCAAGCATTTAGATTCTTTTTTAATTCTCATAAGACAAAAAAAATGATTGATAAAGCAATGCTATTGTACAGAATGAAGTGAGATGGTAGCAAATCTTGCTTCTTGTCACTTACATAACTGAATGCAATAATACTATCATATATCATTTATTACAAAATAGTAAAACATATTTCAGTCTTTTTAACAATATATACGCAAAAATTAACAAAGAAAATTATTTATTACAACTATACATTTAGCACCGACATGAACTACATTTCTCTATTGTACTTATTCCGAAAGACATTTGTCGTATACAGAAAGACAAAGATGAAATTACTACTAATGAGAGGATTTTAAAAAAATTTGGCCCTCAATGGAAAAGTTTATGCATCATTGATCTAGTTGGTTATTTAATTTATTCTTTAATAACTTTCAGGTCATTATCATAACTGAGCAACTGGCACAAAAATTATATCTATTTGTAAAACTGGGCTAGAAATACTACTTATTGTTCACAAAAAAAATTCAAAACAACCACAGGAGGAACAGACAAGCAATTTTCAGAATATGGAAATAAACAGCTCTTTAGCATTCAATCAAATGAATCCATGTTAGTCTGCTATGACATATAGATATTTTTCAAAGGATGCCTGGGTGTTATTGCATCACATCGGGCATGTCTAGAGCCCAGATTTAATGCTTTCATCGCATTTCATATCTGTGGTGTAGATAAAGTCTGCTCAGGTGTGAAACCTCAAAATTGCATTTAAACACTTCTAAACACAAAGCAACATCAGTGAATTATGAGGTACTATGCAAGCCTATTTTTGTTAATAAATGATAAAATATAAAACATTGGATCAAACTATTAGGAAACACTTTAGCCCATTTTTAACACTTTCATTTAAACTTCAAACAAAAAATAAATAGGTACAGCAAAATTTATACAAAAATATTCTTTCTTTTACTGTAATATTTTGAACACACTGATGCAATTAAATTTTTGGTCATGGAGCCCTGGCTGTCTGCTTGTTTGACCAGCATCTATCATCCCTATTCTACTGATTTATTCATTTCTACTAGTTGTTTCTGTATTATAACCAAGATAGACAATAAAAGTATATTCAGTCTGTTAGATGTATTATCAAAGGCAATTAATTACTGTAAAACAGAACGTAAAGTGTGGAAATTACTTATCCCACTGTAACATTCAATGGAAATAACAGGAAAGAAAACTGTGAGATATAAAGTTATTTTGTTATATGTATGAAGGTATGAGCCTCTATCTATTATTATGTATTAAATGAAAAATCTATTTTCTCTGAGATTATTTACAATTGTCGTGAGGATGATTAAAAAAAAAGGGAAAGAATTAGTGTATATCAGATAGTTTAAATTCTGGGCATGGGGCAAACAATAGCATGATCTAAATCATAATTCTATGTATTGAAAAAAAAATTAATTTTAAGAAATTTTGGACAACACCTGTCAATATTTCATTTATAGACATTTTTTTCTGTCTCCTAAAACTGATAATCAACTGTACATTGTCCAGAAATTTAATTAAGAATTGCAATTTCTTAATTAATCAAAGAACTTTTGTTAATTTAAACAAATACAGCTTGAGTTGGGTTGTTTTACCTCTGAGCAGCACTTTTTTGCACACAATGGGCTAAATGGCCAGGTCACATGGACCCTGAAGGTTCAGAGAAGGTTGGGGGAGGGGACCCAGTGGAACAGCTGTTGGGAGACGGTGGTAGCCTCTCGTCAAGGCCATCCAGCATATTTTTTAATGTGCACAGGATATGGCTCTCCTGCACACAGGGCAGCAGCTTAACGTCCCATCCAACGAATGGTGGCATTTCCAAGCCCATTGGTGTCCCCTATTGACTGTGGGCAGGGCGGGCAATTTTGCGGAGAAAAATCTCAATGCTGACCCAGCTGGGACTCGAACCTGAGAACTAGATTATGAGCTTGGCATGCTTCCGACTGAGCCACCCCAATACAGTTTGAGAATCAAATAAGCAATTGAAGAGGAAAGTGGAGGCATGGGGCGAAACTCAATGTTTGCCAGGAGGGAACACTTTAAATGACTATGAAAAACTATCCCAAATACAATAACAGTAAAGTTCAAATACACAAAACAATGAAAACAAAAAGATGTTTACTGAAATGTGTAATTTTCGATTTTGATCCCCAAAAAATAAGGCATATCTCCAAAAAAATTTATAAATGTTTTACATATAATTGAAATAAATTAACATTGAAAGCTAAAGAAAATTTCTGGGGCTTAGGTAAATTTATTTACATAACTGGGAAATGAACATTTCAAGCATAAGATCATGCATTGATTTTTATTGGTCATTTCACCTACTGTGTTGGTGAGCTCTGGTACTTTTTAAAAATATGTATGAAAAGCAGAAATAAAGTACAAGCATTTGTGCAATACAGTTTTTCACACTAGCTAATCTTATTAAATCTACTATTAATATTTTTCTGCTTTTGAAGCACAATTTTCAGTGGCAAGCACAATTTTTAGTGGTATATTACAGGAAACTTTTATTATTAGGATTAAGAAACAATTTTTGCATGCTGAATTCTTTTTACATTGCAAATTTTTAACTTTGAAATTCTGAAGATCAGCCATGACAGAAAGCTGAAATTGTGCTATTCGAGTTGTCTACCATGAAACAATATTGGAAGAAAGAACAATGCCTTATAAGTCAAAACAACAGTGTCCATAAGTCAAAACAACTACCCATAAATGAAAACTACAGCACCTATAAGCCAAAATTATAGCATCCACAAGCCAAACTAACATCACGCATAAGGTAAACAACAGTATCCATCAGCCAAAACCAGTAAATTTTATGTGCAATGACTCTTCTGATAGAAGCATTTTGATAGAAGAACAAACAGCAACTATGTAAACATGACATCAACCATTATTCAAAAACAAAGAGTTCAGAGTGCAAGAACTAGGTCTGAATTCCAACAGTGAAATGGTGCATTGTCATAAACTACTATTTATAAATATTCTCTACATTTCTAAAAAAAAGACATGCTTGCAAACTTCAGAAACTGATAATTTAGCAGAGAAATTTGCACACATAATTTGAAATCTTTTGGTCACCTTTTAGTCTTGTAGGAAGAAAAACCAAATCACAGGATGGAAGTATGTGCATGTATAAATATCAACTAATACTGATTTGGTAACTTTTTCTACTTATTAACAATAATTTGTTGGTAAGAATTAAAGAAAAAATCACATTATCTGTAAAATTCATGTCTGTTGACAGGATGCACATAACTGCAGAAATCTGATGCCAGAGTTATTGGGTTGTGTTGTTTTACCTCTGAGCGGCACTTTTTTGCACACCATGGGCTAAATGGCTTGATCACATGGACCCCGAAGGCTCAGAGAAGGTTGGGGGAGGGGACCCACTGGAACAGCTGTTGGGAGACAGATGGTAGCCTCCCGTCAAGGCCATCCAGCGTGTTCTTTAACGTGCACAGGGTATGGCTCTCCCGCACATGGGGCCACAGCTTAACATCCCATCCGATGGACGGCGGCCTTTCCAAGCCCATCGGTGTCCCCTACTGACCGTGGGCGGGGCGAGGAATTTTGTGGATAAATCTCAACGCTGACCCAGCTGGGACTCGAACCTGGGAACTACAGATTACGAGCCTGGCGCGCTACCGACTGAGCCACCCCCGCCCCATGATGCCAGAGTACAGTGATTACGAAAACCTGATGCTATAGATATAGGAAAATTTGCAGTGTGCCACATATATAAGAATTATTTTTTGTAAATACTTCTAATCACCAAAAAATTATGTCACCTGTCAAGACATTTTACACTATATATATATGCAAAAAGTTATCAATTTACAGAACTGAGACAAATTTGAAACTTTTAGTCCATTACATATAAATTATAAGCATCTCTAATAATAAATTATGAACGTCTAATATTAAAATATATTTTGACTAAAAATATATGTTTCACACACCTCTGATCATCTTTTTTTGCAATTCAATTTCTATCACTTTGAAATCAATCACTAAATTCAATGTAAAGAAACATGTTTTTATGTAACTGCAAGAAATAATCATGCCCAAAAATAAATCACTGCACATTTGAAAAATTATAGTTTAAAACAAACAGTTCCTCTCAGAAAAACATAAAATAGAAAAAAATACTCAAAGATCAAAAATTGAGAATGCAGTGCAAGTAAAAGAATATCAAACATAATATGTATATTTGAAAAAAAAATACAATTTCCTGATACATCTAGGGAATATAATCATTGGCTATATAACCATGGTAAAATACACTAGTAAAGATGTTTTTCTTATCACAGTAATCATTGAACACAGGAATGTTTAATTAATAAGCATGTCGTGTTAGGCTCAGCAATGATTTATAGCATTAATAAAATTAGAATTTTATTAATTTCTGCTTATCTTTTTAGATAAACTGTTTTATCTAATGCTATAAAAATCTGTTCAATGCTGTAACAACTGCCACACAGAGCCAGTGCTTGTGCAATTAAATTGTGCTAGAGGTTTTTTCAGTTGCTTTAAAAACTAGTTTATTCATCAAGAAAACATCCTGTATACTATTGTTAAAATAACAAAAATAAATAAGCTCAGTGCACTCCAACAGAAAACGAATAAGCAACTAACAGTAATATTGCGCAAGTTGTGAATGCCAGTTCAATAGTCAGCTATTAGAGCAGATATATTACCAAGTAGACTCTAGTTCAATAAACTGACAAATTAATCCAGCAACTGACAAGGCTATTTTTTCTATACTTGCTAATTAATTAAATATTGTAAAAGTAAATGCTAATATTTCAAACATACTAAAAACTATTAATATGCAATATATAAAAACAGTTAAATAATTCAGTTAAGATTCGAACTTCATTTGCAATCTTATCCACAATTTCATATTATTATTGCAAGATATACTTTATCTAAAAGTAATGATAAATATCTGGCAGATTTCAAACTAATTTCTTTCGTTAAATATTCTCACTTGAATCAATATTGCACTTCATATAAGAACACTAGCCCCAACTTTATTAAAGTTAAACTCTATGATGAACTTTTCACAAACTTCTAAATTTACATAACAGAAAATAAAAATTATTTCAGTAATAAAGTATCACAAGAAAAAATCCTGTAGACAAGAAACACTTGAAATAGTTAAAAAAAATTGTTGTCCCAAGTGGGGAATGAACCGACACCTCCTAGAATCATGACAGGCATCCTGACTGCTGGACCATTAGAAACGCCGGACAACAATTTTTTTTTCAACTAATTATTTCAAAAATTAGTTTATCTGACAGTTTTTAGTCTACTAGTTAATTATTTGTAAGAACATATAAAAGCATGAAAAGGAAATGGTTTTTGCTAAAATAAGATGTCTGACTGGAAAAGAATGCAATAGGATGTCAGAATACCGCAAGAATCGCATGAATGCTGTGAAATTCCAACATATATTGAATTGTACAAAATTATTTAGGATTACAAAAATTACACTGAAGAAATAAATATGTGCTTTATTCTATTCTGGTGCTTCACTTATTCCCATATATAGTTCAAACAAATATATATTACAAGTAACATACAAATACATAGTACTCAAAGAAAGGAATAGTTTGCAACTTTTTTTATGCTAACAATCTATTAAATTTAAATTTTAAAAGGAAAATAATTTCATTTGCTGATGATATAGCAATTATATATGCTAATGAGAGTGACAATGGACTGAAAACAAAAATAAATGAAGATCTGAAACTTTTAAGGATGTGTTTTGATAAGAATAAATTTCTGTTAGTAGAAAAAAGAGAATATATATATATTAATATACAAAGAGATATTAATAGTGATATTGGAAACCTACTATAATATTATCATACTTTAAAATATTTGTTTTCATCAAGGGATAACAGTACAAAGTTTTGGTGTGATTGTCAAAAAATATACTCTTTAGATGCAAGGAAATATCTTGGTGTTATTTTCAATAAACATTTGACTTGGAAGAATCGCATAGAAAAAATAGTTAAAAATATTAAAAGAATTACGTCTCAGATGTATATAGTGAGAGAACTATTATATATTACTTTGAAAAAGGTGTATTTTGCATTCATTTATTTAGAATACAATGTGGAACAATTATCTGCAGGGGCGGAGACATATGAAAGTTATTTGAAGTTAATAAAACAAATAGAGAAATATGTGTTAAAAGTAATGACATTTAAAAGAAAATATGATTCTTCTTGTTAAAGTTTTTTGGATTTAAACTTATTAAATGTTGAAAATATATAAATTAAAACATTTAATATTTGTGCATAAAAATATTCATATGTTTCATAGGGTTGAAAACTCTCACAATTCTAGCTAGATCTATGGAAAACAAAAAAGTAATTTTTCCTAAACCAAATCACGAATTATTTAAAAAATATTTTAATTTTTCTAGTCCTAAAATATTGAATAATCTACCAAAAGATATAAGAAATATAAAACTAATATTATAACATTTAAAAAATAAATTAATCATGGCTATTAAACCAATAATTATTATATGTATCAAACTGATGTACTGTTTTGTACATACCAAATACTATTCTGTTTGAACCTTGGTACCAATGTGTTTTTTTTTATATACTAAATGTGATGAGCAAAAAATTATATTATTATTAATCCACTAGCAAGTTAATTAAACTCTTGTGGTGAGTTGACTTAAATATGTACTGCTAAATGTTGAATTTGAATAAATTATTATTATTACTTAAAACAGATCCAAGCCAAAATTTAAACTCTGAATAAGGATTTTTAGGAATGGCATCCAGACCAAAGCACATACATATTATATAAATCAAATATAAAGAAGCATAAACTTTCTATTCTTATAGAAGACTAAAAACTTGTTCAAATGCTTGAATATCAGCCTAATAATCAGTCAAATGACGCAAAGTTCAAATTCTACTGTTTGAAAACAAACCTTATAGCCTTTATATATGGGTTGGGTTGTTTTACCTATGAGCGGCATTTTTTTGCATACCAGGGGCTAAATGGCCAGGTCACACAGACCCCGAAGGCTCAGAGAAGGTTGGGAGAGGGGACCCATTGGAACATCTATTGGGAAACAGATGGTAGTCTTCCATCAAGGCCATCCAGCGTGTTCTCTAACAAGCACAGGGTGTGGCTCTCCCGCACATGAGGCCATGGCTTAACACCCCATCTGAGCCTTTCCAAGCCCAGGTGTCCCCTACTGACCATGGGCCTTTATATATGGAGAGAGGTGCAGATGTATCTGGGTAAATAGCCACAACAGATCCACTTGACTGTTTTCATTTTCTAACTAAATGTTATTTTTAAAAAGAAAACAATATATTAAGGAAGATCACTTATTTCACTAGAATCATTTGAGGCAACTGAATTAGGTTTTTTCCTAAAAAAAATAAAAATACACATTTTAAGTGAGAATCAAATCCATAAATTATCAGTATTAGTTGGTTGTTGATAGGGCAAAAGAATAATTAGTTGGGAATACTACTTAACCTGATCCTTGGAGCACGACCAAATTGCATAAATTTGTTATTTGAATAGAAGTTTACTTCATAATTGTTCATGGAATAAATCTCAGAGGTAGTAGGTATTTAATACAATGTGTTACTAATCCAAATTACATTTGCAACTAATTTGTTCTAAGATTCATTCATTCATTCATAAATAAATGATGAAACTTCGAAATTATATGAGAGCCTGGCTTAAATTCAGATTTTGTGTATTCAAGAGTCACAATACCATCAATACTTCACATTATTTTATTAATAATTATATTATTAATAAATTATTTATAATTTTCTTTCAATTTGAGTGTCAAGGTATATTATCAGATTTATATTACTATTTTCTGTTTATAATTATAGGGAAAGTATTACATTTATAAACCAAAAATTCCCATATAAATGTAGACATACTGAAAGTATATATATTTATGATTGTGATCCTGATTACTTGACTAACCTTTCCTAAAGGTGAAATGTTGTTTTTAGTGTGTATTGACAAGATGGCAAAAAAGTGAAACTGAAATGAAAAAAATACATTGAGTTGAACTGAAGTGTGAACTTAATCCACTAACCATAACCAATTGGTTAGTCCCACTAATTGTCAACATTAAGTTTTGTGTAAAGCTAGGAAAAAGCCCCACAGAAACACATGAAATGTTACAAACAGATTATGTAGACAAGGATCTGTCCAGAGCACACATTTTGGTGGTTTTAAGCATTTTCAAAGCATAAAAAAGATGTGGAAGGTGACTCTCATAGTGGATGACCAAAAATAAACTCCAGCCCAGAATTGGTGGTGGAAAACAACTATCATAGCAGGGATGTTATGGTATATAGGAATACCTCTGATTTTCTCACACCACAGAGTGAAATCCATTGCCCTAATGACAGAAAAGTTTTTCGATCTGTGCAGTGAGAATATTCAAGGTCACCTAAAAGCAGTTCTCAACCTTTCTTTAGTTTCAGACTTTACAATTTTACCAAGAAGCTGTAGACAATCCTTAAATATCAGCATATTAATTTTAGAACATATTTTTCATGAGAGCCTTTAAACAAGAATACAAGAGATATGTATATTTGAATTCTGTGAATATGCATTAATAATTATGGTAATAATTGTAATCATGGCTGTTTTAGAATAGGTAGATTAATATCCATTGAAACTTAAGACAAATAGATTCACTTACTTGTGAATAAATATCTCAATATTTCGACCCCTGAGTGAATAAATAAATATAAATAATTTCATTTTTTGTTTTATATTTATATTAATGAGATAATGGCACTACAACTTCTTTTTATACCACGTTGTAGCCCTCCTGGTGCTATGGCAATGACTTTTATTACTGAGAACCCTGTTCTTGGCCTACTGTCAATAGTCCAGTCATCAATATTGCACTCCAAATAAATTAACACCATGGACCACATGTTGGGAACCAAGGCTCTAGACAAATGGACATGTGCAGATAGTAGAGAAATTATTTATAACAATCCACAATGCATATGGGTACAACTAAAAGACCAAGGCATAATCACACCCAAGTTAAATCCAAATCAAACTCAGATTGTAATTCAGAAAGATGTGTCCTAAACTTTATGATATTTTATTTTTTTCTCATTTTTCTTCAGTTTTTAATGTTTGGCTGGTGTGCATCATTAATGTTTTGATTTCAAATTTCTTATCCAACATTCTGGAGAAAAAAAACTTGATCATCCAGAGAATCAGTTATCAACATATCTTACTCACTATCTTAATTTTTATAGTTTATATTCCACAAGCATTACTGTTTTTTTTTTTCCAAAAGATTGTTGACCTCTTAAAAATATACTTTTTACTTTTCTTTTTTTACATGCTGATTAGTACAGAGACACCAAGAAGCTATTACTAGCTTCTTGGATTCTTTCAGGAATTTCATTTACCATTCAGGATTTCTTATACAAGGGACATTCATTGTCCCTTGACATGTTCACTGAAACAACAATCAAGTTTCCTGACAACTGCATTCATGTACATACCCACTGAAACAGAACCTAAATTCTCCAACCAGTATCACAATTAAGAATTTTATCTTTTAAAAGAGGAAATAGAAAACAATTTACAAATATGTTTCATGCAATTTGATGTGATGTATGCTTGTCAGAGTATTTAAAAATGCATAACCTACTACACAAAAGAGTATGATTCATTCAAATGGTAGAAGAGTAAATAGAATTAATAAATAAAGTTAAAATTCACATGAATCTTGTTTTCTTGAAAGACTCCATTGTGAGTTGATATATTTTATTTTATTGCACCACAAATTAACAAAAATGCAATAGTACTACTATTCAGTTAACATATGATGCTAATATTACTGCACAAAAAACACACCTCTATCACTACTACTACGTCATTACTTTTTTTCACATTGCATAACATGTATGTAAAAAATTAGACTGTCTTTCTGTGCCCATTGATAATATAGCAAACAAGTTGCATTGTACTACTTGTTTACATTGTGTGTCAACTTAGATGGAATAAAATATAGATTAAAAGTCGAGTTTTTATGCTATGTCAGTAGAGAACCAAATTTGAAACTCCATAACTTCTAAAATATGCTATATTAAGGAAATGAGATTAAATAACAATTAAGACAAAAAAAGTAAATAAAACACTTTTGCACTGAGAGATGATATATAACGATAAAGAGTTAGTGAAGAATAATATGTGTATTAAAAATCACAGCTTGATATTATGAAGAAAAAACAGTACATAATCAATCTTGCTTGAAGAAACTTGAACCTTTAATGCAATTAAAGTTATTCCATTTAATACACAATGATGTTACAATCTTAATGAATTAATAAAAACTTTAATAACATAAAATACAAGCACTTTAATAGCATTAAAGGTTCAAGTTTCTTCAAGGAAGATTGACTAAAGACTTGTTTCTTTTCAGCATAAAAAGCTGTGATTTTTAATGCACATATTATACTTCACTAATACTTTACCATTGTATATCATTTATTAGTGCAAAAGTGTTTTATCTACATAAACTGTCAATGAGTTATTGTTACAAATCATTAAAGACTTAAATATGATCTATCTTATTTGTCTTTAATCTTGATATTCATATTAAAAAAACTCCTCAAGCAGCTGCTTACCACAGAAGTCTAACAGGAGACTGTTAGTTTAGTATGCCACAATAGAAAGTCTGTGAGGATGGCGGGATCTCAGCAGAAAAACAACACAAATATCTATGCCTTATCTGGGGTTTGAAACCAGGTCCTGTTGATCAGTAGCCAAGCACACTAACCACTCAGCCATGGGATGGCATATTCACATAACATTTCAATACATAAAAATTTATTGAAGCTGGAATATTTAATAACAGAGTTGCCAGTTACAGAAAATTACCACAAAAGTTACTTAAAATAAATAACTTTTGTATCTAACATTTTTCAAAACAAGTGACATTTAGAAATTTGTCTACTTACATGAGTATATATATATACTGACATAAAAGGCTTTTTTCTGCCAGAACGGTGTGCCAGAAGTTATTTTCATGCATAATACACATAAAAGCAAAAAACTTCTAAAAATATTTATAAATTTAAAAATTAAAATCATTTATTATTAATGCATAAATCATAAAATGAAAGATAAATGAATTTCATGGTCTGAATCTATGCCACAGTATCAGTTTCAGCTTCAATTTCAGTCGATTTGCTTGCTGACCTATGCACTTCAGCCTTTAAAAAACAAACAAACAAGGAAAGTATTTAGCATTTGATGAGGACCCAGATGATCCAAAAGTTATTCTTTCTTATGAGTTATAATGATGCCGTGAAATTGTTTATCGGTTTACCACTGTATTCTCTACCAAAGAATAATAGATTGAGAGTAAGCAAAGTACATTTTTTATTTCAATTGTAAATGTTTTATTTAAATCAGTTATGCACATATATGACTGTCAGTACCTGGGAGGGTGACCACCTGGGAATACTGCGTGCAGCTGGCATAAAAATCTGCTGAGGATCCATCATCCTCACAGATCCCTTCTACTATGGCATATTAAACTGACAGGTCAGATCTTTGTGGCAAGCAGCTGCTTGAGAAGGTGTTTATTTTATTTTTTTATTATATTAATAAGCCTATGTTCAGTTTTGGTTAATTTTTAAGAAATATTTTAATGTCAGAAGAGCTACCATTGAGCTTTACTGCACCATTTATAAAAAAATTATACTGTTAACTATTCCAATATTCATTTTTAAAATTACTTAAAAATTTTTGCTATACAACAAGTTGATTTTCTTTTACCTTCAGTCCCTTTTTCCTCCCACAAAAGATTTAGAAGTTATATAATTTCAAATTTGGGTTTTCATTAGCAAATTTTCCAACTTTTCTCTCTACAGGTATGTCATTATTGTTTAAACAAACTGTCCAAAATTCAAACTGCAATTATAAAACAGCATTTCTATCTACTGAATCACAGTTCTGTAAAAATAAAAAGTATAAATATATGTCTAACTTTAATTTTTATTTATGCTGCCAATGAAAAAACTGCTGCTAAATGCAAAAATAATTGACTTACTACAGAGTGCAGGGCTACTCAATAATATTTTTGAACATGCATTTTTTTATTTATCCTAATTTCTGCTCATTAGAGACAAAGACAAAAATCATGCATGGGCCAAAAGTGAAAAAAATCTTCATACAATAGGTTCATAGTTTTTACTCATTAATTTTTAGATTTTCCCCACTCCCTTTCTGAAAACAAATACATTTCTTGCTCCATTTTGCACACATTCTCTAGAAATCAGATTTCCTTCCCACACTGCCACTTAAGCAGTCTTGCAATACGAGAATCTGTCTATAATGATATCCGAGAGGATTGAAGAAATTTTTGTTTGGAGTTTTCCATCTTAGAATCGATAATTGTGGAAGTATAGTACATTATGTAACTTTTATTTTAAAGACCATATCAGCTGATAATCTATATAGGTGATCAATTTTTCAATATTACCTATAAAAAGCCTTAAACATGCATCCTCTTTATTATTACCCAATTCCATGTGTCCTGACTGCTGGAACTTGTATATTTTAATAAACTTACATCTACTGACATTGAGTTCTTCCCAAAAATGTGCAAAATGCAGATATTTTACTTTTTTCTGCAAAAATTTGACTGAAAACTCATGCTAATTCAAGAATTTTAACTTCTTAATCAAGAATTACAGTACTTGCTCAGAACCATTTAATCTTAATCAAAATGCCTTTAGTAGTGCAGAATAAAACCATAGTCTGCTCTGCATTGATAAAAGCTTTTTACTGCAGTAGACTCAATACCGCTATGCTGTATTATGGAAACACTGCCTTGCAGTTCTTGAAAACTGTATTGAACTTTACTTCACATATCATTCAGAGAGCCTAAAGGTATGTTTATCAACACTATTTCAAGAATTTCTCAGAAATTGTAAAACCAACAGTCATAGATTAGGTTTATTAAAAACAAGTTTTACACTAAAAACAAGTTTTAGTTTTGTTTTACACTAAAAACAGGTTTTTAATTTTGTTTTACACTAAACACAAGTTTTAGTGTAAAACAAAACTTTCCATATTTAGCAGTAATGTTTTAATGGCCAAATCAACTTTTTTCTTTTATTTCTACATTACACAAAAATTTCATATTATAAGTAAAAAACTAAATCCCAAATATCAAGCACAAAATGCATTATGTTAAACACACAGGCTTTAAAATTTGGTAAATCTGAAATCACACCCTTAGGATTTGTATCAAATTGTTCTATACAGATTTTAAGAAATAGATACTTAACATATCTAAAGTTGCTCATCTAGCTGTTCCTTGTTTTTATACCTAAATCAAACTCATATTTCATATATTGCACTGAAAATATAATATGCAGTAGCTATAATTTAACATTTTTAAGCTAACAGAATTAGCTTAAAAAAAGATACCGAGATATTAAAACTTAAAAAAAATTACTCATTATCTTATCTGAGTTTATGTGACAGAACTTGGACAACAAACAAAAATGCATTTCATAAAGACAACTTTTTGTCCCTTTCAAAGTATTTTATAAAATTAAAATTCAACAAGCACATAAACATTTCTTAAAAATTATATTCTTTCAATTAAATATCATAAACATTTATGATCAAATATTTGCACCAACAGTATATATTTGCATAATATACAACTAAAATAAAATTTCGGAAAAAAAAAAACAAAACTGAATCTACATGAGATAAAAAATGCAATTTGGATTAAAATAGCATTGGTTGCTAAAAAAACACCAATACAAGACATTTTATATAAATATATTAACAATTTAGTGCTATTTTTCCCATTCCAGTAAAATTGGCACAGAGGTATTTTGTAACTGTTTTGAGAGTTAAAAAGGCAATTCTGGAAATGACACAGGTTTAACCTGTTAACAATAAATCATTTTTGTAATGGCCAGAATGGTGAACCAGCCAAGATGTTATAGTACATTGATTATATCCTCATATTACTTTGGTCATTGGATCCTGTCCACCATATGGACAAGAATGATTGCCATGATTTCCTATGCAATTTATTACAGGAACATGACCACTGTCCCACATTCCTGGACCACAGAGCTCACAAAGTTTAGCTAAGGAACATGGTATTCTTGGTAACAGTCGGAACTGATGTAACAATCCTCGTGCCTATAAGGAAATATATTTATTAGTACTCTAATAAATGATGGAGTTAATTGCTATAAATACATTTTAAAATATTCGTAACAGAAATAATTTTGAAATTACAAAGAATGAATAAAGACATTAATATATATATAGACCAATCCTAACAAAAGATTCTTACATCTGGCATATTAAAAATATTAGATTTAGAAAAACTGAGTTTTAACTATATAACTGGAGTAGGGTACAATAAACTACCTCTTAATTATATATGAATTCTGCTCCCCTTAGGTTTTCTAATGAAGCATGTTTTTTGTAGCTCTTTAAAACCAGAAAACACACACTTCCAGATAATCTCATGATTTTCCATATAATAGTTTGTTTGTTTATTCAAAACAAAATCACAAGTATTTTTAGAAAGTTTCCAAATAATACTATGTATACCTACTCCATTTACCTTGGCTTTTCAAAAGACATTTTAATATACAATTTTAATCAAACAATATCATATATATATGTACTCAGTAACCACTGAATATGACCACCCACCTAATATGGTGTAAGGAGCCTCCTCATGATCAAACTACCTGAACATGGAATGGCATGGATGTTACTGGGTTATGATACATCTCTGAGAGTACAGTAAGCCAAATGTAAAGTACCTCACAGATGAGTAATACTGAATATCAATGTATCATTCCATTAGATTTCCTGTTCTACATCTCACAGATGTTTAATGGGGTTAAAATCTGGGAAGTTGGCTGGCCAAGTGAAGAAGGCAAAATCATCCAAATGTTCTGCAAACCAACCCTGTATGAGTCCAATGACATAATGCATTTTTGTTGAAAAGTCCCATCAATATTGGGGAACAACATAAATACTGAAGGGTTGGGTTGTTTTACTCTGAGCGGCACTTTTTTGCACACCATGGGCTAAATGGCCAGGTCACATGGACCCCTAAGGCTCAGAGAAGGTTGGGGGAGGGGACCCACTGGAACAGCTGTTGGGAGACAGATGGCAGCCTCCCGTCAAGGCTATCCAGCATGTTCTTTAACGTGCACAGGGTATGACTCTCCCACACACGGGGCCACGGCTTAACGTCCCATCCGACGGGTGGCGGCCTTTCCAAGCCCATCAGTGTCCCCTATTGACTGTGGGCAGGGCGGGGAATTTTGCGGAGATAAATCTCAACGCTGACCCAGCTGGGACTCGAACCTGGGAACTACAGATTACGAGCCTGGCGCGCTACCGACTGAGCCACCCCCGCTCCAAATACTGAAGGATATACTTTATCTGTAACAATGTTCAAGTATCCACATTTTTCATACATTGTGACATCTGTATTAGAGGACCCAATACAATCCAACCTAACATTTCCTAAACCATAATGCCACTGCCATCAGCCTGCACTGTCTGTACAAAACGAAGAAAGGATATATTACATGGTAGTTTTATTAAATGTAGCCATTCATCTGCATAGCTGCAAAAGGAAATACAATTCATCAGACCTTTTAAAAACTGTCAACAAGTCCATGCTTTATGTTCCTGGCACTATGAAATCACAATTCTGATAACCTAAATGATGGAGAATTCATGTGCATTGTTCAACTGCAAATCTATTATGACTATCCAGAATTGTATTCAACTCTGACCTGCTTGCTGGTCTACAAATGTTATATCCATCTCTCACCCTGTACACTCACCTTAAGTTTCCCACCACATTTTTTGGGCTTATATATTTTTTTTTATTTTCAGTATTCCAGTCCCCATACAAATTTACAACAACTGTTATGGAACAATCAATGAGACATGGTTCTGAGATAGAGGCACCTACACATCTAGCACCAAAAACCATGCCTCTTCCGAATTCTGCTAAACTATATTTTTGGCCCATTATTTAAATGACATCTTAATTTATGTCTAATAAACTTCACTACAAACTGAATGCTGATACTATTGGTATCCACTATTTTTTATTCCACTCACACAGTTCATTCTTCAGAAAATGGTGGTCATAACTCAATGGCCACTGACCAACACTGATATAAAAGTATTACTACCCACCATTTTCTAAAAATATAAAAATGCTTTTATACAGTTGATTGCTATAATGCACTTTAAACATAAACTTTATGGCAATGATAAATGAGCACATGATGCTAAAGCAACTTCAGAGCTCAAATAAAAGTCCTTAATTTATTGGGAGTGAAAAATATTAATTCAATTAGAAGTCAGACACCATTCTGCATCAAATCCAATCCAGTTCAATAAAATCAACAGTCACTGAAGATCTAGGAATTTAAAGAAGATCCCTGTGGCCAAGTGTTTAGCATGCTTGTCTACTGATCAAAGGGATTTCTGTTCAAGCCCTGGGTAAAGTATGGATGTTTGTGTTTATTTTTCTGCTGAGGTGCAGACATCCTCACAGATCTTCCTCTATGGCATATAAACTGACAGGCTACTGTCAGACAGTGGTAAAGCAGCTGTTTGAGGGGGATATTTATTACAATTATTTTATAACTCTATGCTATATTGTTGGAAATTAAAAAAAAATGACTGATTTGCTGCTCTAAGGTATTGTGCTAAACTGGTTTGTCGGATTCAAGTATTGTAAAACATTTTGATCACAGAATTACAAACACATTCAGATATTTTTTGGCTGAAAAACATTTGAAATACACCTAATTCTGTTTTTACTTGGATTTTTTTTAACACGGTTTTGATTTAACACAGTTCAGAAAAAAAATTCCAATTCTCTTTTTACACGATTTATTTTGATCTATCACAATTCAAATGCATCCTTTTTAAAAATCTCCATTTGAATTTAATTCTGAAAAAATATTCCTATTCAAGAAAAAATTCCTAGAATTTACATTTATAACAAAGATGCCACTTTTAATCACATTTTTCGAAGTAGTTTTAACTTTGAAAATGTACTATAGACACACATTTTGTGCACTAAAATCCCCAAAATAAAAACTACAACATAACTACACAAGTTTTCCCTATTTTATTCTCTATTTTATGGGAAAATTGTACAAAACCTACTTCATTTGGAATAAAGTGTCAACATTGAGTTCTGGGAATTCCTCTCAATCTTATCTTCAATACATACATTAGTCTTGGTCTCTCATTTCGTGTTTAAAGTTAGAAGTGTTTAGATGTTTAATAGAAGCAATCGAAAAAAATTCTGTTTTGTTTTTTTGAAGTTTTGTGTGCATAATACAAATTTATTAAATTTTGCTCATAGGTAATTTACAAATTTACATCATCTGATTTATTAACTACAATTCAAATATTTTTTGTAAGCCTTACCATGATGTCGGATAATTCAACTATACAAAAGCAGAAAAGGAAACCTATCTCTTTGGATAAAAATCCAAAGAGATAGCTTTCCTTTTCTGCTTTTGTATAGATCCAAATTTTTATACAAGAAAAAGATAAGAATAAAGATCCAACTTTAGATCATCTTCCAACTGGAGAAGGTTCAACATCAACAGGTAAATATGGTATTGTATTGGGTTTTGCCAGTATTTGTACTGGGTTTTCACGTCTGGAACCAATCCTCTATTTTTTCATATGCACTCTATTTTTTTTAATGGCTTTTCAGGAACCTATCTACTGTGTAAAAACAGAATTGGGTGTACTAGATTTATACAGAAACATCACTCCATGGTCTGTTCTCAACCACAATCTCTGATATTTGTTTAAGTGGCAAGTGCCAAACTAAAAAACTGATTACAGGAAAGGCATATATAACCTAATAAAAAAATCAAGAATTTTTTTTCTGAACCATGTTGAATTAGCCAAAATCAAACTATCTGTGGGTTTTTAAATCAAAAGTCAGTGGGTTGATAATTATGAGCTTGAGCTTCAATTCTGAAACTCTAACCTCTTGGGTGAAACTTCTTGTGATGGAATTTGAAGAAAAGAATTAGTTGAGTCAACAACTATATTTTTACATATAACACTTACTGGGATTGAATAAAATGTATGGGATGACTCCAAAATGAGATTTAAAGAAATAAGACTAAATAAATTTTCTCTAAACACAGGGTATCAAGGACAAAATCTATCAATGAAAAAATAACACTCATACAATTCGGCCAGCATACACGACAATGGTGCTACACTTCTACCAACAAAACTTGGTGAGTGTTCATCATCACTGCATTAAAAGTGAATTTGTTATTTTTTGTGTTAGATTTTGTCCTGGACACCTGGTATTGCATAGAATGATCTGCAGATGAGCTGCTGATGAGTTTCCAATTAGTCATTGAAAGTTTTGTTCAAAAACATCACTTTATAACTTTTCCTTAACATATGCATACTTTATTAAACTAATGAATAATAATAATTTTTGAATAAATTGTTTATCATAATCGGTAATTGGGAAATATGACACACTGTTTGCATTCAAGATTGACATAAAAACAAGACATCAAAACAAATAAAATTTATCAAGAAATCATATGGCTAAGGAAAAAAAAACTAGCACTTGCTACACTGCCATTTGAAGTTTGGAAAACTATTTCCAACTATCTTTTAAAAAGCATCTGTCGAATGGGTTCTTAATCCATGTCCCAGTGTGCAAAAGAGTCATACCCTCTTGTGCATTAAAGAACACACTGAATGGCTTAAAGAGAGGCTTGCATCTGTGTCCTAACAAGGTATCCAGTGGCTCCCCTTCCCCAACCTTCTCCGAGTCCTTGTAACCTGGTCATTTAGCTTAATGTATGCACAAAAATGCTATTCAGAGGTAAAACGGGGCAGGGGTGGCTCAGTCAGTAACGTGCCAGGCTCATAATAGGTTTGAGTCCCAGCTGGGTCAGTGTTGAGATTTATCTCGGCAAAACTCCCCACCCTGCCCAAGGTCAGTAGGGGACACCAATGGGCTTGGAAAGGCCACTGTCCATTGGATGGGACATTAAGCCGTGACCCTGTGTGCAGGAGAGCCATACCCTGTGCACGTTAAAGAACACGCTGGATGGCCTTGACGTGAGGCTACCATCTGTCTCTGACAGCTGTTCCAGTGGGTCCCCTCCCCAAACTTTCTATGAGCCATTGGGGTCCTTGTGACCTGGCCATTTAGACCATGATGTGCAAAAAAAGTAATGCTCAGAGGTAAACCAACCAACCAACCAACCAGAGGTAAAACAACCCAACTTTTTTGAAAAGTAAATAAGTATATTTAAAGATTAAATTGTCATTATCAGAAATCTTTCTCTTTAGATTAAGGAAAAAATCAAACCCTAACAGCTGCCTTTCACAGACATATTTAAACATAATACATAACAGTGAAGATCTATGACAAAAGCAAGACCTACACAGAAAGACAATACTAAAAAAGAAACATCAATGCCTTATTTGGGTTCAAACTGAAGTCCCTTTGAACTGCAATAAAGCACCCTAGACCATTCAGTTTTGCAACCCAAAAAGGAAAAGAAAATTTCTGTTAGTAGATATAATATGGTGTACAGAGTAAATAGTCACTCCCCCCCCCCCCCCTTTCCCTCAAAAAAAAAAAGTGTGGAATTCTAAAGCTAAAATTTGCTATTTTTTCTTGCAAATACTTGCACGGTGATTTGTCTTTTTGCTAACTATTCAAGTTCTACATAATGTTCACTTAGTTTACAAATAATGTAGCATTGTACACCAGTCCCCAATTAACACAATTTCAGTTCAACAAGGTTTAGGGCTTATTTTTGACTAACATTATTGATTATTTAATATTATTTCTCCCCTACTTCTCTGTAATTGTTATTGTATTTACCACATAAGAAACCTGGGATGCTTACCTTGTCTCACCTATCTACCTATACTTGTTCATAATTTCAGTACTTCAAAAAAGATTTTTCACATTTGGCTATGCAAATTAGTGTGTTTCAATAGCTTTAACTAGCTATATTTGCAAACAATAAAACCATTTATTTGTCACCAACTGATAACAATGCATGCATATACAAATTTAGCCTAAGTGGTTAAAAATTATAACTTGTCATGTATAGAGAGTAGAAATGCTTGTAAGCAAATATTTAGTCATCTTCAATACTCAAAAACAATTTTTATAACTGTCAATTTCAAATGTTCAATCTTCATTACTTAACATTCATCTATAGTACCACGAATTAAAATAAAACTTAATTCAGCCACTTTTTGTTTCTGTCTTTATCATTGTTCCTTTTCTCTAAAAGAGAGTTAAATTTAAAAAATATTACATATGCAAATAAAAAAAATACAGAGCATTACCAAAGTATAGTTGTAATAAATGAATAAAATTAAAAATATGTCATTCAGGTTAGGAATCTGGAATGCATCCCCACCTACTTACATCATTTCTTACAAAAATTATATCTGACTAACATGATTTTACCTTGCATCAAGTTTTTGAATGCCTCTGTTATTATTAATCAGGGACTGGCTCTACCTTCAATATTTTATTTCTTTCAATACGTTAATGAACAACATAGCAAAATTCAATACATAATGAAAACTGGGAACACCTACCTTTCGAAGCACAAGTTCTCCATTCATATGCATTGCTAAGCTACTAAAATGAACCAACATTTCATCAGGTCTTAGATCCTGAGCAATAATATCATCTCCATAAATAGCAACAATGGCACTGCAAAGGAACAAATGGAAGTAATCTGTCTGATAGTGTGCCCAACATGATTCCCACATACGCATTGCTTCTTGTTCAGGAAATTCTCTTTTGAAACATAGTAGAATCCAACGATGAACAAATAACAGTTCTAATGCCTCACGATTACGTAGCAGATGAGCATAAAACTTTGGAGTCATTAGTCGAAACAATTCACGGAGATAACTCTGAAAGTACAAGATTTAATTTTAAAACACTCCACCAATAATTGAATGAATGAATATTCACCTAAAAATACACATGAAGAGCAAGTATAAAGTAGGCAAAAGGTAGGTATACAGTAAAATGATAATACAATAATTGCTGTACAATCATATTTGTGCAATTACAGATAATAATTAGGTTTAATAAAAATAATTTTTTTATTTACAGTGAAAGTTAAAAAAAAAAAGTGATAATTTTAAGGTGCCTGACTTTTGAGCAATGAAATGGATGGAAATTATAGTAGTTAATGGTCAATGCTCAAATCATATAAAATAAAAAATGAGAAGTTGATAGAGAATGAACCATAATCAATATAGATCAAGATTATCAACAATTTATCTCCACAACAAATCTGAAAGGAATGGCTCAATTGCATAGGCTGGCAGGAGTGGTTGGCAAACAACATCCAATATCAAGAACAACAATTAGTGACCAAAAGCTTCATTCATTGTTTAAAAAATCTTTCAAAAAATATGCAAGAACTTACTGCTATCTATAGATCTTTAAAAAAAAATCACAAAATCTCTGAAGATGAGGCCATATTTCATAGATAACCATCTCTTGTGTGATGAAACAAGGCTAATTTTAAACTACTGTGGTATGTTAATGAATATAAAAGTGTCTATTGGATACTCAGAAAACCCTAATAATAGTATCCATCATCAACAAGCCAGATATTGATGAAATGACACTCCAAAATGCAATATCTGGCTTGTTGATGATGAATGCTATTGTTATCACTTTTATGACCATTATTTCCTAAGAAAAAATTTTAAATGTTATTTCTTTTAAAAAAATGAACTTAATAATTTCTTTCTGCTCCTAACAGAGTCCTTTTCTTTAGTGCTAAGCAAAATTAAACTTATTGTTGATGAACAGTTTTCAATTGAACAGTAATGATCCAAGTGTTTATGAATACCAAATAAAAATGAAGGCTGAAAATTCAGCCCAATGTTTCCATTGGGCTGATTTTTCAGAAACATTCAGTGTAAAAAAAGTTACTTGTTTGAAGACAAAAAAAAAGGCTCTTGACTCAACATATTCATTTTGTTGGAAACTGTGGTCTTTGTAACTATACCTTACAAAAAATATAAATAAAACAATGGTTTCATAATAACATTGAATTTTATGCAAGATTTGGTAAAATCAGTAATGAGAGATTTGACAATTACAACTGGAGTTAAGGCTACAGCTTTTAGAACATCCTTGCTTACTTTCAATTATATTATGAGAAAAGCACTAAAAGGACAAGTATACAACTAGAGATGGTCAAGAGACAGCATGACAATTAGCAACCTACACATCAAATCTATCTTAGTAAAAGATGTACGTTTCATTAACATCAATCTAAATCTTGTATGAATGACATAAATTACAAAATAATAAACAATACTGTTATAATAATACTACTCTTGGAACTATTTTTAAGAGTAGGCACAATATTTTGAAATGAAAAAATAATTTTTAAGTCAATTTGCTCTAAATCAGGTGTGTCCAAACTTTTAACTTCCCTGGGCCACATTGAGTGAATATTTGACTTCCCTGGGCCACACTAAGTGAAGATGAAGTGTTTTGGGCCGCACATAAAATATAAAACATAGTTAATGAATATGAATAATAAAACTTCATTTATTTTCTTATGTTTTCTATTATAAAATAAAAAAGGGCAATATAAAACTAGTAGGATATCAAAAACTCGCTGAAAATTCAGCGAGAGGAAAGCCAACGGGTCGGATCGATTTGGCAAACTTTCGCGAATGTTCGATGGCCCCTTTTTCTGTGAAGGGCTCCCTTGGCCAAAAGGATTAGGAAATCAAAATACAATGCAATATACTGCATACAAATATTGTAATTCTTCAAAAAATTCGCCGTCAAGTGGATACACACATAATTCGAAACGTAAATTCTCATGGCATACTAAGATGTTTTTATTTAAATTTTTATTTCAAAATAAATGTCAATGAATCGATTATATATGAAAAATATTGCAAACATTTATTTTTTTAATAAAAATGTGTAAATTTAAATATTTTCATAATTTGCGTTTGGGCCGCATGCGGCCAGTGGGCTGCACTTTAGACAAGCATGCTCTAAATGAAGAAGTTACATTTCTGACTTTTAATTAATTTCTTAAAATCGGGAGTGAAAATTATTAATTCAATTTACATATTTTTATAGCTTACTATGAGCATTGTTTTAATTTCATTCATAATAGAAGCCAATTGCTCATATGTAAGAAGATTTAAACATTATATTTAACTATGTAAATGAATGCAGAGTAACAAGATGCCAGTGACTCATCACTATCTTTAATGTGGTTAATCTTCCAATCATTAATTCCAACAGCCAACTGCTGCTCTAGAGATTTAAAAAAAAATCATTACTTTACTAATCAAAGAATGAAGATGGAAAAAACAATACAGAACAGATTAGCTAAATACCCATAATATGGTAACTTGGAAATTCATCATACCAAGTTTAAAAGCAAAACTGCCTTGAACTAAATGGCATAGAAACAAACAACCTCTGATTGCTAATATCAAGTGCTCTACCCTGAACCTGTTGGTTGGCAATCAACATTGTCAGGTATTTTTTTTTTGCAAGCTATGTTCAGGCATTGAAATTTTAGTACAATAATAAAAATTTTCTCATATTATTCAAAACACTTTTATTGCTTAAAATAACAGAAGTGGTATAATTTATTATAATTTAAGTTTTATTCAAAACTGAAACCTTAATACATTTCTGAAATAATTTTATACAAATGAATATATATACTGGAGAAACATAGTCATTTTTCCCTACCTAAACAGTTACATATTCTGCAAAGTCTTTTAAATAAATATTTATATTTATTTTCATGCAACAATTTTAAAACAATCAAAAGCAACAAAGGAATATCATTAAACTAATCAATAAATGATTTTACCAAATTTGTATCCATGTCTGAGTCTTTTGGAGATGTCACAAAAATAGTATTTTGCATCAAACCAACAAAACACCAAAATGTTTCAGCTTCATCTTGCACTTCTGCTAGAACAGGAGCCAGCAAATCAGACATTCCTTGAGTATATCCCATTGCTGGATTGTATACAGCATAGTTCAAGAGAATGTTTCTGTAAATGACCAAAAATGGTCACGTAAAAAAGCATTTACCACCAAACATACACTTTGATACTTAAAACTTCTTTAGAATATTGTAATTTAAAATTTAAAAATAAATGGGTAATTAAAGTAGGCTGTCATAAATATGCTTGAATGCAAATAAAATGTGTTAACTATAAGCAAAATTTAACAATTTTTTTGTTCTTCATCTAAATACTAAATTATTAACACCTGTTGGAAATCCTTATTGCCTCTCATTAGGATTCTTATATTTTTAAGCAAAGACCTTTAAATCCATTTTTTCACTAACAAGAGTGAAGAAAAAATGTGGAGAACTTTACAAGGTATATGAGCTTTGTACCATGTACAGTTTTGTAATCAACAGAAGGTGAATTCAGTGTTGTTGTATGTGGTGGCAAGTGTCAAAGTATAAATGTCCAAAAATGGTCAAATAAAAAAGCATTTACGACTAAACATACATTTGATATAACCATCCTGAATTATAATTTATATTATAACCATCCTGAATTTCAGAAACCTGATTGAATAATGTAATTCAGAAATGTTTGAAAACAATAAGGAAACTGGAAATGCATTCAACAGACTGATAATTGGACATCCTTAAATAAGTACCAATGAAAATTTTAAAATCAATATTCTATCAAATGTCATATTGAATCTTCATCAATTACTTCATTTCTACATTATAGATATTGCCTACTTGTGATGTTTCTTATGAATTACATTGTTGCTCTTAAAGTGATCACTGTTAAGTGAGTAATGATCTGTTAATTAATTAGCATTATAATCTGTCAATTATCATTATTTTCTTTTAATTAATTATAATTTTTTTCTGCTTTTTTTTAAACATTTTTAAAACTGATTTTATTTTATTTTTTGTACTGCCAATGTACTATAACAACCTGATCAAGTTTTTGGGTTGTTCATATGCTGATTAAGTTAATGTAGAATTTCTAAAGATAATAAACTTGAACTAAATGGAGCCAGAGATTAAAGAAAAGTTCCTTGGCAGATTTGAAAGCTTAAAGTAATATAAATTCTATTGATTAAAAATACAATGTATCAATGAACTCCATGAAATTAACAATGATAGGAGAGTGCAATTCTCCAAATCAGCCTTTCAGGAACTATAATTAACTATCACTACTATCAAATACATTTTTGAAAGATAAAACATAATTTCATCTCAGTATAAAAATTAAACGTCAGTAAATTTGCTATTGGTCAACAGAGAGCCCTTACTAGGTTAACTATCACTACTATCAAATATAATTTTGAAAGATAAAACATCATTTCATCTCAGTATAAAAATTAAACATCAGTATATTTGCTATTGGTCAACAGAGAGCCCTTACTGGGTCAGTGATATGCAGACCTCAGACTAATTCTAGAACAGTGATATGGTGGAAAATTCATCATGCTAATGTTAGTAGGTTTGTGTCACAGATTAAGTAACACTATATTTTACAAGGTTACAGGTGTTTACCATATGTGGAAGAAACATCCCTTCAGTTAAGAACTTGATTACGTTTTCAGCAAGATCATGCTCTGTAGCATTCTGCATTGATTGTGCATTACTGATTTGATACATTTTCCAGATAATGGATATGAAAATGACCAATTGAATAGCTTAATGTCACATTGCAGATTTGACCCCATTTAACTACTTTGGTGGTCACTTATTGATCTATGTAATATTAATCTTCAGATTAAGAGCATGTTAAAAATGCCATTATTTCCTTAAATTAGAGCATTCATATGTACAAAGATTTACATGACACAAAATTTATAAATTCAATAAGAAACATATATTGGAAAAATTGGCCACCATTTGAGTTTAAATGAGACCATAATTATCAGACAAATCTTTTTTTGGCAAAAAGTCTTAAGCAGTGAGTTTTTTTATACAAATATACTATTAAAAAAATAGATGATTCTTAAGGGGTAATAATTTTACTGCATAACGTGTTTCAATTTTCCATCAATTACCTATAAAATAATATATTCAAAAGTTCAAATAGAAAACCAAATGAAAATAAATTCTTATATTAAAAAAATATGTTTATCTGTCAATGGAAAAAACTTACTTCATGACTTCAATATTTGGATTATCATCACCAGCAAAGAAAGGGTTACTTCTGTCAGTGCGAACAACATCTTTTTCAACAGTGCACTGGATGTTTTTCCAGAAGATTTCTCGTTCTTCACTTGTCATTTGATCTCTGTGATTAAGAAGCAATTAAGTTTGAAAACTCTTATTTTCTACATTTCAGAATACTAATATTTCAAAATTCTAATCTGCATATCTAAAGTTATGACTAGAATACATATGAAAATATCAATTTTGATATAGAGTACTTGCAAAAACGTAATTTAAAAATATATTTTATTTCAAATAAAGATTTTTTATTTATGACATACTTGATAATATCAATTTTTTTTTCTTTATAGCAATTTAGGGGAAAATTGAAACAAAATCATTTACTAAAATATGAAAATGTTACAGCAATAACCATTAGCCAAAGAAATTGATTGCTTATATAAACATTATGAGGTGGGGGTAAGCTCAATTGATAGCATACCAACTTGTAATCTGCAGTTCCCAGGTTTTTGTCTGAACTGTGCATTTAGATTTGTCTCTTCTAACATTCACTCTGTTCTTGGTGAGAAAAGAGATACTGATGGGCTCAGAAAGGTCTCTGCTGTAGAATGTGACATTAAGCAATGACCCCATGTGTCGGAGAGCCATATATATGCATGAGATAAACAAATAAGCAAAATCCATGTACTGCACAGTAAATTCTGCAACTGTACAAATAAGAATGCAACTATCTTTCATTACACCCTTAACTCAACAATGAATACTTTAACACCTTTATGCTCATAGGGTTGGGTTGTTTTACCTCTGAGCAGCACTTTTTTGCACACAATGGGCTAAATGGCCAGGTCACATGGACCCCGAAGGCTCAGAGAAGGTTGGGGGAGGGGACCCACTGGAACAGTGTTGGGAGACAGATGGTAGCTTCCCATGGGAACACCTGTTGGGAGACAGATGGTAGCTTCCCATCAAGGCCATCCAGCGTGTTCTTTAACGTGCACAGGGTATGGCTCTCTCGCACATGGGGCAACGGCTTAACGTCCCATCCAACGGACGGCGGTCTTTCCAAGCCCATTGGTGTCCCCTACTGACCGTGGGCAGGACAGGGAATTTTGCTGAGATAAATCTCAACCCAGCTGGGACTCGAACCTGGGAACTACAGATTACGAGCCTGACGTGCTACCGACTGAGCCACCCCCGCCCCTTTTGCTCATAGGCACAAATGCCTATATGCTAGCATGAACATGCTTCTCATGTGCATTAATACCAGACATGATCAATGTGTATTGTGTGATCATTTATTTGATATTATTGAGCAAGAGATGCTGTATTACATTATTACACAGTTTGTCTAAAAGGCTATCTTTTCGTCCAGTCATAACCTTGTGCAATTTCTTGTTTTCTTTACTGCATTACCACTTGAAATGGCTTCACATTTAGGAGCAATAATTTGATTAAACAGAAATTTAATGTAAAAGGCAGAAGACATAACACAACTTTCTCAGGGACAAAGAAAAAACATATTGGTTGTTCCAGTGAACAATCTCAGTGAAATATGACAATAATTAGATAGTGGGAGCACACAACTGTTAAACACCACTCACTTATGACATCACTATCTTAATACAGTATTAGGTGCAGAACCAATCCATAGTTCCCACTGGCACTACAAAATGCATGGCAATCACATATCAGTCATGTAAAACCTCAGTAGTCATTTGTAATCTTATGGTTCAATTTCTAACGTGTTATGAATGTTTGAATATAAAGTACAACTTTATGTGGTCATACTGCATACTGAAATTTAAAGAGAAGGAATATTTTTTTTTCCATATTGTCCAATTAATACAGTAAATGTCACATTAATTAAAATGCCTGTAATCAAGTTCACAATCAACAAACCTGTGATCAACATAGGTTTTCTGTAGTACCAGGAGCAAGTAATATGCAAGTATAAACTTACTGACCATTTTATATATCAAAATTACACCTAAAGAATTTTGTTTACAAAAAAAAGGGCAGTATTTGTCAATTTACTTATTTCTAGTACTTGATGCTTCACTATCTAGTTAGAAAACTTTCCACTCATATAGTAAAATGATGCTTCATGTCTCTGAAGACAATGCTTTTATAACTTAAGAATGTTCATGATAACTTCCAAATAATATTCTTTCCTCCGACTGCAGATATCATGGAGCTTTTAGCATGTTTGATGATAAAGATCTCTTTTCTAAAATGTACTTGAAAACAATAATACTTTTAACATCCATTTAAATATAATAAATGCTCTTTTTTCTCCAATTCTGATTTACTATCCTTCCTCATTACATTTTATGTTAAGAGGAAACAAGCTAGTTGCAGAAAACAGAACTGTTTCATCCAAGGAATAGTTTTCTTTAGACACATTTTTAAACATGTGCTGTTGAGAGAGACATGCTCACACAAAGAAAACAGCATATTTTTAATTCACTATAAACAAAGAGAAAAATGGCTTTTTTTAAATGTGTCTGTAAATTTCATAAATAATATGGCACTGAAAACAAAACAAAAAAATTATTTGGCTTTTGCACGTTTTTTTTTTCAACTATTTTTGTGTATGAATATAAATTTTGATTTATTTTGAGAAAAAAACTTAGAGCAGCAATCCCCTTCCATTCTTCCATTATCAGCCCCAATGCAGCAACTTCATGTACTGACTCTTGATCAGATGACTCCTTGATAAATTTATGACATGAAAAATTCAGATCGATTTGCAGTTCCAAATAATTTGGTCATCTTGTGATGGCTAGCCATCAAAAAATTTACAGATAGCAATAAAAAAAAATGATCAGAAACATTTTGACCAAATCTTAACAATATACATTTATGAATTGTGAAGGTACTGCAAATACTAATGTCACTCAGCATTTGCACTGCATATGCATTCGTCATTCAACAGATGATTCACTTATTGTGCTCACATCTGTACCACCAAATCTAATTAATAACTTTGTTAAGGGAAAATTCACAATTTGAATTGATTTACTTTTGTGTATAAAATATTTGCATTTCCATGATCAAATAATTGCTGCTGATAAAAGAAATTTGTTATTTCTTTTTTTCTATTAATGACTAGTTGCCAAAAGCTACTTCTTTTATCTCTTCTACATTGGCAGTTTCTTCATAATTTAGCATAAAATATTACAGTATGTCTTCAGATATAATTTGGAAAATATGCGATGCAAGTGGTTCTGCTAGTAAACCAGTGTGCCTGAATAATGTGTAACACAGATTACAAGCTGAAAAGTCCAAATATATCTGACACATTGTCATTGAAATATATCCCAATTTCTATTATAACCAAAAGATAATATCATATGTTGCATTATTATTTTTATGAAAATAAATTATAATTCATTTGTCCAAATTACTACAGCTTACACTAGATTTCAAAAGATATAATTTAAAATAAATTGAGTATTATTGTCCAATTCAAAATTACTAAGCATTTCCTTGTAAGTTGTATGATATATCAATTGTAGTATTACCATATCATTAAAAATAAAACAGATTATTTTATAATCTTTATCACCATAATATTTCTTAGCAGTGGTGTAACCAGAAGCTTCCAATGTTTTTTTTTTTTAAATCTATTCTGATTTAGATGATTTTTGAATAGTCACTATTGGATATCAACACTTTTAGCTAAAAAACATTTGTGTGTGCATGTGGGGGGGGGGGGGGGGGGGAATATTTTCAAAATCAGCAAAAAGAAGTAACGTGTGTCAATCCTGTATTAATCTATCAATGGTTTTCAAAATTTGCACTGACCCAAATGTTCTACTTGCAATTAAGTTCCCAGTTGTGACGGTTTCCTGTCTGAGAAATAACAATAAATAGAAGAAATCTATCAGAAGAAAATTCGAAAAGATTGGTTTATAGATTGCTTTCCTGCGTGAATTAATCTTAGGATATTTGAAATTAATCTTAATTTTACAAAAAAAAATTGTGTTGATATAGGATAACTTTTATATTAATTTAAATGCTAGAAATTTATATTGGAGTCATATGTTAACCTCAAATGACTTATTTTTTGTTTTTTTAAATGAAATCAGTCTTGATATTTTGCAGCAGTACTTTCTTCATCTCAGTACATCTTCTAACTCAGGATATTACAATGAAATGAAGCCTTAAAATTATACAAAATATAATCCATTTCATTTTATAGTGTGGTATATCAATATGACAGTGTGGAAGAAAAATATTTCCCTTTTAACCCTCCCAGTGTCCAGGCTGAAAAACAGGTTTCCATTCAGGGGCCAAGCTATTTTCTGCCTATGCTCAGCCAAAAAAAAACTTGAACTTTTTGCCAAATAACTAATGAAAGGAATTATGGCACATTGTATACCAAATTAATCAGCATTTCATTCTGGATTTTCTGAAAATCAAGTATTTAATGAAAAACAATATGTTTTATTTTAATAGGACTTTTTTTAGGGTCATGTGATAAAAAAATGCATTTGGCAATGCAAATAAAAATTTATTTAAAAAAAAAAACTAATAGACAGAAATTATTACAATGCACATGAATAGAATGGATATATATTTCTAAATAAAAAAAAATTCTTTTGGTTTTAAGTAAATATTTCTCTCGTTTTGTAATTTTTTTTTCCGTACCATACTTTGAGAAAATTCCAGGCTTTTAAGCCAATTGTGCTGAGTCAAATAAACAAGTCAACTTAAGAATTTTTTTTAAAAATAACCAATCAACAGAAATAGGTCATGTTATATATCAAATTAAACATAATTTGATTACAAATTTTATAAAAATGAATAATATGAATAAATTTCCAAGCATATTGATTTTAATAAGCCTTTTTTAATGTGATATGGTGAAAAAAAAGATCGCACTTAGAAGAAAGCACTCACAAGAAAATTAAGACTTCACTTTGGACAACCTGATGAATAAAAATAGTTAAATTATATATTTATCAAAAGGAAATTTCCTCCCAAATAATATAATATTCAACCTGAAATACGATTTTCATTTCTTTTAATGATTCTTTTCAGTATTGTATATTTTAAACATGGCCAGTGTGACTTGGCCTTCTCACATTCTTGGGATTTTCCGAACTGGTTATAAAATAGAAATAAAAACTTCACTGGCTGCTTCTTTTTACTAAACATTATGAATTTTTTCTTTAGGTTTTGAAGTTTGGCGATCTTGACTAAGTGCAGAAAGGTTTGTGCACCAATGACCAGTCCTTCCTGAAATTGCCCTCCCAAATGATGGCCGATTTTCGAGCAAGGAAATCTATTTTGCTTCCATATCCAAAGACAAGTTTTTTTCATTAAAAAGGCAAGAAATAATAAAAGAAAAATTACATATAACCTAATGGGACGCTAAATAAAATATCTGCAAACAACTTTTAAGCCAGCCTCCAATCTAGCATAACTCGAAAGATCAATAAATCAGCCGATTAAAGATTGCTAACTAACAGAAGTAAATCAACAAAAATGAATTTGCTTTCATATCCAAAAACTCATCCAACAAATCATTTATTTTCAGAAAATGATACTAGATCAAAGTTTTACTGGAAAAGTAATAAATAATAAAATAAAAATTAACATATAGCCTAACGTGATATTAAAATATCCACAGCAACAAATTGTAGGCCGGCCATACGGTATAACATAACTATGAAAAACATCAATACTTATCAATCGGCCAAAAGATTGCTAATTTCCAAAAATAAATCTACTGAAATGAAAACTAAGGTTTAAATATAAAAAAAAATACTAACTTTACAAAGAGTTTCCAATATGCTGGACAAAAACTGTAAACAACACTTATAATAGCACACGCAATGGAGATTGCATCAGCCATCTGCATCTTCTTTGCCTCAGTGAAGCATAACTAATTAAATGCAGATACAACAAGAATTTCTAAGAAGGATGTGTTTACTTTCAGTTTCGATTTGAAGGTGGGGAAAGATGCATAGAATGCTGGAAAAAATGATAAAAATAACTTGGGAATATTGAAACAGGTTTATGACAGAAAAGAGTGTGAAATGAAAAAAAAATGGCGGTAATGTATTTTGTAATTACTTCAAAAATCTATGGTTTTTAAAAATAGCAGTTTTTCATTAATTTTTAGGAAATTTTCGAAAATTTAAGGAAAAATTTGTTGATAATAGCTAAAATTAAACTTGTGAGTTTAAATCAGAAGGTTGCTTCAGCAAATAGGAATGTTAACAAACAAATTGGCAATACCGTTTAGTGCTTCTAAGAAATGGCAATCAGATGGCTTTATAAAATTATTTATATTGTAGTTTAATAAAATATGCATCAAATTAAAAAACAAAATATTATTTTTAAAGCTTGAATTATATATTTTTATAAGATATATATATATGTAAATTTACAATGGCAATTTTTTATTTTTAAAAAAAAAATCGATTTTTTTTTGTTGTACTAAAAACGTATGTATACGTCCTTGGCCTCTCAATTCAGATTCGCCAAAAGTATACAGACGACTTGGACACTGGAAGGATTAAGGACAGATGATGAGGTGGCTAAAACCAATGAAGTTCATTTGCAAGAACATAAGATTTGCAAGTCTTGTTTTAATTTTTTAACAGAGTGTTGTGAATGTGGTTGTAAGCTCTGTTTTAGCTTCATAATTTACATAAGTGTCATAAATGGAGTTGAAACTTTCCATTTGCTCTGTTTCACATAAAAAAACTATTTCACATATAGAAAGTTGAAAGTGCATCCATGTAAAGGAAAACATTTTTCAAACATTCTGTGCCAAAAGCAATGCATTTATTTGCATTATAATATCATTGTCAAAATAAATGGATGTGACTTATGAGTGAAAACAGTGCTGTCCAATTTCTAGCTACTGCAGAGACACATTGTACTTTAGGTCCTACCCATGGCTGCATCATAGCTTGGGAACCTAACTGCAAGGCCACATTACAGAAAATGAAATATGTATATGGAACAAATTCTTCGTTTTGTCATAACTGTATTTTAGAAATACAAGTCTATCTAAAAATTGGGCAAATAAGGCCCAAAATCATGAATTTATTGCATCATATATTACACATTTTAACACAATATTTTTGCATTTCATATGTTGCACATAGGAAAGAAAAATAAAATACTATTACATAGTGACACTGCAAGATAAGGTCTTTTTCAACTGTCAGTGCTTTGGAAATGTGTCTGCAAATTCTAATATGTAATGGAAAAATTATTCTGATATGTAATGGAAAAATTATTCTCATATATTCAATGGAAGAATATTTGTCAGTCACAATTTAACCACTTGAGGGGAACCATTTGGACAGTCCTCATTTACATAATACTGTTAATTTTATAATAAGATACAAATGCAATTTTTTTTCCTCCAGACTATTTCAAACCTTCAAAATTGTTAATCTAAAACTAAAAATTTTGTTTACTATGTAATTGACACAGAATTAAAGTGTATGGTGAACACTTTATTCAGTGGTTACTTGTTAATAGGATGTGATATCTGAATAAGTTCAAAACTTCTGACTTCTAACTAGACACATATTCATCATAAAACAGGACTGGGAAAATATAAAATCCCTTGAATAAGTTGTATAAAATATGCTTCTTCGAAGAAATATTATACATCAAAAAGGTCTTAAACTGAGATTTAAACTTCACAAAAAGAATTTGCAAAAATTTTAATATGTATATTCAAAATAGAAATAACTTACCTTTTTCTTCTTATAGCTTGATATTCAATGTACTTGTCATTCCTTATCTGTTCTCTTTCATCAAAGGTAGAGTGGAAATTATAGTGGTGTAAAAGAAAAGGCCATGATTCTTTTCGAAGTTTTTGATCCAAACCAGCAAAAAATATTTCCTTTAAAAGAAGTTGGTTATCATTTCAAAATATTTTCTTCTGAAATAAATCATATATAATAAAATATTCCTCCCTGAAAATTTCTATTTTCAGGGAGGGAAGATAAAAAGCATCTTCAAGGCATAGGTTTGCTTCTCAGCATATATGCTTGTGATGTCTTCTAGGATATGACCTATGCTGAAAGAAACCTTTCATTAATGAAAAGTTTCTTACAGCATAATTTCAGACAAGCATTAAAGACTTGAATATTATCTGCTGTTATGCCACCACTGAGGAAGCCGATGAGGATAAGAAGGATAAGTTTTACAGACAACTTCAGAACATTTTGAATTCTGTCAAGAAAGGAGATACTACCCTTGTTCTAGACATGACTTCAATGCCAAATTGGTACTGACTCTGACTTTTGGGGATGGGTGATAGACCCTTTTGGTATTGGTAGCTGCAATGGGTAAGATCTCCTACAGGTAAGTATTATGTTACTTACCTGTATTACTACATACAGGTACTTAATGTAAGTATTATGTTATGTACCTGTATTACTACAGGTACTTAATGGTTTGAAGTAACTAACATGTATTGCAAACACCATGACATACGTAAGTACACATGGGTTTCACCAGATGGGCTGCATAAGAATATGATTGATTATATATTAGTTAACAGCAAATGGGCTAGTTCTGTTAGGAATACCAGGTCATATAGAGGAGCTGAAATTGAATCTGACCATTACCTTGTTAAATGTGTCTTGCAACTTAAACTTAAGAAGTGTTGTGCTAAGATTAAAAAATTTACCTTTAATTCTGAAGCTCTGAAAGATCCAGTTATAGCTAAAGCTTACCATGATAGGTTACTTAGTCATTATGACAATCATGGTTTGCTTACTACTGAAGTTGAGGAAGAATGGGGTCATTTTAAATAGGTTTTTCTTGAAACTAACAGCACTCTTTTAGGAAAAAAGGAGCAGAGGAGGCAAAATTATTTAGTGATAATGCACTTGAGCTTATTTCAGACAGAAAGAACTGCAGGAATGTTCTTAATCAATACCCTACTAGTCCTAATAGAAAGCATTACAGAGAGCTTAATAAATGCGTAAAGGATCAATTAGTTGCTGATAAGAATCTTTGGCTTGATGGCTTGGCTGACAAAGCTGAGGAAGCAGTTAGGCAGCACAACAGCAGAGAGCTGTACTAGATAGTTAATGTTTTGTGTGGTAGAACACAGATAGGTATACAGAGATTGAAAGATAATGTAATTTTATTGTAGGTGAGAATTCTGTCATGGCTAGGTGGGCTGGGTATTTCAGAGATGTTCTAACAATGTGATTATTTCTACTCACATTGTTTTCAATGATAGATAGATTACTGGTTTTAATCTTGGCTCTATAACACAGTCTGAAGTTATTTTGGTTATTTCTAAACTTAAACTACATAAATCACCAGGGTTAGATGAAATTACTACTGAAACGCTTAGAGCTGGGAATGTTTGTTACCACATGGCTGACTGAAATTTGAATATCTTTTATGATAAAGGCATGGTTGCTAAGGATTTTGCTAGAGCTATTATTATCCCTATTATTAAAAAAGGTGATCGAAGTTCTTGTGATAACTATAGGGGTATCAACCTACTTTCTGTTCCAGATAAGGTTCTTTGATTGCATGATGAGTAATGTGGATTCAGAAGTGGTAGGGATTGTGTAGATCAGATATTTTCACTCAAGCAGATTCTTCACAAATGTTTAGAGTTTCAGAAACCTTTGCTTACTAGTTTTGTTGACTTCAAAAAGGCTTTCACCTCTGCTGATCATCATAATTTGTGGTTGACTGTGAGATCATAAGGTATAAACAATGAAACAAACTCGATGCACTCCATATCCACCAACAAATCAGCACTTTAGCGTTGATTCAAATTTTAGAGGAAAAATTGTGTTGAGCCGGGTGGGATACGAACCCACGACCTCCTGATAACATGTCAAATGCTCTGGACCACTGAGCTACTGGCTGCCAATCAAGATCTCCTCTAATTAGCACTATGAACATTTCTTTTATGTCTCATATAGATGCCTCCATAGTCCATGGTTGCTTGAGGATAATGAAATAAATGGGTTCATCATTTCTTACATACTAAAAGAGTTAATTAATTCATAAATAAGAATTTTGTTATTCACTTGAAGAATGATAAAATTAATGAACATAGAAGAATTATGAATATCTGTATGATTTGTTTGGAGTTTTATGACACATGAACAACTGGGCTATAGTGCACCAAATGAGACTCAGGAAAGCAGTAGATTAAAATAAAATGCAATGAAATAATAATAAACACTATGATACTGATAAAATCCTCAATAATAGAGTTGTTGACAGTCCTTTGTTGATAAAAAAAACAGTACATAATGAACTAGTTGGTAAGATGTTGAAGTTCTTAATAAATTTATAAAAGTTATCCTTGATGTAATATAGTTATCTTCATAATTTTGATAACTGAATATTAATATTTGATAATGATTTTTTAAAAAAATTCGAAATCACAACAATTGTGGTATGTGTTTTAGTGAGTTGTGTTCACTTATAAAAAAAATTATTTTTTTTACCATATTTGACATATTTTAGAGTATTGCCATTTTGTATTCAATTGTTGAAGATATCATCAATATGTTATTATATTACTTTGAATGGATAAATTATTGTATACACCTACCTAACAACTGTTGATCCACCTTTTGCCCTCACAATAGCAGCCAGGTGTCTTGGTAAGGACTCGATGAGGTATTGAAACACAGATGTGATACTGCCGCCCGTGAAGTGAGGATCACCTGTCGTAGAGCATCCACAGTTTCCAGTGGGGGTTGGCGATCTCGAATATATCTTTTCAATTTGTTTAACAAATTCTCAATGAAGTTGAGGTCTTGTGATTGAGGGGTCCATTGAGTATGGTAAACTCACTAGAATACTCCTGGAGCCAATTGATTGCCACTAGGGAAGTATGCAGTGTGGTATACCTCCATCAGCGTGATAGAATTGAAATCGTAATTTGTCAGACCAAATGATGTGTTTCCAGTCCTTCACATCCCAATTGCAAGACTTTTGCACATTGCAGCCTAAATTTTTGGTGCCTTGCAGTCAACAAGGGAACATGTGTGGATGTCGACTACCAAAGCATATTTTTTCTATGGTATGGCAGATAGTCTTTGTGCATAAGCTAAAATTAAAAATGTTTTCCTGATATCTGCCATTAGAGATCACTAGCAGTTTTGTTTCGATCATTTTATATTAATTATTGTTTATAATCAAGTATACATTTGAGAAGCAATAAAAAATAATTTTAGAAACATTAGAATAAAAATCTTTTTTAAGTTTTTAAAACCGAAAATTTTCTAAAATATAGACTGAAAGCCAATGTGATTAGTTTCCAGATACCCCAATTTTGGATAGTAATAAAAATCAATATCTTTACGTTAAAAGTTTAGAAAGCATTACAACTCTACTAGAGCTATAAACAGGCCAAAGTATGGGGTATCACAACAATTCGATAATCTACATATGGTACAGTGGAATAAACTAAAGTGTCGCTACTTGATGCTATTTATAGTGACTGAACATGTGCATACATTCACTGCAAACTCAAATAGATTTACTTTTAAGCTTCATAATTTTTTTCAAGTGGAATCAAGAAAAAATATATATATCATAGATTTATAAGTTACCTTTGATATTTGATTAGAAAAGTTAAAAAATGAATTTCTCTTAGAAATTTTTTTACAACCTTGTACTGTGCACTGAAGTCTATTTTTTAGGTCACTAGAATTCAAAAGATGAAACCAATTAACACTGCTTTGACACAGAAAGGATTACTGAGTCTACTACAGTCAAAAAAAGTTGCACATACTTACTGAATTTTGTTTAGGCAAGTCTGTGAAAAGATCACTATATTCAACTCTTGCAGAACTTATACAGAATTCTTCTACATCAAGTTCCATAGTTCCCCAATGAATAGTTCTTATCAACCCTAATTAAATGTTTCGTATACAGTCAAACTTGGTTATAATGAGCACCAAGGGTCTGATAAAATTTTCTCACTATAACCATTACTCACTATATCAGTGATTAGTTAAATCTACCTCCTATTTTTTTTTTAATTCTCAATATCTTGATAAAAAGATAGATTCAAAAAACAAAAGAAATATTAGAGAGAAAAAATATTATAATTACATAGCTACATATTATTTATATTAATATGCTTGTATACACTTAATATTAAACACAACTTATTTGTTCGTAATTTTAAAACCATACACTTAATACTAAACACAATTCATTTCTCCGTAATTAAAAACAATACTAATTAATACTAAACACAATTTCAATTAGTCTTTTCATTTAGGAATCTTAAAACTGATGTTCGTTTTAAAGATTTCACTTCGATATTTCTCAAATTCCCCCTTAAAACATTCAAAGCATCCTCAGTTCCTTCAAAAACACTGACTAATGTGCAATGCTTCATCGACGTTTGCAAACTCACATTTTCTAATTTTTCTGTTTCAGTTATGTTGTTTTCCAGTGCAGATATGTAAGCATCTTTTTTCTTCTACAATTTCGATACCATTGAAGACACACTTTAACATTTTTTGCACCACATTCTAACTCATGAATAATTTCGATTTTTTTTCCCGAATCAAGAGACACTTTCTTTTGTTAGCAGACATGTTTCCGACAGAAGGGTTCATTTCAAACTGATTTTACAGTTGTGGGCAGTGTTTGGGTAAAGTGGGGAGCAGGACTGGAGGCTAGACACTGGAGAGGTAGGTAGGGTAGAGAAGGTTCCCAAGGACAAGGTTGTCATAAACGTGCCCAAATCTGATGCAGGTGGTCATAAAAGCTGTCACCTCATTTTCGTCTATTCAAAAATTGGATACTATTTCTGACTACCCGAGCAATTAAGAATGTTTGCATGGTTACATAATTACCAAAATTTGTATGGCATATCTGTGTAATATGCTCATTATAAAAGTAAGCAATTGTATGAGAATACGCATAAATTAAAATCATTATGGCTTTTTTGCTCATTACAGCTGTGATCTTGTTATTTCCATTCTCATTATAACCAAGTTCGACTGTATTTCTTTAAAAGCTTATATACGGCAACAGGAAAAATGTCTTGAGCAATAATAAGAGTTTATAAATAAAACTATAAAAAATACTTAATTATCCATTGTACATACTTTTCTCAACTGAAAATTATCTTCAATCACTCCATCTTCATGCATAAATCCCCTCCATACTACTTCATCAACCATATTGTATATGCCTTCTTCTGGATGACACTCTGCTGCAGTAAGCTCTGGTCTGCACACAGAAAACTGACGATATGGACAATTTTCGTGCAGCTAGAGAAATAATTTTATTAAAAAAATAAACATAAATATACAAATGTAAATATTATATTTACTTCAGTTATTGTAATGCCAAAGAATAAGGAAAATTATCAGTACTGGAAATCAATGATCAAAACAAATACAACTAGAAACCTTAAATGAACTTGGGGATTAGTTATTCAGTGTGAAATGCATTGTATGAACTGAAAGTTGCCTGATTTTAAGATGATATGAGTAAATGTCTGAAATGATTACTGGTAGGCTATTTAATGGTAGCTAGTTTTGTTTCTTTCTGATGGCCTGAAATGCTAACATTTCAGTAATAACCATATGTCGTATATTTCATTGTATAAGATTATAGTATAAAGCTGTCATTATTCATATTGAAAAATTAAATACATATACATAAAAATTAAAAAAATTAATAAACAGTTTACTATATTGAACAGCCAATTATTATGAATATGCCAATTTGATCTCATTTTAGAACCAATGGTTTCTTCTGCAATGAGGGAAGTAGGCAACTTTCACATAGCCTAAAAACTATCATCTTAAACCCTAAAACATTAAAATTATATGCTACAAATAACAAGAAATAATGTAATATGTGTTACCAAAATGACAAAATCAGTAAAGACTAAAAGTGAAATATAATTTAAATTTCTGGTATAATGAAAAAACTTTTGACAAAAAAAATAAATAAATGAAAAGATGACATTTAGACATAGGATGACTTTATAAATGGTGTTTCAGTCCAACATGTTTATAAATGGTGCTTCAGTTTGATGTGTTTATAAATGATGCTTCAGTCAGATCTTTATAAATGGTGGCTAGGTATAAATCAATGACTATTTTAATCCTTTCTGCTACAAATTAAACAAAGTTACTGCATATACAGTGAAGTTCAGAAAGCTGCCAATAAAAAGTAGCATATAATAAGACAAAAGAATCATTCATGATTTGACTTTAGTTGAATATGGCAGTGAAAGTCATTGAACTTCTATTATAATTAAGGTGTGGTATATCCTCTTTCTTGAAGAAGGCATCAAATAAATAGGTTGACTGTCTTGCCTGAAGCTTCTTTTCTCAGAGCATTTCTTTATAGCAGGAAATCACATCGGTACTCTGTCACTTCACTGCTGCAGTAAAATCTGCATCATTTTCAATAATGAGGTCCAGGCCATCCATGATCTTATTGATGTCCTCTGTCAAAATTCTTGTGAAATTTATTTCAAGTGCATCTTCTGTGGAGTCATTGTTACCCTCAATAGAGCATTACTGATCCACCTCTATCAGCTCTTTGTTGATGAGACTTTCTTAGTGAGATTGAGTATCTCCTGCATATTCTCAATATCAACTTTGTCCAGTCCTAGTTGGTTGGCAAGTTGAACAATGTCATTGATAATCACTGTTTCATTCTCTTCATATCCCCTGAAGTCATGACATGCCTCTGGTCATAATTTCTTCCAGTTACTGTTAATAGAATTATTGCTCACTTCATCTCAGGTTGCAGTGATGTTTATGATGTCCTTCATAATGTGAAAGGACTTCCACAAATCCAATACTTTTAAAATAAAAAAATGTTTCTGAGACAACAATAAATGAAGCATGCCTGTAATGACTAACTAAGCTACAGCTTAGGGCCTCAGAGAATTTAGTCTGAAGTTCACTGCATCACAAAATTTTTTTAAAATTAATCTGCTGTGCAAACACCATTTATTATTGTATAGCAATGCTAATATAATGTTTTCACCACATCAAATTCATGTTTTTCTTTAATGTTCCCTTCAATCAGTATAATAAATATACATTTTGACTTTCGAATTTTTGGTGCCTTTTAAACTTACCAAAGCTTAAGGCCTCTTAACCTTGTCATAGCTTAGAGCCTCAGAAGGTCAAAGTCCAGCCTTATTAATAACAGTAGAACTATGATAACAATCAGTCAGATTAATCTACTAAGAAAGTAAGGTTTCTATTTAATATCTACAGAGGGCAGGTAATTACATCGAAAGCAATATGCAGGAAATGTCACAAATATGTGTGTTATTTTCCACATACTCACCAGACTTGTTGAGACACTTATACTGGTCAATCAGCTTATAGAAGCCCTGCTGATAGGACACGTCTGCTCCTGATGATACTTTGCTATTTCCTATTTTATGGCACCATCTAATGGAAAGTGTTATTCTCAGAGATGTTTCTTCAGCTTCCCAAACAAGTGGAAATATAATGGCCCCAGTTCTGGCCTCTATGGTGGGTGGTGAACAGTTGTCCATTACCAGATGTGGAAGAAGGTAATCATAGAGTCAGTCACTTTTTAATTCACAGTGCCATGTTGCAATGACAAGGCATCCAAGCCATAAATGCCACAAGCTCTCAATGGATTTCCACAAGTTTGGCCTTTGGTGTCCACAGAAACTTAATTATTGCTTAAATTTCCAGCTTCATACATATGTAGTACCTTCACCACATTCACTCTGGAGGTGGAAGTGGCTTAGTTGATAGTATGCCAGGTTCATAATGTGCAATTCCCAGGTTCAAGTCACAACTGTCACAGCATTCAGATTTATCTCCACTAATCATCATCCTGCCCTTAGTGAAAAAAGAAACACTGATGGGCTTGAAAACGCTGCTATCTGCTGGATGGGATCTTAGGTCAAGGACATTAATCCCATGCTGGACAACCTTGATGGGAGGCTACAATCTCTCTCATAAAAGTTGCCCAGTGGCTCCCCTTCCCCCAACTTTCTGTGGGCCTTTGGGGTCCTTGTGACCTGGCCATTTAACCCATTGTGTGTGAAAAAGTGCTACTGATGCGAAAACAATCCAATAAATGTTCACCCTGTACCTCACAGTATGGGTGCGTAACAGTGATAACTGTTGTCACTTAGTGAGTCACTTACTCTCATACAATAATGCATATACATCGAAACTTTTTTCTTTATTTACACAACATTGAAATTGGATATCAACTTCATTAATCAGGTTCAAATCTAATTTTAAGGGTGTCTACAAATAGAAATTCTTAATTCTAAAGACTAGAAATCAGTTGATGCATATACAAAGCTCTGATAGGATATAAATAAATAATAAATAAATACCCCCTCAAGCAGCTGCTTGCCACAGAGGTCTGACAGGAGCCTGTCAGTTTATATGCCACAGTAGAAGATCTGAGAGGATGGCAGGACCTCAGCAGAAAACAACACGAACATCCATGCCTTACCCGGGGCTCGAACCCAGGTCCCGTAGGTCAGTAGTGAAGCGCGCTAACCACTCGGCAATTAGTCCAACAATAAAAAAATTGTATTAAGAAACTATAATATATGCAGTGCAAATACTTTCTATCACTTTCCAAATTAAAAGCTACACTTTCCAAATTAAAAGCAGTGAACTGAAATTTGAGTCATTTTCATCATTTATATAATAAAAGATGTCTGTCTATGTGTCTGCCTGTAGCAGCCATAACTCATTGGGAAATCAATGTACACACTCCAAATTTTCAGAGAATGTTTCAGGTTGTGGTCCGGATTGCAGTGCTGAATTTCAGGTTGAAAGTCCAAAAGGAGGGCTTGCTAGAAGCAAAAATATTTACCATGCTATTCCTACAGGTAACGAGAATGGCTGTCAAATTTATTGTTGCCATTTACTTCTCCCTAACTGTGAATGTAAAAAGTTAAAATAGCATTTAAATCTTCTGCTGCAAATCTGCTTCCATTGCCAGATTTTCCACATTTCCAAAGGCATTAGTGAAGCATTCCATTGCAGCTTGGGACCTGATTTTCTAACCAAACATGGGGTCGAGCAGTGGAGCTGTCATTATTTCTGTGGAAACGAAGCCACAGGCCAAGTGGGAACCTGTTTTTTAAACCAATCACTGGGCCACACAGGGGACAATGTGCAGGAAATTTGGACCATTTGAACGAATATCACAGGAGCCATAAGGCAACAAAATCTGTGGTAATGGAAATAAAATCTCGATAGCTTATGCAGAAACTAAGCCACGGGCTATGAGGAGTGCTCGCTGACGTCAACAATGATCAGGGGCAAATTTCTTTCTGTTGAAAGTCTGTGCTAAAGTGTGTGTGTGTGTGTTTGGGGGGGAGGGGGTCTTACAAAATTTACCTTTAATGCAGAGAAAATATGAAAACACAGGTTAAAAGTGGCACTTGGGCAGAGCTGGGTACATTCAGCTAGTAATGAATAAAAATCTTAAGCTTCCTAAGGTTCCCTAAAAAATTTTAATTTAGCAATATATCACTGTCAATAAAAATACTGAAACAGAATTTTAAAATCTCAATTAAAATATATATATGTGTAGTGTTAGGCCTCATTTTCCCTTTGTTGTGAAAAATCATGATTGTAGCATAGTAGTTCAATGACCTATGACATACACATGGAAGCTGGTTTGCTTCAATTAAAAAAAAAAACACCAAACAGAATAAACACTTTAAATTTATAAATATTTACATCAATATTACCTTGCTTTTAGATTTTGAAAGAAAATTGTATTCTTCGAATACGTTGGCTAAACGATCTAATCCACCATAATGGAAATGAAGGATTTTGTACTGACTCTCCCTACTAGCAATGACAAGTTGACCACAAGTGCATTCTTTGTTGCTGAAGAACAGACGTAAGGATCGCATTTGACCTAGAACAAAAAACTGCCAATAACTGAATTTTTCAGTCATTTTGTTAGTAATAGATCAATGTCAATAAAAATATAGAACCTGAATAATAAAATCTTGATTAATATTTCACAAATTGAAATATGCTAAGACATCTTCACAATAACATTAGTTCTTCACTACACTAGCAGAGAATGTGACACCTGCTTTAGAAGTCGTAATCTATGCAGCTGAGGCTATTTTATGGAAATTTTAGAGCTGCACAAACACAGGCTGAAAAAACTAAACAATATTTTATTAGGAAAAAATATTCACATATAAAAAGCTTGCGATACAAATCACACTGTTTCGATCACAGGAAAATGTTAAATTGCAAATTATATACTGGTTGGAGACCAGTGGTGTACCAAAAAATGCCCCCCCCCCCCCCCCCCACACACACACACAAGAAATGTTTCAGGGAGCCCTTTTGTTTCATTAATGTGCACCATCATATACTTTAATTTTAACTGTTTGAAAATGCATATAGTAAATATCTGACATATATTTCAGATTTTGTAATTCATATTTTGACATTTTGGATTTATTCAGGGCCAGATCTATCCAGTCCTGATTCACCCGATCCATCGGATCAGAGCATGCCACCACTGCTTGAAAATGCTAATATGTGTAATGGAGGCCAAAATTTATTAATCTTGAGCATATTTCACGCATTTTTTTATGATTTTTTTAAAACCTCTAAAACAAAGGAGGGGGGGGGGGGGAATATTACATTGCAATTGAAATCCAGTCTCTTGCCCCCACCCTCTTTTATTTTTTTTTTAGATCGGGCCTGGAATGAATAACTTTTACCACTTTCTTCATAAAATATTATTTCAGTTGTTTCCAAACAGGCATAAACAAAATTTGCATTAAAATGCTTACATAGTTTCAACTAATTATTTTGAATATGATTCATTTTCCTTTCCACTGAAAAACTAGAAAATTTTCCTTGAGGTGGCATATTTTCTGGGTTGCTAGAAAAAAAAACTACAAAACAATTTTGACTTCAAACTTGGTCCACAAGTGTCTTAGAAAAAGAAATTGAGTGGGACCCAGGTTCCTTCACTTCTGAGCCAATCATGCTAAATACAGCCCTTAGGATGGCTGAAGCCCCGATATCTATCTAAACATTGAAAAAAAAATGAATTGAAATAGTGAGATAGATACTTAACCAAGTTGCCATAAAAATGCATATTTTAGAAATTCAATGGCTCCATATTGGCTTAAAAAAGGCACAATGTAGAGTTGTGCATATTTTAATGGCACTGCAGTGTTAATATTTATATTATTATTTCTTTAAAAAAAAGTTCTTTATTCAATTTGTGCTTTTGTTTTCTTTCACCAAAAAAGTTAAAACAAAAACCAGAATCAAATGCCTGCTTCTGTATATAAGACTATTATTAGTGTGTGCATTTTTTTTTCCAATAAAAAACAAATTGTTTAAAAGCACATTATTTTAAAGTTTTTCAACATCCAAATTTAGGGCCAGCCCATAACATTTTGCTACCCCAGACAAAATTACCTTTTGCCACCCCAAGTAAACCTACTTTTAGCAGTTACAAAAATATTTTCCACCCCAAAAACATATGTTTGGCCATCCCTAAAGAAATTTCTTTCACCACCTCATGCAATTTGCTCTTTTGCCTGTTCCAATTCATTTCATTTTCTGCTCCAGCTATCTCAGGAGATATTAGAATTTTTGTGGATTTAACTGAATACATTTTGCTATTTCCACACTTGAAATAAAATAAAAGGCAAATCTTACTTGAGATTTCATATGATTAAAATAAAATCATGTAAAGAAATTAACCTTTTCCTTCATGGCATTTTAATATTGAGCTGAGAATAAAGCAAGCCCATCCAAATTGGGGCGGGGGTGGCTCAGTCGGTAGCGCGCCAGGCTCGTAATCTGTATTCCCAGGTTCGAGTCCCAGCTGGTTCAGCGTTGAGATTTATCTCCGCAAAATTCCCCGCCCTGCCCACTGTCAGTAGAAGACACCGATGGGCTTGGAAAGGCCACCATCCGTCGGATGGGACGTTAAGCCATGGCCCCGTGTGCGGGAGAGCCATACCCTGTGCACGTTAAAGAACATGCTGGATGGCCTTGACGGGAGGCTACCATCTTTCTCCCAACAGCTGTTCCAGTGGGTCCCCTCCCCCAACCTTCTCTGAGCCTTCGGGGTCCATGTGACCTGGCCATTTAGCCCATGGTGTGCAAAAAAGTGCCACTCAGAGGTAAAACAACCCAACCCAAGCCCATCCAAATCACTAACATGCCACCCTCAAATTTTCCCCACTTGTAATGCTTAAACTGTCAAGACCAACCCTATCCATAGGTGTCACAATAGGTTTAAAATGTATATTATTTTTAGTAATAATTTGCCGTAAAAAACTTATTTAATTAGCTGTTTGCTATATGGATTCCCACTGACTAACATTGAATTTCCATTTTTGCTTTGAACAGGTGGTGTATACATATATTTGAAAACTCTGTTACTCGAAAAAAAGCTAAAATAATGCATTTTTTTTCCCTCCTGAATTTCCTTTTACATTTCTATACAAAAGTACAAGGGGAAGCTTACTAAATTTTGCATTTGTACTTTTATTTCCAAGTACAAATTGTCTGTTACTGTTAAAAAAAAAAATCAAGGTTTTAATTTAATCAATGTCATTTTCCTTATGGAATATGAATGTGTATACTTTCATTGGAAATAAAGAAACATAGGAAAAGTTCTGGACTGTGCAGCATCAAAAATAGACTAAAAGCAGAACTAATCCAATATTAGTTCAGTAGCCCTGTTTTACACCTTCTGTTGTTGATAGATAAATTTAAAATGTTGTTGATCAAATGTTCACTTTATTGCATTGACTATAATAGTCACTACTACAATACAGATGTCTTCTTGATGAGATCTAAAACTATTTTATCTTCAGAATGCTACTATCATGCCTCTGCCAACATATTTTTGTATTCTTCAAGAAAGCTGTATGAAAAGCACTATATATCATTAGTAAATCATGGTGCAAATGAATAAAAATGAGTGAATTCTCTAAAGAAATATAATATAACAAACAAGTGATATTAACAGTTTGAAATCTATCAGAATTATAACTACAAGTCAGTCAACATAAAATAATTTGCTGGAGCTTATCAAAATAGAAAAGTTTAAAGTCCAAGAAATAAATTTCCACGAAGACACTGGTATAACGTAGGTAGTAATCCTAGAAATGGTTCAACTTGGCTACATTTCTAAATTAAGTCATTCTTTAGTGTCTGAAACAATTCCCATTATCTTGATGAACAGCTGAGATGTAATACATTTATAGTAAATGGGATGTCTATAAACTTTTAAAATATTATGTGCCAGTGTTAATAGCAGTTTACAAAATTGCATAACCTTATGTTGTAAAAGCAAATGTTTAACTTAATACTTGTGGAAATGTACCCAAGAAAAATTGAGCTAGCAAATACCACATATATGAATTAAACTGTGGAAAACTATCCAAAGGGAATTATAAGTTTTTTGCATATTGTGCATATATATATACAGTAAGATGCAAAAGTCTGAACAACTGGTAAAACACATGAATCAGAACATACACTGGTAAATTAAGATGGAATGATATAAGAAGCAAAAATGTAAGTAGATGCTAAGGGCCACAAGTGATAATCAATAATTAGAAAGCAAAATGTTCAATATGTACAATTACAAGTTCGTACATGCACTGTTTATTCAATGCATACAAGTAGTACACTTGTATGCATTGTTGTCATGTTCCATTTATTGCTGCTACCTTTCATTACTGATCATGGTTATCTCAGCCACACAGCAAGATTTTCAAAATGTATTTCCTGCAAGATTGCAGGAATTCAACTTTCTTCAGGAAATTTACAAAACATGCTTTTTCATTGGGTGACAGGCAAAACGCACGATATATCTAAGAGCAATACAACTGAGGTCGATTATATAAGTAAATAAACCTTGTTGATAACCTGCAAATACATTAGTTTTTTGCATAAATGTAAAAATATATGCATTAAAATAGCTGCTACAAAAATCGAAAACAATAAGCTTTATAACTTACTCAAATCCACTGAAAATGTTCCACAAGAATTTTCTCTTCTTGGTAATTTGCTTGGACTTTGACCACCAGTATCAGGAAAAATCAGATTGTGAGCATGAGCCAGTGATTCTGGTGTTCCTTCTACATACAGATAGTTTGCTTTCATATGAGGAAGAGGGGATGGAGGAGGTGAATCTGCTGGGGTGGATGGAAATGATTCTGGATCTTTATTGGAAGTTGTTGGAGTGGTAGAGCTGCTATCAGAGTCAACAGGAGTGTATGAACTAATATTGATATTAGGAGCTGGGTTCGATGCTATAATTTTTTCTTGAACATCTTCATTTAAATTTTGCTTCAAGTTCAGTTTCATACTACATTTCATTTCAGATTCTCTTTCATCATACTGCTTATTGCTGAGAATGTTAACAACATCAGATGATAAACTGCTTTTGGCATTCTTGATATTACGTAACTCTTGTTTGGAATCTCGAATTTTTCCATCAGAGTGATTAAAATTATTTTGTATCATATTCATAGAAGAAAGCACAGATATATCAGGATAAGACTCAGTTTTACTAGTGTGTATATCACTCACTTCACTGTTTGTGCTATTTATTAAAGAGTCTACAAATGAATTATCTCCAGTAACTTCTGAAGAACTATGATGTCCTCTTGATTTCATTTGTGGTAGTTCAGATTTGGAAATAAATGAGGTTTTTTGAGACATTTCATCCAGTTCACTCTCTGAACTCGAAAGAGATTGTTTAACAGAATTCTCTTCTGAAACCTTTGGATCTGAAAACATGAAAAATATTAAGTTTTTAACATTATTCATTTCACAGGAATCCTTAAAAATTCTACAATATATATATAATAAAAAAAAATAAATAAATACCCCCCTCAAGCAGCTGCTTGCCACAGAGATCTGATAGGAGCTTGTCAATTTATATGCCATAGTAGGAGATCTGAGAGGATGGCAGGACCTCAGCAGAAAAACAACACACAACCATGCCTTGCCCGGGGCTTGAACCCAGGTCCCTTAGATCAGTAGCCAAGCGTGCTAACCACTCGGCCAAGGGACGGCTTTCTTATATATATATACTGTATATAAAACATAACTTACACTTCAAAAAAGCTTAGCTGTGTATTCAAACAGAATTTTAATAAATTTAAAAAGAAATATTTACTTAATGTAAATTCATTTAGTATGTTTTTCAATTCAACTATTAATTATACATTTTCAGAATTACTGAAAATATATTCATACAAACTGGTGTTGAAAACTAAAGCACAATGGACAAAGTGTACATAACTCAAACTGGTTTTCAACAAATTAAATGTCATTTGGAAAAGTACTGTGATATGACAGAGTAACAACAAGTGGGATAAGGATGAAAATTTTTAATATGTATGAGTATGCATTCTTATAAACAGCTGGAAACAGGAAAAAAAGAATAAAATAGAATGTTGGGGAAATTTTTTTCATTTCTTTTTAATAAATATGGAAAAGGAGATATTAATAAAGTGTATGATCCCCCATGACAACCATACGATTTGTACAAATGCTGTTACAGATTTACAGTTACAAATGCTGTTACAGATTAAATCATCTGTTACAGAGACTGTTGAAGATGTTTTGCAGTAATAAAGCTTACTCTTCCACAGCAGCAGATCTGAACTCATGCAGGGTTCTTGCATTCTGCAATTTGCCTCCCCACACATGATCCACAAATGATCAATTGGATTCAGGTTCGGAGATCTGGCTGGCCATTCTATCCTATATATTGTTGATAGATGAACGTGCTGCAGTGAATTTATGATAAACGTGTCATGAACGCTCGCATATGCTTCTGCATGAGAATTACGTAACCAATGAATTGGAACATAAAACCTATCCGAAAAAGTAGGAAAGATAGAATTGTTAAGTTGGAGTTGATATGTGAAAGGGGATATAGTCTCAATATATACACAATAAGTGTTTAAAAAAGGAATATTTTATATGGTGTGTATGTGGGAGGTTGATTAGTTTATCAGTGTGGATCATGTTAGTAAACTAGTAAAGGAAAGGAATTTATCATCTTGTGCATGGTGATCAACGTCTGAAAAGAATTGGTTCTGAGAAACCAGTACACTTAGCCGCAGTTTTGGAGTACTTGATGACTAAAACCTTAGAAGGAAGTCATTTAGTTGGGTTGGGTTGTTTTACCTCTGAGCGGCACTTTTTTGCACACCATGGGCTAAATGGCCAGGTCACATGCACCCCGAAGGCTCAGAGAAGGTTGGGGGAGGGGACCCACTGGAACAGCTGTTGGGAGACAGATGGTAGCCTCCCTTCAAGGCCATCCAGCGTGTTCTTTAACGTGCACAGGGTATGGCTCTCCCGCACATGGGGCCACGGCTTAACGTACCATCCGATGGACGGCGGCGTTTCCAAGCCCATCTGTGTCCCCTACTGACTGTGGGCAGGGCGGGGAATTTTGCGGAGATAAATCTCAACACTGACCCAGCTGGGACTCGAACCTGGGAACTACAGATTACGAGCCTGGCGCGCTACCGACTGAGCCACCCCCGCCCTGAAGTCATTTAGTGTATAGTTATTTAGTTTGTTTAGTAATTGGTAAGGATATTCTTGTTAGATTGAATATTTATTTACCAACATGATTTTCATGTTTATTGAATGATTTTAGGCTAGTTTTGTGATTTGTGTGTGAACAGAATTAAGATAATGGATTCTTCTGAAAGTTTATTTTTGTATTGTTATAGAGTTTCATGCTGGTTGACTTAGTTTGTATAAATAATTTCATCCATGCTTTTGTAATAAATTGCAATATTTTGCAATTAACATTGTAAAATATTTACTTGAACTCATGTTGATGCTCATCCATTTTAATTCGTAACAATATCTACTTTCAAGGAAATCATCAATCATGAGTCCTATGGGGATGGGCATTATCATAAAGATGAAATCATTGGTCATTTTTGAGCTGAAAAGCCTCACATAAGGAGTAAGAACCTTGTCTCTTCATTTCTGAGCAGTCAAGAGTCCCTCTCTGAAAGATATGAAAACTCTGCACAACCAATTATCATACCACCCAGACCGTCACATTACCAACACCAAAATGGTTCTTTTTTCTGATTTGCAATGACTGTGGTTTGTTGATAACATTTAGTTTGTAGAGCCAGTTGATTTGTTTCACTTGGCACAGTTGGTGAAAAGCTTGGACTTTTTTCAAAGTATAGTACCAAGAAAAAAATTATGAAAAGATAATAATTTTCTTGTTTCAAGAAAAAATTTATTTTTCTGCTATTTGGAAACAAACAGCTTTCCTATTCATATTCATTACAGTTATTTCTATTATGTTTTTTTTTTTCAAATAAATTATTATTTGCATTGTCAGATGCTTTTTTTTACCGCATGACTCTAAACAACCCCTATTAAAATAAAATTAGTCGTCATTTTTGTTAAATATTTTATTTTCAGAAAATCTATAATAAAATGCTGATTAATTTTGGTATATAAGATGCTGCAATTCCTTTCATTAGTTAGTGGGAATTTTTTTTTAAGTTAATTATTTTTTTGATTGAGCATAGTAAAAAAATAGCTTGGGATCTGGATCTAAACCAGTTTTTCAGACTGGACATTGGAAGAGTTAAAGGTGAATGCATTTTGTTCTTCTGCATTGTAAAATTTATATGTACAGATTACACTGAGATGCCAATTTATTAGGTACACAACCCCTTTGAGCATCAGACTTCGATGAGGTGTTAGAATGAGCAAAATGAGTGAGCTGAGTGACTTTGACTGTGACATGATAATTGGTGTTAGGCATGCTAGTTCTAGCATCTACAAAAAGCCTGTCCTCCCGGGCTTTTCACACACAACCATTTCCAGGATTTCTATAAAATTATGCAAGTAAATAGCTAAGCCACAATCAGGCAAAAAATTAGCAATTAATGATAGGGACAGAAAAAAAAACAACTGGTGGGTTATAAAATAGAACTCCCCGAGCCTACAAATAAATTAAATGGAAAAAATAATTACATAGGCGAAACATATTGAACCTTTGAACAAAGAATGTTGGAACATCAAACAGACATAATAAATAAACAACCAAATATAGCATTAGCTCAAACAGTTTTAAATAACGACATAAAAATAGAGCAAATAAAATATAAAACACTGGCAATGCCTCAGACAAAATTTCAACTTTCATACACAGAAAATATGTTGATTAACATCAATCAACATAAACTTTGCAACATGGAGATTCCACCCCTACCAGTGGCATGGAATCTCCTGTTGCACAAGCATTTGTGCACACACAATGAGCAATAGTTTATGACGTCAATGAGACACTTATTTAAACCAGTAGAACATCAGAGAACGGGAGCCTGAGGATGCCATAACTAGGAGAGTTTGGTGAAACATGTAGCTGGATGGGGGGGGGGGGCTAATGTTTTTAAAACTTATTTAAAGAATTTTAATGAGTTTTAAAAGTTACATATATTAAGTCTTGGGGAAGTGCAAATCACTATCTATATCAACCAGTGATGTAGTGAAAGCTCAATTGAGAACTATAACAGTGACAAATTGCTAAAAGGAAAGAAAACAGCTACTTTTCAAAAGACTGATGTTGTAACAAAGCTACAACAGTACTGAGTGCCAATTAAGAGCATTAATCATCAGGCAAGAATGGTCAGTGCATGAACAAAATGCAATTAGTGGTGGAGATAATAGTCCCTAACCAACTCAGGCCAAAACTTCAAAGAACAACTGAAGAGACTATGAGCAACCTGTACCAGCAGATTCACCATCAAGTTCTTCACTCAACAACTGGCAAATATGGTTCCTTTATTCCAGTGGTTCTTAACCTTTTATGCTTCACCTACCCCCTGGAAATGTGTATGTATCTGGAGTACCCCTTATATAGATAGATAAAACTATAGTTACAGTATAATAATGCCAACTTAGCGATTTTGTTACTAGATCTAGTGACCTTTGAGCTCTCACAGCATACCCCAAAATATTTTACCGCATACCCCACATTGAGAACCCCTGTTTTATTCTATATAGCCCCTTTACATGGAAAAGGAGAGCTGTTTAGATGGCACCAACGAAGAGTACCTTTTTTTAGCATAATAGTTGTAACTGAGTGGTTACTAATTCAACTAGAGTTAAACAGATTTGTAATGCACTCCTCTCAACTTTATTTTTAACTTTGATTGTACAGCAATTAATCATGATGAATTAAATTTCCAGGATTTACCGAGAATGGTGCGAAAAACAAAAAACTACCATTGATCAGTGATTCCACAGAAGAAAACAGCTTATGGATCAGAGGGTTGAAGGAAACTGGCGAGAATTGTGCAAGTAAGTAGCTAAGCCACAATCAAGCAAATAACAGCAGAATTAAACGTTGGTGTGCAGAAGGTAATCTGTGAATGCACCACATATCGGACCTTGTTATGAATGGGCTACAACAGCTGCCAACCATGAAGAGAGTCAATGTTGTCAGCAAAGAACACGAAAGCACATCTCTAGTGAGTGCAGGAGCATCAACACTGCACCATTGAGGACTGAAAAAAGGCAGCCTGGTCGGACGAATCAGAGTTCCTTTCGCATCATGTTAATGGAAGGATCAGAATTTGGCACAAGCAACATGAGCCTACAGAGCCATCTTGTCTGGTATATGGGTAGGTGGTGTGATGGTGTGGGGAATGTTTTCCTGGGACACATTAGGTCCCCACAAAGGACATTTGAATTGACAAAGTAATGGTTGTAAAGTTAAAACACATGGAATTGTCTGAAGCAGTCTGCATGAAGATGAACTTGACACTTTTTACACATATATATTGTATTACTTTTGCACTGTCTACATCTTCTTCTTGCTTTATTCTCCTGTTCAGCTATAACATAACCAATATTGTCAAACCGTACTTCGGTGGGTAATGAGTTCTTGGATGGATGCCCATAGTTGGGTTTTGGAGAAATAATGTTCAGTCCACTAGACCCTGCTATCTCCTCATTTTCTTGACTATTACTGTCTTCTATTTTCATAAGAGTAACAGCTACATAATATTTGAATTATATCTGTGTCATTTTCTGCTTATTTCCTATATTATAAATTTTCCAAGCATTCCCAATTACATTATCTATCATATTTATAAAAAGTGGCCACCACCATTTCTTTCCCCTTACATGAATTCTGTAGTTTGCAATACCATTATCATGGAGATCAACTACGCCCATGTGCTGATTGTAGTCAGCAACAACTTTTGGAGAGCAGTAGCAATCTTCTTTTTTTCTTTTCTATTGTATCTTTTAGCAGATACCAGTGGTTTGATACTGCCATTATTTGGAGCGACAGTCACAACAGAATTATCATTCCATCTTACCATCAATACTTCATGTTCCTTATCAAAAGAAAAATCATATGAACCTCTTTCTTTTTTCTTGATACTCTTTACTGTTTCCAAAATATTATTGCTTGTATGATTCTCACAAATTGTACTCGTGGCATAAAAACCTTTATTTTTCAGTATGCAGAATAACTTGTGCGAGGAGAAAAAGTTATAAAAAAATACACGATGCTTAGATGGATGCTGCACAATGGACAAAAGATCCAGTATAACCCTTTCTCCTACACCTAAGTCGTTCTCTTTGGTATTCACACTATTTCTGCCATATGGTATAAATTTATATAAATATCCATTGGAACTACATATACACCACAGTTTGAAGCCAAATCTTACCGGTTTTTCCTTTATGAACATTTTTCATGAGTGTTGACCAAAATAAGGCACCATCTCTTCATCAATAGACAAATTATGAGAAAATATTGCATCTTTTTTCATTTAACATGTCAAAAATGGGCCTCAATTTGGAAAATTTATCATTTACATCTAATTGGTCATTATCTGATAAGTGTATATTTTGTTTGATGGAATCAAATCTATTCCTACTCATGCAATTTCTTACCAATGGTATACCTTTGTCCTCATCCTTTGACCAATACATTTTTGTAGCTGGTAAGGTATGGTAACCGGTAAAAATCAATATACCACAAAAGCACTTCAGACTTGCTTTACTTAGTTCAATAGAATGTCGACCATAATGTATGGAGACTTGCCACTAATTTTGTTTTCAATTTCCCCTATCATAATATGTTCTTCTTCTTGTGGTAAACTTTTGTAAGTCGGATTTTCTTTTTCCCACTTTGGAATAACTTTCTTTGCTTTTGTTTTGACAGTTGTTCTAGTGGAAGTTTTCAGTTTCTTGGAACTTGATGCTGTAGGTTCTTCTTCGACATATTGAGCTTCATCAGGTAAATTTGCATGCACCTCGTAAGTTCCAGCTACGTCTGGCAAAACGTTTTCACTCTCACATATATCATCACTAATATCCTCCTCATCTGCAAGTTCATCAACCATTGGTGGTATGTACATGGCATCAATATTTTCAGCATGTTGCAAATCTTCATCCTCTTCTAATATATCCATTAGCTCTGCAGTTGACAAAGATCTAGTTTTTTCCCACCACTGAGCCCAAGACATATTTAAAAAGAAATATCCTAAGATGGTAAAACAACGATTTATTATTGAATGTATTTACATCATAATAAATACTTACTTGAACTATATATTTTTAGCTATACTGCTGAATATACACTTCACTAATTATCTAATACCATTATAATAATTATTGTTATACTAACAAGACGAAAAGCTTAGTTCAACTTCACAAATATCTGAATATTGACGATACTCATATCAGAACTAAATGTTGTTCTTCTTGTCATAAACTTTTGTAAGTCGGATTTTCTTTTTCCACTTTGGAATAACTTTCTTTGCTTTTGTTTTGACAGCTCAATCTCATTCTGATTCATCATTTATTTTGAATATTCTAAATTATTTTAGACTATACCTGACATATTTGTGATTATACTTCACATTTGTAATTTTCAAAGAGGTGAAACACTAGATGATAATAGCTATTCTAGTAGAAGTTTTCAGTTTCTTGGAACTTGATGTTGTAGCATAACATCAAACAAGGCAAAAAGCTTAGTTCAACTTAACAAATCTCTGAATGCTTGATGCTGAAAAATAAAGGTTTTTATGCCAAGGGTACAATTCGTGAGAATCATACAAGAAATAATATATTGGAAACAGTAAGGAGTATCAAGAAAAAAGAGAGGTTCATATGATTTTACTTTTGAAAACTCATATCAGAACTAAAATCGCAAGAATAGACTTGTTCACAATGAATCATCAAACATGTGAAAGACAATGTGCACATCTTGCGCAATCCCAATGTTTCTTAAATGCAACATTACACTAAATTTTATACTGTGCAAAAACTAAAAAAATACTTTCTAATTATATGAAACGTTGTCTTGGATGAAATATATGTGAAGCTATTTTCATAAATTCTTAGGGCATTTAGTATTTCTACATATCTTTTTTAGACCCGTCAAACTGCAAAAGATTAGATAGGCTAGTTAGGTATAGTTTTAATATGAATAATAATAATAATTAGGCTTTTATTTCATATTGATAAATATTTATGCTTGGACATAAAATATTATGCCCTTTATAACATATATTGGCTTAAAATTGGATTAGTAGGCAAATATACATATTTTTATTATTATTTGAAGAATGTTTTGTTTATTCAAAGTTGGGGATTAATGGGTTAACTAGCCCCGTTTCGTTGATTTCATGTTTATGTGAATGAAATACTTAAAATTTTCAATTCCTGCCTAATTTCATAAAAATATTTTCAGTTGTCATCTCAATCTCATTCTGATTCATCATTTATTTTGAATATTCTGAATAATTTTAGACTATACCTCACATTATTTGTGATTATACTTCACATTTGTATTTTTCAAAGAGGTGAAACACTAGATGATGATAACTTAAATAACGCTACAGTATGCAACTAGTGACCACTAGTGAATGTTGAGAAAACTATAGTGTGTATGTATGCTCTCAGACAACTTAAATCATCACTAACAAAATCTGAAATATGTAACCATTCTTTAAGGAAGAATAGAACATCAAAAAATATTTATGTTAATTTAATGAGATATATAATCAATGATTTAAATTCTTGCATAAAATGTTTCAAGTATTATTTCTATAACCCTACTTTTCATAGTTTATATTTTAATTTAGAACAGAATTAAATTTACAGACCTGATTTTGCATTGTCCATATCATTAAGGCCACTGATCATGATCTCAAGAGCAGCAATTACTTCTTCTGGTCCAATTCCTGAATCTGATTGACTTTGAATACTACATGTTGTATTAGATGCAACAGACTCTTGACATTTTTCTCCTGACTGGCCTGAAGTTAAATTAGAAACAGCAACTTCATTACATTCTAAATCACTGGCATCCACAGATAGGGGTTGGGAACTTGTAGATGCTGTCATTTCAGTTTGATCACTAGCAGAAAAGCTATCCAAGCTTCCAAAATCTTCTCTAGGACTTCCAATATCAGATATTGTTGAACTGATACTTCTTCTGTCACTGAAAACATTTTAGGCAATCTGTAATGTTATTCATCTGATCAACTCATAAATCATTTTATTAACATTAAAAATTACATAAGTCATCATCATCCTCAAGCAGCCATGGTTACGGAGGTCCAACCAGACCGTGCAATTTAGTTCTCCAAGTAAGTCTGTCCTGAGCTACATCTACTGCATCTGGCCACTGCACACCAATTCTAACAAGTCGTGTTTGACATTGTCTGCCCACCGCATCCTAGGTCTCTACTCTTTCTGAGCCGTTTAGGCATATTCGCCAATCTATAATTATTCATACGGGCAACATGGCCAAACCAACGGAGTCTCTCTTTGCACAATATGCTGCTTAAAGGAGGTTGCAAACTCCTTTGCCTAACTTCATCATCAAGTTACAAAGTTGAACCACCTAATGACCAAGATACTGCGTAAGCATCTGGAATCAAACGCATTTAGTTTCCTGTTATCTTGTTTACAAAGTGTCCAAGTTTCACTACCATAACTAACCCTAGAAAGAACCAAACTATTATACAGTCTAATTTTAGTCTTTAGGTGTATATGCCTATTTCTCCACACTCTCCATAGATTCTTAAAAGTCCCGGCAGCAATCCCTATTCGTCTGTTAATCTCATGCCGCACATCACCATTATCTGTTACATAGCTCCCAAGATAATTAAACTGTGACACCTGATCAAGACTGCAACCATTCAGATTAACTGAATCATAGCCTGCCAGACCAATTTTCATCACTTTAGTTTTCTCTCTGTTTATAACCAAACCTACTCTACTACCAGTTTCATCAACAGCTCGAATGAAAGAGTTCATCTCATCAACATCATTTGCCAAAAGGGCTAAATCATCAGCATAATCTAAATCAGAAATTTCCGTCGAAAATTTTTTTTCGAAAAAAAAAAAATTCTGAGCAGTAACAGACTGATTATATTCACACCAAACTCACAGCTGTGAAGCATAAGCATCCATTGGGTTTAACTTCTGAGCAGATATCTTTTTTGCACAATGGACTAAATGGCCAGGCCACAAGGACTCCAGTGGCTCAGAGAAAGTTGGAAAAGGGGATCCACTGAACAGCTGTTAAGAGACAGACACAAGCCTACTGTCAAAGCCATTCCTCATGTTCTTTAATGCCCACGAGGTATGGCTCACCTGTCCATGGTGCCATGACCTTATATTCCATCCAACAGACGGCAGTCTTTCCAAGCCCATGGGTGTTCCCTTTCTATTTTTTTTTCCATGGTGTTTTTTTCTTTAGCACAGTTAGGACTCAACTTGAGGATTGCAGATCATGAGCCTGGTGTGCTACTGACTGAGTCAAACCTTGTCCCCATGACTGAACTATAAGCCAAACATACTGCTAATCTATCATGCTGATGTTCATTTTCAAAAATACTAGGTGGTTCAGAGGTCTGTGCATTTTATTGTTTACTTGAGAAATGATTATTCAATATAAATAACAAATATTACTTAGTGAAATATAAACCATCATTTTAAATAATTCATAACCATCTGTTGGCAAGCTGTCTGATTCAACATTGATATAGTGCTTGGCCCTTGGAGGTGAAAAACTCCCAACCTCTGTTTTTGGCTTCCTAAAATGTTTGAAACTGCCTACCTCAAAGAAAATGAGCCATGAAATGAAAGAGGTGATAATCTGAAGGAGCTAGGTCAAGACTATATGCTGGGTGAGGAACAAGCTCAAATGCCAGTTCTCTAAGTTTTTATTTTTTGTTCCAAAATATGTTATCTGGTTTTACATTGCTTGTAGTACCAGATTCTGTTGACCATTCCTGGATAACACTGAAGCAACATAGTGCATATACTACACTTGTGCTGAATAGAGGTCAGCATTAATGGTACACCAATCAGGGACAAGTTTGAAGTGCAGTATACTCTCAAAATTCACCAAATACACAACATTGCAACTAATGTATAATTAACAGTATCAGTCTTTTTATTACTTTTTAATCTTATTTAGTATTTTACATTAAAAAATTCCTAAAATTTTTTACACAATATTTTGAGCTTGGTTGGAACTTGTGTTGTAGTTACTGTTATATTGACATTAGGCTTTTCAAAAGTTTAATATTCTGTGAAGCATGAGCATATTTAATTTTTCCATTTAGTATTTTTTAAGATATATTTTTAAAATGTTCCTAAACTATATTTTTTTTCTCAAAGTAAAATATTTTGTAATCACAAAGTCTTTAGTGTTGGCTAAGTAAATTGCAAGCTTTAAGCCATGTTAATAGGTGTATATTTTAATAAGAAAAATTAAAAAAATGAAAGATTTATGTGATCCTACTGGTCTAATAAATTAATTTATTAATAATAAAGTTAGAAACCTAAAACTTTACATATTCAACAGGAATATTTTTCATTTCCTTACAGACAAAAAAATCATATTAACATTTAGTGAAAATGTTCCACAGCATAAATTTAATATTACAGAAGTATTTTCTGTATGAAAATGGATGCCCACATATTTTACTCAACCAGTGTATTTACCAAAAGACATATAACATGATCAAAAATATTAACAGCTAATGAAGGTACTAGTGGCAAGTAAAAGAAAATTGGAAGGAATACCTATGGTGGGATCTGGAACCAAGTTGGCTGAATTCTTCAACAGATTTTTCACTACATGCATAGGGGGAGTTGCAACCAGAAAATGGTAGATGAAAAGGAGATCTTCCACTGATAGTAGGACTTGGACAGGTACTACTGTGAGAACTTCGACACGGAGAACTTCCAGGAGTTCTGTTTTCTAAACTACGAGGATTTTTCTTTAGAGTTGAATTTGGAATCCACGTCAGTATCAGTGTAGAACCTAAAATCTGTAAATAACAAAAATGGAAGAAAAAATTAACTCAATCAAATGCATTTTTGAATTCACAATATAAAGCAAACCATATTATATACTAACATATGAAACGATGAATTACTGGCCCTATAAATTTACACATATATATATAGTTCTTTAACTTATGCACTTTTACCATTAACATTAATTAGTGTCAGGTTACTGAAACTAACCTCACTCTGATGGTTGAATCGATTTTAAAGTGTGTTAAGAATATAAAATTTATAATTTTAGAACTTTTCTTGAAGTAACTAATGGAAGGAAATTGGTCATATTATAATCAAAAGAAAGAGCATTTAATTTCAAGTAATAAATAGCAAAGATAAATAGAACTAAGATACTTTATATTTTTAATAGGAAAATTCAATTGCATTTATTGAAATTTTAAATTCATAAAAATTTTTTTTTACAAAAGTTAATTTTCTGTTCTTTTCCTAAATTACTTTATTATTATTCTCTCTTTTCTAATACTAATCTCATTCATACTAAACAACATAACTAAAAGGAGTTAATGAATGGTAAAAAATTTAAAATAAACTTTCAAAGCATATAAAATTAAACTAGAACATTGTCATCATCATCATCCTCAAGCAGCCATGGGCTATGGAGGTCCAACCAAACAGTACAATTTAGTTCTCCAAGCATATCTGTCCTGAGCTGCATCTGCTGCATCCAGCCACTGCACACCAATTGTAACAAGGTCCTGTTTTTCATTGTCTGCCCACAGCATCCTAGGTCTCCCCCTCTTTCTGAAGCTTTTAGGCACACTGTTCATAACCCTAGTCACCAATCTATAATTATCCATATGGGCAACATAGCCAAACCAATCAAATCATTTTGAATCAAGTTGCATTAATGCTATGAAAAAAGATTAATTACAAAACAAAATCAAAAAATTTCATTTGAAAAAGGCAATTTCTTAATGTTAATTCTGAAATATATTGAAGTATTTTAAAAAAATAAATATTAAAAAATACCTATCTTCCTATAGGACTCAAAAAGCAGTAATAAAAAATAATTTAAAAGTAAATAATATAGTATATAAACCATTAATAGCACCATCTACCAAATTCCAATTACAATATGCAGAATTCATAATGATTAAATTCCATAAGCATAAACTCTGCAATATGGAGATACAGCCCCTACCAGCAGCATGAAATCTCCTATTGAGTGAGCAAGCATGTGTACCTGCTGTGCGAGCAACTGAAAACGTCAGTAGGAAGACACACATAAATATGACAAACATCATAGCATAAGGAGCCTGATGAAGCCATGGGACAGAGAGAGTGGTGAAATGAGTTGCTCGAGGGTGAGGTGGAACACGTTTTTAAGCCTTTTAAAGAGAAGTTAAATGTTTTTAAAATCTTAAGGAGCAGTTGAGTTTTAATAATTTTAATTCTTGAGGATATACTAAAAAATTTTAACTCGCCCAATGACTAAAACCATCCAGGAGCATAACAGTGTAAATAAAGAACAACTAACAGAAGTTAGTGTATGTCAGCAAAGAAGGTTGTGAAGAATATCTACAACTTCGGCATTCTATAAATAAATCAGGACTAGTATTACAGCTAAGATGTTAACGTTACTTATACAACCAGCACACTGAAAGAGCAAAAACCAGGGATAAACAACCCCTCGGAATCAGCTGTAGACTGTGCCAGCAGGTAGACAGCTCACTGGACTGGTAAATATTCTTCATTTTCTCTCTTGATCGCCTTTACTAGTGAAAGGCAAGTGTAAAAGAAAAGGCACGAAATAGCAGTACAAGAAAAAGAATAAGGGTAGAAGCAATAAGCTGAAGCTGCTACGTGGTAATTGATGCTATATACGTGGTAATAGCTGCTATGCTATATACGCGGTAAATGCTATATACGTGGTAATAGCTACGTGGTAATAGCTGCTACGTGGTAATTGATGCTATATCCTTCCACTTGAGCCATTTAAGTGCTCCTCAAGATTTTTAATTTGTAATTACAGTTTAAATCATGAATATTAAATTGTATTAGTAGAGCTGTGAGTCTAATTTTAAGTATAAAATAAACCTAAAGTATATTAATGGACAGAGTTTGCCTTCACTTCAAAGGAAGATATGGTGCCGGCAATCTTATCAAGTAGGCAAATCGGCACCCTATCTTCTTTTGAAGCAAACAAGAACTCAGTGATCAATTGCATCATCGATATGGTTTAGGTTTATTTTCTAGTTTTCAGGACTATATACCTTCAAAAATTTTCATTTGATATATGACTCATAAACATTGAGCAATTTTACCCCCCCCCCTTTTTTTTGGAGTCATGTTTGAGGTAGCCTATGACATTGGAAACATCACAAGCTTTAATTTGAGGTATGACTTAATTGTGAATTGTTAAAGTCAAGCTCCTAACCCCCCCCCTCCCCCCATTTTATCAGGGGGAATAGTAGGGGGGGAGAAATTTGAAATAATTTATGACCATCATTATATAAGCTTTCATTTGACACTAACTCGTAACTGTAGGCCCTCGCATTCAGAAGATATAGAATGCATTCAGAAGATATAGAACGGCTTTCACATTTCCCATTTCTTAGGGGGGAAGACTGCATGGGGGTTCAATTTTTTATAATCTATGATACTCCCTGCATCACACACTTTCATTACACCTCTAGCTATCCACCTCGCTTCTTCCGATAAATGATATCTGGTAGACATAGCCAACAAATCTGCTATCTCAAAAAACCCACCTTCTACTTTGCTGGAGAAATGGAGAACAGCTTAGAAACACCCACTTTTAACACTTGATGGATCTGCATATACCACTGCCAGCACCATTTATTTGCATATCATACCTCAATCCTGCATTGTATTTTACATACTACACATGACTTTCACACATTTATATTGTTGAAGTTTTATGGTATGCATTTTTTCATTTGTTCCTAAATTTATAAAAACTAGTGTATGTTACATAAATTTTATAAAAATATAGTTCAGGTTCATAAAACAATAATTTACCTTTTCAATTGGTAAACAAAATTGTTGGTGTACATTTTGTTAAACTGTAATTTCTTCCAGTTATCTAATCATAATTCCATTATATCTTCTAAACACAACAAAGGTCACAAATAGCAAGTTGTCTGTCAAATGAAGGTACGTGACATGAGGAGTGCCATAGGATATAAAAAATTTACCCCCAATAATTTTTCCACCAAAAAAGGGAAACTGGCAAATGATTGTTCCACAAACAAGTATACAGGATTTTTTTAAGGGATGCTGAACCTAAGATTTTTAGGGGAGTACTGAATCTAAGGTGCTAAACCTAAGTTGTTGTTTTTTTTCTGGACAGCCTGAAAAAAAAAACTCACTTCACCAGGCACAGTAGCATGGTCAATATATTTGTGTCAGTGGGGAGAGTTTTTTTTTGTATATATGAATTTGAAGCAATTAGGGGGAATGAAGTTTTTGATGTGTTGAAACTGAGTTGGGTTGGGTTGTTTTACCTCTGAGCGGCACTTTTTTGTACACCATGGGCTAAATGGCCAGATCACATGGACCCCGAAGGCTCAGAGAAGGTTGGGAGAGGGGACCCACTGGAACAGCTGTTGGGAGACAGATGGTAGCCTCCCGTCAAGGCCATCCAGCGTGTTCTTTAACGTGCACAGGGTATGGCTCTCCCGCACACAGGGCCATGGCTTAACGTCCCATCTGATGGACAACGGCCTTTCCAAGCCCATCGGTGTCCCCTACTGACCGTGGGCAGGGTGGGAAGTTTTGCGGAGATAAATCTCAATGCTGACCCAGTTGGGACTCGAACCTGGGAACTACAGATTACGAGCCTAGCGCGCTACCGACTGAGCCACCCCGCCCCGTTGAAACTGAAAATGTTACCAGATGGTGTCTGTGATATGTTATATTAAATCATGAAGCCTGCTTATGATAATACAATAGCCATTTCGCCAGTAGATTTTGTGGTAGTGGATTGTAAGAGTTTAAAGAGAACAATGGATCAGAGGTAAATACATGATCTTTTCTTATACAAGTTTAAACTAGGCACAATACTGTGGAGGCAACTCGCAACATCAATGCAGCATTTGGGGAAGAAGTAGGATGCCATGTTAACCTAGTAGCTGCATTGGTCAATAAACATGGCATCCTACTGCTCTATGATAATACCCGACCTCATATCTCAGAAATAAAAGTCCAGAAATTCCATCAGTTACAGTATGAGACTCTTGCTCACTCAATATGTTCACCAGACCTATCACCAACTATCACTTCTTCAAGCAGCTCGATCAGTTCTAATGGAGAAAACATTCAGTAATGAGACAGCAGTTAAAAATGCCTTCAAAGAATTCATCACTCCAAGAACTCAATTTTTTTACTAATGGCATAAATGCACTTATTTTGCAGTAGCAGAAGTGTATTGAATCTGTTGGTGCACATTTTTTATCAAGTAAAGTTATTTTAGCACAGTTATCACTGTTGAATATTTCATTAACAATTCAGCCTTTTCATTTGTAACAATCTAATAAAAAAAAAAACTTGTTCTCTTCTTTTAACCACGAAAGGTGGTTAGCCTTACTAAAAATGCTATCTGTGCTGGTGGCTCAGAAACCAAACATTTCATAAATTCATTGATTCCTGATTAGTGTCTTACCTCATGTTTATTATTCCATGGCTGCAAATTTAAAATAAGAGATAGGAAATACCCAATTTCTATACCCTTACAAACTAACCAACTAACTCTTTTTATACTCAATTTTAGTTAACACAGCATTTTCCTCAAACCCTTGAACCATGCTTGTGAATAGTTTTATCATTTTCCAATTTAGAGCATTCAAAGACTTAGAGAGAAGGACTCTTAAATACACACCTTTTGTTTCACTATATCTTTTGGAAATAAGGGCCAAGAATAAGGAGTTGTGTCAAATGAAAGTTTCCAATAGGGGGAGGTCACAGGCTACCTGAAATGTTGTCCTCCTCCTACCCCTTCCCCCCCCCAAAAAAAACACTTCAGAAAGAAATTTCATGAAGGTCAATCTCAATAAGTTAATCCTCAAATTATAGCTTATGATGTCAAGAATGTCATAGGCATTATGCCCCCTCTTCCTTCCTTTCCCCCAAAGAAAGATGGGAAGAAAAATTAATGGGAGTCATTAATTACAAGTGATATGTCAAATGATAGTTCAAGAGGTGCAGAATAACAGAGGAAATCGAAACAAATTTCTCCTCTGAAGTAAATGATTTTTTTTAGTGACAAAATTCCTTATAAAGTTACCACTAAAAATTCAAAAAATAAATTAAAAAATACATGTTTTACCTATATGCATCTTAAAAAGCAAGAAATAAAAGTGAAGAATATCAGTGATTAAATCACTTACTGGATTCTTATTAACTTCAAAGGAAGACAGGGACCAAAACTGATTTCTCTTACCAAATAAACAAAAATTGCTGGCACTCTATCTTCATTTGAAGTTAATATGAATCCAGTATGTGATGTCACATTGGTATTCACTTTTACTTATTACTCTATTATTAGACACATATAAGAACACATTTTCTTATATGTGTAATTTTTTTCATTTATATATTGGTAACTTGCGTCTGCACTGCACAGAGTAGCAGCTCCATTGCCACTTCAAAAAAAAAAGGTTTATTGTCCAAGAGTAGGTAAAGGTTCACTATAATGCTGTAGGTAAAAGTATGTATGGCAGTCATTGGTGTTGTAAATGTGTCCAAAGGATTTTTTTGTAGAGGGATGAAAGAGGCACTTACTTAGAGGTGACTTCAATGCATCAGCATTGCAGTCAAGTCAGCTTCCAGTTCTCCTCTTCCTTTGATGGCTGTCATATGCACAAGATGCACATGACCAGTTTTGCTGGTAATTAGACAGCAGCTGTTTCAAGTTTTTTCACACTTGAACAGCTGCTGCTGAATAAGCAGCAAAACTGGTCATGTGCCTCCCGTGCATAAGACAGCCATTAAAGGAAGAGGAAAACGGGAAGCTGAATTGACCATAATGCTGATTCATTGAAGTCCCCTCTAAATGCCTCTTTCATCCCTCTGCAAAAAATCCTTTGGTCACTTTAACAACACCAACAGCTGCTGTATATACATACTTTTACCTACAGCATTATAGTGAACCTTTACGAACTCTTGAACCTCATGCTGTGTTTTAACTTTGTTTTGTGGTGTATTGTCATATTTATCACACAGTCTTAATTCAGGAAAAAACTTTGCCTCATTGTTTTCCTATATTTGCTTCTGGGAGTTCATACTTAATCATGGTTAGTATAGAAACAGGAAACATAGTGGTAAACAATTTCATCTAAAATAACGAAATACATAGTAATATATTACAATACACAAATGGAAAGAAATTATTTATATATTTATTCAGTTTCATACAGAAGGGAATTGGGGGAAAAGTGGATTAACTCCCATCCCCTCCTTGAGAGTTTCAGTAACATATATTTTTTTAGAAAAATCATATACTGAAGTATATGAACCCCTTCCCCATTAGAATCAAAAATATCTACACTCACCTCCACCCCATTGGAAGTTTCAGGGTACAAATATATATATATATATCACTATTACACTGTAAAGTCCTTCTTTTTGCAATTGTTGCTTCCAAGCAAATGAAAGTTGTACTCTTCAATTTCCACCAGATCAATCAATAGCAAAAGAATAACTAATATTCATAGAATTATTATGTAGAGTGATACTTATGTTTTGGACGTTTCGCTTATTCCATCAACGCTTCCAGCAATTGTTTAGTGGTGTCCAGTCATTTGCTGATTGCCTTTTGCATAAGGGTCACTTTTCACTCTGCAGACTAATTCCATGAACCACAGTATCAACGCATTTCAAAGCCATAGCTTCATTTTCAAGACATTACTCTTGGCCCACACAAACGGAGGTTATAAACTAGGGGTGAAGGTGTCTGGTGTTCAGGCTTTTCTTGTTGTGGTTGAGCCGTTGTTTTAGTTGACGAGCCCACTGCTGCTGCAGAGGCTGGGTTTTCTTGTGCTCTTGTATTGGTGCTGTACTTCTTAATTTTCTCTTTTTTCTTTTAATCTATGATGAGCTTCCACGAGAGTGGAGGCTGGTATATCTCATCATTACATGCGGTGTGCTTATTTTCATATATGGTTAATTGCTCGTATAAATCCAGTTTTTCCTGTGTGGGAAGAGCTACCAGAATTAAAATTTTGGAAATCGGGGATGGCTTGTTTTTGCTGGATGATTCGGGTCAGGGCAGTATTTTTTTTGTTGTTGTTGAATATCTTTTTGGTGTTCTTTCATTCTTATGGCTGCAGAGTGTTTGGTTTTACCGTAGTATGGTTGGGATTAATTATCATTAGGTACAATAACTGGGATCTTGTAAACATCACCAGTTCTCTTTTTAGGATCTTGATCTTTTTTTAGCATATTAAATACGTTACTTGCTGCTTTTACTGAAACTTTAAAATTAATATGGTTTCATGATACTCCTCACTGTTTCTCCCAGTCATGAGATTGGAGGTATACTAGAAGTATATTTATTATTTGCAGCTTGTCTTTGTGCCAGTGTTATTTGGGTACTTTTAATAGTGGCTTCTGTATTGATATGCTTGGCTTCAAGTTCGGCTCTTGTAATTATGGCTATTGGGTATCCTGCTTTCTGCGCTGTGGTAAAAATGACTTGTCATTCTCGGGTCCGACTAGCTCTGGTGGTGGCATATTGTAAATTTTGTAAGAAGGCTGTACACATGGTTCCTTTTTTCTGTTACAGAGAATGTTGTGAATTATATGGAATGAATTATAGATGGGCAGATGGCTTATGATAAACTTGTATGTTTATTTCATTGTCTTTCCAATGTAAGTGCTTATCCAGGAAAGGTAGTAATTCCAGGAATGGTTGTCAGTATACAGTGTCATCAATATACCTTCCGCATTATGGAAATGGAGAACGGATTGCATGGATAATAGTATTCTCTATATGCCGTATGACAACTTCTGCCAGGAGCCCATAAAGTGGGAAACCCATTGGGACTCCATTCTTTCATTGATATATTTCCTAGTTTAGTGTATAAAAATTGTTCTCAGTGATTAACTTCAGGGCGTTTAGAATGCTCTCAGGCCGTAGCTTATCAATATCCAGTGCACCAGTTAAGCAATTTTTTATTAGAGCAAGACTATCTTGTAGAGGCATATTGGGGTACAGTGCTTTTATATCCAATGATGTCATTTTGCAGTTGGGTTTGACTCCTAAGATGGCTAACATCATTAAATAAAAAATAACTGAAAAAGAATGTAACAATAGTACATTTCATACTTACCTCATCATTTTGTTCTTTGATACTAAGATACCCTGGATGATGCAACATCTCAGTTCTCAGAGGTGTGGGCGGATGAACACAAACATTGTTCTTGCAGAAAATTGCCTCCCCATCTAATCCAACTTTTTGTGGTGAATCATCTGATCCCAATTTTAAAAGAGTTGAAGCTTTCCTAATTAGTGTATTAAAAGTGGTCATGTCCTTTCCCTGCAAGAGTGAAATATTAGACATTTCTTTTAAAATATTTAGAAAAAATTGCATTTACAATTTCAGAGTTGATTCTTCAAAAATATTAAGAATTTCTACCACAAATTAGAATAGTAATATAATCTGTTTCAAACTGCAGATATAACACTTGCTAGATTAGAAAAATATCAGAAAGCTAACTTTACAAAACAATAAGCTACAATATATTTTAACTCTAATATCACATTAAAAGTTTATGTTAATTTTTTTATCAGCCTTTATAAATAAAATATCAAAATATATCACTCTAAAAGATGCAGAGAGAAGATTAATTACCATACTTTACTTCTAGCTGTAACTGTTTTTAGGATTACATTATCTTCCTCTTAATGACTAGTGTGTTGTAGTGTTATGACCATTATACACAGTCATATCAGAATAATATGACCACCTATCTAATAATGGGAATAACCACCCTTGGTCCGGATGACCACAGCGAGATGGCATGGTATGGACACAATAAAGCCCTGGAAGGTTGCCAGAGGCACACTTGCCCATTCGGACTCCAGCAGATCACTGAGGTTCTGGAGATGACGTGGTTGTGGTCCGCACATTGAACCTGTCGATCCAAATGGTCCCACAAGTGTTCTATGGGATTGAGGGTCAGGCGATTTCCCCAGCCAAGGTAGAATGGAGACATCGCTGTCGTATTGCTGGATCTAGTCACAATCACCTTAGTGACTTGGCAGTGCACATTGTTCTGTTGGTAGAAACCATCACCACCAGGGGGATGCATGTAGTCAGCAAGGATGGACAGGTAGCCAACTGACATTCAGGGACCCATCCAGTGGTCCCAGCAGTCCCAGGTCATATCAGGAAAACATCCCCCCGGCAAACACACTGCCACCGCCAGCCTGTACTTGATTGTGTGGCCAGGTGTTGGTTTTTGTGAGTCTGACGCTGTATTCATCACCACCCATCACTTCTGTGGAGTAGAAACCTTGATTCATCGGAGAGTCCCATGCGAACTGCAGGTGTTGTTGCCAATGGACCTCGGTTAACATGGGCGCCTTTATGCAGCGTCGACTCCGGAGACCCATGAGTAACAGGGTTCGCTCTACTGTTATCAGGGACATGTACCTGGGTGTCCCAGTGTTCCTTTGAGTGGTAAATTGCTGCACTGTGTGTTGATTGCCCTTTACCAGTCGACGGAGGCAACATTCTCCTCTGGGGTCGATGGCCTTTGGGGCTCCATAGTTATGATGTCTGGAGGTACTCAGTGTACCAGTGGTTCATTCGCGAACAGCTCATGAAGTCTGCTGTTTCATATGAGATGCTTCCACCCTTGGAGCAGTAGCTGATGATCATTCCTTTTTGTACATCCATCAAATCAATACCTCTGCCCATTGTGCTCTGGTTCATCTGTCCTGGCCGGTCACTTATATCTCTGTGTGGTCGACCTTGTCATGTGCCCTCTGTGACGCACCTGGGCAGGTACACTGTGATTCCATGGATGGTCATATTATTCTGATATTACTGTGTATAGCAGCACCACAACATAATTATACGACATATTTGTAAATGATAATATTTACAGCATAAAATCCATTCTTTTTCATTTTGAAGAGTACAAATTGTCAGTCTTAATTTGCTTCACTGACTACCTGTTGATTTTTTTTTATATAATTGCACTTTTAACTGTTCTATCAGAAATTAATTGGTGTATTTGTTGCTGATTTATTATTTTTTTTACCAGAAATTAGTCATATTATTTGAGTATATATTACTGCTCTTTATTTCCCAATGCAGTCACCAAACTATTGTAAACTTTTATCCAATTTGGAATATTTTCATGGATATACCATGTTTTTTATTCACTTTTGAGCTGACATTATTTTTGTTAACCTGTTTCTGCTGTTCCTTCATTAAAGACTTTTTCAACTAAATAAAATGGGCTTTCATCAGCACAGCAAATTTTCACCTTCCAATTTATCTTCTCAAAAATCAAACTACTCTTACTTCTAAAAATTTTAAATTAATATTGACAGGGATTAAAGTTCACAGTACACTTTCAATACAGTTTAATACATATTCAGCTGTAAAATCTTAAAGCAATTAAAAATGAAAGAACAATATTACACTCCATGGGTGCTAGTAAGTTTTTTCCAGGAGTATGTGGGGGGGGGGGGAAGAAGGCAAATCTGCTTCAGGGAGGGGAAAACAATTTCGAGCAGAGGGGTAAAAAAACAAATCAATACTTCAAGCCAGAAATATTTATGTTGAGTCATTCATTAATGAGTAGTTCAAATAATAAATCATGCATATATCATAGCATAACACACCTAAGGATGCCTAAAAACAAAATAAACTTATTATCGAAAATATATGTAAAAAATGCTTTTTGTGACAATAAAAGAAATATTTTCAGCAACAACAACAAAATACTTTCTTTGAAGAAAAAAACATTAATTTTTGATACATCTGATATTATTTAACAAAAACTCATTTTCTTATCAATTTCCTCAGGGAAGGACAACAACCCCCTCTCCCCCCCCCCCTCCCCCCCCCCCCCCACTTGCTGGCATCCATGCTATATTTGCATGGATGAGTCTCATAAATTTCAAAGAAAAACTTCAAAATGTAAATAAAGCAAAAATAGTTTTAAAAAAAAAACATTTTAATCCCTATTATACCTTTTAATTTCAATCCTGCTTTTCTCAAACTACAGGGTGCACATAAGTGAATTTTAACTAAGTAATAAATGTTGAAGCAACTTGTTTGTTGGTTTGCTGATAAAAATGTTTTTGTCCATATTTCAGCATTCAACATAGACCCAATATACTCTGATTTAGCATTTAACTGTATATGTTGAATTTAATTATTTTCCAGCATGATGCAGTTAATGAGTTGAAGATCTTTTAATTAATTCTTGATTATTTGATTCCATATGATTATCTTCTACTCGTTTGGAATTACTTTGAGTTTATTCAGCTCAAAAATATGTATATAAATTTTGGATTTACTATATAGGAGATACATAATGCTTTAACTTTATGAGCTTGCTGCCTTTGAATTTCATTTATTTTGCCTTGTTTAATATTCTCTCAATATTTTAGTTATAATCTACTTCTTTAGCAATTTAATTCATATATTTTTGTTCATAACTCTTATTGACATCAGTGGCATAACATGATGAAAAACTGATGATACAATGGAGTGATTATGAGACTTTATGAAAGAGTAGTTGAAACTTCAATAGTTTCAGAGATCATTGACTGACCAAGCAATTGGCAGATCACTGACCAATGGCATAAAAACAGGTTGGCAGTGGTAGCAAAATGTCAGGGCTTCTGGAAATCTTCTCAAAATTCAATTAATACGACATCAAAACAAATGAATTCACAGCTCATCACTGCTTTACTATGTATTTAATTATTATTATGCTGTTTAAATAACAGAATGAAGATAGATGTAAAAGAAAAATGGTCTTGAGCAGGGTGGGATCAGATCCCACCCAGCTTAAAACAATTTTTTCTCTAATAGTGAAAAAATACTTAGTATACAATATCAAATAGAGAGAGAAATTATTTAAATTATGATAATTTCTTAATTCAAATAACTTAAAATTCTCTGTCATTGAGCAATAAAATTTTTAAGTTTATCCTTCAAACTTTTTGAATTTAAAAGTTTTTGGGAGAAAGCTCAGAAACTTTTCAGAGCAAGGACAGTGCTCTATCTTCAGTGAAGTGACACTGTATGGTGACATTAGGGCTATTAAGAGCTTCTTTCCATGTCATGAAGGGTGATTCCAGTGTCTTGGTTGCAGGTGGGGAATGGCAAGGTCATTATTTCAATAGACTCATTGACTGTTGTTTCATAGTAAGTGGCTGCACGTGCTAGCAGTGTGGTGTGCTCGCAGTCTATGGTTCTGCATATTACATTGTCAGCTTGGCAGCAGCAGTCATTAGCTTGTTTTGGCTGACACCTGTTTGATGCTCTGTGAACCTCTCCTATATAGAACATATGGTTTTTCTGATATACATAGTAGACAATGGAATTATCCAGCAAATGTAGGGGAAATCTGTATATGCCCAATTTTTTAAGGAGTCTTAATTGGTCTCTATCCCTTTTTATAATTTTCTTCAGATTTGGGGCTGTGCTAAAAACAATTTTTATGTTTTGGGCTCCGACTAATTTGCAGACTGATTCGCATAGGATTTTTTGGAACATAAAGATATAGATCCTGAAAAAGTTGCCCGCTCAGAGTCAGTGATTAGGAGGAGAGCCAAATCTCTTCTGTTGTCATTTCTATATTCATTGATTAGCTTTTCTATTGTTGCTGGAAGCCAATGAATGCAGCAATGGATTGAATATTTTGAATTATTTTTTAAGCAAATACTCATTTGAAGATACTGTGAAGGTCCTATGGATGAGAGAATGGAAGGTTGCAATTTTGTACACCCATGGAGTGCATGAGTCTATGTGTATGATGGAGGGGACATTGGTAGGCATTCGGCATATTGATGCCGTCAAGGCTCCTGCATCATATTTTTGGATAAAAACATCTAAATAAGGGATGGCACTGCTATTTTCCTCCTCTTTTGTAAAACGTAATGTACTGAATTTTTAATGAGAAATCTTGAGTGTGAGTTCAAAAGAATGTTTAGCAACAAAAATTATTAATGAATTACATAGGCAGCCAGATCACAAATAAACAATATAATTTATACATAAATTTGCCTGATGAATTTATACATAAATTTGCCTGATTGCCTTGATGATATGAAGTCAAATCATCAAGAGAAAACGTCACAATTCTTGACTTAAAATTTTAAATATTAATTTAATAAATAAATTTAAAAATATAATTTAAAATATTTGTATTACAATTATTACAAACTCTAATCAAAACATAAAGAGAATATTTATACAATATTCATCAAGCAACACAATTACCTTTGTGAATGAACTTACAAATTACCATTTCATCTTACCAATTCTTTTCAGATGTTGATCAGCACACATTATATGATGACTCTTCTGTGAAGAAATTAAAGCCAACCAGCCACTTACTCAAATAACATATTACCTCTTCATTTTAATTGTGAAGTTTCTTGAGTAAACTTTACTAAGATTAACACAAAATATATACTTTAAGCTACAACTTTTCAATTCTCACTTTGTCCAATATTCAAGTTTTTTGTCTGTTCCAATCAACTAGCAACATAATTCTCATGCTGAAGCACACGCGAGCGTCAATGACACATCAATCATGGTTTTATTGTAGCACATTAATCTGTCGTAACAACACTGTAGGATAGATATTGTTGGCAATATTAATGAGGCAGTTTAATTGCTCATTGCTGCCATTCCAAATCAAAAATATATTGTCTGCATAGCGACACCAGAACCCATCTTCTGGTGTTGCTATGTTCATGATATATTTTTAATTTAGAATAGCAGCAATGAGCAATTAAACTGCCTCATTAATACAACCAATAATATCTGTCCTACAATATGCTTTGTGAAGGAGGAGGGGAATAAAAAGCACCGCCATCCTCTATTTAGATGTTTTTATCTAAAAAGATAATGCAGGAGTTTTGATGACATCAATATACCAAAAGCCTACCTATATCCCCTCCATCATATGTACAAATTCATGCACCCCATGGATGTAAAAAATGCAGCCTTTCATTCTCTCATTCATAGGGCCTTCACTGCATCATCAAATGAACATTTTCTTCAAAACATTCAGAGTTCTTCCAGACATTCTCAGTGTGTGAAGGCTACATGCTGCCATTAGAAGGTATCTGAACTGCTGTGAAATGTTCAGGTGGCAATCCTTCTGCTCTAGCATCAATGTCTTCACCCCTTCTCAGAAAGTCTGGAAGTACATCAGAAACCTGATGGGAAAACGGCAGCCTGCCCTCTCTTTCCACAACCTTGCCTTTTCCTGTGGGGAGGACTTAGATACCAATGCTAACATCTCCTTGGGGAACTTACCTCCATCCTACCTGCCCCACCAGTGACCGATCAGGATACATCCCAGCAGCCCTATTCTGGGAGTGAACCTTGCTATAACGATCCTTTCACCTTGCAGGAGCTCATTTCTACCATTGAAGCTTCAAAGTGCTCCTTGGCTTCAGACCCTGATGGTGTCAGCTATACTCAGCTAGCTAACCTGACACCTGAAGCTCTGCTTGTGCTTCTTAAAGCCTTCAATCACTCTTGGGTCATCTTCATGGTCCCTGATTCTTGATAGTACCTACCTTGAAGCAGGGAAAACCCACCACTGATCTCTTTTCCTACAGGTCCATTGCTCTACTTCTTGCCTCTGCAAGATACTAGAGAGACTTGTCCTTGGATGCCTGGAATGGTACCTGAAGTCCAAGGGCCTTCTCCCTGATAGCATGTCCGGTTTCTGCAAAGGGAGGTGCACATCAGATAATCTGATTGACTTTACCTTTGCCACAGACCAAGCTCTATCTGAAGGACAGACTACTGTCACTGTCTTCTTCAACATTCAGAAAGCACTCCCTGTCCCATATGACTAAATAAAATGTTTAATGGATATTCTCTGCAGACTCCCTGATCTTGGTCTCAGAGGAAATATATACTGGATTGCAGCATACTCCCCACATCATCAATCATGGAGTTCCTTAAGGAGGGGGAGGGGGGCCCAACCTGATGCTTCTGAATATCTTGCTGTCAGGCCTAACCTCTCAACTCCAGAATAGAGTGGGAATTTCCATCTATGCCAATGATATCTGTGTCTGGTTCCCTAGCCAGGACCCTTCCTATGATCAGCTCAAGATGAAACAAGCCATGTTGTCTAGCTTTATGGGACCATCCTGTTGGAGAGGTACACCATGTTTCAGTGTATATTTCCTCTCAGACCAAGATCAGGGAGAATGTAGAGAATATCCATGTGGGACAAGGAGTCAAATGCCTTCTGAATATTGAAGAAGACAGTGACGATAATCTGTCCTTCAGACAGATGTTGTCAAGTTTTTCGACAACCTTGTTCTTTCCACTGATAAGACTGTGGCCATGGTTTTCACTAAGAGATGCCTTCCACCACTTTCCCTAACCTCATGTTTGCACCAGACTACATCAGGGTCGTCAAACAGCACAAGTTCCTCAGTGTCATCCTTGACAACAGGCTGACTGGGGACCTCACATCCAGCATCTTAAGACAGTTGCCACTGTGCAGAGAAATATACTGCTGGTACCCACTGGGAAACTACTAAAAACTTTCCCCAATGGGTACCAGCAAGGACTTTCCTTGCTGGTACCCATTGGTTTTTTTATCATACAATTATAAATAACTAATTTCCCTCTCTCTCTCAGTGACTGCAAGAGTTTTGTCTCTTAGCTGATGAGCCAGTATTGTCTTTTGTCTTGCCCAGTAAAAGAGGGACTCCAGTTGTTCCTAATTTAGGCACCTGGTAGACTCTTCTCTCATTGTTCATAACCTTCGCTGACCTGAATAGACCCAACTCCATCATCTCTGAAGAGTGTCTTCTATAACAACTCTATGCTTTACACTCTCAGTAGAGCCTACAGTTCTAACTCTGTCATATGCAGAACACCTGATATTAGAGCACAATCATGCAGCACAATCTGAGATTGTACTGTTGAACTGCTCCCGCTATAAATGCTGAAAGAGGAGCATTGTTTCAGGAGCTTCATGCTATTGGAACTACAGATTATTCCATTATCTCCCTCTTTGGTACCGACCAGAACAAGAAGTTGCATCAAATGAGCATGCAGCTACTTATTGGTTACTTTCAGAACATTGGCCTCTTCTGTAAGGTATGATGTCTTTTGTTTTATCGTTTCTATGTTAATGAGACTAGTATAATTAATAGATTTGTAAAATAGCAGAGAAACAGTATCTTCTGTCTCTGCTATCTCATCATCTTGTTGTGATTGGTGTAGGGAGCCCCTCATTGGAGGTTAATTTCACCAAGATCTTACACCTTGAACCTTGAATTGCAAAATACCCCACCCTGCCTTTGGTCAGTAGGGGACACTGATGGGCTTGGAAAAACAGACATCCATCAGATGGGATGTTAAGCTGTGGCCCTGTGTGCAGGAGAGCCATACCCTGTGCACATCAAAAAACACACTGGGTGGCCTTGATGGGAGGCTACCATCTCCTCCCAATCTTCTCTGAGCCTTCAGAATCTCTGTAACCTGGCCATTTAGCCCATTGTGTGAAAAAAGTGCCACTCAGAGTATATCCCACCCATTTTCTTTGTGTTAATTATATAACTTACATTATTATTTAAAATCAGCACTGGCAAGGAAAATTATAATTGTCCTCAAAGTTTTGCACTTTAGGTCTCTTTTCCTCTTTTAGGTCAATTGGTATATCTGCTTTAATTTCTTTCCCTATATTCTTCAGCATAAATGTTTCTAAATATTATAGAATCATATAATTTCTTACTCTGTTTAGCATTATTTTCCACTTCAAATATGATCTTTCAGATGCATCTTGTGAAAATGATGTGAGAAGTTTATATGCTTCATACAATTATGAATATAGCACACTACATAAATTACATGCTATTAAAATACTTTCCCCCATGCTATTCCATGTTGCATTAAAAAACTGAGTCTCTAACTGAATTAGAACCCAATTACAATAACAAATTTAGTCTTTCTGCTGATATTAAAAGGGGAAAAAAATTAATATGTGAATCTAGGTCAATATAATCAGAGATTTTCTTTTACCTCTGCTGCAAATGAACTCTATAACATCTATTTAGTTAAAATGAAATCTCTCTGGTAACTAAGTTAATTTTCAGTTAAAAGTTAACTTGGCCACCAAAGAGATTTCATTTCCTGAAACCAAACTATTCAAGAGTTAAAGACATTAGTATTTCAATATAACACATACCATTATGACCCACCACAGCTAGAAACCTGATCTCTAAACCTCACAGAGCCAGAACTAAGTGAGACTACTACACCAAATTCAGGACTGACTAGTTGAGTACACATGGAATTATGAGGAGCTGGAAACTTAAGCTATTAGTGACGTCACCCCAAACATGAATGAATGCCTATCCATTATCAATATATCTGCTACTCTGAGTGATTATATTTGAGACCCAAGCGATGCCATGAATTTCTGCTAATTGCCAATAGAGCACAACTTTCATATATATTTGGTATGTTACATAGAGTTTCATCTCATGCGGCCGCTTGCTATAAAGATCTGACAGGAGAGGGTCATTATAATATCATATTACACCAAACCAAGGCAAGATGGTGATCACAGTTTACCAGCGGACTGTGAAACAATATTGGGTGGGCTGCCACTTTATAATATATATTTTCTAGTAAAAATAGTATAATTTTACAAATAAATTGAAATCAGTATCTATTTTCAAACTTTATTATTACTATTAATTTCATTGTTACAACTATTTTGTGACATTTTGTTTATTATCATAATAGTTTCCATTTAACAATATATATTCTGTGGATCTGTTTGTCTGGCATAAAATGAAAAAATAATAATAAATATGTAGTGGACCATCGCATTATGTGAAAATTAGAAGCAGCTCTTGGCCTGCCCAGGCCTACATTACACCATAAAAATACACCAATGATGCAGGCAAGTTCCCTGCAAAAAGATATTCATGAAACAAAAATAATATGTCCTCTGGGATTTAACATTAGGATTGACTTTTCTGTTGACAAACTGATTCTGTTTGGCCACAACAAACTTTTAAAATTATTAAACTATTGCAAAACTTTAGTCTATAGCCTACACTTATGCTGCCACAACCTATAAAATCAGGTTCACGAAGCCTGCATATATGGCCATGAACTAATAACCTCGGTCTTACTTCATATTTGTATTTTTTTGGTATTCATTTTTTTACCTTGTTAATAGCTAAATTTTTATTATAAATTGTTTATATATTATCTGTTATATATTTTATGTACAAATTGAAATTATTCAATCTCCTGCAGATAAGCTAATAACTTTGTAGGTCACCTGTTTAAGATATGTACACTGTGTCAATTGCTTGAATTAAGAATAATTTTTCAAAAAATAACATTAAATTTTTTTAAAATATTGAAGTTTGAACTAACCTTTTCATTTATATATATGTATAAAAGGCATTTCAGAGCTCCTAAAAAATGCTAATTTTTTCAATGTATTCCTCAGCTTGATGTCTCAAAAAGTAAAAAAACCCATTCTCTTGCTCAAACTTGCTATTAGCACATCTCAGATGGCAGGAAAGCTGCAGTTGCTGTTCTAGACTAAGACTAGCTAGCTGAAAGCTCCAACAAGTTAGCTGATTTCTTTACTAAAGATCTGACCATGTGTGATCTCAATAAAATGAAATCAGATGCCAATGGAGCATTTTTTCATTGGACATTTTTAGTAATTTGCATGAAAATACAGCTATATACATTTTGGCATCATTTCAGTATATTTTGCAATTAAAACTTATTTTAACACTTTTCAATTATTTTGATCTATTATCAAATATCTTTTATGAATGGAATATGAAGAGAAAAAACGAAATTTGTTTGATCATGTGATTGGCAACATTATAGTAGTGTGATATTTAGCAAACATCTGGTTTTGATTTCATACTTAATGTGTATGTTAAGCTGCATGGATTGGATATGGGTTTGGGCTTTTTTTTTTTGGAGGTGGGGGGGGGGGTAACCCTTTCATAATCTTCCTGATGTTCTGCCAGTCGGTAGCGCGCCATGCTCAAGTCCCAGCTGGGTCAGCGTTGAGATTTATCTCCGCAAAATTCCCCGCCCTGCCCACGGTCAGTAGGGGACACCGATGGGCTTGGAAAGGCCGCCGTCCGTCGGATGGGACGTTAAGCCGTGGCCCCATGTGCGGGAGAGCCATACCCTGTGCACGTTAAAGAACACGCTGGATGGCCTTGACGGGAGGCTACCATCTGTCTCCCAACAGCTGTTCTAGTGGGTCCCCTCCCCCAACCTTCTCTGAGCCTTCGGGGTTCATGTGACCTGGCCATTTAGCCCTTGGTGTGGAAAAAAGTGCCCCTCAGAGGTAAAACAACCCAACTCTGCCAGTCGGGTTGATAATTGTCTGAAGGTTTTGCCTACATATTTATTTTTCTGATGGATCATGTGGGTCCTTAATATGGATGACACAAATGCCACCTGAAGGCTTTTGTTGGTCACAGTCACTTCTAATTAATTTTGAGATAGTGTTTTGGACAGTTATAGTAACAGTATAATTAAATTCCTCTCCCAAATTTCATCATAGAGTCTATGAGGTGTGCAATAAGAGGAAATGATGTAGTAAATTTATTTCCAAGGTGCTGTGTTGGTGGTACAGGTAAGGAAGCATTCTGCTGTCACTGTACCTTCCTAAGATATTTACAAATGTATTATTGTAACCTGCTTGTTTGCCTAATTTCATAATGTAATTTATTTCCTGCTGCAAGAGTTTCTCTGTGGAACAGTATCTATGGGCTCATAGGAATAAGATATGGAATGCTGATTTTTGGTAATTTATAGGTCAGCTGAATCCTTAGGGATGAAGTTAGGGGCAAATGAAGGTTTTTTGGTGTATTGAGGTTTCAACAGATTGGGGGTGCCTCTGCATATTGACCTCAAGGAAGTTTATTGATCCATTTTGCTCTACTTCATGTGTAAATAAAATGGTTGGGAAAACAATATTGAGTTCTGCCAGTGTTATTTAACTATTTTTGGTTTCCAGGGCAGATAAAGAAAATATTGTCCATATACCTTTTCCAAAGTATGGTGGTAGTGGAGTGAGAGCTAAGAACTATATCTTCTACATGCTATAGTACATCTGCTAGAAGTTCAATAAGGTATACTGTTCATAATCATGTTTGCCAATTAATTAATTATTGTGCAATTAGGGGTGAGACTATGGGGATACCTTTTGTTTGATGATATATTTGCTGGTTAACTTGGAAATAATTATTAGTTGTGGCAAGGTCCAATGCCTCGTGCATGCAAAAATATTCAGTTGAGGGGACATGTAACTTCCAACCATTTAATCTTCAGTCTCATAGTAGCATACAAAATAGGGGTGCTGGGGTACAGAGCTGCGAAAGAGTGGAAAGTGTAATTGTGTAAGATAGGAGTGTTGTGCAGAGTTTGGACAAATTCATGTGCTTATGTTATAGTATATTGTGTGTTATTGTATAGGATTTTAAACAAATCAAATAGAGCATGTTCTAAATTATAGGTTGGGGCTTTTGATTTATTAATCAGTGGTCAGAAAGGTTGGTTCTCCTTATGAATTTAATTTTGACAAATAATTGGTGTATGTTGGAATATATGGAAGCAGAAATGACAATCTTATTACCAGTTGACTTTTTAATGTCTATAAATCAACAAATGTTTCGTGGAAAAAAATTTGCTGGGTTCGAGCCCCGGATTAGGCATAGATGTGTATGTCGTTTTTCTGCTGAGGTCCTGCCATCCTCTCAGATCTTCTACTGTGGCATATAAACTGACAGCTCCTGTCAGACCTCTGTGGCAAGCAGCTGCTTGAGGGGGTATTTATTTATTATGAACTTGAACCCGCATCTCTCCAGAAACATGCCAGAGTATTCTGTCATTGAACTAATGCCCTCTGTCTTTTTCCCACTATAATAAAAAAAATACCCCCTCAAGCAGCTGCTTGCCACAGAGGTCTGACAGGAGCCTGTCAGTTCATATGCCAAAGTATAAGGTCTGAGAGGATGGCAGGACCTCAACAGAAAAATGACCCGAACATCCATGCCTTACCCGGTTTTGGCACCATTTATGATCTTGGGTGGCAACTATTTCTTTTTAATTGCACTGAGTAAGATGGAAATAAATAATCATTGACATACTTGTAAGACATGCTTTCCATCTATATGGCAAATAGAAAGCTGCTTGGGCTAAAATTGCCTGAATAGCACATATATGTGACATAAAAGGAATGTTCATAGCGTTAATTAGAGGAGATCTTGATCAGCGGCTGGTAGCTCAGTGGTCCAGAGCACCTGACATGTTATTAGGAGGTCGTGGGTTCGTATCCCACCCGGCTCAAGACAATTTTTCCTCTAAAATTAGAATTGACGTCAAAGTGCTGATTTATTAGTGGACATTTAGTGCTATTAATGATTTAAACATAAACAACAATCACAGTATTACCTGTTGACTTTTTAACATCTATAAATCAATAAATGTTTCGTGGGGAAAAACATTTTTTTCATAAAATATAATAAAAAATTTCTATAAATCAATAAATTTTTCCACAAAACATTTATTGATTTATAGACATTAAAAAGTCAACATGTAATGCTGTGATTATCATTTATATTTAAATTTATTGATACGTTATTGATATATAGGGGCTTTACATGCTTTCCTAACAGGAGAAGGTAAGAAGGGGGTTATTCTTCAGTGTTCAATTTCTGCATCATTTTTGGCAAGGGTCACAGTCAATAGTAGTGGCTTTAATTTCTTTTAATGCTCATTCTAGTTTCGTATTGTATTTCCATTATTGAGTTGGGTTATTTTACCTCTGAGTGATACTTTTTTGCACACCATGGGCTAAATGGCCAGGTCACAAGAACCTCAAAGACTCAGAGAAGGTTGGGAAAGGGGACCCACTAGAACAGTTTATGGACAGAACAGATGGGAGGTTACCATCTGTTGGGAGACAGATGGTAACCTCCCATCAAGGCCATCCAGCGTGTTCTTTAATGTGCACAGGGTATGGTTCTCCCACATAAGGGGCCACAGCTCAACGTCCCATCCAATGGACAGCAGCCTTTCCAAGCCCATCAGTGTCCCCTACTGACCATGAGTAGGGCAGGGAGTTTTGCAGAGATATATCTCAATGCTGACCCAGCTGGGACTCAAACCTCGGAACTGCAGATTACGAGCCTGGCATGCTACCGACTGACCCACCCCCTGCCACCCATTATTGAGTACCAACTGGTCTGTTTTATCTGGTGTTATTGTTCTTCTTAATATGTTTCAGAATTTTTTGTTGTGTCAATGCATTTTTGTTAAATACTTGCTGGCATAACCTTGTAATATACATAAATACAAATGAAAACTAATAATGACATAATCCATCATGGAAAATACTCCTCAACAATTACCCAAACATTAAACTAAATTAGGCATACAGGCTTTTTCTACATGCACACCTGGTAAACTTTGCATACCAACTTTTTCTACATGCACATCTGGATAAACCCACACTACACATATTATTCCTCACTTTTGCATAAATCAAGAATTCAGCAATATAACAAAACTTTAAAATTATATATGACTGCTCTCTTGAGCAAATGTCTCAGTTTAATTATCTTGGGAGCTATGTAACAGATTAGATATATTTAGGAACACAGTGCTAATATTAAATTACAAATCTAATTCACAAATTCACTATTAAAATTTAAGACATTTGTTCTCAGATAATGCTAATTTTCACAGAGTTGACTATAAGTTATCTCTTTTTGCCATCCAGCAAAAGAGCATCATAGTATGATGAATCTAAAGTATATCGTAGTGAGCAACAAAAGAGTGCAAATAAGAACCAGCCATATCAACAAGCAGTCTAATAACAACCAAAAGTAACAACGAGTGGTATCTCCGACAAAGCAATGAGTGAAAGAAGGTGTCACTAACAACCCCAGCAGGGCAAATAGCTAACAGCATCGAAAGACCAGATGACAAGCGGCAGCTCAAACATGGAATGTACCAGTAGTTGCAAAAAAGCAAGGATTGTACTCATGGGTAAGAACTTACTTGCAAGTGATAAGTAGTAAGCGTGAATTTAAAATCATCAGTCTACCTGAGAAAAGCTCGTTTCTTTTGTCAGATGGCAAAAAGAGATAGCTTACAGCTAATTCTGTGAAAATTATCATAATCTGAGAACAACTGTCTTAAATTTTAACAGTGAATTTGTGAATTAAATTTGTACTGTAAGATATACTGGTGGTGTGCAGCATAAGATAAATAAAAAAATAGGGATTGCTGCTGTGACTTTTAAGAATCTATGGAGAGTGTAGAAAAATAGGCATATATACCTAAACACTGAATTAACATGACCAAGAATAAAATTATGCTGTATAATAGTTTGTTTCTTTCTAAGATTAGTTATGATAGCAAAACATAGATCCTTCATAAACAGGATAACAAGAAACTTGATGCCTTTGATTCTAAATGCTTGTGTAGTATTTCGGGCATTAGGTGGTTTAACTTTATAATGATAAGATTAGGAGTCATCAATCCCCTTTAAGCATTATTTTGTGCAGAGAGAGAGAGATTCATTGGTTTGCCCATGTTGCTCATATGCATAGCTGCAGATTGGCAAACAGGATTATGAACAGTATGCCTAAAGGCTTCAGGAAAAGGGAGAGACCTAGGATGCGATGGGCAGACAATGTCAAACAGGACTTGCTAGAATTGGCCTACAGTTACTAAATGCAGCAGCTGTAGCTCAAGACAGACATGTTGTGGAGAGAAAAAATACAGTCTGATAGTGCCTCCATAGCCCATGGCTGCAGAGGATTTTGTACGCATGTATATAAAATTCTATCTCCTAAACTCCTCAATAGAGGGCACCACAAATACTACCATCCACCCCTCCAACTGAACCTAATGTAAACAAACACTGACCGCAGCACACTAATCTCTGTACCTGCCAGAAAACACTTTCATCTGATGATGGATTAGAGCAACCATGTGAAATGCATAGCACATATATAAAAAAAGGATACATTATTCATTCCTCTTGAAAAGTTGTGACTGCACTGGAAATCTACAAATACATTAACATCTGCAGCAAATCATAGATTCCAACAACATATTTTGTCTCTCTGTGCCACTTTCAAATGGATTTCAACTTGCAACTGAACCCCCACCAAGAACAATGACAAAATAAAGACTATTTTTAAATTTATAATAACAGACTGTACTACCTACCTCAGGACAATAGACTCAATCAGATATCAAACCAAGAAAAAAATCAAGGAAATTCTGTATATATTACAATTGTGTCAGCTTTTCTGACCTTTACAAAGATGTAGAGTAATTGTATTAATTTCAAATTTGACCTGCGACTTATATCACTATCTTTTAAATATCGAAGTGTTTTTGCATTTTCTTCTGCTAATGAAATATAGTTTTTAAAGGATAAAATACTTTATCAGACATGAATATTAATCATAATGGATATTAGTTGAACATAAAAATGTGAGTTTTTTTCTAAACTACAATATTTCGTTGAATATAAGAATGATTAAGATGAATTCGGACTTTTCTCCGATTCTGAATGGGAATAACAATTTCAAATACTTCTAGATTTATATTGCTTCTCAAATATATACTGCAATTAGAAAGAATAATTATATGAAGCTTGACAGAAAATTAAATCATTAGAGATACACCTGACTTAAAATGGTAGCTACTTTAGGAGACATCTGATTAGGACAATATAACAAAAAAATTTTAACCCATAGGACTTTTTAGCACTATTTTTAGTTAAAGTGATTTCATAACTAACATTCAGAATTTGTAATTCTATATAAAGTTTTTGCCATTTTTGCAAAGTTGAACTTTTTTTGTAATAGTCAGTATACAATGTAAGTTATCTGGAAGGGTTCGATCTCAAATTTGAGAGGTTAAAAATAAACTCTACTTGCTTTGAAATATTTTTACTTAATTTTTCCACAGCTCTTTATCCTTTTTGAATTATTTATTTAAAAAATCTTTCTTTAAAGCAACACAAATATTTGTAACACTGTTTAATCTTAGAGTTTGGTGACTGGGACAAAATCAGCATTGTACATGTACATAAATGACCAAATAATTTTGAAAAAATTAAATAAATTAAAATATTAAGCAATGATAAAAATATTACGAATTATATATATATTAAGGTAGTGAAATACTTCAGAAAATATGTGGAAAAAATTAATTATTTTTATTTTAAATGCAAAAAATATGGTAAAAATCTAGCAATTTTCTTTAATGCTTATAAAATTTTACCTGTCTTTTTTAAATTATTTTTGTAATTTTTCTTAATCCCCAATTAAATGTTCTTTCTTTTGGTATATAATATGACCTATTTCTATTCGCTATTTTTTATAATTCTAAAGTTCAGTATTATTTGACTAGTCACAGGTGGTAAAAAGCCTGGACTTTTCTCATAATACAAAGAACAAAATTAGAAAAATAGAGCAATATTCTTCATTTAAGAAACAATTTATTTTCCTCTTTAAATAAACAAATAGCCTTTTTATTAATGTGCATTATAATCACTTTTGTATATTTATTGTGTATTTCTTTACATTGCCGGATGCATTCTTTTACTGCATGCCTTTATGAAAACTCTATTAAACCAAAATTAATCATCTTTTTCGTTAAATATTTTATTTTAAAAAAATTCAGAATGAAATGCCAATTAATTTGATATATAACATGCCATAATTCCTTTCAGCAGTTATCTGGCAAAAAGTGTTTTAAAGTGATTTTTTTTTTTTACATTATTGAAAAGAAGCCTGGCCTTAAGGGTACAATTCAGTTTTTCAGGCCTGGAAAGGTAAGGATTAAATTAGTAAAATATGCTATTATAAAAGCTTAGTGTAACATGTAATCTTAGAAATGCAATATTCCAGTTCCCTCATCATTTCACTTAGTGGGGAAGAGGGGGGGGGGGTAACATATATTAAGATTGCAGACCAACCAAAAAAAAGTGTTTTGCATACACTTCATTACAAAAATGTTTATGGACACTTCCATGTTATGTGAATCAATAGTCATATATTCAGTGCTCTCTTTGTAAATAAGCTATTTATGGAAAAATATCACTGGAGATAAATTGAAGCTGCTCCATAAGATTCAGGCTACATAACTTTAAATATTAAAAGGATATTGTAAAAACAAAGAATTAGAAACATTTGAGGGAGAACTTGGGTTTGTTTTAAGTTACATTTTGCCATTCTTATTTTCAAAATTAGGATCCTTCACGTCTTTCCATTCATACAACAAGGAATATCCAGAATGTTTTTGTAATAGAATGTATATGTCGTAAGTACTAAAAAGTACGATTTATTTCATAAATCTTGGGCACTTTTTTTTACAATAGTAAAGATGGCTATAAAAAAGTTCATTATGGCAGAATAAAGTCTGTTTAACAGTTACTGCAGCTCATTCAATTGAACTGAATGCCACTTCCTGTTATTTCCACACTCATTAAATGCAAATTTAATGCAAGTTGTTGATATTCTGTAATATCTATTACACAGCTTGCAATCAAACGTAATGAATTCAAAATATAAATATCGCTAATCCACACAAATTTCCAACAAATGTAAGGGTGACTGAAGTCTTCAAAACATGTCTTCCCACCAGTGCAATATGATACAATGTTGTATTTCCATTAGTTACTATGAACTAAATCTGTCTCAGGTGCCCGCTTGTCATCGAGGTGCCGATCAGCGAGCCTAAATTGACATTAAGCAAAATCTTATGCAAAATATTACTTTACTAATAAACACTATATTTCGTCTCTGTATACTAAATATAAACAATACTGGTAGAAACAAATGTGGAAAAAATAAGCTGTCAATGTTGATGAAATTAAAACTCGCACTCTTAGCTCCTATGCTACCTTAAATAGAAAAATCTCCTAAATAAAAGTTTATCTTTAAAAATGTTTAGAATTTTCAAAATAAATTGTATTACATTATGACGATTCATTTCATACAACAGTGAACAACGCATTTAAATAACGACTTTAAGTAAACACAAACATATGTACAAAACCTACATTTTTACCTTTAAATAAATGTCATTCAGCCATCAACCAACTGCGGTTAAAAGCGTTGCCATTCAGCTCCACCAATTTCCAAGTTTTATCATAGATAGATAGATAGACCGGTTGGCAGACACTGTACTAGAGGTCCTATAAAGGTAGAGGTTGGCCATTTCAAAATTTGACGCCATTTTTTGTCGTCATTCGGATTGTTTGGCGTGCAAAGCTGAATGGTATTGCACGGTACTTATGGATTCCAGAAAAAAATAGGGTAATATTTGATACAGATTTCAGTGCACACGACTCGAAGCATTTTAGAAAACGGCTAAAGGGGAAAAAAATTTTAGGGCTTATTTTTTTAAAAAAGAGATAATTTCGCTTTGTTTTCTGTCCATCTATCCGTCTGTAGACATCGAACTTTTTTCGTTCAGGCAGATAAATAAAAAATTCTTTTTGTGTTGGATTATAGGTTATCTATCTGTTTTCTAGATATTAATCAAATATTAAAATTTGCATTTTTGAATCTCCCAAAGTTATAACTGCGTCCTTTAACGGTGGAAAAAGTTGTAAATTCCAAAGTATTCTTTGAAAATTCCAAGGTATCAAACGAATATTCCAAACGACGTAGTTATGTTAGAAGTTTGACATTTTGGTGTTGAAATTTGAAGGTTACGAAGTTACCATTGGCAACAATCACATGACCCTTTAGATCCAGGGGAGGGGGTGAATGTAACTTTTTTAACAGAAAATTGTGTATTTTTAGAGATTAATTAAAAATTCTTTTTGAGTTGAACAAGCATAGATAAAATATTACAATTTGCATTTTCTGAATCTCCCAAAAGCTATAATTGCGTCCTCTAACGGTGGGAAAAAATCAAGAAATTCCAAAATTTAAAATGAATATTACAAACGATGTATTTATGCTGTAAATTTGAAATTTTGGTCGTGGAATATGACAATCTTGAAGGTTCCATTGACCACAATGAGTTGACCATTACGCCCACAGTAGGTAAGAAACAGAACGGTTTTGTTTTAAGAGATAATTTAAAATCTCTTTTTTATTTGGTACTAAACGAAAAATAATTCGCATTTTCAAAGATAGTCTTAATTTATATCATTAGAGATCATTAAATATCCAAATGGCAAAACTTTTAATGAATGTTGCAAGTGATATCTCTCTGGTAGAAATTTCGATGGTAGCGTTCTGTTATGGTAGAAATTCCACTTACAGTAATGATCTGCCCACTATTTTCAGAGAATTGGGAGAAAAGCAAATTTTTATTAAATAACTAAAAGACAAATGATTTTGGTGGTTAGCGAACTTGGCTACTGATCTAAGGGACCCGGGTTCGAGTCACGGGTAAGGCATGGATGTTCGTGTTGTTTTTCTGCTGAGGTCCTGCCATCCTCTCAGACCTTCTACTGTGGCATATAAACTGACAGGCTCCTGTCAGATCTCTGTGGCAAGCAGCTGCTTGAGGGGGTATTTATTATTTATTTTTTTTATTTATGATTACTAATAAAATATTACCATGTGCATTTTCTTTTATTATTCATGAAAAAATCAAAATAAACAACCCATCTAGCAACTGCTTGCCATAGTGATCTGACAGGAGTCTGTCAGTTTATATGCCATAGTAGCAGGTCCATGAGGATGGCGGGACCTCATCAGAAAAACAACAGGAACATCCGTAATTAAAACTTTTAAGGAATGAAAAAGTAGGCAAAGGAAGAACTTCATTCTCTTTAAAAACGAGATTTCCATATGCGCCAGAGGCGATATGTGTTGTTCAATTATTTTACAAATTCAGTATCCTCTGGCAGTGGAAATTCAAATGGAATATGGCAAATATGGTTATGAACAGTGTGCCTTTAGGCACACTGTTCATAACCATATTTGCCATATTCCATTTATATGGTTAATATGATTATTTCATATCCAAATATGGTTATATGATTATTCATATCCAAATATGGTTATGAACAGTGTGCCTTTATTCATATCCAAATATGGTTATGAACAGTGTGCCATATTCCATTTATATGGTTATATGATTATTTCATATCCAAATATGGTTATGAACAGTGTGCCTTTAGGCACACTGTTCATAACCATATTTACCAATCTATAATCATTGCACATCTATAACCTATAATCAATCTATATAATCTAATCAATCTATAAAATCTAATCAATCTATAATCATCACATTGCCAACCACTGGATCTCTCTCTGCACAATATGCTGCTTAAAGGAGGTTTCAAACTCTTTTGCCTAACCTCATCATTAGTTACAAAGTTGAACCACCTAATACCCAAGATACTGCGTAAACATCTGGAATCAAAAGCATCTAGCTTCCTGTTATCTTGTTTAGAAAGTGTCCAAGACCATAACTAACCCTAGAAAAACCATACTATTATACAGTCTAATTTTAGCCTTTAGGTGTATACGCCTATTTCTCCACACTCTCCATAGATTCTTAAAAGTCCCAGCAGCAATCCCTATTCGTCTGTTAATCTCATGCCACCTATCACCTCTATCTGTTACATAGCTCCCAAGATAATTAAACTGTGACACCTGCTGAAAATTCCAACCATTCAGATTAACTGAATCACAGCCTGCCTGACCAACTTTTATCACTTTAGTTTTCTCTTTGTTTATAACCAAACCTACTCTACTACCAGTCTCAACTCAGCTCGAATGAAAGAGTTCATCTCATCAACATGATTTGCCAAAAGGGCTAAATCATCAGCATAATCTAAATCAGAAATTTTCGCATCTCCCGTCCATTTAAAGCCAAAATCTTCCCTTGAAGTGTATTTCGCATAACATAATCAATCACCAAACTGAAGAGAAAAGGAGATAAAATGCAACATTGTCCAACACCAGAAGTAATGCTAAACCAATTGCTACAAGACTTACCAACTCTCACACACGACTCGTGTTATTATAGAGAGCTTTCATTAAGTTAACTAACTTGTCTGGTATACCATATAATCTCACAATCAACCACAAATTATGACGATCAACAGAGTCGAAAGCCTGTTTGAAATCAACAAAGCTAGCAACCAAAGGTTTCTGAAACTCTTAACATTTCTCAAGAATGTGCCTAAGTGAAAATATCTGATCCACACATCCTCTACCACTTCTGAATCCACATTGCTCATCACACAATTGAATGTCAACCAGATTTTTAATTTCATTAAGCACAATCAAGCGAAGAACTTTACCTGGAACAGAAAGTAGGTTGATATTCCTATATTAATCACAACAACTGTGATCAACTTTTTAGAAAATAGGGATAATAATAGCTCTAGTAAAATGTTTAGGAACCATTCCTCTATCATAAAAGATATTCAAAATTTCATTCATCCACACGGTAACTGAAAAATTCCCAGCTCTAGGCATTTCCGTAGTAATTTCATCTATCCCTCAGGATTTATGAAGTTTAAGTTTAGAAATAGCCAAACTAACTTCAGATTGTGTTATAGTGCCAACATTAAAGCCACCAATGCATCTATTATCATTGCAAACAATGGGAGTAGAACAAACCACACTGTTTAGAACATCACTGAAATGCTCAGCCCAACTAGCCACTACAGAATCCTCACCTTCTATAACCTTACCTTGTTTACCCTTCAACCCCTGCATACCTATCTGTTTTCTACCACACAAAACATTAACTATCTGGTACAGCTCTCTGCTGTTGTGCTGTCTAACTGCATCCTCGGCTTTGTCAGCCAAGTCATCAAGCCGAAGGTTCTTATCATCAGCTAACTGATCCTTTACACTTTATTAAACTCTCTGTAATGCTCTCTATTAGGATTAGTAGGGTACTGATTAAGGATATTCCTGAAGTTCTTTCTTTCTGAAATAAGCTAAAGTGCCTTATCACTCAAATAATTCTGTCTCCTCTGCACCTTTTTTCCTAAAAGAGTACTGCTAGTTTCCAAAAAAGCCTGTTAAAAATGATCCCATTCTTCCTCAACTTCAGTAGTAAGCAAACCATGAATGTCATAATGACTAAGTAACCTGTCATGGTAAGCTTTAGCTATAACTGGGTCTTTCAGAATTTCAGTATTAAAGGTAAATTTTTTAACCTTAGCACAGCACTTTTTAAGTTTAAGTTGCAAGTCACATTTAAACAAGGTAATGGTCAGATCCAATTTCAGCTCCTCTATATGACCTGGTATTAGTAACAGAACTAACCCATTTGCTGTTAATTAATGTATAATCAATCATATTCTTATGCAGCCCATCGGGTGAAACCCATGTGTACTTATGTATGTTGCGGTGTTTGTAACATGTGTTAGTTATTCTGAATCCATTGAGTTTACTTACCTGTAGGAGATGTTGCCCATTGCCATTGCAGCTACCAATACCAAAAGGGCCTATTACTCCTCCCCGAAGGTCAGAGTCAGTGCCAACTTTGGCATTGAAGTCACCTAGAACAAGGGTAATATTTCCTTTCTTGACAGAATTCAAAATATCCTGAACTTGTCCATAAAACCTATCCTTTTCATCCTCATCGGCATCCTCAGTGGGGGCATAACAGCAGATAACATTCAAGTCTTTAACGCTTGTCTGAAATTTTGCTGTTACAAACCTTTCATTAATGCACTCATATCCTAGAAGAGCATCACTAGCGTGTCTGCTGAGCAGCAGACCCACGCCTTGGTGATGCTTATTGTCGTCCCTCCCTCAAAAGAGAAATTTAAGATTATTTTTAAGAATCTGACCTTTATCTGTCCATTGCAGTCTTTATCTGTCCATTGCAGGCCAAGAATATCTAAATTATAACAGTGGAATTCTTGTGTGAGGACATCAAGAGAAAAAGCTCTGTGCAGAGTCCTCACATTCCAACTACTTATGGAGAGAAAATGGTTAGTGGGATGTTTAAAGAAACTATGTTTATTGAGAGAGGGAATACCGACAATATCAAACAGCCCCCTAATTGCAGACGTGGGGCAAAGGCCCGTTCCCATACCACTAAAGGCTGAAGCCATCTACACTGCAAGACTTCCTCCAATGTAGAATTTAACGATGCGAGTAGAAGCAAATAGTTCAGGTGCCTGCGATGACCTCTGCTCAGTATTATCCACCAGCTGATAAACATATCCTGTTAATCTATTCACTTGGGGCTGTCAAACGACAAACAAACAGAAAACACAGCAGAAGATTCTCCCTCCACAGGAGTCCACCAGTGCAACAAATTCAGGATCCATGATCAAGCTCAGAACCTTAATTCAGTCCAGTCCAGTGTGTTTATATGGTCAGCTCCAGAACTCTATGTGGTTGACCATTCCTAAGCAGGGTAGAAAAAAAAAAAGGAAAAGTAGTCATAGTTGTCCAGATCAGTAGGCCACACTAATCTGGCAGCCCTCCCCTTCTGTTCACTTCCACAAGAGAGTATCTCTTTTGAAAGGTACTAACGGTCTGCACCACGAGAAGGCGGGGTCCGACATTAGGTGCTAGGCCTTTGCCAGTTCTATGCATCATCACAGGGGATTGTTGCATAGCTCTCCTTCCAGTGACTACCTAGCTACCATTTACAGACCACAGATGAACAGACAGGTGGATAGATGGACGGACAGACTCTCTCTGTTAACTGTTGTCTGTCTGTCTGTCTGTCTTTCCACCTGATGAACAGACAGGTGGAAAGACAAACGGACAGACAACAGTTAACAGAGAGCCGAATGTTAACCTAATTGTCCGACCCCGCCTTCTCGTGGTGCAGACCGTTAGTACCTTTCAAAAGAGATACTCTCTTGTGGAAGTGAACGGAAGGGGAGGGCTGCCAGATTAGTGTGGCCTACTGATCTGGACAACTATGGCTACTTTTCTTTTCTTTCTACCCTGCTGAGGAGTGGTCAACCACACAGGGTCCTGGTGCTGACCATATAAACCCACTGGACTGGACAGATATGTGGCTCTGAGCTTGATTATGGATCCTGATTTTGCTGCACTGGTGGGCTTCTGTGGAGGGAAAATCTTCCGCTGTGTTTTCTGTTTGTTTGTGGGTTGAGAGCCCCAAGTGAATAGATTCGCAGGATATGTTTATCAGCTGGTGGATAATCCTGAGCAGAGGTCATCGCAGGCACCCCAACTCTTTGCTTCTATTGGCATCGTCAAATTCTACATTGGAGGATGTCTTCCAGTGTAGATGGCTTCAGCCTTTAGTGGTGGGGGAACGGGTCTTTGCCCCATGTCTGCGATTAGGGGGCTGTTTGATATTGTCGGCATTCCCTCTCTCAATAAACATAGTTTCTTTAAACATCCTACTAACCATTTTCTCTCCGTAGGTAGTTGGAATGTGAGGACTCTGCACAGAGCTTTTTCTCTTGATGTCCTCACACAAGAATTCCACCATTATAATTTAGATATTCTCGGCTTGCAAGAGACCAGATGGACGGATAAAGGTCAGATTCTTAAAAATAATCTTAAATTTCTCTTTTCAGGGAGGGACGACAATAAGCATCACCAAGGCGTGGGTCTGCTGCTCAGCAGACACGCTAGTGATGCTCTTCTAGGATATGAGTGCATTAATGAAAGGTTTCTTACAGCAAAATTTCAGACAAGCGTTAAAGACTTGAATGTTATCTGCTGTTATGCCCCCACTGAGGATGCCAATGAGGATGAGAAGGATAGGTTTTATGAACAACTTCAGGATATTTTGAATTCTGTCAAGAAAAGAGATATTACCCTTGTTCTTGGTGACTTCAATGCCAAAGTTGGTACTGACTCTGACCTTTGGGGAGGGGTGATTGGCCCTTTTGGTATTGGTAGCTGCAATGGCAATGGGCAACATCTCCTACAGGTAAGCAAACTCAATGGTTTCAGAATAACTAACACATATTACAAACACCGCGACGTACATAAGTACACATGGGTTTCACCTGATGGGCTGCATAGGAATATGATTGATTATATATTAATTAACAGCAAATGGGCTAGTTCTGTTAGAAATACCAGGGCATATAGGGGAGCTGAAATTGGATCTGACCATTACCTCGTTAAAAGTGTTTTGCAACTTAAACTTAAAAAGTGTTGTGCTATGGTTAAAAAATTTGCTTTTAATACTGAAGCTCTGAAACACCCAGTTATTGCCAAAGCTTGCCATGATAGGTTACTTAGTCATTATGACAGTCATGGTATGCTTACTACTGAAGTTGAGGAAGAATGGGATCATTTTAAACAGGCTTTTTTGGACACTAACAGTACTTTTTTAGGAAAAAAGGAGCAGAAGAGACAAAATTATCTGAGTGATAAGTCACTTGAGCTTATTTCGGAAAGAAAGAACTGCAGGAATGTCCTTAATCAATACCCTACTAGTACTAATAGAAAGCATTACAGAGAACTTAATAAACGTGTAAAAGATCAGTTAGCTGCTGATAAGAATCTTTGGCTTGATGGTTTGGCTGACAAAGCCGAGGATGCAGTTAGACAGCACAACAGCAGAGAGCTGTACCAGATAGTTAATGTTTTGTGTGGTAGAAAACGACAGGTATACAGGGATTGAAGGATAAACAAGGTAAGGTTATAGAAGGTGAGGTTTCTGTCATGGCTAGGTGGGCTGAGCATTTCAGTGATATTCTAAACAATGCGCTTAGTTCTATTCCCATTGTTTGCAATGATGAGAGATGCATTACTGGCTTTAATGTTGGCCCTATAACACAATCTGAAGTTATTTTGGCTGTTTCTAAACTTAAACTTCATAAATCCCCAGGGGTAGATGAAATTACTACAGAAATGCTTAGAGCTGGAAATGTTTCGGTTACCACTTGGATGACTGAAATTCTGAATATCTTTTATGATAAAGGCATGGTTCCTAAGGATTTTACCAGAGCTATTGTTATCCATATTTTCAAAAAAGATGATCGCAGTTCTTGTGATAACTATAGGGGTATTAGCCTACTCTCTGTTCCAGGTAAAGTTCTTTCCATGATTGTGCTTAATAGAATTAAGAATCTGGTTGACAGTCAATTGCGTGATGAGCAATGTGGATTCATGAGTGGTAGGGGATGTGTGGATCAGATATTTTCACTCAGGCAGATTCTTGAGAAATGTTTAGAGTTTCAGAAACCTTTGGTTGCTAGCTTTGTTGATTTCATAAAGGCTTTCGACTCTGTTGATCGTCATAATTTGTGGTTGATTGTGAAATCATATGGTATACCAGACAAGTTAGTTAACATTATGAAAGCTCTCTATAATAACACTGAGTCGTGTGTGAGAGTTGGTAAGGCTTGTAGCAATTGGTTTAGCATTACTTCTGGTGTTCGACAAGGGTGCATTTTATCTCCTTTTCTCTTTAGTTTGGTTATTGATTATGTTATGCGAAATTCACTTCAAGAGAAAGATTTTGGCCTTAAATGGGCTGGAGATACGAAAATTTCTGATTTAGATTATGCTGATGATTTAGCCCTTTTGGCAAATGATGTTGATGAGATGAACTCTTTCATTCGAGCTGTTGATGAGACTGGTAGTAGAGTAGGTTTGGTTATAAACACAGAGAAAACTAAAGTGATGAAAATTGGTCAGGCAGGCTGTGATTCAGTTAATCTGAATGGTTGCAGTCTTGAGCAGGTGTCACAGTTTAATTATCTTGGGAGCTATGTAACAGATAATGGTGATGTGCGACATGAGATTAACAGACGAATAGGGATTGCTGCCGGGACTTTTAAGAATCTATGGAGAGTGTGGAGAAATAGGCATATACACCTAAAGACTAAAATTAGGCTGTATAATAGTTTGGTTCTTTCTAGGGTTAGTTATGGTAGTGAAACTTGGACACTTTGTAAACAAGATAACAGGAAACCAGATGCTTTCGATTCCAGATGCTTACGCAGCATCTTGGGCATTAGGTGGTTCAACTTTGTAACTAATGATGAGGGTAGGCAAAGGGGTTTGCAACCTCCTTTAAGCAGCATATTGTTCAGAGAGAGACTCCGTTGGTTTGGCCATGTTGCCCTTATGAATAATTATAGATTGGCGAATAGGGTTATGAACAGTGTGCCTAAAAGCCTCAGAAAGAAGGGGAGACCTAGGATGCGGTGGGCAGACAATGTCAAACAGGACCTTGTTAGAATTGGTGTGCAGTGGCCAGGTGCAGTAGATGTAGCTCAGGATAGACTTGCTTGGAGAAGTAAATTGCACGGTCTGGTTGGACCTCCGTAGCCCATGGCTGCTTGAGGATGATGATAATGATGATGAGACAGACAGACAAATAAATATTGACATAAGCAGACAACAAAGTGTAAACAATTGCTCGTTTTTCAAACGAACCCTAATAAAAATTATTTTTTGGTGTTCAGTTAGCTCCTTTCACTTTGCAGTCGATTGCTGTCTTCTGATGGAGTTTCTTGGAAAAAATATTCAATAAATTATTTCCGTCAGTGAAATTTTTACACTCAACTGCAGCTCAGTAAGGCATTGATAAAATATGGAATCTTTTATAGGCAAAAAAAAAAGCTGTAGAAATGTATAAAATTGTAAAAACTGGCAAATTTTAACTAGGTGCACACACTAACTCATAGGCTTTCATCTCACAGTACGACAAAATATGACGCCCATAAGCCACGTGATTCAATCAACCAATGGCAGTCAATCACTGAGATGGCCAGCCTCTAACTATACAGGACCTCTAACAGTACCGGGCATGAGCCATACCTGCTTCATCTAAATAAGTACTGAAAAGTTAGTGACTGTTAAACAATAAAACAGCATTGGAGCTGTGGCAGAGATTGTCTAATGAGAAATTTGAATGATACATTTTTAATTTAATTTGGTTGAGAGTATATATCAAAAGGTAGTTGGTAGAGTGTAAAAGAATTGGAGGGGAAGTGACAGTTGTAATGCAGCTGTGCAGAAAAAAATTGGGTAATTGCTGAACAAACAGTCCTGACAAGAAAAACGTGGCCACCACTGGACAATGATAAGTGAAACACCATATTTTGTCGTCGTTCAGATTGTTTAGCGTCCATAGCTGAATGGTATTGCATGACACTTATGGATTCCGGAAAAGAGTAGGGTAATATTTGGAAAGATTTTAGCTTTCATGATTGGAAGCACTTTGGAAAACGGCTTAAAAAAAGTAAAGGTTTTTTTTTTTAGGAAAAGGATATAATTTTGCTTTGTTATCTGTAGACATCGAAGTTTTTTCTTTATACACATAAAAAAAAATTCTTTTTGTGTTAGATAGGAATTAATGATACATTACGATTCGCATTTTTCGAATTTTTTTCTGTGGAAACAAATTTCGCTGACATACAGGATTCGAACCCACATCTCTCCAGAAACATGCCAGAGTATTCTAACCTGTTTAACTAACCCGACTTTTTTTACAAAAAAAAAAAAACATTTATTGGTTTATAGACGTTTAAACGTTTACAGGTAACGCTGAGATTATCAAATATTGTTTAAAGAATTAATAACGCAAAATTATGTGATGTGACTTCATTATTTATTTCAATCTTTCTCAGAGCGCTAAAAAAGAAATAATTGCTACCCTAGATCATAGATGGCGCCATAAGGAGGTGCCCAAAATTCACGGGGAAGAGTGATAGTCATTATTAGTGGAAAAAGACTGAGACTGCATTAGTTCAACAGGTTAAAATGTTTCATGTTTCAGGAGAGATGCGGATTCGAATCCCGTATGTTGGCGAAATTTTTTCCACAAAAACATTTATTGATTTATAGACCTTTAAACGTCTGCAGGTAATGCTGAGATTATCAAATATTGTTTAAATCATTAATATTTTGTTAGTTCCTGTAAAACAAAAAATATGTATGTACAGTCACTCAAAAAAGTATCCCAACAATATGGTTGATTGCAGAATTCAGAAAAAATATCTGGGAACGATTTTTTTCAGAAATTAGTGAAAATCTGAAAAGAAATTAGTAGAATTTCTGAAAAAAATCGTTGTCAGATATTTTTTCTGGATTCTGTAATCAACCATAGTGTTCGGATACTTTTTTGAACGACTGTACAGTATATTGTTTCGTTTATCTTTTTAAAAAAAAGTTTCATTTTCTCTTTTGGTTAAGACGGTAAAACCTTGCTGCCATTATAATCCTTCTGACCATAACATTCTACTACCAAAATTTCAGATTTCCAGTGTAACTAGTTTGTTTGCAACATTCGTTTAAAATTTTAGCATTTTCTATTTTTTTCCACCGATAGAGGACGCTATTACAGCTATTGGAGGATTTCAAAATTGCGAATCGCAATATTTGTTCGACACCTATTCAACCCAAAAAGAATTTTTCATTTAGCTCTAAAATTAAAAAAAAGAAATATTGTCTACATATAAACGGACAGACAGGTGGAAAGACAACAGTTAACTGAGAGATGGACAGACAGACGAACAAATACTGGCATAGGCAGACGACAAAGTGAAAACATTATCTCGTTTATCAAACGAACCTTAAAAGAAATTAAAGAAATTATTTTTTGGTTTTTCAGTTAGCTCATTTAACTTTTGCAGCCGTTTGCCGTCTTCAGATGGAGTTTCCCCCCCCCCCTCCAAAAAAGAAAAAAAATATATATAGTCATTAACTTATTTCTTTGCGTGAAATTTTTACACCGAAATGCAGCACGTGAGACATTCATAAAATATGACAGCTTTTATAGACAAAAAAAGTGGTAAAATTATATAAAACTATAACAATTGCTGAGGTCCTGCCATCCTCACAGACCTTCTACTACGGCATATAAACCGACAGGCTCCGGTCAGACCTCTGTGGCAAGCAGCTGCTTGAGTGGGTATTATATTTTTTATTTTTATAACAACTGAGAAGTTTTAACTTTGTACATACACTAACTCATAGGCTTTCGTCTCACGGTAGGACGAAACATGGCGTCCATAAACCACGTGACTCAATCAACCAATGGCAATGAATCACCGAAATGGCCAGGTCCAGCTTAGAAAGAAGGATGTATAAGAAGAAGAAGAAGGCCAGCCTTTACGGCGTTTTCAACGGTTCCAAGTTCGGATTTCGACGGAAGTAGACGTGTTTTGGATATCGCTGTCTAGTTTTTTACACTGCGCTATGGATTACAAGAATGATGTTTGATTAAAGCTTTCATTTCGAGTGAAACACCCTGGATTGACTTATGACTTTATCGTGACTCATACTGCCAATCATGTGCAACCATCTGCCATCTCCATAGCCCAGAAAATCAACAACTCAACCTCCATCCTCACCTTCTCTTCAGACACCGACGCTGACAATTTTGCAGCACTCCCCCCAGACTTCTTCAATGGACATCAAGTAGAAGCAATTCGACTAGGATTTCCAACTAAGAAGATCTACATCTCAAAATTGCCTTTTTTCATTACTAACAAGGCTGTCGCTGCAGCCCTTGGACACTTTGGAACTGTAACGAGTATAGCCGACGAGCATCTCGGAATACCGGGTTTGGAATCAATCCAACGGGAACAAGAATTGTGCACCTAGAAATGGAAAAAGCAATCCCAAACTTTCTACAAATTGAAAATTATTCGGCCACTATATTTTACCCAGGAGTCTCCCTTCTCTGCAAGTGGTGCAAATCTTCAGGACACCTCATTAAGGACTGTGACTCATTCAAAAATAGACAGAAAGCCACAGCTTTGCACCCCACTCCAATTATGGACCTACCCTTTGCACCTCCACAGGACGCCATGGTCCCACAGACGACTACCGAACAATCCACTACTGTAAGTACTCTCTCCCCCCTGCTGAAATTTCCCCCCTTGTTGCAACCACTCCACCAGAAATAGATGACAACTCTAATCAAAAAAGGAAAAAAAAAACCCTCACCACGTGACTCGCCCCCAAAAGAGGACCCCTCCAAAAAGCAAAAAAACTTCAAATTACACTTGTATGTCATCCCTCATCGACAATATTCAAAATTTTATTATCGATCAGGTCACAACTCCTAAGCCCACCCACAAATCAGACGGCCCAGAATTCACTGAAACGTTCGAAGACATCATCGATTTCCTAAAATTTTTAGCAAACCCCAAATTAGCCTCCTCAGAATGGCAGATTCCCTCCTCCCTTAAATCACTTAAAAAACCATTTCGCCCACTAGCCTTATCCTGCATAACTTTCAGGACCTCTGTCTACCTTCTACTATTCTCTATGTACCTCTATCTGCCTTGGAAAAGAGCCCACAATTAGATTACCTTACTGTTTGGGATTATCTCCAATTAGTAAAAAAATATCTCCCTCTCTACCCCATATTTCACATTCACCCACTATTGTCGCAATGTGGAGAACTTGCTGGGGAGCATTTTTCAAGAGTGCATGATTATGCGAAGCACACCATGGGTTAAACGGCCAGGTCACGAGGACCCCGAAGGCTCAGAGAAGGTTGGGAGAGAGGACCCACTGGAACAGCTGTTGGGAGAGAGATGGTAGTCTCCCGTCAAGGCCATCCAGCGTGTTCTTTAACATGCGCAGGGTATGGCTCTCCCGCACAGAGGAGGCCACGGCTGAACGTCCCATCCGATGGACGGCGGTCTTTGCAAGCCCATCGGTGTCCCCTACTGACCGTGGGCAGGGCGGAGAATTTTGCGGTGATAAATCTCAACGCTGACACAGCTGGAACTCGAACCTGGGAACTACAGATTACGAGCCTGGCGCGCTACCGACTGAGCCACCCCCGCCCCTTATGCGAAATGCTTTCATTCATAGTTGCGGAGTATTCCCTAATAGGAGAACCACAAGAGTTTCACAATTAACGCAGACGTCTGAAACTTTCATAGATGGTACATAAGAGCATACTTGAAGGACACAAAAGGTTTTGTTGAGGTAAGTGAAATGGTTTTGTTCTACAAACGCATGTCAGAAACCTTTTGAATCGCCTTCGAATATTCATTTTAATTACATCGAGATCAGTGGGCCACATGAAATTGGCAGACATCCCCTTCCACAAGATGGTATATTTTTTGAAAGACACTAATGTTCTGCACGGCGAGAAGGCAGATTAGCATTAGAGAAAATAGGTCAAAACCATGCAAATTAAAACCAACCACTTATGGGAAGAAAGATTGCTTAACTTTTTCCAAAAATCCTTGTTGAAATTAAAGCATACATTTTAAGTTTCATTCATGTATATTCATCTCAAATTTCAATTCAGTAGTAATAATTAGCATTGATGTAACATTATTTTGCACTTTTTTTCAGGCGCTGATTCCAGATCTGGCGTTAAAAAATGACTAGCATGTCACGTTTTTAGATGATTGATAATTTTGACTCTTATTAAGATCTTCCAATATCAACACCTCCAAGTAACTGGGTGGAGATGGATTCACATTCATCAGAGGAAGACTTTGAGGCAAATACAGATCTTGATACGACATACACACCTAAAAAGTTTAACGAGATTCATCTGATTCAGCAAAAGGAACTAAATGATCTTGTTCGATACCTAGGACTTTCCAAACAACAATCGGAGGTTTTAGGTTCAAGATTTCAAGAGTGGAATCCTCTGGTCAAGGATACCAGAGTTTCTCTGTTCAGAAAGAGAAATTTGACTTTATCTGCTTATTATCAGATGCAAGATGATTTGTGTTTCTGCAAAGATATTGCAGGGCTATGGAAGAAATTGGAATTCACTACCCTAAGGAATGGCGTCTATTTTTTGATACGTGAAAATTCAGCTTAAAAGCTATCCTTTTGCATAAAGGACACCAAAAACTTTTATTCCAGTGACACACACTGTGGGAATGAAGGAAACGTATGAAAACACGGATATGAAACATGACCAGTTAAAGTGGACAACATGTGGTGACCTAAAAGTCATACTTCTCTTGCTTGGTCTTCAAGGAGGTTTCACAATATTTTGCTGTTTTCTGTGTTTGTGGGACAGTAGGTCCATAAAGGAACATTACACTTTTTTTCGTTCCTTTTACATTTGATTTAACTACGTTTTACTGCCTTACAGAGTGTTGCAAGTGTTATGTGATTCATTAATCCTGCATTGAATAAAGCTAATTTTCCTAAAGTTGTTTCTTTTGAACAAAGAAATGACAAAATAAATGAACAGTGAACATTACAATAAAACTATCACAGCCAAAATTTGCACCTACATTACAGAATGTTAGATGTGTTATGTAAATCGTTAATAAACATTCAATACCACGAATTTTGGTATCGATTTTCTCCTTATGACATACGAAATCACAAAAAGAATAAGCATTGAACACTACTGTTATTGCCAATATTTGCATCTGTAATCAATAATAAATAATAATAAATTAAGCTGTAATCAAATTTGGTAAAGGATTTTAATTTTCATCCACTATTATCGATAACGTATATGAATACCGGCTGTTAAATTTTCCTGCTTGAATTCCTTTTATTTCCGATTGTTATGTTTAGAACGAGAAGAATTGAATATAAATATATAAATCCGTTTTGAACAGCGATGGATTATGTAGAACAGATAAAAATATTAGCTGTTTAAGTTTTATCTATGGCTTCCTTTGATTTCCGTTGTTTACCCTAGAAGAAACCAAATTGAGTAGATGTGAGTGGTTAGCGCACTTAGCTCTTGATCAAAGGGATCTGGGTTCGAGCCTCGGGTAAGGCGTGGATGTATGTGTCGTTTTTCTGCTGAGGTCCTGCCATCCTCACAGACCTTCTACTATGGCATATAAACTGACAGGATCCTGTCAGACCTCTGTGGCAAGCAGCTGCTTGAGGGTGTATTTATTTTTTATTTTTATTTATAAAAATTCGTTTTAATCATAAACAGATCATCTCGAGAAAGATACAAATATATTTGTTGTTTCAATTTCTTTAATGAATTTAATTTATATCCGTTTGTTGAGTTTAGTAGCGCAGAAAAAATATAGATATAAAACCTGTTTTAACCAGAGCCGGATTATCGAAGGCACATAATAATATTGACTGCTTCAGTTTTCTGAATGGGTTTTTAATTTCTGTTTGTATCATTTAGAAGATTAGATAACACAAACATCCATACCTTACCCCGGTCTGAAATAATGAAATAATTATGGCTGAAACAATTATTGTCTACTACGTTTTCTTGCAGAAGTGCCATTGATATTCGAATGTTTCATCAGTAGGAGTTGGGTTGTTTTACCTCTGAGCGGCACTTTTTTGCACACCATGGGCTAAATGGCCAGGTCACATGGACCCCGAAGGCTCAGAGAAGGTTGGGGGAGGGGACCCACTGGAACAGCTGTTGGGAGACAGATGATAGGCTCCCGTCAAGGCCATCCAGCGTGTTCTTTAACGTGCACAGGGTATCCGAAGGCTCAGAGAAGATTGGGGGAGGGGACCCACTGGAACAGCTGTTGGGTGACAGATGGTAGCCTCCCGTCAAGGCCATCCAGCGTGTTCTTTAACGTGCACAGGGTATCCGAAGACTCAGAGAAGGTTGGGGGAGGGGACCCACTGGAACAGCTGTTGGGTGACAGATGGTAGCCTCCCGTCAAGGCCATCCAGCGTGTTCTTTAACGTGCACAGGGTATCCGAAGGCTCAGAGAAGGTTGGGGGAGGGGACCCACTGGAACAGCTGTTGGGAGACAGATGGTAGCCTCCCGTCAAGGCCATCCAGCGTGTTCTTTAACGTGCACAGGGTATCCGAGGGCTCAGAGAAGGTTGGGGGAGGGGACCCACTGGAACAGCTGTTGGGAGACAGATGATAGCCTCCCGTCAAGGCCATCCAGCGTGTTCTTTAACGTGCACAGGGTATCCGAAGGCTCAGAGAACGTTGGGGGAGGGGACCCACTGGAACAGCTGTTGGGTGACAGATGGTAGCCTCCCGTCAAGGGCATCCAACGTGTTCTTTAACGTGCACAGGGTATGGCTCTCCCGCACACGGAGCCACGGCTTAACGTCCCATCCAACGGACGGCAGCCTTTCCAAGCCCATCGCTGTCCCCTACTGACCGTGGGCAGGGCGGGGGAATTTTGCGGAGATAAATCTCAACGCCGACCCAGCTGGGACTCGAACCTGGGAACTACAGATTACGAGCCTGGCGCGCTACCGACTGAGCCCCCCCCCCCCCATCAGTAGGAGAAAAAAATCAATACTAATATAAAAACCCATTTTAATCAGAGTTGGATTATTGAGATTTAAATATTGACCATTTCAGTTTCCTCCATGAATTCCTCCGATTCCTATTCCATTTAGAAACAGCAGAAATGAACAGAAATAAAAACAATTGTTTTAACCAAGTTCGGTGTATCGAGAACGGTTGTACATACTGGCTGTTTCATTTCCTTTGATGAGTTTCTTTGACTTCAGTTTGTTGCGTTTATTAACATCAGAAATAAATAGATATATAAAATTGTTTAAACCAGAGTCGGATTATCGAAAATATATGCAATTTTAATCTGATTCAGTTCGTTTCATTTCCAATTGTTTCATTGAGGAAACAATATAACTCATTGGGTTGGGTTGTTTTACCTCTGAGCGGCACTCTTTTGCACACCATGGGCTAAATGGCCAGATCACATGGATCCCGAAGGCTCAGAGAAGGCTGGGGGAGAGGACCCACTGGAACAGCTGTTAGAAGACAGATGGTAGCCTCCCGTCAAGACCATCCAGCATGTTCTTTAACGTGCACAGGGTATGGCTCTCTCGCACACGGAGCCACAGCTTAACGTCCCATCCGAAGGACGGCGGCCTTTCCAGGCACATCGGTGTCCCCTACTGACCGTGGGCAGGGTGGGGAATTTTGCGGAGATAAATCTCAACGCTGACCCAGCTGGGACTCGAACCTGGGAACTACAGATTACGAGCCTGGCGCGCTACCGACTGAGCCACCCCCGCCCCATAACTCATTGACAATATAACTTATGGATCACGTTCATCACTAGAAAACCGCATTTTCCACTCTGCCACAGGGTATAGTACAAAAAAACGGCATCTAATGAAAAGTGTAAGACTAAAATTAATTGTTCGTATAACACCAAATATTTGAAATTTTAAATATTCCAAGCCTAAATCCTCGCAAGCTGAAAGTCGACTGTGCTATTCTGAGCCTGTACAGCTCTATTGTGAAACTATTAAATTATTTCTAATGCAATATATGAAGCATTGAATTTTTTCTAAGTTATCTCTTATTGAGCCGTCCCATGGCCGAGTGATTAGCGCGCTTGGCTACTGATCTAAAGGACCTGGGTTCGAGCCCCGGGTAAGGCATGGATGTATGTGTCGTTTTTCTGCTGAGGGCCTTGCCAACCTCACAGTACTTCTACTATGGCATATAAACTGATAGGCTCCTGTCAGACCTCTGTGGCAAGCAGCTGCTTGAGGGGGTATTTTTTTTTATCTCTTATTACATCAATTACATAATATTTTAATAGCATGTATCATCTGTCTCAAAGAAAGAATTTGGGTAGGGTTGTTTTACCTCTGAGCGGCACTTTTTTGCACACCATGGGCTAAATGGCCAGGTCACATGGACCCCGAAGGCTCAGAGAAGATTGGGGGAGGGGACCCACTGGAACAGCTGTTGGGAGACAGATGGTAGCCTCCCGTCAAGGCCATCCAGCGTGTTCTTTAACGTGCAGAGGGTATGGCTCTCCCGCACACGGTGCCACGGCTTAACGTCCCATCCGACGGACGGCGGTTCACAGGGTATGGATCTCCCTCACACGGGGCCACGGGTTAATGTCCCATCCGACGGACGGCGGTCCACAGGGTATGGATCTCCCGCACACGGTTCCACGGCTTAACGTCCCATTAGACGGACGGCGGCCTTCCCAAGCCCATCGGTGTCCCCTATTGACCGTGGGCAGGGCGGGGAATTTTGCGGAGATAAATCTCAACGCCTACCCAGCTGGGACTCGAACCTGGGAACTACAGATTACGAGCCTGGCGCGCTACCGACTGAGTCACCCCCGCCCCTCTCAAAGAAAGAAAGAATTTGGAAGACTACATTGACCACAACATAATATACTTAAACCTCTGAATCATTTTTAAAGGGTAAATAAACGAAAATGAGAAAAAAACTGAAATCACATGTTTCAATTTCTTGACAAATTCGGGATGTTTCGCAAATTATAATGCACTGGTTGTTTGTGTCTTGCTTGTACTCAAAGAGATGTTTCGAGAAAGAGCGAATACCGACACCACCAATGATAAAATAGCTTCAAACAAAATGCTTCTTCAAAATTTTGGCCTTTAATCCCCTCTCAATACAAGAATAGACTTTTCGGCTTTTCATTGTAATGGACTGAGCACAAAACTCTAAGCAGCAGGGATCAATTCGCACCTTATCAGATACTCCTGCTTTGAAATTCACCCACTGACCTACATCATTACGAATAAAGGATTTTGAAACAAAGGAAGACTCATAATCCTTAACTGACCAGGAAATCAAAAGATAAACTGACAAAGAACTGGGTTGGGTTACCTTGAAGTTATATTTTTCTTCACAAACTTTCAGAAACCTTTGGGGAAAGAAATCCACTCAACAGGTGTTAGGAAGGTGATGGACGCCTCTCTTCAAGGTCATCCAATATGTTCTTTCCGCGCACCTAGTAAGTCTCTCCTGCACATGAACCACGGTTTAATGCACCATCCCAAGGATGACACTAAACTGCTGCCACTTTACTCATGCAGAAATATAGAACGTATGTCAAGCAAAAGCAATATTGTGAATCAAAATTCCGAAGTAATCTTTTGTTACAATAAATAAATATGATGCTCACTAAATTCGGGAAAAAAAACATAACTTTCAAAATTACAGTAGTTCTGTTATTTCCGCAATCAAATTCCACCAGAGGCAGCTCGGATTCTCTATTTCCTTGTTCTGCGAGCGTCGAGAGTCGTCTCGTCTTCCCCTACCTTTCCGATCATATTATGCCTACAGGCCATACATATTTCAAAGAGAAAAATGAATTTAAAAATACAAAATTTTAATTCCGCGTCACCTCCACATCGGGCTGCCTTTATTTGTATATAAAGATGTGTGGCGTTTAAATCAGGCCTTGTCTCTGAGAAACTCCAAACATGATATAAAAAATTAGATGAAACAACTTGTCTTTAAATTTGGAATATATTTTTATGTCCCACAGTCTAGGATTGCATATTCAGTAGCTCTCAACGTTCTTAATCTGCTGTTCCCAGAGTGCTTTTATTATATCTTTTCGATGTTCCCAGGTGGGTACCTGGGAACATCGACCAGAAGCATTCTTTTGGAAGGCGTGGGTTCGTTTGTTTTACCTCTGAGCGGCACTTTTTTGCACACCATGGGCTAAACGGTCAGGTCACAAGGACCCCGAAGGCTCAGAGAAGGTTGGGGGAGGGAACCCACTGGAACAGCTGTTGGGAGACAGATGGTAGCCTCCCGTCAAGGCCATCCAGCGTGTTCTTTAACATGCACAGGGTATGGCTTTCTCCCGCACACGGGGCCACGGCTTAACGTCTCATCCGACGGACGGCGGCCTTTCCAAGCCCATCGGTGTCCCCTACTGACCGTGGGCAGGGCGGAGAATTTGCGGAGATAAATCTCAACGCTGACCCAGCTGGGACTCGAACCTGGGAACTACAGATTACGAGCCTGGCGCGCTACCGACTGAGCCACCCCCTCCCCAGGCGTGGGTTCGAGTCACACTTATAGGACAAAGTATTTTTTAACTAATAATTTAAAATGTTTCTTGAGTGCAAATATTTTTCAACAGTTTCAATGTGGAATGAAAATTACATTGTTTGATTAAATGACATTAAATATCGATTCCCTTTCTATTGTTTCGAAGACGTTCTGCAGTGTTTCTAGGACTGAGTCAAGAAGTGTGTATTCAGCATATTTTTGAAGGGATGTTAAACCTGAGATATTGCTAATAGCATTGGAAAGAACGTAGCTTTGGTTGGTTGGCTTACCTCTGAGCGGCACTTTTTTGCACACCATGAGCTAAATGGCCAGGTCACAAGGACCCTGAAGGCTCAGAGAAGGTTGAGGGAGGGGACCCACTGGAACAGCTGTTGGGAGACAGATGGTAGCCTTCCGTCAAGGCCATCCAGCGTGTTCTTTAATGTGCACAGGGTATGACTCTCCCGCACACGGAGCCACGGCTTAACGTCCCATCCGACGGACGGCGGCCTTTCCAAGCCCATCGGTGTCCCCTACTGAACGTGGGCAGGGCGGAGAATTTTGCGGAGAAAAATCTCAACGCTGACCCAGCTGGGACTCGAACCTGGGAACTACAGATTACGAGCCCGGTGCACTACCGACTGAGCCACCCCCGCCCCGGAAAGAAAATAGCACATTATTTTTCAGAAATAAATGAAAAACGTCTTTTGAATTGAACTGGCATTAACAGAAATAATGATTCGTATTCTTCAATAAACTACAAGCATGCCACACACTGTAGAATGGTTATTTTATTATGTTTGGCACAAGTTTCTATGTTTATATGTGTTTTAGTAGCATTTTGTGTAGAAGAAACTCATTCTCATCTTTTAACCAAAATGGTGGTTTCACGTGTTAAGAAAATGCTTTTCTGGTTGTAGCTAATTAAACTAAAATTTCATAAACTTACTCACTATTTTATCTTTTGCTGATTATTGTCATTTCCGGTTGTAAATCAAATAGAAGGAGTAGGCCATTTCCCATTAGATATATTCCGACAAGCTACAACTGCTTATGATTTGTTTATTTACTTTGAGTTAACATGTATTTTTTTATGCCATATCCTTGCTACAGCCTGTAAATAGGATTTGAAGAAAAGTCATGTTGACTGAAACTGAGCACACAGATACTAAAGCAGTTGGTTCAGCTGAAAGTATTAAATAAAAAATAATAAATAAATACCCCCTCAAGCAGCTGCTTGCCACAGAAGTCTCACAGGAGCCTGTCAGTTTATATGCCAGAGAAGAAGAAGAAGGTCTGAGAGGATGGCAGGCCCTCAGCAGAAAAACGACACAAACAGCCATGCCTACCCGGGGTTCAAACCCAGGTCTCTTAGATCAGTAGCCAATCGTGCTAATCACTCGGCCATGGGACGGCTCTGAAAGTGTTAGCGGTGGAAAAACAGAAAACTTCGAAGGATTAACGAATGTTGTGAGCGATATATTTGGACTAGAAATTTTGGTGATGGAATATAATAATATCAAGCACTTGAAAGTAACGTGTTGGGTTGTTTTATGTCTGAGCAGCACTTTTGTGCATAAAATGAGCTAAATGGTCAGTTCACAACGATCCTGTAAGCTTATAGATCTTTGAGGGAAGAGAATTTTCCGGTCAGCGGTTAGGAAATTTTTCTCTTTTAAGAGAATAATTGTTGCATTTTAGAAACGTTATTTACTTTTAGCTTCTGTAGGAGTTTATCAAATATTACGATTAACGCTTTTCAAATTTCGCCATATTCCAGCAGATTCGTGAACTCCGAGTATATCCCTTCCGCACACGACAAAATGTTAGCATCCCATCCGAACAAAGGTGGTGTTCCCAAGACCATTGGTGTTCTTAATAAAGAAAAGGGCATGGAGCTTTGAAGACACTCGACACTCTCCCAGGTGCGATTTGAACTTGGGAACTGCAGATTACCAGCATGACGTGCTTGCGACTGAGCCACTCCCACACCTTTGAAAGCAACGTTTTACACCTTCACTACCAGCGGGATCAGAGACAAAAGCAATGTTTTCAGAAATGAATGAAAAATTCCTTTTAAGCTTATCTCATACGAATAGATGACAATATAATGATTCATATTTTCAAATCTGCCGAAAGGTTTAGTTTACTTTCCTAGAGGCTTTTGGGTTGGGTTGTTTTACCTCTGAGCGGCACTTTTTTGCACACCATGGGCTAAATGGCCAGGTCACATGGACCCCGAAGGCTCAGAGAAGGTTTGGGGAGGGGACTGGCAATATTTGTTTGAAAATTACCCAGGAAAAATTTTGCAAGATTGGAGGCTCAATTATATAGCTATTAGGACATTCCGAAACTGCAAATCGTAATATTTCATGAATACCTATCGAACCCAAAAATAATTTTTAATTGATGTCTTAAAAGAAAGACATATATACCAAAAGATTGACAGACGAGGTAAGTGAAGACATTACCTGTTCTTTTTTATGAAAACGAGCTAAAAAGTATAAAAACAGCAAAAGACTGGTTCACAATATAGATATTTGTCGCTTGGGAATAGAGGACAGTCAAAATGGAATTTTCCATCTGTTTCCTAACAGTGTTCAACGGAACAACCTTTTTTGCCCTTGGATCCACCTTGTGATCCACTTTTAGCACATTGTATGCCAAAAGAAAAGTTCACTCAGAGGTAACCCAACCCAATTCTTTGTCCGTTAATCTTTGGTGTTCCTTGTGTGTTAAGGTCATTTATTGTTTGAAAATCCCATATCTTGTTTGATGTAGGACAATGGGGGAATGTCAAACCAAGTCTGTCTGATGGGATGTGACTTAATCTGACAGGGTATAGCTATGCGTACTGAAGTGATGAAACGTTTAATCTTGAATTATCAGGGATTACAGGAAATTGTTTTAAAGAAGTATTTAGTTTCCAACTAATTAATCATAAGTGATATGCCTATTCGCCATTGGTAGAAACTTCTATTTCAGTATAAGCGAGATACAAACAGCCGTTGAACTAAAATTTACTAAATATTCGAGATTTATTTAAAAAATTCAAACAATTATCTCCACGTTTTTCTCTTTTCCACTTAACTGTATTGGGGCAATACTTGCAGTGTTTAATCTTGTTTTATTGCGGTAATTGCATTTTTCAGTTAGATTCTGTGTATGTTTGAGACAGGTACTGAAGTCCATTAGAATATCATTACAAAATTAATAAAATAAAAAGGAATTTTGAAAAATTTGAAATATTTTTATTTATTAATTTAGAAGAAATATAATGTATCTACTAGAGATGAATTCGGGCTCAGAACAGAACAGATGACTTTGGTTTAGGGCACAATCGGACATGGAATAATTCAAATATGAAGTATTTCCTGCATTTGTGAAACAAAATATATAAAATACCATGTTAATATAACTTTAAACTTTAATTCAGTCGTTAGTAAATATAAATATCCATAATGCTGCCTATGATTATTTGTCACGTATTTTCTCTCTTTAAAAAATGAAGGTCTCTTAGCGTGTATAACGTTCTTATGCATGAAATTTACTTTATACTATTATTTGTACTATTAGTTAAACCCACGACAAATGTTTTGGGGACAAAAAGTATCTCGACACAGTGTTTTTTGTTTCTCCCAATGTTTTCAGACGATAGCGAATGATTTAGAGTGTTTTAATTTGAATATATCATAATATACTTAACTACTTGCTGATTCTGTTTATTCGCTTATTACAGCCATATTTAAAAAAAAATATGATGTACTGTTATAGGATTGTTATCCAGTATATTTAAAAACAGATTTTAGTTCTTAAAATTAAAAGCGGACCTTTTAAGAAATAGAAATAAATTCTTCACCTATATTTTAGTTCACATCACTCAACATGCATATTCTCAATCCAGATGAAAAATTTTAGTATTTTTTTTCCAATTAAATATATTGGAAAATCAGAGTAACTTTAAAAATTCATCAAGTGTAATCAAAATTTCACAGAGTACCGCAATTTCCCTTCTGCGATATTCGTCATAATAGATGCTAAAATTGCAGCGTGACGGCATCAAAAAATTAGATAGGAAAGGTGACCAGTAACAATGTAAAAAATTTTCTTCCTTTTAACACGCAAAGGCAACTATTTATCCCCGCTTTCGCCCTTTTCTTGGTTATTAAAGTCGTGGTGATGTCAAAGGAAATGCGTACTCTTTCATCTTTAGACAAAAGTACATTTTATCAGGTTGGTATAGAGTACATTGAAAAATATTTCCACTTAAATGTGGCCAATAATATAATGCATAATTGCAAATCACATATTATAATCTTTCACTCTATAGTATGCTGTGTGTGTGTTTATTTTTTCCTTGTTAGTTTATAAATCGGAAACTGCTTATGAATATTCCTTATTATATTATTTCTAATTCATTATTTTTGCAAAACAACGTTTACTTTACCTATAAAAGCAGACCACGATATTTTGTATAAAGGTGTTCACAAGTGTAGCTCAGGTTTAAGTTGTGTGATTGACAATCAGATTACTCTATAATGCCTTGTATAAATGTAGCTTTGCTTTCGCTATTCTTTTACTTGAGGAAAAAGACGATGTGGCTGTTAGTTTCTAACACTGCAGTAATTCAGAATTAGAACATCGCACAGGGCGTCTAATGGAATGGGTTGTGTTGTTTTACCTCTGAGCAGCACTTTTTTGAACACAGTAGGTTAATCGGCCAGGTCACAAGAAGGTTGAGGGAGGTAACCCACAGGAACAACTGTTGGGAAACAGAGAGTAGCCTCCCGTCAAAGCAATCCAGTGTGTTCTCTGATGTGCGCAGGATAAGACTCTCTCTCACAAGAACCACGGCTTAAAATCTCATCCGACGGTCGCCCCTTACTAACCCTTACTGATCGTGCACAATCACATGATTATGTAATCCACTCCTCGCAAAAAAATCCTGTTCAGTGATGAAACAAAAATATTCATGTGAGATAAAAATTCATCGAAACGCGAATATAACACACAACATTTGATAATTAACACGTTACAAATTCTGACCATGAAAACCTGCACTTGAATACATTCATAACAAAAAATAATTTTATTTTTCTGGAAATTAAATAGCTGCAACACAGTTGTATTTTATATGCCAAACTCTAATCATGACATAATATTTTTAATGCCTACTGTGGCATATAAACTGACAGTTCTCCTGTCAGACCTCTGTGGCAAGCAGCTGCTTGAGGGGGTATTTATTTATTTTTATATAATACGGTATTTTATGACATCAATATTTAAAGATCTTCATAAATGCTTTGTCTACCCTTGAAGGGATTACCAGTCAAAATTCCGCACAAACCTATTAGAGCTCAGGGTCCTTCTGTCGTGTTTTATCTCGGCAAAATTTCCCCGCCCTGCCCACGGTCACCGATGGCTTGAAAAGGCCGCCGTCCATCGGATGGAACGTTAAGCCGTGGCCCCGTGTGCGGGAGAGACATACCCTGTGCACGTTAAAGAACACGCTGGATAGCCTTGACGGGAGGCTACCATTTGTCTCCCAACAGCTGTTCCAGTGGGTCCCCTCCCCCAACCTTCTCTGAGCCTTCGGGGTCCATGTGACCTGGCCATTTAGCACATGGTGTGCAAAAAAGTGCCGCTCAGAGGTAAAACAACCCAACCCAATCCTTCTGTCGTGGCCAATAAGTCCATTGTGCGCATACGTATACATCTCAGAAGTCCATTGTTTGTACATGTATGCATCACAGAAATGTGCAAACCTTGGAGCTTGAATTTGTCCACGAAAACCATTGGGTGAAGCAACTGCCGGTAATTAACAATCATCCAATGAGGACACAGAATTGGATTTCGCTGAAAATCAAGATGGTTATTTGATATTTTGTGTTACCGCAGAGCTCTTTGGCTATTATTCGAATTTTAGATTGCGAAGTGAACGTGCCTTTTTCCTGCTGTTAGTGATAATAAGTTTGCATTTGTTTAGCGAGATCTCTACAAGTTGTGTATTTTGGTAAGATTTTGCTAATTGTCTTATTAAATGGTTTCTTCTTTATAAAATCATTCTAAAGAAACATAAATGCTTTATTCTTAGACAGTAATTTTTTCCTTTCAGGTAAGTTTAAGTGTTTTTTAAAATGTGTTTGGTTTGTAAAATTTATTTCAACGGTGAATAATTTTGAAATCAGAGAGTAAAGTGTGTATTTTCAATAACACGTTGTGGGCTTCTTTCAAATTGCTAAATTTTGAATTCATTTGTAGTATTTTTTCAACAGTTTTACAGCAATGTGGAATGAAAACTACACTGTTTGAACGAATAACATAAAATATCTATTACTGCAGTGTTTCTACCACTAAGTCAACTGTTATATACCCAAAATATCTTTTGGACGGATGTTACCTGGAGTATTTTACATAGCATTAGAAAAAAACCTTAAGCTTATATTTCTTATAAATAAATGAAAATTTCGTTTTGAATTTATCAGCACTAACGGAATATAATGACACAAATATTTCAAACATGCTGCCTGTTGTAAAATGATCATTTTGTGTTGGTTGGTACGTTCTTTTTATCGCGTCTACAAAGAAAACGACATAATACCTACGCTTTGTCATCTGTCTGTCTGTCCGTCCTTCTGTAGATATCAAACATTTTTTACAGAGATAAATTAAATATTCTCTTTGCGTTGGATAGGTAATGATGGAATAATACGATACGTTCTTTCTGAATTTCTCTAAAGCTATAAATTGTGCCTCTAGTGGTGACAAAATTTGAAAATTGCAAACGATGTATTTCTGCTAGAAATTTGAAAACTTTGGGGAGGTTGGAAAACACATCTTATTAGTTTTAGCATATAATTTTTTGTTTTCAGAGATAAATGTAAAGTTCTTTTTGGATTAGATAGGAACTGATAAAATATTATGATTCACACTTTTTAAATCTTCCAAAATCTATAATTCCGCCGACTAACGGTGGAAAATTTTCAAATTCCAAAATTTTAATAAAAAATTGCAAACTTTAAATAAAATTTTTAATTAGAAATTTTTAATTTTGGTGGTGGAATGCCAACGCCATGATCTTTAAATTGGCAATCATGAATTTACCTCTCAGACCCATGGGTGGGTGGGAAAAGATTTTTTTCTTGTTTTAGCAAATAATTGTTTCTATTTAGAGATAAATGAAAAAATATCATTTTAGGGTTAGATAGGAATTGATCAAATATTATGATTCTCACTTTCAGAATCTCCCGAACGCTATAATTGTGCCCTCTAAGGGTGAAAGAGATTGAAAATTACAAAATATTTATGATTATTTCAACGGGGTATTAATGATAGAAATATGGAATTTTGGTGGTGAATGTGAACGTTATGAAATGTACATTGGAAACAACGAAAACGATAATTAGAAAACTATTTTTTCTTTTCATTAGTATTAACGAAATATTATAATTTGTATTTTTCAAATACAAATTGCAAAATCTTTACAGATAGCTGAAAGAAGGAAACAGCTTTTATTGAGTTTACAAATATTATGTATTAAATATAAATTTTAAAAATTAATGGGAATTTTCAAGAGATATTCCACTGGCACCAATAATATACCCACTTTTCTGAGAATGTTGTGGGAAATGCAACTTTTTAGATTTAAGAATTAAAAAATGAATACTTTTATGTTGTATAATTACTGATAAAATACTATTTGCACTCTTCTCATCATCATCTACCTCAAATTAAAACATTTCAGGAATGAAACAGTAGGTTTGAAAACGAGATTCTCATATGCGCCAGAGGCAATATCTATCCTCCTAGATTATTTTTATATATGCTTTTGTATCATTTTATGTAAAGGAAATTGCTGTCTTCTTTTTTAAAAATAAGTGGTTTATCTTCTTTAAACAACTAATAAAATTAAAATTCGGAAATTTATTTAAAATTTCACAGCTTGTTGATTAGCGTCCTATTTCATGTCTCTATCGTTTAAATAGTAGGTTAAATTCAAGGGTTCGGTAATCCCCATTGTGTATACGCTGAGAAATTACAACTATTTTAATACCTTTTTTTCATTGACTTGGAGTTAACATCAATTTTTTCACCATATCCTTAAAATCTTCCTTGTAAACATGTTTTGAGGAAATACCATGATGACTGCAATTGAGAAAACAGAAAAAAAAGCTGTTGCATTTTGTCAGAGTAAGGAAATTGGCCTACCCCTTATTTGAAATCTCTAATCACGAAGACAAAAACGCGAAATAACGGACTAATGAGCGAGAAATGAAATTATCGTTCAACTTTTGAAATATACTTTTATGAGCAACCAGCAAAGATAGAGTTTTAATGCAAACCAACTATTATGATTAGAAGAAAAGAATATATTTCTTTTACAAAACCTGAAATTACGATGCATGTATACCGTATATTTCCGCAGATAAGACGATAGTTGAATCATAAAAAAGGGACCACAAAATCCGGGTCGTCTTACAGGACAGATACAAAAAAAAATTAGATTGATATTTATATAAATTGAAACCATTATAAAATAAAACAAATCACTCACCACCGACTGCAATTTCGATCTTGAGAATTACTACAACTTATCGAAATACCTATCATATTATATAAATACGCTATATGATAATACATTACATTGTAATAGTAAATAATACATTATATTGTAATAGTAAAACAATACTAAAACAAAATAAATATTAAAAGTTATGTTTATTAATCTACTGAGGAAAAAACGGACAAACCGTAATTATTTACTACTACAGAGTAGGGTATGTCCACAAAATAGAATAGCCCATACGAAGCTTTTGTGAATAGTCAAGGACATTACCCAAATGCCCGAATCAGTGCGAATGTTTGCGAATAGGACATAATTCTGTATACGCTATACAGTATTATTATCCAGATGATGATCGCCGATCTAAATTCATAGGCCGTTGATAGTTTGGGGTCGTCTTATAGGACAGATATATGCTAAAACTATAAAACTTTGACGAAAATTTATACCTCGTGTTATCTGAAGGTCGTCTTATCTGCGGAAATATACGGTACTCAAAACACAAAAGGTGTCTTTACCACACCTGTAAGTAGTGTTAGCAAGAGTTTTTTCAAGGCTGTTAGAAAGGTTCTTGGGTCTATCATTGCCCAAAATTGAAGTAAATTATTGCCTTCGCGCTGTTTTTTTTTTTCATGGGGACAGCAGATACCATTAACAATATGAATTAATTTTGTTTCCATCATACGAAATTTAAGCCTAGGCAATTGTTTGAAACTTCAAAGGAAAAGACTAATGATATTGGAATTTTTTTTATAATTCATAATATTTTGCCATATTTTGAGACTTTGGATTGGATTACCTCTGAGCGGCTCTTTTTTGCACACCATGGGCTAAATGGCCAGGCCACAAGGACCCCGAAGGCTCAGAGAAGGTTGGGGGAGGGGACCCAAACCACTGGAAACCACTGGAACAGCTGTTGGGAGACAGATGGTAGCCTCCCGTCAAGGCCTCCAGCGTGTTCTTTAACGTGCACAGGATATGGCTCTCCCGCACACGGGGCCACGGCTTAACGTCCCATCCGACGGACGGCGGCCTTTTCAAGCCCATCGGTGTCCCCTACTGACCGTGGGCAGGGCGGGGAAATCTCAACGCTGACCCAGCTGGGATTCGAACCTGGGAACTACAGATTTCGAGCCTGACGCGCTACCGACTGAGCCACCCCCGCCCCTATTTTGAGACTATTTTTATACTCTTAAGATTTAAGAACAGTTTGTTACAGTAATAACGTTAACATATTTATTTGGTATTTAAGAGTTAGAATTTTGTATTCAGCTTGTAAAATATATTTTGCAATTGGATAATATCATGATGTAAAATAAGCTATAACCAACTTCTTTTGTTATACTTGTGTTTTTAACTCTTTAAAGGAATTGATGAGATAATATTTTCATTTTGTCCCCTCGGTACATTTTGAAAATTTTCGTTTTTTAGATAAATTGAAAATCCTATTTGGTTCGATAAGTATTGATGAAATATTTGGTTTGCATATTTCAAATTTCCAAAACGCTATAATTAACGCCATCTGATGACGGATCATTTTAAAACAAAAAAGTGTAGAGGAAACTGCAAAGATATATATGTTAAAATTTTTCGAAATGAAATGTACATGTCATGAAGTATGTATTTACAGCAGTGATTGGCCATTATCCCATGGATTGAGGGGAAATTTTCTATTTCAAGAGAATAATTGTTTACTTTTAGAAAAATATTTCATTTAGTTTCGATAGGTGGGTTGTTGTTGGGTTGTTTTACCTCTGAGCGGCACTTTTTTGCACACCATGGGCTAAGTGGCCAGGTCACAAGGACCCCGAAGGCTCAGAGAAGGTTGGGGGAGGGGACCCACTGGAACAGCTGTTGGCAGACAGATGGTAGCCTCCCGTCAAAGTCATCCAGCATGTTCTTTAACGTGCACAGGGTATGTCTCTCCCGACACTGGCCACGGCTTAACGTCCCATCCGACGGACGGCGGTCTTTCCAAGCCCATCGGTGTCCCCTACTGACCGTGGGCAGGGTGGGGAATTTTGCGGAGCTAAATCTCAACGCTGACCCAGCTGGGACTCGAACCTGGGAACTACAGATTACGAGACTGGAGCGCTACTGACTGAGCCACCCCCACCCCCACCTGTTAGGAAGCAGATGGTAGCCTCTCATCAAACTTATCCAGTGTGATCTTTAACATGCTCAGGGTATGGGTCTCCTGCTCTCGGCGCACAGCTTCATATCCCATCAGCTCTATTGCACCGACTGAGCAACCTTCGCCCAGTTTCGATAGGTGTTAATGAAATATTATTATTAACCATTTCCAAAATTAGCAAAATCTTTTACTGCGCTCTCTAACGATGAAAAAGTAGCAAAATTTCAAAAGATTAAAGAATATATTTAAAGGATATTTTTCAGGTAGAAATTTTGTATTTTGCTGATTGAATATACTGATTCAGATTAAAATCTTAATCACTATCCAAGCTGTTTTATTATTGTTCCAGTAGATCAAAATAGCATTTTGATCGGTGAATACAGGAGAGTAGGGATGTTATTCACTTCTTGTTGAAATATTTGAAGTAAGCCCTTTCCTTTTGCATGGATCACACAATGGTATTTAGAGCACTGTTACTTGACATGTTTCGACTATTAACGTCATCTGCAGAAGTTGGGTAAACTGTTTTACTTCGGAGATTGTATGCGTGTGACTTGTGCGGCTCCACCATATGGTTTACAGCGAGTGACACTGTTGCTGTTTCGGGTGCCTCGGGTAGGGGTGGCTGGTGGGGATGATTTAGCTGTGCTGCGCTGATCCAGGAGAAGTTTCTATGGGTGGGGGTGGGTGGTAAATTTCTTCGTTGCAGCACGTTTCTCTATTTTGGTATATCACCAGTTGTTCAGCGAGATCCAATTGAAATTTATTATGGGGAGTACAAATAATATTGCTGAAGTCAAATTGTGTGGTCATTCCGGTATTACAGACCACTCTTGCTGATGAAGTTGTTTGTTTTTTATAACAGTACATCCCTTTCGTGTTCTTTTATTCTAGTTCGGCAGGTTCTTTTCGTTTTGACATAGTAAGGTTTATTGTTATTGTCGGTGTTTCTTGTAACGGTATTTTATATATTCCTTCTGTTTTCTCGTTCTGGTCCCGATCGGTTTTAATTAAATTAATTATAGTGTTGCTTGTTTTAATTGGCACTCTGTAATCGTAAAGATGCATTGCATCATTCAATGAATGTTCTAACCATGGGATGTTTGGAATCCTTGAGGTTGCTTCGTTGGTGTCGGTTGGGATATTTTTCTCCAAGTTTGTCTTGACATATTTTCGGCAAGTTTCAATATTTTTAGCGGGTAACCCCCATTTTCAGCATCTGACCATATTTACTTTTTGTTTTTTCGTAGTTTTTCATTTCTTTCTGCATTCCTAAGAAACATGATATATGATTCGACCCCACAGTTTTATGAAAAAGAAAAAAAGAAAAATATATTCGGATGCTCAAAATGCGGGTTACCCACTAAAAATTTTGAAACTTCCCGAAAATATGGCAAGACAAACTTTCAGAGAAATATCCCAACCGACACCAATGCCACAACCCCCCCCCCCCCCCCCCCCACCAAAAAAAAAAAAAAAATAAGTTCACCACAGGGATTCCAAACTTTTCATGGCTATTTCCTCCCATAGCTATTGCGATATTTCTACATGGGATATTTCTCTCATAGCTATTGGGATATTTCTACATGGGATATTTCTCTCATGGGATGTTTCTCCCATGGCTATTGGGATATTTCTCTCATGGGATGTTTCTCCCATGGCTATTGGAATATTTCTCTCATGGGATGTTTCTCCCATGGCTATTGGGGTTTCTCCCATGGCTATTGGGATGTTTCTCCCATGGCTATTGGGATATTTCTCTCATGGGATGTTTCTTCCATGGCTATTGGAATATTTCTCTGATGGGATGTTTCTCCCATGGCTATTGGGATATTTCTATATGGGATGTTTCTCCCTTGGCTATTGGGATATTTCTACATGGGATATTTCTCTCATGGGATGTTTATCCCATTCATTGAATAATGCAATGCAACCTTACAATTACAGAGTGCGAATTAAAACCAGCAACACTATAATTAATTTAATTAAAACCTGTCGGAGCGAGAACAAGAAAACATGAGGAGTATATAAAACACACGCATACAATCTCAAAATTTGTATGCGTGTGAGCATAACTCACACGCATTCAAATTTTACCTGTTTACCTAACTTCTGAAGATGACGTTAATAGTCGAAACATGTCAAGTTACAGTGCACTAAATACCATTGTGTGATCTGGGCAACAGGAAAGGACTTACTTCAAATATTTCGACAAGAAGTGAATAACATCCCTACTCTCCTGTATTGACCAATCAAAATGTTATTTTGATCTACTGGAACAATAATAAAGCAGCTTGGATAGTGATTAAGATTTTAATTTAACTCAGATGTGTTTAAACTGTTATACTGATCAAGAGTTTTTTTAACTCTGAGCAGAACTTTTTTGCATACAATGAGTTGAATGATCAGGTCACAACGACACTAAGAGTATAGAGAATGTTGAGGAAAGGGGATCCACTTGGCACCTGTTAGGATTTAGGTTGGGTTGTTTTACCTCCGAGCGGCACTTTTTTGCACGCCATGGGCTAAATGGCCAGGTCATATGGACCCCGAAGTCTCAGAGAAGGTTGGGGGGGGGGACCCACTGGAACAGCTGTTGGGAGACAGATGGTAGCCCCCCGTCAAGGATATCCAGCATGTTCTTTAACGTGCAAAGGGTATGGCTCTCCCGCACACGGGACCACGGCTTAACGTCCTATCCGACGGGCGGCGGTCTTTCCAACCCCATCGGTGTCCCCTACTGACCGTGGGCAGGGCGGGGAATTTTCCGGAGATAAATCTCAACGCTGACCTAGCTGGGACTCGAACCTGGGAACTACAGATTACCAGCCTGGCGCGCTACTGACTGAGCCACCCCCACCAGTTAGGAAGCAGATGGTAGCCTCTCACCAAACTTATCCAGTGTGATCTTTAACATGCTCAGGGTATGGGTCTCCTGCTCTCGGAGCACAGCTTCACATCCCATCAGCTCTATTGCAGCCTTTTCAACTTCATCCGTGTCCCTAACTGACTAAGATCAGAGAGAGTTATGCAGAAATAAAATTTCAACACTTTCCCAGGTGGGACTCTAACCCGGTAACTGCAGATTACAAGCGTGTTGCGCTACTAACTGAGCCCTTGAGAGCAAAGTGTAGCCCCTTCCGTAACGTTGGGAAGAGAGAAATATTTATTGAGAAATAAATGAAAAATTTCTTTTGGGTTGATTTTGCATTAACGGAATGAATGATTGATATATTTTAAACATGGCAAAATGCTTTATTTTACTTCATCAGAGGAGCTAAATGTAAAAATTTTAAACGTTGAATTAATATTGCAAATGATATGTTTATTACGCCAGAAATTCGAAATTGTGGTGTTAGAACGTTTCGGTCAATGACAAATACTCAGAAAACTAAACACGACAAATCAAGTTATATTTTTGCGTTTTAATTAAATTTATTTATTTTTAAAGTTCTAGAAGTAAAGTTTTATTGTTACAATAATAAAAAAAAGTAAATAAATACCCCCTCAACCCAGTGCTTGCAATAGAGTCTGACAGGAGCCTGTCAGTTTGTTACGCCATAGTAGAAATTTATGAAAATAGTAGAAAGTTATGCCATAGTTTTGGACCTACGAGGCGACTACATCAGAACCCAAACCATACGGGGGCTGCTGGGCACTAAGCAACGACGCGCCCATCTGCAAATAAAATCCCATTTGCCTTTTAACAATCATACACTATTTCGAATTTCTACTATTAGAGGATTCATAGTGTTAAGCATTCTCTTTGGCAACTAGTTTCCTATATTGGACTCCCTTAGCATCATAATATCCTTTCTTCAATAATCACAACGCTTCGCATCAAGCCTGGATCTATAAATAATAAAGAGGGGAGGAAGGTGAGGTGAAAAAATGTCGGAAACGAGACGTAAAAATAAAAGTAGGATAACGGACTGGATATCTTTGAACTAAACGATTTTTCCATTCTAAACAATGATATGCAAATTTATAAGAATATTTTTGAACCCATTAGCCGTATTATCATGCTCAAATGGAGAAACACTGTACTCTCCCAGGCCCCTATATCTGACCCTCTTTGCAATATATTATAATACGTGTGAAATGGAAATTTCATGTAATTGGTAAAAATGAAAAAAGGTTTGTACAAATTTTAATATTAAAATGCAATATAAATATTGTAATATCATGCAAACAATAATTTTTTTGTATTAAAATATATTCTTTGTGTAAAAATAATGTTTTTTTATCTTGCATAATACCTCTGTTTTTTATTATTGACTTTTATTTTTTCTTCTAAAATCACTTGTGGAAAATATTTATAATAGTAATACGAAATCGTTTTTACAAAACTGATTACTATAAATCACGAAATAAAATTCGGATCGATTGGTCGATTACCTGTAAAATTACGGGGAGCCGAAAACTTCCGACATAAGTGACTCTCCTGAGACATAACAACCACTGCAATTACGAATCACTTTCTACAAATTAAAGGCCAGAGCAACACAGTGCAAGATTTCCTTTTGTACAAAAGAATACTTGTATTTATGGAGCAGACTTAATTTTTACTTTAAATGGTTGCATATTATTTTCTAACTCAATATCTATAAATCTTAAAGCTCATCGACTTTATGCATCAATCGCAACATTTGAAATGAACATTCAAATTTTATGCAACTGCTACAGGTCAACTTTACTTAAAATATCAGCAATCATTTCTGATATTATCTAATATAAATTTCTAGCTATCAAAGAGAGTGCATATTTCTATTTAAAATAAAAGCGACCAACACATCTGTTTCACATATACAGTTAATTAATAATAATGCTGTCTATGAATTTCACTATTGATATTTTTAAATAATTTATTAACTGTAAAACATGAGCAGATCTCTTACTAACAGAATAATAGTTGCAATACTGCTTTAAAAATGTATAATTTTCTTTTATTCCGATCACTTTACTCTCAATGACTATTGGTGTTTCTCTAAATCCAATGATTAATAAAGAAATTTTTTTGCAGACTGCTGATGTCCTAAATAGAAAGATTTCCAACAGAAGACACTTTTGCCTCTGCAGAAATACTGATATTGTTCATTTCATTTTGGAAATTTTCGTCTAGAGCTAAATTAAGTAGTCAAAATGAGCACCATGCAAGACATTGATATTGTAAAATTAACTGTTGAGTTATGTCACCATCCAGATCTACAGAAAGAAATATATTGTGTTCCTGGATCTGACTTTTATGCAAAAAATCTCAAACCCAATTCATTTAGATGGAATCCGAAAAAAAGTTGGAATCTCATAATTCAAAATAAAACAATAATGATAATGGAAACTTTGCATTGCCCAGTGCAGCTGAAAGAAGAAGTTCTATCCAATGTGATAACAATTGGAATGAGAATTCTGCTTTGGTCAAAATATCTGGAGAGAAATTTTGGATTGCCCGTTACTTATATGATGAATATCTCTAATGCTTCCCTTTTCGGAACAAACGGAGTGATTGACGAGAAGAAAACAGTAGGGAAAATAATAAGAGATGAGGAACTGGACGTTAAAATGCGTTACAAATTAGCGTGCCACTATTGCTTTCAAGACGATATTCTGTCTTTATACAGAAAAATATCCCAAGAAATTGATTTTTATAGTATGGAAAGTTTCGAAGACAACGAGCTGACTAAGATAGTGAAATTTTGGACAAATTATTTACACGAAGTATCGAGAATAGACAGAGATGAAGATCTTGTATGCTGTGGACTACAGTCAGCAATTCAGAGTGGAAGTAAACCAGCCGTTGAATATTTCTGGAATAAGTTAAGCCCTGGCAAGAAATATCAAGATGCAATAGCTTTTGCATTAGAAACCGTTACCTGTAGCGTATCCAATGAGACGGATGTCAGCAAAGAACTTTTGAAAAGGTTCAGTAGTGATGAGGTTAATATTCAATGTAAATCATTCAGTAGGACATTCTGGATTCCAAATGAATATTTCATTAATATCCTATTTTTCATATTTTCTCAGATGGATGAGGAACAACAGATTAAATTCCTCAGAAGTGACATTATGTGTAATGGCTATTCTACTTCACTAGAATATTTTTTACATTGGCCATACCAGGACAGTTTTTTAAAAACCGCGAACTTAGTGTGGGAATTTCTGCCCGAAGACAATTATTTACATCTATTGATGGACATTAGTAATATGATTGAGGACCAATATAATGTGTGTTCCCTCAAACAAGGTGAAGAAGAATGCTATGATTATCGTTCGCTTTTTATCGATTTTTGGTGCCAAAGCCCTGAACGTTTGAAAAGATGCATTTTTCAAGACAATGGACCAAACAGAGAAACTCTCATATGTGTAAAAGAAAAATTCCTGGATTTGCTCTTTAAGTTATTTACATTGAATTATTTTACTTACAAAGACTTGGAAAATATCTCTATATTGTTAAGTAGTGCTACATACGAAGAGAAGGAAGCTATTATTCATTCTGAAAAAGGAAATGTGATTTTACATCAGTTAGCAGAGAGAAAGAGATGGAAAATTCTTGACGGATTCTTAATAATCTGTTTGTCGTCTGAAAATAAAATGGAAAGCTTCAAGAGAGCGTTTTGCTTTTCGGAGCGTGGGAAATATATTTTCAGTCATTTGATTAAAAATGAAACGTCTGATGCTGCGATCTCGTTCATGAAATGGAGTTCTTTCTGTGAAGAAGACATAAATCGTTACACGGAAGAAATCATCTATGAAAGTCGATTTCACGAAAATCTGTCAGATTCAGATTTATTTAGCGAAAGAATACGAATACTACAAGTGATTCTCAATTGGAAGCTTTCTTCACAAGAGCAAATTGATGTGGTAAAAAAAGAGTTAATATCATCTGCTCACTGTCAGTATAAATGTTCATGTTTGATAGCAGAAGGCAAATTACAATGTGTTGAAAAGTTTATTGATTGGTGTAACATTACTTGTGAGCAAGCTATAAAGGACTGTAAGAGAAAGCTTGCTTTAGCAAATGGAGAGTGGATTTGTGAAAAACTGATAACAGATAATAACTGGAAAGATGTCAAAATAATTTCAGCTTGGTGCTTTTCGTCCAAAGCACAACTGCAGAAGTTCAAAGAAAATTTGTTACTTAAAGCATCTGGTGCAGACAGTTATTTAAATTTAATCGAAGATCAGAAATGGGAAGAAGTTCAGTCCTTTTTCATTCAAATAGGGCTCCCGCCAGGAGAAATTATAGAAGCAAAGGAAGCGATTATCTCAAAGAAGAAATCAGCTAGAAAAGTATTCAAGAGTATAATATTCAAGCAAATGGATGGCGAAAGGTTTTTGAAACATGGCAATAAGACAGAGACAGTTGAAGCATTCGTAAGATGGTTCTTAGCAGAAAGAGAAGCAGTTGATGAATTAAAAGATCAAAACGTGCAACATTTAGATCGAATGAGAAGGGGTGTGAAAAGAAAATTAAACTTCAATACTGAGTGAGAAAATGACCAGTGCTCAGAATCGGAAAATGGTGAAAGAACTAAAGTCTACTGCAAAATCTGCAACAACTACTGCTACATGTTATTAGTACCAAAATATGTTGATAAATCGAAACCAATTAATATTCTCAGAGTGATATTATTACAAGTGATATCTTTAAACGAAAATTCTTCGTATGAAACAACATATGACGAAGACTTGTTTATATCTCTCAAAAGTCTTCAAATGAGAGTGTCCCAGATGGATGAAGAACAACAGATTAAATTCCTCAGAAGCGAGATTAGGTGTGAAACATGAAGTTGGAGCAAAAACGTTAATGTAAAACAACACTTGTTCCATTGTAACAACATATGACGACGACTTGTTTATATCTCTCAAAAGTATTCAACTGTGAGTGAGAAGTTCAGCAAAAACGTCAATGTAAAACAACACTTGTTGTCCAGAAACGAATTAATGTAGAAAATTCAAGATTTGGAAAAACCTACCGATGAGACAACTTTAATTCACATACGAAGATAACAAAACACAGATTGGAAAACATTAAAGTATGCTTACAAGCTTGTTTGTTTCAAGTACCACAACAATCACACCTATAATTTTTCAGAGAAAACCTATAGCATTATGGAATTATAGAGGTGAAGCCAATCTTCAATTATGTGGCTATCACAATGAAAAATATATAGAAATGTTAGTAAACCAAAGACATATCGGAAAATACATTTCACAGATATCAAAATATTGAAATTTGCAGAATATTGAAAATTATATATCATATTGAAATGTTTATAGAATATATCAAATAATAGAACAGAAAAGAAAAAAATTGGTGTTTCATGATATATTTTTCTCATAATTTTTTCATAATAATTTTATTAATGGATTGAAATTTGCTTTGGGAATTAATATGTTTCAGCAAACCATTTTCCAAAATATATTTGATAGCAAATTTAATACAAAAGATCATTAAAAATTAATTCCATCTATAAAAAAAAGGATTCATTACATTCAGTTATTTTCAAATCTAGCAGCCTGTATAAATATATATATTACATTTAAAATACTGTGAAATGAGAAAAGTAAGAATCCTCACAAGGTGAAATATAATAATGTCAGTAATATTTCAATCGTTGAAAATGATTATTTTTCCTTATTAATATAGATTTTTTGAACGTAAATCAATTAAAAAAAGTCGTATTTTATCATATTCTATTTTCATCCAATTTGTGACATTTGTTGAAAAACTATAAATTTTGTATATTATTTTCACATTTTTCCATGCATATCATTATTTTTTTCCCCAAAATATTTCCTGATCAAATGTATTTAAAATATTGTTGAATAATAAAATATATCTCTAAAAATTATTTATTTACTGAGTTTTCTTACTTCCAAATAAAGTAGAAAGTCAACTTAACATATGTTTGTTTGCAACTATTTATAGAAACAAAATTTCATTACTATCGTCGCTAATTTTGGAAAATCTATAATAGTTCTCTATTCCAAAGTTATATATATCCACCAGAGGCAATAACCTATCAATTAAAATATTAACAATTAATGCAACATTATATTAAAAGCGTGAACCACAGATCGTTATCAATATTTTCAACATGCATAATCATCAAGCAGAAATACGCTGTTGAGTTTAAAATGAACTGTTTTACTTTAGATCTGAAAATGGGCATCACGGCCAAAAAACATAATCGCTCTCTCATATGGGATAGTACTTAAAAAGCAATTTAATTCTCTTCGATTTTTGAGGATATTTTATTTCGAAAATAAATATTTCATCTAATTTTTCAATATAAGTCAATTTCTCGAAATATTTCTGATGTGTTGGGTTGTTTTACCTCTGAGCGGCACTTTTTTGCACACCATGGGCTAAATGGCCAGGTCACGTGGACCCCGAAGGCTCAGAGAAGGTTGAGGAAGGGGACCCACTGGACAGCTGTTGGGAGACAGATGGTTGCCTCCCATCAAGGCCATCCAGCGTGTTCTTTAACGTGCACAGTGTATGGCTCTCCCGCACACGGGGCTACGGCTTAACGTCTCATCCGACGGACGGCGGCGTTTCCAAGCCCATCGGTGTCCCATACATCGGTGACCGTGGGCAGGGGGGGGGGGGAATTTTGCGGAGATAAATCTCAACGCTGACGTAGCTGGGATTCGAACCTGGGAACTACAGATTACGAGCCTGGCGCGATACCGACTGAGCCACCCCTTATTTCTGATGAAAAATTTACTCTTATGCTTAGTAAAATTAATAAATATATGCATTATCAATGTTCGTCTCCGAAGATTTATAACTACACTGCTCTTATGCAAGATATATGCTGCTCTTATATCAAGGGTAAGCAAGCATTTGTTTGGGGGCCAATTAAGGTTTTACAGTATCCATGTCTTTTGTAAAGAACGAAATAGTAATTTTTATTATTAGGAGGTACATAAGCTTCATCCTACCAATTTCCCATTCTGATAACTTCACTTACAAATACAAGCAGCCAATCATTTAGGTAAATATCGACTTTACGTAAAATTCAAAGAGAAAATTTGATTTTTTTATTCTCTGAATTTCTTGAGAAACGATATTTTTCCCATTGCAATGGATGCAAAATTTGAAATAAATAAATTAATACTCTTTACTTGCAAGACGTTAAAACACTAACACACATTTTGTTATTCAAAACACAAATTTATTTTTCCAAACCGAAATATTCGTTTTTCTTCACTGTTCCCGTTATAAAATGAATGGCTCCTTTCCAACCTCGGTAGTTGTTTTATAATAAGTAATAATTTTATTTTATAAGAAACCGCTGGTTGTATTAACTCTGATCGCCACATGCACACAATCAGGGTTGGGTTGTTTTACCTCTGAGCGGTACATTTTTGCACACCACAGGCTAAATGGCCAGGTCACATGGAACCCGAAGGCTCAGAGAATGTTGGGGGAGGGGACCCACTGGAACAGCTGTTGGGAGACAGATGGTAGCCTCCCGTCAAGGCCATCCATCGTGTTCTTTAACGTGCACAGGGTATGACTCTCTCGCACACGGGGCCACGGCTTAACGTCCCATCCGAATAACGGCGGCCTTTCCATGCCCATCGGTGTCCCCTACTGACCGTGGGCAGGGCGGGGAATTTCGCGCAGATAAATCTCAACGCTGACCCAGCTGGGACTCTAACCTGGGAACTACAGATTACGAGCCTGGCGCGCTACCGACTGAGCCCATGTCGGGTATATAAGGTACAGGCCTTTCACATTGACCTTTTAAAAAAGTAAATACACTACTCAAAGGAGAATTCACAACACCATGTAGGAATAGAAGTAGAGATATGTAAATCATCGGAAGGAAAAAAAGTCGTACAAATGAACAAAGTTTCACGTGACAACCCAAGAACACGTGAAACCAGTTGAGCCATGAAAAAAAAAACTGGTGTCCACGAGCTCATATCATAGCGTAATCGACAGTGAGGTGTGCATGCAAGCTGCTGAAATATTTGCAACATGCCTTGGAAACTTTTAAAGAAAGCCTTTCTCTCCATGCAAATCATAGGGCTCTGGAATTAAAAAAGAAATTGGGAACACCCTCTTACTTGAATCAAAGATTTCCGTCTTGCGTTCAAGGATTTGAGGATGCAATTCATCCTCCACAACCAAATAGTTGGCGATCTTTCTGGGAGTTGTATAGCAATAAACCACATGTCATCACACATGACAATGTCTGTTAACAGTTTGCGGCCACGAAGTTGAGACATGTCAGCATCTCCTTGCACATTTTGACTCTAGCCCTCTTTTGCTGTTCTGTTAGTTTTTGGTTTTCCAATTACGCACAGATCTTTTGGAACTTTAAATGTTGATGAATAATTGTTTGCACACTGCCAATCATTACAGTAATATTTAAACTTATTATCTTTATATGATGTTTCAGATTTCCTTAATGACTTCACGAATAGCAGCGATGGTTCTCTCGTTCACCGCCTCCTTCGGACTTCCTGCATGAGGGAAGTCTTCGCAGCACTTCCGTCCTTTCCTGAACTTGCAGATCCATCCCGTAACAGTGCTTTATGAACAGGCATGATCCCCATATTACAGTGTTAAATAAGAATGATCTTTTTTCGCGCCATCCTCAAACATTGGGGGCGGGGGTGACTCAGTCGGTAGCGCGCCATGCTCGTAATCTGTAGTTCACTGGTTCGAGTCCCAGCTGGGTCAGCGTTGAGATTTATCTCCGCAAAATTCTGCGCCCTGCTCACGGTCAGTAGGGGACACCGATGGGTTTGAAAAGGCCGCCGTCCGTCGGATGGGACGTTAAGCCGTGGCCCCGTGTGCGGGAGAGACATACCCTGTGCACTTTAAAGAACACGCTGGATGGCGTTGACGGGAGGCTACCATCTGTCTCCCAACAACTGTTCCAGTGGGTCCCCTCTCCCAATCTTCTCTGAGCCTTCGGGGTCCATGTGACCTGGCAATTTAGCCCATGGTGTGCAAAAAAGTGCCGCTCAGACGTGAAACAACCCAACCCTCAAACTTTATGATTCTGACCATATAAAACTTTTCTCCCTCTTTCGTAGGATCACATAGTAACAACGCATAGATTTCGCAGACCGAAATTTATTCGCCGCCAGCGAAGATATAAATAATGATGCGGCATTTTTTTGTAACACTTAATCACAGTTCAGTAGTAAAGAATCACACGATATGTCCTGTAGACATGGAACTCGTGAAATAATAAGTTGAAAGTTTATTATTTCACGTAATCACAGGTTTACACAAGCTTTAAAACAAGTGGTAACTTTTAACTTCGAACGTCCTTCGTAATACGATGTAAGCATGAACATGTTAAGGTCATAATTATAACATTAGCCCAAGATATAAATTCAAAACCTACCAAGATATCCTTAAGCAATGTTGAAAAATATCCTGTTTTCAATATATCAATGTTCATACCCCCAATTGTAATAAATAAGTAAAATTAATTATAAGTAATAATATATAATTAATTATAAATTATTATTATTATATAAATAAATAATTATTATTATATAAATAAATAATTATTATTATAAATTATTAATTATGGAAAATAATTATAAGTAAATTTACTGTACCGTAAAATAATAACTGTACTGTAAAATCTTCACTTTTACAACCGACAGATTTCTAAGGAGCAAAGAGTATCTATTTCAAATTATCATCAATATGTATATCAATGATAATAGTCTCTGTATTAATCAAATTTATTTTATAATTTCAACCTTATAATTTTTTTTAAAACAAAGACACCGATCTCTCCTGACTTATTTGTTAATCTAGAGATATTGGATTGGATTGTTTTACCACTGAGCGGCACTTTTTTGCACACCATGGGCTTAAATGTCCAGGCCACAAGGACCCCGAAGGCTCAGAGAAGGTAGGGAGAGGGGACCCACTGGAACAGCTGTTGGGAGACAGATGGTAGCCTCCCGTCAAGGCCATCCAGCGTGTTCTTCAACGTGCATAGGGTATGTCTCTCCCGCACACGGGGCCATCGGCTTAAGGTCCCATCCGACGGACGGCGGCCTTTCCAAGCCCATCGGTGTCCCCTACTGACCATGGGCAGGGCGGGGAAATTTGGAGGAGATAAATCTCAACGCTGACCCAGCTGGGACTCGAACCTGGAAACTACAGATTACGAGCCTGGCGCACTACCGACTGAATCTGCAGATAACCCAGGAGGTAAGTCTTAAACTAAAGATAGGTCTTTCACCCCGTCTTCATTCTGAAACCTCCTATCATAAATGAAATGTTCAGGGATCAGAACAGATGGAAATCTGAGTGACCCAGTTCCGGATAATATAAAGGATAGGTCATTATTTCGCATCTCAAATACCGCAGCTTCTGTGCTTTCCGTAATGCAACATGGAGCCTTGGATTCTCCTCGTGAAACACAACAGCTTTTTCGTCTAGCAGCTTAATATTGGGTCCTCAGTGCTGCACATAAGAGGGGAATTTCTCGCAGCAGATATAAAGTAGATGGTTTGGGACCATTTTAAAATCTCCTAGTGTATGATACTCCTGCCACCCCACCAACTACACAGCAACACCCTAGGAGAATGCTGTTCCAGTTTTGCCATAACTTAGGACGATTCCCGTGCCTAACATCATGATTGTTAACGAAAAAAAAATATTAAAAACGATCCACCTTTCATCCCTGGTAACCATTCTGTCAATAAAATGATCGATATTTTTGCCGCACAAGCAGGAAGTACATGCAGTATAGCAAGGTGCTATATTCAGCTATGACAACTTATATGGGATTAAGGTATAGAACTTTGACACGTAACCGAGGTTTTGCTGATGTTAAAGGACAGAAAACTGATTGCTGTTCACTAGCTGTGCCAATACCCTGAATGTGTGTATACGGCACAGCTACTAAACATTGGATGTGAGACATGGATTTTCGTTCGGTCATCATTCAATTCAACTGGCTTCGAGGTTTGCTACCGAGCTAAACGTCAGCTGACTGGAACTCGTCATACCATCGGTAACAGGTGCTTTCAGAGATGGCAAAGTCTCCATAAGATTTGCACATTGTACGCAAACAATCTTGGACACAGACATCATTTCTGAATTCGTACAGCAATACATACATCTTACGTCTCCATTGTGTAATACTGTTTCCACTTGTATTGACCAAATGTAGGTACAAAACGTCATAGACACCGGAAGGCACTGTCTTTTAAATTGTTTACAAAACAGCCGCACATTTCCTGACAACGACAAACACTTGGTTCACCATTTTCCATTACTTTTGCATCAACCCAATAGTAGAAATACAGCATAAAAGTGTTTGCCTTTAACTCCTTCAATTTAAAAAGCTGCCTTCCTCACAGCTAGGGGCGGGGGTGGCTCAGTCGGCAGTGCGCCAGGCTCGTAATCTGTAGTTCCCAGGTTCGAGTCCCAGCTTGGTCAGCGTTGAGATTTATATCCGCAAAATTCCCCGCCCTGCCCACGGTCAGTAGGGGACACCGATGGGCTTGAAAAGCCGCCGTCTGATTGATGGAACGTTAAGCCGTGGCCCCGTGTGCGGGAGAGCCATACCCTGTGCACGTTAAAGAACACGCTGGATGGCCTTGACGGCAGGATACCATCTGTCTCCCAACAGCTGTTCCAGTGTGTCCCCTCCCCCAACCTTCTCTGAGACTTCGGGGTCCATGTGACCTGGCCATTTAGCCCATGGTGTGCAAAAAAGTGCGGCTCAGAGGTAGAACAACCAAACCCAATCCTCACACCTATCTGAGACAAGGTGGCAAATTGTTGCTCTCAGTGGAATATCGTTTGACATTTTACGAACGATATTTCAAATTTCTTCCATAAACAGATCACTTCAAATATTCTTTAAACGTTTTTCCGTTTCCATATTTAGTGACCTCTAATCATATAAATTGCAACTAACTAATGATTTGAAAAATACGAATTGTAATATTTCATTAATACCAAACCAACTGAAAACAGTTTTTAAGTTTTCCCTTAAAAGAAAGCAGTTGTTTCCCACCTTTCCTGGGGTTAAGGGATCAAATCGTTGTTGACAATGTAAGTTTCATTATCTTAACATTCATTATCAAATTTCTATCATAACAAAATCGTTTGTAATTTTGGTTTAAAATTTTACAATTTTCGAATTTTTCCAACGTTGGAGGGCGCTATTTGATATTTTTCGGGATAGGAAAGTTCGAATCGTAATATTTCGTCAATATCTATACAACCGGATAGAATTTTAAGGTTATCTCTATACACATTGAATTATCTCTTAAAAGGAAAAATATATTTGCGGTTTTTCACACAGGGTCAGCTCATGTGAGAGAATACATCCAACTGCTACGGCAAAGTACCGAAGTTCAATTTCTCAGTGATTTTTTCTTCACTACAAGAATGCTGAAACTTATTTCCTCTGCGGGACTCTTTCCAGTGAAAATGTTTTCAAGAAAAGGATATTATCTTTGCCTATTTTAAAGTTTCACCAACGAACCGCTTACCCAAGGAACTCTGCATAGCCCTGAGGATGATTCCTAAGTAAAGTCGAAAGCGCTCGGATTCTACTAGCATACAACTTTCACATTGCAGTGTTTACTATATACTTGTCTAAATAAGCCGGCAAGGAAAGTGTTATCCATTCTTATGAGTTTAACTCATAAGAATTATTTAAACGATCCAATAGTTTGATGCCCCAGTACATTTGAGAAATTAAAGAGTAATATTGATGATAGTACAAAAATACAAACTTATTTACAGGAATTGCATAAATATTTGATACATATAAACAAAACGACAAGTTGCACAGACGAAGATAGACATATAATATGAAATATGATAAGAAACGTAGTAAACTTAGTGGGAAGAAAAAGATGGTTTGAGACAACAGATTAATATTAAATGAATGAAAGGGGGGTGGGGGAAGATTGCGGATAATACAGACAAGAGGCATAAATGGAGAGTGGTAAAACAGGTGAGGATATGTGGTTGTCAAACGTTTCAATATTCTAATAGGAGTGGAGTAACATAGTTTTTGAATTTTGTTTTAGAATTTAAAGAAATGATATCGCTTGGTTGAGAGTTCCAAGTTGAGGTTGCTTGAAAGGCAAAAGAAATTTCACCATACTTAAATTTGAAAATCTTGGGAGCAGAAAACATTTTATTTTCAGAACGAAGGACGTGGCGATGTCGTAATCGAATATAGGATTCGAATGAAGGGTATGAGACTTTTTAGTATACCAATTTAGTATACCATTTTTAGTATACAAATGAAGCATATTATGAATATTGTTTTCTATTACTTGTTTTAGAGAAGTGAAAGAACTAGATGTAAAAGAAAGAAGACAATTATCTGCATACATAAAATTATTGTGGTTGGTGGAGGATTCTAGAGGATCGTTAACAAAAAAGTTGAAGAGGAGTGGGCTAAGAATGGTTCCTTGAGGTATTCCCCGATTGATTTTAAGAGGCGTAGAGATCTCATTAGTGCTTAATTTAGTTCGGATAACACGGTGGTTGAGATACATTTTAAACCAGGAAAGGGCTGAGGGCGGTAGATTAAGATTATAGCAGAGTTTTTGAAACATAAGTTTGTGTTCAACTGAATCAAATGCTTTTGAGATGTCAAGGGAAACCAGTCTCACAACATTTTTCACTTTGCTGTCTAAAGTCAATCTGCATTGATGAACAAGAAGTGTTATGAGAGTTTCAGTTGACTGATTTTTCCTAAACCCGCACGAAAGTAAATTAAATTTTTCAACAAAAGTCGATAATTGTCTCTCGATGGCTTTTTCTAAAATTTTGCTTAAAACACATGTGACTGAAACAGGTCGATAATCCAGTTGGTTAAAGGATTTGAAATTCTAAGTATAGGTGAGATGATGGATTCTTTCCATGGAACTGGGAATTCATTAGAGTTAAATGAACAATTAATTAGATCTCAAAGGGGTGCAGAAATTAATGGGGAAATAATTTTTAGAATAGTGACTGAGATTCCATCTGTCCGATACTGCGAGTGTTTTGTAGCGAATTTATAAGGTTAAGAACTTCGATTTAGGTACCATTTTTGAGCTTAAATGTTTTCAGATTATTAAATGATTTATGGGAATAGGATGATGACATTTGCGTTTGCATAATTTTCTGCAGAAGTGCACGATTTACATATAAATTATTTAAAACATTAGCAATGCCTTTAAGATAATAGAAGATGTCTTTGTAAAGGATCTTATTAATTATGGTTTGGTTTCTTAAATTACCAGTAATAGAATCAAAAGTTCGAAATATTTCATTACCATTTGGATTAATAACGGATAGCCGATTAAGAAAATATAAACGCTTGGCATTTTTAATGCTACTGTGAACCAGATTACGGAAAGTTTATAGTTCTCATGTGTATGGGTGATTAGCATTAATAGCATTCTTAAAATGTTTGTTTTTTAATGTGATCATTTTCAGAAGCTGTTCTATAATCAAAGGTTTTCGAGAAGGGCGAATTTTGAAAGTGTTATAAGTTGGGTTGGATTGTTTTACCTCTGAGCGGCACTTTTTTGCACACCATGGGCTAAATGGCCAGGTCACATGGACCCCAAAGGCTCACAGAAGGTTGGGGAAGGGGACCCACTGGAACAGCTGTTGGGAGACAGATGGTAGCCTCCCGTCAAGGCCATTCAGCGTGTTCTTTAACGTGCACAGGTTATGGATCTCCCGCACACGGGGCCACGGCTTAACGTCCCATCCGACGGACGGCGGTTTTTTCAAGCCCATCGGTGTCCCCTACTGACCGTGGGAAGGGCGGGGAAATTTTGCGGAGATAAAACACGACAGAAGGACTCTGAGCTCTAATAGGTTTGTACGGAATTGGGCCTTGTGATCCCTTCCAGGCCAGATAGAGCATTTGTCAAAATCTTTAAATATTAAGGTCATAAAATGCCATGTTTAGTAAACATTATAAATATTATGATTACAGTTTGGCATATAAAATACAAATGTATTGCATGTATTTAATTTGACGAAATATAGAATTTTATTTTGTTATGAATATATTCAAATGCTGTTTTCATGGTCACAATTTGTAACGTGTTAATTATCAAATGTTGTGTGTTATATTCGCGTTTGGATGAATGGTTATCTCTTGTGAATATTTTTGTTTTACCACTGAACAGGATTTTTTTCCGATTAGTGGATTAAATAATCATGTGACTGTGCATGATCAGTAAGGGGCGACCGTCGGATGAGATTTTAAGCCGTGGTTCCTTGTGACAGAGAGTCATATCCTGCGCACATCAGAAAACACACTGGATTGCTTTGACGGGATGCTACTCTCTGTTTCCCAACAGTTGTTCCTGTGGGTTCCCTCCCTCAACCTTCTTGTGACCTGGCCATTTAACCCACTGTGTTCAAAAAAGTGCTGCTCAGAGGTAAAACAACACAACCCATTTCATTAGACGCGTTGTGCGTTGTTCTAATTCTGAATTACTGCTGTATTAGAAACTAACAGCCACATCGCCTTTTTCCTCAAGTAAAAGAATAGAGAAAGCAAAGCTACATTTATACAAGGCATTATAGAGCAATCTGATGATCAATCACACAACAGAAACCTGAGCTACACTTGTGAACACCTTTATGCAAAATATCGTGGTCTGCTTTTATAGGTGAAGTAAACGTTATTTTGCAAAAATAATGAATTAGAAATAATATAATAAACAATATTCATAAGCAGTTTCCGATTTATAAACTAACAAGGATTTGGGTTGGGTTGTTTTACCTCTGAGCGGCACTTTTTTGCACATCATGGGCTAAATGGCCAGGTCACATGGACCCCGAAGGCTCAGAGGAGGTTGGGGGAGGGGACCAACTGGAACAGCTGTTGGGAGACAGATGGTAGCCTCCCGTCAATGCCATCCAGCGTGTACTTTAACGTGCACAGGGTATGACTCTCCCGCACACGGGGCCACGGCTTAGCGTCCCATCCGACCGACGGCGGCCTTTCTAAGCCCATCGGTGTCCCCTACTGACCGTGAGCAGGGTGGGGGAATTTTGCGGAGATAAATCTCAACGCTGACCCAGCTGGGACTCGAACCTGGGAACTACAGATTACGAGCCTGGCGCGCTACCGACTGAGCCACCACTGCCCCAACCAACAAGGAAAAAATAAACACACACACACAGCATACTATAGAGTGAAAGATTATTATATGTGATTTGCAATTATGCATTAATCCTTTTCTTTTTTTATTTGCTCTGTTGTTAGAGAAAATATAGCATTTGACTTTTTTAAATTCTTATATATAAATACATATGGAGAAAGTAACACATATATGTACACAACCTGTGTTTCTGTAAGAAAATAGAGAAAATAATTTCATCATATTTCGTTAGTACCTATTCGAATAAAAAATGTATTTTATTGTTCTCTCAAAAACAACTTGCGTCCCTTCCTACAAGGAGAAAAACAAATATAATGCTGCTAATATAAACCTCTTAATCATCACATTCCACCATTAAAATAAAACTTTCTAGCCCAAACAGGTCCTTTCAAATATTAATTTAAAGTTTTAAAAATTTCCATCTTAAGTGGGCACAGTTAACACTTCTGGGAAGTTCGAAAATTGTGAATCAATATCGAATGGTTGTTCAATATTTATCCAAAATAAAAGGAATTTTTCAATTCATCTTTAATTATTAAAAAATATATTTTTTAGTAGTTCAGTTTTAAGGTAGAACTGAAATTTATTGTTGTGTAAGCAAACATCACGACATTAATATTTCACAACCAAATTTCAAAATTCTAACGTAAATACATCGCTGGAAATATTTGTTTGAAAATTAGCCAGGTAAAATTTTGCAAGATTGGAGGCTCAATTATGGCTATTAGGACATTCCGACACTGCAAATCGTAATATTTCATGAATACCTATCGAACCCAAAAATAATTTTTAAATGATGTCTTAAAAGAAAGACATATAGACCAAAAGACAGGCAGACGATAAAAGTGAAGACATTACGTGTTCTTTTTTTATGAAAACGAGTTAAAAAATTAAAAACAGCAAAATACTGATTCACAATATAGATATTTGTCGCTTGGGAATAGAGGACAGTCAAAATGGAATTTTCCATCTGTCTCCTAACAGCTGTTCAATGGAACAACTTTTTTGCCCTTGGATCCACCTTGTGATCCACCTTTAGCACATTGTATGCCAAAAGAAAAGTTCACTCAGAGGTAACCCAACCCAATTCTTTGTCCGTTAATCTTTGATCTTCCCTGTGTGTGATGGTCATCTATTGTTTGAAAATCCCATAATTTGTTTGATGTAGGACAATGAGGGAATGTCAAACCAATTCTCTCTGACAGGATGTGACTTAATCTGACAGGGTATAGCTATGCGTACTGAAGTGATGAAACATTTAATCTTGAATTATCAGGGATTACAGGATATTGTTTTAAAGAAGTATTTAGTTTCCAACTAATTAATCATAAGTGATGTGCCTATTCGCCATTGGTAGAAACTTCTATTTCAGTATAAGCGAGATGCAAACAGCCGTTGAACTAGAATTTACTAAATATTCGAGATTTATTTAAAAAATTCAAACAATTAACTCCATCGTTTTCTCTTTTCCACTTAACTCTATTGGGGCAATACTTGCAGTGTTTAATCTTGTTTTTTTGCGGTAATTGCATTCTGCAGTTAGATTCTGTATATGTTTGAGTTGGGTTGTTTTACCTCTGAGCGGCACTTTTTTGCACACAATGGGCTAAATGGCCAGGTCACATGGACCCCGAAGGCTCAGAGAAGGTTGGGTGAGGGGACCCACTGGAACAGCTGTTGGGAGACAGATGGTAGCCTCCCGTCAAGGCCATCCAGCGTATTCTTTAACGTGCACAGGGTATGGCTCTCCCGCACACGGGGCCACGGCTTAACGTCCCATCCGACGGACGGCGGCCTTTTCAAGCCCAGCGGTGTCCCCTACTGACCGTGGGCAGGGCGGGGAATTTTTGCGGAGATAAATCTCAACGCTGACCCAGCTGGGACTCGAACCTGGGAACTACAGATTACGAGCCTGGCGCGCTACCGACTGAGCCACCCCCGCCCCTGTATATGTTTGAGACAGGTACTGAAGTCCATTGGAATATGATTACAAAATTAATAAAATAAAAAGGAACTTTGAAAAATTTGAAATATTTTTATTTATTAATTTAGAAGAAATATAATGTATCTACTAGAGATGAATTCGGGCTCAGAATAGTACAGATGACTTTGGGTTGGGGCACAATCGGACTTGGAATAATTCAAATATGAAGCATTTCGTGCATTTGTGAAAAAAATTAAAAAATATAAAATACCATGTTAATATGATTTTAAACTTTAATTCAGTCGTTAGTAAATATAAATATCCATAATGCTGCCTTTGATTATTTGTCACGTATTTTCTCTCTTTAAAAAATGAAGGTCTCTCAGCGTGTATAAAGTTCTTATGCATGAAATTTATTTTATACCATTCTTACTCTTAGTTAAACCCACGACTTGTGCGAAGCTATTTACAACTCTTCCCATCGATAAGTTTATTCAAGGAATTCCACCCTCCTACTCCAGCCACAATTAAATCTTGCCAACAATTTGGAACCAAACGTATCCATTTATACTTTCATTCACATCTCCCCACACATACCACTCACATGGTACTACTCTCTTCGCAAGATAGACAAGGGCGGCCCCCTCAGGATTTCCGACACTTTTCAACAGTTTACACCCAACCCACTGCAGTTATGAAGCCGATTCGTTACCCAAACAGGGTTAAAACAAGGTCGGATCACCCACCAAATTTTGCAGCGATTTCTACAGTAGGCACGGAACCACGGGGAAACTGCAGATTTCTGTCACTGATGACGTCATATGTGCCCGCCTGTTCAGAAACACGACTATTATAAAATATGATTTTGCATCCTAAATGTCATCAACTTTTTTGTCATTAAATTATTATGACCAATATTGGATTGTTTAGCCCATGGTGTGCAAAACATGCCACAAGGACCCCGAAGGCTCAGAGAAGGTTGGGGGAGGGGACCCACTGGAACAGCTGTTGGGAGACAGAGGTACCCTGCCGTCAAGGCCATCCTGCGTGTTCTTTAACGTGCACAGGGTATGGCTCTCCCGCACACGGGGCCACGGCTTAACGTCCCATCCGTCGGACGGCGGCTTTTCAAGCCCATCAGTGTTCCCTACTGACCCTGGGCAGGGCGGGGAAATTTTGCTGAGATAAACCTCAACGCTGACCTAGCTGGGACTCGAACCTGGGAACTACAGATTACGAGCCTGGCGCGCTACCGACTGAACCAACCCCGCCCCTATGATCAGTAAGAAAATAATAAAATAAATGATAAATGTCATACGTTTCTTCTCCATGTGTTATTATATGTCAGAGAATTTATTTCCTCTGGATCAGCAGGGTCGAAAAATTGAGGCCGAAGTCATTTCTAGTACTAGTTTAGTTTAGTTTACACTTCACAAAAATTGGGAGTTCCTTGCACAGACTTTCCCATAGAATTTATGTTTTCCTTTTTTTTTTTGAAAATTCTTGATGTTCAGTATTTTTTTTTTCCTCCTAGATTTTAAGAGATTTTTTTTTTTGTTTCATCTTCCTCCCAAACTTTAGGATTTAATTCTTTTGTTTATTTTGTTTTTGTTTATTTAATTTTGATTTATGTCTTTTTTTTTTTGGTATAAATACATTTTTTTTTTTTTTTTTTTTTTTTTTTTATTATTATTTTTTTGGCTTTCTTTAATTTTTTTATAACCCTTTTTTATTATATTTTTTTTGTTATTTTGTTAATAATTTTTTTTTCTTTGTTTTAAAAAAAAAATTTTTTTATTATTTTTTTTTATTTTTTTTTTTTATTTTTTTTTTTCTTAATTTTTTTTTAAGATTTTTTTTTTTAATAATTTGTTTTTTTTTCTTATTTTTATTAATGAAAAAAAAAATTTTTTTTTCTCTTTTTCTTTCTTCCTTTTTTTTATATTAGGTTTTTTTTTTGTTGTTCTGTGTTACAATTTATTCCATATCTCTGTTTCTTTGAGGAATTCCAATAGGAAGGCAAATATTTTTGTTTGAATTGAGATTGTAGGGTGATTTAAAATTAAGTTCAGAGTAAATTCGTTAATATTTATGTTTCTAAGTTTTTCAAAGAATTTTTCTCGTTGTGAGTCATATTTTGCACAATTTAATATAAGGTGTGAGGAATTTTCAGTAATATTGCATTTTGTACATTTAGGTGAGGTACTGAATTTGAGTAAGAATTTTGATTTATTTAAAAGAATTGTATCTGTTCTTAGCCGAAATATGATTTTGGATTCATGTCTGGAAAATGGTAATTGTAGGAAGGTATTAATTTTGTTGGAAAGTTCAAATCTGAAATTTGGTTTGAAGATAGAGTGAAATTGAACATGTTTTTCTAAAATTTTGAATTCTAATTGTTTTATTTCTTTTTTAACATGTATATAAAAATTGTGTGTTGGCGAGATGTTATCATAATCATGTGCTGATTTTGCTATGTTATCTACATATTCATTTTCTTTAAATCCAGAGTGTCCTGGTATCCAACAAAGTTGAATATGGTTATTTTTTTCATTTAGGTTTTCATTATAAAGTTTTAGGAGTGTATGTGTGTAGTATGGATATGTGGTGTATGTGTTGTCTTGTATTAATGTGTGTATAGCACTTTTAGAATCAATGAAAATAACTATTGATTGATTTGTTAAATTGTCTAATGTCCAGTTAAGTGCGGCAAATATTGCATAAATTTCAGCATGCAATATCTGAGTAAAATCAGGCAATTTGTATGCTAATGATATGTTGTGTGATGGAATATATACAGCAGCACTGGATGACCCAGAATCTTTTATGTAGGACCCATCTGTGTAGATTTCCAAACAATTGTTAAATTTTTCAGATTTAAAATTAATGAATAATTGATATAGAGCTTCATTAGAAATTTCATTTTTTGAATTTAAATGTGGAATCTCTGTATAAACTACTGGGAGTTTGTAACACCATACTGCTACAGATTCAGTAATGTCTCCTCGCAGTTCATCTTTAGTTAGTTTATTAAAGAATTCTTTTAATAATTCATTTTCTGTAATTTTTTTATAGAATATGAATCTTTTAAAGTTTAGATAAAATGGGTGGTCTGGTAGTTTATAGTGGAGTCTTGTGTAATATTTTAAGATTAAAATTGAATGCCTAATTTCAAATGGAGGAATGGAACGGTGAAAGTGGAATTTTTTTGACAAATACACCTTGAGGCATAGCTATGTGTTGAAAATCCCATCCAAAAGGTCATTCCATTGAAGACATCTTACACCGGTAATAAAGTGAATGGGTACAAAATTATCTCGAGACAGTGTTTTTTATTTCTCCCTATGTTTTCAGACGATAGCGAATGATTTAGAGTGTTTTAATTTGAATAAATCATAATATACTTAACTACTTGCTGATTCTGTTTATTCGCTTATTACAGCTATATTTAAAAAAATATGGTGTTCTGTTATAGGATTGTTATCCAGTATATTTAAAAAAAAATTTAGTTCTTAAAATTAAAAGCGGACCTTTTAAGAAATAGAAATAAACTCTTCACCTATATTTCAGTTCACATCATTCAACATGCATATTCTAAATCCAGATGAAAAATTTTAGTATTTTTTTTTGCAATTAAATATGTTGGAAAATCAGAGTAACTTTAAAAATTCATCAAGTGCAATCAAAAATTCACAGAGTACCGCAATTTCCCTTCTGCGATATTCGTCATAACAGATGCTAAAATTGCGGCATCAAAAAATGAGGTAGGAAAGGTTACTTTTGCCAGTAACAATATAAAAAATTTTCTTCCTTTTAACACGCAAAGGCAACTATTTATCCCCGCTTTCGCCCTTTTCTTGATCATTAAAGTACTGGTGATGTCAAAGGAAATGCGTACTCTTTCATGTTTAGTCAAAAGTACATTTTATCAGGTTGTATAGAGTACATTGACAAATGTTTGCACTTAAATGTGGGCAATAAGTGTACCTATAAACACCGACCACGATATTTTGCATAAAGGTGTTCACAAGTGTAGATCAGGTTTCAGTTGTGTGATTGACAATCAGATTACTCTATACTAAAAATAAATAAAATAAATACCCCCTCAAGCAGCTGCTTGCCACAGAGGTCTGACAGCAGCCTGTCAGTTCATATGCCACAGTAGGAGATCTGAGAGGATGGCAGGACCACAGCAGAAAAACGACACACACATCCATGCCTAATCCGGGGCTCGAACCCAGGTACTGCCTTGTATAAATGTAGCTTTGCTTTCGCTATTCTTTTATTTGAGGAAAAAGCCGATGTGGCTGTTAGTTTCTAACACTGGAGTAATTCAGAATTAGAACAACGCACAGCGCGTCTAATGGAATAGGTTGTGTTGTTTTACCTATGAGCAGCACTTTTTTGAACACAGTGGGTTAAATGGCCAGGTCACAAGAAGGTTGAGGGAGGGAACCCACAGGAACAAATGTTGGGAAACAGAGAGTAGCCTCCCATCAAAGCAATCCAGTGTGTTCTCTGATGTGCGCAGGACATTGACTCCCTCTCACAAGGAACCACGGCTTAAAATCTCATCCGACGGTCGCCCCTTATTAACCCTTACTGATCGTGCACAATCACATGATTATTTAATCCACTCCTCGCAAAAAAATCCTGTGCAGTGGTAAAACAAAAATATTCATATGAGATAACCATTCATCGAAATGCGAATATAACACACAACATTTGATAATTAACACGTTACAAATTCTGACCATGAAAACCAGCACTTCAATACATTCATAACAAAAACTAATTACATTTTTCTTGAAATTAAATACCTGCAACACAGTTGTATTTTATATGCCAAACTCTAATCATGGTATAATATTTATAATGTTTACTGAATACGGCATTTTATGACATCAATATTTAAAGATTTTCATAAATGCTTTGTCTACCCTTGAAGGGATTACCAGTCAAAATTCCGCACAAACCTATTAGAGCTCAGGGTCCTTCGGTCGTGTTTTACCTCCGCAAAATTTCCCCGCCCTGCCCACGGTCACCGATGGCTTGAAAAGGCCGCCGTCCGTCGGATGGGACTTTAAGCCGTGGCCCCGTGTGCGGGAGAGCCATACCCTGTGCACGTTAAATAACACGCTGGATGGCCTTGACGAGAGGCTATCATCTGTCTCCCAACAGCTGTTCCAGTGGGTCCCCTCCCCCAACCTTCTCTGAGCCTTCGGGGTCCATGTGACCTGGCCATTTAGCCCATGGTGTGCAAAAAAGTGCCGCTCAGAGGTAAAACAACCCAACCCAACCCTTCTGTCGTGGCCAATAAATCCATTGTGTGCATACGTATGCATCTCAGAAGTTCATTGTTTGTACAGTCGCTCAAAAAAGTATCCGAACGCTATGGTTGCATACAAAATTCAGAAAAAAATCTGGCAACGATTTTTTTTAGAAATTAATGATCTGGCAACCTTCGTGTACGGTACAGGAAGGTTGCCAGATCATTAATTTCTAAAAAAAATCGTTGCCAGTTGTTTTTTCTGAACTTTGTATACAACCATAGCGTTCGGATACTTTTTTGACCGACTGTACATGTATGCATCACAGAAATGTGCAAACTTTGGAGCTTGGATTTGTCCACGAAAACCATTGGGTGAAGCAGCTGCCGGTAATTAACAATCATCCAATGAAGACACAGAATTGGATTTCGCTGAAAACCAAGATAGTTATTTCATCTTTTGTGTTACCGCAGAGCTCTTTGGCTATTATTCGAATTTTAGATTGCGAAGTGAAAGTGCCTTTTTCCTGCTGTTAGTGATCATTAGTTTGCATTTGTTTAGCGAGATCTCTACAAGTTGTGTGTTTTGGTAAGATTTTGCTAATTGTCTTATTAAATGGTTTCTTCTTTATAAAATCATTCTGAAGAAACATAAATGCTTTATTCTTAAAGAGTAATTTTTTCCTTTCAGGTAAGTTTAAGTGTTTTTTAAAATGTGTTTGGTTTGTAAAGTTTATTTCAACGGTGAATAGTTTTGAAATCAGAGAGTAAAGTGTGTATTTTCAATAACACGTAGCGGGCTTGTAACTGCTAAATTTTTAATTCATTTGTTGAGTGAAATGTTCTAGTTTTAGTACTTTTCAACAGTTTTACAGCAATGTGGAATGAAAACTACACTGTTTGAACGAATAACATAAAATATCTATTACTGCAGTGTTTCTACACTAAGTCAACTGTTATATACCCAGAATATCTTTTGGACGGATGTTAAACCTGGAGTATTTTACATAGCATTAGAAAAAAACCTTAAGCTTATATTTCTTATAAATAAATGAAAATTTCGTTTTGAATTTATCAGCACTAACGGAATATAATGACACAAATATTTCAAACATGCTGCCTGTTGTAAAATGATCATTTTGTGTTTGTTGGTACGTTCTTTTTATCGCGTCTACAAAGAAAACCACATAATACCTACGCTTTGTCATCTGTCTGTCTGTCCGTCCTTCTGTAGATCTCAAACTTTTTTTACAGAGATAAATTAAATATTCTTTTTGCGTTGGATAGGTAATGATGGAATAATACGATACGTTCTTTCTGAATTTCTCTAAAGCTATAAATTGCGCCTCTAGTGGTGACAAAATTTGAAAATTGCAAACGATGTATTTCTGCTAGAAATTTGAAACCTTTGGGGAGGTTGCAAAACATCTTATTAGTTTTAGCATATAATTTTTTGTTTTCAGAGATTAATGTAAAGTTCTTTTTGGATTAGATAGGAACTGATAAAATATTATGATTCACACTTTTTAAATCTTCCAAAATCTATAATTCCGCCGACTAACGTTCGGAAAATTTTCAAATTCCAAAATTTTAAAAAAATTCGCAAACTTTAAATAAAATTTTTAATTAGAAATTTTTAATTTTGGTGGTGGAATGTTAACGCCATGATCTTTAAATTGGCAACCATGAATTTACCTCTCAGACCAATGGGTGGTTGGGAAAATAATTTTTTCTTGTTTTAGCAAATGATTGTTTCTATTTAGAGATAAATGAAAAAATGTCATTATAGGGTTAGATAGGAATTGATCAAATATTATGATTCTCACTTTCAGAAAATCCCGAACAATATAATTGTGCCCTCTAAGGGTGAAAGAGATTGAAAATTACAAAATATTTACGACTATTTCAACGAGGTATTAATGATAGAAATATGGAATTTTGGTGGTGAATGTGAACGTTACGAAGTGTACATTGGAAACAACGAAAACGATAATTAGAAAACTATTTTTTCGTTTCATTAGTATTAACGAAATATTATAATTTGTATTTTTCAAATACAAATTGCAAAATCTTTACAAATCGCTGAAAGAAGGAAACAACTATTATTGAGTTTACTAATATTATGTATGAAATATAAATTTTCAAAATTAGTGGGAATTTTCAAGATTTATTCCACTGGCACCAATAATATACCCACTTTTCTGAGAATATTGTGGGAAATGCAACTTTTTAGATTTAAGAATTAAAAAACGAATACTTTTATGTTGTATAATTACTGATAAAATACTATTTGCACTCTTCTCATCATCATCTAGCTCAAATTAAAACATTTCAGGAATGAAACAGTAGGTAAAGAAAAAATATCTTTCTCTTTGAAAACGAGATTCTCATATGCGCCAGAGGCAATATCTATCCTCCTAGTTTATTTGTATATATACTTTTATATCATTTTATGTAAAGGAAATTGCTGTCTTCTTTTTAAAAAATAAGTGGTTTATCTTCTTTAAACAACTAATAAAAGTAAAATTCGGAAATTTATTTAATATTTCACAGCTTGCTGATTAGTGTCCTATTTTACGTCTCTATCGTTTAAATGGTAGGTTAAATTCAAGGGTTCGGTAATCCCCATTGTGTATACGCTGAGAAATTACAACTATTTTAATACCTTTTTTTCACTGACTTGGAGTTAACATCAATTTTTTCACCATATCCTTAAAATCTTCCTTGTGAACATGTTTTGAGGAAATACCATGATGACTGCAATTGAAAAAACAGAAAAAAATGCTGTTGCATTTTGTCAGAGTAAGGAAACTGGCCTACCCCTTATTTGAAATCTCTAATCACGAAGGCAAAAACGCGAAATAACGGACTAATGGAGCAAGAAATAAAATTATCGTTCAACTTGTGAAATATACTTTTATGAGCAACCAGCATACATAGAGTTTTAATGAAAACCAACTATTATGATTAGAAGAAAAGAATATATTTCTTTTACAAATCCTGAAATTACAATGCATGTATACCGTATATTTCCGCAGATAAGACGATAGTTGAATCATAAAAAAGGGACCACAAAATCCGGGTCGTCTTACAGGACAGATACAAAAAAAAATTAGATTGATATTTATATAAATTGAAACCATTATAAAATAAAACAAATCACTCACCACCGACTGCGATTTCGATCTTGAAAATTACTACAACTTATCGAAAAATCTATCATATTATTTAAATACGCTATATGATAATAAATTACATTGTAACAGTAAATAATACATTACATTGTAATAGTAAAACAATACTAAAACAAAATAAATATTAAAAGTTATGTTTATTAAGCTACTGAGGAAAAAACGGACAAACCGTAATTATTTACTAGTACAGAGTAGGGTATGTCCACAAAATAGAATAGCCCATACGACGCTTTTGTGAATAGTCAAGGACATTACCCAAATGCCCGAATCAGTGCGAATGTTTGCGAATAGGACATAATTCTGTATACGCTATACAGTATTATTATCCAGATGATGATCGCCGATCTAAATTCATAGGCCGTTGATAGTTTGGGGTCGTCTTATAGGACAGATATATGCTAAAACTATAAAATTTTGACGAAAATTTATACCTCGTGTTATCTGAAGGTCGTCTTATCTGCGGAAAGATACGGTACTCAAAACACAAAAGGTGTCTTTACCACACCTGTAAGTAGTGTTAGCAAGAGTTTTTTCAAGGTTGTTAGAAAGGTTCTTGGGTCTATCATTGCCCGAAATAGAAGTAAATTATTGCCTTCGTGCTGTTTTTTTTTTTCGTTTTTTCATGGGGACAGCAGATACCATTAACAATATGAATTAATTTTGTTTCCATCATAAGAAATTTAAGCCTAGGCAATTGTTCGAAACTTCAAAGGAAAGACTAATGATATTGGAATTTTTTTTATAATTCATAATATTTTGCCATATTTTGAGACTTTGGATTGGATTACTCTAAGCGGCACTTTTTTGCACACCATGGGCTAAATGGCCAGGCCACAAGGACCCCGGTGGCTCAGAGAAGGTTGGGGACCCAAACCACTGGAACAGCTGTTGGGAGACAGATGGTAGCCTCCTGTCAAGGCCATCCAGCGTGTTCTTTAACGTGCACAGGATATGGTTCTCCCGCACACAGGGCCACGGTGTCCCCTACTGTCCCCTACTGACCCTCGGTGTCCCCTACTGACCGTGGGCAGGGCGGGGAATTTTGCGGTGATAAATCTCAACGCTGACACAGCTGGAACTCGAACCTGGGAACTACAGATTACGAGCCTGGCGGTCTACCGATTGAGCCACCCCGCTCCTTATGCGAAATGCTTTCATTCATAGTTGCGGAGTATTCCCTAATAGGAGAACCACAAAGAGTTTCACAATTAACGCAGACGTCTGAAACTTTCATAGATGGTACATAAGAGCATACTTGAAGGACACAAAAGGTTTTGTTGAGGTAAGTGAAATGGTTTTGTTCTACAAACGCATGTCAGAAACCTTTTGAATGGCCTTCGAATATTTATTTTAATTACATCGAGATCAGTGGGACACATTAAATTGGCAGACATCCCCTTCAACAAGATGGTATATTTTTTGAAAGACACTAATATTCTGCACGGCGAGAACGCAGATTAGCATTAGAGAAAATAGGTCAAAACCATGCATATTAAAACTAACCACTTATGGGAAGAAAGATTGTTTAACTTTTTCCAAAAAATCCTTCTTGAAATTAAAGCATACATTTTAGGTTTCATTCATGTATATTCATCTCAAATTTCAATTCAGTAGTAATAATAAGCATTGATGTAACATTTTTTTGCACTTTTTTTCAGGCGCTGATTCCAGATCTGGCGTTAAAAAATGACTAGCATGTCACGTTTTCAGATGATTGGTAATTTTGACTCTTATTAAGATCTTCCAATATCAACACCTCCAAGTAACTGGGTGGAGATGGATTCACATTCATCAGAGGAAGACTTTGAGGCAAATACAGATCTTGATACGACATACACACCTAAAAAGTTTAACGAGACTCATCTGATTCAGCAAAAGGAACTAAATGATCTTGTTCGATACCTAGGACTTTCCAAACAACAATCGGAGGTTTTAGGTTCAAGATTTCAAGAGTGGAATCCTCTGGTCAAGGATACCCGAGTTCTCTGTTCAGAAAGAGAAATTTGGCTTTGTCTGCTTATTATCAGATGCAAGATGGTTTGTGTTTCTGCAAAGATCTTGCAGGGCTATGGAAGAAATTGGAATTCACTACCCTAAGGAATGGCGTCTATTTTTAGATACGTGAAAATTCAGCTTAAACGCTATCCTTTTGCATAAAGGACACCAAAAACGTCCATTCCAGTGACACACATCGTGGGAATGAAGGAAACGTATGAAAACATGGAAAAAATATTCACTGCTATAAAACATGACCAGTTAAAGTGGACAACATGTGGTGACCTAAATGTCATACTTCTCTTGCTTGGTCTTCAAGGAGGTTTCACAATATTTTGCTGTTTTCTGTGTTTGTGGGACAGAAGGTCCATAAAGGAACGCTACACTTTTTTCCGTTCCTTTTAAATTTGATTTAACTACGTTTTACTGCCTTACAGAGTGTTGCAAGTGTTATGTGATTCATTAATCTTGCATTGAATAAAACTAATTTTCCTAAAGTTGTTTCTTTTGAACAAAGAAATGACAAAATAATGAACAGTCAACATTACAATAAAACTATAACAGCCAAAATTTGCACCTACATTACAGAATGTTAGATGTGTTATGTAAATCGTTAATAAACATTCAATACCACGAATTTTGGTATCGATTTTCTGCTTATGAAATACGAAATCACAAAAAGAATAAGCATTGAACACTACTGTTATTGCCAATATTTGCATCTGTAATCAATAATAAATAATAATAAATTAAGCTGTAATCAAATTTGGTAAAGGATTTTAATTTTCATCCACTATTATCGATAACGTATATGAATACCAGCTGTTAAAGTTTCCTGCTTGAATTCCTTTCATTTCTGATTGTTATGTTTAGAACGAGAAGAATTGAATATAAATATATAAATCCGTTTTGAACAGCGATGGATTATGTAGAACAGATAAAAATATTAGCTGTTTAAGTTTTATCTATGGCTTCCTTTGATTTCCGTTGTTTACACTAGAAGAAAGCAAATTGAGTAGATGTGAGTGGTTAGCGCGCTTAGCTATTGATCAAAGGGATCTGGGTTCGAGCCTCGGGTAAGGCGTGGATGTATGTGTCGTTTTTCTGCTGAGGTCCTGCCATCCTCACAGACCTTCTACTATGGCATATAAACTGACAGGATCTTGTCAGACCTCTGTGGCAAGCAGCTGCTTGAGGGTGTATTTATTTTTTATTTTTATTTATAAAAATTCATTTTAATCATAAACAGATTATCTCGAGAAAGATACAAATATATTTGTTGTTTCAATTTCTTTAATGAGTTTAATTTATATCCGTTTGTTGAGTTTAGTAGCGCAGAAAAAATATAGATATAAAACCTGTTTTAACCACAGCCGGATTATCGAAGGCACATAATAATATTGACTGCTTCAGTTTTCTGAATGGGTTTATAATTTATGTTTGCATCATTTAGAAGATTAGACAACACAAACATCCATACCTTACCCCGGTCTGAAATAATGAAATAACTATGGCTGAAACAAATATTGTCTACTACATTTTCTTGCAGAAGTGCCATTGATATTCGAATGTTTCATCAGTAGGAGTTGGGTTGTTTTATCTCTGAGAGGCACTTTTTTGCACACCATGGGCTAAATGGCCAGGTCACATGGATCCCGAAGGCTCAGAGAAGGTTGGGGGAGGGGACCCACTGGAACAGCTGTTGGGAGACAGATGATAGACTCCCGTCAAGGCCATCCAGCGTGTTCTTTAACGTGCACAGGGTATCCGAAGGCTCAGAGAAGATTGGGGGAGGGGACCCACTGGAACAGCTGTTGGGTGAGAGATGGTAGCCTCCCGTCAAGGCCATCCAGCGTGTTCTTTAACGTGCACATGGTATCCGAAGGCTCAGAGAAGGTTGGGGGAGGGGACCCACTGGAACAGCTGTTGGGAGACAGATGGTAGCCTCCCGTCAAGGCCATCCAGCGTGTTCTTTAACGTGCACAGGGTATGACTCTCCCGCACACGGAGCCACGGCTTAACGTCCCATCCGACGGACGGCGGCCTTTCCAAGCCCATCGCTGTCCCCTACTGAAGGTGGGCAGGGCGGGGGAATTTTGAGGAGATAAATCTCAACGCCGACCCAGCTGGGACTCGAACCTGGGAACTACAGATTACGAGCCTGGCGCGCTACCGACTGAGCCCCCCCCCCCCCCCCCCATCAGTAGGAGAAAAAAATCAATACTAATATAAAAACCCATTTTAATCAGAGTTGGATTATTGAGATTTAAATATTGACCATTTCAGTTTCCTCCATGAATTCCTCCGATTCCTATTCCATTTAGAAACAGCAGAAATGAACAGAAATAAAAAGAATTGTTTTAACCAAGTTCGGTGTATCGAGAACAGATGTACATACTGGCTGTTTCATTTCCTTTGATGAGTTTCTTTGACTTCAGTTTGTTGGGTTTATTAACATCAGAAATAAATAGATATATAAAATTGTTGATGATTGGGGTTGAAGATTGGGGGAGGGGACCCACTGGAACACCTGTTGGGAGACAGATGGTAGCCTCCCGTCAAGGCCATCCAGCGTCATCCAGCGTGTTCTTAAACCAGAGTCGGATTATCGAAAATATATGTAATTTTAATCTGATTCAGTTCGTTTCATTTCCAATTGTTTCATTGAGAAAACAATGTAACTCATTGGGTTGGGTTGTTTTACCTCTGAACGGCACTCTTTTGCACACCATGGGCTAAATGGTCAGATCACATGGATCCCGAAGGCTCAGAGAAGGTTGGGGGAGAGGACCCACTGGAACAGCTGTTAGAAGACAGATGGTAGCCTCCCGTCAAGGCCATCCAGCGTGTTCTTTAACGTGCAGATGGTATGGCTCTCCCGCACACGGGGCCACGGCTTAACGTCCCATGCGACGGACGGCGGCCTTTCCAAGCCCATCGGTGTCCCCTACTGACCGTGGGCAGGGCGGGGAATTTTGCGGAGATAAATCTCAACGCTGATCCAGCTGGGACTCGAACCTGGGAACTACAGATAACGAGCCTGGCGCACTACCGACTGAGCTACCCCCGCCCCATAACACATTGACAATATAACTTATGGGTCACGTTCATCACTAGAAAACCGCATTTTCCACTCTGCCACAGGGTATAGTACAAAAAAACGGCATCTAATGAAAAGTGTAAGACTAAAATTAATTGTTCGCATAACACCAAATATTTGAAATTTTAATTATTCCAAGCCTAAGTCCTCGCAAGCCGAAAGTCGACTGTGCTATTCTGAGCCTGTACAGCTCTATTGTGAAACTATTAAATTATTTCTAATGCAATATATGAAGCACTGAATTTTTTCTAAGTTATCTGTTATTGAGCCGTCCCATGGCCGAGTGATTAGCGCGCTTGGCTACTGATCTAAAGGACCTGGGTTCGAGCCCCGGGTAAGGCATGGATGTATGTGTCGTTTTTCTGCTGAGGGCCTTGCCAACCTCACAGAACTTCTACTATGGCATATAAACTGATAGGCTCCTGTCAGACCTCTGTGGCAAGCAGCTGCTTGAGGGGGTATTTTTTTTTATCTCTTATTACATCAATTACATAATATTTTAATAGCATGTATCATCTGTCTCAAAGAAAGAATTTGGGTAGGGTTGTTTTACCTCTGAGCGGCACTTTTTTGCACACCATGGGCTAAATGGCCAGGTCACATGGACCCCGAAGGCTCAGAGAAGATTGGGGGAGGGGACCCACTGGAACAGCTGTTGGGAGACAGATGGTATCCTCCCGTCAAGGCCATCCAGCGTGTTCTTTAACGTGCACAGGGTATGGCTCTCCCGCACACGGTGCCACGGCTTAACGTCCCATCCCACGGACGGCGGTCCACAGGGTATGGATCTCCCTCACACGGGGCCACGGCTTAACGTCCCATCCCACGGACGGCGGTCCACAGGGTATGGATCTCCCGCACACGGGGCCACGGCTTAATGCCCCATCCGACGGACGGCGGTCCACAGGGTATGGATCTCCCGCACACGGGGCCACGGCTTAACGTCCCATTCGACGGACGGCGGCCTTCCCAAGCCCATCGGTGTCCCCTACTGACCGTGGGCAGGGCGGGGAATTTTGCGAATTCGTATTCTTCAATAAACTACAAGCATGCCACACACTGTAGAATGGTTATTTTATTATGTTTGGCACAAGTTTCTATGTTTATATGTGTTTTAGTAGCATTTTGTATAGAAGAAACTCATTCTCATCTTTTAACCAAAATGGTGGTTTCACGTGTTAAGAAAATGCTTTTCTGGTTGTAGCTAATTAAACTAAAATTTCATAAACTTACTCATTATTTTATCTTTTGCTGATTATTGTCATTTCCGGTTGTAAATTAAATAGAAGGAGTAGGCCATTTCCCATTAGATATATTCCGACAAGCTACAACTGCTTATGATTTACTTTGAGTTAACATGTATTTTTTTATGCCATATCCTTGCTACAGCCTGTAAATAGGATTTGAAGAAAAGTCATGTTGACTGAAACTGAGCACACAGATACTAAAGCAGTTGGTTCAGCTGAAAGTATTAAATAAAAAATAATAAATAAATACCCCCTCAAGCAGCTGCTTGCCAGAGAGGCTCACAGGAGCCTGTCAGTTTATATGCCAGAGAAGAAGAAGAAGGTCTGAGAGGATGGCAGGCCCTCAGCAGAAAAACGACACAAACAGCCATGCCTACCCGGGGTTCAAACCCAGGTCCCTTAGATCAGTAGCCAAGCGTGCTAACCACTCGGCCATGGGACGGCTCTGAAAGTGTTAGCGGTGGAAAAATAGAAAACTTCGAAGGATTAACGAATGTTGTGAGCGATATATTTGGACTAGAAATTTTGGTGATGGAATATAATAATATCAAGCACTTGAAAGTAACGTGTTGGGTTGTTTTATGTCTGAGCAGAACTTTTGTGCATAAAATGAGCTAAATGGTCAGTTCACAACGATCCGGTAAGCTTATAGACCTTTGAGGGAAGAGAATTTTCCGGTCAGCGGTTAGGAAATTTTTCTCTTTTAAGAGAATAATTGTTGCATTTTAGAAACGTTATTTACTTTTAGCTTCTGTAGGAGTTTATCAAATATTACGATTAACGCTTTTCAAATTTCGCCATATTCCAGCAGATTCGTGAACTCCGAGTATATCCCTTCCGCACACGACAAAATGTTAGCATCCCATCCGAACAAAGGTGGTGTTCCCAAGACCATTGGTGTTCTTAATAAAGAAAAAGGGCATGGAGCTTTGAAGACACTCGACACTCTCCCAGGTGCGATTTGAACTTGGGAACTGCAGATTACCAGCATGACGTGCTTGCGACTGAGCCACTCCCACACCTTTGAAAGCAACGTTTTACACCTTCACTACCAGCGGGATCAGAGACAAAAGCAATGTTTTCAGAAATGAATGTAAAATTCCTTTTAAGCTTATCTCATACGAATAGATGACAATATAATGATTCATATTTTCAAATCTGCCGAAAGGTTTAATTTACTTTCCTAGAGGCTTTTGGGTTGGGTTGTTTTACCTCTGAGCGGCACTTTTTTGCACACCATGGGCTTAAATGGCCAGGTCACATGGACCCCGAAGGCTCAGAGAAGGTTTGGGGAGGGGACTGGTAATATTTGTTTGAAAATTAGCCAGGTAAAATTTTGCAAGATTGGAGGCTCAATTATATAGCTATTAGGACATTCCGAAACTGCAAATCGTAATATTTCATGAATACCTATCGAAATCAAAAATAATTTTTAATTGATGTCTTAAAAGAAAGACATATATACCAAAAGATTGACAGACGAGGTAAGTGAAGACATTACCTGTTCTTTGTTATGAAAACGAGCTGAAAAATATAAAAACAGCAAAAGACTGGTTCACAATATAGATATTTGTCGCTTGTGAATAGAGGACAGTCAAAATGGAATTTTCCATCTGTTTCCTAACAGTGTTCAACGGAACAACCTTTTTTGCCCTTGGATCCACCTTGTGATCCACCTTTAGCACATTGTATGCCAAAAGAAAAGTTCACTCAGAGATAACCCAACCCAATTCTTTGTCCGTTAATCTTTGGTGTTCCTTGTGTGTTAAGGTCATTTATTGTTTGAAAATCCCATATCTTGTTTGATGTAGGACAATGGGGGAATGTCAAACCAAGTCTGTCTGATGGGATGTGACTTAATCTGACAGGGTATAGCTATGCGTACTGAAGTGATGAAACGTTTAATCTTGAATTATCAGGGATTACAGGAAATTGTTTTAAAGAAGTATTTAGTTTCCAACTAATTAATCATAAGTGATATGCCTATTCGCCATTGGTAGAAACTTCTATTTCAGTATAAGCGAGATGCAAACAGCCGTTGAACTAAAATTTACTAAATATTCGAGATTTATTTAAAAAATTCAAACAATTGTCTCCACGTTTTTCTCTTTTCCACTTAACTCTATTGCGGCAATACTTGCAGTGTTTAATCTTGTTTTTTTGCAGTAATTGCATTCTGCAGTTAGATTCTGTGTATGTTTGAGACAGGTACTGAAGTCAATTAGAATATCATTACAAAATTAATAAAATAAAAAGGAACTTTGAAAAATTTGAAATATTTTTATTTATTAATTTAGAAGAAATATAATGTATCTACTAGAGATGAATTCGGGCTCAGAACAGAACAGATGACTTTGGTTTAGGGCACAATCGGACTTGGAATAATTCAAATATGAAGTATTTCCTGCATTTGTGAAACAAAATATATAAAATACCATGCTAATATAACTTTAAACTTTAATTCAGTCGTTAGTAAATATAAATATCCATAATGCTGCCTATGATTATTTGTCACGTATTTTCTCTCTTTAAAAAATGAAGGTCTCTTAGCGTGTATAACGTTCTTATGCATGAAATTTACTTTATACTATTATTTGTACTATTAGTTAAACCCACGACAAATGTTTTGGGGACAAAAAGTATCTCGACACAGTGTTTTTTGTTTCTCCCAATGTTTTCAGACGATAGCGAATGATTTAGAGTGTTTTAATTTGAATATATCATAATATACTTAACTACTTGCTGATTCTGTTTATTCGCTTATTACAGCCATATTTAAAAAAAAATATGATGTACTGTTATAGGATTGTTTTCCAGTATATTTAAAAACAGATTTTAGTTCTTAAAATTAAAAGCGGACCTTTTAAGAAATAGAAATAAATTCTTCACCTATATTTTAGTTCACATCACTCAACATGCATATTCTAAATCCAGATGAAAAATTTTAGTATTTTTTTTCCAATTAAATATATTGGAAAATCAGAGTAACTTTAAAAATTCATCAAGTGTAATCAAAAATTCACAGAGTACCGCAATTTCCCTTCTGCGATATTCGTCATAATAGATGCTAAAATTGCAGCGTGACGGCATCAAAAAATTAGATAGGAAAGGTGACCAGTAACAATGTAAAAAATTTTCTTCCTTTTAACACGCAAAGGCAACTATTTATCCCCGCTTTCGCCCTTTTCTTGGTTATTAAAGTCGTGGTGATGTCAAAGGAAATGCGTACTCTTTCATCTTTAGACAAAAGTACATTTTATCAGGTTGGTATAGAGTACATTGAAAAATATTTCCACTTAAATGTGGCCAATAATATAATGCATAATTGCAAATCACATATAATAATCTTTCACTCTATAGTATGCTGTGTGTGTGTGTTTATTTTTTCCTTGTTAGTTTATAAATCGGAAACTGCTTATGAATATTCCTTATTATATTATTTCTAATTCATTATTTTTGCAAAACAACGTTTACTTTACCTATAAAAGCAGACCACGATATTTTGCATAAAGGTGTTCACAAGTGTAGCTCAGGTTTCAGTTGTGTGATTGACAATCAGATTACTCTATAATGCCTTGTATAAATGTAGCTTTGCTTTCGCTATTCTTTTACTTGAGGAAAAAGGCGATGTGGCTCTTAGTTTCTAACACTGCAGTAATTCAGAATTAGAACATCGCACAGCGCGTCTAATGGAATGGGTTGTGTTGTTTTACCTCTGAGCAGCACTTTTTTGAACACAGTGGGTTAATCGGCCAGGTCACAAGAAGGTTGAGGGAGGTAACCCACAGGAACAACTGTTGGGAAACAGAGAGTAGCCTCCCGTCAAAGCAATCCAGTGTGTTCTCTGATGTGCGCAGGATAAGACTCTCTCTCACAAGAACCACGGCTTAAAATCTCATCCGACGGTCGCCCCTTACTAACCCTTACTGATCGTGCACAATCACATGATTATGTAATCCACTCCTCGCAAAAAAATCCTGTTCAGTGATGAAACAAAAATATTCATGTGAGATAACCATTCATCGAAAAGCGAATATAACACACAACATTTGATAATTAACACGTTACAAATTGTGACCATGAAAACAGCATTTGAATACATTCATGACAAAAAATAATTTTATTTTTCTGGAAATTAAATAGCTGCAACACAGTTGTATTTTATATGCCAAACTCTAATCATGACATAATATTTTTAATGCCTACTGTGGCATATAAACTGACAGTTCTCCTGTCAGACCTCTGTGGTAAGCAGCTGCTTGAGGGGGTATTTATTTATTTTTATATAATACGGTATTTTATGACATCAATATTTAAAGATCTTCATAAATGCTTTGTCTACCCTTGAAGGGATTACCAGTCAAAATTCCGCACAAACCTATTAGAGCTCAGGGTCTTTCTGTCGTGTTTTATCTCGGCAAAATTTCCCCGCCCTGCCCACGGTCACCGATGGCTTGAAAAGGCCGCCGTCCGTCGGATGGGACGTTAAGCCGTGGCCCCGTGTGCGGGAGAGACATACCCTGTGCACGTTAAAGAACACGCTGGATAGCCTTGACGGGAGGCTACCATTTGTCTCCCAACAGCTGTTCCAGTGGGTCCCCTCCCCCAACCTTCTCTGAGCCTTCGGGGTCCATGTGACCTGGCCATTTAGCACATGGTGTGCAAAAAAGTGCCGCTCAGAGGTAAAACAACCCAACCCAATCCTTCTGTCGTGGCCAATAAGTCCATTGTGCGCATACGTATGCATCTCAGAAGTCCATTGTTTGTACATGTATGCATCACAGAAATGTGCAAGCCTTGGAGCTTGAATTTGTCCACGAAAACCATTGGGTGAAGCAACTGCCGGTAATTAACAATCATCCAATAAGGACACAGAATTGGATTTCGCTGAAAATCAAGATGGTTATTTGATATTTTGTGTTACCGCAGAGCTCTTTGGCTATTATTCGAATTTTAGATTGCGAAGTGAAAGTGCCTTTTTCCTGCTGTTAGTGATCATTAGTTTGCATTTGTTTAGCGAGATCTCTACAAGTTGTGTGTTTTGGTAAGATTTTGCTAATTGTCTTATTAAATGGTTTCTTCTTTATAAAATCATTCGAAAGAAACATAAATGCTTTATTCTTAGAGAGTAATTTTTTCCTTTCATGTAAGTTTAAGTGTTTTTTAAAATGTGTTTGGTTTGTAAAATTTATTTCAACGGTGAATAATTTTGAAATCAGAGAGTAAAGTGTGTATTTTCAATAACACGTTGTGGGCTTGTTTCAAATTGCTAAATTTTGAATTCATTTGTTGACTGAAATGTTCTAGGGTTAGTACTTTTCAACAGTTTTACAGCAATGTGGAATGAAAACTACACTGTTTGAACGAATAACATAAAATATCTATTACTGCAGTGTTTCTACCTGTGTGGGTATATAACAGTGTACCTTCTATTCTGGGTATATAACAGTGTACTGCAGTTCTTCTGCAGTGTCAACTGTTATATACCCAGAATATCTTTTGGACGGATGTTACCTGGAGTATTTTACATAGCATTAGAAAAAAAACCTTAAGCTTATATTTCTTATAAATAAATGAAAATTTCGTTTTGAATTTATCAGCACTAACGGAATATAATGACACAAATATTTCAAACATGCTGCCTGTTGTAAAATGATCATTTTGTGTTTGTTGGTACGTTCTTTTTATCGCGTCTACAAAGAAAACCACATAATACCTACGCTTTGTCATCTGTCTGTCTGTCCGTCCTTCTGTAGATATCAAACTTTTTTTACAGAGATAAATTAAATATTCTTTTTGCGTTGGATAGGTAATGATGGAATAATACGATACGTTCTTTCCGAATTTCTCTAAAGCTATAAATTGTGCCTCTAGTGGTGACAAAATTTGAAAATTGCAAACGATGTATTTCTGCTAGAAATTTGAAAACTTTGGGGAGGTTGGAAAACACATCTTATTAGTTTTAGCATATAATTTTTTGTTTTCAGAGATAAATGTAAAGTTCTTTTTGGATTAGATAGGAACTGATAAAATATTATGATTCACACTTTTTAAATCTTCCAAAATCTATAATTCCGCCGACTAACGGTGAAAATATTTTCAAATTCCAAAATTTTAATAAAAAATTGCAAACTTTAAATAAAATTTTTAATTAGAAATTTTTAATTTTGGTGGTGGAATGTCAACGCCATGATCTTTAAATTGGCAATCATGAATTTACCTCTCAGACCCATGGGTGGGTGGGAAAAGACTTTTTTCTTGTTTTAGCAAATAATTGTTTCTATTTAGAGATAAATGAAAAAATATCATTTTAGGGTTAGATAGGAATTGATCAAATATTATGATTCTCACTTTCAGAATCTCCCGAACGCTATAATTGTGCCCTCTAAGGGTGAAAGAGAATGAAAATTACAAAATATTTATGATTATTTCAACGGGGTATTAATGATAGAAATATGGAATTTTGGTGGTGAATGTGAACGTTATGAAATGTACATTGGAAACAACGAAAACGATAATTAGAAAACTATTTTTTCTTTTCATTAGTATTAACGAAATATTATAATTTGTATTTTTCAAATACAAATTGCAAAATCTTTACAGATAGCTGAAAGAAGGAAACAGCTATTATTGAGTTTACAAATATTATGTATTAAATATAAATTTTAAAAATTAATGGGAATTTGCAAGAGATATTCCACTGGCACCAATAATATACCCACTTTTCTGAGAATGTTGTGGGAAATGCAACTTTTAAGATTTAAGAATTAAAAAATGAATACTTTTATGTTGTATAATTACTGATAAAATACTATTTGCACTCTTCTCATCATCATCTACCTCAAATTAAAACATTTCAGGAATGAAACAGTAGGTAAAGAAAAAATGTCTTTCACTTTGAAAACGAGATTCTCATATGCGCCAGAGGCAATATCTATCCTCCTAGATTATTTTTATATATGCTTTTGTATCATTTTATGTAAAGGAAATTGCTGTCTTCTTTTTTAAAAATAAGTGGTTTATCTTCTTTAAACAACTAATAAAATTAAAATTCGGAAATTTATTTAAAATTTCACAGCTTGTTGATTAGCGTCCAATTTCATGTCTCTATCGTTTAAATGGTAGGTTAAATTCAAGGGTTCGGTAATCCCCATTGTGTATACGCTGAGAAATTACAACTATTTTAATACCTTTTTTTCATTGACTTGGAGTTAACATCAATTTTTTCACCATATCCTTAAAATCTTCCTTGTGAACATGTTTTGAGGAAATACCATGATGACTGCAATTGAGAAAACAGAAAAAAAAGCTGTTGCATTTTGTCAGAGTAAGGAAATTGGCCTACCCCTTATTTGAAATCTCTAATCACGAAGGCAAAAACGCGAAATAACGGACTAATGAGCAAGAAATGAAATTATCGTTCAACTTTTGAAATATACTTTTATGAGCAACCAGCAAAGATAGAGTTTTAATGCAAACCAACTATTATGATTAGAAGAAAACAATATATTTCTTTTACAAAACCTGAAATTACAATGCATGTATACCGTATATTTCCGCAGATAAGACGATAGTTGAATCATAAAAAAAGGACCACAAAATCCGGGTCGTCTTATAGGACAGATACAAAAAAAAATTAGATTGATATTTATATAAATTGAAACCATTATAAAATAAAACAAATCACTCACCACCGACTGCGATTTCGATCTTGAAAATTACTACAACTTATCGAAATATCTATCATATTATTTAAATACGCTATATGATAATACATTACATCGTAATAGTAAATAATACATTACATTGTAATAGTAAAACAATACTAAAACAAAATAAATATTAAAAGTTATGTTTATTAAGCTACTGAGGAAAAAACGGACAAACCGTAATTATTTACTAGTACAGAGTAGGGTATGTCCACAAAATAGAATAGCCCATACGACGCTTTTGTGAATAGTCAAGGACATTACCCAAATGCCCGAATCAGTGCGAATGTTTGCGAATAGGACATAATTCTGTATACGCTATACAGTATTATTATCCAGATGATGATCGCCGATCTAAATTCATAGGCCGTTGATAGTTTGGGGTCGTCTTATAGGACAGATATATGCTAAAACTATAAAACTTTGACGAAAATTTATACCTCGTGTTATCTGAAGGTCGTCTTATCTGCGGAAATATACGGTACTCAAAACACAAAAGGTGTCTTTACCCACACCTGTAAGTAGTGTTAGCAAGAGTTTTTTCAAGACTGTTAAAAAGGTTCTTGGGTCTATCATTGCCCAAAATAGAAGTAAATTATTGCCTTCGCGCTGTTTTTTTTTTCATTTTTTCATGGGGACAGCAGATACCATTAACAATATGAATTAATTTTGTTTCCATCATACGAAATTTAAGCCTAGGCAATTGTTTGAAACTTCAAAGGAAAAGACTAATGATATTGGAATTTTTTTTATAATTCATAATATTTTGCCATATTTTGAGACTTTGGATTGGATTACCTCTGAGCGGCTCTTTTTTGCACACCATGGGCTAAATGGCCAGGCCACAAGGACCCCGAAGGCTCAGAGAAGGTTGGGGGAGGGGACCCAAACCACTGGAACAGCTGTTGGGAGACAGATGGTAGCCTCCCGTCAAGGCCTCCAGCGTGTTCTTTAACGTGCACAGGATATGGCTCTCCCGCACACGGGGCCACGGCTTAACGTCCCATCCGACGGACGGCGGCCTTTTCAAGCCCATCGTTGTCCCCTACTGACCGTGGACAGGGCGGGGAAATCCCAACGCTGACCCAGCTGGGACTCGAACCTGGGAACTACAGATTACGAGCCTGACGCGCTGCCGACTGAGCCACCCCCGCCCCTATTTTGAGACTATTTTTATACTCTTAAGATTTAAGAACAGTTTGTTACAGTAATAACGTTAACATATTTATTTGGTATTTAAGAGTTAGAATTTTTTATTCAGCTTGTAAAATATATTTTGCAATTGGATAATATCATGATGTAAAGTAAGCTATAACCAATTTCTTTTGTTATACTTGTGTTTTTAACTCTTTAAAGGAATTGATGAGATAATATTTTCCTTTTGTCCCCTCGGTACATTTTGAAAATTTTTGTTTTTTAGATAAATTGAAAATCCTATTTGGTTCGATAAGTTTGATGAAATATTTGGATTTGCATATTTCAAATTTCCAAAACGTTATAATTAACGCCATCTGATGACGGATCATTTTAAAACAAAAAAGTGTAGAGGAAACTGCAAAGATATATACGTTAAAATTTTTCGAAATGAAATGTACATGTCATGAAGTATGTATTTACAGCAGTGATTGGCCATTATCCCATGGATTGAGGGGAAATTTTCTATTTCAAGAGAATAATTGTTTACTTTTAGAAAAATATTTCATTTAGTTTCGATAGGTGGGTTGTTGTTGGGTTGTTTTACCTCTGAGCGGCACTTTTTTGCACACAATGGGCTAAGTGGCCAGGTCACAAGGACCCCGAAGGCTCAGAGAAGGTTGGGGGAGGGGACCCACTGGAACAGCTGTTGGCAGACAGATGGTAGCCTCCCGTCAAAGTCATCCAGCATGTTCTTTAACGTGCACAGGGTATGTCTCTCCCGACACTGGCCACGGCTTAACGTCCCATCCGACGGACGGCGGTCTTTCCAAGCCCATCGGTGTCCCCTACTGACCGTGGGCAGGGCGGGGAATTTTGCGGACATAAATCTCAAAGCTGACCCAGCTGGGACTCGAACCTGGGAACTACAGATTACGAGACTGGAGCGCTACTGACTGAGCCACCCCCACCCCCACCTGTTAGGAAGCAGATGGTAGCCTCTCATCAAACTTATCCAGTGTCTCCCTGCTCTCGGCGCACAGCTTCATATCCCATCAGCTCTATTGCACCGACTGAGCAACCCTCGCCCAGTTTCGATAGGTGTTAATGAAATATTATTATCAACCATTTCCAAAATTAGCAAAATCTTTTACTGCGCTCTCTAACGATGAAAAAGTAGCAAAATTTCAAAAGATTAAAGAATATATTTAAAGGATATTTTTCAGGTAGAAATTTTGTATTTTGCTGATTGAATATACTGATCCAGATTAAAATCTTAATCACTATCCAAGCTGTCTTATTATTGTTCCAGTAGATCAAAATAGCATTTTGATCGGTGAATACAGGAGAGTAGGGATGTTATTCACTTCTTGTTGAAATATTTGAAGTAAGCCCTTTCCTTTTGCATGGATCACACAATGGTATTTAGAGCACTGTTACTTGACATGTTTCGACTATTAACGTCATCTTCAGAAGTTGGGTAAACTGTTCTATTTCGGTGATTGTATGCGTGTGACTTGTGCGGCTCCACCATATGGTTTACAGCGAGTGACACTGTTGCTGTTTCGGGTGCCTCGGGTAGGGGTGGCTGGTGGGGATGATTTAGCTGTGCTGCGCTGATCCAGGAGAAGTTTCTATGGGTGGGGGTGGGTGGTAAATTTCTTCGTTGCAGCACGTTTGTCTATTTTGGTATATCACCAGTTGTTCAGCGAGATCCAATTGAAATTTAGTATGGGGAGTACAAATAATATTGCTGAAGTCAAATTGTGTGGTCATTCCGGTATTACAGACCACTCTTGCTGATGAAGTTGTTTGTTTTTTATAACAGTACATCCCTTTCGTGTTCTTTTATTCTAGTTCGGCAGGTTCTTTTCGTTTTGACATAGTAAGGTTTATTGTTATTGTCGGTGTTTCTTGTAACGGTATTTTATATATTCCTTCTGTTTTCTCGTTCTGGTCCCGATCGGTTTTAATTAAATTAATTATAGTGTTGCTTGTTTTAATTGGCACTCTGTAATCGTAAAGATGCATTGCATCATTCAATGAATGTTCTAACCATGGGATGTTTGGAATCCTTGAGGTTGCTTCGTTGGTGTGGGTTGGGATATTTTTCTCCAAGTTTGTCTTGACGTATTTTCGGCAAGTTTCAATATTTTTAGCGGGTAACCCCCATTTTCAGCATCTGACCATATTTACTTTTTGTTTTTTCGTAATTTTTCATTTCTTTCTGCATTCCTACGAAACATGATATATGATTCGACCCCACAGTTTTATGAAAAAGAAAAAAAGAAAAATATATTCGGATGCTCAAAATGCGGGTTACCCACTAAAAATTTTGAAACTTCCCGAAAATATGGCAAGACAAACTTTCAGAGAAATATCCCAACCGACACCAATGCCACAACCCCCCCCCCCCAAAAAAAAATAAGTTCACCACAGGGATTCCAAACTTTTCATGGCTATTTCCTCCCATAGCTATTGCGATATTTCTACATGGGATATTTCTCTCATAGCTATTGGGATATTTCTACATGGGATATTTCTCTCATGGGATGTTTCTCCCATGGCTATTGGGATATTTCTCTCATGGGATGTTTCTCCCATGGCTATTGGGATATTTCTCTCATGGGATGTTTCTCCCATGGCTATTGGGATATTTCTCTCATGGGATGTTTCTCCCATGGCTATTGGGATATTTCTCTCATGGGATGTTTCTCCCATGGCTATTGGGATATTTCTATATGGGATGTTTCTCCCTTGGCTATTGGGATATTTCTACATGGGATATTTCTCTCATGGGATGTTTCTCCCATTCATTGAATAATGCAATGCAACCTTACAATTACAGAGTGCGAATTAAAACCAGCAACACTATAATTAATTTAATTAAAACCTGTCGGAGCGAGAACAAGAAAACATGAGGAGTATATAAAACACACGCATACAATCTCAAAATTTGTATGCGTGTGAGCATAACTCACACGCATTCAAATTTTACCTGTTTACCTAACTTCTGAAGATGACGTTAATAGTCGAAACATGTCAAGTTACAGTGCACTAAATACCATTGTGTGATCTGGGCAACAGGAAAGGACTTACTTCAAATATTTCGACAAGAAGTGAATAATATCCCTACTCTCCTGTAATGACCAATCAAAATGTTATTTTGATCTACTGGAACAATAATAAAACAGCTTGGATAGTGATTAAGATTTTAACTTAACTCAGATATGTTTAAACTGTTATACTGATCAAGAGTTTTTTAACTCTGAGCAGAACTTTTTTGCACACAAGAAGTTGAATGATCAGGTCACAACGACACTAAGAGTATAGAGAATGTTGAGGAAAGGGGATCCACTTGGCACCTGTTAGGATTTAGGTTGGGTTGTTTTACCTCCGAGCGGCACTTTTTTGCACGCCATGGGCTAAATGGGCAGGTCATATGGACCCCGAAGGCTCAGAGAAGGTTGGGGGGGACCCACTGGAACAGCTGTTGGGAGACAGATGGTAGCCCCCCGTCAAGGCCATCCAGCATGTTCTTTAACATGCAAAGGGTATGGCTCTCCCGCACATGGGACCACGGCTTAACGTCCTATCCGACGGGCGGCGGTCTTTCCAACCCCATCGGTGTCCCCTACTGACCGTGGGCAGGGCGGGGAATTTTCCGGAGATAAATCTCAACGCTGACCTAGCTGGGACTCGAACCTGGGAACTACAGATTACCAGCCTGGCGCGCTACTGACTGAGCCACCCCCACCAGTTAGGAAGCAGATGGTAGCCTCTCACCAAACGTATCCAGTGTGATCTTTAACATGCTCAGGGTATGGGTCTCCTGCTCTCGGCGCACAGCTTCACATCCCATCAGCTCTATTGCAGCCTTTTCAACTTCATCCGTGTCCCTAACTGACTAAGATCAGAGAGAGTTATGCAGAAATAAAATTTCAACACTTTCCCAGGTGGGACTCTAACCCGGTAACTGCAGATTACAAGCGTGTTGCGCTACTAACTGAGCCCTTGAGAGCAAAGTGTAGCCCCTTCCGTAACGTTGGGAAGAGAGAAATATTTATTGAGAAATAAATGAAAAATTTCTTTTGGGTTGATTTTGCATTAACGGAATGAATGATTGATATATTTTAAACATGGCAAAATGCTTTATTTTACTTCATCAGAGGAGCTAAATGTAAAAATTTTAAACGTTGAATTAATATTGCAAATGATATGTTTATTACGCCAGAAATTCGAAATTGTGGTGTTAGAACGTTTCGGTCAATGACAAATACTCAGAAAACTAAACACGACAAATCAAGTTATATTTTTGCGTTTTAATTAAATTTATTTATTTTTAAAGTTCTAGAAGTAAAGTTTTATTGTTACAATAATAAAAAAAAGTAAATAAATACCCCCTCAACCCAGTGCTTGCAATAGAGTCTGACAGGAGCCTGTCAGTTTGTTACGCCATAGTAGAAATTTATGAAAATAGTAGAAAGTTATGCCATAGTTTTGGACCTACGAGGCGACTACATCAGAACCCAAACCATACGGGGGCTGCTGGGCACTAAGCAACGACGCGCCCAACTGCAAATAAAATCCCATTTGCCTTTTAACAATCATACATTATTTCGAATTTCTACTATTAGAGGATTCATAGTGTTAAGCATTCTCTTTGGCAACGAGTTTCCTATATTGGCCTCCCTTAGCATCATAATATCCTTTCTTCAATAATCACAACGCTTCACATCAAGCTTGGATCTATAAATAATGAAGAGGGGAGGAAGGTGAGGTGAAAAAATGTCGGAAACGAGACGTAAAAATAAAAGTAGGATAACGGACTGGATATCTTTGAACTAAACGATTTTTCCATTCTAAACAATGATATGCAAATTTATAAGAATATTTTTGAACCCATTAGCCGTATTATCATGCTCAAATGGAGAAACACTGTACTCTCCCAGGCCCCTATATCTGACCCTCTTTGCAATATATTATAATACGTGTGAAATGGAAATTTCATGTAATTGGTAAAAATGAAAAAAGGTTTATACAAATTTTAATATTAAAATGCAATATAAATATTGTAATATCATGCAAACAATAATTTTTTTGTATTAAAATATACTCTTTGTGTAAAAATAATGTTTTTTTATCTTGCATAATATCTCTGTTTTTTATTATTGACTTTTATTTTTTCTTCCAAAATCACTTCTGGAAAATATTTATAATAGTAATACGAAATCGTTTTTACAAAACTGATTACTATAAATCACGAAATAAAATTCGGATCGATTGGTCGATTACCTGTAATATTACGGGGAGCCGAAAACTTCCGACATAAGTGACTCTCCTGAGACATAACAACCATTGCTATTACGAATCACTTTCTACAAATTAAAGGCCAGAGCAACACAGTGCAAGATTTCTTTTTGTACAAAAGAATACTTGTATTTATGGAGCAGATTTAATTTTTACTTTAAATGGTTGCATATTATTTTCTAACTCAATATCTATAAATCTTAAAGCTCATCGACCTTATGCATCAATCGCAACATTTGAAACGAACATTCAAATTTTATGCAACTGCTATAGGTCAATTACACTTAAAATATCAGCAATCATTTCTGATATTATCTAATATAAATTTCTAGCTATCAAAGAGAGTGCATATTTCTATTTAAAATAAAAGCGACCAACACATCTGTTTCACATATACAGTTAATTAATAATAATGCTGTCTATGAATTTCACTATTGATATTTTTAAATAACTTATTAACTGTAAAACATGAGCAGATCTCTTACTAACAGAATAATAGTTGCAATACTGCTTTAAAAATGTCTAATTTTCTTTTATTCCGATCACTTTACTCTCAATGACTATTGGTGTTTCTCTAAATCCAATGATTAATAAAGAAATTTTTTTGCAGACTGCTGATGTCCTAAATAGAAAGATTTCCAACAGAAGACACTTTTGCCTCTGGAGAAATACTGATATTGTTCATTTCATTTTGGAAATTTTCGTCTAGAGCTAAATTAAGTAGTCAAAATGAGCACCGTGCAAGAAATTGAAATTGTAAAATTAACTGTTGAGTTATGTCACCATCCAGATCTACAGAAAGAAATATATTGTGTTCCTGGATCTGACTTTTATGCAAAAAATCTCAAACCCAATTCATTTAGATGGAATCCGAAAAAAAGTTGGAATCTCATAATTCAAAATAAAACAATAATGATAATGGAAACTTTGCATTGCCCAGTGCAGCTGAAAGAAGAAGTTCTATCCAATGTGATAACAATTGGAATGAGAATTCTGCTTTGGTCAAAATATCTGGAGAGAAATTTTGGATTGCCCGTTACTTATATGATGAATATCTCTAATGCTTCCCTTTTCGGAACAAACGGAGTGATTGACGAGAAGAAAACAGTAGGGAAAATAATAAGAGATGAGGAACTGGACGTTAAAATGCGTTACAAATTAGCGTGCCACTATTGCTTTCAAGACGATATTCTGTCTTTATACAGAAAAATATCCCAAGAAATTGATTTTTATAGTATGGAAAGTTTGGAAGACAACGAGCTGACTAAGATAGTGAAATTTTGGACAAATTATTTACACGAAGTATCGAGAATAGACAGAGATGAAGATCTTGTATGCTGTGGACTACAGTCAGCAATTCAGAGTGGAAGTAAACCAGCCGTTGAATATTTCTGGAATAAGTTAAGCCCTGGCAAGAAATATCAAGATGCAATAGCTTTTGCATTAGAAACCGTTACCTGTAGCGTATCCAATGAGATGGATGTCAGCAAAGAACTTTTGAAAAGGTTCAGTAGTGATGAGGTTAATATTCAATGTAAATCATTCAGTAGGACATTCTGGATTCCAAATGAATATTTCATTAATATCCTATTTTTCATATTTTCTCAGATGGATGAGAAACAACAGATTAAATTCCTCAGAAGTGACATTATGTGTAATGGCTATTCTACTTCACTAGAATATTTTTTACATTGGCCATACCAGGACAGTTTTTTAAAAACCGCGAACTTAGTGTGGGAATTTCTGCCCGAAGACAATTATTTACATCTATTGATGGACATTAGTAATATGATTGAGGACCAATATAATGTGTGTTCCCTCAAACAAGGTGAAGAAGAATGTTATGATTATCGTTCGCTTTTTATCGATTTTTGGTGCCAAAGCCCTGAACGTTTGAAAAGATGCATTTTTCAAGACAATGGACCAAACAGAGAAACTCTCATATGTGTAAAAGAAAAATTCCTGGATTTGCTCTTTAAGTTATTTACATTGAATTATTTTACTTACAAAGACTTGGAAAATATCTCTATATTGTTAAGTAGTGCTACAGACGAAGAGAAGGAAGCTATTATTCATTCTGAAAAAGGAAATGTGATTTTACATCAGTTAGCAGAGAGAAAGCGATGGAAAATACTTGACGGATTCTTAATAATCTGCTTGTCGTCTGAAAATAAAATGGAAAGGTTCAAGAGAGCGTTTTGCTTTTCGGAGCGTGGGAAATATATTTTCAGTCATTTGATTAAAAATGAAACGTCTGATGCTGCGATCTCGTTCATGAAATGGAGTTCTTTCTGTGAAGAAGACATAAATCGTTACACGGAAGAAATCATCTATGAAAGTCGATTTGACGAAAATCTGTCAGATTCAGATTTATTTAGCGAAAGAATACGAATACTACAAGTGATTCTCAATTGGAAGCTTTCTTCACAAGAGCAAATTGATGTGGTAAAAAAAGAGTTAATATCATCTGCTCAGTGTCAGTATAAATGTTCATGTTTGATAGCAGAAGGCAAATTACAATGTGTTGAAAAGTTTATTGATTGGTGTAACATTACTTGTGAGCAAGCTATAAAGGACTGTAAGAGAAAGCTTGCTTTAGCAAATGGAGAGTGGATTTGTGAAAAACTGATAACAGATAATAACTGGAAAGATGTCAAAATAATTTCAACTTGGTGCTTTTCGTCCAAAGCACAACTGCAGAAGTTCAAAGAAAATTTGTTACTTAAAGCATCTGGTGCAGACACTTATTTAAATTTAATCGAAGATCAGAAATGGGAAGAAGTTCAGTCCTTTTTCATTCAAATAGGGCTCCCGCCAGGAGAAATTATAGAAGCAAAGGAAGCGATTATCTCAAAGAAGAAATCAGCTAGAAAAGTATTCAAGAGTATAATATTCAAACAAATGGATGGCGAAAGGTTTTTGAAACATGGCAATAAGACAGAGACAGTTGAAGCATTCGTAAGATGGTTCTTAGCAGAAAGAGAAGCAGTTGATGAATTAAAAGATCAAAACGTGCAACATTTAGATGGAATGAGAAGGGGTGTGAAAAGAAAATTAAACTTCAATACTGAGTGAGAAAATGACCAGTGCTCAGAATCGGAAAATGGTGAAAGAACTAAAGTCTACTGCAAAATCTGCAACAACTACTGCTACATGTTATTAGTACCAAAATATGTTGATAAATCGAAACCAATTAATATTCTCAGAGTGATATTATTACAAGTGATATCTTTAAACGAAAATTCTTCGTATGAAACAACATATGACGAAGACTTGTTTATATCTCTCAAAAGTCTTCAAATGAGAGTGTCCCAGATGGATGTAGAACAACAGATTAAATTCCTCAGAATCGAGATTAGGTGTGAAACATGAAGTTGGAGCAAAAACGTTAATGTAAAACAACACTTGTTCCATTGTAACAACATATGACGACGACTTGTTTATATATCTCAAAAGTCTTCAACTGTGAGTGAGAAGTTCAGCAAAAACTTCAATGTAAAACAACACTTGTTGTCCAGAAACGAATTAATGTAGAAAATTCAAGATTTGGAAAAACCTACCGATGAGACTACTTTAATTCACATACGAAGATAACAAAACACAGATTGGAAAACATGAAAGTATGCTTACAAGCTTGTTTGTTTCAAGTACCACAACAATCACACCTATAATTTTTCAGAGAAAACCTATAGCATTATGGAATTACAGAGGTGAAGCAAATCTTCAATTATGTGGCTATCACAATGAAAAATCCAAGACATATCTGAAAATACATTTCACAGATATCAAAATATTGAAATTTGCAGAATATTGAAAATTATATATCATATTGAAATGTTTATAGAATATATCAAATTATAGAACAGAAAAGAAAAAAATTGGTGTTTCATGATATATTTTTCTCATAATTTTTTCATAATAATTTTATTAATGGATTGAAATTTGCTTTGGGAATTAATATGTTTCAGCAAACCATTTTCCAAAATATATTTGATAGCAAATTTAATACAAAAGATCATTAAAAATTAATTCCATCTATAAAAAAAGGATTCATTACATTCAGTTATTTTCAAATCTAGCAGCCTGCATAAATATATATATTACATTTAAAATACTGTGAAATAAGAAAAGTAAGAATCCTCACAAGGTGAAATATAATAATATCAGTAATATTTCAATCGTTGAAAATTATTATTTTTCCTTATTAATATAGATTTTTTGAACGTAAATCAATTAAAAAAAGTCGTATTTTATCATATTCTATTTTCATCCAATTTGTGACATTTGTTGAAAAACTATAAATTTTGTATATTATTTTCACATTTTCCCATGCATATAATTATTTTTTTTCCCAAAATATTTCCTGATCAAATGTATTTAAAATATTGTTGAATAATAAAATATATCTCTAAAAATTATTTATTTACTGAGTTTTCTTACTTCCAAATAAAGTAGAAAGTCAACTTAATATATGTTTGTTTGCAACTATTTATAAAAACAAAATTTCATTACTATCGTCGCTAATTTTGGAAAATCTGTAATAGTTCTCTATTCCAAAGTTATATATATCCACCAGAGGCAATAACCTATCAATTAAAATATTAACAATTAATGCAACATTATATTAAAAGCGTAAACCACAGATCGTTATCAATATTTTCAACATGCATAATCATCAAGCAGAAATACGCTGTTGAGTTTAAAATGAACTGTTTTACTTTAGTTCTGAAAATGGGCATCACGGCCAAAAAACATAATCGCTCTCTCATGTGGGATAGTACTTAAAAAGCAATTTAATTCTCTTCGATTTTTGAGGATATTTTATTTCGAAAATAAATATTTCATCTAATTTTTCAATATAAGTCAATTTTTCGAAATATTTCTGATGTGTTGGGTTGTTTTACCTCTGAGCGGCACTTTTTTGCACACCATGGGCTAAATGGCCAGGTCACATGGACCCCGAAGGCTCAGAGAAGGTTGAGGAAGGGGACCAACTGGACAGCTGTTGGGAGACAGATGGTTGCCTCCCATCAAGGCCATCCAGCGTGTTCTTTAACGTGCACAGTGTATGGCTCTCCCGCACACGGGGCTACGGCTTAATGTCCCATCCGACGGACGGCGGCGTTTCCAAGCCCATCGGTGTCCCATACATCGGTGACCGTGGGCAGGGGGGGGGAATTTTGCGGAGATAAATCTCAACGCTGACGTAGCTGGGATTCGAACCTGGGAACTACAGATTACGAGCCTGGCGCGATACCGACTGAGCCACCCCTTATTTCTGATGAAAAATTTACTCTTATGCTTAGTAAAATTAATAAATATATGCATTATCAGTGTTCGTCTTCGAAGATTTATAACTACACTGCTCTTATGCAAGATATATGCTGCTCTTATATCAAGGGTAAGCAAGCATTTGTTTGGGGGCCAATTAAGGTTTCACAGTATCCATGTCTTTTGTAAAGAACGAAATAGTAATTTTTATTATTAGGAGGTACATAAGCTTCATCCTACCAATTCCCCATTCTGATAACTTCACTTACAAATACAAGCAGCCAATCATTTAGGTAAACATCGACTTTACGTAAAATTCAAAGAGAAAATTTGATTTTTTTATTCTCCGAATTTCTTGAGAAACGATATTTTTCCCATTGCAATGGATGCAAATTTTGAAATAAATAAATTAATACTCTTTACTTGCAAGACGTTAAAAAACTAACACACATTTTGTTATTCAAAACACAAATTTATTTTTCCAAACCGAAATATTCGTTTTTCTTCACTGTTCCCTTTATAAAATGAATGGCTCCTTTCCAACCTCGGTAGTTGTTTTATAATAAGTAATAGTTTTATTTTATAAGAAACCGCTGGTTGTATTAACTCTGATTGCCACATGCACACATTCAGGGTTGGGTTGTTTTACCTCTGAGCGGTACTTTTTTGTACACCATAGGCTAAATGGCCAGGTCACATGGAACCCGAAGGCTCAGAGAAGGTTGGGGGAGTGGACCCACTGGAACAGCTGTTGGGAGACAGATGGTAGCCTCCCGTCAAGGCCATCCAGCTTGTTCTTTAACGTGCACAGGGTATGTCTCTCCCGCACACGGGGCCACGGCTTAACGTCCCATCCGACGGACGGCGGCCTTTCCAAGCCCATCGGTGTCCCCTACTGACCGTGGGCAAGGCGGGGAATTTTGCGGAGATAAATCTAAACGCTGACCCAGCTGGGACTAGAACCTGGGAACTACAGATTACGAGCCTGGCGCGCTACCGACTGAGCCACCCTCGCCCCTTTCCTAGAGGCGATAAATGCAATATATCTAAAAGTTAATTAATATTACAAATGATAGGTACGTGATAGAAATTTGGCATTTTGGTGTTATGATGTTATGGTCAAGGCACGAATATGCAGAAAACAGAGAGAGACGAATCAATACATATTTGAGCGTTTTAATTAAATTTCTTTGGATTAAAGTTCGAAAAGTACTGTTTTATTTTTAAAATGTTAGAAATTAATTTTAAACTTTCCAATAACCTTTTATGATACAACTAAAAATGTAATATTTTATATCAATTTTTAACGAATTGCTTGGAGTTTACATAAAAAATTAAATTAAGAATTTTTTTTAAACGTATAATTTCCTTAAATTTCTTATATTTTAATCTTATTCATTTATTTTGTTTCAACAATACGAGAATTGAGAGCTCCGCAGATTGACATTGGTGGAATTGGCCATGTGATTTAAACTGAGTGATTTTTCCTTAATCCTAGTTAAGGAAAATGGATATTTTAAATTAATTTTTTATTTTTAAAAAAGTGTATATAAGATGATTGGTAGGGAGATCGATTGATTTCTGGTCGATTGAATTCCCCCCCCACCTCTGGACTTTTAACACGACCCGGGCTTCATAACTACATCGCTTTATAAACATTTTGAACCGACATGTTTAATTGATGTAATTTTTCATTTTTCTCAAAAGTCACTGATAAACAAAACATGAAATAAAAGAAAATTATCTACTGTCGAAAGATGAATGCTCTTAAATCAAGCTTAATGAATTTAAATTTTAAAAACTCCTCTCTATTCGCAGCAAAAATAGGCACTGTTAAAATCATCTTTAAACAGATCCATATATTAGGGTACAAGCCTTCCACATTGACCTTTTAAAAAAGTAAATACACTACTCAAAGGAGAATTCGCAACACAATGTAGGAATAGAAGTAGAGATATGTAAATCATTGGAAGGAAAAAAAGTCGTACAAATGAACAAAGTTTCACGTGACAACCCAAGAACACGTTGGGTTGTTTTACCTCTGAGCGCCACCTTTTTGCACACCATGGGCGAAATGGCCAGGTCACATGGACCCCGAAGGCTCAGAGAAGGTTGGGAGAGGGGACCCACTGGAACAGCTGTTGGGAGAAAGATGGTAGCCTCCCGTCAAGGCCATCCAGCGTGTTCTTTAACGTGCACAGGGTATGACTCTCTCGCACACGGGGCCACGGCTTAACGTCCCATCCGAAGGACGGCGGCCTTTCCAAGCCCATCGGTGTCCCCTACTGACCGTGGACAGGGCGGGGAATTTCGCGGAGATAAATCTCAACGCTGACCCAGCTGGGACTCTAACCTGGGAACTACAGATTACGAGCCTGGCGCGCTACCGACTGAGCCCATGTCAGGTATATAAGGTACAGGCCTTTCACATTGACCTTTTAAAAAAGTAAATACACTACTCAAAGGAGAATTCACAACACCATGTAGGAATAGAAGTAGAGATATGTAAATCGTCGGAAGGGAAAAAAGTCGTACAAATGAACAAAGTTTCACGTGACAACCCAAGAACACGTGAAACCAGTTGAGCCATGAAAAAAAAAACTGGTGTCCACGAGCTCATATCATAGCGTAATCGACAGTGAGGTGTGAATGCAAGCTGCTGAAATATTTGCAACATGCCTTGGAAACTTTTAAAGAAAGCCTTTCTCTCCATGCAAATCATAGGGCTCTGGAATTAAAAAAGAAATTGTGAACACCCTCTTACTTGAATCAAAGATTTCCGTCTTGCGTTCAAGGATTTGAGGATGCAATTCATCCTCCACAACCAAATAGTTGGCGATCTTTCTGGGAGTTGTATAGCAATAAACCACATGTCATCACACATGACAATGTCTGTTAACAGTTTGCTGCCACTAAGTTGAAACATGTCAGCATCTCCTTGCACAGTTTCACTCTAGCCCTCTTTTGCTGTTCTGTTAGTTTTTGGTGTTCCAATTAGGCACAGATCTTTTGGAACTTTAAATGTTGATGAATAATTGTTTGCACACTGCCAATCATTACAGTAATATTTAAACTTATTATCTTTATATGATGTTTCAGATTTCCTTAATGACTTCACGAATAGCAGCGATGGTTCTCTCGTTCACCGCCTCCTTCGGACTTCCTGCATGAGGGAAGTCTTCGCAGCACTTCCGTCCTTTCCTGAACTTGCAGATCCATCCTGTAACAGTGCTTTATGAACAGGCATGATCCCCATATTACAGTGTTAAATAAGAATGATCTTTTTTCGCGCCATCCTCAAACATTGGGGGCGGGGGTGACTCAGTCGGTAGCGCGCCATGCTCGTAATCTGTAGTTCCCTGGTTCGAGTCCCAGCTGGGTCAGCGTTGAGAGTTATCTCCGCAAAATTCTCCGCCCTGCTCACGGTCAGTAGGGGACACCGATGGGTTTGAAAATGCCGCCGTCCGTCGGATGGGACGTTAAGCCGTGGCCCCGTGTGCGGGAGAGACATACCCTGTGCACTTTAAAGAACACGCTGGATGGCGTGGACGGGAGGCTACCATCTGTCTCCCAACAACTGTTCCAGTGGGTCCCCTCTTCCAATCTTCTCTGAGCCTTCGGGGTCTATGTGACCTGGCAATTTAGCCCATGGTGTGCAAAAAAGTGCCGCTCAGAGGTGAAACAACCCAACCCTCAAACTTTATGATTCTGACCATATAAAACTTTTCTCCCTCTTTCGTAGGATCACATAGTAACAACGCATACATTTCGCAGACCGAAATTTATTCGCCGCCAGCGAAGATATAAATAATGATGCGGCATTTTTTTGTAACACGTAATCACAGTTCAGTAGTAAAGAATCACACGATATGTCCTGTAGACATGGAACTCGTGAAATAATAAGTTGAAAGTTTATTATTTCACGTAATCACAGGTTTACACAAGCTTTAAAACAAGTGGTAACTTTTTAACTTCGAACGTCCTTCGTAATACGATGTAAACATGAACATGTTAAGGTCATAATTATAACATTAGCCCAAGATATAAATTCAAAACCTACCAAGATATCCTTAAGCAATGTTGAAAATTATCCTGTTTTCAATATATCAATGTTCATACCCCCAATTGTAATAAATAAGTAAAATTAATTATAAGTAATAATATATAATCAATTATAAATTATTATTATTATTATATAAATAAATAATTATTATTATAAATTATTAATTATGGAAAATAATTATAAGTAAATTTACTGTACCGTAAAATAATAACTGTACTGTAAAATCTTCACTTTTACAACCGACAGATTTCTAAGGAGCAAAGAGTATCTATTTCAAATTATCATCAATATGTATATCAATGCTCATAGTCTCTGTATTAATCAAATTTATTTTATAATTTCAACCTTATAATTTTTTTAAAACAAAGACACCGATCTCTCCTGACTTATTTGTTAATCTAGAGATATTGGATTGGATTGTTTTACCTCTGAGCGGCACTTTTTTGCACACCATGGGCTTAAATGTCCAGGCCACAAGGACCCCGAAGGCTCAGAGAAGGTAGGGTGAGGGGACCCACTGGAACAGCTGTTGGGAGACAGATGGTAGCCTCCCGTCAAGGCCATCCAGCGTGTTCTTCAACGTGCATAGGGTATGTCTCTCCCGCATACGGGGCCATCGCCTTAACGTCCCATCCGACGGACGGCGGCCTTTCCAAGCCCATCGGTGTCCCCTACTGACCATGGGCAGGGCGGGGAAATTTGGAGGAGGTAAATCTCAACGCTGACCCAGCTGGGACTCGAACCTGGGAACTACAGATTACGAGCCTGGCGCACTACCGACTGAATCTGCAGATAACCCAGGAGGTAAGTCATAAACTAAAGATAGGTGTTTCACCCCGTCTTCATTCTGAAACCTCCTATCATAAATGAAATGTTCAGGGATCAGAACAGATGGAAATCTGAGTGACCCAGTTCCGGATAATATAAAGGATAGGTCATTATTTCGCATCTCAAATACCGCAGCTTCTGTGCTTTCCGTAATGCAACATGGAGCCTTGGATTCTCCTCGTGAAACACAACAGCTTTTTCGTCTAGCAGCTTAACATTGGGTCCTCAGTGCTGCACATAAGAGGGGAATTTCTCGCAGCAGATATAAAGTAGATGGTTTGGGACCATTTTAAAATCTCCTAGTGTATGATACTCCTGCCACCCCACCAACTACACAGCAACACCCTAGGAGAATGCTGTTCCAGTTTTGCCATAACTTAGGACGATTCCCGTGCCTGACATCATGATTTTTTAACGAAAAAAAAATATTAAAAACGATCCACCTGTCATCCCTGGTAACCATTCTGTCAATAAAATGATCGATATTTTTGCCGCACAAGCAGGAAGTACATGCAGTATAGCAAGGTGCTATATTCAGCTATGACAACTTATATGGGATTAAGGTATAGAACTTTGACACGTAACCGAGGTTTTGCTGATGTTAAAGGACAGAAAACTGATTGCTGTTCACTAGCTGTGCCAATACCCTGAATGTGAGTATACGGCACAGCTACTGAACATTGGATGTGAGACATGGATTTTCGTTCGGTCATCATTCAATTCAACTGGCTTCGGGGTTTGCTACCGAGTTAAACGTCAGCTGACTGGAACTCGTCATACCATCGGTAACAGGTGCTTTCAGAGATGGCAAAGTCTCCATAAGATTTGCACATTGTACGCAAACAATCTTGGACACATACATCATTTCCGAATTCGTACAGCAATACATACATCTTACGTCTCCATTGTGTAATACTGTTTCCACTTGTATTGACCAAATGTAGGTACAAAACGTCATAGACACCGGAAGGCACTGTCTTTTAAATTGTTTACAAAACAGCCGCACATTTCCTGACAACGACAAATACTTGGTTCACCATTTTCCATTACTTTTGCATCAACCCAATAGTAGAAATACAGCATAAAAGTGTTTGCCTTTAACTCCTTCAATTTAAAAAGTTGCCTTCCTCACAGCTAGGGGCGGGGGTGGCTCAGTCTGTAGTGCGCCAGGCTCGTAATCTGTAGTTCCCAGGTTCGAGTCCCAGCTTGGTCAGCGTTGAAATTTATATCCGCAAAATTCAGCGCCCTGCCCACGGTCAGTAGGGGACACCGATGGGCTTGAAAAGCCGCCGTCCGATTGATGGAACGTTAAGCCGTGGCCCCGTGTGCGGGAGAGCCATACCCTGTGCACGTTAAAGAACACGCTGGATGGCCTTGACGGCAGGATACCATCTGTCTCCCAACAGCTGTTCAAGTGGGTCCCCTCCCCCAACCTTCTCTGAGACTTCGGGGTCCATGTGACCTGGCCATTTAGCCCATGGTGTGCAAAAAAGTGCGGCTGAGAGGTAGAACAACCAAACCCAATCCTCACACCTATCTGAGACAAGGTGGCAAATTGTTGCTGTCAGTGGAATATCGTTTGACATTTTACCAACGATATTTCAAATTTCTTCCATAAACAGATCACTTCAAATATTCTTTAAACGTTTTTCCGTTTCCATATTTAGTGACCTCTAATCATATAAATTGCAACTAACTAATGATTTGAAAAATACGAATTGTAATATTTAATTAATACCAAACCAACTGAAAACAGTTTTTAAGTTTTCCCTTAAAACAAAGCAGTTGTTTCCCACCTTTCCTGGGGTTAAGGGATCAAATCGTTGTTGACAATGTAAGTTTCATTATCTTAACATTCATTATAAAATTTCTATCATAGCAAAATCGTTTGTAATTTTGGTTTAAAATTTTACAATTTTCGAATTTTTCCAACGTTGGAGGGCGCTATTTGATATTTTTCGGGATAGGAAAGTTCGAATCGTAATATTTCGTCAATATCTATACAACCGGATAGAATTTTAAGGTTATCTCTATACACATTGAATTATCTCTTAAAAGGAAAAATATATTTGCGGTTTTTCACACAGGGTCAGCTCATGTGAGAGAATACATCCAACTGCTACGGCAAAGTACCGAAGTTCAATTTCTCAGTGATTTTTTCTTCACTACAAGAATGCTGAAACTTATTTCCTCTGCGGGACTCTTTCCAGTGAAAATGTTTTCAAGAAAAGGATATTATCTTTGCCTATTTTAAAATTTCACCAACCATACGCTTACCCAAGGAACTCTGCACAGCCCTGTGGATGATTCCTAAGTAAAGTCGAAAGCGCTCGGATTCTACTAGCATACAGCTTTCACATTGCAGTGTTTACTATATACTTGTCTAAATAAGCCGGCAAGGAAAGTGTTATCCATTCTTATGAGTTTAACTCATAAGAATTATTTAAACGATCCAATAGTTTGATGCCCCAGTACATTTGAGAAATTAAAGAGTAACATTGATGATAGTACAAAAATACAAACTTATTTACAGGAATTGCATAAATATTCGATACATATAAACAAATCGACAAGTTGCACAGACGAAGATAGACATATAATATGAAATATGATAAGAAACGTAGTAACCTTAGTGGGAAGAAAAAGATGGTTTGAGACAACAGATTAATATTAAATGAATGAAAGGGGGGTGGGGGGAAGATTGCGGATAATACAGACAAGAGGCAAAAATGGAGAGTGGTAAAACAGGTGAGGATATGTGGTTGTCAAACGTTTCAATATTCTAATAGGGCTGAGTAACATAGTTTTTGAATTTTGTTTTAGAATTTAAAGAAATGATATCGCTTGGTTGAGAGTTCCAAGTTGAGGTTGCTTGAAAGGCAAAAGAAATTTCACCATACTTAGATTTGAAAATCTTGGGAGCAGAAAACATTTTATTTTCAGAACGAAGGACGTGGCGATGTCGTAATCGAATATAGGAATCGAATGAAGGGTATGAGACTTTTTAGTATACCAATTTAGTATACCATTTTTAGTATACAAATGAAGCATATTATGAATATTGTTTTCTATTACTTGTTTTAGAGAAGTGAAAGAACTAGATGTAAAAGAAAGAAGACAATTATCTGCATACATAAAATTATTGTGGTTGGTGGAGGATTCTAGAGGATCGTTAACAAAAAAGTTGAAGAGGAGTGGGCTAAGAATGGTTCCTTGAGGTATTCCCCGATTGATTTTAAGAGGCGTAGAGATCTCATTAGTGCTTAATTTAGTTCGGATAACACGGTGGTTGAGATACGTTTTAAACCAGGAAAGGGCTGAGGGCGGTAGATTAAGATTATAGCAGAGTTTTTGAAAGATAAGTTTGTGTTCAACTGAATCAAATGCTTTTGAGATGTCAAGGGAAACCAGTCTCACAACCTTTTTCACTTTGCTGTCTAAAGTCAATCTGCATTGATGAACAAGAAGTGTTATGAGAGTTTCAGTTGACTGATTTCTCCTACACCCGCACGAAAGTAAATTAAATTTTTCAACAAAAGTCGATAATTGTCTCTCGATGGCTTTTTCTAAAATTTTGCTTAAAACACATGTGACTGAAACAGGTCGATAATCCAGTTGGTTAAAGGATTTGAAATTCTAAGTATAGGTGAGATGATGGATTCTTTCCATGGAACTGGAATTCATTAGAGTTAAATGAACAATTAATTAGATCTCAAAGGGGTGCAGAAATTAATGGGCAAATAATTTTTAGAATAATGACAGAGATTCTATCTGTCCGATACTGCGAGTGTTTTGTAGCGAATTTATAAGGTTAAGAACTTCGATTTCGGTACCATTTTTGAGCTTAAATGTTTTCAGATTATTAAATGATTTATGGGAATAGGATAATGACTTATTTGCGTTTGCATAATTTTCTGCAGAAGTGCACGATTTACATATAAATTATTTAAAACATTAGCAATGCCTTTAAGATAATAGAAGTTGTCTTTGTAAACGATCTTATTAATTATGGTTTGGTTTCTTAAATTACCAGTAATAGAATCAAAAGTTCGAAATATTTCATTACCATTTGGATTAATAACGGATAGCCGATTAAGAAAATATAAACGCTTGGCATTTTTAATGCTACTGTGAACCAGATTACGGAAAGTTTATAATTCTCATGTGTATGGGTGATTAGCATTAATACCCCCTCAAGCAGCTGCTTGCCACAGAGGTCTGACAGGAGCCTGTCAGTTTATATGCCACAATAGAACATCTGAGAGGATGGCAGGACCTCAGGAGAAAAACGACACATACATCCATGCCTTACCCGGGGCTCGAACCCAGGTCCCGTAGATCAGTAGCCAAGCGCGCTAACCACTCGGGTAGCATTCTTAAAATGTTTGTTTTTTAATGTGATCATTTTCAGAAGCTGTTCTATAATCAAAGGTTTTCGAGAAGGGCGAATTTTGAAAGTGTTATAAGTTGGGTTGGATTGTTTTACCTCTGAGCGACACTTTTTTGCACACCATGGGCTAAATCGCCAGGTCACATGGACCCCAAAGGCTCACAGAAGGTTGGGGGAGGGGACCCACTGGAACAGCTGTTGGGAGACAGATGGTAGCCTCCCGTCAAGGCCATTCAGCGTGTTCTTTAACGTGCACAGGTTATGGATCTCCCGCACACGGGGCCACGGCTTAACGTCCCATCCGACGGACGGCTGTTTTTTCAAGCCCATCGGTGTCCCCTACTGACCGTGGGAAGGGCGGGGAAATTTTGCGGAGATAAAACACGACAGAAGGACTCTGAGCTCTAATAGGTTTGTACGGAATTGGGCCTTGTGATCCCTTCCAGGCCAGATAGAGCATTTGTCAAAATCTTTAAATATTAAGGTCATAAAATGCCATGTTTAGTAAACATTATAAATATTATGATTACAGTTTGGCATATAAAATACAACTGTATTGCATGTATTTAATTTGACGAAATATAGAATTTTATTTTGTTATGAATATACTCAAATGCTGTTTTCATGGTCACAATTTGTAACGTGTTAATTATCAAATGTTGTGTGTTATATTCGCGTTTGGAGGAATGGTTATCTCTTGTGAATATCTTTGTTTTACCACTGAACAGGTTTTTTTTTGCGAGGAGTGGATTAAATAATCATGTGACTGTGCATGATAAGTAAGGGGCGACCGTTGGATGAGATTTTAAGCCGTGGTTCCTTGTGACAGAGAGTCATATCCTGCGCACATCAGAAAACACACTGGATTGCTTTGACGGGATGCTACTCTCTGTTTCCCAACAGTTGTTCCTGTGGGTTCCCTCCCTCAACCTTCTTGTGACCTGGCCTTTAACCCACTGTGTTCAAAAAAGTGCTGCTCAGAGGTAAAACAACACAACCCATTTCATTAGACGCGTTGTGCGTTGTTCTAATTCTGAATTACTGCTGTATTAGAAACTAACAGCCACATCGCCTTTTTCCTCAAGTAAAAGAATAGAGAAAGCAAAGCTACATTTATACAAGGCATTATAGAGTAATCTGATGATCAATCACACAACAGAAACCTGAGCTACACTTGTGAACACCTTTATGCAAAATACCGTGGTCTGCTTTTATAGGTGAAGTAAACGTTATTTTGCAAAAATAATGAATTAGAAATAATATAATAAACAATATTCATAAGCAGTTTCCGATTTATAAACTAACAAGGATTTGGGTTGGGTTGTTTTACCTCTGAGCGGCACTTTTTTGCACATCATGGGCTAAATGGCCAGGTCACATGGACCCCGAAGGCTCAGAGAAGGTTGGGGGAGGGGACCAACTGGAACAGATATTGGGAGACAGATGGTAGCCTCCCGTCAATGCCATCCAGCGTGTCCTTTAACGTGCACAGGGTATGGCTCTCCCGCACACGGGTCCACGGCTTAGCATCCCATCCGACGGACGGCGGCCTTTCTAAGCCCATCGGTGTCCCCTACTGACCGTGAGCAGGGTGGGGGAATTTTGCGGAGATAAATCTCAACGCTGACCCAGCTGGGACTCGAACCTGAGAACTACAGATTACGAGCCTGGCGCGTTACCGACTGAGCCACCACCGCCCCAACCAACAAGGAAAAAATAAACACACACACAGCATACTATAGAGTGAAAGATTATTATATGTTATTTGCAATTATGCATTAATCCTTTTCTTTTTTTATTTGCTCTGTTGTTAGAGAAAATATAGCATTTGACTTTTTTAAATTCTTATATATAAATACATATGGAGAAAGTAACACATATATGTACACAACCTGTGTTTCTGTAAGAAAATAGAGAAAATAATTTCATCATATTTCGTTAGTACCTATTCGAATAAATAATGTATTTCATTGTTCTCTCAAATAAAACTTGCGTCTCTTCCTACAGGGAGAAAAAACAAATATAATGCTGCTAATATAAACCTCTTAATCATCACATTCCACCATTCAAATAAAACTTTCTAGCCCAAAGAGGTCGTTTCAAATATTCGTTTAAAGTTTTAAAAATTTCCATCTTCAGAGGGCACAGTTAACCCTTCTGGGAAGTTCGAAAATTGTGAATCATCATGTTTCTTCAATATTTATCCAAAATAAAAGGAATATTTCAATTCATCTTTAAATATTAAAAAATATGTTTTTTAGTAGTTCAGGTTTAAGGTAGAACTGAAATTTATTGTTGTGTAAGCAAACATCACGACATTAATATTTCACAACCAAATTTCAAACTTCTAACGTAAATACATCGCTGGCAATATTTGTTTGAAAATTAGCCAGGTAAAATTTTGCAAGATTGGAGGCTCAATTATGGCTATTAGGACATTCCGAAACTGCAAATCGTAATATTTCATGAATACCTATCGAACCCAAAAATAATTTTTAAATGTTGTCTTAAAAGAAAGACATACAGACCAAAAGACAGGCAGACGATAAAAGTGAAGACATTACGTGTTCTTTTTTACGAAAACGAGTTAAAAAATTAAAAACAGCAAAAGACTGATTCACAATATAGATATTTGTCGCTTGGGAATAGAGGACAGTCAAAATGGAATTTTCCATCTGTCTCCTATTGCCGTTGGATCCACCTTGTGATCCACCTTTAGCACATTGTATGCCAAAAGAAAAGTTCACTCAGAGGTAACCCAACCCAATTCTTTGTCCGTTAATCTTTTATCTTCTCTGTGTGTGAAGGTCATCTATAGTTTGAAAATCCCATATTTTGTTTGATGTAGGACAATGGGGGAATGTCAAACCAATTCTGTCTGACAGGATGTGACTTAATCTGACAGGGTATAGCTTTGCAGAGCGAAGTGATGAAACGTTTAATCTTGAATTATCAGGGATTACAGGAAATTGTTTTAAAGAAGTATTTAGTTTCCAACTAATTAATCATAAGTGATGTGCCTATTCGCCATTGGTAGAAACTTCTATTTCAGTATAAGCGAGATGCAAACAGCCGTTGAACTAAAATTTACTAAATATTCGAGATTTATTTAAAAAATTCAAACAATTAACTCCATCGTTTTTCTCTTTTCCACTTAACTGTATTGGGGCAATACTTGAAGTGTTTAATCTTGTTTTATTGCATTCTTCAGTTAGATTCTGTGTATGTTTGAGACAGGTACTGAAGTCCATTAGAATATCATTACAAAATTAATAAAATAAAAAGGAACTTTGAAAAATTTGAAATATTTTTATTTATTAATTTAGAAGAAATATAATGTATCTACTAGAGATGAATTCGGGCTCAGAACAGTACAGATGACTTTGGGTTGGGGCACAATCGGACTTGGAATAATTCAAATATGAAGTATTTCGTGCATTTGTGAAAAAAATTAAAAAATATAAAATACCATGTTAATATGATTTTAAACTTTAATTCAGTCGTTAGTAAATATAAATATCCATAATGCTGCCTTTGATTATTTGTCACGTATTTTCTCTCTTTAAAAAATGAAGGTCTCTCAGCGGGTATAAAGTTCTTATGCATGAAATTTATTTTATACCATTATTTGTACTATTAGTTAAACCCACGACTTGTGCGAAGCTATTTACAACTCTTCCCATCGATAAGTTTATTCAAGGAATTCCACCCTCCTACTCCAGCCACAATTAAATCTTGCCAACAATTTGGAACCAAACGTATCCATTTAAAATTTCATTCACATCTCCCCACACATACCACTCACATGGTACTACTCTCTTCGCAAGATAGACAAGGGCGGCCCCCTCAGGATTTCCGACACTTTTCAACAGTTTACACCCAACCCACTGCAGTTATGAAGCCGATTCGTTACCCAAACAGGGTTAAAACAAGGTCGGATCACCCACCAAATTTTGCAGCGATTTCTACAGTAGGCACGGAACCACGGGGAAACTGCAGATTTCTCTCACTGATGATGTCATATGTGCCCGCCTGTTCAGAAACACGACTATTATAAAATATGATTTTGCATCCTAAATGTCATCAACTTTTTTGTCATTAAATTATTATGATCAATTTTGGATTGTTTAGCCCATGGTGTGCAAAACAGGCCACAAGGACCCCGAAGGCTCAGAAGGCTGTTGGGGGAGGGAATGGATGGTGTAAGATGTCCTCCATTGAAGACATCTTACACCGGTAATAAAGTGAATGGGTACAAAATTATCTCGAGTCAGTGTTTTTTATTTCTCCCTATGTTTTCAGACGATAGCGAATGATTTAGAGTGTTTTAATTTGAATAAATCATAATATACTTAACTACTTGCTGATTCTGTTTATTCGCTTATTACAGCCATATTTAAAAAAATATGGTGTTCTCTTACAGGATTGTTATCTAGTATATTTAAAAAAAAATTTAGTTCTTAAAATTAAAACCGGACCTTTTAAGAAAGAGAAATAAACTCTTCACCTATATTTTAGTTCACATCACTCAACATGCACATTCTAAATCCAGAAGAAAAATTTTAGTATTTTTTTTTGCAATTAAATATGTTGGAAAATCAGAGTAACTTTAAAAATTCATCAAGTGCAATCAAATATTCACAGAGTACCGCAATTTCCCTTCTGCGATATTCGTCATAACAGATGCTAAAATTGCGGCATCAAAAAATGAGATAGGAAAGGTTACTTTTGCCAGTAACAAGATAAAATTTTTCTTCCTTTTAACACGCAAAGGCAACTATTTATCCCCGCTTTCGCCCTTTTCTTGATCATTAAAGTCCTGGTGATGTCAAAGGAAATGCGTACTCTTTCATGTTTAGTCAAAAGTACATTTTATCAGGTTGTATAGAGTACATTGACAAATGTTTGCACTTAAATGTGGGCAATATGTGTACCTATAAACACCGACCACGATATTTTGCATAAAGGTGTTCACAAGTGTAGATCAGGTTTCAGTTGTGTGATTGACAATCAGATTACTCTATACTAAAAATAAATAAAATAAATACCCCCTCAAGCAGCTGCTTGCCACAGAGGTCTGACAGGAGCCTGTCAGTTCATATGCCACAGTAGGAGATCTGAGAGGATGGCAGGACCTCAGCAGAAAAACGACACACACATCCATGCCTAATCCGGGGCTCGAACCCAGGTACTGCCTTGTACATATGTAGCTTTGCTTTCGCTATTCTTTTACTTGAGGAAAAAGCCGATGTGGCTGTTAGTTTCTAACACTGGAGTAATTAAGAATTAGAACAATGCACAGCGCGTCTAATGGAATAGGTTGTGTTGTTTTACCTATGAGCAGCACTTTTTTGAACACAGTGGGTTAAATGGCCAGTTCACAAGAAGGTTGAGGGAGGGAACCCACAGGAACAACCGTTGGGAAACAGAGAGTAGCCTCCCATCAAAGCAATCCAGTGTGTTCTCTGATGTGCGCAGGACACTGACTCCCTCTCACAAGGAACCACGGCTTAAAATCTCATCCGACGGTCGCCCCTTACTAACCCTTACTGATCGTGCACAATCACATGATTATTTAATCCACTCCTCGCAAAAAAATCCTGTACAGTGGTAAAACAAAAATATTCATATGAGATAACCATTCATCGAAATGCGAATATAACACACAACATTTGATAATTAACACGTTACAAATTCTGACCATGAAAACCAGCACTTGAATACATTCATAACAAAAACTAATTTTATTTTTCTTGAAATTAAATACCTGCAACACAGTTGTATTTTATATGCCAAACTCTAATCATGATATAATATTTATAACGTTTACTGAATACGGCATTTTATGACATCAATATTTAAAGATTTTCATAAATGCTTTGTCTACCCTTGAAGGGATTACCAGTCCGCACAAACCTATTAGAGCTCAGGGTCCTTCGGTCGTGTTTTACCTCCGCAAAATTTCCCCGCCCTGCCCACGGTCACCGATGGCTTGAAAAGGCCGCCGTCCGTCGGATGGGACTTTAAGCCGTGGCCCCGTGTGCGGGAGAGACATACCCTGTGCACGTTAAAGAGCACGCTGGATAGCCTTGACTGGAGGCTACCTCCTGTTTCCCAACAGCTGTTCCAGTGGGTCCCCTCCCCCAACCTTCTCTCAGCCTTCGGGGTCCATATGACCTGGCCATTTAGCCCATGGTGTGCAAAAAAGTGCCGCTCAGAGGTAAAACAACCCAACCCAACCCTTCTGTCGTGGCCAATAAATCCATTGTGTGCATACGTATGCATCTCATACGTACGGTACACGAAGGTTGCCAGATCATTAATTTCTAAAAAAAATCGTTGCCAGTTGTTTTTTCTGAACTTTGTATACAACCATAGCGTTCGGATACTTTTTTGACCGACTGTACATGTATGCATCACAGAAATGTGCAAACTTTGGAGCTTGGATTTGTCCACGAAAACCATTGGGTGAAGCAACTGCCGGTAATTAACAATCATCCAATGAAGACACAGAATTGGATTTCGCTGAAAACCAAGATAGTTATTTGATCTTTTGTGTTACCGCAGAGCTCTTTGGCTATTAATCGAATTTTAGATTGCGAAGTGAACGTGCCTTTTTCCTCCTCTTAGTGATCATTAGTTTGCATTTGTTTAGCGAGATCTCTACAAGTTGTGTGTTTTGGTAAGATTTTGCTAATTGTCTTATTAAATGGTTTCTTCTTTATAAAATCATTCTAAAGAAACATAAATGCTTTATTCTTAGAGAGTAATTTTTTCCTTTCAGGTAAGTATAAGTGTTTTTTAAAATGTGTTTCGTTTGTAAAGTTTATTTCAACGGTGAATAATTTTGAAATCAGAGAGTAAAGTGTGTATTTTCAATAACACGTTATGGGCTTATTTCAAATTGCTAAATTTTGAATTCATTTGTTGAGTGAAATGTTCTAATTTTAGTACTTTTCAACAGTTTTACAGCAATGTGGAATGAAAACTACCCTGTTTGAACGAATAACATAAAATATCTATTACTGCAGTGTTTCTACCACTAAGTCAACTGTTATATACCCAGAATATCTTTTGGACGGATGTTAAACCTGGAGTATTTTACATAGCATTAGAAAAAAACCTTAAGCTTATATTTCTTATAAATAAATGAAAATTTCGTTTTGAATTTATCAGCACTAACGGAATATAATGACACAAATATTTCAAACATGCTGCCTGTTGTAAAATGATCATTTTTTGTTGGTTGGTACGTTCTTTTTATCGCGTCTACAAAGAAAACGACATAATACCTACGCTTTGTCATCTGTCTGTCTGTCCGTCCTTCTGTAGATATCAAACATTTTTTACAGAGATAAATTAAATATTCTTTTTGCGTTGGATAGGTAATGATGGAATAATACGATACGTTCTTTCTGAATTTCTCTAAAGATATAAATTGTGCCTCTAGTGGTGACAAAATTTGAAAATTGCAAACGATGTATTTCTGCCAGAAATTTGAAACATTTGGGGAGGTTGGAAAACACATCTTATTAGTTTAAGCATATAATTTTTTGTTTTCAGAGATAAATGAAAAGTACTTTTTGGATTAGAGAGGAAGAGATAAAATATTATGATTCACACTTTTTAAATCTTCCAAAATCTATAATTCCGCCGACTAACGTTCGGAACATTTTCAAATTCCAAAATTTTAAAAAAAATTCGCAAACTTTAAATAAAATTTTTAATTAGAAATTTTTAATTTTGGTGGTGGAATGTCAACGCCATGATCTTTAAATTGGCAACCATGAATTTACCTCTCAGACCCATGGGTGGGTGGGAAAATACTTTTTTCTTGTTTTAGCAAATGATTGTTTCTATTTAGAGATAAATGAAAAAATGTCATTTTAGGGTTAGATAGGAATTGATCAAATATTATGATTCTCACTTTCAGAAAATCCCGAACGATATAATTGTGCCCTCTAAGGGTGAAAGAGATTGAAAATTACAAAATATTTACGACTATTTCAACGAGGTATTAATGATAGAAATATGGAATTTTGGTGGTGAATGTGAACGTTATGAAGTGTACATTGGAAACAACGAAAACGATAATTAGAAAACTATTTTTTCGTTTCATTAGTATTAACTAAATATTATAATTTGTATTTTTCAAATACAAATTGCAAAATCTTTACAAATCGCTGAAAGAAGGAAACAACTATTATTGAGTTTACAAATATTATGTATAAAATATAAATTTTCAAAATTAGTGGAAATTTTCAAGATTTATTCCACTGGCACCAATAATATACCCACTTTTCTGAGAATATTGTGGGAAATGCAACTTTTTAGATTTAAGAATTAAAAAACGAATACTTTTATGTTGTATAATTACTGATAAAATACTATTTGCAGTCTTCTCATCATCATCTAGCTCAAATTAAAACATTTCAGGAATGAAACAGTAGGTAAAGAAAAAATATCTTTCTCTTTGAAAACGAGATTCTCATATGCGCCAGAGGCAATCTCTATCCTCCTAGTTTATTCGTATATATGCTTTTATATCATTTTATGTAAAGGAAATTGCTGTCTTCTTTTTAAAAAATAAGTGGTTTATCTTCTTTAAACAACTAATAAAAGTAAAATTCGGAAATTTATTTAAAATTTCAGAGCTTGTTGATTAGTGTCCTATTTCATGTCTCTATCGTTTAAATGGTAGGTTAAATTCAAGGGTTCGGTAATCCCCATTGTGTATACGCTGAGAAATTACAACTATTTTAATACCTTTTTTTCACTGACTTGGAGTTAACATCAATTTTTTCACCATATCCTTAAAATCTTCCTTGTGAACATGTTTTGAGGAAATACCATGATGACTGCAATTGAAAAAACAGAAAAAAATGCTGTTGCATTTTGTCAGAGTAAAGAAATTGGCCTACCCCTTATTTGAAATCTCTAATCACGAAGGCAAAAACGCGAAATAACGGACTAATGGAGCAAGAAATGAAATTATCGTTCAACTTGTGAAATATACTTTTATGAGCAACCAGCATACAGAGAGTTTTAATGAAAACCAACTATTATGATTAGAAGAAAAGAATATATTTCTTTTACAAATCCTGAAATTACAATGCATGTATACCGTATATTTCCGCAGATAAGACGATAGTGAATCATAAAAAAGGACCATAAAATCCGGGTCGTCTTATAGGACAGATACAAAAAAAAATTAGATTGATATTGTTATAAATTGAAACCATTATAAAATAAAACAAATCACTCACCACCGACTGCGATTTCGATCTTGAAAATTACTACAACTTATCGAAAAATCTATCATATTATTTAAATACGCTATATGATAATACATTACATTGTAACAGTAAATAATACATTACATTGTAATAGTAAAACAATACTAAAACAAAATAAATATTAAAAGTTATGTTTATTAAGCTACTGAGGAAAAAACGGACAAACCGTAATTATTTACTAGTACAGAGTAGGGTATGTCCACAAAATAGAATAGCCCATACGACGCTTTTGTGAATAGTCAAGGACATTACCCAAATGCCCGAATCAGTGCGAATGTTTGCGAATAGGACATAATTCTGTATACGCTATACAGTATTATTATCCAGATGATGATCGCCGATCTAAATTCATAGGCCGTTGATAGTTTGGGGTCGTCTTATAGGACAGATATATGCTAAAACTATAAAATTTTGACGAAAATTTATACCTCGTGTTATCTGAAGGTCGTCTTATCTGCGGAAATATACGGTACTCAAAACACAAAAGGTGTCTTTACCACACCTGTAAGTAGTGTTAGCAAGAGTTTTTTCAAGGTTGTTAGAAAGGTTCTTGGGTCTATCATTGCCCAAAATAGAAGTAAAATATTGCCTTCGTGCTGTTTTTTTTTTTCGTTTTTTCATGGGGACAGCAGATACCATTAACAATATGAATTAATTTTGTTTCCATCATACGAAATTTAAGCCTAGGCAATTGTTTGAAACTTCAAAGTTAAAGACTAATGATATTGGAATTTTTTTTATAATTCATAATATTTTGCCATATTTCGAGACTTTGGATTGGATTACCTCTAAGCGGCACTTTTTTGCACACCATGGGCTAAATGGCCAGGCCACAAGGACCCCGATGGCTCAGAGAAGGTTGGGGACCCAAACCACTGGAACAGCTGTTGGGAGACAGATGGTAGCCTCCTGTCAAGGCCATCCAGCGTGTTCTTTAACGTGCACAGGATATGGTTCTCCCGCACACGGGGCCACGGCTTAAAGTCCCATCCGACGGACGGCGGCCTTTTCAAGCCCATCGGTGTCCCCTACTGACAGTGGGCAGGGCGGGGAATTTTGCGGAGATAAATCTCAACGCTGCTCAACTGGGACTCGAACCTGGGAACTACAGATTACGAGCCTGACGCGCTATCGACTGAGCCACCCCCGCCCTTATTTTGAGACTATTTTCATACTCTTGAGATTTAAGAAGAGTTTGTTACAGTAATAACGTTAACATATTTATTTGGTATTTAAGAGTTAGAATTTTGTATTCAGGTTGTAACATATATTTTGCAATTGGATAATATCATGATGTAAAGTAAGCTATAACCAACTTCTTTTGTTATACTTGTGTTTTTAACTCTTTAATGGAATTGATGAGATAATATTTTCCTTTTGTCCCCTCGATATATTTTGAAAATTTTTGTTTTTTAGATAAATTGAAAATCCTATTTGGTTCTATAAGTATTGATGAAATATTTGGATTTGCATATTTCAAATTTCCAAAACGTTATAATTAACGCCATCTGATGACGGATCATTTTAAAACAAAAAAGTGTAGAGGAAACTGCAAAGATATATACGTTAAAATTTTTCGAAATGAAATGTACATGTCATGAAGTATGTATTTACAGCAGTGATTGGCCATTACCCATGGATTGAGAGGAAATTTTCTATTTCAAGAGAATAATTGTTTACTTTTAGAAAAAAATATTCCCTTTTAGTTTCGATAGGTGGGTTGTTGTTGGGTTGTTTTACCTCTGAGCGGCACTTTTTTGCACACCATGGGCTAAGTGGCCAGGTCACAAGGACCCCGAATGCTCAGAGAAGGTTGGGGGAGGGGACCCACTGGAACAGCTGTTGGCAGACAGATGGTAGCCTCCCGTCAAAGCCATCCAGCATGTTCTTTAACGTGCACAGGGTATGTCTCTCCCGCACACGGGGCCATTGCTTAACGTCCCATCCGACGGACGGCGGCCTTTCCAAGCCCATCGGTGTCCCCTACTGACAGTGGGCAGGGCGGGGAATTTTGCGGAGATAAATCTCAACGCTGACCCAGCTGGGACTCCAACCTGGGAACTACAGATTACGAGCCTGGCGCGTTACCGACTCAGCCATCCTCGCACCGTTTCGATAGGTGTTAATGAAATATTATTATTAACCATTTCCAAAATTAGCAAAATCTTTTACTGCGCTCTCTAACGATGAAAAGTAGCAAAATTTCAAAAGATTAAGGAATATATTTAAAGAATATTTTTGAGGTAGAAATTTTGATTTTGCTGATTGAATATACTGATCAAGATTAAAATCTTAATCACTATCCAAGCTGATTTATTATTGTTCCAGTAGATCTAAATAGCATTTTGATCGGTGAATACAGGAGTGTAGGGATGTTATTCACTTCTTGTTGAAATATTTGAAGTAAGCCCTTTCCTTTTGCACGGATCAAACAATGGTATTTAGAGCACTGTTACTTGACATGTTTCGACGATTAACGTCATCTGCAGAAGTTGGGTAAACTGTTCTACTTCGGAGATTGTATGCGTGTGACTTGTGCGGTTGCACCGTATGGTTTACAGCGAGTGACACTTTTGCTGTTTCGGGTGCCTCGGGTAGTGGTGTCTGGTGGGGATGCTTTAGCTGTGCTGCGCTGATCCAGGAGCAGTTTCTATGGGTGGGGTTGGGTGGTAAATTTCTTCGTTGCAGCACGTTTCTTTATTTTGGTATATCACCATTTGTTCAGCGAGATCCAATTGAAATTTTGTATGGGGAGAACAAATAATATTGGTCAAGTCAGATTTTGGGGTCATTCCGGTATTACAGACCACTCTTGCTGATGAAGTTGTTTGTTTTTTATAACCGTACATCCCTTTCATGTTCTTTTATTCTAGTTCGGCAGGTTCTTTTCGTTTTGACATAGTAAGGTTTATTGTTACTGTCGGTGTTTCTTGTAACGGTATTTTATGTACTCCTCCTGTTTTCTCGTTCTGGTTCCGATCGGTTTTAATTAAATTATTATATAGTGTTGCTGGTTTTAATTGGCACTCTGTAATCGTAAAGATGCATTGCATCATTCAATGAATGTGCTCAACATGGGATGTTTGGAATCCTTGAGGTTGCTTCGTTGGTGTCGATTGGGATATATTTCTCCAAGTTTGTCTTGACATGTTTTCGGCAAGTTTCAATATTTTAGCGGGTAACCCCAATTTTGAGCATCTCACCATATTTACTTTTTTGTTTTTTCGTAATTTTTCATTTCTTTCTGCATTCCTAAGAAACATGATATATGATTCGACCGCACAGTTTTATGAAAAAGAAAAAAAGAAAAATATATTCGGATGCGGGTTACCCACTAAACATTTTGAAACTTGCCGAAAATAGGGCAAGACAAACTTTTAGAGAAATATCCCAACCGACACCAATGCAACTATCCCCCCCAAAAAATAAATTCACAACAGGGATTCCAAACTTTTCATGGCTTGCTAGCCATGAGATGTTCCTCCCATGTCTATTGGAATATTTCTACATGGGATATTTCTCTCATAGCTCCCCACCAATTGGGATATTTCTACATGGGATATTTCTCCCATGGCTATTGGGATATTTCTCTCATGGGATGTTTCTCCCATTCATTGAATAATGCAATGCAACCTTACAATTACAGAGTGCCAATTAAAACCAGCAACACTATAATTAATTTAATTAAAACCTGTCGGAGCGAGAACAAGAAAACATGAGGATTATATAAAACACACGCATACAATCTCAAAATTTGTATGCGTGTGAGCATAACTCACACGCATATTAAATTTTACCTGTTTACCTAACTTCTGAAGATGACGTTAATAGTCGAAACATGTGAAGTTAGAGTGCACTAAATACCATTGTGTGATCTATGCAACAGGAAAGGACTTACTTCAAATATTTCGACAAGAAGTGAATAACATCCCTACTCTCCTGTATTGACCAATCAAAATGTTATTTTGATCTACTGGGACAATAATAAAACAGCTTGGATAGTGATTAAGATTTTAATTTAACTCAGATGTGTTTAATCTGTTATACTGATCAAGAGTATTTTTACCTCTGAGCAGAACTTTTTTGCACACAATAAGTTGAATGATCAGGTCACAAGGACACTAAGAGCATACGGAATGTTGAGGAAAGGGGATCCATTTGGCACCTGTTAGGATTTAGGTTGGGTTATTTTACCTCCGAGCGGCAATTTTTTGCACACCATGGGCTAAATGGGCAGGTCATATGGACCCCGAAGGCTCAGAGAAGGTTAGGGGAGGGGACCCACTGGAACAGCTGTTCGGAGACAGATAGTAGCCCCCCGTCAAGGCCATCCAGTATGTTCTTTAACGTGCACAGGGCATGGCTCTCCCGCACACGGGACCACGGCTTAACGGTCTTCCAACCCATCCGGTGTCCCCTACAGACCGTGGGCAGGGCGGGGAATTTTTCGGAGATAAATCTCAACGCTGACCCAGCAGGGACTCGAACCTGGGAACTACAGATTACGAGCCTGGCGCGCTACTGACTGAGCCACCCCCACCTGTTAGGAAGCAGATATTAGCCTCTCATCAAACTTATCCAGTGTGATCTTTAACATGCTCAGGGTATGGGTCTCCTGCTCTCGGCGCTCAGCTTCACATCCCATCAGCTCTATTGCAGCCTTTTCAACTTCATCCGTGTCCCTAACTGAATAAGATCAGAGAGAGTTGAGCAGAGATAAAATTTCAACCCTTTCCCAGGTCGGACTCTAACCCGGTAGCTGCAGATTACAAGCATGGTGCGCTACCAACTGAGCCCTTGAGAGCAAAGTGTAGCCCCTTCAGTAACGTTGGGAAGAGAGAAATATTTATTGAGAAATAAATGAATAATTTCTTTTGGGTTAATTTTGCATTAACGGAATGAATGATTCAATATTTTAAACATGGCAAAATGCTTTATTTTACTTCATCAGAGGAGCTAATGTAAAAATTTTAAACGTTGAATTAATATTGCAAATGATAGGTTTATTATGCCAGAAATTCGAAATTGTGGTGTTAGAATGTTTTGGTCAATGACAAATATTCAGAAAACTGAACACGACAAATCAAGTTATATTTTTGCGTTTTAATTAAATTAATTTATTTTTAAAGTTCTAGAAGTAAAGTTTTATTGTTACAATAATAAAGTAAAATAGATAAATACCCCCTCAACCCAGTGCTTGCGATAGAGTCTGACAGGAGCCTGTCAGTTTGTTATGCCATAGTAGAAAGTTATGAAAATAGTAGAAAGTTATGCCAAAGTTTTGGCCCTACGAGACTACTACATCAGAACTCAAACCATACGGGGGCGGCTGGGCACTAAGCAACGACGCGCCCATCTGCAAATAAAATCCCATTTGCCTTTTAACAATCATACACTCTTTCGAATTTCTACTATTAGAGGATTCATAGTGTTAAGCATTCTCTTTGGCAACGAGTTTCCTATATTGGCCTCCCTTAGCATCATAATATCCTTTCTTCAATAATCACAACGCTTCGCATCAAGCCTGCATCTATAAATAATAAAGAGGGGAGGAAGGTGAGGTGAAAAAATGTCGGAAAGGAGACGTAAAAATAAAAGTAGGATAACAGACTGGATTTCTTTGAACTAAACCATTTTTCCATTCTAAACAACGATATGCAAATTTGTAAGAATATTTTTGAACCCATTAGCCGTATTATCATGCTTAAATGGAGAAACACTGTACTCTCCCACGCCCCTATATCTGACCCTCTTTGGAATATATTATAATACGTGTGAAATTGAAATTTCGTGTAATTCGTAAACATGAAAAAAGGTTTATACAAATTTTAATATTAAGATGCAATATAAATATTGTAATATCATGCAAACAATAATTTTTTTGTATTAAAATATATTATTTGTGTAAAAATAATGTTTTTTTATCTTGCATAATATCTCTGTTTTTTATTATTGACTTTTAGTTTTTGTTGCAAAATCACTTGTGGAAAATATTTATAATAGTAATACGAAATCATTTTTACAAAACTGGTTACTATAAATCACGAAATAAAGTTCGGAAAAAAATGGTCGATTACCTGTAATATTACGGGGAGCCGAAAACTTCCGACATAACTGACTATCCTGAGACATAACAACCATTGCTATTACGAATCACTTTCTACATATTAAAGGACAGAGCAACACAAATTAAAGGACAGTGCAAGATTGCTTTTTGTACAAAAGAATACTTGTATTTATGGAGCAGACTTAATTTTTGCTTTAAATGGTTGTATATTATTTTCTAACTCAATATCTATAAATCTTAAAGCTCATCGACTTTATGCATCAATCGCAACATTTGAAACGAACATTCAAAATTTTATGTAACTGCTATAGGTCAACTTTACTTAAAATATCAGAAATCATTTCTGATATTATCTAATATAAATTTCTAACTATCAAAGAGAGTGCATATTTCTATTTAAAATAAAAGCGACCAACACATCTGTTTTACATATACAGTTATTTAATAATAATGCTGTCTATGAATTTCACTATTGATATTTTTATATAATTTATTAACTGTAAAACATGAGCAGATCTCTTACTAACAGAATAATAGTTGCAATACTGCTTTAAAAATGTCTAGTTTTCTTTTATTCCGATCACTTTACTCTCAATGAATATTGGTGTTTCTCTAAATCCGATGATTAATAAAGAAATTTTTTTGCAGACTGCTGATGTCCTAAATAGAAAGATTTCCAACAGAAGACACTTTTGCCTCTGGAGAAATACAGATATTGTTCATTTCAGTTTGGAAATTTTCGTCTAGAGCTAAATTCACTAGTCAAAATGAGCACCGTGCAAGACATTGATATTGTGAAATTAACTGTTGAGTTATGTCACCATCCAGATCTACAGAAAGAAATATATTGTGTTCCTGGATCTGACTTTTATGCAAAAAATCTCAAACGCAATTCATTTAGATGGAATCCGAAAAAAAGTTGGAATCTCATAATTCAAAATAAAACAATAATGATAATGGAAACTTTGTATTGCCCAGTGCAGCTGAAAGAAGAAGTTCTATCCAATGTGATAACAATTGGAATGAGAATTCTGCTTTGGGCAAAATATCTGGAGAGAAATTTTGGATTGCCCGTTACTTCTATGATGAATATCTCTAATGCTTCCCTTTTCGGAACAAACGGAATGATTGACGAGAAGAAAACAGTAGGGAAAATAATAAGAGATGAGGAACTAGACGTTAAATTGCGTTACAAATTAGCCTGCCACTATTGCTTTCAAGACGATATTCTCTCTTTATACAGAAAAATATCAAAAAAAATTGATTTTTATACTATTGAAAGTTTGGAAGACAACGAGCTGACTAAGATAGTGAAATTTTGGTCAAATTATTTACACGAAGTTTCGAGAATAGACAGAGATGAATATCTTGTATGCTGTGGACTACAGTCAGCAATTCAGAGTGGAAGTAAACCAGCCGTTGAATATTTCTGGAATAAGTTAAGCCCTGGCAAGAAATATCAAGAAGCAATAGTTTTCGCATTAGAAACCGTTACCTGTAGCGTATCCAATGAGACGGATGTCAGCAAAGAACTTTTGAATAGGTTCAGTAGTGATGAGGTTAATATCCAAAGTAAATCATTCAGTAGGACATTCTGGATTCCAAATGAATATTTCACTAATATCCTATTTTTCATATTTTCTCAGATGGATGAGGAACAACAGATTAAATTCCTGAGAAGTGACATTAGTGTAATGGCTATTCTACTTCACTAGAATATTTTTTACATTATCCATACCAGGACAGTTTTTTAAAAACCGCGAACTTAGTGTGGGAATTTCTGCCCGAAGACAATTATTTCCATCTATTGATGGACATCAGTAACATGATTGAGGACCAATATAATGTGTGTTCCCTCAAACAAGGTGAAGAAGAATGCTATGATTATCGTTCGCTTTTTATCGATTTTTGGTGCCGAAGCCCTGAACGTTTGAAAAGATACATTTTTCAAGACAATGGACCAAACATTGAAACTCTCATATGTGTAAAAGAAAAACTCCTGGATTTGCTCTTTAAGTTATTTACGTTGAATTATTTTACTTACAAAGACTTGGAAAATATCTCTATATTATTAAGTAGTGCTACAGACGAAGAGAAGGAAGCTATTATTCATTCTGAGAAAGGAAATGTGATTTTTTCATCAGTTAGCAGAGAGAAAGCGATGGAAAATTCTAGACGGATTCTTAATAATCTGTTTGTCGTCTGGAAATAAAATGGAAAGGTTCAAGAGAGCGTTTTGCTCTTCGGAGCGTGGGAAAAATATTTTCAGTCATTTGATTAAAAATGAATCATCTGATGCTGCGGTCTCGTTCATGAAATGGAGTTCTTTCTGTGAAGAAGACATAAATCGATACACGGAAGAAATCATCTATGAAAGTCGATTTAACGAAAATCTGTCAGATTCAGATTTATTTAGCGAAAGAATACGAATGCTACAAGTGATTCTCAATTGGAAGCTTTCTTCACAAGAGCAAATTGATGTGGTAAAAAAAGAGTTAATATCATCTGCTCAGTGTCAGTATAAATGTTCATGTTTGATAGCAGAAGGCAAATTACAATGTGTTGAAAAGTTTATTGATTGGTGTAACATTACTTGTGAGGAAGCTATAAAGGACTGTAAGGGAAAGCTTGCGTTAGCAAATGGAGAGTGGATTTGTGAAAAATTGATAGCAAATAATAACTGGAAAGATGTCAAAAAAATTTCAACTTGGTGCTTTTCGTCCAAAGCACAACTGCAGAAGTTCAAAGAAAATTTGTTACTTAAAGCATCTGGTGCAGATACTTATTTAAATTTAATCGAAGAACAGAAATGGGAAGAATTTCAGTCCTTTTTCATTCAAATAGGGCTCCCGCCAGAAGACATTATAGAAGCAAAGAAAGCGATTATCTCAAAGAAGAAATCGGCTACAAAAGTATTCAAGAGAATAATATTCAAACAAATAGAAGGCGAAAGATTTTTGAAACATGGCAATAAGACAGAGACAGTTGAAGCATTCGTAAGATGGTTCTTAGCAGAAAGAGAAGCAGTTGATGAATTACAAGATCAAAACGTGCAACATTTAGATGGAATGAGAAGGGGTGTGAAAAGAAAATTAAACTTCAGTACTGAGTGAGAAAATGACCAGTGCTCAGAATCGGAAAATGGTGAAAGAATTATAGTCTACTGCAAAATCTGCAACAACTACTGCTACATGTTATTAGTACCAAAATATGTTGATAAATCGAAACCAATTAATATTCTCAGAGTGATATTATTACAAGTGATATCTTTAAACGAAAATTCTTCGTATGAAACAACATATGACGAAGACTTGTTTATATCTCTCAAAAGTCTTCAAATGAGAGTGTCCCAGATGGATGAAGAACAACAGATTAAATTCCTCAGAATCGAGATTAGGTGTGAAACATGAAGTTGGAGTAAAAACGTTAATGTAAATCAACACTTGTTCCATTGTAACAACATATGACGACGAGTTGTTTATATCTTTCAAAAGTCTTCAACTGTGAGTGAGAAGTTGAGCAAAAACGTTAATGTAAAACAACACTTGTTGTCCTGAAACGAATAATGTAGAAAATTCAAGATTTGGAAAAAACCTACCGATGAGACTACTTTAATTCACATACGAAGATACCAAAACACAGATTGGAAAACATGACTGGAAAGTATGCTTACAAACTTGTATGTTTCAAGTGCCAGAACAATCACACCTATATTTTTTCAGAGAAAACCTATAGCAATATGGAATTAGAGAGGTGAAGCCAATCTTCAATTGTGTGGCTATCACAATGAAAAATAAACAGAAATGTTAGTAAACCAAAGACATATCTCAAAATACATTTCACAGATATCAGAATATTGAAATTTGCAGAATTTTGAAAATTATATATCATATTAAAATGTTTATAGAATATATCAAATTACTGAACAGAAAAGAAAAAAAAAATTGGTGTTTCATGATATTTTATTCTCATAATTTTTTCATAATATTTTTATTAATGGATTGAAATTTTCTTTGGAATTTAATATGTTTCAGCAAACCATTTTCCAAAATATTTTTGATAGCAAATTTAATGCAAAATATCATTAAAAATTTAATTTCATCTACAAGAAAAGTATTCATTACAGTCAGTTATTTTCAAATCTAGCAGCCTGTATAAATATATATTATATTTGAAATACTGTGAAATAAGAAAAGTAAGAATCCTCACAAGATGTTATGTAATAATATTAGTAATATATAAATCGTTCAGAATGATTATTTTCCTTATTATTATAGATTTTTTAAACGTAAATCAATTAGAAAAAGTCGTATTTTATCATATTTTATTTTCATCCAATTTCTGACATTTGTTTGAAAAAATATAAAATTTGTATATTATTATTACAAAACTGTTAAAAAATATTTCCTGATCATATGTATTTAAAATATTGTTGAATAATAAAATATAACTCTAAAAATTATTTATTTGCTGAGTTTTCTTAATTCCAAATAAAGTAGAAAGTCAACTTAATTCATGTTTGTTTCAACTATTTATGAAAGCAAAATTTCATTACTATCGTCGCTAATTTTGGAGAATCTATAATAGTTCTATATTCCAAAGTAATATATATCCACCAGAGGCAACAACCAGTCAATTAAAATATTAACAATTAATGCAACATTATATTAAAAGCGTAAACCACAGATCGTTATCAATATTTACAACATGCATAATCATCAAGCAGAAATACGCTGTTGACTTGAAAATAAACTGTTTTACTTTAGTTCTGAAAATGGGCATCACGGCCAACAAACATAATCGCTCTCTCATATGGGATAGTACTTAAAAAGCAGTTTAATTCTCTTCGATTTTTCAGGATATTTTATTTTCAAAATAAATATTTCATCTAATTTTTCAATATAAGTCAATTTCTCGAAATATTTCTGATGGAAAATTTACTTTTATGCTTAGTAAAAGTAATAAATATATGCATTATCAGTGTTCGTCTTCGAAGATTTATAACTACACTGCTCTTATGCAAGATATATCCTGCTCTTATATCAAGGGTAAGCAAGCATTTGTTTGGGGGCCTATTAAGGTTTTACTGTATCCATGTCTTTTGTAAAGAACGAAATAGTAATTTTTATTATTAGGAGGTACATAAGCTTCATCCTCTCAATACCCCATTCTGATAACTGCACTTACAAATACAAGCAGCCAATCATTTAGGTAAACATCGACTTCACGTAAAGTTCGAAGAGAAATTTTATTTTTTTATTCTCTGAATTTCTTGAGAAACGATATTTTTCCCATTGCAATGGATGCAAAATTTGAAATAAATAAATTAATACTCTTTATTTGCAAGACGGTAAAACACCAACACACATTTCGTTATTCAAAACACAAATTTATTTTTCCAAACCCAAAAAATTCGTTTTTCTTCTCTTTTACCGTTATAAAATGAAAGGCTCCTTTCCAACCTCTGTAGTAAGTAGCTCCTTGAGAGTTTATTTATTATTTATTTATTTGAAACACCAAAACACAATATTATTGAAACGCAGGATGAGAATAGTGTAAGTGAGTATGCACAGTGTGGGAACTCCGACTATGCAACTTCTCCAGGAACCGAACCCTTTTGTAAATGGGGCTCAGTTTCTTGCGCGCATTCATCGTAACCTAGTTATTATGTTCGAGTCTCACATGGCCCAGAGATGACATTTATTTACGCTAAATACCCTTCCTCTCTCTGGCGAGAAAGAGATACAGATGGGTTTGGAAAGACTACTCTCCATCAAATGTGACGTTAAGCTGTGGCATCCTCTGAGTGTTAAAGAACACATGGGATGGCCTTGTCAGATGCGAAGAAACCAAAAGGCTAATCATTCCTACCAACTGGATGACTTTGACGGGAGATTATTATTGGCCTCCTAACAGTTGTCTAGTAGGTCCCCTTCATCAACCTACTCGAGCAATTCGATATCTTATGACTTTGCCGTAAGTATAATGTGTGCATGTGGGGCGGGGGTAGCTCAGTCGGTACCGCACAAGGCTCCTAATCTGTAGTTCCCAGGTTCGAGTCCCAGCTGGGTTAGCTTTCAGATTTATCTCCGCAAAATTCGCCGCCATGCCCACGGTCAGTAGGGAACACCAATGGGCTTGGAAAGGCCGCCGTCCGTCGGATGGGACGTTAAGTCGTGGCCCCGTGTGCAGGAGAGCCATACCCTGTGCACGTTAAAGAACACGCTGGATGGCCTTGACGGGAGGCTACCATCTGACTCCCAACAGCTGTTCCAGTGGGTCCCTCCCCCAACCTTCTCTGAGCCTTCGGGGTCCATGTGACTTGGCCATTTAGCCCATGGTGTGCAAAAAAGTGCCGCTCAGAGGAAAAACAACCCAATCCTTAATGTGTGCATGTGGCGATCAGAGAAAATACAACCAGAGGTTTCTTATTAAAAAAAAAGAATGTACAGGAAATAGAAATATCAGATTGAAAAATGTTTTTGCATAGCACCCACAGAGGGTTGTTTTAATTCTGAAAGTCTATTTTTTCATACACTAGGTAAAAATGGACAAGTCAAAAGTTTTCGGAGAAATCTCTGGAAGGGAACCCACTGAACAGCTGTTAGGAGACAGATGATAGCTCTCTGTTCCCTTTTTCACCAAACGTAGATCAATCGTCAGCGATTTTTTTTTTCATTCAGAAGCTACGTTGCCCACTGCGAGTCCTAGCGTGTTAAAAATATTTTGTTAAAATTTAATTTCATTCTATAATACATTTCGTAATCCACAACATAAAATTCAATGTATTGAGTTAAATACGACGAATCTTCTACGCGCGATACTATTAGTTAACAAATTCGTTAATAGCTTTCGCAATTGCAACGCATAAGCCATGCACGTGCCAAGTTGTTTGGGTTGTTTTACCTCTGAGCGGCAATTTTTTTGCACACCATGGGCTAAATGGCCAGGTCACATGGGACCCGAAGACTCAGAGAAGGTTGGGAGAGGGGACCCACTGGAACAGCTGTTGGGAGACAGATGGTAGCCTACCGTCAAGGCCATCCAGCGTGTTCTTTAACGTGCACAGGGTATGTCTCTCCCGCACACGGACCACGGCTTAACGTTCCATCCGACGGACGGCGGCCTTTCCAAGCCCATCGGGGTCCCCTACTGACCATGGGCAGGGCGGGGAATTTTGCGGAGATAAATCTCAACGCTGACCCAGCTGTGACTCGAACCTGGGAACTACAGATTACGAGCCCGGCACATTACCGACTGAGCCACCCCCGCCCCTTTCCTAGAGGCGATAAATGCAATATATCTAAAAGTTCAATTGATATTACAAATGAACGTGATAGAAATTTGGCATTGTGGTGTTAGAATGTTATGGTCAAGGCACGAATATGCAGAAAACAGAGAGACAGACAAATCAATACATATTTGAGCTTTCTAATTAAATTTCTTTGGGTTAAAGTTCGAAAAACTACTGTTTTATTTTTAAACTGTTAGAAATTAATTTTAAACTTTCCAATAACCTTTTATGATACAACTAAAAATGTAATATTTTATATCAATTTTTAACGAATTGCTTCGAGTTTAACATTAAAAATTGAATTAAGATTTTTTTTAAACGTATAATTTCCTTAAATTTCTTATATTTTAATTTTATTCATTTATTTAGTTTCAACAATACGAAAATTGAGAGCTCCCCAGATTCACATTGGTGGAATTGGCCACGTGATTTAAACTGAGTGATTTTTCCTTAATCCTAGTTAAGGAAAATGGATATTTTAAATTAATTTTTTATTTTTAAAAAAGGGTATGTGAGATGATTGGTGAGGAGATCGATTGATTTCTGGTCGGTTGAATTTCCTTTCCCCCCCCCCCCTCTGGACTTTTTACACGACCCGGGCTTGATAACTACATCGCTTTATAAACATTTTGAACCGACATGTTTAATTGATGTAATTTTTCATTTTACTCAAAAGTCACTAATAAACAAAACATAAAATAAAAGAAAATTATCTACTGTCGAAAGATGAATGCTGTTAAATAAAGCTTAATGAATTTAAATTTTAAAAACTCCTCCCTATTGGAGGGAAAAATAGGCACGGTTAAAATCATCTTTAAAGAGATCCATATATTAGGGTACAGGCCTTCCACATTGACCTTTTAAAAAAAGTAAATACACTATTCAAAGGAGAATTCGCAACACCATGTAGGAATAGAAATAGAGATATGAAAATCGTCGGAAGGAAAAAAAGTCGTACAAATGAACAAAATTCCACGTGACAACCCAAGAACACGTTGGGTTGTTTTACCTCTGAGCGGCACTTTTTTGCCCACCATGGGCTAAATGGCCAGGTCACATTTACTCCGAAGGCTCAGAGAAGGTTGGGAGAGGGGACCCACTGGAACAGCTGTCGGGAGACAGATGGTAGTCTCCCGTCAAGGCCATCCACCGTGTTCTTTAACGTGCACAGGGTATGTCTCTCCCGCATATGGGGCCACAGCTTAACGTCCAATCCGACGGACGGCGGCCTTTCCAAGGCCATCGGTGTCCCCTACTGACCGTGGGCAGGACGGCCAAGAACACGTGAAACCCAGTTGAGCCGTGAAAAATTATCTGGTGTCCACGAGCTCATATCATAGCGTAATCGACAGTGAGGTGGGAATGCAAGCTGCAAAAATGTTTGCAACATGCGTTGGAAACTTTTAAAGAAAGCCTTTCTCTCGATGCAAATCATAGGGCTCTGGAATTAAAAAAAAATTGTGAACACCCTCTTACTTGAATGAAAGATTTCCGTCTTGCGTTCAAGGATTTGAGGATGCAATTCATCTTCCACAACCAAAGAGTTGGCGATCTTTCTGGGAGTTGTATAGCAATAAACCACATGTCATCACACATGACAATGTCTGTTAACAGTTTGCGGCCACGAAGTTGAGACATGTCAGCATCTCCTTGCACAATTTGACTCTAGCCCTCTTTTGCTGTTCTGTTAGTTTTTGGTGTTCCAATTAGGCACAGATCTTTTGGAACTTTAAATGTTGATGAATAATTGTTTGCACACTGCCAATCATTAGAGTAGTATTTAAACTTATTATCTTTATATGATGTTTGAGATTTCCTTAATGAGTTCACGAATAGCAGCGATGGTTCTCTCGTTCACGGCCTTCTTCGGACTTCCTGCATGAGGGAAGTCTTCGCAGCTCTTCCGTCCTTTCCTGAACTTGCACATCCATCCCGTAACAGTGCTTTATGAACAGGCATGATCCCCATATTCCAGTGTTAAATCAGAATGATCTTTTTTCGCGTCATCCTCAAACCTTATGATTCTGAACATGTAAAACTTTTCTCCCTATTTCGCAGGATCACATAGTAACAACGCATAGATTTCGCAGACCGGATTTTATGCGCCGCCAGCGAAGATATAAATAATAATGCGGCATTTTTTTGTAACACGTAATCACAGTTCAGTACTAAAGAATCACACGATATGTCCTGTAGACATGGAACTCGTGAAATAATAAGCTGAAAGCTTATTAATTCACGTAATCACAGGTTTACACAAGCTTTAAAACAGGGCGTAACTTTTTAAGTTCGAACGTCCTTCGTAATACGATGTAAACATGAAACTGTTAAGGTCATAATTATACCATTAGCCCAAGATATAAATTCAAAACCTACCAAGATATCTTTATGCAATGTTGAAAAATATCCTGTTTCAATATATCAATGTTCATATCCCCAATTGTAATCAATAAGTAAAATTTATTATAAGTAATAATATATAATTAATTATAAATAAATAATTACTATTATATAAATAAATAATTATTATTATAAATTATTAATTATAGAAAATAATTATAAGTAAATTTACTGTACTGTAAAATAATAACTGTACTGTAAAATCTTCACTTTTACAACCGATAACCCAGATAACCCAGGAGCTAAGTCTTAAACTAAAGATAGGTTTTTCACCCCGTCTTCATTCTGAAACCTCCTATCATAAATGAAATATTCAGGGATCAGAACAGATGGAAATCTGAGTGACCCAGGTCCGGATAATATAAAGGATAGGTCATTATTTCTCATCTCAAATACCGCAGCTACTGTGCTTTCCGTAATGCAACATGGAGCCTTGGATTCTCCTCATGAAACACAACAGCATTTTTGTCTAGAAGCTTAACATTGGGTCCTCAGTGCTGCACATAAATGGGGAATTTCTCACAGTAGATATAAAGTAGATGGTTTGGGACCAGTTTAAAATCTCCTAGTGTATGATACTCCTGCCACCCCACCAACTACACAGGAACACGGTGTTCCTGTGAAGTTGGTGTGGTGGCAGGGAGGCCGCCGACAGGGGGGGGGGGCAAGGGGGACTAGTGCATAGGGGCCCGTCAGAATAAGTGACTTTTTCTTACAAAAATTATTCTTAGTTAGGCTATATATCGATCCTATAAAATTCCACAAGAACATTATTTGTTATAATATGCTTTTAAAAAGGAACACTAGTTGGATTATGACATTATCTCATTAATAGTAGTTGAACGAACCATTTCTTAACATCTTTTGTCCGCGTTAATTTACAGCATTTGCTTTTATTTTCCCTGTTAACCACCCCACTTCTGCAGCAGTAGCAACAGTTGGACTCTCCCAAACCCAACCCGTGCGATCAGGTATATTACATTGTTCATGTTTCGAGTTCCAGTAACATTGTCTGTGGTCTGTGTGTCAGTGTTACAAATTATAACAGTTTAAAAGTCTCTTGTCTGCTATTATGTTAATGTGAAGTTTAACAAATATTGTTGCCTATTTTCAGTACTGACAATTAAAAACGAAGACTCGCAGAATTGCACAGTTTTTCTCCATGATATGTTATGTAGCCTGTATTAAATTTACTCAAAAATCCTAAATCTTGCTGTGAGCTTTGCAAACTATGTTCCCTAAAATAAATGCTAAAAAGTTTTATGTGACACAAACTGTGTAGGCTTATGTTTTTGCATGCCTCACTGCGCAACAGGCTTTTTTTGCTCTGAATGTCATCACTGTGTCCAGAATAATTGCTATTAATGATTTGTAAAGAAAAAGTTTTCAAGGGGGGGGGGGGGGGGGGCGAGCATAATATTACATAGGGGCCCATAAATTCTCTCCGCGGCCCTGGGAACACCCTATGAGAATGCTGTTCTAGTTTTGCCATAACCTAGGACGATTCCCGTGCCTGACATCATGATCTTTAACGAAAAAAAAACATTATAATCGATCCACCTTTCATCCCTGATAATCATTCTGTCAATAAAATGATCGACCGCACAAGCAAGAAGTACATGCAGTATAGCAAGGTGCCATATACAGCTATAACAACTTATATGGGATTCAGGTATAGAACTTTGACACGTAACAAAGGTTTTCCAGATGTTAAAGGACAGAGAGCCGTCCCGTGGCCAAGTGGTTAGCACGCTTCTCTACTGATCTAAGGGACCTGGGTTCGAGCCCCGGATTAGGCATGAATGTGTGGTGTCGTTTTTCTGCTGAGGTCCTGGCATCCTCTCAGAACTCCTACACTGGCACATAAACTGACAGGCTCCTGTCAGACCTCTGTGGCAAGCAGCTGCTTGAGGGGGTATTTATTATTATTTATTTATTTTAAAGGACAGAGAACAGATTGCTGTTCACTAGCTGTGCCAATACCCTGAATGTGGACATATGGCACAGCTACTGAACATTGGATGTGAGACATGGATTTTCGTTCGGTCAACATTCAATTCAACTGGCTTCGAGGTTTGCTACCGAGCTAAACGTCAACTGACTGGAACTCGTCATACCATCGGTAACAGGTGCTTTCAGAGATGGCAAAGTCTCCATAAGATTTGCACATTGTACGCAAGCACTCTTGGACACAGACATCATTTCTGAATTCGTACAGAAATACATACATCTTACGTCTCCATTGTGTAATATCTGTTTCCATTTGTATTGACCAAATGTAGGTACAAAACGTCATAGACACCGGAAGGCACTGTCTTTTAAATTGTTTACAAAACAGCCGCACATTTCCTGACAACGACAAACACTTGGTTCACCTTTTTCCATTACTTTTGCATCAACCCAATAGTAGAAATACAGCATAAAAGTGTTTGCCTTTAACTCCTTCAATTTAAAATGCTGCCTTCCTCACACCTAGTGGCGGGGGTGGCTCAGTCGGTAGCGCGCCAGGCTCGTAATCTGTAGTTCCCAGCTTAGAGTCCCAGCTGGGTCAGCGTTCAGATTAATCTCCGAAAAATTCCCCGCCCTGCCCACTGTCAGTAGGGGACACCGATGGGCTTGGAAAGGCCGCTGTCCGTCGGATTGGACGTTAAGCCGTGGCACCGTGTGTGGGAGAGCCATACCCTCTGCATGTTAAAGAACACGCTGGATGGCCTTGACGGGAGCTAACTATCTGTCTCCCAACAGCTGTTCCAGTGTGTCCCCTCCCCCAACCTTCTCTGAGCCTTCGGGGTCCATGTGACCTGGCCATTTAGCCCATGGTGTGCAAAAAAGTGCCACTCAGAGATAAAACAACCCAACCCAATCCTCACACCTATCTGAGACATGGTAGCAAATTGTTGCTGTCAGTGGAATATCGTTTGACATTTTACCAACGATATTTCAAATTTCTACCATAAACAGATCATTTCAATTATTCTTTAAACATTTTACCGTTTCCATATTTAGTGACCTCTAATCATATAAATTGCAACTAGCTAATGATTCGAAAAATACGAATTGTAATATTTCATTAGTACCAAACCAACTGAAAACAGTTTTTAAGTTTTCCCTTAAAACAAAGCAGTTGTTTCCCACCTTTCATGGGGTTAAGGGATCAAATCGTTGTTGCCAGTGTAAGTTTCTTTATCTTAACATTCATTATCAAATTTCTATCATAACAAAATCGTTTGTAATTTTGGTTTAAAATTTTACAATTTTCGAATTTTTCCAACGTTGGAGGGCGCTATTTGATATTTTTCGGGATAGGGAACTTCGAATCGTAATATTTCGTCAATATCTATCCAACCGGATAGAATTTTATGGTTATCTCCATACACAATGAATTATTTCTTAAAAGGAAAAATATAGGTGCGGTTTTTCACACAGGGTCAGCTCATGTGAGAGAATACATCCAACTGCTACGGCAAACTACCGAAGTTCAATTTCTCAGTGATTTTTTCTCCACTACAAGAATGCTGAAACTTATTTCCTATGCGGGACTCTTTCCAGTGAAAACGTTTTCAAGAAAAGGATATTTACCTTTGCCTATTTTAAAGTTTCACCAACGAACCACTTACCCAAGGAACTCTGCACAGCCCTGAGGATGATTCCTAAGTAAAGTCGAAAGCGCTCTGATTCTACTAGCATACAACTTTCACATTGTAGTGTTTACTATATACTTGTCTAAATAAGCCGTCAATGAAAGTGTTATCCATTCTTATGAGTTTAACTCATAAGAATTATTCAAACGATCCAATAGTTTGATGCCCCAGTACATTTGAGAAATTAAAGAGTAATATTGATGATAGTACAAAAATACAAACTTATTTACAGGAATTGCATAAATATTTGATACACATAAACAAAAGGACAAGTTGCACAGACGAAGATAGACATATAATATGAAATATGATAAGAAACGTAGTAAACTTAGGGGGAAGAAAAAGATGGTTAGAGGCAACAGATTAATATTAAATGAATGAAGGGGGGGGGGAGGAAGATTGCGGATAATACAGACAAAGGGCAAAGTTGGAGAGTGGGAATAGAGGTGAGGAGATGTGGTTGTCAAACGTTTCAATATTCTATTAGGAGTGGAGTAACATAGTTTTTGAATTTGTTTCATAATTTAAAGAAATGATATCGCTTGGTTGAGAGTTCCAAGTTGAGGTTGTTTGAAAGGCAAAAGAAATTTCACCATACTTAGATTTGAAAATCTTGGGAGTAGAAAACACTTTATTAAGGATGTGGCGATGTCGTAATCGAATATAGGAATCGAATGAATGGTATGAGACTTTTTAGTATACCAATTTAGTATACCATTTTTAGTATACCAATGAAGCATATTATGAATATTGTTTTCTATTACTTGTTTTAGAGAAGTGAAAGAACTAGATGTAAAAGAAAGGAGACAATTGTCTGCATACATAAAATTGTTGTGGTTGGTGGAGGATTCTAGTAGATCGTTAACAAAAACGTTGAAGAGAAGTGGGCTAAGAATGGTTCCTTGAGGTACACCCCGATTGATTTTAAGAGGTGTAGAGATCTCATTAGTGCTTAATTTAGTTCGGATAACACGGTGGTTGAGATAATGTTTAAACCAGGAAAGGGCTGAGGGCGGTAGATTAAGATTATAGCAGAGTTTTCGAAAGATAAGTTTATGTTCAACTGAATCAAATGCTTTTGAGATGTCAAGGGAAACCAGTCTCACAACCGTTTTCACTTTTCTGTCTAAAGTCAATCTGCATTGATGAACAAGAAGAGTCATGAGAGTTTCAGTTGACTGATATTTCCTAAACCCGCACGAAAGTAAATTAAATTTTTCAACAAAAGTCGATAATTGTCTCTCGATGGCTTTTTCTAAAATTTTGCTTAAAACACACATGTAACTGAAATAGGTCGATAATTCAATTGGTTAAAGGATTTGGAGTTTTAGGTATAGGTGAGATGATGGATTCTTTTAATGGAACTGGGAATTCATTAGAGTTAAATGAACAATTAATTAGATCTCAAAGGGGTGCAGAAATTAATGGGGAAATAATTTTTAGAATAATGACAGAGATTCCATCTGTCCCATACTGCGAGTGTTTTGTAGCGAATTTATAAGGTTAAGAACTTAGATTTCGGTAACATTTTTGAGCTTAAAGGTTTTCAGATTATTAAATGATTTATGGGAATAAGATAATGACTCATTTGCGTTTGCATAATTTTCTGCAGAAGTGCAGGATTTACAAATACATTATTTAAAACATTAGCAATGCCTTTAAGATAATAGAAGTTGTCTTTGTAAACGATCTTATTAAAGATGGTTTTTTTCTTAAATTACCAGTAATAGAATCAAAAGTTCGAAATATTTTATTACCATTTGGATTAATAACGGATAGCCGATTAAGAAAAAATAAACACGTTGGCATTTTTAATACTACTGTGAACCAGATCACGGAAAACTTATAATTCTCAAGTGTATGGGTGATTAGCATTAATAGCATTCTTAAAGTGTTTGTTTTTTAATGTGATCATTTTCAGAAGCTGTTCTGTAATCAAAGGATTTCGAGAAGGGCGAATTTTGAAAGTGTTATAAGTTGGGTTGGGATGTTTTACCCCTGAGCGGCACTTTTTTGCACACCATGGGCTAAATGGCCAGGTCACATGGATCCCGAAGGCTCAGAGAAGTTTCGGGGAGGGGACCCACTGGAACAGCTGTTGGGAGACAGATGGTAGCCTCCCGTCAAGGCCATTCAGCGTGTTCTTTAACGTGCACAGGTTATGGATCTCCCGCACACGGGGCCACGGCTTAACGTCCCATCCGACGGACGGCAGCATTTCCAAGCCCGTCGGTGTCCCCTACTGACCGTGGGCAGGGCGGCGAAATTTTGCGGACATAAAACACGACAGAAGGACTCTGATCTCTAATAGGTTTGTACGGAATTGGGCCTTGTGATCCCTTCCAGGCCAGATAGAGCATTTGTCAAAATCTTTAAATATTAAGGTCATAAAATGCCATGTTTAGTAAACATTATAAATATTATGATTACAGTTTGGCATATAAAATACAACTCTATTGCAGGTATTTTATTTGACGAAATATAAAATTTTATTTTGTTATGAATATATTCAAATGCTGTTTTCATGGTCACAATTTATAACGTGTTAATTATCAAATGTTGTGTGTTATATTCGCGTTTGGATGAGTGGTTATCTCTTGTGAATATTTTTGTTTTACCACTGAACAGGATTTTTTTGCGAGGAGTGGATTAAATAATCATGTGATTGTGCATGATCAGTAAGGGTTAGTATGGGGCGACCGTCGGATGAGATTTTAAGCCGTGGTTCCTTGTGACAGAGAGTCATATCCTGCTCACATCAGAGAACGAAATGGTTTGCTTTAACGGGAGACTACTCTCTGTTTCCCAACAGTTGTTCCTGTGGGTTCCCTCCCTCAACCTTCTTGTGACCTGGCCATTTAACCCACTGTGTTCAAAAAAGTGCTGCTCAGAGGTAAAACAACACAACCCATTTCATTAGACGCGCTGTGCGTTGTTCTAATTGTGAATTACAGCAGTGTAAGAAAGTAACAGCCACATCGTCTTTTTCCTCAAGTAAAAGAATAGCGAAAGCAAAGCTACATTTATACAAGGCATTATAGAGTAATCTGATGGTCAATCACACAACAGAAACCTGAGCTACACTTGTGAACACCTTTATGCACAATATCGTGGTCTGCTTTTATAGGTGAAGTAAACGTTGTTTTGCAAAAATAATGAAATAGAAATAATATAATAAACAATATTCATAAGCAGTTTCCGATTTATAAACTAACAACGATTTGGGTGGGGTTGGGCTGTTTTACCTCTGAGCGGCACTTTTTTGCACACCACGGGCTAAATGGCCAGGTCACATGGACCCCGAAGGCTCAGAGAAGTTTGGGGGAGGGGACCAACTGGAACAGCTGTTGGGAGACAGATGGTAGCCTCCCGTCAGTGCCATCCAACGTGTCCTTTAACGTGCACAGAGTATGGCTCTTCCGCACACGGGGCCTCGGCTTAGCGTGCCATCCGACGGACAGCGGCCTTTCCAAGCCCATCGGTGTCCCCTACTGACCGTGGGCAGGGCGGGGAATTTTGCGGAGATAAATCTCAACGCTGACCCAGCTGGGACTCGAACCTGGGAACTACAGATTACGAGCCTGGCACGCTACCGACTGAGTCACCCCCGCCCGAACTAACAAGGAAAAAATAAACACACACACACAGCATACTATAGAGTGAAAGATTATTATATTTGATTTGTAATTATGCATTTCTCCTTTTCTTTTTTTCTTTGCTCTGTTGTTAGAGAAAATATAGTATTTGACTTTTTTAAATTCTTATATATAAATACATATGGAGAAAGTAGAACATATATGTACACAACCTATGTTTTATAAGAAAATAGACATAATAATTTCATCATATTTCGTTAGTACCTATTCGAATAAAAAATGTATTTTATTGATCTCTCAAAAACAACTTGCGTCCCTTCCTACAGGGAGAAAAACAAATATAATGCTGCTAATATAAACCTCTTAATCATCACATTCCACCATTAAAATAAAACTTTCTAGCCCAAACAGGTCCTTTCAAATATTAATTTAAAGTTTTAAAAATTTCCATCTTTAGTGGGCACAGTTAACACTTCTGGGAAGTTCGAAAATTGTGAATCATCATGGTTCTTCAATATTTATCCAAAATAAAACGAATTTTTCAATTCATCTTTAAATATTAAAAAATATGTTCTTTAGTAGTTCAGTTTTAAGGTAGAAATGAAATTTATTGTTGTGTAAGCAAACATCACGACATTAATATTTCACAACCAAATTTCAAAATTCTAACGTAAATACATCGCTGGCAATATTTGTTTGAAAATTAGCCAGGTAAAATTTTGCAAGATTGGAGGCTCAATTATGGCTATTAGGACATTCCGAAACTGCAAATCGTAATATTTCATGAATACCTATCGAACCCAAAAATAATTTTTAAATGATGTCTTAAAAGAAAGACATATAGACCAAAAGACAGGCAGACGATAAAAGTGAAGACATTACGTGTTCGTTTTTTACGAAAACGAGTTAAAAAATTAAAAACAGCAAAAGACTGATTCACAATATAGATATTTGTCGCTTGGGAATAGAGGACAGTCAAAATGGAATTTTCCATCTGTCTCCTAACAGCTGTTCAATGGAACAACTGTTTTGCGTTGGATCCTCCTTGTGATCCACCTTTAGCACATTGTATGCCAAAAGAAAAGTTCACTCAGAGGTAACCCAACCCAATTCTTTGTCCGTTAATCTTTGATCTTCCCTGTGTGTGAAGGTCATCTGTTGTTTAAAAATCCCATATTTTGTTTGATGTAGGACAATGGGGGAATGTCAAACCAATTCTGTCTGACAGGATGTGACTTAATCTGACAGGGTAGAGCTTTGCATAGTGAAGTGATGAAACATTTAATCTTGAATTATCAGGGATTACAGGATATTGTTTTAAATAAGTATTTAGTCTCCAACTAATTAATCATAAGTGATGTGCCTATTCGCCATTGGTAGAAACTTCTATTTCAGTATAAGCGAGATGCAAACAGCCGTTGAACTAGAATTTACTAAATATTCGAGATTTATTTAAAAAATTCAAACAATTAACTCCATCGTTTTCTCTGTTCCACTTAACTCTATTGGGGCAATACTTGCAGTGTTTAATCTTGTTTTTTTGCGGTAATTGCATTCTGCAGTTAGATTCTGTGTATGTTTGAGACAGGTACTGAAGTCCATTAGAATATCATTACAAAATTAATAAAATAAAAAGGAACTTTGAAAAATTTGAAATATTTTTATTTATTAATTTAGAAGAAATATAATGTATCTACTAGAGATGAATTCGGGCTCAGAACACTACAAATGACTTTGGGTTGGGGCACAATCGGACTTGGAATAATTCAAATATGAAGTATTTCGTGCATTTGTGAAAAAAATTAAAAAATATAAAATACCATGTTAATATGATTTTAAACTTTAATTCAGTCGTTAGTAAATATAAATATCCATAATGCTGCCTTTGATTATTTGTCACGTATTTTCTCTCTTTAAAAAATGAAGCTCTCTCAGCGTGTATAAAGTTCTTATGCATGAAATTTATTTTATACCATTATTTTTACTATTAGTTAAACCCACGACTTGTGCGAAGCTATTTACAACTCTTCCCATCGATAAGTTTATTCAAGGAATTCCACCCTCCTACTCCAGCCACAATTAAATCTTGCCAACAATTTGGAACCAGACGTATCCATTTATAGTTTCATTCACATCTCCCCACACATACCACTCACATGATACTACTCTGTTCGCAACGTAGACAAGGGCGGCCCCTCAGGATTTCCGACACTTTTCAACAGATTACTCCCAACCCATTGCAGTTATAAAGCCGATTCATTACACAAACAGGTTTAAAACAAGGTCGGATCACCCACTAAATTTTGGAGCGATTTCTAAAGTAGCCACGGAACCACGGGGAAACTGCAGATTTCTGTCACTGATGACGTCATATGTGCCCGTCTGTTGAGAAACACGCTATTATAAAGTATGATTTTGCATCCTAAATGACATCAACTTTTTTATTTTGTCATTAAATTATTATGATCAGTAAGAAAATAATAAAATAAATGATAAGTGTCATACGTTTCTTCTCTATGTCTTATTACATGTCAGAGAATTTATTTCCTCTGGATCAGCAGGGTCGAAAAATTGAGGCCGAAGTCATTTCTAGTACTACCAACGGTGAAAGTGGAATTTATTTGACAGATACACCTTGAGGCATAGCTATGTGTTGAAAATCCCATCCGAAAGGTCACTCCATTGAAGACATCTTACACCGGTAACAAAGTGAATGGGGACAAAATAAAAAATATAAAATACCATGTTAATATAATTTTAAACTTTAATTCAGTCGTTAGTAAATATAAATATCCATAATGCTGCCTTTGATTATTTGTCATGTATTTTCTCTCTTTAAAAAATGAAGGTCTCTTAGCGTGTAAAACGTTCTTATGCATGAAATTTACTTTATACTATTATTTGTACTATTAGTTAAACCCACGACAAATGTTTTGGGGATAAAAAGTATCTCGACACAGTGTTTTTTATTTCTCCCAATGTTTTCAGACGATAGCGAATGATTTAGAGTGTTTTAATTTGAATATATCATAATATACTTAACTACTTGCTGATTCTGTTTATTAGCTTATTACAGCCATATTTTAAAAAAATATGATGTACTGTTATAGGATTGTTATCCAGTATATTTAAAAACAGATTTTAGTTGTTAAAATTAAAAGCGGAACTTTTAAGAAATAGAAATAAACTCTTCACCTATATTTTAGTTCACATCACTCAACATGCATATTCTAAATCCAGATGAAAAATTTTAGTATTTTTTTTTTACAATTAAATATATTGGAAAATCAGAGTAACATTAAAAATTCATCAAGTGTAATCAAAAATTCACAGAGTACCACAATTTCCCTTCTGCGATATTCGTCATAATAGATGCTAAAATTGCAGCGTTACGGCATCAAAAAATAAAGTAGGAAAGGTGACCAGTAAAAATGTAAAATGTTTTCTTCCTTTTAACACGCAAAGGCAACTATTTATCCCCGCTTTCGCCCTTTTCTTGGTCATTAAAGTCGTGGTGATGTCAAAGGAAATGCGTACTCTTTCATCTTTAGTCAAAAGTACATTTTATCAGGTTGGTATAGAGTACATTGAAAAATATTTCCATTTAAATGTGGCCAATAATATATTGCATAATTGCAAATCACATATAATAAACTTTCACTCTATAGTATGCTGTGTGTGTGTGTTTATTTTTTCCTTGTTAGTTTATAAATCCGAAACTGCTTACGAATATTCCTTATTATATTATTTCTAATTCATTATTTTTGCAAAACAACGTTTACTTCAGCTATAAAAGCAGACCACGATATTTTGCATAAAGGTATTCACAAGTGTAGCTCAGGTTTCAGTTGTGTGATTGACAATCAGATTATTCTATAATGCCTTGTATAAATGTAGCTTTGCTTTCGCTATTCTTTTACTTGAGGAAAAAGTCGATGTGGCTGTTAGTTTCTAACACAATTGCAAATCACATATAATAAACTTTCACTCTATAGTATGCTGTGTGTGTGTGTTTATTTTTTCCTTGTTAGTTTATAAATCCGAAACTGCTTACGAATATTCCTTATTATATTATTTCTAATTCATTATTTTTGCAAAACAACGTTTACTTCAGCTATAAAAGCAGACCACGATATTTTGCATAAAGGTATTCACAAGTGTAGCTCAGGTTTCAGTTGTGTGATTGACAATCAGATTATTCTATAATGCCTTGTATAAATGTAGCTTTGCTTTCGCTATTCTTTTACTTGAGGAAAAAGTCGATGTGGCTGTTAGTTTCTAACACTGCAGTAATTCAGAATTAGAACAACGCACAGCGCGTCTAATGGAATGGGTTGTGTTGTTTTACCTCTGAGCAGCACTTTTTTGAACACAGTGGTTTAAACGGCCAGGTCACAAGAAGGTTCAGGGAGGGAACCCACAGGAACAACTGTTGGGAAACAGAGAGTAGCCTACCGTCAAAGCAATCCACTGTGTTCTCTGATGTGCGCAGGATATGACCCTCTCTCACAAGGAACCACGGCTTAAAATCTCATCCGACGGTCGCCCCTTACTAACCCTTACTGCTCGTGCACAATCACATGATTATGTAATCAACTCCTCGCAAAAAAATCATGTTCAGTGGTGAAACAAAAATATTCATATGAGATAACCATTCATCCAAACGCGAATATAACACACAACATTTGATAACTAACACGTTACAAATTGTGACCATGAAAACAGCATTTGAATACATTCATAACAAAATAAAATTTTATTTCTCTTCAAATTAAATAGCTGCAGCACAGTTGTATTTTATATGCCAAACTCTAATCATGACATAATATTAATAATGTTTACTGAATACGGCATTTTATGACATCAGTATTTAAAGATTTTCAAAAATGCTTTGTCTACACCTGAAGGGATTACCAGTCAAAATTCCGTACAAACCTATTAGAGTTCAGTGTCCTCCGGTCGTGTTTTATCTCCGCAAAATTTCCCCGTCCTGCCCACGGTCACCGATGGCTTGAAAAGGCCGCCGTCCGTCGGATGGGACGTTAAGCCGTGGCGCCGTGTGCGGGAGAGACATACCCTGTTCACGTTAAAGAACACGCTGGATAGCCTTTACGGGAGACTACCATCTGTCTCCCAACTGCTGTTCCAGTTGGTCCCCTCCCTCAACCTTCTCTGAGCCTTCGGGGTCCATGTGACCTGGCCAATTAGCACATGGTGTGCAAAAAAGTGGCGCTCAGAGGTAAAACAACCCAACCCAACCCTTCTGTGGTGGCCAATAAGTCCATTGTGTGCATACGTGTGCATCTCAGAAGTCCATTGTTTGTACATGTATGCATCACAGAAATGTGCAAACCTTGGAGCTTGAATTTGTCGACGAAAACCATTGGGTGAAGCAACTGCCGGTAATTAACAATCCTCCAATGAGAACACAGAATTGGTTTTCGCTGAAAATCAAGATGGTTATTTGATCTTTTGTGTTACCGCAGAGCTCTATGGCTATTATTCGAATTTTAGATTGCGAAGTGAACGTGCCTTTTTCCTGCTGTTAGTGATCATAATTTGCATTTGTTTAGCGAGATCTCTACAAGTTGTGTATTTTGGTAAGATTTTGCTAATTGTCTTATTAAATGGTTTCTTCTTTATAAAATCATTCTAAAGAAACATAAATGATTTATTCTTAGAGAGTAATTTTTTCCTTTCAAGTAAGTTTAAGTGTTTTTTAAGATGTGTTTGGTTTGTAAAATTTATTTCTACGGTGAATAATTTTGAAATCAGAGAGTAAAGTGTGTATTTTCAATAACACGTTGTGGGCTTGTTTCAAACTGCTAAATTTTGAATTTATTTGTTGACTGAAATGTTCTAGTTTTGGTACTTTTCAACAGTTTTACAGCAATGTGGAATGAAAACTACACTGTTTGAACGAATGACATAAAATATCTATTACTGCAGTGTTTCCCCCACTAAGTCAACTGTTATATACCCAGAATATCTTTTGGACGGATGTTAAACCTGGAGTATTTTACATAGCATTAGAAAAAAACCTTAAGCTTATATTTCTTATAAATAAATGAAAATTTCGTTTTGAATTTATCAGCACTAACGGAATATAATGACACAAATATTTCAAACTGTTGCCTGCTGTAAAATGATCATTTTGTGTTGGTTGGTACGTTCTTTTTATCGCGTCTACAAAGAAAACGACATAATACCTACGCTTTGTCATAGGTCTGTCTGTCCGTCTTTCTGTTGATATCAACCTTTTTTACAGAGATAAATTAAATATTCATTTTGCGTTGGATAGGTAATGATGGAATAATACGATACGTTCTTTCTGGATTTCTCTAAAGCTATAAATTTGAAAATTGCAAACGATGTATTTCTGCTAGAAATTTGAAACATTTGGGGAGGTGGGAAAACACATCTTATTAGTTTTAGCATATAATTTCTTGTGTTCAGAGATAAATGAAAATTTCTTTTTGGATTAGATACGAACTGATAAATTATTATGATTCACACTTTTTAAATCTTCCAAAATCTATAATTCCGCCGACTAACGGTGGCAAAATATTCAAATTCTAAAATTTTAATAAAAAATTGTAAACTTTAAATAAAATTTTTAATTAGAAATTTTTAATTTTGGTGGTGGAATGTCAACGCCATGATCTTTAAATTGGCAACCATGAATTTACCTCTCAGACCCATGGGTGGGTGGGAAAACACTTTTTTCTTGTTTTAGCAAATAATTGTTTCTATTTAGAGATAAATGAAAAAATATCATTTTAGGGTTAGATAGGAATTGATCAAATATTATGATTCTCACTTTCAGAAAATCCCGAACAATATAATTGTGCCCTCTAAGGGTGAAAGAGATTGAAAATTCCAAAATATTTACGACTATTTCAACGAGGTATTAATGATAGAAATATGGAATTTGGTGATGAATGTGAACGTTATGAAGTGTACATTGGAAACAACGAAAACGATAATTAGAAAATTATTTTTTCGTTTCATTAGTATTAACGAAATATTGTAATATGTATTTTTCAAATACAAATTGCAAAATCTTTACAGATAACTGAAAGAAGGAAACAGCTATTATGGAGTTTACAAATATTATGTATTAAATATGAATTTTAAAAATTAGTGGGAATTTTCAAGAGATATTCCACTGGCACCAATAATATACACACTTTTCTGAGAATGTTGTGGGAAATGCAACTTTTTAGATTTAAGAATTAAAAAACGAATACTTTTATGTTGTATAATTACTGATAAAATACTATTTGCACTCTTCTCATCATCATCTAGCTCAAATTAAAACATTTCAGGAATGAAAGAGTAGGTACAGAAAAAATGTTTTTCTCTTTGAAAACGAGATTCTCATTTGCGCCAGAGGCAATATATATCCTCCTAGTTTATTTGTATATATGCTTTTGTATCATTTTATGTAAAGGAAATTGCTGTCTTCTTTTTAAAAAATAATTGGTTTATCTTCTTTAAACAACTAATAAAATTAAAATTCGGAAATTTATTTAAAATTTCACAGCTTGTTGATTAGTGTCCTATTTTGTCTATATCTTTTAAATGGTAGGTTAAATTCAAGGGTTCGGTAATCCCCATTGTGTATACGCTGAGAAATTACAAATGTTTTAATACCTTTTTTTCATTGACTTGGAGTTAACATCAATTTTTTCGCCATATCCTTAAAACCTTCCTTGTGAACATGTTTTGAGGAAATACGATGATGACTGCAATTTAAAGAACAGAAAAAAAATGCTGTAGCATCATGTCAGAGTAAGGAAATTGGCCTACCCCTTATTTGAAATCTCTAATCACGAAGGCAAAAAAGCGAAATAACGGACTAATGAGCAAGAAATGAAATTATCATTTAACTTGTGAAATATACTTTATGCCACCAGCATAGATAGAGTTTTAATGAAAACCAACTATTATGATTAGAAGAAAAGAGTATATTTCTTTTACAAAAACTGAAATTACAATGCATATATGCTCAAAACACAAAAGGTGTCTTTACCACACCTGTAAGTAGTGTTAGCAAGAGTTTTTTCAAGGTTGTAAGAAAGGTTCTTGGGTCTATCATTCCCCAAAATAGAAGTAAAATACTGCCTTCGCGTTGTTCTTTTTGTTCTTTTTTTCATTTTTTCACGGGGACAGCATATACCATTAATAATATGAATTAATTTTGTTTCCGTCATACGAAACTTAAGCCTAGGCAATTGTTTGAAACTTCAAAGGAAAAGACTAATGATATTGGAATTATTTTTATAATTAATAATATTTTGCCATATTTTGAAACTTTGGATCGGATTGTTTTACCTCTGAGCGGCAAGTTTCTGTACACCATGGGCTAAATGGCCTGGTCATATGGACCCCGAAGGCTCAGAGAAAGTTGGGAGAGGGGACCCACTGGAACAGTTGTTGAGAGATAGATGGTAGCCCCCCGTCAAAGCCATCCAGCATGTTCTTTAACGTACACAGGGTATGGCTCTCCCGCACACGGCGACACGGCTTAAAGTCTCATCCGACGGACGACAGTCTTTTCAAGCCCATCGGTGTCCCCTACTGACCCTGGGCAGGGCGGGGAATTTTGCGGAGATAAATTCAACGCTGAACCAGCTGGGACTCGAACCTAAGAACTACAGATTACGAGCCTGGCGCGCTACCGACTGAGCCACCAACGTCCCATTTCGATAGGTGATAATGAAATATTACTATTAACCATTTCCAAAATTAGCAAAATCTTTTACTGCGCTCTCCAACGATGAAAAAGTTGAAAATTTCAAAACACTGAGGAATATTTTTAAACGATATTTTTGAGGTAGAAATTTTGCATTTTGCTGATCGAATATTCTGATCGAGATTAAAATCTTAATCACACTCCAAGTTGTTTTATTATCGTTCCAGTAGATCAAAATAGCATTTTGATTGGTCAATATAGGAGAGTAGGGATGTTATTCACTTCTTGTGGAAATATTTGAAGTAATACCTTTCTGTGGCGGGGGTGGCTCACTCGGTAGCGCGCCAGGCTCGTAATCTGTAGTTCCCAGGTTCGAATCCCAGCTGGGTCAGCGTTGAGATTTATCTCCGTTGAATTCCCCCGCCCTGCCAACGGTCAGTAGGGGACACCGATGGGCTTGGAAAGGCCCGCGTCCGTCGAATGGGACTTTAAGCATTTGCCCCGTGTGCGGGAGAGCCATACTCTGTGCACGTTAAAGAATACGCTGAATAGCCTTGTCGGGAGGCTACCATCTGTCTCGCAACAGCTGTTCCAGTTGGTCCCCTCCCCCAACCTTCTCTGAGCCTTCGGGGTCCATGTGACCTGGGCATTTAGCCCATGGTGTGCAAAAAAGTGCCCTCAGAGGTAAAGCAAACACAGTCCAAAGTCCTTTCCTCTTGCACGGATCACACAATGGTATTTATAGCACTGTAACTTGACATGTTTCGACTATTAACGTCATCTTCAGAAGTTGGGTAAACAGTTCTACTTCGGAGATTGTTTGCGTGTGACTTGTGCGGCTGCACCGTATGGTTACAGCGAGTGGCACCCTTGCTGTTTCGTGGTCCTGCCTATGTGCCTCGGGTAGGGGTAGTTGGTGGGGATGCTTTAGCTGTGCTGCGTTGATCCAGGAGCAGTTTCCATAGGTGAGGGTGGGTAGTAAATTTCTTCGTTGCAGCACGTTTCTCTATTTTGGTATATCACCAGTTGTTCAGCGAGATCCAATTGAAATTTAGTCGGGGGAGCACAAATAATATTGGTGAAGTCAAATTGTGGGGTCATTCCGGTATTACAGACCACTTTTGCCGATGAAGTTGTTTGTTTTTATAAACGTACAACCCTTTCGTGTTCTTTTATTCTAGTTCGGCAGGTTCTTTTCGTTTTGACATAGTAAGGTTTATTGTTATTGTCGGTGTTTCTTGTAACGGTATTTTATATACTCCTCCTGTTTTCTCGTTCTGGTACCGATCGGTTTTAATTAAATTAATTATAGTGTTGCTAGTTTTAATTGGCATTCTGTAATTGTAAGGATGCATTGCATTTTCCAATGAATGTGCTAATCATGGGATGTTTGGAATCCCTGAGGTTGCTGCGTTGGTGTCGTTGGGATATTTTTCTCCAAGTTTCTCTTGACATATTTTCGGCAAGTTTCAATATTTTTAGCGAGTAACCCCCATTTTGAGCTTCTGACCATATTTACTTTTTTTTCGTAAATTATCCTTTTTTCTGCATTCCTAAGAAACATGATATATGATTCGACCACACGGTTTTATGAAAAAGAAAGAAGAAAAATATTTTCGGATGCTCAAATTGCGGGTTACCCACTAAAAATTTTGAAACTTGCCGAAAATATGGCAAGACAAACTTAGAAAGAAATGTCCCAACCGACACCAATGCAACAATCCCCCCAAAAAAATAAGTTCACCACATGGATTCCAAATTTCCCATGGCTTGCTAGCCATGGGATGTTTCTCCCAAGGCTATTGGGATATTTCTATATCGGATATTTCTCTCATGGGATGTTTCTCCCATGGCTATTGGAATTTTTCTACATGGGTTATTTCTCTCAATGGATGTTTCTCCCATGACTATTGGGATATTTCTACATGGGATATTTCTCTCATGGGATGTTTCTCCCATGGCTATTGGGATATTTCTCAAATGGCTTTTGGGATATTTCTACATGGGATATTTCTACATGGGAAATTTCTCCCATGGCTATTGGGATATTTCTACATGGGATATTTCTCTCATGGAATGTTTCTCCCAACCATTGAATAATGCAATTCAACCTTACAATTACAGAGTGCCAATTAAAACCAGCAACACTATAATTAATTTAATTAAAACCTGTCGGGGCGAGAACAAGAAAACATGAGAAGTATATAAAACACACGCATACAATCTCCAAATTTGTATGCGTGTGAGCATAACTCACACGCATACAAATTTTACCTGTTTACCCAACTTCTGAAGGTGACGTTAATAGTCGAAACATGTCAAGTAACAGTGCACTAAATACCATTGTGTGATCTGTGCAACAGGAATGGACTTCCTTCAAATATTTCGACAAGAAGTGAATAACATCCCTACTCTCCTGCATTGACCAATCAAAATGTTATTTTGATCTACTGGAACAATAATAAAACAGCTTGGATAGTGATTAAGATTTTAATTTAACTCAGCTGTGTTTAATCTGTTATACTAATTAAGAGTTTTTTTACCTCTGAGCAGAACTTTTTTGCACACAATAAGTTGAATGATCAGGTCACAAGGACACTAAGAGCATAGAGAAAGTTGAGGACACGGGATCCACTTGTCACCTGTTAGGAAGTAGATGGTAGCTTCTCATCAAACTTATCCAGTGTGATCTTTAACATGCTCAGGGTATGGATCTCCTGCTCTCGGCGCAAAGCTTCACATCCCATCAGCTCTATTGCAGCCTTTCCAACTACAACCGTATCCCTAACTGACTAAGATCAGAGAGAGTTATGCAGAGATAAAATTTCAACACTTTCCCAGGTGGGACTCTAACCCGGTAACTGCATATTACAAGCATGGTGCGCTACCAACTGAGCCCTTGAGAGCAAAGTGTAGCCCCTTCAGTAACGTTGGGAAGAGAGAAATATTTATTGAGAAATAAATGAAAAATTTCTTTTGGATTGATTTTGCACTAACGGAATGAGTGATTCATATATTTTAAACATGGCAAAATGCTTTATTTTACTTCATCAGAGGAGCTAAATGTAAAAATTTTAAACGTTGAATTAATATGGCAAATCATAGGTTTATATTATGCCAGAAATTGAAATTGTGGTGTTAGAATATTTTGGTCAATGACAAATATTCAGAAAACTGAACACGACAAATCAAGTTATATCTTTTCGTTTTAATTAAATTTATTAATTTTTAAAATTCTAGAAGTAAAGTTTTATTGTTACCATAATAAAATAAAATAAATAAATACCCCCTCAACCATGTGCTTGCCTTAGAGTCTGAGAGGAGCCTGTCAGTTTGTTATGCCATAGTAGAAAGTCTGTGAGGATGGCAGGGCCACAGCAGAAAAACAACACGAACATCCATGAGATTTCCCCGGGACTCGAACCCTGTTTCCTTAGAATGTAAAAAATTAATGCTAAGTGCAGTGATTTTTGCACACATTAGCCGTATTATCATGCTCAAATGGAGAAACATTGTATTCTCCCTTGTATTAAAAATATATTATTTGTGTAAAAATAATGTTTTTTTATCCTGTATAATATCTCTGTTTTTTATTATTGACTTTTATTTTTTGTTGCAAAATCACTTCTCGAAAATATTTATAATAGTAGTACGAAATCATTCTTACAAAACTAGTTATTACAAATCACGAAATAAAATCCGGACCGAATGGTCGATTACCTGTAATATTACGGGGAGCCGAAAACTTTCGACATAACTGACTTCTCCTGAGACATAACAACCACTGCTATTACGAATCACTTTCTACTTGTTAAAGGCCAGAACAACACAGTGCAAGCTTTCTTTTTGTATAAAAGAATACTTTTATTTATGGAGCAGAATTAATTTTTACTTTCAGTGGTTGCATATTATTTTCTAAATCAATATCTATAAATCTTAAAGCTCATCGACTTTATGCATCAATCGCAACATTTGAAATGAGCATTCAAAATTTTATGCAACTGCTACAGGTCAACTTTACTTAAAATATCAACAATCATTTCTGATGTTATCTAATATAAATTTATTGCTATCAAAGAGAGTGCAGTTTTCCATTTAAAATGAAAGCGACCAACACATTTGTTTCACATATACAGTTATTTAATAATAAATGCTGTCTATGAACTTCACTATTGATATTTTTAAATAATTTATTAACTGTAAAACATGAGCAGATCTCTTACTAACAGAATAATAGTTGCAATACTGCTTTAAAAATATCTAATATTCTTTTATTCTGATCACTTTACTCTCAATGACTATTGGTGTTTCTCTAAATCCGATGATTAATAAAGAAATTTTTTTGCAGACTACTGATGTCCTAAATAGAAAGATTTCCAACAGAAGAAACTTTTGGCTCTGGAGAAATACAGATATTGTTCATTTCATTTTGGAAATTTTCGTCTAGAACTAAATTAAGTAGTCAAAATGAGCACCGTGCAAGACATTGAAATTGTAAAATTAACTGTTGAGTTATGTCACCATCCAGATCTACAGAAAGAAATACATTGTGTTCCTGGATCTGACTTTTATGCAAAAAATCTCAAACGCAATTCATGGAATCCGAAAAAACGTTGGAATCTCATAATTCAAAATAAAGCAATAATGATAATGGAAACTTTGCATTGCCCAGTGCAGCTGAAAGAAGAAGTTCTATCCAATGTGATAACAATTGGAATGAGAATTCTGCTTTGGGCAAAATATCTGGAGAGAAATTTTGGATTGCCCCTTACTTATATGATGAATATCTCTAATGCTTCCCTTTTCGGAACAAACGGAGTGATTGACGAGAAGAAAACAGTAGGGAAAATAATAAGAGATGAGGAACTACACGTTAAAATGCGTTACAAATTAGCCTGCCACTATTGCTTTCAAGACGATATTCTGTCTTTATATAGAAAAATATCACAAGAAATTGATTTTTATAGTATTGAAAGTTTGGAAGACAACGAGCTGACTAAGATAGTGAAATTTTGGTCAAATTATTTACACGAAGTATCGAGAATAGACAGAGATGAAAATCTTCTATGCTGTGGACTACAGTCAGCAATTCAGAGTGGAAGTAAACCAGCTGTTGAATATTTCTGGATTAAGTTAAGCCCTGGCAAGAAATATCAAGATGCAATAGCTTTTGCATTAGAAACCGTTACCTGCAGCGTATCCAATGAGACGGATGTCAGCAAAGAACTTTTGAAAAGGTTCAGTAGCGATGAGGTTAATATCCAAAGTAAATCGTTCAGTAGGACATTCTGGATTCCATATGAATATTTCACTAATATCCTATTTTTCATATTTTCTCAGATGGATGAGGAACAACAGATTAAATTCCTCAGAAGTGACATTAGGTGTAATGGCTATTCTACTTCACTAGAATATTTTTTACATTGGCCATACCACGACAGTTTTTTAAAAACCGCGAACTTAGTGTGGGAATTTCTGCCCGAAGACAATTATTTACATCTATTGATGGACATCAGTAATATGATTGAGGACCAATATAATGTGTGTTCCCTCAAACAAGGTGAAGAAGAATGCTATGATTATCGTTCGGTTTTTATCGATTTTTGGTGTCAAAGCCCTGAACGTTTGAAAAGATGCATTTTTCAAGACAATGGACCAAACAGAGAAACTATCATATGTGTAAAAGAAAAATTCCTGGATTTGCTCTTTAAGTTATTTACATTGAATTATTTTACTTACAAAGATTTGGAAAATATCTCTATATTGTTAAGTAGTGCTACAGACGAAGAGAAGGAAGCTATTATTCATTCTGAAAAAGGAAATGTGATTTTACATCAGTTAGCAGAGAGAAAGCGATGGAAAATTCTTGACGGATTCTTAATAATCTGCTTGTCGTCTGAAAATAAAATGGAAAGGTTCAAGAGAGCGTTTTGCTTTTCGGAGCGTGGGAAAAATATTTTCAGTCATTTGATTAAAAATGAAACGTCTGATGCTGCGATCTCGTTCATGAAATGGAGTTCTTTCTGTGAAGAAGACATAAATCGTTACACGGAACAAATCATCTATGAAAGTCGATTTGACGAAAATCTGTCAGATTCAGATTTATTTAGCGAAAGAATACGAATACTACAAGTGATTCTCAATTGGAAGCTTTCTTCACAAGAGCAAATTGATATGGTAAAAAAAGAGTTAATATCATCTGCTCAGTGTCAGTATAAATGTTCATGTTTGATAGCAGAAGGCAAATTACAATGTGTTGAAAAGTTTATTGATTGGTGTAACATTACTTGTGAGCAAGCTATAAAGGACTGTAAGAGAAAGCTTTCTTTAGAAAATGGAGAGTGGATTTGTGAAAAACTGATAGCAGAAAATAACTGGAAAGATGTCAAAATAATTTCAACTTGGTGCTTTTCGTCCAAAGCACAACTGCAGAAGTTCAAAGAAAATTTGTTACTTAAAGCATCTGGTGCAGACACTTATTTAAATTTAATCGAAGATCAGAAATGGGAAGAAGTTCAGTCCTTTTTCATTCAAATAGGGCTCCCACCAGAAGAAATTATAGAAGCAAAGAAAGCGATTATCTCAAAGAAGAAATCAGCTAGAAAAGTATTCAAGAGTATAATATTCAAACAAATGGATGGCGAAAGGTTTTTGAAACATGGCAATAAGACAGAGACAGTTGAAGCATTCGTCAGATGGTTCTTAGCAGAAAGAGAAGCAGTTGATGAATTACAAGATCAAAACGTGCAACATTTAGATGGAATGAGAAGGGGTGTGAAAAGAAAATTAAACTTCAATACTGAGTGAGAAAATGACCAGTGCTCAGAATCGGAAAATGGTGAAGAAGTCTACTGCAAAATCTGCAACAACTACTGCTACATGTTATTAGTACCAAAATATGTTGATAAATCGAAACCAATTAATATTCTCAGAGTGATATTATTACAAGTGATATCTTTAAACGAAAATTCTTCGTATGAAACAACATATGACGAAGACTTGTTTATATCTCTCAAAAGTCTTCAAATGAGAGTGTCCCAGATGGATGAGGAACAACAGATTAAATTCTCAGAAGCGACATTAGGTGTGAAACATGAAGTTGGAGCAAAAACGTTAATGTAAAACAACACTTGTTCCATTGCAACAACATATGACGACGACTTGTTTATATCTCTCAAAAGTCTTCAACTGTGAGTGAGAAGTTCAGCAAAAACGTCAATGTAAAACAACACTTGTTGTCCAGAAACGAATTAATGTAGAAAATTCAAGATTTGGAAAAACCTACCGATGAGACTACTTTAATTCACATACGAAAATAACAAAACACAGATTGGAAAACATGAAAGTATGCTTACAAGCTTGTTTGTTTCAAGTACCACAACAATCACACCTATAATTTTTCAGAGAAAACCTATAGCATTATGGAACTGGAGAGGTGAAGCCAATCTTCAATTATGTGGCTATCAAAATGAAAAATCCAAGACATATCTGAAAATACATTTCACAGATATCAGAATATTGAAATTTGCAGAATATTGAAAATTATATATCATATTGAAATGTTTATAGAATATATCAAATTATAGAACAGAAAAGAAAAAAATTGGTGTTTCATGATATATTTTTCTCATAATTTTTTCATAATATTTTTATTAATGGATTGAAATTTGCTTTGGGAATTAATATGTTTCAGCAAACCATTTTCCAAAATATATTTGATAGCAAATTTAATACAAAAGATCATTAAAAATTAATTCCATCTATAAAAAAAAGGATTCATTACATTCAGTTATTTTCAAATCTAGCAGCCTGTATAAATATATATATTACATTTAAAATAGTGTGAAATAAGAAAAGTAAGAATCCTCACAAGGTGAAATATAATAATGTCAGTAAGATTTCAATCGTTGAAAATGATTATTTTTCCTTATTAATATAAATTTTTTGAACGTAAATCAATTAAAAAAAGTCGTATTTTATCATATTCTATTTTCATCCAATTTGTGACATTTGTTGAAAAACTATAAATTTTGTATATTATTTTCACATTTTTCCATGCATATCATTATTTTTTTTCCCAAAATATTTCCTGATCAAATGTATTTAAAATATTGTTGAATAATAAAATATGTCTCTAAAAATTATTTATTTACTGAGTTTTCTTACTTCCAAATAAAGTAGAAAGTCAACTTAATATATGTTTGTTTGCAACTATTTATAAAAACAAAATTTCATTACTATCGTCGCTAATTTTGGAAAATCTATAATAGTTCTCTATTCCAAAGTTATATATATATCCACCAGAGACAACAACCTATCAATTAAAATATTAACAATTAATGCCATATTATATTAAAAGCGTAAACCACAGATCGTTATCAATATTTTCAACATGCATAATCATCAAGCAGAAATACGCTGTTGAGTTTAAAATGAACTGTTTTACTTTAGTTCTGAAAATGGGCATCACGGCCAAAAAACATAATCGCTCTTTCATATGGGATAGTACTTAAACAGCAATTTAATTCTCTTCGATTTTTGAGGATATTTTATTTCGAAAATAAATATTTCATCTAATTTTTCAATATAAGTCAATTTCTCGAAATATTTCTGATGTGTTGGGTTGTTTTACCTCTGAGCGGCACTTTTTTGCACACCATGGCTAAATGGCCAGGTCACGTGGACCCCGAAGGCTCAGAGAAGGTTGAGGAAGGGGACCCACTGGACAGCTGTTGGGAGACAGATGGTTGCCTCCCATCAAGGCCATCCAGCGTGTTCTTCAACGTGCACAGTGTATGGCTCTCCCGCACACGGGGCTACGGCTTAACGTCCGATCCGACGGACGGCGGCGTTTCCAAGCCCATCGGTGTCCCATACATCGGTGACCGTGGGCAGGGGGGGGGGAATTTTGCGGAGATAAATCTCAACGCTGACGTAGCTGGGATTCGAACCTGGGAACTACAGATTACGAGCCTGGCGCGATACCGACTGAGCCACCCCTTATTTCTGATGAAAAATTTACTCTTATGCTTAGTAAAATTAATAAATATATGCATTATCAGTGTTCGTCTTCGAAGATTTATAACTACACTGCTCTTATGCAAGATATATGCTGCTCTTATATCAAGGGTAAGCAAGCATTTGTTTGGGGGCCAATTAAGGTTTTACAGTATCCATGTCTTTTGTAAAGAACGAAATAGTAATTTTTATTATTAGGAGGTACATAAGCTTCATCCTACCAATTCCCCATTCTGATAACTTCACTTACAAATACAAGCAGCCAATCATTTAGGTAAACATCGACTTTACGTAAAATTCAAAGAGAAAATTTGATTTTTTTATTCTCTGAATTTCTTGAGAAACGATATTTTTCCCATTGCAATGGATGCAAAATTTGAAATAAATAAATTAATACTCTTTACTTGCAAGACGTTAAAACACTAACACACATTTTGTTATTCAAAACGCAAATTTATTTTTCCAAACCGAAATATTCGTTTTTCTTCACTGTTCCCGTTATAAAATGAATGGCTCCTTTCCAACCTCGGTAGTTGTTTTATAATAAGTAATAGTTTTATTTATAAGAAACCGCTGGTTGTATTAACTCTGATCGCCACATGCACACATTCAGGGTTGGGGTGTTTTACCTCTGAGCGGTACTTTTTTGCACACCATAGGCTAAGTGGCCAGGTCACATGGAACCCGAAGGCTCAGAGAAGGTTGGGGGAGGGGACCCACTGGAACAGCTGTTGGGAGACAGATGGTAGCCTCCCGTCAAGGCCATCCAGCTTGTTCTTTAACGTGCACAGGGTATGTCTCTCCCGCACACGGGGCCACGGCTTAACGTCCCATCCGACGGACGGCGGCCTTTCCAAGCTCATCGGTGTCCCCTACTGACCGTGGACAAGGCGGGGAATTTTGCGGAGATAAATCTGAACGCTGACCCAGCTGGGACTCGAACCTGGGAACTACAGATTACGAGCCTGGTGCGCTACCGACTGAGCCACCCTCGCCCCTTTCCTAGAGGCGATAAATGCAATATATCTAAAAGTTAATTAATATTACAAATGATAGGTACGTGATAGAAATTTGGCATTTTGGTGTTATGATGTTATGGTCAAGGCACGAATATGCAGAAAACAGAGAGAGACGAATCAATACATATTTGAGCGTTTTAATTAAATTTCTTTGAATTAAAGTTCGAAAAGTACTGTTTTATTTTTAAAATGTTAGAAATTAATTTTAAACTTTCCAATAACCTTTTATGATACAACTAAAAATGTAATATTTTATATCAATTTTTAACGAATTGCTTGGAGTTTAACATAAAAAATTAAATTAAGAATTTTTTTTAAACGTATAATTTCCTTAAATTTCTTATATTTTAATTTTATTCATTTATTTAGTTTCAACAATACGAGAATTGAGAGCTCCGCAGACTGACATTGGTGGAATTGGCCATGTGATTTAAACTGAGTGATTTTTCCTTAATCCTAGTTAAGGAAAATGGATATTTTAAATTAATTTTTTTTTTAAGAAAAGTGTATATGAGATGATTGGTAGGGAGATCGATTGATTTCTGGTCGATTGAATCCCCCCCCCCCTCTGGACTTTTTACACGACCCGGGCTTCATAACTACATCGCTTTATAAACATTTTGAACCGACATGTTTAATTGATGTAATTTTTCATTTTTCTCAAAAGTCACTAATAAACAAAACATGAAATAAAAGAAAATTATCTACTGTCGAAAGATGAATGCTCTTAAATAAAGCTTAATGAATTTAAATTTTAAAAACTCCTCTCTATTGGCAGAAAAAATTGGCACTGTTAAAATCATCTTTAAAGAGATCCATATATTAGGGTACAAGCCTTCCACATTGACCTTTTAAAAAAGTAAATACACTACTCAAAGGAGAATTCGCAACACAATGTAGGAATAGAAGTAGAGATATGTAAATGATTGGAAGGAAAAAAAGTCGTACAAATGAACAAAGTTCCACGTGACAACCCAAGAACACGTTGGGTTGTTTTACCTCTGAGCGCCAACTTTTTTCACACATGGGCTAAATGGCCAGGTCACATGGACCCCGAAAGCTCAGAGAAGGTTGGGAGAGGGTCCCACTGGAACAGCTGTTAGGAGAAAGATGGTAGCCTCCCGTCAAGGCCATCCAGCGTGTTCTTTAATGTGCACAGGGTATGACTCTCTCGCACACGGGGCCACGGCTTAACGTCCCATCCGAAGGACGGCGGCCTTTCCAAGCCCATCGGTGTCCCCTACTGACCGTGGGCAGGGCGGGGAATTTCGCGGAGATAAATCTCAACGCTGACCCAGCTGGGACTCTAACCTGGGAACTACAGATTACGAGCCTGGCGCGCTACCGACTGAGCCCATGTCGGGTATATAAGGTACAGACCTTTCACATTGACCTTTTGAAAAAGTAAATACACTACTCAAAGGAGAATTCACAACACCATGTAGGAATAGAAGTAGAGATATGTAAATCGTCGGAAGGAAAAAAAGTCGTACAAATGAACAAAGTTTCACGTGACAACCCAAGAACACGTGAAACCAGTTGAGCCATGAAAAAAAAACTGGTGTCCACGAGCTCATATCATAGCGTAGTCGACAGTGAGGTGTGAATGCAAGCTGCTGAAATATTTGCAACATGCCTTGGAAACTTTTAAAGAAAGCCTTTCTCTCCATGCAAATCATAGGGCTCTGGAATTAAAAAAGAAATTGTGAACACCCTCTTACTTAAATCAAAGATTTCCGTCTTGCGTTCAAGGATTTGAGGGTGCAATTCATCCTCCACAACCAAATAGTTGGCGATCTTTCTGGGAGTTGTATAGCAATAAACCACATGTCATCACACATGACAATGTCTGTTAACAGTTTGCTGCCACTAAGTTGAAACATGTCAGCATCAGTAGTAGATGCGCCACTTTGGGGGCAAATGACCTTTTGACCTTGAAGGTCACGCAGCAGTCAGATTACCCCCAAAAGTCCCGTGATTTTGCCGTTCCTCCGCCATTTTGTATTCTGACGTCATATTCTCGAAAGGTTCCTCGATTTTCCCGCCATTTTGGATTCTGACGGCACACTCTCGAAAAGTCCCTCGATTTTCCCGCCATTTTGTATACTGACGTCATATTCTCGAAAGGTCCCGTGATTTTTGCCGTTCGTCCACCATTTTGGATTCTGACGTAGTTACGTCATCCCCCTGATTGACCACGCCCCTCCAAAAGTCCCGTGATTTTTCCGCCATCTTGGATTCTTGCATAGTTGAGTCATCATCCCCTGGTTGACCCAAACCCATCGTGAAGCAACCGTCCCAAATATTTTTATTGCAGTGCCATCTAGTGTTTCTAGTGTTTAACTATATTTAAAAAAAAACGTCTTCCTCCGGTGGGTTCGATCCCACAACCTCACGCTTACCAGCGCGTTTTATCCATTACGCCAGCGGTAATATGTGAAAGCGATGCTGTCAGTGAAGAATCGATCATTTACCTACGAATAAATGTATTTCTTGTAAATAAGAGTATTTTTTTTTCTTTATAAATCGGAATTGAACATTGGGAACGAATTTTATTATTCCTTGTAACGCACATTTGGAAATTATTTCTTTTATTCTTTGCCGACGAATAAATTCGTTATACCTTGTAAACCACATTTAACTTAGTAATAAATTTTTATTTCTGGTATATTAGGAACATATATATTTTTATTCTTTGTTAATCACATTGGGAATTAATTTGATTATTTTTTGTATGTCACATCGGAAATTATTTTTTTATTCCTTGTCTACGAATAAATTCGTTATACCTTGTAAACCACATGGGAAATAAATTTGATTATTCCTTGTCCACTTAGAAATCAATTTATAAGTACTTTCCCCGTGGACCACGATTTACTGACAGAATCTGAAAAGTCCTGCGAAACAGATTTAAAATACGTATTTAAAAACTCGTCAAAATATTCCTCACCCTTATTAAAATCACTCCACGGTCAAAATAAAAATCAGTTTTCTGTAGATGTGTTTCACCGGAAAAAAAAAAATCGTCCCTCGCTGTGTGGATTCCAGGACGCACCGGACTATACCGTGTACTTGCTGTGGCTTAGATGCGTGTCAGACATTTCAGATATTAACCTAGCATTCTTTATAACTAGCTTTTTCTATGTGTTTCTTACACCAAAACACGATAGTCCTTTCCCATTAATATACGTTATTTTTTATAACCCACGTATTTTAAGTCCGTTTCAGTAACACTTATTTCTTTTAATTCCACGACTGTCGCTTACTAGATCTATCCACAGTAACTGTTTTTAAAAGACTGTCCCGCAGAAAATGCCGATGGGTAAAAAATCTGATTTTATTCGTCGTGATGAAAAATATTGAGGACTGATAGGATCGACCTAATAGACTCCGTGTTCGGATCCTCACCCCGGACAGCGTTTCACTGATGGATGGTTCAGTCCTACGAAAATAAAAAATTCCAAACGGGGGATCAAATTGACGAATGAATCTGTGCTGCTCCCGCATTAGGCGCGCTGTCTTACATCGTGAAAACTCACTGGCACTCTTTATCGTGGATTTCGGACGCGATATTTTTCCCAAGTCCGGAGACGGTTCTCTGCACAACCCTTTATGATAGGTTTCAACGCACCCCATGTAGATTTTTGAAATGACACGTCCTAAACCTTCAAGAGTTATGCGTATTAGTCTCCATCGGGTTGGTGCCGTCAGATATCTGTGTTTCCACGTAGTAACGCAACACCGAAGAAAAAACTTCTCTCCCATCGTTTGCGTGCGAGCGTATGTCTCATCACGCTGATGAAATCGGGTAAAAAATAACTTTTTTGTACGAGGTAGAATGTTATAGAAAGTAAGAATGCTAAAAAACTTTCATCATGAATGCATATTAATGGAGTAGGGGAACATTAGTTTAAAACTTCGATTATAAAAATAATACATTGCTTCACGCACCCTCTCAACTTACCTGCACTAATCCACTGAAATTATATTTGCAACGGGACTGATAGCCAAAAATTAGCAAGCGAAACCGCTTAACTGACATATATGCTCCGATCGCGCCTACTGCTTACAAGAGAGACGACCTTCTAACCCGTTTCGATACCTTGTACACTCATCCCCATGTGATCTGACAAGACACAACAAGCGAATGGTGTGCAAAGGTCACGGGGACCAATGGTGGAATGCGGCGTCTTTGAGAAGAGTGGCGGGTCCGTCCGAAAACCTAATGGGAAAGTTAAATAATTACTGTTTCCTCTCGAAATACAGAAGGAATTCTTCTGCTGATAGACGCACTTAAAAATAGGAATCTATGAAATCCAAAGGGAGATTGTTGTTTTTACATATTATCGGGATTACAATTAATACCGATTCCCTGCCCTTTAGGTTATGAAATATAACTGGAACCTTATTAGATCACTTAAAATTGAGTTGACACACCTTATGACCGACTCCTCGGAGAAGTGCTAAATCTATGTGGCGGAATGCTAAAAATAGAATTCATACGTTTCCGTAAAGAACTTTAGTTCCAATATGAGTTAAAAGGTTATGGTTCGACTCAGGAAAAATAGGATTCGACCTCGGACATTAGAAAAGATGTGCGCCGTATAATTCCGTGGAAAAATACGAAAATCTTTAGCAATATCCCCGGCGTCCTTTGTTAGGCGATAGTATTAACATCCTTATACGTTCTCACTTGAAGCTTGCTTTCTCTATCATAACCCTCGATGCTTGCGAAAATTATCAAAGATGAATAGAGGTCTGAATGTACAATCTTCGGAGTTCATTTTACTGTAGATGTCTAATTCTGGCAGGATCCCTCTCCACTTTTAAAATTTAGATCTTACACCAAAACCCGATAGTCCTTTCATATACGTATTTTTATAACCCACGTATTTTAAGTCCGTTTTAATCAATACTTATTTCTTTCAACTCACTCCCTCGTGACTATTACTAGAAGAAGGGCTACCTCACAGTAGCAGCAAATAAAAAATCTGATTTTATTCGTCGTGATGAAAAATATTGAAGGTAATAGGGTCGACCTAAAAGATCCGTGTTCGGATCCTCACCCCGGACGGCTTTTAACAAAAGTCGTACGAAATAAAAAAAAAACTCCCCCGTTACGGGACGTTGTTTAAAAAAACTTATTATGGTTGTGTCCTCAGTACATGATGCAAACTCTTTCCCAGGAAGTAACGCTATTTGATGTATCCCCCGGTTACATGCTTTTACAGGGTAAAGCCTGTGTGGCAGAATGTTAAAAGTAGAGTTCATACGTTTCCGTAAAGCTTAAGTTCCAACATGCGTTAAAGGAGTATGGTTCGACTCACTTTGAGAGGAGCAGTAGCTCGGACCAAAAGCCTGATGGGTCTCCTGCCGAATGCTACACTTTATCAGAACACCGTGTGGGGTACCTTCTAGAAAAGGGAAAATTTTTAATGTCATAAGAAATGTGTGACGTATAATCCGTGGAAAAAATACGAAATCTTTAACATCCGCACTTCAAATTTTCATACGACATTCGGTGGGTTAAGTTTCAACCTTTATTTTTTCCATCTCCAATAATACACAGTTTCTGTGGAGCACTGGTGACTTCGACGCAAAGGGTGATCCACACTAAAAAACAAATCCCATAGACAATGAAGAACTAAAAAAGTCATTAAAACAGTGAATGTACAGAGATTGACAGCAGTAATATAGACAGGGACCCATCGCTCACTATCATAGCCCTCGAGAAATTATCAAAGATGAATAGAGTTCTGGTCACGCAATCTTCTGAGTTAATTCTGGACGGATCACAAGGACTTTTTCTCACATTCGTTAATCAAAGTGTCTACGCATCAGACTTGTCATTACCCCGACAAACTATCCATAGACTGAGTAAGCATTTAGAATGAAAAAATTCAGTTTGCTTCAGTGTCACAGCTTTAATTTTCAGATGCACTCCACAGATTCGTAAAACACTCATTAGGTATGCGTTCACAAGATAATTTCATCACTGATTCATCTTCCCTATCTTTCTAATAAATCATACGCCCAAAGTAGATAATTATATTGCGAAAATAAAATCGATTTTAAGTGATTCCGTATTCGTAATTTATTAATGCTAAAGAATCACGACGAAATTCTCACAATAGTCTACCCAATACTTTACCATAACCGATACAGTCACAAGTTACGATAGTCAGCATCTGCTCCCATAGACCAGGGACGGGTGAATAGCGACCCGTGGGTCGCATTCGCCCTGCTAAGAGTTTTTTGTTGTCCGCCAAGACAGAAAAATCCTCCCCGTGCGCGACCGAAGATTCGTCTCGTATTTTCCATTAGGACGGCCACGTCAATATGCATACGAAGTGTATGAAAACAATTGCCCACTCCGACCATAGACAGTAGTTAGTTACTTCTAACAAAGTCAAGGTTTGAGATCCATAGTAAGACACAAATGTTACCGAACACCTATGTAGTGTGAATGCTAACTGTTAAGACAGATAGTTGCCATGCACTCTTACATGCACGAAGCTTCCATTTCCTAATGTGTGAGGGGAAAGCGTGAACAGTCATACAATAAGTCAATGCTGACTGCATGAAATATGATTTGAACGGAAGACAATCTGAACAGGTGCTTTTGTTTGGAAATTTAAAAACTGAAAACTCACTGTTTATAATATTTCCGTGAAAAGTTGGGGGCCAGTTCGCGACCTAGCTTTGTGTTCACTGACTTCAACTGGCGATAAAACGTAAGCTCTCTTTTCAGAGTTCCTGCCTACCCCCTTTGTAATCAGGAAAAAACTCTCGAGAGCAAATTATATCTAAAATCAGTTTCACTTGAGTTTTTCGTAACCCCTTGTGCCGTCGAACTAAGATTCAGACACTCAGCTGTTGGGCATAAGGTTAAACTAATTTCTCACCTCGGTACGTTTGAATAAGCACACGCTGCAAACACAAGTTTTTCGACAAAAGATAAGGTGTTTCGCTACAACATAACACGGAGATGTCTGTTTAGTTATTTTTCCCTATTTCAACACTGTCTATGGAACATTACGCCTCTACATATCATAAGCATAATGCCTCGCGATTCTAAGCATTCCCCGAACCGATATTAATCTTATTTTTGTAGTTCAACGGAGTGCTTTGAGCTTGCTCAACCTCTGTCAAGGGGGGCGGGGGTGGCTCAGTCGGTAGCGCGCCAGGCTCGTAATCTGTAGTTCCCAGGTTCGAGTCCCAGCTGGGTCAGCGTTGAGATTTATTTCCGCAAAATTCCCCGCCCTGCCCACGGTCAGTAGGGGACACCGATGGGCTTGGAAAGGCCGCCGTCCGTCGGATGGGACGTTAAGCCGTGGCCCCGTGTGCGGGAGAGCCATACCCTGTGCACGTTAAAGAACACGCTGGATGGCCTTGACGGGAGGCTACCATCTGTCTCCCAACAGCTGTTCCAGTGGGTCCCCTCCCCCAACCTTCTCTGAGCCTTCGGGGTCCATGTGACCTGGCCATTTAGCCCTTGGTGTGCAAAAAAGTGCCGCTCAGAGGTAAAACAACCCAACCCAACCCTCTGTCAAGGGTTGGACCAGTGCTTTCACCGATGGGGCGGACCAGCAGCGATGCTATTTATTAGTGGATTGCTCGTACTAGCAGAGCCGGTACAAGGTGAATGCAAATTGGTTCATATATCGTGTCTGCTTCTTCATATCTCTATTCTTTCGAACACAAATGTTAAAAGATTTCATGTAGCAGCTAAGAAACAGTAAAAAAGTGATTTTCCGCATTTAACTACAACCATCTATCGGGTAGAGGAATCCTCAAAACTAAGTAACAATACTAGAAAAATCACTGTCCATAACATTTATATTCATGTATTTCTTTTTCTTGTTGCGAGGCATCTGACCGAAAAAAACGTAAGCATTCATTACCTCAAAACAGATAAGACAGAGGGTGCTATGCGCCGTCTTGAAAAACACCAAGAAGGCTAGTAACCACGGTTTAACCATTCGTTTTTTAAGTATTAGGACGTTCATGTTACAATTTCTTGCAACAACGTTCATTTCTGGTAAAGATGCATGTCAGCACATTCACTTTATGTGTGAATATTACATTTCAATCGTGTGTGAACCAGGCATTCAGTTGAGAAGAGTATGTGAATATTACATTTTAACTGTATGTGAATCAGTCACTTCACAATACTAACACCTTTGCGAGCTCCCTGAAACGTGCCTACTTCTTGTGTCTCTCCATATACTCTTCTTATGAGCACAAAAGATAGGATGTTTCACTACAATCTAACACGGAGATGTCTGTTTAGTTATTTTTTCCTCCTATTTCTACACTAGTGCGGAAGTCTTAGAACAAGTGGTTCGGGTTAGCACACGTTTTTGATATGTATCTTGTTTGGCAATCTGAAAGAACACTGTCTATGGAACATTACCCCTGCAAGCTAGTATTAATTACTTCACGATTCTGAGGGACGAAGGTTGTAATCGTTGGCAGATATTTTTCACAAATATGTAATCAACCATAGTGTTCGGATATTTGATCCATAGTAAGACATGAACGTTGTTTATTTCCCATCGACAACCCCTTCTACGGATCGTATGAGAGATAACTGTTACGACAATTAGCTACGTGAGTCGTATTTATTTTTAAAAGCAAAGACACACTAATTACCGACTAGCTAGAGAACGATATATTAACCTGCTAAAGTTTGATTTTAACGATCAGAGAGTGTATATACCATCACTCTTTTAGTTCATACTAATATTCCAACTTTTAAAGGAAACATTGTCTCGTTATAAGCGATTAAATGCACACTCTACTCTTTGAATCTATAGAGACAACGATCACTAAACCTGGAACACATCTGTGAAATATCACCACATTTTTGTTTTTCACGTACGGTTGAATCGTTCTACTAAGCTGGCTTTGGTTCCCCATCCCTTTCTTTTACACCCACCCGATACAAAACATTCGGCCCAACATAGCTTGCTGTGTAGCATAGCTTGCTGTGTAGGACCGAATGTTTTGTATCGGGTGAGTGTAAAAGAAAGGGATGGGGAACCAAAGCTAGCTTAGTAGAACGATTCAACCGTACGTTAAAAACAAAAATGTGGTGATATTTCACAGATGTGTTCCAGGTTTAGTGATCGTTGTCTCTATAGATTCAAAGAGTAGAGTGTGCATTTAATCGCTTATAACGAGACAATGTTTCCTTTAAAAGTTGGAATATTAGTATGAACTAAAAGAGTGATGGTATATACACTCTCTGATCGTTAAAATCAAACTTTAGCAGGTTAATATATCGTTCTCTAGCTAGTCGGTAATTAGTGTGTCTTTGCTTTTAAAAATAAATACGACTCACGTAGCTAATTGTCGTAACAGTTATCTCTCATACGATCCGTAGAAGGGGTTGTCGATGGGAAATAAACAACGTTCATGTCTTACTATGGATCAAATATCCGAACACTATGGTTGATTACATATTTCTGAAAAATATCTGCCAACGATTACAACCTTCGTCCCTCAGAATCGTGAAGTAATTAATACTAGCTTGCAGGGGTAATGTTCCATAGACAGTGTTCTTTCAGATTGCCAAACAAGATACATATCAAAAACGTGTGCTAACCCGAACCACTTGTTCTAAGACTTCCGCACTAGTGTAGAAATAGGAGGAAAAAATAACTAAACAGACATCTCCGTGTTAGATTGTAGTGAAACATCCTATCTTTTGTGCTCATAAGAAGAGTATATGGAGAGACACAAGAAGTAGGCACGTTTCAGGGAGCTCGCAAAGGTGTTAGTATTGTGAAGTGACTGATTCACATACAGTTAAAATGTAATATTCACATACTCTTCTCAACTGAATGCCTGGTTCACACACGATTGAAATGTAATATTCACACATAAAGTGAATGTGCTGACATGCATCTTTACCAGAAATGAACGTTGTTGCAAGAAATTGTAACATGAACGTCCTAATACTTAAAAAACGAATGGTTAAACCGTGGTTACTAGCCTTCTTGGTGTTTTTCAAGACGGCGCATAGCACCCTCTGTCTTATCTGTTTTGAGGTAATGAATGCTTACGTTTTTTTCGGTCAGATGCCTCGCAACAAGAAAAAGAAATACATGAATATAAATGTTATGGACAGTGATTTTTCTAGTATTGTTACTTAGTTTTGAGGATTCCTCTACCCGATAGATGGTTGTAGTTAAATGCGGAAAATCACTTTTTTACTGTTTCTTAGCTGCTACATGAAATCTTTTAACATTTGTGTTCGAAAGAATAGAGATATGAAGAAGCAGACACGATATATGAACCAATTTGCATTCACCTTGTACCGGCTCTGCTAGTACGAGCAATCCACTAATAAATAGCATCGCTGCTGGTCCGCCCCATCGGTGAAAGCACTGGTCCAACCCTTGACAGAGGTTGAGCAAGCTCAAAGCACTCCGTTGAACTACAAAAATAAGATTAATATCGGTTCGGGGAATGCTTAGAATCGCGAGGCATTATGCTTATGATATGTAGAGGCGTAATGTTCCATAGACAGTGTTGAAATAGGGAAAAATAACTAAACAGACATCTCCGTGTTATGTTGTAGCGAAACACCTTATCTTTTGTCGAAAAACTTGTGTTTGCAGCGTGTGCTTATTCAAACGTACCGAGGTGAGAAATTAGTTTAACCTTATGCCCAACAGCTGAGTGTCTGAATCTTAGTTCGACGGCACAAGGGGTTACGAAAAACTCAAGTGAAACTGATTTTAGATATAATTTGCTCTCGAGAGTTTTTTCCTGATTACAAAGGGGGTAGGCAGGAACTCTGAAAAGAGAGCTTACGTTTTATCGCCAGTTGAAGTCAGTGAACGCAAAGCTAGGTCGCGAACTGGCCCCCAACTTTTCACGGAAATATTATAAACAGTGAGTTTTCAGTTTTTAAATTTCCAAACAAAAGCACCTGTTCAGATTGTCTTCCGTTCAAATCATATTTCATGCAGTCAGCATTGACTTATTGTATGACTGTTCACGCTTTCCCCTCACACATTAGGAAATGGAAGCTTCGTGCATGTAAGAGTGCATGGCAACTATCTGTCTTAACAGTTAGCATTCACACTACATAGGTGTTCGGTAACATTTGTGTCTTACTATGGATCTCAAACCTTGACTTTGTTAGAAGTAACTAACCTACTGTCTATGGTCGGAGTGGGCAATTGTTTTCATACACTTCGTATGCATATTGACGTGGCCGTCCTAATGGAAAATACGAGACGAATCTTCGGTCGCGCACGGGGAGGATTTTTCTGTCTTGGCGGACAACAAAAAACTCTTAGCAGGGCGAATGCGACCCACGGGTCGCTATTCACCCGTCCCTGGTCTATGGGAGCAGATGCTGACTATCGTAACTTGTGACTGTATCGGTTATGGTAAAGTATTGGGTAGACTATTGTGAGATTTTCGTCGTGATTCTTTAGCATTAATAAATTACGAATACGGAATCACTTAAAATCGATTTTATTTTCGCAATATAATTATCTACTTTGGGCGTATGATTTATTAGAAAGATAGGGAAGATGAATCAGTGATGAAATTATCTTGTGAACGCATACCTAATGAGTGTTTTACGAATCTGTGGAGTGCATCTGAAAATTAAAGCTGTGACACTGAAGCAAACTGAATTTTTTCATTCTAAATGCTTACTCAGTCTATGGATAGTTTGTCGGGGTAATGACAAGTCTGATGCGTAGACACTTTGATTAACGAATGTGAGAAAAAGTCCTTGTGATCCGTCCAGAATTAACTCAGAAGATTGCGTGACCAGAACTCTATTCATCTTTGATAATTTCTCGAGGGCTATGATAGTGAGCGATGGGTCCCTGTCTATATTACTGCTGTCAATCTCTGTACATTCACTGTTTTAATGACTTTTTTAGTTCTTCATTGTCTATGGGATTTGTTTTTTAGTGTGGATCACCCTTTGCGTCGAAGTCACCAGTGCTCCACAGAAACTGTGTATTATTGGAGATGGAAAAAATAAAGGTTGAAACTTAACCCACCGAATGTCGTATGAAAATTTGAAGTGCGGATGTTAAAGATTTCGTATTTTTTCCACGGATTATACGTCACACATTTCTTATGACATTAAAAATTTTCCCTTTTCTAGAAGGTACCCCACACGGTGTTCTGATAAAGTGTAGCATTCGGCAGGAGACCCATCAGGCTTTTGGTCCGAGCTACTGCTCCTCTCAAAGTGAGTCGAACCATACTCCTTTAACGCATGTTGGAACTTAAGCTTTACGGAAACGTATGAACTCTACTTTTAACATTCTGCCACACAGGCTTTACCCTGTAAAAGCATGTAACCGGGGGATACATCAAATAGCGTTACTTCCTGGGAAAGAGTTTGCATCATGTACTGAGGACACAACCATAATAAGTTTTTTTAAACAACGTCCCGTAACGGGGGAGTTTTTTTTTTATTTCGTACGACTTTTGTTAAAAGCCGTCCGGGGTGAGGATCCGAACACGGATCTTTTAGGTCGACCCTATTACCTTCAATATTTTTCATCACGACGAATAAAATCAGATTTTTTATTTGCTGCTACTGTGAGGTAGCCCTTCTTCTAGTAATAGTCACGAGGGAGTGAGTTGAAAGAAATAAGTATTGATTAAAACGGACTTAAAATACGTGGGTTATAAAAATACGTATATGAAAGGACTATCGGGTTTTGGTGTAAGATCTAAATTTTAAAAGTGGAGAGGGATCCTGCCAGAATTAGACATCTACAGTAAAATGAACTCCGAAGATTGTACATTCAGACCTCTATTCATCTTTGATAATTTTCGCAAGCATCGAGGGTTATGATAGAGAAAGCAAGCTTCAAGTGAGAACGTATAAGGATGTTAATACTATCGCCTAACAAAGGACGCCGGGGATATTGCTAAAGATTTTCGTATTTTTCCACGGAATTATACGGCGCACATCTTTTCTAATGTCCGAGGTCGAATCCTATTTTTCCTGAGTCGAACCATAACCTTTTAACTCATATTGGAACTAAAGTTCTTTACGGAAACGTATGAATTCTATTTTTAGCATTCCGCCACATAGATTTAGCACTTCTCCGAGGAGTCGGTCATAAGGTGTGTCAACTCAATTTTAAGTGATCTAATAAGGTTCCAGTTATATTTCATAACCTAAAGGGCAGGGAATCGGTATTAATTGTAATCCCGATAATATGTAAAAACAACAATCTCCCTTTGGATTTCATAGATTCCTATTTTTAAGTGCGTCTATCAGCAGAAGAATTCCTTCTGTATTTCGAGAGGAAACAGTAATTATTTAACTTTCCCATTAGGTTTTCGGACGGACCCGCCACTCTTCTCAAAGACGCCGCATTCCACCATTGGTCCCCGTGACCTTTGCACACCATTCGCTTGTTGTGTCTTGTCAGATCACATGGGTATGAGTGTACAAGGTATCGAAACGGGTTAGAAGGTCGTCTCTCTTGTAAGCAGTAGGCGCGATCGGAGCATATATGTCAGTTAAGCGGTTTCGCTTGCTAAATTTTGGCTATCAGTCCCGTTGCAAATATAATTTCAGTGGATTAGTGCAGGTAAGTTGAGAGGGTGCGTGAAGCAATGTATTATTTTTATAATCGAAGTTTTAAACTAATGTTCCCCTACTCCATTAATATGCATTCATGATGAAAGTTTTTTAGCATTCTTACTTTCTATAACATTCTACCTCGTACAAAAAAGTTATTTTTTACCCGATTTCATCAGCGTGATGAGACATACGCTCGCACGCAAACGATGGGAGAGACGTTTTTTCTTCGGTGTTGCGTTACTACGTGGAAACACAGATATCTGACGGCACCAACCCGATGGAGACTAATACGCATAACTCTTGAAGGTTTAGGACGTGTCATTTCAAAAATCTACATGGGGTGCGTTGAAACCTATCATAAAGGGTTGTGCAGAGAACCGTCTCCGGACTTGGGAAAAATATCGCGTCCGAAATCCACGATAAAGAGTGCCAGTGAGTTTTCACGATGTAAGACAGCGCGCCTAATGCGGGAGCAGCACAGATTCATTCGTCAATTTGATCCCCCGTTTGGAATTTTTTATTTTCGTAGGACTGAACCATCCGTCAGTGAAACGCTGTCCGGGGTGAGGATCCGAACACGGAGTCTATTAGGTCGATCCTATCACTCCTCAATATTTTTCATCACGACGAATAAAATCAGATTTTTTACCCATCGGCATTTTCTGCGGGACAGTCTTTTAAAAACAGTTACTGTGGATAGATCTAGTAAGCGACAGTCGTGGAATTAAAAGAAATAAGTGTTACTGAAACGGACTTAAAATACGTGGGTTATAAAAAATAACGTATATTAATGGGAAAGGACTATCGTGTTTTGGTGTAAGAAACACATAGAAAAAGCTAGTTATAAAGAATGCTAGGTTAATATCTGAAATGTCTGACACGCATCTAAGCCACAGCAAGTACACGGTATAGTCCGGTGCGTCCTGGAATCCACACAGCGAGGGACGATTTTTTTTTTTCCGGTGAAACACATCTACAGAAAACTGATTTTTATTTTGACCGTGGAGTGATTTTAATAAGGGTGAGGAATATTTTGACGAGTTTTTAAATACGTATTTTAAATCTGTTTCGCAGGACTTTTCAGATTCTGTCAGTAAATCGTGGTCCACGGGGAAAGTACTTATAAATTGATTTCTAAGTGGACAAGGAATAATCAAATTTATTTCCCATGTGGTTTACAAGGTATAACGAATTTATTCGTAGACAAGGAATAAAAAAATAATTTCCGATGTGACATACAAAAAATAATCAAATTAATTCCCAATGTGATTAACAAAGAATAAAAATATATATGTTCCTAATATACCAGAAATAAAAATTTATTACTAAGTTAAATGTGGTTTACAAGGTATAACGAATTTATTCGTAGACAAGGAATAAAAAAAATAATTTCCAATGTGACATACAAAAAATAATCAAATTAATTCCCAATGTTCAATTCCGATTTATAAAGAAAAAGAATACTCTTATTTACAAGGAATACATTTATTCGTAGGTTAAAATGATCGATTCTTCACTGACAGCATCTACCTTTAAGCATCGCTTTCACATATTACCGCTGGTGTAATGGATAAAACGCGCTGGTAAGCGTGAAGTTGTGTGATCGAATCCACCGGTGGGAGACTTTTTTTATAAATATAGTTAAACACTAGAAACACTAGATGGCGCTGCAATAAAAATATTTGGGACGGTTGCTTCACGATGGGTTTGGGTCAATCAGGGGATGATGACTCAACTATGCAAGAATCCAAGATGGCGGAAAAATCACGGGACTTTTGGAGGGGCGTGGTCAAAGAGTGGGATGACTCAACTATGCAAGAATCCAAAATGGCGGACGAACGGCAAAATCACGGGACTTTTGGGGGTCATCTGACTGCTGCGTGACCTTCAAGGTCAAAAGGTCATTTGCCCCCAAAGTGGCGCATCTACTACTAGCATCTCCTTGCACAGTTTCACTCTAGCCCTCTTTTGCTATTCTGTTAGTTTTTGGTGTTCCAATTAGGCACAGATCTTTTGGAACTTTAAATGTTGATGAATAATTGTTTGCACACTGCCAATCATTACAGTAATATTTAAACTTATTATCTTTATATGATGTTTCAGATTTCCTTAATGACTTCACGAATAGCAGCGATGGTTCTCTCGTTCACCGCCTCCTTCGGACTTCCTGCATGAGGGAAGTCTTCGCAGCACTTCCGTCCTTTCCTGAACTTGCAGATCCATCCCGTAACAATGCTTTATGAACAGGCATGATCCCCATATTACAGTGTTAAATAAGAATGATCTTTTTTCGCGCCATCCTCAAACATTGGGGGCGGGGGTGACTCAGTCGGTAGAGCGCCATGCTCGTAATCTGTAGTTCCCTGGTTCGAGTCCCAGCTGCGTCAGCGTTGAGATTTATCTCCGCAAAATTCTCCGCCCTGCTCACGGTCAGTAGGGGACACCGATGGGTTTGAAAAGGCCGCCGTCCGTCGGATGGGACGTTAAGCCGTGGCCCCGTGTGCGGGAGAGACATACCCTGTGCACTTTAAAGAACACGCTGGATGTCGTTGACGGGAGGCTACCATCTGTCTCCCAACAACTTTCCAGTGGGTCCCCTCTCCCAATCGTCTCTGACCCTTCGGGGTCCATGTGACCTGGCAATTTAGCCCATGGTGTGCAAAAAAGTGCCGCTCAGAGGTGAAACAACCCAACCCTCAAACTTTATGATTCTGACCATATAAAACTTTTCTCCCTCTTTCGTAGGATCACATAGTAACAACGCATAGATTTCGCAGACCGAAATTTATTCGCCGCCAGCGAAGATATAAATAATGATGCGGCATTTTTTTGTAACACGTAATCACAGTTCAGTAGTAAAGAATCACACGATATGTCCTGTAGACATGGAACTCGTGAAATAATAAGTTGAAAGTTTATTATTTCACGTAATCACAGGTTTACACAAGCTTTAAAACAAGTCGTAACTTTTTAACTTCGAACGTCCTTCGTAATACGATGTAAACATGAACATGTTAAGGTCATAATTATAACATTAGTCCAAGATATAAATTCAAAACCTACCAAGATATCCTTAAGCAATGTTGAAAAATATCCTGTTTTCAATATATCAATGTTCATATCCCCAATTGTAATAAATAAGTAAAATTAATTATAAGTAATAATATATAATTAATTATAAATTAATATTATTATATAAATAAATAATTATTATTATAAATTATTAATTATGGAAAATAATTATAAGTAAATTTACTGTACCGTAAAATAATAACTGTACTGTAAAATCTTCACTTTTACAACCGACAGATTTCTAAGGAGGAAAGAGTATCTATTTCAGATTATCATCAATATGTATATCAATGCTAATAGTCTCTGTATTAATCAAATTTATTTTATAATTTCAACCTTATAATTTTAAAAACAAAGACACCGATCTCTCCTGACTTATTTGTTAATCTAGAGATATTGGATTGGATTGTTTTACCTCTGAGCGGCACTTTTTTGCAAATCATGGGCTTAAATGTCCAGGCCACAAGGACCCCGAAGGCTCAGAGAAGGTTGGGGGAGGGGACCCACTGGAACAGCTGTTGGGAGACAGATGGTAGCCTCCCGTCAAGGCCATTCAGCATGTTCTTCAACGTGCATAGGGTATGTCTCTCCCGCACACGGGGCCATCGGCTTAACGTCCCATCCGACGGACGGCGGCCTTTCCAAGCCCATCGGTGTCCCCTACTGACCATGGGCAGGGCGGGGAAATTTGGAGGAGATAAATCTCAACGCTGACCCAGCTGGGACTCGAACCTGGGAACTACAGATTGCGAGCCTGGCGCACTACCGACTGAATCTACAGATAACCCAGGAGGTAAGTCTTAAACTAAAGATAGGTCTTTCACCCCGTCTTCATTCTGAAACCTCCTATCATAAATGAAATGTTCAGGGATCAGAACAGATGGAAATCTGAGTGACCCAGGTCCGGATAATATAAAGGATAGGTCATTATTTCGCATCTCAAATACCGCAGCTTCTGTGCTTTCCGTAATGCAACATGGAGCCTTGGATTTTCCTCGTAAAACACAACAGCTTTTTCGTCTAGCAGCTTAACATTGGGTCCTCAGTGCTGCACATAAGTGGGGAATTTCTCGCAGTAGATATAAAGTAGATGGTTTGGGACCAGTTTAAAATCTCCTAGTGTATGATACTCCTGCATTCCCACCAACTACACAGCAACACCCTAGGAGAATGCTGTTCCAGTTTTGCCATAACCTAGGACGATTCCCGTGCCTGACATCATGATCTTTAACGAAAAGAAAATATTATAAACGATCCACATTTCATCCCTGGTAATCATTCTGTCAATAAAATGATCGATATTTTTGCCGCACAAGCAAGAAGTACATGCAGTATAGCAAGGTGCCATATTCAGCTATGACAACTTATATGGGATTCAGGTATAGAACTTTGACACGTAACCGAGGTTTTGCTGATGTTAAAGGACAGAGAACTGATTGATGTTCACTAGCTGTGCCAATACCCTGAATGTGGGTATACGGCACAGCTACTGAACATTGGATGTGAGACATGGATTTTGGTTCGGTCATCATTCAATTCAACTGGCTTCGAGGTTTGCTACCGAGCTAAACGTCAGCTGACTGAAACTCGTCATACCATCGGTAACAGGTGCTTTCAGAGATGGCAAAGTCTCCATAAGATTTGCACATTGTACGCAAACAATCTTGAACACAGACATCATTTCTGAATTCGTACAGCAATACATACATCTTACGTCTCCATTGTGTAATACTGTTTCCACTTGTATTTACCAAATGTAGGTACAAAACGTCATAGACACCGGAAGGCACTGTCTTTTAAATTGTTTACAAAACAGCCGCACATTTCCTGACAACGACAAACACTTGGTTCACCTTTTTCCATTACTTTTGCATCAACCCAATAGTAGAAATACAGCATAAAAGTGTTTGCTTTTAACCCCTTCAATTTAAAAAGCTGCCTTCCTCACACCTAGGGGCGGGGTTGGCTCAGTCGGTAGTGCGCCAGGCTCGTAATCTGTAGTTCCCAGGTTCGAGTCCCAGCTTGGTCACCGTTGAGATTTATCTCCGCAAAATTCCCCGCCCTGCCCACGGTCAGTAGGGGACACCGATGGGCTTGAAAAGCCGCCATCCGACTGATGGGACGTTAAGCAGTGGCCCTGTGTGCGGGAGAGCCATACCCTGTGCACGTTAAAGAACACGCTGGATGGCCTTGACGGCAGGATACCATCTGTCTCCCAACAGCTGTTCCAGTGGGTCCCCTCCCCCAACCTTCTCTGAGCCTTCGGGGTCCATGTGACCTGGCCATTTAGCCCATGGTGTGCAAAAAATTGCGGCTCAGAGGTAAAACAACCCAACCCAATCCTCACACCTATCTGAGACAAGGTTGCTGTCAGTGGAATATCTTTTGACATTTTACCAACGATATTTCAAATTTCTACCATAAACAGATCACTTCAAATATTCTTTAAACCTTTTTCCGTTTCCATATTTAGTGACCTCTAATCATATAAATTGCAACTAACTAATGATTTGAAAAATACGAATTGTAATATTTCATTAGTACCAAACCAACTGAAAACAGTTTTTAAGTTTTCCCTTAAAACAAAGCAGTTGTTTCCCACCTTTCCTGGGGTTAAGGGATCAAATCGTTGTTGACAATGTAAGTTTCATTATCTTAACATTCATTATCAAATTTCTATCATAACAAAATCGTTTGTAATTTTGGTTTAAAATTTTACAATTTTCGAATTTTTCCAACGTTGGAGGGCGCAATTTGATATTTTTCGGGATAGGAAAGTTCGAATCGTAATATTTCGTCAATATCTATACAACCGGATAGAATTTTAAGGTTATCTCTATACACATTGAATTATCTCTTAAAAGGAAAAATATAGATGCGGTTTTTCACCCAGGGTCAGCTCATGTGAGAGAATACATCCAACTGCTACGACAAAGTACCGAAGTTCAATTTCTCAGTAATTTTTTCTTCACTGCAAGAATGCTGATACTTATTTCCTCTGCGGGACTCTTTCCAGTGAAAATGTTTTCAAGAAAAGGATATTATCTTTGCCTATTTTAAAGTTTCACCAACGAACCGCTTACCCAAAGGAATTCTGCACAGCCCTGAGGATGATTCCTAAGTAAAGTCGAAAGCGCTCGGATTCTACTAGCATACAACTTTCACATTGCAGTGTTTACTATATACTTGTCTAAGTAATCCGGCAAGGAAAGTGTTATCCATTCTTATGAGTTTAACTCATAAGAATTATTTAAACGATCCAATAGTTTGATGCCCCAGTACATTTGAGAAATTAAAGAGTAATATTGATGATAGTACAAAAATACAAACTTATTTACAGGAATTGCATAAATATTTGATACATATAAACAAAACGACAAGTTGCACAGACGAAGATAGACATATAATATGAAATATGATAAGAAACGTAGTAAACTTAGGGGGAAGAAAAAGATGGTTTGAGACAACAGATTACTATTAAATGAATGAAAGGGGGTGGGGGGGGGAGATTGCGGATAATACAGACAAAATGCAAAGATGGAGAGTGGTAATACAGGTGAAGAGATGTGGTTGTCAAACGTTTCAATATTCTAATAGGAGTGGAGTAACATAGTTTTTGAATTTTGTTTTAGAATTTAAAGAAATGATATCGCTTGGTTGAGAGTTCCGAGTTGAGGTTGCCTGAAAGGCAAAAGAAATTTCACCATACTTAGATTTGAAAATCTTGGGAGCAGAAAACATTTATTTTCAGAACGAAGGACGTGGCGATGTCGTAATCGAATATAGGAATCGAATGAACGGTATGAGACTTTTTAGTATACCAATTTAGTATACCATTTTTAGTATACCAATGAAGCATATTATGAATATTGTTTTCTATTACTTGTTTTAGAGAAGTGAAAGAACTAGATGTAAAAGAAAGAAGACAATTGTCTGCATACATAAATTTATTGTGGTTGGTGGAGGATTCTAGAGGATCGTTAACAAAAAAGTTGAAGAGGAGTGGGCTAAGAATAGTTCCTTGAGGTATTCCCCGATTGATTTTAAGAGTTGTAGAGATCCCATTAGTGCTTAATTTAGTTCGGATAACACGGTGGTTGAGATACGTTTTAAACAAGGAAAGGGCTGAGGGCGGTAGATTAAGATTATAGCAGAGTTTTTGAAAGATAAGTTTGTGTTCAACTGAATCAAATGCTTTTGAGATGTAAAGGGAAACCAGTCTCACAACCTTTTTCACTTTGCTGTCTAAAGTCAATCTGCATTGATGAATAAGAAGTGTTATGAGAGTTTCAGTTGACTGATTTTTCCTAAACCCGCACGAAAGTAAATTAAATTTTTCAACAAAAGTCGATAATTGTCTCTCGATGACTTTTTCTAAAATTTTGCTTCAAACACATGTGACTGAAATAGGTCGATAATCCAGTTGGTTAAAGGATTTGAAATTTTAAGTATAGGTGAGATGATGGATTCTTTCCATGGAACTGGGAATTCATTAGAGTTAAATAAATAATTAATTAGATCTCAAAGGGGTGGAGAAATTAATGGGGAAATAATTTATAGAATAATGACAGAGATTCCATCTGTCCGATACTGCGAGTGTTTTGTAGCGAATTTTTAAGGTCAAGTACTTCGATTTCGGTAACATTTTTGAGCTTAAATGTTTTCAGATTATTAAATGATTTATGGGAATAGGATAATGACTTATTTGCGTTTGCATAATTTTCTGCAGAAGTGCAGGATTTACATATAAATTATTTAAAACATTAGCAATGCCTTTAAGATAATAGAAGTTGTCTTTGTAAACGATCTTATTAATTATGGTTTGGTTTCTTAAATTACCAATAATAGAATCAAAAGTTCGAAATATTTCATTACCATTTTGATTAATAACGGATAGCCGATTAAGAAAATATAAACGCTTGGCATTTTTAATACTACTGTGAACCAGATTACGGAAAGTTTATAATTCTCATGTGTGATTAGCATAAATAGCATTCTTAAAGTGTTTGTTTTTTAATGTGATCATTTTCAGAGGCTGTTCTGTAATCAAAGGTTTTCGAGAAGGGCGAATTTTGAAAGTGTTATAAGTTGGGTTGGGTTGTTTTACCTCTGAGCGGCACTTTTTTGCACACCATGGGCTAAATGGCCAGGTCACATGGACACCAAAGTCTCACAGAAGGTTGGGGGAGGGGACCCACTGGAACAGCTGTTGGGAGACAGATGGTAGCCTCCCGTCAAGGCATACCAGCGTGTTCTTTAACGTGCACAGGGTATGGATCTCCCGCACACGGAGCCACGGCTTAACGTCCCTTCCGACAGACGGCGGCCTTTTAAAGCCCATCGGTGTCCCCTACTGACCGTGGGCAGGGCGGGGAAATTTTGCGGAGATAAAACACGACAGAAGGACTCTGATCTCTAATAGGTTTGTACGGAATTGGGCCTTGTGATCCCTTCCAGGCCAGATAGAGCATTTGTCAAAATCTTTAAATATTAAGGTCATAAAATGCCATGTTTAGTAAACATTATAAATATTATGATTACAGTTTGGCATATAAAATACAACTGTATTGCATGTATTTAATTTGACGAAATATAAAATTTTATTTTGTTATGAATATATTCAAATGCTGTTTTCATGGTCACAATTTGTAACGTGTTAATTATCAAATGTTGTGTGTTATATTCCCATTTGGATGAATGGTTATCTCTTGTGAATATTTTTGTTTTACCACTGAACAGGATTTTTTTGCGAGGAGTGGATTAAATAATCATGTGACTGTACATGATCAGTAAGGGTTAGTAAGGGGCGACCGTCGGATGAGATTTTAAGCCGTGGTTCCTTGTGACAGAATGTCATATCCTGCGCACATCAGAGAACACACTGGATTGCTTTGACGGGAGGCTACTCTCTGTTTCCCAACAGTTGTTCCTGTGGGTTCCCTCCCACAACCTTCTTGTGACCTGGCCATTTAACCCACTGTGTTCAAAAAAGTGCTGCTCAGAGGTAAAACAACACAACCTATTTCATTACACGCGCTGTGAGTTGTTCTAATTCTGAATTACTGCAGTATTAGAAACTAACAGCCACATCGCCTTTTTCCTCCAGTAAAAGAATAGCGAAAGCAAAGCTACATTTACACCAGACATTATAGAGTAATCTGATGATCAATCACACAACAGAAACCTGAGCTACACTTGTGAACACCTTTATGCAAAATATCGTGGTCTGCTTTTATAGGTGAAGTAAACGTTGTTTTGCAAAAATAATGAATTAGAAATAATATAATAAACAATATTCATAAGCAGTTTCCGATTTATAAACTAACAAGGATTTGGGTTCGGTTGTTTTACCTCTGAGCGGCACATTTTTGCACATCATAGGCTAAATGGCCAGGTCACATGGACCCCGAAGGCTCAGAGAAGGTTGGGGGAGGGGACCAACTGGAACAGCTATTGGGAGACAGATGGTAGCCTCCCGTCAATGCCATCCAGCGTGTCCTTTAACGTGCACAGGGTATGGCCCTCCCGCACACGGGGCCACGGATTAGCGTCCCATCCAACGGACTTTCCAAGCCCATCGGTGTCCCCTACTGACCGTGGGCAGGGTGGGGGAATTTTGCGGAGATAAATCTCAACGCTGACCCAGCTGGGACTCGAACCTGGGATCTACAGATTACGAGCCTGGCGCGCTACCGACTGAGCCACCACCGCCCCAACCAACAAGGAAAAAATAAACACACACACACAACATACTATAGAGTGAAAGATTATTATATGTGATTTGCAATTATGCATTAATCCTTTTCTTTTTTTATTTGCTCTGTTGTTAGAGAAAATATAGCATTTCACTTTTTTAACTTCTTATATATAAATACATATGGAGAAAGTAACACATATATGTACACAAATTGTGTTTCTGTAAGAAAATAGAGAAAATAATTTCATCATATTTCGTTAGTAACTATTCGAATAAATAATGTATTTCATTGTTCTCTCAAAAAAACTTGCGTCTATTCCTACAGGGAGAAAAAACAAATATAATGCTGCTAATATAAACCTCATAATCATCACATTCCACCATTCAAATAAAACTTTCTGGCCCAAATAGCTCGTTTAAAATATTCGTTTAAAGTTTAAAAATTTCAATCTTCAGAGGGCACAGTTAACACTTCTGGGAAGTTCGAAAATTGTGAATCATCATGTTTCTTCAATATTTATCCAAAATAAAAGGAATATTTCAATTCATCTTTAAATATTAAAAAATATGTTTTTTAATAGTTCAGGTTTAAGGTAGAACTGAAATTTATTGTTGTGTAAGCAAACATCACCACATTAATATTTCACAACCAAATTTCAAAATTCTAACGTAAATACATCGCTGGCAATATTTGTTTGAAAATTAGCCAGGTAAAATTTTGCAAGATTGGAGGCTCAGTTATGGCTATTAGGACATTCCGAAACTGCAAATCGTAATATTTCATGAATACCTATCGAACCCAAAAATAATATTTAAATGATGTCTTAAAAGAAAGATATATAGACTAAAAGACAGGCAGACGATAAAAGTGAAGACATTACCTGTTCTTTTTTATGAAAACGAGCTAAAAAATATATAAACAGCAAAAGACTGATTCACAACATAGATATTTGTCGCTTGGGAATAGAGGAAGTCAAAATGGAATTTTCCATCTTTTCCTAACAGCTATTCAACGGAACAACCTTTTTTGCCCTTGGATCCACCTTGTGATCCTCCTTTAGCACATTGTATGCCAAAAGAAAAGTTCACTCAGAGGTAACCCAACCCAATTCTTTGTCCATTAATCTTTGTCTTCCCTGTGTGTGAAGGTCATCTATTGTTTGAAAATCACATATTTTGTTTGATGTAGGACAATGGGGGAATGTCAAACCAAGTCTGTCTGATAGGATGTGACTTAATCTGACAGGGTATAGCTATGCGTACTGAAGTGATGAAACGTTTAATCTTGAATTATCAGGGATTACAGAAAATTGTTTTAAACAAGTATTTAGTTTCCAACTAATTAATCATAAGTGATGTGCCTATTCGCCATTGGTAGAAACTTCTATTTCACTATAAGCGAGATGCAAACAGCCGTTGAACTAGAATTTGCTAAATATTCGAGATTTATTCAAAAAATTCAAACAATTAACTCCATCGTTTTTCTCTTTTCCACTTAGCTGTATTGGGGCAATACTCGCAGTGTTTAATCTTGTTTTATTGCGGTAATTGCATTCTTCAGTTAGATTCTGTGTATGTTTGAGACAGGTACTGAAGTCCATTAGAATATCATTACAAAATTAATAAAATAAAAAGGAACTTTGAAAAATTTGAAATATTTTTATTTCTTAATTTAAAAGAAATATAATGTATCTACTAGAGATGAATTCGGGCTCAGAACAGTACAGATGACTTTGGGTTGGGGCACAATCGGACTTGGAATAATTCAAATATGAAGTATTTCGTGCATTTGTGAAAAAAATTAAAAAATATAAAATACCATGTTAATATGATTTTAAACTTTAATTCAGTCGTTAGTAAATATAAATATCCATAATGCTGCCTTTGATTATTTGTCACGTATTTTCTCTCTTTAAAAAATGAAGGTCTCTCAGCGTGTATAACGTTCTAATGCATGAAATTTTCTTTATAGTATTTTTTGTACTATTAGTTAAACCCACGACAAATGTTTTGTGCGAAGCATATTTACAACTCTTCCCATCGATAAGTTTATTCAAGGAATTCCAGCTACTACTCCAGCCACAATTAAATCTTGCCAACAATTTGGAACCAAACGTATCCATTTAAAATTTCATTCACATCTCCCCACACATACCACTCACATGGTACTATTCTCTTCGCAAGGTAGACAAGGGCGGCCCCCTCAGGATTTCCGACACTTTTCAACAGATTACACCGAAACCACTGCAGTTATGAAGCCGATTCGTTACCCAAACAGGGTAAAAACAAGGTCGGATCACCCACCAAATTTTGCAGCGATTTCTAAAGTAGGCACGGAACCACGGGGAAACTGCAGATTTCTGTCACTGATGACGTCATATGTGCCCGCCTGTTCAGAAACACGACTATTATAAAATATGATTTTGCATCCTAAATGTCATCAACTTTTTTGTCATTAAATTATTATGATCAATTTTGGATTGTTTAGCCCATGGTGTGCAAAACAGGCCACAAGGACCCTGAAGGCTCAGAGAAGGTTGGGGGAGGGGACCCACTGGAACAGCTGTTGGGAGACAGAGGTACCCTGCCGTCAAGGACATCCTGCGTGTTCTTTAACGTGCACAGGGTATGGCTCTCCCGCACACGGGGCCACGGCTTAACGTCCCATCCGTCGGACGGCGGCTTCTCAAGCCCATCGGTGTCCCCTACTGACCGTGGGCAGGGCGGGGAAATTTTGCGGAGATAAATTTAACGCTGACCCAGCTGGGACTCGAACCTGGGAACTACAGATTACGAGCCTGGCGCGCTACCGACTGAACCAACACCCGCCCCTATGATCAGTAAGAAAATAATAAAATAAATGATAAGTATCATACGTTTCTTCTCTATGTCTTATTACATGTCAGAGAATTTATTTCCTCTGGATCAGCAGGGTCGAAAAAAGGAGGCCGAAGTCATTTCTAGTACTACCAACGGTGAAAGTGGAATTTATTTGACAAATACACCTTGAGGCATAGCTATGTGTTGAAAATCCCATCCAAAAGGTCACTCCATTGAAGACATCTTACACCGGTAATAAAGTGAATGGGTACAAAATTATCTCGAGACTGTTTTTTATTTCTCCCTATGTTTTCAGACGATAGCGAATGATTTAAAGTGTTTTACTTTGAATAAATCATAATATACTTAACTACTTGCTGATTCTGTTTATTCGCTTATTACAGCCATATTTAAAAAAATATGGTGTTCTGTTATAGGATTGTTATCCAGTATATTTAAAAAAAAATTTAGTTCTTAAAATTAAAAGCGGACCTTTTAAGAAATAGAAATAAACTCTTCACCTATATTTTAGTTCACATCACTCAACATGCATATTCTAAATCCAGATGAAAAATTTTAGTATTTTTTTTTTTGCAATTAAATGTGTTGGAAATTCAGAGTAACTTTAAAAATTCAAGTGCAATCAAAAATTCACAGAGTACCGCAATTTCCCTTCTGCGATATTCGTCATAACAGATGCTAAAATTGCGGCATCAAAAAATGAGGTAGGAAAGGTTACTTTTGCCAGTAACAATATAAAAAATTTTCTTCCTTTTAACACGCAAAGGCAACTATTTATCCCCGCTTTCGCCCTTTTCTTGATCATTAAAGTCCTGGTGATGTCAAAGGAAATGCGTACTCTTTCATGTTTAGTCAAAAGTACATTTTATCAGGTTGTATAGAGTACATTGACAAATGTTTGTACTTAAATGTGGGCAATAAGTGTACCTATAAACACCGACCACGATATTTTGCATAAAGGTGTTCACAAGTGTAGATCAGGTTTCAGTTGTGTGATTGACAATCATATTACTCTATACTAAAAATAAATAAAATAAATACCCCCTCAAGCAGTTGCTTGCCACAGAGGTCTGACATTAGCCTGTCAGTTTATATGCCACAGTAGGAGATCTGAGAGGATGGCAGGACCTCAGCAGAAAAACGACACACACATCCATGCCTAATCCGGGGCTCGAACCCAGGAACTGCCTTGTATAAATGTAGCTTTGCTTTCGCTATTCTTTTACTTGAGGAAAAAGCCGATATGGCTGTTAGTTTCTAACACTGGAGAAATTCAGAATTAGAACAACGCACAGCGCGTCTAATGGAACTGGTTGTGTTGTTTTACCTCTGAGCAGCACTTTTTTGAACACAGTGGGTTAAATGGCCAGGTCACAAGAAGGTTGAGGGAGGGAACCCACAGGAACAACCGTTGGGAAACAGAGAGTAGCCTCCCGTCAAAGCAATCCAGTGTGTTCTCTGATGTGCGCAGGACACTGACTCCCTCTTACAAGGAACCACGGCTTAAAATCTCATCCGATGGTCGCCCCTTACTAACCCTTACTGATCGTGCACAATCACATGATTATTTAATCCACTCCTCGCAAAAAAATCCTGTACAGTGGTAAAACAAAAATATTCATATGAGATAACCATTCATCGAAATGCGAATATAACACACAACATTTTATAATTAACACGTTACAAATCCTGACCATGAAAACCAGCACTTGAATACATTCATAACAAAAACTAATTGTATTTTTCTTGAAATTAAATACCTGCAACACAGTTGTATTTTATATGCCAAACTCTAATCATGATATAATATTTATAATGTTTACTGAATACGGCATTTTATGACATCAATATTTAAAGATTTTCATAAATGCTTTGTCTACCCTTGAAGGGATTACCAGTTAAAATTCCACACAAACCTATTAGAGCTCAGAGTCCTTCTGTCGTGTTTTATCTCCGCAAAATTTCACCGCCCTGCCCACGGTCAGTAGGGGACACCGATGGGCTAGAAAAGGCCACCGTCCGTCGGATGGGATGTTAAGCCGTGGCCCCGTGTGCGGGAGAGCCATATCCTGTGCACGTTACAGAACAGGCTGGATGGCCTTGACGGGAGGCTACCATGTGTCTCCCAACAGCTGTTCCAGTGTGTCCCCTACCCCAACCTTCTCTGAGCCTTCGGGGTCCATGTGACCTGGCCATTTAGCCCATGGTGTGCAAAAAAGTGCCGCTCAGAGGTTAAACAACCCAACCCAACCCTTCTGTCGTGGCCAATACGTCCATTGTGTGCTTACGTAATGCATCTCAGAAGTCCATTGTTTGTACATGTATGCATCACAGAAATGTGCAAACCTTGGAGCTTGGATTTGTCCACGAAAACCATTGGGTGAAGCAACTGCCGGTAATTAACAATCATCCAATGAGGACACAGAATTGGATTTCGCTGAAAATCAAGATGGTTATTTGAACTTTTGTGTTACCGCAGAGCTCTTTGGCTATTATTCGAATTTTAGATTGCGAAGTGAACGTGCCTTTTTCCTGCTGTTAGTGATCATTAGTTTGCATTTGTTTAGCGAGATCTCTACAAGTTGTGTGTTTTGGTAAGATTTTGCTAATTGTCTTATTAAATGGTTTCTTCTTTATAAAACCATTCTAAAGAAACATAAATGCTTTATTCTTAGAGAGTAATTTTTTTCCTTTCAGGTAAGTTTAAGTGTTTTTTAAAATGTGTTTGGTTTGTAAAGTTTTTTCAACGTTGAATAATTTTGAAATCAGAGAGTAAAGTGTGTATTTTCAATAACACGTTGTGGGCTTGTTTCAAACTGCTAAATTTTGAATTCATTTGTTGACTGAAATGTTCTAGTTTTAGTACTTTTCAACAGTTTTACAGCAATGTGGAATGAAAACTACACTGTTTGAACGAATAACATAAAATATCTATTACTGCAGTGTTTCTACCACTAAGTCAACTGTTATATACCCAGAATATCTTTTGTACGGATGTTAAACCTGGAGTATTTTACATAGCATTGGAAAAAAACCTTAAGCTTATATTTCTTATAAATAAATGAAAATTTCGTTTTGAATTTATCAGCACTAACGGAATATAATGACACAAATATTTCAAACATGCTGCCTGTTGTAAAATGATCATTTTGTGTTGGTTGGTACGTTCTTTTTATCGCGTCTACAAAGAAAACGACATAATACCTACGCTTTGTCATCTGTCTGTCTGTCCGTCCTTCTGTAGATATCAAACATTTTTTACAGAGATAAATTAAATATTCTCTTTGCGTTGGATAGGTAATGATGGAATAATACGATACGTTCTTTCTGAATTTCTGTAAAGCTATAAATTGTGCCTCTAGTGGTGACAAAATTTGAAAATTGCAAACGATGTATTTCTGCTAGAAATTTGAAACCTTTGGGGAGGTTGGAAAACACATCTTAATAGTTTTAGCATAAAATTTTTTGTTTTCAGAGATAAATGTAAAGTTCTTTTTGGATTAGATAGGAACTGATAAAATATTATGATTCACACTTTTTAAATCTTCCAAATCTATAATTCCGCCGACTAACGTTGGGAAAATTTTCAAATTCCAAAATTTTAATAAAAATTCGCAAACTTTAAATAAAATTTTTAATTAGAAATTTTTAATTTTGGTGGTGGAATGTCAACGCCATGATCTTTAAATTGGCAACCATTAATCTACCTCTCAGACCCATGGGTGGGTGGGAAAAGACGTTTTTCTTGTTTTAGCAAATGATTGTTTCTATTTAGAGATAAATGAAAAAATGTCCTTTTAGGGTTAGATAGGAATTGATCAAATATTATGATTCTCACTTTCAGAAAATCCCGAACAATATAATTGTGCCCTCAAAGGGTAAAAGAGTTTGAAAATTACAAAATATTTACGACTATTTCAACGAGGTATTAATGATAGAAATATGGAATTTTGGTGGTGAATGTGAACGTTATGAAGTGTACAATGGAAACAACGAAAACGATAATTAGAAAACTATTTTTTCGTTTCATTAGTATGAACGAAATATTATAATTTGCATTTTTCAAATACAAATTGCAAAATACAAATATTTTTCAAATGCAAATTGCAAAATCTTTACAAATAGCTGAAAGAAGGAAACAACTGTTATTGAGTTTAGAAATATTACGTATTAAATGTAAATTTTAAAAATTAGTGGGAATTTTCAACAGATATTCCACTGGCACCAATAATATACCCACTTTTCTGAGAATGTTGTGGGAAATGCAACTTTTTAGATTTAAGAATTAAAAACGAATACTTTTATGTTGTATAATTACTGATAAAATACTATTTGCACTCTTCTCATCATCATCTAGCTCAAATTAAAACATTTCAGGAATGAAACAGTAGGTAAAGAAAAAATATCTTTCTCTTTGAAAACGAGATTCTCATATGCGCCAGAGGCAATATCTATCCTCCTAGTTTATTTGTATATATGCTTTTGTATCATTTTATGTAAAGGAAATTGCTGTCTTCTTTTTAAAAAATAAGTGGTTTATCTTCTTTAAACAACTAATAAAATTAAAATTCGGAAATTTATTTAAAATTTCACAGCTTGTTCATTAGTGTCCTATTTCATGTCTCTATCGTTTAAATGGTAGGTTAAATTCAAGGGTTCGGTAATCCCCATTGTGTATACGCTGAGAAATTACAACTATTTTAATACCTTTTTTTTCACTGACTTGGAGTTAACATCAATTTTTTCACCATATCCTTAAAATCTTCCTTGTGAACATGTTTTGAGGAAATACCATGATGACTGCAATTGAAAAAACAGAAAAAAAAGCTGTTGCATTTTGTCAGAGTAAGGAAATTGGCCTACCCCTTATTTGAAATATCTAATCACGAAGGCAAAAACGCGAAATAACGGACTAATGAGCAAGAAATGAAATTATCGTTCAACTTGGGAAATATACTTTTATGAGCAACCAGCATAGATAGAGTTTTAATGAAAACCAACTATTATGATTAGAAGAAAACAATATATTTCTTTTATAAATCCTGAAATTACAATGCATGTATACCGTATATTTCCGCAGACAAGACGATAGTGAATCATAAAAAAAAGGACCACAAAATCCGGTTCGTCTTATAGGACAGATACAAAAAAAAATTAGATTGATATTTATATAAATTGAAACCATTATAAAATAAAACAAATCACTCACCACCGACTGCGATTTCGATCTTGAAAATTACTACAACTTATCGAAAAATCTATCATATTATTTAAATACGCTATATGATAATACATTACATTGTAATAGTAAATAATGCATTACATTGTAATAGTAAAACAATATTAAAACAAAATAAATATTAAAAGTTATGTTTATTAAGCTACTGAGGAAAAAACGGACAAACCGTAATTATTTACTAGTACAGAATAGGGTATGTCCACAAAATAGAATAGTCCATACGACGCTTTTGTGAATAGTCAAGGACATTACCCAAATGCCCGAATCAGTGCGAATGTTTGCGAATAGGACATAATTCTGTATACGCTATAAAGTATTATTATCCAGATGATGATCGCCGATCTAAATTCATAGGCCGTTGATAGTTTGGGGTCGTCTTGTAGAACAGATATATGCTAAAACTATAAAACTTTGACGAAAATTTATACCTCGTGTTATCTGAAGGTCGTCTTATCTGCGGAAATATACGGTACTCAAAACACAAATGGTATCTTTACCACACCTGTAAGTAGTGTTAGCAAGAGTTTTTTCCAGGCTGTTAGAAAGGTTCTTTGGTCTATCATTGCCCAAAATAGAAGTAAATTATTGCCTTCGTGCTGTTTTTTTTTTTTCATTGGGACAGCAGATACCATTAACAACATGAATTAATTTTGTTTCAATCATACGAAATTTAAGCCTAGGCAATTGTTTGAAACTTCAAAGGAAAAGACTAATAATATTGGAATTTTTTTATAATTCATAATATTTTGCCATATTTTGAGACTTTGGATTGGATTACCACTTAGCGGCACTTTTTTGCACACCATGGGCTAAATGGCCAGGCCACAAGGACCCCGAAGGCTCAGAGAAGGATGGGGGAGAGGACCCAAACCACTGGAACAGCTGTTGGGAGACAGATGGTAGCCTCCCGTCAAGCCATCCAGCGTGTTCTTTAACGTGCATAGGATATGGTTCTCCCGCACACGGCGCCACGGCTTAACGTCCCATCCGACGGACAGCGACCTTTTCAAGCCCATCGGTGTCCCCTACTGACAGTGGACAGGGCGGGGAATTTTACGGAGATAAATCTCAACGCTGACCCAGCTGGGACTCGAACCTGGGAACTACAGATTACGAGCCTGACGCGCTAACGACTGAGCCACCCCCGCCCTTATTTTGAGACTATTTTCATACTCTTAAGATTTAAGAACAGTTTGTTACAGTAATAACGTTAACATATTTATTTGGTATTTAAGAGTTAGAATTTTGTATTCAGCTTGTAACATATATTTTGCAATTGGATAATATCATGATGTAAAGTAAGCTATAACCAACTTCTTTTGTTATACTTGTGTTTTTAACTCTTTAAAGGAATTGATGAGATAATATTTTCATTTTGTCCCCTCGGTACCTTTTGAAAATTTTTGTTTTTTAGATAAATTGAAAATCCTACTTGGTTTGATAAGTATTGATGAAATATTTGGATTTGCATATTTCAAATTTCCAAAACGTTATAATTAACGCCATCTGATGACGGATCATTTTAAAACAAAAAAGTGTAGAGGAAACTGCAAGGATATATATGTTAAAATTTTTCGAAATGAAATGTACATGTCATGAAGTATGTATTTACAGCAGTGATTGCCCATTATCCCATGGATTGAGAGGAAATTTTCTATTTCAAGAGAATAATTGTGTACTTTTAGAAAAAATATTTCCTTTTAGTTTCGATAGGTGGGTTGTTTTACCTCTGAGCGGCACTTTTTTGCACACCATGGGCTAAGTGGCCAGGTCACAAGGACCCCGAAGGCTCAGAGAAGGTTGGGACCCACTGGAACAGCTGTTGACAGACAGATGGTAACCTCCCATCAAAGCCATCCAGCGTGTTCTTTAACGTGCACAGGGTATGTCTCTCCCGCACACGGGGCCACTGCTTAACGTCCCATCCGACGGACGGCGGCCTTTCCAAGCCCATCGGTGTCCTCTACTGACCGTGGGCAGGGCGGGGAATTTTGCGGAGATAAATCTCAACGCTGACCCAGCTGGGACTCGAACCTGGGAACTACAGATTACGAGCCTGGCGCGTTACCAACTCAGCCACCCTCGCACCGTTTCGATAGGTGTTAATGAAATATTATTATTAACCATTTCCAAAATTAGCAAAACCTTTTACTGCGCTCTCTAACGATGAAAAAGTAGCAAAATTTCAAAAGATTAAGGAATATATTTAAAGGATATTTTTGAGGTAGAAATTTTTTATTTTGCTGATTGAATATACTGATCAAGATTAAAATCTTAATCACTATCCAAGCTGTTTTATTATTGTTCCAGTAGATCTAAATAGCATTTTGATCGGTGAATACAGGAGAGTAGGGATGTTATTCACTTCTTGTTGAAATATTTGAAGTAAGTCCTTTCCTTTTGCACGGATCACACAATGGTATTTAGAGCACTGTTACTTGACATGTTTCGACTATTAACATCATCTGCAAAAGTTGGGTAAACTGTTCTACTTCGGAGATTGTATGCGTGTGACTTGTGCGGTTGTACCGTATGGTTTACAGCGAGTGACACTTTTGCTGTTTCGGGTGCCTCGGGTAGGGGTGTCTGGTGGGGATGCTTTAGCTGTGCTGCGCTGATCCAGGAGCAGTTTCTATGGGTGGGGGTGGGTGGTAAATTTCTTCGTTGCAGCACGTTTCTTTATTTTGGTATATCACCAGTTCTTCAGCGAGATCCAATTGAAATTTAGTACGGAGAGCACAAATAATATTGGTCAAGTCAAATTGTGGGGTCATTCCGGTATTACAGACCACTCTTGCTGATGAAGTTGTTTGTTTTTTATAACAGTACATTCCTTTCGTGTTCTTTTATTCTAGTTCGGCAGGTTCTTTTCGTTTTGACATCGTAAGGTTTATTGTTACTGTCGGTGTTTCTTGCAACGGTATTTTATATACTCCTCCTGTTTTCTCGTTCTGGTCCCAATCGGTTTTAATTAAATTATTATATAGTGTTGCTGGTTTTAATTGGCACTCTGTAATCGTAAAGATGCATTGCATCATTCAATGAATGTGCTCACCATGGGATGTTTGGAATCCTTGAGGTTGCTTCGTTGGTGTCGATTGGGATATTTTTCTCCAAGTTTGTCTTGACATATTTTCGGCAAGTTTCAATATTTTTAGCGGGTAACCCCAATTTTGAGCATCCGACACCAATGCAACAATCCCCCCAAAAAAGTAATTCACCACAGGGATTCCAAACTTTTCATGGCTTGCTAGCCATGAGATGTTCCTCCCATGGCTATTGGGATATTTCTACATGGGATATTTCTGTCATAGCTATTCGGATATTTCTACATGGGATATTTCTCTCATGGGATGTTTCTCCCATGGCTATTGGGATATTTCTCTCATGGGATGTTTCTCCCTTGCCTATTGGGATATTTCTATATGGGATATTTCTCTCATGGGATGTTTCTCCCATTCATTGAATAATGTAATGCAACCTTACAATTACAGAGTGCCAATTAAAACCAGCAACACTATAATTAATTTAATTAAAACCTGTCGGAGCGAGAACAAGAAAACATGAGGAGTATGTAAAACACACGCATACAATCTCAAAATTTGTATGCGTGTGAGCATAACTCACACGCATACAAATTTTACCTGTTTACCTAACTTCTGAAGATGACGTTAATAGTCGAAACATGTCAAGTTACAGTGCACTAAATACCATTGTGTGATCTATGCAACAGGAAAGGACTTGCTAAAATATTTCGACAAGAAGTGAATGACATCCCTACTCTCCTGTATTGACCAATCAAAATGTTATTTTGATCTACTGGGACAATAATAAAACAGCATGGATAGTGATTAAGATTTTAATTTAACTCAGATGTGTTTAATCTGTTATACTGATCAAGAGTTTTTTTACCTCTGAGCAGAACTTTTTTTCACACAATAAGTTGAATGATCAGGTCACAAGGACACTAAGAGCATAGAGAATGTTGAGGAAAGGGGATCCACTTGTCACCTGTTAGGATTTAGTTTGGGTTGTTTTACCTCCGAGCGGCAATTTGTTGCACACCATGGGCTAAATGGTCAGGTCATATGGACCCCGAAGGCTCAGAGAAGGTTGGGGGAGGGGACCCACTGGAACAGCTGTTCGGAGACAGATGGTAGCTCCCCGTCAAGGCCATCCAGTATGTTCTTTAACGTGCACAGGGTATGGCTCTCCCGCACACGGAACCACGGCTTAACGGTTTTCCAACCCGTCGGTATCCCCTACTGACAGTGGGAAGGGCGGGGAATTTTTCGGAGATAAATCTCAACGCTGACCCAGCTGGGACTCGAACCTGGGAACTACAGATTACAAGCCTGGCGCGCTACTGACTGAGTCACCCCCACCCCACCTGTTAGGAAGCAGATGGTAGCCTCTCATCAAACTTATCCAGTGTGATCTTTAACATGCTCAGGGTATGGGTCTCCTGCTCTCGGCGCACAGCTTCACATCCCATCAGCTCTATTGCAGCCTTTTCAACTTCATCCGTGTCCCTAACTGACTAAGATCAGAGAGAGTTATGCAGAGATAAAATTTCAACCCTCTCCCAGGTGGGACTCTAACCCGGTAGCTGCAGATTACAAGCATGGTGCGCTACCAACTGAGCCCTTGAGACCAAAGTGTAGCCCCTTCAGTAACGTTGGGAAAAGAGAAATATTTATTGAGAAATAAATGAAAAATTTCTTTTGGGTTGATTTTGCATTAACGGAATGAATGATTCAATATTTTAAACATGTCAAAATGCATTATTTTACTTCGTCAGAGGAGCTAAATGTAAAAATTTTAAACGTTGAATTAATATTGCAAATGATAGGTTTATTATGCCAGAAATTCGAAATTGTGGTGTTAGAATGTTTTGGTCAATGACAAATACTCAGAAAACTGAACACGACAAATCAAGTTATATTTTCGCGTTTTAATTAAATTAATTTATTTTTAAAGTTCTAGAAGTAAAGTTTTATTGTTACAATAATAAAGTAAAATAAATAAATACCCCCTCAACCCAGTGCTTGCGATAGAGTCTGACAGGAGCCTGTCAGTTTGTTATGCCATAGTAGAAAGTTATGAAAATAGTAGAAAGTTATGCCATAGTTTTGGCCATACGAGGCGACTACATCAGAACCCAAACCATACGGGGGCGGCTGGGCACTAAGCAACGACTCGCCCATCTGCAAATAAAATCCCATTTGCCTTTTAACAATCATACACTATTTCGAATTTCTACTATTAGAGGATTCATAGTGTTAAGCATTCTCTTTGGCAACGAGTTTCCTATATTGGCCTCCCTTGGCATCATAATATCCTTTCTTCAATAATCACAACGCTTCGCATCAAGCCTGCATCTATAAATAATAAAGAGGGGAGGAAGGTGAGGATATTAAAATGCAATATGAATATTGTAATATCATGCAAACAATAATTTTTTTTATTAAATTATACTATTTGTGTAAAAATAATGTTTCTTTATCTTGCATAATATCTCTGTTTTTCATTATTGACTTTTATTTTTTGTTGCAAAATCACTTGTGGAAAATATTTATAATAGTAATACGAAATCATTTTTACAAAACTGGTTACTATAAATCACGAAATAAAATTCGGAAAAAAAGGTCGATTACCTGTAAAATTACGGGGAGCCGAAAACTCCCGACATAACTGACTCTCCTGAGACATAACAACCATTGCTATTACGAATCACTTTCTACATATTAAAGGACAGAGCAACACAGTGCAAGATTTTTTTTTGTACAAAAGAATACTTATATTTATGGAGCAGACTTAATTTTTACTTTAAATGGTTGCATATTATTTTCTAACTCAATATCTATAAATCTTAAAGCTCATCGACTTTATGCATCAATCACAACATCTGAAACGAACATTCAAAATTTTATGCAACTGCTACAGGTCAACTTTACTTAATATATCAGCAATCATTTCTGATGTTATCTAATATAAATTTCTAGCTATCAAAGAGAGTGCATAATTCTATTTAAAATAAAAGCGACCAACACATCTGTTTCACATATACAGTTATTTAATAATAATGCTGTCTATGAATTTCACTATTGATATTTATAAATAATTTATTAACTGTAAAACATGAGCAGATCTCTTACTAACAGAATAATAGTTGCAATACTGCTTTAAAAATGTCTAGCTTTCTTTTATTCCGATCACTTTACTCTCAATGACTATTGGTGTTTCTCTAAATCCGATGATTAATAAAGAAATTTTTTTGCAGACTGCTGATGTCCTAAATAGAAAAATTTCCAACAGAAGACACTTTTGCCTCTGGAGAAATACAGATATTGTTCATTTCATTTTGGAAATTTTCGTCTAGAGCTAAATTAAGTAGTCAAAATGAGCACCGTGCAAGACATTGATATTGTAAAATTAACTGTTGAGTTATGTCACCATCCAGATCTACAGAAAGAAATATATTGTGTTCCTGGATCTGACTTTTATGCAAAAAATCTCAAACCCAATTCATTTAGATGGAATCCGAAAAAAAGTTGGAATCTCATAATTCAAAATAAAACAATAATGATAATGGAAACTTTGTATTGCCCAGTGCAGCTGAAAGAAGAAGTTCTATCCAATGTGATAACAATTGGAATGAGAATTCTGCTTTGGGCAAAATATCTGGAGAGAAATTTTGGATTGCCCGTTACTTATATGATGAATATCTCTAATGCTTCCCTTTTCGGAACAAACGGAGTGATTGACGAGAAGAAAACAGTAGGGAAAATAATAAGAGATGAGGAACTAGATGTTAAATTGCGTTACAAATTAGCCTGCCACTATTGCTTTCAAGTCGATATTCTGTCTCTATACAGAAAAATATCACAAGAAATTGATTTTTATAGTATTGAAAGTTTGGAAGACAACGAGCTGACTAAGATAGTGAAATTTTGGTCAAATTATTTACATGAAGTATCGAGAATAGACAGAGATGAAGATCTTGTATGCTGTGGACTACAGTCAGCAATTCAGAGTGGAAGTAAACCAGCCGTTGAATATTTCTGGAATAAGTTAAGCCCTGGCAAGAAATATCAAGAAGCAATAGTTTTCGCATTAGAAACCGCTACCTGTAGCGTATCCAATGAGACGGATGTCAGCAAAGAACTTTTGAATAGGTTCAGTAGTGATGAGGTTAATATCCAAAGTAAATCATTCAGTAGGACATTCTGGATTCCAAATGAATATTTCACTAATATCCTATTTTTCATATTTTCTCAGATGGATGAGGAACAACAGATTAAATTCCTGAGAAGTGACATTACGTATAATGGCTATTCTACTTCACTAGAATATTTTTTACATTGGCCATACCAGGACAGTTTTTTAAAAACCGCGAACTTATTGTGGGAATTTCTGCCCGAAGACAATTATTTACATCTGTTGATGGACATCAGTAATATGATTGAGGACCAATATAATGTGTGTTCCCTCAAACAAGGTGAAGAAGAATGCTATGATTATCGTTCGCTTTTTATCGATTTTTGGTGCCGAAGCCCTGAACGTTTGAAAAGATACATTTTTCAAGACAATGGACCAAACACTGAAACTCTCATATGTGTTAAAGAAAAAGCCCTGGATTTGATCTTTAAGTTATTTACGTTGAACTATTTTACTTACAAAGACTTGGAAAATATCTCTATATTGTTAAGTAGTGCTACAGAGGAAGAGAAGGAAGCTATTATTCATTCTGAGAAAGGAAATGTGATTTTTCATCAGTTAGCAGAGAGAAAGCGATGGAAAATTCTTGACGGATTCTTAATAATCTGCTTGTCGTCTGAAAATAAAATGGAAAGGTTCAAGAGAGAGTTTTGCTTTTCGGAGCGTGGAAAAAATATTTTCAGTCATTTGATTAAAAATGAATCGTCTGATGCTGCGGTCTCGTTCATGAAATGGAGTACTTTCTGTGAAGAAGACATAAATCGATACACGGAAGAAATCATCTATGAAAGTCGATTTAACGAATATCTGTCAGATTCAGATTTATTTAGCGAAAGAATACGAATACTACAAGTGATTCTCAATTGAAATTTTCTTCACAAGAGCAAATTGATGTGGTAAAAAAAGAGTTAATATCATCTGCTCAGTGTCAGTATAAATGTTCATGTTTGATAGCAGAAGGCAAATTACAATGTGTTGAAAAGTTTATTGATTGGTGTAACATTACTTGTGAGGAAGCTATAAAGGACTGTAAGAGAAAGCTTGCTTTAGCAAATGGAGAGTGGATTTGTGAAAAACTGATAGCAGATAATAACTGGAAAGATGTCAAAATAATTTCAACTTGGTGCTTTTCGTCCAAAGCACAACTGCAGAAGTTCAAAGAAAATTTGTTACTTAAAGCATCTGGTGCAGATACTTATTTAAATTTAATCGAAGAACAGAAATGGGAAGAAGTTCAGTCCTTTTTCATTCAAATTGGGCTCCCGCCAGAAGAAATTATTGAAGCAAAGAAAGCGATTATCTCAAAGAAGAAATCGGCTACAAAAGTATTCAAGAGAATAATATTCAAACAAATAGAAGGCGAACGATTTTTGAAACATGGCAATAAGACAGAGACAGTTGAAGCATTCGTAAGATGGTTCTTAGCAGAAAGAGAAGCTGTTGATGAATTACAAGATCAAAACGAGCAACATTTAGATGGAATGAGAAGGGGTGTGAAAAGAAAATTAAACTTCAGTACTGAGTGAGAAAATGACCAGTGCTCAGAATCGGAAAATGGTGAAAGAACTAAAGTCTACTGCAAAATCTGCAACAACTACTGCTACATGTTATTAGTACCAAAATATGTTGATAAATCGAAACTAATTAATATTCTCAGAGTGATATCATTACAAGTGATATCTTTAAACGAAAATTCTTCCTATCAAACAACATATGACGAAGACTTGTTTATATCTCTCAAAAGTCTTCAAACGAGAGTGTCCCAGATGGATGAGGAACAACAGATTAAATTCCTCAGAAGCGACATTAGGTGTGAAACATGAACTTCGAACAAAAACGTTAATGTAAATCAACACTTGTTCCATTGTAACAACATATGACGACGACTTGTTTATATCTCTCAAAAGTCTTCAACTGTGAGTGAGAAGTTGAGCAAAAACTTTAATGTAAAACAACACTTGTTGTCCTGAAACGATTTAATGTAGAAAATTCAAGATTTGGAAAAAATCTACCGATGACACTACTTTAATTCACATACGAAGATACCAAAACACAGATTGGAAAACATGACTGGAAAGTATGCTTACAAACTTGTATGTTTCAAGTGCCACAACAATCACACCTATATTTTTTCAGAGAAAACCTATAGCAATATGGAATTAGAGAGGTGAAGCCAATCTTAAATTGTGTGGCTATCACAATGAAAAATAAACAGAAATGTTAGTAAACCAAAGACATATCTGAAAATACATTTCACAGATATCAGAATATTGAAATTTGCAGAATTTTGAAAATTATATATCATATTAAAATGTTTATAGAATATATCAAATTATTGAACAGAAAAGAAAAAAAAAATTGTGTTTCATGATATTTTATTCTCATAATTTTTTCATAATATTTTTATTAATGGATTGAAATTTGCTTTGGAATTTAATATATTTCAGCAAACCATTTTCCAAAATATTTTTGATAGCAAATTTAATGCAAAATATCATTAAAAAATTAATTTCATCTACAAGAAAATTATTCATTACATTCAGTAGAAGCAGAATCTAGCAGCCTGTATAAATATATATTATATTTGAAATACTGTGAAATAAGAAAAGTAAGAATCCTCACAAGATGTTATGTAATAATATTAGTAATATATCAATCGTTCAAAATGATTATTTTTCCTTATTATTATAGATTTTTTAAACGTAAATCAATTAGAAAAAGTCGTATTTTATCATATTTTATTTTCATTAAATTTGTGACATTTGTTTGAAAAAATATAAAATTTGTAAATTATTTTCACATTTTTCCATGCATATCTTTATTATTTTTTTCTAAATATTTCCTGATCATATGTATTTAAAATATTGTTGAATAATAAAATATATCTCTAAAAATTATTTATTTACTGAGTTTTCTTACTTCCAAATAAAGTAAAAAGTCAACTTAATTCATGTTTGTTTTCAACTATTTATGAAAGCAAAATTTCATTACTATCTTCGCTAATTTTGGAGAATCTATAATAGTTCTATATTCCAAAGTAATATATGTCCACCAGAGGCAACAACCAATCAATTAAAATATTAACAATTAATGCAACATTATATTAAAAGCGTAAACCACAGATCGTTATCAATATTTACAACATGCATAATCATCAAGCAGAAATACGCTGTTGAGTTGAAAATAAACTGTTTTACTTTAGATCTGAAAATGGGCATCACGGAAAACAAACATAATCGCTCTCTCATATGGGATAGTACTTAAAAAGCAGTTTAATTCTCTTCGATTTTTCAGGATATTTTATTTTCAAAATAAATATTTCATCTAATTTTTCAATATAAATCAATTTCTCGAAATATTTCTGATGGAAAATTTACTTTTATGCTTAGTAAAAGTAATAAATATATGCATTATCAGTGTTCGTCTTCGAAGATTTATAACTGCACTGCTCTTATGCAAGATATATGCTGCTCTTATATCAAGGGTAAGCAAGCATTTGTTTGGGGGCCAATTAAGGTTTTGTAAAGAACGAAATAGTAATTTTTATTATTAGGAGGTACATAAGCTTCATCCTCTCAATTCCCCATTTTGATAACTTCACTTAGAAATATAAGCAGCCAATTATTTAAGTAAACATCAACTTCACGTAAAGATCAAAGAGAAAATTTCATTTTTTTATTCTCTGAATTTCTTCATAAACGATATTTTTCCCATTGCAATGGATGCAAAATTTGTAATAAATAAATTAATACTGTTTATTTGCAAGACGGTAAAACACTAACACACATTTTGTTATTCAAAACACAAATTTATTTTTCCAAACCCAAAATATTCATTTTTCTTCTCTGTTCCCGTTATAAAATGAAAGGATCCTTTCCAAACTCTGTAGTAAATTGCTCCTTGAGAGTTTATTTATTATTTATTTATTTGAAACAACAAAACACAATATTATTGAGACACAGGATGAGAGTAGTGCAAGTGAGTATGCATAGTGTGGGAACTCCGACTATGCAACTTCTCCAGGAACCGAACCCTTTCCTAAATGGGGCTCAGTTTCTTGCGCGCATTCGTCGTAATCTAGTTATTACGTTCGAGTCCCACATGGGCCAGAGATGACATTTATTTCCGCTAAATACCCTTCCTGTTTTTGGCGAAAAAGGAGGAACAGATGGGCTTGGAAAGACTACTGTCCATCAAATGTTACGTTAAGTTGCGGCATCCTCTGAGAGTTAAAGAACACATGGGATGGCCTTGACTCGGTGGCATTTCATTTTGCCTTGTCAGATGAGAAGAAACCAAATGGCTAACCATTCCTACCCACTGGATGACTTTCACGGGAGACTATTATTGGCCTCCTAACAGTTGTCTAGTAGGTCCCCTTCATCAACCTACTCGAGCAATTCGACTCCTTATGACTTCGCCCTAAGTTTAATGTGTGCATGTGGGGCGGGGGTAGCTCAGTCGGCAGCGCGCCAGGCTCGTAATCTGTAGTTCCCAGGTTCGAGTCCCAGCTGGGTCAGCGTTGAGATTTATATCCGCAAAATTCCCCGCCCTGACCACGGTTAGTAGAGGACACTGATGGGCTTGGAAACGCCGCCGTCCGTCGGATGGGACGTTAAGCCGTGGCCCCGTGTGCGGGAGAGCCATACCCTGTGCACGTTAAAGAACACGCTGGATGGCCTTGACGGGAGGCTATCATCTGTCTCCCAACAGCTGTTCCAGTGAGTCCCCTCCCCCAACCTTCTCTGAGCCTTCGGGGTCCATGTAACCTGGCCATTTAGCCCATGGTGTGCAAAAAAGTGCCGCTCAGAGGTTAAACAAACCGAACCCTTAATGTGTGCATGTGGCGATCAGAAATAATACAACCAGCGGTTTCTTATAAAAAAAAAGAATGTACAGGAAATAGAAATATCAGACTCTAAAACGTTTTTGCATAGCACCCACAGAGGGTTGTTTTAATTCTGAAAGTCTATTTTTTCATACGCTAGGTAAAAATGGACAAGTCAAAAGTTTTCGGAGAAATCTCTGGAAGGGAACCCACTGAACAGCTGAGACGAGACAGATGATAGCTCTCTGTTCCCTTTTTCACCAAACGTAGATCAATCATCAGCGATCATTTTTTTTTTCATTCAGAAGCTATATTGCCCACTGCGAATCCTAGCGTGTTAAAAATATTTTGTTAAATGTTAATTTCATTCTATAATACATTTCGTAATCTACAACATAAAATTCAACGTATTGAGCTAAATACGACGAATCTTCTACGGGCGATACTATTAGTTAACAAAAAGAAATTCGTTAATAGCTTTTGAAATTGCAACGCCTAAGCCATGCATATACCAAGTTGTTTTACCTCTGATCAGCACCTTTTTGCACACATGGGCTAAATGGTCAGGTCACATGGAACCCGAAGGCTCAGAGAAGGTTCGGACCCACTGGAACAGCTGTTGGGAGACAGATGGTAGCCTCCAGTCAACGCATCCAGCGTGTTCTTTAACGTGCACAGGGTATGTCTCTCCGCACACGGGGCCACGGCTTAACGTCCCATCCGACGGACGGCGGCCTTTCCAAGACCATCGGTGTCCCCTATTGACCGTGGGCAGGGCGGGGAATTTTGCGGAGATAAATCTCAACGCTGATCCAGCTAGGACTCGAACCTGGGAACTACAGATTATGAGCCTGGCGCACTACCGACTGAGCCACTCTGCACGTACCAAGGATTTACTTTCTGTGGTGGTTGAGAGTGGTGGTGATCAATAATTTTGTGTCGTAAGGAGGTCCGGATTTTTAATTTCGGGAAGGCCGAGAGAATTTCTCTTCGGGGTAGGGTTTCCGAATAAGTAAAATATTCCACCGAACAGAAAAGGTTAAAATAATAATTTATAAATTATTAGATATTAGATTTGTTTATTAAATCTATTTTTAGCGTCGGAATGGAGTTTTTGTAGCACAAAAACACAATGATTAAAACTGTCATTCATACTATCATTCATACGATTAATCATCCATTCAATAATTTAAAAGGAGAAAATAGCATAAGATTGAGACAACTTTTAGGATTTCACAGCAGGTAAACAAACGTTGTGATTTAGTAGAGAAGGGGGGTGGGTGGGGGGGGGCTCAGTCGGTAGCGCGCCAGGCTCGTAATCTGTAGTTCCCAGGTTCGAGTCCCAGCTAGGTCAGCGTTGAGATTTATCTCCGCAAAATTCTCCGCCCTGCCCACGGTCAGTAGGGGACATCCGATGGGCTTGGGAAGCCCGCCGTCCGTCGGATGGGACGTTAAGCCGTGGCTCCGTGTGTGGGAGAGACATTTCCGGTGCACATTAAAGAACACGCTGAATGGCCTTGACGGGAGACTACCATCTGTCTCCCAACAGCTGTTCCAGTGGGTCCCCTCCCCCAACCTTCTCTGAGCCTTCGGGGTCCATGTGACCTGGCCATTTAGCCCATGGTGTGCAAAAAAGTGCCGCTCAGAGGTAAAACAACCCAACCCAACCCAAATAGTATAGAAGGGTAGAATTTTCAGGATTGGTCTGGCGACTTCACTTGCTCAAGCTCTGGGCAGCAACATCCCTTCATATGATCTAAACTGTTACCAGCGTTATATCCCATACATTAAAATCAATTTCCGACTTGTTTTCCCGAACGCTGATTGAAACTTTCCTTGTGCATTGTGGGTAGGCCTACTGCTTCAGCAGCTATTCTCTTTCAGTTAGATCTGAAGCACAGGTTAGCAAATTAGTTTTACGTTCTACAGGAACATTTCCTTCCGGTGACTTGAAAATACTGCTGTCTGTCAGATGAGACGTTAAGCGTGTGCACGATAAAGAACACGCTGGATGGCTTTGATTGGAGGTCCACCTATCTGTCTCCTAACAGCTGTTGAATGGTCTTTCTTACCCAATCCTATCTAAGCACGTGGATTCTTTGTCAACGGATCATTTCGAACATTTTGTGCAAAGCCGCTCAGATGGATTGGATTGTTTAACCTCTGAGCGGCACTTTTTTGCACACCATGGGCTAAATGGCCAGGTCACACTACCCGAAGGCTCAGAGAAGGTTGGGGGAGTTGACCCACTGGAACAGCTCTTGGGAGACAGATGGTAGCCACCCGTCAAGGCCATCCAGCGTGTTCTTTAACGTGCACAGGGTATGTCTCTCCCGCACACGGGGCCACGGCTTAACGTCCCATCCGACGGACGGCGGCCTTTTCAAGCCCATCGGTGTCCCCTACTGACCGTGGGCAGGGCGGGGAAATTTTGCGGAAGATAAATCTCAACGCTGACCGAGCTGGGACTCGAACCTGGGAATTACATATTACGAGCCTGGCGCGGTACGGACTGAGCCGCCCCCGCGCCTCCGTAGCAGTGCCTTATGAACATGCATGATCCCCATATTCCTGTAATAAATCAGAATGATCTCTTTTCGTGTCCTCCTCAAACCTCATGATTCTGAACATGTAAAACCTTTCTCCCTCTTTAGTAGGCTCACATAGCAAAAACGCAGAGATTTCGCAACCGAATTTTATGCGCCGACAGCGAAGAGATAAACAATACTGCGACATTTTTTCTAACACGTATTCACAGGTTGACACAAACTTTCAAACAAGTCGTAACTTTTTAAGTTCGAACGCCCTTCGTAAATATGTTCTGAACATCAACCTGTTAAAGCCCTAGTTATACCATTAGCGTAAGATATAAATTCAAAACCTTCCAAGATATCATTATGCAATGTTGAAAAATGTCCTGGTTTTAATTAAAATATTTTTGAATAAAATTGTACTTCTGTTACTAAAACATATTGGTATCCGTTCTTCATCAACACATTCTATCAGCAGAATATCTAATTTCTAGCATTAGTATATCATTTGAATATTAGTCTATGCTTCCCATTTTCCAGGGCTGGGGTGGCTCATTTGGTAGCGCGCCAGGCTCGTAATCTATAGTTCCCAGGTTCGAGTCCCAGCGGAATGAGCGTTGAGATTTATCTCCGCAAAATTCCCCACTCTGCCCACGGTCAGTAGGGGACACCGATGGGCTTGGAAAGGCCGTCGTCCAACGGATGGGACGTTAAGCCGTGGCCCCGTGTGTGGGAGAGACATACACTGTGCACGTTAAAGAACACGCTGGATGGCCTTGACGGGAGGCTACCATCTGTCTCCCAACAGCTGTTCCAGTGGGTCCCCTCCCCCAACCTTCTCTGAGCCTTCGGGGTCCATGTGACCTGGCCATTTAGCCCATGGTGTGCAAAAAAGGGCCGCTCAGAGGTAAAACAACCCAAGCCTTCAATCTCGCAAAATTTTACCTGGGTAATTTTCAAACAAATATTGCCAGCGATGTGTTTACGTCAGGAATATGGAATTTGGGGGAGGGGACACACTGGAACAGCTGTTGGGAGACAGCTCCATGGTAGCCTCCCGTCAAGTCCATCCAGCGTGTTCTTCAACGTGCGCAGGGTATGGCTCTACCACACACGGGGCCACGGCTTAACGTCCCATCCGACGGACGGCGGCCTTTCCAAGCCCATCGGTGTCCCCTATTGACCGTGGGCAGGGCGGGGAATTTTGCGGAGATAAATCTCAACGCTGACCCAGCTGGGACTCGAACCTGGGAACTGCATATTACGAGCCTGGCGCGCTACCGACTGAGCCACCCCCGCCCCAATCTCTAAAAAGAAAGACATTGGTTGTGTATAGACAAAAAGACAGGCCTACGATAAAAGCGAAACATTACCTGTTTTTCTTTCTGAAAATGAGCTAAAAATACAAAAACAGCAAAAGACTGATTCAAAATATAAATATTTGTCGCTTGGGAATACAGGACAGCCATTAATCAGTCAAAAAGGAAAATCAATATCAGGCCCAGATAAAATAATTGTTTTAACCCTAAAACTAGACGAACGCATGTAGAGCCTGTGGCGTACATGGGAATCTCGTTATGAAGAAAATGAAAGTTTTCGTTCACCTACTTATTCACTCATAAAATTTTTAATTCGATATAGCGGATGATAGATAAAATGCAATTAACAGTAATTTGTCATTGACATTTTAAAAAACAATTGCACACAGGGTTGCATTTAGACGCCAAACGTTACAACACAAATAACGGCAACGCTATTGAAGAGGTGTTTAGGAGAGAAATATATAATTTTTATAATTCGTTTTTCGCTTTAGAAATTGTACGCCTGCGCAAATAATATGGATCTACAGGATAAGTCTAAGAGGAGATGAATTTGAAAGTTCACATAGAAGGGAACTTGAGTTGTCGAGCTACTGCAGGGAATATGAATGGGGAAAAGCCATAAATTGGTTCTGAATATGAATTTTAGGACAGGCTTTAAAGAGTCTGTCCTATATATTTTTCAGAGAAAGGATATTTTCCCAATCTGGCGCACAAATTATTTATTTCTTTTAAGAGAAGGTTTTTTACTGATCTTGCTTAACAACGAGTCTTTTGCTAGACATCTTTTGTATCTTTTTGCACGAGTAAAGGTGGCTCAATGAGTTGATTGTCAGGCTTTTAATCTGCAGTTCCCAGGTTCGGGCCCTACCTGCCCCTGGGTTAAAATGTATATCTGCTATTCGCCCCCCGGTACATGGTGAGAAACGGGACACCGTATAAAATAAATAATAAATACCCCCTCAAGCAGCTACTTGCCACAGATGTCTGACAGGAGCCAGTCAGTTTATATGCCACAGTAGCAGGTCTGAGAGGATGGCAAGACCGCAGCAGAAAAACAACACGCACAACCATGCCTTACTGGGGCTCGAACCCAGGTCCCTTAGATTAGTAGCCAAACGTGCTAACCACTCGGCCATGGGACGGCACGGGACACCGCAGGGCTTGATAAATCTGGAGTCCATCGGATGGCGCGTTATACCATTTTCCCTTATGCAAGAAAGACCTACACTGAGCACATTAGAGAATATACTTAATGGCCTTGACAGGAGTCTTCCATCTGTTTCCTAACAGCTGTTCATCGGATCTCATTCCCCCAACCTTTTCTGCGCCTTGGAGTCCTTGTGATCCACTTTAGCACATTGTATGCCAAAAGAAATGTGTCGCTCAGAGATAACACTACCCAACTCTTTGCCCCTTTATCTTGGGTCTTCCTGGTCTCTTAAGGATTATAAGTCATCTATTGTTTGAAAATCCCATACCTTGTTTGTTGTAGGACAATGGGGGAATGTCAAACCAAGTCTGTCTGACAGGATGTGACTTAATCTGACAGGGTATAGCTTTGCATAGTGAAGTGATGAAACGTTTAATCTTCAATTATCAGGGATTACAGGAAATTGTTTTAAAGAAGTATTTAGTTTCCAACTAATTAATTATAAGTGATGTGCCTATTCGCCATTGGTAGAAACTTCTATTTCAGTATAAGCGAGATGCAAACAGCCGTTGAATTAAAATTTACTAAATATTCCAGATTTATTTAAAAAATTAAAACATTTAACTCTACCGTTTTTCTCTTTTCCACTTAACTGTATTGGGGCAATACTTACAGTGTTTAATCCTGTTTTATTGCGGCAATTGCATTCTTCGATAAAATTCCGTGTTTCTTTGAGACAGGACCTGAAGTCCATCAGAATATCATTATAAAATTAATATAATTAAAAGGAACTTTGAAAATTTTGAAATGTTTTTAATTTATTAATTTGGAAGAAATATAATGTATTTACTAAAGAGGAATTACGGCTCAGAACCACACAGATGATTTTGGGTTGGAGCACATTCGGTCTTTGAACAATTCAAATATGAAGTGGTTCTTGCATTTGAGAAAAAAGTAAGAAAATGTAAAATAACTTATAAATATAATTGTAATCTTTAATTTAGTCGTTAGTAAATAAAAATATCCGTAATGCTGCCTTTGATTATTTGTCACGTATTTTCTCTCTTTAATAAATGAAGGTCTCTTAGCGTGTATAACGTTGCTATGCACGAAATTTTCTTCATACTCGTATTTGTATTATTATTTAAACCCACGTCAAATGTTTTGTGGGAAATATATTTATAATTCTTCCCAGCGATATGTTTATTCAAGGATTTCCATTCTACTACTCCAGCCACAATTAAATTTTCCCAAGAGTTTGGCGTCAAACGTATCCATTTATAACTTCATTCACATCACCCAACACATACTACTCACAGGGTACTACTCTATTCGCAAGGTAACCGACGGCAGCGCCCTTAGGATTTCCAAGACTTTTCGAGTGATCAGTCCCAACCCACGGCAGCGCCCTTAGGATTTCCAAGACTTTTCGAGTGATCAGTCCCAACCCACGGCAGCTAGGAAGCCGAATCCTTACCGCAACAGGGTTAAAACATGGTCGGATCACACACCAAATTTTGGAGCGTTTTCTAAAGTAGCAACGGAACGACGGCAAAACTATTGATTTCTACCACCGATGACGCCATATGTGTCCGCCTGTTGGGAATTACGACTGTTATTAAATAATATTTTGCATCTTGAAAGACATTACCTTTTTAATTTTTTCGTTGAATTATTATAATCAGTAATAAAATAATAAATGAGTGTGTCATGCATTTCTGCCTATATGTCTTATCACATGTCAAAGAATTTATTTCCTCTAAATCAGCAGTGGGGTTGGTTCAGTCGGTAGCACGCCAGGCTCGTAATCTGTAGTTCCCAGGTTCCAGTCCCAGCTGGGTCAGCGTTGATTTATCTCCGCAAAATTCCCAGCACTGTCCACGATCAGTAAGGGGCACCGATGGGCTTGGAAAGGCCGCCGTCCGTCGGATGGGACGTTAAGCCGTAGTCCCGTGTGCGGGAGAGACATACCCTGTGCACGTTAAAGAACACGCTGGATGGCCTTGACGGGAGGCTACCATCTGTCTCCCAACAGCTGTTCCAGTGGGTCTCCTCCCGCAACCTTCTCTGAGATTTCGGGGTCCATGTGACCTGGCCATTTAGCCCATGGTGTGCAAAAAATTCCGCTCAGAGGTAAAACAACCCAACCCAAACCTTCTGTCGTGGCCAATAAGTCCATTGTGTGCATACATATGTGTCACCCCGCAACTTTTTCCTCTTCGAGACATGCGGTATGAACTTAAAATGTTCCGCGTTTACTACAATAATTATCTTATCTAGAACTGCATGTCAATAGCTTGATGATCTGACTTCGAAATTTAATGCCTTCAAACAAATATTTTTGAAAGAGTAGCCGAAAGAAGATTTTAGATTCGAACCAGGAACAATCTACAAGCTAGCAATACGCAGTCCCGTATTCTCTAACTGTAGCTGCGACGAGTAGAGATTTCACATGATTGACCAAGACCCAATTTTTGTTTGAACAATAACAAAAATTTTGAATTTATTTAAATTTCACACTTAACAAAGTTCCACCACTGGCTTATAAAGGTGGATGATTTTACATTACAATTAATTGACTAGGTACTCACTCCATTCAGGTTAGCTTGAGTTCGAACAACATTCAAAACAAAATAATGAAAGTAAAACTTAAAAGTGAAAGTGACAACAAGCAGAGTAAGTTAAATTAAAATAACTCTACCATGTTGAAGTTTCTCCGGAACGAGAACTGTATTCTGCTAAGTTATTGTGATGTGCACACCGTAAATTTTCATGAAGCACCCACTCCAGATTTCTCTGATCGTGGTTTTTCCCAAGCAAAGCAAATTTCTTCAAATTTCGCCTAACGTACTTAGAAAGACTAACGCAAAAAAAAAGATAAATAAAAAGACCGAACCCTGGTCTGTTAGCCTGATCAACAAACACCCTGTTTCTCCCGGGTCGAGCGTAAAAATATCTTTCTGGCAACCCCGGGAACTCTCCGACCAAAAGGGCCAATTAGAAGCAAGCCCCGGGCAAGAACCCGATTCCACTTCCATATTTCACAAGTGGAGCGGAGTCTTGTTGCGAGCCAGCACTCTGCATTCCTCCCGAAGGTCAATGTTTGATTTTGGGCGAGCTGCAATTGTTTCACAAGATACTTCCTGTCATTTCACACGAGCTAAGTTCTTTCTCGGCAATCATCAACGTAAACAGGTGAAACGGAACCCTGAAAGATATTCGCAACCGAGACCTTGCACCCATTAACCTCCGAAGACATCTCCGTCAGACACAAAGTGGTTGCATCAGGAAAGAAATGAAATAAAAAAATTAAAATTATTAACTTCAATAGGTCTGCGACCTATCATATGCATCTCAGAAGTCCATTGTTTGTACATTATGCATCACAGAAATGTGCAAACCTTGGAGCTTGAATTTGTCCATGAAAACCATTGGGTGAAGCAACTGCCGGTAATTAACAATCATCCAATGAGGACACAAAAGTGGAACTATTGTCTTATCTCGTGCTATTTCGCTGAAAATCAAGATGGTTATTTGATCTTTTGTGTTACCGCAGAGCTCTTCGGCTATTATTCGAATTTTAGATTGCGAATTGAACGTGCCATTTTCCTGCTGTTAGTGATCATAAGTTTGCATTTGTTTAGCGAGATCTCTACAAGTTGTGTGTTTTGGTAAGATTTTGTTAATTGTCTTATTAAATGGTTTCTTCTTCATAAAATGATTGTAAAGAAACATAAATGCTTTATTCTTAGAGAATAATTTTTTTTCTTTCAGGTAACTTTAAGTGTTTTTTAAAAGTTTATTTCAACGATGAATAATTTTGAAATCAGAGAGTAAAGTGACTATTTTCAATAACACGTTATGGGCTTGTTTCAAATTGCTAAATTTTGAATTCCTTTGTTGAGTGAAATGTTCTAGTTTTAGTACTTTTCAACAGTTTTACAGCAATGTGGAATGAAAACTACACTGTTTGAACGAATAACATAAAATATCTATTACTGCAGTGTTTCTACCACTAAGTCAACTGTTATATACCCAGAATATTTTTTGGACGGATGATAAATCTGGAGTATTTTACATAGCATTAGAAAAAAACCTTAAGCTTATATTTCTTATAAATAAATGAAAATTTCGTTTTAAATTTATCAGCACTAACGGAATATAATGACACAAATATTTCAAGCATGTTGCCTGCTGTAAAATGATCATTTTGTGTTGGTTGGTACGTTCTTTTTATCGCGTTTACAAAGAAAACGATATAATACTTACGCTATGTCATCTGTCTGTCTGTCCGTCCTTCTGCAGATATCAAACATTTTTTACAGAGATAAATTAAATATTCTTTTTGCGTTGGATAGATAATGATGGAATAATACGATACGTTCTTTCTGAATTTCTCTAAAGCTATAATTGTGCCTCTAGTGGTGACAACATTGAAAATTGCAAACGATGTATTTCTGCTAGAAATTTGAAACTTTTGGGGAGGTGGGAAAACACATCTTATTAGTTTTAGCATATAATTTTGGTTTTCAGAGATAGATGAAAAGTTCTTTTTGGATTAGATAGGAACTGAAAAAAATATTATGATTCACACTTTTTAAATCTTCCAAAATTTATAATTCCGCCGACTAACAGTAGAAAAATTTTCAAATTCCAAAATTTTAATAAAAATTGCAAACTTTAAATAAAATTTTACATTAGAAATTTTTAATTTTGGTGGTGGAATGTCAACGCCAAGATCTTTAAATTGGCAACAGTGAATTGAGCTCTCAGACCCATGGGTGGGTGGGAAAATATTTTATTTTGTTTTAGCAAATAATTGTTTCTATTAGAGATAAATGAAAAAATATCATTTTAGGGTTAGATAGGAATTGATCAAATATTATGATTCTCACTTTCAGAATCTCCCGAACACTATAATTGTGCCCTCTAAGGGTGAAAGAGATTGAAAATTCCAAAAAATATTCACGACTATTTCAACGAGTTATTATTGATAGAAATATGGAATTTTGGTGGTGAATGTCAACGTTATGAAGTGTACATTGGAAAAAACGATAATTATAAATCTATTTTTTTTTCGTTTCATTAAATAAAATAAATAAATAAATACCCCCTCAAGCAGCTGCTTGCCACAGAGGTCTGACAGGAGCCTGTCAGTTTATATGCCATAGTAGAAGGTCTGAGAGGATGGCAGGACCTCAGCAGAAAAACGACACACACACATCCATGCCTAATCCATTAGTATTAACGAAATGTTATAATTTGTATTTTTCAAATACAAATCGCAAAATTTTTACAGATAACTGAAAGGAGGAAACAGCTATTATTGAGTTTACAAATATTATGTATTAAATATAAATTTTAAAAATTAGTCGAAATTTTTAAGAGATATTCCGCTGACACCAATAATATACCCACTTTTCTGAGAATGTTGAGGGGAATGCAAATTTTTAGAGTTAAGATTTAAAAAACGAATACTTTTATGTTGTATAATTACTGATAAAATACTATTTGCACATTTCTCATCATCTAGCTCAAATTAAAACATTTCAGGAATGATCCAGTAGGTAAAGAAAAATGTCTTTCTCTTCGAAAACGAGATTCTCATATGCGCTGGGAGGCGGGGGGGGGGGGCTCAGTCGGTAGTTCCCAGGTTCGAGTCCCAGCTGGGTCAGCGTTGAGATTTGTTTCCGGAAAATTCCCGGCCCTGCCCACGGTCAGTAGGGGATACCGATGGGCTTGAAAAGACCGCCGTCCGTCGGATGGGACGTTAAGCCGTGTCCAAGTGTGCGGGAGAGCCATACCCTGTGCACGTTAAAGAACACGCTGGATGGCCTTCACGGGAGGCTACCATCTGTCTCCCAACAGCTGCTCCAGTGGGTCCCCTCCCCCAACTTTCTCTGAGCCTTCGGGGTCCATGTGACCTGGCCATTTAGCATGGTGTGAAAAAAAGTGCCGCTCAGAGGTAAAACAACCCAACCCTCAATGTACCACAGGCAATACCTATCCTCCTAGTTAATTTTGTATATATGCTTTTGTATCATTTTATGTAAAGGAAATTGCTGTCTTCTGTTTAAAAAATAAGTGGTTTATCCTCTTTAAACAACTAATAAAATTAAAATTCGGAAATTTATTTAAAATTTCACAGCTTGTTCATTAGTGTCTATTTCATGTCTATATCTTTTAAACGGTAGGTTAAATTCAAGGGTTCGGTAATCCCCATTGTTTATACGCTGAGAAATTACAACTGTTTTAATACCATTTTTTCATTGACTTAGAGTTAACGTCAATTTTTTCGCCATATCCATAAAATCTTCCTTGTGAACATGTTTTGAGGAAATGCCATGATGACTGCAATTGAGAAACAGAAAAAAAACGCTGTTGCATTTTGTCAGAGTAAGGAAATTGGCCTACCCCTTATTTGAAATCTCTAATCACGAAGGCAAAAACGCGAAATAACGGACTAATGAGCAAGAAATGAAATTATCATTCAACTTGTGAAATATTCTTTTATGAGCCAGAGGCACAGATACCGTTTTAATGAAAACCAACTATTATGATTAGAAGAAAAGAGTATATTTCTTTTACAGAAACTGAAATTACAATGCTTATATACTCAAAACACAAAAGGTGTCTTTACCACACCTGTATGTAGTGGTAGCAAGAGTTTTTTCAAGGTTGTTAGAAAGGTTCTTGGGTCTATCAATCCCCAAAATAAAAGTAAAATATTGCCTTCGCGTTGTTTTTTTTTTTCACGTGGGACAGCATATACCATTAACAATATGAAATAATATTGTTTCCATCACACGAAACTTAAGCCTCGGCAATTGTTTGAAACTTCAAAGGAAAAGACTAATGATATTGGAATTATTTTTATAATTAATAATATTTTGACATATTTTGATACTTTGGATTGGATTGTTTTACCTCTGAGCGGCACTTTTTTGCACACCATGGTCAAAATGGCCAGGCCACAAGGATCACGAAGGCTGGGTGAGGGGACCCACTGACCGTGGGCAGGGCGGGGAAATTTTGGGGAGATAAATCTCAACGCTGACCCAGCTGGGACTCGAACCTGGGAACTACAGATTACGAGCCTGACGCGCTACCGACTGAGCCACCCCGCCCCGATTTTGAGCCTATTTTTATGCTCGTATGATTTAAGAACAGTTTGTAACAGTAATAACCTTAACATATTTATTTGGTATTTAAGAGTTAGAATTTTGTATTCTGCTTGTTAAATATATTTTGCAATTGGATAATATCATGATGTGAAGTAAGCTATAACCAACTTCTTTTGTTATACTTGTGTTTTTAACTCTTTAAAGGAATTGATGAGATAATATTTTCATTTTGTCCCCTGTCGGTACATTTTGAAAATTTTTGTTTTTTTGATAAATTGAAAATTCTATTTGGTTCGATAAATATTGATGCAATATTTGGATTTGATATTTCAAATTTCCAAAACGCTATAATTAACGCCATCTGATGATGGATCATTTTAAAACAAAAAAGTGTAGAGGAAACTGCAAAGATATATATGTTAAAATTTTTCGAAATGAAATGTACATGTCATGAAGTATGCATTTACAGCAGTGATTTGCCATTATCCCCATGGATTGAGAGGAAATTTACTATTTCAAGAGAATAAATGTTTACATTTAGAAAAATATTTCCTTTTAGTTTCGATAGCTGTTAATGAAAAATTATTATTAACCATTTCCAAAATTAGCAAAATCTTTAACTGCACTCTCTAACGATGAAAAAGTAGAAAATTTCGAAATATTGAGGAATATTTTTAAACGAAATTTTTGAGATAGAAATTTTGTATTTTGCTGATTGAATATACTGATCAAGATTAAAATCTTAATCACTATCCAAGCTGTTTTATTATTGTTCCGGTAGATCAAAATAGCATTTTGATCGGTGAATACAGGAGAGTAGGGATGTTATTCTCTTCGAGTCGAAATATTTGAAGTAAGTCCTTTCCTGGGTGGGGTGGCACAGTCGGGAGCGCGCCAGGCTCGTAATCTCTAGTTCCCAGGTTCGAGTCCCAGCTGGGTCAGCGTTGAGATTTATCTCCGCAAAATTCCCCCCACCCTGCCCACGGTCAGTAGGGGACACCGATGAGGAAAGGCCGTCGTCCGTTGAATGGGACGTTAAGCCGTGTGCGGGAGACAAGTTAAGGCCGCCCCGTGTGCGGCCTTAACTTGTGCACGTTAAGGCCGCACACGGGGCCTTAACGTGCACAAGGTATGGCCCCGTGTGCGGGAGAGCCATACCTTGTGCACGTTAAAGAACACGCTGAATGGCCTTGACGGGGAGGCTACCATTTGTCTCCCAACAGCTGTTCCAGTGGGTCCCCTCCCCCAACCTTCTCTGAGCCTTCGGGGTCCATGTTACCTGGCCATTTAGCCCATGGTGTGCAAAAACGTGCAGCTCAGAGGTAGAACAACACAACCCAAAGTCCTTTCCTGTTGCACGTATCACACAATGGTATTTATAGCACTGTAACTTGACATGTTTCGACTATTAACGTCATATTCAAAAGTTGGGTAAACTGTTCTACTTCGGAGATTGTATGCGTGTGACTTGTGCGGCTGCACCGTATGATTTACAGCGAGTGGCACTGTTGCTGTTTCGTGGTCCTGCCCATGTGCCTCGGGTAGGGGTAGTTGGTGGGGATGCTTTAGCTGTGCTGCGCTGATTCAGGAGCAGTTTCCATGGGTGGGGTGGGTGGTAAATTTCTTCGTTGCAGCACGTTTCTCTATTTTGGTATATCACCAGTTGTTCAGCGAGATCCAATTGAAATTTAATATGGGGAGCACAAATAATATTGGTGAAATCAAATTGTGGGGTTATTCCGGTATTACAGACCACACTTGCTGATGAAGTTGTTTGTTTTTTATAACAGTACATCCCTTTCGTGTTCTTTTATTCTAGTTCGGCTGGTTCTTTTCGTTTTGACATCGTAAGGTTTATTGTTATTGTCGGTGTTTCCTTTAACGGTATTTTATATACTCCTCCAGTTTTCTCGTTCTGGTTCCGATCGGTTTTAATTAAATTAATTATAGTGTTGCTGGTTTTAATTGCTGGTTTTACAGAGCCAATAGCCATGGCTCTGTAATTATAACGATGCATTGCATTATTCAATGAATGTGCATGGGATGTTTGGAATCCCTTAGGTTGCTGCGTTGATGTCGGTTGGGATATATTTCTCCAAGTTTGTCTTGACATATTTTCGGCAAGTTTCAATATTTTTAGCGGGTACCCCCCATTTTGAGCTTCTGATCATATTTACTTTTTTTTTCGTAATTTATAATTTTTTCTGCATTCGTAAGAAACATGATATATGATTCGACCCCACGGTTTTATGAAAAAGAAAGAAGAAAAATATTTTCGGATGCTCAAAATGCGGGTTACCCACTAAAAATTTTGAAACTTGCCGAAAATATGGCAAGACAAACTTGAAGAGAATTGTCCCAACCGACACCAATGCAACAATCCCCCCAAAAAAATAAGTTCACCACAGGGATTCCAAACATCCCATGGCTTGCTAGCCATGAGATGTTTTTCCCATGGCTATTGGGATATTTCAACATGGGATATTTCTCTCATGGTATGTTTCTCTCATGCCTATTGGGATATTTCTACATGGGATATTTCTCTCATGGGATGTTTCTCCCATGGATATTGGGATATTTTTACATGGGATATTTCTCTCATGGGAAGTTTCTCCCATAGCTATTGGGATATTTCTCTAATGGGATGTTTCTCCCATGGCTATTAGTATATTTCTACGTGGGATATTTCTGTCATGGGATGTTTCTCCCATGGCTATTGGGATATTTCTCCCATGGCTATTAGTATATTTCTACGTGGGATATTTCTGTCATGGGATGTTTCTCCCATGGCTATTGGGATATTTCTCTCATGGGATGTTTCTCCCATGGCTATTGGGATATTTCTACATGGGATATTTCTCTCATGGGATGTTTCTCCCGTGGCTATTGGGATATTTCTCTCATGGGATGTTTCTCCGATGGCTTTTGGGATATTTCTACATGGGATATTTCGCTCATAGGATGTTTCTCCCATGGCTATTGGGATATTTCTGCATGGGATATTTCTCTCATGGGATGTTTCTCCCATGGCTATTGGGATATTTCTACATGGGATATTTCTCTCATGGGACGCTTCTCCCATGGCTATTGCGATATTTCTACATGGGATGTTTCTCCCATGGCTATTGGGATATTTCTACATGGGTTATTTCTCTCATGGGATGTTTCTCCCATGGCTATTGGGATATTTCTACATGGGATATTTCTGTCATGGGATGTTTCTCCCATGGCTACTGGGATATTTCTCTCGTGGGATGTTTATCCCATGGCTAATGGGATATTTCTACATGGGATATTTCTCTCATGGTATGTTTCTCCCATGGCTATTGGGATATTTCTACATGGGATATTTCTCTCATGGGATGTTTCTCCCATGGCTATTGGGATATTTCTACATGGGATATTTCTCTCATGGCTATTGGGATATTTCTACATGGGATATTTCTACATGGGATATTTATCCCATGGCTATTGGGATATTTCTACATGGGATATTTCTCTCATGGGATGTTTCTCCCATTCATTGAATAATGCAATGCAACCTTACAATTACAGAGTGCCAATTAAAACCAGCAACAATATAATTAATTTAATTAAAACCTGTCGGGGCGAGAACAAGAAAACATGGGAAGTACATAAAACATACGCATACAGTCTCAAAATTTGTATGCCTGTGAGCATAACTAACACGCATACAAATTTTACCTGTTTACCCAACTTCTGAAGATGATGTTAATAGTCGAAACATGTCAAGTTACAGTGCACTAAATACCATTGTGTTATCTGCGCAACAGGAAAGGACTTACTTCAAATATTTCGACAAGAAGTGAATAACATCCCTACTCTCCTGTATTGACCAATCAAAATGTTATTTTGATCTAATGGAACAATAATAAAACAGCTTGGATAGTGATTAAGATTTTAATTTAACTCAGCTGGGTTTAATCTCTTATACTGATCAAGAGTTTTTTTACTTCTGAGCAGAACTTTTTTGCACACAATAAGTTGAATGATGAGGTCACAAGGACACTAAGAGCATAGAGAAAGTTGAGGAAACGGGGTCCACTTGGCACCTGTTAGGAAGCAGATGGTAGCCTCTCATAAAACTTATCCAGTGTGATCCTTAACATGCTCAGGGAATGGATCTCCTGCTCTAGGCGCACAGCTTCACATCCCATCAGCTCTATTGCAACCTTTCCAACTACATCCGTGTCCCTAACTGATTAAGATCAGAGAGAGGTATGCAGAGATAAAATTTCAACACTTTCCCAAGTGGAACTCTAACCCGGTAACTGCAGATTACAAGCATGGTGCGCTACCATCTGAGCCCTTGAGAGCAAAGTGTAGCCCCTTCAGTAACGTTGGGAAGAGAGAAATATTTATTGAGAAATAAATGAAAAATTTCTTTTGGATTGATTTTGCACTAACGGAATGAGTGATTCATATATTTTAAACATGGCAAAATGCTTTATTTTACTTCATCAGAGGAGCTAAATGTAAAAATTTTAAACGTTGAATTAATATTGCAAATGATAGGTTTATTATGCCAGAAATTCGAAATTGTGGTGTTAGAATGTTTTGGTCAATGACAAATACTCAGAAAACTGAACACGAGAAATCAAGTTATATTTTTGCGTTTTAATTAAATTCATTTATTTTTAAAGTTCCAGAAGTAAAGTTTTATTGTTACAATAATAAAATAAAATAATTAAATACCCCCTAAACCAAGTGCTTGGCATAGAGTCTGACAGGAGCCTTTCAGTTTGTTATGCCATAGTAGAAAGTCTGTGAGGATGGCAGGGCCACAGCAGAAAAACAACACGAACATCCATGCCTTACCCCGGGACTCGAACCCATGGTCCCTTAGAATGCAAGAAATTAATGTGAAGTGTTCAATACCATTTTAGTATAGAAGTAAATACTGTATTTGTTTACATCATTTAAAACTAAATAGCCTGTAGGTAAAATTTAAAATATTCAAACTCCTAATTGATATTAAATTTCCCTAAGTTTTTCTTTTTCTCGTTATGAATAAAACAAGACTTCATAGCTCTCCAAACAGATGTTGGTGGCCCCTACTTACATTGTTTGCCCTGAATGGTTTTAACCTTAGCCTTAGGATCGGGGAAAAAATTACACTCTCGTTTTATCTGACTAATAATTCATAATTACTAACGTTGCCCAATCAGCTATTAGTACGAATTATTACTATTTATATGATGCAAATATCGGAATAATAAATGCTTAATTATCCTTGAAATCACCGTCCGATATTCGACAGTGTCCATAAGATATTCTGTAATTTTTATAAATTTCGATTTAAACAGGTTTCCCGTCATTCGACCTTTCTTGTCCATCCTTTGAATTTTAAATTAACCATGTACTTCGGAATTTTCGAACTTTTACATAATTTATATTTAATTGTTCGTTTGAAACAATAAATGCCATAGAGGTTGTAGAATATGTCGTTTTTATTTGTTCTTGTGAAACATAGTCTTCTGAGGTTGAAGTCATTCAAACTAATGATTTTGTTCGATTACTTGGATCTCTACTGAAATTTCAAAAAATTTGTTGAAATTTCAAAGATTAAATTTCAACGAACAACTTTTTTACGGAGTTACCATTATGTAAGCCTATACTTTAAAACAGGAATTGCATTACCACCGATTAAATTTGCTTCCTTTTTTATTTCGTTTACTAAAAGCACCATATAAGATTTCGAATTCTTTTTGATTAATTGAATATTCGATAATTAAAATCCCTATTAGTGTACGATAGCTATTGATGTAATATTACGATTCCCATTCTCCGAATTTCCCCCAAAAGATAACATTGAACCTAGCAACAGTCAAACATTTCCAAAAATCCTGAATTTTAAGGCATACTGCAAACCGTGAATTTATTATAAAAAATTTCAAATTTTGCTATTGTATGTGAAGATTGCGATATTAGCATTGTCAACAATAAGTTGACCCTTTACCGCAGGTTTGAGTGGAAAATGATATATTTTTATTTTTCGAGGAAATTTCTTGTGTTGAGAGGTAAATTAAAAAACCCTTTTCTTGTTGGATAGGTATCGATGAAATATTACGATTCACACTTTCCAGTTGTTCCAAAAGTTTAAATTTCCGAACACTGACTGTGGAAAACTTTGAAAAATGCATACTTTTAAGCGAATATCACAAGTCAGGCGTTTATTTTAGAAATTTGATATATTCACGGCAGAAAGTGAAAATCGTGAATCATAAAGAAAGTAAAATTCAGGGAACCATTTCTTAGGAACCATTCCTTTATCGTAAAAGGTATTCAAAACTTCAGTCATTCATATGGTAACCTTACCTTGTTTATCATTCAATCCCTGTATATCTGTCCGTTTATCACAACACAAAACATTAACTAACTAATAGAGCTCTCTGCTGTTTTGCTGTCTAACTGCTTTATTGGCTTTGTAAGCCAAGTCATCAAGCTAAAGATTCTTATCAGCAGCTAACTGATCCTTTACACATTTTTAAGCTCTCTGTAATGCTTTCTACTAGGACTAATAGGGTATTGATTAATGACATTCCGGCAGTTCTTTGTTTCTAAAATAAGCTCAAGTGCCTTATCACTCAAATAATTCTGCCAACACTGCTCCTTTTTTCCTAAAAGAGTTTTCCAAAAAATCCTGTTTATAACAGTAATATATTATGGTCGGCTTTAGTTATAATTCGGTATTTCGGAGCTTCAAAAGTCAAGGTTAATTTTTTAACCTTAGCACACTTCTTAAGTTTAAGTTGCAAGACACTTTTTTCAAGGTAATGGTCAAATCCAATTTCCTCTCACCTATATGATCTGGTATTCCTAATAGGACTAGCCCATTTGCTGTTAATTAATATATAATCTATTATATTCTTATGCAGTCCTTCAGATGAAACCCATGTGTACTTCCGTATGTCGCGGTGTTTCTAATAGGTATTAGTTATTCTCAAACCATTAAGTTTATTACCTGTAGGAGACGTTCCCCATTGCCATTGCAGTTACCAATTCCAAAAGGGCATATCACCCATTCCCAAATGTCAGAGTCAATACTAACTCGGGGCGGGGGTGGCTCAGTCGGTAGCGCGCCAGGCTCGTAATCTGTAGTTCCCAGGTTCGAGTCCCAGCTGGGTCAGCGTTAAGATTTATCTCCGCAAAATTTCCCCGCCTTGCCCACGGTCAGTAGGGGACACCGATGGGCTTGGAAAGGCCGCCGTCCGTCGGATGGGACGTTAAGCCATGGCCCCGTGTGCGGGAGAGCCATACCCTGTGCACGTTAAAGAACACGCTGGATGGCCTTGACGGGAGGCTACCATCTGTCTCCCAACAGCTCTTCCTGTGGGTCCCCTTCCCCAACCTTCTCTGAGCCTTTGGGGTCCATGTGACCTGGCCATTTAGCCCATGGTGTGCAAAAAAGTGCCGCTCAGAGGTAAAACAACCCAACCCAATACTAACTCTTGCACTGAAGTCACCTAGAACAAAGGCAATATCCCCTTTCCTGACAGAATTCACAATATCCTGAAGTTTTCCGTAAAAACCAATGCAATTTGTGATATTCATATGAAGTCAAATTTTAAAATAAAATTATTTATTTTCATAAACATTTTTATAAGCTTAAAAGCTATGCACAAAGCTCCCTAACTTCCGAATAAGATGTGTGTTGCAGAAAATCGTAGGATATAAATCAAAAACGTTAAAAATGATTGCCAAATATCGTATTAGAGCAATATTTATGTATATTTAAAATCTGAAACTGAAATTTTTAGCAGTTAACCCATTTCTTCCCAGTGTTGCGTACACGCAACACTTCGTATTGCGTGTACGCAACACTTGGGAAGAAATGAGTTAAGGTTACTTGTCATTAGAATTTATCACAGAAGTTATAACAAACCATTCGCTAAATCAAAAGAAAAGAACGAAATTAAGAGTGTGTCTGTCTTTAAATATCTCTAAAACTCTTTAAATATCAAGTAGATATTTTTTTAAAATCAAGAGTTCCATAATTTTAATAGAGGTTTTATTTAAGATCAGAATTTCAATCTTATATTTGCATTTCATTTTCCTTCAATTATACAGTAGCTTTAAATATATTTGGTAATATAGTGTACATAAAAGAGACATTTCTTTCAAATAGTGTTCAACTATGGACATTTTCAAATGGCTTTTAATTCTTCCAAATAATGGAAAACGGCACAATTTTCTTTACAGTTAAGCAAAATAGAAGTGTTGAATACTTGGGCCACTAGGCATGTGTCTAACGTGCCTTGTGGGAAATCCTGCCCTCATTTTACCTCTGAGTGGGGGGCGGGGGTGACTCAGTCGGTAACGCTCCAGGCTCGTAATCTGTAGTTCCCAGGTTGGAGTCCCAGCTGGGTCAGCGTTGAGATTTATCTCCGCAAAATTTCCCCGCCCTGCCCACGGTCAGTAGGGCACACCGATAGGCTCGAAAAGGCCGCCGTCCGTCGGATGGGACGTTAAGCCGTGGCCCCGTGTGCAAGAGAGCCATACTCTGTGTACGTTAAAGAACACGCTGGATGGGCTTGACGGGAGGCTACCATCTGTCTCCCAACAGCTGTTCCAGTGGGTCCCCTCTCCCAACCTTCTCTGAGCCTTCGGGGTCCTTGTGGCCTGGCCATTTAGCCCATGGTGTACAAAAAAGTGCCGCTCAGAGGTAAAACAATCCAATCAAACCTCTGAGTGGCACTTTTCTGCGTACAATAGAATAAATGAAAAGGTGACATGGGCCCGAAGGACTCGCAAAAGGTTTGGGGGCCTCCTCCTCCTTCAAAACCGACCATTATATTGCTTAAAGTACCAAGGGTATGTCTTTCCTGCCCCACGGGTTTACATCGCATACGATGAATGGCTGTCTGACCAGGCCCGTCTGTATCCTCTTTCTAAACGATGACATTGTGCGGGTTATCAGAGATAAATCTGAACAATCACATAAATGTGATTCGAACCTCAGAATTGCAGATTGCGAAACCAGCGAGCTAACAACGGACTACTACCCCTGACCGTCCTAACTATGGCAAAAGTGGAAAAATAAAAAAATTCAAATGATCCTTTCGGGTACAAAATTCCATACGTTTATGGCAGACTGTGATAGTGAAAACTCCACATTGGGAACAATGATTTTTCTCTCAGGGGTAAGGAGTCGTAAACCAGTTTGAATTTTAAAATCATAACAATTATTTATTCCTGTTGGGTTGGCGCTAATAAAATAATAGTAGTACGAAATTATTCTTACAAAACTGGTTATTGCAAATCACGAAATAAATTTCGGATCGATTGGTCGATTACCTGTAATATTACTGGGAGCCGAAAACTTCCGACATAAGTGACGTCTCCTGAGACCATAACAATCACTGCTATTACGAATCACTTTCTACATATTAAAGGCCAGAGCAACACAGTGCATGATTTCTTTTTGTACAAAAGAATACTTTTATTTATGGAGCAGAATTAATATTTACTTTAAATGGTTGCATATTATTTTCTAAATCAATATCTATAAATCTTAAAGCTCATCGACTTTATGCATCAATCGCAACATTTGAAATGAGCATTCAAAATTTTATGCAACTGCTACAGGTCAACTTTACTTAAAATATCAACAATCATTTCTGATATTATCTAGTATAAATTTATTGCTATCAAAGAGAGTGCAGTTTTCCATTTAAAATAAAAGCGACCAACATATCTGTTTCACATATACAGTTATTTAATAATAAATGCTCTCTATGAATTTCACTACTGATATTTTTAAACAATTTATTAACTGTAAAACATGAGCAGATCTCTTACTAGCAGAATAATAGTTGCAATACTGCTTTAAAAATGTCTAATTTTCATTTATTCTGATCACTTTACTCTCAATGACTATTGCTGTTTCTCTAAATCCGATGATTAATAAAGAACTTTTTTTTGCAGGCTGCTGATGTCCTAAATTAAAGATTTCCAACAGAAGACACTTTTGCCTCTGGAGAAATACAGATATTGTTCATTTCATTTTGGAAATTTTCGTCTAGAGTTAAATTAAGTAGTCAAAATGAGCACCGTGCAAGACATTGAAATTGTAAAATTAACTATTGAGTTATGTCACCATCCAGATCTACAGAAAGAAATATATGTGTTCCTGGATCTGACTTTTATGCAAAAAATCTCAAACGCAATTCATTTAGATGGAATCCGAAAAAAAGTTGGAATCTCATAATTCAAAATAAAACAATAATGATAATGGAAACTTTGCATTACCCAGTACAACTAAAAGAAGAAGTTCTTAGCAATGTCATAACAATTGGAATGAGAAATCTGCTTTGGGCAAAATATCTGGAGAGAAATTTTGCATTGCCCCTTACTTATATGATGAATATATCTAATGCTTCCCTTTTCGGAACAAACGGAGTGATTGACGAGAAGAAAACAGTAGGGAAAATAATAAGAGATGAGGAACTAGACGTTAAATTGCGTTACAAATTAGCCTGCCATTATTGCTTTCAAGACGATATTCTGTCTTTATACAGAAATATATCACAAGAAATTGATTTTTATAGTATTGAAAGTTTGGAAGACAACGAACTGACTAACATAGTGAAATTTTGGTCAAATTATTTACACGAAGTTTCGAGAATAGACAGAGATGCAGATCTTGTATGCTGTGGACTACAGTCAGCAATTCAGAGTGGAAGTAAACCAGCTGTTGAATATTTCTGGAATAAGTTAAGCTCTAGCAAGAAATATCAAGAAGCAATAGCTTTTGCATTAGAAACCGTTACCTGTAGCGTATCCAATGAGACGGATGTCAGCAAAGCACTTTTGAGAAGGTTTAGTAGTGATGAGGTTAATATCCAAAGTAAATCATTCAGTAGGACATTCTGGATTCCAAATGAATATTTCATTAATATCCTATTTTTCATATTTTCTCAGGTGGATGAGAAACAACAGATTAAATTCCTCAGAAGTGACATTAGGTGTAATGGCTATTCAACTACACTAGAATATTTTTTGCATTGGCCATACCTGGACAGTTTTTTAAAAACCGTGAACTTAGTGTGGGAATTTCTGCCCGAAGGCAATTATTTACATCTATTGATGGACATTAGTAATATGATTGAGGACCAATATAATGTGTGTTCCCTCAAACAAGGTGAACAAGAATGCTGTGATTATCGTTCGCTTTTTATCGATTTTTGGTGCCAAAGCCCTGAACGTTTGAAAAGATGCATTTTTGAAGACAACGGACCAAACAGTGAAACTCTCATATGTGTAAAAGAAGTCCTGCATTTGCTCTTTAAGTTATTTACGTTGAATTATTTTACTTACAAAGACTTGGAAAATATCTATATTGTTAAGTAGTGCTACAGACGAAGAGAAGGAAGCTATTATTCATTCTGAGAAAGGAAATGTGATTTTTTATCAGTTAGCAGAGAGAAAGCAATGGAAAATTCTAGACGGATTCTTAGTAATCTGTTTGTCGTCTGAAAATAAAATGGAAAGGTTCAAGGGAGAGTTTTGCTTTTCGGAGCGTGGGAAAAATATTTTCAGTCATTTGGTTAAAAATGAAACGTCTGATGCTGCGGTCTCGTTCATGAAATGGAGTTCTTTCTGTGAAGAAGACATAAATCGATACACGGAAGAAATCATCTATGAAAGTCGATTTAACGAAAATCTGTCAGATTCAGATTTATTTAGCGAAAGAATACGAATACTACAAGTGATTCTCAATTGGAAGTTTTCTTCACAAGAGCAAATTGATGTGGTAAAAAAAGAGTTAATATCATCTGCTCAGTATCAGTATAAATGTTCATGTTTGATAGCAGAAGGCAAATTACAATGTGTTGAAAAATTTATTGATTGGTGTAACATTACTTGTGAGGAAGCTATAAAGGACTGTAAGAGAAAGCTTGCTTTAGCAAATGGAGAGTGGATTTGTGAAAAACTGATAGCAGATAATAACTGGAAAGATGTCAAAATAATTTCAACTTGGTGCTTTCAAAGAAAGTTCAAAGAAAATTTGTTACTTAAAGCATCTGGTGCAGATACTTATTTAAATTTAATCGAAGAACAGAAATGGGAAGAAGTTCAGTCCTTTTTCATTCAAATAGGGCTCCCACCAGAAGAAATTATAGAAGCAAAGAAAGTGATTATCTCAAAGAAGAAATCGGCTACAAAAGTATTCAAGAGAATAATATTCAAACAAATAGAAGGCGAAAGATTTTTGAAACATGGCAATAAGACAGAGACAGTTGAAGCATTCGTATGATGGTTCTTAGCAGAAAGAGAAGCAGTTGATGAATTACAAGATCAAAACGTGCAACATTTAGATGGAATGAGAAGGGGTGTGAAAAGAAAATTAAACTTCAGTACTGAGTGAGAAAATTACCAGTGCTCAGAATCGGAAAATGGTGAAAGAACTAAAGTCTACTGCAAAATCTGCAACAACTACTGCTACATGTTATTAGTACCAAAATATGTTGATAAATCAAAACTAATTAATGTTCTGAGAGTGATATCATTACAAGTGATATGTTGAACAATGTTAAACGTTAATGTAAAACAACACTTGTTGTCGTGAAACGAATTAATGTAGAAAATTCAAGATTTGGAAAAACCTACCGATGAGACTACTTTAATTCACATACGAAAATACCAAAATACAGATTGGAAAACATGACTGGAAAGTATGCTTACAAGCTTGTTTGTTTCAAGTGCCACAACAATCACACCTATATTTTTTCAGAGAAAACCTATAGCAATATGGAAATAGAGAGGTGAAGCCAGTCGTCAATTGTGTGGCTATCACAATGAAAAATAAACAGAAATGTTAGTAAACCAAAGACATATCTGAAAATACATTTCACAGATATCAGAATATTGAAATTTGCAGAATTTTTAAAATTATATATCATCTATCAAATTATAGAACAGAAAAGAAAAAAATTGGTGTTTCATGATATTTTTTTCTCATAATTGTTTCCTAATATTTTTATTAATGGATTGAAATTTGCTTTGGGATTTAATATGTTTCAGCAAACTATTTTCCAAAATATTTTTTATAGCATATTTAATACAAAAGATCATTAAAAAATTAATTTCATCTATAAAAAAAAGGATTCATTACATTCAGTTATTTTCAAATCTAGCAGCCTGTATAAATATATATATTACATTTAAAATACTGTGAAATAAGAAAAGTAAGAATCCTCACAAGGTGAAATATAATAATATTAGTAATATTTCAGTCGATGAAAATGATTATTTTTCCTTATTAATATAGATTTTTTTAACGTAAATCAATTAAAAAAAGTCGTATTTTATCATATTTTATTTTCATCCAATTTGTGACATTTGTTTGAAAACTATAAAATTTGCATATTATTTTCACATTTTTCCATGCATATCATTATATTTTTTTCAAAATATTTCCTGATCAAATGTATTTAAAATAATGTTAAATAATAAAATATATCTTAAAAATTATTTATTTACTGAGTTTACTTACTTCCAAATATAGTCGAAAATCAACTTAATTCATGTTTGTTTGCAATTATTTATAAAAGCATAATTTCATTAAGATCGTCGCTAACTTTGAAGTGTCTATAACAGTTCTATATTCCACAGTAATATATATTCACCAGAGGCAACAACCTATCAATTAAAATATTAACAATTAATGCAACATTATATTAAAAGCGTAAACAACAGATCGTTAGCAATATTTACAACATGCATAATCATCAAGCAGAAATACGCTGTTGAGTTGAAAATAAACTGTTTTACTTTAGTTCTGAAAATGGGCATCACGGCCAACAAGCATAATCGCTCTCTCATATGGGATAGTACTTAAAAAGCAGTTTAATTCTCTTCGATTTTTCCAGATATTTTATTTTCAAAATAAATATTCCATCTAATTTTTCAATATAAGTCAATTTCTCGAAATATTTCTGATGGGTAAGGGGTAAGGGGACCCACTGGACAGCTGTTCGGAGACAGATGGTAGCCTCCCGTCAAGGCCACCCAGCGTGTTCTTTAACGTGCACAGGGTATGGCTCTCCCGCACACGGGGCCACGGCTTAACGTCCAATCCGACGGACAGCGGCCTTTCCAAGCCCATCGGTGTCTACTACTGATCGTGGGCAAGGGGGGGGGGGAATTTTCCGGAGATAAATCTCAACGCTGACCCAGCTGGGAGTCGAACCTGGGAACTACAGATTACGAGCCTGGCACGCTACCGACTGAGCCACCATCGCCCCCTATTTCTGATGGAAAATTTGCTTTTATGCTTAGTAAATGTAATAAATATATGCATTATCAGTGTTCGTCTTCGAAGATTTATAACTACACTGCTCTTATGCAAGATATATGCTGCTCTTATATCAAGGGTAAGCAAGCATTTATTTGGGGGCCAATTAAGGCTTTACAGTATCCATGTCTTTTCTAAAGAACGAAATAGTAATTTTTATTGTTAGGAGGTACATAAGCTTCATCCTCCCAATTCCCCATTCTGATAACCCCACTTACAAATACAAGCAGCCAATCATTTAACTAAACATCGACTTTACGTAAAGTTCAAAGAGAAAATTTGATTTTTTTATTCTCTGAATTTTTTCAGAAACGATATTTTTCCCATTGCAATGGATGCAAAATTTGTAATAAATAAATTAATACTCTTTATTTGCAAGACGGTAAAACACCAACACACATTTTGTTATTCAAAACCCAAATTTATTTTTCCAAACCCAAAAAATTCGTTTTTCTTCTCTGTTCCCGTTATAAAATGAAAGGATCCTTTCCAACCTCTGTAGTAAATAGCTCCTTGAGAGTTTATTTATTTATTTGAAACACCAAAACACAATATTATTGAGACGCAGGATGAGAGTAGTGCAAGTGAGTATGCATAGTGTGGGAACTCCGACTATGCAACTTCTCCAGGAACCGAACCCTTTCGTAAATGGGGCTCAGTTTCTTGCGCGCATTCGTCGTAATCTAGTTATTACGTTCGAGTCCCACATGGGCCAGAAATGACATTTATTTCCGCTAAATACCCTTTCTGTCTTTGGCGAAAAAGGAGGAACAGATGGGCTTGGAAAGACTACTGTCCATCAAATGTGACGTTAAGCTGCGGCATCCTCTGAGTGTTAAAGAACACATGGGATGGCCTTGACTCGGTGGCATTTCATTTTGCCTTGTCAGATGAGAAGAAACCAAATGGCTAACCATCCCTACCAACTGGATGACTTTCACGGCAGACTATTATTGGCCTCCTAACAGTTGTCTAGTAGGTCCCCTTCATCAACCTACTCGAGCAATTCGACTCCTTATGACTTTGCCCTAAGTTTAATATGTGCATGTGGGGCGGGGGTAGCTCAGTCGGTAGCCGCCAGGCTCGTAATCTGTAGTTCCCAGGTTCGAGTCCCAGCTGGGTCAGCGTTGAGATTTATCTCAACGCTGACCCAGCTGGGATACATTACATCAATTAAACCCACATGTCTAATTGATGTAATTTTTCATTTTTCTCAAAAGTCACTAATAAAGAAAACGTAAAATGAAAGAAAATTATCTACTGTCGAAAGATGAATGCTCTTAAATAAAGCTTAATGAGTTAAAATTTTAAAAACTCCTCTCTATTGGCGGCAAAAATAGACACTGTTAAAATCATCTTTAAAGAGATCCATATATTAGGGTACAAGCCTTCCACATTGACCTTTTAAAAAAACTAAATACACTACTCAAAGGAGAATTCGCAACACCATGTAGGAATAGAAGTAGAGATATCTAAATCATTGGAAGGAAAAAATCTCGTACATATGAACAAAGTTCCACGTGACAACCCAAGAATACGTTGGGTTGTTTTACCTCTGAGCGCCGCTTTTTTGCACACCATGGGCTAAATGGCCAGGTCACATGGACCCCGAAGGCTCAGAAAAGGTTGGGAGAGGGGACCCACTGGAACAGCTGTTGGGAGAAAGATGGTAGCCTCCCGTCGAGGCCATCCAGCGTGTTCTTTAACGTGCACAGGGTATGGCTCTCCCGCACACGGGGCCACGGCTTAACGTCCCATCCGAAGGACGGCGGCCTTTCCAAGCCCATCGGTGTCCCCAACTGACCGTGGGTAGAGCGGGGAATTTCGCGGAGATAAATCTCAACGCTGACCCAGCTGGGACTCTAACCTGGGAACTACAGATTACGAGCCTGGCACGCTACCGACTGAGCCCATGTCGGGTATATAAGGTACAGGCCTTTCACATTGACCTTTTAAAAAAGTAAATACACTACTCAAAGGAGAATTCACAACACCATGTAGGAATAGAAGTAGAGATATGTAAATCGTCGGAAGGAAAAAAGTCGTACAAATGAACAAAATTTCACATGACAACCCAAGAACACATGAAACCCAGTTGACCCATGAAAAAAAAACTGGTGTCCACGAGCTCATATCATAGCGTAATCGACAGTGAGGTGTGAATGCAAGCTGCAGAAATATTTGAAACATGCCTTGGAAACTTTTAAAGAAAGCCTTTCTCTCCATTGCAAATCATAGGGCTCTGGAATTAAAAAAGAAATTGTGAACACCCTCTTACTTGAATCAAAGATTTCCGTCTTGCGTTCAAGGATTGGAGGATGCAATTCATCCTCCACAACCAAATAGTTGGCGATCTTTCTGGGAGTTGTATAGCAATAAACCACATGTGATCACACATGACAATGTCTGTTAACAGTTTGCTGCCACTAAATTGAAACATGTCAGCATCTCCTTGCACAATTTCACTCTAGCCCTCTTTTGCTGTTCTGTTAGTTTTTGGTGTTCCAATTAGGCACAGATCTTTTGGAACTTTAAATGTTGATGAATAATTGTTTGCACACTGCCAATCATTACAGTAATATTTAAACTTATTATCTTTATATGATGTTTCAGATTTCCTTAATGACTTCACGAATAGCAGCGATGGTTCTCTCGTTCACCGCCTCCTTCGGACTTCCTGCATGAGGGAAGTCTTCGCAGCACTTCCGTCCTTTCCTGAACTTGCAGATCCATTCCGTAACAATGCTTTATGAACAGGCATGATCCCCATATTACAGTGTTAAATAAGAATGATATTTTTTCGCGCCATCCCCAAACATTGGGGGCGGGGGTGGCTCAGTCGGTAGCGCGCCAGGCTCGTAATCTGTAGTTCCCAGGTTCGAGTCCCAGCTGGGTCAGCGTTGAGATTTATCTCCGCAAAATTCTCCGCCCTGCTCACGGTCAGTAGGGGACAGCGAGGGTTTGAAAAGGCCGCCGTCCGTCGGATGGGACGTTAAGCCGTGGCCCCGTGTGTTGGAGAGACATACCCTGTGCACGTTAAAGAACACGCTGGATGGCCTTGACGGGAGGCTACCATCTGTCTCCCAACAGCTGTTCCAGTGGTTTGGGTCCTCTCCCCCAATCTTCTCTGAGCCTTCGGGGTCCATGTGACCTGGCCATTTAGCCCATGGTGTGCAAAAAAGTGCCGCTCAGAGGTGAAACAACCCAACCCTCAAACTTTATGATTCTGAACATATAAAACTTTTCTCCCTCTTTCGTAGGATCACATAGTAACAACGCATAGATTTCGCAGACCGAATTTTATGCGCCGCCAGCGAAGATATAAATAATGATGCGGCATTTTTTTGTAACACGTAATCACAGTTCAGTAGTAAAGAATCACACGATATGTCCTGTAGACATGGAACTCGTTAAATAATAAGCTGAAAGTTTATTAATTCACGTAATCACAGGTTTACACAAGCTTTAAAACAAGTCGTAACTTTTTAACTTCGAACGTCCTTCGTAATACGATGTAAACATGAACATGTTAAGGTCATAATTATAACATTAGCCCAAGATATAAATTCAAAACCTACCAAGATATCCTTAAGCAATGTTGAAAAATATCCTGTTTTCAATATATTAATGTTCATATCCCCAATTGTAAAAAATAAGTAAAATTAATTATAAGTAATAATATATAATTAATTATAAATTATTATTATTATATAAATAAATAATTATTATTATAAATTATTAATTATGGAAAATAATTATAAGTAAATTTACTGTACCGTAAAATAATTACTGTAAAATCTTCACTTTTACAACCGACAGATTTCTAAGGAGCAAAGAGTATCTATTTCAAATTATCATCAATATGTATATCAATGCTAATAGTCTCTGTATTAATCAAATTTATTTTATAATTTCAACCTTATAATTTTTTTAAAACAAAGACACCGAGCTCTCCTGACTTATTTGTTAATCTAGAGATATTGGATTGGATTGTTTTACCTCTGAGCGGCACTTTTTTGCACACCATGTGCTTAAATGTCCAGGCCACAAGGACCACGAAGGCTCAGAGAAGGTTGGGGGAGGGGACGCACTGGAACAGCTGTTGGGAGACAGATGGTAGCCTCCCGTCAAGGCCATCCAGCGTGTTCTTCAACGTGCATGGGGTATGTCTCTCCCGCACACGGGGCCATCGGCTTAACGTCCCATCCGACGGACGACGGCCTTTCCAAGCCCATCGGTGTCCCCTACTGACCATGGGCAGGGCGGGGAAATTTTGAGGAGATAAATCTCAACGCTGACCCAGCTGGGACTCGAACCTGGGAACTACAGATTACGAGCCTGGCGCACTACCGACTGAACCTACAGATAACCCAGGAGGTAAGTCTTAAACTAAAGATAGGTCTTTCACCCCGTCTTCATTCTGAAACCTCCTATCATAAATGAAATGTTCAGGGATCAGAACAGATGGAAATCTGAGTGACCCAGGTCCGGATAATATAAAGGATAGGTCATTATTTCGCATCTCAAATACCGCAGCTTCTGTGCTTTCCGTAATGCAACATGGAGCCTTGGATTCTCCTCGTGAAACACAAAAGCTTTTTCGTCTAGCAGCTTAACATTGGTTCCTCAGTGCTGCACATAAGTGGGGAATTTCTCGCAGTAGACATAATGTAGATGGTTTGGGACGGACCAGTTTAAAATCTCCTAGTGTATGATACTCCTGCCACCCCACCAACTACACAGCAACACCCTAAGAGAATGCTGTTCCAGTTTTGCCATAACTTAGGACGATTCCCGTGCCTGACATCATGATTTTTAACGAAAAAAAAGTATTAAAAACGATCCACTTTTCATCCCTGGTAACCATTCTGTCAATAAAATGATCGATATTTTTGCCGCACAAGCAAGAAGTACATGCAGTATAGCAAGGTGCCATATTCAGCTATGACAACTTATATGGAATTCAGGTATAGAACTTTGACACGTAACCGAGGTTTTGCTGATGTTAAAGGACAGAGAACTGATTGTTGTTCACTAGCTGTGCCAATACCCTGAATGTGGGTATACGGCACAGCTACTGAACATTGGATGTGAGACATGGATTTTCCTTCGGTCATCATTCAATTCAACTGGCTTCGAGGTTTGCTACCGAGCTAAACGTCAGCTGACTGGAACTCGTCATACCATCGGTAACAGGTGCTTTCAGAGATGGCAAAGTCTCCATAAGATTTGCACATTGTACGCAAACAATCTTGGACACAGACATCATTTCTGAATTCGTACAGCAATACATACATCTTACGTCTCCATTGTGTAATACTGTTTAAATTTGTATTGAAATATCGTTGGTACAAAACGTAGGTACAACGTAGGTACAAAACGTCATAGACACCGGAAGGCACTGTCTTTTAAATTGTTTACAAAATAGCCGCACATTTCCTGACAACGATAAACACTTGGTTCACCTTTTTCCATTACTTTTGCATCAACCCAATAGTAGAAATACAGCATAAAAGTGTTTGCCTTTAACCCCTTCAATTTAAAAAGCTGCCTTCCTCACACCTAGGGGCGGGGGTGGCTCAGTCGGTAGTGCGCCAGGCTCGTAATCTGTAGTTCCCAGGTTCGAGTCCCAGCTTGGTCAGCGTTGAGATTTATCTCCGCAAAATTCCCCGCCCTGCCCACGGTCAGTAGGGGACACCGATGGGCTTGAAAAGCCGGCGTCCGACTGATGGGACGTTAAGCCGTGGCCTCGTGTGCGGGAAAGCCATACCCTGTGCACGTTAAAGAACACGCTGGATGGCCTTGACGGCAGGATACCATCTGTCCCCCAACAGCTGTTCCAGTGGGTCCTTTCCCCCAACCTTCTCTGAGCCTTCGGGGTCCATGTGACCTGGCCATTTAGCCCATGGTGTGCAAAAAAGTGCGGCTCAGAGGTAAAACAACCCAACCCAAACCTCACACCTATCTGAGACAAGGTGGCAAATTGTTACTGTCAGTGGAATATCGTTTGACATTTTACCAACGATATTTCAAATTTCTACCATAAACAGATCACTTCAAATATTCTTTAAACCTTTTTCCCTTTCCATATTTAGTGACCTCTAATCATATAAATTGCAACTAACTAATGATTTGAAAAATACGAATTGTAATATTTCATTGGTACCAAACCAACTGAAAACAGTTTTTAAGTTTTCCCTTAAAACAAAGCAGTTGTTTCCCACCTTTCCTGGGGTTAAGGGATCAAATCGTTGTTGACAATGTAAGTTTCATTATCTTAACATTCATTATCAAATTTCTATCATAACAAAATCGTTTGTAATTTTGGTTTAAAATTTTACAATTTTCGAATTTTTCCAACGTTGGAGGGCGCTATTTGATATTTTTCGGGATAGGAAAGTTCGAATCGTAATATTTCGTCAATATCTATACAACCGGATAGAATTTTACGGTTATCTCTATACACATTGAATTATCTCTTAAAAGGAAAAATATAGATGCGGTTTTTCACACAGGGTCAGCTCATGTGAGAGAATACATCCAACTGCTACGGCAAAGTACCGAAGTTCAATTTCCCAGTGATTTCTTCTTCACTGCAAGAATGCTGAAACTTATTTCCTCTGCGGGACTCTTTCCAGTGAAAATGTTTTCAAGAAAAGGATATTATCTTTGCCTATTTTAAAGTTTCACCAACGAACCGCTTACCCAAGGAATTCTGCACAGCCCTGAGGATGATTCCTAAGTAAAGTCGAAAGCGCTCGGATTCTACTAGCATACAACTTTCACATTGCAGTGTTTACTATATACTTGTCTAAATAAGCCGGCAAGGAAAGTGTTATCCATTCTTATGAGTTTAACTCATAAGAATTATTTAAACGATCCAATAGTTTGATGCCCCAGTACATTTGAGAAATTAAAGAGTAATATTGATGATAGTACAAAAATACAAACTTATTTACAGGAATTGCATAAATATTTGATACATATAAACAAAACGACAAGTTGCATAGACGAAGATAGACATATAATATGAAATATGATAAGAAACGTAGTAAACTTAGGAGGAAGAAAAAGATGGTTTGAGACAACAGATTAATATTAAATGAATGAAAGGGGGGTGGGGGGGAGATTACGGATAATACAGACAAAAGGCAAAGATGGAGAGTGGTAATACAGGTGAGGAGATGTGGTTGTCAAACGTTTCAATATTCTAATGGGAGTGGAATAACATAGTTTTCGAATTTTGTTTTAGAATTTAAAGAAATGATATCGCTTGGTTGAGAGTTCCAAGTTGAGGTTGCTTGAAAGGCAAAAGAAATTTCACCATACTTAGATTTGAAAATCTTGGGAGCAGAAAACATTTTATTTTCAGAACGAAGGACCTGGCGATGTCGTAATCGAATATGGGAGTCGAATGAACTGTATGAGACTTTTTAGTATACCAATTAGGTATACCATTTTTAGTATACCAATGAAGCATATTATGAATATTGTTTTCTATTACTTGTTTTAGAGAAGTGAAAGAACTAGATGTAAAAGAAAGAAGACAATTGTCTGCATACATAAAATTATTGTGGTTGGTGGAGGATTCTAGAGGATCGTTAACAAAAAAGTTGAAGAGGAGTGGGCTAAGAATAGTTCCTTGAGGTATTCCCCGATTGATTTTAAGAGGTGTAGAGATCTCATTAGTGCTTAATTTAGTTCGGATAACACGGTGGTTGAGATACGTTTTAAACCAGGAAAGGGCTGAGGGCGGTAGATTAAGATTATAACAGAGTTTTTGAAAGATAAGTTTGTGTTCAACTGAATCAAATGCTTTTGAGATGTCAAGGGAAACCAGTCTCACAACCTTTTTCACTTTGCTGTCTAAAGTCAATCTGCATTGATGAACAAGAAGTGTTATGAGAGTTTCAGTTGACTGATTTTTCCTAAACCCGCACGAAAGTAAATTAAATTTTTCAACAAAAGTCGATAATTTTCTCTCGATGGCTTTTTCTAAAATTTTGCTTAAAACACATGTGACTGAAATAGGTCGATAATCCGGTTGGTTAAAGGATTTGAAATTTTAAGTATAGGTGAGATGATGGATTCTTTCCATGGAACTGGGAATTCATTAGAGTTAAATGAATAATTAATTAGATCTCAAAGGGGTGCAGAAATTAATGGGGAAAAAATTTTTAGAATAATGACAGAGATTCCATCTGTCCGATACTGCGAGTGTTTTGTAGCGAATTTTTGAGGTTAAGAACTTCGATTTCGGTAACATTTTTGAGCTTAAATGTTTTCAGATTATTAAATGATTTATGGGAATAGGATAATGACTTATTTGCGTTTGCATAATTTTCTGCAGAAGTGCAGGATTTACATATAAATTATTTAAAACATTAGCAATGCCTTTAATATAATAGAAGTTGTTTTTGTAAACGATCTTATTAATTATGGTTTGGTTTCTTAAATTACCAGTAATAGAATCAAAAGTTCGAAATATTTCATTACCATTTTGATTAATAATGGATAGCCGATTAAGAAAATATAAACGCTTGGCATTTTTAATACTACTGTGAACCAGATTACGGAAAGTTTATAATTCTCATGTGTATGGGTGATTAGCATTAATAGCATTCTTAAAGTGTTTGTTTTTTAATGTGATCATTTCAGAAGCTGTTCTGTAATCAAAGGTTTTCGAGAAGGGCGAATTTTGAAAGTGTTATAAGTTGGGTTGGGTTGTTTTACCTCTGAGCGGCACTTTTTTGCACACCATAGGCTAAATGGCCAGGTCACATGGACACCAAAGTCTCACAGAAGGTTGGGAGAGGGGACCCACTGGAACAGCTGTTGGGAGACAGATGGTAGCCTCCCGTCAAGGCCAACCAGCGTGTTCTTTAACGTGCACAGGTTATGGATCTCCCGCACACGGGGCCACGGCTTAACGTCCCATCCGACGGACGGCGGTCTTTTAAAGCCCATCGGTGTCCCCTACTGACCGTGGGCAGGGCGGGGAAATTTTGCGGAGATAAAACACGACAGAAGGATTCTGATCTCTAATAGGTTTGTACGGAATTGGGCCTTGTGATCCCTTCCAGGCCAGATAGAGCATTTGTCAAAATCTTTAAATATTAAGGTCATAAAATGCCATGTTTAGTAAACATTATAAATATTATGATTACAGTTTGGCATATAAAATACAACTGTATTGCATGTATTTAATTTGACGAAATATAAAATTTTATTTTGTTATGAATATATTCAAATGCTGTTTTCATGGTCACAATTTGTAACGTGTTAATTATCAAATGTTGTGTGTTATATTCCCATTTGGATGAATGGTTATCTCTTGTGAATATTTTTGTTTTACCACTGAACAGGATTTTTTTGCGAGGAGTGGATTAAATAATCATGTGACTGTGCATGATCAGTAAGGGTTAGTAAGGGGCGACCGTCGGATGAGATTTTAGGCCGTGGTTCCTTGTGAGAGAGAGTCTTATCCTGCGCACATCAGAGAACACACTGGATTGCTTTCACGGGAGGCTACTCTCTGTTTCCCAACAGTTGTTCCTGTGGGTTCCCTCCCTCAACCTTCTTGTGACCTGGCCATTTAACCCACTGTGTTCAAAAAAGTGCTGCTCAGAGGTAAAACAACACAACCCATTTCATTAGACGCGCTGTGAGTTGTTCTAATTCTGAATTACTGCAGTATTAGAAACTAACAGCCACATCGCCTTTTTTATCAAGTAAAAGAATAGCGAAAGCAAAGCTACATTTACACAAGGCATTATAGAGTAATCTGATGATCAATCACACAACAGAAACCTGAGCTACACTTGTGAACACCTTTATGCAAAATATCGTGGTCTGCTTTTATAGGTGAAGTAAACGTTGTTTTGCAAAAATAATGAATTAGAAATAATATAATAAACAATATTCATAAGCAGTTTCCGATTTATAAACTAACAAGGATTTGGGTTGGGTTGTTTTACCTCTGAGCGGCACTTTTTTGCACATCATGGGCTAAATGGCCAGGTCACATGGACCCCGAAGGCTCAGAGAAGGTTGGGGGAGGGGACCAACTGGAACAGCTATTGGGAGACAGATGGTAGCCTCCCGTCAATGCCATCCAGCGTGTCCTTTAACGTGCACAGGGTATGGCTCTCCCGCACACGAGGCCACGGCTTAGCGTCCCATCCGACGGACGGCGGCCTTTCCAAGCCCATCGGTGTCCCCTACTGACCGTGGGCAGGTTGGGGGAATTTTGCGGAGATAAATCTCAACGCTGACCCAGCTGGGACTCGAACCTGGGATCTACAGATTACAAGCTTGGCGCGCTACCTACTGAGCCACCACCGCCCCAAACAACAAGGAAAAAATAAACACACACACACAGCATACTATAGAGTGAAAGATTATTATATGTGATTTGCAATTATGCATTAATCCTTTTCTTTTTTTATTTGCTCTGTTGTTAGAGAAAATATAGCATTTGACTTTTTTAAATTCTTATATATAAATACATATGGAGAAAGTAACACATATATGTACACAACCTGTGTTTCTGTAAGAAAATAGAGAAAATAATTTCATCATATTTCGTTAGTACCTATTCGAATAAATAATGTATTTCATTGTTCTCTCAAATAAAACTTGCGTCTCTTCCTACAGGGAGAAAAAACAAATATAATGCTGCTAATATAAACCTCTTAATCATCACATTCCACCATTCAAATAAATCTTTCTAGCCCAAAGAGGTCGTTTAAAATATTCGTTTAAAGTTTAAAAATTTCCATCTTCAGAGGGCACAGTTAACACTTCTGGGAAGTTCGAAAATTGTGAATCATCATGGTTCTTCAATATTTATCCAAAATAAAAGGAATATTTCAATTAATCTTTAAATATTAAAAAATATGTTTTTTAGTAGTTCAGGTTTAAGGTAGAACTGAAATTTATTGTTGTGTAAGCAAACATCACGACAATAATATTTCACAACCAAATTTCAAAATTCTAACGTAAATACATCGCTGGCAATATTTGTTTGAAAATTAGCCAGGTAAAATTTTGCAAGATTGGAGGCTCAGTTATGGCTATTAGGACATTCCGAAACTGCAAATCGTAATATTTCATGAATACCTATCGAACCCAAAAATAATATTTAAATGATGTCTTAAAAGAAAGATATATAGACCAAAAGGCAGACGATAAAAGTGAAGACATTACCTGTTCTTTTTTATGAAAACGAGCTAAAAAATATATAAACAGCAAAAGACTGATTCACAATATAGATATTTGTCGCTTGGGAATAGAGGACATTCAAAATGGAATTTTCCATCTTTTCCTAACAGCTATTCAACGGAACAACCTTTTTTGCCCTTGGATCGACCTTGTGATCCACCTTTAGCACATTGTGTGCCAAAAGAAAAGTTCACTCAGAGGTAACCCAACCCAATTCTTTGTCCGTTAATATTTGGTCTTCCCTGTGTGTGAAGGTCATCTATTGTTTGAAAATCCCATATTTTGTTTGATGTAGGACAATGGGGGAATGTCAAACCAAGTCTGTCTGATAGGATGTGACTTAATCTGACAGGGTATAGCTATGCGTACTGAAGTGATGAAACGTTTAATCTTGAATTATCAGGGATTACAGGAAATTGTTTTAAACAAGTATTTAGTTTCCAACTAATTAATCATAAGTGATGTGCCTATTCGCCATTGGTAGAAACTTCTATTTCAGTATAAGCGAGATGCAAACAGCCGTTGAACTAAAATTTACTAAATATTCGAGATTTATTTAAAAAATTCAAACAATTAACTTCATCGTTTTTCTCTTTTCCACTTAACTGTATTGGGGCAATACTTGCAGTGTTTAATCTTATTTTATTGCGGTAATTGCATTCTTCAGTTAGATTCTGTGTATGTTTGAGACAGGTACTGAAGTCCATCAGAATATCATTAAAAAGTTAATAAAATAAAAAGGAACTTTGAAAAATTTGAAATATTTTTATTTCTTAATTTAGAAGAAATATAATGTATCTACTAGAGATGAATTCGGGCTCAGAACAGCACAGATGACTTTGGGTTGGGGCACAATCGGACTTGGAATAATTCAAATATGAAGTATTTCGTGCATTTGTAAAAAAAATTAAAAAATATAAAATACCATGTTAATATGATTTTAAACTTTAATTCAGTCGTTAGTAAATATAAATATGTTTTGTGCGAAACATATTTACAACTCTTCCCATCGATAAGTTTATTCAAGGAATTCCCCCTACTACTCCAGCCAAAATTACACCTTGCCAACAATTTGGAACCAAACGTATCCATTTATAATTTCATTCACATCTCCCCACACATACCACTCACATGGTACTACTCTCTTCGCAAGGTAGACAATGGCGGCCCCCTCAGGATTTCCAACACTTTTCAACAGATTACACCCAAACCACTGCAGTTATGAAGCCGATTCGTTACCCAAACAGGGTAAAAACGAGGTCGGATCACCCACCAAATTTTGCAGCGATTTCTAAACTAGGCACGGAACCACGGGGAAACTGCAGATTTCTGTCACTGATGACGTCATATGTGCCCGCCTGTTCAGAAACACGACTATTATAAAATATGATTTCGCATCCTAAATGTCATCAACTTTTTTGTCATTAAATTATTATGATCAATATTGGATTGTTTAGCCCATGGTGTGCAAAACAGGCCACAAGGACCCCGAATTCTCAGAGAAGGTTGGGGGAGGGGACCCACTGGAACAGCTGTTGGGAGACAGAGTTACCCTGCCATCAAGGCCATCAAGGCCATCCAGCGTGTTCTTTAACGTGCACAGGGTATGGCTCTCCCGCACACGGGGCCACAGCTTAACGTCCCATGCGTCAGAGAATTTATTTCCTCTGGATCAGCCGGGTCGAAAAATTGAGGCCGAAGTCATTTCTAGTACTACCAACGGTGAAAGTGGAATTTATTTGACAAATACACCTTGAGGCATAGCTATGTGTTGAAAATCCCATCCAAAAGGTCACTCCATTGAAGACATCTTACACCGGTAATAAAGTGAATCGGTACAAAATTATCTCGAGACAGTGTTTTTTATTTCTCCCTATGTTTTCAGACGATAGCGAATGATTTTAGAGTGTTTAAATTTGAATAAATCATAATATACTTAACTACTTGCTGATTCTGTTTATTCGCTTATTACAGCCATATTTAAAAAAATATGGTGTTCTGTTATAGGATTGTTATCCAGTATATTTTAAAAAAATTTAGCTCTTAAAATTAAAAGCGGACCTTTTAAGAAATAGAAATAAACTCTTCACCTATATTTTAGTTCACATCACTCAACATGCATATTCTAAATCCAGATGAAAAATTTTAGTATTTTTTTTTTGCAATTAAATATGTTGAAAAATCAGAGTAACTTTAAAAATTCATCAAGTGCAATCAAAAATTCACAGAGTACCGCAATTTCCCTTCTGCGATATTCGTCATAACAGATGCTAAAATTGCGGCATCAAAAAATGAGGTAGGAAAGGTTACTTTTGCCAGTAACAATATAAAACATTTTCTTTCTTTTAACACGCAAAGGCAACTATTTATCCCCGCTTTCGCCCTTTTCTTGATCATTAAAGTCCCGGTGATGTCAAAGGAAATGCATACTCTTTCATGTTTAGTCAAAAGTACATTTTATCAGGTTGTATAGAGTACATTGACAAATGTTTGCACTTAAATGTGGGCAATAAGTGTACCTATAAACACCGACCACGATATTTTGCATAAATGTGTTCACAAGTGTAGATCAGGTTTCAGTTGTGTGATTGACAATCAGATTACTCTATAATAAAAATAAATAAAATAAATATCCCCTCAAGCAGCTGCTTGCCACAGAGGTCTGACAGGAGCCTGTCAGTTTATATGCCACAGTAGGAGATCTGAGAGGATGGCAGGACCTCAGCAGAAAAACGACACACACATCCATGCCTAATCCGGGGCTCGAACCCAGGAACTGCCTTGTATAAATGTAGCTTTGCTTTCGCTATTCTTTTACTTGAGGAAAAAGCCGATGTGGTTGTTAGTTTCTAACACTGGAGTAATTCAGAATTAGAACAACGCACAGCGCGTCTAATGGAACTGGTTGTGTTGTTTTACCTCTGAGCAGCACTTTTTTGAACACTAGGTCAAATGGCTAGGTCACAAGAAGGTTGAGGGAGGGAACCCACAGGAACAACCGTTGGGAAACAGAGAGTAGCCTCCCGTCAAAGCAATCCAGTGTGTTCTCTGATGTGCGCAGGACATTGACTCCCTCTCACAAGGAACCACGGCTTAAAATCTCATCCGACGGTCGCCCCTTACTAACCCTTACTGATCGTGCACAATCACATGATTATTTAATCCACTCCTCGCAAAAAAATCCTGTACAGTGGTAAAACAAAAATATTCATATGAGATAACCATTCATCGAAATGCGAATATAACACACAACATTTGATAATTAACACGTTACAAATTCTGACCATGAAAACCAGCACTTGAATACATTCATAACAAAACCTAATTGTATTTTTCTTGAAATTAAATACCTGCAACACAGTTGTATTTTATATGCCAAACTCTAATCATGAGATAATATTTATAATGTTTACTGAATACGGCATTTTATGACATCAATATTTAAATATTTTCTTAAATGCTTTGTCTAACCTTGAAGGGATTACCAGTTAAAATTCCACACAAACCTATTAGAGCTCAGAGTCCTGTCGTGTTTTATCTCCGCAAAATTTCACCGCCCTGCCCACGATCAGTAGGGGACACCGATGGGCTTGAAAAGGCCACCGTCCGTCGGATGGGATGTTAAGCCGTGGCCCCGTGTGCGGGAGAGCCATATCCTGTGCACGTTACAGAACAGGCTGGATGGCCTTGACGGGAGGCTACCATCTGTCTCCCAACAGCTGTTCCAGTGTGTCTCCTACCCCAAACTTCTCTGAGCCTTCGGGGTCCATGTGACCTGGCCATTTAGCCCATGGTGTGCAAAAAAGTGCCGCTCAGAGGTAAAACAACCCAACCCAACCCTTTTGTCGTGGCCAATAAGTCCATTGTGTGCATACGTATGCATCTCAAAAGTCCATTGTTTGTACATGTATGCATCACAGAAATGTGCAAACCTTGGAGCTTGGATTTGTCCACGAAAACCATTGGGTGAAGCAACTGCCGGTAATTAACAATCATCCAATGAGGACACAGAATTGGATTTCGCTGAAAATCAAGATGGTTATTTGATCTTTTGTGTTATCGCAGAGCTCTTTGGCTATTATTCGAATTTTAGATTGCGAAGTGAACGTGCCTTTTTCCTGCTGTTAGTGATCATTAGTTTGCATTTGTTTAGCGAGATCTCTACAAGTTGTGTGTTTTGGTAAGATTTTGCTAATTGTCTTATTAAATGGTTTCTTCTTGATAAAATCATTCTAAAGAAACATAAATGCTTTATTCTTAGAGAGTAATTTTTTCCTTTCAGGTAAGTTTAAGTGTTTTTTAAAATGTGTTTGGTGTGTAAAGTTTTTTTCAACGGTGAATAATTTTGAAATCAGAGAGTAAAGTGTGTATTTTCAATAACACGTTGTGGGCTTGTTTCAAACTGCTAAATTTTGAATTCATTTGTTGACTGAAATGTTCTAGTTTTAGTACTTTTCAACAGTTTTACAGCAATGTGGAATGAACACTACACTGAACGAATAACATAAAATATCTAGTACTGCAGTGTTTCTACCACTAAGTCAACTGTTATATACCCAGAATATCTTTTGGACGGATGTTAAACCTGGATTATTTTACATAGCATTAGAAAAAAACCTTAAGCTTATATTTCTTATAAATAAATGAAAATTTCGTTTTGAATTTATCAGCACTAACGGAATATAATGACACAAATATTTCAAACATGCTGCCTATTGTAAAATGATCATTTTGTGTTTGTTGGTACGTTCTTTTTATCGCGTCTACAAAAAAAACGACATAATACCTACGCTTTGTCATCTGTCTGTCTGTCCGCCCTTCTGTAGATATCAAACTTTTTTTACAGAGATAAATTAAATATTCTTTTTGCGTTGGATAGGTAATGATGGACTAATACGATGCGTTCTTTCTGAATTTCTCTAAAGCTATAAATTGTGCCTCTAGTGGTGACAAAATTTGAAAATTGCAAACGATGTATTTCTGCTAGAAATTTGAAACCTTTGGGGAGGTTGGAAATCACATCTTATTAGTTTTAGCATAAATTTTTTTGTTTTCAGAGATAAATGCAAAGTTCTTTTTGGATTAGATAGGAACTGATAAAATATTATGATTCACACTTTTTAAATCTTCCAAAATCTATAATTCCGCCGACTAACGTTGGGAAAATTTTCAAATTCCAGAATTTTAATAAAAATTCGCAAACCTTAAATAAAATTTTTAATTAGAAATTTTTAATTTTGGTGGTGGAATGTCAACGCCATGATCTTTAAATTGGCAACCATGAATTTACCTATCAGACCCATGGGTGGGTGGGAAAAGACTTTTTTCTTGTTTTAGCAAATGATTGTTTCTATTTAGAGATAAATGAAAAAATGTCATTTTAGGGTTAGATAGGAATTGATCAAATATTATGATTCTCACTTTCAGAAAATCCCGAACAATATAATTGTGCCCTCTAAGGGTGAAAGAGATTGAAAATTACAAAATATTTACGACTATTTCAACGAGGTATTAATGATAGAAATATGGAATTTTGGTGGTGAATGTGAACGTTATGAAGTGTACACTGGAAACAACGAAAACGATAATTAGAAAACTATTTTTTCGTTTCATTAGTATTAACGAAATATTATAATTTGCATTTTTCAAATACAAATTGCAAAATCTTTACAAATAGCTGAAAGAAGGAAACAACTATTATTGAGTTTACAAATATTACGTATTAAATATAAATTTTAAAAATTAGTGGGAATTTTCAAGAGATATTCCACTGGCACCAATAATATACCCACTTTTCTGAGAATGTTGTGGGAAATGCAACTTTTTAGATTTAAGAATTAAAAAACGAATACTTTTATGTTGTATAATTACTGATAAAATACTATTTGCACTCTTCTCATCATCATCTAGCTCAAATTAAAACATTTCAGGAATGAAACAGTAGGTAAAGAAAAAATATCTTTCTCTTTGAAAACGAGATTCTCATATGCGCCAGAGGCAATATCTATCCTCCTAGTTTATTTGTATATTTGCTTTTGTATCATTTTATGTAAAGGAAATTGCTGTCTTCTTTTTAAAAAATAAGTGGTTTATCTTCTTTAAACAACTAATAAAATTAAAATTCGGAAATTTATTTAAAATTTCACAGCTTGTTGATTAGTATCCTATTTCATGTCTCTATCGTTTAAATGGTAGGTTAAATTCAAGGGTTCGGTAATCCCCATTGTGTATACGCTGAGAAATTACAACTATTTTAATACCTTTCTTTCACTGACTTGGAGTTAACATCAATTTTTTCACCATATCCTTAAAATCTTCCTTGTGAACATGTTTTGAGGAAATACCATGATGACTGCAATTGAAAAAACAGAAAAAAAAGCTGTTGCATTTTGTCAGAGTAAGGAAATTGGCCTACCCCTTATTTGAAATCTCTAATCACGAAGGCAAAAACGCGAAATAACGGACTAATGAGCAAGAAATGAAATTATCGTTCAACTTGTGAAATATACTTTTATGAGCAACCAGCATAGATAGAGTTTTAATGAAAACCAACTATTATGATTAGAAGAAAAGGATATATTTCTTTTACAAATCCTGAAATTACAATGCATGTATACCGTATATTTCCGCAGATAAGACGATAGTGAATCATAAAAAAAGGACCACAAAATCCGGGCCGTCTTATAGGACAGATACAAAAAAAAATTAGATTGATATTTATATAAATTGAAACCATTATAAAATAAAACAAATCACTCACCAACGACTGCGATTTCGATCTTGAAAATTACTACAGCTTATCGAAAAATCTATCATATTATTTAAATACGCTATATGATAATACATTACATTGTAATAGTAAATAATACATTATATTGTAATAGTAAAACAATACTAAAGCAAAATAAATATTAAAAGTTATGTTTATTAAGCTACTGAGGAAAAAACGGACAAACCGTAATTATTTACTAGTACAGAATAGGGTATGTCCACAAAATAGAATAGCCCATACGACGCTTTTGTGAATAGTCAAGGACATTACCCAAATGCCCGAATCAGTGCGAATGTTTGCGAATAGGACATAATTCTCTATACGCTATACAGTATTATTATCCAGATGATGATCGCCGATCTAAATTCATAGGCCGTTGATAGTTTGGGGTCGTCTTATAGGACAGATATATGCTAAAACTATCAAATTTTGACGAAAATTTATACCTCGTGTTATCTGAAGGTCGTCTTATCTGCGGAAATATACGGTACTCAAAACACAAATGGTGTCTTTACCACACCTCTAAGTAGTGTTAGCAAGAGTTTTTTCAAGGCTGTTAGAAAGGTTCTTGGGTCTATCATTGCCCAAAATAGAAGTAAATTATTGCCTTCGTGCTGTTTTTTTTTTCATTTTTTCATGGGGACAGCAGATACCATTAACAATATGAATTAATTTTGTTTCAATCATACGAAATTTAAGCCTAGGCAATTGTTTGAAACTTCAAAGGAAAAGACTAATGATATTGGAATTTTTTTATAATTCATAATATTTTGCCATATTTTGAGACTTTCGATTGGATTACCTGTGAGCGGCACTTTTTTGCACACCATGGGCTAAATGGCCAGGCCACAAGGAACCCGAAGTCTCAGAGAAGGATGGGGGAGGGGACCCAAACCACTGGAACAGCTGTTGGGAGACAGATGGTAGCCTCCTGTCAAGGCCATCCAGCGTGTTCTTTAACGTGCATAGGATATGGTTCTCCCGAACACGGCGCCACGGCTTAACGTCCCATCCGACGGACGGCGGCCTTTTCAAGCCCATCGGTGTCCCCTACTGACAATGGACAGGGCGGGGAATTTTGCGGAGATAAATCTCAACGCTGACCCAGATGGAACTCGAACCTGGGAACTACAGGTTACGAGCCTGACGCGCTACCGACTGAGCCACCCCCGCCCCTATTTTGAGACTATTTTCATACTCTTAAGATTTAAGAACAGTTTGTTACAGTAATAATGTTAGCATATTTATTTGGTATTTAAGAGTTAGAATTTTGTATTCAGCTTGTAACATATATTTTGCAATTGGATAATATCATGATGTAAAGTAAGCTACAAACAACTTCTTTTGTTATACTTGTGTTTTTAACTCTTTAAAGGAATTGATGAGATAATATTTTCATTTTGTCCCCTCGGTACATTTTGAAAATTTTTGTTTTTTAGATAAATTGAAAATCCTATTTGGTTTGATAAGTATTGATGAAATATTTGGATTTGCATATTTCAAATTTCCAAAACGTTATAATTAACGCCATCTGATGACGGATCATTTTAAAACAAAAAAGTGTAGAGGAAACTGCAAAGACATATATGTTAAAACTTTTCGAAATGAAATGTACATGTCATGAACTATGTATTTACAGCAGTGATTGGCCATTATCCCATGGATTGAGAGGAAATTTTCTATTTCAAGAGAATAATTGTTTACTTTTAGAAAAAATATTTCCTTTTAGTTTCGATAGGTGGGTTGTTTTACCTCTGAGCGGCACTTTTTTGCACACCATGGGCTAAATGGCCAGGTCACATGGACCCCGAAGGCTCAGAGAAGGTTGGGGACCCACTGGAACAGCTGTTGGCAGACAGATGGTAGCCTCCCGTCAAAGCCATCCAGCGTGTTCTTTAACGTGCACAGGGTATGTCTCTCCCGCACACGGGGCCATGGCTTAACGTCCCATCAGACGGACGGCGGCCTTTCCAAGCCCATCGATGTCCCCTACTGACCGTGGGCAGGGCGGGGAATTTTGCGGAGATAAATCTCAACGCTGACCCATCTGGGACTCGAACCTGGGAACTACAGATTACGAGCCTGGCGCGTTACCGACTCAGCCACCCTCGCCCCGTTTCGATAGGTGTTAATGAAATATTATTATTAACCATTTCCAAAATTAGCAAAATCTTTTACTGCGCTCTCCAACGATGAAAAAGTAGCAAAATTTCAAAAGATTAAGGAATATATTTAAAGGATATTTTTGAGGTAGAAATTTTGTATTTTGCTGATTGAATATACTGATCAAGATTAAAATCTTAATCACTATCCAAGCTGTTTTATTATTGTTCCAGTAGATCTAAATAGCATTTTGATCGGTGAATACAGGAGAGTAGGGATGTTATTCACTTCTTGTTGAAATATTTGAAGTAAGCCCTTTCCTTTTGCACGGATCACACAATGGTATTTAGAGCACTGTTACTTGACATGTTTCGACTATTAACGTCATCATCTGGGGCGGGGGTGGCTCAGTCGGTAGCGCGCCAGGCTCGTAAACTGTAGTTCCCAGGTTCGAGTCCCAGCTGGGACAGCGTTGAGATTTATCTTCGCAAAATTCCCCGCCCTGCCCACGGTCAGTAGGGGACACCGATGGGCTTGGAAAGGCCGCCGTCCGTCGGATGGGACGTTAAGCCGTGGCCCCGTGTGCGGGAGAGCCATACCCTGTGCACGTTAAAGAACACGCTGGATGGCCTTGACGGGAGGCTACCATCTGTCTCCCAACAGCTGTTCCAGTGGGTCCCCTCCCCCAACCTTCTCTGAGCCTTCGGGGTCCATGTGACCTGGCCATTTAGCCCATGGTGTGCAAAAAAGTGCCGCTCAGAGGTAAAACAACACAACACAACATTAACGTCATCTGCAGAAGTTGGGTAAACTGTTCTACTTCGGAGATTGTATGCGTGTGACTTGCGCGGTTGCACCGTATGGTTTACAGCGAGTGACACTTTTGCTGTTTCGGGTGCCTCGGGTAGGGGTGTCTGGTGGGGATGCTTTAGCTGTGCTGCGCTGATCCAGGAGCAGTTTCTATGGGTGGGGGTGGGTGGTAAATTTCTTCGTTGCAGCACGTTTCTTTATTTTGGTATATCACCAGTTGTTCAGCGAGATCCAATTGAAATTTAGTAAGAGGAGCACAAATAATATTGGTCAAGTCAAATTGTGGGGTTATTCCGGTATTACAGACCAGTATTGCTGATGAAGTTGTTTGTTTTTTATAACAGTACATCCCTTTCGTGTTCTTTTATTCTACTTCGGCAGGTTCTTTTCGTTTTGACATAGTAAGGTTTATTGTTATTGTCGGTGTTTCTTGTAACGGTATTTTATATACTCCTCCTGTTTTCTCGTTCTGGTCCCGATCGGTTTTAATTAAATTAATTATAGTGTTGCTGGTTTTAATTGGCACTCTGTAATCGTAAAGATGCATTGCATCATTCAATGAATGTGCTCACCATGGGATGTTTGGAATCCTTGAGGTTGCTTCGTTGGTGTCGATTGGGATATTTTTCTCCAAGTTTGTCTTGACATATTTTCGGCAAGTTTCAATATTTTTAGCGGGTAACCCCAATTTTGAGCATCTGACCATATTTGCTTTTTTGTTTTTTCGTAATTTTTCATTTCTTTCTGCATTCCTAAGAAACATGATATATGATTCGACCCCACAGTTTTATGAAAAAGAAAAAAAGAAAAATATATTCGGATGCTCAAAATGCAGGTTACCCACTAAACATTTTGAAACTTGCCGAAAATAGGGCAAGACAAACTTTTAGAGAAATATCCCAACCGACACCAATGCAACAATCCCCCCAAAAAATAAATTCACCACAGGGATTCCAAACTTTTCATGGCTTGCTAGCCATGAGATGTTCCTCCCATGGCTATTGGGATATTTCTACATGGGATATTTCTCTCATAGCTATTGAGATATTTCTACATGGGATATTTCTCTCATGGGATGTTTCTCCCATGGCTATTGGGATTTTTCTCTCATGGGATGTTTCTCCCTTGGGTATTGGGATATTTCTATATGGGATATTTCTCTCATGGGATGTTTCTCCCATTCATTGAATAATGCAATGCAACCTTACAACTACAGAGTGCCAATTAAAACCAGCAACACTATAATTAATTTAATTAAAACCTGTCGGAGCGAGAACAAGAAACATGAGGAGTATGTAAAACACACGCATACAATCTCAAAATTTGCATGCGTGTGAGCATAACTCACACGCATACAAATTTTACCTGTTTACCTAACTTCTGAAGATGACGTTAATAGTCGAAACATGTCAAGTTACAGTGCACTAAATACCATTGTGTGATCTATTCAACAGGAAAGGACTTACTTCAAATATTTCGACAAGAAGTGAATAACATCCCTACTCTCCTGTATTGACCAATCAAAATGTTATTTTGATCTACTGGGACAATAATAAAACAGCTTGGATAGTGATTAAGATTTTAATTTAACTCAGATGTGTTTAATCTGTTATACTGATCAAGAGTTTTTTTACCTCTCAGCAGAACTTTTTTGCACACAATAAGTTGAATGATCAGGTCACAAGGACACTAAGAGCATAGAGAATGTTGAGGAAAGGGGATCCACTTGGCACCTGTTAGGATTTAGGTTGGGTTGTTTTACCTCCGAGCGGCAATTTTTTGCACACCATGGGCTAAATGGTCACTCCATATGGACCCCGAAGGCTCAGAGAAGGTTGGGGGAGGGGACCCACTGGAACAGCTGTTCGGAGACAGATGGTAGCCCCCCGTCAAGGCCATCCAGTATGTTCTTTAACGTGCACAGGGTATGGCTCTCCCGCACACGGGACCATGGCTTAACGGTCTTCCAACCCATCGGTGTCCCCTACTGACAGTGGGAAGGGCGGGGAATTTTTCGGAGATAAATCTCAACGCTGACCCAGCTGGGACTCGAACCTGGGAACTACAGATTACGAGCCTGGCGCGCTACTGACTGAACCACCCCCACCCCCACCTGTTAGGAAGCAGATGGTAGCCTCTCATCAAACTTATCCAGTGTGATCTTTAACATGCTCAGGGTATGGGTCTCCTGCTCTCGGCGCACAGCTTCACATCCCGTCAGCTCTATTGCAGCCTTTTCAACTTCATCCGTGTCCCTAACTGACTAAGATCAGAGAGAGTTATGCAGAGATAAAATTTCAACCCTCTCCCAGGTGGGACTCTAACCCGGTAGCTGCAGATTACAAGCATGGTGCGCTACCAACTGAGCCCTTGAGAGCAAAGTGTAGACCCTTCAGTAACGTTGGGAAGAGAGAAATATTTATTGAGAAATAAATGAAAAATTTCTTTTTGGTTGATTTTGCATTAACGGAATGAATGATTCAATATTTTAAACATGGCAAAATGCTTTATTTTACTTCATCAGAGGAGCTAAATGTAAAAATTTTAAACGTTGAATTAATATTGCAAATGATAGGTTTATTATGCCAGAAATTCGAAATTGTGGTGTTAGAATGTTTTGGTCAATGACAAATACTCAGAAAACTGAACACGACAAATCAAGTTATATTTTTGCGTTTTAATTAAATTTATTTATTTTTAAAGTTCTAGAAGTAAAGTTTTATTGTTACAATAATAAAGTAAAATAAATAAATACCCCCTCAACCCAGTGCTTGCGATAGAGTCTGACAGGAGCCTGTCAGTTTGTTATGTCATAGTAGAAAGTTATGAAAATAGTAGAAAGTTATGCCTTAGTTTTGGCCCTACGAGGCGACTACATCAGAACCCAAACCATACGGGGGCGGCTGGGCACTAAGCAACGACGCGCCCATCTGCAAATAAAATCCCATTTGCCTTTTAACAATCATACACTATTTCGAATTTCTACTATTAGAGGATTCATAGTGTTAAGCATTCTCTTTGGCAACGAGTTTCCTATATTAGCCTCCCTTAGCATCATAATATCCTTTCTTCAATAATCACAACGCTTCGCATCAAGCCTGCATCTATAAATAATAAAGAGGGAAGGAAGGTGAGGATATTAAAATGTAATATAAATATTGTAATATCATGCAAACAATAATTTTTTTGTATTAAAATATACTATTTGTGTAAAAATAATGTTTCTTTATCTTGCATATATTGATTTATTATTGACTTTTATTTTTTGTTGCAAAATCACTTATGGAAAATATTTATAATAGTAATACGAAATCATTTTTACAAAACTGGTTACTATAAATCACGAAATAAAATTCGGAAAAAATGGTCGATTACCTGTAAAATTACGGGGAGCCTAAAACTTCCGACATAACTGACTCTCCTGAGACATAACAACCATTGCTATTACGAATCACTTTCTACATATTAAAGGACAGAGCAACACAGTGCCAGATTTCTTTTTGTACAAAAGAATACTTGTATTTATGGAGCAGACTTAATTTTTACTTTAAATGGTTGCATATTATTTTCTAACTCAATATCTATAAATCTTAAAGCTCATCGACTTTATGCATCAATCGCAACATTTGAAACGAACATTCAAAATTTTATGCAACTGCTACAGGTCAACTTTACTTAAAATATCAGCAATCATTTCTGATATTATCTAATATAAATTTCTAGCTATCAAAGAGAGTGCATATTTCTATTTGAAATAAAAGCGACCAACACATCTGTTTCACATATACAGTTATTTAATAATAATGCTGTCTATGAATTTCACTATTGATATTTATAAATAATTTATTAACTGTAAAACATGTGCAGATCTCTTACTAACAGAATAATAGTTGCAATACTGCTTTAAAAATGTCTAGTTTTCTTTTATTCCGATCACTTTACTCTCATTGACTATTGATGTTTCTCTAAATCCGATGATTAATAAAGAAATTTTTTTCCAGACTGCTGATGTCCTAAATAGAAAAATTTCCAACAGAAGACACTTTTGCCTCTGGAGAAATACAGATATTGTTCATTCCATTTTGGAAATTTTCGTCTAGAGCTAAATTAAGTAGTCAAAATGAGCACCGTGCAAGACATTGATATTGTAAAATTAACTGTTGAGTTATGTCACCATCCAGATCTACAGAAAGAAATATATTGTGTTCCTGGATCTGACTTTTATGCAAAAAATCTCAAACGCAATTCATTTAGATGGAATCCGAAAAAAAGTTGGAATCTCATAATTCAAAATAAAACAATAATGATAATGGAAACTTTGTATTGCCCAGTGCAGCTGAAAGAAGAAGTTCTATCCAATGTGATAACAATTGGAATGAGAATTCTGCTTTGGGCAAAATATCTGGAGAGAAATTTTGGATTGCCCGTTACTTATATGATGAATATCTCTAATGCTTCCCTTTTCGGAACAAACGGAGTGATTGACGAGAAGAAAACAGTAGGGAAAATAATAAGAGATGAGGAACTAGATGTTAAATTGCGTTACAAATTAGCCTGCCACTATTGCTTTCAAGACGATATTCTGTCTTTATACAGAAAAATATCACAAGAAATTGATTTTTATAGTATTGAAAGTTTGGAAGACAACGAGCTGACTAAGATAGTGAAATTTTGGTCAAATTATTTACACGAAGTATCGAGAATAGACAGAGATGAAAATCTTGTATGCTGTGGACTACATTCAGCAATTCAGAGTGGAAGTAAACCAGCCGTTGAATACTTCTGGAATAAGTTAAGCCCTGGCAAGAAATATCAAGAAGCAATAGTTTTCGCATTAGAAACCGCTACCTGTAGCGTATCCAATGAGACGGATGTCAGCAAAGAACTTTTGAATAGGTTCAGTAGTGATGAGGTTAATATCCAAAGTAAATCATTCAGCAGGACATTCTGGATTCCAAATGAATATTTCACTAATATCCTGTTTTTCATATTTTCTCAGATGGATGAGGAACAACAGATTAAATTCCTGAGAAGTGACATTAGGTGTAATGGCTATTCTACTTCACTAGAATATTTTTTACATTGGCCATACCAGGACAGTTTTTTAAAAACCGCGAACTTAGTGTGGGAATTTCTGCCCGAAGACAATTATTTACATCTATTGATGAACATCAGTAATATGACTGAGGACCAATATAATGTGTGTTCCCTCAAACAAGGTGAAGAAGAATGCTATGATTATCGTTCGCTTTTTATCGATTTTTGGTGCCAAAGCCCTGAATGTTTGAAAAGATGCATTTTTCAAGACAATGGACCAAACAGAGAATCTCTCATATGTGTAAAAGAAAAATTCCTGGATTTGCTCTTTAAGTTATTTACGTTGAATTATTTTACTTACAAAGTCTTGGAAAATATCTCTATATTGTTAAGTAGTGCTACAGACGAAGAGAAGGAAGCTATTATTCATTCTGAGAAAGGAAATGTGATTTTTCATCAGTTAGCAGAGAGAAAGCGATGGAAAATTCTAGACGGATTCTTAATAATCTGCTTGTCGTCTGAAAATAAAATGGAAAGGTTCAAGAGAGAGTTTTGCTTTTCGGAGCGTGGAAAAAATATTTTCAGTCATTTGATTAAAAATGAATCGTCTGATGCTGCGGTCTCGTTCATGAAATGGAGTTCTTTCTGTGAAGAAGACATAAATCGATACACGGAAGAAATCATCTATGAAAGTCGATTTAACGAAAATCTCTCAGATTCAGATTTATTTAGCGAAAGAATACGAATACTACAAGTGATTCTCAATTGGAAGTTTTCTTCACAAGAGCAAATTGATGTGGTAAAAAAAGAGTTAATATCATCTGCTCAGTGTCAGTATAAATGTTCATGTTTGATAGCAGAAGGCAAATTACAATGTGTTGAAAAGTTTATTGATTGGTGTAACATTACTTGTGAGGAAGCTATAAAGGACTGTAAGAGAAAACTTGCTTTAGCAAATGGAGAGTGGATTTGTGAAAAACTGATAGCAGATAATAACTGGAAAGATGTCAAAATAATTTCAACTTGGTGCTTTTCGTCCAAAGCACAACTGCAGAAGTTCAAAGAAAATTTGTTACTTAAAGCATCTGGTGCAGATACTTATTTAAATTTAATCGAAGAACAGAAATGGGAAGAAGTTCAGTCCTTTTTCATTCAAATAGGGCTCCCACCAGAAGAAATTATAGAAGCAAAGAAAGTGATTATCTCAAAGAAGAAATCGGCTACAAAAGTATTCAAGAGAATAATATTCAAACAAATAGAAGGCGAAAGATTTTTGAAACATGGCAATAAGACAGAGACAGTTGAAGCATTCGTAAGATGGTTCTTAGCAGAAAGAGAAGCAGTTGATGAATTACCAGATCAAAACGTGCAACATTTAGATGGAATGAGAAGGGGTGTGAAAAGAAAATTAAACTTCAGTAGTGAGTGAGAAAATGACCAGTGCTCAGAATCGGAAAATGGTGAAAGAACTAAAGTCTACTGCAAAATCTGCAACAACTACTGCTACATGTTATTAGTACCAAAATATGTTGATAAATCGAAACTAATTAATATTCTCAGAGTGATATCATTACAAGTGATATCTTTAAACGAAAATTCTTCCTATCAAACAACATATGACGAAGACTTGTTTATATCTCTCAAAAGTCTTCAAACGAGAGTGTCCCAGATGGATGAGGAACAACAGATTAAATTCCTCAGAAGCGACATTAGGTGTGAAACATGAACTTGGAGCAAAAACGTTAATGTAAATCAACACTTGTTCCATTGTAACAACATATGACGACGACTTGTTTATATCTCTCAAAAGTCTTCAACTGTGAGTGAGAAGTTGAGCAAAAGCTTTAATGTAAAACAACACTTGTTGTCCTGAAACGAATTAATGTAGAAAATTCAAGATTTGGAAAAAACCTACCGATGACACTACTTTAATTCACATACGAAGATACCAAAACAGAGATTGGAAAACATGACTGGAAAGTATGCTTACAAACTTGTATGTTTCAAGTGCCACAACAATCACACCTATATTTTTTCAGAGAAAACCTATAGCTATATGGAATTAGAGAGGTGAAGCCAATCTTCAATTATGTGGCTATCACAATGAAAAATAAACAGAAATGTTAGTAAATCAAAGACATATCTGAAAATACATTTCACAGATATCAGAATATTGAAATTCGCAGAATATTGAAAATTATATATCATATTAAAATGTTTATAGAATATATAATATTATTGAACAGAAAAGAAAAAAAAACTGGTGTTTCATGATATTTTATTCTCATAATTTTTTCATAATATTTTTATTAATGGATTGAAATTTGCTTTGGGATTTTATATGTTTCAGCAAACCATTTTCCAAAATATTTTTGATAGCAAATTTAATGCAAAATATCATTAAAAAATTAATTTCATCTACAAGAAAAGTATTCATTACATTCAGTAGAAGCAGAATCTAGCAGCCTGTATAAATATATATTATATTTGAAATACTGTGAAATAAGAAAAGTAAGTATCCTCACAAGATGTTATGTAATAATATTAGTAATATATCAATCGTTCAAAATGATTATTTTTCCTTATTATTATAGATTTTTTAAACGTAAATCAATTAGAAAAAGTCGTATTTTATCATATTTTATTTTCATCCAATTTGTGACATTTGTTTGAAAAAATATAAAATTTGTAAATTATTTTCGCATTTTTCCATGCATATCTTTATTATTTTTTTCTAAATATTTCTTGATCATATGTATTTAAAATATTGTTGAATAATAAAATATATCTCTAAAAATTATTTATTTACTGAGTTTTCTTACTTCCAAATAAAGTAGAAAGTCAACTTAATTCATGTTTGTTTTCAACTATTTATGAAAGCAAAATTTCATTACTATCGTCGCTAATTTTGGAGAATCTATAATAGTTCTATATTCCAAAGTAATATATATCCACCAGAGGCAACAACCAATCAATTAAAATATTAACAATTAATGCAACATTATATTAAAAGCGTAAACCACAGATCGTTATCAATATTTACAACATGCATAATCATCAAGCAGAAATACGCTGTTGAGTTGAAAATAAACTGTTTTACTTTAGTTCTGAAAATGGGCATCACGGCCAACAAACATAATCGCTCTCTCATATGGGATAGTACTTAAAAAGCAGTTTAATTCTCTTCGATTTTTCCAGATATTTTATTTTCAAAATAAATATTTCATCTAATTTTTCAATATAAGTCAATTTCTCGAAATATTTCTGATGGAAAATTTACTTTTATGCTTAGCAAAAGTAATAAATATATGCATTATCAGTGTTCGTCTTCGAAGATTTATAACTGCACTGCTCTTATGCAAGATATATGCTGCTCTTATATCAAGGGTAAGCAAGCATTTGTTTGGGGGCCAATTAAGGTTCTGTAAAGAACGAAATAGTAATTTTTATTGTTAGGAGGTACATAAGCTTCATCCTCTCAATTCCCCATTCTGATAACTTCACTTAGAAATACAAGCAGCCAATTATTTAGGTAAACATCAACTTCACGTAAAGTTCAAAGAGAAAATTTGATTTTTTTATTCTCTGAATTTCTTCAGAAACGATATTTTTCCCATTGCAATGGATGCAAAATTTGTAATAAATAAATTAATACTCTTTATTTGCAAGACGGTAAAACACCAACACACATTTTGTTATTCAAAACCCAAATTTATTTTTCCAAACCCAAAAAATTCGTTTTTCTTCTCTGTTCCCGTTATAAAATGAAAGGATCCTTTCCAACCTCTGTAGTAAATAGCTCCTTGAGAGTTTATTTATTTATTTGAAACACCAAAACACAATATTATTGAGACGCAGGATGAGAGTAGTGCAAGTGAGTATGCATAGTGTGGGAACTCCGACTATGCAACTTCTCCAGGAACCGAACCCTTTCGTAAATGAGGCTCAGTTTCTTGCGCGCATTCGTCGTAATATAGTTATTACGTTCGAGTCCCACATGGGCCAGAGATGACATTTATTTCCGCTAAATACCCTTCCTGTCTTTGGCGAAAAAGGAGGAACAGATGGGCTTGGAAAGACTACTGTCCATCAAATGTGACGTTAAGCTGCGGCATCCTCTGAGTGTTAAAGAACACATGGGATGGCCTTGACTCGGTGGCATTTCATTTTGCCTTGTCAGATGAGAAGAAACCAAATGGCTAACCATCCCTACCAACTGGATGACTTTCACGGGAGACTATTATTGGCCTCCTAACAGTTGTCTAGTAGGTCCCCTTCATCAACCTACTCGAGCAATTCGACTCCTTATGACTTCGCCCTAAGTTTAATGTGTGCATGTGGGGCGGGGGTAGCTCAGTCGGTAGCGCGAAGACTCGTAATCTGTAGTTCCCAGGTTCGAGTCCCAGCTGGGTCAGCGTTGAGATTTATCTCCGCAAAATTTCCCCGCCCTGCCCACGGTCAGTAGGGCACACCGATGGGCTTGGAAAGGCCGCCGTCCGTCGGATGGGACGTTAAGCCGTGATCCCGTGTGCGGGAGAGCCATACCCTGTGCACGTTAAAGAACACGCTGGATGGCCTTGACGGGAGGCTAGCATCTGTCTCCCAACAGCTGTTCCAGTGGGTCCCCTCCCCCAACCTTCTCTGAGCCTTCGGGGTCCATGTGACCTGGCCATTTAGCCCATGGTGTGCAAAAAAGTGCCGCTCAGAGGTTAAACACACCGAACCCTTAATGTGTGCATGTGGCGATCAGAAATACTACAACCAGCGGTTTCTTATAAAAAAAAAAGAATGTACAGGAAATAGAAATATCAGACTGTAAAACGTTTTTGCATAACACCCACAGAGGGTTGTTTTAATTCTGAAAGTCTATTTTTTCATACACTAGGTAAAAATGGACAGTCAAAAGTTTTCGGAGAAATCTCTGGAAGGGAACCCACTGAACAGCTGATACGAGACAGATGATAGCTCTCTGTTCCCTTTTTCACCAAACGTAGATCAATCATCAGCGATCATTGTTTTTTCATTCAGAAGCTATATTGCCCACTGCGAATCCTAGCGTATTAAAAATATTTTGTTAAATGTTATTTTCATTCTATAATACATTTCGTAATCTACAACATAAAATCCAACGTATTGAGCTAAATACGACGAATCTTCTACGGGCGATACTATTAGTTAACAAAAAGAAATTCGTTAATAGCTTTTGCAATTGCAACGCATAAGCCATGCACGTACCAAGTTGTTTGGGTTGTTTTACTTCTGATCAGCACCTTTTTGCACACCATGGGCTAAATGGTCAGGTCACATACAACCCGAAGGCTCAGAGAAGGTTCGGACCGACTGGAACAGCTGTTGGGAGACAGATGGTAGCCTCCCGTCAAGGCATCCAGCGTGTTCTTTAACGTGCACACGGGGCCACGGCTTAACGTCCCATCCGACGGACGGCGGTCTTTCCAAGCCCATCGGTGTCCCTATTGACCGTGGGCAGGGCGGGGAATTTTGCGGAGATAAATCTCAACGCTGATCCAGCTAGGACTCGAACCTGGGAACTACAGATTATGAGCCTGGCGCACTACCGACTGAGCCATTCTGCACGTACCAAGGATTTTCTTTCTGTGGTGATTGAGAGTGGTGGTGATCAATAATTTTGTGTCGTAGGGAGGTCCGGATTTTTAATTTCGGGAAGGCCGAGAGAATTTCGCTTCGGGGTAGGGTTTCCGAATGAGTAAAATATTCCACCGAACAGAAAAGGTTAAAATAATAATTTATAAATTATTAGATATTAGATTTGTTTATTTAATCTATTTTTAGCGTCGGAATGGAGTTTGGGTAGCACAAAAGCACAATTATTAACACTGTCATTCATGCTATCATTCATACGATTAATCATCCATTCAATAATTTAAAAGGAGAAAATAGCATAAGATTGAGACAACTTTTAGGATTTCACAGCAGGTAGACTAACGTTGTGATTTAGTAGAGAAGGGGGGGGGGGCTCAGTCGGTAGCGCGCCAGGCTCGTAATCTGTAGTTCCCAGGTTCCAGTCCCAGCTGGGTCAGCGTTGAGATTTATCTCCGCAAAATTCTCCGCCCTGCCCACGGTCAGTAGGGGACATCCGATGGTCTTGGGAAGCCCGCCGTCCGTCGGATGAAACGTTAAGCCGTGGCTCCGTGTGTGGGAGAGACATTCCCGGTGCATATTAAAGAACACGCTGAATGGCCTTGACGGGAGACTACCATCTGTATCCCAACAGCTGTTCCAGTGGGTCCAATCCCCCAACCTTCTCTGAGCCTTCGGGGTCCACATGACCTGGCCATTTAGCCCATGGTGTGCAAAAAAGTGCCGCTCAGAGGTAAAACAACCCAACCCAACCCAAATAGTATAGAAGGGTAGAATTTTCAGGATTGGTCTGGCGACTTCACTTGCTCTAGCTCTGGGCAGCAACATCCCTTCATATGATCTAAACTGTTACCAGCGTTATATCCCATACATTAAAATCGATTTCCGACTTGCTTCCCCGAACGCTGATTGAAACTTTCCTTTTGCATTGTGGGTAGGCCTACTGTTTCAGCAGCTATTTCTCTGAAGCACAGGTTAGCAAATTAGTTTTACGTTCTAGAGGAACATTTCCTTCCGGTGACTTGAAAATACTGCTATCTGTCAGATGAGACGTTAAGTGTGCACGATAAAGAACGCGCTGGATGGCTTTGATTGGAGGTCCACCTATCTGTCTCCTAACAGCTGTTGAATGGTCTTTCTTACCCAATCCTATCTAAGCACGTGGATTCTTTGTCAACGGATCATTTCGAACATTTTGTGCAAAGCCGCTCAGATGGATTGGATTGTTTTACCTCTGAGCGGCACTTTTTTGCACACCATGGGCTAAATGGCCAGGTCACAGAACCCGAAGGCTCAGAGAAGGTTGGGGGAGGGGACCCACTGGAACAGCTGTTGGGAGACAGATGGTAGCCTCCCGTCAAGGCCATCCAGCGTGTTCTTTAACGTGCACAGGGTATGTCTCTCCCGCACACGGGGCCACGGCTTAACGTCCCATCCGACGGACGGCGGCCTTTTCAAGCCCATCGGTGTCCCCTACTGACCGTGGGCAGGGCGGGGAAATTTTGCGGAAGATAAATCTCAACGCTGACCCAGCTGGGACTCGAACCTGGGAACTGCAGATTACGAGCCTGGCGTGCTACCGACTGAGCCACCCCCGCCCCAATCTCTAAAAAGAAAGACATTGGTTGTGTATAGACAAAAAGACAGGCCTACGATAAAAGCGAAACATTACCTGTTTTTCTTTCTGAAAATGAGCTAAAAAATACAAAAACAGCAAAAGACATTCAAAATATAAATATTTGTCGCTTGGGAATACAGGACAGCCATTAATCAGTCAAAATGGAAAATCAATATCAGGCCCAGATAAAATAATTGTTATAACCCTAAAATACACGAACGCATGTATAGCCTGTGGCGTACATGGGAATCTCGTTATGAAGAAAATGAAAGTTTTCGTTCACCTACTTATTCACTCATTAAAATTTTTAATTCGATCTAACGGATCATCTAATTTTAATTCGATCTAACGGATCATAAAATGCAATTAACAGTACTTTGTCATTGACATTTTAAAAAACAATTGCATACAGGGTTGCATTTACACGCCAAACGTTACAACACAAATAACGGCAACCCTATTAAAGAGGTGTTTTGGAGAGAAATATATAATTTTTATAATTCGTTTTTCGCTTTAGAAATTGTACGCCTGCGCAAATAATATGGATCTACAGGATAAGTCTAAGAGGAGATGAATTTGAAAGTTCTCATAGAAGGGAACTTGAGTTGTCGAGCTACTGCAGGAAATTTGAATGGGGAAAAGCCATAAAGTGGTTCTGAATATGAATTTTAGACAGGCTTTAAAGAGTCTGTCCTATATATTTTTCAGAGAAAGGATATTTTCCCAATCTGGCGCACAAATTATTTATTTCTTTTAAGAGAAGGTTTTTTACTGATCTTGCTTAACAACGAGTCTTTTGCTCGACATCCTTTGTCTCTTTTTGCACGAGTAAAGGTGGCTCAATGAGTTGATTGTCAGGCTTGTAATCTGCAGTTCCCAGGTTCGGGCCCTACCTGCGCCTGGGTTAAAATATATATCTGCTATTCGCCCCCCGGTACATGGTGAGATACGGGACACCGTATAAAATAAATAATAAATACCCCCTCAAGCAGCTACTTGCCACAGAGGTCTGACAGGAGCCTGTCAGTTTATATGCCACAGTAGCATGGCTGAGAGGATGGCAAGACCTCAGCAGAAAAACAACACGCACAACCATGCATTACTGGGGCTCGAACCCAGGTCCCTTAGATCAGTAGCCAAGCGTGCTAACCACTCGGCCATGGGACGGCACGGGACACCGTAGAGCTTGATAAATCTGGCGTCCATCGGATGGCACGTTATACCATTTTCCCTTATGCAAGAAAGACTTACACTGAGCACATTAGAGAATATACTTAATGGCCTTGACAGGAGTCTTCCATCTGTTTCCTAACAGCTGTTCATCGGATCTCATTCCCCCAACCTTTTCTGCGCCTTGGAGTCCTTGTGATCCACATTTAGCACATTGTATGCCAAGAGAAATGTGTCGCTCAGAGATAACCCTACCCAACTCTTTGCCCCTTTATCTTCGGTCTTCCTGGTCTCTTAAGGATTATAAGTCATCTATTGTTTCAAAACCCCATACCTTGTTTGTTGTAGGACAATGGGGGAATGTCAAACCAAGTCTGTCTGACAGGATGTGACTTAATTTGACAGGGTATAGCTTTACATAGTGAAGTGATGAAACGTTTAATCTTGAATTATCAGGGATTACAGGAAATTGTTTTAAAGAAGTATTTAGTTTCCAACTAATTAATTATAAGTGATGTGCCTATTCGCCATTGGTAGAAACTTCTATTTCAGTATAAGCGAGATGCAAACAGCCGTTGAATTAAAATTTACTAAATATTCCAAATTTATTTAAAAAATTCAAACATTTAACTCTATCGTTTTTCTCTTTTCCACTTAACTGTATTGGGGAATTACTTACAGTGTTTAATCCTGTTTTATTGCGGCAATTGCATTCTTCGATAAAATTCTGTGTTTCTTTGAGACAGGACCTGAAGTCCATCAGAATATCATTATAAAATTAATATAATTAAAAGGAACTTTGAAAAATTTGAAATATTTTTAATTTATTAATTTGGAAGAAATATAATGTATTTACTAAAGAGGAATTACGGCTCAGAACCACAAAGATGATTTTGGGTTGGAGCTAATTCGGTCTTTGAATAATTCAAATATGAAGTGCTTCTTGCATTTGAGAGAAAAATAAGAAAACGTAAAATAACTTATAAATATAATTTTAATCTTTAATTTAGTCGTTAGTAAATAAAAATATCCATAATGCTGCCTTTGATTATTTGTCACGTATTTTCTCTCTTTAATAAATGAAGGTCTCTTAGCGTGTATAACGTTGCTATGCACGAAATTTTCTTAATACTCGTATTTGTATTATTATTTAAACACATGACAAATGTTTTGTGCGAAACAAACTTAGTGTGGCCTACTGATCTGGACAACTATGGCTACTTATCTTTTTTTTCTACCCTGCTGAGGAGTGGTCAACCACACAGGGTCCTGGTGCTGACCATATAAACCTACTGGACTGGACAGATATATGGCTCTGAGCTTGATTATGGATCCTGATTTTACTGCACTGGTGGGCTTCTGTGGAGGGCAAATCTTCCGCTGTGTTTTCTGTTTGTTTGTGGGTTGACAGCCCCAAGTGAATAGATTCACAGGATATGCTTATCAGCTGGTGGATAATCCTGAGCAGAAGTCATCGCAGGCACCTGAACACTTTGCTTCTATTGGCATCGTCAAATTCTACATTGGATGAAATGTTCCAGTGTAGATGGCTTCAGCCTTTAGTAGTGGGGGAACGGGTCTTTGCCCCATGTCTGCGATTAGGGGGCTGTTTGAGCTTGTCGGCATTCCCTCTCTCAATAAACATAGTTTCTTCAAACATCCCACTAACCATTTTCTCTCCATAGGTAGTTGGAATGTGAGGACTCTGCACAGAGCTTTTTCTCTTGATGTCCTAACACAAGAATTCCACCGTTATAATTTAGATATTCTCGGCTTGCAAGAGACCAGATGGACAGATAAAGGTCAGATTCTTAAAAATAATCTTAAATTTCTCTTTTCAGGGAGGGACGACAATAAGCATCACCAAGACGTGGGTCTGCTTCTCAGCAGACACGCTAGCGATGCTCTTCTAGTATATGAGTGCATTAATGAAAGGTTTCTTACAGCAAAATTTCAGACAAGCGTTAAAGACTTGAATGTTATCTGCTGTTATGCCCCCACTGAGGATGCCGATGAGGATGAGAAGGATAGGTTTTATGAACAACTTCAGGATATTTTGAATTCTGTCAAGAAAGGAGATATTACCCTTGTTCTTGGTGACTTCAATGCCAAAGTTGGTACTGACTCTGATCTTTGGGGAGGAGTAATAGGCCCTTTTGGTATTGGTAGCTGCAATGGCAATGGGCAACGTCTCCTACAGGTAAGTAAACTCAATGGATTCAGAAAACCAAACACTTATTACAAACACCGTGACATACATAAGTACACATGGGTTTCACCTGATGGGCTGCATAAGAATATGATTGATTACATATTAATTAACAGCAAATGGGCTAGTTCTGTTGGGAATACCAGGGCATATAGGGGAGCTGAAATTGGATCTGACCATTACCTTGTTAAAAGTGTGTTGCAACTTAAACTTAAAAAGTGTTGTGCTAGGGTTAAAAAATTTACTTTTAATACTGAAGCTCTGAAAGATCCAGTTATAGCTAAAGCTTACCATGATAGGTTACTTAGTCATTATGACAGTCATGGTTTGCTTACTACTGAAGTTGAGGAAGAGTGGGATCATTTTAAACAGGCTTTTTTGGACACTAACAGTACTCTTTTAGGAAAAAAGGAGCAGAAGAGGCAAAACTATCTGAGTGATAAGGCACTTGAGCTTATTTCGGAAAGAAAGAACTGCCGGAATGCCCTTAATCAATACCCTACTAGTCCTAATAGAAAGCATTACAGAGACCTTAATAAACTTGTAAAGGATCAGTTAGCTGCTGATAAGAATCTTTGGCTTGATGGTTTGGCTGACAAAGCCGAGGAAGCAGTTAGACAGCACAACAGCAGAGAGCTGTACCAGATAGTTAATGTTTTGTGTGGTAGAAAACGGACAGGCATACAAGGATTGAAGGATAAACAAGGTAAGGTTATAGAAGGGGAGGGTTCTGTCATGGCTAGGTGGGCTGAGCACTTCAGTGATGTTCTAAACAATGCAGTTAGTTCTACTCCCATTGTTTGCAATGATGATAGATGCATTGGTGGCTTTAATGTTGGCCCTATAACACAATCTGAAGTTATTTTGGCTGTTTCTAAACTTAAACTTCATAAATCCCCAGGGGTAGATGAAATTACTACGGAAATGCTTAGAGCAGGGAATGTTTCGGTTACCACTTGGGTGACTGAAATTCTGAATATCTTTTATGATAAAGGCATGGTTCCGAAAGATTTTACCAGAGCTATTGTTATCCCTATTTTCAAAAAAGGTGATCGCAGTTCATGTGATAACTATAGGGGGTATCAGCCTACTCTCTGTTCCAGGTAAAGTTCTTTCCATGATTGTGCTTAATAGAATTAAGAATCTGGTTGACATTCAATTGCGTGATGAGCAATGTGGATTCAGAAATGGTAGGGGATGTGTGGATCAGATATTTTCACTTAGGCAGATTCTTGAGAAACGTTTAGAGTTTCAGAAACCTTTGGTTGCTAGCTTTGTTGATTTCAAAAAGGCTTTCGACTCTGTTGATCGTCATAATTTGTGGTTGATTGTGAAATCATATGGTATACCAGACAAGTTAGTTAACATTATGAAAGCTCTCTATAATAACACTGAGTCGTGTGTGAGAGTTGGTAAGGCTTGTAGCAATTGGTTTAGCATTACTTCTGGTATTCGACAAGGGTGCATTTTGTCTCCTTTCTCTTTAGCTTGGTTATTGATTATGTTATGCGAAATTCACTTCAAGGGAAAGATTTTGGCCTTAAATGGGCTGGAGATACGAAAATTTCTGATTTAGATTATGCTGATGATTTAGCCCTTTTGGCAAATGGTGTTGATGAGATGAACTCTTTCATTCGAGCTGTTGATGAGACTGGTAGTAGAGTAGGTTTGGTTATAAACAGAGAGAAAACTAAAGTGATGAAAATTGGTCAGGCACGCTGTGATTCAGTTAATCTGAATGGTTGCAGTCTTGAGCAGGTGTCACAGTTTAATTATCTTGGGAGCTATGTAACAGATGCTGATGATGTGTGGCATGAGATTAACAGATGAATAGTGATTGCAGCCAGAACTTTTAAGAATCTATGGAGAGTGTGGAGAAATAGGCATATACACCTAAGGACTAAAATTAGACTGTATAATAGTTTGGTTATTTCTAGGGTAAATTATGGACACTTTGTAAACAAGATAGCAGGAAACTAGATGCTTTTGATTCTAGATGCTTACACAGTATCTTGGGCATTAGGTGGTTTAACTTTGTAACTAATGATGAGATGAGGCAAAGGAGTTTGCAACCTCCTTTAAGCAGCGTATTGTGCAGAGAGAGACTCCGTTGGTTTAGCCATGTTGCCCGTATGAATAATTATAGATTGGCGAATAGGGTTATGAACAGTGTCTAAAGGCCTCAGAAAGAAGGGGAGACCTAGGATGCGGTGGGCAGACAATGTCAAACAGGACCTTGTTAGAATTGGTGTGCAGTGGCCAGATGCAGTAGATGTAGCTCAGGATAGACTTGCTTGGAGAACTAAATTGCACGGTCTGGTTGGACCTCCGTAGCCCATGGTTGCTTGAGGATGATGATGATGTTGCTTGAGGATGATTCAAGGATTTCCATTCTACTACTCCAGCCACAATTAAATCATGCCAAGAGTTTGGCGTCAAACGTATCCATTTATAACTTCATTCACATCACCCCACACATATTACTCACACTCTATTCGTATGGTAACCGACGGCAGCGCCCTTAGGATTTCCAAGACTTTTCGAGTGATCAGTCCCAACCCACGGCAGCTAGGAAGCCGAATCCTTACCGCAACAGGGTTAAAACATGGTCGGATCACACACCAAACTTTGGAGCGTTTTCTAAAGTAGCAACGGAACGACGGCAAAACTGTTGATTTCTGCCACCGATGACGTCATATGTGTCCGCCTGTTCTGAATTACCAACAGGCGGAATATTTATATTATAAAATAATATTTTGCATCTTGAAAGACATTACTTTTTTAATTTTTTCATTGAATTATTATGATCAGTAACAAAATAATATAATAAATGATAAGTGTCATGCATTTCTGCCTATATGTCTTATCACATGTCAGAGAATTTATTTCCTCTAAATCAGCAGTGGGGCGGGGGTGGCTCAGTCGGTAGCGCGCCAGGCTCGTAATCTGTAGTTCCCAGGTTCGAGTCCCAGCTGGGTCAGCGTTGAGATTTATCTCCGCAAAATTCCCCGCCCTGCCCACAGTCAGTAGGGGACACCGATGGGCTTGGAAAGGCCGCCGTCCATCGGATGGGACGTTAAACCGTGACCCCGTGTGCGGGAGAGACATACCCTGTACACGTTAAAGAACACGCTGGATTGGCCTTTGGGAGGCTACCATCTGTCTCCCAACAGCTGTTCCAGTGTGTCCCCTCCCCCAACCTTCTCTGAGCCTTCGGGGTCCATGTGACCTGGCCATTTAGCCCATGGTGTGCAAAAAACTGCCGCTCAGAGGTAAAACAACCCAAGAACTCTAAATCAGCTGGCTCGAAAAATTGAGGCCAAAGTCATTTCTAGTACTACTACCAGTGGTGAAAATGGAATTTATTTCTTACAGATAGACCTCGGGGCATGGCTGTGTGTGGAAAATCTCATCCAAGAAGTCACTTCATTGAAAACATCTTACACGGCTAACAAGGTGTATGGTGACAAAAGTACCCTGACACAGTGTTTCCTATTTCTCACATGGGCGGGGGTGGCTCAGTCGGTAGTGCGCCAGGCTCGTAATCAGTATTCCCAGGTTCGAGTCCCAGCTGGGTCAGCGTTGAGATTTCTCTCCGCAAAATTCCTCGCCCTGCCCATGGTCAGTAGGGGACACCGATGGGCTTGGAAAGGCCGCCGTCCGTCGGATGGGACGTTAAGCCGTGGCACCGTGTGCGGGAGAGTCATACCCTGTGCACGTTAAAGAACACGCTGGATGGCCTTGACGGGAGGCTACCATCTGTCTCCCAACAGCTGTTTCAGTGGGTCCCCTTCCCCAACCTTCTCTGAGCCTTCAGGGTCCTTGTGACCTGGCCATTTAGCCCATGGAGTGCAAAAAAGTGCCGCTCAGAGGTAAAACAACCCAACCTATTTCTCACTATGTTTTTCGACTATACAGAATGATTCAGAGAGATTACAGAATGATTGGTTCCGTGAGCCGGATATCGCACGTTTTCCATGTTAAAAAAGACACTAAATGGCCTTGACGGGAAGCCACCATCTGTATGCTAACAGCTGTACAATAACTGCACTTTCCCCTGCCTTCTCCAAACTGTTCTATCTTAGTTATTCAATGCGTTACGAGCAAAAAAATTCAGCTCAAAGAGAAAGCAAACTATTCTTGGTGTTCTGCAAAGAACTCTTTGCTTTCTTATATTTTTCATTTCGTGCATGATTTTTTCACTCGTTCGATGTGGCCGAGAAGAGAACGAGCTTGGCTGCTCATCAAACGGACCTCTGTTCGATTCCAAGGTAAAATATGAGTGTTTCTTCATTCCTGCTGCTTTTTCTGTTGCAGAACTAAATTGCACGTTCTGGTTGGAACTCCGTAGCCATGGCTGCTTGAGGATGATGATGATGAATCACGCTGTCATCATAGATTTTCTCTGACATGAATTATTCTTCCTCAAGTGTTGTTGTTTGGGTTGTTTTACCTCTGAGCGGCACTTTTTTGCACACCATGTGTTAAATGGCCAGGTCACATAGACCCCGAAGGCTCAGAGAAGGTTGGGGAGGGGACCCACTGGAACAGCTGTTGGGAGACAGATGGTAGCCTCCCGTCAAGGCCATCCAGCGTGTTCTTTAACGTGCACAGGGTATGGCTCTCCCGCACACGGAGCCACGGCTCAACGTCCCATCCGACGGACGGCGGCCTTTCCAAGCCCATAAGTGTCTCCTACTGACCGTGGGCAGGGCAGGGAATTTTGCGGAGATATATCTCAACGCTGACCCAGCTGGGACTCGAACCTGGGAACTACAGATTACGAGCCTGGCACGCTACCGACTGAGCCACCCCCCGCCCCTTCCTCAAGTGTAATTTGTGTTTTGAACGAGTCGTGACTATATGTTACACTGCAAGACAAAGCTCGTTTATTTTCTTCCCCTCTCTGCTACTTCACGAAGATTATGATCATAAGATCACGAATCTTTCAAACCTTACCCGTAAAGAAATGAAAACAGCTCTCATTCCTTTAAATTACTACACTGGTACTTGCGAAAAACAAATATTTTTGAATAATGTTGGGCCAAATACGTCCTGCGAACGTATTTTGTGAAGCCCACAAAGCTCCTATAATACCTAAACAATAAATGTATTTTATTCTGGTTATTCGGTACTCTGGTTGATAAGACCAATTTTAATGCTCATAGTAATTATCCTGCATGCCGCTAGCTGCTCTTTCGCATATGATTACAATCACGCTATGCACGTTATTCCACTACGGCCATTAAATTGGGGACGGGGGTGGCTCAGTCGGTAGCACGCCAGGCTCGTAATCTGTAGTTCCCAGGTTCGAGTCCCAGCTGGGTCAGCGTTGAGATTTATCTCAACGCTGACCCAGCTGGGATACATTACATCAATTAAACCCACATGTTTAATTGATGTAAACTCAACTCTGGGTCAGCGTTGATGTTTATCTCCGCAAAATTCCCCGCCCTGCCCACGGTCAGTAGGGGACACCGATGGGCTTGGAAAGGCCGCCGTCCGTCAGATGGAACGTTAAGCCGTGGCCCCGTGTGCGGGAGAGACATACTCTGTGCACGTTAAAGAACACGCTGGATGGCCTTGACGGGAGCTACCATCTGTCTCCCAACTGCTGTTCCAGTGGGTCCCCTCCCCCAACCTTCTCTGAGTCTTCGGGGTCCATGTGACCTTGCCATTTAGCCCATGGTGTGCAAAAAATTGCCGCTCAGAGGTAAAACAACCGAACCAAATTATCGACGCTTTCCTGTAAAAGAGCTAATGCAAGAGAATTAAATCAGTTTCTCTGAAATACAATGGGGCGGGGGTGGCTCAGTCGGTAGCGCGCCAGGCTCGTAATCTGTAGTTCCCAGGTTCGAGTCCCAGCTGGGTCAGCGTTGAGATTTATCTCCGCAAAATTCCCTGCCCACGGTCAGTAGGGGACACCGATGGGCTTGGAAAGGCCGCCGTCCGTCGGATGGAACGTTAAGCCGTGGCCCCGTGTGCGGGAGAGACATACTCTGTGCACGTTAAAGAACACGCTGGATGGCCTTGACGGGAGCTACCATCTGTCTCCCAACAGCTGTTCCAGTCGGTCCCCTCCCCCAACCTTCTCTGAGTCTTCGGGGTCCATGTGACCTGGCCATTTAGCCCATGGTGTGCAAAAAAAGTGCCGATCAGAGGTAAAACAATCCAAACAATCCAAAGCCATTAAATTGTGGTCCACAATCTTTATATACGTTATTGGAGACAGATTCGAATCTGGATTTACCACTTTCGAGTCCTAACTGTGCTTGAATGCAGAATTTCCTTCTTTAACCCTTATTTTGCCTTCGGTGCGAGAGGAGACACTGATAAGTTTGGAAAGACCACTTCCATTGGATGGGGCATCAAGTCCTGGTCAAATATTCAGGTAGTCTTTCTTCTGAGCGTGTTTTTACATAGTGTGCTGTATGGTCGTACTAGACGGTACTAGGTGTCACTAGACGGTACTAGGTGTCACTAGACGGTACTTCGGAGACAGATCATAGCGTCCTGTGAAAGCCATCCAGTGTGTTTTATGTCGTGCAAAAAGATATGGCTCTCCTGCCCAATAATCAAGGTTTAACGTAATTCCGAATTCGACATACAACAGTTTTTTCAAGACACTGGAAAAAATTCTCCACTAAGATGAAAAACATATTTGTTAACCACTGCTCCAGATCTAACACAAAGAGCACCCTTGTTGAAATGGTAGGAACCATGCTAAATTTAGTTTCAATCAGCGTTAGCCAAATAAAGTCCAATTTTCGTCTTAATGTCTGGGATATAATTGTTGGTAACGGTTCAATTTTTGTCAATCGAAGGCTGTCAATTACCAAAAGAGGAAGGAAAGTTGTGTTACCTCTGAGCGGCATTTTTTGCACACCATGGGCTAAATGGCCAGGTCACATGGACCCCGAAGGCTCAGAGAAGGTTGGGGGAGGAGACCCACTGGAACAGCTGTTGGGAGACAGATGGTGGCCTCCCGTCAAGGCCATCCAGTGTGTTCTTTAACGTGCACAGGGTATGGCTCTCCCGCACACGGTGCCACGGCTTAACGTCCCATCCGACGGACGGCGGCCTTTTCAAGCCCATCGGTGTCCCCTACTGACCGTGAGCAGGGCGGGGAATTTTGCGGAGATAAATCTCGACGCTGACCCAGCTGGGACTCGAACCTGGGAACTACAGATTACGAGCCTGGCGCTCTACCGACTGAGCCACCCCCGCCCCAAGGAAGGAAAGCAGGGTAGAGGAATTCATGAAAATCAAACGTGTACCTGTATAGAAGTTCTGACAGGAAGAGCTTGTATGCTGTGTTTTAAAGCTACGATGCGAATAGTAATAATTTTAAACTTTCGTTAGGCATTCTCTTTGTGATTCCGAATATATATTTTGGCGAGACCCTCGTCGAATAATGCACGAATCATCTCAAGTACAAATCCAGAGTTTCACAATTTTAGGCTTGAAGAGAGATGTGTGACAAATTTTTAAGTAGTTAAGCATTGTAGTTATGTAGTTAAACAATTATTGTAGTTAAACAATATATTACTTCGATAAAGTTCTTTGCATATAGAATTTTTATAATATAAATTGCGGATATAATTGTAGTAAAAGATATTTATAAAACACATTTAACATTGGCAACAACGACAGCGTTCTTTTTCACAAAAGAAATATCCAGAAAAGCTCATCAACCTGCGAATATTTTTATCCTGTCTTACTCCAAGGGTAACGCTACAGCGTCCTAACACCTCTTGCGAATACGAACATGTTAAATATATTTTAAAATATTTTATTTTCGATCATAATTATTTTAATAATCTATATTATAAAAATCTATGTCAATGAACTTTATTAGAGCGATACATTGGTTAACACAGAAAAATGGCTTAATAACATTGATAAATACATTGCATAAGAACATTCATAACTACATTGATTAATTATTCAAAACTTTCCCACATATCTCTCTTAAAGCCTAAAATACGAATTTTTGATTTGCACTTGAAATGATTCGTCTATTATACGACTAGGTTCTCACCCGATAAGCAAAATATATATTCAATATCAGGAAGAGAATTTCATAAATTTTAAAGTTATTACTATAGAGACACAGCGTCTCTGGAGCCTGTATTATCATAGGAGTAAGAGAGGGTAAAAAATTTACAGACTGATGAGATTTTCTGGATATATCCTTTGTGAAAATAGTTTTTTTTAGAAAAAGCAGGTATGATTTACGGTGTCGCGTTGGATAGGGGGTAGCTAAGATCGGTTTTGCGACAGGCTCGTATTCTGCAGTTCTCACCTTCCAGTGCCAGAGCTGAGATTCATCTACTCTAAACACCCTGCTCTCAATTAGAAAATGCGTACCAATGTGGTAGTAAAGGTTCGTCAGATTGGACTATAAGTTATGTCTCCCTATGCAGCAGAACCATACCATGTGCATGCTAAAGAACATGCTGGATTGCCTCGTCAGGAGGCTATCATCAGCTACCTAACATTTATTCACTGAGTCCCCTTCTTTAACTTTGTCTGAAACCTTGTGTCCAGTCAATCATGTCCAGTGCATGCAAACGATTACCGCTGAGGAGTAAAACAACCATCTTTAAATGTTAGGCAAAGAACTCTTCACATTATTATTTTTTTTTCTTGCGCCTTCTTTTTCTATACGAAACCAGTGGTTCTATTACCTCTGAGCGCAAATTTTCCTGCATAAAAATAGTTAAATGTTCACATAGACCGCAGTTTTCGATTCGATTGTTTTACCTCTGAGCGGCACTTTTTTGCACACCATGGGCTAAATGGCCAGGCCACAAGGACCCCGAAGGCTCAGAGAAGGTTGGGGGAGGGGACCAACTGGAACAGCTGTTGGGAGACAGATGGTAGCCTCCCGTCAAGGCCATCCAGCGTGTTCTTTAACGAGCACAGGGCATGGCTCTCCCGCACACGGGGCCACGGCTTAACGTCCCATCCGACGGACGGCGGCCTTTCCAAACCCATCGGTGTCCCCTACTGACCGTTGGCAGGGCGGCCAAGAACACATGAAACCCAGTTGAGCAGCGTTGAGGTTTATCTCCGCAAAATTCCCCGCCCTGCCCACGGTCAGTAGGGGACACCGATGGGGTTAGAAAGGCCGCCGTCCGTCGGATGGGACGTTAAGCCGTGGCCCCGTGTGCGGGAGAGCCATACCCTGTGCACGTTAAAGAACACGCTGGATGGCCTTGACGGGAGATTACCATCTGTTTCCCAACACTTGTTCCAGTGGGTCCCCTTCCCCAACCTTCTCTGAGCCTTCGGGGTCCATGTGACCTGGCCATTTAGCCCATGGTGTGCAAAAAAATGCCGCTCAGAGGTAAAACAATCCAAACAATCCAAAGCCATTAAATTGTGGTCAACAATTTTTATATACGTTATTGGAGACAGATGGTAGCCTCCCGTCAAGGCCATCCAGCGTGTTCTTTAACGTGCACAGGGTATGGCTCTGCCGCACACGGGGCCACGGCTTAACGTCCCATCCGACGGACGGCGGTCTTTTCAAGCCCATCGGTGTCCCCTACTGATCGTGGGCAGGGTGGGGAAATTTTTCGGAGAGAAATCTCAACGCTGACCCAGCTGGGACTCGAACCTGGGAACTACAGATTACGAGCCTGGCGCGCTACCGAATGAGCCACCCCCGCCTTCGTCCCCCATAGACCCCAGTGGCTCGGAGAATGTTGTCGAAGGGGACCTACTAGACAGCTGTTCGGATTCCAATGGTAGTCTTCTATCAAGGCCATCCAGTGTGTCCTTTAACATGTAGAGGTTATGGTGCTTCTCCAACAGCAGAGCGGAGCTTTACATCTCATGCGATGGAGAATGGCTATTCCAAGCCCATAAGGTGGCTCCTTTCTGATGAACTAGAAGTGGATTAAGTGGGGGGGGGGGGGAAATGCAACAGAAGAATTTTCCAATTATCTCTTAGAACAAAATATTTGCATTCCCACGCATCCATCCACTTCTGGGTAGAGGAGCAAAATATTTATCTGAAGTTTACAAATTGAAACATCATGACCATCAGTGCTGATTTTAGCTATTTTACCGTACTGAGCGAACTTGGACTCTGCCCATTTCTTCAAGTCTGATATTAGCTATTAATGATTGATTTAGCCTAATTTAGTGTCATTTTCGAAAGCAATTAAAAATCATTTGTTGAAACGTTGGTTATGCTTACTCGAGTCAGCATTAGTGTACGCATCGGTTGGGTTGTTTTACCTCTGAGCGGCACGTTTTTGCACACCATGGGCTAAATGGTAAGGTCACAAGGACCCCGAAGGCTCAGAGAAGGTTGGGGGAGGGGACCCACGGGAACAGCTGTTGGGAGACAGATGGTAGCCTCCCGTCAAGGCCATCCAGCGTGTTCTTTAACGTGCACAGGGTATGGCTCTGCCGCACACGGGGCCACGGCTTAACGTCCCATCCGATGGACGGCGACCTTTCCAAGCCCATCGGTGTCCCCTACTGACCGTGGGCAGGGCGGGGAATTTTGCGGAGATAAATCTCTACGCTGGAATCTTCACGCTGGAATGTCTGTGAAGAAGGCGAGACCTAAACAGAAAATCTGCACAAATAAAAAGGCACTCACACTATCCCTATATTCTAGCCTAGGACACTTTGATCAGTAGGCAAGTGCGCTTTCTGCAGGGATCCTATTAAAACCTGCATGTTACGAAGAATATAAGAATACAAAGAGTCATTTCGTAACACTAAGAGTGGGTTGTTTTTATTTCTAAATGGCACATTTTGTTTTTTTGCCCACAATGCGCTAAATAACGAAGTCAGAATAATTCAAAGAAGGAGGGAAACAGATGATAGCCTCCCGTCAAAGCAATCCAATGTGTTTTTAACACACTGAAGGATGACTCATTTACACACATAACCACGACTTAAAGTCATTTCTAAGCTAATCATTGTTTTCTTTATCACTGAAAGCAAGAACAGTGTTGGCAGAGATAAATGACAAGGTTGGCACAATTAATTCTATGAAAGGCAGATTATGAGCCTGCCTTGCAATTCACCGAACCAACCCTGCTCTGGGTTAAGTTGTTTTACCTCTGAGCGGCACTTTTTTGCACACCATGGGCTAAATGGCCAGGTCACATGGACCCCGAAGGCTCAGAGAAGGTTGGGGGAGTGGACCCACTGGAACAGCTGTTGGGAGACAGATGGTAACCTCCCGTCAAGGCCATCCAGCGTGTTCTTTAACGTGCACAGGTCGGAACTACAGATTACGAGCCTGGCGCGCTACCGACTGAGCCACCCCCGCCCCTCCAACCCTGCTCTGACGGAGAAGTAATTTAATAGAAAGACAACATACCACTAACATCTCATATTCTGTCTAACATCAATTTCAGCTGACTTCCTCAATTGTCCACTAGGTCACAATGGAATCTCCGGTAATTAGGAAGCTAATAGACGAGACAAAGAAGCTTAGCATGAAAGTGATATCATGAACATCCCCATCAGAGGAAGCATCTCGAACAATTAATAGGAGAAACAAGCAGCTGAAGGAAACATCTTTATATTGCACTCGTATTAATCTACCTATTCTAAGGGGGCGGGGGTGGCTCAGTCGGTAGCGCGCCAGACTCGTAATCTGTAGTTCCCAGGTTCGAGTCCCAGCTGGGTCAGCGTTGAGATTTATCTCCGCAAAATTCCCCGTCCTGCCCACGGTCAGTAGGGGACACCGATGGGCTTGGAAAAGCCGCCGTCCGTCGGATGGGACGTTAAGCCGTTGCCCCTTGTGTGGGAGAGCCATACCCTGTGCACGTTAAAGAACACGCTGGATGGCCTTGACGGGAGGCTACCATCTGTCTACCAACAGCTGTTCCAGTGGGTCCCCTCCCCCAACTTTCTCTGAGCCTTCGGGGTCCATGTGACCTGGCCATTTAGCCCATGGTGTGCAAAAAAGTGCCGCTCAGAGGTAAAACAACCCAACCCAACCTATTCTAAGGCAGCCATCAATATAATTATTTCGAAATCTATTTAAACCAAAACAATGAAGGACATTACAATCATAGAGTAAGAAACTGAGCAACACATATCACTTCTGGAGAAAATGAGAATGTCGTTTTCGTAGAGAAAAAAGATTTGCTGACTCTTTAAAAGCGTTAATTAGAACTAATGAAAGATTGGCAAAATCCAATATAATTTCAGTGCTAATAAAACATAAATGTGGTTCACTCTATTCCTCAAAATGAAAGGTTTGTTTTCTCACATCCCTCTGAGAACAGGAAGTGGATAGCGGCTATAAGCGGAATATCTCATAACACTCCACCACATAAATTAAAAATTTCTACCATAAACCGATCACTTGCAACATTCGTAAAACGTTTACCTTTGCCATACTTTGTGCTCTGGGGTCCGAGGATTTAGCACTTTTGGCCTATAATCAAAGGCACCAGGGTTCGAGCCTCAGTAAGGAATGGATGTTTGTTTCCTGTTTCTGCTGAGTCTCGTATTCCTCACAGACTATTCTATATGGCGTATTGAAAAGATAGTTGCACAAGACTTCCAGCCGTACTTCGAGCAAAATAATGAAGACGAAAGATAACCGTAACTAAGAACTAACCGTACGATAAACAAGTCATATCAAAAACAAACAAAGCCCAACAAACACATTGTGGGAATTCTCCGTATAACCATTTAAATAGTTACAGAATATTTTAAATAGTTACAAAATATCATTCTTTAAAAGAGTATAAAACATAAAAGAAATTAGTTCGTTGGTAACCGACATAATATATAATTGCAAAATACAGGAGAAAACAATCAGAGAATAAAATTAAAATTATGTGGTAACTACAAATGACTTCGGGATCAATTTTTCACGTTTTTCTTTGCCCCCCCCCCCCCCCCCCCCCCCCCCGATTTGGGGTCATATATGCTGAAATGCAGGTCCCTAATCATTTATTTTATTCTTTTTGTCCTCAGAGTTAATTGATGAAAACATTAATTGTTTTTGCTCTTTGGAGGAAAAACATTACGCATCCTATGAGAAACTGAAATTTGGTGCGTAACAGCGTTATAAACGCCAATAGACCAGTATTTATTTAAGATAGAAAATACGTAACAAATAAAGTGAATTAAAAACGGTATATGGCAATTTTTAATTACTGAAGACCGAATGAAAATTTAACTTTAGAGTTGAAAACTTTTCTGCTTTAAGAGATAAATGAAAAATATTTTTTTTATTTCACAGGTACTAATAAAATATTAATAGTTCATTTCTCCAATTCTGCACTAGTTCGAATTTTCACTGTCAGAGAGTACTGAATGTGTAAAATGACTAGAATAACGCATATCTTCTCTGACGCATACGAGAATCTCGTTTTCAAAGATAATGTTCTTCCCTTACATACTTTTTTATTCCTTAAAAGTTTTAATTATGAATGTTCGTGTTGGTTTTATGCTGACCTTCCCATCTTCAGGACTTTCTATGGCATATAAACTTGCAGGCTCCTGTCAGACCTCTGTTGCAAGCAGCTGTTTGAGGAGTTATTTATTTTTTTATGTATGATGAGGAAAATGCACACAGAAATATTTTATTAGTAATTATAGAACATAAAAAGTATTTCTCTTTAAGTTCTTAAATTTAAAAAGTTGCTTTTCTCTAACCCCTCTGAAAATAGTGGCAGATCATTGCTCTCAGTGGAATTTCTACCATAACAGAACTCTACCACCGAAAATTATACCATAAACAGATCACTTGAAACATTTGTTAAACGTTTGACGTTTGGATATTTAGTGATCTCTAATGATATAAATTAAAAATACACTTGAAAATGTGAATTATATTTCATTAATAGTAACTAAAAAATAGATTTCCAATTATTTCTTAAAACAAAACCGTTCTGTTTGCTACCTACCTTGGGCGTAGGAGTCAATTCATTGTCGTGAATTGAAATTTCAAGACTGTCACATTAAAAATAAAAATAAATAAATACCCCCTCAAGCAGCTGCTTGCCACAGAGGTCTGACAGGAGCCTGTCAGTTTATATGCCACAGTAGAAGATCTGAGAGAATGGCAGCTGTCCCATTATATGACCAAAATTCCAAATTTCTAGCATAACTGCATCGTTTACAATACTCGTTTTAAATTTTGAGATCTCTCGATTTTTTCCACCGTTAGATTGCACAATTATGGCTTTTGGGAGATTCGGAAAATGCATGTTGGTACTAACATTTCAATACCTGTCCAACCCAAAAAGAATTTTTATTATATCTCTAAAAACATAATTTTTTCTGTTAAAACAAAAAAGTTGCATCCCCCTGGGTCTAAAGGGTCATCTGATTGTTGCCAATGGTAACTTTGCAACCTTCACATTTGAACACCAAAATTTCAAATATCTAACCATACTACATCGTTTGTAATATTTGTTTGATATTTTCGAATTTTCAACTTTTTCAACCGTGAGAGGGCACAGTTATGCCTTTTAGAAGATTTGAAAACTTCAAATTGTAGTATTTCATTAATACACAGCCAACACAAAAAGAATTTTTTAATTTATCTCTATAAACAAAAAAGTTAGATGTCTACAGACCGACAGACAACAAAGCAAAATTATTATCTCCTTTTTAAAAAAAAAATGACATAAAATTTACTTTTCGTTTTTAGCCGTTTTTTAAAGTGCTTCGAATCGTGAACACTGAAATCTGTATCAAATATTACCCTACCCCTTTCCGGAATCCATTAGTATTCGTGAACTACCATTCAGCTTTGAACGCCAAACAATCCGAGAGACAACAAAATACGGCGTCCAATTTTGAGATGACCAACCTCTACCTATATAGGGTTTCTAGTAAATTGCGACGGTGTGCGCCCTCGCTAAAACTTTTACGCAACATTATGACAAACGTTCAAATGTATTTGAAGATGGAAAAAATAATTCAGTTTTAACCCTGAATTATTTTTTTCCTTCAGAATTCTTCAATCTGAAATCTTCTTTCCTTTGCAAAGGGAGAAGTAAACAAACTCCTAATTCAGCGCTAAAGTCAGTAAAGTTGATAGTTTCGGTTATGATGGCTTGCTATATGAATTTAGGAAAGAGCACTTGCGAAAGAGTAAAGCTTGAAAGTACTACTTGTCATCTAATGCCATGTAAAATTAACCATAGAGGGAAGTCTGCTGTTTCTAAGTATTTTACGTCAAACATTAGGAAGAAAGAAGATGAATCGGTATTATCATGCTCATTCAGGTGATACACCGAAAAATTTCTAGCTTTTTCTAGTTTATGATTGATTAGTGGAATATCTCTTCACACGTTGCAAAATCGAAATAATGTGGAGTTCATAACCACATTTTTTCGCAAAAAAATTAACATTTTAGTACATTTTCTTTAGGTGCTACCAACTTTGTATTCGATACTGATTTAGTAGTTTTATGATGGTCTTGCATAGTTTGTCATAGATATTGACACATCTAGTTTGTTGCAGCTGTTGTCATGCATTACCCTAGGCCGAAAAGTTGTTTTGCATTGTTTTTGTTACAAAATGAATTGTCAATTCTGGGGACCAATGGCATTATTTAAATCATAATATTCAATGCAGCAAAATTCATAAGACTACTATAAAAAAAATAATCCCCACAAGCAGCTGCTTGCCACAGAGGTCTGACAGGAGCCTGTCAGTTTATATGCCATAGTAGAAGGTCTGTGAGGATGCTACTTTTTAAAATCATTGATTCAGGCAGAACTGCATTATAGGGTCCTCAGCCGCCATCTTATTATATTTCGCTGCGGAGAAAAAAAACTCCGAATGATAAATGTCCGTTCTGCAACTACCTTTAGATGCGTATTGAGGATATATATATATAAAAGAAATATGCAGCGTTACACAGAAGAAAATCATGTTTCTGCACTTAAAAAAATTACTGAGAATAATCTCATCAAAACAAGATTTTATTAACAATGCGTATTGCTACAAAATGAACCCTTGTTTCTCACTTGAAACCTCCCAAAAATTAAACAGTTTCATCAAAATTAGATTTTATTAACAACTCATCGCTAAAGAATAAACCTTCGTTCTGCACTTAAAAAAAGCCCCAAAAATTAATATTCTCATCAAGACTAGATTTCATTAACAGCTGTTATCGCTAAAAAATAACTCCTTTATCCTTACTGAAATAAAGCCCCAAAAATAAATAATTTCATCAAACGATTTCATTAATAACGCTTATCGCTAAACAATGAAACCTCGTTTCGCACTTGAAAAAAGCATCTAAAATAAATATTAAAAGCAAATTTCAAGAATAAATTTAAGAAAAGCCCCAAAAACAAATAATCTCACTAGAGATAACTATTCTAAATAGCATATATATTGTCATAAACATTGGAACATGTGGATGGATATCGTATTGCAACTCAATGTTACAGATTTTCCTGGGGAAAAGTACATGCTGGCTGAGGACCCTATACTGCATCATAGCCATTGATTCATATATTGGCTGCAAAATCTATTACAAAATTTATTGACATGAATTTCATATTAAAATGACCATATGTCCCTGTTTTCCTGGGACAGTCCCTGTATTAAAGGTTTGGCCCCCAATGTATAAGTGTTCCCTGAATTAAGTTTTATAAATAAAAATAAATACCCCTTCAAGCAGCTGCTTGTCACAGAGGTCTGGTAGAAGACTGTCAGTTTATATGCCATAGTAGGTCTGAGAGAATGGCAAGACCTCAACAGAAAAACAACACTAACATCCATGTCTTACCCAGGGCTTGAACCCAGTTCCCTTATATCAGTAGCCAAGCAGGCTAACCAATATTTTTTAAATATTAAATTGACTACAGCTTGATCAGATCTTTATTAATAGAATATTGATAGCAACACTGTTGTAAAAATTTCTGCTCGCAATGTAGGTGACTGAAACATTGAAGCTGGAATCAGCATCATGATAGTGGTATCAGTGCTGACACCATTAGAGAATGCAATTCTTTTTTCTACTTCTGACAATGCATAAATTGATGAAATAAATGACATATTCAATATCTACTAATGAATCAGTACTTTTAATGTCAATTCACATTTTAGAGGAAAAATTGTCTTGAGCTGGGTGGGACACGAACCCACGACCTCCCGACAATGTCAGGTGCTCAGTGGTCCAGAGTACCTGACATGTCGGGAGGTCATGGGTTCGTGTCCCACCTGGCTCAAGACAATTTTTCCTCTAAAATGTGAATCGACATTAAAAGTGCTGATTTATTAGCACTTTTAATAATGCATGGCTTATGTCTGCCAATGGTTTAATTACTGTGCAAGTTGATAAATTTTATCCCTGTTTAACATATTTTGGGTCTATGTAGTTATCCAGATACTTGACTAATAGTTTCCCCATATGTAACCTCAGGTTGGGTTAAAAATTTTGAGTCCCAAATCTAATGTGGTAAGGTTTAGAATCTTGAACAGCTTTGTGAATGTCAAAGGTCTGGGATGATTCATTTGCATCATTCTCAGCTTTTGAATGAAGAAATTGGTGAAAAAAGCTGCCAGAGAATTTTCCCTTCTATCCAATTGAAAGAATTTTTTCAAGTGTAAATTTAATATAAATGGATGAGAAATCACCATAAAAATGAATGCTATAAATGGCTTTGCTTTAATAAAAACAAGATTTGGTGTTTCCTGTGAAAAACATGCCAAAAACCGATATATTTTACAGAAAATCCATATGAAAAATACACAAAATAAACAGTAATTTCTGTTAATTAACTAATATAAGTTTTATCTTATGCTACTGGATATTAAGGTTTTATTTATGTAATAATGTATGAAATATGTTATTTTTAACATAATCTCATAAAAAATTAATCCAGCAGATTAAATTTTTAGAAGTTTTCTTTAAATCCAGTCACCCTAATAATAAGTTAATCCTTCAAATACAATTTCCATAAGTCCATAGATCTTCCTCTTCAAGTCAGGTCAACCTGTTTTATATGTAGGTATGTGCACTGACCCTTCGTAACCTGATCACTTGGCACCCCGTCGTAAGTTGGCTGTGATCATTACCCAGTTTTGTTTTAATAAAATCATATAAAATCCCTAATAATAAGTTAATCCTTCAGATACAATTTTCATAAGTCCATAGATCTTCCTCTTCAAGTCAGGTCAATCTGTTTTATATGTAGGTATGTGCACTGACCCTTCGTAACCTGATCACTTGGCACCCTGTCATAAGTTGGCTGTGATCATTACCCAGTTTTGTTTTAATAAAATCCCTAATAATAAGTTAATCCTTCAGATACAATTTTCATAAGTCCATAGATCTTCCTCTTCAAGTCAGGTCAACCTGTTTTATATGTAGGTATGTGCACTGACCCTTCGTAACCTGATCACTTGGCACCCCGTCGTAAGTTGGCTGTGATCATTACTCAGTTTTGTTTTAATAAAATCATATAAAATTATGGGCACTAGAGCCCAATGATATTCCACTCTTCCCTGCTGAAATCTTATCATACATTACATTGTTATTTCTAAATCTTAATTTGAACTGTACACATAAGAATCAGTTTTAACAATAACATAACTAACATTTATTGGAGTTTACATATTTTTCACAATTAACATGACACATCAGTTGGTGTGGCTAAAAATATTGCTCATCACAGCATTGTCTCTCTCTTTCTAAGAAAACTTCCTAACTGATGATAACTTTCTCACACTCTGCTCAAACATCTCCTCATAACTTCCTTTCTTTGCCCCTCAAGACTACTCACTTCATAACCTCCAACTTTTCTGCCTCTCTCTCTCTCTCCAACTTTTTGCATCCGATCTCTGTTTTCCACCTCACAAAAGGTGTCATCTGCCCCTTTCATTGGTCAGCATCCACCAATCAGAATGAGCAAATATTGGTGGGGCTTGATATTTCTTTGATGTTGCATTCTCTACTACATGGGACATTCCTTTTCCAGGAACACTCTGATGCCATGGTCCTGATTGCCTTCCTGGGGATGCATCTGGTGGCAGAAGTGCCTTGCATATGTTGAGGCACAGGGGAAGTTGCAGTCTCTGGAGATGTCATTAGTGCTTGCATGAATACAGGCCAACAGAGTGAAGGTAAATTCTGGCACCTGCTACCCAGAATTTGGTGGAAATGGCTTGCAAGTGTTTTGTCCCTGTGTTGACAATGGTGAACAACAAAGCACTTTTTGATGTTATTCTGCATATATATTAAAATCTACACAGAACAAGAGTATTGGTAGTGGAAAGAAAATTTTTTGAGTAATCCTATAGCAATTTTTGCATAGATTGGATAGTGGAAATGGTTGATTGAGAGAAGCCATACTCCTTAACAAGCACACTTGTTTTTCCCCCTTTTCAGATTTCTCAAAAATGCTTGCTTTATCTTAATGTTTATGCTTTCCCTATTCGCACTCCTTCCCCATTACCTTTAGGGGCCATTATGATCAATCTTAATTCACATTTAAATAAAAATTGAATAAAAGCACAAAGTCTGGAAGAGAGCTCTTTCCATAACCAAAACATTCTAGACAAATGCAATTGAGTTGTTGTTGTTTTACCTCTGAGCGGCACTTTTTTGCACACCATGGGCTAAATGGCCAGGTCACATGGACCCCGAAGGCTCAGAGAAGGATTGGGGGAGGGGACCCACTGGAACAGCTGTTGGGAGACAAATGGTAGCCTCCCGTCAAGGCCATCCAGCGTGTTCTTTAACGTGCACAGGGTATGGCTCTCCCGCACACGGGGCCACGGCTTAACGTCCCATCCAACGGACGGCGGCCTTTCCAAGCCCACCGGTGTCCCCTACTGACCGTGGGCAGGGCGGGGAATTTTGCGGAGATAAATCTCAACGCTGGCCCAGCTGGGACTCGAACCTGGGAACTACAGATTACGAGCCTGGCGCGCTACCAACTGAGCCACCCCCGCCCCAATGCAATTGAGGTTCTAATGTTCATAAATTGGTGTTGCTACTTAACTGAGTCCACTAATAAGTGCTCTGTTTATCTGAAATTGGTAACTTCACAAGCAATTTCTTATGCAAGAAAAATTCATTTTGTGAGTCAGTGCGGTATTTTGTATTAAATGGCTTTGTTATGCAGGGTCCACTGTGTTTATGAATAAATCCGTTGCTCTTTTTGAAAAAATAATAGGTGTATTAAAGGGTCCAACTTATAATAATCCAAACTGTTACTGCTGAGAGGAGTTTTTTTTTTTGTTTTTCAGGAACTGAGCAAAATTTGTTTCAAGCTTTCCTGCAGATATTTTTATATTTCTCTGTCTTTCATTTAATTTAAATCTCTTGGTTTAATTTATAAATTATGTGCCTCTATGTGATACTTTATTACTCAATTTTTTTATTATTTAAAAACAATTGAAATGATGTTCCAGCTGAAACCAGCAGTGAGTAAACTTGTTAGAAAAAATCTCATGCTGCATATTAAATTGGACAGTTAATGTTTTGTTATTTGTCAAATTTTTTTTACCAAACTATAATGTAATCTTCATTTCTGAGCATGTCATTATCAAACTAAATCTAGATACATAAGGACAGGTGAGGATCAAGAAAAAAATAGTTGGGGGAAGGGAAGATATAAAGCTGAAATGACCTGGAATGCCATTCTGATACAAATTGTTTCTGACCTTAATGGTTTTTTTGCAGATTTCTGAAAAATATATGCAATATATATATACACTGAAGAGCCAAAACATTATGACCACTTGCCAATATGATGTTGGTCCTCTACATGTCCCCAAAACAGCTCTTTCCTGGCAAGGCATGGACTCTAGTGCAAGATTTCTAAAGGTGTCTTGTGGTATCTGTATTAATCAACACATTACCAGCAGATCTTTTAACTCTTGTAAGTTACTTGGTTGAGCTGCTGCTGCAGACCGGATATGCTGTTCCAACACAAACCATAGAAGCTCAATTGGATTGATGTCTAGGGAATTTGGATGCCTGAGCAATACCTGGAAGTCTTCCTCATGTTTTATGAACCATTCTTGAACAATCTGAGCATTGTGGCATGATGCATTATCCTGCTGAAAAAAGGCACTACTAGAGTGGAATACTGTTGCATGAAAGGATGTACCTGGTCTGCAATGATGATAAGGTAAATGGTAGATGTCATAGTTTCCTGTACATGAATGACTGGATCCAGGGTTTCCCAGCATAACATTGTCTAGAGCATTACACTTCCTCCACTGGCTTGTTTTTGCTCCAAGGCACATCCTGGTGCCAACACTTCCCCAGGTAAATGATGCACACATACCTGACAGTCCACATGGTGCAACAGGAAATGAGATTCATCGGACCAGATGACCTTCCAATCATTCAAGGTCTAGTTTTGATGCTCATATGCCCATTGGGATCACTTTTGACAGTGAACCGAGGTTAGCATGGGCACTCAGAGCAGCCTGCGGCTACACAGCCCTGTTTCAGCAGGGTTCAATGTACTGTGTATTGTGACACATTATTCCTGTAACCAGCATTCAAATTGCAAGTAAATTGCACCACAGTATTCCTTCTGTTGGCTCATACCATACGGGATAGCCTTCACACACTTCTAGCACACACTTACTGGCAGTTCATAGTTTTTCCCTTCCTTGGACCACTTTTTGAAGGCACTAACCACAGCTGACTGTGAACACCCACAGGCCTTGTCATCTTAGAAATGCTCTGACCCAGTCGTTTGGCCACTGCAATTTGGGCTTTGTCAAACTTAAGTCTGCTGCCTTTCCCATCTGAAGAATAAGAACACCGATTAACAGAACTCAATATCTGGTGTTATTTGTACTGTTTCGTGACCTTCACACATGGCTTCGTTTACCTGCATTGCTTTGATTTGCATAAAGACACACTGGTCATAATGATTTGGGTCTTCGGTGTATATGTTAAATTTTTTTCCCCTCCATTCTTACTAGTATTCTCGTATTCTAGTATTCTAGAATACTAGTATTCTCAAAGTGTGTGTGTGGGGATTTCCCTTCCCTCCTGAACCAGTATTCTGTAAAAAAAAAATAAATACCCCCTCAAGCAGCTGCTTGCCACAGAGGTCTGACAGGAGCCTGTCAGTTTATATGCCACAGTAGGAGATCTGAGAGGATGGCAGGACCTCAGCAGAAAAATGACACACACATGCATGCCTAGTCCGGGGCTCGAACCCAGGTCCCTTAGATCAGTAGCCAAGAGTGCTAACCACTCGGCCACGGGACAGGAGTATTTTATTTACATCATAGTAGTTTGTAAAATCCAGCTTATATAAGAATGAATAAAATTTTGATTAATTTTGTATTTTTAATGCAGGGGTCACCCTCTTTATGGTACAGAAATTCAAGTTCCCAAAGGTCACTTGGGAGTGGTTCTAGAAGAAATCCCTGAAAATTTGAAGCCTGATGGGAACAGAGAGTTGAACATGATTGGAGCTTTCAGAACTTTCACTTCATGGAATTGGGATCAAATACCCTCAAGTGATGATAAATTGATTCAAGCTCTGGATTGGATTGATGTATCTGTTGCTATTCATAAGCCAATTGATTCTAAAGTAGAGACTGAAGATGAACATACAGTAGCTCAAACCTTAAGTCAGAGAAGCAAGAGAACTCTTTCTGATAGCATAGGTTAAAATTATGTACTAGCATCATGAAAAAACTATTATTTCTTATTTTGATCACTGGAAAACATGTCTTAATCATTAAATCATGGTTATGTGGTCATTCATTCGGGATCATTGTACTCGTGACATTGTTTTCAAACTTTTATCTAAACTTGTAAATTGAGGAATGTGCCAAATTCTGGAATTTTCATTATCTTGTAATTCGTTGACACAAAATGAAACAAGGTTAAATCTCGGCTTCAGTTTGCAGCTGTGTCTGAGGTAAACTGGCTGTAATCTTACAAAGCTCTTTAAAAGAGATGCATTTATTGTTTATATTGATGTGAATAAATCACTTGGATCGTTTAACGTTTCACTTAATTTTTGCATTATTTGAAACAGTATTGTACAGATATATTTGCTTAAGATAAGTGGCTGAATATAAATTACTTTCTTGGGGGTAATTTGGCATACAATGTTTCCATAAATTAAGGAAAATCCCAATGGGAAGCTAACATCAAAGCTCTCGAACTTCTAAAATAAGTTTTTCAGTTTTGAAAAATACGATTGCAGATAAAAACCTCAAATCAATATCTTGATTTTCAGCAATATTCATTCATTTTAATATTAAAAACCATGAGGAGCACTTAAATGCTCAAGTAGAGTGCTATAGCTTCTATTACCACCAAATGGCTTCAGCGTACAGCCTCTACAGTTATTCTTTTTCAAAAAGAATAGAAGCCATAAGCTGAAGCCATTTGGCAGTAATAGAAGCTATAGCATTCTACTTCAGTGTTCTCAAGGTTTTTAATGTGTAATTGCAGCTTAAAATTTTAAGAAATTATAATTCACCCTTTAGACCACATACCTGCTGACCATCAGTTGTTCCTTGCCTTATATGCTTTTTTTTTGCACATGAACATCAATGCATTTTTGTAGAATATGGCCTGCTTTTCTCTGGTAAAGGCAGTCAAGAGTGGAAAAAGAAGAATATTTACCAATCCAGTGAGCTTTCCACTGACAGACTGCAGCCAATTCCAAGGTGTTTGTCCTTGTTTACGCTGTTTCAGCTTGATGGCAGAACTGACGTTACCATCTTAGCTGCATACAAGAAAGGGTACAGTTAATTGTACAAGAAAAAGAATAACTAGAAGCCATAATTGTGAATATTAAATGATATCAGAATTGCTGTGAGTCTAGTTAATATAATAATCGTTCAGTATTTCATGAGTTATGGAAGTTTGAATATTTAACAACAACAGCAATGCCAGTCTTAAGAAACATACAAAACAAGAATAGTGAAAGAATTCATTACACAAAGTTCTAAAATACAAACTTAATAACACTGATAAAATACTTATTACTAAGTTTTAATTAACTTCTGAAGTAATTTTTGTGGCTGGCATTGTTATCGCTAAATATTCAAACTTCCATTACTCATTAAATACTAAACAAATATTGTTGAAAATCGAGATATTGATTTGTTTCATTGAGATCTTTATCTGCAATCGCATTTTTCAAAACAAAAAAATTATTTTAGAAGTTCTAGAGCTTTGACATTAGCTTCCCATTGACTTAACAAGGGATTTTCCTTAATTTATGTAAATAACTGTATTTTGGGTGTGATTAATACTTTTTATCCCCACCCTTGCTTACTTTAAGCAATGCACTTCAGTGTGGTAGACCACAGACCTGCTGACAGTTGTTTCTTGCCTTATTTGCTTCTGTTTTTTGCATATGAACATCAATGCATTTTGGTAGAATATGAATGTAAAACTAGTGTTTAAATATTTCAAATTAATATGACTTTAACACCCACGTAATTTCAGAAAAGGGTTAGGGGTATTAAAAACGAGTGGCACCATTTGGGCGAGTCTATTTCAAATTTTGGCTGTTATGGGCATTAAAGGGTTAAACGAACCCAAAAAGTGTTACTTCTTTAATACAATAAGTACCTGTTTGTACAATTGACTCTTGTTATAGGCAGGAGTTCCATTCCTCGAAGTTGTGTATGTTGAAAAATGCATGGAACAGGAAGTGTATAACATAAAATACTGTGTAATAGGCTTAGAAAACTTTCGAAATTAACTAGAGTAGTATTTTATCTGCTTCTCATAGATTCATTTTAGGAGAGAAAAAAATTATATATTCCTTTGATTGAAATATTCAAAATTTTTAAACATTTCAATGCAAATTATAGTGCAGAAGATTTTAAAATAATGAACCTACATATCAATGGGCTGGATCCATGCTTAAGGTTGGCTAAAGCCTGACACAGACAAAAATGTTGGAAATTAATATGTGTGTATAAGTTCGGCTGTTTTACCTGCGAGTGTTTTTTTTTTGCACTCGAAGCACTAAATGTTCATGTCATAAGGGCTCGGTGAACGGCGCAGAAAGAGACCTACTGAAAAGCCATTAGGAGACAGATGGAAGCTTGCCATTGTCATCAAGCATGGTCTTTAATGTTAACTGGATATGGCTCTCCTACACAAGGGTTGGGGCCCATGGCTTTTCATCCTATCCAATAGACAACAGCCTTTCCATCCCATTTATTATCCCTTTTCTGGTTGAGGTTAGGGTCGGGGTTGAACAGAAACAAATCTCAATGTGCCTCAAATACACAGGTGGGACTCGAACCTGAGTATTACAAGTCTGGTGCTATCAACCCTCGCATGTATAGATTCAACTTTATATACATGTGTATCAAAAGTTTTAAAAATTATACGGCCCAACAGCAATGCCATACTAAATTGCACAGTGGGTTGGAATTTAATAGCTAAAAGGCTGCTTGAACCTTTAGCTATGGTATGTAAGCACAAACTGCCTACCGAAGTCCAACCCATTTTGTAGTACCACAAACGTCTCTCCTGAGCCATAGCTGCTGTATTCAGCCACTGCATACCAAATCTAACAAAGTCCTGTTGATATTTTCTCCCTACGACATTCTAGATTTCCACTTTAGGCCTTTTAACACTCTGCTTATAACTCAACATGCTAATCTGTAGGTTTTCCTACAGTCAATATGGCCAAACCAACAGTCTCAGTATATGGTGCTGCTTAAAGTTTGTTGTTGACTCCATCCAGCTTCACTCGCATCAAAGTTACAGCAAAGTCTCATAGTTAAACTTTATTTTAACGTGAAAGTGTGTTATTAACTAACAACCTTCCTTGGAAAGTTTCTTTTAAAATGTTGCCACATTTGGAACATTCATCAAAAAAACATTCTCTGAATAGTAATCATCCAGACATTCTTGTTCTTATAATAAACGAAGTGCATTTACAACACTTCATTGAGAATGTCCTAGGATTTGTAGATTTCCCTACGCATTTTAAATGAAGTTTGTGGTTGGCAGCAGCATTGTTACATGCAAGGATTATTATTATTCGTCATCGTAATTATAAATCTGGTCACAGGTAAACTGTTAATTTTTTATGAATTCATGAAATTTATTTTGAGTTTTGAAACAATATTTGCATTTCCAAAAATGTTGACATTACACTTTTTTTTCCCCCACCTGGATAACTATTCCACATTTACAGTGAAATCGTGGTTATATCCAATATTTAATTTTTTCCTGAAATGCAAGTGCTTTAGAAAAGGAGCTTCTGCAACATATTTGTATTCATTGTTGTTCTCTGCAATTTCCAACTTTAAATGTTATTGCTGTGCAATTTTTATTTCAAACATTTTTCTTTTCCAATCACCTACCATTATTTCTTCAAAAGCACTCAAAAAGTTACTCCACAGCACTTTTTTTAAGTTTCATCTTTGTACATCATCCTCCTCAAGCAGCCATGGCCTACGGAGGTCCAACCAGATCACGCAGTTTAATTCTCCAAGCATATCTGTCCTGTGCTACATCTGCTGCATCCGGCCACTGCACACCAATTCTAACAAGGTCCTGTTTGACATTGTCTGCCCACCGCATCCTAGGTCTCCCCCCTCCTTCTGAGGCCTCTAGGCACACTGTTCATAACCTTATTCGCCAATCTATAATTATCCATACGGGCAACATGGCCAAACCAGCGGAGTCTCTCTCTGCACAATATGCTGCTTAAAGGAGATTGAAGACTCCTTTGCCTAACATCATTATTAGTTACAAAGTTAAACCACCTAATACTCAAGATACTGCGTAAGCATCTAGAATCAAAAGCATCTAGTTTCCTGTTATCTTGTTTACAAAGTGTCCAAGTTTCACTACCATAACTAACCCTAGAAAGAACCAAACTATTATACAGTCTAATTTTAGTCTTTAGGTGTATACGCCTATTTCTCCACACTCTCCATAGGTTCTTAAAAGTCCCGGCAGCAATCCCCATTCGTCTGTTAATCTCATGCCGCACATCACCATTATCTGTTACATAGCTCCCAAGATAATTAAACTGTGACACCTGCTCAAGACTGCAACCATTCAGATGAACCGAATCACAGCCTGCCTTACCAATTTTCATCACTTTAGTTTTCTCTCTGTTTATAACCAAACCTACTCTACTACCAGTCTCATCAACAGCTCGAATGAAAGAGTTCATCTCATCAACATCATTTGCCAAAAGGGCTAAATCATCAGCATAATCTAAATCAGAAATTTTCCTATCTCCAGCCCATTTAAGGCCAAAATCTTTCCCTTGAAGTAAATTTCGCATAACAATCAACAACCAAACTAAAGAGAAAAGGAGACAAAATACACCCTTGTCGAACACCAGACGTAATGCTAAACGAATTGCTACAAGCCTTACCAACTCTCACACACGACTCAGTGTTATTATAGAGAGCTTTCATTATGTTAACTAACTTGTCTCGTATACCATATGATTTCACAATCAACCACAAATTATGACGATCAACAGAGTCGAAAGCCTTTTTGAAATCAACAAAGCTAGCAACCAAAGGTTTCTGAAACTCTAAACGTTTCTCAAGAATCTGCCTAAGTGAAAATATCTGATCCACACATCCCCTATCACTTCTGAATCCACATTGCTCATCACGCAATTGCGTGTCAACCAGATTTTTAATTCTATTAAGCACAATCATGGAAAGAACTTTACCTGGAACAGAGAGTAGGCTGATACCCCTATAGTTATCACAAGAACTGCGATCACCTTTTTTGAAAATAGGGATAATAATAGCTCTGGTAAAATCTTTAGAAACCATGCCTTTATCATAAAAGTTATTCAAAATTTCAGTCATCCAAGTGGTAACCAAAACATTCCCAGCTCTGAGCATTTCTGTAGTAATTTCATCTACCCCTGGGGATTTATGAAGTTTAAGTTTAGAGATAGCCAAAAGAACTTCCGATTGTGTTATAGGGCCAACATTAAAGCTGCTAATGCATCTATCATCATTACAAACAATGGGAGTAGAACTAACCACATTGTTTAGAACATCACTGAAATGCTCAGCCCACCTAGCCATGACAGAATCCTCACCTTCTATAACCTTACCTTGTTTATCCTTCAATCCCTGTATACCTGTCCGTTTTCCACCATATAAAACATTAACTATCTGGTACAGCTCTCTGCTGTTGTGCTGCCTAACTGCTTCCTCAGCTTTGTCAGCCAAGCCACCAAGCCAAAGATTCTTATCAGCAGCTAACTGATCCTTTATACGTTTATTAAGCTCTCTGTAATCCTTTCTATTAGGACTAGTAGGGTACTGATTCAGGACATTCCTTCAGTTCTTTCTTTCGGGAATAAGCTCAAGTGCCTTATCACTCAAATAATTTTGCTTCCTCTACTTCTTTTTTCCTAATAGAGTACTGTTAGTTTCCAAAAAAGCCTGTTTAAAATGGCCCCATTCTTCCTCAACTTAAGTATTCAGCAAACCATGACTGTCATAATGACTAAGTAACCTATCATGGTAAGCTTTAGCTATAACTGGGTCTTTCAGAGCTTCAGTATTAAAGGTAAATTTTTTAATCCTAGCACAACACTTTTTAAGTTTAAGTCGCAAGACACTTTTAACAAGGTAATGGTCAGATCCAATTTCAGCTCCCCTATATGCCCTGGTATTTCTAACAGAAGTAGCCCATTTGCTGTTAATTAATGCAGCCCATCAGGTGAAACCCTGTGTATTTATGTATGTCGCGGTGTTTGTAATATGTGTTAGTTATTCTGAAACCATTGAGTTTACTTACCTGTAGGAGACGTTGCCCATTGCCATTGCAGCTACCAATACCAAAAGGGCCTATCACCCTTCCCCAAAGATCAGAGTCAGTATCAACTTTGGCATTGAAGTCACCTAGAACAAGGGTAATATCTCCTTTCTTGACAGAATTCAAAATATCCTGAAGTTGTTCGTAAAACCTGGAACAGAACTTTACCTGGAACAGACAAGGCGTGGGTCACCAAGGCAGACCCACGCCTTGGTGATGCTTATTGTCGTCCCTCCCTGAAAGGAGAAATTTAAAGTTATTTTTAAGTATCTCACCTTTACCTGTCCATCTGGTCTCTTGCAAGCCTAGAATATCTAGGTTATAGCGCTGGAATTCCTGCATGAGGACATCAAGAGAATAATCTCTATGTAATGTCCTCACGTTCCACGTTCCTGCAGAGAGAAAATGATTAGTAAGATTTTTAAAGAAATTAGGTTTATTGAGATTGGTGGGGCCAACAATATCAAACAGCCACCTGATCGCAGGCATGGGGCAAAGACCTGTTCCTCCTCCGCTAAAGGCTGAAGTCACCGATGCTGGTAGGAACTTCAGGCACCACCTTTTCAAGTGGACTTTTTCAAGAACCATATGGCCTGCCTGAGACACATTACTGCAGGTTAGGCTTGACGATGCCCAACTAGCTAAGTGAGGTTCAGGTACCTGCGATGGCCTCTGATTAGAATTATCCACCAGCTGATATAAGGTATCCCATGCCTCTGTTCACTTACGGTTGGCAACCCAGATGCAAACAGAAAACACAGCGGCAGATTCTCCCTCAACAGAGGCCCACCAGTGCAGCAAGTCCAGGATCAATAATCAAGCTCAAATCCATAAACAAGTCCAGTCTAGTAGGTATAAGTGGTCAGCACCAGGACCCTGTGAAGTTGACCACTCCTCAGCAGGGTTGAAAAAAAAGAAAAAAGTGACCATAGATGACCAGATCAGTAGGCCATACTGAACTGGCAGCCCTCCCCTTCCGTTCCCACCCAAAAGAGAATATCTCTTTTGGAAGGTACTAACAGCCTGCACCACGAGAAGGCGGGGTAGGATTTTTTTTTCATTTATTGATAATTCATTTTTAGGGTAAAATAATAATGCATTTCCCCTACCACTAAATACTTATATATTTTATAACTTCAATCACACAAAGTGCTCCTTAATTTTGAGCTGTACTTATATGTATTTTTTTTTGTTAAGCCTCTGACACTGGAATGCCAGGCCTTTCGAGTTCTCTCTCCGGGTAGGAAATAAAAGAAAGTTTTAAAGTTTGCAATCATTGGTTTTATGTTCTTCTGACACTTAAGTTTTTTTTTGCAATTTTGAGCTTATTTTGAAAAACCCGAGTGGTTAGCGCGCTTGGCTACTGATATAAGGGACTTGGGTTCAAGCCCCGGGTAAGGCATGGATGCCATGTTGTTTTCTGCTGAGGTCCTGCCATCCTCTCAGATCTTCTACTGTGTCATATAAACTGACAGGCTCCTGTTAGACCTCTATGGCAAGCAGCTGCTTGAGGGGGTATTTATTTATTTATTTTTTAAAAATTTTCCCTTTGTAACTTAGTAACTTTTGGATGTTTCCATTTTTTATCATACTTATATGTAAAGACATCATCTGATCAAAAGTATCTGGATACCCCTTCTGAGTAGTGGATTCACCCATATACGCCAGAGTCATGGCTCAAGCAGGTATAAAAGGATGCACATGGCCTGACAAACCTCGTAGACACGCATGGACAGGAGAATGGGCCGTAGGCAGAGCTCAGTGACAACGCTGCCAGTCGTAAGATGCCATCTTAGAAGCAATTTAGTTCAAGACATTTTGGCCCTGCTGCAGCTGCCCCAATCAACTGTAAGTGATGTTATTGTGAAGTGGAAATGCCTAGGAGCACCACCAGTGCAAACGTGAAGTGGTAAGCCACGTAAAATGACAGAGCAGGACTGAAGTGGGTAGTGTGACATAATCGAGTTCCAAAATGCCTCTGGAAGCAATGCAAGCTGCAGGAAATGGGTTTCCATGGCCGAATCACACAAGCCTAACATCAACAAAATTAACACCTAGTTGGAATGGTGTAAAGCACGGGACTAGTGGACTTTTGATGAGTGGAACAGTGTTCTCTGAGTGATGAATCACGCTTCACCATCTGGCAGTCCATTGGATGAGTCTGGGTGGGGGAGATGCCAGATGATAGCTGACTGTTGTGGCAACTGAAGTTTGGTGGAGGAGGCATCATGCTCTGGGGCTGCTCTTCATGGTTTGGGCTGGGCCTCCTAGTTTTAGCGAACAGGACACTCAGTGGCCAATAATGACATTCTCAGCAATTCTGTGCTCCCAACTTTATGGCAACAGTTCGGTGAAGACCCTTTCCTGTACCAAAAAGGTGATGTCCCCGTCCACAAAATGAGAACTGTGCAGGAATGGTTTGGTGAGATGGGTGTGGAAGAACTTGACTCTGTGCACATGGAACACCTTTGGGGATGATTTGGAATGCCGACTGCGAGCCAGGCCGAACCTTCCAACAATAGTGACTGGCCTCAAATATTCTTATGGTAGGCAGTGTCTGCAGCAACGTACCAAAATCAAGTGGAAAGCCCCACAGAGGAGACTGGTAGTAGCAAGAGTGGTCCCACACGATATTAATTCCTATTACCGGGAGATTGAGGATAACCGAGTGTCCGAAAACTTTTGATCATATAGTGTATCTGCCATTTTGCAAAAATTTATCTCTGTTAATAAGCCTTTACATGAATGCAATAAATCATTGACAAGTAGCATTCTCGACTTACAGATTGTAACCTTTAAAACATGGTCCACGCAACCACAAGATCACAAATTGACTAGTATGAAGTAAAGACAAAATGGCCTTATATATGCTGGTAAACTTACTTTTTTTTTCAGATTCTTTTTGTTTTAATATGGGAACTTAGAAATTACTTTGTATGTCAGAAAAAAAAAGTATCCATATTAACACACTTGACTCGGTGGTATCTAAAAAAAATTTTTTGGTTCCTCAGCCGGTAGTATGTGAGGCTCGTAATGTATATCTATGGTTCGAGTTCCATCTATTACAGAGAACGCTTAATCTTTGCTAAATCCACACCAGATTCTCTGTCAGAAAGTGTGCCGTATATTGGATGAGACATGAAGTCCATAAGCTAGAGAGTCGTACCTTCTGCATTAAATAACATGCTAAATAACAACTTGGTCATACAGTATTGTCACTCAAATATTGAAGATCGGCGATCAGGACTTTCCAATTTTCCCACACACGAAACCAAGATTCTGTTTTGAGATACTATAGTTTTATGTTAAAATTTCATACCTACCACGCTCGGATCTAGAAAAAAGTTGGATTGTTTTACCTCCAAGAGGCACTTTTTTTTAGCACAATGAACTAAATGGCCAGGTCACAAGGGCCCTGAAGACTCAGATGTTGGGGGGAAGGGCAAGAAAGCTCGCTGCAGCGCCCGCCCCACCTGGCCAGGTATCCTATGCCAGTGCAGCCATTGGAAAGCCCATTGTTCCAATAACTTCGATGGTGGTGCAGACTGATATCAGTGCACTTTCTTGCCCACAGCTAAGTACCTCCTGATGCAGGCGAAACCGAGGGTAGTGTCGACTTCGACAACCCATTTCCATTCCAGCAAAAACCTCCACGAAAAGGCCTTCCTGCCTTCAGACAGCTAGACCTTTCAAACCGAAAGGGCCCCCACTGGAGCCAAAAAAGAAAATTATCACTCTTTTGCAAAGGGCGGTCACAGATCCATGCCCTTTGGACGATTCCAAGGACATGGATACAGGCCGTCCTCTGTGGCAGTTGAATAGGAATTCGTCCACCTACTCTTTTAAGTCCTACAATGGAATTGTCATGGATTCCAGAGGAATCTTCACGACATAAAGGCCCTCCTTCAGGCACACCAGCCCATCTGTGTGTGCTTGCAGGAGACATACTTGTAGACAGTCAGAGATCCCACAATCCAACACTTTTCAGTTCACCGAGACAGAGATGGTGCAGCTTACAAGGGTGTCGCCATCCTCGTTAGCAACCATTCTCCGTTCCATGTCTTACCCCCAACTTAGAGGCGGTAGCCATCCGCCTCTAAGTTGAGGACTGCCTGCTCAGTATATCTTCCACCTGAAAGCTTCGTCTTCCAGGAAGACCTTGATGATCTCGTCTCGCAGCTGCCGTCCCCCTTTCTCATCATGGGGAACCTCAGTGGGCACAGTCCACTTTGGGACAGTGCTGACACTAACGGGAGGGGTGGGGTCCTGGAGAAGTGGCTCCTCTCTCCCTATTGAACACCTGTGCCAATGCTTACTTTCACTCTCCACACATTCACTGCCATTGACCTCACCATCTGCTCCTCCTCGATCTTTCCTCTTTACATGGGAGGTCGAGGACAACCCTTATGGAAGCGATCACCTCCCCATGGTGTACACTATCTCTTGCAGCCCTTCATGCGTCTCACAGTAGAGGTATGATCGGGCTGACTGGAGTGGCTTCTAGTTCCTCCCTGAACTCGATGACCACTCTGTCAGCCAGGAGCCCATTAATGTGGCAGTAGCAGAGATCACAGACTGTATCATAGATGCAGCTAGATCCACAATTCCTAAAACTTCGACACAGTTTGTTTTAACCGTGGTAGAATCCAGATTGCACTACAGCTTGTAAGGCTCAGAACAAGGCTGTTTCGGAGATATCCAACATCCCCCAACCTTGAAAAGTTCAAACGCACCAGGCCGAAATCACGTTTCATCCGGTGCCAGAAGGAATCTTGGATCAAATATACGTCTTCTATCTTCCACGCACAAGTTCTAAAGTCGAGTGAAATAGTCTGGAAGATAGGTGGGAACTACGTCTCACTCATAATCCTGGAGCACAATGGATAGGCAATTGCTGATCCCAAAGCAATTGCCAACACTCTGGAGGTGTCATTCTCTGCCATCTCTTCTTCGTCTTTCTTACTCCCGAGTTTCTGGCCCAGAAGGCAGGGCTGAATGCTCTCCACTGTCCTTCCACTCAAATGGCCTGGAGTCTTACAACAGGCCATTCACATCGGAGGAGCTTCGACTTGCTCTGCACTCCTCTCGTGCATCTGCTGTTGGGTCAGACAATGTCCATTATGCCATGCTCCAACATCTCTCACCATCGAGTAAGGATCGGCTGCCCCATCCTTATAATCGTATTTTTCTCGAGGAGCAGTTTCCAGACTCCTGGCGGGAGGCCATCATCTTCGCCTTCTCGAAGCCAGGAAAGGATTCCAAGATTCCTTCCAATTATCATCCCATTGCGTTGACGAACTGTGTGTGCAAGGTGTTGGAAAGAATGGTAAATGCCAAAGTCATCTAGTATTTAGAACACCACAACCTTCTTTCCAACACCCAGTGTGGCTTTTGCAGGCAACAGTCGACTCTTGACCATCTGATACGTTTCAAATAGGCTATCAGAAATTCATTTTTTCGAAGAGAGCACCTGGTGCCAATTTTCTTCATCGAAAAAGCATGCACTGCTTGGAGATTTGGTATTCTTCCTGACCTCCATAGCTGCGGCTTGAGAGGTCACATGTCAATCTTCATCTCCAACTTCTTATCGGCACGTTCTTTTCGTGTCCATGTCGGCAACATTCTGTCTCGGCCATACCCCCAAGAACAGGGGGTACCAGAAGGCTGCATTCTGAGTGTTACACTTTTCACTGTCAAGATTAATTCTATTACTGGACAACTTCCTCCATCCGTATGCAATGTCCTCTATGTTGACGATTTTAGCACCTTTTGCTCTTCGTCCAGCATGAAAGTCATTGAAAGACAACTGCAAATTGCCCTGAACAATCTTTTAGTTTGGGTGACGGCAGACAGGTTTCAGTTCTCCCCACAGAAGTCGGCTTACGTGCACTTTTGCCACAAGCACAACCTCCACCTGGATCCCGAGCTATGCCTTTGGGGTAACATCATTCCAGTTGTGGCAGAGACCAAGTTTTTCAGTCTCATCTTCGGTCGGAAATTGACCATATGAGGTACGTGCACTTGGACCTGAGATGACACATACGTCATCTCAGGTCCAAGTGCACGTGGGCATTGAATATCAAAGTCCTCTCTCTTGTCAGGAGCTAACCAAAATAACCTCTTGTCAGTAAGCTAACCTCTCTGCTCCGCCTGTACCATGCTCTTGTCCGGTCGAAACTGGATTACGGATCCCAGGTGTACGACTCCGCTCGGGATTCGGTGAAGATGCTGGACCCCCTCCATCATCAGGCTCTCCGTGTTTGCACGGGAGTCTTCCACACCTCGCTGGTTGTCTTTACGTTGATACCGACGAACCATCTTTATCTCTTCGTCAGTAGTTGTCCCTACAATACACATCTAAATTGCGATCCCTGCCAGGCCATCCCACTTGGGACTGCGTTTTCAGTCCAACCATTCGTCCTTTTGGTTTGCGAGCCCGAGGTTACCTCAGACACATCACCAGTCTCGATAGCATCGCACAGTCGAGCCACTTCCATCGTGGCTCGCTGTTTCCCCTTCCTGTGATTTTTCCTTGTGCCTATTACACCTGACTGTGGGTACCGACAACTCTTTGCCAGCCATCGTGCTGAGTACCCAGACTTCTTGCCTGTCTTCACAGGTGGCTTGAAGTCCCGCACATCAGGCATGGTTTGCTGTGATGTAATCATTGCAGACCAGATCCCACTGCAGTGTTTCATCTTCACTGTAGAGTTACATGCCATCAGCCTCACCTTGGACCACGTGGCGGGTTAACACCATCGTCGATGTGTGCTTTACACAGACTCCCTTAGCTCGCTACAGGCTTTGAACTTGGTGAGTCATCGGCCTCACCCATTTCTTTCTAAGATCCGCCAGCAGCTCCATCTTCTGGCAACCGCAACCACCATCCATTTCTGTTTGTTGCCCGGTCATGTCGGTATCATGGGCAATGACTTGGCAGATGCTGCTGCCAAGTCGACCATGCCCCTGTCCGGCTTTTCGTTGCTGGTTCCATATCTGGATTTCCAGCAGCGTTTTACCATCGAGCTCTTTGAAATCACACCTATCATCAAACAATGGCAGTCTTGGTACTGCAGGAATCGCAAGGAGGAAGTTGTACTTGTTCGGTTCCACTTAGGTCGTTCGTTACTTACTCATTCGTTTCTTCTTCAGGCGTACGACGAACCTAAGTGCGAGTTTTACACCACCATTTTAACAATCAAACATATTTTAATCTCGTGTCCTGCTTTTAACTTTGAAAATTACGAGTTAAAACACAAGTCTTTATGTTCGAGCCCCATACACTCGGGTTGGGTTGTTTTATTTCTGAGCAGCACTTTTTTGCACACTATGGGCTAAATGGCCAGGTCACAAGGACCCCGAAGGCTCAGAGGTTGGGGAAGGGGACCCACTGGAACAGCTGTTGGGAGAGATAGTAGCCTCCTGTCCATGACATTCAGCGTGTTCTTTAACGGGCACAGGATATGCTCTCCCGCACAAGGCTTACCGTCGCATCCGACGGACAGCGGCCATTCCAAGACCATCAGTGTCCCCTATTGACCGTGGGCAGGGTGTGGAGTTTTGCGGAGATGTCTCAATGCTGACCCAGCTGGGATTCGAACCAGGGACCTTACACTCGGACATCTTTTATCCGATGGCTCTATTTTATCCACTGTTATGGATGTTCGTGTTGTTTTCTGCTGAGGTCCTGCCATCCTCTCAGATCTTCTACTGTGGCATATAAACTGACAGGCTCCTGTCAGACCTCTGTGGCAAGCAGCTGCTTGAGGGGTATTTATTTTTTTGCACTTTTAAGTTTCACTGGATATGTTACACGTTTTTAACTTTGTTACCTACATTTTATACTTATTACTGATTTGAAATAGGTCCTATTCACCCATTTTAGTGTTGACTTATACACTTGATTCTTTTTATTACTCTTATTTTTACTAATCTTTATTGTGGTGTTTTTTTCTGTGAATTTTAACTTTGGATGTGAGTTGCTACTTTTATCCTTTTTTTTTGTTTGGCGCAATATGGCCTAGCTGCTCTTGCGCCATAAAACCCCAAACAACCGGATTATTTAAAACTACCCCTCACGCAGCTGCTTACCACATAGGTCTGACAGAAGCATGTGAAGTGTAATACGCTATAGAGAGATGCGAGGAAGGCAATACCTCAACAGAAAGGCAAACACAAACATCCATGCCTTATCCTGGACTCGAACCCAGATCTCTTTAAACAGTAGCCAAGCGCACTATTTAGGTTCCAGCATTTAACGTCATACACATTTGTTACCCAACTTTTGATTTGTTTTTAAAATCTGCTTTAATATGAAAAGTTACTTGTACCTTCGTTAATACAATTACAAAATTTTCACAATAAAGATATATATATATTTAAGTAACGCTTTATTTAAAAAATAAATCATTAAATTTCTGTACATAACATCAAACAAGCATATCCTTAACAGTCAGCAACTATTTATATTACTGTGACCTATAAAAATAAATACTACCATTAGAAGGATAATTATTTCAGAAATTATATAGAAAAATTTGATTTCATTTTGCATTTATTATTCCCTGCTTAGCATCAATCATTCAGGCATTCTTATTTTACCCAAATAATATCATAAGGCAGGAAATACAAATACAATTATTCAATCATTCAAAAGAAAATAACACATTCAACCATTTTCATTTTACTACTTTATATCAGAAAAAATATCACTGTCCTATTTGCAATTTGTACAACTTCAAATGGTTATATGTTAGCAGTGCATAAATTGTACAAACTTTATAAGAATTTGAAAAACACGTTCTACTTCTCATATTTACTATATTTTAGATAAAAAATATTTACTTTTTCATACTTGTATATTTTACATAAAAATCGCCTGAAAATAATCTTTGATTCACTGTTTTACGTCAACTTATTCTGTGATACAGAAAAAATTACCTAAAATGACTCATTTTCTTTTGGACTATTTTTTTTGTTATATTGAATTTTATACATTGCTTCCTACTTGTTCACAGATCCTACAGGGAGCAAATTCATTAAACTGTTTTTCACTGTTACTATTTCTTTTTATAAATATATCATTTCCAAGGGCAGGTGTTAGGATTTGGTAGATGAGTAAGCAGAAGCCTGGCAAGGAGTTAGAATTGGTAGCTTCACCTATTTACTTAAAACACAATTAAAGCTCTAGCTGAATTTCTATGGGGAAAATATCTACTCTTCACACTACGAAATCAAATTTGATAAATCTTTTTGGTAACAATGATTAAAATGCTGTGTAATAGAAATGGTCAAGCTCAGTCTAAAAAAAATGGGAGAAAAAATTTAAAAATTAGATAAAATGAAAATATAAGGCAGACCACATTGAATCTTATATTAAGTTTATCTCGCGTGGTTTCTTCAACTCTGTTCGATCCAACCCGCATGAGATTATATCTTGCCTTTTAGACTATAATCACGAGGTCTTGAATAGATACAAGAGGCCTAAGATGATGGCTTACAACATATTGAGTATCCATTTTAGGTCTCTTGTGCATCCTTATACTTTGTTATTGTTTTATGTTTTATTGCCCTTAGGGGTCCACCATAGCTAAAGTGTTTTATTCTACTATTGTTTTATACTGATGCCTATCAGGCACATGCTTCGATGGTGGAGATGCTTCTATGTATATATTTCCAACTCAGGAAAATAGCATGTTGCTTTTATGCAGGCACAGTAATTCTTGAACCCTGGACAGCATGCCTTTGAGCTAAAATGGTTGTTAGACACTAGCTGGGCCTGCCAAGAAGCAGCACTAACACTGAACAAGGTTTTTACTGCAGTAGTGAAGTTCCTGTGATTGCAGTCCACCTGATTTAGCAGCTGGTAGTGCAGTGATGCTACTTCGATACATTAACTTTTAATTTATTTTCTGCTTGAAAATTACTGCACCAGTTCTAGCTGTATAATTATTCTGGACCTGCCAGGCAAAAATGGGGTATATTTTGGCTCTAAGCTACTGTCCCTTACATGCTCTCTGCACCCATTGAAAACAAAATTAAAATATCATCCAAGTATTCTCTGTAGTTAACTTTTGTAGGTAACTGTAACCTTACAAGAAATTTTAAAAAGAGATGGAAAGCAAATGGTTATGAGATTTTGATAGTAAAAACAAGTTTCATTTTAAGTTTATATGGTACAGTTGTGAAACCATTATTAATATTGTTGTACTCTACAAAGATAAAAATTATCTTTGGTTTTAAGACTAAGGTTATGCTTAATAATTGTTCATATAAGAAGCACTTTTTCTAAGATTAGAATGAACAATCAACCTATTCTGGTATAATAAGAGTAACACATATTTAAAATGATTTGTTTTTTATATCTGCGATATGCACTTGGTGAAATTACCCATTTTTTTCCCTTGTGCACTAATTATGCTAATTAACAGTGGTGATTAACAGTAATGGCTAATTAACAATTACTATCATATGGGAAAACATGGAGAGAATATTGTAAATGTTTGGGTGTTGATACATAATTATATTTTAGATATTTTATGACAACTGACATTGGCTTTTTTGATCAACTCCATTTTGTGGATTGTAATCCTCTTTCATAAGTTCACTATCTTTTTCCTGGAGTCCCTCATTAGTTGAATTCACTTCTTCAGACTTAACAGCTGAAACACAAGTTATAATATTTGAGCATAAGAACATTCTGAGAAAGCAAACTGTAGAGGTTACTTTCTATCTTAGGACTAAAATAAGATTACAGCAAAATAAATGTAAACACACCACTGTTTGGAGAAAAACAAATACAGATTGGATGTAACAATAATATAGAGAACAGATACAAAGTATACTACAGAAATTTTGAGCAAGTCAAATATGCATTGCTGGTTTTTTCTTCATTCCTTTATGTATATTTCATCCAGTATTAAGTGGTTATGTTTGGATATGGCAATAACATCATGTGCAATAGACACAAGTATATTGAGAAATTCCTGTTAAGTTAGTTGCAGATGCAGAAATACAGTGATTTATCAAACCTACTATTGACTTTTGTCTTTGCTCTACATACATATTTTTTTCAGTGGTTATCAACATGAGTTTGCCACTGTAAAATTGAAATACACATATATAAAAGAATATATCATAAAAACCTTTTACCTGTTCATTAAAATTAAAGCATCATTGTAATTTTATGTAAATTATTAGATATGCAAAACTTGGAGGGATGTAGGTTTTACAGTTAGCAAAAGTGATGCAATTAAAAACAAATGAACTGGTTTTTATTAACTCATATAAAGAAATTTAGAACTTCAGAGCTTCAAAACAAAGAAGGAATACGACAATCAAATACACTTAATAGCAGATATTAGTCACTTTAACCCTTTCCAGAGTCAGCTATTTTTTCACTCTGATCAGGAAAAAAAATTAACTTTAGAGTTTTTTTTGCCAAATAACTAATGAAAGGAATTATGGCATGTTATATGTCAAATTAATCAGCATTTGATTCTGGATTTTCTGAAAAAATATTTAACAAAAAGGAACCTAGTTTTATTTTAATAGGACTTTTTTAGAGTCATGTAGTAAAAAATGCATCTGGCAACACAATAAAAATTCATTTAAAAACACTAATAGACAGAAATTATTATAATGTACATGAATAGAAAGGTATTATTTCTGAATACAAAACAAATAATTTCTTGTTTAAAGTAAACACTTCCGTTTTGCAATTTTTTTCTCAGTACCATACTTTGAGAAAAGTCCAGGCTTGTTGCAGTTTAATAAACAAGTCAACTTTAGAATATTTTTAATAAATAACTGATCAACAGAAATAGTTCATGTTATATGCCAAATTAAAGAGAATTTAATTCTGAATCCCCTGTTGTCTAATGATGTTAATGAGATGAATTTGTTCATTAGGGCTGTTGATGAGACTGGTAGTAGAGTAGGTTTGGTGATAAAGAAAAAAACTAAAGTGATGAAAAATGGTCAGTCAGATGGTGCTTCATTTACTTTGAATGGCTGCACTCTTGAGCAAGTGTCTCAGTTTAATTATCTTGGGAGCTATATAACAGATACTGGTGATGTGCAGCATAAAATAAAAATAGAGGAATAGGGATTGCCACTGAGACTTTTAAGAATCTATGGAGAGTATGGAAAAATAGGCGTATACACCTAAAAACTAAAATTAGGCTGTATAATAGTTTGGTTCTTTCTAAGGTTAGTTATGGTAGCGAAACATGGACACTTTGTAAGCAGGATAACAAGAAACTTGATGCCTTTGATTCTAGATGCTTATGCAGTATCTTGGGCATTAGGTGGTTTGACTTTGTAAGTAATGATAAGGTTAGAAGGAGTCATCCTCTTTTGAGCATCATATTGTGCAGACAGAGACTACATTGATTTGGCCATGTTGTCCATATGCATAGCTGCAGATTGGCAAAGAGCAGCACTGTCCAACTAGCAGCCTGCACAAGGTTTTTTGTGGCCTGTGAACAAAATCAAGTTTTTACTTGAAATTTTAAATAAATATTTGTAATCCACCTTATAATTTTTTTGTCAACTTATATTACTTTACTTGATATGCAATCTTCAACTTACTCATTCTATTTGCAATTATTATTGCATTATTTCAAGTAACTCATTCTATTCTTATTGCTTAACAACTACAGCCACAATGCTCCCATTAAATTTATTAAATATTTGATAAGGTTTAGAAAATTTATATTGGTTTATTATTACTCATTATTTTTTGTACAAATAAAATAACTTTTTGAGGTGACATGAACCGACTTTTCAATTTCCTATCCTGTCCTATTCTATTCTTTTTTTTGGCCCCGAATATCGGCGAAAGAAAAAATGGCTCGCGAAATATTTGCGAAAGAAAAAATGGCCCACGGTCTTAAAGAAGTTGGACAGCACTGGCAAAGAGGATATGAACAGTGTGCCTAAGGGTATCAGAAATAGGGGGAGATGTGGGATGCAATGGACAGACAATGTCAAACAGGATCTTGCTAGAATTGGTCTAGAGTGGCCAAATGCAGCAGCTGTAGCTCAAAAGAGACACGTCTGGAGAGGAAAATTGCAGTCTGGTTGGACCTCCGTAGACCATGGCTGCATGTATGTATATGGTATATATGGTCAGGACCGTGTAGTTGACCACTCATCAGCAGGGTAGAAAAAAAAATATCCATATTTGTCTATATCAGTTGGCCACATTAATCTGGCAGCCCTCCCCTTCTGTTCACTTCCACAAAAGGGTATCTGTTTTGAAAGGTATAACAGCTTGCACCACAAGACGGAGTAATCAGATATTAGGTGCTAGGCCTGGCCATTTCTATGCATCATCACAGAGGATTGGTGCATAGCTCTCCTTCCAGTGACTACCTAGATACCATTTGCATGCAGTTTTTTTAAACATTGATTTGGGATATTTGATTTTCTAGTAAAAATTTTTTTGTAATATTTTATCATTGTCTGAGAATGAATGTCTTGTATATGGAAACTGAAAAGATTTACTTTACCCTAAAATACATCCTCCTACAATTGGGGGGGGGGGGGGGGCATAAAGATAACTTAATTTCCTCAGGGGTATTTTATCCTGATATATTTGCTGTCCATTATACTGAAGGGTTTTAACATACCCCCTTTCCCCCACTTTGGCAAAACATATCCTGTGATTCTTTACATTTATTATAGGTTTGGGAGTTTATACTGAGTGATTTAAAAATGGGTATAACCTCCCCCCCCCCCCCCCCACAACCCCTGCAAAATCTCTTGACATTGCTATTCTGAGGATACTAAAAAATTTTAGACATAGTGCATTATCTTGCAGGAACTTTACAAATATCCCCAAAGTGCAACACCCAAACAGAAAACCTATGTTGTGCATTTCAAACAACACCAGCTGAAAAAACCTGAAGTGAAAAAAAGTATTGCTCCACTTCCATAAACAGGACAGATCTTACGAGTGTAAATAGTGCAATTTGGTCCATGTTTTTAAGTATTGTAGTAAAAAAAAAATATATATATATAAATAAAAAGGCAATTCCAATTTCAGGTAAGCAGTTTATTATTTAGAGAATTTTTTTATTTATATGCAATATAACTATTTTTTGCACTACCAGTATCTGTAACACAATTCACAATTAAACTGAGACACCAACTCAAAAGCACAACCATTCAAAAGAATTAGAGCTGACCAATTTTTATCACTTTAGTTTCTTCTCTATCACCAAATCTATCCTATTAGCAGTCTCATCAATAGTTTTAATAAAAGTGTCAATCTAGTCAATATCACTTTCCAAAAAGGTCAAATTAGAAGCATGTCAGATATTTTCATATCACTAGATCATCTAAAGTCCCAATCTTTCCCTTACAATGAATTCTTCATGCATAATCAATAACCAAACTGAAAAGGTAACAAAATGCAACCTTGTTGAATCCTGGTAGTAATGCTGAACAAATCACTGCAAGCTTTACCAACTCAGTGCTATTTTATAGAGCCAACATTACATTAACTAACTTTTCCAATATGGCATATGATCAATCACAAATTATGGCAATTAAAGGATCACAAGTTTTTTTAAATGTTTTTATAAGTAACTGAAGGTTTTTGAGATTTCTCAAGAATCAAAATAAAAAATTTGATCTATGTAGCCCCAAACACTTTTGAATTTATACTGTTAATCCTGAAGTTGTCCATCTATCAAATGTTTAATTCTGTCAAGCACATATTGCACAGAACTTTACCTGGAACAGAATGATGTCCATGCAATTATCACAAGAATTGCAATCACTTTTCTCAAAAATTGGGTTAATGTTACCTCTAGTAAAGTCCTTAACAGTCCCCCATTATCATGGAAAACATTCAGCACTATAGTTAGAGACATGGTAACATATTCCCAGTTCTCATCATTTCAACAGTAATTTCTTTTTATAATTTTAATTACAAGAATGTGAAATAAGGCCATTAAAGCCAGAAATACACTTATTTCATCACAAACAATGGGAGAACCACGATGTTCTGAAATACTTAGTCTGCCTAACCATGAGGGAATCCTCACCTTCAAGAACTTTGTGATCATAATCCCTGTATGCCATTATGTTTTTTCTCATTCATACTTTCTGATACACCTTGCTACTGTGTTTTCTAACAGCTTTCTCTGTTCCATCAGCCAGGCTAACAAGCCCAAGAATATATTTATTATATTCAATATATTTATTAAGCCTTCTGTAATGCTGTATAGTATTGATTTAATTTAGTCCAGGAGGCAGCTGAATTTTTAAATTCTGATTTATCCGTTGCATAGACTTTTCCATTCCTAATTTTATTCTTTTTCTTTCATTCTGAACAAGCCACACTATGCCATCAGCCCAAGTTAAAAAAAAAAACATTACCAAGTTCAGATTATGTTAAATATGAGATCCATTATCCACTGTGATTAGAGGCATATGAAGAGTTTGGTTTGTTTTACCTCTGAGAGGCTCGTTTTTTGCACACCATGGGCTAAATGGCTAGGTCACAAGGAACCCGAAGGCTCAGAGAAGGTTGTGGGAGGAACTCACTGAAACAGCTATTGGGAGACAGATTGTAGCCTCCCATCAAGGCCATCCAGTGTGTTCTTTAATGTGCACAGGGTATGCTCTCCCGCACATGGGGCCATGGCTTAACATTCCATCCACGGACGGCGGCCTTTCCATGCCCATTGGTGTCCCCTACTGACCATGGGCAGGGTGGGGAGTTTTGCGGAAATAAATCTCAATGCTGACCCAGCTGGGACTCGAACCTGGGAACTGCATATTGCAAGCCTGGTGCACTACCAACTGAGCCACCCCCACCCCATATGAAAAGTGCTAGGACAAAGGAAAAGGAAATTTTAAACTAGGGATGATGGCACTTTTGGATCGCTACTACCAAGTACTGAGAATTAGTTACTTCTTGGTTTGCTTTCTGAACTATTACTACCAGAAAAATCCACAGTTATAATGTTCATCAAGGAAAAATAGTTAATTGCAGGACACTTCTACTATTAATAAAAAGTTTCAATCAATAGTAAATCAATTTTAAAATATCTTCATTGAGAAAGATGCAACAAATGAAGATATCTCACAAATGGCTCTTTTGAAAAGGCACAAAATAAAATTTTTGGACAATATTTTCAAAAGTGATGAATTTTTTACAGCAACAGCTATTTTGAAAAGAATTTTCTCTGCATTTAGTTCAAAGTTGAAAACCACTTAAATAACTTCAAGTAGATGTATGCAATAGAATTTTGGCAAGACCTTATCAGTATAATAGACCACAGAGATCTGTGAAGGTGACCCCCTCAGTAAGAAACAACTAAGGATTGGGAAAGCATCAAAGCTTACATTAATGTCTTAAGTGTAATAGGTTGTACAGCCTATGTCCAGAAAGTTCTGAGACTGATGATATAAACATGAGTACGGTGTACTTACACTCTGGTGCTATGGATCTCCTTCAAAATAGTTTCCTCCTGCATCAATACATCAATTCCGGTGTTTCTGGAGGTCTTTGAAAGCACTTTCTGGAATGCTGCAGATCTGTTCTGTTATGGCTGCCTGAATGTCAGCATAGCAATGAGCTTTCAATGCTTGTTTCAGTTGTTGGAATAATAAAAAATCACAGGTGACAAATCTGAAGAACATGGAACAAGCAACAAATCAGTGATTTGATGTTTTGACAAAAATTCATCAATGGATAATGCCATATGTAGTCATGCATTGTTGTATACAAGGAACCAGTAGTAGGCTAAACTGCCCGTGGAAACATCTCGCATAGCATAATCGAGAGTCAGTGCAGGTCTAAACATGTCAAAACTTGCATAGCAGTAGGGGAATAATCCTACTTTACTGCCACAGAAACAACTGGCTAGTTATTCCTGGTTTGTCTGAAATTAATTCAATCTCGAACTTTCCACACATAGGATGTATTATTATGCAAGCATAAACAGTAGGCAAAAATAAATTTTGCAAATTTGCCACAGATGGTTTACTTTATAAGTTCAGAATTTTACCTTTTGAACTAGTTAATGCATCTATTACTTTAGAAAGAGAAATGATGAAGGGCCTAAGTGAAAATACAGAATTAAGCTTTTGTTTATATTAGATTATCACCAAATATATTTTTAGCGTCTAGTGCCACTGGTCAACATACACCTGTACAGAGGAACATGTTTACTAAACATTATGAATACATTGCAAATAACTGTTTGATGAACTTGAAATAGTTTTAAAATTGAGAGAACTGTGATTTAATAACAGGCTTAGAAAATGGATTACAGAAGAGTTTAATATACTTCGATTTTTTTATTGAAGTATATTTGATATTGTATCCAAAGATTCCATGTTATTATTACTGTTTTATGAATTTTTTTGTACTATATGGTAACTAAATACTTTTCAGTAAAAATATCACAGACATCCCTAAATAATTTTGTTGAAACTATTATTTTATCGCTAAACAAGCACAACTAGAGTGGGTTACTACATATTAGCATAAAAAGTTACATGATACATATTTTAAATTGTACTTTTTTTTACACTTTATACTTGTTCTATGTATGCACTTATTGTATTTGTTCTAAGTACACATAAATCCCATTATAACACGATGCTCGGGGTCTAAAGAATCAATTCGCAATATAAGCGGGATCGTGTTAACAAAAATTCAGTAACTAAACAGCTTATCAGTTTGTTCATTTGAAATACAAATCAAAGAGATGTTGCCAACAAAAGGTTGTAAGTACAAATAATTATTATTAAATTCAACTCATTAAGTATCCACTAATAATTTCCACTCTGTAAATTGATTCAAATATTTAGAGGAAAAATTGTCTTGAGCAGGGTGGGATATGAACCCATGACCTCCTGATAACATGTCAGGTGCTCTGAACCACTGAGCTACCGGCCGCCAATCAAGCTCTCCTCTAACTGATGTTATGAACATTCTCAATCTACTTTCCTAATATGTAGGGAGTGTTCAGGCAATCCTGCCTCAAGCAGCTTTTTAATGCCTTTTCTTAGATGGAATGCATGTCTTACGAGTATCTACAAATGTAGATTACATATTTGTAATAGAATTTTAAACTTAATAATAATAATTACTCGTAATTTTTAACAATTATAAGTATGCAATCTGCAAATGTAGATCCATGAAAATCTACAAATGTAGATTGCATACTCGTAATTTGTAGAGTGCATACTCGTAAGACATGCATTCCATCTAAGAAAAGGCATTAAAAAGCCACTTGAGGTGGGATTGCCTGAACACTCCCTACATATTAGGAAAGTAGGTTGAGAATGTTCATAACATCAGTTATAGGAGAGCTTGATCGGCGGCCGGTAGCTCAGTGGTCCAGAGCACCTGACATGTTATCAGGAGGTTGTGGATTCGTATCCCACCCGGCTCAAGACAATTTTTCCTCTAAATATTTGAATCAATTTACAGAGTGGAAATTATTAGTAGGTTATAAGTAAATGAATCAACTGCCAATATTCTTGCAGATGTCAAATGATAACAAGTATCGTAGATTCACACTGGAGTGAAAATATCGCCCACATGTACATAAAACTACACAAGGAATTCAACATGTAGTTATCGATTGAAAACTTACATTTCATATGACAGAAAAAAAGGGAGCCACTCGGAGTCCCCCTTTTTTTCAGAGCCCCTGTATCTGAAATTATAAGCTTGCATTATAAGCAGAATCGTATTCTATCGAATTGCGTTTTAATGCAATTCGATAGAATTATAAGCAGAATTGTATTCTATCGAATTGCGTTTAAATAAATAATACCTGTATTTGGTATGCTACATACAATAAATTATAAATTGAAAATATTAGTTCTGCATATTTACAAAATATCAGTGTTCAAAAAAAATAATTTTACCGTTTTTAGGTACAAATTTCAGGGACTCCGAGAATATTCAGAATCTTGATTTTCCATCTGGTCCATCACCTACAAATTCATGTCCTAAACCAGATCCACACTTTCCACAGGAAACCTATATAACACGAGCAATGAAGAGTACAAACCTAACATTTCCTGTAATATTTATTGAAAATTTTACAATTGTCCACCATATTCATATATTCAAAATGTACAGATAATCATAGAATATTAAAATTTGTTATATTTTGAATGTAGGAAGATGATTCACCTTTCAAATTTTAGTTATCTACAAAATATTGTTTCATGGTGCAAGGATGTTAAAAAATATTTTACCAAAGGAATTTGCCATTTTAAATTTTTTTTAAGGAAATCAAAAAATATACAATTGAAACTTTAATGTGATTTCTGATCTGTGGAAAATGTCTTAGTGCAAAGGTAAGCATGAAGCAATGCTATATTAATTTAGCTTTTTTCTTTTTACAAGCAAAGCAAGTTTAATAAACTGAGAATTTTTTCACCAAACCTCTTTATATTTTTATCCACTTCAATTGAAAATTACATTGTTAACATTTTTATGATATAATTGCATATTGCATTATATAACAAGTATAAGTGCTATATACAGGAAAGTTTCAGTTTATTAAATTATGTAGATTTGAAATTAAAATTTTGTGGTAACTAGATAATATATTTTCATATACAGGGTAAATACAAATAGATACTTTGGTACACATTTTTTCTTTTCTTTTTTTGTGGTGGGTATGGTGTGGGCAAGCTTGAGGCCAGAGCCTTGCTTCTTCATCTCATACTGTACTGTAAATATTAATATCTTTGGTTCTTTTGTGATTTTCATGCAATCTCTCTCCCCTTTCATTTCTGTGTAGGCTCCATAGGATGTCCTGCTCCTTACTTTCATGACATCCAAATTCGATGCGGGAGACTGATGTTACTTTATGTGAGAATCCCTTCTCAAACGGGTTGGATTGTTTTACCTCCGGGTGACACTTTTTTGCCCACAATAGACTAAATGGCCAGATTAAAATAACCATTCCTAACTGGAAAAGGTTAGGAATGGGAATCCACTATACAGCTATTAGGAGAGAGATAGAAGTTTCCCATCAAAGCCATCCAGTGTATTCTTAATGACTCTCTGCACAAGAGGGGGCAGGGATGGCTTAGCTAGTAGTGCATCAAGATTGTAATCTGCAGTTTCCAGGTTCAAGTTCCAGCCGTGTCAGCGCTGAGATTTATTTCCACAAAATTCCCTGCCTTGGTCAGTAGGGAATACCAATGGGCTTGGAAAGGCCGCCATTTGTCAGATGGGTATTAAGCTATGGTGTGTGGGGGGCAGCCATATCCCATGCATGCTAAAGAACACACTGAATGGCCTTGATGGGAGACTCCTATTTGTGTTGTGATGCCCCATCGTTCACTTTTGCTTTACCTTAACCAGTTTTGTTTAATTTACATTATATTTATCATTTTGGGGATTTTTTATTTCCTTTTTGGCATCACAGCGCTCATTTCCAAGAGTTGTGAGTTGCGCATGTGCAACTCCGATCTTCCGACTGTCTCCCGCTAAACGCGTGTACAAGGACACGCCCCCTCTTGCATCGTAGCTTGCGTCGTTCATCACTTTATGTTAATGTCTTTCCTGGCGTGCATCCGGCTCTAGTCTTTTAAAAACCGGTGACCTGTGAGTCACAGCAGTTAGTGCAGAAGCACTAAGCGCATAGAGTGCAGAGGCACTCAGCAGAAGCACAAGGTGCGTGTAGCACAGGAGTGAGGAGTTGTGTAGAGTGCCTAGTGCACAGAGTGGTAGAATAAGAAAGAAGGGAGAGTGATGTCTTGGTGAGTTGATTTTGGAAATAAATCTGTTTGTTATTTTAAACCTTTTGAGTCTGTACAATTTTTTTCTCTTGAACAATGCGAATTTAGATTAATGGTATTTAGACCTTTTGACAATCATTTTTGATTCTTACTCATTAACACTCACTGGCATTTTGAACCCTACTTTAAACTTAGTCTACTTTTTTTTGGCAATTTGTTAATTTTGCCTGGCGCCCGTATCAGCTATCCGGAGCATAAAACTAATTGGATCAAAAGAAGGATCCAACTTTAAAGCATTATTGCATTTATTTGGAGCGTTACAGTGTCCTAACAGCTATCCAGTGCATCCACTCCCTCCAGCCTTCTCTGAGCCCTTAGGGTGCTTGTGACCTGGGCATTTTGCCCATTATGTGCAAAAAAGTGCCACTCAGAGGTAAAGCAATCCAACCCTGCACAAGAGGCCATGGCTTAATACCCTATTCGATGGATGGCAGACTTTCCAAACCCATCAGTATCACTTTTCGGAAGGGAGGAAGGGGGTTATTGTAGAAGAATATCAATGCTGGTCCAGAGGTGAAACTCAAAACTAGAACTGTAGATTATCAGCCTGGCATGCTCCTTCCAACTGCACTCTGGGGTAGCCACAAGAGATGATCACAAGGGTGATGCTGGAGGTCACAGTCAAATATTTCCATTTCAGTAATCTTTAGGTAGTTGAAGATGGTGAAAATTAAAGCTAGCAATATCTTGGCATTTGCTGATAAATCAAGCTTTTTTTTAATACATTATGTACACTTTGCCACTGGTCAAGATGAATGAATTGGCTCTTGCTTCCAGCTGTGTATCATGGTATTATTGGCATACAAGAAGGTATGTTCATGCATACAAGAAGGTAGGGTTCAAATTGATATAGTGAAAAAAATCATTTGGCAATTTAATTAAGATTTGATTCTCAAAAATCTAATGAACAAAAATAGTTACAGTGGATGTTCAAAATGTTCTTAACATGAGTCTGTAGATTTGCGCCCATTCCTGCAAAGTTAATGAGCTACGACTTGTTTGAAAGCTTATCTAAACTTGTCATACATGTTAAAAATAAAGGGCATATCATTTCTCTCGTCACTGATAAAGCATAAAGTTCGTCTGTGAAATCTGTGCGTCCTTGCTATGGAGCCTACTCAAGATGGAGAAAGATTTTACATTTTCACAAGGATGTAGCTTGGGGACATGAAAAATTTTCATACCGATTTAGCACAAATATATGGGGATCATGACTATTCATATAGCATTGTTAAGGGATGGATGTAGAAATTCAGAGGACAACAGAGCTTCGAAGATTTCTCTTGTGTAGGAAGACCAAAGAAGACTGAATGAGAGAACAATTGCTGCTGTTTGTGAACTCGTTAAGGAAAACCCATGTCCCCTTTCAGGTAATAAGTTGATATCAGTGTATTGATTGGCAGTGTGGAAACAACCATTCATCAATATTTAAAGTTCTTAAAGATCTGTGCCAAATGGGTACCCCACAAACTGACAGAACAGAAAAAAAGGATGAGAGTTGACTCATGCAAGGAGTTGTTTGCAATATTTGAACCTAGTGACCCAACATGGTTAACATACACTGTCACAGGTTGGGTTGTTTTTCCTCTGAGTGACACTTTTTTGCAAAACATGGGCTAAATGGCCAGGTCACAAGGACCCCAAAGGTTCAGAGAAGGTTGGGGGAGGGGACCCATTGAAACAGCATTGTCACAGGTGATGAGAAGTTATTCTACAGAAGAATTATTACTACAATTAGAATATTACTATACAAATCCCAGAAAGATTGACAACTAAGTTTGGGTTGCAGTAGATCAAACGTCCCAAAATCCTCTGAGGATTTTCACTCAAGGAAGAGGATGTTCACAATTTTTTTCAATACCCAAGGAGTGGTAACAATGGACACCTTACCTGAAAAAATGACTATAAATTGCAAATACATCAACATTGTTTTGCACAAAATGGCTAAGGAGATGAAGGAGCAATATCCAACAATAGGTGTATCAAGGGTTCTCCTTTTTTGTGGCATGCAAGTGCTCACAAAACCCAACAAGTTATGGCCTATCTAGAGAAAACAAGCAGCTACCCCATCCTTCATATTCACTCTGATCCTGCATCAGTCACCCAATCTTGGACCACTGAGCTACTGGCTACTGATCAAGATCTCCTCTAATTTATGATATGAACATTTCTACCTACAGTACATATTCCATTATGTCACATGTAGGTGCTGTTCAGGCAATCTAGCCACAAGCAGCAGATAAATGCCATATAGATGAAAAGTATATCTTGCAAGTATACAATTGACTAAATATTAAATAATTGAATAAAATCAACCTTTTTAGTATACACTAATAAATTACAACTTTTTAAGTCGATTAATTTTTTTTTTTTTAATTTGTATTTCCCCTAACTACCATTCATTGAAAAAATATGAAAATTCTTAATACTGTTAAAGCTTAAAGATATTTATTCCATGACAATGTAATTTTAATAACAGGTAAAGTGAAATTGTTCTGTGGGGGAAAATAAGCATTCAAACAGGATTATGAAAGGGAAAGATACATAGTAAGGTGTAACCTTTATGTGCATGCAGATCTCTAAGGATGTAAAAAAAGGTCAAGTAAAAACAATGAATGTTTAAATTGTTTAATTTCAACAATTTCACTGTTACTTAGAATAAATTTCCTAAAACAAAAATGACTGTTTGGAACTCACATTATAATTACCATCCATATTTACTGTAATGGCAATTATTCTCTGGCGGTTAAAATGATTCAGACTTGAAAGTTCATCTTTGCCCAAACAAAGGTGCTGACACTAGCAGACTTTGTTACAACTCATATCTTCAGTGCTATGAAGTGATGTTGCTATGCAGTGATGTTCTTTTGTTCCATCCTTACTAGTAGCTGGCTCACTCATTGTTTTACTACATGGTCAAGTTAGTCTTTTCTTCGTATAATAGTTTGGTTGTTGAGGATCTGTCTTGCTAAGGGGACATACACTGAAAGGATAATTTATTATACACACTCACTTAATAATGTGTGGGTTTACCTTTCTCCCTCACAACTGCAGCAACATGTGATGGCACAGACTCTACCAAGTGTTTGAGATGTATTGCAGCCCAATTCCAGGACAACCATCTGTAAAGTGCTGAGAGTTGCCGGTTTTGGCTTGAATGCATTGCTCAATTCATCCCATAGATGATCAATAGGATTCAAATTCGGAAAGTGAGAGGGCCATCCGAGGATTGTGAACTCACTGGAATGCTCCCAAGTGGGAATGATGAAAGGGGGGATTGTCTTAATGAAAGAAGGCACACTGATGTGGAAAATGGATAACCAAGAACCAGGTGGTTGGCAAGTACATTAACATAGCCTTGTGTGGAGATGATAGTCTCAATAGGTACAAGGAGTAACAAGGTGGCCCACTTACACACATCCCAGAACATTACACCACTTAGTCGGCTTGTAACATCATGACCTGACAGTTGTGGTACAAGGCCTCATGTGCTCTATGCTACACTTGCAACCTCCTGTTGATGTGTTGTAGCTGGTATCTTAATCCATTGGACCAAGCTACCCATATCCAGTCTTCCATGGTCCACTAGCTGTTCCTTTGCCAATTGCAACCTCATAGTCCAACGACATGCTTTTAATAAGGTACTCAGCTTGGCCATAGCCCATTACTGCCATTGTATGTCAAATGGCTTCATAAAAACCTTCATAGTTGCCTTGTCATTGAATGCTGGCATTATTATCTGCACTGTGGTCCTCCATTTCAACATTATGATATGGGAGAGGTGAAGCTCGCCTTGGAACAGAATGGCCTAATTATGACCACATTTTTCTGGCAGCTGTGGGTTTTGATATAGTCCATACACAAGTGCAATGGTCACAAATGAAAATTCTAGCATTCTGCAGTCATAGATATGGAACACACCATCTTCCTCACACCTACTATCTACTATAACAGCTACCCCATCCTGCACCATGCAATTTTTGGTTCTTTCCAAGAATTAAAAAGGAGCTTGCTGAGAAGCTTTATCAACATTGCAAGACTTTGCAAAATGCATTCATTCAGAGTTGCAAAGTATTCCCCAACAGGAGTACCACCAAGTGTCCCAGAATTGGCATAGATGCCACAGGGGAATACTTTGAAGGACAGTAAAAGTTTTATTGAGTTAAGTGCAGTGTTTTTTGTCTTGCAGATGCATATCTACCTTTTGAACTCCTCCCATATAATGCTGGAATTCCTGTGAGAAGACATCAAGAGAATCTCTGTACAAAGCCCTCACATTTCACGTAACTTTGGAAAATGATTAGTAGGATTTTTAAAGAAACTAAATTTGTTTAAAAAGATAGGGTCAGCAATATCAAACAGCCATCTATACATAAACAAGGTACAAGGATTTGTTCCCCCACTCCTAAAGGCTTATTCTGGTAGGAATCAGGCATCACCTTTACAAGTGGACTTTTCAAAAACCAGAATTCAAAGAGAAACTGACCTGCCTGAAGCCCATAATTCCAGTTGACATACAGTATCATATGAATCTATTCACTCAGGGCTGTCAATCCACAAACAGCAAACAGCAGTAGATTTTCTCTCAATGAAAGCAAACCACTGCAGCAAGTGTAGGATCCATAATCAATTTCAAAGCCATTATCCAATATGGCAGATATAACTATTCAGCATCAAGATGCTGTGTAATTGACAACTCCTCAGAGAAGTAAAAAAAGAAAATTAGCTTTAGAAGTTCAGATCAATAGGCCACACTGATATGGCAGCCTCCCATACAAGAATCTCTCTTTTGAAAGGTACTTATAGTCTGCATCTAGAGAAAATGGGATCATACTTGATGCTAGGCCTCATCATATGTATGCATCATTAGAGAATTGGTACACAACTCTTCTTCTTCCAGTATATGCCTAGCTATGATTTAGAGGCATTTTAAGTTATAAATATATCTATTATTATGTATTTTCAGTTATGTCCTATAACATATATAAGACCCTACATGGTCTAGGGGTTAGCATACCTGACTACTAAGACCAGTGGGGCATGTTCTTGTGTAAATGTTTGTATGTTGTATGTTGGGTTGTTTTACCTCTGAGCAGCACTTTTTTGCACACCATGGGCTAAATGGCCAGGTCACATGGACCCTGAAGGCTCAGAGAAGGTTGGGGCAGGGGACCCACTGGAATAGCTGTTGGGAGACAGATGGTAGCCTCCCGTCAAGGCCATCCAGCGTGTTCTTTAATGTGCACAGGGTATGTCTCTCCCGCACATGGGGCCACGGCTTAATGTCCCATCCGATGGACGGTGGCCTTTCCAAGCCCATCGGTGTCCCCTACTGACCGTGGGCAGGGCGGGGAATTTATGTTGTATGAGAAACCAGGACAAGCCTAATATAGCTTCTAAGTTATCTCCATCCTTTGTGTAGAGAAGCACCTTCTTCTTTAAAAACATTTTCCTCTTTGCTGCTGCTGCTTAAATATTTAATTCTATGGTTTAAAATTTGTCTTTTTTTAATAGGGAACACTGGCATTTTAGTTTTGCATTGTGATATTCAGGAAATATCCCTAACATTTTGTGATCTTAAATGAGATCCATTCAACACAATTTTTTTTTATCTTTAAGAGCAAAAACGACTGAATGTGTATAGAGAAGGTGCATTAAACAATAGATTATATTTTGAAAAAAGCTAACAATAAAATATCAATTGTGAAAAAAAAAGGTTATGTTGCACGTCCATTTATAAGGATTTTTGAAAAGTCAAAAATCACCTTCCAGTCCTTCAAGAGTTATACTTAGTTACTATGCTGGATATCTCGTATAAAATCTACAAATTGCCACACCCACTGATATGGGATTCCCCATTATTTCTATTGTTTTAGGGACAACGGGATTTGCACTCTGCTTTCTTAAAATGCTGATACTTTAATGTCCTTTAAAATTAGATCTATATTAATTTTTCTTCTTTTTTCTGGAAAAAAATACAACTGACATGGTTACAAATGCACTGTAAAAGTTGATTGCATTTAAATAATTAGCTTAAAGAAAAAGTCCATTTATGTCCAACTTTAGCATAAATGCATTTAAAATAGTTCAACTGGATACCAGATATAACATATACCTACATTTAAACAATATTCTGAATTATCAAATATCATATTATATTACTATTGGTGTTTTTAAATAAGTTTACCTTAAATGCTTCGGGTCTTAAAAATTCTGCTCTTTTAGAAACACTATTTCCATGGATTGTTTCTGTAAATGCTGGCCAGGGAGAGTGATGCTCAAACTTTGTTCTGCTTGAAAACAATTCATTCTCACACTGAGAACAAACATATACACCTATGATATAATAAAAAAAACACATTTTACATAATCATTATGGTTGTTTTTCAAACATTTCAAAAGAACTTCATCTGTGCTTTTAAAAGCTAGGGAATTACTAGTAATATAAAAGTTTAATGGTAAAAAATTATTAATTTAATTCATGATTTAAGCTGTTACATAATTTAAAAGTTCATTAAAATATTCATTCATAAGAATAAGGTGTGCTTTGACAATGTTGCTGTACCAGCCAACTATCTATTGGTTTTATACCATATATTTATATATCTATCAGCTACTTTTATATTATCCTTACTCTAGATTCCCTTTGCACTAGAATTCAAAGGACCATAAGGAGAGTTAATATTAATCTGAGTATAAGCCATGTAAGAAAAGGTGAAATGCAACGATTCTGGCCATAGGGCTTAACAGCATAGCATAATCACCAACTCTTGTCAAAGCACACTTCATTCTTATGAAAGAATGCTTTAATGAACATTTATATTATGTAACAGCTTAAATCGTGAATTAATATCTATTGTAGCCATGTTAGATTTATTTATCGGTAAAAAATTATGTGCATTTATGGATAACAAACCCAGGAGAGGCCATGTCTTGGTTCCCATTAACCAAAGGTAGTATATATTACCACAGGTTTACATATTATACTTGTTTATTATTTTAAAATATATGTGCAGAATTTTGAAAAATTTCTCAAATAATCATTCAGAGCAAATGCTTTAAAGAACATTAGCCTGCAATCAGAAATGGCTGAAGAATTGATAAGTCAATGCTGATATAAAAGGGTCACACCTACTTCCATAATATCCCTCTGCCTGATTAATACTTTCATGGAAAAAATGAAGCTTGCCTAACCCACACCTCTCAGTCACATGCCAAGTGTTCCAACTACTATACTATCACCCACTCAGTCTTTTATCCATTAAGGTCGGGTCATGGGTTTGAGACCTACTCATCAGCAACACTTTTTTTTCCCCACAATTTTATGTCTCAGATTGCTTGTCAACATAAAACTCAAGAAATACTTCTGCTGATGAATAGTTGAAATCATATCCCAACCCTCATGGATAAGTAATGAAGCTGTTGATAGTTTAGTGGATAGAACAATTGGTTTTAACTGGTATACTTCAATCCCACTCATTGGTAAAACTTATTTTTTCCACAAAAGTATTTCTTGAATTTTCTGCCAATAGCTAACTGTATATTTATTATTGATTCTTACAATAATAAATAAATTTAATAACAAAATATTATATATTTTTACTTTTTTTTTCACAAGAAATATATGAAATTTAAATTATTCTGCCCGAGCCTGAATTCATCTCTAGTAGACCATCCTGTTTAGTGTACACTGATATTTTGCCAACTTTATACTGCCTCTTACTGTGCGACAATTTGATTTGTTGAATATCTGTCATTCTTCCAAGTACACAACTTGTGGCAAAAAAAATACATAAAAAAACCTTAAACCATCCTAATTTACTACAAAATTTATAATTTGCATATCATTTATATATTCTAATTCTTAAACGGAATATTAGTCTGTTAATTATCGATAATCTCTACAGATATCTGACTTAGTTAAAATGTCAACTAGTAGTCATGATTTAAATATGCTGCATTCAATGTTTCCCACACCCTCTGGGTGTTCTCTCTCATTGTTGGCAATGGAAAACTTCATGGCCTTTACATTCCATCACAAAAATTTGAAGTTTCTAGCATAAATACATCGTTTGCAATATTCATTTGAAATTTCGGAATTTTCAAATTTTTCCACTGTTAGAGGGAATAATTATAGCTTTAGAGAAATTTAGAAAGTACATATCGTAACATTTTACCAATACCTATCCAACACAAAAAGAATTTTTAATTTATCTCTGTAAAAAAAAAGTTTGATGTCTGTAGATAGGCAGATAAACGACAAAGCGAAACTCTTATTTTGTTTTCTTTGAAATGGATGAGTTTTCAGGAATTATGCTCAGTATATATGTTTGTTTTATATAAATTGTTGTTTCGCATTTTATATTATTACGCGTTATCAGAATATCTAAGTACGGTGATTACTTTTCAATCTCTTTCTTGTGAGTGAATTTGATGGAAGGTAGTATACTATTAAAGGTATTAAGTAAGGTTTGTAATTTATCGGAATCATAATTCCAGAATAATAGTACATCATCAATATATTGTATATACAGGTATGGTTTATATTATACCAATTTTAATGCTTCAGTTTTAACATGTCGGAGGACAACATTGGCCATGAGTCCCGACTGTTGTGATCCCATTGGCACCCGCTCAATCTGGACCTATGTGAGACCATTAACCTGAAACCAATTGGATGTGGTGGCCAGGTCCAGGGCATCATGCACATTAAAGTACTCCTTTGCCATGGGGACCTGGCCTCCTCCAGCCATTTTTTCATCATGCGCATTGCTGCATCCTAACACTGGAGTATTAGGATACAGCGATGCAACATCAAATGAATGTATTGTAGTTGTTTCCGCTGACAGTTTTTTTTTTTTGCTACATCATAACATGATGCTGCAGCATATTCTGTGTTTGAAAAATATATCTTAAAAAAAATTAAAGAGAGCTCTTTCCTAAAAAATATGTTGGTGATTTAATTTTTGATACTAATGAGCAGAATGGGTAATTCTGCTTGTGAAATTTTATCTTCACAAACAGTTGAGGTATTGCTGGTGTTCTGCATTCTTCTGCTATGCTTTCTGGAAGAAAAGGGTCATTCTTTAATCTCTCAAGGTTTTTAGTGTTTTGGGTATAGGATAATCTTGCATTAACTTGCATTTTAAAATATTTAAAGTTTCATTAATTTTTTCATCATATTGCCGTTTTGTAATAATTACTATCTGATCAGTTTTATCAGTCATTAATATTCATTTTACTCTTCCTAATTCATTAATTTCTATTAGCAAATTATGTTGTATTTTCATTTGATTTATCGTTCGATATAACTTAAATTGAAATAGCATCTTTCTGTGTTTGTGGGATAGTTCTTAATATTTGTTTCACCTGTAGTATTAAATTTACCAGAGGTGGAATTTTACTAGGATAGGCATATTTTGCCTTTCTTTCCAAGACTGTTACCTGGTGTCTATTTAAATTTCTGCAGGCCAGATTTAAAAATTTTGATTTTTATGTACTATTGTTTCCATTATGTTTCCCCTTAGTATATATTGCATTATTATTTTGAGTACATTAGTATGGTCTACTGCAACTTGCAGCATTTCCTGATTAACTATATTTAACTGCATCACATTGCAGTATATTAAATTTTCTTTCCTGTAAATGATTTACATTCTCTGCTGCTATTATAGGATTTCTTTTACTTTAAGTGTATTCCTATCGTACCCCTTTATAATGCTATTTCCTTTTAATAAGTCTATCGTTAAAGCTTAATTTCAATTGTTTTTCATTTCTCTTTCCATTCTCTCAAATATATATGACATCATTTGTGTTATATTTACATTAGTATTACTTAAATCTAAATACTGTTTCTATACTTTCTATTTTCCTAATGCCCAACTGGTTTTCCTAATTACTGCATTTAATAATTTAATTTCTGCATATTGTGCATTTTTAAAAAGATAAACATATTTCTTTCTAGGAATTTTCAAAAAGTTAGGTATTATATTTTAGTCGCTTACATGTCAATAAAAAATTTAACCCTGGATCTTCTGATTTAGTTGGAATTCACAAAATCTCCTCATTATAAAACATTTACATGTATATTATTACTTAAAATAACATAAAAGCACAGTGGCAGGTTATTACATTTATGTTTAAACATAATCACTGTAAACCTACTTCAGCCTAATGAAGTAAACCTTTAAAAAATAGCTATCAACCTCAATTTCATTACATGAGATAGATGACAGTCAATTATATTGCAGTTGAATACACTTTAAATTATTCTTAAAGTGGTAAGAGAGGAAAGATGCTTTTTACCTTTGTCCAAGTTTGCCAGTGAAGTCCTTGGAGTTTCAAAAAAAATTGAGAAAAAAAAATTAAGTATAAACACTTTACAACTACACATATATTACCAACTCAATTACCCCCAGTCAAATGCAACATATGCCTTTCCATATATCCCTCGCTTTTTGGATGTACTAGGAAAAATATTTAAAAAATATGATTTAAGATTACCTTTAAAAATAGTTAATAATGTAAAAGCATTAATAGTTAATGATAGGGACCGAAGTATACCTACGGGGGAAGTTCATTTAATAGAAATTGGAGATGAAAATAAAGCAGTAATGAACAATATTAAATATATTAGGAAAACATACCAACAGATGAATGAATGTCAGAGCTGCAATAGGATTCAACCAAGGAATTAGGCAAAACAGCATTAATGCAAACCATTCTACAGGCTAATTTGCATAACTATACATTAAAATCGAAAATAATTGCCTTATCTGGAACAAAAACTCAATTAAATTATATGGCGAATTCAATTTTCAACTTAAATCAGAATAATTTATGTAACATTGATACCCTCAGCTTGGAAATTAATATTAAATTACTTAACAGGATATGCACTGAGAGTGTAATGTATCAGAAGGAATACACTGCCAGAAGAAGTCTATGTGAAATGCATGTAGCAGTGCTTTTAAAGGGGTTTTGAATTTGGTGTTTTCGAATGTCAAAGTTTTTTGTTGATTAATAAGGGGGAGTTCTTATGTTTAACTTATTTGGTGTGTCAAAAAGTGGTTAATGGATAAGAAGAGTGATAAGTACTGCATAATAACTGAATGTACATGTAACAACAGTGTTGACTTAGTCAAGAGCGTGTAAACAGGACTGGCATCTCAACAAGTGATAGACCACAAATATCAGCAACAATGTATCTCTAAATGAGTGCATCAGCCTGTAAACTTCAAGGACTTCACACCACCAAACTTGGACAAAGCAGTGAAAAACATCTTTCCTCTCATCAATTTAAGAATAATTTAAAGTGTTTTCAACTGTGATAGAATTGACTGTCACGTATCTTGTGTAATGAGACTGAGGTTGATAACGTTTTTTTAAAGGTTTACTACACTAGGCTGAAGTAGGTTTACAGTGATTATGTATAAAAACTAAATATAATAACCTGTGCTTTTGACATTATTTTAAAATCTAAACAGTTCTTTGCATTTTTATCAAAATTTAGTATTCTTTAAAGTAGGGTTTACTTCTCAGCAGCACTTTTCTGAACCCAAATGGCCAGTTCACAAAGGCTCAGGGTTGTGTAAGGGTAAGGGATCAACAGGAGAGCTGTTAGTTTATGGATAGAAACCTCCTGTCTAGGCCATCCAGAATATGTTTTAATGTCCATAGCATATGGATCTCCTGCACATGACTTAACATCCCATCTGAATGATAGTGGACTTTCCAATACCAGGTACTGCTTAGAAGCTAACATAAAAACAAATATATGTTTAAAAGTTGGTTCAAAAATATGCAAATGATAAATTTTGCATTCAGTGCTATTTAAAGTTTTGGCCAATTTCAACATGTGATTCAAAAGATAAAGCAAAATGTACAAGTCATATCAGAATAATATGACCACCTATCATACATAAACTATAACTTCAAGCTGGAATAACAATTACTTCAAGCTGGAATTTTTACAAAAATTTCTTTATTAAAAAAAAAGATTAAAAAAAAAACTTTGTATATTCTGGGTGTCAGAGCCAAGTGGTTAGTGCTCTTGGCTACTGATCTAAGGGACCTGGGTTTAAGTCCAGGGTAAGGCATGGTTGTATGTGTCATTTTTCTGTTGAGGTCCTGCCATCCTCACAGATCTTCTACTATGGCATATAAACTGACAGGCTCCTGCAGACCTCTGTGGCAAGTGACTGCTTGAGGTATTTTTTTTTATCAGCATGATTCAACTTTTTCTAGTGACATTAGAAAACAAACTTTTTTAGTGTAAAGAGGCAAAGAAGGCTTTCTATTGAAATCTAAAAATATACATTTAAAATCTTAACAAATTACTGATCAGAAAAAAATACTATAAATCAGGATTTTTAATAGTAAGGGCCATAAAATCTTTGGAAAGGGATGCAGCACATATATCTCAACTTTGAATTTTATTACCATAAGGAATAATAATTTTTTTTTGTGTGTGTGTGTGTGTAACAAAAGGAATAAAATCTCAATTTAATGACACTGAAAGAAACCAAAATGTTTTTTCACAAATATTAAAATCTATGCAATTTTTATTTCATATGCTTATTCACTTATCATTCTGAATACCTTGCTGAAACCAAATCTAGTATGTAATAAATAAACTACATTATATAAAAAATAAGAATACTTGATTGTGAATCACTAAGAAATACTTGATTTTTGAATTCTGATAAAGGTCAGATTCTTAAAAATAATCTTAAATTTCTCATTTCAGGGAGGGACGACAATAAGCATCACCAAGGTGTGGGTCTGCTTCTCAGCAGACACGCTAGCGATGCTCTTCTAGGATATGAGTGCATTAATGAAAGGTTTCTTACAGCAAAATTTCAGACAAGCATTAAAGACTTGAATGTTATCTGCTGTTATGCCCCCACTGACGATGCCGATGAGGATGAGAAGGATAGGTTTTATGAACAACTTCAGGATATTTTGAATTCTGTCAAGAAAGGAGATATTACCCTTGTTCTTGGTGACTTCAATGCCAAAGTTGGTACTGACTCTGACCTTTGGGGAGGAGTAATAGGCCCTTTTGGTATTGGTAGCTGCAATGGAAATGGACAACGTCTCCTACAGGTAAGTAAACTCAATGGATTCAGAATAACTAACACATATTACAAACACCACGACATACATAAGTACACATGGGTTTCACCTGATGGGCTGCATAAGAATATGATTGATTACATATTAATTAACAGCAAATGGGCTAGTTCTGTTAGGAATACCAGGGCATATAGGGGAGCTGAAATTGGATCTGACCATTACCTTGTTAAAAGTGTGTTGCAACTTAAACTTAAAAAGTGTTGTGCTAGGGTTAAAAAATTTACTTTTAATACTGAAGCTCTGAAAGATCCAGTTATAGCCAAAGCTTACCATGATAGGTTACTTAGTCATTATGACAGTCATGGTTTGCTTACTACTGAAGTTGAGGAAGAATGGGATCATTTTAAACAGGCTTTTTTGGACACTAACAGTACTCTTTTAGGAAAAAAGGAGCAGAAGAGGCAAAATTATCTAAGTGATAAGGCACTTGAGCTTATTTCGGAAAGAAAGGAATGTCCTTAATCAATACCCTACTAGTCCTAATAGAAAGTATTACAGAGACCTTAATAAACTTGTAAAGGATCAGTTAGCTGCTGATAAGAATCTTTGGCTTGATGGTTTGGCTGACAAAGCCGAGGAAGCAGTTACACAGCACAACAGCAGAGAGCTGTACCAGATAGTTAATGTTTTGTGTGGTAGAAAATGGACAGGCATACAAGGTTTGAAGGATAAACAAGGTAAGGTTATAGAAGGGGAGGATTCTGTCATGGCTAGGTGGGCTGAGCATTTCAGTGATGTTCTAAACAATGTAGTTAGTTCTACTCCCATTGTTTGCAATGATGATAGATGCATTGGTGGCTTTAATGTTGGCCCTATAACACAATCTGAAGTTCTTTTGGCTGTTTCTAAACTTAAATTTCATAATACCCCAGGGGTAGATGAAATTACTACGGAAATGCTTAGAGCTGGGAATGTTTCGGTTACCACTTGGATGACTGAAATTCTGAATATCTTTTATGATAAAGGCATGGTTCCTAAGGATTTTACCAGAGCTATTGTTATCCCTATTTTCAAAAAAGGTGATCGCAGTTCTTGTGATAACTATAGGGGTATCAGCCTACTCTCTGTTCCAGGGAAAGTTCTTTCCATGATTGTGCTTAATAGAATTAAGAATCTGGTTGACAGTCAATTGCGTGATGAGCAATGTGGATTCAGAAGTGGTAGGGGATGTGTGGATCAGATATTTTCACTTAGGCAGATTGTTGAGAAATGTTTAGAGTTTCAGAAACCTTTGGTTGCTAGCTTTGTTGATTTTAAAAAGGCTTTCGACTCTGTTGATCGTCATAATTTGTGGTTGATCGTGAGATTATATGGTATACCAGACAAGTTAGTTAACATAATGAAAGCTCTCTATAATAACACTGAGTCGTGTGTGAGAGTTGGTAAGGCTTGTAGCAATTGGTTTAGCATTACTTCTGGTGTTCGACAAGGGTGCATTTTGTCTCCTTTTCTCTTTAGCTTGGTTATTGATTATGTTATGCGAAATTCACTTCAAGGGAAAGATTTTGGCCTTAAATGGGCTGGAGATACGAAAATTTCTGATTTAGATTATGCTGATGATTTAGCCCTTTTGGCAAATGATGCTGATGAGATGAACTCTTTCATTCGAGCTGTTGACGAGACTGGTAGTAGAGTAGGTTTGGTTATAAACAGAGAGAAAACTAAAGTGATGAAAATTGGACAGGCAGGCTGTGATTCAGTTAATCTGAATGGTTGCAGTCTTGAGCAGGTGTCACAGTTTAATTATCTTGGGAGCTATGTAACAGATAATGGTGATGTGCGGCATGAGATTAACAGACGAATAGGGATTGCTGCCAGGACTTTTAAGAATATATGGAGAGTGTGGAGAAATAGTCGTATACACCTAAAGACTAAAATTAGACTGTATAATAGTTTGGTTCTTTCTAGGGTTAGTTATGGTAGTAAAACTTGGACACTTTGTAAACAAGATAACAGGAAACTAGATGCTTTTGATTCCAGATGCTTATGCAGTATCTTGGGCATTAGGTGGTTCAACTTTGTAACTAATGATGAGATTAGGCAAAGGAGTTTGCAACCTTCTTTAAGCAGCATATTGTGCAGAGAGAGACTCCGTTGGTTTGGCCATGTTGCCCGTATGAATAATTATAGATTGGCAAATAGGGTTATGAACAGTGTGCCTAAAGGCCTCAGAAAGAAGGGGAGACCTAGGATGCGGCGGGCAGAAAATGTCAAACAGGACCTTGTTAGAATTGGTGTGCAGTGGCCAGATGCAGTAGATGTAGCTCAGGATAGACTTGCTTGGAGAACTAAATTGCACGGTCTGGTTGGACCTCCGTAGCCCATGGCTGCTTGAGGATGATGATGATGATGATTGTGTTTCATATTTAAGTGCATCTACATTGCGATTCTGGATTTTTTAGGGTCTAAGGATTATTGTTGTCTGTCTTTTTTTGAGCTGCCAAGAAAAAGATTTTGAAAAACTCTGCTCCAAGAACTTTTGTACTTTAGGTTTTACACATAAGGGTTTAAATATTTATAACTTCCCTTATTAAACAATTGAACCAAATGTGCTGTATAGATTTTGAAAACATACTAGTATGATTTCAAACTATGGTATTTGATCAAACATGTCCTTTTCCCCAGGTATTGTACAGAATTTGCAGATAAAACAAGTTTAATTTCTCTTGCTATGAGCACTGCACATTCTGTATGCTCATGTAGTATACTTCTTACTTCCAACACTTGTGCTCACATTCCACGTTTCCTTTTCAGTGCCATCTTACAAATTCTGCATTCTCATAATCATATATTGTAACATTGGAATTGGGTTGTTTTAACCTCTGAACACAACTTTCTTGCACACAACTGGGCTATAAATGGTTAGGCCACAAGGACTCCAAGGGCTCAGAGAAGGTTGTGGATAGCAGATACACTGACAGCTGTTAGGAGAGAGATGGTAGTCTCTCATCAAGACCATCCAGCATGTTCTTTAACGCATTCTGGTTATGGCTCTCCTGCACGCAAGTTTTAGCCAATTTCTACAAAAACTACTACTGCTGTCCATTGGATGGCTTAACATCCCATACAATGGACAGCAGTGTTTCCAAGCCCATTGGTGTGCTCTACTGACTGAGTGCAAGGGATGGTTTTGTGGAAATAAATCTCAATGCTGGCCTGGGCAAGACTTGGACCTGATGTGCTGACTGAGCATTGGCTAGACTCCAACTGTTATATAGCACTTCCCACTCTATAACACTGGAAAATCCTCTGATCTACTAAAACTTTATTATAGTACACAATTCAACTAATAGCAGTGTGAATCATGCAAATTATCATTTCCCTACAACAACCAGAAGAAATGAGGCTTTGTGTGATCTACCAGTATTGTCATAGCACAGCTATGTGAAATATAAGAATTACCATTTCTTAATGGAAGTGCCTAAACTAGAGGGATAACATATCACCCCTGGCAAATATGGAATGTTTATTCTCAGAGATAACGGCATTTTTCATTTTCTGAATTTTGCACCCTTTCATAGTAGTAGTTCGTACTAATGGCTAATTGCAAAGTGTAACTAATATTATTAGTCGTATAAAATAGGGGTTCTCAATGTGGGGGTAAGTGGTAGAATTTTTTGGGGTATGCATTGAGAGCTCAAAAGTCACTAGATATGTTATATATATATGTTTCATTTTATTCCCATTGTTATACTATAACTATAGTTTTATCTATCCATACAAAGGGTATGCCAGTACACATTTCCAGGGGGTACGTGAAGCATAAAAGGATGAGAACCACTGCTATAAAACACACACACAAAAAAAAAATCATTTAACCCTTAAAATGAAAAAGTTGCATTTTCTTATCCTCTAGGATTAAGGAGCAAATCATCCAGTGTATGTAAAATAATTTATTACTATATTGACATATTATTAAAATTTTTATAATTAAGTCTAAATTTATAAAACAAGCAACCAGTCAAATTTTAACCAATGGTAATTTATTACTATCAGTTATTCCATTCTTTATCAATATATTGCAACCCAGAATTTCTAAAATCTAGCAAAAATATATCATTTGCAACATTACCTTTACACTTTCTACATTTAGCATCCTCTAAAGATGGTAAATTAAGACCATTTGCAGGATTTGGAAACTATGAATCATAAACAATGAAATAAACTCAACATATTCAATATCTACTAATAAATCAGCACTTTGAAATTGATTCAAATTTTAGAGGAAAAATTGTCTTGAGCTGGGTTGGGATACGAACCCACGACCTCCTGATAACATGTCAGGTGCTCTGGACCACTGAGCTACCGGCCGCCAATCAAGATCTCCTCTAATGCTATGAACATTTCTATTATGTCACATATAGGTGCCTGAACATTTCTATTATGTCACAATCGATTTCAAAGTGCTGATTTATTAGTAGACTATGAATCATATTTTGTCAATACTTATTCAACTGAAAAATAACAGACATTTTAGCAGTTTCAACACAAAGAATTTCCCAATGTTGCAAAGGTCATTGCTGACTCAGCACACACTCTTATAGGCCTTTGATTTGTCACAAACGAGATTTTTTAACAGATTTTGGCATTCTGTGCTTCCTGATGCACATGACCAAAAGGTCCCAAATTTCATACGTGTGTTCCCCTTGCCTGATCCAGTGTTGGATTAAAAAATCAGGTCCCTAGCTGCAATGGAACCTTTGGGAATGTTTCAACAGATCTAAATGTTATTTTGACTCTTATGTTTACAATTAGGGTACAGTAAATGGTAACAATAAATTTGACAGCAATTATCATTTCCCACAGTAATAATAGCATGGTAAATATTTTTGCTTCTAACAAGTCCTTCTTTTTGACTTTTGACTTGAAATTTGACACTGCAACGTGAACCACAACTAAAAACATTCTGAAATTTTGAAGGTGATTTCCTAATGAGTTATTGCTGCCACAGACAAACCCACACACCTTTTTTTATAATATAGATTAAAAATAGCAACAGTTATACCAATTTACAAAGGTCACAGAAATAATAAAAAACTATAGACCCATTTTGATATTGCAGATTATTTTCAAGTTTTTTGAAACTTAGCTAAAAAATAATTTTTTTAATTATTCCATTGATATAATTTTAGATTAAGTTTAAATGCTGAAAAAGCTCTTTTGAATATTAATCCTGTAGTTTGTACTGGAATACAGAACTCTTAACAGTAGGAAACAAGCAATCAGAGTTGTAAACTTCTTCACAGTTGGCACCACGTGTGTATTCATCCATTTGTTAGAAACAAAGTGCAGAATGATTCATCAGAACATATCACATTTCTCCCCTGCTTGTGCTCCTGCACCTTAAGACATGTGATGAGAGAAGGGATGAGTGGCTTGTGAAGTGCAACTTGATGGGGAGATCCAGCTCTATGAAGTTCTAGACATACTGTTTTTGATGAAACTGGTCTCTCACATCCTACACTGAATCCATGCACAACTGATCAGCTATACCTTGCTGGTTTTGCTTTCCATATTGCACTAACACTCAAACAACCTAATTCTAGAGTATGTGCTTTTGCCCACTGTTGCCTTTTGCAGATTATGTCTTTCCTTTACATCCCCACGCAGACATGACCTCAATCAGTGGTATGCAGAAACCATTTAACATAAACCGAAGACTTTCCACAAAGCTTGGTGTTTCTCTTTTTCTCCCTTATATGTATATTTTGACTATGTAGAAATGATTTATATAATCTTGATCTACACCGAAGAGCCAAAACATTATGACCAGTGCATCATTATGCAAATCGAAGGAACTGCAGGTTGGGTTATTTTACCTCTGAGCGGCACTTTTTTGCACACCATGGGCTAAAGGGCCAGGTCATATGGACCCCGAAGGCTCAGAGAAGGTTGGGGGAGGGTACCCACTGGAACAGCTGTTGGGAGACAGATGGTAGCCTCCCGTCAAGGCCATCCAGCGTGTTCTTTAACGTGCACAGGGTATGGCTCTCCCGCACAAGGGGCCATGGCTTAACGTCCCATCCGACGGACGGTGGCCTTTCCAAGCCCATCGGAACTGCAGGTAAACGACAGCTCGTGTGGTCATGAAATGATATAAATAACACCCGATACTGAGCTGTGTTAATCAGTGTTATTCTTGTTCTTCAGTGGGAAAGCAGCAGAATTAAGCAAGTTTGACAAAGGCCAAATTGAAATGGCCAGATGACTGCATCAGAGCATTTCCAACAAGGCTTGTGGGGTGCTCACAGTCAGCCATGGTTAGTAACTTCCAAAAGTGGTTCAAGGAAGGAAAAACCATGAAACGCCGGCAAGATATGGGTCCACCACAGCTCATCGATGCTGGAGATGAGCAAATGCTATTCTGTATGATACAAGCCAACAGAAGGGATACTGCAGTGCAACTCACCCATAATTTGAATGCTGGTGACAGGAGTAATGTGTCACAACACACAGTACATCAAACCCTGCTGAAAATGGGGCTGGGTAGTCACAGACCACTCTGAATGCCCATGTTAACCTCGGTTCATCGAAAGCACCTACAAATGGACACACGAGCATCAAAACTGGACCTTGAATGATTGGAAGAAGGTCATCTGCTGGTCTGATGAATCTCATTTCCTGTTGCACCATGTGAAAGGCTGGGTATGTGTGCATCATTCACCTGGGGAAGTGTTGGCATCAGGATGCACTGTGGGACGAAAACAAGCCGGTGGAGGAAGTATAATGCTCGGGAAATGTTGCTGGGAACTCTGGGTCCAGTCATTCATGTGCAGTAAACTATTATGTCCATCACCTACCTAAACATCATTGCAAACCAGGTACATCCTTTCCTGGCAATGGTATACCCCTCTAGTAGTGCCTTCTTTTAGCAGGATAATGTGTCATGCCACACTACCCAGATTTTTTGAAAATGGTTCATGGAATATGAGGAAGACTTCCAGGTATTGCCCTGGCCTCCAAATTCCTCAGACATCAATCCAATCAAGCATCGGTGGTTTATGTTGGAACAGCATATCCAATTTGCAGTGGCTCAACCATAATTTACAAGAGTTAAAGGATTTAATGGTAAAGTGTTGGTACCAGATACCACAAGACACCTTTAGAAACTTGTAGTTTCCATGCCTTGCTGGGTAAGAGCTGTTTTGGCAGCACGTGGAGGACACATCATATTAGGCAGGTGGTCATGTTTTAGCTCTTCGGTGTATATGATAAACTGATATATTTTGCAGTGATACTGTAGTTATTAATAGTGAAGAATATTTTATCTTTGATATATAATGATGATGATATAAATGATAAAGAAATCAAATGGTTTTTGTATAAATTTAGATAAAACAAATTACATGTATTTTAGCTTGACAAAAAAAAAATAAATCAACATTTGAATTCAAAATGGCAAAATTTAAATTGTAAGTCAGAGTAATTGTTATTGTCCACTTAAAAAATATTTAGATATATCCAATTAGGTGTGAATTTACTGTATTTTTGTAACGATATAATCAATATTAACTTCTGGTTATTATGCATTTCTTTCTTTCATATTTTCTTTTGATTTAAATCTTACAAATATTGTGATAATTCATTCTTTTAAAACTGTAATTGATGTAGGTATTAAAAAAGATGTTGCAGTAATTCAGGTTATCTGATAAAACTTCAAAGTTACCACTGTCCATTGTGTTGGGAAACTTCTACTTTCTTTTAATAAAATAAATCATATAACAGCTAATACTTTATAATTATGATACAGCAATCATATTTTATTAAATCAACACATACCTGATTTGAAAGTGTTTCTGTATTTCTCTTCACTAGCCCATGAACAATAAGACATTTTGAGAGCACCTATGGGAAGAAAATTAGCATAATAAAAGCAATATTAAAATTAGCATATGGTGTGAGGGGCATTTGCCCTTTCCAATATTATATGCAAATATAATTATTTAAAATTTCCACCCTATTATATAAAATTTCATTACTTTACTTACGAAAAAAGTTTTGGACTGATTTCGTAGGTTCATGTCCCAATTATGCCCAGTGTTGAGATTATCTCCAGTAACTTCTGTTCTTCCCTGGGTGAGAAAGGAGGCACTGATGGGCTTCGAAACGCCTCCATTAGATGTAATATTAAACCACGACCCTTTGGGTAGGAGAGATCATACTTTGTGCATGTTAAAGAACATGCTGGATGGCTTTGATGTGAGGCTACTGTTCAGTGGGTCCCCTTACCCCAATCTTCTCTGAGCCCTTGGGGTTCCTGTGATCTGGCCATTTAGCTTATTGTGTGAAAAAACAGTGCCACACATAGGCAATACAGGCCCAATCCTTTTAAGTTAAATATATTGGAAGATAATTTTACTGGAAATATGAAGTATAGATTTTCATAATATTCTTTATGGTTTAACCCTTTAATGCCCAGGAAAATTCAGAAAAAAGGTAGAGGGTATTAAAGGCAAAGGAATAACACTATTTGGATGAGTCCATTTAAAAATGCCAGCCATTTTGGGCATTAAAGGGTTAAAAGTAGGTAAGAAATTGATAGATTTTGTATTATTAATAAACATCTTTTGAAGGTTTAATTAGATATTTGACATTTTAGTTCATTTAAAACAAAATGAGCTAATATTTTCCCTTTATCATCATCTGTCCTTCCGTAGACATTCAACAATTTTGTTTTAGAGACAAGTTAAAAATATTTTTGGGTTGGTAAGCAGCTGCTTGAGGGGGCATTTATTTTTCTATTTATGAAAAGGCATTGGTGAAATATTGTAATTTACATTTTCCAATTCTCCCAATGTTTTAATTGTGCTCTCTAATGGTGGAAATGTTTGAAAATACCCAAAATTTTAAATGAATATTGCAAACAATATAACCTAGAAATTTTTTATTTAGGTATTGAAGTGTGATGATTGTAAAGTTTACATTGACAGCAATGATTTGCCCCCTTACCCCAAGATCTCCATTGAGGAGTGCTAAGCAATCAAGAGTGGATTGAAAAATTCAATTTTTTTCTTCCAAGAGATAACAGGAAAACTTTGAGTTTTATAGATATTAATAAAATACTAAAATTCATATATTACAAATCCAGAACATTTTAATTTACATCAAGTAGAAGGTACCATACATGGAAAATGCGAAACCTTAAATGAATATTGCTTAGCATTTATGCGAGAAATTTTGGTAGTTGTAATCTGCAAATCCCTGGTTCGAGTCCCACTTGGACCAGTGTTGAGATTTATCTCCGCAAAACTCCCCACTCTGCTGTCAGTCAGCAGGGGACACCTATGGGCTTGAAAAGGCACCATCCGTCTAGATGGGGCATTAAGCCATGTCCCCATGCACAGGAGGAGTCATACCCTGTGCATATTAAGGAACACACTGCCCCAGAACACACGGCCTTGATGGGAAGTTACTAGTCTCCTAACAGCTGTCCAGTGGGTCCCCTCCCCTAACCTTCTTGAGCCCTTGTGACCTGGCCATTTAGCCTATTGTGTGTGAAAAAGTTCTGCTCTGAGACAAATTTTTGTTTTAAATTACAAGTTTATTGAATGGTTTTAAGAGAGCTCTCCCCCCCCCCCCCAATAGCTTGGCACAGCCAAGCTATTGGGGGGGGGGGGTATGGATGGAATTGTATAGTGATTGTATAGTATGGGGGATTGTATAGTGCCCCAATAGCTTGGCACAGCCAAGCTATTGGGGCACTATACAGACATTTTATGACTAGCTGAATTATTTTTTTCAGCTATTTTATGAGTCCATTTCATTAACAGGACAGAAAATCCCATTAATGTAAGCAATCTAAGTCACACTGTAGACTGTCCAAGTCACTATGATGTCTGGCAGACCTCTGGGAGATGTGTATTTGGATCCTACTCAGGACAAAACCAAATATTTTCCACCAAATTATTTCAAGTGTTTCTTGTCAACAAGGCACTTTCTGCAATACTTTATTATTAAATTTGGTATTATTCAGGACGAAATTTCCTTTCAATCAATATATAATTTAACTGTTTCTATCACCAGGTTTTCCAAAGTTAAGCTTTAAATTGCATAGTCAATCTATTTCTTCACTATATCACAGTGAAAAATTCTTATTAAAATTAATATGTTAGTAAATTTTTTTAAATTTTCATAAAATTCGACCAGCATAGGTCATGTTATATATAAAAAATTATTTTGATATATAACATGACCTATGCTGGTCGACTGGTTAGTTATTAAAAGCATCTAAAGTTGACTCGTTTATTTGACCCAGCACAGTTGGTAAAAATTCTGGGCGTTAGATTTACAAATAATAAATTTGGTGCAGCCATCTTTCCAAACCCATTGATGTCGCCTTTCTGACTGAGGGCTGGGTGGGATTTGATGGAGATAAATCTCGGTATTGACATGGCTTGGACTTGAACCTGGGAACTGCAGATTACTACCATCACATACTACCAGATGAGTGCCTCCCCCCCCCCCAACACACATACACACACAAACAGAATTTAGTAACAATTTAGAAAGGAATACTGATGCCACCACTATTTTTGGAAAAAAGTTCATGAAAGTAGTTTTATTTTCCCCATAACTTCCAAACCAAAATTCTATATACACCACTGCCTCATAGGAAAATTTTTTCGAAAAATTTTATGAAACATACTGAAAACAAAAAGGAAGAAAACTGTAAACAACAAACCACCATTTTTCACTTGAAAAGTGCCCAAAGGTTTTAAATAACCCAAATGGTTGAAACAATGCATGAATGGGTCCAAAATTTTAAACAATGAACAGTCATTACATACTCAAAAGAGCCCCCAGGGGTTAACTAACACAATGGATAAAAAAAGACCTCAAAAAAGCATATATATATATTAAAAACCACACAATCTAAAATCATTCATGCCAAAACCATGTTTCCCTTTCTGAACACATACACCACTATCCCCAATTAATATTCAGAATCCATTCAAACACCAAGCCACCAACATTAACATCTAGTACAAAATTTTCAAACTCACCTATATTCTCTATTAGCACAGCAACAATCACCATAAAAAATGTCAAATTTCCCACAAAACTGTTTGAATGAATAAAATTCCACTACATATCAACTATATTTATTCGCTACATTAACACACCCACTCACTTCTACCACCTAATTCTATTCTTATGCCAAAATACAATGTTCTAACATATGCCTATACATCTACTGATTCACTGTACTCACAACTCCATAGACTTCACATTATGACAATGGTAGTATCCCCACGATAGAGTTCCTTACAAAAATTTATTTCATACCCAATATCAATTTTGAAAAGCCCCTTTCTGATTTGCTTAGATAACTAAAACACACCAATTTACCATATCAAACCTCCCAATAATATCAGTACCATTTGCAAAATACATAATGTATATTTATATGTACTTACTGCAATTATACCATCTCAATAAAGGATAGTGAATAAACTGTCACCGAAATACATAATGTATATTTATATGTACTTACTGCAATTATACCATCTCAATAAAGGATTGTGAATAAACTATCAAGGTTGACTTTTGGAATTTCTTAAAAAATGACATTTATAATATATCCATCTTTTGTGGACTAGAGCCAATTCTATTATCATGCATTAGTTACTTAGTTACATATTTTATAGTGGTTTTGTTGTTTGATATATATATAACTGATAAAAGGAGATTTGGAATGCCACTTTGTACTGATATTAAATGGTCAAAAGTTTGTGTTGGGTTTTTACTTCTGAGTGGCACTTTTTTGCACACAATGGGCTAAATGGCCAGGCTCTGCAAAACAACATGAAGGGGGTTGTTTTAATCTCTGAGTGACTTTTTGAACACAATGAGCTAAATGAACAGGTCACAAGGGCTGTGAATGTTGGGAGAGGGGCCCACTGGACAGCTATTAGGAAAGAGAAGGTAGCCTCCTGTCAAAGCCACCCAGCATGTTCTTTAACAAGAAATTGAGTATGGCACTCTCCCATACACAGGGTCACAGCTCAACATCCTATCCGATGGACAGTGGCCTTTGAAATACCATCAGCATCTTTTGTTGCCTGCACGCAGAGTGGGTGCAGAAATAGACCATTAAGTGAAATATTTTCTATTCATTTTATGCAACCAAAATATTAAAATTATTTCTTCTTTTAAATTGCATTTTCTGCAACACAGTACAAAATTTCTTGTATGAATTAGCACTATTAACAACTTTGCAATAATGTGCTGAATTGCAATAATAACTCTTGCCAAATATTTACCATTAAGCTATATATTCTGGCTATGCTGCAGTATAGGGTCCTCAGATTCATCCTGTTAGTTACTACATCCTGATTGTTCTGTAATATTCTTCAAGGTAAATATTCTGTTTCTTAATGCATTTTTAAATTTATGTTAGACGTTTTTTTACGTTTTTTTTTTTGGTAAAAATTGAAGTTGTTTAGTTCCGGCATTGACTTTTATGCGCTGTTTCAAATAATTGTCTATAATGAGATTATTTATTTATGGGGCTTTTTTTAAGTGTGGAACCAAGATTAATTCTTTAATGATGAGCGTTTTTAATTAAATCTACTTTTGATGACGTTTATTTTTGGGGCTTTTTTAAGTGCGGAAAAAGGTTTCATTCCTAAGCGATAAGTGTTGTTAATGAACACTTGCTTCGATGGAATATGTTGATTTATTTTCAAGTGCAGAAACATGATTTTCTTTTGTATAGCATTGTATATATTATGATGCATAGCCTATAAACATGTCTGAAGGTAGATGAGGGACGGACTACTTTTTTATCGCAGTGCTTTCGGACAGTCTGCGGTGGAAAAAAAGTAACATGGCAGCTGATTCTAACCTCTGAAAGTGTAAATTGTGATATTTCATCAATAACTATGCAACACCAAATCATTTTTTAATTTATTTCCATAAAGAAACAATATATACTCTCCACATCTGTTTCGAAGAGATATGGGGAGAGGGATTAGGTGATATCCAAGATCAGTACGGTATATCCACGAATTTTTATTCAGAAATAAATGCAGTTCTGCCATATTCTTTAATAGCAAATCATTAGACCAATATACACTATGCTACAATCCCTAGATGACTAATATGCAATACCTGAAGAATGATGAATAAATGTTATCAGACATTTTGTGTTAAACGGAATCAATACCCAAAATATTGTCCTGAATGTTACTTCCATATTTTCAAAAGGCATATTTCAATATTGTTTTTTAAAAGAATAAGAAAGAAACAGTGTTGCGTTTCATTTAAATATTAAATCTCAATTATTGTAGAATTTATTATTAAATCTGATAATTTTTGGCAAAAAACGATCTTTTGTATTACACCAAAACGGTCCTGCTTTTTTATACTCTCCTCATCTGTTTCGAAGAGATATGAGGGGGGGGGGGATTAGGTGATATCCAAGATCAGTACGGTATATCGCGAATTTTTATTCAGAAATAATTTCGTTCTTACGATTTATCGTTATGAATACCAAAGATCATTTGTTACCACTATCTAAAAGTTTTATACAGATTGTTTTATATTTCAAGTTATTAAAATTATTTATAATAATAATTAACATATTAAAAGAGATATACTAAAGTTTAAAAAACAAACTTTTACACTTGAGCTAATACGTCTACTACCACATCAAACTAAAATCATCCACAAAAATCCATTACGGAAATAAATAAATAAATAATAAATACCCCCTCAAGCACGAAGGTAGACGTAAAAGAGTATCACACTGTTGCCAATTTAGTATTCTAAAAGTATTCTTAAAGATGGTGATATGTTGTTTTCCGACGTGTCGGTCCAGAACAAGTGCGTATGATATAAAAACAAAGGGACAGGAATTGAAATCAAAGGTCACAGGAGATACGTATCACGTGTTCAAAGAGTGTGTAAAAGACTTCAAATGGATGGGGACTAACCCCCTCCCACGTTAAACAACTGACTGCAAATTGTATTACCTTCAGAACCCCATACTTTGAAGCTACGGCGAGCGGGATTAGGGAGAATGCTGGCTCACGTGATATATATCCTTGCGCCTTTGATTGCCTTCGTTCTCTTGACAAAGAAATTCGATACCTTTTACAAAAAATCAGTTCTTAAAACAACCATGAACTATACGAATTTGAAAAAAAAATCAGAAAGACAGCTGAAAATGCATTATAACTTTCAGATAAAAAACCAGACGAATCAAAGCAAAATAACACGAGAAATAAAATAGAGGAAAACGCGATGATACTGAATGCTTGGCATTCAAGGGCACAAAATGTTTCCACTCAGATGCTCAGCTCGTATCACTGAACAGGTTAATCGGGAGAAAGTCATGTTTTTCTTTTTTGAACATTTCTGGTATCAAATTTCTTTTGCCGCTAATGCATAGAGTATTATATTCACAGTAATAATTCAAATCACTAACGTAGAGTAATGTCCAATATATAGTCAATTGTGCATGATTGACTGACAGGAGATCACACTATATCTAACCTCTGAAAGTGTAAATTGTGATATTTCATCAATAACTATGCAACACCAAATCATTTTTTAATTTATTTCTATAAAGAAACAATATTCTCTGAAAAAAAAATCATTTTTCCATCTCCTTGGGTCTAAGTGCTCAACTCATAATTGCCAATGATATAACGTGAACCTCACATTCCACCATAAAAATTTCAAAGTTTTAGCATAAATAAATCGTGTGCAATATTCATTTGAAATTTTGGAATTTTCAAATTTTTCGACAGAGGCATATTTATGACTTCTGCGACACTAGGAAAGTGAAAATCATAATATTTCATCAATACCTGTACAATGCAAAAAAAAAAAGTTTCATCCCTATAAAGAAATTTTGTTGAGAACAAAATTTGAGAACATTGTTGGCCAAACAAGAGTCAAATCTGTAGGTTACTACTAGAGGCCTTGTATAGGTAGAGGTTGGCCACCTCCAAATTGGACGACATGTTTTGTCGTCTCTCGGATTGTTCGGGGTGCATTGCTGAATGGTATTAGACCATTGAGGTAATATTACTAGAGACAGGACTGGCAACGGACACCATGAATATGTACAGATATTAAGCCTAGTGGAGAGTGAGGCGAAGAGAGTTGGGTACAAGTAAACAGTAAAATGCCTACTTCATGCTCCGCGTACGGAGGCAAAAACAGGTGCTGAAAAGGCAGCAATTTGACATTTCATAGGATAGTATTTTACGAAAATTAAAAGATGTGTTCTTTGTGATAAATCAAAAATTGAAATTTTTAAACTAAGGGATTTAAAAATAAAGAGTTATCAACTTTTGAATATACCTTTCTGTCTAAGTCGAATTAGTTCAGGAATTTTTTTGTACATGAAACTAATAGTATTTGCATATGTAAAGTAGGTGATTTAAAGCCTGAATTAACATGAAATTAAAAGAATGTTTTCGTACATTTTATTACAATAAGAAATATTAAGCATATGGCATTAAATTTATGAGACGTCTGCTTTGTATTTTTTATTTTGCCAAACAGTATTATTATTTAGGTAACATATTATATATTGTGCACACTGTTCATCTTTGCTTACCAATGCTGCAATAATGTTTTCATCACACCAGTTTCATGTTTATTTTTCAATGTTCTCCTCAATCAGATTAATTATATATATATATTTTGACTTTCGAATTTTTTGGGTCCTCTTAAATATGCCTTAGCTTAGGGTCTCAGAGCCCTGATTAAATGTATATATTGTACATGTTATATATGATTAACCCCTTGATGAGAGGAACATACCAGTATATTCAGCATCATGGGTTAGACTGGGTATGCTAATACTTTTATTTTCTAACAAAAAATTACAGTAAAGCTTCACAGTGCAGTAATTAAAATTAATATATTTAATACTCAATGACACGGTCTCATATTTTGTTTTTTTTTATAACATGACATTTTAAGGATGTCATTTGTGTGCGGGTGTGTGTGGAGCTTCAATTCCCTTCTGCCTCAGCTCAAAAAAAATTTCAAAATATTTGGGTTTTTGTATAGCTTGAAATTTCAAATATGCCATTTTGTGTGTGGGTGGGCCATTGATTACCTTCTACCACAACTGAAATGGAAAAGTTTGCAACATTTGTTTTTTTTTTTTACAAATGGTAGCTAGGTAGTCACTGGAAGGAGAGCTGTGCACCAATCCCCTGTGATGATGCATAGAACCGGCCAGGCCTAGCACCTAATGTCCGACCCCGCCTTCTCGTGGTGCGGACCGTTAGTAACTTTCAAAAGAGATACTCTCTTGTGGAAGTGAACGGAAGGGTAGGGCTGCCAGATTAGTGTGGCCTACTGATCTGGACAACTATGGCTACTTTTCTTTTTTTTCTACCCTGCTGAGGAGTGGTCAACCACACAGGGTCCTGGTGCTGACCATATAAACCTACTGGACTGGACAGATATATGGCTCTGAGCTTGATTATGGATCCTGATTTTGCTGCACTGGTGGGCGTCTGTAGAGGGAAAATCTTTAGCTGTGTTTTCTGTTTGTTTGTGGGTTGACAGCCCCAAGTGAATAGATTCACAGGATATGTTTATCAGCTGGTGGATAATCCTGAGCAGAAGTCATCGCAGGCACCTGAACTCTTTGCTTCTATTGGCATCGTCAAATTCTACATTGGAGGAAGTCTTCCAGTGTAGATGGCTTCAGCCTTTAGTAGTGGGGGAACGGGTCTTTGCCCCATGTCTGCGATTAGGGAGCTGTTTGATACTGTCGGCATTCCCTCTCTCAATAAACATAGTTTCTTTAAACATCCCACTAACCATTTTCTCTCCATAGGTAGTTGGAATGTGAGGACTCTGCACAGAGCTTTTTCTCTTGATGTCCTCACACAAGAATTCCACCGTTATAATTTAAATATTCTCGGCTTGCAAGAGACCAGATGGACTGATAAAGGTCAGATTCTTAAAAATAATCTTAAATTTCTCTTTTCAGGGAGGGACGACAATAAGCATCACCAAGGCGTGGGTCTGCTTCTCAGCAGACACGCTAGCGATGCTCTTCTAGGATATGAGTGCATTAATGAAAGGTTTCTTACAGCAAAATTTCAGACAAGCGTTAAAGACTTGAATGTTATCTGCTGTTATGCCCCCACTGAGGATGCCGATGAGGATGAGAAGGATAGGTTTTATGAACAACTTCAGGATATTTTGAATTCTGTCAAGAAAGGAGATATTACCCTTGTTCTTGGTGACTTCAATGCCAAAGTTGCTACTGACTCTGACCTTTGGGGAGGAGTAATAGGCCCTTTTGGTATTGGTAACTGCAATGGCAATGGGCAACGTCTCCTACAGGTAAGTAAACTCAATGGATTCAGAATAACTAACACTTATTACAAACACTGCAACATACATAAGTACACATGGGTTTCACCTGATGGGCTGCATAAGAATATGATTGATTACATATTAATTAACAGCAAATGGGCTAGTTCTGTTAGGAATACCAGGGCATATAGGGGACCTGAAATTGGATCGGACCATTACCTTGTTAAAAGTGTGTTGCAACTTAAACTTAAAAAGTGTTGTGCTAGGGTTAAAAAATTTACTTTTAATACTCAAGCTCTCAAAGATCCAGTTATAGCCAAAGCTTACCATGATAGGTTACTTAGTCATTATGACAGTCATGGTTTGCTTACTACTGAAGTTGAGGAAGAATGGAATCATTTTAAACAGGCGTTTTTGGACACTAACAGTACTCTTTTAGGAAAAAAGGAGAAGAGGCAAAATTATCTGAGTGATAAGGCACTTGAGCTTATTTCGGAAAGAAAGAACTGCAGGAATGCCCTTAATCAATACCCTACTAGTCCTAATAGAAAGCATTACAGAGACCTTAATAAACTTGTAAAGGATCAGTTAGCTGCTGATAAGAATCTTTGGCTTGATGGTTTGGCTGACAAAGCCGAGGATGCAGTTAGACAGCACAACAGCAGAGAGCTGTACCAGATAGTTAATGTTTTGTGTGGTAGAAAACGAACAGGTATACAGGGATTGACGGATAAACAAAGCAAGGTTATAGAAGGCAAGTATTCTGTCATGACTAGGTGGGCTGAGCATTGCAGTGATATTCTAAACAATGTGGTTAGTTCTACTCCCATTGTTTGCAATGATGATAGATGCATTGTTGGCTTTAATGTTGGCCCTATAACACAATCTGAAGTTAGTTTGGCTGTTTCTAAACTTAAACTTCATAAATCCCCAGGGGTAGATGAAATTACTACAGAAATGCTCAGAGCTGGGAATGTTTTGGTTATCACTTGGATGACTGAAATTTTGAATAACTTTTATGATAAAGGCATGGTTCCTAAAGATTTTACCAGAGCTATTATTATCCCTATTTTCAAAAAAGGTGATCGCAGTTCTTGTGATAACTATAGGGGTATCAGCCTACTCTCCGTTCCAGGTAAAGTTCTTTCTATGATTGTGCTTAATAGAATTAAGAATCTGGTTGACAGTCAATTGCGTGATGAGCAATGTGGATCCAGAAGTGGTAGGGGATGTGTGGATCAGATATTTTCACTTAGGCAGATTCTTGAGAAATGTTTAGAGTTTCAGAAACCTTTGGTTGCTAGCTATGTTGATTTCAAAAAGGCTTTCGACTCTGTTGATCGTCATAATTTGTGGTTGATTGTGAGATCATATGGTATACCAGACAAGTTAGTTAACATTATGAAAGCTCTCTATAATAACACTGAGTCGTGTGTGAGAGTTGGTAAGGCTTGTAGCAATTGGTTTAGCATTACTTCTGGTGTTCGACAAGGGTGCATTTTGTCTCCTTTTCTTTTTAGCTTGGTTATTGATTCTGTTATGCGAAATTCACCTCAAGGGAAAAATTTTGGCCTTAAATGGGCTGGAGATACGAAAATTTCTGATTTAGATTATGCTGATGATTTAGCCCTTTTGGCAAATGATGTTGATGAGATGAACTCTTTCATTCGAGCTGTTGATGAGATTGGTAGTAGAGTAGGTTTGGTTATAAACAGAGAGAAAACTAAAGTGATGAAAATTGGTCAGGCAGACTGTGATTCAATTAATCTGAATGGTTGCAGTCTTGAGCAGGTGTCACAGTTAAATTATCTTGGTAGCTATGTAACAGATAATGGTGATGTGCGGCATGAGATTAACAGACGAATAGGGATTGCTGCCGGGACTTTTAAGAACCTATGGAGAGTGTGGAGAAATAGGCGTATACACCTAAAGACTAAAATTAGACTGTATAATAGTTTGGTTCTTTCTAGGGTTAGTTATGGTAGTGAAACTTGGACACTTTGTAAACAAGATAACAGGAAACTAGGTGCTTTTGATTCCAGATGCTTACGCAGTATCTTGGGCATTAGGTGGTTCAACTTTGTAACTAATGATGAGATTAGGCAAAGGAGTTTGCAACCTCCTTTAAGCAGCATATTTTGTAGAGAGAGACTCCATTGGTTTGGCCATGTTGCCCGTATGAATAATTATAGATTGGCGAATAGGGTTATGAACAGTGTGCCTAAAGGCCTCCGAAAGAAGGGGAGACCTAGGATGCGGTGGGCAGACAATGTCAAACAGGACCTTTTTAGAATTGGTGTGCAGTGGCCAGATGCAGTAGATGTAGCTCAGGATAGACTTGCTTGGAGAACTAAATTGCACGGTCTGGTTGGACCTCCGTAGCCCATGGCTGCTTGATGATGATGATGATGATGATGATGATGATGATGATGATGATGATGATGATGATGATGATGATGATTAAATTTGTATTAAGTCATTTGTGTGTGGGGAGGACTTGGATTTTCTACCTCAGCTGAAAAAAGTAGTTTGCAATATTTTTTTTACAATATGAAATTTCAATTATGTCATTTGTGTATGTTTGTGGGCTGGAGGAATTTGGGTTTTCTTCTGTCTCCACTAAGATAAAACCAATTTGCATTTTTTTTTAACAGCATGAAATTTCAATTGTCATTTTTGTGTGGGATATGGATTCCATTCTGCCTCAACAAAAATAAAAGTTGACATTAATTATAGCATGAAATTTCATGATGTTATATTTGTGTGTGTGGGGGGGGGGGGGGAGGTGCAATACAGACATTTGTAAGAAATACCTGTATTGAGAGACACTTGTGGAAGATATGATAGAAAATGAAATGAGAACAGATATTGCCTTTAAAAATGATCCCTCATATTGTGTAAGAGGGAAGAGTCCTAGAAAATTTAAGAGAAAGTTGATGTCAGTGAAAAATGTAATCCAGAGCTTAAAGAAAATGCTATGGTGAATTTACTGCCAGCTAAGAGTCAAGCAATCAGACTCTTCTATTTTAAAAGATATATTAGATTTGATTAAGGCTCGAAAGCTCGTCAAGATGACATTGAGACACCAAAGCCTGTGTTTCTAGATATAACTTTAAACCTGTTCAGAAATTCACAGCAAAATGCTGAAAGAACCAATGGCATATTTTTTTGCCAAGTGGTAAATAGGTTTACCATGATATTTTCATTCTCCAAAGGCTTATTAAAAATTGAGATTTTTTTTTATTTCTATAAAGGCTTATGAATTTGTAAGAGAAAATCTTCTTTTCCAATAGCTCCACAACTTTAACTTGGTGCAGATCTGTAGATGGCCTTCCTGGATTTATTGAAGTTTTCTGCATGGAAAATTTTACTGATAGTAAGCAGAAGCATATGGTATTCACTTTATTATTTGAGAAGTCAATTAAGAAACAAACACTGTTCAATGGCAAATACTATTGTGGATATGTAGATTACGGTAATAATGCTATGATAAAAATTCAGATATAGCTTCTTAAACTCTAATTTTTATATTTGTTCAGTTTTACGCAGCTGGAAAATCCCCATAGGTTATTTTTTTAACAGTTGGCTTGTCTGGCTCAAAATATATTTTTACTTACAAATTCAGCCAGGACCATATTTAAAATTTCTTAAGCTATAAGGGCAAAAGAGGGAAACGATAGTATCCTAATGATCTTTGGTTCCAAAGTGCACAAATGCAGTTAATAATTAACTGGCTGATTAATAAGAAAAATGGCAATTGTTGAACTTTCAATGAAATTAAAATCATTGCAGCAATAATGAAATGCCCACTGACATTTTAGGTGGAGAGTATCAAGCAATCACAGTAAAACAATGAAGTTCATTGTGTCTCTTTTCTCTGAAATTGGAAAATATCATTATAAGCTGTCTTTAGAGCAAAAAAAATATGAAAAATTTCTTGCATAAAATATAAATTAACATTAATTGACTCTGAGCCAATAAGGTCAAGTAGCGGTCATCGCTTGCTGTTGTGGCAGATGGGCGACCCTGTCCTCGTCTTCTTCGTACTGTGCCAGTCTCTTGAAAGCGATTCGACAGTCTACTAATCACGCTTTGGGATGTTCCAAGTGCTATTGCCACTGTCGTCGGTATTTGACCAGCTTCAAGACGTCCTATGGCTCTCCAAGCTTCGCATTCGGGTAAATCGTGTTGCAGGGTCATTGCAAGGGCTGAGAAATTGCAGGATGTGCACTTTCAAGATCAGGGAACGTGCAGATACTCCAGTACTTTCATCCTTTTATATAGTGCATTTTCAACAATGAAATAAAAGTTGGCTTTGCATCTCATTTCCATAATGAAACAACTTTCTTTGACCTGTCGTTTGCTTTTCTGATGTTCTTGTTTAATAAAAAAAATTCAAATGCTTCTTTTTTTTTATCGCTTCATATTCGTTTTGAAATATCCCCTAATTTTTGTGAGCAGTGTATTAACATGAGTCTAAATTTGTTGTTAGATTATTACTTTTATAGTGTTTGATGTTTCAAAATAGCACTATTAATGAATTAAATGTTCTAAGAGTTATTTAGGATTTTTATATCAGAATTTGAATATAAATTTTTAATTGTTAAAAAAAAATAGCAAAGATAAAAAAGTATTTGAAATAAATGTAAAACAACACATTTTTAATATCATTCAAGTTTGTGAAAATAACTTATACGAATACATTACAGTGATGATTAAAATATAGTCGAAGGTTTGAACCCTACTGAAACAGCTTCGCCCAAATAGTAGGGAATAGATATAATTTAATAATAATCTCATGAGCCTTTTTCGCTACTGTTGAGTCTCACGTCTTATCGTGGTTGTTGAGATCATGCTTTGTAATATATATAAGAGTGCGATTCTCATTTTAAGAAATTCAACATTCTAACCATTATTTAGCAGTGATAACGTTTTTGAAAGTGTACCACTTCTCAAATAGTACTGAAATCATCTGGCAGTAAGTATTTCATAATATTGAGAATATGGCGACTGATGACAACGGAAAAGACGCAGAAGGTATTTAGTTTCTTTTTAAGTTCTTAAAAGGTTTTTTACTGGCATAACGTAAATTGTTAATATCATTATAATATAAGACGCAGTAAGCTGATATGTTTGTTTTTGTGCAATCTTTTATGTCATTTAGTAGTCGTAGTCCTTATCGCAAAATCGTTTGTCATGGTGCGTGTTTCAGTAGAATTCTAGAAACAAGTTATATGTAAACAGGTGTTACGTATTTTTTACAAAATGTGGAAAACTTACTCTGAATGTATCGTAAAATTTTCATATAAAGCATGACTTGCTACTTAAAATGAAAATATATGTTTTAATTATATTTCATGCAAATAAGAGAAAAATTAGAATTTTTTTCTAAATTATTAAACAGTGTAAAAAATATGGATTTTTCCAGTCGCCAAAGTGCAAGAAGTTATTACTGGATTTCAATAAAATATGTAATATAATAAAATAGAGAATACAGTAGAAACATAATGGGTGATATTAAATACTGATTCATCAGTTATTTTAATATACTGCAAACATATCTACTTCAGATGCCTAGAAAATGAAAACAGTTCATTGGGACATATTTGCTAATTGATTGTTTCAGTTCAACTATAAATGAGGGAATAATGTTCATTGCTTGAATCCAGTAGAGACAGAGCTAGCAATAGAATGTTATTAGTATTTCTTAGTGGCATTGCTACTATAATCCAGATGGCTGGTATAATATCCCTAGCACTATCAGTAGAAGACTAGTGTTACTGGCAATTAATTATTTTTATGTGTAAGCAAAAAAGTTAGCAACTCTTGAGAATGGAACAAAAAACTAACAATATAAGCAAAATTTCATGGAATGACTGCTGGCAGTGGTGGACATTGTGCATATTAAGAAAGATATCCTACAATCATTAGCAATGATTTTCCCAAAGAACTACTTAACTCCGAGAGTTATTTTTTCTTTTATGTTTATCTGTGCTGTCTTTTTTGAGATTTCAACAAAAATCGGCTAACATTTTAGGCATCCACTTCCCTCCATATCGCTTTTCAATTATTGAAATATCTTTGTGAAACCTCTCACCATGTTCATCGGAGATGTCACTGTAGCTTTCCAGGTCCAGATGTGAATGCAGGAAGTGCACTTTCAAAGACATGTTACATCCTAAATCCCGAAATGCATGTAGCATCTGGTTTACTATTTCTTTATAATCTTTAGACCACTTTTTTCTAAGAAAATTTTCTGTAACTTTCTTAAAACACGTCCAAGCAAGTTTCTTTGTCTCTATTAGAAATTTGTCAAATTTCGCATCTTTCTTCAACTGTCTCATTTGAGGGCCAACAAACATGCTCTCATTATTCTTTGCTTCTGAAAGATGGGGGAATTTTGTTGTTAGGTAGGCAAATCCTCTGCCATATTTATCCACTGCCTTGACAAATTGCTTCATAAGTCCTAATTTTATATGAAGGGGAGGAAGGACCACGTCCTCATAAGCTACAAGTCTCTGCTTCTGTAAATTTTTTGCTCCCACTTTCCAATTATGTATCGGCCAAGTTTTTTTCCACTAATGGGATGCTCTGTCATAACTGTCCTATTCACAAAGGAAATAAGTAAATTTTGTGTTCCTTTTTGCATTCCCAATATCATGGCAATGATTTTTAAATCCGCACATATTTTCCAATTGAAATCTGTATATTTAATGGATTTGATCATTATATCTAGAATCTCGTATGATTCTTTTGTCATACTCACATAAGCAACTGGAACAGAAGGCATTAAATTACCATTATGTAGTAAAACTGCCTTTAAGCTAGTTTTGGATGCATCTATAAAGAGCCTCCAATTTTGTGTGTCATGAATAAAGCCTAAAGCTGCCATCAAACCGCCAATATCATTACAGAAAGTCAATCGGCCATCATGTAAGAAGAATGCAACAAAATTCTGTTCTCCGTTTCTATTAAAATTATACTTGTACTAGGTTGGACAAGATTCCATTCTTTCAACCTAGGGCCCAACAGTTAAGCATTTTGCTTACTTAGCCCTAGATCATGAACCAAATTGTTCAGATCTGCCTGCGTTAAAAAATGTGGAGTTGAATCCATGGTCACCTCGTAGGAAGGATCACTTCTTTTTGGAGGTGATTCATGTGCCTCACTCTCTTCACCAGTACTTTCTTCACCTTCTGTTTCCTGACTTGGAGTTAGTGGAACTGGTAAAGTTTTAGAATGTGGTACTGGCCATATTGCCGAAGATAAGTTGGGATAATCGATACGTTTCTTTGATTTTCTGCTTGTAAAACCCTGGATTCTAGTCATACAGAAGTATTAATCTGTGGAATGGCCTTTTGGCGCTACCTTTACCATTCCACCAGTTTATTAATTTTGCATAACAAGTTGCACAACATATGTTAGGGTCCCATTGCTTATCCTGACTCTTATTTTATATCCAAAGTAATGCTTGAATGCTCTCTTTATTATAGGTGAATTTTTTTTCTTGTCTTGCAAAGGTGAACTCTCTGCAAATATAACAGAAGTCGTCTGCCTTATTTTGACATTTTCGGTGGGGCATTTTCTAGAATACAAAAGAAAAAAAATAACAGAAGTATTCACAAACCTGTCATGTTAACTACACAAATTTTGTCATAAAATATCTTTACATACCCTAGAATACAGTTTGAAAAAACTGATGTTATAAGTGACAATATATTTGTAGAATTATGTTTTTAAAATAAACTTTACTGAGGCAGACTAGTAGTTACCTAAACTATGAATAGAATAACATTGTTGCCAACATGTGAGTATAAACTATTGCAAACAAGTCAGTGTTGCCAACTTTCTTGATGCAACATTTCCTGATTTTTCATTCCCCAAGTAGTATGTATGAAATGATGTGCTATATCTACATAACTCTAAAACTAGCTCTGATAGGCCAATTCTGATCTCAGATTTAAATATCCCACACCAAAATGCTTTAGGAACACATCAGTTAACCAGAAAAATTTTTCCCATAGAGAACAGTGTTATCAAATGTGGCCTTTTTGCATTCCCAATATCATGGCAATCAGTATATTTAATGGAATACTAAAACTAAAAAGGTGTTTTCCCACCCCCTCTGGATCTAAGGTGGTCAAACTCATTGTTGGCAATGGAAACTTCACGACCTTCACATTCCACCAGCAAAATTTCAAATTTCTAGCATAAATACATTGTTTGCAATATTGGTTCGAAATTTTGGAAATTTCAACTTTTTCCACTGTTAAAGGGTGCAATTTTAGCTTTTAAGAAGATTCGGAAAGTGAATAACGTAATATTTCTTCAATACTTATCCAACATGAAAAGAATTTTTAATTTATTTCTGTAAATGTAAAAGGTCATTGTCTACAGACAGAGAGATGACAGAGCGAAACTATTATCTTGCTTGACATAGAATGACATGTAGAATGACATAAAAAAAAGATAGTTATGTTTCTCTAATTTTTAATAACCATTATTGATTTGAACATTCAAATATTAAGGTATTCATATCATTCAATATACAGGGTGATTCAAAAGGTCTTAGACAAAGTGTAAAGATAGGTCAGAAATACAAAAACAAACCATTTTTACATAGGAACATATAGCCGCAAATGCCACCTGAGTGTGCTAGAGAATGTAATTTGCCAGAAATTGAGTTGGGTAGTATGAGTCATCATCATTAGAGTTGTTGATGTTGTGGGATGTTGAGGAGTAGGATGTTGATGTTGGGGAGTAGGATGTATCGTTACAGTAATACTGAGATGGCAGATATGCACATAGCTTATGGGGCAGTGAATGGCAATGGGCGAGCAGCAGTGCGATTGTATCGTGAATGGTTCCCAAACAGACGCGTGGCCCATCATCAAACGTTTTCACGTTTGCACCACAGATTATGTGAAACTGGATCTTTCAAAGTAAACAGATATTGTGGTCGGGACCGAACGATGCACACACCTGTCATGGAAGAAGTGGTATTACATGAAATTGGACACAATCCAAGTACAAGTGCATGAGCTATTTTGCATCACATTTGTCTACCTCAACCCAGTGTGTGGCGAGTATTACACAAAGAATGCAATAGGTCCAGTCATTGGAAGAAGGAGATGACCACCTGTGTCTGGAATTCGCACGTTGGTGTTTGCAAAATTGTGTTGCACAGCCGGAATTTTCAGTGTTGGTTCTCTTTATCGATGAAGCTACCTTATCACGTGAGGGTGTTGTTAATGTTCGTAATTTGCATATGTGGGTACATGACAACCCACGAGTTACATGCCCCCCCCCCTCCCCTGTTGCACAATGCCAGTTCACCATAAATGTTTGGGCAGACATTGTTGGAGACTGTTTGCTTGTGCCTACCTTCTTTCATCATGACTAGATGGGCATAGTTATCGGATATTCCTGGAGAAGGTCTTGCCGGAACTACTGCATGATGTCCCTGTATCTGTGTGCCGACGCATGTGGTTTCAGCATGATGGGGTGCCCGCATATTTTACCTTGGTTGTGTGCGAGTATCTCAACAGCACCTTTCCTGTGCAATGGATTGACTGGGGCAGACCTGTTGCTTGGCCACCAAGATCACCTGACTTGTCCTCCATTGATTTCTTCCTCTGGGGTTACCTCAAAGGCCTTGTGTACAAAACCCCCATAGCCTCTGATGCTGACCTCATCGCAAGAGTCATTGAGGCAGCAGCATGTGCCCACGAGTGGCCTGGCATTTTTTTTTGGCCAGCGAACACATTCGCTGATCCATGTGTCGACATTGCGAGGCATGTATTGCTGCGGATGGAAAGAACTTTGAGCATTTCTTCTGAAATTGTAAACATGTCTAATAAACATGTTGTTATACCTTTATTTTTGATTATATTCCTTTATTTTCCTGTACCTTGAGCACACTCTGGTGGCATTTGCGCCTATATGCTCCTATGTAAAAATGGTTTGTTTTTGCATTCCTTACCTACCTTTACAGTTTGTCTAAGACCTTTTGAATCAGCCTGTATAGGTATATTTATATATCTTTATTACATCAAAAAATATAATCTTGCATGCTTTAATATATTTATATCATATATTTTAGAAAATCGGAGACAGGTACTGTTACATTCACTTGGTGCGAGTAGAAAATGCTTAAATGTTTTTCCTAATGCATGTATTGGGAATTTTTATTTTGATACAAGAGGATGTAGTGGATGATTAGGCTTCTATTATTTGTAGAAATAATTGGGTTTATCATAATGTAGATTACACATGGAAAGATTTCTTGATAATATGAGAATTATCTTTTTTTTGTTAATGCATTATACAGTATGACCCAGAGTAAAGGATACCAAAAATGAGATTAAAATATGTACAATCCTCAAACTTTTTATTATGTCCTGGGTAAAACAGAACACTAAAACAACTAGAGCAGTGGAATTAAACAGATGACATTATACAAATGTATGTTCTAAATGTGAACCAAGATGCTCCAAACAGGTTTTTATATCTGAGATGGAGATTATAAATTTAAGTGACAAACATATAAAATTAAACATTTTCAAAGTTTAATATTTATTGAATTTAAAACTGTCTAAGAATTAATATGAGCTCTCTTTCTTTCGAAACACCTGTAACCTTCCTATACCCAGAAAAAAAAAATCTTATGAAGCCCAACTATTTTTTAACTGTGTTCAGCCAAAAAAAAAAAGCAAACTATAGAACCTTATATTGAGATTACTAACACAAATGTCATGTTAAATACCAAACTAAGGAGAAATTTATTCTGCAAAATAAATTGATAGAAATTTGAAAATAGAGGTAAGTGGACATTCACAGATGTCATTGGGAAGACTAGTAAAATTCTTAAAAACAAAATATTTATTCTGAAAAATATTCAACATCTCAGTCAGCATGTGACATTCATCACTATTTCTAAGCCTTTTAGTAGCAATTTCATCTACCACCAGTGTTTAATATTAACTTTAATGTTGAAATGCCAAATAATTATAGTAAATGTGAGAATTGTGCTGAATACAGTGTTTCATCATATAGATCTAGTTTACAACTAAATCAAGTATACTATTTACCTTATATTTACAAAAGCAAGAACTTTGGATGTACTGACTGAATTACATCTCTGTGGAGTTGTTGCATAAAAATTAAAGGTACCATCTATCAGCATAAATGGACAGTCTACCTAGTTTCAGCTAATTTATAGCTTGCTGAAGGAATATCCTATTGATGTTTACTAAGAAAGCAGTTAGTGTGTGCAGATCTGCAGTCTGTAGATGTTGGCTTCTGCAGGTTGTTGAAATATCTCACTTCAGCCCATTTACAGGATTACTGTTAGCTCTATCATACATCATAGCATTTACTTAACAGGTAGTAATATTCAGCTGTCCCATGGCTGAATGGTTAGCATTCAGCCATGGGACAGCTGAATATTACTACCTGTTAGATCATCCTTTAGATTTAGATCATATTACTACCTGTACTTTAGATCATATTACTACCTGTTAGATCATCCTTTAGATGATCCCTTAGATCAGTAGCCAAGCACTTGGCTACTGATCTAAGGGACCAGGGCTATGATCTAAGGCTTGGCTACTGATCTAAGGGACCAGGGACCTGGGTTAGAGTCCTAGATAAGGCATTGATGTCCATGTTGTTTTTCTGCTTAGATCCTGCATCCTCACAGACTTTCTACTATGGCATATAAACTGATAGGCTCCTGTCAGACCTCTGTGGCAAACAGCTGCTTGAGGGAGTATTTATTATTTTATTATTATTAATATCATTCACATTTTCTGTCTATGATGTGAGCTGATATTGCGTGAATTACTGAGCTAATGATGTTGACTGGTTTCTCAACTACTTACGTTATATTAACATTTATTTATTTTTTACATTTTTAACAGATGTATACTTCAACTTAAAAGTTAAAATTCTATGAACTTAAAAGTTTAAAAAAGAAATTATTTTCTTTTAAATCTTTTAAAACTTACTTTAAATAGAAGTCTTTTTAAGTTCATCTTATAGAATTTTAACAAATTTAAAAAATAAATATAAGAAACAATTTTAGTTTAATTTCTGAAATTTGTGTCATAAGCATGTGACCCAAATGAAAAATAGTACGATTACGGTCTTCTGATGTCTCTCTTCTGCTTCACTGAGGTATAGTGTGGCCTTGCCTGTGATGATGTACTCCAAAATTTAGTGGCCCATAGAGACACTGTATAAAAAATATATAGCCGGAAGTCGAAGATTTCAGAAACTATGTAGAATTTGTATGGGAATTTAAATGAGAATTTGAGATAGTAGAGAAATATGTAGGATTTACACAGGATGGATGAAGGAGGGAGAAGGCAAGTTTGTTCAGATAACAATTACTGTCTTAGTAAATATCAATAAGAATGTACCTTCAGCAAGCTATAAATTAGCTGAAACCAGATATCATCTATCAGCATAATATCATAGTAGGATGATACTTCAGTGTTATGCAGTAACAACTCCATAGAGATTGGATGTACTGACTGACATAACAAGTTCCTGCTTTATGTAAATAAAAGGTAAACAGTATACTTGATTTAGTTCTAAACTTGTAGATAGATCTATATGCTGAAATATTGCATTCAGCATAGAAGATAGTGTCACATTTATTATTAACTTTTGGCCTGTATTATAGCATGTTAAAGCCTTCTATTTATATGAGATCTCAATTTTCTGTGGGAGTGCAGTTAACTGAAATATAGATATTTGCTGATAGCTTGGTATAATGTTAATGCAGCTGACTTCCATCTGAAACTCTGACCCCTTATACTGAGGTCGTATATCTCCTGATAATTATGCAATGTAAACTGTTGGAAAGAGTTAAATATTAAATTTATACATTGTGAATATTGGTTATCTTTTAATTCAGTTAGTTAATTTAAATCTATAAAACACAAATTATTTGTTGATTCTTGAAAGCCACTATCTGCACTGTTATTTTGCCCAGCTGTGGTAAAGAAGATAGCTGCTTTGAGCTGATTAGCAAAGAATATAGGACACTATCGGTTGGCATAACAGGTATGCTTATCTGGGCTCCTTGTTGTGATCTCTAGTTGCTCGCCATCTTCTTTTTCATACTGGCTGCCAGAAATGATACCTGGCAGTCCAGGTCGATTGCTGAGATGAATCAACTACACGCACACACACATATCCAGAGGTGATGATAACACAATGATTTTTAATATAAGTGCTAAATTTACATTAAAAAGTTTCTAAAAATTTTTAATTTAAATAAGGTTTTAACGTGTTTTGCTCTCCATTGGAGCTTTTTCAGAAAATGGAAGGGACACATTACTGCCGAACATATAAATCTTGTGTATGACATTGCTGTCATTCCTTAGGCTCTCCATATTGGTGGAGATATCTTTAGTGAGAGTCCTGTTGCAACAGCAGTTTCCAAGGTAGTGGGGTTCAGTGATGTCGTCATTTATGCAATCATTTTTCATTTGAAAGATGTGATATGGTTCTGCTAAGCCCAACTGGAAATAATATATCTGAGAGAACTCATTAGTAGAATAAAAATAGCAGCTGAAAAGATTAATAGCCGAAATTCTCAACCCCGAGCACCACAAACCACTAACAACAGTTAAAAACAAGATATACAGCAACATTTCTGCAGATACCTTGGCTCATTAAAACTATGAATGAAATAGTAAAACCATACAACCATATAGTACTAGCCATGACCAGCAAAACTAATCTACAACTCATTAAAACAGACAGATAAAAATGCACTAATAGGCAGAGTATACAAAGCGCCACTCCAAGACCCCCAAAGCCAAACACTCAACCTTACATCAGTTAAACCAAAGGAACACGCAAGATAAGATTCAAGGAACATAGAAGTGACACCAAGTACAAAAGATACACCACAGCATTTGCCAAAAAAACCCTAACACAGCTCTTTTATACCACTTTTCGAGCAAGCAAGAACAATATATGCACCCAGCTCAGATTTCCAGTTAGGCTTAGTGGAACAATATCACATCTTTCAAAAGAAAAATGAATGCATAAATGACATTGCTGAGCCCCCACTACCTTGGAAACTGTTATTGCAACAGGACTCTCGCTAAAGATATCTTAGTTCCCAGGTTCGAGTCCCAACTGGGTTAGCGTTGAGACTTATCTCCGCAAAACTCCCCGCCCTGCCCACGGTCAGTAGGGGACACCGATGGGCTAGGAAAGGCCGCCGTCCGTCGGATGGGACGTTAAGCCGTGGCCCCGTGTGCGGGAGAGCCATACCCTGTGCACGTTAAAGAACACGCTGGATGGCCTTGACGGGAGGCTACCATCTGTCTCCCAACAGCTGTTCCAGTGGGTCCCCTCCTCCAACCTTCTCTGAGCCTTCAGGGTCCATGTGACCTGGCCATTTAGCCCATGGTGTGCAAAAAAGTGCCGCTCAGAGGTAAAACAACCCAAAGCTAAAGATATCTCTATCAATAGGGAGAGCCTAAGGAATGACATAGCAATGTCATAGACACAAAGCTTATGTATTCAGCAGTAATGTGTCCCTTACATTTTCTTAAGAAGCTTTAGTGGAGAGCAAAATGCATTAAAACCTTATTTAATTTTTAAAGTTTTTAATAGTTTTTAATGTAAATTTAGCATTTATATTAAAAATTGTTATCAACCTGTTATAGTCGACTCTGGATATCTGTATGTGCATGTAGTTGATTCATCTCGGCAGTCGTTAGTGGAAAAACCTATATCTGATTCATTCAAGTGACAAATTATTCTTTGTATCAACAATTGTTATGCTTATAATAAGCCATAGAAAATATTTTACTTTAAATGTACATGTTTACCTCTTTCCACATTGTGTGGAATATACCACATTGTACAAATATATTTAGCATAGTAATTAAAATGATAACTTGGTGGTAATCACTGCATAAATTGATTATAAAATGTCTTTTCAACAAGAAAATGTTTCCTAAATTATCTAATTTTTTTGTAAATCCAGACTTGTTGCTTGCTTTGCTGATTAGCAAAGAATATAATCATTAGCTTGTATTGGGTTGTAACAGTATTTTCTTTTGCAAAAGGTAGCTTTACAGAGATTGATCAAGTGATCAACTAACCTTAATACACATTGTTCTGTACTGCAAAATGCTTTAAATTCTTGAAACCTAGGATGCAGTGAGCAGATAACGTCAAACAGGACCTCATTAGAATTGGTCTACAGTGGCCAGATGCAGTAGATATAGCTCAGGACAGACGTGTTTGGAGAACTAAATTGCACAATCTGGGTGGACCTCCATAGCCCATGGCTGCTGGAGTAGGATGATGCTTTTTGTGAATCTTTACCAACTTTCTTGACTTGTATAAACATTTCACGTCATCATTAATTTAAACAGTCAGTTTTTAACATGTTTTCTAAAAGAGTGAGTTGTTAACTTCACTTTTTTGTCCATCTTTCCATATGTAGACATTCAATATTTTTTGTTTTAATAGAAAACGAAATATTGTTTTTGAGTCAACGAGAAATATTAAGATTTTCCAATGGTACAGGGCCTAAATTTGGAAATTGGCAAGTTTTTAAATGAGTATTGTTATTTATTCATGCTAGAAATTTGAAATTTAGGTGGTGGAATGTGTTATCAAGGAAGTTAAATTGAAATTTTAATTCTCTGACACTGTTAAATGTTTTTAAACACTTCAACAAATGTATGTGCTATCAAGTATCAAAAATTATTAAGGAGAAATTAGAAATTTACGTACCATACTGCAGAGGAACTTCCAAGATGCTTGCAAGTGACAAGTTTAATCTTAGACTTTCTTACTGGCTAGTGACGCCTCAGAGTTTGAGAAGGCGATGAGGACTTGACAGCAAGAATGTCAAAGATTAATCTTGTCACTCACAAGCACCTTGGAAGTTCCTCTTACTGCTCATCCTCTACAGTACATTACTTTCTCTTTAATAACTTCTGATACTTGATAGCATGGAACATTTGTTGAAGTACTTAAAAACATTTAACAGTTAAATTGAAATCTTTAAAATTCTCTATAATTTTAATTACTGCACTGTGAACCTGTGCTGTACTTTTTAGTTATTAACATTGATGGTAGTGACTTGCCCCATACTCTCAGGGTACAAGGATTATTTTACTCTCAGGCACAAGGAGAGAGTAACCTTGTACCTGAGAGTAAGTATGCTTATTCTCAAGTACAGGGATTTACATTGATAGCAGTGACTTGTCCCTTACTCTCAGGGATTAATTTTCGAGTGGAGAAAAACATAACGTTTTATTTTGAGAGATAAATAGAAACTTTTTTTGAGTAGGTTACAAACTAGCAAAATACTATTAATATTTTTTGGATCTTGCATTAGTCGAATTTTCATTATTAGATTCATATTATTGAAATAAATGACCATCAAAATAAATTTAGATGGCAAAAATAGATACATAGGTAAGACGTATCAGGGAATTGAAGAACTGTTAAAGGAACATTGGGATATAAATAACCTAAAATCTACAAGGAGATATTAACCCTTGTTCTTGGTGACTTCAATGCCAAAGTTGGTACTGACTCTGACCTTTGGGGAGGAGTAATAGGCCCTTTTGGTATTGGTAGCTGCAATGGCAATGGGCAATGTCTCCTACAGGTGAGTAAACTCAATGGATTCAGAATAACTAACACTTATTACAAACACCGCAACATACATAAGTACACATGGGTTTCACCCATTGGGCTGCATAAGAATATGATTGATTATATATTAATTAACAGCAAATGGACTAGTTCCATTAGGAATACCAGGTCATATAGGGGAGCTGAAATTGGATCTGACCATTACCTTATTAAAAGTATCTTGCAACTTAAAAAGTGTTGTGCTAGGGTTAAAAAATTGACTTTTAATACTGAAGCACTGAAAGACCCAGTTATAGCCAAAGCTTACTATGATAGGTTACTTAGTCATTAAGGCAGTCATGGTTTGCTTACTACTGAAGTTGAGGAAGAATGGGTCCGTTTTAAACAGGCTTTTTTGGAAACTAACAGTGCTCTTTTAGGAAAAAAGGAGCAGAGGAGGCAGAATTATCTGAGTGATAAGGCACTTTTGCTTATTTCAGAAAGAAGGAACTGCAGGAATGTCCTTAATCAGTACCCTACTTGTCCTAATAGAAAGCATTGCAGAGAACTTAACAAATGTGTAAAAGATCAGTTAGCTGCTGCTAAGAATCTTTGGCTGACAAAGCCGAGGAAGCAGTTAGACCGCACAGCAGCAGAGAGCTGTACCAGATAGTTAATGTTTTGTGTGGTAGAAAATGGACAAGTATATAGGGATTGAAGGATAAACAAGGTTAAGGTTATTGAAGGTGAGGATTCTGTCATGGCTAGGTGGGCTGAGCATTTCAGTGATGTTCTAAACAATGTGGTTAGTTATACTCCTATTGTTTGCAATGATGATAGATGCATTGATGGCTTTAATGTGGGCCTTATAACACAATCTGAAGTTATTTTGGCTATTTCTAAACTTATACTTCATAAATCCCCAGTAGTAGATGAAATTACTACGGAAATGCTTAGAGCTGGGAATGTTTCAGTTACCACTTGGATGACTGAAATTCTGAATATCTTTTATGATAAAGGCATGGTTCCTAAGGATTTTACCAGAGCTATTGTTATCCTTATTTTCAAAAAAGGTGATCTCAGTTCTTGTGATAACTATAGGGGTATCAGCCTACTCTCTGTTCCAGGTAAAGTTCTTTCTATGATTGTGCTTAATAGAATTAAGAATCTGGTTGACAGTCAATTGCGTGATGAGCAATGTGGATTCAGAAGTGGTAGGGGATGTGTGGATCAGATATTTTCACTTAGGCAGATTGTTGAGAAATGTTTAGTTTCAGAAACCTTTGGTTGCTAGCTTTGTTGATTTCAAAAAAGCTTCGACTCTGTTGATCGTCATAATTTATGGTTGATTGTGAGATCATATGATATACCTGACAAGTTAGTTAACATAATGAAAGCTCTCTATAATAACACTGAGTCGTGTGTGAGAGTTGGTAAGGCTTGTAGCAATTGGTTTAGCATTACTTCTGGTGTTCGACAAGGGTGCATTTTGTCTCCTTTTCTTTTTAGCTTGGTTATTGATTATGTTATGCGAAATTCGCTTCAAGGGAAAGATTTTGGCCTTAAATGGACTAGAGATACGAAAATTTCTGATTTAGATTATGCTGATGATTTAACCCTTTTGGCAAATGATGTTGATGAGATAGTATACCATAACTTATCAGTCATCATCATCATCATCATCATCATCATCATCATCCTCAAGCAGCCATGGGCTACGGAGGTCCAACCAGACCGCGCAGTTTAATTCTCCAAGCATACCTGTCCTGAGCTACATCTGCTGCATCCGGCCACTGCACACCAATTTTAACAAGGTCCTGTTTGACATTGTTTGCCCACCGCATCCTAGGTCTCCCCTCTTTCTGAGGCATTTACGCCCACTGTTCATAACCATATTCGCCAATCTATAATTATCCATACGGGCAACATGGCCAAACCAACAGTCTCTCTCTGCACAATATGCTGCTTAAAGGAGGTTGCAGAGTCCTTTGCCTAACCTCATCATTAGTTACAAAGTTAAACCACTTAATACCCAAGATACTGCATAAACATCTAGAATCAAAAGCATCTAGTTTCCTGTCATCTTGTTTACACAGTGTCCAAGTTTCACTACCATAACTAACCCTAGAAAGACCCAAACTATTATAGTCTAATTTTAGTCTTTAGGTGTATACGCCTATTTCTCCACAATCTCCATAGATTCTTAAAAGACCCGGCAGCAATCCCTATTCGTCTGTTAATCTCATGCCGCACATCACCAGTATCTGTTACATAGCTCCCAAGGTAATTAAACTGTGACACCTGCTCAAGACTGCAACCATTCAGATGAACTGAATCACAACCTGCCTGACCAATTTTCATCACTTTAGTTTTCTCTCCGTTTATAACCAAACCTACTCTACTACCAGTCTCATCAACAGCTCAAATGAAAGAGTTCATCTCATCAACATCATTTGCCAACAGGGCTAAATCATCAGCATAATCTAAATCAGAAATTTTTGTATCTCCAGTCCATTTAAGGCCAAAATCTTTCCCTTGAAGCGAATTTCGCATAACATAATCAATAACCAAGCTAAAGAGAAAAGGAGACAAAATGCACCCTTGTCGAACACCAGAAGTAATGCTAAACCAATTGCTACAAGCCTTACCAACTCTCACACACGACTGTGTTATTATAGAGAGCTTTCATTATGTTAACTAACTTGTCAGGTATACCATATGATCTCACAATCAACCACAAATTATGACGATCAACAGAGTCGAAGCTTTTTTTGAAATCAACAAAGCTAGCAACCAAAGGTTTCTGAAACTCTAAACATTTCTCAACAATCTGCCTAAGTGAAAATATCTGATCCACACATCCCCTACCACTTCTGAATCCACATTGCACATCACGCAATTGACTGTCAACCAGATTCTTAATTCTATTAAGCACAATCTTAGAAAGAACTTTACCTGGAACAGAGAGTAGGCTGATACCCCTATAGTTATCACAAGAACTGAGATCACCTTTTTTGAAAATAAGGATAACAATAGCTCTGGTAAAATCCTTAGGAACCATGCCTTTATCATAAAAGATATTCAGAATTTCAGTCATCCAAGTGGTAACTGAAACATTCCCAGCTTTAAGCATTTCTGTAGTAATTTCATCAACCCCTGGGGATTTATGAAGTTTAAGTTTAGAAATAGCCAAAATAACTTCTGATTGTGTTATGGGGCAAACATTAAAGCCAGTAATGCATCTATCATCATTACAAACAATGGGAGTAGAACTAACCATATTGTTTAAAACATCACTGAAATGCTCAGCCCACCTAGTCATGACAGAATACTTGCCTTCTATAACCTTACCTTGTTTATTCTTCAATCCCTGTATGCCTGTCCGTTTTCTACCACATAAAACATTAACTGTCTGGTACCGCTCTCTGCTGTTGTGTTGAGTAACTGCTTCCTCGGCTTTGTCAGCTGAGCCATCAAGCCAAAGATTCTTATCAGCAGCTAACTGATCCTTTACACGTTTATGAAGCTCTCTGTAATCCTTTCTATTAGGACTAGTAGGGCATTGATAAAGGATATTCCTGCATTTCCTTCTTTCTGAAATAAACTTGAGTGCCTTATCACTCAAATAATTCTGCCTCCTCTGTCCCTTTTTTCCTAAAAGAATACTGTTAGTGTCCAAAGAAGCCTGTTTAAAATGGTCTCATTCTTCCTCAACTTCAGTAGTAAGTAAACTATGACCGTCATAATGACTAAGTAATCTATCATGGTAAGCTTTTGCTATAACTGGGTCTTTCAGAGCTTCAGTATTAAAGGTAAATTTTTTAACCTTAGCCCAACACTTTTTAAGTTTAAGTTGCAAGACACTTTTAACAAGGTAATGGTCAGATCCAATATCAGTCCCTATTTGCCCTGGTATTCCTAACAGAACTAGCCCATTTGCTGTTAATTAATATATAATCAATCATATTCTTATGCAGCCCATCAAGTGAAACCCATGTGTACTTATGTATGTCGCAGTGTTTGTAATAAGTGTTAGTTGTTCTGAAACCATTGAGTTTTCTTACCTGTAGGAGACATTGCCCATTGCCATTGCAACTACCAATACCAAAAGGGCCTATTACTCCTCCCAAAAGGTTAGAGTCAGTACCAACTTTGCATTGAAGTCACCTAGAACAAGGGTAATATCTCCTTTCTTGACAGAATTCAAAATATCCTGAAATTGTCCGTAAAATCTATCCTTCTCATCCTCATCCTCAGTGGGGGCATAACAGCAGATAACATTCAAGTGTTTAACGCTTGTCTTCAATTTTCTCTAAGAAACTTTTCATTAATGCACTCATATCCTATAAGAGCATCACTAGCATGTCTGCTGAGAACTCCCTGTAAAGAGAAATTTAAAGTTACTTTTAAGTTTCTCACCTTTACCCGTCCATCTTGCAAGCCTAGAATATCTAGGTTATAGCGCTGGAATTCCTGCATGAGGACATCAAGAGAATAATATCTATGTAATGTCCTCACGTTCCTGCAGAGAAAATGATTAGTAGGATTTTTAAAGAAATTAGGTTTATTGAGATTGGTAGGGCCAACAATAACAAACAGCCCCCTGATCGCAGGCATGGGGCAAAGACCCGTTCCTCCTCCGCTAAAGGCTGTAGTCACCGATGCTGGTAGGAACTTCAGGCACCACCTTTTCAAGTGGACTTTTTCAAGAGCCACATGGCCTGCCTGAGACACATTATTCCAGTTTAGGCTTGACGATGCCCAACTAGCTAAGTGAGGTTCAGGTACCTGCGATGGCCTCTGATTAGGATTATCCACCAGCTGATATAAGGTATCCCATGCCTCTGTTCACTTAGGGCTGGCAACCCAGAAGCAAACAGAAAACACAGCGGCAGATTCTCTCTCAGCAGAGGCCCACCAGTGCAGTAAGTCCAGGATCCATAATCAAGCTCAAATCCATAAACAAGTCCAGTCTAGTAGGTATAAATGGTCAGCACCAGGACCCCGTGAAGTTGATCACTCCTCAGCAGGGTTGAAAAAAAAGAAAAAAGTGGCCATAGATGACCAGATCAGTAGGCCATAATGAACTGACAGCCTTCCCCTTCTGTTTCCTTCTAAAAGAGAATATCTCTTTTGAAAGGTACTAAGTACCGTCACCACGAGAAGGTGGGATCGGACATTAGGTGTTAGACCTGGCCGGTTCTGTGCATCATCACTGGGGATTGGTACACAGCTCTCCTTCCAGTTTATGCCTAGCTACCCTTTGATTTCAAATTTTGGACTCTCCTGCTATAAAATTTCTGTTGAATTACTTAGAAAATTTACTTATTAATTTACATAAAGATGCCATTTGTAACACTGTTGTCATACCTTTACATCTGCACGGAACTTATTCTTGTGTGGTCAGATCACTAACACCTCACAACACTGGTAGAGGGATGCTGCTATTTGAATTGGCTGCAGCACTCATTCCGCTGCTAGTTGAAGCCCTTCACATATGGGGGAAAAACGTGTTACTATCATTCTAATGATTTTAATAAATGACAGTTCATTTTATGTAGATTAGTACTTCAGTAGCTTTGGTGTTATTGTTACTTAAGTTGATTAGAAATGTTTTGAAAATGATAGTAATAAATCTCACCCTGCATCTTGGAGATGTAATGAATTGTAATCTCAAGAAAAAAGAGTCAGTCATGCCAACTGGAAAGTATTATTAACTCAGTGTATTGAGTTAAATGAGGACTGGTAGGTTGTTGGGTTGTTTTGCCTCTGAGCCGCACTTTTTTGCACACCATGGGCTAAATGGCCAGATCACAAGGACCCCGAAGGCTCAGAGAAGGTTGGGGGAGGGGACCTACTGGAACAGCTGTTGGGAGACAGATGGTAGCCTCCCGTCAAGGCCATCCAGCGTGTTTTTTAACGTGCACAGGGTATGTCTCTTCCGCACACGGGGCCACGGCTTAACGTCCCATCCGACAGACGCCGGCCTTTCCAAGCCCATCGGTGTCCCCTACTGACCATGGACAGGGCGGGGAATTTTGCGGAGATAAATCTCAACGCTGACCCAGCTGGGACTCGAACCTGGGAACTACAGATTACGAGCCTGGCGCGCTACCGACTGAGCACCCCCGCCCCATAGAGGACTGGTAGTCCATTTATACCATCAATAATGAGTACACCAGCATAAAGAAAGCACATCTGATATCATCTCTTGAGAGAGAAATGCCCTGAGCTAACAACAGCGGTGTAAACATATTGCTTCTTCTAATCAGCTGAGAGTACAACCAGTGGCTTCCGACCAGAACATTATACCAATATCGACCCCAGCTGGACTTTACATCAATATCTTCATTTCACATCAAGAAGACTATATTTCTACCAGATGATTGACATTAAAAGGGTAATACTCTGAACTTTTTGTGGTATGTAACAACAATTTAGGACTATATTACTTTTTTAATAGATGAAAAATGTGGGTCAACTGTTTCTGAATGTTCAGTCAAGAAAAAGCAATGTTAATATATTAAAACCTTAAAGGTATTAATGTATTTAACTTAATTAAGAATTCCACTAAGGAGGCACCTATTGATTTTAACAGTAAAATCGTGTGTATAAATTGCTTAATATGCAAATATAATGAACATTAGAGCTGATAAATACCAACTTATTTTAAGAAAGTTTTTGAGTCACATAAAGTAATTGATACCCTTTTCAATGTTCCACATAAAGTAATTAATCTGTAGGTGTTCTGCAGTCTACTAAAGGTTGAGAGACAATGTTATATGTAGTAATGTTTATGCCCAGCTTCATTGAAATCAGTGATGCATAACAAACTGGCTTGTCACAATTCACATGGAATGAACCAGGAAGTACCCATTTGAAAATGGTTAAAATGTGGCCACAAATGCTACTGAAGATTTGAATTTAACTCAATAATCTACTGCAAGCATTTTCTTTCTTTTTTTTGCCTATTTATTTATTATCATCTTTTTTATTTAATTTTACAAAATATATAATAAATTTTATGTTAACCTGGATGAGCTTGTATAGCTTCTTTGTTATGCTTATTAAAGAACGTTATTTTTTCTTTGTGTGTGTGTGTATATATATATTGTGCTATATTTTACGTTATGTATGTATTACTATTTAAATATTCTAATTTATTATCCATGATAATGTAATTACTCAGGATTTCCTGCCATTTATTGTTGATGTATTTTATGTTAAAACAGTAAATAATAATTAGAAATATTATTTATTAACACTAATTTTAATTTTGCTTTGTATAATCATTTTGAAGTTGAAATAATATATGAGCAATTAAAAGTACTGTCTTTAACAGTATGCATAGCATTATGTGTGATTTACAAATGTGCCCAGAACTTTTTTTTTCTGTAACTGGCTTTTGGGGCTAATGAATTATCGAAGTTGTTTTGGCCCCTGACCTGAAAAATTAACTTTAATTCATCTCTGTTGCACATATTACTAGCATTGAAATATATCGTCATCAGGAAATGTACTTGCCCCTCAAAAGTGTCAAAATATATATTTAGAATGATAAATTATTATTTACAATGTATTTGCTGGTTATTTGACAACTTATTGGATTCATTGGTATATATATATATAACTCATTGGATTCTCTGGCATTTAGTACATGAACTGAAGGAATGACGAGTTGATGCATGTTCTACATTTCTTGGATAGCATGAGTGACAAGAAAGATCCCATCTTAAAATATATAGTAACCAGTGATGAATTCTGGGTGGACTATTTTTTTACCAGAGAAGGTAAATGCTAAAGTTCAGAGTGGTGGCATACAAATCATATTGATCAAAGAAAGTCTGCACCCAAGCATGCTGGAAAAGTGTTACCATATTTTGGAACCATATTTTGGAACCATAAAGGGGCACGTCTAGAACACTACCTGGAGAAAAGAAACCACATGACAAGTGCAAAGTACTGTAATGTACTTCTGAATCTTTTGAAGCCAGTAATATGAAAGGAATATTATCATCAAGTGTGTTCTTGAAAAATGTCAATGCCCACCTTCACATTTCACATTCTATAGTGGAGCAGGTACAGATTAAGTTTGAGGTGTTACCTCACCCTCCATGTTCAAGACTTTGCACGAAGTGATTACCACCTTTTTTGGCTACTGAAAAATGCAATAGGAGGACGGTGCTTTTTGTCAGATAGCTGTCAAAACAACTGCAAAACTTCTTTAGGAATCCAGCCATTAGTTCATCATTAGAGAAAGTGCATCAAGCATAGTTGAAACATAAAGACTACATTGAAAACTGACGTGTACTTTCCTTTTTTAGGTTAAACAGCTTTTATATAACTATTGTAGTTTTAATTTGAATGACCTTTGTATTTAGGACTTTTTAAACAGGCCATTGAAAACTGCTGTTTAAAAATGCTTAAAGTAATTAACACTTGAAAGTAATTTTAGTTTTATACGATATGGAAAATGTTAATTTTAATCTTCTTAGCCCTTAAACCTTTGTGTTGGAAGCGATTTATCAGTTCTCAAAAATACTACAAATGAACTAATTTGTTTATGCTTACATCCCATTTTTTATCCTTTTAATTTATATATTTCATGTTCAGAATTACCGTATTTGCCCCCCTTTTTAAGATACATTTTTAATGTTCATGTACTAATGCCAAATAAGACGCACCCCCTTTTTTAGACACATTTTTAAGGAAAAAAATTTTCCACATTGTTTCATGAATTTCCATAAAGATTTACTGTACTCATTTTATAGTTATTTATGTATACAAAAAATGTAACTAGGGAACATTGTAGTTTGGTACCTTTTAATGTAGACTGCATCCAACTGTTCCATTTCTCCTTCATGAATCCTTTAAATGGTTTATTAATGCAGACATCTAAAGGTTGAAGCTGGCTCGTTAGTCCACCTGGAATTACAGTTAACTGAGTTTTAAGTTGGTTGATTTTATTTTTTACAGCTTCTGTTCTATGACTCCGAAACTGATCCCATACTAGCAAGGCAGGTTTCTTTAGTAGGCCACCAGGATGCCTAGACCACACATTGTCTATCCACAACTTCATCCCCCCTTCATCCATCCAGTCCTTAGGATGAACGTGCACAAACACACCTTTAGGCAGTTTTTCCTTAGGCAAGGTTTTCCTTTTGAAAATCAAAAGAGGCAGCAATTTTGTTCCATTGGCACAACAAGACAACATGATTGTGTAGTGTGTTTTCTCATGTCCACAAGTTTTAACAATAACACTTCTTACACCTTTGGAATCTACTGTTTTGTTTGAGGGTACATCGAACGTCAGTGGGACCTCATCCATGTTTCCTATTTGTGAAAGTTCAAAATTTCATCTTTTTCTTGCATTAATGACAAATTTATGAAACTCGATAATCTTGTCTTCATATTCTGTTGGCATCTTTTGTGCTATTTTTGTTTTAGTCACATAAGTAAGTCATTTCTCTTCTTGAATCTAGAACACCATGACGTCGTTCCTGTAAAATCAGCGATGCCTCTGTTAGTAGCTATCACTCTTGCTTGTTGAATAGTCATTTTTGTGGAAACTGAAAATCCTGAGCTTCGGTGGTCTAATATCCAAGTTTTTAATTCTTTTTCTAGTTCCGGCCATTTTGTAATTCCATGTCGCAGATTATGTTTATTACGCATAGCTTTTTTTAGGTCTTCTTCCTGTCTTCTCCAAGTTATCTTTTCTGTTGACGGTGATCCGAAATTCCTCTCTGCTGCCCTGTTTCCATGTTCTTTAGCATACTCAATCACTCATAGCTTGAATGCAATATCGTAGCAGAATCTGCATTGTTTTTGAGCCATGTTTCGCAGGAAAAACATGAGAAAGCTTCTTCGGTACTAAAAGTTTACGTTTTTGTTGCCTTGAGGCGCTGTAATCGGTAACGATGTGCCATGCTCGCGCTTTTCGAAAAAGTATGCTGGTGAAATGTGATCACACATGCGCACATTAGATGAATCTTAACCTTGAGATGTCAGTGGATCTGAACTCTATTTTACTGGAATGCTCCCTCTGTCAGTAGTGAAGCATAAAATATATCACACAACTTATTATTTTTACAGAACAGAAAAAAAATATGGAAATGATTTATTTGAAACCACTTTTTCACCAAAGGACAAAATGCAAAAGAATACTTATATGTATATTGATATAAACCAAAAGTTTTAGACTGAAATTTCAACTCATAATTTTGATTACCGGTGCATAAGACGCACCCCATATTTTAGGCGTATTTTGAGGGGGAAAAAGTGCATCCTATATGCCGGCAAATACGGTAAATGCTCTTTCCTTTAGTGTGTAATATAAACTATTTCATTCATTAGTTTCATAATGAGTCTCAGAGTTTTAATTGCATTTTTAGAGAAAAAAAAACTGACACTGTAAGGGCTATTAATAGGATGTTTTGAGCTTTTAAAAATTAGCAACAAAAAGTTCTTTAAGATGTTTTGCATGCTTATATTCCCCTATTTTTAGCTTTTGGTTTTTATATGTTTTAATTTTCAGAATTAAACGTTCTTTCTTTTTGGTACATAATGTGACCTATTTCTGTTGTGTCAAAATAAGATTCTCCCAAGTTGAGTTTTATTTAAAAACATCCTAAATGCCAAAAGTTGTGCTTTATTTTTTTTTAATATTAATTTTGAATTTGTTAGAAGTATTTGCTTTTTTTAGATTAATATGCAACTCTAATAATCTGTGTAGCTTGCACTCAGCAACCAATTGCCAGCCATAGCAGCTCATTAGATCAGGCTTGTGGGTCTGCAGAAAAGGAAGTTTCAGATGGTGGAGCTGTTGCAATAGCAGCAGATACAGGTGATGGAGATGCTACAGAGTCAAGTTCATCGATGGAAGTAGGCTCCGATTCTGGATTAGAAGGTAATTCTGGATTAGAAGAGTTAATTTTGAATAATTAAATAGATGATTCTTTAGTAATATACTATTCTGGGGACCAATTTTTAACATTAACATTTTTAGTAACTTTATGGTGTTACATACATATGGCATTATTTCACCATAGAGCCAAATTAGTATATAAGATATTGTTAGCAGTTTGTGTTTTGGCTGATTAGATAGCAAGACGAGTCTCAAAATTATAATAAGGAAGAAATTTTTTGAAATGTAAAAATATGAATTGAAAATCCTGTATAGTCATCAAATATCAAATTAAAATACATTTCAAATTAAAATAACTTAGTTTTGTGTTATTGAGCAATAAAATTTTAAGGTTGATCCAACTATTTACATATTAAAAAATCCAACAGTATCTGTCCTAAAATACATTTTATGATGGAGGAGGAAAACAATAATGTCGTTTCTTATTTAGATGTTTTTATCCAAAAAAATGACACAGGAGCCTTGACGATGTCAATATACTGAAAGCCACGTACATACCTTCCATCATATGCACAGACGTGCCCCACATGGGGCATGCAAAATTGAAAACTTCCATTCCCTCATCCATATGGCCTTCACTGTATCATCAAATGAGTTTTTTTTGCTTAAAAAAATAAATTTCAAACATTCAATCCATTGCTGCACCCGTAGCTTCCACCCAAAAACAACGAAAAAGCTAATCAATAAGTATAGAAAAGACAACGGAACATATTCGGCTCTCATCCCAATCACTGACTCCAAGCAGGAACCTTTGCCAGATTCATATCTTATGAATCAGTCTGCATATTTTTCAGAGCCCAAAGAGTCTATTGTTTTCAGCCAGCTCCAAATACGAAGTAAGTTATAAAAAGGGATAGACAAATTGAGCCTCCTTTAAAAATCAGACTTATAAATATTCCCTCTCATTTGCCAGATTATTCCATTGTTTATTATATAGGGGAAAAAAAAAAAACATTTGTACAGGAGAAGTTACCAGAGCATCAGATAGCTGTCAGCCAAAACAAACTAATGACTGCCACTGCCAAGCTGGCAATACAACATACAGGTACCATAGACTGGGAACACTCCACACTGCTAGTATATTGCATCTACTTACTATGGAATCATCATCATCTGCGAGGCTATTGACATAATGATGTTGTCTATCCCCACTTGCAACCGAGACACTGGAATCCACCCTTCACAACATGTGGAAAGAAGTTCTTGATAACTCTAAGGTCATCATATAGTGTCATTTCACTGAAGACAGAGTCCTATCTTTTCTTCAGAAAGCTTCTGAGTTTGCTCCTAAAAACTTCTTAATATATAAATAGTTTGAAGGATGAGCTTCAAGAATATTGTTCAATGACAGAGAATTTTAATTATTTTTTAAGCAAGGTCTTTTTAATTGCATTATTAAAAATTGGTACTTAAATAATTCAAAGTTTTTTTAAAAAACAAAGTACAGGGTGTTTCAAAAAGGACACCCCTAAATATAAGAGAGTAGAACTTGCACACATGTACATTTTATGCCATAATATTAGTCAGTTGGCATTACTGTACTCAAGGTTTTTAGCAGTTGAAATGACCTTGTCACGCACTAGTCTTACTCAAGCATTCATTCCTTTGTGTTGTGTCAGCTATGTCATTTTCCAAAAACTAATGGGTATTTATTGTTGAGACTTATTGTGCATACAAATCTTACAAATGTGTGAGAGAGGAGTTCAAGTTGAAGTTTCCTCAGTTTGCAGTTCCCAAAAAGTCGACAGTATCTCGCATGATTGATAAATTTCGTGACACTGGGTCTGTACAGGATTGAAAGAGCCCAGGTAAGCCATCACTGTTAATTGCCAAAGTTCTTGATGATGTGTTTCAGCATTTAACTCGCTCACCCAGAAAATCTCTTGGAAAGTTATCTTCACAGGTTGGATCATTACCAGCTACTGTTTTCAGGGCTACAAAGAAGTTAAAATTTCATGCCTATTGCATTGGTGTCATTCATGAACTGAAAGAACCAGACCATGAAAAACGTTTATGGTACTATCGTTGGTTTCATTCTTTTGTTGATGAAAATGGAATTGAGGTGTTGGACTGGGTTTATTTCAGTGACTTGGATGGGTATGTGAACAGTCAAAACAGTCTAATATGGAGTAGTGAAAATCCTCACACATTTCACGAATGACCATTACATGCACGTAAAATTGGTGTTTGTTGCCCAATTTCCCGTTGTGTGATAGGGCCTTTATTTTTTGACTCGACTGTAACTGGTGAAGTTTATCGTGACCTCATCCAACAGTTTATTGTACTATTGGATGTGAATGAATGAGAGTATTGGTTTCAACAAGATGGTGTGACTATCCATACTGCAAATGACACAATGGTCATGTTGCAGGAATTTTTTGGTGATCATTTGATTTCAAAAAAATTTGTGGCCCCCAAGATCCCCAGATTTTTTCCTTTTGGGAGATCTCAAATGTCTGATCTCAAATGTCTGATCTCAAATGTATGAGGATTGTTTCAAAACAATCCTCATACACTTTTGAAGACTTGAAGGCTAACATTGAAAGAGAGATTTTAAACATAAAAAAAAAACATTAAGAAAGGTGGCTGCAAATGTCATGAAACGGGTATGAACCTGCATCTAGGTTACAGGAAATACTTTCAACATCTGTTGTAAAGATAAATATATGTCTAATTTGCATCTTTCGAAATTTGTGTCTTCTGTCAATTTTAAATAGAAAAATACTTCATGCATTCTTTTTGAAACACCCTGTGTATTGACTGTAACCTAAAAATGATTGTAATTGACTGCATTTTAGTTCTCTGAATGAAAATTAAATAATAAGCTGAAAAAATTGGTTTTGCCATGAGTGGGATTTGAACCCACATCTCCTGGAAACTTGGCAGTTATGCCAACTACTAAAGTTTAACATTACCAACATTTTTTGTTTTTAAATTACTATAATTATACAGAAGAATATTTACCAATTTTTTGCTAAATACAGTAGATCAGACAAGTTATTGAAAGCTGTATATATTTTTGGTTGGATTGTTTTACCTCTGAGCAGCACTTTTTTTGCACACAAAGAGGTAAGTGGCCTGGCCACAAGGACTCTGAGAGGCACAGAGATAGTTGGGGATGAGGACCCACTGACAGCTGTTATAGGAGACAAATTGAAGTCATCTTGTCAAGGCCATCCAGCATGTTCTTTAATGTGCACAGGGTATGGCTCTCCTGCACATGGGGCTACAGTTTAATGTCCTATCCAACAGATGGTGGTGTATATATTTTTGCATCACAGCTTAATGACCAATAGAGAGTTAAGTCATTTTTTAGTTCTGCATTAATTATATTGGTAGAACTTTAAGTTGAATTCTGTAGAGCAGGTGTTCTCAATGTGGGGTTCGTGGTAAAATGTTTTGAGGTATGCTGTGAGAGCTCAAAAGTTGCTAGATCTAGTAACAAAGTTGCTAAGTTGGTATTATTATACTATAACTATAGTTTTTTCTATCTATATAAGGGGTACATCAGTTATATGCACATTTCCAGGGGATACGTGAAGCATAAAAGGTTGAGAACCACTGCTGTAGAGGATATAGAGTTTGCAGTTTGTGGTTTTTAGTAGTAGACATTGGATATGGATAAAACAAGAATGTCAATACTATCTTCAGATCTGCTGATTTCTGATACTCTTAGTTGGAGATAAAGGAAACTTTTTCACAGAGTGCTTAGGCCCATACCAATGAATCTGAAACTTCATTGTTTCTAGTACCATTATTAGTAAACATTGCTGTTTTAAAATTTTTTTTTAAAACATCCCATATAAATGCTTTCAATCCTAGTTGAAAAATGATGGTACCAGTTTTGTTGATCTAAGGTAAGACATTTTGCATTCTTTTTTCATACAAACTATCTATCATACATCACCATCTATATTTTGCCATAGAGAAATATCATATTTACCAATGGAAGATGATGTTGTTTTGTTGAATGAGCATTTTAAAGTTTCAGGTTGTCTTAAAATTACATGTTAGGAATATCAACAGATAATGCCTGCCACATATAAAAAGATCGAATTTAGGGGTGGCATGGAAAAGTTGGTGATGTTGTGGAGAGTTGATGAAGCTGTAGTTCACAACTCACCATACTGTTGAAGTAAATTTACTTTTCTACACACAATAGCCTCACTATTGTGTATATAATGAAATTATGCATAAGTTTAATTTCTTATTTTAACCCTTTGCATTCGAAGTTTTTTTTATAGGTGTTACCAGTTACTCAAAGCAATATTGATAAAAAAAAATAGATTTTTCATATTGTAGCTTAAAATTTTTAAAATATAAATATTATCAAATTACTTGCCTGCAAAAACTTTTTTTTTATTGCTAAGGACCTTTATGCATATTTGTGAAGCAAAATAATAGTGATGCAAAACAAACATGAAAAAACACAAAAAATATACATAAACAAAACTAGAACTTATAATTTTTTAACATTTTCAGCTTTCATCACAGTTGTTGAAAACAAATTCATCGTCACTGCTATCAATTGCACTAAAACTTTTGTCACTGATATGACACACAATCATCATTAGGTTCCAGTTATCTCTATAAATGGCACCAATTTTGAATGTTTTACTCAGTGATAAACTTAACACTTTTGTCATCAAATTAAACTTGTGCACTGTTTGGGTGTCAATCAATAGGAAGATAGTTTACATAATCCACAACTGAATAATGAGTCTGAACTAATTAAATAATCTACCATGAATGAGGGAGTCCTAATGGGATTCCACTTTTCCCTTGGGGCTCTTTCAATCAAATGCTCTACCTTATGTGTGATTACTCCTATTAGCCGACTAAATGAAGATCTGATTATTGAGAGTGTAGGCTTTGTACTTCCTTCATCTAATTGGTTAACACCATCAAGATCACAAGAAATATACATATGAAGAACAACTCCTGAGCTAATATTTGCAAATATAAAAATTTATTTCCCTTCAAATTCCAATGCAGTTATCAAAATCCCCTTGTTTACTCAACTAAATCTTACCAACATGTTTTAACAGATGCTGCACTAAATGTGCTGCACAAATTCTCCTGGGTGACCCTGAAAAACAGCAAGTATAATAATAGCTAGACAAATAAACAATAAATACACTATATAAGAATATACTCTGGCATACAATCAAAACAAATCCTTGCTATGTTAATGTGATATTGACTCTCAAGCCTGCCTTAGATAGTTGAGCTTAGGACCATTATGTGTAGAGGGGTGGCATGTTTTATCCTTGATTGCATTCACTGATGTGAATCTGAGGGCATCAGTACTTGAGAAGCTGTGATATAGATAAAATACATGATTTGTTTAACATTTGCCTCCATATCACAATGCATTATATGTATTTATGGTTTCCTTCACAAAATTTGCTAGAATTTCAAAATAGATTGCGACAAAAATTGCTGATGAGTATTACTGTAGAAAATATTAGCTGAGTTGACTTTGCATTAACAACACCCCCTTGTGTAGGGATAGTCTGGTCTGGTGTTTGTGATGGCTCAAGGTCAGGAACAGCCGATATGTGATTGTTTAGCGCACACATGGTGATCAATTTTCATGTTCAAGAAAGGATGGGATAGATAATTCACTTGTGGTTCCTGTTCATGAATGTTGCAGAACAGGAGCAGCACCAATACTGGAACAACATGTGGAAATCTGTCACCTGGTCAAATGAATATCATTTCCAACACCATCATGCTGATGGGCATGTTTGCATTTGGAGAAAGCAACATTAAGCCATGGCACCAGGATGCACCATCAGTATTTGACAGTTAAGGCTGTGGTTTTATGGTTTGGGAGTGGTTTTCGCTGCATGTCCTGGGTCCACTGATAACAGTGAATCAACGAATCAGTGGGACTGCATATCTTTCTGTTGCGCTGACCAAGTGAACCCCTTCATGATGACAATGTATTCAGACAAACCTGGCATCTATCAACAACAGAACATGACATGTCACAATGCCTGGAAGGTTATAAACTGGTTTTCAGAAACATGACAATGGATTCTACTTTCTCCCATGGCTGGCCAACTCACTGAATCTCAACCCAATTGAGCATGTTTGGAATTTACTGGAATAGGCAATTCGATGCTGCGAGTCTGCAATGTGCAGTCTTATACAGGACACATTGTGGAACTCATGGTATCCTACTACCACATGATAGCCTGCAACACATTGTGGAGTCCATGCCCTGATGTGTACAGTTGTAGAATTGCAAGACATGCCATTATACAGAATTAACTAGTGGTAGGACTAAGTTTTTGACATTTTTAACCCTTTCTCTAACTTACCAGCCTGAAATGCAGGTGGGAAGTAGTGAAGAGGAAGGAATAGCATTGATTGGGCAAGTCCATTTAAAATTCCATCCGTTTTGGGCAGGTATGGTACAGAAAGGGTTAATGCACCTTACCTGAAAAGTATGTACCACCACTTGTTCATGTAAATTAATTTGGGGAAATGATACTTTCTTTAATTATGTGTATTTAACATCTGTTTTCAAATTAACTTCTCCATAATTTATCTAGAAGAACAGTTCATCACCTTTGTTGAATATGGAACACTTGTTTTCAAAGATAGCAAAGTTAATCATTTTATGATTTTAGCACCCTCTAACGATGGAAATTTGAATTAATGGATGATTCAGAAAATTTAATTAATAATATTTCATTGATGTCTATCCAATCGAAAAAGAATTCTTCATTCTTAAAGCAGAAAAAGTTGCATTCTCCCTTCCTGAGGGGCAAAGAGGGAAAAATCATTGCTTTTAATGTAAACCCTTAATCACATTCTAGCGTCAAAATTTTAAATCTCTGGTGTGAAATTATTTATAATATCTATTTAATATTTTGCATTTTCCAACTTCTTGTCCATATAAGAGTTAAAACTGTTGGAATGTTCAGAAAATGTGAACCTAATATTTCCATATTATAACATATAACAAGACTAAATTCATAACCAAAATAATTTTTCAGTTATCTCTAAAAACAAAAAGTTTAATGCCTGTTATTTTCACATCTGTCCAACTATATTGTTTTTTTAGTAAAAATTGGAACTGTTCTACCCACAAGTTGTTACAAGCTGATAATTGTAATTTCTGAATTTTAGAAATAATAATCTACAAATAGTTTACAAGTTATTTCATTTCAAGCTAATCAATAAGATATGATTATAGAAATGTTCAAAGGATGAATCAGTACTAAAAATAATAAATATATATCAGAATTTATGAACTTTTCTGACATTAAATTTTTTATTTACATCATGTGGTGTATGGGTTTAAAACCCACTCATATCTAATCCTAGTTTGAAATCATCAGTTCCAAATGAGCTAATAATTGCTTAAGTTTATAATTTGAATTTTGACTCAGAATCTAAATGCTAATGAATTTGAAATAGATTTCCTACAAGAAATCGATTGATTTCTTCCACAACTTAGAACAAGGGTGGCCAAAATGCAACATGTGTAACTTTGCCTCACCACTCTTTCTTGTTTTTTTGTTCTTCTAAATTCAATTTGTTTTGGATGGAACTTCAATCCACTCCTGGGTGTCATGCATTTCCAACTTAATATGTGGCACTTTGTAATATAAAAGGCTGGCCACCCCTGCCCTAGAAGAAGTTGTGTATGCCTGATGTACATTCATTGCTTAACACTTCACGGGAACTGCCACTATGAAAAGCATTTTGAGAGAGCTGAAAGAGCTAGCCTTATTAGAAGGTATGATTGTAGAATACCTACTGTTCTATAGAAAAACTAATATTAAATTATTTATCTAAAATTTATTATCAGTAAAGGCTGTTTCCTTTTTTTCAGTTATCATTAAATGTGCTCTATTTGAGTTCCCATGTTTCCCAGTAGATAACGCATGTATTATTTTTGCAAAAAAATACAAAATTAAAAAATATACTGAGATGACATTTTATTAGTTACTACTACCTAGTAGCAATACTGCTACCTAGTAGCATATTGCTACTAGGTAGTAGTCCTTCTAAACAGCCTGAATTTGTCGGGGTAGGGAACTTGCAAGATGCTTGATGTGTTTTGCAGTAGTTTTGTAACGTGGAAATTATTGTCTTGTAGTTGGGAATTTGGATGGTGGCAGTCTCTCTGCCAACAACTCTTTCCACCACATCCATGCAATGCTCATAGGGTTTTTAGATCTGGGGATGTGATCAGGCCAATGAAGCAAGGAAAACTTGTTGACATGTTCTTGGAACCATTCGATGATGATATGTACCTTGTGAGCAGGTGCATTACAATGTTCAATATGTCCATCTGAGTGAGGAGAACTGGAGCCATGAAGGGATGAACTTAGTCAGCAGCAATGTTCAAATACGCTGTGGTGTTCATATGTCCTTTGATGGTGGTTTTTCGACACTGTGGTGTTCAGACATTCCTCACACTACCACCTGCCTGTATTGTTAACATTAGACAAAATGGCTCCATGACTTAATGTTGCTTGCACGAAATTCTGATCCTTCCATCAGCATGATGCAAAAGGAATCTTGATTCGTCCAACCAGAGTATTGTTTTCCAGTCCTCAACAATCCAGTGTCAATGATCCTGTACTCACTGGAGACACCTTTGTGTTCTTCGCTGACAACTTTAGCAATCAACGTGGTCGGTGGCTGTTGTAGCCCATTTGTGACAAGGTTCAATATGTGGTGTGTTCAGAGATGGCCTTCTGCACACCAATGTTTAATTCTGCTATGATGTTGTGGTCTGTCTGTTTGCTTGCATATTTCTCGCCAATCTCTCTTGACCCCTCTGATCCACTAGTTGTTTTTGTCTACAGGATCGTTGATCACTGGTAAATTTTTGCTTTTTACACCATACTTGGTAAACCCTTGAAACAGTTGTGCATAGAAAGTCCAAGAGAACAGTTGTTTGGGAGATATAAAACCGGCATGCCTAACACCAACTATCGTGCCACCTTCAAAGTCACTCAGGTTGCTTGTTTTGCCCATTCTGATGCTCAATCTAACTCTAACTGATGCTTGAAGAGCTTTTCTGATTTATATCACACACCATGGTCATGTGATGTATTCGTGTAGGAATGAACCATTTATGTGATGAGAGGTAGTTACCTAATAAACTGGCATCTCTGTGCATAGTATTGCATCTATTATCAATGAAAATTATGAAATAAAATTTGTGTAAACAAACTAGGTTAGATGTAAATTTATTGAAAATAATGAGAAATACAACAGCTCAAACACCAATAAAATTGTCATCACATTGAACATTAAAAGAATCAATGCAAGATGTTGTTTCTTCTGGTATATGCAGTTTTATTTTCAGTTTCAGCATCTTCTCCCAATTCTAGATCTTTGCAAATCATTGAATCTATAGCTGTTGGAAAGTTTCAAATTACCATGGGTTTTCATAAACTTATTTTGCACTCTTCTAATTTTTAAAAAGAGAAGAAAGTTCTCTGCTATACAGTGCATAAATAACCTAGAAACTCTATCACACTTGACTTAGTTTTTCATACAAACATATGTCATAAGGACATGCCTGATGTTATAGCAGTCAGGTGCACTAACTACTATGTCAAGTAAGGTTTTGTAGGTGTAATTGCCTCCCAACTTATGAAAAATTCACTTTCCTCTTTCTTCATAAGATGGTCTTTTTATTTTTCCTGAAATGCTGTACTCATGAACACGATTCATTATTCAGTTCTTCCACTTGGCCTGTAGTTTTGCTTTAAGTAACTTGTTCACTTATAAATCAAGAGGTTAAAGTATATTTGTTAAACCTCAAGAAATTATAGCTAGCATAGATTATTTTTGATGATACCTTGATTTAGGATGTTAAATGTACATACCTAGAGTCTATCATTAACAGTGACTTGCATTTAAAGAATGGCATTTACTCTTTTCACCACATTTCCCAACCAGATTTTCTTTGTTTCTTAGCTCACCCAATTGTTTTCATTAGCAATGAAAATTAAATTTTTCAGAAAAGATCCCTTGGGAATTTTTTTTTGTTTAAATATTTCACCATGGGTGGAAACTTTGATCCATCTGCAGTTACCAAATAGCATGAGAGTATAGTTTGATTTCTTATGTCATGTCTACTTCTTTTTCTCCCTTTTAATTGGGGTGGGGGTGGCTCAGCGCCAGGCTCGTAATCTGTAGTTCCCGGTTCGAGTCCCAGCTGGGTCAGCGTTGAGATTTATCTCTGCAAAATTCCTCGCCCTGCCCACAGTCAGTAGGGGACACCGATGGGCTTGGAAAGGCCGCCGTCCGTCGTATGGGACGTTAAGCCGTGGCCCCGTGTGCGGGAGAGCCATACCCTGTGCACGTTAAAGAACACGCTGGATGGCCTTGACGGGAAGCTACAATCTGTCTCCCAACAGCTGTTCCAGTGGGTCCCCTCCCCCAACCTTCTCTGAGCCTTTGGGGTCCATGTGACCTGGCCATTTAGCCCATGGTGTGCAAAAAAGTGCCGCTCAGAGGTAAAACAACCCAACTCCCTTTTAATTGATACTTCTGAACCAGTAAGATCAGAACTCACTGGAACTTCATTCATATTCCCAAAATATAGAGGCTCAACACCATGATAATTTCTAGCTAAGGTACTTGCCATTGTTAATAGTTCTATAGAGGTAAAGAATGCACCACCCTAGTATATATAATATACATTTGCAAACTATCAAAATTATGGGGAGAATTAGCATGATTGGCTAGAATAGTAACTAAAAGTAACTGATAGCATAATACCCAAAATTCTATTACCAGTCAACTGACCTGGCCATTTAGCCCATTGTGTACAAAAAAAGTGCCACTCAGAGGTAAAATAACCCAACCAGTCAACTGCATAAACATTTATTTTCATAAATTAAAAATGAGATGCATTTTTTTTTAATTTTGAATTATTCAGAATTTAGTAAAAACACATGGCTGCCATGGGTCACCTTGTATACATCTTCCCTATATTCCAGTTCATCCCATACATGTTTACTTTAAGACTGTCTCTCACATGTTCCAAAATTTCCCTAGATTTTCACTGCCACAAATTCTAACATTGTGATGATTAACTTTGCCACTGACAGGAAAGTTTGCTTCATCAGAGAAGAATAACTTTGCAGCAAGACTTTCCATCATTCTTGAGTCATTCCTGGAAGTTGCAACAAAAATTGTACTGCTTTTCTTTATCTGGCTGTTTGGTAGCATATAGCAATTGCAGTTTTAAAATCATTACATTCATTAGTAATCATCCCATATAGTCACCTATTTTAAACTCATAAGCCATTTGTTATATGAAATCAAATATTTTTAATATAAATATACTGATTGTCCTTATTTCGGTACTCTATCCTAGGAACACCTTTAGCTTTTATGACATCTGCAAATTAATTCAGCATGCTGAAAATTGAATTCTGAATGTACTACATAAATGTAGAATAAGTTTCTTATTCTGTACAAATATCAATTCAAAAATAATTTTTATCTCAAAACAGTCAAAAAGTTGAATGTCTACAGATAGACGGCAGACTATAGCTCTTTCGTTTAAACTAGCAAAAACTCTCCTGTGGTCAGAAAATTATGGTATTCAGAAATCTGCAAAAATCTGGTTTTGTCCAAATCCAAAGGTTTGAATTTTTTAATTTTATAGCAAAAAGTGTACAACCAGAACAACATATCAATCTGGTGAATATAAAATGATCGTTTTCAAAGTGAACAAAGTTTACCATTTTCTGATTCTAACAGTAGAAATTCAAACTAATGGAGGGTTTGGGAAATGAAAATTCAAGTATTTTATTGAACTCAAAATATGAGTGTTTGATTTATCTCTAAAAACAAAAGAGTTGAATGTCCACATACTGACAGATGACAAAATGAAAATAATAGCCCATTCTTTGAAAACAAACTAAAAATATAATTCAAGACAAGTTTATTGATAGACAGATGGACTGACCAATGGACAACAAAGTGAACATATTAGGGGTTTTTTTAATGAGCTAAAAAGGGGTTTCAGTTGTTCGACAGGAGTTGCTGATTTGAATATCATTGTGCACTTTTAGAATATAATAAAATGTTGAAGGTGAAGCTGGAGCCAGATGATACCATGATGGATTCTTTTGTCTTTCACACTGAGTATGCATAGATGGTGTTGCTCTACACACCAAATATAAATTTACTAATATCACAGAACTATAATAACGCTAGACAACAAATTGAAACATTTTTCTTATAACATTGGTCAAATAGGATGTTTTTAACTAATTTTTGGGTGCTGAATTCAAATCTGGCTGTGAAAAATCTGCAGCACATAATTAAAAAAAAAAAATTATGGATTGACGTATTTCAAATTTCAATGAATATGCATATTTGTAAAATGAAAATAAATGTGATTATTTTATTAAATTGCAACTTAAAACTCATTAATTTCATGATTACATTGAATAAATTTGGAGACATCATAATTATAGACCACCGAATATAAAGTAGCAAATGAAATAATATTGAAATGCAAAATAAGAAAACACTGGAAAGGATCTTTTATACTTGCAAGAAGTCCATTTTTGCCTTTTATGTTCTGAGGTATCTTTTTTTATGCAAGAACCAGCAACAGTCACCCATCAATGCTGGGCCCTACCTGCCTTGATATCTCTCCTCCATGGTTCGGATATCCTGGGAAAATATTTCCCCTTGCTCATCACTGACAGCTAAATGATACAATAATAATTAATTTTTTGGGAAAGAAGAGATGTGAGTGCAAAAAATGGATCTTCAAAGACATTTGGCATCCAAGATTTTCTTAGTTTTTGAGAAGTTGTTGAATGAGCTGATGGTAGTTTCCCTCTTTACGATTCCCCAGAAAACCCTGGACTATAGATGTGAAGGATTTCCATTCAGCACGCTCCTTCATATTCAGTTTTTCTTTGAAGACAGTATCATTCAGTAGCTTCCTGATCTGAGGACCAAAAAAGATCCCTTCTTTGAGTTTGGCATCACTTAGTTTTGGAAATTTTTCCTTCAAGTGCAAAAACCTTTTACCAGTTTTGCCCATAACCTTTACAAAGTTTTTCATAAGCCGCAGTTTGATGGTAGTGGTGGGAGCAGAACATCAGAGGGGCCAACTAGAGGCTTATGCCTCACATTACTCTTTCCAGGAATAAAAACATCTCTTTTGGGCCAGTCTTTTGTTTTTAGTGTCCCTTTCGGGTCCTACTGTCCCACAAACATAGAAAACAGCAAAATTTTGTGAAGCCTTCTTGAAGCCCAAGCAAGAGTGAGATTACTTTTAGGTCACCACATATTTATTGTCCACTTAAACTGGTCATATATTATAGCAGCATTTTTTCTATGTTTTCATAAGTTTCCTTCATTTCCACAGCGTGTGTCACTGGAATGGAAGGTTTTTGATTTCCTTTATGCAAAAGGACAGCTTTCAATCTGAATTTTGACCAATCTACAAATAAATGCCATTCCTTATGGTTGTGAGTTGTTACATTTTCTTCCATCAGCCCTTAAATATCTATGCAGAAACACAAACCATCTTGCATCTCGTAATAAGCAGATAAAGCCAAATTTCTCTTTCTGAACAGAGAAACTCTGGTACCCTTGGCTAGAAGATTCCACTCTTTTGAAGTCTTGAATCTGAAACCTCAGCTTGTTGTTTGGAAAGTCCTAGGTCTCGAACAAGATTATTTAGTTCATTTTGCTGAATTAGATGAAGCTCATCTAACTCTTTAGGGGTATATGTAGGATCAGGATCTGTATGTGCCTCAAAGTTTTCCTCTGATGAATCCATCTCCTCCTAGTTAGTTGGAGTTGTTGGTATAGAAAGATCTTCTCCATGAGGAACTGGCCTTATGGCTGAAGACACATTTGGATATTGTATTTTGCCTTTGTTCTTTTTTGAAAGGCCCGAAACTTTAGTTTAAAAATAACAATCATGCGAGTGACTAGTTGGCTCATGTTAAACCATTGGAACTGCAAAGGACATGGATTTTATTTTACCTTTCAGCCATTCACTCAGGCCAACAAAGCACGAAATGCAGCACACATGTGGAGCCATTCTGAGGTTAGGTTACTGTTAAGTGTTTTCTCTCACTTGGCAATCAGTGTTGCCAGTCTCAAAAAGTAAAATATCTAGTATCCTCCCACCTGGAGGTGTTGGTATAAGATCTTAATAAAAGTCAAAATGAACAATAATATAAAAACATGATGTGCAAGCCATTTTGTAAGGCCAGATCTGAAATCAGCACATGAAAAATAGTTAAAGGCAAAATGTTTATGGTATAAAAACCTTGTAAATCAGTGTAATTAGTTTAAGCTACTTTTTTTTCCAAATTCTTCTAGTACAATGTGGTCCAACCTTTCATTGACTGAGGGCCAAACAGAACATAGTGTAAGGAAGTGCGGGTCATCACTTCTGTAATATATTTGTCGAAAAAAAATATATATATTTAGATACAAATATAATACACAAATTTAACAAGCAGACAAGTAATTTAATAGGAAACATTCATGAAAACTTTAAAGAATTTACTCATTGTGCTGCACCATGGTAATTAGGAAAATTAATGTAAGGATTGGCATTGCTTTTCTGAAACAAGTTTCTCAATCTCTACTTTAAGTTCTGTTAAGGAAAGTCTCAGACAGGATTCCAGTGAAGCACTTTCAATGCAATTTCTAGTTTTTGATTGCTTTTAAAGCTGAAAAAGCACTTTCACACACATATGTACTGCCAAATAATGATAGTATTTAAACTGAAAATTTATGTAATCTGAGAAACGAGTCTCCAGAAGTCCTTGGGAATATCGACTTTTTGACTTGGAAGAATGGCTTGAAGATCACAAATCTCCATTTTGAACATCAGAGGGTTGCTGGCTCACTTCAATTTTCATGGTGTTGTTAAACAGTGAAAGTTTTGGCTTCAGGGAATCAAAATCTTTGAATCTTGTCTGGAACTCCTCCTTTACATCACATTATTTCGTGAAACTCACTAAAATTTGTTTCATTTTCTTCTTCCTTGAACTGCTGGCAAGATTGGAAGTGTGCTGTATTATTTGCTTTTAATGCATTTTGCATTACAAGTTTCCTATGGAATCCTTCAATATGTCCAAAAATCTGAGAGATATTTTGTAATTTACAAAACCTGCTACCTTGCAATTTTAGATTTAAAGCATTCAGATGAGTTGTTAAATCATTCAGAAAGGCAAGTGTTTGTATGAATTTCTTGTCTTTCAGCTTATCTACATATTCATTTTCAATATTTTCATTCATGAGAAAGGCAAAAATTTCATTCCTTAACCCAAAAAATTGTTGTAGACAATTTCTAGCACTAAGCCATTGCACTTCACAATGCCATGAAATGTCATCATGTTCAGCATCCAAAGCATCCAAGAATGCAATAAATATTCTGTGTCTTTGAGCTTTCTTGCCTCCCCTTATTAAATTTGCAATATTTACAACTGTTGTCATAGTGTCACTGATTCTTATAATTTTTCCATAGAGTGCTTCCTGATGGATAATGCAATGAAAGAACAAGCAATTTATTCCTTTTTCTTTGACAAGTCCTACTGAATCCAGTTTTATGGCCAACCATTGCTTTAGCTCCATCTGTTGCAATGCCAGAGCATTTCCCAGCCTCCAAATTGAGAAATTGTTCTATTCAATGCATTAAATATGTCAATACCTCTCGTGCTGGTTTCTAACAGATGTAGTTTCAAGAGTTCTTCGTGAATTTCAAATTCAAGTTTATTATTCGGACAAAAATAAGAAGCTGACTGATATCAATTGTATCTGTGCTCTCATCTAGAGCTAGGGAGTAGCATTCACAATTGTTTATAATATCATGGAGAGTAGCTGAAACTTCACTTCCCATTTCATTAACTCATCTATTTATTGTCTGATGAGACAAGGAAACCTTTTTAAAGTTTTTAACCATCTTATTGTCTCCAAAGGCAGATGCCATTTTCATAGCACATTTTTTAATGAGCTCGCCATCTCTGAAAGATTTGTTTTTTATTAGCTCTAAACATACCTTGCAAGAAGCTGTCAAACCTGCAGTGTTTGCTGGCTGCTGAAAAATATTCTTCTGCTTAGTTAGATTCTGCCTCAAATCACTAAACACACTACTCCTTGTAGATCCTTAGTGTTTATCATATTTTGTTTTATGCAGATTAGTGTCTGCTTATATTGTATTCCTTTGAAACACTTAAAACTTGGGAATAAATAACACATTGTGGTTTACTGTTATGTTCAACAAAAAAGTAGCTTTATTGCCACTTAGACTGAAATTGCCATTTTTCTTCTGTAATGGGGCATTTCTTTGGTTCCAACATTTTGAATTACAATAAAAGCCGTTAAAGCACATTACATTAATTAAAGGTAAGTCCCAGATGTACCGCAGCATATCGCTGCACACCATCTATGGGGAGAATGCCATGAACACCACTACCTACGCTGGGGCAAGACAGTGCCACAAGGACACAGCTCATCCACGGCTACCTATGGCGAACAATCCTATAGAAGGAAGGTTCATTCATCGGTCAAAACCTAAATTTAATCTGTTCCCCGGTTAGCCACAAAAATGGATATATAGATCCAAGTTAACTTGGCTCCCGGGGTGGAGACTCTTGGTTTGGCTTCTCCATCAATAAGGCCGTCGACTGGGATCCACTCCCAGTCACAAGCCTTCAAATTCTACCTCTCCATAAAGCTGACCTGCAGCCCTCCCGGCACACAAGATGCACCCATAGCGGGATTGCAGCGAACCTTCTCGGGTGCCAGGATGAGTCTGCCTGATCGGGCCCACCCAAAAACCCTTTCAACAGACCCTTCACAGCACCTCCACCAAGCCATGCACATTTCGAGTATGCCCAAAGGAAAGCAGGCCACTCCTACTTCACAGAGGCACTGTAAGCCCACCATATTAAGGTGGTCCCCTATCGGGGTGGGGTGGAGGTGGGGGGGGGGGCATTAAAGCACAGTCAACTCGATACAACAGCCACGCTTCAGAAGAATACAGAATTAAAAACTTCTTTGGAAGAATGAAAAGCGGTATCAAGTCGGCCGTGGTTTAAATGCAAAAACATACATAACCGTTGCAAGGTGCTGCCATCTCTAAATATAAAATAAATACCCCCTCAAGCAGCTGCTTGCCACAGAGGCCTGACAGGAGCCTGTCAGTTTATGTGCCGTAGTAGGTCTGTGAGGATGGCAGGACCTCATCAGAAAAACAACACAAACGTCCATGCCTTATCCAGGGCTCGAACCCAGGTCCCTTAGATCAATAGCCAAGGGCACTAACCACTCGGCGACAGGACAGAATCTCTAGGAAGAGAAAAATATTATTTTGTAGCCATCTGACGGAAACTATAGAACTTGCAGAAAAGATTGACTTATCTGCCCAATACCCCCAATTTCAAAATTATGCTATTGGTTTATCTTCTGTTAATGGAAACCGTAGAGGAGGCTCACCCAAATAAGTACAAAGGCTGCGGGTTGGACCATGCTGTTCTAGTACATTGAAGTCACTAATTAACTGCTATTATCTCAATTTAAGGTAATAATTGTATGAGGATGTCCAGTAAGTTAACATCTGTTAGTATGTTACACTTGTATTATTGTATTGACATACATGTCCACAGGGTTGGATCTAGGGGGTGGGGTAAGTGTAGGGTAATCAGATTTCAAAGACAAAAATCGGAGAACTTTTGAAAATTCAATTTAAAGGATTTATCTGGTTACCTTAGTTTGACAGCTCACAACTGATAACTTTTCATTATAAAATTCTAGCCCTGATTTTTTAGTTTCATGCATGACTGATTGAAATTTTTTATAACAGTGTTGTCACTGCTATTCTGTTAGTAAAAGATCTCATGCTGTGTAATTAATTTAAAATTAAAAAAATTCTAAAAACAAATTTTGGGAACATTTATTTGTCAGGGACAGTGCTTTTCATCCTGGGAATGTCCTTGGAAAAATTGAGATGTTTAGTTACTCTAGGCAAGGGAGCCATCCCCCATGTTTTTCTAGATTGGGGCATTCATGTCCATAGCAACAAAGAATACAAGAGAGATTTCTTATTTATCCACTTAATCACTAGAGCAATTAAGACATTTATCCTAGTGATACAGCTGTTCAGTTCCTTTGCTGAAGAATTAAGACTCAGTGTGTGTACACCTTGGCTGTCACCTCATCATGTTGTGAACATTTTCCTTCAGCTAGTCTAAACAGATGTAAGTTGTGAGGCACAAAGTCAGGATTTTAGAGTGCATGTCAAGACATTTACAATGAACCAAGAGTTAGATTGTCATATACTTTTTTTGGAGAGTGGGTGTTGTGGAAACACTCCCTTTGTGAGCAAGCCAGGATAGTCAATCTATAATGTTTGGGCTACAGACCTCTTGCAGTTAGTTATGGATAACTGCTGTCACTTTCTTTATACCCATTAAAATCTGTTCACTACATAAACCCCCTCACATGACCATGCTTCAAGGAAGGTTGCTATGTTCAGGTGATGCTCTTATTACCATATGTTTTTTAACCCTTTCAGTCCCCATGTACTTGTCTAGGAGCATTGTGAAACAATTTTTGATTAATATAAAATTGTTAAATGATGTACTTTTTCAAAAATTGTTTCACACATGAGATCATGAAATAAGCTAACAATAAAACAATTTTTTCATTTTGTATTTTAGTTTATTATTTTTCTATTTTAATTATTTTTAGTATTTTTTGATAAAAGAAGTTTTTTTGGGTCTAAATAGCAATGATATTGTGCTTGAAATAATTATTTAAAAAAAATTGATTGTCCTGAGTGGGATTTGAACCCATGTCTCCCAGAAGCTTCCTGGCATCATAACTGCTAGAACACTAGAAGGCTAACCATTTCTCTGACAATGTGACATATGAGCATTCCTGTAATTTTGTTTATTCACCAGTGGCACCATCTATTATCAGAAATTGTGCATAATCGTGGTGAATTAAATTGATTTATCCAACTGCTTATTTTGAACCCTTATTGAATATAGCATAGGTGGCATTAACCCTTTTAGTCCTGGGGGCGGGGGTGGCTCAGTCGGTAGCGCGCCAGGCTCGTAATCTGTAGTTCCCAGGTTCGAGTCCCAGCTGGGTCAGCGTTGAGATTTATCTCCGCAAAATTCCCCGCCCTGCCCACGGTCAGTAGGGGACACCGATGGGCTTGGAAAGGCCGCCGTCCGTCGGATGGGACGTTAAGCCGTGGCCCCGTGTGCGGGAGAGACATACCCTGTGCACGTTAAAGAACACGCTGGATGGCCTTGACGGGAGGCTACCATCTGTCTCCCAACAGCTGTTCCAGTGGGTCCCCTCCCCCAACATTCTCTGAGCCTTCGGGGTACATGTGACCTGGCCATTTAGCCCTTGGTGTGCAGAAAAGTGCCGCTCAGAGGTAAAACAACCCAAACCCTTTTAGTCCTGAATTAATTTGGTTAATCTAATAATATTTGGAGTACAACATTTTTCAGGAATAAAGTATCACAGGTAAATGTCCTGTAGACGTGAAACACTTGAAATAATTAGTTGAAAAAAATTGGTTGTCCTGAGTGAGATTCAAACCCACGTCTCCCAGAAGCAATCCTGGCATCATAACTGTTAGACCACCAGAAGTTAACCATTTCTTCAACAATGTGACATAGAAGCATTCCTGCAATTTTCTTGCTTCACCAGTGGTATCAGGAATTGGGCAGTTAAGCTGCCACATGATGGTAGTAATATTTGTCACTCAAGCTCACAGCATTATATAAATAATTTAGTAATCATATGAATCTTTGCTTATGAGCATGCAACTAAGCTATTCTGTTATTATCCATTGCTGTAATGGCGACGATGAAAACACAGGCGATTTTAAATGTACTTCAGTTCTCCTACAGTGCAAAAGATCCCAAGTAATGGCTGGACATTTTAGGATAGTACATCATATTAATGGTGATGTTTGACATTTTTACTGTTTCTATAACTTTGCTACTAAGCATTGGTCATACCACAGAATAATCAAAAGTATTCTACAGTAAACTATCTGGCCACATTGGTAACCACAGAAATTCACAGCTAGTTTAGATAAAATCACAGTTCCTTTACATTACAGAAGTTCTTGAAGAGTGTATGAAGATTTTAGGATAGCACACCTCTTAAAGGTTGTGTTTGCTATTTTAAGTTCTTATAACTTAGGATGAAATTAGGAACAGGTAATACCACTTGCAAAGTTGCTATTGTTGGCTGGCTCACCGGATGGCTTGACACTTGCATTATTAAAATCTTGTTAATTTCACAGCAGAAAACCAGTCTATTTTGTTGCAGTTGTTCTTGCATTTTAATATTAACTTGCAGTGTGCAGTGGTTGCTCCTGAAAGTATCTTCCATCTACTGGTGCAGTTGTATTATATTAGAAGCATGCTCTAATGGTTTAAATATAACCTCCTCCATTAACTATTAAAATTCTTTAAATTAATTGAACTTATCAAACATTTAAACAAATTAAAAGGTAAAACCATTAATAGATGTGGAAGGTGATGTGCTTTGCCTCTCATATGAAGCTTCATCTGGTAGTGATAGCTGTTAAATGTGTGGTATATATTGGATTCTCCTCTGGTGATGTTACGTATTGCTATTGCAATACTCATTGAGCAGGAGGTTCCATGCAGCCAGGAGAGGTGTGATATCAGTATTGCAGATGTGCTCTTTTTGCATATTTATTAGTGTTTTCCATATAGTTTAACTGAAATTTTACAGGAGTGCAGCTAATAATGTTATTCGTAGTTCTTCTATCTTTATCTCATTTTCAATTATTGTTTCGCTAAAGTTGTTGTTGGATTTTGTTTTTCTATATCTTGTTTTTGCTCTGTCAGTCTTTCCTCTATCATTCTGTAGGTTTTTCATACATAACTGTTTTTTGTAATATGTTATATGGATCTAGTATTTTAACTTTATTTACTCCTCCAGATCTGATTTTATATCTATCATTTATTACTAGTTTTGTATGTTATTAATTATTTTATGGGCTACTTATATTTAGTTACTATATTTTTTAAAGTGTGAGTGATTCCCAGTATGAAAGGGGAAGCCACATGTATACTATTGGCTTTCACTATTTTGAGCAGGTGTAGGTTGTGAGTTTTGTTTTATTTTGTATTTTACAGATCTATGTATTCTTTTTATGAGTTCAATTGAATAACTGACCTATGTACTAATATTGTAAGTAAAGTCTATCTTTTTTTAAATCAGATTTATTTGTACAATATCTGCATGCTATTAACAGATATGTTTATAGCTGATTTTTTAGATAGTTTAGATAAACTCAGCTAGTTTAGATAAAATCACTATTTCTTTAAAATAATTATTGGATATGTTGAGTTTTAGGGAATGATGCTTGAGTAAATGTTGTTTTCCTCTATACTTTAGTTATATGTCTTAGTTTATCTCGTTTTATTAATATATCTAAATAGGGTAATTCTCCATTTACTTCTGCTCATGGATAAATTTTATTGTAGGCATAATGATGTTAAATGTATTTATTAATTCTGGGAGTTTTGATACAGGATGATTGCAGAATATTTTAATATCAATGTATTGCAGGTACAGTGATGGTTTCTGATCTGCTATTTGCATTACATGCCTCATAACAATGTTGACCATGAGCTCAGAGAGTGATGATCCCATTGGGATCCCATCTCCCTGAACCAATGGCCTTCCATTTACTGGAAACCAGTTAGATGTGATGGCCAGGTCCAGTGCTTCATCGACTCTGAAATATTCTTGAGCCATGGACCTGGCAACCTTTTAACCACTCAGATTTGAGCTGCATCCAAAATGTGAGTATTTGGGTACAGTGACACGACATCTAACGAGTGGATGGTTGTATGTTGAATTGGCATTGTTTGGATTATTTGTTTAGCTGTTAAGCATGAAGCCAAGGTATGTTGAGTAAGTGGGAGACATGGGGTGGAAAAAAGCTAAAAATGACTAGATTATATGTAGGGGATTTTCTCTTACTAAATGGGTAGCTTGGTTTATGCAATTTAATTTTCATGAATAACTGTGGTGTAGCATGATACATTGGGGGCATACAAGCTTTTGCTATTTGTAAAGGGAGGGAAGGGTCATTTTTTAAAATTCTGCTGGTTTTTGATGGTTTGCCAGATGAAGCCTCATGTGAGATAGGCAGAACATGTCACCATTCATGTCTGTTGAATGATTTTTACCTTTTAATTTGTTTAAATGTGTGATAAGTTCGATTAATTTAAAGAATTTTAATAGTTAACTGTTAACTCCCCTCCATTAAGTTAAAGCATGATTCTAAAATGTAGCACAACTGCACCAGTAGATGGAAAATACTTTCAGGAGCACTGCAAGTCAACATTAAAGTGCAAGAACAACTGTAACAAAATGGACTGGGTTTTAAATGTGAAATTAACAATAAAATCTTTATAATACAAGCTTCAAGCCATTGGGTGAGCCAGCCAACAATAGTGATTCTGCAAGTGATATGACCTGTTCCTAATTTCATCCTAAGTTATAAGAACTTAAAATGGCAAACATAGCCATTAAAGAGGTGTACTATCCTAAAATCTTCATATATCCTCAAGAACTTATTTAATGTAAAGGAATATATAGCATTTTACTAAATAAATTGGAAAATTACGGTATTCGCGGTAGATTGTTAGATTGGTTTAGAAATTATTTATCAGACAGATATACAATTACTAAAATAAAAAACTGCTACAGCAGAAAAGTAATTACACGATGTGGAATTCCCCAAGGCTCAATTTTAGGTCCTTTATTGTTCCTAGTATACATAAATGATTTGTTCAATGCAAAATTAAATAGTGCTATTTATCTATATGCTGACGACATTGTTTTAATAAACAGTCAGAAATATTTAAATGATAGCATTTCAGAGGTTCAAACAGATTACAATAATATTATTAGATGGTTAAATCATAATGAAATCTATTTAAATGAGAAAAAAACAAAACTGATGATTATTCATTCACCAGGATTTCATATTCATCAAAACCTCTTTATCAAAACTCATAAAATAAATTGCAGAAAAAAGGTTGCTTCAAATTGTGAATCATTATGCAGCTGCCCACTTGTTGAGCAAGTAAATAAATTACTTAGGAATCATTTTAGATGAATATTTTAGGTGGAATGCCCATATATCCCACATATGTGAAAGCTTGAGAATATCGGCGATAAAAATTCAAAAATTGAAATACGTATTAAATATGGAAACATGTGTCCTATTTTATAAAGCAATATGCGAATCTATTTTAAATTATGGAATAATTGTGCATGGAACAACTAACTTAACTAACATAAGTAAAATAGAAAAACTGCAGTCTATAATAGCTAAAAATATTATTCCGTTTCATTTGCAAAAAATTTATAAAACTTCTACCGATAGATTAAAATTTTTAAATCTTTTCTCCTACAGCAATTTATATAAATATAATGTAATAATTAAAAAATTTTTTGACGAAACTTACAAACTAAAAATTCAGCATAATAAAAATACAAGACTTCGAAACCAGGGTTATTACAAATTGCCAAATTTTCGAAAGAATTACGGGGAAACATACCTCCGAATATCAAGTACCACTTATATTTAATGCTATTCCAAAAGAATTACTAAATATAGATTCTTTTAGAAGACTTAAAATGGAATTAAAAAATTATTTGGTACTTTCTAGTTAGCTGATTTTTATGTGTTGTGTTTTGTGGATTTATTTGATGTACACCATTTTTGTGGCTGAATGACTTATGTTAATATAATTTATTCATTTTCCTGTAAATGTATTTGTATTCTTTACTCTTATGAATAAAAATTATATTCTAAAAAAAAAAAAAAAAAAAAACTGAGTTTAAACTAGCTGAATTTCTATGGTTGCCAATGTGGCAACAGATAGTTTACGGTAGAAAAAGTTTTGGTTATTTTGATGTATAACTTGTGCTTACTAGCACAAGTCATACTTCAAAAGTTACAGGAATAGTAAAAATGTCATACATCACCATTAATATGGTGAACTATCCTAAAATCTTCATCTATTACTTGAGATTTTTGTGTTGTAGGAGAATTTGAGGTATATTTAAACTTGCCTGTGTGTTTTTATTGCCATCATTACGGCAATAGATAATTATTAACAGAGTACTTGAGTTTGCATGCTCATAAAGCAAGGATTTTATATGACAGCACAATTCTTGTAAATTAAATTGATGTCACCTATGTTGCTGTATGACCCTTTCTAGGTGGTGGTGGTGGTGGGGGGGGGGGGGCAAAATGCATATTGTTGCAGTCACATTACATATCAATTTCCTCTGTCATGTGCCATCAAATTCTACTTATTGAAGAGCCATTTAGAAACAATTTGAGCTAAATACACCTTTTTTTTTTTCAAAGTTGCTGATTTCCTTAGCTACTTTTGCTGAAACTTATTTTTATACCTGTTGTTAATTGTTAGGTGATAATCTGTGTTGATTAGTGACTTCTACATTATATCAAAGAAGATCATATGTTAATTGTGATTATTTAGAAAGGTTTTGTTCATATCACAGCAGTTAGCTGGTTATTTGTTTTATAATTTATAAATACTCAAAAATAATTTTTTTGCCTACTGATATAATAGTTTTATTACATAGTTATGAAAAATTTGATAATGTAAGTTTTGTAGGTAAAAGCATTGTTTAATTGAACTTTCCATAAATATAGGAGCTAGTGGAAGTGTAGAGGAGGGTGGACCATCCAAGAAAGAAACACAAGAATTGATAGATTTCAAAATAGTTTTTAATAAACAGAAATACGATGTTTGTTTCCCTTTGGATGAAACTGTTGCAGCTTTAAAAAAACACATTGAGAGTCTTATAGGTAAGCATAAGCTACTACCTAAATATTCCAGTTTGGCTTGATGTACAAATTCATTTAAATTATATGACCATAGCCTTTTATGTGAGAAGTAGTAATAAGAATTTTTTATAATAAGAAAACTATGTCAAATGTGCTGCTATGAACTCAAAATAGATTATATTATAATTATTGGAAGCGGTAATGATTGTCATCTGTTTAAAATTTATTGAAAGATTTGGTTGTTTTGTTTCTGCGTTGAACTTTTTTTCATCCAGTGAGATAAATGATCAAGTTACAAGAATCCCAATGGCTCAGAGAAGGTTGGGGAAGGGTATTTACTGAACAGCTGTTAGGAGACAGATGGAATCCTCCCAGAATACCACCCAGAATGTTCTTTAAAATGATGAAATTAAAAGAATTATCTTTAAAATGCACTGGATATTATGATTCTCCTGCACATGAGACTAATGCTTAACATGCCATTTGATGGATGGCAGTTTTTCCAAGCCCAACTGGTGTTGCCTTTCTTACTGAGGGCAGGGTGCAGATTATTTCAGAATAAATCTGAACACAAGTGCAGTTGGGTCTTGAATCTGGTAACATCAGATTATGAACCTGGTGTGCTATTGACTGAGCCAACTCCCACCCATTTGACAAAGGTGCATTGAATAATCTGTTAACTCAAAAGCAGAGGAAGGAAATATAAAGACTGACAAACAAAATATGTGGAAATATGCACTGAAAGCACAATTTATTATACATCATACCACACCCATCCACAAACCTGCCCTACTCCACCACAATAATGTGACCAGCTGAAACCTTTTGCAGGCTTATAAGTAGGTCAGATACCTACCTGCTGTATTTGCACCTATGACTGTTTTGCTGGGTAAACACAGTGACAGCAAATTTGATTGGGGGCAAATGGTCAATGTGAGGAAGGTTGGGGAGGGGGATGCTCTTTATGTGCGACTGCAGAACATTGGGACTCTCCATGCCACCATTCCACGTGTGTACCAGGACTACATCATAAGCGGCAAAAATGTAAAAATTGAAAAAGTCTTATATTAATATCAAAATGGTTTTGCTTTAATCTATACTGCCAGTTCCCTATCTGGATTTCTGGCAGTGTTTTACCATTGAGCTCTGGGCACAGTGGCAGACATCTTGGTCAGAACAGCTTACGAACAAGCTCTTTACCATGGTTTGATGATAGGTTTGATCTCAGTCTTGTTATCGCAGGAATTGCAAGGAGGAAGTTGTACTTGCTCGGCTCTGTTTAGGTCATTCGTTTATTACTCATTCGTTTCTTTTACGGGCGGACAACGAACCTAAGTGCGAGTTTTGTGACACCATTTTAACAATCAAACATATTTTAATCGAATGTGCATGTTTTAACATCAAATATCGTATATATTTTAGCTATCGTAATTTTCTGTCCGAGCTTCTTACACTCGGACATCTTTTATCCGATCATTGCATTTTAGCGCCTGTTTTTGCCTTTTTAAAACATTGTGGTTATTTTAATAGATTTTGATTTTACCTTGTCTTTTGTATAGCCCAGGTCTTTTACACCTGGGATTTTTATATGTTGTATTTTTCAAGTTGTTTTACAATTGTTATTTGTTTGTCTACAATTTTTTTGTGTAGTTTTTTTTTTTGTTTTAACTATTGGTTGGGGGGTACATATGTCTTTTGCCCTTTCTATTGTCTTTAGTTTGGCACATTATGGTCTAGTCGCCCATGCGCCATAAAACCCCAAACAACCAGCTTTAATCTATTGCTTATGCATTTCCCCTAATAATAAGCTCTATTGCAATAGCAATTAATGTTATTAAATAAGGTAAAGAATTGCTTTGGATAAAATTTAAATATTTTCTTCAAAGAATTATTGTGAACTAATATTGAGTAAACACACAAAAATTTCGATTTTAATGAATAATAATTTTTAATTGTAACACTTCTCTGATGAATCATTTTCAAACATCTTTTTCCTTATAGAGAGTTTAAATCAATATTTCTGTTTTATATCTAAGAAAGATTCCAGTTTATTGCATTTGATTAACCATTTGTCTGATAGTTTACTACTGACTTCAAACAGATTGCTGTATACTTACTGTTAGCAAATGTTAGCTGACTGCAGAATGGTGTTGTCCTCATGTGGCAAGTTCTGAAGCTTCCTGTATGCACCTGTTAACACAGGGATTTGTGAAAAACAGCATGTAACACTCCAAAGAAATGAATTACTTTTAAAGTTTGGACCCTTTGATCCAATTATTTTCATGCTCCGGATAGTGAGTCGAGTCGGGCACCAGTCAATAATTAACAAATTGCGAAAAAAAACAAAGTTTAATTAGGGTTCGAAATACCAGCGAGTGTTAATGAGTAAGAATTCAAAAATTATTAAATGATTGTCAAAATGTAAAGGTTAAGTCTAATCAAAACAAACTAACGTTGCTCAAGAGAAAAAATTAGTAAAGATTCAAAAGGTTTAAATAACAAACAATTTATTTTCAAAAAATACTTACCAAAACTTCAATGAAGAAGATACTACATCATTTCAAAACTCTGACTACACACATTGCACTAACTGTGCTACTCTCTTCTGTGCTACTATCTTTTGTGCTACTGTGACAACATGTCACTAGGTTATAACAAGAGGTACAAAGCCCGCACGTGTCATGTTGCACGCCAGGAAAGACATTTGTATAAATTGACGAGTGGCGCAAGCTATGACGCAAGAGTGGGCGTGTCCTTGTACATGCGCTTTAGCGGGTGACAATCGAAAGTTCGGAGTTGCACATGCGCAATTCCTAACTGTTGGAAACGAGCGCTGTGGTGCCAAAAAGGAAATAAAAATCCCCAAAATGATAAATATAATGTAAATTAAGCAAAACTGGTTAAGGTGAAGTAAAAGTGAATGAGGGGACATCACAAGCAGGCATTCTTATCCCATAGGCACCAGTGAGAACTATCAGTTTATTGCTACACAATATCAGTGGTATCACCAGCTAGTTTGCATTAGTTGTTAAAAATATTGACATTCTGAATAGTACTTAACTCTTCCCAGTACCAGCCAGTTTTTCACTCTGATCGCAAAAAAAAAATAAGTTTAGAACTTTTTTTGCTAAATAATTAATGAAAGGAATTATATTAAATATGTTTATAATAGTTATATAAATGTTGATAATAGTTATATATATGCCAAATTAATTAGCATTTAATTCTGGATTTTCTGAAATAAAAATATTTAACGAAAAAGACTGATAGTTTTATTTTAATAGGACTTTTTAGAGTCGTATAGTAAAAAACTGCATCCGGCAACACAAATAAAAAATTATGTAAAAAATTTATAGATATCATTGCAATGCATCCAAATAGAAAGCTTATTATTTATGAATAACACAAAAATAAATTTTTACTTGAAATAAGAAAATTACTTCATTTTTGGAATTTTTTTCCTGTTACTATTTTGAGAAAAGTCCAGGCTTTTAGCCAATTGTTCTGAGTCCGATAAACAAGTCGGCTTTAGAATTTTTAAAAAAATGACCAATCAACAGAAATAGGTCATGTTGTATACCAAATTAAACATAATTTAATATGAATTTAATGAAAATAAATGATTTAAACAAATTTACAAGCATATTAATTTTAATAAGCCTTTTTCAATGTGATATGGTGAAAAAATAGATCAGACTATACAATTAAGCTTAATTTTGGAAAATCTGATAAAAAATAGTTAAATTATATTGATAATTCAATAAATATTTTGTGGAAAAAATTTTGCCGACATACTGGACTTGAACCTGCATCTCTCCAGAAACATGCCAGAGTATTCTACCATTGAACTAATGCCAGCTCTGTCTTTTTTACACTAATTTAAGACTTTAAACTCTTCACTGAGATTTCCATCTTACTCATTGCAGTATAAAAAGTAATAGTTGCCACCATAGATCATAGATGGTGCCAACAGTTTGCCTGAAAACCTTGGTGAAGAGTTTGTTTTAAATTAGTGGAAAAAAGACAGAGCTGGCATTAGTTCAGTGGTAGAATACTCTGGCATGTTTCTGGAGAGATGCGGGTTCAAGTCCTGTATATCGGTAAAATTTTTTTCTCAAACCATTTATTGATTTATGATTGTTAAAAAGTTGACAGGTAATGCTGTGATTGTTGACTATGGTTAAATTATATATTAATGAAAACTTTCCTCATGATAATAATATTTAACCTGGAGCACTATTTTTATTACTTTTAATTATTCTTTTCAGTATCATATAATTTAAACGCAGCCAGTGTTACACAAAGTGACTTGGACTTCTCACATTCACAGGATTTTCTGAACTGGTTATGAAATGGACAAACTTTCTTGGCTGCTTTTTTTTACTAAATATTATGAATTTTTTCTTTGGGTGTTGAAGTTTGGCAATCTTGACTAAGTGCAGGAAGGTTTGTGCACCAAAGCAAATAAATGTCATCAGGGTGGTGCAACCAAGATACTGAGGGAGGGAGGAGGGCGTTAAAAACATTCAATGTAAACATAAAAACTTGTAATTTTTTAAATGAAATGTTTCTAGGAGGAGGAGCGGAGTGAAACATTCACAGCAAGTTTAGCAGGAGGGAGTGGGGTGAAAAACCTTCTTGAAATTGCACTCCTACATGAGGACTGATTTCCATGCCAAGAAATTTCTTTTTGCTTCCACATCTAAGACCTCATTTATTTTCAGCAAATGATACAAAATTGAATTCTTTTTCTGGAAAATGAAGAAATAATAATAATGTTAAAAGTAACATATAACCTAATGTGATGGTGCGGACCGTTAGTAACTTTCAAAAGAGATACTATCTTGTGGAAGTGAACGGAAGGGGAGGGCTGCCAGATTAGTGTGGCCTACTGATCTGGACAACTATGGCTACTTTTCTTTTTTTTCTACCCTGCTGAGGAGTGGTCAACCACACAGGGTCCTGGTGCTGACCATATAAACCTACTGGACTGGACAGATATATGGCTCTGAGCTTGATTATGGATCCTGATTTTGCTGCACTGGTGGGCTTCTGTGGAGGGAAAATCTTCCGCTGTGTTTTCTTTTTGTTTGTGGGTTGACAGCCCCAAGTGAATAGATCCACAGGATATGTTTATCAGCTGGTGGATAATCCTGAGCAGAAGTCATCGCAGGCACCTGAACTCTTTGCTTCTATTGGCATCGTCAAATTCTACATTGGAGGAAGTCTTCCAGTGTAGATGGCTTCAGCCTTTAGTAGTGGGGGAACGGGTCTTTGCCCCATGTCTGCGATTAGGGGGCTGTTTGATATTGTCGGCATTCCCTCTCTCAATAAACATAGTTTCTTTAAACATCCCACTAACCATTTTCTCTCCATAGGTAGTTGGAATGTGAGGACTCTGCACAGAGCTTTTTCTCTTGATGTCCTCACACAAGAATTCCACCGTTATAATTTAGATATTCTCGGCTTGCAAGAGACCAGATGGACAGATAAAGGTCAGATTCTTAAAAATAATCTTAAATTTCTCTTTTCAGGGAGGGACGACAAAAGGCATCACCAAGGCGTGGGTCTGCTTCTCAGCAGACACGCTAGCGATGCTCTTCTAGGATATGAGTGCATTAATGAAAGGTTTCTTACAGCAAAATTTCAGTCAAGCGTTAAAGACTTGAATGTTATCTGCTGTTATGCCCCCACTGAGGATGCCGATGAGGATGAGAAGGATAGGTTTTATGAACAACTTCAGGATATTTTGAATTCTGTCAAGAAAGGAGATATTACCCTTGTTCTTGGTGACTTCAATGCCAAAGTTGGTACTGACTCTGACCTTTGGGGAGGAGTAATAGGCCCTTTTGGTATTGGTAGCTGCAATAGCAATGGGCAACGTCTCCTACAGGTAAGTAAACTCAATGGATTCAGAATAACTAACACTTATTACAAACACCGCGACATACATAAGTACACATGGGTTTCACCTGATGGGCTGCATAAGAATATGATTGATTACATATTAATTAACAGCAAATGGACTAGTTCTGTTAGGAATACCAGGGCATATAGGGGAGCTGAAATTGGATCTGACCATTACCTTGTTAAAAGTGTGTTGCAACTTAAACTTAAAAAGTGTTGTGCTAGGGTTAAAAAATCTACTTTTAATACTGAAGCTCTGAAAGATCCAGTTATAGCCAAAGCTTACCATGATAGGTTACTTAGTCATTATGACAGTCATGGTTTGCTTACTACTGAAGTTGAGGAAGAATGGGATCATTTTAAACAGGCTTTTTTGGACACTAACAGTACTCTTTTAGGAAAAAAGGAGCAGAAGAGGCAAAATTATCTGAGTGATAAGGCACTTGAGCTTATTTCGGAAAGAAAGAACTGCAGGAATGCCCTTAATCAATACCCTACTAGTCCTAATAGAAAGCATTACAGAGACCTTAATAAACTTGTAAAGGATCAGTTAGCTGCTGATAAGAATCTTTGGCTTGATGGTTTGGCTGACAAAGCCGAGGAAGCAGTTAGACAGCACAACAGCAGAGAGCTGTACCAGATAGTTAATGTTTTGTGTGGTAGAAAACGGACAGGCATACAAGGATTGAAGGATAAACAAGGTAAGGTTATAGAAGGTGAGGATTCTGTCATGGCTAGGTGGGCTGAGCATTTCAGTGATGTTCTAAACAATGTAGTTTGTTCTACTCCCATTGTTTGCAATGATGATAGATGCATTGGTGGCTTTAATGTTGGCCCTATAACACAATCTGAAGTTATTTTGGCTGTTTCTAAACTTAAACTTCATAAATCCCCAGGGGTAGATGAAATTACTACGGAAATGCTTAGAGCTGGGAATGTTTCGGTTACCACTTGGATGACTGAAATTCTGAATCTCTTTTATGATAAAGGCATGGTTCCTAAGGATTTTACCAGAGCTATTGTTATCCCTATTTTCAAAAAAGGTGATCGCAGTTCTTGTGATAACTATAGGGGTATCAGCCTACTCTCTGTTCCAGGTAAAGTTCTTTCCATGATTGTGCTTAATAGAATTAAGAATCTGGTTGACAGGCAATTGCGTGATGAGCAATGTGGATTCAGAAGTGGTAGGGGATGTGTAGATCAGATATTTTCACTTAGGCAGATTCTTGAGAAATGTTTAGAGTTTCAGAAACCTTTGGTTGCTAGCTTTGTTGATTTCAAAAAGGCTTTCGACTCTGTTGATCGTCATAATTTGTGGTTGATTGTGAGATCATATGGTATACCAGACAAGTTAGTTAACATTATGAAAGCTCTCTATAATAACACTGAGTCATGTGTGAGAGTTGGTAAGGCTTGTAGCAATTGGTTTAGCATTACTTCTGGTGTTCGACAAGGGTGCATTTTGTCTCCTTTTCTCTTTAGCTTGGTTATTGATTATGTTATGCGAAATTCACTTCAAGGGAAAGATTTTGGCCTTAAATGGGCTGGAGATACGAAAATTTCTGATTTAGATTATGCTGATGATTTAGCCCTTTTGGCAAATGATGTTGATGAGATGAACTCTTTCATTCAAGCTGTGGATGAGACTGGTAGTAGAGTAGGTTTGGTTATAAACAGAGAGAAAACTAAAGTGATGAAAATTGGTCAGGCAGGCTGTGATTCAGTTAATCTGAATGGTTGCAGTCTTGAGCAGGTGTCACAGTTTAATTATCTTGGGAGCTATGTAACTGATAATGGTGATGTGCGGCATGAGATTAACAGACGAATAGGGATTGCTGCTGGGACTTTTAAGAATCTATGGAGAGTGTGGAGAAATAGGCGTATACACCTAAAGACTAAAATTAGACTGTATAATAGTTTGGTTCTTTCTAGGGTTAGTTATGGTAGTGAAACGTGGACACTTTGTAAACAAGATAACAGGAAACTAGATGCTTTTGATTCCAGATGCTTACGCAGTATCTTGGGCATTAGGTGGTTCAACTTTGTAACTAATGATGAGATTAGGAAAAGGAGTTTGCAACCTCCTTTAAGCAGCATATTGTGCAGAGAGAGACTCCGTTGGTTTGGCCATGTTGCCCGTATGAATAATTATAGATTGGCGAATAGGGTTATGAACAGTGTGCCTAAAGGCCTCAGAAAGAAGGGGAGACCTAGGATGCGGTGGGCAGACAATGTCAAACAGGACCTTGTTAGAATTGGTGTGCAGTGGCCAGATGCAGTAGATGTAGCTCAGGATAGACTTGCTTGGAGAACTAAATTGCACGGTCTGGTTGGACCTCCGTAGCCCATGGCTGCTTGAGGATGATGATGTTAAAATATCCACAGCAAAAAGTTGTAAGTCAGCCATCCAATATAACATAACTCTGATATCAATTGGCCAAAAAAGTAGTTAACTTATGGAAGTAAAGTAAATCCATAGAAATGAAAACTAAAGTTTAATTGTAAAAGGAAATGAAATATTAACTTTATGAAGGGAGTGTATATCCTACTTGATTTACATCAACTTACACGACTTAACTTGCACTAACTCTTAGTAGATGGCTGAACCACTGCTGCACATGTGTGTGAGCAAGCAATTGGAACACCTGCTACTTTCTCCTTCTGTTATGATGCTGTACATTGAGCAATATGAAAGCTTATTTTTATTTTCAGTTTTGATCTGAAAGGCGAGAAAGATGCATAGAATGCTGTGATAAATGATAAAAATAATTCTAGTAATAGTGAAATAAGTTCAGAGGAAGAAAAGAGTATAAAATGGGGAAAAAAACAGAGGTACTTTGTAATTATTTCCAAAATCTCCCATTTTTAAAAATAGCAGTTTTTTTTGTAAATTTTTAGGAGATTTTCAAAAATTTAAGGAAAAATATGCTGATAATAGTTCAAATCAAACTGAGTTTAAATCAGGTGATTGATTCAATACAGAGTAACTTTAACAAACAAATCTGCAATACCATATAGCACTACTAAAATATGGCAATCAGATGACTTTATCGAATTATTTATATTGTAGTTTAATAAAATATGCATCAAATAAAAAAAAGAAAATATTATTTTTCAAGCTTGAATTATGTAAGAAAATTTTCAAATTCAATTTTTATTTAAATCAAAGTTTCTTGTGTTGTACAAAAATGTCTGTTGATGTCCTTGACATGGGAAGTGTTAAATAGAAAAAAAAAAAGTTAGGTGAAATGGAAAAAGTCTTTATAAGTTATTAATAAGGAAACTATTATGAATATTTGAATTGAGCTATTGTGGTTGCTTCTTCTTTTACATATCAAAAATGGTTAAATTTTTTTTTTTGTATTGGTATATGTTAAAAATAACACTAATATAAAATTGTAATCAAAGATCTTTGGTTAATAAATTGACACCACTCCAGATACACCTAACATATGTGAGGGTGTTTGAAATCAGGAGTCATTCTTGCTAGTGGCTAGTTAGTTACCTTGGTTATTGAATTAGCTGCTTTAAAACTGAATGTTTACTATCTCATAATTAAAAAGTAAATTCCTCGTGTTAGTAATTGGATTTTGTATACTTCAGTTCTCTGTTAGAAAGTTCCACTACAAAGAATTCAAATATAGAATATTCTACAATGACAAATGAACAATAATGTTTAGTTTCTTAATGATGGACTCATCACTCTAAATTTTTATACTCATGAGTTACAGCATTTGTACATGTTTTTGCAGATTTGTACCTTACAATATTGTTTTTCCTGCAACTCCCCTACCATTCTTTAGACAAAGATCTCCAATAACAAACATATCTGCATGCATTTGAGAAAAGTATGTAAAAAGCTATTGCTTTTAGATTTTTATTTTATAACTACAAGTTTTAAAAAGTATTTTTTTCCATTGTTCTGTATTACAAACTTATTTTTTTCAAAACCAAGATAACACCAAATCTAAGATAGCTCTATAACTATTCTCGATCATTTTAAGAGGAAAGACAAATTAACTGTATTTAATATACAGATTAGCAATGTTTTATGTTATGATTAAAGTTCAATATTGATCAAAACAAATTTGATATGTTATATTGTAGTTCAATTAATTTTAACATTAAATGTTTAATAATAAGTGCTATTTATGCAATCTTGTTTGACATCTCAATATTATGCTTTTATTGTTAAGTACAGTTGAGACAATGCCATCCCATGGCCGAGTGGTTAGTGCACTTGGCTACTGATCTAAGGGACCTGGGTTCAAGCCCCGGGTAAGGCATGGATGTTCTATTTGTTTTTCTGCTGAGGTCCTGCCATCGTCTCAGATCTTCTACTGTGGCATATAAACTGACAGGCTCCTGTCAGACCTCTGTATCAAGCAGCTGTTTGAGGGGGGTATTTATTTATTTATTTATTTTTACAGTTGAGGCAATAAGTCCTGTATTAACCATTGAAAAATTACAACTCTGAACTTAAAAATAGCAGTTAGAAAATATGTGTGCAAACAAGCAGCATAAGTATATTATATACCAGTGAAATGAATGCAGGATAGAGTGTATTTCAAATCAGGATATATGCATGGATGCAGCATTTGTGATCAATTCATTAGATTTTACTGATTTATATCTCTTTTGAGGAAAATTTGGACTAAAATTTGTATTCAAACAAATTTAAATACAGATTGAATGTGCATGTCAAGTGACCAATTAGAGTTTTTGTTTTGCAAGCCAATTAGCATTAAGACTCATTGTAATGATTGGTCACCCTTCTCCAGGTGATGAGTGTTGGCTTGGTTGGTTGGTAATCTGCAGTTCCCAAGTTTGAGTGTGAACTATGTCTGTATTGAGATTTATTTTTGCTAACCTCCACTCTGCTCTCAGTTAGAAAGAACATTGATGGGCTTGGAAGGGCTGCCTTTCCATTTGTTGTGATGTTAAGACATAGATCTGTGTTATGGAGAACCATTCTTTATGCACATGGAAGAAAACACTCAAAAGGCCTTCAAAAAGAGGGTTCCATCGGTTTCATAACTGTTCTGTGGATTCCCTTCCTCAGCCTTCTCTGAACTCTTAGGGTTCTTGTGATCTGACTATTTAGCCCATTGTGTGCACAAAAGGACAGCTCAAAGGAAAACAACTCATCCAACCCTTCTAAAGCCTTATAATCCATTGATCTGATATAAAAGCAAGCATGTGTAAGACAAATAATTGTAAAGCTTAGTATATTCCTGAGTTACTGTAAATAATGGCAACTTTTAAGTTTTTATGCATCCAGGATTATAATAAAATTGTAGTATTATGGCTGTAATTATTCAACAGTGACGATATTGCTAAAAATTTTAAGGTTCTGTTTGTGTGGCAGTCGCATTTTGCAGTGGCCACCTGAGAAAGATGGCAGTATGCTAGGATCTTGTTCATTATCTCAACCATATCAGGATATGGTCAGAAAAGCATAACATCAGTGAGTTGCTTTGGCAACAGATATTTAGTGAAGGAGGTTTCTTTGAGGACAGTCCAAGAAGTTTGGCATACATGAAGACAAAGCTGTCAAAAAGGCATTTCTTACTCATGCTCAGTGTGGAATAATGTGGAAATGTGTGGAATAAATAAATGGGACTCATGCAATTTGTGATAACCTGAATTCATCACTAAAATCATTTTTTTAATGATCGAAACCACTTTAATGTTGTTCATTCCCAATTTCTGCATACAAAATACTGATCTGACTATAAATTCAACTGTTAAGCAATGGTGTGAGAATGCATTAATTCTTGAGGATTACAATGTTCTGAGATAATTATTGGCAATTTTAATTTTTCAATTTACATTGATATTTTGCAGAAGGAATCCAAGGGAATGCAATAGTGTCTGCAGATAAATAATGTTGATATAATGTCCTAGCCTTGGACAATCGCCAGATTTAAATTCAACAAAGAATATGTAATCTAAAAGAAGGTTTTAGTTTGATAAACAACAACCAGCAACAGAGGGAAAAAGAAATAATGGAAGCCAATTAAGCGTGGAACCATGTCATTTCTCAAAACTTATTGAATCCTGCAGTGGAAGTAAATGTGATGTAATTTGTTTTGAAGGATGGCTTACAAAGTAAAAATCTAAGATGGTTTATTAAAATTAATTTCTTTTCGTTGTGGAATTGGAAATACATATACTTGGTGTCGTAAAAATATTTCTCACTACGTATGATTATAAAAATAATATTTGAATGGGTAGGAATGTGATAAAACTAAAAACTAATGAATTGGCCATAAAACTGCATATATCAAAATACAATAGTTATGTTATTTGTTGCATATTTTTTAGCTGCTCTTTAAGTTCAGAACTTAATTTTTGGTTGAGTGGTGCAAGACCTATTTCCATAACTATGATGGCATGAACAATAGCTAAAGTTGTGAAATGTGAGATATACATCTTGGCACTTCTATTGTTGCATGTTGTAAAAACATCTAGCAATGGGATTTTTATGGTATGTAAATTTAAAATTACTCTTTATTTGGGCTGGTGAAATATAAAGAGGAAATGTATGTAGTTGAAATGCAATTTTTAAAAAACTTCACTATTTTTATACTGATACTTGTAATTCTAGTGCAATCTGTTATACTGTGGTGCCCATTTGTTATTCATTTAGGATTCTTAACAGTAGTTCACCAGACTAAAATGTTTCTTGACCCATTTCCTATAGTATAGTAACTCAAAGTTTGGAAACAGTATTTTAGAGAATTACATTTATTTTGAAAAGTAAATGCTTTTTAATTGAGTATTATGGTTTTTGAATTTAAATTTTATTTATTTCACAGGTGTTCCACCTTCTATGCAAAAAGTTATGTTCAAAGGTAAGAATGATGTGAAATTTTTTACTGAGAACCTGTTAGATTATAAAGGTAGAACACGTTATCCAATGCTATATTTGTTGATGAAAGTAAAAGAAATTAAATATTTTGCATCAGGGATTTAAAATGAAAAATAGCTAAAACACTAAGTGACTAGTAATCAGTGGTACATCTTTCATGAATGCAAGGCAAACATTTCTTATGTTGCCTCTTCCTTTGCTAAAATAATGTTTAGAAAAATACAGAATATCTTTGTCTTTTGATGCCATTGACCTTGACCCATGTAAAGGGCATACACATACTATTTCATAACTTATTTGAAATGCTTATCACTCATATTTAGAATATATTTTCCACTTTCTTACAAAACAGTTGGAATATTAAATAATAGTATCTTGGTATTTTCATTTCTATAATATAAAATAAGATATATATGAAACAACTAAAATTAATGAACAAATTTGCAAATATTTTCATGCTCTATATGTCTGTATTTGACTTTTTGTTCCCTATCTCACATAGGTCATTAATTAGTAGTTATGTGTCCATGAAAAGGGAATTCCTGCATGGAGTGTCATGTAGTTCTTATAGATGAGATACTGCCTGTGTATGATCAATTTTATTTCTCACATGACCACACAAGTGAAACCATGACTCATTACTGCAGAAGAATAGTTCCATTACTGTGTATCTTGTAATTTGCTCAAGCATCCAGGTGTTGTACTTCACTCATGATATAATTAGGATCTGATTTCTCGATAATTTTAAATTCTTGAGAATTGGGAATCAGATATATGAATTTTCAAGAATTCCCAAAAACTTGAATTGTATATAAAATAATAAATTTTTCTTAGATTTTTCACAAAATCTTTTATTACAATAGTAATTGCTAACAAAACAGCTTACTTGCAATAATTAGCTGAAAAAAAAATTAATTTTGCCCTGAGTGGGATTAAACAAAACAAGAAATACTTGAAATAATTAGTTATCTACAGTACATTTTCCTGTGATACTTTATTACTAAAACAGCTTACTAACTAAGAATTGTAATTGTGAAACAAATATTTTTATGCTTATTATATTTGTTATAAAACAAAACTATTATCTGTTTTACATTTAAGTTTCAATTCAACAATCATGGATAAAACAACTGCTTACAAATTGTGTTTAAAGTGATAGTTTAAAAACAAGTCATCGACTGCTTCATTGTTAATGTTGTCCTTTGTTTTGAAACAAATATTCCTGAAATCAAGAAATTTCTTTTGTTTTCTGTTGATGTTGGTCTTAAAGTTAAAGGAGCATCCAAAAGAAATTTATGTGGTATTATTACTTTGCATGATTATTGAGTTCAGATCAGTATATATATATATACCATGAATAAATAACATCCAATACTTGAAAACCAACTTTTTTTCCTACTTTTTGCAAAATTTTGATTTGAAAACTGCTGAGACAATCACTTTACATGTATTATAGCAAGCAATAGTTTCCCCTTTATTCCTTGGAAATATTTGAAGAAGCACCTGATATTGTTACGAATTAAATGGATGAAACTGAGTGCGAGTTAAAATAAATAGTATATAACAATGATAATTATAAAACGATGTAATTTATTAGAAAAGTATGGATGAAATCATTTATACAGGGTGTTTCAAAAAGGACACCCCTAAATATAAGAGAGTAGAACTTGCGCACATGTACATTTTATGCCTTAATATTAGTCAGTTGGCATTACTGTACTCAAGGTTTTTAGCAGTTGAAATGACCTTGTCACGTACTAGTCTTACTCAAGCATTCATTCCTTTGTGTTGTGTCAGCTGTGTCATTTTCCAAAAACTAATGTGTATTTATTGTTGAGACTTATTGTGCATACAAATCTTACAAATGTGTGAGAGAGGAGTTCAAGTTGAAGTTTCCTCAGTTTGCAGTTCCCAACAAGTCGACAGTATCTTGCTTGATTGATAAATTTCGTGACACTGGGTCTGTGTACAGGATCGAAAGAGTCCAGGTAAGCCATCACTGTTAACTGCCAAAGTTCTTGATGATGTGTCTCAGCGTTTAACTCGCTCACCCAGAAAATCTCTTGGAAAGTTATCTTCACAGATTGGATCATTACCAGCTACTGTTTTCAGGGCTACAAAGAAGTTAAAATTTCATTCCTACCTGGGGCGGGAGTGACTCAGTCAGTAGCGCGCCAGGCTCGTAATCTGCAGTTCCCAGGTTAGAGTCCCAGCTGGGTCAGCGTTGAGATTTATCTCCACAAAATTCCCCGCCCTGCCCACGGTCAGTAGGGGACACCGATGGGCTTGGAAAGTCCACCGTCCGTCGGATGGGATGTTAAGCCGTGGCCCCGTGTGCGGGAGAGCCATACCATGAGCACGTTAAAGAACACGCTGGATGGCCTTGACGGGAGACTACCACCTGTCTCCCAACAGCTGTTCCAGTGGGTTCCCTCCCCCAACCTTCTCTGAGCCATCGGGGTCCATGTGACCTGGCCATTTAGTCCATGGTGTGCAAAAAAGTGCCACTCAGAGATAAAACAACCCAACCCAAATTCATTCCTACTTCATTGGTGTCATTCATGAACTGAAAGAACCAGACCATGAAAAGCATTTATACGGTACTGTCGTTGGTTTCATTCTTTTGTTGATGAAAATGGAATTGAGGTGTTGGACTGTGTGTATTTCAGTGACAAGGCTTGGTTTCACTTGGATGGGTATGTGAACAGTCAAATATGGAACAATGAAAATCCTCACACTTTTCACAAATGACCATTACACGCACGGAAAATTGGTGTTTGGTGTGCAATTTCCAGTCATCATATGATAGGGCTTTTTTTCTTTTGACTCAACTGTAACTGGTGAAGTTTATCGTGACCTCATCTAACAATTTATTGCACTATTGGATGTGAATGAACAAGAGTGTTGGTTTCAACAAGATGGCAATTGACTGCCCATACTGCAAATGACATAATGGTCATGTTGCAGGATTTTTTGGTGATCATTTGATTTCAAAAAATTTGTGGCCCCAAAATCCCCAGTTCTTACTCCTCCAAATTTTTTTCCTTTGGAGGATATCTCAGATGTGTAGTGTTTCAAATCAATCCTCATACACTTGAAGACTTGAAGGCTAACATTGAAAGAGAGATTTTAAACATAAGAAAACAAACATTATGAAAGGTAACTGCAAATGTCATGAAATGGGTATGAACCTGCATCCAGGTTGCAGGAAATCACTTTCAACATCTGTTATAAAGATAGATATATGTCTAATTTGTACCTTTTGAAATTTGTGTCTTTTGTCAAGTTTAAATAGAAAAATACAATAGAGGGTTGCTCCTTTTTGAAACACCCAGTATAAATTAAGTTAACCAGTACAAATCTATATCAAATAAAAATAATTTTTCATAAGAACTTAGCATCTTATTACTTTTTATTCTCAAATCATAAAATAAGGTTTATATCAGAAAATGAGTGATACAATCATATTTGTGAACAAATCTGCAATCTGTTGAAAATAACCTTATCAATTCATGTAAACAAACTAAATGTAGAGATACACCAAGTAATGAACTCTTCCTACAGAAAAGTTAAGACCAACTCTGCATACTGGACTAACATATTACCTCTTTGCCATGTCTCTTGTATAACCTTCTCTTCAGCGTAAACAATCCTTATTTTCTTTGCTAATTTACTAGTAAAATTAACACTAATAACTTTTATAATCTTCCATGCATACATCACATAAAATACTTCTTTAGATTATTTTATCATGTAAAAACAGATTAAGTACCTTTCCTTTCACATTCCAACTCTCCTTCATAACGCAATTTTATTCCTTATTTTTCAGTTGGTTTTCTCTGTTCAAAATCGTTTGTGATGTAACAGTCACGCTGTTGCATACGCGAGCATTCACGACATGTTTATCATAAATTCACTATAGCATGTTCATCTGTTGTAACACTATCGTACACACATATAAAATCCTCATGCAGCCATGAGCTATGGAGGTCCAACCAGACTATGTAATTTTCCTCTGCAGACGTGTGTTCTGAGCTACTGCTGCTGCATTTGGCCACTCTAGGCCAATTCTAGCATGGTCTTGTTTGACATTGTCTGCCCATTGCTTCCTAGGTCTCCCCCTTTTTCTGAAATCCTTACGCACACTGTTGCTAATCTGCAGCTATGCATACGAACAACATGGCGAAACCAATGCAGTCTCTCTCTGCACAATATGCTGCTCAAAGGAGGTTTCTAACTCATAACCTCATCATTACTTACGAAGTCAAACCACCTAATGTCCAAGATACTGCGTAAGCATTAAATTGAAAATTTTCTTAGATTTGTCAAAAATCTTATTACAATAGTAATTGCTAACAAAACAACTTACTTGAAATAATTAGCTGGAAAAAATTAGTAATAAGTTTAGTAGGGATGACTTTTTTTTACATTAGTTAAATGGAAAGTGTTGGGTTATATTCAGTGCCGGAAGGTCAAGTTTCTTGTTATACAAAGGGTCCATGTTTTGCTACCATAACTAACCTTAGAAAGAACCAAACTATTATATAGCCTAATTTTAGCAGGCCTATTTTTCCACACTCTCCATAGATTCTGAAAAGTCCCAGCAGTAATCCCTATTCTTCTATTTATCTCATGCCATACATCACCAGTATCTGTTACATAGCTCCCAAGATAATTAAACTGAGACACTTGCTCAAAAGTGCAGCCATTCAAAGCAACTGAAGCACTATCTGCCTGACCAGTTTTCATCACTTTAGTTTTTTCTCTGTTTATCACCAATCCTACTCCATTACCATTCTCATGAACATTCCCTACCACTTCTGAATCCACACTGTTCATCATGCAGTTGTCTATCAATCAAATTCTTAATTCTATTAAGTATAATCATGCAAAGCTGAACAGAAAGTAAAGTAATTCCCCTATAATTATCACAAGAACTGCATTCACCTTTTCTAAAAATTGGGATAATAATAGCTGTAGTAAAATCCTTAGGAACAACACCTATATTATAAAAAATATTCAAAATTTCAGTCGGCAATTTGACACACAAATGTTCCCAGCTCTAAGTATTTCAGTAGTGATTTCTTCTACCCCTGGGGATTTATGCAGTTTTAATTTAGAGATAGCCAGTGCAACTTCAAAATGTGATATTCGGAAATCATAAAAGCCAGTAATGCATATATCAACGATTATCATAATGACTGACAGAATGAGAGAGTGGTGTAAAAAGTGGGGGAAAAAAAGGGAGAATGACAGAATGGAATGTCATATGGGGGAATGGGAGAGTGGGGGGAAAAAGGGGAAAACAATGGGAGTAGAAATAATCACATTATTTAGAACATCTCTGAAATGCTCAGCCCACCTAGCCATCACAGAATCCTCACCTTCAACCACCTTGTCATGTTTATTCCTTAATCCCTGTGTACCTATCGGTTTCTTCCCGCATAAAACATTAATAATCTGGTACATCCTGAGCTTTGTTCCCAGCTTTGTTTTTTTGCTTGTCAGTCGAGCTATCAAGCCAAAGATTTTTATCAGCTGTTAACTGATCATTTACATGTTTATTAAGCTCATTGTAATGCCTTCTGTTAGGACTAATGGGGTGTTGAATCATATTAATCCTCCACTTCTTTCAGAAATAAGTTCCATAGCCTTATCATTCAAATAATTTTATTTCCTCTGTTCCTTTTACCCAAAAGAGTACTGTTGGTTTCAAGAAAAGCCTGTTTAAACTGATCTCATTCTTTCTCATTATCAGCAGTAACCAAACCATGATTATCATAATGACTAAGTAGCTTATCATAGTATGTTTTGGCTAAATCTGGATATTTCAGGCATTCAGTGTTATAGCTAATTTTTTTAACCTTAGCACATTTCTTAAGCTTCAGCTGCAAAACACTTTTGACCAGGTAATGGTCAGACCCAATTTCGGCTCCCCTGTATGATCTTGTATTCCTAATCGAACTAGCCCATTTGCTTAAAATATAATTATCATAGGACAGCAACAGAATAATCTCTCAATTTTAACAGCATTGAAATAGGAGTATATAACCCTAAAGAGTAGTAACATGCTTGGTAGTCTGCTTTTTTACCAAGTAAAGTTGGGGTGTCTATCATATTTACATACTAAAGATGGAGGTCAATGACTGGCTAAAATTTAATAACCGCTGCCATAGACTTCAGATACCCCATAGGATAGGAATGACAGAATGGGAGAGATGCTATTTTGTTGCTTAATACCTTTGGTTTTCAACAGTTTTGGGTTGATTCTTTTGACATTCACAGGTTCACCTTAGTAAACATATCACACATTTCACTTTAGTAAAATGTATTATCTCTGGATGGAACTAGTCAGTGACAGATATCAATAAAGCTTTATTGTCATGTTCTTAGTCTAAAATTTCTGCCCAGACAGCTATTTAGGATAATGATAATGGAAAAGTGGGTAAAATTGGAGATTATTGTACTCTCCATGTTTGGTTCTATAAGGACAAGTGGGGGAAAAAAATTGAGAACCTACAGTGTGCAGCTGTATGCACAGTAAGGCATCAGAAAGGATTAGAGGCCCATACTCTGTATGGTAGATCAGGCAGTATGGACTGCATGATGCCTTCAAAGCAGTACAAGATGACTGATCCCTTGGAAGCATGCACAAAGGAGGAACAGCATTCTGCCATCTAAATTTCTTGATTAGTGAGGATGTGTAATCCATTGAAATCCATCATCACATGAATTTGTAATATGGCAATGAGTGTTTATCTCTGCAACAGGTCTACAGATGTAAATTCTGCAGCATTTTGACTTTGTTGACTTGGCTTAGTATAGGAGCATCTGTTACACTGGACATGCCACTCTTAAATTTCCTACTCCATTTGCACATTTGCTGCAGTGATAAACACATTACCATACTGCAACTTCATGCAGCAATGGATTTTGATGGGTTTCACATCCTTGCTAACCAAGAAACATTTCAGAATACTGTTTCTCCTTTGTGTATGCTTTCAAAACATGCAGTCCATATTGTCAGATTTACCATACACAGTACATGTCTCTAACCCTTCTGATGATTTACATACAGCTGCATACTATACAGTCTCAGTTCTTCTGCTTTTAAGATTTTCATTTGACTTGCTCTTGTAGAATGCAGCAGAAGTCGAGATGAAAACTGGATAACAATGAAACTGATGAACCTTGATAAGAATTGTAGCTGATAATGAAAAGTAAAGAGGAATTTTAGATGTGGATTTTAAAGAAGGAGCTAGTCCATTTGGTGAAATGGGGAGTTCCCCATGATGAATCTGTTTCTGAATGTGGGGATTGCATAACAAGTGGCACCCATCTAAAGATTACGAGTGATCTGACAGGATTTTGCCAAGTTGAATTTAAATAGAGAAATGCACAAAGGAGCATCATCAAAACATTTAAGCAAAATTAAACTAGATGACAGAATTTTTTCATTATTTTGAAATTATCTCTGATGGAGGGTTACTAGTGACATTAGCAGTTTTGTTATTAGTACCCTGAATGAGTCCAAGTGTTCCTGTTGGTTCTCAAACATAAATACTATTCTAATATATCATACCTTTCATGATGATATTAGTTAATAAAGTTGGGTGAAAGAAACTATAAGTAACAGGGTTGGGTTGGGTTACCTCTGAGCGGCACTTTTTTGCACACCATGGGCTAAATGGCCAGGTCACATGGACCCCGAAGGCTCAGAGAAGGTTGGGGGAGGGGACCCACTGGAACAGCTGTTGGGAGACAGATGGTAGCCTCCCGTCAAGGCCATCCAGCGTGTTCTTTAACGTGCACAGGGTATGGCTCTCCCGCACACGGGGCCACGGCTTAACGTCCCATCCGACGGACGGCGGCCTTTCCAAGCCCATCGGTGTCCCCTACTGACCGTGGGCAGGGCGGGGAATTTTGCGGAGATAAATCTCAACGCTGACCCAGCTGGGACTCGAACCTGGGAACTACAGATTACGAGTCTGGCGCGCTACCTACTGAGCCACCCCCGCCCCAAGTAACAGGGTAATAGTAATACTATTTATACAGGGTGAATCTGAAAAAGTGGGCAAAACTTTACGGGGTGGTAGAACACAGTTATACGAACAATATTCATCATAGAATGTATGGTCGGAACGCAAGCGGTGAGAAGTTAAAAGGTAGTTTTCCACTGTCACATTTAAAGAATGAACACAAGAAGAAGAGGAGATACTTCAGAAAACATTTTATTAACAGGAATGTAATTGAGGTACATGCTCAAAGAAATTGCTCAAAAGAGCTGCCGCCAGCTGTAATGCAGGCTTCACACCTGCGGGATAGGGACCGACGCACATTTGCGAAGACACCAGGCATTTCCCGAATATCGCCGGCAACAACGGCGATCCTGGCGACTAGATCCATATCGATTTCAATGGGGCACTCGTAGATTAGGCTTTTCATATGGCCCCACAGGAAAAAGTCCAAACACGAGAGATCCGGCGATCTTGGTGGCCAATCTATGGCCCTTTTATTCCATTTCCAACACCACCTAGTGGCTCGCTGTTTGCGTTCCGACCATACATTCTATGACGAATATTGCTCGTATAGCTGTGTTCTACCACCCCGTAAAGTTTTGCCCACTTTTTCAGATTCACCCTGTATATAAATCATAAGTCTATATTGTAATAACTAATTTACAACTGAATAACTTGAATTTACTGAATAACTTGAATGACTTGAACTACAACTGAATAACTTTGAATTTACTGATTTTTCAAGTGTGACAGATAATGAAGGTCTGTGTAAAGCACTGTCATTTTAATTTGACTGATAGAGCAATGGCATATCAGATTTCAAGTTTGAGTTAGGGAGATGACCCATATGTTATAAGTGTTTCATATTTGCTGATTAGTGCTTCTCTAAAAATTTGTAGAAGTATTTTTAGATTATTATTAGGAATTTTAGTAGATTTCAATTCAGTTAACTGGCTGTGATACTTGTTGGTAACCAGTGTATTATGTGAAGAAAAAAGATTTTGCAATTATAATTATTGAATTTTTCCCACTTGAAGAATCTTATGCCCTGATATAATTTTAAATAGAGCATTATTTTGCTTAATAGACTTTTAGTATTGGTAGTATTTTGTGTTTTTACCAAACCATAATGACATGTTGAACCTTTTAAATTCGAATTTGGTTATTTATAATGATTTGTCTTTGCACTTGTTTTTTTTTCCCCAAGGGTTAGCTAAAGAAGAAAGAACATTACGAGATATTGGGATAACTAAAGGTGCTAAAGTCATGGTTGTAGGTTCAACACTCAATGACATTTTGGCAGTAAACACACCAAGTGAGCAAGATGTGAAGGATGATAAACCATCAGGTAAAAACATGTTTAGTAGAATAGTGTTCATGCAGTGTTCATTTAATTTAGCTTTCAGATCTGTTATGCATTTCTTAAAATCTTGTTAATAAGCATTCTGAAGAAAGAAGTGAAAAATACTTAATAACTGCCTTGCTTTATGGATATGTTTATGGTTTCTTTCAGTTTTTGACATAATTGTAGCAAAACATATGAAAACTTCACAACTACTGTTTCATTTATAATTATGTAACAACACTGAACACTACTGTTTTTTACTAATTATTTTAGCCATTCACTATTTGGTAGAACTCTCTCTCTCTTAGTGTGCTGTCAAGCTGTGGGATTAACATAGTCATATCAGAATAATATGACCATCCCCGGAATCAGTGTACCCGGCAAGGCACATGACAAGGTCGACCACGTGAGCACAATGGACAGAGATTTGAGGGACATTCAAAAAGGAATGATCATTAGCTACCGTGCCAAAGGTGGAAGCATCTCGGAAACAGCAGACTTTGTGGGCTGTTCGTGAGGTTCTGTAGTAAGGGTGTACCAAGAATGGACCTCTAGCACACAGAGTACCTCCAGATGTCGTAACTGTGGAGCCCCAAAGGCCATTGACCCCAGAGGAGAACATCGCCTCCATTGACTGGTAAAGGGCAATCGACATGCAACAGTGCAGTAATTGATCACTCAAATGAACACTGGGGCATCCAGGTACATGTCCCTTATAACAGTAGTGCGAACCCTGTTATACATGGGTCTCTGGAGTCGACGCTGCATAATGACACCCATGTTAATTAAAGTCCATCTGCAATGACGCCTGCAGTTTGCACGAGAATACAGTCATTGGACAGTGGAAAAAGGTTCCCTTCTCTGATGAATCAAGGTTTCTACTCCACAGAAGTGATGGGTGGTGGCAGATATGGAGTCAGACACATGAGAACCAACACCCGGACACGCTTGTCGGTCAAGTACAGGCCGGTGGTGGCAGTGTGTATGTCTGGGGGATGTTTTCCTGGTATGACTTGGGACCGCTGGTACCATTGAATGGGTCCATGAAAGCCAATGGCTACTTGTCCATTCTTGTTGACCACATGCATCCCTTCATATTGTACGTTTACCCTGGTGGTGATGGTGTCTACCTACAGGACAGTGTGCCCTGCCATGTCACTAAGGTTCCAGGAGCACGACAGTGATGTCTCCGTTCTCCCTTGGCTAGCGAAATCGCCTGACCTCAATTCCATAGAGCACTCGTGGGACCATTTGAATCAACAAGTTTGGTGTGCAGACCCACAACCACGTAATCTCTGGAACCTCCATGCTCTGCTGGAGTCCAAATCGGCACGCTTGCCTCTGGCAACCTTAAAGTGCCTCATTGCGTTCATGCCACACCGTATTGCCATTGTCATCCAGGCTAAGGGTGGTTATTCCCATTATTAGGTAGGTGGTCATATTATTCTGATACGACTGTGTAATTCTGTATGGGGAGGGGGAATAGACTGGTGTACAGGGGTTTACGGATAAACACAGTTTGATCCAGAAATATTTCTCTTGCCACATGGCTGACCGAAATTTTTAATATTTTTTTATAAGTATTACTCTAAAAGATTTTAACAGATGTATTATTATCCCTAAATTCAAGAAAAGTGATCACAGTTCATGTAGTAATTACAAGGTGTGTTAGGCAGAATCAAAAGAGAAATTTAGGTCTTAAAAGATCGAAGCTTGATAGGTAAGTAATTATGAGGTTAGAAGAAGGATTAGTAGCCACATTTGAGTAGCATCTTGTGCATAGAGAGACTATATTGGTTTGGCCATGTTGCCTGCATGCAGAACTAAAGACTTCAGAACTAGAAGAAAGCACACATATCACCTCTGGCGCATATGAGAATCTCTTTTTCAAAGAGAATGTTTTTCCTTTACCTACCGTTTCATTCCTTCAAAGTTTTAATTTGAGTTAGCAGATGATGGGGAAAAATGCAAGTAGTATTTTATTAGTAATTATACAACATTAAAATATTAGTCTTTTAATTCTTAAATCTAAAAAGTTGCATTTCCAACACCTCTCTCAGAAAAGTGGATAGATTATTGTGTCAGTGGACTATCTGTTAAAAACTACCACTAATTTTTCAAATTTCTATTCTATACATATTATTTTTAAAACTTGATAACAGCTTTTCCACTTCATATTTAGTGATCTATAAAGATATATATTAAAACTACTAAGTATTTGAAAAATGCAAATTATAATATTTCATGAGTACCAATCAAACTAAAAAAGAGTTTCTAATTATTATTTTCATTGTTTCCAATCGAAACTTTATAATGTTCACATTTCACCATCAAAATTTCATATTTCTATCATTAATACATCGTTGCACTATTTGTTTGAAATTTTGGAATTTCTAATCTTTATCACCGTTAGAGGATGTAATTATAGTGTTCGAAAGTTGAATCATAATATTTTATCGATACTTATCTAATCCTAAAAAGTTTTTTTCATTTGTCCCTTAATACAAACAATTATCTGCCAAAATAAAAAAATTGTGTCCCCCTCCTCGGGTCTAAGAGGTCAATTCAATGTTGTCAATAGAAACACCATGGCCTTCACATTCCACCATCAAAATTTCTAGCATAAATAAATCATTTGCAATATTTATTTGAAATTTTGGAATTTTCAACTGTTTTCACTGCTAAAGGGTGTAATTATAACTTTAGAGAGATTCGGAAAGTGCATATCATAATATTTCATCAATACCTATCCAGTACAAAACAAATTTTTAATTTATCTCTGTAAACTAAAAAGTTCAGTGTCTACAGATAGACAACAAAACTATTATCTCATTTTCTTTGAAAACGAGATAAAAAGGGAGACCTAGCATGTGATGGGCAGTTTCAAACATGATCTTTATAGAACTGGCCTGCTGTGACCAACTTTAGCTCAGGATAGACATGTTTTTAGGGTTAAATTGTACTGTCTTGTTGAACTACCTCTGATTGAGAATTATTTATCCTCAACCAGATGGATGGCTAGTTAGTGGGTGGGTGGTGGTAGATTAATAGTAATTATTATACTTCCTGAGGGTAAAATAATTAATACTAATATGTATACCTATCAGCCAATACATTAAAACCACCTGTATTACGCAAAGAAGTGCACTTGCAGCCAATCAGTGTCACATGCCAAGGTTACGAATGATATAATACCTGGGTTGGAGCTCTCACAAGTAGTATATCGGTTTGTCTCAACATGGGAAAAGCAAAGGATTTATCTATTTTCGACAAAGGCCAGATTATTATGGCAAGACTCCTTATTAAGAGCATTTCTGAAACAGCGATGCTGGTAGGCTACTTATGCTATGCAGTAGTTAGTACCTATCAAAGATGGTCCTAAACAGGTGACACTTCAAGCCATTGACAAGGTGTGGGCCGGCCACATCTCATTTATGCCAGAGGTCAGTGCAGGCTATCTCGTCTTGTCTGCAGCAACAGGAGGGCTACTGTGTGACATTATCCATAATTTCAATTGTGCTAAAGGGTGGTTTTTAGGTGGTTTTTAGGTGGTTTTAATGTTTTGGCTGATCGGTGTATAACTCATATTATTTATAAACTACATTACATGTAATGTTCTCTGCTTTTTTTATAATTACGATATAAATTTTTGAAAAATATATGCATGGTGCAATCCAAAAGTTCCTGGATTTACTACGTTACTTGAGATACGTAGCATCATAATTCCATCTTATGATGCTACGTATCTCAAGCCTACTCCATTGTCAAGCAGTCTGGTAAGTTTCACATTGATAGTTGAAACCAAGCCTTCATTACAAGCATTTTAGTGTTTTTGCATCACTTTACGATTTTCTTTAACAGAAAATTGGAAGTCATAAAAGAACAGCACATTTGCATCAAGTTTTGTTTCAAACTCTGTAAAACCACTTCAGATACTCATGAAATCTTAAACAAGCATTTGGTGACAACATCTGCTGAACTCAAACTTTTGGGTGTTTCCACATTTTAAATGTGAGCAAATGTTGAAAGATTCTGAACGTTCGGGTTGGCCTTCGACAAATCGAACAGACGAGAATGTGGAGAAAGTGCATCAGGACCAATGATGAACAATTAATGATATCTGTGGAATTGTTGGATTAAAATATAGAGCATGACAATGGATCCAAATAGAGAAACTCAATCAACATGAGTTGGATTACTGCCCAAATTTGTGCCTCAACTGCTGACTCAGAACCAAAGACACCATTGGGTCACTGTGTGCATTGACCTTTAGGATCAAGTCAGAAAGGACTGAAACTTCCTTTCTAAAGTTATAACTGTTGATGAAAGCTGGGTTTATGGGTATGAGTCAGAAACAAAGCAGCAGTCATCTCTGTGGAAGAGTGATAAAAAAACCTTCAATATGACCAAAGAAAGCTAGACAGTGAAGTGCAACATGATGAGCATGCTGATTTGTTTCTTTGATGTGGAAGGAATCGTGCATAAGTAATTTTTCTGTAGGTCAGACAGTGAATCAACCTACTACATCAAAGTCCTGATTTGAAAGAGTGTAAGGCTGAAACATCCAGGAAAATCGTGCATCATGACAACATGTCAGCCCACACTGCTCTGTCTGTTCAGCAGTTTTTGGCCAAAAATAACATCCCTACCTGTTCCTCAAGATGAAGTTCCACCTTAAGAGTTGATATGACCGTGTTGAAGTGATTCAGGCCATAATTGAAGGAGGTGCTGAACAACATCTCAAGGAGTTTCAAAGGTATTTTCAGCACTTGGCTCACTTTATTAGCTCACAAGGGAACTATTTGAAGGGGATAACAGTGATTGAAACCTAAGGTAAACCTTTTTATCGGTACAGTGTGGGAAATTCTGCATTGCACCTCATATATAAATAAATAAATAAATAAATACCCCCTCAAGCAGCTGCTTGCCACAGAGGTCTGACAGGAGCCTGTCAGTTTATATGCCAGAGTAGGTCTGTGAGGATGGCAGGACCTCAGCAGAAAAACGACACATACATCCATGCCTTACCCGGGGCTCGAACCCAGGTCACTTAGGTCAGTAGCCAAGCGCGCTAACCACTCGGCCATGGGACAGCTAACCTCATATATACAAGAAAAATATTTATTAATCATTCAAATTCTGGGTGTAAAAAGTTTGTTTAAATTATTTAATTATTAGCATAAATATAGATTTCCTATTTTAAGGTTTCAAACAATTATTCAACATTGTTGTTCATTGATACTGTGAAACTTTTTAAAAAATATATTTTTGTAGTTGAGTACTTTCCTTCTGCTGCTAAAATAGCATTTTTAAGTAATATAAATCTTTAGAAACAAATATATAACACAGTGCTACACAATTCAGAGATATGTACCACTATTACACTGTAAAGCCCTTCTTTTAGAAATTGATGCTGTCCGTGCAATTGAAAGTTTTACCATTCAATTTCCACTGGAGTAATCAATAGCAAAAGAATAACTCTTTTGCTATTGATTACTCCAGTGGAAATTGAATGGTAAAACTTTCAATTGCATGGACAGCAATAATTGAAAGATGGGTTTAGTTGTTTTACCTCAGAGTGGCAATTTTTTGCACACCATGGGCTAAATGGCCAGGTCACAAGGACCCCGAAGGTTCAAAGAAGGTTGGGGGAGGGGATCCACTGGAACAGCTGTTAGATGACTGATGGTAGCCTCCCATCAAGGCCATCCAGTGTGTTCTTTAATGTGCACAGGGTATGGCTCTCCCACACCCAGGGCCATGGCTTAATGTTCCATCTGATGTACGGCGGCCTTTCCAAGCCCATCGGTGTCCCCTACTGACCGTGGACAGGGCGGGGAGTTGAAAGAAAGACTTCACAGTGTAATAGTGGTACATGTGTACATATCTCCAAGTATAAATCTTTATTTTAAAAATTGAAATTAATACACTTATATATTGTAGCTTTTAACATACAAATTGCTTATATTTTGTTAACTAAATCATCAGTAGCCAGAACAAGAAGCTCAAGTTCAGTTAATTAGACAAATGATTAACATTTTTTAATTACTTTGGCTGAAGTATTTAGGACTATTGATCCATCTATTCCAATAAAATTTAGTTGAGGAAAAATATAATTTGTCTGTTACTCTTATTTTAAGTGAAATTTAAATTTAAATTTGTTTGGTCATTAGTTATCTTGTACTGTCCCAGTGGCTTAATGTTTAAAGTGTTTGGCTTCAGATTCAGGGAACCTGGGCAAGGTCCGCTGGATAAGGCATGGATGTGTGTTATGAGGTTTTGCCTTCCTCTTAGCTATTTTCTGTGGCATTATTATACTGACAGATTCCTGTTAGAACTCTGTGGCAGCTGCTGCTTGAAGACCAATTTATTTTATTGGCTATCCTTTTATGTAGGCAAGAAGTACTTTCTATCTAATGATAATTTATATTTGAATACTTAGCTTCCTTTGAACCTTCTTGCCAAAGCATAATAATCAGCAGATGTTTAGTAGATCATATATCTGAAGAAAGAAAATTGAGTCTTTTATGTCCTCCAGAAAATAGCTTTCATATGCCCTCTGATATGAAAATTTTGAGGGTGTCTGTAGTTTTTCCTTTTATATTCATGCAGCATAGAAAAAGCTTATAACATATTTTATTTATTGTATTGGTGTTTAATATAACAGGCTATTGTAATATGAATCTAGCTTTGATTCTTGAGTACAGCTTGGGTGGTTTGTTACTTTTTATATTATATGAGAAGTTTTCACATGTTGACAAAAATCCACTATTTCTTTCTCATAGTTAAAACAATTCATAATTTATATAATATATAATAAATTAATAATAACATGCTCAATTCATAAATTCACTCAATTTTTGATATGGCTTTTTTTTCTTAGCTACACCCAAAGAACCTCTTTGCAAGCAAAAGGTAAAGTAATACGAACTTTTTCCTATTTATTAAGTTGAAACTTCTTATAAATTAGAGCAGAATTAATATCAAAAACACTGATAGATAGATAAGCTGTATGTTAATGAAGTAAAATTATATTTATAAAATACATTTTTTTAACAACATTACTTAAATGCAACATTATTTTGAAGCTATGGTTAAAAAGTTCACACGAAGCTTCATTATGACAGAGATATTGTGCATGCATTACTTCTTTTGCAAATGCAGCTTTATTGTTTCAGCACACACATTAAGTGTTTTTGAAAGCATTTGACATCTGACTGAAGTTTGATTCAATGACATTGTATATTTTGCATAATTTGCATGAGATCTTCAATCGTGAAAACCACAAAACTTATTTGGACACCTAATAGACTGAAACAACCTAATAGACAAACTGAAATTTTAAAACTAATTTTATATGAAAACAATATATATCACGTGAAACAAGTGAAAAAGCAATAAAAAAAATCCATCCTAATAGAAGTAATGCATGCCAAATATCTGTCATAGTGTAGCTTCCTATAAGATCTTCATGTGAACTTTTTAAACATAGTTATGCTTAAAATTAGTTATTTAGACACGAACAGAATCTTTCACTCCCTTGGACCTCGAGACAAGTCTCACTGTGAACCATTGTCACAGTAGCTGGCCTTCGTGAGTTGACCTTGTTCCTGAAAAACCGTGATATGACATTAGAATCCTTGTTCTTGTACTCCCTAGAACATGTTATGCTCAATGTTGAAATGTCACTTTTTGTCTACCTTCAGTGGGGATTAGTAATTAGTTACTCATTTTTTCTTATTTGAAATAAATTCAAAGGAAATCTTTTTTGTATGCTTGAATCTCCTATTGTATATATAAGTGGCCTAATATTTTTTTTTTTTTTTTTTTTTCAATAGTTACACAAGAAGGTTATTGATAAGGGAATTCCAGAAGATGCATTACCGGGCATAAAGAATGTAAAGGTATGTGAAGAGGGAATGAAAATGAATCTTAAGATATTTTGGAATATTAGTTCTCTGTAAAAAATGTAGTGTTAAGTTTTATTACACTATGAATGAAAACCAGACATACTTTGAGTTGTGAAAATTGCAGATGCAAAGTTTGAGGTGAATGATACATTTTTGGTATGCTGCTATCAATAATATACCTTATGTATGAAAGATATATATACATCAATTTTTTACTGCAGGGAAAGAGGAAATTTTCAGCATGGCATAGATTGAGGCATAAATTGTTGACATCTGGTCATCATTTCCTTCTGGCCAAATGATTTTTTTGGTTGAATATTACCAGAAGGAAATAACTAATATTTGTTTAACTCTTTTTAATTAGAATATTTCTCTCTTACACTGTTGCTCCAACATGGTTGTTGAATTGTACATATGTAGAAACCCCCCCCCCCCCCATCAAAATGGTTATTCTGTCATGCTAACAAACAGGGACCCTGAAAAATTAGATCATCTGCAAAAGACCACAGTGAGCGAAAGTGCATATTCCAGAATCAGGACGTTCTAGCATTAGTGTAATGTGGATTTGCATGGAAATTGTGCATGGATTTCAACATAGGATGTGAGAGGCAAGTTTCATCAAAAACAGTACATCAAGAATTTTATAGAGCTTTATATCACAGTTGAGTTGCACTTCAAGATACTCTTTACACCTGCCAATGCATGTAGTTGTGTCCAGTGGTGCAAAGAACACAAGCAGTAGAGGAATGTCATACGGTCTGATGAATCATCCTACACTTTGCTTCGAACAAATGGTTGAGTGCACATATGGTGTGGGGCGGGGGTGGCTCAGACGGTAGCGCGCCAGGCTCGTAATCTGTAGTTCCCAGGTTCGAGTCCCAGCTGGGTCAGCATTGAGATTTATCTCTGCAAAATTCCCCGCCCTGCCCACGGTCAGTAGGGGACACCGATGGGCTTGGAAAGGCCGCCATCCGTCGGATGGGACGTTAAGCCGTGGCCCCGTGTGTGGGAGAGCCATACCCTGTGCACGTTAAAGAACACGCTGGATGGCCTTGACGGGAGACTACCATCTGTCTCCTAACAGCTGTTTCAGTGGGTCCCCTCCCCCAACCTTCTCTGAGCCTTCGGGGTCCATGTGACCTGGCCATTTAGCCCATGGTGTGCAAAAAAGTGCCGCTCAGAGGTAAAAACAACAACAACAGCACATATGGTGCTAACCAAAGGAAGTTTACAACTCTTGACTGTTTGTCTACTTTTAAGGGTTTAAGGGTTTTGGCATTTTTATAATGGGATGAGGTGCTTTCTCTTAGCATGGTTTGAGTGCACTCATTCCGTTAGAAGGCAAGATTAATGCCAATCGCAATTTGACAGTCCTGAGTGATCATCATCCAATGGCACAGTATTACTTTCATGAAGAGAGAGCTATCCTTGAGGATGACAATGTTCCCATTCCACAGAATACATGTGGCCACCCAGTGGTTTGAGGAGCATGGGACTGAACTTGTTTTTCACATACTATAGTCATTTTATTTGTTATTTTACATTGTAGATTGATTTTACTTTGTTTAAATACAGTTGGTTTTGTTATAATGCAATTGTTTCATTTCTGAAGAATACACATATATTGGTATTAAATACACTATATAGCTGTTTAACATTGAAAAATTATTTTTCTTTGTTACTTTTGTATTGAGTCTTTTTGTATTGAGTTATTAGAGCTTAGAACTGTCCTTAATGAATTAGAGTTGTACAGCAGCACTTGGAGTCAATGGGGTGAACTTATATTTAATAGCAGGTCAACAATTTTTGTTTGTTCCACATCCATCAATTTGCATCCTTGTGTTACGATCAGGGAGAATCCTTTGGATGACTTGAGTTTAGTTGTAACAGGAAAACACATAGAAGTTCTATTTCATAAGCATGATAAATGACATAAAGGAGGTCAAGTCCCTGATCATAACACCTGGATGTAAATCGACGGATGTGGAACAAACAAGAATTGTTGACCTGCTGTTAAATATAGTAAGTTCATTCCATTGACTCCTAGTGCTACTGTACAACTCTAATACATTACAATACATTAAGGACAGCAAATTCTAATGTCACAAGAAACAGTATAAAAAAGATTAAAGAAAAATAAATTCTTTTTTTATGCTAAACAGCCATATGGTGTATTTAATACCAATATTGTTAGCACTATGAAAATTCTATACTTACACATATATTGATTTAGCATTCATATTAGGAGGTAGTATGTTTTAAAAACACTTAATGGAAAGACATTTTTGTATGGTGCTACATTATAGTTGCTTTCTATTTTATGTTAGATTTATTGTTTTTCTTAGAAATAATAAATGTTGAAGTAAAAAGTGTGGAAGAAAGATGACATAGTGTTAGTCGCTAAGCAATTGAAACCATAGTCATGCAGGTTAAAGACGGAAAGTGATGAAGGATTAGTGGTTTAACACATTTTAATGATGTTTTTAATTAATGATTTTTAATTGTAAAAATATCTTGTTATATGTAAATGCTGAAAATAATTAACCTCATTACACTCATGAAATGTTTGCAAATAATCTAACAGTTTTAACAAGACATCTTTATAAACTGTATAAGTGTTAAAAAATGTTTTTAGTATTCAACAGTAAGAAGAATGAACTTCCACCTTTCCTAACCACATTCTAACCATCTCATGATTGCATTATGAATTTCCTAATTTCTCTACCACATTCTAACAAAAATTGTGTTACAGAACCACATGTTATAGTAGAATTGATTATACTGTACTGTGCCTGGAGGTCCTTTATGATTAGAGGCTGGCTATCTTGGTGACTGCCTGTCATTGGCTGATTGAGTCGCATGGTTTATGGGTGCCATGTTTTGTTGTACTGTGAGACAAAAGCCTGTGTGTTGGTATGTGTACCTAGTTAAAGCTTCTCAGTTACTATAGTTTTGTATATTTCTACCACTATTTTAGCCTATAAAAGCTTCCATATTTTACAAATGCTTTACTGTGCTGCATTTTGGTATAATTGCACTCGTAGAAGTAAATTAATGAAGATTATCCCATGAAACCATGTCGGAAAATAATGGGCAACAAAAGTGAAACAAAATAACCGAAAACCAACAATTTCTTTTTAGCCTTTTGGGGGAAAAAAAACCCTTAATGCTTTCACTTTGTTTTCTGTCTATACCTCTGTGGCAAGCAGCTGCTTGAGGGGGTGTTTATTTATTTATTTATTTATTTATTTATTTATTTATTTATTTATTTATTTATTTATACCAATGTTGGCATGTTTGTTTTCTGTTGTCTGTCTGTCTTTCCACCAGTTTGTTCATCTGTAGACTTAATTTTTTTTGCTTTTAGAAACAAAAAATTCAGGTTCGATAGGTGTCAATGAACTCTTAAAATTCACAATTTTCAAATAGCTTTAATAATGCTATCTAGCGGTGGAAAAAATGAAAAATGTTAAAATTTTAAGCGAATATTGCAAACAATCTACTTACACTGGAAATCTGAAATTTTGGTGGTAGTGTTTTAATCAGGAGGTTTGCATTGGCAATAATGCTTTACTCTATTACCACTGGAAAGGGGGGGGGGATGAAACCTTTTTATTTTAAGAGTTAAACGAAAAATTCTTTTTTGTGTTTCATAAGTAGTAATAAAATCTTACTATTTACACTTCTACAATCACCCATCATTTGCAATTTCCACTGCTAGAGAATGCTAAAGGCAGGAAATTAAAACTCAACAAGTGGATCTCTAGTGGTGAAAAAGTTGGAAAATACTAAATCTTTAAATGAATATTGCAAATGGCCTATTTATGCTGGAAATTAAAATTTTGGTGATAGAATGTGATGGACAAGTGATTTACACTAGCAGTATTGATTTGCCCCCTTATACCCAGGAGGGATATAACACTGTCATTTTGCATTCTTGGCAACAGCACTCCAATATCCGCAAATCCTCCTCTTGTCCTTTTGAGTAGTGGGAAGCTCTTAAAATGAATTCGAGGAAACGTTATACTGCAGCAGAAAAGCTGTTCACCATCAAATTCTGCATACTTTGCTACTATCGGGCAGCAAATCGTCATTTTTCCATTAACGAGTCAAACATCTAATTATGGCGAAAAAACCAAGAGGTGCTGCAAGTGTTGCCTAGTAAGAAAAAAGCGAATCGTGGGTTTCAGAGTTTTCCAGACCTAGAAAAACATTAATGGATTGGGTAGTAGATAGGAAGCAACAGGACATCGGTGTTTCATGCATTGAAATCAGACTCAAAGCTGTGCACCTTAAAAAATCTCTTACGGGCACAACAGAATTTAAAGCGTCATATGGATGGGCAGTTTGTTTTATGAAGCGACATGGTCTTTCATTATTATTCAGTTCATAGGAGAACTACCATCGTATCTTCCAGACGACCATGAAAAAAAGCTTCTGGAGTTCCAAAAGTTCATAATCAAATTACGAAAGGAACATATCTATGACCTTGCACAGATTGGAAATGCTGATCAAACGCCCCTGACTATTGATATGCCCTATGACAGGACTGTAGACATGAAAGGTATAAAAACTGTCTATATGTACAACTGGACACGAGAAGTCTCACTTCACCATTATGTTAGCATGTACTGCAGATGAAGGAAATTTCTCGCCTTTTTTAATTTTTAAGAGAAAGAGAAATTTTTAAGAGAAATTTTAAAACTACCAAAAGGAGTACAATTTCCAAGAGGTGTACACATCCGTGTCCATGCTCAAGGATGGATGGATGGATGAAGCACTAATCATTGATCCATGTTGGTGCTCGACTCGTTTCGATGTCATCGGATGCCTTATATCCAGAAAGAACTGAAGAAGATGAAATCTTATCTGGTTATTATTCCAGGCTGCATGACCCGTCTACTGCAGCCTTTAGACATTGCTGTTAATAAGCTGATGACGGATGGTATCCATCTTAAATGGAATGCATGTTTAAGTGACGGTAATCACACATATGCTGCTGGTGGCCGTATATGTCAACTGACTCACCGATGTTGCTGAGTGGGTACTTGCCGCTTGGAATGAATTAGATGCATCTATAATTCGACAAGGCTTCCTCAAATGCTGTATTTCCAATAATCTTGACGGCAGTGAGGATGACTTTTTGTGGGAGGACGAAGAGGTGTCACCAGGTGAAGATGATGATGGTGATATTTATTATGATGGCACCAATAACAGGTGGCGGGGGTGGCTCAGTCGGTAGCACGCCAGGCTCGTAATCTGCAGTTCCCAGGTTCGAGTCCCAGCTGGGTCAGCATTGAGATTTATCTCTGCAAAATTCCCTGCCCTGCCCACGGTCAGTAGGGGACGCTTGGAAAGGCCGCCATCCGTCGGATGGGACGTTAAGCCGTGGCTCCGTGTGCAGGAGAGCCATACCCTGTGCACGTTAAAGAACACGCTGGATGGCCTTGACGGGAGGCTACCATCTGTCTCCCAATAGCTGTTCCAGTAGGTCCCCTCCCCCAACCTTCTCTGAGCCTTCGGAGTCCATGTGACCTGGCCATTTAGCCCATGATGTGCAAAAAAGTGCCGCTCAGAGGTAAAACAACCGAAGGCACCAGTAACGATGGCATTGACTCAACAGCACTAGATGAGCTTCTTGCTAGTGACAGCGATGACAAGTTTTTATGAATTTCGCACTAATATTTAGGTATTACGCATTTTTTTTTTATTAAAAGTTTAAATTTTGTTAACAAATGTTTTATGCAATTTAAAATAAAATCTTGAAAAGTTATGGGTGCGTATTACATACAAATTTACATTTTACCAGAAACTTTTGGGCTAAATCAAGCATGCGTATTATACATGGGTGCGCATTATGTTAGAGATTTTTATGGTATTATTCTTCTAGTAATGTGAAAATAAGCTTTCTTTTGTATGAAAACCTATGTCCTTTATTATGTAAAATTAACATTATTTTAAATTTCTGGGATTGTGATCAGAAATACCAGGAGATGCCAATTTTCAACTTTTTAGTCCATGTAGAACAAAATTTGATTTCTGACCTTGATGAACAGGTCAGATCCAGAATTTCACAACATTTATACTCCTAGACACCAATATTTAGCTCTAGCATTGGTAGATCAAAATTTGACCTTTGACCTCTAAGGTTCGACAGGATGCAATAGTTCATAATGTTTTTGAGATTTACAATACAAAATCCCCCTAAGTATTTTCATGTTTCTAGCATTCGTAGATTGAGGTTTGACTATGAGACTTTCAAAGTATCCCTCAAGGTCAAATATATATCAAATTTCAGATTTTTTCCCAAGATCTATGATTTGGATTACCCCCAGGTGCAAATTTTTAGAGCTTTACTTCTGCTCCATTATTGTTTAGTCCAATCTGACATTGGCTCTCAAATTTCATATTTCTGAGAGCTACGATCTGAAATACCTCTACGAACCAATTTGTTTAAATTTGACCTTTGACCTTGAATGACCCATATCCAAATTTTCACATTTCTGGGGTCTAAGCCCCGAAATACCCTTAGACATTAAATATTAGCTTTCAAGTACCAGTAGATAAATTTGACCTTTGACCTCGAAGGAACTCCATATCTGTAATTTCATAATGTTTGAGATCTACAGCCTGAAGCAACCCAGACTCCAATTTTCACGTTCCTAGTATTCATAGATTAAGGTTTGACATCTGTGTGACCTCTGTTTGGCCTTCAAGGATACCTGGGTGGTTAAATTTTGGAATCTTCCACAGATTTTTCATCTGGAATCTCCTGTCATTTGGTCAATCAGTCACTCACAATCATCTTTATGTAGTAGAAAACTTATGATCTACATGTGTTGGGGGGAGGGGTACAGTAGAATTGTTTTGACTGATATAAAAAAGCTAAATTCCAAAAATAATATAAAAATAGCAAAAAAAAATAGGAAATTTTTTCATAAAGTTACAAAAAATAAATACTACAGCAATTTGATTGAAATATTTAATTCACATTTATTCTGTATTCAAGACAAAGATATCAGGCTTCAAAAACTCCTATCAAGCTTCCCAAAGGTATCGGGCCTAAAAAAACTATCCTATAAAACTGGTATTTGCATCCCCCCCTATCAAATTTCATTTACACTATGTATAGAACATGCTAATAAATCTACATAAAGATAAGTGTATGCAATACAGAGATACCGCCCCTCCCATTGGCGTAGAATCTTGTGCTGCACAAGAAACTAAAATATCAACATTTTGCTATGGGAGACTCTAATTTAAGCCTTAAGATATGGGCGGGGGTGGCTCAGTCGGTAGCGCGCCAGGCTCGTAATCTGTAGTTCCCAGGTTCGAGTCCCAGCTGGGTCAGCGTTGAGATTTATCTCCGCAAATTCCCCGCCCTGCCCACGGTCAGTAGGGGACACCGATGGGCTTGGAAAGGCCGCCGTCCGTCGGATGGGACGTTAAGCCGTGGCCCCGTGTGCGGGAGAGCCATACCCTGTGCACGTTAAAGAACACGCTGGATGGCCTTGACGGGAGGCTACCATCTGTCTCCCAACAGCTGTTCCAGTGGGTCCCCTCCCCCAACCTTCTCTGAGCCTTCGGGGTCCTTGTGGCCTGGCCATTTAGCCCATGGTGTGCAAAAAAGTGCCGCTCAGAGGTAAAACAACCCAACCCAAAGCCTTAAGATATAATGGCTAAGTGCCAGATGAAGCTCTGAAATGAAGTGAGCAAAACATGTAGCAACGATCTTTTAAGATCTTCTAAAACTTTAGTTTTAAGGATTAAATGTTTACATATTTTAATGTTTGAATTATGAAAGTGTCAAAGAAAGGTTTAGGTTTTTTTCCTGAGAGGTGAAAAGAATAGACAAAGTTATTGCAGTGAACTGAAGCAAGTATAAAATTTTCACAGTGTTAACAATATTGGTATTATATACACTATATGGCAGTTAAACATAAACAATAAGAATTTATTATTCTTTTTATTCCTTTTATATCGAGTCTTGTAACAATAGCAATTCGTGTGCCTTCACGGCATAGAGTTGTACAGTAGCATTTGAAGCCAATGGAATGAACTTACTTCAGTCAGCAGCAGGTCAACAATCCTTGTGTGCTCCACATCTGCTGATGTACATCTGGTTGTTATGATCAGGGTAAGTCCTTTTGGATGTCTTGACTCTTGCTGTAACAGGAACATGCTTAGAAGCTCTATTTTTTAAATGAGTTAGGTGATATAAATGAGTTAAAAAGTCCAAAAAATCCTTAAAAGGCACCAAAAGTTAAAACTTTTAATGCCCTGACTCAAGTTTTACGATCTCAGTTGTCACTTTTTCAAGGGCATGTCATATTGCTGTTGAACTGCTATGTCTCTAAGTAATCCAGAAAGTTACTATCCCATCGGTACTCCAAATATTTGGTGGTAAATAGTTTCATTGCAAAAGTATGTCTTCTGTGTGGCAAACTTGAGTGCATGTAGGGTACTTCATAGTTCCATAGTACTGAGCTGCCACTTTTCTGAAGCATCTCTTCAGTAATGTGGAGTACATCTTTAAGAGGCGTATTGGGGTAAATTCTCAATACACTGCGTCTACCATTAATTTTGTAGGAGGAAAGAATTTTCCAAGAAAGTGGTGTAGTGCTCTCTCTCTCTCTCAAATCTAATGGTAGGTGCTGTTGGTTTAGTTATAAGTGGTTTTAATGTGATTTCCTCTTTGTGGGTTTATGCTTTTATGAAAAGTTTGAGTGTGACTGAGTATAAAGGTGGGATGTAAGCTTTTTGTAGGTACTCTGGTAGCACTTCATGTATGTTAGATGTATGTTGTTTGATGTATGCCAGTTTTCTGACAATTGTGTTTGTAGGGTCTTTCTTTACTGGGTTGCATCTCTGTCAATACGATACTGATTTTGTCATCCAACTGTTTTTTGTTAAACACAACCAATTGATTAGATTTATCCAGTGGTATACTTATGTCTTGGTTTGTTTTTATGCCTTGGGATATACATATTTCTTGATTTTCCTTTTCCACCACCTGGTGTGCTTATTTGTGTTATAAGCCCTAATATATTTGATATCATGTTCTCTCGTTTTTGTTGGCTAGGTACTTTCCTAATAACATTCTCGATTCTAGTGATAAGGGCAGGTAGCCGTGGTATGCTTTCAGAAAATGCATATTTAGTATCTCTTTCCAGAAGGTTGAGTTCCTGTTTAGTGAATTCATAGTCTGTTAGGTTGAGTATAGGGAAGCAAGGTTGTACATTTAGGCAATTAATCCCTTTTTGTCACATTAATATTTCATGATCGTGTTTTCATGGGTAACTTGTATTTTGGCCTTGTCATTATCGATTGTCCTATGGATGGATAGATTGCAATAGTTTGTCATATTTATGAGTCTCCATATTTTTCGTGATTTCATTGTTACTGTACAACTCTATGCCTTGAAAGCACATGAATTGCTATTGTTACAAGACTCGGTATAAAAGGGATAAAGAGAATAATAAATCCTTATTGTTTATGCTTAATGTATATAATACCAATAAACTAAAGCAAGTTGAATTTTACCATCAAACTAGTGTGTGATTATTCATGTGTCTACAATATGATGTCAGTGGTGTGTGTCATCATTTGCTTCATGTGAACAATGGAGTAATCACCGATAAGTGATAGTGAAACTACTGAGAAAAGGACTGGTATACAGTAATCACCAACAGCAATCTCTTCAATGGCGAACATTGGCATACCAAGAGCAACAGCCAATGACCAAGGTGAACAGTTGAGCCATTCTTGCTCATCAGAAACCAGGGTAATATGCACTTTTTTCAACACCTGTTTTCAACATTTTTAAGTACTTAAGAACTTTTCCACAGTGCAAAAGGATTCCTTAAGTTGGTAAAAGGTAGTGTTAAAAGTAACTACAAGGAGGGCCTGATACCTTTGCCTTGAATACAGCATAAATTGTGAATTAAATATTTTAAGTTATGAAAGGTTGCAAAAGAGCTCTAGAGCTTCAGATTTGTTTTGCAATTGACGCAGTGTGGAAGCAATCATATTTTATAATTTATGTTCAAAATTATATTAAAGAATATACCATAAAATTTACTTTTCATTTTTAGTGTTTTTCTAAAGTGCTTCCAATTATAAGCACTGAAATCTGTATCAGATATTATTATCTGAAACACATAAGCATTCGTGCAATACCATCAGCTTTGCACACCTAATAATCTGAGCAAAAGCAAAATGTGGCATCCAATTTTGAGTTGGTCATCCTCTTCCTATACAGGGCATCTAACTGTACCTAGCATTAGTTAATGTTTAGCTGCCATCTTCAAGATAACTGATCAAAATTTAGTTTTTTTAGTGTAAAAGGAATCGGTGGAAAATAAACAGCATTAATATTCTCATTTGTTTACCAGAATAATTAATGTTTGATTAATTTGTCTTATTATTTAATGCTGATATAAAGAAATTGCTGTTTTTCGCTATCTAGAGCAGTGTTTCTCATCAGCTCTGTCACATCAGATTTGTCACCTGAATGATGACATTACTTCAAAAATATATTTGAATTTAAAGAATATGTTGCATATAATATTTCCATCATATATCTTAGTTTATTTTTTAGTACTATAATTTGATTGCAAAAGTATAAATTTTTCTATTCAAGTGTTTAATAATTATTAAAGTAATTCATTAATTTGTACACTGCCTAGCCAAAAAATTAGGAACCTTGCACAATTTATCATAGCTGTGATACAAAGCATAGATGTGACCTTTTCCTTTGTATATCTCACTTGATCACTGAGCTGTCTAAGTCATTGGTCAGCACTCGACCACTAAATACCATGGGATGGTAATAACACAATATAATAATAATAAATAATACCCCCTCAAGCAGCTGCTTGCCACAGAGGTCTGACAGGAGCCTGTTAGTTTATATGCCACAGTAGAAGATCTGAGAGGATGGCAGGACCTCAGCAGAAAACAACACGAACATCCATGCCTTACCCGGGGCTTGAACCCAGGTCCCGTAGATCAGTAGCCAAGCGCGCTAACCACTCGGCCACAATAGATGTCCTAAAAAGTGTTATTGTTGGTGTCAGATGGGCTCTGCAACCACAGCCCAAACTATGAAAATCACATGACTACAATATACACAGATACAAGATAGCAGAAGGAATCTCTAAGTCTGGCAGGAATAATTGTGACAGATGTTCGATATTATGAGAGAGGGACCATAGCAACCAATTTTTTAAGATCTTTAAGATTTTTTTTTTAAATTATACATTATTGTAACCCTTTTCTTTTACAGAGGCAAGGAAGGTCAACTTAACATTTAACTGTGCACCAAATGATCACTGTTTTCAATGATTCAAAAATGAGATCCACTTGAACAATGTGCAGGGAACCAAAATATTTATTATTTTGCAGTTGATACCATTTTTGGAACCTTTTGTGTTCAAAAATTGGGAAGTGAGGTTTCAATATGGCCAAGAAAATAGTGGGTGGGCTGTAAAGGACTGGAAAAGGGTTATATGGGTAAATGAATCGTGATATATACTCTTTTGTACAGATTGCAGAGCTAGAGGAATATGCCAATCACATGAGGCAGCAGACTTCTCGTGTGTCACATCCACTGTACAAACTGCTGAGCTGGACTCATGATGTGGGGAATATTTACATAATAATAATAATAATGAAAAATACCCCCTCAAGCAGCTGCTTGCCACAGAGGTCTGACAGGAGCCTGTCAGTTTATATGCCAAAGTAGAAGATCTGTGAGGTTGGCAGGACCTCAGCAGCAGAGAAGAGTTTTACAATTATTTCTTAAATTAGTTTCATTACCCACCCATCCTGGGCATAAGGGATCAATGCATTGTTGCCAACAGGACCTTCACATTCCACCACTGAAATTTCAAATTTCTAACACAAATACATCATTTCTAATATTCATTTGAATTTTCAAAATTTCCCCTGTTAGAGGGTGCAATTGTAACTTTTGGGAGGTTTGGGAAGTGTGAATTGTAATATTTCATTAGTATTCAAGTAATATTCAATAATTCATTCATTCCGATCAAATCCAACAAGAATTTTTAATTTTTCTCTAAAAGTAAAAATTTGTCTATAGATGGACAGAGGTGGATAAATTTTTTTGAAAGCGAGATAAAAAAAAAAAGGTGGATTGGTGTCGAGATCTTTATTTGAAAGATTTGTTGGCTTAAACTCTACTAAACTTGACTCACACTATAGCTAATGTGTTCATTAAGAAAACCAGGCACTCGGTATCTCTTGATTAGATATAACATTTAATAGCATACACACTTCACCTTACATAAACTTAAACTGGTTTCTGTAAATTAAGGAAAATCCCTGTGTTAAGACAATGGGAAGCTAACATCAAAGCTCTCTAACTGCTAAAATAAGTTTTTTCGTTTTGAAAAATGTGATTGCGGATAAAGATCTCAATCAAATAAATCAATATCTGGATTTTCAACAATATTCCTTTCAGTATTTCATGAGTTATGAAAGTTTGAATATTTAACAGCAGCAATGCCAGTCTTAAGAAACTTATAAAAAACTGAAGAATAGTGAAAGAATTCTTTACACAAAGCTTTAAAATACAAACTTATTTTATTAAACACTTTGATACAATACTTATTACCAAGTTTTAATTCTGAAGTCAATTTTTGTGGCTGGCATTGTTATCACTAAATATTCAAACTTCCATAACTCATTAAATACTGAACGAATATTGTTGAAAATCAAGATATTGATTTATATGATTGAGATCTTTATCTGCAATCACGTTTTTTCAAAGCAAACTTATTTTAGAAGTTATAGAGCTTTGACATTAGCTTCCCATTGACTTAACATAGGGATTTTCCTTAATTTATGGAAACCATTGTATATAATAAATACTGGACGCAACCTTAGTCCACTGCCCCACTGATACAATAAAGTCAAGCATTCCCTGAATGCTGAAAATCCCTTTACTAAATGTCTTTCAATATAGTGGCTCCCAGAGTCAACATTCCCATGCACCTTCTGACCCATTTGGCGATCAAGGGAGAAGTTCTCCTCTCTTCGCTCTCCTCTTCTGCACAAACAGCTGCAGACCTCATTAGAGCTCCTTCTGTCCATGACACCCTGCAGCACCCGGGTCTGAGTCCTACAGTCCGGCAGACCCTCGACAGGTAATGTGTGCAACATACGGCTCTTGTCTAACCTCTGTTGCAGCAGGAAGATACATGTGAACTCAAATATGGGAACATTCTTGACAATTAGCTCTAACTAATATCTGATTTCCCAATAATATAGTCAGTAATATAGGCATAGTGAATAACACAGAGAATTATATAAAAGCTGGTTCTGAAGTATTGAAATTTTTGAATTGGTGTATCGCATTTTATCAGTCTAAGAGTAGTGGTGTATAACCTGCAGTTCTTGCCCTATTTAAGTCACAAAAAAATGTTTTATTGCATTGGCAGGTTTCTTACATACCTGTAACTTACTACTGTAATTTCTTTTGTTTTGCTAGTCAAGTGTACTATTTATTAGTTTGAAAACTTTAAATTGTTATGCAAAATAGTTGCATATTCCATTTTTCTGTTTGAAAATAATGTTTATTTGTATAATAGGACAGCTTACCACCTTTCCCACTATCAGGAATGTTAAATAAATCTGGTGGAAAAGTTAGATTGACTTTCAAACTTGAATTAGATCAAGTATGGATAGGAACAAAAGGTATGTAACTTTGTTAAAGATTTGTGAACGTATTGCTTACTTTATATGCATCAGAAGTTCTAAATATTATAGGCTTGAATCCTTTTTTTTTGTATTTTGAGGAAGTGTTTATTATTAAGCCAACAAAATTACTGTTATTAGAAATTATTGTAAGATTTGTATGATGATTGACTAATCTGTTGAGAAGATTAGAGATTTAAAAATTTGCATATTGCTATATTCTTTAATTTCTTACTGTTTTAAATGTTCAGAACATAGCAAATCCATCTTTGTTATAAAAATTATTGAAAAGCTCAATGTATTTTTATAAGGAGTAATATATTTCCTATTCTGAATATAACATATGTAGAAAGCTTATTTCTTGCTTAACAGTATATTTGTGCCTTTTTTATTTTTTTCCTTTTAGTATAAAGTAGTGGTATATTGATTTAGCATTTTATTTCTCCTGTTTTCATTAACTATAATTCCGATTTTTTTTTTCAAATTATATATTATTGTAACCCTATATATGTTATTGAAAAGTTAGCAACTTCCATTCACCTGTACATCTTTCCATTCACCCCCTGCCATGGGGGCGGGGGTGGCTCAGTCGGTAGCGCGCCAGGCTCATAATCTGTAGTTCCCAGGTTCGAGTCCCAGCTGGGTCAGCGTTGAGATTTATCTCCGCAGAATTCCCCACCCTGCCCACGGTCAGTAGGGGACACCGATGGGCTTGGAAAGGCCGCCGTCCGTCGGATGGGACGTTAAGCCATGGCCCCGTGTGCGGGAGAGCCATACCCTGTGCATGTTAAAGAACACGCTGGATGGCCTTGACGGGAGGCTACCATCTGTCTCCCAACAGCTGTTCCAGTGGGTCCCCTCCCCAACCTTCTCTGAGCCTTCGGGGTCCATGTGACCTGGCCATTTAGCCCATCATGTGCAAAAAAGTGCTGCTCAGAGGTAAAACAACCCAACCCCCTGCCATGATTTTGGAGATCCAACTAGACTACAACAGTGGTGCTCAAGCACATTCTTAGCATGTAATATTTTCTCCAGGCCAAAAATGTCATGCAGCTGCATGATGTGTGTTGATATTGGTACATTTTTATGATGTCACATTGAATAATTTGTTGCAACTTTACATATTAAAATAAAAGCATTCTAAAGAAAAATAAAGCTTATTACCAGCATTATTGAGTTCCATCTTTGTTTAACTCTAGCCAAAATCATTGCTGCCTACTCTTGGTAAATAGAGGATACAAAGAGAGCATTAACTCTTATCCCATTTGTTTTGATTTTAGACTATAATGGACATGGTCCTGCAATATATAGAGTTGTCAAAAATTCAAATTTTGGTCGCATATCTAACTATGAGAGCATGAGTTATAATTTTTAAGTTTTAATGCCTTTTTTTGAATCAGGTTGATACAAATTGTATTTGATAAAATTATAATTATTATCATTACACTTCTGCCAAATAAGGTAAAAAGTCCATCCATCCATCCATCCATCCATCCATCCATCCATCCATCTGTCTGTCCTGTGCTGTACCTGCTGCCTCTGGCCACTGTAGACCAATTCTAATAATGTCCTGTTTAACATTATCTGTCCGCTGCAACCTAGGTTATCCTCTCTTTATGAGGCCTTTAGGGACACTGTTCATAACTATTCACTAATATATAGTTATGTATATGGGCAACATGGCCAAACCAATGTAGTCTGTTCTTAAAACCCTCAGTGGCAATGTCTTCTGCTTCTCTCTATTCATATTAATAGTCTGTCACAACTCCTGATCTAATTACACTCGAAAACTTTTCAGGTATACTACATTATTTCATGATTAACCACATGTTTTGACAATCAGTAAAGCCAAACATCTTTTTAAAACTGACAAAGCTAATAATCACAGATTTTTGAAACTAAATATTTAGAAATCTAAGTGACAAAATATGGTTTATGCAACTTCTATCTTTGAATCCACAATGTTTATCCTAAAGTTCCATCAAACAATGCTTAATATTGTTAAGGACAATAATGGGCAGAACTTCACCCTGAACAGAAAGCAGTGATGACTTTATAATTAAATCAAGAACTGCAATCATCTTCCTTGAAAATCAGAATACTAATATCTCTAGTAAAATTCTTAGGAACAACCCGTTATCACAGAAAGTATTCAGCAGTGCAGTCAGCAGTGTAACAACAGAATCATTTAAAACTAAACATTTAAGTACTAATTTCATCTAACCCTTATAGCTTGTATACATAGGTGGATCATTTAATTCATGAACTGTCATTGGCAACAATTAGCAGTTTTTCTTAAAAGTTAATACATATTATATGGCAACTGGCAAGGCTTAAGTGGTGCACAGACAGCCACAGAAATGACTAAAGTGCATGGAGAACAACAGAGTTGAAATAAAGTTTAATTTTCAAGTGACACGAACACTTCACAGATGGGTGTGATTCTGTGGAGGATGATGCTAGATCTGGGAACCAGGCACTGTTTTCCATAAATTTGAGTCATTTCTGTGACTATCTGTCTGTCTGTAACATATCACATACCACTGCTGTTTCCAGATCAGCTATAAAAAATAAATACCCCTCAAGCAGCTGCGCATGCAAAAAAATCACACACACACAAAATGAACATCTTTTGAAAGTGAGAAAATAATAGTCTGACTATGTACTGTTCTGTTACTTGTGGCCATATCTCATTGTGTTTTGACATGCACACACTGCTCCATGCTCCTGAAAAGTATATATCATGTATTAACTCATATGAAAATCATATATCATGTATTAACTCATATGCAATATATCATGTATTAACTCATATGAAAATCTGCTAATTGTTGGTGATGATGACAGTTCATGAATTAAATGATCCACCCTCATAGTTTTAATTTAGAGCTTACCAAAGTAACTTTAGATTAAATTAAGGCTAACATTAAATCACTAATGCACCTATCTTCATTGCAAACAATGGGAATTTTTTTTTTGAAATGCTCAACCCATCTAGCTATGAGAGAAACCTTACCTTCAATAGCTCTACCAGTCTGTAAATGGTAGCTAGGCAGTCATTGGAAGGAGAGCCATGCACCAATCTCCTGTGATAATGCATAGGACTGGGCAGGTCTAGCACTTAATGTCTGACCTCTCCTTATCATGGTGCAGGCTTTACTACCTTTTCAAAAGAGAATCTTGTGGAAGGGAACTGAAGAGGAGGCCTGCCCGATCAGTATGGCCTACTGATTTGTACAACTATGGCTGCTTTTCCTTTTTTTTCTACTCAGCTGAGAAGTGGTCAACCACACTGGGTCCTGGTGCTGACAATATATACCAACCTGAACAGAATTATGGATCCTGAATTTACTGCACTGGTGGGATTCTGTGGAAGGAAAATCCCCCACCATATTTTCTATTTGTTTGTGGGTTGACAGCCCCAGGTGAATAGGATATGTTTTATCAGCTGGTGGATAATCCTGAGCAGAGGTCTTTGCAGGCACCTGAACTCTTGCTTCTACAGGCATCATCAAATTCTACATTGGAGGAAGTCTTCCAGTGTAGATGGCTTCAGCCATTAATAGTGAGGGAACTGGTCTTTGCCCCTTGCCTGTGATTAGGGGCTGTTTGATGTTGTCGGCATTCCCTCTCCCAATAAATTTCTCTAAATATCCCACTAACCATTTTCTTACAGCTAGGTAGTTGGAATGTGAGGACTCTGCCCATAGATTATTCTCTTGTGTCCTCACACAAGAACTCTATCATTATTAGATATTCTTGGCTTGTAAGAGACCAGATGGACAGATAAAGGTCAGATTTTTAAAAATGATCTAAAATTTCTCTTTTCAAGAAGGGAAGACAAAAAGCATCTGCAAGGCAAAGGTTTGCTTCTCAGCAGATTTGGCAGTAATGCTCTTCTAAGATATGAGTGCATTAATGAAAGGTTTCTTACAGCTAAATTTCAGACAAGCATTAAAGACTTGAATGTTATCTGTTGTTATGTCCTCACTGAGGATGAGGATGAGAAGGATAGTTTTACGGATAACTTCAGGATATTTTGGATTCTGTCCAGGAGATATTACCCTTGTTCTAGGTGACTTCAATGCCAAAGTTGGTACTGACTCTGACTTTTGGGAGGGGTGATATGCCCTTTTAGCATTGGTCAATGCAATTGCAATGGGCAACATCTCCTACAGATAAGCAATGGTTTGCGAATAACTAACAATTATTGCAAACACCATGACATACCTAAGTACACATGGGTTGCACCTGATGGGCTGCATAAGAATATGGATGGTAAACCTCATCATAGTAGGGTGCTTAGTCATTATGACAAGTCATGGTTTGCTTTCTACTGAAGTTGGGGAAGAATGAGACCGTTTTAAACAGACTTTTCTTGAAATTAACAGTATATCCGTAGTAAATACACATTACCTGTAGAAATAGATTTCAACAACTATTATTGTTGAAGTCTATTTTTACATATAATCTGTGTATTTACTCTTGATGATTTTTAATAATAAACACTTAAACGTGATTGACCTCCTCTTTAACATCTAAATCATTAACAACAATTGGAAAAGTTGCTTCTCCTGAAGCTGGTGCAAGGTCCACAACATCTCTGTGAAATATTTATAGGTCTTATTCTAAAAGATTTTAGCATCTGATCCATGGTTTAACAGGTAGAGCACTCTGGCATGTATCTAGAGAGTTGTAGGTTCAGTTCCCGCCATGTCAGTTAAAATTGTTTTTAAATGTTTTTAATAACGGTACTCTTTTAGGAAAAAAGGAACAGAGGAGGCAAAATTATTTGAGTGATAAGGCACTCAAGCTTATTTCAGAAAGAAGGAACTGCAGGAATGTCCTTAATCAGTATCCTACTAGTCCTAATAGAAAGCATTACAGAGAGCTTAATAAACATGTAAAGGATCAGTTAGCTGCTGATAAGAATCTTTGGCTTGATGGCTTGGCTGACAATGCCGAGGAAGCAGTTAGACAGCACAACAGCAGAGAGCTGTACCAGATAGTTAATGTTTTGTGTGGTAGAAAACGGACAGGTATACAGGGATTGATGATAAACAAGGTAAGGTTATAGAATGTGAGGATTCTGTCATGGCTAGGTGGGCTGAGCATTTCAGTGATGTTCTAAACAATGTGGTTAGTTCTACTCCCATTGTTTGCGATGATGATAGATGCATTGGTGGCTTTAATGTTGGTCTTATAACACAATTTGAAGTTATTTTGGCTATTTCTAAACTTAAACTTCATAAATCCCCAGGGGTAGATAAAATTACTACATAAATGCTTAAAGCTGGGAATGTTTCAGTTACCACTTGGATGACTGAAATTTTGAATATCTTTTTGATAAAGACATGGTTCCTAAGGATTTTACCAGAGCTATTATTATCCCTATTTTCAAAAAAGGTGATTGCAGTTCTTGTGATAACTATAGGAGTATCAGCCTACTCTCTGTTCCAGGTAAAGTTCTTTCCATTATTGTGCTTAATAGAATTAAGAATCTGGTTGACTGTCAATTGCATGATGAGTAATGTGGATTCAGAAGTGGTAGGGCATGTGTAGATCAAATATTTTCACTTAGGCAGATTGTTGAGAAATGTTTAGAGTTTCAGAAACCTTCGGTTGCTAGCTTTGTTGATTTCAAAAAGGCTTTGGACTCTGTTGATCATCATAATTTGTGGTTGATTGTGAGATCATGTGGTATACCAGACAAGTTAGTTAACATAATGAAAGCTCTCTATAATAACACTGAGTTGTGTGTGAGAGTTGGTAAGGCTTGCAGCGATTGGTTTAGCATTACTTCTGGTGTTTGACAAGGGTGCATTTTGTCTCCTTTTCTCTTTAGTTTGGTTATTGATTATGTTATGCGAAATTCATTGCAAGGGAAAGATTTTGGCCTTAAATGGTCTGGAGATACTAAAATTTCTGATTTAGATTATGCTGATGATTTAGCCCTTTTGGCAAATGATGTTGATGAGATGAACTCTTTCATTCGAGGTGTTGATGGGACTAGTAGTAGAGTAGATTTGGTTATAAACGGAAAGAAAACTAAAGTGATGAAAATTGGTCAGGCAGGCTGTGATTCAGTTAATTGAATGGTTACAGTTTAATTATCTTGGGAGTTATATAACACACTGGTGATGTTTGGCATGAGATTAACAGACGAATAGGGATTTACTGCCAGGACTTTTAAGAATCTATTGAGAATGTGGAGAAATAGGTATATACACTTAAAGACTGAAATTAGGCTGCATAATAATTTGGTTCTTTCTAGGGTTATGGTAGTGAAACTTGGTTGCTTTGTAAACAAGATAACAGGAAACTAGAATCTTTTGATTCTAGATGCTTACACAGTATCTTGGGTAATAGGTGGTTCAACTTTGTAAGTAATGATGAGGTTAGGCAAAGAAGTCTGCAACCTCCTTTTAGCCGCATATTGTTCAGAGAGGGACTCCATTGGTTTGGCCATGTTGCCTGTATGGATAATTATAGATAGTGAACAAGGTTATGAACAGTGTGCCTAAAAGCCTCAGAGAGAGGGGGAGACCTAGGATGCAGTGGTAAGACAATGTCAAACAGTACCTTATTAGAATAGGTGTGCAGTGGCCATATGCATCAGATGTAGCTCAGGACAAATCTGCTTGGACTTCTGTACCTCACAGCTGCTTGAGGATCATGGTGATGAGGATGATGTCCTTTGGTCCGTGTTCATCATTCTGTAGCAGCTATCTCTTGTCAGCTAGGCTATCAAGCCAAAGATTTTGATAAACTTTCAAGTAATTATTTGCACAGTGATTAAGTTGTCTACAATGCTATCTGTTAACCCTTCCAGGTTTCCCACCTGAAAAACTGGTTTACATCCAGAGGCCCAGCTATTTTTTCACTCTGATAACCACCCAAAAAAGTTTACTTTAGAACTTTTTTGCCAAATAACTGAAGAAGGGAGCAATGGGATGCCCAAATTAATCAGCATTTCAATCTGGATTTTCTGAAAATAGAATATTTTACCAAAAAGATGACAAGTTTAATTTTAATAGGGTGTTTTTAGAGTCATGTAGTTAAAAAATGCAAATAGAAATTTATTTAAAAAACAAACAAACTAATAGACAGATATAATGTGCATAAGACTATTTTTTCTGAATAGGAAAAAAAAATATTTTCTTGAAGCAAGAAAATTACTTTCTTTTTGTAATTTTTTTTTTCTCAACCATACGTTGAGAAAAGTCCAGGCTTTTTATGTCAACTGTACTGTCATACAGTATAAGCAAGTCAAATTTGGATTTTTTTTTTAAAAAATAACCAATCAACTGAAGTAGGTCATGTTATATACCAAATTAAAAAGAATATAAAAAATAAATACCCCCCTCAAGCAGCTGCTTGCCACAGAGGTCTGACAGGAGCCTGTCAATTTATATGCCACAGTAGAAGGTCTGAGAGGATGGCAGGACTTCAGCAGAAAAGCAACACATACATCCATACCTTTCCCGGGGATCAAACCCAGATCCCTTAGATCAGTAGCCAAGCGCGCTAACCACTTGGCCATGGGATGGCAAAAAGAATATAATTTTGAATTTTATGAAAATAAAAAATTTAAACTAATTTATAAACATACTGATTTTAACAAGACTTTTCCGTGTGATATAGTGAAAAAAAATTGGATCAGATTATGCAATTAAGGCTTAATTTTGGAAAACCTGACTAATAAAAAAATTATATATTAATCAAAAGAAAATTTCTTTCAGAATACTATAATATTTATGTGAAATATGATATTCATTTCTTTTAATGATTCTTTTCAGTGTGGTACATTTTAAAACACACGTCAGCATTATACAAGGTGACTTGTGATTGCTCACATTAATGGGATTTTTATCCTGTTTATGAAATGGAGGAACAATTGGCTGCTTTTTTTTTTACTAAACATTATGAATTGTTTTTCTTTGGGTATTGAATTTTTGGAATTTTGGCTAAGTGCTGAAAAGTTGTGCACCAAAGCAAAAAGAGAGAAACTGTCTATATTTTCAGAGTGTCACAGCCAAGATACTGAAGTGGGTGGGTGGGTGGGTGGGTATAAATTCCCCCTCAGTATCTCCTCCACACGTCTGATGTAGCATAACTCTGAAAAATCAATAATTAACAATCAACCAAAAGATCAATAATTTATGGAAATAAAGTAAATCTACGGAAATGAAAGCTAAGGTTTTATTATGAAAAAGGGAATAAAATGGTAACTTTACGAAGGGAGTGTATGTAATTTCTTGGGAAGAACTATTTGTACTTAAGTCATCTATGTAAACAATTTGCCATGCAGCCACTTAGCAGACAGCTCTTCCCACTCTTGCACATGTCAGCGAGCAGTTAGAACACCTGCTACTTCCTTCCTGTGATGTTGCGGGCTGCAAGCAGTCTTGAAGAAGCTCTGGCTATTTTTTAGTTACAGTTTCAATTTGAAGAGTGGGAAAGATACATAGAATGCTGGGTTATATGATATAAATGTTAAAAATAATTCTAGGAATACTAAAAAGGTTTAAGACAGAAGAGAGTGTAAAAAAGAGGGGGGGGGGGGGAAACAAAAAAAAAAGAGGTATGTACTTTGCAATTACGTACAAAATCTTCTGTTTTTAAAAATAGCAGTTTTTTGTTAATTTTTAGATTTTTGAACCTTTAATGAAAAATTTATTGATAATAATTCAAATCAAACTTATGAGCTTAAAATGGGGAATTACTTCAGTAAAGAGTAATGTTAACAAACAAATCTGCATTACTGTATAGTGCTTCTAAGAAATGGCAATCAGATGGCTTTAACAAATTATTTATGTTGTAGTTTAATAAAATATGCATCAAATGAAATATGAAAATATTATTTTTCAAACTTGAATTGCATATATTTAAAAGATATATATATATAAGAAAATTTTCAAATGACAATTTCTGTTTTAAAAAAAAATCTGAAGTTTTTTTGTTGTACTAAAAACAAACATAGACACCTTGGGCCTTGCATTTTTCATTCTGTCATGTCCATGTTTATTGGGGACCCTGGAAGGGTTATGACTAGTAGGGTATTGATTGAATTTAGCCATTCACTCCTTTCAGAAATTGATCCAGGCTCATAATCTGCAGTTCCCAGGCTCAAGTCCCAGCTGTGTCAGCATTGAGATTTATCTCTGCAAAACTCACCATCCTGTTCACATTCAATAGGGGACACTGATGGGCATAGAAAGGCTGCCGTCTGTCAGATAGGATGTTAAGCCATCGCCCTGTGTGCAGGAGAGTTATACCCTGTGCACGTTAAAGAACACACTGGATGGCCTTGACGAGAGGCTACCATCTGTTTCCCAACAGCTGTTCCAGCGAGTCCCCTCCTCCAACCTTCTCTGAGCCTTCGGGGTCCTTATAACCTGGCCATTTAGCCCATTGTGTGCAAAAAAGTGCTGCTCAGAGATAAAACCCAATCCATAAATAATAGCTGTATCTGTGGGGACACTAGTTGAGGATGCTTGTGTTTCTAGAGCATATTGATGTCAATGCTTGTTGTTGATAGCCAAATACTACACAAACTTCTGGAAGTTTTATTTATGTTTCATAATATATTTTGGTCCTCTGTAATTCTATGGATATTTGACTAAATGGTCCTGGATTTTCATATGTGGGTTTACCATGTACTACCCCTGTGTTGTGTTAAAAAACAATCTGGTCCCTATCTGTAATGGGACATGGATTACAGCCTTGAGTGGCTTTCCAAATGTAAAGAATCTGTTATGACTTTGCCAAGGCTTTCTCTGCTATAAATTTTGAATGAAGTAATTCAACTATTTAGTTATTGATGGAGAAATCTCTAGGAGGAGAAATTAATTTTCATTCCACCAAAAGTTTTCTTGGGTGGTGTTACTATTTAATTAATTTTGCAAATTCATACTCATCAAATCATTAATTTTTTTACTTCTGAGACTGATAGTACAAAACAAAATATATGAATGAAATACAATATTTGAATGACTGAACACTTGTTTTACACTACAAAAACAAAGGAAATAGCTCAGTGAGTTGTTGTTTTTTAATTATGCTCGTAAACATCTTTAGTAAAACAATTGAAAGATATGAATTAGTCAGTGTATTAATTTGTTTTATGAGCTGCTAGTTCTTTTGCAATGAGCCACAGGTTGGTAGGCAGTCATGCATTAGAGTGAGCTTTCTTCCCAATTCCTTCAACTATTTTATAATATCTGTAACATTCCAAAATATGTTTGCTGTATAGTTTATATTCTCAGAAACAGGCAATTAATCTTGCCAATAATTTAAGCAAGGGTTCTTTGAATAGCATCAGACGAAAAAGAACTAAAACAAATGATTGTCTGTTAACTCAAGAGAAAAAAAAATAGGAAGGGCAAATTTCATAAAATAATGTTTATTCAAAAATACATTGCATCCAAAAACAACTCTTCAAAAAGTTTAAACTTGCTCCTCACTGAGCAACTCACATAACTAAACTTCTTTTCCAACTTCACATTACTAACTCACAACTAACACTGACTCTGTCACCTCATGACACAAGTGACATTTGCATACAATGACCATGTGCTCGCACTAGATATGATGTAAATGGGTGTGCCCTTCCATGTGCATTTAGCGGCTGTGAACCAAAAAGCAGAGTTGTGCAGTCGCAACTCCTTGCATATGATGATCATGTGTTCATGCTAGATATATGTCCTTCCATGTGCATTTAGTGGCTGTCAATCAAAAAGCAGAATTGTGCAATTGCAACTCTTCTAGTGGAATGGGTGGGGAGAATGATGGATCAACTTAAAACCCCAAAATGATAATTATAGCATAAAGTAAAACTGGTTAAGGAAAAGTAAAAGTGAATGGGTGAGCCATCATATATCCTTTTACTATACTTTTAGGAGAAAATATTTTCTTCCTCTTCAGGAATCCTGAACATACGAAGATTTAGTACATTTTTGTGTGAAAATTAGGAGTATACTTCCTGTGAAAGCAACAGTACTATATGTAACTTTATGAGAATTGAATTCCACAAAGTGTTTATATTCTCCAAAGCATAAGAAAGAAAAACAGAGGTACAAACTTCATTTTAGAACCATGCCTGATGGCCAAAAGGGGAAAATTTCACATAGCATCAAGATAAGTTTGCTCTATTTTCAAAAAGTGACCCTTCAAAAAATTATATAAAAAAGTCCATATTTACAATTGAGTTATGAAGCATTAAAAAGAAAAGGTGACTGTAATTTATTATGTTATTTAAACTGTAATAATTTTTTTCTGATATTTATTTGATGGATTTATTTTACATGATTTTTTAGTGGGTATTTGAAGCTGTTAAATCACTCCACATTGGATATTTACCATATTAATGGTAGTACATAAGACTAATGTTGCAGTCTGGATCATCTAACTGCATTGTATGGCATATTTTTTGATTAGCTTATGATTCTTTTATCTGTATTTAATGAAATTTTAATCAAGTTACCTGTCTGTGTGGATGATTTTAATAATTGGTTTTTATTTGAAATTGCTAGTGGTTTTGTTTTTAGCGTTTTTAATTTTGAATTAATGCATCTGCTATATATATCTGTTTATACAGAAAGGACTGACAAGATCCCAATGAATTCTATTAAGAATGTCATAAGTGAAACTATTGAAGGTCATGAAGAGTATCATATAATGGTAAAGATTGTGACTTAATAAATAAAATGAAGATAATTTATTATGTTCCAGATTTTTAGTTGTATATGAATATTTCACTACTGAGTATAAATTCATAATAAATGGACAGTAAATGAACTGATTTAATAACTAAGGAAATGTGTTTAAAAAAATCATAAACAAATTTCAGTACTAATCACACTAAACACCAATATGTTATTCAATATTGTACTAAATAATTCTGATGATCATAATTACTAAACTAACTGATAAACTAATAAAATTTGAAAACCGATTCACAAATCAATGCATAGGCAGAAATCTTACCAATCATATTTGACTGTTTATAAAACACTTGTGAAAGAAATAACCTTATGATAAAGATACAATGTTGTTTTACTACCAAGTAAGTATCAGTAATTTATCACTGCACACAGCACAAATGAAATAATCTTTTTTACACATGCCAAAACTCTGTCATTCTGCTTTTTAAATCAATTGTGTTCCAATGCATTTTTTGACATAATTACACTATGTGCAATGCCTTGCGTCTCACAGTAAGTGATAACATTTTCACTGTTTCACGTTCATAGTCCACATTAATAATAGTTAAATAACTGTGAAGAAGGATTAAATAAGCTATTTATAGTGAGTTAAAAATGCTGCTTATATTTTTCCATCCTTCTTTTTAGTGGATTATACAGGTTTTGGACAGAAAAATGGAAACAGTTCCATATTATCTTGATAGAAAATTGCATTCAGAGCTCAGTAACTTCTTCAAATGTGATTTTTAATGAAAAATATGTCTAAAGATAAATATCTCAATCAAATCTATCTAAATTTTAAACACTATTTGTTCAGCATTCAAAGATTTATAAATACTGGAATATTTAACAGGGTACAAAAAAACTGACCCCAGAATTCAATTAAAACAGGTTAAGGGATCAGAGATCATAGTTAACTTTACTAAAGATGTGTTTTAATGTTTGAATTAAATTTTGAGGTCAGTTTTTTTAATAAATATTCCAACATTCACAGTTCTTTGAATACTGAATAAATATTGTTTAAATTGATAATTTGATTGAGATCTTTAATTTATCTTTAGGTATCTTTTCCATGATACGAAAATTTCTGACTTAGATTATGCTGATGATTTAGCCCTTTTGGCAGACGATGTTGATGAGATGAACTCTTTCATCCAGGCTGTTGATGAAACTGGTAGTAGAGTAGGTTTGGTTATAAACAGAGAGGAAACTAAAGTGATGAAAATTGGTCAGGCAGGCTGTGATTGTCAATCTGAATGGTTGCAGTCTTGAGCAGGTGTCATAGTTTAATTATCTTGGGAGCTATGTAGCGGATACTGGTGATGTGTGGCATGAGATTAACAGACACTGGAACCTTTAAGAACCTATGTAGAGTGTGGAGAAATAGGCGTATACACCTAAAGACTAAAATTAGACTGTATAATAGTTTGGTTCTTTCTAGGGTTAGTTATGGTAGTGAAACTTGGACGCTTTGTAAACAAGATAAGAGGAAACTTGATGCTTTTGACTCTAGATGCTTACGCAGTATCTTGGGCATCAGCTAGTTCAACTTTGTAACTAATGATGAGGTTAGGCAAAGGAGTTTGCAACCTCCTTTAAGCAGCTTTTTGTGTAGAGAGAGACTCCGTTGGTTTAGCCATGTTGCCCGTATGGATAATTATAGATTGGCTAATAGGGTTATGAACAGTGTGCCTAAAGGCCTCAGAAAGAGGGGGAAACCTAGGATGTAATGGGCAGACAATGTCAAACAGGACCTTGTTTGAATTGGTGTGCAGTGGCCAGCTGCAGCAGGTGTAGCTCAGGACAGAGTTGCTTGGAGAACTAAATTGCATGGTCTGGTTGGACCTCCGTAGCCCATGGCTGCTTGAGGATGATGATGATCTTTTCCATTAGAAACCATATCGAAGAATTTATTGAGCTGTGAATGCGATTTTCTTTTAAGATAACATACGCCTGTTTTCATTTTTCTGTCCAGTACCTGTATTTCTCCACTGATGGAACTTTCAAAATAAAAATACTTCAGCTGAATGATCTAACACCAAAACTAATTTGGACCAGTTATACAAGTTTTAAAAATAGAAACATTTAACTGACTTATGACTTCTTAATGCCTCTAAGAGATAGGCTTAGATCTAGAAAAAATTATGAGTGGAATGTGAAGCATGACACTAGATTTCTATTGCAGTATTAATATTTACCCATTGTTTTGGAGATCTTTAAAATGCATGAACTATACGAAAGTTTCAGTCTTTTACCTCTATTACCCTTATAGCATTTTCAAAGGGGGGGGGGGGGGAAACATAATTATTTGGCCTCCCTCCCTTCCTCCATATATCCAGCCCTGCCAAGTGATGACCTGATCTTAAGAATCTATCTTTAGCTCTCTCATAGTATATTTTTTAGTATATTTCTTCTCATATTTCCTATTTTTTTGCTTTACATTTAATGAGATGTTTATTGCTTAGGTTTGCAATGAACCACAGCTGATTTAATTTGATTGTAAAATGTGCTACTTCTATTGAGATATAAAGTATAGTGTATGCTATTCTTTAGGGGAGACCAGAACTTTATATTCATTGTGTGCTTCTGAACTTAAAGAAATCGGTGATTTTAAATTTTCCACTAACATGTTTAAAATTCTCTTTGTTTTGAAAAGCTGTTAACTCAAAATATTATTTTTTACAATGCTCTTTATATTTCTTCAGTTCTATTAAGATATATGGCACTTTTAAAAATAATTAGCAATTTTTTTTTTTCTAAATGAAATATAGTTAAGTCTAATAATTCCTAACATGGCACCTTATTTCAACAAAATTGAATGATACATCATCGAAGTGCATCCTGATTGGGTGACATGGGACATTTCTATTCCAGACATAATTTAAAATATTTAACTTTTTGTCTTGTCTTCTGTCATAAAAATTGTTAAAAAATTGTTTTAAAGAAGTATATATATATGGACATCCATAGATATTGGCAGGGCATTTATAAGTTGCAGAGATCGACAAAAACAGTATAAAAATAGGTTCATTACACCCTTGGAACAGTAGTTCCTCTTGTAAAAATTTACTAATTGCTCTACAATTTTGAAGGAGAGAGTGTGGAGGTTGTCCCCCCATTATCAACTCTTTATTTTTAATTTAGCTATAGATACCCATAGTTTTTGATAAGGAATTTCATTTGTGGATATCCATATATACATCAAAATGCATTCTACGTTATTCTTTATTTTCTTGTCTAAAGATAATGTATCTCTTTGTAGGGTATTCAGCTAGGTCCAACTGAAGCTTCTCGATATTGGATTTATTGGGTTCCTGCACAATATGTGGATGCTATAAAAGATGCAATATTAGGGAAATGGCAGTATTTTTGATGGTGGTGTAGATACATGATTAAGTATTATTTTTATCAACCACTTTTTACACTCTACAGAATTGAAGGAAGAGCAAAATCTTTTGTACAAAGTGCTCAAAGTTTCCCACAAAGCTTTAAGGTGCTTCTAAAATTGATGAGATTAGAAAATGGCTTGGCCATTTCCAGTGTTTGTTACATATCAGTGATGTATTATGGATTTAAGGTTGTGGCTTAGCATCATGCTAGCTGAAGCTGTTTCCATGGTTTGGCCCCTCCTACACAAGATACTCTATTTAATTGTAAAAAGAAAAACACATAAAGATTCTAGCTGTAGAAGTATACAAATCTGTGTGAGAAAGATGACCAGAAATAATATTCTCTGTAGTCAACTGTACTTGAAATCGGCAAGGAAAATAGCTGATTCTTTTATAATTGGCCACATTGCATTTATTTCTGAACTTTCTGCAGTTAAGTTTAAAATTGTATCTAATATTTTTAATAACAAACACTGACAGTGGTTATAAAAATTGATTGGAACTTGTGTGTCTTGATTGTTATGAAAAGTAAATATATTGGAAGAATAAAAATTGATTGATTCACTAGCATTTAAATGTTTGTTCATAATCTGTTTTCATTTTCAAAGAATCAAAACTGGAATAAAATTGGCTGTTTGTCAGTGATGTTTGCTGAGGGACAATGCTAATTTTGTTTCATTAATTTTTAAAGTTTTTAGGACAGTTTTAGTTCATCCTTTCAGTGCTATAGACTACAGTAATTCTGAGGCATATTTCCATCAGCACTTCTGAAGCATTTATTCAATATCCAACTCTTGCAGTTTTTTCTCTCATGCTGAATGCTTTGAACTTGCATTGCGAAGTGGCCTCTTCGTCATAGTCAAGTTTTATAGAATGAAATTTCTGAAGTAAACAATAAAAAGTTAGACCAATAATTTATGGCATTTAAGTTAGCACTGAAAGATTTAATTATTTAATAGAATATTTTTCATATATGATTATAGCTTTATGCTGTTTCATATATATTGCCTAAATGTTTTAGTTTTCAAGAATTCATAAAATTTTAATGTAATTGAGCATTATTATCAACAAATGGGTAAAAAATAAATGAGAAAATAAAATAGTAACTGTAATGTCCATAGTCCGGCTAATAAAATAAATTTAAAACCAACTAAATTTTTTCCTGAAGAATTTCTGTAATGTCATTGGAACATTGTATCACTCTACATGAGTAAAATATGTAAAAAAAAAACAAACAGAATAAACAAATTACAGACTAAATGCATTTAGGCAATTTTTCATCTTGAAAATCTTCATAGTAGTATGGCTCGCTGAAAATTAAACAATTATAAAAGATTTGTCTTAACTTGTAGTTGTAAAATTCATCTGGTAATATTCAGTGTCAACATTCAAAATTTTAATGTTTACTGTACTTTAAAAATGACTTTTTTTCATATATTCTATGAATTATATGTAAACAGATTTTAATTCAGTGGTGTGAAAAATTACTTGATTATTTACTTTGATTTGCTTTTAGCATTTGTAGTTGGAAACATAGGTTTCTGGCTGCCTTTCCTGTGGTGTGCAATATTAATTATAATACTTAGTAGCATAACATAAAATGAGCATGTTGTTATATGCATATTGGCTTAGCTTAATTCTCTACATAATCCTTAGTTGAAATATGGTTAGTGAAAGTCACTAAATTGCTTGATCAATTTTGTAAGTACTTGCACATTGGTTAAACAAAAAGCAAATGTATTCACAGTATTTCATGTATTAACATTTAAACGCTAATATTTACGAATAGAGCAAATGGCAGTAATTGTAATAAAATAAACAGAAATGTGAACAAATGAAAAACCAATAGATTCATAAGTCATTGCAATGACTTGGATGATTTTGGCTCTTGATATTCACGTTTGCATTTCAACTAATAAAAACAAACGTATAACAATGTGCTTAAAGTTTATTAAATCATTTTTTATGACAGACTACTCTAATTATCTTAAAGGAATAAAGGATCTTGTCAAAACCTTTTTGTGAGATTCACTTCATTGTAAACAAATTATGATTGGTGCAAAAATTTCGATGAGCTCTTTGGTTAAAAAGTTTCATACTGATTGCCAACAATCTACTTTATATTAGTTAATGCTATGTTTATTAACAATAATATAATCTTAATATAATGCAGGAATATACAAATTTGTCATAACTGAATCTAAGAATGTAGAATTTGGGGGGGGGGGGAATCTAGTTTTATTACATGTGCTTGTCATATTATGTTTTCGTGCATACAAAATGGGCAACTTATTTAATTTAATGTTGAAAGTAAGTAGCTGGGAATACATGTTAATATTGTTTTTTCACACTACCTTAACAACAGTTATTCAAATATATTTAAAAATAAAAGTTTTTGTTTATTGTGTATGAAAGTTTTTTTTTTTTGGAGTTATTCTATTTAGATTCAAAGAATTCAAACAGTCCATTTAAGTATAAATTTGATAAGTGAGTTGCAATATTCTGTAGTTTTTCTTAAGTGTTCAATGTTTTTTGTAATATTTAATCAGCTTTAAATGACATTTATCACATTTGGGAGAACTTCAAATTTGTTGTGCATATTTTAAAGTAATCATCTGATTTGCTGTAAACAAGGAGAGTAGATTTTAGAAAAATATCTATATTTTAACTGAATAAAGGCTTATACATTTTCTGTTACTTTTGTGTTAGAAGAAGAAATATTTTCCTCCTATATGTAAAGTAGGTGATATATTAACACAGTTTGAAAAAATTGTTCTATTAACAGTAAAATCTGATTCTGTCAGTGAATTGTTTAAATAATATGAAGGGTTTTAAATTACTTTCTATGTGACTTCTGCTGCTGGGCATGGCCAATAACTCCGATTTAAAAAATATATATATGTAGCAATATTATGCCATTCATTGTAACAACGTAAATTTTTAAATTCTAATATCTAATACAAAACATCTAGTTCACAATCAATGCTTTCTGTGATAAACTTAACGCCGTACCAAGTTGATATAACTATATTATCTAAAGCAAATTGCCAAAAACCACAGAGTATGGTCATAATATTAGTAATAAAAATTTTAGAAAAAGCTAGGGATTTGTATGTTGTACTTGTTAGAAAAATTGGAAAAGTACTGAAGGCATTTTTAGACTGGTTTTTGTATATTACATGTAAGAAGAGTTTTTTTTTTGTATACATTTAAAAAGCTGTCACTTTTTCAACAGTTCGGTATATTCCATTCTACAAATATTAATCATTAATTTTTAAGTTATTTATTTTTTCACTTGCACCTTTTAATACCCAGACATAAACATTCATTGATCTTATTACTGCAGAACTAAATACTTTGGTTTCCTTTATTTCTGCTCCTCCACACTATTTTGATAAAAACCTGTATAAAAAAATTGAGATGGATTTTGTGAAACGAATGTTTGGCATGTAGAAAATTAAAGTTTGCTTTAAAGCTTGCGATTGCGTTCATTTTTTTCTGGTGCAACACATTTTTCAAATTACTGCAGCACATTTGATCAAATTACATTACACCAAATTAAGGCTGTCCAAACTAGAGGCCCTATATAGGTAGAGGTTGGCCATCTCAAAATTGGACGCCATGTTTTGTCGTCCCTTGGATTGTTTAGCTTGCATAAGCTGAATGGTATTGCACGAATACTTATGGATTCATGAAAAGGTAGGGTAATATTTGATACAGATTTCAGACTTTAGAAAACGGCTAAAAAAATAAAGGTAAATTTTACGGCTATCTTTTGTTTAAAAAAAGATAATTTCGTTTTGTTTTCTTGTCCGTCTGTATACATCGAACTTTTTTTGTTTATACAGATAAATAAAAATTTCTTTTTGTGTTAGGAATTAATGACATATTACGATTTGCATTTTTCGAATCTCCCAAAAGTTATAAACTGCGCCGTCTAACGATGGAAAATTTTTGAAAATTCCAAAATATCAAACGAATATTCCAATTCGATGTAGTTATGTTAGAAGTTTAAAATTTTAGTGTTGAAATGTGAAGGTTACGAAGTTACCATTGGCAACAATCATTTGACTCTTTAGACCCAGGGGTGAATGGAACTTTTTTTTTTCTTTTGACAGAAAAGTGTATGTTTTTAGAGATAAATTAAAATTCTTTTTGGGTTGGACAGGTATTGATAAAATATTGCAATTTGCATTTTGCAAATTTTCCAAAAGCTATAATTGCGCCCTCTAGCAGTGAAAAAAACCAAAAAATTTAAAACGAAGATTGCAAACGATGTAGTTATCCTAGAAATTTGAAATTTTGGTCGTAGAGTGTGACAGTCTTGAAAATTCCACTGACAACAATGAGTTGACCCTAATCCCAAGGTAGGTAAGAAACAGAACGGTTTTGTTTTAAGAGGTAATTGAAAATCTATTTTTTAGTTGTTTACTAATGAAATGTAATTCGCATTTTCAAAAGTAGCTTAAATTTATATCATTAGAGATCACTTAATATCGAAACTGCAAAACTTTTAACGAATGTTTCAAGTGATCTGTTTATAGTAGAAATTTCGGCGTGTAGAGTTCTGTTATGGTGGAAATTCTATTGACAGCAATGATATGCCCCCTATTTTCAGAGGAGCGAGAGAAAAGCAACTTTTTAAATTTGAGAACTAAAAGACAAATACTTTTTTTTTGTTTCATAATTATCAATAAAATACTACTATGTGCATTTCCCCCATCCTACATTAAAAATAAATAACCCTTCAAGCAGCTGCTTGTACAGAGGGCTGACAGGAGCCTGTCAGTTTATATGCCATAGTAGCAGGTCCACGAGGATGGCGGGCTCAGCAGATAAACAACACTAACATCCATAATTAAAACTTTTAAGGAGTGAAAAAGTAGGCAAAGGAAGAACTTCATTCTCTGTGAAAGTGAGATTCCCATATGAGGCAGAGGCGATATGCGTTCTAGTTATTTTACACTTTCAGTACCCTCTGACAGTGAAAATTCGAACTACTGTATAATTGAGAAAATAAACTATTAATATTTGATTAGTACTTATAATGTGCAAAAAAGTTTTTTTTATTTACCTCTTGAAGCAGAAAAGTTGCATTTTACCAATGGGATAAATCATTACTATTAGGGTAATTAATAACCGTTTTCCCTGTGGGAAAGTTTCTATTTGATACATTTAGGCAAAGGAGTTTGCAACCTCCTTTAAGCAGCATATTGTGCAGAGAGAGACTCCGCTGGTTTGGCCATGTTGCCCGTATGGATAATTATAGATTGGCAAATAGGGTTATGAACAGTGTGCCTAGAGGCCTCAGAAAGAGGGGGAGACTTAGGATGCGGTGGGCAATGTCAAACAGGACCTTGTTAGAATTGGTGTGCAGTGGCCGGATGCAGCAGATGTAGCTCAGGACAGAGTTGCTTGGAGAATTAAACTGCGCAGTCTGGTTGGACCTCCGTAGCATATGGCTGCTTGAGGATGATGATGATGAAAAATATATTTACCGTATTTTAACGTATATAAGAAATCCCTTTTTGCCAAAAATAGGGGGGGTTTCTTTTACATGGATAGTATTATAGATATTAACAAATTACTCAATTCCTCGAAACTCTAATCTTCATAACTTGCAACACCGCAAGCCTCAGGCCGACACCCAACGGGTCGCGTCGTCTTTTGGAGGAGGAGAAGCACGCGTTCGTCAAGCAACGGCGCGCGCATAAAGAGACCGCCGATGATGAATAAAATTCTTTTTATGTCTTAAAAATATCTTTGATGAAAAATCGGGGGGTTCCTTATACACGTTAAAATACGGTAAATAACTTGCTGAACAATTTTGAAGAACTTACCTGTAAGTGGAGAAATAAAGTATTAACAGTAATTTGATAAAATCGTATACAATAATCAAGTTATGGGACTTTGGTAGTGGTGGGCATACCTCCCTCCAGAATGGTAAAGAAAGGTAATAGAAGCCAAAAATTAATCTTATTAAAATTTAATGCCATTTTCAAGAAATTTTTGAAGACCTGCTAAATTGAGGGGAAATATACTGCATTAGAAATCCAAAAAAGTTTAACAAAACCAGTATTTCATTTCAATCATATGCAATTACACTGAAGTGTCATTGAAATTAGGGATAGCAACCTTGTAACGTGTTTGATCCCTCTGGCCCTGATAACGGCCGCCACACGACGATGCAAGGACTCCACATTTTGCATAAATGTTCTACGGGTATGGCGACCCATGCATTCTCCACAGCTGTCCACAATTCTCTCAAGGTCGTCACTGATGGGACACTTGCTCCGAACACTGCTCGACGGTATCCCAAAGATTTTCGATGAGATTTAAATATGGGCTTCTAGGTGGTCAAATCATTATTTCAAAGTCAGCAGAATGCTCCTGCAACCATGCAGTAGCCAACCTAGACCTGCGAGATGAACAGTTGTCTTGCTGGTAGACGCCATCTCCATTAGGATGCATGATGTCCATAAATCAGTGTAAATGGTCAGCCATGAGTTCTACATACCAGGATGCACTGAAAGTCGTCGGTACACGTACCAAAGCTTCCAGACGTTCAACTGAAGATGCCCCAGGCCAGCACTGAGTCACCACCAGTTTGTACTGTTCCAACCTGACATGCAGGATTCATGGGGTTGGCGCCATACCCTCATTTTCCCATTGGTGTGATGAAGTTTAAATCTTGATTTCACTCCAGTCTATCCATTGCCAATTTTCGATGGTCCAGTTTCGATGTTCTTTAGCCCAGGCAAGGTGTTGAGCCCGATGTCTTGCCTTTAGAAGTGAGACTCGCGTAGGTCGGCGGCTCCTGAAGCCAAGACTATGAAGCGAGTGTTGCACGGTCCGTGCACTGACTTCCCGGCTGGAACCTGCGTTCAGATGGGAGGTAATTTCAGATAATGTCTGACCCCTAATCCATATGATGTGGGTCAGACGGCGAAGCCCACCATCATTCAAGGCTAGTTGTCCTTTGCAGTTTGTCCGGGTGCTTGTTTTTTTTCCGGAATTTTCATATTCCCGGAACACTTGAAACTCGTACAAGAAAATCCAAATTCGTTGACAATTTCGGAGATCGAGTGTCCCATCCATCGGGCACCTACGATCTGCCCTCTGTCAAATTCATCTAAATACCTATCCTTTCTCATTACGCTTCTCTGAATGCTTGGAAAAGCCAAAGCTGACAACTGTATATGACCAGAGTTTCAGCCCCACATGCGTGCAAATGCGGGACTTGGGTACTGAATTTGGATAACGTGTCCTATCCCTAATTCAATGGCACTTCAATGTATAGCAATATAATTCGTAAAAATGAGCAAAAACAGCGATTCAATCACAAATGAATAAATGCATATCTACTCTCCTACCAATCAAGAAAGCTTTATGAAATTGTAACAATTTCAGTAAATCGCAATTATTTACTAGTGCCAAGAAATGTCTAAAGAAGATCACTTTCTTATACTATTAAACCAATAGGAGGCTTTCTCGTGTGAAAATACATATTAAAACAAAAATAAATACTTCCTTAAATTCATACGAGGAAGATAATACCTGAAAATGTTAAGCAAAAATTTCATGAATATATACATTGCACACATACCTAGCAAAGGTGCATATACTTTCTGAGAAGTGAGCAAAGTGATTGAAATGAATCGTGTTCACTAGACCAGAAGAGAACCCTCTTGTAAACAGTGGCGAAGCGTGACTTTTTTTTAATAGGGTAAGCAATTTTCAAAGCATTGCCCAAATTCAAACGGAATGCCGTTCCGGTACTTATATTTCCAAATCATTGAACCGGAACACCGTTCTGGTACTTATGTTTCCAAATCATTAAACTGGAACTCCGTTTTATACTTATGTTACCAAATCATTGAGACGGAATGCCTATGCGTTTTGTTTCGAAATCATTAAAAAAAACTCCGTTATATTACGTTTTCAAATCATACAACTAGAACGGCGTTCTTTGACGTTTCCGAATAAGAATTTGGAACAGAACGTTGTTCCGGTATTTAATGTTTCCGAATCACTGAATTCGGGTAACATCAAGTGATACTATAGTTTTTAAAGCAAATATTTCTGTCTCTCTCTCTGTGTATATATATATATGCTTACCATATTTTTATTTAAACCAGGATATTAAGGAAGAAAATTGAAAAACGAGGTCGCATGTTTGAGCATTATGAAAAATATGGGTGTATGAGTTGGATTGTTTCACCTCTGAACGGCACTATTTTGCACACCATGGGCTAAATGGCCAGATCACATGGTCCCCGAAGGCTCAGAGAAGGTTGGGGGAGAGGACCCACTGGAACAGCTGTTGGGAGACAGATGGTAGCCTCCCGTCAAGGCCATCCAGCGTGTTCTTTAACGTGCACAGGGTATGGCTCTCCCGCACACGGGGCCACGGCTTAACGTCCCATCCGACGGAAGGCGGCCTTTCCAAGCCCATCGGTGTCCCCTACTGACCGTGGGCAGGGCGGGGAAATTTTACGGAGATAAATCTCAACGCTGACACAGCTGGGACTCGAACCTGGTAACTACAGATTACGAGCCTGGCGCGCTACCGACTGAGCCACCCCCGCCCCTATATGGGGGAGGGGGGCTCCCCCCCAAAGTAAATCAAAGTTGTCAAAATTCGGAGCGATTTTGTAAAATCCAGGTGAGGTGTGAAAATTGGAATTTATTTTTGTAAAATTAAGGTGTGTTAGCAAAATGGAGACAACGCGGCCAAATCTTGGGCAGTTGTTGAAATTCGGAGTGACTTGGCAAAATTCAGATGAATTGTAAAAATTGGGATTTTTTGCTGTAAAGTATGGGAGTTGGTAAAATCTAAGGAAGTTGGGAAAATTGAGGCAGCTTGGCAAAATCTAGGGCAGTTGGCAAAATTCGAAGCCACTTGGTAAAATACAAGCGAGTTGTGAAAATTGGGATTAGTTTTATGAAATTAAGGTGAGTTAGGAAAATCGAGAGAACTTGGCAAAATTCAGGTGAATTGTAAAAATTGGAATTTTTTTTCTGTAAAATTATCGCAAAATTCTTCTGTAAAAGTTAGCAAAATCTAGGAGAGTTGGCGAAATTGGAAGCCAATTGGTGAAATACAGTCAAGTTATGAAAATTGTTATTGTATTTGGGCACTAAAAGAGAGTTGTCGAAAATTCGAAAAGACTTGGCAAATTCAGGTGAGAGGCAAAAATAGTAAATTTTTTTTACAAAATCACGTCTTGGTAAAAATTTGGGGGTTTGCCCTCCCCCACAAGGAGCGAAATTCTGGCTACGTTACTGACAGAAACAATTTAAATAGTATAAGTGTTTATTTTCTCAGTTGGTAAAATTTAATTTCCGAGTTGGAAAATTTTCGTTCTCACCCCCCCCCCCACCAAACCATAGTCCCTAGCTATGCCCCTGATTTTAGCTTCCATAATTCTTTAAATACTAACCGAATATTGTTGAAATTTGAGATTTGAATAGATTTGATTATGATCTTTAATTTATCTTCAGTCATAAATTTTCACTAAATGTATATATTAGAAGTTATAAATCTTCGAAATTAGATTCCCATTAACACGGAAATTTTCTAATATTTTGGTAGGACGTTGCATTTTAATAATATCCGATTGCTTTCATCATGACGCTTAGAGCTTTTTCATCTTTTATTATCTTGTTTATTAGGGCGGGGGTGGCTCAGTCGGTAGCGCGCCAGGTTCGTAATCTGTAGTTACCAGGTTCGAGTCCCAGCTGGGTCAGCGTTGAGATTTATCTCCGCAAAATTCCCCGTCCTGCCCACGGTCAGTAGGGGACACCGATGGGCTTGGAAAGGCCGCCGTCCGTCGGATGGGACGTTAAGCCGTGACCCCGTGTACGGGAGAGACGTACCCTGTGCACGTTAAAGAACACGCTGGATGGCCTTGACGGGAGGCTACCATCTGTCTCCCAACAGCTGTTCCAGTGGGTCCCCTCCCCCAACCTTCTCTGTGCCTTCGGGGTCCATGTGACCTGGCCATTTAGCCCATTGTGTGCAAAAAAGTGCCGCTCAGAGGTAAAACAACACAACAACAACACAAATCTTGTTTATCTGTACTTGTTTTCACCATTATTATTACCCAGTTCAAAATTATTTCGTTGATAATTAATTACAGTTTTTGTTTACAAATCTTCAACTGAGAAGTCCAAATCTGAGAAAATTTCACACTGCGCTATGCATTGGGAAATAAAACTGTAAAAATTTCTTCAATGTCCGCTGTCATGAAGCTGAATTTGACGTTCCTGTACTTCGTTGGAACGTCGATTACAAAGGAGCTTGTGATGGAGTGGTAAGAACTGTCAAACAACTTGCGGCTCGAACAAGTTTGTGGAAAACAAATAATGACTTTATGGCAGCTGTTTTAGTGGGCTGCTGAGTGTGTGAAGTCGATCCATTTCGTACGACCAATCATCGACTAACAAGATAGATAGGTTCTTCAAATAATTCTTGTAAGCTGAAATCGGGAAGTTTCCTTTATAATGACTATACTTTGGTTAATGAATTGTTCTTTTTATTTGTCGTATATGTCATATATACGTTTCATCTAGTTTTCAAAAAGAAAAATGAGGTAATGTTTTTACTTTGTCTTTTTGTCTGTCCGTTTGTGGGCATCGAACTTTATTGTTTTTAGAGAAAAATTAAAAATTGTTTTTGTGTTGCTTAGGCATTGATGAAATATTACAATCTGCACTTTCCGAATATTCTAAAGGTTTAAATTGCGCCATCTACTGGTGGAAAAAAGTAGAATATTGCAAATTTGTAAACGAGTATTGCAAGCGATGTATTTATGTTAGTTATTTGAAATTTTGATGGTAGAATATGGTCATTGGCAACAATAAATTTACTCCTTACCTCAAGGTGGGTGGGAAAATGCAACAGTTTTGTTTTAAGAAATAATTGTTTCTGGCTAGAGATAAATTAAAAATATTTTTTTTTGTATTTGGATCGGCATTGATGAAATATTTCGATTTGCGCTTTCCGAATCTTCCCAAAGTTCAAATTGCTCCCTCTAACGGCGGAAGAAGTTGAAAATGGCAAACTTGTACTTATTAAAGTTCAATTTGCAACTAATGTTGCAAGCAATTTCATTATTAATTAAATTTGTACTCTAAACCCGAGGAAGTGAAAAACGCAATCGTTTTATTGGAATTTTTTTTCATTTGGATTTGGTGCTAATGAAATATTTAAATTCATTATTTTGAAATCTTTGGTTTAATGAATATCGTTAAAGGGCGCTAAATATGCAACAGATATAAACTTTTAATCAGTATTGGAAATTAGTATTTATTTAGATAAAACTTATATATTTTGATGTAGAAGCATATTTTGCGCCCCCAACCCACACACATCCAGAATAATTTCTAGGGACGCCCATGTGTAAACGAAAATTTTACCTATACATCTTTGATAATTTAAAAGAATTGTTGAGTTTTTTTCTTTAAGAATATCTCGTTAAGATATGCGATTAAATCGATTTGGATTTCGATTTATTCTTCTGATTCTCTACTGCTTTATCGAAAATTCCAATTATGGAAGAAAAAAACTTTGTTTTGTGTCTTTAGTGCACAAAATCCGCAGCGAAATAATAAGAGAACTACGCATTAGTTTCTTTACATGTCTCAGGAATAATCATTTCATCATCACTAATAACATCTTTTGCATAAATAAGGATCTTATGTTATGTGAGGATCTTCTGTTCTGAATAATAATATGATCTTATATTCTGATTTCAAAAGCTGATTAATGGAATTGGTAGCAGGGAAACATTAAGGTGAAAAAGGAATTAAGAAGGCGCCCGTTTTCATTTCATTTTGAACCCTGAAAATAATTGGAAGCTTTCATCTAGTAACGGTTAAATCAGGAAGTACATAGGAAGTTGACATCTTGTCGTTTCCGACATCAAACCAATTATCAGTTGTATGATTCAATAAGTTTTTGGCAATAGCCTTAAGAGTAGAAAAATAATAGTTCCTTCATATGTCTCAGGAATAATTAGGTTTCCAAACTTTAAGGAACAACTGTATGCTGTGTGAATGGGAAGCTAATTTCGAAGCTACATAACTGATTCTTTACGATCATATTATTTTGAACAAGTACAAGAGGCTTAAAACGGTAGCGTTCTCTGAGGAGGCCTACCCGTTTTAGGTTTCTTATACATTTTTATTGCTGTTTTTAGCTTTTCTTATGTTTGCCCTTAGGGGCCCACCTAATGGTGGTTTACTTATATATTTTGTTCTTACTCATGCCAAATAAGGCATATCTTTATGATGGAGATGGTTAGGGGTAAAATTATTACCCGGTACATCGACTATGATTATACGATCTACGTAACTTCTAAAAGCTACATAACTTCTAAAGTATTTTTTTTTTCAAAATGTGATAGCAGATAAACATCTTAATCAAATATATCAACATCTCGTTTTTTTAATAATATCCGTTCAGTATTTGATGAATTATGGAAGTTTGAATATTTAACAATAACAATGCCAGTCGCAAAAATGACTTCAGAAGTTAATTAAAACTTTAAGAAACATTTTATTTCGCAAATTCTAATCCACTCAGCTGGGTCAGCGACTCTAATAAAATAAGTCTGTATTTGAGAAGTTTGTGTAAAGAATTCTTTCACTATTCTTCAGTTTTGTATAAGTTTATTAACCCTTTCAGGACCATAAGGTTTCTAAGAGTAAATATTAGTATGTAACTGTTTATTTTAGTTTGTTTAGAAGTAAAATAAATAAAAATCATAAGAAAAATACATAACAATGTGTAGTTTTTTTGGAATATTATGGGAAATATCTTTCCCAATGAACTATAAAGGTAACACAAATTATAGTTAGGCTTATTATGCAATGTCTTTTATTTATTGGTTTATTAGAACAAAATGTTAACTAAAATAATACAAAATTATGAAATAAAATTACTGTAGAAAATGATGTGCTAATTATGATATTCTGCGAAGCAATTTCTTTTGGTAGTGAGGCAAAGATGGACATTGCACATAGTATATATATTATGCGTCCTGACAGTTCTGTTTTTGTTTTCTAAACGTTCCCGTTTACGTAATTGCGTTCGGCATACGTTCTATTTTGATATTCTGTATAAAAAATGCAGATAAGGTTATAATTAAATACGACAATCACCAATTTTAAAATGGGAAAAATGTTTCCCTTAGTCGTGAAAGGGTTAAGACTGGTTATTTTATTATTAAAAATGAAACTTCCAAATCTCATTAAATATTGAAAGAATATTGCTGAAAATCGAGATATTGATTTATTTGATTGAGATCTTTATCTGCTTTTACAATTTTTAAAACATAATGAAAAATATTTTAGAAGTTATAGAGTTTCGATATTATAAGGTTGTTCGTTAATTTGTAGAACCCACTGTATATCACCTGTGGCAGATACGGAATACCGATTTTTAAATCAATGAAGTTTTGAATTTTTCTACGTTTGTACCCTCTAACAGAGGAAATTAGAACTAATGGATGATTGAGTTATTCGGTTGGGTTGTTTTACCTCTGACCGACGCTTTTGTACATGCGATGAACTAAACGGCCAGGTCACGAGGACCCCAAGGTCTCATATGGGTCATACTGTTGGGCGAAGAGGAACCACTGGAGGGCTGTTAGGAGACAGATGGGAGTCTCCAGTCAATGTCATCAAGCCGTGGTCAGATAATTTAATTTCGGGGGATCCGATTATTTTGTGTTTTTGGGGCTTCGAGAATTCAGTTTCGGCAGGGGGTGGATTTGGAAATATTTATATTTTTTGTTTTTGGAGAAAGTGGGAGTTCCGAGAAATCAGTTTCGGGAAAGGGAGTTTGAGTTGGGTTGGGTTGTTTTACCTCTGAGCGGCACTTTTTTGCACCCATGGGCTAAATGGCCAGGTCACACGGACCCCGAAGGCTCAGAGAAGGTTGGGGGAGGGGACCCACTGGAACAGCTGTTGGAGACAGATGGTAGCCTCCCGTCAAGGCCATCCAGCGTGTTCTTTAACGTGCGCAGGGTATGGCTCTCCCATACACGGGGCCACGGCTTTACGTCCCATCCGACGGACGGCGGCCTTTCCAAGCCCATCGGTGTCCCCTACTGACCGTGGGCAGGGCGGGGAATTTTGCGGAGATAAATCTCAACGCTGACCCAGCTGGGACTCGAACCTGGGAACTACAGATTACGAGCCTGGCGCGTTACCGACTGAGCCACCCCCGCCCCGGGAGTTTGAGAATTTAGTTTCGACGAAGGGTGGAGATGGGTGTTTCAGAATAAGACTTGAGTAGGGTTTCCCAATTACTAAAATATTCCATCGGACAGGAAAGATTAAAATGATATTCTATACGGATTGAGATTTTATAGTTGTTTTTAAATCTATTTTTAGTGTCGGACATAAAATACGGGTCTATGAAATCATACAAAGCCATTCTTTTTGGTTTTGAAAGCGGTAGACAAGTATGAGATTTCGTAGAAGGCGACCGTAATTTTTGGGGAGCAGGGTGGGGTGTATGGGGGTCCGGAACCCTCCCCATGGGTACGTTCTTGGCTGTCCTGCACACGATACTACTTCTTTACCCTCCATACGGTGACCTTTCGAAGTCTATCGGTGTTCCCTTTCTGACTGAAGGCGGATTTAGCGGAGAAAAATCTCAAAGCTGGCTTAGGCGGGATTCGTACTTGGGAACTATAGATTACGAGCCTGGTAAAAAATCTTATCTTCCGACTATAATATCTTATTCTACAAAGAATATCATTTTAATCTTTATTATTCGGTGAAATATTTTAGTAGTTGGGAAACTCTACTCAAGTTTTATTCCCTCCGAAAATAAATTCACGAACGATCCACGAAAACAAACTTTTGGACTCCTAAAATTAAATTTAAATTCTACGAATAATCCCCCCCCCCCGAGGGGCGGGGATGGCTCAGTCGGTAGCTCGTCAGGCTCGTAATCTGTAGTTCCTAGATTCGAGTCCCAGCTGGGTCAGCGTTTAGATTTATCTCCGCAAAATTCCCCGCCTTGCCCAATATCTCGTAATGTGTATTTCCACGGTCAGTAGGGGGACACCGATGGACTTGGAAAACCGCCGTCCGTCGGAATGGACATTAAGCCGTGGCCCGTGTGTGGGAGAGCCATACCCTGTGCACGTTAAAGAACACTCTGGATGGCCTTGACGGGAGGCTACCATTTGTCTCCCAACAGCTGTTTCAGTAGGTCCACAACCTTCTCTGAGCCTTCGGGGTCCTTGTGACCTGCCCATTTAGCCCATGATGTGCAAAAAAGTGCCGTTCAGAGGTAAAACAACCCCCCCCCCCCGAAAATTATTCTTGGACACCCCTTCTCCCGGTTCCCCCTTAACCGACATAGTGGTTAAGCTGCTATCGGCTGTTCCAGCAAAGGCAAACTTTGTGTGCTGTATTAGCTCTGAGCAGTGTGGTCACCAGTGGCTTCAAACTTAGTAGGGCATGTCGTTGTATGAGAAGGCCTGTGAAACTAGGAATAGCGTCTAGGATTCTTGTCTTCAAAAATAATAATAATAAAAAAACCTGGGTACATTTCTGAGGCACAGAATCCGTTTTAAGTATTATTTAAAAAGTCCCTCATCCCGCAAAAAAAAGTAAATGAAGTACGTAATCTGTAAAGTTATCCATGCTATCCAATACAATTCTGAAAGAGTAAAGTTTTTCAAAAATCGCAAAAACAAATTGAATATATAGAGATAGAAAAGATTTAGTCAATAAAATATTTAGCGCATAACTTTTATTTTGGGGGCTTTCGTAATAGGAGGGACGATGGATCCTTACCAAAACAGAAGCTCGGAAAAGGTTCTGCCTGACATAGAATCTGCAGTTTGGAAAAAAAATGGTCATTCTTGATTTGCTCTGACTTGGTTATATTCTGATAGCCTGTATCTTTAGGGGGCGGGGGCGGGGGTGGCTCAGTCGGTAACGCGCCAGGTTCGTAATCTGTAGTTCCCAGGTTCGAGTCCCAGCTGGGTCAGCGTTGAGATTTATCTCCCCAAAATTCCCCGCCCTGCCCACGGTCAGTAGGGGACACCGATGGGCTTGGAAAGGCCGCCGTCCGTCGCATGGGTCGTTAAGCCGTGGCCGCTTGTGCGGGAGAGCCATACCCTGTGCACGTTAAAGAACACGCTGGATGGCCTTGACGGGAGGCTACCATCTGACTCCCAATAGCTGTTCCAGTGGGTCCCCTCCCCAACCTTCTCTGAGCCTTCGGGGTCCATGTGACCTGGCCATTTAGCCCATGGTGTGCAAAAAAGTGCCGCTCAGAGGTAAAACAACCCAACCTGTACCTTTATATTTTGCTCTGTTTTGGCTACAAAACACATAAAAATACACATTCTAAATTAATGTTATATTTCATACCATAGTAAAACTCCAATATAACGCTGTTTTCGGAAGATAGAGTGTAGACCCGCCTTATCGGCAAACAGCAATATTTCGAGAAATTCTGTGTTGAATAATTAAAAACACGTGAAAGCAGCAGCGATTCTAGAAAAAATAAAGTGGACCAAACGACGCAATCGACCCGGAAAAAGGTAGGGGTGTGGTAAGAGACAGGATTTCCGTTGCAGCGTAACACTTTCTCTTTCGTTTAAGAGGTTAAAAACATTATAGAAAAAATAAAGGCACCAAATGATGAAATCGACCCGGAAAAAGGTAAGGGAGGCGTGGGGTGGGTGACGGGGTAACAGACAGGATTTCCGTTGCAGCGTAACAATTTCCCCTTCGTTTAAGAGATTTAAAAAAAATTCTAGAAAAAAAAAGGGGATCAAATGACTCAATCGACACGGAAAAAGGTAGGGGTGGGGGTGAGGGGGTAAGAGAGAGGATTTCCATTGCAGCGTAACACTTTCCCTTCGTTTAAGATGTTTAAAAAAATCTAGAAAAAATAAAGTGGACGAAACGACGCAATCGACCCTGAAAAAGGTAGGAGTGGGGTGGGTGAGGGGTTAAGAGACAGGATTTCCATTACAGCGTAGCACTTTCCCCTTCGTTTAAGAGGTTTTAAAAAAATATAGAAAAAACAAATGGGACGAAACGACGCAATCGACCCAGATAAAGGTAGGAATGGGTGAGGGGGTAAGAGACAGGATTTTCGTTGCAGCGTAACACTTTCCCCTTCGTTTAAGAGGTTTAAAAAAATCTAGGGGAAAAAAGGGGACGAAACGACGCAATCGACCCAGAAAAAGGTAGGGGTGGGTGAGGGGGTAAGAGACAGGATTACCGTTGCAGTGTAACACTTTCCCCTTTGTTTAAGAGATTTAAAAAAATCTAGAAAAAAAAGGGGACGAAACGACGCAATCGACCCAGGAAAAGGTAGGGGTGGGTGAGGGGGTAAGAGACAGGATTTCCGTTGCAGTGTAACACTTTCCCCTTGGTTTAAGAGGTTTAAAAAAGTCTAGAAAAAATAAAGGGGACGAAACCACGCAATGATCTAGAAAAAGGAAGGGGTGGGTGAGGTGGTAAGAGTCAGGATTTCCATTGCAGCGCATACTTTCCCCTTCGTTTAAGAGGTTTAAAAAGAACATTCGTAACAAAGGCCTGAAATATGCAAAAGTACTTATAAATGAGAATTATTTTCTATCACATTCCTTCTATACTGCTTTTTTAAATTTCTGAATTTGACAACTGTTGAGACTGTTTCGACATTATCTCCATTTCTGTGAAATGAAGTTAAGAGAAAACATTTTTCTATATTCTTGTTCCTTTGATCATAAATAAAGAGCATTTAGCTGGAAACGTTTTTTATTTTGCATAAACAAAATTTCGGTTCTGAAGTTAAGTAGTGTTTACTACGCAATCAATAGATGTAATAAAAAAGAATAGTGTCCTTTTTATTCATTTTGTGATACCGTTCTATATTCTGTCATTTGCGGAAATATTTTAATTTCAAACCTTGTAGAGCAATATTTGAGTTTCACCACATGAGTCAAAGTATCGGTATTTCTCCACGTGCATAGCAGTCGTCTCGATATCATCCCAAACGAGAGCAGTTTGCTAGGGTTGGGTTGTTTTACCTCTGAGCGGCACTTTTTTGCACACCATTGGCTAAATGGCCAGGTCACATGGACCCCGAAGGCTCAGAGAAGGTTGGGGGAGGGGATCCACTGGAACAGGTGTTAGGAAACAGATGGCAGCCTCCCGTCAAGGCCATCCAGCGTGTTCTTTAACCTGCACAGGGTATGGCTCTCCCGCACACTGGGCCACGGCTTAACGTCCCATCCGACGGACAGCGGCCTTTCCAAGCCCATCGGTGTCCCCTACTGACCGTGGGCAAGCGGGGAATTTTGCGGAGATAAATCTCAACGCTGACCCAGCTGGGACTCGAACCTGGGAACTACAGATTAGGAGCCTGGCGTGCTACCGACTGAGCCACCCCCGCCCCCCGGTTTGCTAGGGAAATGATCGCAGGTAAAGTTCGTGCATGCGCATTGTTCTGAAACTGTGGATCTAATTCTTTAAAGGAATTAAAACCGGATTCCTTCCCTTCTGCTGGTGCCTCAGAAGGAAAGCATATGGCCTCATTCACGACGATAAAATAATCCGCTTTGACTACATTTGTTTCTAGGGATTAGTGCCGACTTACATGCCCTGGAATTGCTTCAATTGCAGTGATTATGAAAGACTCCGTAAACATAAAAACATTTGTTTTAAACAAGCACATTCGGGTACTGCGTCGGAGTGTCGACAAGTTTAGTCTTTTGAAATCAGCTTAAGCTCAGTGTTCTATTTCATTTGTTAAGACAAAATCAATTTATTTCAAAGCTTAAGTTTTGAGGTTGTTAAAAGTTACAAGATTTTCTTATTTATTGTTTTCTATGCAAATATAATCAATCAAACAGCTACAGACTACGCAGGTGCAGTTAACGATTTGCAGAGTCTTTGTTTCACTTAATGATTAGCAAGTTTCATATCTTGGAAATTACTGTACATTTTTTCATATTACACTGCCCTATCAAAATATTAGACAGCAACATATTTCAATACACGAAGTATTTTAGAATTTCTAAATTATTCCATTGACAAAACACTGAAATAAATAATGAATAAAATTCCCATTGACATGGGAAAATTGAAAAATTCCCATTGACATGTCTCCTAACAGCTGTCCAGTGAGTCCCTTTCCTTCAACCTTTTCTGAGTCCTCGGGATCTTTGTGACCTGACCATTTGCAAAAAATTCCGCATCAGTGATAAACATCTTTAAGGCAAACGCTGAATGGTCATGATGGGAGATTTTAATCTTTCTCCTAACAGCCGTGTCATGTGTCTCTAATTTATTTATTTTTATTTATTATTGTATTTTTGTTGTTGCAAATATATATATATCTGTATTAAGTGCATTTTTGGAAGTGCTGAGATGGGGAAGTGACTCACGAGCAGTTATTCGGGTCTCAGCTGAATGACTATGTATGCTCGCAAGTCGAAAAGAACTTTTACCACTATTTACGACTTGGCTTTGGCGTGAGTTGGCCCTGGAGACAAGTGCGGCAATAATGAACAACATTCTGAGCGTCGCTGTCAAACTGGAAGGATGTTTGAACACGCTTCAAGGGACGCCGCTCTTGCTCAAAAGAGAAACCCTTAAGGAGAGTGTTCGGTTCTTTGTGAACCAAGACACGGTCCTATGTGAACCAGGATTGAGTTCTGTGTGAACTGAGCTACGGTTCTGTGTGAACCAGGTTGTAGGCAAGGACTGAATATCTTTTCGCAGAGTTTGAGGTCGGTAAAGCGAGAATCTGCAAGGTGCAGATCTCCACCTCATTGCATGATTGTTTGCAGCAGCAAAGATCCACGGAATCAAGCTCATCCCCAAGCACGTAATTGTATATGAATGCAAATAAACTGTGTCGTCCATATACTACTCTCATGCGTGAATTGTTGGACACTTTTCAACACATCACTTGGCGTAGAAAGTATGTGAGGCATATGTCGGTACGGGTGTAACAACCGCGAACCTGTGAGTTCACCAAGGTAATGGTGAATGTAATTAAGGGCTAATCGATCGTCCTCTACTGCAGAGTGGTTAATCTTTTGTCATCTGACCCAACACGACATTCGGCGCAGTTCAGTCCGCAGAATACGTAATTACACGTGATCTGAAGAAAAAATCTGCGTCGTTGCTTACCACTGCCCATCACAAACCATGGGGCGGGGGTGGCTCAGTCGGTAGCGCGCCAGGCTCGTAATCTGTAGTTCCCAGGTTCGAGTCCCAGCTGGGTCATCGTTGAGATTTATCTCCGCAAAATTCCCCGCCTTGCCCACTGTCAGTAGGGGACACCGATGGGCTTGGAAAGGCCGCTGTCCGTCGGATGGGACGTTGAGCCGTGGCCCCGTGTGCGGGAGAGACATACCCTGTGCACGTTAAAGAACACGCTGGATGGCCTTGACGGGAGGCTACCATCTGTCTCCCAACAGCTGTTCCAGTGGGTCCCCTCCCCCAACCTTCTCTGAGCCTTCGGGGTCCCTATGACCTGGCCATTTAGCCCATGGTGTGCAAAAAAGTGCAGCTCAGAGGTAAAACAACCCAACCACAAACCATTTAGTAGACTTCCATCCCTTACCGAGTGAGAAGTGGTCTTGAGATTCTTGTGACTTCATGATTTAAACCAATTGTTTAGAAAAAATGATATAGCTATCAAAAACAACGCAGCAAAACCGAGCTGCTACTTCTGCAAAAATAAAGAATGACGCAATAACTGGCATTGTGCACTGTAATTCATGGACAAAATGAACTGTCACTGCACCACTGTTAGACTCAGAATGCAATCCATTTAAGCAACCAATTATTAATGTCAATTGTTTATTTAACTGTATAGAAATTCGAGCCGATCTTTCAACACAAATATTTAAATTACTTTTCCTAATTTAGTGGAATGCATCAATCAATAAGAAATTTCTGAGATTCCGTCTTTCTTAAATGAACCTAGATTTTTGTCTCCAAAGTAACTTACTCAACTGTTAGCGTTCAGTTGCGCGTGTCTTTTTAATTAAAATTTCTTTAAAGAGCAGGAAAAAAAATAAGAACAATAAATAGAACAATGTTGAAGGCTTTTAAATTCCTGAAAGAAAATTACTTACAGTTGTTGAATAAGACATTCTTTTCAGGTAGATTTAATACTCCAGGTAAAAAAGTTTAGAAATGCAAATTATTTTTACATCATGTCCAAATGATTAATTTCTGAATGAATAAATTCAAATAGAATACAAATAATTCTTTGCCTGGTTACAGGTACTAGTAATTTAGAGCAAAGAGTAAGCAGAATTTTATTATATATGTACTACCATTATTTAATTATTCATATAAGTGGTATTTGGTATTATTGAAGTATTCATGTAACAAGAATTTTGCATTATTGAAGCATTCGTGTAACAAGAGTTTTGTATTATTGAAGCATTCATGTAACAAGTGTTTTGTATTATTGAAGTATTCATGAAGCAAGTATTTGTATTATTGAAATATTTATGTACCAAGTATTTTGTATCATTAAAGTATTTATGTAACAAGCATTTTGTATTTTTGAAGTATTCATGCAACAAGCACTTTGTATTATTGAAGTATTCATATAACAAGCATTTTACATATTGAATATTCATGTAACAAATATTTTTTATTATTGAAGTATTCATGAAACAAATATTTTTTATTATTAAAGAATTTATGTAATAAGCATTTTGTATCATTGAAATATTCATATGACAAATATTTTGTATTATTGGAGTATTCATGTATTTCATGTTATTAAAATATTCATCTAACAAGTATTTTCCATTTTCGAAATATTCGTTTAACAAATATTTTGTACTATTGAAGTATTCATGTAAAAAGTACTTTGTGCTATTGACGTATTCATGTAAAAAAGTATTTTGTATTATTGAAGTATTCACGAAACAAGTATTTTTTTTATTGATGTATTCGTATAACCAGTATTTTGAGTTATTGAAGTATTCGTATAACAAGTATTTTGTATTATTGTTGTATTCGTATAACTAGTAGTTTCTTTATTATGGAAGTCTCATCCGACGGAGATCCTCCCTCCCCTTGGGAAAATTGATCAAAAAATGAATTCATGTTGAAAAATATTAGATGTACCATATATAAAATTTTTTCCTGCAATAAAATGAAAAAAAAAAAAAAATTTTTTTTCATTTTCTTTTGTTTTTGGAAGCAGATAATATATGTTTTTATTTATTATTCTGCAAAAACATTTTTATTACGGGCATTTTCAATAAATGCTTTATACTTAAGTTACATTTTTGAAGAAAACGGTCAGTGTCTGATGTTTTAGCTGTTGTGGCTCCTGGGAGACGTGGGTTCGAATCATCCTCAGGACGGAGCCAATTCTTTTTAGTAAATTATTTTAAGTGTTTTTTTGTCAACAGGACATTTTGTTACTGAATTGATTGCATAACGCTTTGAGATTGAGTGACAAATATTACTTCCATCAAATGAGGCAGCTTGGTTGTCTGTTTCCCGATATAGATGGTGCCACTGGCGAATCAGCAAAATATGGGGGAATGCATTTCTGTGACATTGCTGAAGAAAACGGTCATTGTCTGATGCCTAGCTGTTATGACGCATGGCATGCTTCAGAGAGACGTGGGTTCGAATCCCGCTCAGGAGTACACCAAATTCTTTCAAGTGTACTTGTCAATAGGACATTTCCTGTGATACTTTATTACTGAAAAGTTTCCTTTTTTTTCGGGCATATTTAGTTGTATTATGGTGTGATATGTGTATTATTGCTTTATTCACAACTGCACTCATTAATTATTTCCATTTAGAAATATTTGTTTTTTCTTACCTCTCCCTGAGGCAATATTTTGTCCTTCCCCCTGAAAAACAATTCCGTGGATGTCCACGGGAGTTCCTTATCCCACCGAGGACGGGGCAGGGGCTGATGGAGATTAATCTCAACGTTGGAACGTTTGGGACTCGAACCTGGGAACTAAAATCATTAGACAATCCTCTATGAAATTAGGGGGCCAGGGGCGTGGCTCAGTCGGTAGCACGCCAGGCTCGTAAACTGTAGTTCCCAGGTTCGAGTCCCAGCTGGTCAGCGTTGAGATTTATCTCCGCAAAATTCCCCGCCCTGCCCACGGTCAGTAGGGGACACCGATGGGCTTGGAAAGGCCGCCGTCCGTCGGATGGGACGTTAAGCCGTGGCCCCGTGTATGGGAGAGCCATACCCTGTGCACGTTAAAGAACACTCTGGATGGCCTTGACAGGAGGCTACCATCTGTCTCCCAACAGCTGTTCCAGTGGGTCCCCTCCCCAAACCTTCTCTGAGCCTTCAGGGTCCATGTGACCTGGCCATTTAGCCCATGGTGTGCAAAAAAAGTGCCGCTCAGAGGTAAAACAACCCAACACAAGCCTATGGTCAGTAGGGGACAACGATAGGTTTGGAAAGGCCGCCGTCCATCAGATGGGACCTAAAGCTGTGTCCACGTGTGCTTGAGAGAACCATATGCTCTGTACGTTAAAGAACATGCTGGATGGCCTTGATGGGATGCTAGCATCTGTCTCCCAAGAGCTGTCAAGTGGGTTCTCCTTCCTGCCACCTTATCTGAGCCCTCGGGGTCTTTGGGACCTGGAAATTTAGGCCACTGTACCTAAAAAAAGTGTCGCTCAGAGGTAAAACAACTCAACCCTTAAGATTCGCCATATTTGGATTTCGTAGTGTTTGTCATCTATAATTGAATATTTAATGGAAACATCTGGTTATCATTTATAACTGGAATAATCAACAAACCTGTTGTAATCACTTTTAACTTCTACATGCAACCTTCCCCTAAAAAGTGTTGATGAAATATTGATCCTTTTGATTTATTGATGATTCCATTTATTAATCAAAGAAATTAGGTAGGCAGACAAATCCCGAAATTTCAAATCATCAGAAATTCACTTCCGATATAATATTGGATGGTAACATTACAGAATTCAGGAAAAATATCTGGAGCGTGTACAGCAACTGTACACGCTCCAGTTACCGTTCACAGCAAACTGGAGCGTGTGCAGTTACTGCACACGCTCCAGTTTGCTGTGAACGGTAACTGCACACGCTCAATATTTCCGTGAGTGAGTCCACACGATCTAGTATCAAAATAATATGACCACCTACAGTCGCTCAAAAAAGTATCCGAACATTATGGTTGATTTCAGAATTCAGAAAAAATATCTGGCAATGATTTTTTTAAGAAATTAGTGATCTGGCAACCTTCGTGTCACGTGACAAGAAGGTCACGTGAAACTCGAATTTCGATTCTCGATTTCAATGGTCACGTGAGACTCGATTTTCGAAAGCGAGCCAGATCACTAATTTCTAAAAAAAATCGTTGCCAGATACTTTTTTTGAATTCTGTAATCAACCATAGGGTTCGAATACTTTTTTGAGCGACTGTACGTAGAGTGATACCGTATTTCCCCGAAAATAAGACCAAACTGGAAAATAAGCCCTAGCATGATTTTTCAGGATGCTCGTAATATAAGCCCTACCCCAAAAATAAGCCCCAGTTAAGATCGTCAGCCAGACGGACGCATTTAGTAGGTCCGTTGCAACACACGACGGACGTATTGAATTATAAAATAATAATAATATATAATTGAATATAAATAAATAATATTATTGACATTAATACTTAAAATAAATGATAATATAAATTTTAATTACGTATTTGTAAATACCCAAGCGGGCGTCTTTGGACGAGAGTTGGGTTGTTTTACCTCTGAGCGGCACTTTTTTGCACACCATGGGCTAAATGGCCAGGTCACATGGACCCCGAAGGCTCAGAGAAGGTTGGGGGAGGAAACCCACTGGAACAGCTGTTGGGAGACAGATGGTAGCCTCCCGTCAAGGCCATCCAGCGTGTTCTTTAACGTGCACAGGGTATGTCTCTCCCGCACACGGGCCACGGCTTAACGTCCCATCCGACGGACGGCGGCCTTTCCAAGCCCATCGGTGTCCTCTACTGACCGTGGGACTCGAACATTGGAACTACAGATTACGAGCCTGGCGCGCTACCGACTGAGCTACCCCTGCCCCATTGGACGAGAGATAAACGCCTATGTAAACAGATGAAGTAGAGACATTAAAGGGCCATTTGCGCATGGAAATCAATGACACTCATTGAAAATAGAATAGAGAGAAATCAGCGGGGAAACTTTGTGAAGTCTAGCCTGCAAGAGGTCGTGACTTGGGTGAAGAATTCATGGGATAAAATCATTTACAACTGTGTTGCCAATGCCCTACGAGCAGGCTACATGACAAGAAGTGCTCATTTAAGGAGAGCTCTATTGCTGGATGGGGCGGGGGTGGCTCAGTCGGTAGCGCGCCAGGCTCGTAATCTGTAGTTCCCAGGTTCGAGTCCCAGCTGGGTCAGCGTTGAGATTTATCTCCGCAAAATTCCCCCGCCCTGCCCACGGTCAGTAGGGGACACCGCTGGGCTTGGAAAGGCCGCCGCCCGTCGGATGGGACATTAAGACCTGGCCCCGTGTGCGGGAGAGCCATACCCTGTGCACGTTAAAGAATACGCTGGATGGCCTTGACGGGAGGCTACCATCTGTCTCCCAACAGCTGTTCCAGTGGGTCCCCTCCCCCAACCTTCTCTGAGCCTTCGGGGTCCACGTGACCTGGCCATTTAGCCCATGGTGTGCAAAAAAGTGCCGCTCAGAGGTAAAACAACCCAATCCTATTGCTGGACATGAGAGATTGGGGCCAATGGTTCTACAGGAAATGGAGTCGCAAGAAATTCAGGCTGGAATTCGGAGTTTGGAGAATTATGATGATGTTCCAGAAGAAGATGACATGACTGTATTTGAATAAATGTAGATCTCTGTACATGAAAAAATAAGACGTCCTCTGAAAATAAGCCCTAATGCGTCTTTTGGAGCAAAAATCGATATAAGATCCGGTCTTATTTTCGGGGAAATACGGTATTATTTTTGACTTAGAAGTATGTCTTTTTTTATCACGTTATTTGTCCTGTTCGGTCTTTAAGCCCATTTTTGATTTGTTGTTTCGGTTAGAAGTTTGTTCTGTAAAATAATTTGCTTTACCTTTTAAAATTTACTTTATTTTTTACAATTTTGTGGGGCTGGGATGGCTCAGTCAGTAGTGGGCTAGGCTCATAAGCTGCAATTCTAGGTACGAGTCCTAGCTGGGCCAGCAAGAGATTCATTTCCGCATAACTCCCCGCCCTGCCCACGGGTAGTAGGGGACACCGATGGGCTTGGAAAGTCCATCGAATGGGACATTAAGCCGTGGGACCGTGTGAAGGAGAGCCAAGATAAAGAACAATGGTCTTGACGGGAGGCTACCAACTGTCTCCTAACAGCTGTTCCAGTGAGTCTCCTCCCCAAACCTTCTCAGAACCATTGAGGTCTTTGTGACCTGGCTACTTAGCCCATCTAACATTATATGTTTTAAGAGAAATCTTTCGTTGCTTCCTGATTTCTTGATCATCACCCCGACCTTTATTTGGCCTTTAACGCCGCACGGAATCAGAAGTCTGTTATTTTTTCTGAGATTACGACCGGACGCGAAAAAAAAAATCGAGTTTTTTAGTCTTCATGGAAGACGCTGGTGTACTCCTCGCTCTCTTGTCACGTGGGAATGGCAGTTACGTTCCCGGATTGTGGCGACGACACCTGACCTCCACCGCTCCTTCGGACCAGAAAGTGCAATAAGATTATGATGTTATTTTGCTCATCCCGATTGCGCTCTCTATTGTTGTCTCCCATCACATGTGACCTTTCAAACTCAAAGAGAATGATCTTTACGACCTCCGATTAGACGAGCTTTTTTTCCCGTATTTTGAATCGATTTTTGCTGTGGTTGTGCTAAACAAGTGTTTCTCAAATTTTCATTATAAAATATCCCTTTAATTAATATTTTTAAAAGTATCTCTTTAGAAGGAAGAAAAATTTGAAGTATCCCAAGCACCTAAAATTTTCAAAAACAAAATTTTGTCTACCATTGCAATACATTTCTTTAAACACTTTAATCGTTATCTGTTCATTTTTATATGTAAAAAAGTACAAAAATAATTATTCTATTCTTATCCAGTCGTCTTCGACTGGTCTAAGGCTTGAAATCCAAAACAATTGTCTTTGTATAATTTTATTTTAGTCCCATATTTTATATCCAATGTAGATAAAAGAAATCTTGCTCAAGTCTTATTTTCAGACTCCCCACCCTCCCTGAACTAAATTAATTCTCGGAGCCTTCCCGAAACTGAATTCTGGGACCCCCCAAAGTCACCAACGACATCGAACGACTTGATAAGAAAGAATAAGGAATAAAAAGTTTTCTTATGAAGTGCAGTTAAAGTGTGGGGCGGGGGTGGCTCGTAATCTGCAGTTCCCAAGGTTCGAGTCCCAGCTGGGTCAGCGTTGAGATTTATCTCCGCAAAATTCCCCGCCCTGCCCACGGTCAGTAGGGGACACCGATGGGCTTGGAAAGGTCGCCGTCCATCGGATGGGACGTTAAGCCGTGGCCCCGTGTGCGGGAGAGCCATACCCTGTGCACGTTAAAGAACACGCTGGATGGCCTTGACGGGAGGCTACCATCTGTCTCCCAACAGCTGTTCCAGTGGGTCCCCTCCCCCAACCTTCTCTGAGCCTTCGGGGTCCATGTGACCTGGCCATAAAAGTGCCGCTCAGAGGTAAAACAACCCAATCCAACCCAGCAGTTAAAGTGCAAGAAGGAAATGTAGTTAGTCTAAGTTTTTACACGATAAAATATTTCAAAAAAGAGATGTTTTATGTGGTTGGTGCGCGGGAGGTTAAAAGAGTTAGTTTGTGTAGAATTTTGTTAGTAAAACTAGTTAGAAAACTAGTTAGTAAACTAGTTAGTTTACGCTGAAGAGAAGGTTATACAAGAGACATGGCAATCAAAAGGAACAGTTAATCTGTTAGTCGAATAGACAGAGCTGGTATTAACTTTTCTGTAAGAAAAATTCATCCCTTGGTATATAATTACATTTAGTTGTTTGTAAGATTTGGTAAGGTTATTCTTGATAGATTGAATTTGTTCACATATAACATAACATTTATTTAATACATAATATATCCGATTACGGTCCAGCCCAATGGGCACAAATATTTCAATTGAATCTTACAGAAATCCACAAGAGTTTATAAATCGCCTGTGGAATTTTATCATATTTCATATATATAATTTATATTTTTGGCAACAATATTCAATAAACGTTTTAAGCATTTATAAAGTAATCGAAGAATAAAATAATTTGAACAAATGGAAACAAAAAAATTTGATAAATGATTAAAAATTATGACATTTATTACAAAATAATTCTCAATATTATCAATATGTAGTAGTCATTTATGAAGATTTGAAGCAAAACAATGTAATTTTTTTTTAAATTTTTATATTGTTTGGCAAAAAATTAAATAATTTAGGCCAAGGTAAATATAATTATTTCAGTCACAGTTTTCTTAGGTAAGAATTCAACGAGATTAATAGAGTTACTGTATCTTGTGTTATAATTTGTAAATTTTATATTTTGGTCTGACCAATTTTTTAAAAAAATGTTTTAAAATTGAATGCATATATAATTTTCTAACTGTTAAAATATCAACATCTTTATAAAAGTTTTTAACCTTTTTGATATTTTCTTTTTTCAATATGCATTTTATAATTCTATTTTGAGTTACAATGAATTTGTTAATATTAGTATAATATGTACCACCCCAAGAAGTAATTCCATATTGCAAATATGATTTAACCCAACAATTATATATCATCTTTAAAGTTGAAATATTTACAAATTGTCTAATGTATAATACCGTGGTATTACAATATTTATCTTTTTAATAATATTTACTATATGTTCCTTCCAGTTTAATTTACAGTCTATATAAACACCTAAAAATTTAAAACAATTAACTCCTTTAACAGGTAAACAGGAACAATTTTTACCAATACATTCAAAAGCAGGAAAAAAAATTTCATTTTGTAGGAAATCACATTGTCCTTTTAATCTGAAATGGATATATTTTGTTTTATTTACATTTAAAAGTAATTTATTTTTTAAAAATTATTTTCTAATTTTAATCACATCTCAATATATATTAATTATTAAAGAATTTAAATCTTTAGTAATATAAATTAAAGCTGTATCATCAGCAAAAGCAATTAAATTTCCTATTGTATCAAGTTTGCATAAATCATTTATATAAATTAAGAAAAAAGTGGTCCTAAAACTGAACCTTGAGGAATACACCAAACTGCACAGTTTGGTGTATTCCTCAAGGACCAAACTCAACACATCAAATCTCAACACACCAAACTCAATCTCAACACACTCAACACACCAAACTGCACACTAATAATTTCATCTATTTTAACTACCTGAACTATATCATTTAAATAACGTTTTAACCAATTATACATTCTTCCTCTAAATCCTCATCTTTCAAGTTTAAGTAGCATTATGTCATGTGGAACAAAATGAAAAGCTTTATGTATATCCAGAAAAACAATATCTACTTTAAGGTTATCATTTATTCCTTTATGAACTATTGAAGTTCATTTTAAAATTGCAACCTCTACATTTCTTTTTTCCCCAAATCCGAATTGATTTTCAGCAAAAAAATTATCTTTGTAAGAAACTTTACCATTTTTATATTCAGAATTTTTTCAGAGATTTTTAATAAATTTGATAGTATTGAAATTGATCTGTAGTTCCCTAAATTTTTTTGATCACTCCTTTATAAAAAGCAATTCTGGTAGCATTTTTTTAAACAATTTGGAAAACTGCCCTCTGATATAAAATAATTTATTAAATGACACAAGGTCTTTGAATATATAGGCATATATTTTTTTAAAATAAAAGGCGATAAATAATCATTTCCTGAAGTCTTTTCTATTTTTAGTGAATTTATTGTCTGTATCACTTCAGTTTCAGTTACATAATCAATAAAAAATAACTGTAGTATGGAATCTAATTCTGTCAAATTATATGTTACATTTATTGGGATCATTTTTATTAAATTCCCTATAACGCCAGTAAAATATTTCTTAAATATATTAAAAAAACAAAGGGTTATCATGGAAATTGTAATTTAAATTTTTGTAAATTATTTCCGTAAGAAATATCTTATTTTTCTTGTCAACACCAGATAATTCATTAATAATTTCCCATCGTTTTTTCATATTTCCAAAATTTTTTATATTTTATTTTTAAAATAATTTGATTTTGCCTGTCTAATAAGGTTAAGTAATAAATTTCTAAATTTAGTGAATTGTTCCCTTAAAATTTCATTTGAAGGTTGTGCCTTACATAATTTATGCAATTTGTTCCTTTTTTCTATCGAATATAATAACGCACCTGTAATCCAGGGTTTTAAATTTTTCCGAATATGATGATTATATTTAATATAACTTGAAATTCTAATTAGTTACAAAACACTAATATACAAACAACTCAATGTAATTATATACCAAGGGATGAATTTTTCTTACAGAATAGTTAATACCAGCTCTGTCTATTCGACTATAACAGATTAGCTGTTCCTTTTGATTGCCATGTCTCTTGTATAACGTTCTCTTCAGCGTAAATAAATAAATTATTTTACTAATATATTTAAATCTGTTTTAAATATTTTTTTATAATTCATTTGAATTTTATCTGAATTCAGTTTTAAATGAATACCTAGGTAACAATGATCGGTTATATGTGTTTGATTAAGGTAAGTATTTAGTTTATTTGGGTTTGGTATTCTTGCAAAAATATGATCTAAACAGGGTTTTGCAGCTTCTCAAGTTATTAAATTATTTGCAACATAGAATCCTAGGTGATTAATCAAATTTATATTTTTTTTGCATATTTGATCTCTGTTTTGATGTCTATATTCATATCACCAGTTATAATAACATAATTTTTGTTTATTGTATTTAACTTACATTCTAATTCTTCAATAAAATCTGATTTTGAATAAATATGTGACCTATGAAAATTCATTAAAGTACAGATAATATTACCAGACTTAAATTCCATTTGTATCAAATATCCATTTACTAATGTAGCGTTACAAGAAATAACAATAAATTCATCTGATTCCTAATTGGCATTTATAATAAATATTATATCACTGTAATTTATATAATTGTATTTCATTTCCTTTTATTCAGATTTCAATTAAAACAATTATATCCGGATAAATATCTATAAGATTTAAAAGTAAGGAAAAATTATTAAAATTTTTTCTCATACTTCTTTTCCCACAATGATATTTAAACCCTTTCCCCAAGTATAATAGTTTTTATCATATACATTTTCTCTTGATATAACATTTATTTTACAATGATTTGTTAAAGAGTTTTCGAATATACTGTTTGTCTGGTTAAAATTTAATTGATTTTTTAAAAATCATATAAAAAAATAATAAAAAAAAATATGATAAGCACTGGTTCAGTTTAGTTTGCATCAGTGATTTCATCCATATTTTTGTAATAAATTACATTGTTTTAGAATTATCATTTTTGTTAACAAGTATTGTTTATTTAACCCTTTCACGACTAAGGGAAACATTTTTCCCATTTTAAAATTGGTGATTGTCGTATTTAATTATAACCTTATCTGCATTTTTTATACAGAATGTCAAAATAGAACGTATGCCGAACGCAGTTACGTAAACGGGAACGTTTAGAAAACAAAAACAGAACTGTCAGGACGCATAATATATGTACTATGTGCAATGTCCATCTTTGCCTCACTACCAAAAGAAATTGCTTCGCTGAATATCGTAATTAGCACATCATTTTGTATAGTAATTATATTTCATAATTTTGTATTATTTTAGTTAACATTTTGTTCTAATAAACCAATAAATAAAAGACATTGCATAATAAGCCTAACTATAATTTGTGTTACCTTTATAGTCCATTGGGAAAAATATTTCCCATAAAATTCCAAAAAAACTACACATTGTTATGTATTTTTCTTATGATTTTTATTTATTTTACGTCTAAACAAACTAAAATAAACAGTTACATACTAATATTTACTCTTAGAAACCTGACAGGGTTAAGAAGGGGTCCTGACAGGGTTAAGGAGCATTTCTAATAAAGGTTTCTTAAATAATCTGTTACTAAATATTAATTCAATAAGTAGTTTTTAATAAGTAATGTTTGTTTAATAAATATGAAGACAACCTTGCGAAATTCAAGTGTCCATTCTAAGATAGTTAAAGAGCTTTTAATAAATCTTGCAACACAACTTTAATGAATGAACCAAACCATTTTCTAGAATTAGACAAATTTACCTGCATATAATACTCTTATGGTTTTCCTTAAATCCTACTTGGGTTGATGAAAAAATATAAAAAGTTTAAATCTGGAATACAGGGAACTTTGTTTACTGTACCCAAGGCAAAACGGTAGCACGCCACGCTCGCTACGGCTCGTAAAGGCAAAACGGCTCAGTCGGTAGCGCACCAGGCTCGTAATCTGTAGTTCCCAGGTTCGAGTCCCAGCTGGGTCAGCGTTGAGATTTATCTCCGCAAAATCCCCCGCCCTGCCCACGGTCAGTAGGGGACATCGATGAGCTTGGAAAGGCCGCCGTCCGTCGGATGGGACGTTAAGCCGTGGCCCCGTGTGTGGGAGAGCCATACCCTGTGCACGTTAAAAAACACGTTGGATGGCCTTGACGGGAGGCTACCATCTGTCTCCCAACAGCTGTTCCAGTGGGTCTCCTCCCCTAACCTTCTATGAGCCTTCGGGGTCCACATGACCTGGCCATTTAGCCCATGGTGTGCAAAAAAGTGCCGCTCAGAGGTAAAACAACCCAACAACCCAACCAACCCAAGGCAAATAAGAATATTTTGCAGCTGCATTTTCTGTTTCTGGCTCCTTGATTATTTAATTTCGTAGATTTCGACATAAAGAATGAAAGAATAATTTCTATGTTTAAAAATAAACTAAGAAACCATATATTAAATACATTTGTTTTTGAAAAAGAAATAGTTTTTAGTGTGTCTTTCTTCTTACAGCTTTAGGTAAAGAAATACATTTTAGAATATGTTAAAATTATAAATAATGCGCATTGGACAGCTGTTGCCAAAAACGTTTTTGTAGACAAAGCCTTTGAGACCTGGACAGGCATGTTTGTCCCTTGGTTATCAAATATACAATGAATTTTTTGCTTCAATTTTGAATTGAATGTTAATTTTAGTTCGAATTTTTAAATTCTTATTGATTATTGCTTCTAATTTTGTATTAGACTGATAATATATATATAGAAATGTAAAAATGTCTGTATTTGTACCTTTTTAACGCAAAATAATCTTTTTCAAAAACAGTACTGTTCTGAGTTGAATCAGTAAATTGGATGGTTGTCGGCCAGGAGATTCTTGTCAAACAATATTTGTCATTATGCTTTTTGCCATCATTTTTTTTGCTTCCTGTCGATTAATAAACATTCCTCTAACTGTTTGATTAATGTAGATCGCAATTCATTAAGTCACACACAGCAAACTTCTTTTAGCTATTTTATTTAAGGCACTTTGGAAGTTAAGTGAAACAACTTCTAGTTCGGATGGAGAATGGTTAAATATGCAAGAGCCTTTTATGCTTCACCGCTGATCTACTGTGCAACGTGGAGTGGCTCTGAGAGAATTGATGAGATCTGGGAACGGCTTTTAACCTCTATTAGCAAGCTACCGCGATCCAAGTTGGTCTTCTGTCGTTGGTAAACACTAGAAACAGTCAAGGAGAAAAAGAAGTTTCCAGAAAAAGATATCCTGGAAGCGAGAAACACTTCTTCACTCTATCTCTCTGTCTCCATTTGAGATGGCAGTCTGGGAAACAAGCAATACCTTATGGGATTGAAGAAGAAGAAAATCGAGGAAGAAGTTTTCACTTGGTTCGTTGCTTTTGCACGAAGAGGAAGATTTCTCAGAGGAAGATCTCACAGAAGAGGATTTCTGACGAAAAACATTTGCTCCAGAAAATCACGGCGACGGAAACCAAAGAGTAAAGTAGTTTGGAATTCAGGCTATTTTTTTTTCTTTTCTCTATCTAATGGAATTTATTTGCTTTTTTGGAACTTTACTGGTGACATTAGGTTACAAATGGTTCTGTGAGAAGTTGTTCATCACAGGAGAAAGTGCAAAGGAAATATGTGATCTTTTGTGATACTTTTGTTTGTGATACTTTTGTTTGTGATCCTTTTGTTTACTCTTTTCATTCATTGGTTTCCGAAATGGAGGAATGTGAAAGTTTCAGTGTTTGGCTTATATATTTATAAATAACCCCGAAAATATTTTTCATTGGGGGTTATCATTTTTTACCGTGTTAAAAAGAAATGATATTTTTTTTTTCCATTTTGTCGTATTTCGTAAATGGTGGGTTGAGTTGTTTTACCTTTGGAGAGACACTTTTTTCACGAAAGGACTAAATGGTCAAGTCACAAGGACCCTAAAGGCTCAGAGAAAGTTAGGGACGGGGGATTTACTGGACAGCTCTTAGAGAGAGATGGTAACCGCCTTCAAGGCCATTCAGCGTACACTTTAATGTTCACAGGTATGGCTTTCTGCACACTGGCAGGGGGGGGGGGATCAGTTGGTAGCGCGCCAGGCTCGTAATCTATAGTTCCCAGGTTCGAGTCCCAGCTAGGTCAGTGTTGAGATTTATCTCCGCAAAATTTCCCGCCCTGCCCACGGTCAGTAGGGGACACCGATGGGCTTAAAAAGGCCGCCGTTCGTCGGATGGAACGTTAAGCCGTGGATCCGTGTGCGGGAGAGCCATACCCTGTGCACGTTAAAGAACACACTAGATGGCCTTAACAGGAGGCTACCATATGTCTCCCAACAGCTGCTCCAGTGGATCCTCTCCCCCAACCTTCTCTGAGCCTTCGGGGTCCATGTGACCTGGCCATTTAGCCCATGGTGTGCAAAAAAAGTGCCACTCAGAGGTAAAACAACCCAACCTGCACACGGGACCACATCTTTACCTCTCATCCGAAGGACGGCGTCCTTTGTCAGCAAACAGGTGCCCCTTTCTGACCGAGGGCGAGGAGTAGCCGAGGTTGCCCCAGTTGGGGTTCGAACCTGGAAACATCATTTTAAGTGTCTAATGTGCGACCGAGTGAACCAATCCCCGACTCTTTATCAAACAGCGTAGATTTATAAATCAATTCTCTTGAAGATTCATTTTGTTTTCAGATATCGTCATGATTCAAAGGATTCTGAGGCATAAGACTCGTGTAAAGTGTATTGGGTTACCTCTGAGATGCACTTTTTTCACACAATGGGCTAAATGGCCAAGTCACAAGGACCCCGAGGGCTCAGAGAAGGTTGGAGAAAGGAGACCCACTGGACAGCTGTTAGGAGACAGATGGTAACCTCCTGTCAAGGCCATCCAGCGTGCTCTTTAACATTCACAGGGTCTGGCTCTCCCGCACGTGGAGTCACAGCTTAATGCTACCTCCGACGGACAGCGACCTTTCCAAGCTCATCAGCTCCCCTACTGACTGAGGGCAGGAAGTTTTGAGGAGATAAATCTTAACCCTGGCCCAGGAGGGACTCGAACTTCGGAACTGCAGACTGCGAGTCTGGCACGCTATCGACTGAGTCCCCCCCGCCCTACCCTGTGTTCTGAGTTGCAGGTTCAAATGCCGTGTAGAAGATAGGATTATTTTTCCTCTAAGGGCCATTTTTCTACACACAATGGGCGAAATGGCCAGGTCACAAGAAACTCGAGCACTCAGTGGAGGTTTGGATCCACTGGGAGAAGGGGATCCACTGGGCAGCTGCTGGAAGACAGATGATGACATTGACTGGAGGCTTCCTGTCATGTGTTCGGAGACAGATGCCTTTCACAGGAGGCTTCCTGTCATGTGTTAGGAGAGAGATGACCTTGACAGGAGGCTTCCTGTCATGTGTTAGGAGAGAGATGACCTTGACAGGAGGTTTCCTGTCATGTGTTAGGAGACAGATGACCTTGACAGGAGGTTTCCTGTCATGTGTTAGGAGACAGATGTCCTTGACAGGAGGCTTTCTGTCATGTGTTAGGAGACAGATGTCCTTGACAGGGAGGCTTCCTGTTATGTGTTAGGAGACAGATGCCTTTCACAGGAGGCTTCCTGTCATGTGTTAGGAGACAGATGCCTTTCACAGGAGGTTTCCTGTCATGTGTTAGAAGGAAGATGCCTTTCACAGGAGGCTTCCTGTCATGAGTTAGGAGACAGATGCCTTTCACAGGAGGCTTCCTGTCATGTGTTAGGAGACAGATGCATTTCACAGGAGGCTTCCTGTCATGTGTTAGGAGACAGATGCCTTTCACAGGAGGCTTCCTGTCATGAGTTAGGAGACAGATGCCTTTCACAGGAGGCTTCCTGTCATGTGTTAGGAGACAGATGCATTTCACAGGAGGCTTCCTGTCATATGTTAGGAGACAGATGCCTTTCACAGGAGGTTTCCTGTCATGTGTTAGAAGACAGATGCCTTTCACAGGAGGCTTCCTGTCATGAGTTAGAAGACAGATGCCTTTCACAGGAGGCTTCCTGTCATGAGTTAGGAGACAGATGCATTTCACAGGAGGCTTCCTCTCATGTGTTAGGAGACAGATGCATTTCACAGGAGGCTTCCTGTCATGTGTTAGGAGACAGATGCCTTTCACAGGAGGTTTCCTGTCATGTGTTAGAAGACAGATGCCTTTCACAGGAGGCTTCCTGTCATGAGTTAGGAGACAGATGCGTTTCACAGGAGGCTTCCTGTCATGTGTTAGGAGACAGATGCATTTCACAGCAGGCTTCCTGTCATGTGTTAGGAGACAGATGCCTTTCACAGGAGGTTTCCTGTCATGTGTTAGGAGACAGATGCCTTTCACAGGAGACTTCCTGTCATATGTTAGGAGACAGATGCCTTTCACAGGAGGCTTGGGTTGGGTTGGGTTGTTTTACCTCTGAGCGGCACTTTTTTGCACACCATGGGCTAAATGGCCAGGTCACATGGACCCCGAAGGCTCAGAGAAGGTTGGGGGAGTGGACCCACTGGAACAGCTGTTGGGAGACAGATGGTAGTCTCCCGTCAAGGCCATCCAGCGTGTTCTTTAACGTGCACAGGGTATGGTTCTCCCGCACACGGGGCCACGGCTTAACGTCCAATCCGACGGACGGCGGCCTTTCCAAGCCCATCGGTGTCCCCTACTGACCGTGGGCAAGGCGAGGAATTTTGCGGAGACAAATCTTAACGCTGGCCCAGCTGGGACTCGAACTGGGAACTACAGATTACGAGCCTGGCGCGCTACCGACTGAGCCACCCCCGCCCCTCACAGGTGGCTTCCTGTCATGTGCTAGGAGAGAGATGCCTTTCACAGGAGGCTTCCTGTTATGAGTTAGGAGACAGATGCCTTTCACAGGAGGCTTCCTGTCATGTGTTAGGAGAAAGATGCATTTCATAGGAGGCTTCCTGTCATGTGTTAGGAGACAGATGCATTTCACAGGAGGCTTCCTGTCATGTGTTAGGAGACAGCTGTCCTTGACAGGGAGGTTTCCTGTCATGTGTTAGGAGACAGATGTCCTTGACAGGGAGGCTTCCTGCCATGTGTTAGGAGACAGATGTCCTTGACAGGGAGGCTTCCTGTCATGTGTTAGGAGACAGATGCATTTCACAGGAGGCTTCCTGTCATGTGTTAGGAGACAGATGTCCTTGACAGGAGGTTTCCTGTCATGTGTTAGGGGACAGATGTCCTTGACAGGAGGCCTGCTGTCAAGGCCATCCAGTGTGTTCTTTTAGCGAATATAAGGTATGACTCTCTTGTTCGGGGCCCCACGGATTAACGTCTTATCCGACGGACGGCAACGTTTCCAAGGCCATCGATGTCTCCTACTGACCGTGGTCAGGGTGTAGAGTTTTACGGAGATAAATGCAATGTGTCTGTGCAATTTGTCATTTTGCTTATATGTATCAAAAAATTATACAGTTCCTGTAAACATGTTTCTATTTTTGTACTATCCTTAATATTTCTTTTAAATTTCTCACATGTACTGGGGCATCAAGCTACATTTAAATTAATATCCAAAATTACCTCTACCTTGGCTTTATAGTAACCCCCTGCATGGAATAAATTATTATTATTATAAATTTGAACCCAGACGAGACTCGAACCTAGGGTTGGGTTGTTTTACCTCTGAGCGGCACTTTTTTTCACACCATGGGCTAAATGGCCAGGTCACATGGACCCCGAAGGCTCAGAGAAGGTTGGGGGAGGGGACCCACTGAAACAGCTGTTGGGAGACAGATAGTAGCCTCCCGTCAAGGCCATCCAGCGTGTTCTTTAACGTGCACAGGGTATGGCTCTCCCGCACACGGGGCCACGGCTTAACGGACGGCGGCCTTTCCAAGCCCATCGGTGTCCCCTACTGACCGTGGGCAGGGCGGGGAATTTTGCGGTGATAAATCTCAACGCTGACCCAGCTGGGACTCGAACACTCGAACCTAGGAACTGCAAATTACTAGCCTGTGGCGGCCTCGCCTCCTAAAAAGTTGCCGACCTCTGCATTATACCAGAAAGCGAAATAGCCATACATTTTGATCTTACGGCAACTCCTGATAGAATCCACTTAGCGAATGTATTTGGAATATTTTGCACAGCTCACTGCCAATAGAGAAAAATGCTATGGAATGAGACTGAGAAACGATCTTACCCACTTCTGTGTGTTTCGATCTCGTTAAGTTCGCCGAAGATTCAGTGTCAAAAAGAAATCATCGAAGTCCATTCAGAGTTTGTTCGTTTTGAGACAGAAAGAAACTCGAAAGATCTAGAATGGCAGATGAAATGGAGGTTTGATTGATTGATTGATTTACCTCTGAGCGGCACTTTTTTGCACACCATGGGCTAAATGGCCAGGTCACATGGACCCCGAAGGCTCAGAGAAGGTTGGGGGAGGGGACCCACTGGAACAGTTGTTGGGAGACAGATGGTAGCCTCCCGTCAAGGCCATCCAGCGTGTTCTTTAACGTGCACTGGGTATGGCTCTCCCGCACATGGGGCCACGGCTTAACGTCCCATCCGACGGACGGCGGCCTTTCCAAGCCCATCGGTGTCCCCTACTGACCGTGGGCAGGACGGGGAAATTTTGCGGAGATATATCTCAACGCTGACCCAGCTGGAACTCGAACCTGGGAACTACAGATTACGAACCTGGCGCGCCACCGACTGAGCCACCCCCGCCCTCCGAAATGGAGGTAGTTGGGTTGCTATGGAAGACGTTTATGATTTGAAGCAGGGGAACTACCTTTATCTCTGAAACGTGCTCTTGTTCTTACCTTTGAGAGAATGAGAGGAGAAAAAAGAAATGGTTGCATAAGAGCATTTTCTTGTAAATCGATGAGAAAATGTTTCCTTTCGCTTAGTGCGCGTCTGAGATTGGTGTCTCTGTTTACAGTTCTGTTTTGTTTGCCGAAGGCAATAGAATTCGAAATATATTTACTTTGACTTCTTCAATGAAAAGAAAGAAAATACTATTGGAAACTTAGAAGGAAAAAGCTGGGGCGGGGGTTGCTCAGTCGGTACCGCGCCAGGCTCGTAATCTGTAGTTCCCAGGTTCGAGTCCCAGCTGGGTCAGCGTTGAGATTTATCTCCGCAAAATTTCCCCGCCCTTCCCACGGTCAGTAGGGGACACCGATGGGCTTAGAAAGGCCGCCGTCCGTCGGATGGGACGTTAAGCCGTGGCTCCGTGTGCGGGAGAACACACTGGATGGATCCTGTGCACGTTAAAGAACACACTGGATGGCCTTGACGGGAGGCTACCATCTGTCTCCCAACAGCTGTTCCAGTGGGTCCCCTCCCCAACCTTCTCTGAGACTTCGGGATCCATGTGACCTGGCCATTTAGCCCATGGTGTGCAAAAAAGTGCCGCTCAGAGGTAAAACAACCCAACGAATGTTTCTTTTCAGGTTTGCACTCAGCGGTTATTTATCAATGGTAGGTTAAATTGGAAGATCTGCGACTTCTAAAATAAGCGTTTTGTGATAAAAAGTATGTGAGGATAAATTAATTAATTAATCTCGATTGTCAACAATATGCTTTCAAAGGTTAAACAGGTACTGCGGCGGGGGTGGCTCAGTCATTAGCGTGTCGGCCATAACCATCGAAACTCAAGGCCTTTTCACTGGTTACGTCACATGTTCTGACGTCAGCATTCGTCGATCTAGCATCTTAACACCCCGTAGCTGCTTGTGTGTTTGTTGGCGGGATTATTATCTTTAATTATTACCTGGTGTTCAACAAATGTATTTTTAAACAATTTTTGAAAGATAAATAATGATTGTTTGCTAGAGAATTTAGGAAATAAGAAAAAATGTCTTAGTGCCAAAAAGAGAAATTTGTCTACCCTCAATAAATAGTATCCACAGAATTAACTTTTGGCTTTGACATTAATAGTTTTATGACAAACAGTTTTTCTGGCATGTGGGATTTGAACCGTATCTCTCCAGGTACATGCCGCAGTGTTCTAAGACCATCATCATCATCCTCAAGCAGCCATGGGCTACGAAGGTCCAACCAGACCGTGCAATTTAGTTCTCCAAGCTAGTCTATCCTGAGCTACATCTACTGCATCTGGCCACTGCACACCAATTCTAACAAGGTCCTGTTTGACATTGTCTGCCCACCGCATCCTAGGTCTCCCATTCTTTCTGAGGCCTTTAGGCACACTGTTCATAACCCTATTCGCCAATCTATAATTATTCATACGGGCAACATGGCCAAACCAACGGAGTCTCTCTCTGCACAATATGCTGCTTAAAGGAGGTTGCAAACTCCTTTGCCTAACCTCATCATTAGTTACAAAGTTGAACCACCTAATGCCCAAGATACTGCGTAAGCATCTGGAATCAAAAGCATCTAGTTTCCTGTTATCTTGTTTACAAAGTGTCCAAGTTTCACAACCATAACTAACCCTAGAAATAACCAAACTATTATACAGTCTAATTTTAGTCTTTAGGTGTATACGCCTATTTCTCCACACTCTCCATAGATTCTTAAAAGTCCCGGCAGCAATCCCTATTCGTCTGTTAATCTCATGCCGCACATCACCATTATCTGTTACATAGCTCCCAAGATAATTAAACTGTGACAGCTGCTCAAGACTGCAACCATTCAGATTAACTGAATCACAGCCTGCCTGACCAATTTTCATCACTTTAGTTTTCTCTCTGTTTATAACCAAACCTACTTTACTACCAGTCTCATCAACGGTTCGAATGAAAGAGTTCATCTCATCAACATCATTTGCCAAAAGGGCTAAATCATCAGCATAATCTAAATCAGAAATTTTCGTATCTCCAGCAGATTTAAGGCCAAAATCTTTCCCTTGAAGTGAATTTCGCATAACATAATCAATAACCAAGCTAAAGAGAAAAGGAGACAAAATGCACCCTTGTCGAACACCAGAAGTAATGCTAAACCAATTGCTACAAGCCTTACCAACTCTCACACACGACTCAGTGTTATTATAGAGAGCTTTCATTATGTTAACTAACTTGTCAGGTATACCATATGATTTCACAATCAACCACAAATTATGACGATCAACAGAGTCGAAAGCCTTTTTAAAATCAACAAAGCTAGCAACCAAAGGTTTCTGAAACTCTAAACATTTCTCAAGAATCTGCCTAAGTGAAAATATCTGATTTACACATCCCCTACCACTTCTGAATCCACATTGCTCATCACGCAATTGCCTGTCAACCAGATTCTTAATTCTATTAAGCACAATCATGGAAAGAACTTTATCTGGAACAGAGAGTAGGCTGATACCCCTATAGTTATCACAAGAACTGCGATCACCTTTTTTGAAAATAGGGATAACAATAGCTCTGGTAAAATCCTTAGGAACCATGCCTTTATCATAAAAGATATTCAGAATTTCAGTCATCCAAGTGGTAACCGAAACATTCCCAGCTCTAAGCATTTCGGTAGTAATTTCATCTACCCCTGGGGATTTATGTAGTTTAAATTTAGAAACAGCCAAAATAACTTCAGATTGTGTTATAGGGCCAACATTAAAGCCACCAATGCATCCATCATCACTGCAAACAATGGGAGCAGAACCAACTACATTGTTTAGAACATCGCTGAAATGCTCAGCCCACCTAGCCATGACAGAATCCTCCCCTTCTATAACCTTACCTTGTTTATCCTTCAATCCTTGTATGCCTGTCCGTTTTCTACCACACAAAACATTAACTATCTGGTACAGTCGCTCAAAAAGTATCCGAACACTATGGTTGATTGCAAAATTCAGAAAAAATATCTGGCATTGATTTTTTTAGAAATTAGTGATCTGGCAACCTTCGTGTCACGTGACACGAAGGTTGCCAGATGACTAAATTCTAAAAAAATCAATGCCAGATATTTTTTCTGAATTTTGCAATCAACCATAGTGTTCGGATACTTTTTTGAGCGACTGTACAGCTCTCTGCTGTTGTGCTGTCTAACTGCTTCCTCTGCTTTGTCAGCCAAACCATTAAGCCAAACATTCTTATCAGTAGCTAACTGATCTTTTACACGTTTATTAAGTTCTCTGTAATGCTTTTTATTAGGACTAGTAGGGTATTGATTAAAGACATTCCTGCAGTTCTTTCTTTCCGAAATAAGCTCAAGTGCCTTATCACTCAGATAATTCTGCCTCTTCTGCTCCTTTTTTCCTAAAAGAGTACTGTTAGTGTCCAAAAAAGCCTGCTTAAAATGATCCCATTCTTCCTCAACTTCAGTAGTAAGCAAACCATGACTGTCAAAATGACTAAGTAACCTATCATGGTAAGCTTTGGCTATAACTGGATCTTTCAGAGCTTCAGTATTAAAAGTAAATTTTTTAACCCTAGCACAACACTTTTTAAGTTTAAGTTGCAAGACACTTTTAACAAGGTAATGGTCAGATCTAATTTCAGCTCCCCTATATGCCCTGATATTTCTAACAGAACTAGCCCATTTGCTGTTAATTAATATATAATCAATCATATTCCTATGCAGCCCATCAGATGAAACCCATGTGTACTTATGTATGTCGCGGTGTTTGTAATATGTGTTAGTTATTCTGAAACCATTGAGTTTACTTACCTGTAGGAGACGTTGCCCATTGTCATTGCAGCTACCAATACCAAAAGGGCCTATTAACCCTCCCCAAAGGTCAGAGTCAGTACCAACTTTGGCATTGAAGTCACCAAGAACAAGGGTAATATCTCCTTTCTTGACAGAATTCAAAATATCCTGAAGTTGTTCATAAAACCTATCCTTCTCATCCTCATCGGCATCGTCAGTGGGGGCATAACAGCAGATAACATTCAAGTCTTTAACGCTTGTCTGAAATTTTGCTGTAAGAAACCTTTCATTAATGCACTCATATCCTAGAAGAGCATCGCTAGCGTGTCTGCTGAGAAGCAGACCCACGCCTTGGTGATGCTTATTGTCGTCCCTCCCTGAAAAGAGAAATTTAAGATTATTTTTAAGAATCTGACCTTTATCTGTCCATCTGGTCCCTTGCAAGCCAAGAATATCTAAATTATAATGGTGGAATTCTTGTGTGAGGACATCAAGAGAAATAGCTCTGTGCAGAGTCCTCACATTCCAACTACCTATGGAGAGAAAATGGTTAGTGGGATGTTTAAAGAAACTATGTTTATTGAGAGAGGGAATGCCGACAATATCAAACAGCCCCCTAATCGCAGACATGGGGCAAAGACCCGTTCCCCCACTACTAAACGCTGAAGCCATCTACACTGGAAGATTTCCTCCAACGTAGAATTTGACGATGCCAATAGAAGCAAAGAGTTCAGGTGCCTGCGATGACTTCTGCTCAGGATTATCCACCAGCTGATAAACATATCCTGTGAATCTATTCACTTGGGGCTGTCAACCCACAAACAAACAGAAAGCACAGCGGAAGATTTTCCCTCCACAGAAGCCCACCAGTGCAGCAAAATCAGGATCCGTAATCAAGCTCAGAGCCATATATCTGTCCAGTCCAGTAGGTTTATATGGTCAGCACCAGGACCCTGTGTGGTTGACCACTTCTCAGCAGGGTAGAAAAAAAAGAAAAGTAGCCATAGTTGTCCAGATCAGTAGGCCACACTAATCTGGCAGCCCTCCCCTTCCGTTCACTTCCACAAGAGAGTATCTCTTTTGAAAGTTACTAACGGTCCGCACCACGAGAAGGCGGGGTCGGACATTAGGTGCTAGGCTTGGCCGGTTCTATGCATCATCACAGGGGATTGGTGCATAGCTCTCCTTCCAGTGACTACCTAGCTACCATTTACAGACCTAAAAAAAAATGTGGAACGCTTCACGATTTTTCGTGTCATCCTTGCGCAGGGGCCATGCTAATCTTCTCTGTATCGTTCCAATTTTAGTATATGTACTGCCGAAGCAAGTACAATGGTTAATGGTTCTAAGACCATTAAACTAATAAGTTATATTAGTGGAAAAAAGGCAGAGTCTGTTAGTTTAGTAGTCTTACACCACTGGCTTATATCTGGAAAGATGTATGCCTAAATGATTTAATCTTTCTTTACCAGGCTGCATAGAGTTATTTTTTTAACAATCGAAGATTGATTAGAGACTATTTTCTTTACATTTGGGAGGTTAGTTGAGCGATTTATTGTCAAATCTTTAGTCATAGATTTAAAGGTAGCTTTGTAAACCAAAAAATATATATGTGTGTGTGCTTGCAGTAAATTGTAGTTTCTAAAGTTTAGATACACTTTTCCTGTTAGTTTTTGAATATGTATTCCATCGGAAAGTTGTATCCATGTCCAAATATTATTCAAATTTAATGAGAGTTCAAAAAAAAATACAGCTCAATATTCCTATAAATTCAGTCTAATCACTAAGAAAAAGTATTGGAATTAAATCATAACTAACTGAAATTGTTACAGCTAAAGCTATTACAGTATATCATTAATTTTTAGTTCACATTTGCCAATAAAATTGTTCTGAATAATTTTTGTGTGTTTTTTTTCTCTTTTTAATAAAACACACTAATTTTCCATAACAATTTATATATCACGATTATATTATTATTGGTACAAAAAACTGGTTCAGTTATTGACAGCATTTATCGCGAAAATTATGTGAATGAAATGATTTTATTTTTGTTAATATGTAACCGAGTAATTATTTGCATTTAACTTTATTTTTAAACATATTGTTTCATTGTATTATACGAACAACCGATTATGACGCTCCTGGTAATTTATATATCGTTCTACATGTTCAGAGAACGTTAAACGACGATTACATTTTGAGTCATCAATTTCGCACAATTAGAAATCAATATCTATTTTAGTTTCAACGTCTTCCTTATTCTAAGGTTTGCCATAGAAATATTTCTCTAATGCACATATATACCATATAATAATACCATGTCAATCAGGTTTTGAGCACAGTACCAAACAAAAATCCTCCCCCCCCAATCTTATGAAAAAAAAATAAATGCTTGATTTGCTACGATAGAACTGCGTGCGCAGAATGCACTGTGGATTCACAGGATGTGACGTCAGTTTAGACTGCAATGGCCTTGTTCTCGAAGGTTACGGCTCGGGGCCGTGGTGGCTCAGTCATTAGCGTGTCAAGCTCGGGGCCGTGGTGGCTCAGTCATTAGCGTGTCAAGCTCGGGGCCGTGGTGGCTCAGTCATTAGCGTGTCAAGCTCGGGGCCGTGGTGGCTCAGTCATTAGCGTGTCAAGCTCGGGGCCGTGGTGGCTCAGTCATTAGCGTGTCAAGCTCGGGGCCGTGGTGGCTCAGTCATTAGCGTGTCAAGCTCGGGGCCGTGGTGGCTCAGTCATTAGCGTGTCAAGCTCGGGGCCGTGGTGGCTCAGTCATTAGCGTGTCAAGCTCGGGGCCGTGGTGGCTCAGTGATTAGCGTGTCAGCTCGGGGCCGTGGTGGCTCAGTGATTAGGGTGTCAAGCTCGGGGCGTGGTGGCTCAGTCATTAGCGTGTCAAGCTCGGGGCCGTGGTGGCTCAGTCATTAGCGTGTCAAGCTCGGGGCCGTGGTGGCTCAGTCATTAGCGTGTCAAGCTCGGGGCCGTGTTGGCTCAGTCATTAGCGTGTCAAGCTCGGGGCCGTGGTGGCTCAGTCATTAGCGTGACAAGCTCAGGGTGAGGGTGGCTCAGTCATTAACGTGCCAGGCTCGTAATCTGCAGTTCCAAAGTTCGAGTACCCGTTGGGCCAGCATCGAGATTTCCTCAAAATTCCCCGCCCTTTCCATGGTCAGTAGGGGATACAGATGGGGTTGGAAAGATCACTGTCCGTCGGATGTGACGTTAAACTGTGGCTCCATGTGCGGGAGAGCCACACCCTGTGCGCGTTAAAGAATAAGCTGGATGGCCTTGACGGGAGGCTACCATCTGTCTCCCACCAACTTTTCCAGTGGGTCCCCTTCTTCAACCTTCTCTAAGTCTTCAGGGCCATTGTGACCTGGCCATTCAACCCATTGTGTGCAAAAAAAGTGCTGCTAAAATAACCCAAAGTTAAACAGGCATGAGCGTTTAAACATTTCAAAGCAGCAATGTGTTCTAAGAAATTTATCAAATAGTGAAACAAATGTTGAATGAATTATTTACGTACACTTTTTAAATATGTAATTATTTACGGTATGGCTTTAAAGAATACTTGTTAATTCAGCTGTTCAATTAGTTCGGATCTAGGAAGAAATAAAGGCGGGGGGGGGGGCAGCGACACAATCGAGCCAGAAAAGGCAAGGGGTGAGGAGCAGATTGGATTTCCATTGCAATGTAACGGGGCGGGGGTGACTCAGTCAATAGCGCTCCAGGCTCGTAATCTGTAGTTCCCAGGTTCGAGTCCCAGCTGGATCAGCGTTGAGATTTATCTCCGAAAAATTTCCCGCCCTGCCCACGGTCAGTAGGGGACACCGATGGGCTTGGAAAGACCGCCGTCCGTCGGATGGGACGTTAAGCCATGGTCCCGTGTACAGGAGAGCCATACCCTGTGAACGTTAAAGAACACGGTGGATGGCCTTGACGGGAGGCTACCACCTGTCTCCCAACAGCTGTTCCAGTGGCTCCCCTCCCCCAACCTTATCTGAGTCTTCGGGGTCCATGTGACCTGGCCATTTAGCCCATGGTGTGCAAAAAAGTACCGCTCAGAGGTAAAACAATCCAATTGCAATGTAACATTTTCCCTTCGTTAGAGAGTTTTAAGTAAATTTCATAGAAAATGCTTAATATAAACAAGTTTAATAATATTTTGTCACCCCTACCCTTACTAGCATTCTCAAGGGGGAAGAGGCATGACCTCTTGACCTCTCTCCTAGATACGGCCCGAGGTACACTTAATTTCGATGGTGAATTCTTTTGTCTAGCATCATTGTTATTAGATGTTCAAACTTCCATGACTCTTTAAATACTTAAGATTACAGTTGGAAATCAATATTTAGAAAGAATTAAGATCTTCAATTTACCTTTAGGAACATTTTCGTTGGAAATATTAAATTTTTGGCTTTTTGCCCATTGAGAACCCTCTGAAGATAAGAAATTAAACTTTCTGGAGGATTAGGAAAGATGCCAGTCATAATAAGCTCACATGACAAAAAATTAGTCACCTCTGTAATTCCTCACCTAATTTTGTGTAAGATCTCCCTTCGCATGAACTGCAGCAGCAATCCTGTTACACTGCTCAAGGTAGAAATCGGAACACCGCGAGGGGCGGGGGTGGCTCAGTCGGTAGCGCGCCAGGCTCGTAATCTGTAGTTCTCAGGTTCGAGTCCCAGCTGGGTCAGCGTTGAGATTTACCTCCGCAAAATTCCCTGCCCTGCCCACGGTCAGTAGGGGACACCGATGGGCTTGGAAAGGCCGCCGTCCGTCGGATGGGACGTTAAGCCGTGGCCCCGTGTACAGGAGAGCCATACCCTGTGCACGTTAAAGAACACGCTGGATGGCCTTGACGGGAGGCTACCATCTGTCTCCCAACAGCTGTTCCAGTGGGTCCCCTCCCCGAACCTTCTCTGAGCATTTGGGGTCCATGTGACCTGGCCATTTAGCCCATGGTGTGCACAAAAGTGCCGCTCTGAGGTAAAACAAACCAAACCAGTTTCACCGCTGGAGGGAGCTGGTGAAGGCGGCGAATCATAAGGGTTTACACATGCTCAATGTCCCCCGATACGGGACCACCTTGTCGAGGTGGTGGTGGTGGTGGTGGTGGTGGGGGGGGGGCTTGAGGGCCTAAATGAAGTCAAAGGCTATGCTGTCCAGATTGGGCAATGGTCGGACATGGCTAAGATGGATAAAGTTGAGGGCCTTGCTGACTAGATCCGTGTCATGTTGGACAGGGTCCCGACGGAAGGGCTGGACTAAGAGTTCCAGTCACGGGAGCCGAGGCAACTTGGATTCTATATCCTTGTTTGTGGCGGTCCGGGATATAGATTAAATTTATGCTTTGACCGATGGATGAGCTTTACTCCTATAGTACTGTTCTCCATTAGGTAGTCGGGGATGAGCTGTATCTATCTGGTACTGTCTTGCCCCTGACTTAGGTAGTGGTGAATATGGCATTTCCCTATACTGGTAGTGCTTTAGACGGAACTAGTGGGTCTTGTCATCATATATATTTACATGCTCAATGGGCGACAAGTCCGGGGAGTATGGTGGCCGTGGGAGAATGTCCACACTTTGGCGAGTGTCCATCGTTGCACGTGCAGTGTATGGGGTGGCGTTGTCTTGTTGCAGAATCAGTCCAGGAATGATGGTAAGGAAGGGTCGTGCCACAGGATTAATGCATGTGATGCCACCCCATATCATTGTACCATGGTGGGGAGCTGAATGGAGGCGAATGGAATTGGTCTCCTTATGTCATTGACGACACCGACGCAATGCCGAAAAAAGTAGGGTTGGGTTGTTTTACCTCTGAGCAGCACTTTTTTGCACACAATGGGCTAAATGGCCAGGTCATATGGACCCCGAAGGCTCAGAGAAGGTTGGGGGAGGGGACCCACTGGAACAGCTGTTGGGAGACAGATGGTAGCCTCCCGTCAAGGCTATCCAGCGTGTTCTTTAACGTGCACAGGGTATGGCTCTCCCGCACACGGGGCCACGGCTTAACGTCCCATCTGACGGACGGCGGCCTTTCCAAGCCCATTGGTGTCCCCTACTGACCGTGGGCAGGGCGGGGAATTTTGCGGAGATAAATCTCAACGCTGACCAAGCTGGGACTCGAACCTGGGAACTACAGATTACGAGCCTGGCGCGCTACCGAATGAGCCACCCCCGTTCCGCCGAAAAAAGTCTTCTGGCATGCTGAAACAGAATCGGGACTCGTCGTTGAATATCACACTCTCCTCCATTCCATAGTCCAATGTTACCTCGTTTGACACCAGTGGAGACTGGGTTATGTCGCAATGGCAGATGGCGAACTGAAAGTCTCGTCCTCATTCCTGCATTGTGCAAACGTTGTCTAATGGTTTGTGTGAAGACCAAGGTACCCGTAGCAGTCTGCAAATCACTCTGAATCACAGTCACTGTGATGAAAGGGATGTTCCTATGGAACATACAATCTTCGTGTCCTGTGGTGCGTCCTGGTCTCATACTTGTCCTTCGTGTCATTTGGTGCTCTATGATGTTGCGTGAGATGCACCGTTGCACTGCGCTGACATTGCACTCCATGCATTGCGGCGATTTGGGTTGGGATGTTTTACCTCTGAGCGGCACTTTTTTGCACACCATGGGCTAAATGGCCAGGTCACATGGACCCCGAAGGCTCAGAGAAGGTTGGAGGAGGGGACCCACTGGAACAGCTGTTGGGAGACAGATGGTAGCCTCCCGTCAAGGCCATCCAGCGTGTTCTTTAACGTGCACAGGGTATGGCTCTCCCGCACACGGGGCCACGGCTTAACGTCCCATCCGACGGACGGCGGCCTTTCCAAGCCCATCGGTGTCCCCTACTGACCTGGGCAGGGCGAGGAATTTTGCGGAGATAAATCTCAACGCTGACCCAGCTGGGACTCGAACCTGGGAACTATAGATTACGAGTCTGGCGTGCTACCTACTGAGCCACCCCCGCCCCATACTACTGTTCAACCACGACGGTGGATAGTGGAAAATGTGGCTTTATCCCGATAGATGGAGTCAGTCTCTGAATTGCGGAGCATCTGGGTTCTGTCGAATCACCTGTGATTCCTCTGCTTCAATTTCTTCTTGAGTTGCGATTTGCACTTTGAACAATGTTGGTATGGACTCCAACCGTCTTCGGAAAGCGTTTGCTTCAAATTTATCCACTCCTCCAACAATAGCACGTGGTTCATCTAGATTACTCATCCACGTAATCTAGATGAATATTTTTTTTGTTATTTCACCTTCTCTTTCAGTTGGGTTGGGTTGTCTCTGAGCGGCACTTTTTTGCACACCATGGGCTAAATGGCCAGGTCACATGGACCCCGTAGGCTCAGAGAAGGTTGGGGGAGGGGACCTACTGGAACAGCTGTTGGGAGACAGATGGTAGCCTCCTGTCAAGGCCATCCAGCGTGTTCTTTAACGTGCACAGGACATGGCTCTCCCGCACACGGGGCCACGGCTTAACGTCCCATCCAACGGACGGTGGCCTTTCCAAGCCCATTGGTGTCCCCTACTGACCGTGGGCAGGGCGGGGAATTTTGCGGATATAAATCTCAACGCTGACCCAGCTGGGACTCGAACCTGGGAACTACAGATTACGAGCCTGGCGCCCTACCGACTGAGCCACCCCCGCCCCTTCTCTTTCGGATAACCTGATTTCCATGTAATGCGAATGGAAAGTCACATTCAGAACGTCGTTTTCGAAAATGCGTTTTAAACAGAGAATGTCTCTGGATATAAATTATAGAAATCACTCAAATCCCCTTAAATTTCTGTTTTTCATAATAATTCGCTTAATAATTAAAGCATTATGGAAGCTGAAATATTTAACTGTAACTCTTCTTATTTATGAAAATTTACTACAAACTATAAAACTCGACAGACTATTAATACAAACTGTTCATTAAAATAAAAGTGATATTCAAAGTTTTCAGAAGTGTGAAGAAAATAATACTTAGGAAGAGAATAATAACGTGTTTTGTTAAAGATTCCAGCTTCACTATGGGGTGGCTCAGTCGGTAGCGCACCAGGCTCGTAATCTGTAGTTCCCAGGTTCGAGTCCCAGCTGGGTCAGCGTTGAGATTTATCTCCGCAAAATTCCCCGCCCTGCCCACGGTCAGTAGGGGACAGCGATGGTCTTGGAAAGGCCGCCGTCCGTCGGATGGGACGTTAAGCCGTGGCCACGTGTGCGGGAGAGAACCTATGCACGTTAAAGTGCACGTTAAAGAACACGCTGGATGGCCTTGACGGGAGGCTACCATCTGTCTCCCAACAACTGTTCCAGTGGGTCCCCTCCTCCAACCTTCTCTGAGCCTTCGGGGTCCATGTGACCTGGCCATTTAGCCCATGGTGTGCAAAAAAGTGCCGCCCAGAGGTAAAACAACCCAAACAACCCAACCCAGCTTCACTAACTCCTTAAATATTAAAGAAATAATCTTGAAAATCGGCTTTTTGAGAGATATTAATCAGATATTTTATGTATCACTAAAGTGATTCGTTCTCACTTGGCCTGCTCATTTTGGGGGCGTTTTTTATAATTCGGACGACTGATTCCTGTTGACAGAGGGATGACCCTGGTTTCAACTCTACTCTCGGACACTAGATAAATAACATTATGTTAATTTAAGCGTACAGAAACGTTCCTGTTTTTCCAGCAAAGATCTTATTTTCACTTTAACGAGTGCCTAGTAGGTAATGTGCTGATTATCCAGGTAATTTGCAGATTACCTAGGTAATTTGAGAAATGAAACAATTTCCCACACGTTAACGGATCACCCTAGTTAATCTGCACAATACCTAGATAATCTGTAGAATAACTGATTTCTGCACTTTAGCGGTAACATATACAAGGGTACGCCAGTTACATACGCATTTCCAGGGGGTACGTGAAGCATAAAAGGTTGAGAACCACTGATCTACGTGATCTATCTTCAGAGATTTTTCTGCTCATTTTTCTCAAGGGCAACAAAACTCTGGTCTCGTCGATGTGTTCGGAGCAGTGACAAAGGAAGAAAACCAAAATAATAAAGGAGCCAAATTCCAATCGCTTTTGCTTTCTTTTGTCATCCAGTCTGCTTTCGTTGATCATCCTCAACTTTCCTCACTGGTGTTCTCCCTCTGTTAAGAAACACAATCTTACTTGCTCACGGCAAAGTGTCAGAGGCAAAACAACTTTCAAAATGGAAATCCTAAAGAATTCATTTTGTGTGGAACACTTGTTACGAATCAATGATTCTCTCAGAGAGTAAAACTTCTCTTCCTGAGCCCATGCATTGATTATTACTTCTCTTTTCAACCTAGCTACTTCTCATTGATTCGCTACGGGATCTGTTTTCTACAGAGATTTTTATGGTCATTGTTCTCAAGGAGAACAGGGGTTCTCCACAACAAAGCTTCGAAGACATCAACAAGACGCTTTGTCGATGTGTTCTGAGCAGCGAGAAAGGGAGAAAAACAAAATAATAAAAGAGCCAAATTCCAATCGCTTTGGGGGCGGGGGTGGCTCAGTCGGTAGCGCGCCAGGCTCGTAATCTGTAGTTCCCAGGTTCGAGTCCCAGCTGGGTCAGCGTTGAGATTTATTTCTGCAAAATTCCCTGCCCTGCCCACGGTCAGTAAGGGACACCGATGGGCTTGAAAAGGCCGCCGTCCGTCGGATGGGACGTTAAGCTGTGGCCCCGTGTGCGGGAGAGCCATACCCTGTGCTCGTTAAAGAACACGCTGGATGGCCTTGACGGGAGGCTACCATCTGTCTCCCAACAGCTGTTCCAGTGGGTCCCCTTCCCCAACCTTCTCTGAGCCTTCGGGTCCATGTGACCTGGCCATATCGCCCATGGTGTGCAAAAAAAAGTGCCGCTCAGACGTAAAACAACCCAACGTTAAAGAACACGCTGGATGGCCTTGACGGGAGGCTACCATCTGTCTCCCAACAGCTGTCCCAGTGGGTCCCCTCCCCCAACCTTCTCTGAGCCTTCGGGGTCCATGTGACCTGGCAATTTAGCCCATGGTGTGCGAAAAAAAAAGTGCCGCTCAGAAGTAAAACAACCCAACCTTCAGAGATTGTTCTGGTCATTGTTCTCAAGGGCAACAGTAATTCCCCCGCAACTAAAGCTTCGGTTTCGTCGATGTCTTCGGAGCAGAGAGAAAGGAAGTTGAGTTGTTTTATTTCTGAGCGGCACTTTTTTTGCACACCATGGACTAAATGGCCAGGTCACATGGACCCCGAAGGCTCAGAGAAGGTTGGGGGAGGGAACCCACTGGAACAGCTGTTGGGAGACAGATGGTAGCCTCCCGTCAAGGCCATCCAGCGTGTTCTCTAACGTGCACAGAGTATGGCTCTCCCACACACGGGGCCACGGCTTAACGTCCCATCCGACGGACGGCGGCCTTTCCAAACCCATCGGTGTCCCCTACTGACCGTGGGCAGGGCGGGGAAATTTTGCGGAGATAAATCTCAACGCTGACCCAGCTGGGACTCGAACCTGGGAACTACAGATTAGGAGCCTGGCGCGCTACCGACTGAGCCACCCCCGCCCCATAGAGAGAAAGGAAGAATGCCGATATAATAAAAGCAAAAGCCAAGTTCCAATCGCTTTCGTTTCTCTCTTGCCGCCCTGTCTGCGTTCGCTGATCCTCCTGAACCTCCCTCGCTCACATTCTCCCTGTGCTAAAGAAAAGCAATTTTCCCTGACCTTGCTCATCGCAGAATAAAGGAAGAGAATAGGAGAACTGAGTAAAAGTACAGCGATCTAGTTTCTGGTTCATCACTGCAGTAGATAGAAGGGATCAAAGGTGGCCTTGTAAGAGATAATACTGACAAGGAAATCTAATATGGTCTGCACCGAAGAAGGTTTTATCTGCGCTTGTGAGAATAAAGGAAAGAAGGATCGTTATCATGGTTGTTGATCAAAAAACTGGACGGTAGCATAAGGCAAGATGTTAAGAACAGCACTGATCTATTATTAAGTTCCGTTGCGGTCATCGAAGTCAGTTTTCCTCTTCGGTAGTTCTGGTTGGGATGTAAGTACAAAAAAAAGGGGAATGTGTTCGGAGAAGCCGTGACCAGAAAGCTTGACTATGTGCTTTTCTTTTGGAAGGGAGGGCGGTCAGGGTTGGGTTGTTTTACCTCTGAGCGGCACTTTTTTGCACACCATGGGCTAAATGGCCAGGTCACATGGACCCCCGAAGGCTCAGAGAAGGTTGGGGGAGGGGACCCACTGGAACAGCTGTTGAGAGACAGATATTAGCCTCCCGTCAAGGCCATCCACCGTGTTCTTTAACGTTGGGTTGTTTTACCTCTGAGCGGCACTTTTTTTTGCACACCATGGGCTAAATGGCCAGGTCACATGGACCCCGAAGGCTCAGAGAAGGTTGGGGGAGGGGACCCACTGGAACAACTGTTGGGAGACAGATGGTAGCCTCCCGTCAAGGCCATCCGGCGTGTTCTTTAACGTGCACAGGGTATGGCTCTCCCACACACGGGGCCACGGCTTAACGTCCCATCCGACGGACGGCGGCCTTTTCAAGCCCATCGGTGTCCCCTACTGACCGTGGGCAGGGCGGGAAATTTTGCGGAGATATACCTCAACGCTGACCCAGCTGGGACTCGAACCTGGGAACTACAGATTACGAGCCTGGCGCGCTACCGACTGAGCCACCCCCGCCCAGGGTGGTCAGGAACAAAGGCAATACAAACATCGACTTCTTTTGAGTTCTGTTAGATTGTTCTACATCTGAGCGGAATGTTTTGCAGAAAAGAGGATAAAGGGCCTCCAAGGGATCAAAGAATGGTTGGACTGTTTTACCTGTGAGCTGCACTTTTTTGAACATAATGGGCTAAATGGCAAGGTCACAAGGACCCCAAAGGCTCAGAGAAGGTTGGGGGAAGGGGACCCACCTGACAGTTGTTAGGTTGGGTTGTTTTAACTGTGAGCTGCACATTTTTGCACACAGTGGACTAAAGGGCAAGGCCACAAAGACCCCTAGGGCTCTGAGAAGGTTAGGGGAGGGGACTCACTGGAACAGCTGTTGGGAGACAGATGGTAGCCTCCTGTAAAGGCCATTCAGCGTGTCCTTTAATGTACATGGATATGGCTGTCCCGCACACTGCGCTACGACTTAACGTCCCATCCGAAGGACGGCAACCTTTCGAAACACATCGGCTTCTCCTACTGACCGAGGAACAGGCGGGAAGTTTTGAGGAAATAAATCTCAAATCTGGCCTAGGCGGGACCCGAATATGGTAACTGTCGCGAGCCTGGCGCGCTACCGACTGAGCTACCCCCGCCCGAAAGCAGAAAGAAGAGAATCCGCTGGGAAAATTTTAGGAGCCAATGGAAACCTCTCATCAAGGCCATCCAGCGCGTTCTTTAACGTTCCCACAGTATGGCTCTCTTGCACACAGTACCACAGATTATCGTCCCATCGAATGAATGATGGTCTCTTGTAGGCTGTCGGTGTTCCGTTTCTGAGAAGTTGGGTTGGGTTGTTTTACCTCTGAGCGGCACTTTCTTGCACATCATGGTCTAAATGGCCAGGTCACATGGACCCCGAAGGCTCAGAGAAGGTTGGGGGAGGGGACCCACTGGAACAGCTGTTGGGAGACAGATGGTAGCCTCCCGTCAAGGCCAACCAGCGTGTTCTTTAACGTGCACAGGGTATGTCTCTCCCGCACACGGGGCCACGGCTTAACGTCCCATCCGACGGACGAAGGCCTTTCCAAGCCCATCGGTGTTCCCTACTGACCGTGAGCAGGGCGGGGAATTTTGCGGAGATAAATCTCAACGCTGACCCAGCTGGGACTCGAACCTGGGAACTATAGATTACGAGTCTGGCGCACTACCGACTGAGCCACCCCCGCCCCCCGTTTCTGACTAGGGGCAGGGTGAGCGGTGAGCGGAAATAAATTTCAACTCTGGCTTGAAAACTACAGATTACAAGCTTTGCGCCGCTACTGACTGAATCAAACCCCACCGTACTCCATAGAGTAGAGGGGCGGGGGTGGCTCAGTCGGTAGCGCGCCAGGCTCGTAATCTGTAGTTCCCAGGTTCGAGTCCCAGCTGGGTCAGCGTTGAGATTTATCTCCGCAAAAATTCCTCGCCCTGCCCACGGTCACTAGGGGACTCGGATGGGCTTGGAAAGGCCGCCGTCCCTCAAATGGGACGTTAAGCCGTAGCCCCGTGTGCGGGAGACCCATACCCTGTGCACGTTAAAGAACACACTGGATGGCCTTGACGGGAGGCTACCATCTGTCTCCCAACAGCTGTTCCAGTGGGTCCCCTCCCCCAACCTTCTCTGAGCCTTCGGGGTCCATCTGACCTGGCTATTTAGCCCATGGTGTGCAAAAAAAGTGCCGCTCAGAGGTAAAACAACCCAACCCATAGAGCAGATCTGAGTTAATGGTGAGCCTTGGAAGGAGCTGGCAGTTACGAATCCAGGGAGACCCCCCCCCCCCCTGAAAATCCTCTCGTCTTATACAAAATCTCAAACTTGTCTACCTGCTTTAAAATCCAAAACATTTGTTTGGCGTAATTTTGTTTTAGCTCCGTAGTAGATTACTTCGACACTTAAAATAGATTTAAAAACCAACTGTAAAATTTTATGCCACCCTCCCACCAAAAAAAAATAATTCGTTTTTATAAATTCTGTGTTGTTTTTGTATATATATGTATTTTTTTCTTTATGTAAAGTAGAGTGTCAGTGTCGCCAAAATTATGTATTTAAATAATTTGTAAATTAACCTACATGAGCTTAGATGCTCTTGGGTTAATAAGAGTATTACAAATATCTGTGTAACCTTATTATTATAATAAAACTGAACTGAACTGAAAAAAAACTAAATTCTGGTTATATCCCTGGGATCATCCTGTAATTCACTTCCTTGCGGCGTCCAACACATGTTCGGGGCGGGGGGGGGGGGCTCAGTCGGTATCGCGCCAGGCTCGTAATCTGTAGTTCCCAGGTTCGAGTCCCAGCTGGGTCAGCGTTGAGATTTATCTCCGCGAATTTCCCCGCCCTGCCCACGGTCAGTAGGGGACACCGATGGGCTTGGAAAGGCCGCCGTCCGTCGGATGGGACGTTAAGCCGTGGCCCCCTGTGCACGTTAAAGAACACGCTGGATGACCTTGACGGCAGGCTACCATCTGTGTCCCAACAGCTGTTCCAGTGGGTCCCCTCCCCCAACCATCTCTGAGCCTTCGGGGTCCATGTGACCTGGCCATTTAGCTCATGGTGTGCAAAAAAGTGCCGTTCTGAGGTAAAACATCCCAACCCAACACATGTTCAATTGGTCACTCCATTTAACGAATATCTTCACTTTCAAGGAAATCATCACGAAAAACTTCACAAACTCACAGGAATCTCATCTCTATGTAGTCGAGCTGTCAGAGGAAGTTCCTGGAAGATACGAAGTGCCGTGCAGGAATCATCATGATACCAGCCAACAGATTCACATTAAATAAAATAATAAAATAAATACCCCCTCAAGCAGCTGCTTGCCACAGAGGTCTGACAGAAGCCTGTCAGTTTATATGTCACAGTAGAAGATCTGAGAGGACGGCAGGATCTCAGCAGAAAACAACACGAACATCCATGCCTTACCCGGGGCTCGAACCCAGGTCCCGTAGATCAGTAGCCAAGCGCTCTAACCACTCGGCCACGGGACGCCCTCCAAAATGGTACATTTTTCCGACGCTACAGCGGTTGCGGCTAGTTCCTCGTTATCTCCACATCACTACACGTCTAAAATCAGTTCCAAATAGAGACTGGACTCCTATGAAGAGCACATTAAAGGCTGACCTGGGTTCGAATGGCGATAACGTTTGCATCACGTTAAACAAAGTCTTCCGTTGAAGGTGTGAGGAGGATGCAATACATTCATGACGCATTGAATGCAAGTGATTTCTTGAAACTGACATCCCTGTGGCAGCTGACAACTCGTGAGATAGTTGCGTAGCTGTCTTTTTCATATGTTGTCTGGGGGCAGGGGTGGCTCAGAGTGTAGCGTGCCAGGCTCGTATTCTGCAGCTCCCAGGTTCGAATCCACCTGTGATAGCATTGAGATTTACCTTCTTTAAACTTCCACCTTGACCTTCATCAGAAAGGGTAAACCGATGATTTTGGATAGGTCGCCGTCCTTTGGATGGGACATTAAGCCGTGGCCTCATGTGGTGTAGAGCTGTACTCTGAGGATATCAAAGAACATGCTGAATGGTCCGGTAGGTCTTCTTGCCCCAATCCCCTTTGCACCAATGGGGACATTGTGACCTGTCCATTTAGCCCATTGTATGTGGGGCGGGGGTGGCTCAGTCGGTAGCGCGCCAGGCTCGTAATCTGTAGTTCCCAGGTTCGAGTCCCACTGGGTCAGCGTTGAGATTTATCTGCGCAAAATTCCCTGCCCTGCCCACGTTTCGTAGGGGACACCGATGGGCTTGGAAAGGCCGCCGTCCGTCGGATGGGACGTTAAGCCGTGGCCCCGTGTGGGGAGAGCCATACCCTGTGCACGTTAAAGAACACATTGGATGGCCTTGACGGGAGGCTACCATCTGTCTCCCAACAGCTGTTCCTGTGGGTCCCCTCCCCCAACCTTCTCTGAGCCTTCGGGGTCCTTGTGACCTGGCCATTTAGCCCATAGTGTGCAAAAAAGTGCCGCTCAGAGGTAAAACAACCCAACCCATTGTATGCACAATAGTGTCACTCAGAGGTAGAACAATTCATTACCGAAAACTTTAATCTTACAGCTGGTTGATCTGCTTTTCCTTCGTATTAATACTTTTGAAGCATTTCACCTTTTGATTTAATAAGAAAATTTAGTTTATTAAACTCATTTTCCTAAGGCAAAATCCTTTCTTATCTCGCATAAAGTTATCGTCAGACAGACATTGACATCGAGTTTCGACAGACACTTCAATAAAGAGTTAGTGCCATCTGACTCCATGAGTTCATTCGGTTGCTAGGCAACACTTGAGTATAAGACGTAATGAAGCAAGATTTGCAGTAAAGCATCAGTAGAGGCGCGTAGAAATAATATTTGCTTTAACTTGACTTTGATAAGAGCTTTGGCTCTAATTTCCAGCTGATTTCGTGAATTAAGTGTCGAAATAAAGTGAATCCAACCATGAATTTGTCCGTCAAAATAATCTCTTTTTTTGCAACGATGTTGATAATGAAAAACAAAACTAAAAACGCAAAGCCAGACTTCTAATAAGTTGGCCGGGGCGGCTCAGTCGGTAGCGCGCCAGGCTCGTAATCTGTAGTTCGCAGGTTCGAGTCCCAGCTGGTTCAGCGTTGAGATTTATCTCCGCAAAATTCCCCGCCCTGCCCACGGTCAGTAGGGGACACCGATGGGCTTGAAAAGGGCGCCGTCCGTCGGATGGGACGTTAAGCCGTGGCCCCGTGTGCTGGAGAGCCATACCCAGTGCACGTTAAAGAACACGCTGGATGGCATTGACGGGAGGCTACCATCTGTCTCCCAACAGCTGTTCCAGTGGGTCCCCTCCCCCAACCTTCTCTGAGTCTTCGGGGTCCATGTGACCTGGCCATTTAGCACATGGTGTGCAAAAAAGTGCCGCTCAGAGGAAAAACAACCCAACCCAACCCACCAAAAGATTACATTGTTAAAATTTGATGCTTTTCACACCTAAATCCCTTCCACAATTTTTTTTTGTTATCAGCAGCTCTGTAGGTTTCGAATGCAAAGCAAAAACAACGACATAGTTTTGAAACGACGTAAGTTGGGTTTTTGTTACACTATGAGAGGCCTTTTTTGAGGAAAAAAGGGCTAAATTGCCAGGTCACAAGCATCCCAAGTGCGCAGAGAAGATTGTAGACGGTGGTGGTGGGGTCACTGGACACCTGGCGCAAAAAGATTTGAGAGGCCCAAGATGGAAAAAAATATTTCAGGACCCTAGGCACAAAAAGATTCGAGAGGTCGTAAGTGCTTAAAAAATGGAGATTCTTTAGGCTAAAAAAATTATCGATACCGTAAAGCCAAAAGATTCGAGAGGCCTTAGGAGCAAAAAAAAGTTCCAGAGGCCTTAGGCGCAAAAAAAATTCGAGATGCCTTAGTAGCATAAAGATTGGAGAGGCCTTAGGTGCAAAAAAGATTCGAGAGGCCTTAGGCGCTTATAGATTCTAAAGGACCTAGACATATAAAGGTTGGACAGGCCCCTAACTGTCCGGGAGTGTTGGCGGGTACTGTCGCTCATTTTAAGTATTATCGCTTTTAAATACTGTCGCTATTTTAAGAAATTAGTGATGTGGCAACCTTCGTGTCATGACATGAAGGTTGCCAGATCACTAATTTCTGAAAAAATGGCTGCCAGGTATTTTTTCTGAATTTTGTAATTAACCATAGTGTTCGGATACTTTTTTGAGCGACAGTACACCTCTGCAAAAACGTTTACAACTTAAGAACGAATGGGTTGGGTTGTTTTACCTCTGAGCGGCACTTTTTTTGCACACCATGTGCTAAATGGCCAGGCCACAAGGACCCCGAAGGCTCAGAGAAGGTTGGGGGAGGGGACCCACTGGAACAGCTGTTGGGAGACAGATGGTAGCCTCCCGTCAAGGCCATCCAGCGTGTTCTTTAACGTGCACAGGGTATGGCTCTCCCGCACACGGGGCCACGGCTTAACGTCCCATCCGACGGACGGCGGCCTTTCCAAGCCCATCGATGTCCCCTACTGACCGTGGGCAGGGCGGGGCAGGTTAAAGAAATTGAATTTCAGAAACGCATAACAAAATACTGTTATATAAAATATACTATGATAAATAGAAAATTTAATATATATTTTTATAAATCTTTACAAAGCGAAAAATAGACAAGACCTGGTCATAAGCAGAAATAAACATCTGTTTATTTTAGTGTAACAAAAATCTTCTCATATTTGGAATTAATCTAAGTCAAAACACGAGATGTGTACATAAATAATGGATTATACTGACTGTGAAATATTTTACTCAATAATATGTTCGAAAAAAAGTCGGGTTTTGACTTGTGTATAGGGGAACTCAAGACCCTTGTGGGTTGGGTTGTTTTACCTCTGAGCGGCACTTTTTTGCACACCATGGACTAAATGGCGAGGTCACATGGACCCCGAAGGCTCAGAGGAGATTGGGGGAGGGGACCCACTGGAACAGCTGTTGGGAGACAGATGGTAGCCTCCCGTCAAGGCCATCCAGCGTGTTCCTTAACGTTGGGTTGTTTTACCTCTGAGCGGCACTTTTTTGCACAACATGGGCTAAATGGCCAGGTCACATGGACCCCGAAGGCTCAGAGAAGGTTGGAGGAGGGGACCCACTGGAACAGCTGTTGGGAGACAGATGGTAGCCTCCCGTCAAGGCCATCCAGCGTGTTCTTTAACGTGCACAGGGTATGGCTCTCTCCCGCACACGGGGCCACGGCTTAACGTCCCATCCGACGGACGGCGACCTTTCCAAGCCCATCGGTGTCCCCTACTGACCGTGGGCAGGGCTGGGAATTTTGCGGAAATAAATCTCAACGCTGAACCAGGTGCCTGGCGCGCTACCGACTGAGCCATCCCCGCCCCTAAATTACCAGATGGAATGTTTCAGATATTTTTTACTGTTCACGTTTAATAAACTGATATGATGAGGAAAGTTTGAATCCTCTTTGTTTAAATTCTATTCTGCTCCATCAGATTTTAACTTTTATTTTTTTCCACTTATTAAAAACTTTTAATTGTTATTTAAACCGATCCTTGAAAACAGCTTTAAAAACAATTACAAATTAGTAGCAACACAAAGACAATTGAGGAAGAATAGTAACTATATTTATGCCATCAATAATAGATCGTTATATCTGAAATTGTCAGCTCTTACAATAATACTTTTAATTAACATTTTCAATCGTGATATTTATTTCTTATGAGAGAAGTGTTCATGATTCGGTTTCTTTGGAAATCAACTTCTGTTTCCAGTAAATACGAACGTGAAACTTTAACCCTTTCACGACTAAGGGAAACATTTTTCCCATTTTAAAATTGGTGATTGTCGTATTAAATTATAACCTTATCTGCATTTTTTATACAGAATGTCAAAATAGAACGTATGCCGAACGCAATTACGTAAACGGGAACGTTTAGAAAACAAAAACAGAACTGTCAGGACGCATAATATATGTACTATGTGCAATGTCCATCTTTGCCTCACTACCAAAAGAAATTGCTTCGCAGAATATCATAATTAGCACATCATTTTGTATAGTAATTTTATTTCATAATTTTGTATTATTTTAGTTAACATTTTGTTCTAATAAACCAATAAATAAAAGACATTGCATAATAAGCCTAACTATAATTTGTGTTACCTTTATAGTCCATTGGGAAAAATATTTCCCATAAAATTCCAAAAAAACTACGCATTGTTATGTATTTTTCTTATGATTTTTATTTATTTTACGTCTAAACAAACTAAAATAAACAGTTACATACTAATATTTACTCTTAGAAACCTTATGGTCCTGAAAGGGTTAAGACTAGGGCTAAATTTTAACGCAGGGAATGAATTACAGTACAGCTTAGATTATTTGAAGTTGTCGGACGATAACGAAACTGGTTGCATTTTATTAACCGTGTAAACTGAATACCGTGTGAATCGAGGGATAGGTTTATATTACACTTAATTTTGAAGACCAATTAAAGGGAGGAAAAAATCATATTTCATTGTGGTTTGATCTAGTTATTTTCAAAATATGTATTTCAGGAGCGTTTTACTTCTCAGTTATTAGTTAACATACAGTACACTAAAGCTAAGCCGGAATTTCCATTTAAGGTGGCGTGATCTGTGTTTTGTATCAAGAACCCTTTATGATTTCTTTTCTTCACAAATAATTCCATTATCTTAAAAAGAATTTCTTTGTGAACCATTCTATTCGTGGTTACAATAACAAACCATACTCTGGTCAAAAATAGAAATTAAGGAAAAAATAAAATTAAGAAAGGTGTTGATTTTAAACAATAGATGGCGCTAACTTAGATTAAAATCCTGACAGTTTTATAGTTAAGATAAAAAAGAGAACTGAATATAAGCAACACCTATTTGTGCTTCTAGATGATGTTGAGGATGATCGTAGCGGATGGTCGAAATTTTAAATAAATAACAATAAATTTTTATTTCAATATTTTTCAGTCAATGGTGTACCCAGGGTTGAAGAATGGGTTGTGTTGTTTTACCTCTGAGCGGCACTTTTTTGCACACCATGGACTAAATGGCCAGGTCACATGGACCCCGAAGACTCAGAGAAGGTTGGGGGAGGGGACCCACTGGAACAGCTGTTGGGAGACAGATGGTAGCCTCCCATCAAGGCCATCCAGCGTGTTCTTTAACGTGCACAGGGTGTGGCTCTCCCGAACACGGGGCCACGGCTTAACGTCCCATCCGACGGACGGCGGCCTTTCCAAGCCCATCGGTGTCCCCTACTGACCGTGGGCAGGGCGGGGAATTTTGCGGAGATAAATCTCAACGCTGACCCAGTTGGGACTCGAACCTGGGAACTACAGATTACGAGCCTGGCGCGCTACCGACTGAGCCACCCCCGCACCGTTGAAGAATGGAGAATGGATATGAGGTTATACACCCTTTCCCTTGAGGGCTAAAATATATATTATCTAAGGTAGGGATTTTCAACGTGGGGTATGCTGTAAAATCTTTTGGGGTTATACTATAATATTCCATTGTTATACTATAACTATAGTTTTATCTATCTATACAAGGGGTATGCCAGTTACATACACATTTTCAGGGGGTACGTGAAGCATAAAAGGTTGAGAACCACTTATCCAAGGCATTCCCGAATGTCAAAAACCCACATCTGACTCAAAGAAGCAAAAAACACTCTCATTAGAATTTTCTGGGATAGTTTATTTAACTGGAATTTAAGTAACGACAGTTATGAATAAAATTGTTGATCACAGACTTCATAACCCTCTTCATTAATGCTGAAACATTACTCAAAAAATTTAAATCCCTGCGATAAACTCTTGAATTGGTATGCTTTTTCGTATTAGCCTAGTGAGGTTTCTCACTTTGTACAATGACACTCACTAACCCTGAAAATTTAAAACATATTTTTCAAACTTTATCTCCAGATTTTGGGTTGCGCTCGGTACATATTTTTGATATTATTCTTACCATTTGTTTAATATTGGTACACTACATTAGTTGTTTCCATGGCAGGAATTCTTAACGTCTTAGCGCTGCTAATGTAGTTTAGCAAAAAGGAAAGATTTCAACTCAACACTACACAGGTGCTCATCTTCTTGGTTCCTTATTTTACGACACTGCGAGTAGCTAAAGCCCATTGTCTAAAGAATTAAATTGGAGAACCACTTGTTAAACTGTTTGAAGTTGGATGCCTATGCTATATATTTTAGACTTAGGAAGTTGGATGGCTATTGTAAATTTGTTTTTAAATTTGAGCACCCATTGTTAAATTAACATTGGGACAAACCTTTAATAGAAAAATAAAAATTAGAACTTTTAAATAAAAATTAAACTCTTAAATAAAAATTAGGGAGCCCACTGTTTAATTATTTTATATTTGAGAGCCCAATATGAACTGTTTTAGAGAGCCCATTATTAAAATGTGTTAAATTGCAGAGATCATTGCCAAACTATTTTAAATTGGAGAGCCCATTGTTAAACTATTTTTAAATTGGAGAGCCCATTGTTAAACTATTTTTAAATTGGAGAGCCCATTGTTAAACTATTTTTAAATTGGAGAGCCCATTGTTAAACTATTTTTTAAATCGGAGAGCTCATTGTTAAACTATTTTTAAATCGAAGAGCCCATTGTTAGACTATTTTTAAATTGGAGAGCCCATTGTTAAACTATTTTTTAAATTGGAGAGCCCATTGTTAAACTATTTTTTAAATTGGAGAGCCCATTGTTAAACTATTTTTAAAATGGAGAGCCCATTGTTAAACTATTTTTAAATTGGAGAGCCCATTGTTAAACTATTTTTTTAAATTGGAGAGCCCATTGTTAAACTATTTTTAAATCGGAGAGACCATTATTAAAATGTTTTAAACTAGAGAGCCTACTGTGAACCTATTTTACATTTGAGAGCCCATTATGAATCTATTTTAAATTAGAGAGACTATTGTGAAACCATTTTAAATTGGGGAGACAATTTTAAACTATTTTAAATTGGGGAGACAATTTTAAACTATTTTAAATTTGAGAGCCTATTATAAAACCATTTTTAATTGGAGAGCTCCTTGTTACACTAATTTGGGAGCCCATTCTTAAATTATTTTAAATTAGAGAACCCACTGTTAAACGTTTTTAAATTTCGAGAGTCCATTGCTAAATTATTTTAAATTGGATAGCCCATTATGAAACTGTTTTAAATTAAATTGGAGAGCCTATTGTTAGAATCATTTATTTAAAAAAACATCAAGAATGAATAGTCTAAAATGATTTAAGAATTACAGTAAAAAGAGCAGTCTTTACTGTTGTTGCAACATGTTGCAAGTTCTGCATTCTGATTAATGACAATTAATCAGAAGGGAAAACAATAGGTTAATTTTATTCTTATATAAAATCTTCCCTTCAGAATCATCGCTCAGATGTTAAAAGAGCCAAAGTCGTGTAACATGTAGTAACGAAGAAGTATATTCGATAGGGAAATTTTTGTAGTAACTTATGTATTCTTGATTATTTCTGAACTAAATCAAATTAAGACAGATCATTTTAAATTAACAATTTCTTGGTTTCAATAAGAAAATATATTAAAAAAATGCGAAAGAGATATATTAAAAAAAGAGATCTCATTTTTCAAATATTGACAGCTCACCACTGGATATTACCAAACCTAGACTTGACTCAGCCTTTAACTATCCAAAAAATATAATCTAGAAAAAGAGTTCATAACTTTTTGCAGGTCCCACACCCCTTGGAGCGATGTAAAAGGATCCTCGCACCCCATTAGTTCTTCTCACACCCATATTTACAGGTCTCCTCCATTGAATTAGTTTTGAAAATAAATAATGTAAATTCGATTTCCAAATAATCTCTCTCCCATCCCGTGGACCCTTTTCCACACACCCTATGGGTATGGACCATCAAGTTAAGAACCCCTGATCCAAAATATTAAATCACAGCATCTTATTCAATATTATGCAGGACTTCAAAATATTATTTTTCCATTTCTTCAGATATATCATTTCCGTCGCAAATATGTTGACCTTGCTTCCAATTTCTATCTTTTAGTCCCATCACTAATCACATTCATACTCTTTATTTTCTTCTCAGTAATTTATTCAGTTCTTGTCATGTTTTATGATCTTCAGTCGTTGTTAATAAAGATTCAGTTTTACCAGCTCTTTAAATTAAATATCTAAACGATTGCTATCAGTCTACATCATATCGCATCTTTTACAGCGTTATATTTCGTTAGATTCTCAGCATGAATCTTTTCTAGTATTCATTCTATCACCAGTGTCTCCATTTAGGAGTAAGACCATTTTCCCAACTTTCCATTAAACTCTTCAGTGAAAATCGCCATGCTAAAATTGTGAATGAATCACAGCAAGTTGATCTAAGATTAAAATCAACATTTGGAGTCCTGTCCAGCACTCACAGCAGATGATCTCTTGTGGAATAGTCTCTCACAGAGATGATGGGCGCTGACCGGTATCCCAAAATAGGGGATCGGCCATCCTTTCTGAAGTCGCGGAGGGTCTTTTTACACTCGTGAAACAAACTGAGGCAACTGCTGTAAGTGTTATCCGGCAACAGTTTCTTCTTGGTGTTCCCTGTGTGATGGTCGGGACTGTTGCCTAACAACAGGTTCAGTTCTGCGCACTGAGAAGGAGTCTCGATACAGGACGTTGGAGAGAGAGTTGAACCAAATAGAGGTGCTCGAACTTCCAGCTTGCTGTCTGTATAACGACGATGGTTGGCCTCTGGGAAAGCAATTTCATTTTCGATTAATGCTTTGTTATTGGGAATGGGGCTGAGACCGAAGGGAGAGGGCTTCCTACCAAGAAGCCAGTAAGTCATCATTTCTCCTTTACCCTGAAAGAATATAAAAAATGGATCTTACATCTGAGAATTTTTGTTTAATATTTGCACAATAAAGAACTATTTTAAATTAGAAAAAAATCCCTTTCTACTCTAAATTGAATTTATTCTTTTTGACTCTAGAATAGCATAAACACTTATAATTCTGCATTATCTTTTTAACTTTTAAAGCGTGAACAGGTTTTTCATATTTAACTCTGGAATATCTTTATAACTTTCATTTGAAATATAGATTTTTTTTCTTTTTACCTTTTATATATCGAACGAATTTGGTTAATCCAATAACATTTCGAGAAAGAAATTATATTTATTTTAATCCAAATTAACATCATTTCCTAATAATAATAATAATCTATTTATCCATTCCTATCTATATATTCCAATGCACAAAGAATCTATTTATATACACTCATCCGCGATTTACACGGTACATAGGCTCCGGGATATTACCGTGTAAATCAAAAAATGCAAATTGAAATCAACAACTTATGGAAAAATGGGTGATAGGTTCCTAAAAAAAATCCTTGCTGTGAATAAAACACACATTAAGATTTACTTTATGTATAAGTAAAACTTTCAATGTGCATTTTATTCATAGCAATCTCATATTTCATCATATAATCATATCTCAAATTTCAGTTCAGCGGTAATGATAAGGATAATTTTTTTTTGATTTGCGACATATAGGACAGAGAAGAATCCTAGAAGCTACTCCTAGCTTAATACAGGCCTTCTCATACAAGGACATGTCCTACTAAGACCGAAGTCACTGCTGACCACTGCCTTAGTTGGAGCTAACACAACACACAAAGTTTGCCTTGCTGGAACAGTCGCTAGCTGCCTAATCACTATGCCAGCTAAGGCTTATTATCAGAAACCCTACTCAAGACTTATTATCAGAAACCCTACTCAAGACTTATTATCAGAAACCCCTACTCAAGACTTATTATCAGAAATCCTACTCAAGACTTATTATCAGAAACCCTACTCAAGACTTTTTTTTTGATTTGAGACATATAGGACAGAGAAGAATCCTGGAAGCTACTCCTAGCTTAATACAGGCCTTCTCGTACAAGGACATGTCCTACTAAGACCGAAGTCACTGCTGACCACTGCCTTAGTTGGAGCTAACACGACACACAAAGTTTGTCTTGCTGGAACAGTCCCTAGCTGCCTAACCACTATGCCAGTTAAGGTTTATTATCAGAAACCCTACTCAAGACTTGTTATCAGAATCCCTACTCAAGACTTATTATCAGAAATCCTACTCAAGACTTATTATCAGAAACCCTGCTCAAGACTTTTTTTTTTTGATTTGCGACATATAGGACAGAGAAGAATCCTGGAAGCTACTCCTAGATTAATACAGGCCTTCTCATACAAGGACATGCCCTACTAAGACCGAAGTCACTTCTGACCACTGCCTTAGTTAGAACTAACACGACACACAAAGTTTGTCTTGCTGGAACAGTCCCTAGCTGCCTAACCACTATGCCAGTTAAGGTTTATTATCAGAAACCCTACTCAAGACTTGTTATCAGAATCCCTACTCAAGACTTATTATCAGAAATCCTACTCAAGACTTATTATCAGAAACCCTACTCAAGACTTTTTTTTTGATTTGAGACATATAGGACAGAGAAGAATCCTGGAAGCTACTCCTAGCTTAATACAGGCCTTCTCATACAAGGACATGTCCTACTAAGACCGAAGTCACTGCTGACCACTGCCTTAGTTGGAGCTAACACGACACACAAAGTTTGTCTTGCTGGAACAGTCCCTAGCTGCCTAACCACTATGCCAGTTAAGGTTTATTATCAGAAACCCTACTCAAGACTTGTTATCAGAATCCCTACTCAAGACTTATTATCAGAAATCCTACTCAAGACTTATTATCAGAAACCCTACTCAAGACTTTTTTTTTTTTGATTTGAGACATATAGGACAGAGAAGAATCCTGGAAGTTACTCCTAGCTTAATACAGGCCTTCTCATACAAGGACATGCCCTACTAAGACCGAAGTCACTGCTGACCACTGCCTTAGTTAGAGCTAACACAACACACAAAGTTTGCCTTGCTGGAACAGTCGCTAGCTGCCTAACCACTATGCTAGTTAAGGCTGTAACATTATTTTGTATTTTATGTCATCAATTGAGATGCGCTTATATTAATTTCTCATACATTTCTTTTTGGTCACGAAAAATCTGATCATTAACGTCGACGTACGCTATCGAATACGAAGACGAAATTTGAAAGAAGGATATTTGCGAACTGAATATAATTTAGAAATTAAGCATTTGTACCAACAGTGCTTTATTTTGTAAAATTAGTATTTATAGGATTAATTAAAATTTGTTTTATGAAACAAAGTAAATACTGTTGCAATTTTTTGAATGGATGACACTGAGCGTGAGTATAATAAGTATATTTTTAAAATAGAAATTACAATACAATGCAAATTGTTGCAAAAATATGAATGAAAAAACTTATAAACAAACTAACTACTATCGTACATAAATGAATAACTTTTTGTTACAGAACAGTCAAGACCAGCTCTGTCTGTTCTACTAAATTACTACCTCTTCATTTTGATTGCCAAGTCTTTTGAATTTGGGACGGGGTTTGGCTCAGTCGGTAACGTGCCAGGCTCGTAATCTGTAGTTCCCAGGTTCGAGTCCCAGCTGGGTCAACGTTGAGATTTATCTCCGCAAAATTCCCCGCCCTGCCCACGGTCAGTAGGGGACGCCGATGGGCTTGGAAAGGCCGCCGTCCGTCGAATGGGACGTTAAAGCCGTTGCTCCGTGTGCGGAAGAGACATACCCTGTGCACGTTAAAGAACACGCTGGATGGCCTTGACGGGAGGCTACCATCTGTCTCCCAACAGCTGTTCCAGTGGGTCCCCTCCCCCAACCTTCTCTGAGCCTTCGGGGTCCATGTGACCTGGCCATTTAACACATGGTGTGCAAAAAAGTGCCGCTCAGAGGTAAAACAACCCAACGTTAAAGAACACGCTGGCTGGCCTTGACGGGAGGCTACCATCTGTCTCCCAACAGCTGTTCCAGTGGGTCCCCTCCCCCAACCTTCTCTGGGCCTTCGGGGTCCATGTGACCTGGCCATTTAGCCTATGGTGTGCAAAAAAGTGCCGCTCAGAGGTAAAACAACCCAACGTTAAAGAACACTCTGGCTGGCCTTGACGGGAGGCTACCATCTGTCTCCCAACAGCTGTTCCAGTGGGTCCCCTCCCCCAACCTTCTCTGGGCCTTCGGGGTCCATGTGACCTGGCCATTTAGCCCATGGTGTGCAAAAAAGTGCCGCTCAGAGGTAAAACAACCCAACAACTTTTGAATTTCTTCACTTTAGGCGTAAAGAATCCTTTTATTTGTGCTAACTCATTAGATTTATCATACTAGTACAACACTCGCACACACACACCACATAAAAATATTTCTTGTTTTTAGTTATCGTGCATTGACTCAGACTATTTATACCTCCTTTCTAGATCTCTTCAATTCCAGAACTGAAATTATATTATTCTCCTTTAAGTCGGTTCTACATTCAATTCGTTTGTTGTATAAATCTCACGCACAAGCATAAGCGAGCGTTCATGTCACGTTTTTGATGAAGTCACTGCAGCACGTTCATCTGTCGTAAAATACGTTGGATTGTTTTACGTCTGAGCGACACTTTTTTGCACACCATGGGCTAAATGGCCAGGTCACATGGACCCCGAAAGCTCAGAGAAGGTTGGGGGAGGGGACCCACTGGAACAGCTGTTGGGAGACAGATGGTAGTCTCCCGTCAAGGTCATCCAGCGTGTTCTTTAACGTTGGGTTGTTTTACCTCTGAACGACACTTTTTTGCACACCATGGGTTAAATGGCCAGGTCACATGGACCCCGAAAGCTCAGAGAAGGTTGGGGGAAGGAACCCACTGGAACAGCTGTTGGGAGACAGATGGTAGCCTCCTGTCAAGGCCATCCAGCGTGTTCTTTAACGTGCACAGGGTATGGCTCTCCCGCACACGGGCCACGGCTTAACGTCCCATCCGACGGACGGCGGCCTTTCCAAGCCCATCGGTGTCCCCTACTGACCGTGGGCAGGGCGGGGAATTTTGCGGAGATAAATCTCAACGCTGACCCAGCTGGGACTCGAACCTGGGAACTACAGATTACGAGCCTGGCGCGCTACCGATTGAGCCACCCCCTCCCTCGCCCCCGTAACAATACGAATCAGAACTATTTAGCTTATATAATAATCTACAAAGTGAAACTTGTGGCTGAAAATCAGATAAAACGATTTTTACCAGTCTGAAAAATTCAGTCTTGAAAAGTCAGATCTCGCTGTGATTCAAAGCAGGCTTCTTTTCATTAAAATGCGAGATTGTTTGCATTACAATGATAGGAACATAATATTAGCAAACGAATATAAATATAACTTGTTACAGATGGCGATTTCTTAATGTAAGAATTTACTATTATCTGTTTATTTGTGAAATTAATTATATCAATTAAAAATATTTAGTTGATTTTTACATTGGGATTACAGTCTAGTAATCTCCCTTGACACTATAATGCTGCTACTTAAAATTTGTATTATATCTACATATATAAAAAAATTGAATCCGGACCGTGTAAAACAGAGGCTATCACCGCGTAAAAATGGGACGGGGATGGGTCAGTCGGTAGCGCGCCAGGCTAGTAATCTGTAGTTCCCAGGTTCGAGTCCCAGCTGGGTCAGCGTTGAGATTTATCTCCGCAAAATTCCCCGCCCTGCCCACGGTCAGTAGGGGACACCGATGGGCTTGGAAAGGCCGCCGTCCGTCGGATGGGACGTTAAGCCGTGGCCCCGTGTGCAGGAGAGCCATACCCTGTGCACGTTAAAGAACACGCTGGATGGCCTTGACGGGAGGCTACCATCTGTCTCCCAACAGCTGTTCCAGTGGGTCCCCTCCCCCAACCTTCTCTGAGCCTTCGGGGTCCATGTGACCTGGCCATTTAGCCCATGGTGTGCAAAAAAGTGCCACTCAGAGGTAAAACATCCCAACCTACCGCATAAATCGAAACTGGTTGCATTTTTTTACCGTATTAAACCGAAACCGTGTGCAAGGAGTACAGTGCAAATAGAGTGATAGATGTACTTTGATAACATGAAGATTTTTAGGACTCAACTTATTAACTACTCTGACTTTATTACATTTATGAATTAGTTATATCTCAGTTTGCCAGCATTGTTCTTCAAGGAGGAGAAAAAAGTTAAAAGTAATTGACTGGAATTCTGAAAACCTTGTTACAGTCGCTATTAAGGGTTGGGTTGTTTTACCTCTGAGCGGCACTTTTTTGCACACCATGGGCTAAATGGCCAGGTCACATGGACCCCGAAGGCTCAGAGAAGGTTGGGGGAGGGGACCCACTGGAACAGCTGAATTAGAAATTAGAAATTAGTGATCTGGCAACCTTCGTGTCACGAGACACGAAGGTTGTTACCCAAATCTCATTCTCCCTCTCTTAAAATTTTTCAAGTTTTAACTTTTATTATTGTTGCCGAAAATTGCTCATGGACCGAATTTGTCCCTTTATATTAGGCAACTGATCGGGAATGAGGGTGATCATTGTTAGATTTGGCCGAGGACAAAAAATTATTATCCCTGCCGTGAAAAGTTTGCCTACTGAAAGAGTAATTAGCTAACATTTATAGTAATCGAGCCCTGAAGTTGCGATATCTTTTGCGAAATAATCATTTCTCACAATGAAGGCTGAAAACTGACCTTGACTTCAGTTAATCCTCTTTCTTGAAGAGTGAAATCTCCAAATTTTTCGAGGATCGATTTGCAGTAAGGACTCACGTGGATCTTCAAAGCTAAAAAAATTAGAAATACAAAAAAGAACTTAAGAACTCGCTTCAGTAATTATTCTATGTAATGAAATATTATGCTATTGATTATCATTAACCCTTTCACGACTAAGGGAAACATTTTTCCCATTTTAAAATTGGTGATTGTCGTATTTAATTATAATCTTATCTGCATTTTTTATACAGAATGTCAAAATAGAACGTATGCCGAACGCAGTTACGTAAACGGGAACGTTTAGAAAACAAAAACAGAACTGTCAGGACGCATAATATATGTACTATGTGCAATGTCCATCTTTGCCTCACTACCAAAAGAAATTGCTTCGCAGAATATCATAATTAGCACATCATTTTGTATAGTAATTTTATTTCATAGTTTTGTATTATTTTAGTTAACATTTTGTTCTAATAAACCAATAAATAAAAGACATTGCATAATAAGCCTAACTATAATTTGTGTTACCTTTATAGTCCATTGGGAAAAATATTTCCCATAAAATTCCAAAAAAACTACACATTGTTATGTATTTTCTTACGATTTTTATTTATTTTACGTCTAAACAAACTAAAATAAACAGTTACATACTAATATTTACTCTTAGAAACCTTATGGTCCTGAAAGGATTATAATCACCAAAAATGTTTTGTTATGCTACTTGTGTACCAGAGACATTTTATCGAAATATAAGTATCAAAATGAGTATCGCTATCAGTTATTTTAAATGTTTACCATGTTTATAGTGGATCATTTTCAATACATGAAAATTAAATGAGAGGAAAACAGCAATTAAAGAAACGTTCTCAATTTAAGGAAACATTCTGCACGACTCACATGTTACGGAAATGGCAAGAAAGCTACATTCGAACAAATATAATTTTCAAAAATAAACTTTCCATGGAAAGCAACCACTAAATTTGGAGGCCCTATGGTGCAGGGATGATGAACTTTTGGCACCGGTTATAATTTTTGTTGACGCGCCGCTGTGGATTGGATTGTTTTACCTCTGAGCGGCACTTTTTTGCACACCATGGGCTAAATGGCCAGGTCAGATGGACCCCGAAGGCTCAGAGAAGGTTGGGGGAGGGGACCCACTGGAACAGCTGTTGGGAGACAGATGGTAGCCTCCCGTCAAGGCCATCCAGCGTGTTCTTTAACGTACACAGGGTATGGCTCTCCCACACACGGGGCTACGGCTTAACGTCCCATCCGACGGACGGCGGCCTTTCCAAGTCCATCGGTGTCCCCTACTGACCGTGGGCAGGGCGGGGAATTTTTGCGGAGATAAATCTCAACGCTGATCCAGCTGGGACTCGAACCTGGGAACTACAGATTACGAGCCTGGCGCGCTACCGACTGATCCACCCCCGCCCCTGATCAATGGGAAAACATTTATTGGACATAATTATTACAAATGGCGTACTAGATGATTCATTTCATAATATTACAGCAGATGCTCGACGTTTCCACCATGAGTCGCGATGCATGCGTGACACCGACGAGCATTGATTGCCGGACATGGTCGAACACACCCTGAGTTTCTTTGATAGTAGCAGCAGCGCAAACGAGCCTTGCCACGAGATCCATGTCAGACTCCACAGGAGATTCATACACGGTAGCTTTGAGGACCCCGCACAGAAAGATATCAACGCTCGTTAAATCAGGTGAGCGTGGGGGCCAGGCAACTGGTCCAGCACGCCCAATCCATCGTTGCCCATAAGACATGTTCAACTGAGCATGAACACACCTTCCATAATGGGGAGGCGCCCCATCATGTTGAAACCACATGCTGCGTCTCACATTTGCTGAAACATGGGCAAGTAAGCCTGGTAGAATCTGTTCCAGAAAAATCAGATACTTCGCGGAGGTCATGTGCGATGGTAAAAGGTTTGGTCCGACTAAGCAGTCGCCGACCAAACCTGCCCACACAGTCACTGCGAAACGATGTTGTGCCGCATGGGTGCGCACACCGTGGGGGTTCTCGTGAGCCCACAAATGCGCATTGTGCTGATTGAATACGCCATCCCTAATGAAACTGGCCTCATCAGTAAACAAAACATAAGCTGGGAAATTCACATCTTGGGCACTTTCTTGGAGATACCAATGCGCAAAACGCACACGTGCACGATGATCTGCGGGGAGAAGTAACTGAACCCTTTGGAGATGAAAGGAGTGTAAGGACTCGCCGTGCAAAACACGCTATACACTGTAACGAGACACTCCTAAGGCAGAGGCAACGGCACGTGTGCTGGTACTAGGATTAGTCTCCACGGCATCCAACACACTTTCTTCCATGGCGGGAGTACAGTCGCTCAAAAAAGTATCCGAACACTATGGTTGATTAGAGAATTCAGAAAAAATATCTGGCAACAATTTTTTTAGAAATTAGTGATCTGGCAAACTTCGTGTCACGTGACACGACACGAACAATCTTCGTGTCACGTGACACGTGAGTGATCTGGCAAACTTCGTGTCACGTGACACGACACGAACAATCTTCGTGTCACGTGACACGAAGTTTGCCAGATCACTAATTTCTAAAAAAATCGTTGCCAGATATTTTTTCTGAATTCTCTAATCAACCATAGTGTTCGGATACTTTTTTGAGCGACTGTACACGTTGATCGTAGCCTGCCCTCACTTCTGCTACCTCTAAATGACCCATAATCGCACAAATTTTGATGCGCACGCTCAAACGGTGGCCTGGTACACGTCTGTGTGGGAAGCGTTCTTGATACATTCGTTGAGCGTCCGTTGCCCTCAGCTATTCCATACACTAAGTGCATGTCTGCCAGCTCCCTGTTCGAATACCTTTACATGCTCTTCATAAGTTGACTACCTCTCGAATGAGGAAATCCAAAATTTCCCCTCTAGTGTGATGAACAGTGCCGCCTATTGACTTACGGTGACGTTTCCGGTTATGGGTTCCTATGCAATTCTCATTCCTTTAGATGTTATCTACCTCCCCTAAAAGTTTGTACCTATATTTTTGAGACACCCTGTATATAATAGATGAGAAATAAAGGCAAGAACTGTAAAACTCTTAGGTTAGCTCTATCCTTTGTGTAAAAAAAAACTGTTACTCGGTAAGAACTCGGAATTATCGAACAGTAAAATTTGAAGATCAAAGGAATAACGCCACACCTATATGAGTTATAGCAAGGACAATATAGCACATAGTTCCAATAGCACATAATCCGCCACAGAAAATAGTTCCATGTTTTATGCAAGAAATAAGCACTCTTTCTAATCTAAATTATTATTATGTTTTTAAAAGTAAGCAATTGAAAATAATGTTTTTAATTCCTGAATATTGTAAAGTACATTGTGATGAATAAATTCTTTTACACTGGTATATTCTCAATATATAATTTTTGACAAAATCCAGATACTCCGCAATTTAGAGACTGCACTACATCTATCGGGTTGGGTTGGGTTACCTCTGAGCGGCACTTTTTTGCACACCATGGGCTAAATGGCCAGGTCACATTGACCCCGAAGGCTCAGAGAAGGTTGGGGGAGGGGACCCACTGGAACAGCTGTTGGGAGACAGATGGTAGCCTCCCGTCAAGGGCATCCAGCGTGTTCTTTAACGTGCACAGGGTATGGCTCTCCCGCACACGGGGACACAGCTTAACGTCCCATCCGACGGACGGCGGCCTTTCCAAGCCCATCGGTGTCCCCTACTGACCGTGGGCAGGGCGGGGAATTTTGCGGAGATAAATCTCAACGCTGCCCCAGCTGGGATTCGAACCTGGGAACTGCAGATTACGAGCCTGGCGCGCTACCGACTGAGCCACCCCCGCCCCAAATGAACGACGGACATTGTGAGAAACTTTATCCTCCATCAAAGATAACAGCTACATATAAAATTCTACACATCATCTCATGTTAAGCGTTTAGAAGCCCTTGGATCTCTACTAAGCACTTAAAGCTAAAATACGCTTTCTTGTGTTGAATTCTTGTCAGAAAACTTCTTTCGAAGTTTGCGAAATTCGCTCTGAAATTAGCATCATTAATCAAGGTATGTTAATCACTCGATTGTCCATTATTAACAAGGAGCTCTTTTGGGTATTAAGAAAGTAAATAATTTGTGAGGAGCTCACAATTACTGAAGATTGTTCGCTTAATGAGAAGCACAACTCACGTTCGCCAGTGGATTCCATCCTCGACGCTGTGTTGACAGTATCGCCAAATAAACAATACCTGGGCATTTTTAAACCAACAACACCAGCTACACATGGACCTAGAAGGAAATGAAATGTTAGTCCAACATGTACAGTGGTAATTTACTGGGCAATAATGAAAAAGACAGATATATATTGTACATTTATTTTGATAATATGGATGAAACGGTGACAACATTAATATTCTTAAAATTGTTGATTGGTATGGAAGAAAAATTATAGTCGTAAAGGTATTTCTTGATAGAATCAGGAAATTTTCGTTCTCGTTATTCTACGGAGGAGAAATTGGTTGAAAAATATTATCTGTGAAGCATTTTGCCACAGAGGTCTGACAGGAGTCTGGTAGTAACATAAAGTTGCTTAATTCTGTGATATTTCATTATTTAATTTTATTTATATTTAATTTTATTGATAAACATTGTAAATTTTCGAGGCTTCGAAAGGCAGCCGTTCGTCCGATTGGATGTTAAACCGTGGCTCCGTGTGCGAGAGAGCCATACCTATGCGTGTTGAAGAATACGCTGGATGGTCTTTATGGGAGGATATCATCTGTTTTCCAAAAAATACAGTGGTTCTCCTTACCCCAACCTTCTCTGAGTCATCGGAGTCCTTGTGACCTGGCCATTTGGCACATTGTCTGAAAAAAAGTGCCACACAGAGGTAAAACAACCCAACTTATATAGCGTTTTGATTAAAGAAATGCTCCATTTTGGCATAAAATCTTTTAATATTAGTCCCACGCAAACTGCGCAAACTATTCTAACTCCGTGACAGAGCTCCCAGTACTGTGATACTTTTAAATAAACTTTACTAAAAAAAAAGGAAAAATATTTAAAGGTAACTTTCGTTTAATTTCTGTTTACAATAATTAAGAAAAGTATGCTACACACAACCGTCCCGTGGCCGAGTGGTTAGCGCGCTTGGCTACTGATCTTCGAGACCCGGGTAAGGCATGGCTGTTTGTGTCGTTTTCTGCTGAGGTCCTGCCATCCTCTCAGACCTTCTACTATGGCATATAAACTGACAGGCTCCTGTCAGACCTCTGTGGCAAGCAGCTGCTTGAGGGGGTATTTTTTTTTTATTTAATTGCCGGGTTAATCTTTATGGGGCTTGGGTTGGGTTGGGTTGTTTTACCTCTGAGCGGCACTTTTTTTGCACACCATGGGCTAAATGGCCAGGTCACATGGACCCCGAAGGCTCAGAGAAGGTTGGGGGAGGGGATCCACTGGAACAGCTGTTGGGAGACAGATGGTAGCCTCCCGTCAAGGCCATCCAGCGTGTTCTTTAACGTGCACAGGGTATGGCTCTCCCGCATACGTGGCCACGGCTTAACGTCCCATCCGACGGACGGCGACCTTTCCAAGCCCATCGGTGTCCTCTACTGACCGTGGGCAGGGCGGGGAATTTTGCAGAGATAAATCTCAACGCTGACCCAGCTGGGACTCGAACCTGGGAAATACAGATTACGAGCCTGGCGCGCTACCGACTGAGCCACCCCCGCCCCTTCTTTTCTTCAAATGGTGATTAAAGTCAGAGACACGGACCCAGAATTCAGTTTCGGGGTGGGTCCGAAAATTTAACTTGGGGAGAGTTCGAGAAAGGAGTTTGAGAAAGGAGTTTGTTTCGGGAATTCTGAGAATAAGACTCGAGTAGGGTTTTCCCATTACCAAAATATTCCACCTAATAGGAAACTTGAAAATTGTATTTTATATGGAATAAAATTTTACAGTTATTTTTTTAAATCTCTTTTAATTGCCGGGTTAATCTTTATGGGGCTTGAGTTGGGTTGTTTTACCTCTGAACGGCACTTTTTTGCACACCATGGGCTAAATGGCCAGGTCACATGGGTAGTAGTACACAGATGGTAGCCTCCCGTCAAGGCCATCCAGCGTGTTCTTTAACGTGCACAGGGTATGGCTCTCCCGCACACGGGGCCACGGCTTAACGTCCCATCCGACGGACGGCGGCCTCTCCAAGCCCATCGGTGTCCCCTACTGACCGTGGACAGGGCGGGGAATTTTGCGGAGATAAATCTCAACGCTGACCCAGCTGGGACTCGAACCTGGGAACTACAGATTACGAGCCTGGCGCGCTACCGGCTGAGCCACCCCCCGCCCCTCTTTATGGGGCTAAAAGAAATTTACACACAGACAACTGTATTGAATTTCAAAGCAGGTAAACAAGTTTCAGATTTTCGGAGTGAGGGATCACCTCCTGAGTACGTTCCTAATTAAAGCGAAAGCCATGATTGATGACAGAACAGATTTCTGAAAGAGAATTAATTTCCAATTCGCTTTGAAATAATTAGGATGAGAGAACTACCTGAATGGATTCCAATGCGGAGTTTGAGTCTCTCGCCTGGCCGGTGTCGGATTTCAAAATTGCGGATGGTGCTCAGCAGATGCAAAGCCATGGAGGCGATTTCTGCAGCGTGATTGTCAGCATTGCGGATCGGCAGACCACTGACCACCATGTACGCGTCGCCGATGGTCTCCACTTTATAGACGTCGAAGTGGCCAATGATGGAGTCGAAGCACGTGTAGAGGTCGTTCAGGAGGTCAACTACCTGTACATCAGAAGAAATCAATTAAAGCAAATGTTAGTAAAGGAATCAGTAATGGAGAAAATGAAAGTGAATTACTGTAAAAAGAGCAACACTCATGTGCATTAATTAACTAGTTGTTTGTGGGTTGGGTTGTTGTTGTTTTACCTCTGAGCGGCACTTTTTTGCACACCATGGGCTAAATGGCCAGGTCACATGGACCCCGAAGGCTCAGAGAAGGTTGGGGGAGGGGACCCTGTTGGGACAGCTGTTGGGAGACAGATGGTAGCCTCCCGTCAAGGCCATCCAGTGTGTTCTTTAACGTGCACAGGGTATGGCTCTCCCGCACACGGGGCCACGGCTTAACGTCCCATCCGACGGACGGCGGCCTTTCCAAGCCCATCGGTGTCCCCTACTGACCGTGGGCAGGGCGGGGAATTTTGCGGAGATAAATCTCAACGCTGACCCAGCTGGGACTCGAACCTAGTTGTTTGTGTCGAATACTGCTAAGGCAATGTGGTACTGTTGTTCCATCCTGAATATATTTGGGGAGGGGATGGCTTCAGTCGGTAGTGAGCCACGGTCGTAATCTGTAGTTCCCGGGTTCGAGTCCCACCTGGATCAGCGTTGAAATTTATGTCTGAAAACCTTGCCGCCCTGTACACGGTCAGTAGGGGACATCAATGGGCTAGGAAAGGATCCGTTCGTCAGATGGGACGTTAAGCCGTGGCCCCGTTTGCGGAGAGCCATATCCTACGCACATTAAAGAACACGTTGGATGGCCTCGGCGAGAGGTTACCATATGTCTCCTAATAGCTGTTCCAGTGTGTCTCCTCCCCCGCCCTGCCCATGGTCAGTAGGGGACACCGATGGGCTTGGAAAGGCCGCCGTCCGTCGGATGGGACGTTAAGCCGTGGCTCCGTGTGCGGGAGAGCCATACCCTGCACACGTTAAAGAACGCGCTGGATGGCCTTGACGGGAGGCTACCATCTGTCTCCCAACATCTGTTCCAGTGGGTCCCCTCCCCCAACCTTCTCTGAGCCTTCGGGGTCCATGTGACCTGGCCATTTAGCCCATGGTGTGCAAAAAACTGCCGCTCAGAGGTAAAACAACCCAACATTAAAGAACACACTGGATGGTCTTAAAGGGATGCTCCCATCTGTCTCCCAACAGCTGTTCCAGTGGGTCCCCTCCCGCAACCTTCTCTGAGCCTTCCGGGTCATGTGACCTGGCCATTTAGCCCATGGTGTGCAAAAAAGTGCTGCTCAGAGGTAAACAACCCAACTCCTCCCCCAACCTTCTCTGAACTCTCGGGTCATTGTGACCTGGCCATTTAGTTCATTGTGGGCAAAAAAAACGTGTCTCTCAGAGGTAAAACAATTCAATCCCAATCGAGCAGAGACAGAGAAAAATTCTATGAAACATGTAACAGATTCTAATTTTAAAGAGACTGCAACTGTCGAAATGTTGAAGGACATTGGCTGAATTCATTTTCAACATCGGACATTTGAAAGAGTCATGTTTCCTAATGGAATCTTTCCTCTAATGACTTTTAACTATGTGGTCATTAGAACAGAAATCGAGGTTAAGGAATGACTGAACAAAATTTAAGAGACTGACCTGTAACGGAGTGCTGACCGCTGAGAGCGCCGTAAATCCAACAATGTCGCTGAAGTAAATGGTAACACAATCAAAACTCTCCGCCTCCACGGGTTCACCTCTTTTCAGCTGCTCGGCAACAGGTCTAGGAAAAAAATAAAACTCTGTTAAGAAATATCGAGAGAAAAGTCATTACAAAATTATACTGGGTTGGGTTGTTTTACCTCTGAGCGGCACTTTTTTTTTGCACACAATGGGCTAAATGGCCAGGTCACATGGACTCCGAAGGCTCAGAGAAGGTTGGGGGAGGAGACCCACTTGAACAGCTGTTGGGAGACAGATGGTAGCCTCCCGTCAAGGCCATCCAGTGTGTTCTTTAACGTGCACATGGTATGGCTCTCCCGCACACGGGACCACGGCTTAACATCCCATCCGACGGACGGAGGACTTTCCAAAACCATCGGTGTCCCCTACTGACCGTGAGCACGGTGAGGAATTTTGCGGAGATAAATCTCAACGCTGACCCAGCTGGGACTCGAACCTGGGAACTACAGATTACGAGCCTGGCGCGCTACCGACTGAGCCACCCCCGCCCCAGGCAGATGAAGAAACAGAGATTCTTCTCTTTGAAACAGAGATTCTCGTATGCTCCAGAGGCGAAATGCGTTCTTCTAGTTATTTTACGTATTCCCTCTAATATTAAATATTACTACATTTACCGCCAAACAGTGGAAAATCGATCTGGTGAACGATTGGGCAAATCAACTATTAATATTTTATTAGTACAGTCGCTCAGAAAAAGTATATAAAAAAGTAAAAGCTCAAAAAAAATCTGGTAACCTTCGTGTCACGTGACACGAAGGTTGCCAGATCACTAATTTCGAAACAAAATCGTTGCCAGATATTTTTTCTGAATTCTGTAATCAACCGTCGTGTTCGGATACTTTTTTGAGTGACTGTACAACAGAAAAAAAGGTTTTCATTTACCTCTTAAAGCAGAAAAGTTTCCTTTTACCAATATCCTCTTGGTATAACAGGACATATAATTACCATTAGTGTAAACCACCTGACCATTACAGGGGCGGGGGTGGCTCAGTCGGTAGCGCGCCAGGTTAGTAATCTGTAGTTCCCAGGTTCGAGTCCCAGCTGGGTCAGCGTTGAGATTTATCTCCGCAAAATTCCCCGCCCTGCTCACGGTCAGTAGGGGACACCGATGGGCTTGGAAAGGCCGCCGTCCGTCGGATGGGACGTTAAGCCGTGGCCCCTTGTGCGGGAGAGCCATACCCTGTGCACGTTAAAGAACACGCTGGATGGCCTTGATGGGAGGCTACCATCTATCTCGCAACAGCTGTTCCAGTGGGTCCCTTCCCCCAACCTTCTCTGAGCCTTCGGGGTCCATGTGACCTGACCATTTAGCCAATGGTGTGCAAAAAAGTGCCGCTCAGAGGTAAAACAACCCAACCCGTTAAAAAAAATTTTTCCCTACTAGAGGCCACCTTTCAAGTTTTTATTTATCACCCTTAGCATTCTCTAACAGTGGAAATTCCAACTGCTGAGGATTCGAGAAATGCAAATATTAATATTTTGTTAGTACTTGTAAAACTAAAAAAAGAAGTTTCCGTTTAACTCTTAAAATAAATGTTTCATTTACTCTTGTGGATAAGAGGTCAAAGCCTTGTCATTATAAACCTTCTGACCATAATACTCTACTACCAAAATTTCAGATTTCCAGTAAAAATAGGTCGTTTGCAATATTCGTTTAAAATTTTAACATTTTCGAATTTTTTTCAACGCTGGAGGGGGGGCTATTAAAGCTATCTGAATAATCCGAAACGGTTTACCTTCTCTCTCTCAGCGACTGCAAGAGTTCTGTCTCACATCTGATGAGCCAGGTTGGGTTGGGTTGTTTTACCTCTGAGCGGCACTTTTTTGCACACCATGGGCTAAATGGCCAGGTCACATGGACCCCGAAGCTCAGAGAAGGTTGGGGCAGGGGACCCACTGGAACAGCTGTTGGGAGACAGATGGTAGCCTCCCGTCAAGGCCATCCAGCGTGTTCTTTAACGTGCACAGGGTATGGCTCTCCCGCACACGGGGCCACGGCTTAACGTCCCATCCGACGAACGGCGGCCTTTCCAAGCCCATCGGTGTCCCCTACTGACTGTGAGCAGGGCGTGGAATTTTGCGGAGATAAATCTCAACGCTGACCCAGCTGGGACTCGAACCTGGGAACTACAGATTACGAGTGTGACGCGCTACCGACTGAGCCATCCCCGCCCCTGATGAGCCTGTATCATCTTTCTCAGTGGCAGAAGGACAGCAGCTGTTCCTCATTCAGGCACCTGGTTGAACTTTCTCTCACTGCTCCTAACCTCGGTAATCTCAGATGTAAGGAGACCCTCCTTCATCATCTCCAAGTTGGTGTCATCTACAGCAACTCTACGCTGCACACTCTTCGCAGAGCTTACAGTCCAGACTGTGCCACTTGCGGCACACCTGAGACTGTATCCCACGTTCTGCTCAACTGCTCCCGCTACAATGCCGAAAAAGAAGCTTTGTTCCGGGAGCTTCATGCTATCGGAACCACCGACTACTCCATCACCTCCCTTCTTGGCAACAACCATAATGCGAAGCTGCAGCGAGCGCGTTTCCGTATGGTCACTGACTTCTTTCACAACATTGGCCTCTTCTGCAAGGTCTAATGTTCTCTATTTTTCTTTCTCCTGATTAGTACTCTTTTTTGCTTTGAGAGATAGCTGAGAGGCAGTTTCTTGTGCATCTACTATCTCGCCCTTTAGTTGTGACTGGTGCAGGGGAGCCCCTTATTTGGAGGCTAATCTCACTATATTTACAACACCTTGAACCTTGCTCCGAAACGACAGATCTTAAGAGTTTATCGGCATTTTATCAATGCCAAATATAAAGTTCAATTTGTCTCTAAAAATTGAATGTCTGTAAAGGAGGAAATGAAAGAAATTAAAATTTTTTTATGAAAACGAACTAAAAAAATTTAATTATTACCTGATGCTAACGATTTATGAGGGAATGTTCAGAAATTTATAGGAATGGAAAGTTTTATTAGCAACGATGCGTTGCTTCTCATTCTATTCTGCTGTCAACTGGGTCCTCTAGTAGTGACGTCACAAATGAGTGGTATGGCCTTCTTCTCTAGGTGGTTCTGTACACGTGCAACAACGAAAGCGTGACTGTTTACTACGAGACACATGAGATACAGAACATATGGTGCATTACGTCACGAGTATATTGGAACACGATTGATTTCAAAGGATGAGAATAGAGAGTTGTAGTAGTGTGTAAAAAGAAGGGCTAATTTGGTGTGCTCCAGGAGATGACTGAAAATTTTCAATATATGGTGGTTGTTTGGGTTGGGTTGTTTTACCTCTGAGCGGCACTTTTTTGCACACCATGGGCTAAATGGCCAGGTCACATGGACCCCGAAGGCTCAGAGAAGGTTGGGGGAGGGGACCCACTGGAACAGCTGTTGGGAGACAGATGGTAGCCTCCCGTCAAGGCCATCCACCGTGTTCTTTAACGTGCACAGGGTATGGCTCTCCCGCACACGGGGCCACGGCTTAACGTCCCATCCGACGGACGGCGGCCTTTCCAAGCCCATCGGTGTCCCCTACTGACCGTGGGCAGGGCGGGGAGTTTTTGCGGAGATAAATCTCAACGCTGACCCAGCTGGGACTCGAACCTGGGAACTACAGATTACGAGTCTGGCGCGCTACCGACTGAGCCACCCCCGCCCCAATAATATATGGTGGTAAAAGTAGTTTTCTTTGAAAGTAGATCAACAGTGCATTTTTAATTAGCGATTGGTAAAAGTTGTACTTATGCTTTGATTTGTGATTCGGTTTTCGAATGCTACATTGGTTTTTCAGTTAGTTTTTAATGAATATCAGGATCATTTAGTATAGTTGTTTAGCATATTGGGGTTTCAAATAACTGATTCCTAAATCTGTATATTATTCTTGTGAATTGATTGCTTCAGTTGTTAAATCAGTTCATTTACGGCCTATTTATTACGAACTCACACACGGTTGTCAGATATAAAAAAAAGAAAAACTTTAAAATCTGTAACGAGTTGGGTTGTTTTACCTCTGAGTGGCACTTTTTTGCACACAATGGGCTAAATGGCCAGGTCACATAGACCCCGAAGGCTCAGAGAAGGTTGGGGGAGGGGACCCACTGGAACAGCTGTTTGGAGACAGATGGTAGCCTCCCGTCAAGGCCATCCAGCGTGTTCTTTAACGTGCACAGGGTATGGCTCTCTCCCGCACACGGAGCCACGGCTTAACGTCCCAACCGACGGACGGCGGCCTTTCCAAGCCCATCGGTGTCCCCTACTGACCGTGGGCAGGGCGGGGAATTTTGCGGAGATAAATCTCAACGCTGACCCAGCTGGGACTCGAACCTGGGAACTACAGATTACGAGCCACCCCCGCCTCAATGTTAGAGGTATTATATATATTATACAATGTATTGTAGATAACAAAATTGTTCCGAAATTTCAGATTCGGGGGGGGGGGAAGGGTATGTGTTCTTCAAGGTTAAAGGTCAAATTTAGATCTCTCTGTGATAGAGGGTTAAAAAGTGATGCCTGGGGGTATTTTGGATCGTAAATCCCAGAAATCATGTGAAGTTTTGTATGCCATAGGTTCTTCGAGGTCACAAGTCAAATTTCGATATATTGGTGCTGGAGAGCTAAAAATTGATCAAATTTCGATATACTGGTGCTAGAGAGTTAAAAAATTGATCAAATTTCGATATACTGGTGCTAGAGAGTTAAAAATTGATCAAATTTCGATATACTGGTGCTAAAGAGTCAAAAATTGATTAAATATCGATATACTGGTGCTAGAGAGCTAAAAATTGATCAAATTTCGATATACTGGTACTAGAGAGCTAAACATTGATCAAATTTCGATATACTGGTGCTAGAGAGCTGAAAATTGATCAAATTTCGATATACCGGTGTTAGAGAGCTAAACATTGATCAAATTTCGATATACTGGTGCTAGAGAGCTAAATATTGATCAAATTTTGATTTACTGGGGCTAGAGAGCTAAAAATTGATCAAATTTCGATATACTGGTGCTAGAGAGTTAAAAATTTGTCAAATTTCGATATACCGGTTTAGAGAGTTAAAAATTGACCAAATTTCGATATACTGGTGCCAGAGAGCTAAAAATTGATCAAATTTCGATATACTGGTGCTAGAGAATTACAAATTTATCAAATTTCGATATACTAGTGCTAGAGATTTAAAAATTAATTATATTTTGATATACTGGTGCTAGAGAGTTAAAAATTTGTAAAATTTCGATATACCGGTTTAGAGAGTGAAAATTGGTCACATTTCCATATACTGGTGCTAGATAGCTATACGTTGGTTAAACGTCGATATACTAGTGATAGAGAGCTAAAAAAAGGGTGAAATAGAGGTCGGAGTGACGGGCTGGAGATCAAGAGGTGCTCAATGCACTAACTGATTTCGAGTAAATAATCATAGAAGGACAAAACATTTAGTTCATCAGAGAGAAATGAGTGGAAGTGATTGTGACAATGAGAATGAGCAGTTGAAGAAATGACGAGTCTCATAGGTCCTTAGTTGATATTGAGCTATCAATTACTTCTCAATCAACCAATCATAGGTCATTGGTTTTACAGGAAAAGTAAAATAAAAGTATTGCTCTGTTGATTCGTACGTACTTGGGAAGCATCCGGAGTAAAAGATTTTCTGTCTTTTTCTTTTCTTCCATCAGTTGTTGTGTCCTCTCCTGAACGAGTCCTTCCAAGTTGTAAGCGTATTTCTCCATAATAGCGATCATGTTGTCAAAAATGTTGGCTTTCCTGTAATAAACGATAGAGAAAGGGAAGAATAAAATTGGCCATCCATAGTAAATACACGGATTACCTGTAGAAATAGACTTCAACAATTATTAAAATCATCATCTGAAAAAAATTATTGCTAACGCGGAGGGAATCGAACCCGCAACTCTCCAGATACATGCCAGAGCGCTCTATCGTTAAACCACGTATCAGATACTAAAGTCCTCCATATGCGGAAGAACCACTGATAAGGGGTTCACTATGTCACCCTGCACACGTTAAAGAACACACTGGATGGCCTTGACGGGAGGCTACCATCTGTCTCCAAACAGCTGTCTAATGGGTCCCCTCCCACAACCTTCTCTGAATCCTCGGTGTCCTTGTGACCTGGCCATTTAGCCCATTGTGTACAAAAGAGTGCCGCTCAGAAGTAAAACAATCCAACAACTCCCACGAAACAAAATTCTCGAACTGTCCCCAAACTGAATTCTTGGAACCCCAAAACCTCCTGCTCCCCTCCCCGAAACTAAATCCTGGGCACGGAGGTGATCCGTTTATCGTGAAGTTAGCATTGTCATGTTTTTTACCTTTGGAACGCATTAAAAATATCTCGGTGAAATCCGCTTGACAAATGATTTTCTGAGGGACCAAAAAAATAATTTTTCTTCGTTCGAGAGTGAAATTTGATACCGCTTATTAGCGACAATTTATTCGAATTACGTTCATTTCATATGTAAACTATTTTTAAAGGAACTCGGCGATTGGATTGTTTGGATTGTTTTACCTCTGAGCGGCACTTTTTTGCACACCATGGGCTAAATGGCCAGGTCACATGGACCCCGAAGGCTCAGAGAAGGTTGGGGGAGGGGACCCACTGGAAGACAGATGGGAGACAGATGGTAGCCTCCCGTCAAGGCCATCCAGGGTGTTCTTTATCGTGCACAGGGTATGGCTCTCCCGCACACGGGGCCACGGCTTAACGTCCCATCCGACGGACGGCGGCCTTTCCAAGCCCATCGGTGTCCCCTACTGACTGTGGGCAGGGCGGGGAATTTTGCGGAGATAAATCTCAACGCTGACCCAGCTGGGACTCGAACCTGGGAACTACAGATTACGAGCCTGGCGCGCTACCGACTGAGCCACCCCCCGCCCCTCATTTCATATGTAAACTATTTTTAAAGGAACTCGGCGATGTTAGAATTCTAAGATAAGGATCAGCTTATTATATGGGATGAAGATTTATTATATTTTTGAAGTGTTTTTTATTGAAGTGATTACATTTTTTTGAGCAGGTTTCCAAAAACAATTGTGTTTCATTTAAACGTTTGGGTAATTTTTTTTATTAAAGTGTAATTTGCAGTTTGTGTTTATTACAACCTACATATTTTCTTGAAAAAGAAAAGGCCATAAACCCATTATTTTACATATTTTTTATTAAAACATCATCTACATATCATTATAAAGTCAATAACTTACATAATTTTATGGGGCGGGGGGTGGCTCAGTCGGTAACGCGCCAGGCTCGTAATCTGTAGTTCCCAGGTTCGAGTCCCAGCTGGGTCAGCGTTGAGATTTATCTCTGCAAAATTCCCCCGCCCTGCCCACGGTCAGTAGGGGACACCGATGGGCTTGGAAAGGCCGCCGTCCGTCGGATGGAACGTTAAGCCATGGCTCTGTGTGCGGGAGAGAGCCATACCCTGTGCACGTTAAAGAACACGCTGGATGGCCTTGACGGGAGGCTACCATCTGTCTCCCAACAGCTGTTCTAGTGGGTCCCCTCCCCCAACCTTCTCTGAGCCTACGGGTCCATGCGACCTGGCCATTTAGCCCATGGTGTGCAAAAAAGTGCCGCTCAGAGGTAATAACAACCCAACGTTAAAGAACACGCTGGATGGCCTTGACGGGAGGCTATCATCTGTCTCCCAACAGCTGTTCCAGTGGGTCCCCTCCCCCAACCTTCTCTGAGCCTTCGGGGTGCATGTGACCTGGCCATTTAGCCCATTGTGTGGAAAAAAGTGCCACTCAGAGGTAAAACAACCCAAATTACATAATTTTATTGAATAATAAAAAAGTCTGGTCCTCATTTGCTCAATTACCGAGACATTTTTCAGATCCCAATTAATGAAGGTAAGCGAACACCCACTGCATATAAAAGGTCTCTAATTACATTAAATTCTCATTATTGGAATAAGTTGAAATGATTATGTATTTATTGCATGTTTATTATTTCATTACGTACACAGTTTGGAAATTATCTGCTAACTGATGAAAGTCTCAAGAACGAGATTACTCTTGTAAGACCAAAAAAAAAAATTGTATAAGTAAAATTAATATGAAAAATAAACCTACTACTTTTACTAAATAAACTACTCATCATCATCATCATCATCCTCAAGTAGCCATGGGCTACGGAGGTCCAACCAGATCGTGCAATTTAGTTCTCCAAGGAAGTCTATCCTGAGCTACATCTACTGCATCTGGCCACTGCACATCAATCTAACAAGGTCCTGTTTGACATTGTCTGCCCACCGCATCCTAGGTCTCCCCTTCTTTCTGAGGCCTTTAGGCACACTGTTCATAACCCTATTCATCCTCCTCCTCCTCAAGTAGCCATGGGCTACGGAGGTCCAACCAGACCGTGCAATTTAGTTCTCCATGCAAGTCTATCCTGAGCTACATCTACTGCATCTGGCCACTGCACACCAATTCTAACAAGGTCCTGTTTGACATTGTCTGCCCACCGCATCCTAGGTCTCCCCTTCGTTCTGAGGCCTTTAGGCACACTGTTCATAACCCTATTCGCCAATCTATAATTATTCATACGGGCAACATGGCCAAACCAACGGAGTCTCTCTCTGCACAATATGCTGCTTAAAGGAGATTGCAAACTCTTTTGCCTAACCTCATCATTAGTTGCAAAGTTGAACCACATAATGCCCAAGATACTCCGTAAGCATCTGGAATCAAAAGCATCGAGTAAAATAAACTACTACTATTAGCAAAATACTTCTATTAATATACTACAACTATTACTAAAAGGAACTACATAACCAAAGAAGTTATTTCCTAAAAACTACTATTAATATTACTAAATAAACTACTGCTATTGCAAAAAAAACTAATATTACTAAAGAAACCACTATAACCAAAGAAGTTATTTCCTAAAAACTATTATTAATATTACTAAATAAACTACTACTATTACAAAAAAAAAAAAACTAATATTACTAAAGAAACTAGCATTACTACTTACAATCCTGATTGCATCTCTCTCAATTTGACATTGATGAAGCGAAAGTCTGGCCGAGCATCTGCATCTTCATCCCAACACTCCTCCATGCATCGGACGATGTAATCTGTACAATTCAAGTTTTTAATGGGGGGTCGGTAAATCTTCCCCCCATGGGCTTGAGGGTTAAGCACACGCTCTAGGATACCTGCAATGAGAATTGAAAATCAGTTGAGTCGTTCTACCTTGAGCTAAATGGCTAGGTTAGAAGAAAACCACAAGGACACAGAGAAAGTTGAGGAAGAGATCTAGTGGACAACTGGTAGGAGACAGAAGGAAGATCCCTTAAGGTTGGGTTGGGTTGTTTTACCACTGAGCGTCACTTTTTTGCACACTGTGGTCTAAATGGCCAGGTCACAAGGATCCCGAAGGCTCAGAGAAGGTTGGGGGAGGGGACCCACTGGAACAGCTGTTGGGAGACAGATGGTAGCCTCCAGTCAAGCCCATCCAGTGTGTTCTTTAACGTGAACAGGGTATGGCTTTCTCGCAAATGGAACCACGGCTTAACATCCAATCCGATGGACGGCGGTCTTTCGAAGACTATCGGTGTCCACTACTGACCTAGGGTAGGGAGGAGGATTTTTGCGGAGGTAAATCTCAACGCTGGCCCAGGTGGAATTCGAATCTGGGAACTGCAAATCTGCAGTTCCCAGGTTCGAATCAGCACGGCAGGCTCGTGATCACGAACCTGGTGTGCTACCGACTAAGCCCCCTCCACCAAAGCTTCATAATGAACATCGCTTTGTAACTGAAATGCTACAGCTTCATAGTAAACACTACGTGCCAACTTATAAAGCCCATTCTGCATAAGGCATAATTCATTTAAAATGAAATGTTTCCCCCACGAAAAAAAGTGGCTTTAAACTAAAACTTTGTAGCATAATGAAGAGTGAGTTTAAAATAAAGCATTTTAAATCATAAATTAAAATAAAACAATAAATTGAAATAAAGAAATAACACTGCAGTTTCATAATGAAAAGCATCTTTAAGGAGTACGTTATACCTGAAATGCTTCAAATAAAAGTAGGTATGCAAGTTAAAAAGCTGTACCTCCTAAAGAAACCAACATTTAAGCTAAAAAGCTATAGAGCATAACGAACAATGCATTTAGAACAAACCGTTTAACTCCATAAGGAACAAGGATTTAAACTAAAAAAGCGTAGCTTTTTAACAGTATGTTCCAGCTGAACGGTAGACCCATAACGAAAGCATTCAAACTTAAACTTTTGTGTTCCTAGAAAAGTGTGGGCTGAGTTGTATCGCTGTCAGAGTTGGGTTGGGTTGTTTTACCTCTGAGCGGCACTTTTTTGCACACCATGGGCTAAATGGCCAGGTCACATGGACCCCGAAGGCTCAGAGAAGGTTGGGGGAGGGGACCCACTGGAACAGCTGTTGGGAGACAGATGGTAGTCTCCCGTCAAGGCCATCCAGCGTGTTCTTTAACGTGCACAGGGTATGGCTCTCCCACGCACGGGGCCACGGCTTAACGTCCCATCCCACGGACGGCGGTCTTTCCAAGCCCATCGGTGTCCCCTACTGACCGTGGGCAAGACGGCGAATTTTGCGCAGAAAGATCTCAACGCTGACCTAGCTGGGACTCGAACTGGGAACTACAGATTACGAGCCTGGCGCGCTACCGACTGAGCCACCCCCGCCCCTCGCTGTCAGAGAAACGTTGTTTTAACACAATAGGCTAAATGTCCAAGTCACCAGTGCTTCAAGGGTTCGAAGAAGGTTGGCGGAAGGAAACCATCTGGACAGCTGTTCGGAGACTAGGCAGCTTTCCATCAAGCCATTCAGCTTGTTATTTAGATTGCACAGATTATGGCTCTCCTGAACACGAAACCACAGACGGCTTAAAGTACATCCTACTGAAGGTGGAATTATTAAGGCAATTGTCGTCTCCTTTCTCGTCGAAGGCAGCAGGGTGGGTTAGCTGACATAAATCTCAATGTTGCCAAAGTTGGGACTCGAATCTGGGAGCTGCGAATTACCAGCCTGGCATGCTATCCACTCAGCAACTTCCTCGCTAGCAGAGGGAGCATAGAAATAAAAAATAAAAAAAACGAGTGGTGCATTGGAAGAAGACACTCCACTTCCATAGCGAATAGTACATTCAAGATAAAGAAAAAATAAAACAACTTAATTTGATGGGAAGTGTATTGGTTCCCCAAGGCCTGCTCTGCCAACGATAAAAAGAGGATGAAAGCAACCTTCATTTGATCGGAAACGTATTGGTTCCCCAAGGCCTGCTCTGCCAATGATAAAAAGGAGATGAAAGCAACTTTCATTTAATCGGAAATGTATTGGTTCCCCAAGGCCTGCTCTGCCAATGAAAAAAAGGAGATGAAAGCAACTTTCATTTGATCGGAAACGTATTGGTTCCCCAAGGCCTGCTCTGCCAAGGATAAAAAGAGGATGAAAGCAACTTTCATTTGATCGGAAACGTATTGGTTCCCCTAGGCTGCTCTGCCAATGATAAAAAGGAGATGAAAGCAACTTTCATTTGATCGGAAACGTATTGGTTCCCCAAGGCCTGTTCTGCCAATGATAAAGAGGAGATGAAAGCAACTTTCATTTGATCGGAAACGTATTGGTTCCCCAAGGCCTGTTTTGCCAATGATAAAGACGAGATGAAAGCAACTTTCATTTGATCGGAAACGTATTGGTTCCCCAAGGCCTGCTCTGCCAATGATAAAAAGGAGATGAAAGCAACTTTCATTTGATCGGAAACGTATTGGTTCCCCAAGGCCTGCTCTGCCAATGATAAAAACAAGATGAAAGCAACTTTCATTTGATCGGAAACGTATTGGTTCCCCAAGGACTGCTCTGCCAATGATAAAGAGAAGATGAAAGCAACTTTCATTTGATCGGAAACGTATTGGTTCCCCAAGGCCTGCTCTGCCAATGATAAAAAGGAGATGAAAGCAACTTTCATTTGATCGGAAACGTATTGGTTCCCCAAGGCCTGCTCTGCCAACGATAAAAAGTGGATGAAAGCAACTTTCATTTGATCGGAAACGTATTGGTTCCCCAAGGCCTGCTCTGCCAATGATAAAAAGGAGATGAAAGCAACTTTCATTTGATCGGAAACGTATTGGTTCCCCAAGGCCTGCTCTGCCAATGATAAAAACAAGATGAAAGCAACTTTCATTTGATCGGAAACGTATTGTTTCCCCAAGGCCTGCTCTGCCAATGATAAAACGCAGATGAAAGCAACTTTCATTTGATCGGAAACATATTGGTTCCCCAAGGCCTGCTCTGCCAATGATAAAAAGAGGATGCAAGCAACTTTCATTTGATCGGAAACTTATTGGTTCCCCAAGGCCTGCTCTGCCAATGATAAAAAGAAGACGAAAGCAACTTTCATTTGATCGGTAACGTATTGGTTCCCCAAGTCTTGTTCTGCCAATGATAAAACGCAGATGAAAGCAACTTTCATTTGATCGGAAACGTATTGGTTCCCCAAGGCTTGCTCTGCCAATGATAAAATGAAGATGAAAACAACTTTCATTTGATCGGAAACGTATTGGTTCCCCAAGGCCTGCTCTGCCAATGATAAAAAGGAGATGAAAGCAACTTTCATTTGATCGGAAACGTATTGGTTCCCCAAGGCCTGCTCTGCCAACGATAAAAAGTAGATGAAAGCAACTTTCATTTGATCGGAAACGTATTGGTTCCCCAAGGCCTGCTCTGCCAACGATAAAAAGAAGATGAGAGCAACTTTCATTTGATCAGAAACGTATTGGTTCCCCAAGGCCTGCTCTGCCAATGATAAAAAGAAGATGAAAACAACTTTCATTTTATCGGAAACGTATTGGTTCCCCAAGGCCTGCTCTGTCAACGATAAAAAGAAGATGAAAGCAACTTTCCTTTGATCGGAAAGGTATTGGTTCCCCAAGGCCTGCTCTGCCAATGATAAAAAGAAGATGAAAGCAACTTTCATTTTATCGGAAACGTATTGGTTCCCCAAGGCCTGCTCTGTCAACGATAAAAAGAAGATGAAAGCAACTTTCATTTGATCGGAAAGGTATTGGTTCCCCAAGGCCTGCTCTGCCAATGATAAAAAGAAGATGAAAGCAACTTTCATTTTATCGGAAACGTATTGGTTCCCCAAGGCCTGCTCTGTCAACGATAAAAAGAAGATGAAAGCAACTTTCATTTGATCGGAAAGGTATTGGTTCCCCAAGGCCTGCTCTGCCAATGATAAAAAGAAGATGAAAGCAACTTTCATTTTATCGGAAACGTATTAGTTCCCCAAGGCCTGCTCTGCCAACGATAAAAAGAAGATGAAAACAACTTTCATTTGATCGGAAACGTATTGGTTCCCCAAGGCCTGCTCTGCCAATGATAAAAAGAAGATGAAAGCAACTTTCATTTGATCAGAAACGTATTGGTTCCCCAAGGCCTGCTCTGTCAACGATAAAAAGAAGATGAAAGCAACTTTCATTTTATCGGAAAGGTATTGGTTCCCCAAGGCCTGCTCTGTCAACGATAAAAAGAAGATGAAAGCAACTTTCATTTGATCGGAAAGGTATTGGTTCCCCAAGGCCTGCTCTGCCAATGATAAAAAGAGAATGAAAGCAACTTTCATTTGATCGGAAAGGTATTGGTTCCCCAAGGCCTGCTCTGCCAACGATAAAAAGAAGATGAAAGCAACTTTCATTTGATCGGAAAGGTATTGGTTCCCCAAGGCCTGCTCTGCCAATGATAAAAAGAGACTTTCATTTGATCGGAAACGTATTGGTTCCTCAAGGCCTGCTCTGCCAACGATAAAAAGAAGATGAAAGCAACTTTCATTTGATCGGAAAGGTATTGGTTCCCCAAGGCCTGCTCTGCCAATGATAAAAAGAGAATGAAAGCAACTTTCATTTGATCGGAAACGTATTGGTTCCCCAAGGCCTGCTCTGCCAACGATAAAAAGGAGATGCAAGCAACTTTCATTTGATCGGAGTGGATTAAGCCCTCAAGCATCTGCTTTGTCAACGATAATATAAAAAGAAGAAAGGAACTTGCATCTGATTACAAACAGATTGTATTTCCAAAAACATGCTTTTCCAACGATAAGATAAAGGAAGAAAGCAACTTACAATTTATCACAAATGGGTTGGGTTCCCAAGGACCTGATTTGCCAACGATAAGATAACAAGAAGAAAGCAACTTTTATTTCATTACAAGTAGATTGGGTTCCCAAGCACCTGATTTGCCAACGATAACAAGAAGAAAGAACCTTGTGTTTGATCACAAGTGGATTGGGTTCCCAAGGACCTGATTTGCCAACGATAACAAGGAGAAAGAAACTTGTGTTTGATCACAAGTGGATTGGGTTCCCCAGGACCTGATTTGCCAACGATAACAAGAAGAAAGAAACTTGTGTTTGATCACAAGTGGATTGGGTTCCCAAGGACCTGATTTGCCAACGATAACAAGAAGAAAGCAACTTTTATTTGATCACAAGTGGATTGGGTTCCCAAGCACCTGATTTGCCAACGATAACCAGAAGAAAGCAACTTGTATTTGATCACAAGTGGATTGGGTTCCCAAGCACCTGATTTGACAACGATAACAAGAAGAAAGCAACTTGTATTTGATCACAAGTGGATTGGGTTCCCAAGCACCTGATTTGACAACGATAACAAGAAGAAAGCAACTTGTATTTGATCACAAGTGGATTGGGTTCCCAATTACCTGCTTTTCCAATGATAAGGTAAAAAGGAGGAAAAGACAATTTACATTTGATCGGGAGCGGATTGGGTCCCCAAGGACCTGATTTGCCAACGATATGATGAAAAGAAGAAAGCAACTTTTATTTGATCACAAGTAGATTGGGTTCCCAAGCACCTGATTTGCCAACGATAACAAGAAGAAAGCAACTTGTATTTGATCACAAGTGGATTGGGTTCGCAATTACCTGCTTTGACAATGATAAGGTAAAAAGGAGGAAAAGACAACTTACATTTGATCGGGAGCGGATTGGGTCCCCAAGGACCAGCTCTTCCAATGATTTCGTGAAGGATGACAGCGAAGGAATAGACGTCTCCCTTTTGTGTGCCTCGGGGAGGAACATTGATCATTCTCAACAGCTCCGGTGCTCTCCATAAGAGACCTGAAGGAAAAAAATAAAGCCGCAACCTTATAATCATATTCTCATGGCTTTTCCAGGAGTAAGTATGGAGCAGAAATTCGCTTTGACATGAGAATGATTAATTCATATTCAAAAACGAGAAATCAGTATTTGTCTCCTGACTTTTGTACCATCATTTCAACCTCTAATTGACCTTGAATGCAATACCAGAACTAAGATTTATTAACGTTTCTGGAATTTATGACTAAAAATACCCCAATTCACCTATGCACCATTTATTTAAAAAAAAAAATCTCTCCCTTTTAGCACAGATAGGCAGCAATCTGACCTTGATGAACCATTTGGATCGGGAATTTTATTTTTCTGAGATGCAGGACTTTAAAATATCACCAGCCATTGATTTTTAGCTCTCTAATATAGTCGCTAAAAAGTATCCGAACACTGTGGTTGATTACAGAATTCAGAAAAAATATCCGGCAACCATTTTTTTAGAAATTAGTGATCTGGCAACCTTCGTGTCACGTGACACGAAGGTTGCCAGATCACTAATTTCTAAAAAAAATCGTTGTCGGATATTTTTTTCTGAATTCTGTAATCAACCTCAATGTTCGGATACTTTTTTGAGCGACTGTAGGTGGTCATATTATTTTGATATTAGATCGTGTGGGCTCACTCACGGAAATATTGAGCGTGTGCAGTTACCGTTCACAGCAAACTGGAGCGTGTGCAGTAACTGCACACACTCCAGTTTGCTGTGAACGGTAACTGGAGCGTGTACAGTTGCTGTACACGCTCCAGATATTTTTCCTGAATTCTGTAATCACGTGACACGAAGGTTGCCAGATCACTAATTTCTAAAAAAATCATTGCCGGATATTTTTTCTGAATTCTGTAATCAACCACAGTGTTCGGATACTTTTTTGAGCGACTGTACCAGTTGACAAAAAAAGATCTGTGACCTCGAAGGACCCCCAATTTCCAAATATCATAACTGTGATCTATAGACCATGAAGTACTGCTAGGAACAATATTTAGTTCTCTAACGGCGCTAGGTGGAAATTTTGCCTTTTGACATAGAAGGGCCAATGGAATCCATATTTTCGTTAAGGATTCTGAGATTTAAAACCCGGAAAACCACTAGCACCAATTTTAAAAACTTGGGTTGTTTTGCCTCTGAGCGGCATTTTTTTTTGCATACAATGGGCTAAATGGCCAGGTCACAAGGACTCCGAGGGCTCAGAGAATTTTTGAGGGAGGGGACCCACTGGAACAGCTGTTGGGAGACAGATGGTAGCCTCCCATCAAGGCCATCCAGTGTGTTCTTTGACGCGCACAGGGTATGGCTCTCCCGCACGGGGCGGGGGTGGCTCAGGCGGTAGCGCGCCAGGCTCGTAATCTGTACTTCCCAGGTTCGAGTCCCAGCTGGGTCAGCGTTGAGATTTATCTCCGCAAAATTCCCCGCCCTGTCCACGGTCAGTAGGGGACACCGATGGGCTTGGAAAGGCCGCCGTCCGTCGGATGAGACGTTAAGCCGTGGCCCCGTGTGCGGGATAGCCATACCCTGTGCACGTTAAAGAACACGCTGAATGGCCTTGACAGGAGGCTACCATCTGTCTCCCAAAAGCTGTTCCAGTGGGTCTCCTCCCCCAAACTTCTCTGAGCCTTCGGGGTCCTTGTGACCTGGCATTTAGCCCATGGTGTGCAAAAAAGTGCCGCTCAGAGGTAAAACAACCCAACAACTCTCCCGCACATGAGGCCACGGCTTATCGTCCTATCCGACGGACGGCGGCCTTTCTAAGCCCATCAGTGCTCCTAAGTACCGAGAGCAGGGCACGGCGAAGTTTAATATTTCTATCACTTGTAGATCACAGTTTGACATCTGTGTGACTTCTATCTGACCTTGAAGGGCATGTAGACGAACAAATTTCTAATTTGTGCCGATATGAACCATGTGCATTTTTCTTAAATGCGAATATTCAGATCTCTACCACTTCTGATTCATAGTTAAAATTAGGATTATCCCTTGTCGTGCCAGAATCAGTAATATATACACCGAGGAGCCAAAACATTATGATCACCTGCCTAATATGATGTTGGTCCTCCACATGCCGACGGGGCGGGGGTGGCTTAGTCGGTAGCGCGCCAGGCTCGTAATCTGTAGTTCCCAGGTTCGAGTCCCAGCTGGGTCAGCGTTGAGATTTATCTCCGCAAAATTCCCCGCCCTGCCCACGGTCAGTAGGGGACACCGATGAGCTTGGAAAGGCCGCCGTCCGTCGGATGGGACGTTAAGCCGTGGCCCCGTGTGCGGGAGAGCCATACCTTGTGCACGTTAAAGAACACGCTGGATGGCCTTGACGGGAGGCTACCATCTGTCTCCCAACAGCTGTTCCAGTGGGTCCCCTCACCCAACCTTCTCTGAGCCTTCGGGGTCCATGTGATCTGGCCATTTAGCCCATGGTGTGCAAAAAAGTGCCGCTCAGAGGTAAAACAACCCAACCCAACCCACATGCCGACAAAACAGCTCTTACCCGGCGAGACATGGATGCTACAAGATTTTTAAAGGTGTCCTGTGGTATCTGGTACCACTACATTACCAGCAGATCCTTTAACTTTTGTAAGTTACGTGGTTGAGCCGACACAGTTAAGACGCGGGGGTGGCTCAGTCGGTAGCGCGCCAGGCTCGTAATCTGTAGTTCCCAGGTTCGAGTCCCAGCTGGGTCAGCGTTGAGATTTATCTGCGCAAAATTACCCGCCCTGCCCACGGTCAGTAGGGGACACCGATGGGCTTGGAAAGCCGCCGTCCGTCGGATGGGACGTTAATCCGTGGCCCTGTGTGCGGGAGAGCCATACCCTGTGCACGTTAGAGAACACGATGGATGGCCTTGACGGGAGGCTGCCATCTGTCTCCCAACAGCTGTTCCAGTGGGTTCCCTCCCCCAACCTTCTCTGAGCCTTCGGGTCCATGTGACCTGGCCATTTAGCCCATGGTGTGCAAAAAAAGTGCCGCTCAGAGGTAAAACAACCCAACCCGCCCCAGATCGGATATAATGTTTCAACACAAACCACAGATGCTCGATTGGATTGATGTCTGGGGAATTTGATAGCCAGGGCAATACCTGGAAGTCTTCCTAATGTTCTGCGAACCATTCTCCAACAATCCGGGCAGTGTGGCATGGCACATTTTCCTGTTGAAGGGTTGAAAGTTGTTTGTTTGTGGGTTGAAAGAAAGCACTACTAGAGGGATGTACGTGGTCTGCAATGATGTTTAGGTAGGTGGTTCTTACACATGAATGAATGGACCCAGGATTTCCCAGTAGAACATTGCCGAAAGCATTACACTTCTTCCACCAGCTTGTTTTAGTCCCACGGTGTATCCTGGTGCCAACACTTCCCCAAATAAACGAAGCACAAGTACCCAGCCGTCCACATGGTGCAACAGGATACTAGATTCATCGGACCAGACGATCTTCCAATCATTCAAGGTCCAGCTTTGAGGCTCGCATGCCCATTGTAGGCGCTTTCGACGGTGAACCGATGCTAGCATGGGCACTCGGAGCGGCCTGCTGCTACACAGTCCCATTTTCAGCAGTATTCGATGTACTATGTGTTGTGACACATTACTCCTGTCACCAGCATTCAAATTACGGGAAAGTTGCGCCACAATATCCCTTATGTTGGCTTGTACATACGGGTTAGCCTTCAGTCACCTCTAGCATCGACGAGCCGTGGTCGGCCTATACCTTGTCGGCGGTTCATGGTTTTACCGTCCTCGGACCACTTTTTGGGGGCGGGGGTGGCTCAGTCGGTAGCGCGCCAGGCTCGTAATCTGTAGTTCCCAGGTTCAAGTCAAAGCTGGGTCAGCGTTGAGAGTTATTTCCGCAAAATTCCCCCGCCCTGCCCACGGTCACTAGGGGACACCGATGGGCTTGGAAAGGCCGCCGTCCGTCGGATGGGACGTTAAGCCGTGGCCCCGTGTGCGGGAGAGACATACCCTGTGCACGTTAAAGAACACGCTGGATGGCCTTGACAGGAGGCTACGATCTGTCTCCCAACAGCTGTTCGAGTGGGTCCCCTCCCCCAACCTTCTCTGAGCCTTCGGGGTCCATGTGACTTGGCCATTTAGCCCATGGTGTGCAAAAAAGTGCCGCTCAGAGGTAAAACAACCCAACCCAACCTCGGACCACTTTTTGAAAGTACTAACCATGGCTGACCGTGAGCATCCCACAAGACTTGCCGTCTTGGAAATGCTCTGATCCAGCCATCTGGTCATTTCAATTGGCCTTTGTCAAACTCACTTAATCCTGCTGCTTTTCCATCTGAAGAGCAAGAATAACACTGATTAACAGAGCTCAGTATCTGGTGTTATTTATACCGTTTCATGACCTTCACACGCGCCGTCATTTACCTGCAGTTGCTTCGATTTGCATCAAGACGCTCTGGTCATAATGTTTTGGCTCTTCGGTGTATATATCATTTCGATGTATAATTTATTACAAAGTTACAGAATTATTAAAACTACTCCAGACGTTTATGTCCAGCTAGGAAATTCGCTTACCTCTTAAATATTTCATCTGTTCCTGATGTGGTAATTCTTGTCCGGCTTTGAATTCGTGTAAACCAAAATCTGCTATCTGAAGAACCCATCGACTGTCGACCAAACAGTTGGAAGATTTCAAATTGCCGTGGGAAACGATCTCGCTGTAATGGATGTAGAGCATTCCCTGAACGAAAGAAAAAGGTTTTTCTTGAAATCGAGATTGCAATATAATTCTGGAAGAGCTTGTGAAACAATTTCAGTCATTTTCCGTAAGAGTCGACTTAAGGTGTTCTCTGAGATGGAAGTGGGGCGGGGGTGGCTCAGTCGGTAGCGCGCCAGGCTCGTAATCTGTAGTTCCCAGGTTCGTGTCCCAGTTGGGTCAGCGTTGAGATTTATCTCCGCAAAATTCCCCGCCCTGCCCACGGTCAGTAAGGGACACCGATGGGCTTGGAAAGGCCGCCGTCCGTCGGATGGAACGTTAAGCCGTGGCCCCGTGTGCGGGAGAGCCATACTCTGTGCACGTTAAAGAACACGCTGGATGGCCTTGACGGGAGGCTACCATCTGTCTCACAACAGCTGTTCCAGTGGGTCCCCTCCCCCAACCTTCTCTGAGCCTTCGGGGTCCATGTGACCTGGCCATTTAGCCCATGGTGTGCAAAAAAGTGCCGCTCAGAGGTAAAACAACCCAACCCTGAGATGAAAGTAATTCTGTTGCTCTTATTTGTAGAGTTCTGTGCGGATGTGTTGTTCCCAAGGTTTATCCACATTTAAAAACTCTCCGTGAAAAAAACGAATGCTAAGGAAATAAAATGCGGGAAAGAAAACGTTAAAAAATGTTTTGTAAATTGTATATGTACGATTCTTATGTATCAATACGGTCACGGTGGCTTTGGGTTGGGTTGTTTTACCTCTGAGCGGCACTTTTTTGCACACCATGGGCTAAATGGACAGGTCACATGGACCCCGAAGGCTCAGAGAAGGTTGGGAGAGGGGACCCATTGGAACAGCTGTTGGGAGACTGATGGTAGCCTCCCGTCAAGGCCATCCAGCGTGTTCTTTAACGTGCACAGGGTATGGCTCTCCCGCACACGGGGCCACGGCTTAACGTCCCATCCGACGGACGGCGGCCTTTCCAAGCCCATCGGTGTCCCCTACTGACCGTGGGCAGGGCGGGGAATTTTGCGGAGATAAATCTCAACGCTGACCCAGCTGGGACTCGAACCTGGGAACTACAGATTACGAGCCTGGCGCGCTACCGACTGAGCCACCCCCGCCCTCCACAAAAATGGGAACAGAATCTCAATAGAAAATTACATTCAGAGTTCAATAACTAACTCAATACGATTTTTAATGAAAAATATCTCTAAAAATAAATTAAAGATCTCAGTGAAATCTATCTAAATATCGACGTGACACAAAGGTTGCCAGATCACTAATTTCTAAAAAAATGGTTACAAGATATTTTTTCTGAATTCTGTAACCAACCATGGTGTTCGGATACTTTTTTGAGCGACTCTAGGTGGTCATATTAATTTGATACTAGATCATGTGGGCTCAACTCACGGAAATATTGGGCGTGTGCAGTTACCGTTCACAGCAAACTGGAGCGTGTGCAGTAACTGCACACGCTCCAATTTGCTGTGAACGGTAACTGGAGCGTGTACAGTTGCTGTACACGCTCCAGATATTTTTCCTGAATTCTGTAATCACGTGACACGAAGGTTGCCAGATCACTAATTTCTAAAAAAAATCGTTGCCAGATATTTTTTCTGAATTCTGTAATCAGAAGTTCGGATACTTTTTTGAGCGACTGTATCTGTTTTATTATTTTAATTTTGGGGTCAATATTTTGCAGCCTATTAAATATTCCAGGGTTCATAACTCTTCGAATATTGAACAAATATATTTAAAATCGAGACTTAGATAGATTTGATTGAAATCTTTAATTTATATTTAGACCTATTTTTCATTGAAAAAACATATTGAAGAAGTTATTGAGCTCTGAATGGGGTTTCTCTGCTGAGATAACATGAAATTGTCTCCATTTCTCCAGTACCTGTATAGCATTACGTGAATATTTATAAACTGATGATTATAATTAACATATCCTGACCATTAAGAAAAATACTGTGGCTGGGAAAGTTAAAGAAAAATAAATGGAACATAAATATGCGAATAAATGAATAAAATCACCAATCTTATATGATATTTCCTTATTGTTGTAGCCAATTCAAACTTTTGTAAAGTTAAAAAATATGCAAATTTTATTTAATGTAATGCTAGGTATCAGTAGCAAAAGTCCCAAACAGAATACACCTATCCCTCGAATTACACGGTACTCAGTTCACACAATTTTGGCTTTGCACGGTCAAAAAATGCAACCAGTTTCGATTTACACGGTAGACTGAGACGTACATAGAAAGGAAATCTCAGTCAGTATCGTGTAAATCGAAACTGGTTGCATTTTTTGACCGTGCAAAGCCAAAATTGTGTGAACTGAGTACCGTGTAAATCGAGGGATAGAAGTATATAAATAATACCCACCTAAGCAGCTGCTTGCCACAGAGGTCTGACAGGAGCCTGTAAGTTTATATGCCATAGTAAGAAGGTCTGTGAGGATGGCAGGGCCTCAAGCAGAAAAGCGACACATACATCCATGCCTTACCCGGGGCTCGAACCCAGGTCCCGTAGATCAGAAGCCAAGCGCGCTAACCACTCGGCCACGGGACGGCCCCAAACAGAATGCCATACAAATAAGTTATTACGCCACCATAAGTAGTCCTAACACTTTAAAATCTATTATACATATTTATGTCTATTATTATTACTGGTGTATTTCAATACTAATTTTTTTCACAATACAGTAGACTCCGTCTTATCCGACGCTTACGGGACCGGACCCCTGGCCGGATGAGCGAAAGGCTGGTTAATCCGAAAATTGCGTCAGAAAATAAATAAAAACGGCTAATGACAAAAATACTAACTGTACTGTATTTTAATTAATAATTTGTTGTACAATATTAACAATTTACTCACACTCGAAAAAGGTCGTGTTTTTTTTCTTTGAACTTAACATTTTTTTACCTGCAAAGCCTTGCCATTTTTTAATAAACATCACATCAATCGCAGAGTTGGGTTGGGTTGTTTTACCTCTGAGCGGCACTTTTTTGCACACCATGGGCTAAATGGCCAGGTCACATGGACCCCGAAGGCTCAGAGAAGGTTGGGGGAGGGGACCTACTGGAACAGCTGTTGGGAGACAGATGGTAGCCTCCCGTCAAGGCCATCCAGCGTGTTCTTTAACGTGCACAGGGTATGGCTCTCCCGTACACGGGGAAACGGCTTAACGTCCCATCCGACGGACGGCGGCCTTTCCAAGCCCATCGGTGTCCCCTACTGACCGTGGGCAGGGTGGGGATTTTTGCGGAGATAAATCTCAACGCTGACCCAGCTGGGACTCGAACCTGGGAACTACAGATTATGAGCCTGGCGCGCTACCGACTGAGCCACCCCCGCCCCCCCCATCAATCGCAGATGAGGCCTTTTGTTGTTCAATGTATCTTACTGCAACCTCAAAAGCTTCTTTTCCTTCAATATGGCTAACTTTTCCTTCAATATGGCTAACTTTTCCTTCTTCCTCTTCTTCTTCATTCTCCGCTTCTTCTTCGTTCCCTTCTTGGCAGACTGCATTGATAATTTCGTCATCATTCAGTGTTTCATGGGGCGGGGGTGGCTCAGTCGGTAGCGCGCCAGGCTCGTAATCTGTAGTTCCAAGGTTCGAGTCCCAGCTGGGTCAGCGTTGAGATTTATCTCCGCAAAATTCCCCGCCCTGTCCACGGTCAGTAGGGGACACCGATGGGCTTGTAAAGGTCGCCGTCCGTCGGATGGGACGTTAAGCCGTGGCCCCGTGTGCGGGAGAGCCATACCCTGTGCACGTTAAAGAACACGCTGGATGGCCTTGACGGGAGGCTACCATCTGTCTCCCAACAGCTGTTCCAGTGGGTCCCCTCCCCCAACCTTCTCTGAGCCTTCGGGGTCCATGTGATTTGGCCATTTAGCCCATGGTGTGCAAAAAACTGCCGCTCAGAGGTAAAACAACCCACCCCAGTGTTTCATTTTCCAACTGTTTAACCTTTTAACCAGTTTGCAAAGTCATCTCCTTCAAGTGCGTTACATCCAGGCAGCAGTTTAAAGTCATTAAGCAGTGAAATATTGTCATTATCCGTCATATCTTCGGCAGACGCAGGTTCATTCAAGACTTTCGTGTTGTCGTGTTTGGTACTTTCTGCACAGTTTTCAACTTCGGACCAAAGTTTTCTCCATGACTTCACTCACAAACGTTGTACGAGGCATTTCTTCAAAAGCTCATGCCAACATGGAGATCACATCTTTGATATTCACTGTTTTAAAAGTATTTAAAAGGTCTTATCCCGTTATTTTCAGTTAGCGGTAGAATTTCTGAAAGAAGCTTTCTCTAGTATCGACTTTTTAAACTTACATCCACTGGTTGTTCTAAAGTTGCTACATTAGGTGGCAAAAAAATGAGTTCAGAAATGAGTTCAGAAATGAGTTCGCTTGGGTGCCTTGGGGCATTGTCGGCAGTGAGTATGGCGCTTACAAGCATTTTAAGACTTGTCAAGTGATTTTTTAATTTTGGAACAAATTCTGCAAAGAACCAATTTTTAAACAAATACAAGTCTATCCAAGCAGACTTTTGAGCTTTGTGGTAAACTGGTAGAGCAGCTAAATTTAAATGCTTGAATGCTCGGGGTTTTCCAGATTTCCCAATTGCAAAAAGAGGATGTATGTGCATACCTGCAGCATTTGTACACACCGTCACAGTGATTTTTTTTTGTTTTAAATCCTGATGCTACAGTTTCTTGGGCTGTCACAAATGTTTTCGTTGGAAAAAGTTTAAAATTCAACCCAGTCTCATCTAGAGTGTAGATTTGTTCTGCGCATAGGCCTTCTTCTTCAATAAGCACTAAAAGTTTTTCTGAAAATTCCTTTGCTGCTAAAGGATCAGCCCAAACACCAAGGTAGTTGGGGCGGGGGTGGCTCAGTCGGTAGCGCGCCAGGTTCGTAATCTGTAGTTCCCAGGTTCGAGTCCCAGCTGGGTCAGCGTTGAGATTTATCTCCGCCAAACTCCCCGCCCTGCCCACGGTCAGTAGGGGACACCGATGGGCTTGGAAAGGCCGCCGTCCGTCGGATGGGACGTTAAGCCGTGGCCCCGTGTGCTGAAGAGACATACCCTATGCACTTTAAAGAACACGCTGGATGGCCTTAACGGGAGGCTACCATCTGTCTCCCAACAGCTGTTCCAGTGGGTCCCCTGCCCCAACCTTCTCTGAGCCTTCGGGGTAAATGTGACCTGGCCATTTAGCCCATGGTGTGCAAAAAAGTGCCGCTCAGAGGTAAATCAACCCAAGGTAGTGGACACCATGCCGTTTTTTCCAGCGAGAAAGCCATCTCTCGCTTGCTGAAAAATCACCCCCATTATCGATTTTACAATGAAGCAGTAATGCTTTTTCTCTCAAGATTGGCTCACTGATTGGCGTTCCTTTTAGACGCTCTTGCACGAACCATAACCAAAGTGCATCACCGACAATTTCATTTTTCGACCTTTTAAGAGTGCACCGAGAATAAAAAAAAGCGTTTTTCAGACTCTACTTGAGTGCAAAAATCTTGTAAAGTTTTTCTATTCCTTCTGCAGTCATTTATCATGCTTTTACCAACACCTAATTCATCACAAATATGCTTCACTGGATCACCTTTGTCAATAGGTTCCAACGCTTTTAATTTCATCTCCATCTTAACGACATTACGCTCATGTTTGCACTCACTCATTTTGTACCACACAATAATTAATAGATCACAACAGACACTCCTATTTACGCACAATACACTATACTATTCACAAAGAGGAACTAAAGCAAATATGTGTGCTGTACTATAAACAAAACACGCGGCGAATTGCTTGCGCTTCTTGGAACTGAAGCAAATAAACAAAACAAAAGGCGACCTGCTTCCGCTTCTTGGAACGACCGGTTAAAACGGAGGCCGGTTGAGTCGAGACCGGATAAGAGAGATTCTACTGTACTAATGTTTATTGATAAATACATTTTATTTACAAAAGAAAACATTACTTGTATGTATAGTACTGTTATAATAATGCTAATAAATTCGTATAATTATTTCTAAAAAAGGTACATTTGTAGATAAATATTAGTGTAAATTTAGTATAAAAACACACCAGTAATAATAAAAATAAATATATATGAAATTTCTAGATTTTTTTTTCGGGAATACCGGTTGATGTCATAAATGAGATGTGCGGCCCTGGTTGATGTCATAAATGAGATGTGCAGCCCTGGTTGATGTCATAAATGAGATGTGCGGCCCTGGTTGATGTCATAAATGAGATGTGCGGCCCTGGTTGATGTCATAAATGAGATGTGCGGCCCTGGTTGATGTCATAAATGAGATGTGCGGCCCTGGTTGATGTCATAAATGAGATGTGCGGCCCTGGTTGATGTCATAAATGAGATGTGCGGCCCTGGTTGATGTCATAAATGAGATGTGCGACCCTAGTTGATGTCATAAATGACATGTGCGGCCCTGGTTGATGTCATAAATGAGATGTGCGGCACTGGTTGATGTCATAAATGAGATGTGCGGTCCTGGTTGATGTCATAAATGAGATGTGCGGTCCTGGTTGATGTCATAAATGAGATGTGCGGCCCTAGTTGATGTCATAAATGAGATGTGCGACCCTGGTTGATGTCATAAATGAGATGTGCGGCCCTGGTTGATGTCATAAATGAGATGTGCGGCCCTAGTTGATGTCATAAATGAGATGTGCGACCCTAGTTGATGTCATAAATGAGATATGCGACCCTGGTTGATGTCATAAATGAGATGTGCGGCACTGGTTGATGTCATAAATGAGATGTGCGGCCCTGGTTGATGTCATAAATGAGATGTGCGGCCCTGGTTGATGTCATAAATGAGATGTGCGGCCCTGGTTGATGTCATAAATGAGATGTGCGGCCCTAGTTGATGTCATAAATGAGATGTGCGGCCCTAGTTGATGTCATAAATGAGATGTGCGACCCTGGTTGATGTCATAAATGAGATGTGCGACCCTGGTTGATGTCATAAATGAGATGTGCGGCCCTAGTTGATGTCATAAATGAGATGTGCGACCCTGGTTGATGTCATAAATGAGATGTGCGACCCTGGTTGATGTCATAAATGAGATGTGCGGCCCTAGTTGATGTCATAAATGAGATGTGCGACCCTGGTTGATGTCATAAATGAGATGTGCGACCCTGGTTGATGTCATAAATGAGATGTGCGGCCCTAGTTGATGTCATAAATGAGATGTGCGACCCTGGTTGATGTCATAAATGAGATGTGCGGCCCTGGTTGATGTCGTAAATGAGATGTGCGGCCCTGGTTGATGTCATAAATGGATGTGCGGCCCTGGTTGATGTCATAAATGAGATGTGCGGCCCCCTGTTTCAGGAAGAGTTGCCCTGGCTGTATCGGAGGAGTCGCAAGTCAACAAACGAAGAAATTTCCAGATTTTTGCACGGAGTCTTAAAAAAATTCATATAATTTGTTTCAATAAACCCTTTTATAACTAAATGTAAATCTCTAATTTGTTAACGTTTCCCCACAGATCAAGCATCAAAAGAGGAAGCAAATTACATTCTCTTATTATCTAGATAGTATAAATTTCATTTTGTTTGATACGAACATGCTTCACTTTAATTATCAATCCTTTATCAACTTACTTTGATCAAATCAGCTACCAAGGATGCCACGAATATGTTATCCAGGTCAAGATCTTCGTTCTGGAGAACATCCTGAAAATCAAAGTTGATTTGTTACTTGGCGAAAGTCGAGATGGTAATTTTTAGAGCAAACACATCAGTCAATTAATTTTTTTTTGCGAGAGCGTTGTTGAGGTATCGTTAAGAGTGAAATGCCCTTAATTGAAAGTTCAAACTTTACGAGTTCAGTTGTGTTGACTTCCTGTCTTTGTATTGAAGTGGTCTAAGGGTTGGGTTGTTTTACCTCTGAGCGGCACTTTTTTGCACACCATGGGCTAAATGGCCAGGTCACATAGACCCCGAAGGCTCAGAGAAGGTTGGGAGATGGGACCCACTGGAATAGCTGTTGGGAGACAGATGGTAGCCTCCCGTCAAGGCCATCCAGCGTTTTCTTTAACGTGCACAGGGTATGGCTCTCCCGCACACGGGGCCACGGCTTAACGTCCCATCCGACGGACGGCGGCCTTTCCAAGCCCATCCGGTGTCCCCTACTGACCGTGGGCAGGGCGGGGAATTTTGCGGAGATAAATCTCAACGCTGACCCAGCTGGGACTCGAACCTGGGAACTACAGATTATGAGCCTGGCGCGCTACCGACTGAGCCACCCCCGCCCCAGTGGTCTAAGGAAAAACTTTTTTTCGGTGAAAGATTTTGATTTTTACGAACTCAACTAAGAAAGCGACGATGCAAAAATTTTTCGGATGTGTCATTCGAAGTTTGTGTAATAAAAATCAAGAGTTTATTAACTGCTTAAGTGAAGTGTCTTTTTCGAAATTCCATTTCAAAATTGGCATATTTTTATCACCTCATTCCAAACCATTGGTTCATGCAATAATGTTCTTTGCGTTGTTGTTTTACCTCTGAGCGGCCTCTTTTTTTGCACACCATGTGCTAAATGGCCAGGTCACAAGGATCCCGAGGGATCAGAGAATGTTGGGGAGAAGGAACCTACTGGACAGCTGTTGAGAGACAGATGAGATGCTCCCGTCAAGGTCATATAGCGTGTTCTTTAACGTACACAGGGTATGACTTTCTTACACACGGGACAACGGCTTAACGTTCCATCCGACGGACGGTGGCCTTTCCAGGCTTATCGGTGTCCCTTACTGGCAAGGGGCAGGGGTTTTACGGAGAAAAATGTTAAAGCTGGTCCAGATGGGACTAGAACCTGGAAAATGTAGATTACCAGCCAGGCGTGCCATGAATTTCGACTTTTTCGTGTAGTACGTTGGGTTTGGCATTAAAATTAAAATAGACGATATTAGTAAATTCCGATATTTTAATGGAAAATATTTAGAAAACATCCGTACTTATAAACTGAATTTATTTGATTATGATATATAATGAAAGAGAATTTTAAAAAGAAGATGGAAATGACCAACAACGAACGTAAAAAAAAATACCCTGATAAATAGTACCTATTGCATGGCCTGATATTCGATTTGTTCGCTGAATTAGCAAATTCTAATAAAACATTCCTTCCAAAGTTAGGGGCGGGGGTCGCTCAGTCGGCAGCGCACCAACTCGTATTCTGCAATTCCCAGGTTCAAGTCCCACCTGGGCCAGAGGGGGCGGGGATGGCTCAGTCGGTAGCGCGTCAGGCTCGTAATCTGTAGTTCCCAGGTTCGAGTCCCAGCTGGGTCAGCGTTGAGATTTATCTCCGCAAAATTCCCCGCCCTGCACGTGGTCAGTAGAGGACGCCGATGGGCTTGGAAACGTCGCCGTCCGTCGGATGGGACGTTAAGCCGTGGTCCAGTGTGCGGGAGAGCCATACCCTGTGCACGTTAAAGAACACGCTGGATGGCCTTGACGGGAGGCTACCATCTGTCTCCCAACAGCTGTTCCAGTGGGTCCCCTCCTCCAACCTTCTCTGAGCCTTCGGGGTCCATGTGACCTGGCCATTTAGCCCATGGTGTGCAAAAAAGTGCCGCTCAGAGGTAAAACAATCCAACCCAACCTGGGCCAGAGTTGAGATTTATCTCCGCAAAAACTCTCCGCCCTGACCACAGTTAGTAGAGGACACCGTGGGCTTGGAAAGGTCGCCGTCCGTCTGATGTGACGTTATAAGCCGTGGTTCCGTGTGGGCAGAGCCATACTCTGTGCAGGTTAAAGAACACACTGGATGGCTTTGACTTGAGGCAGTCAGCTTCTCTCCTAAGAGCCGCTCAGCGTGTCCCCTCCTCCCAACCTTTTCTGAGCATTCGGGGTCCTTGTAACCTGGTCATTTAGCCCATTTTGTGCGAAAAAGCACCGCTCATGGGTTAATGTTACAAAATTTTCTGCGATCTTGTGAGGAGATTTTAAACTACAAGTATAACAAGACTGTGCATGCTTTCAGAAGTAAATAACGCGTTACATTGTTTTGCCCGGGATGGGCCAAGGTCACCTTCGTACACCGGATCTGGACAGCCATTGAGCAAAAGTAGGGAAGAAAGAAGGAAAATTAAATATGCATAAAATTTTACTGTATTTAATTTGTCTAAAATTAACCAAAATCCATTTATTTTTAAACCACATAAAATAATTATTTTCCCAATATTAAAATCTTTATCAATATTTTACAACTAAAATACTGATTACCAGTTTTTTAAGAATTAGTAGCTACCGGTTGAAATTTTTCCAGAAAAATAAAAATTTAATTAATAGTGATGTGTGTAGGAAAATTTATTATTCTGTTAGTGCAGTGTGCAGGCGTTGGTTTGGCGCTGTCATCCGTTGATTGCTAGAGTTATTTTTTTGCTAAAAAATGTGTCAGGTTAAGAACAGTATTACGATTTAGATTACACCTATCCCTCGATTTACACTGAAGATAGGTTCCGCACAAAACCGTGTAAATCGAAATCTTGGATTTTGCTATGTAAAACCGTGTAAAACGAAAAAAAAACACTAAAATGTGCATAATTCAGTCATTTATTAACGTAAAACATCTTGAAAAACATAAAATTACACTTCATTCATAAAATAACAAACATATGTAGGTAATAAAGTACATATTTAATTCATTTTACATTAGGAACAAAAAATATAAGATCCTTAAAAAATTAACAATAAGTTTAATTACTGTCATCACTTTCATGGACTATCAGTCTTTTCTTCCTGATTGCTATGGTGTCACTTTCATCATTCGATAGTTCTTGATGCGATTCTGGTTCAATGGTTGATGAATAAGGGACAATCTCAGATCGACGAGACTTTGTAATGAAATCCGTAAATAACAAATGTGTAGGTTTTTTTGTTAAATCTTTACAGACCTCCTCATATTGATTTAAGCACTTACTAATATCCCGCTGGAATCGGAGAGCTCGTTCAATATTCGGGTCATTTTGTAAAAAATGATTACCCAATTTTCTCCCCAATTCAAGTCTACGCTGATGACTCTTGCTGTGAACGCAACTGGTTCAGATTGATCTTCATCAGGATCATTGTCTTCATCACGTTTATTTGTTTCACGAATCATGTTAACTAAATCATCCTCATCTAGTTCTTCATCAGCCATTATTTCTTCAATATCTGCCTCAGCTAAATCCTCAAAACCTTCTCCTCCTATAGTTATGCGCCAACTCAGTGGTCTGAGAATATTCATGCTCTAATGGTAATCTATAATTCTCACCTTCAACAGCATCTGGCCATATTGCTTTCCAGCAGGCATTGAACGTTGATTGTTTAATCTGGGTATATGACAGTCCAACATTCCTAACACAATCTAAGATTGTAAATTTCTTCCAAGCATCCATAAGAGTAAGAGATCCACCATTCTCCATTTGTTCTAAAATATACCTGAAGGTTTGCTTGATATACAGTGCCTTGAAAGTCGAAATTATCCCTTGATCTAACGGCTATAATAAGGAAGTTGTATTCTTTGGTAAAAAAAACAATTTGTACATTTTCGTGTTGTAAATCTTGAGGATGACCTGGTGCATTATCAATTAATAGAAGGGCCTTAAAAGGCAATCCCCTTTTACTTAAATAACTTTTGACATCTGGGACAAACAAGTTATGAAACCATTCATTGAAAACCATGGCCGTGACCCATGCTTTCTTATTAGCCATCCAATAAACGGGAAGGTTTTTGATGTTTATTCCTTTAAATGAGCGTGGTGGTTTTCGATTTGTTAATAACCAATGGTTTCATTATATGATCGCCTGAAGCGTTGCTACAGAAAAGAACTGTTATACGACTTTTCGCTGCCTTATGACCACTAGCTGATTTGTGAGCTTTGCCAAATAGTTTCTTTCTGGCATTTTTTTCCAGAATAACCCGGACTCGTCAGCATTGAAGACCTGGTCAGGAGTGTAGGAGTTGGCGGCAATGATTTCAGCAAATTTTGCTGGATATTGTTGTGCTGCATCCGAATCAGCAGATGCTCTTTCACCTTTCAATCTTAGATTATGTAAAGAATGTCTTTGTTTAAATCTCTCGAACCAACCATGGCTTGCGGAAAAAGATACCTTCTTTTCATCTGGCGAAGTCGACGGTAACTGATTCTTAAGTGTTTCATAAATCTTTAAAGCCTTATTTGTAAGGGGCGGGGGTGGCTCAGTCGGTAGCGCGCCAGGCTCGTAATCTGTAGTTCCCAAGTTCGAGTCCCAGCTAGGTCAGCGTTGAGATTTATCTCCGCAAAATTCCACGCCCTGCCCGCGGTCAATAGGGGACACCGAAGGGCTTGGAAAGGCCGCCGTCCGTCGGATAGGACGTTAAGCCGTGGCCCCGTGTGCGGGAGAGCCATACCCTGTGCTCGTTAAAGAACACGCTGGATGGCCTTGACGGGAGGCTACCATCTGTCTCCCAACAGCTTTTCCAGTGGGTCCCCTCCCCCAACCTTCTCTGAGCCTTCGGGGTCCATGTGACCTGGCCATTTAGCCCATGGTGTGCAAAAAAGTGCCGCTCAGAGGTAAAACAACCCAACCTTATTTGTAATGGCACTGGTATCAATTGGAACCCGCTTTTGAGTTTGGTCTTCTAACCATATCACTAATGCCTTTTCCATATTTTCCATTGTAACATCTCTTACATATGAAATTGTGCTCATACTCGTGCAAGATCCAGCTGCTACACTTTTTCTAATGGAGTCTTCATTTTTTCTTATTGTCCTTATTGTGGCTTCATTCATGGAGTAAAATTTAGCAACATCTGTTACTTTTTCTCTATTACGTAGACGATATAATATTTTAATTTTTGTTTCTAAAGAAACAACTTTTCTTTTCATTTGATTTTTTTAAAATCTTTTGGCATTATAACACCTTAAAAAATTTACGTAAATCCGTGGCCGAGTGGTTAGCACGCTTGGCTACTGATCTAAGGGACCTGGGTTCGAGCCCCGGATTAGGCATGGATGTGTGTGTTGTTTTTCTGCTGAGGTCCTGCCATCCTCTCAGGTCTCCTACTATGGCATATAAACTGACAGGCTCCTGTCAGACCTCTGTGGCAAGCAGCTGCTTGAGGGGGTATTTATTTATTTTTATTTATAAAAATGGCAGAAAAACTATAAATGTTGGAAACTTATCAGTAGATATTTAAATAATAAAATAAAAAACGCACAATGATGTAAAGCTTTGCTGCTAAAATGATACTGAACTACTTCACATGAACCAGACAGCTTTAATCTTGTGAAATACTACGGGGATTCCCCGTGTTGTAAAATACAGGGGAATCCCCGTCCCCGTTGTTGCCAGTGTTACCAAAGGAATGAGATTAAAAAATGACTTGAAATATATATGCAGCCGAATATACGTTTTTACCAGTTTTTTGAAATCCGTTATTTTATCAACTGTGTAAAACCGAAATCGTGTAAAACAAGTACCGTGTAAATCGGGGGATAAGTATACTTAAAAAAGTAATTTTATAAATCACATTACAAAATGCGATTATTACGAAAATATGATTATCTCCTAAATTGCACAAGATTTATACAGACCATATCGGACACAAATATGATAAAACCTATTTCATTGGCTGATATGCAGCAGTGAAGACATTCCCAAGCATGTAGCAGAGGATAAAAGTTAATGGAAGTAGCGGAGTAGCAAATCTTCTACATAGGGGACGCCAGTGTCCACTTTGCCAGGATGGAAAATGCTCTGCGGAGAAACAACTGTCCACTGTGTCAAATGTTTTGCATAGGGCACTAGTGTCTACTATGGCAGGATGGCAGATGTTCTGCACAGGACACCAGTGTTCATTGTGGCAAGGTCACAAATATTCTGAAGCAAAGTCCAGTGTCCGATGTGTAAAATGTTCTGAAGGAAATTCCAGTGTCCAATGTGTCAAATGTTCTGAAGGAAACTCCACTATCTCATGTGTCAAATGTTCTGAAGCAAACTCCAGTGTCCGATGTGTCAAATGTTCTGAAGGAAATTCTAATGTCCAATGTGTCAAATGTTCTGAAGGAAACTCCACTATCTCATGTGTCAAATGTTCTGAAGCAAACTCCAGTGTCCGATGTGTCAAATGTTCTGAAGGAAATTCTAATGTCCAATGTGTCAAATGTTCTGAAGGAAACTCCACTATCTCATGTGTCAAATGTTCTGAAGCAAACTCCAGTGTCCGATGTGTCAAATGTTCTGAAGGAAATTCTAATGCCCAATGTGTCAAATGTTCTGAAGGAAACTCCACTATCTCATGTGTCAAATGTTCTGAAGCAAACTCCAGTGTCCGATGTGTCAAATGTTCTGAAGGAAATTCTAATGTCCAATGTGTCAAATGTTCTGAAGGAAACTCCACTATCTCATGTGTCAAATGTTCTGAAGCAAACTCCAGTGTCCGATGTGTAAAATGTTCTGAAGGAAATTCCAGTGTCCAATGTGTCAAATGTTCTGAAGGAAACTCCACTATCTCATGTGTCAAATGTTCTGAAGCAAACTCCAGTGTCCGATGTGTCAAATGTTCTGAAGGAAATTCTAGTGTCCAATGTGTCAAATGTTCTGAAGGAAACTCCACTATCTCATGTGTCAAATGTTCTGAAGGAAACTCCACTATCTCATGTGTCAAATGTTCTGAAGGAAACTCCAGTGTCCGATGTACCAAATGTTCTGAAGCAAACTCCAGTGTCCGATGTGTCAAATATTCTGAAGGAAACTCCACTGTTTCATGTGTCAAATGTTCTGAAGGTGTCAAATGTTTTGAACGAAACTCCAGTGTCCGATGTTCTGAGGGAAACTCCAGTGTCTCATGTGTCAAATATTCCGAAGGAAATTCCAGTGTCCGATGTGTCAAATGTTCTGAAGAGGACACCGGCATTCACTGTAGTAGAGTATCAAATGTTCTGGAGAAGGACAGCGATGCTCACTGTGGCGGGGCAGCAAATATTCTGTAGAGGATACCGGTGTCCTCGATCGTAGTCAATGAGAAAGGAGAAGGAAATATCGTAAAAGGCTCCCCACAAATAAGGGTTGGGTTGTTTTACCTCTGAGTGGCACTTTTTTTGCACACCATGGGCTAAATGGCCAGGTCACATGGACCCCGAAGGCTCAGAGAAGATTGGGGGAGGGGACCCACTGGAACAGCTGTTGGGAGACAGATGGTAGCCTCCCGTCAAGGCCATCCAGCGTGTTCTTTAACGTGCACAGGGTATGGCTCTCCCCCACACGGTGCCACGGCTTAAGGTCCCATCCGAAGGACGGCGGCCTTTCCAAGCCCATCGGTGTCCCCTACTGACCGTGGGCAGAGCGGGGAATTTTGCGGAGATAAATCTCAACGCTGACCCAGCTGGGACTCGAACCTGGGAACTACAGATTACGAGCCTGGCGCGCTATTGACTGAGCCACCCCCGCCCCCCACAAATAAGGGTTGGGTAGTTTTAAATAGGAGTGATATTTTTACTTTGTCCAATAGTATAAGTCGCAAAATCTAAGTACCCAAAAGCTCAGTGATGAATAGGGGAAGAAGAGGCATTAACAATCTACTAGGAGACAGATCTCGTGACAAAGTCAACAAATGTGTTTTCCAAGGGTGAACAGTGTAGGGATATCTTGTACAAGGGGCCGTGTCTTAAGGCCCAGTCTAAAGACAGCAGCTGCTTCAACCTGACATAGTGCACCTCATAGGATGGGAGTTGGGTTCAATCAGAACCACCTTGAGGGGAAAGTCATAGCCCTAGCTGAAGCAATTCTGATGACGTTATCACGAATTGAACTGGAAGAACTATTCTGGCAGTCTCTAACCATCTTGCTATGGTGTTAAAGTATCGCATTTTAGTCACTCGAGTGCGTTTGATTTTGGGTGGTAGTTGATGCTGTCCAAACCTTCTGATCACGTATTTTTGTATTGACAGCTATGCTTTCTGCACGATTATTAAATACAAAAATTCGTAATTTCTTTTTTAAACTTTATTATGATATTAAAAGGTTGGGTTGTTTTACCTCTGAGCGACACTTTTTTGCACACCATGGGCTAAATGGCCAGGTCACATGGACCCCGAAGGCTCAGAGAAGGTTGGGGGAGGGGACCCACTGGAACAGCTGTTGGGAGACAGATGGTAGCCTCCCGTCAAGGCCATCCAGCGTGTTCTTTAACGTACACAGGGTATGGCTCTCCCTCACACGGTGCCACGGCTTAAGGTCCCATCCGATGGACGGCGGAAGGCCGCCGTCCATCGGATGGGACCTTAGCCGGATGGGACCTCCATCCTGACCCAGTGCTGTCCAGAGGTAAAGCAACATCCCTTGGCCCATTCGTTGTCTTAAGATTTTTAGTAAAGACGTATTTATAATTTTTTATCAGCAATTTTAATGATTAGATATTAAAATGTTAACAGGACAAGGACATGACTTGTTAAATGGCTTGATTGATTCTGAAATGATCTATATTTGAAAACTGACTCACTTCGAGGCTTCCTCTGGCGCAATAGAGAGACAGGATGCTCACATTGGGTGGATCGACGCATGCGCCGATGAAAGCAGTGATGTTCTCTTGTCTCATTTCCCTCATCTGTAAGAAGAAAGGTGAAATTTAAAAATCATATTGAAACAAACGCATACATTGCAGGAATGAAAATTTCAGGACAAATCTTGAGTTTTAAACTAAAAGAAGAAATAATTTGGGCGTTTCTCTAATTAAAATGGAGGGATTTTTTAAACAAAATTTTGTATTGTTATTGTCATTTAGATATCAGATTTTTCATCATATGTTATTTGTAGATTGGTGTTTTGTGTACACACTTGTTCCGCTATATCTGATATGCTGTATTTCAAAAAGCAACTGAACACTTCTGTGCTAGGTAAACGCATTTTTGGGTTGGGATGTTTCACCTCTGAGCGACACTTTTTTGCACACCATGGGCTAAATGGCCAGGTCACATGGACCCCGAAGGCTCAGAGAAGGTTGGGGGAGGGAACGCACTGGAACAGCTGTTGGGAGACAGATGGTAGCTTCCCGTCAAGGCCATCCAGCGTGTTCTTTAACGTGCACAGGGTATGGCTCTCCCGCACACGGGGCCACGGCTTAACGTCCCATCCGACGGACGGCGGCCCTTACAAACCCATCGGTGTCCCCTACTGACCGTGAACAGGGGGGGGGGGGGAATTTTGCGGCCATCCAGCGTGTTCTTTAACGTGCACAGGGTATGGCTCTCCCGCACACGGGGCCACGGCTTAATGTCCCATCCGACGGACGGCGGCCTTTCCAAGCCCATCGGTGTTCCCTACTGACCGTGGGCAGGGCGGGGAATTTTGCGGAGATAAATCTCAACGCTGACCCAGCTGGGACACGAACCTGGGAACTACAGATTACGAGCCTGGCGCGCTACCGACTAAGCCACCCCCGCCCCACTAAGTAAATGGAAAGGCACATCTAAAACATGTCAATTTTGAAAATAATTTTTTTTTATGAAAAATTGTCATTATATATTAATTGAGGATCCCACTTAATTCTCTCTGAATCTTTTCTCTCCCCACAATATTCATTTAATATTTAAACATTTAATTGTAACTTTTGCTAGTAATAAAGTAACTTTTCGTATAACGCTTCGATAAGTTCAGTCGCACCAAACGTGCGTCCATTGGTAATTGCTTCCACAAGGCAAGTGACGGCAGTATCCCAGAAATCTCGGCGTCTTTCGAGGGATCACTCCCGACCAGGGGCGTAGCTATGGGGTGGGGGATCGGGGGGGATGATCCTCCTAAGGTGGGGGCGGGGGTGGCTCAGTCGGTAGCGCGCCAGCCTCGTAATCTGTAGTTCCCAGGTTCGAGTCCCAGCTGGGTCAGCGTTGAGATTTATCTCCGCAAAATTCCCCACCCTGCCCACGGTCAGTAGGGGACACCGATGGGCTTGGAAAGGCCGCCGTCCGTCTGATGGGACGTTAAGCCGTGGCCCCGTGTGCGGGAGAGCCATACCCTGTGTACGTTAAAGAACACGCTGGATGGCCTTGACGGGAGGCTACCATCTGTCTCCCAACAGCTGTTCCAGTGGGTCCCCTCCCCCAACCTTCTCTGAGCCTTCGGGGTCCATGTGACCTGGCCGTTTAGCCCATGGTGTGCAAAAAAGTGCCGCTCAGAGGTAAAACAACCCAACCCAAAATGTATGGAAAATGATTGAAGACAAAAACTAATTTCGTCCGAAGCTCTGTATAGCTATCTTAACAAGATTTAAGTTCTTTGTAATCAAGAAATGCATTAATATTAATGAGCAAATGTTAAACGCAGTAGCTGCATTTAAACGATGGTTTATGTTGGAAATCATTATTTGATTTTAATGAGCTTTGTGGCATGAGGATGGTTTTTAAACCTCACAAAAGGATCTTGCTTCTTCTGAAAAGTGATTAACTTTCATCGAAGAGAAGAACCTGAGCATAAAATGTCATTTTCTGCTTGAACACATTAAATAATCGAAAAAAAAAAGCAAATATTGTTTAAATAAGAATTCCAGTACATGTACTGGTGCATCAATATCTGTACCAAGAAAAAGTGAATGCTATTATTAAGCTTTTTTTTTTCTGTTCTGCTAAGGCATGGATGTGTGTGTGTGTGTTGTTTTTCTGCTGAAGTACTGCCATCCTCTCAGATCCTTCTACTAAGGCATATAAACTGACAGGCTCCTGTCAGACCTCTGTGGCAAGCAGCTGCTTGAGGCGGTATTTTATTTATACTTTAGCGACATAATTAGAATTATAGAGCTTCGAAGCTCTATAACTTCCAAACTAAGCGTTTACGGGAAAATGTAACCAAATATAAATTAAAGATCTCAATCAAATCTATCTGAATCTCGATTTGTAATAATGTTCACTTTGTACTTGAAAGTTATGGATTTTGGGTTGTTTTACCTCTGAGCGGCACTTTTTTGCACACCATGGGCTAAATGGCCAGGTCACATGGACCCCGAAGCTCAGAGAAGGTTGGGGGAGAGGACCCAATGGAACAGCTGTTGGGAGACAGATGGTAGCCTCCCGTCAAGGCCATCCAGCGTGTTCTTTAACGTGCACAGGGTATGGCTCTCCCGCACACGGGGCCACGGCTTAACGTCCGATCCGACGGACGGCGGCCTTTCCAAGCCCATCGGTGTCCCCTACTGACCGTGGGCAGGGCGGGGAATTTTGCGGAAATAAATCTCAATGCTGACCCAGCTGGGACTCGAACTTGGGAACTACAGATTACGAGCCTGGCGCGCTACCGACTGAGCCACCCCCCGCCCCAAAAGTTATGGACTTTGAATATTTAACAGCAACAACGCAAGTCTTTGGGAAATTGAAGAATATCGAAAAAAGTATTTGCATTAACTTTTTAAATATTCATCTGTTGTAGTAAATGGTGCAAAATAATACCTCTTATTCGAATTATAATTTACTTCTGAGTACTAACGTTAGGTAGTGCTGTTGTTAAATATTCAAACTTCTATAACTCTTCAAATATTAAGGGAATATTGTTTGAAAATCGAGATCTTTAATTTATCTTTAGTTCCATTCTGTCACAAAACTCTTAGTGTAGAAGTTATAGAGTTTCGAAGTTAGTTGGGTTGGGTTGTTTTACCTATGAGCGGCACTTTTTTGCACTAAGCCGTGGCCCCCTGTGCACGTTAAAGAACACGCTGGATAGCCTTGACGGAAGGCTACCATCTGTCTCCCAACAGCTGTTCCAGTTCTTCCCCAACCTTCTCTGAGCCTTCGGGGTCCATGTGACCTGGCCATTTAGCCCATGGTGTGCAAAAAAGTGCCGCTCAGAGGTAAAACAACCCAACGTTAAAGAACACGCTGGATGGCCTTGACGGGAGGCTACCATCTGTCTCCCAACAGCTGTTCCAGTGGGTCCCCTCCCCCAACCTTCTCTGAGCCTTCGGGGCCCATGTGACCTGGCCATTTAGCCCATGGTGTGCAAAAAAGTGCCGCTCAGAGGTAAAACAACCCAACGTTAAAGAACACGCTGGATGGCCTTGACGGAAGGCTACCATCTGTCTCCCAACAGCTGTTCCAGTGGGTCCCCTCCCCCAACCTTCTCTGAGCCTTCGGGGTCCATGTGACCTGGCCATTTAGCCCATGGTGTGCAAAAAAGTGCCGCTCAGAGGTAAAACAACCCAACGTTAAAGAACACGCTGGATGGCCTTGACGGGAGGCTACCATCTGTCTCCCAACAGCTGTTCCAGTGGGTCCCCTCCCCCAACCTTCTCTGAGCCTTCGGGGTCCATGTGACCTGGCCATTTAGCCCATGGTGTGCAAAAAAGTGCCGCTCAGAGGTAAAACAACCCAACCGATTCTTCGCACATCAAGTATTGACACTTTGTTGAGCTCAACTGTGATTTTATCTTTTCTGGACTATTTCAGCATTGCGAGAATTTACACATACTTTTCAGAGGAGATTTTTTCTGGTATATTCAGTAAAAGGATATTTAATTATCGTGTGAAAATATTTGCCTTTTTTTTTTTCGGTAAGAATATTTCATTTCTCTTTTTTTCCATGTTTGCATAATTCCAAATATAATAATTTGGTTCTCAAATAAAAAATGGATTTTAGCTATTCTATTCTTACTTGCTTTATTTGCTTACTGTTTTCTTATTAGCTTAAATTTGCTTGCTATTTGCCTACTCTTGTACAGTCGCTCAAAAAAGTATCCGAACACTATGCTTGATTACAGAATTCAGAAAAAATATCTGGCAACGATATGTTTTACAAATTAGTGATCTGGCAACCTTCGTGTCACGTGACACGAAGGTTGCCAGATCACTAATTTCTAAAAAAATCGTTGCCAGATATTTTTCCTGAATTCTGTAATCAACTATAGTATCGGATACTTTTTTGAGCGACTGTACACAAATGTGACACAAATCATATTTCCTTTGTATAAGCCAATGATATAAAAGACAGCACCCACTTGAATCATCTCCTTCCTAGGGGCGGGGGTGGCTCAGTCGGTAGTGCGCCAGGCAATCTGTAATTCCAGGTTCGAGTCAGAGTAGCGCGCCAGCCAATCTGTAGTTCCCAGGTTCGAGTCCCAGCTGGGTCAGCGTTGAGATTTATCTCCGCAAAATTCCCCGCCCTGCCCACGGTCAGTAGGGGACACCGATGGGCTTGGAAAGGCCGCCATCAGTCGGATGGGACGTTAAGCCATGGCCCCGTGTACGGGAGAGCCATACACATTAAAGAACACTTTGGATGGCCTTGACCGGAGGCTACCATCTGTCTCCCAACAGCTGTTCCAGGTGGTCCCCTCCCCCAACCTTCTCTGAGCCTTCGGGGTCCTTTTCGCCTGGCCATTTAGCCCATGGTGTGCAAAAAGTGCCACTTAGAGGTAAAACAACCCAACGTTAAAGAACACGCTGAATGGCCTTGACGAGAGGCTACCATCTGTCTCCCAACAGCTGTTCCAGTGGGTCCCCTCCCCCAACCTTCTCTGAGCCTTCGGGGTCCATGTGACCTGGCCATTTAGCCCATGGTGTGCAAAAAAGTGCCGCTCAGAGGTAAAACAACAACCCAACTCATCTCCTTCCTCAGTGCTCTTGTGAGATCAATATTCCTCTTGTACACGAGTTTGATGTAACGACATTTCCTTTACAGAAGCCAAATGATGTACAAAGAAAAGACAGCATCTGCCTGGATCATCTCCTTTCTCAGTGCTCTTGTGAGATCAATATTCCTTTCGTACAGGGGTTTGATGTGAACATTTCCTTTGTAGAAACCGTAAGTAAGTAAAAAAAAAGAGCACTCAACTGAATGATCTCATTTCTCAGTGCTATTGTGAGATCAATGTTCCTCATGTACACAGGTTTGATGTAAACTATATTTTCTTTGTAGAAGCCAATGATATGAAAAAAGATAGCAGTCACCTAAATCATCTCCTCCTCAGCGTTCTTGTGAGATCAAATGTTCCTTTTGTACCCCGGTTTGATGAAAACGAAATTTCCTTTGTAGAATGGGGCGGGGGTGGCTCAGTCGGTAGCGCGCCAGGCTCGTAATCTGTAGTTTCCAGGTTCGAGTCCCAGCTGGGTCAGCGTTGAGATTTATCTCCGCAAAATTCCCCGCCCTGCCCAGGGTCAATAGAGGTCACCGATGGGCTTGGCAAGGCCGCCGTCCGTCGGATGGGACGTTAAGCCGTGGCCCCGTGTGCGGGAGAGCCATACCCTGTGCACGTTAAAGAACACGCTGGATGGCCTTGACGGGAGGCTACCATCTGTATCCCAACAGCTATTCCAGTGGGTCCCCTCCCCCAACCTTCTCTGAGCCTTCGTGGTCCTTGTGACCTAGCCATTTAGCCCATGGTGTGCAAAAAAGTGCCGCTCAGAAATAAAACAACCCAACCGAAATCCTTTTTAGAAGCAAATGGTGTGAAAAATGACAGCACTCACCTGTATCATCTCCTTCCTCAGTGCTCGTGTGAGATCAATATTTCTTTTGTACACGGGTTTGATGTAAACGATATTTCCTTTGTAGAAGCCAATCTTGCTCAGAGTTCGACCTGTGGCCGGATCTTCGCCTTGAGTCTCGACTACACTGCTGAAGCGGCTGGTTTCGAATCCCTGCAACTGGAATAACAATGTATAGGATACAAATACATTTCTTTGAGTACAAAAATGACAGTTGAAACTTAAAGAATAATGAGGACATAAATGTACAATCTGCAAAATGCCACAAACCAAGTTTTTTGGGACTATGTGTGGTAGCCCTCCAATAGGCTGAAAATCTTTGGGAAGTGTCGTTCACATTTAATATTAATTTTGAATTTCCGTACTACCTAGTAATATAAAATCATATATAAGTATTGTATTATAATATGTAAGTCATTATAAAGTTATAAGTAACTCACTTTCTATTAATGTCATAAAGGTTACTCATATTTTAAACTTCACTTAACTTGTGAAGCTTTTTTATTAAAAACTTTGTGTAAGATATGTATATATAAACTAACTGAAAAATATCATTGTTCATACTTACACAGTATTAAATTATCACAATAATTTAATACTGTGTAAATTCCAATAGCATCTACTCCAATATTAATATTAAATTTGGACTAATTTTGTTCTTAAGATTTTATTAGAATTCTGATTCTGTTTAATTAACGTTACAACGAATTGAAATGTTTTGTTCGAATATTTAAACTAATGTCGTTTTTATTTCACAGATGATCACACTCATCATTCTGATTAAATTTAAACCGATTTTTCATGGCCCTAAAGGGTCTAGAAAATTACCATAATTTTGGATATAAATATAAAATTAGATTAATGTAATTTGACTAAATATAAAATTGTCTAAATATGTAATTTTGAAAATCCTTGCCACCAGCTACAGATGCGCAAACAGCTTCAATTCCTAACTATCATCCAATGTCCAACTAACTTCCAATGCCCAACAAACCTCCAATGTGCAACCAGCCACCAAATATTCGACCAACCTCCAACGTCCAAATAGCCTAAAATATCTAACTAGCCTCTAATGGTCCAAGAAGCCACCAAATGTCCAATGAGATGTCCAATTAAAGTCTACGGTAAGTGGGTAACGTATTCTGAGCGAAAAATTTTGATCACAGAAAATTGTGCGTAAAATTCTTTTTTGTTCTCTATGGTGTTCCAGCCGTCCCATGGCCGAGTGGTTAGCGCGCTTGGCTACTGATCTAAGGGACCTGGGTTCGAGCCCCAGGTAAGGCATGGATGTATGTGTCGTTTTTCTGCTGAGGTCCTGCCATCCTCTCAGACCTTCTACTATGGCATATAAAATGACAGGCTCCTGTTAGACCTCTGTGGCAAGCAGCTGCTTGAGGGGGTATTTATTTATATTTTATATTTATTATGGTGTTCCAGTTATAGATGACTGTGTGTGAGGGGGGGATGAGCAGTGGCATACATAGAGGGGGGAAGGTAATTTCGCATGTGTCAGCCTGATCATGAGTTTTTTGTTTTGGAATTCTATTGTCTGTGATTTTTGGGGACCCTCAAATATATGTTATTCAATCACCCTAATAGTGTACTTTTCTTTTTTTCTACCCTGCTGAGGAGCGGTCAACCACACAGGATTATGGTGCCGACCATATAAATCTACTGCACTGGACTAAGGCTCTGAGCTTGATTATGGATCCTGAATTTGATGCACTGGTGGGCTTCTGTGGAGGGAAAATATTCCATCGTGTTTTCTGTTTGTTTGTGGGTTGACAGCCCCAAGTGAATAGATTCACAGGATATGTTTATCAGCTGGTGGATAATCCTGAGCAGAGGTCACCGCAGGCTCCTGAACTCTTTGCTTCTATTGGCATCGTCAAATTCTACATTGCAGGAAGTCTTGCAGTGTAGATGGCTTCTCGTCAAATTCTACATTGCAGGAAGTCTTGCAGTGTAGATGGCTTCTCGTCAAATTCTACATTGCAGGAAGTCTTGCAGTGTAGATGGCTTCAGCTTTTAGTAGTGGGGGAACGGGTCTTTGCCCATGTCTGCGATTAGGGGGCTGTTTGATATTGTCGGCATTCCCTCTCTCAATAAACATAGTTTCCTTAAACATCCTACTAACTATTTTCTCTCCATAGGTAGTTGGAATGTGAGGACTCTGCACAGAGCTTTTTCTCTTGATGTCCTCACACAAGAATTCCACCATTATAATTTCGATATTCTCGGCTTGCAAGAGAACTAGTTGGAAACTAACAGTACTCTTCTAGGGAAAAAGGAGCAGAGGAGACAGAATTATTTAAGTGATAAGGCACTTGAGCTTATTTCAGAAAGAAAGAACTGCAGGAATGCCCTTAATCAATACCCTACTAGTCCTAATAGAAAGCATTACAAGAACTTAATAAACGTGTAGAAGATCAGTTAGCTGCTGTTATGAATTTTTGGCTTGATTTCTTGGCTGACAAAGCCGAGGAAGCAGTTAGACAGCACAACAGAAGAGAACTGTACGAGATAGTTAAAGTTTTGTATGGTAGGAAACGGACAGGTATACATGGATTGAAGGACAAACAAAGTAAGATTATAGAAGGTGAGGTTTCTGTCATGGCCAGGTGTTCTGAGCATTTCAGTGATGTTCTAAACTACAGATTCTCAACGTGCGGTACACGGTAAAATTTTTGGGGGTGCGCCGTGAGAGCTCAGAAGTCGCTAGATCTAGTAACAAAGTCAGCGTGTTATTTTATTCCCACTGTTATATTATAACTATAGTTTTATCTATCTGTACAAAGGGTACAGCAGTTACATACACATTTCCAGAGGGTACGTGAAGCATAAAAGTTTGAGAACCACTGTTCTAAACAATGTGTTTAGTTCTTCTCCCATTGCTTTTAATGATTGCAGATGTATTACTGGCTTTAATGTTGGCCCAATAACATTATTTGAAGTTATTTTGGCTATTTCTAAACCTAAACTACATAAATCCCCAAAGGTAGATGAAATTATTACGGAAATGCTTAGAGCTGGGAATGTTTCTGTTACCACTTGGGTGACTGAAATTTTGCATATCTTATATGATAAAGGCATGGTTCCTAAGGATTTTACCAGAGCTATTGTTATCCCTATTTTCAAAAACGGTGATCGCAGTTCTTGTGATAACTATAGGGGTATCAGCCTACTCTCTGTTCCAGGTAAAGTTCTTTCCATGATTGTGCTTAATAGAATTAAGAATCTGGTTTACAGTCAATTGCGTGATGAGCAATGTGGATTCAGAAGTGGTAGGGGATGTGTGGATCAGATATTTTCACTTAGGCAGATTCTTGAGAAATGTTTAGAGTTTCAGAAACCTTTGGTTGCTAGCTTTGTTGATTTCAAAAAAGTTTTGGACTCTGTTGATCGTCATAATTTGTGGTTGATTGTGAGATCGTATGGCATACCAGACAAGTTAGTTAACATAATGAAAGCTCTCTATAATAACACTGAGTCGTGTGTGAGAGTTGGTAAGGCTTGTAGCAATTGATTTAGCATTACTTTTGGTGTTCGACAAGGGTGCATTTTGTCTCCTTTTCTCTTTAGTTTGGTTATTGATTATGTTATGCGACATTCACTTCAAGGGAAAGATTTTGGCCTTAAATGGGCTGGAGATACGAAAATTTCTGATTTAGATTATGCTGTTGATTTAGCCCTTTTGGCAAATGATGTTGATGAGATGAACTCTTTCATTCGAGCTGTTGATGAAACTGGTAGTAGAGTAGGTTTGGTTATAAACAGAGAGAAAACTAAAGTGATGAAAATTTGGTCAGGCAGGTTGTGATTCAGTTCATCTGAATGGTTGCAGTCTTAGCAGGTGTCACAGTTTAATTACCTTGGGAGCTATGTAACAGATAATGGTGATGTGCGGCATGAGATTAACAGGCGAATAGGGATTTCCTCTGAGACTTTTAGGAATCTGTGGAGAGTGTGGAGAAATAGGCGTATACACCTAAAGACTAAAATTAAACTATATAATAATTTCGTTCTTTCTAGGGTTAGTTATGGTAGTGAAATTTGAATGATTCGCAAACAAGGTAACAGGAAACTTGATGCTTTTGATTCTAGATGCTTAAGCAATATTTTGGGCATTAAGTGGTTCAACTTTTTAAGTAATGATGAGGTTAGTTAAAGGAGTCAGCAACCTCCTTTAAGCAGCATATTTTGCAGAGAGAGACTCTGTTGGTTTGGCCATGTTGCCCGTATGGATAATTATAGATTGGCGAATAGGGTTGTGAACAGTGTGCCTAAAATCCTCAGAGAGAATCAAGTAATATCCACTTTTACCTTTTATCCGTGGCGGTGGCAAAATTTCTTGTGATTTCCTAAAGCGCATGCTTTTTATCGATCTGCTGTAAGTTGCTGATATTGAGTATTACAGAAAAGAGTAACTTTTATAACATTAACGGAATGACTTTGGAATTTACGTTTACAGTATAATACTTGACGGTCACGTTACAAGAAGAACACGTTCTTATGAATTTATATAAAATGGAAGACATTTTCGTGTGGGGCGGGGGTGGCTCAGTCGGTAGCGCGCCAGGCTCGTAATCTGTAGTTCCCAGGTTCGAGTCCCAGCTGGGTCAGCGTTGAGATTTATCTCCGCAAAATTCCCCACCCTGCCCACGGTCAGTAGGGGACACCGATGGGCTTGGAAAGGCCGCCGTCCGTCGGATGGGACGTTAAGCCGTGGCGCCGTGTGCGGGAGAGCCATACCCTGTGAACGTTAAAGAACCCGCTGGATGGCCTTGACGGGAGGCTACCATCTGTCTCCCAACAGCTGTTCCAGTGGGTCCCCTCCCCCAACCTTCTCTGAGCCTTCGGGGTCCATGTGACCTGGCCATTTAGCCCATGGTGTGCAAAAAAGTGCCGCTCAGAGGTAAAACAACCCAACCCACAAGACATTCTCGTGCTTTTTTCCAAAATGTCGGGAGGACATAAATTTTAAGATAAAAAGGAGAACATATCCTCCTTTTGCAGAACGTCTGGTAACCCTTAGGTGAAACTGTAAAACACTACGTATTTGACCTTTGTGACTTACATTTTTGGTGTTTCTGATATTCTGCAGGATGTAATCGGAATTCGTCCTTAGCAATACAACTTCTTTGATGTCTATTTTCCAAAGCAGACAAGCCAGCTTATGTTCGTACCTGTAGTGTCTGGAAACGATAAATTGATAAAATCAACGAATCTGGAAAACATGGCATAGATTTTTAGTACTATTTGATTTCCTAACAAGGTATTTAATTCATACTGATTAATTCTAGAAATATTCCGTTATGCTTTTGCATCATACACCATCAAATCACGGAGGCTGGAATGAGTCAAGTCTGTAGGAGGACATTTACGGACGTTAGAAGGATGTTGTAGTTCAGAAACCACATTCCTAACTTTACTAATTGATTATTTATTAATCGAGATCCGTTTTTAGCATCTTCTCATTTGGCCTCTTGGGTACTACGGGCGTCAGGGATTTAATCTTCCTGGAAAAGAAAATGGCCATCGAACCCTCGCCGGTAATCACTTCAGGAACGTAAAAATTGCTGTCTGTTGGAATAAAGAAAAAAACACTTTCAAATCTCTTCTAGGGAGCCACGGATCCCATGGCGCCTTCCGTATGATCGCCATAGTCTACTTGGGGCGGGGGTGGCTCAGTCGGTAGCACGCCAGGCTCGTAATCTGTAGTTCCCAGGTTCGAGTCCCAGGTGGGTCAGCGTTGAGATTTATCTCCGCAAAATTCCCCGCCCTGCCCACGGTCAGTAAGGGACACCGATGGGCTTGGAAAGGCCGCCGTCCGTCGGATGGGACGTTAAGCCGTGGCCCCGTGTGTGGGAGAGCCATACCCTGTGCACGTTAAAGAACACGCTGGATGGCCTTGACGGGAGGCTACCATCTGTCTCCCAACAGCTGTTCCAGTGGGTCCCCTCCCCCAACCTTCTCTGAGCCTTCGGGGTCCATGTGACCTGGCCATTTAGCCCATGGTGTGCAAAAAAGTGCCGCTCAGAGGTAAAACAACCCAACCCAACCCAAAGCCATAGTCTACTCGCAAGTTTTGATTGGGTAGAAAAAGTAAGCAACAGGGATGGGAATAAATGTTTTTTTGGAATGTCAAATAACATAAGACAATAGTTCTCGACTTATTCCATCTTTCCACAAATATATTCGCTATTCCCTATACCCCAGCAACTACCATATTCTTGATAATTCAATCAATTCATTTTTTTCTGATAGTTTTAATAAAGCCAAATAGTAAGAGACCTGAAGTCTCCATGTTCGCATCAAAGTTTAAGAATTGCGTAATTATTAAGGTTAAAAACAATGGTCGGCCACAGTGAGATATTGTAGAATTTTAGAAAAATATTTTTACCATATAACAATATTTGAAAGTTGGTCTATGCAATTCCATCATCACGTTCATCAGAGTCGCTTCATGACCCAGAATGTAGGAAGCATCAGTACCATGCTGTGATCCCATTTGATGTCCGTATCAGCATCAGAAACATGCTGTGACTTGAATAGGTGTCACACTCATATCAGAATAATGTTGTGATTTGAAAATGTGTCACAATTATATCAGAATCAAACTGTGACTTGAAAAGATGTCACACTCATATCAGAATAATTCTGTGACTTGAAAAGATGTCACACTCATATCAGAATAATTCTGTGACTTGAAAAGGTGTCACAATTATATGACAATCATGCTGTGATCTGAATAGGTGTCACAATCATATCAGAAACATGCTGAGACTTGAAAAGGTGTCACACTCATAGCAGAATAATGCTGTGACTTGAAAAGGTGCGACAATTATATCAATCAAGCTGTGACTTGAAAAGGTGTCACAATTATATCAGAATCATGCTGTGACCTGAAAAGGTGTTACAATTGCATCAGATCAGAATCATGCTGTGACCTAAAAAAGAAGCTATAATTTTATCAGAGCCATGTTCTGACCTCTAAGGTGTAACAATCACTTCAGAATTATGGGGTGATCACAACTGGCGTCGCAGTCGAATCAGAATCATGATGTGGTACCATCTGGTGTCACATCATGATTGTCTGATTCTATTGTGTTGAACATCGGAATCATACTGCGACCCTGTATGGTGTCGTAATCAAATCAGAATCACGGAGACCTCACATTGGGTCACAAAAACATCAAAATCATGATACGAGCCCAGATTGTGTGACAATTTCATTAGAATCGTGCTGTGAGCCCATAAGGGTTGGGTTGTTTTACCTCTGAGCGGCACTGTTTTGCACACCATGGGCTAAATGGCCAGGTCACATGGACCCCGAAGGCTCAGAGAAGGTTGGGGGAGGGGACCCACTGGAACAGCTGTTGGGAGACAGATGGTAGCTTCCCGTCAAGGTCATCCAGCGTGTTCTTTAACGTGCACAGGGTATGGCTCTCCCACACACGGGGCCACGGCTTAACGTCCCATCCGACGGACGGCGGCCTTTCCAAGCCCATCAGTGTCCTCTACTGACCGTGGGCAGGGCGGGGAATTTTTGCGGAGATAAATCTCAACGCTGACCCAGCTGGGACTCGAACCTGGGAACTACAGATTACGAGCCTGGCGCGCTACCGACTGAGCCACCCCCGCCCCGAGCCCATAAGGTCATGACATGACGTGATACCAAATGAAACTATGATTTCATAAGAATCATGCTCTGACCCCAAATGGTTCACAATCGCATCAGATTCATACTGATCTGACAGCGAACATCACAATAACAATATCGGAATCATCAGGTCACAACATCAGAATTATGATGTGTCCACAAATGGTGTAATAACAGTCAAAGTAGAAGTGTGATGTGGCACCAAATGATGCAAAACTGGCATCAAACTCATGCTGACTTTACATGGGGCACCAACAGTACAGGAATCATGACGCGACCCCAAATGGTGGCACAACTCAATCATGACGTGACCCCAAGTGGTGGAATCATGACGTGAACCCAGAATCGTGTGACCCCTAATGATGCAAACTCAGAATCATGTGACTCCAAACGGTGTCACAACTCAGAATCATGACGTGACCTCAAATGGGTCACAACTCAGAAATCATGACATAACTCCAAATGGTGTCACAACTCAGAATCATGACGTGACTCCAAATGGTGTCACCAATCCAGAATCATGACGTGACCCCAATTGGTGTCAAAACTCAATATGATGTGATCCTAAACGGTGTCACAATTCAGAATCATGATGTGACCGCAATTGGGGTCACAACTCAGAATGATGACGTGACCCCAAATGGTATCACATCTCAGAATCATGACGTGACCCCAATTGGTGTCACAATTCAATATGATGTGATCCCAAATGGTGTCAGAACTCAGAATCATGACGTGACCCCAAATGGTGTCACAACTCAGAATCATGACGTGACCCCAAATGGTGTCAGAACTCAGAATCATGACGTGACCCCAAATGGTGTCAAAACTCAGAATCATGACGTGACCCCAAATGGTGTTACAACTCAGAATCATGATGTGATCTCAAATGGTGTCACAACTCAGAATCATGACGTGACCCCAAATGGTGTCACAACTCAGAATCGTGACATGACCCCAAATGGTGTCATAACTCAGAATCATGATGTGACCCCAAATGGTGTCATAACTCAGAATCATGACGTGACCCCAAATGATAACTCAGAATCATGACGTGACCCCAATTGGTGTCAAAACTCAATATGATGTGATCCTAAACGGTGTCACAATTCAGAATCATGATGTGACCGCAATTGGGATCACAACTCAGAATCATGACGTGACCCCGAATGGTATCACATCTCAGAATCATGACGTGACCCCAATTGGTGTCACAATTCAATATGATGTGATCCCAAATGGTGTCAGAACTCAGAATCATGACGTGACCCCAAATGGTGTCACAACTCAGAATCATGATGTGATCCCAAATGGTACCACAACTCAGAATCATGACGTGACCTCAATTGCGGTCACAACTCAGAATTGTGAAGTGACCCCAACTGGTGTCACAATTCAATATGATGTGATCCCAAATGGTGTCACAATGGGGTCACAACTCAGAATCATGACGTGACCCCAAATGGTGTTACAACTCAGAATCATGACGTGACCCCAAATGGTGTCAAAACTCAGAATCATGACGTGACCCCAAATGATGTCACAACTCAGAATCATGATGTGACCCCAAATGGTGTCACAATTCAATATGATGTGATCCCAAATGGTACCACAACTCAGAATCATGACGTGACCTCAATTGCGGTCACAACTCAGAATTGTGAAGTGACCCCAACTGGTGTCACAATTCAATATGATGTGATCCCAAATGGTGTCACAATGGGGTCACAACTCAGAATCATGACGTGACCCCTAATGATGATAACTCAGAATCATGACATGCCTCCAAATGGTGTCACAACTCAGAATCATGACATGACCCCAAATGATAACTCAGAATTATATGACTCCAAAAGGTGTCACAACTCATAATCATGACGTGACCCCAAATGGTGTCACAACTCATAATCATGACGTGACCCCAAATGGTGTCACAACTCATAATCATGACGTGACCCCAAATGGTGTCATAACTCAGAATCATGATGCGACCCCATATGGTGTCACAACTCAGAACCATGGTGTGATCCCAAGCTTCAAAATCCCATAAGTCTGATGTGACTCCAAATCGCGTTGCGGGCTTCAATAAATATATTGTTCCGAAAATTTCCATACAATTAAATGCTTCAAACATTTTTTCAATAATATCATTCTTTTGCGAAAAAGTTAAATTTTACACCATGTTACCAAAAGTGTCGAGTTTTACATGACATTTGAATGAAAGATGCATTCAATCATATAAATTGGAAAATCTCCTTCAAATCTTTGTAAATCTCGATTTATAAGATGTTATTATTAGAAAAGTTTATTTTGTCGTTTTCATTCTTTGCATTACGTGGATAGCTACGTCATCTGCAAACTTTGAACAGTTTTCCTCTTAGCTTAATTTATTCATTGACTTTTTTTTTAATGGGGCGGGGGTGGCTCAATCGGTAGCGCGCCAGGCTCGTAATCTGTAGTTCCCAGGTTCGAGTCCCTGCTGGGTCAGCGTTGAGATTTATCTCCACAAAATTCCCCGCCTTGCCCACGGTCAGTAGGGGACACCGATGGGCTTGGAAAGACCGCCGTCCGTCGGATGGGACGTTAAGCCGTGGCCCCGTGTGCGGGAGAGCCATACCCTGTGCACGTTAAAGAACACGCTGGATGGCCTTGACGGGAGGCTACCATCTGTCTCCCAACAGCTGTTCCAGTGGGTCCCCTCCCCCAACCTTCTCTGAGCCTTCGGGGTCTATGTGACCTGGCCATTTAGCCCATGGTGTGCAAAAAAAGTGCCGCTCAGAGGTACAACAACAACGACAACGACTTTTTTAATGCTCCGACATTATTGAAAATATTTCAAGCAATGACGTGGCCACTTTTCGTTCAAAGGGTAAGAGATAATCAACAAAAAAAATACAATAAATTTTAGACGCGTGAATTTCGAGTGTGTTGCGTGACTTGAAGTGTAAACTATTGTTGATCGGAAAAACAAAACAACATGCACGATCTTGGAAGGGGCGGTAATGGGAACGGCTCACGCCCATCAAGTGCAACAGCAACAGAAAGCCGAATCCTACTCCACCATCAATAAAGATGCTTCCCTCAAGGGAATCACGGTCTCGAGGCTGATGATGGCTCTCTGCCATTAAAGGCCATCATCACACTCCTTATGATTTCAGTTTCGAGTGACATTATGAAACCTTTCCTTTTTACATCCCACTCACGACTCGTTTCTCTTCACGGTTTCGTAACAAGGCCTCAGGGAAAAGAAAGGAAAGGTGAGAGAGAAGTTTTCCTATAAGCTCTTTCACCAAGTTCTTCTAGGAGATGAAATAAAAGAAAATAACGCTAACGGAGTTCTATGAGAGGAATCACAAAGGTCAGGTGTAAATGAGCTCTCTGATGTTGGTTATTTGAGGCTGACTTTGCTTTTGGAATGAAGTTTACATAAAGGAAAAGGAAGGGATCAAAGTTCATACGGTCGAATTCCTCGGTAAGAAAGTGAAGTAACAATAAGAATATGTAAGATAACGATATTTATTTTATTTTACTTTTTTTGTCGCTTTCATGCTCGAATTAATTTGGCTAATCTAACAAAGTTTGGAGTACGATATTACATGCTTTTGGATTTATGAATACAAGCAAATATCTTTCAGAGAAAAACAAAAAAAAAAGCAGACGAACGAACGAATGAACAAATAGCAGAAGCAATAATAATATTATTATTAAAAATAATAAAAATGACGATGACGACAGCAGCAATAACAATAATAATGACGACATCAGTAACAACAACAATAATGACGACGATGACATCAACAACAACAATAATAATGAAGACGACGATGATGACATCAGCAACAACAATAATAATAAAGAAGAAGACGAAAACAGCAGCAACAACAATAATAATGACGACATCAGTAACAACAACAATAATAATGAAGACGACGATGATGACATCAGCAACAACAACAATAATAAAGAAGAACACGAAAACAGCAGCAACAACAATAATAATGACGACATCAATAACAACAACAATAATGACGACGATGACATCAACAACAACAATAATAATGAAGACGACGATGATGACATCAGCAACAACAATAATAATAACGACATCAGTAACAACAACAATAATAATGAAGACGACGATGATGACATCAGCAACAACAATAATAATAAAGAAGAAGACGAAAACAGCAGCAACAACAATAATAATGACGACATCAGTAACAACAACAATAATGACGACATCAGTAACAACAACAATAATGACGACGATGTCATCAACAACAACAATAATAATGAAGACAACGATGATGACATCAGCAACAACAATAATAATAAAGAAGAAGACGACAACAGCAGCAGCAGGAATAAGAACAACAATAATGACGACTACGACAACGACAACAACAATATAATAATAATAGAATACAAAGTATAAAAATTTGGGAAAAATGCTAATTATTTGTAACTTTCTAATATGTTCCATTATGGGAAAAATTTATTTGAAAAATTTTATAATAACTAAAAATAGGCTTAGGTTTGGGTTGGGTTGTTTTACCTCTGAGCGGCACTTTTTTGCACACCATGGGCTAAATGGCCAGGTCACATGGACCCCGAAGGCTCAGAGAAGGTTGGGGGACGGGGCCCACTGGAATAGCTGTTGGGAGACAGATGGTAGCCTCCCGTCAAGGCCATCCAGCGTGTTCTTTAACGTGCACAGGGTATGGCTCTTCCGTACACGGGGCCACGGCTTAACGTCCCATCCGACGGACGGCGGCCTTTTCAAGCCCATCAGTGTCCCCTACTGACCGTGGGCAGGGCGGGGAATTTTGCGGAAATAAATCTCAACGCTGACACAGCTTAGACTCGAACCTGGAAACTACAGATTACGAGCCTGGCGCACTACCGACTGAGCCACCCCCGCCCCATACACGCTAGATATGTGAAAATTGTTGTCTAAGAGTATTTAGAATTCTACGTATCAGAAATGCTATACAAAGTGAAAATCTACGGGCCCATCGAAGTCAAAGGTCAAATTTACATTAATGTATGCTACGGACCTGGAAATTGCTGTGTGGAGGTATTTCCTTTTCTGCATTTTAGAAACTTTATGAATTTTCTGATCCGTTTTTTCTTGAGGTTAGAGGTAAAATTACTATTTTCTTGTTCTAGAGAGGTAAGAGGTAAGAATTGGGTTGGGATGTTTTATCTCTGAGCGGCACTTATGCGCACACATTGGGCTAATGGCCAGGACAGAAGGACCTCGAGGGCTCAGAGAAGGTTGGGGGAAAGGGACCCACTGGATAGCTGTTGGGAGACGGATGGTAGCCTCCCGTCAAGGCCATCCAGGGTGTTATTTAACATTAAAGTTATGACTGTCCGACACACAGGGACATGGCTTAACGTACCATCCGATGGACGGCGGCCTTTCCAAGCTCATCGATGTCCCCTACTGACTTAGGGAAGGGCGGGGAGTTTTGCGCAGATAAATCTCATTACTGGATCAGGGGGAACTTGAGGTGGGATCCCAGTACCGGGTAACAATTGGAGCTTAGAAGTATTTCTAGTGGTAGATCAGAGAAACGTTAAACTATTGCACTCTCGATGTCGCATTCAAGGTCAAATAGGGGTTTGGATGTTTGTAAAGAAATCAATTGGTGCAAAAGGGGCTACAGATTTTTCGTTATAAATGCAAACTTTCCGAAGAAATAATGTGAAGTCATTAAAAGAAGGTTTCTAACCACACTAATGGCATTGTAAATATGAAAACTACTGAAGCAAAATTAAGGTTAATTTCTTTAAAAAAGCTATTTTCTAACGGGGACTCTTCAATATTTCTCTAAAGATTTTATGGAATTTTTGAGTTTTTATAGGAAACTCACTGATAAATATTATTGAACCCTTGCCATACAGCTGATATTAGGATTGGGTTGTTTTACCTCTGAGCGGCACTTTTTTGCACACCATGGGCTAAATGGCCAGGTCACAAGGACCCCGAAGGCTCAGAGAAGGTTGGGGGAGGGGACCCACTGGAACAGCTGTTGGGAGACAGATGGTAGCCTCCCGTCAAGGCCATCCAGCGTGTTCTTTAACGTGCACAGGGTATGGCTCTCCTGCACACGGGGCCAAGGCTTAATGTCCCATCCGACAGACGGCGGCCTTTCCAAGCCCATCGGTGTCCCCTACTGACCGTGGGCAGGGTGGGGAATTTTGCGGAGATAAATCTCAACGCTGACCCAGCTGGGACTCGAACCTGGGAACTACAGATTACGAGCCTGGCGCGCTACCGACTGAGCCACCCCCGCCCCACTGATATTAGGGAAAACAGGATAATTTCGCATGCACTTTTATCACTTGACATAGATATTTATCAATTTCTATGAGTTTGGGAGCAAGCCCTCACTTTTTGCAGAGATCACAGACAGCAGATTATTAATACATGCAGACAAGCAGTTTGTAATCATAAAGATAATTCATTGTTAAATAGTCCAGCTTCCAGAACTCTTTAAATACTGAACAATATTGTTGAAAATCGATATTTAAATAAATTAGATGATACGAAATAGAGCAATGATCTTATAGATCATTGGTTGATTGGCAAGTGATTGCTATCTCAATCAAACACTGGGTTGGGTTGTTTTACCTCTGAGCGGCACTTTTTTGCACACCATGGGCTAAATGGCCAGGTCACATGGACCCCGAAGGCTCAGAGAAGGTTGAGGGAGGGGACCCACTGGAACAGCTGTTGGGAGACAGATGGTAGCCTCCCGTCAAGGCCATCCAGCGTGTTCTTTAACGTGCACAGGGTATGTCTCTCCCGCACACGGGGTCACGGCTTAACGTCCCATCCGACGGACGGCGGCCTTTCCAAGCCCATCGGTGTCCCCTACTGACCATGGGCAGGGGGGGGGGGGAATTTTGCGGAGATAAATCTCAACGCTGACCCAGCTGGGACTCGAACCTGGAAACTACAGATTACGAGCCTGGCGCGCTACCGACTGAGCCACCCCCGCCCCTTAAAATGGTAGGAGATCGGAATTTCATTTATCGTTGCCATAATAGGAAAGGACTCGAATGAATTGGTAGGGTTTTGCAAATACTTTGTGCATAATGTTTCGCTACCTGTGAGATCTAAGGAGCGAAAATATATTTGCCAAAATTGCTTACCTTAAGGCGAACAAGCCAACTACAACGAGCACAACGGCGCACACGGAGGAGATCACAATAAGCCTCCAATCTGTAAACAGGGAAAAAGAATTAAATTTATGATAGGAAGCAACCTTTGAAAATATCAGTAATAGAAAATTTCTCCTTTGAAATAATTTCGTTTTAAGTTATGATAGGAAGCAATCTTTTCAGAATATCAGCAATTTTTGTTTTGAAACAATTTCTTTTTAAGTTCATGATTTTTCACTTTTTGTTGCATCTATCCCGTGGCCGAGTGGTTAGCGCGCTTGACTACTGATCTAAGGGACCTGGGTTCGAGCCCCGGGTAAGGCATGGATGTTCGTGTTGTTTTCTGCTGAGGTCCTGCCATCCTCTCAGTCCTTCAACTATGGTATATAAACTGACAGGCTCCTGTCAGACCTCTGTGGCAAGCAGCTGCTTGAGGGAGTATTTATTTATTATTTTATAGCCGTCCCATGGCCGAGTGGTTAGCGCGCTTGACTACTGATCTACGGGACCTGGGTTCGAGCCCCGGGTAAGGCATGGATGTTCGTGTTGTTTTCTGCTGAGGTCCTGCCATCCTCTCAGAACTTCTACTATGGTATATAAACTGACAGGCTCCTGTCAGACCTCTGTGGCAAGCAGCTGCTTGAGGGGGTATTTATTTATATGCCGTCCCATCGCCGAGTGGTTAGCGCGCTTGGCTACTGATCTAAGGGACCTGGGTTCGAGCCCCGGATAAGGCATGGATGTATGTTTCGTTTTTCTGCTGGGGTCCTGCCATCCTCTCAGACCTTCTATTATGGCATATAAACTGACAGGCTCCTGTCAGACCTCTGTGGCAAGCAGCTGCTTGAGGAGGTATTGATTTATTTTTTATTAAAAAAGCTCACACAATAACAGAATTAATTCCTTTCGACTCATTAGTTTTCGTTTCCTGTTTGAAAAAAAAAAATGTTTCTGTTAAGATCTAAAAGCATATTTTCATTAAAAATAATTGAGAAACCCGATGTTTGAAATGGGGAATATTTGCATTCACAAGAAAACGAAAAAGGGCGAAGTTACATGTAGTGTTTAGAAAAATGAAATGAAAATCCTTCTGCATTCGAGATAAGTGAAAATTGTTGAAAATTTAAGCAAATTAGAACCGTGGCATATCCTCCGCGAACAAATATGTGCTGTGTAGGCTTTGTTTGATTTTTTTAATGAAGTTAGAAAAATAATTTCTCATGTACAGGTCATGATTCATATGAAGTGCGTTGAGTTAATAGAATATGGAAAAAAAATCGACACGTCCTTTAAAATTAATAATTTTAAAATAAAAAACTAGAAAAATTATAGAAATTGGAAGAGGTTTATGAAAATGAATTTTAACTGTCTTCGCCTCATTTGAATATCATTGAATTACGGTGAAAACTTATTTCTGCTTACAAAGCTACTAATGATACATTTGGAATCTGATTTCTATGAATCTTTCACAACACTTTAAATTTCCATAGAGGGCTTTATATTTGGAAAATACGAAATTTTAATCTTATCACACAAATACTTTTTCGATTACATGATCGAAAATAGTGAAATACTATAATTTTTATAATATTTATAATTACACTAGTTTACAACGTTTTTATAACACGAACAATTATAGCTGCCTTTTAATGCAGTTTTTAAGTATTTTTCAGGAGCTGATTTCAGATCTGCCCTTAAAAAATCGTTAGCACGCCTCTTTTTTTTATATTATTGGTCATTTTTGACTTCTGTTAAGGTATTCTTATACCAACACCTCCAGGTAACTGGGAGGATACTAGATATTTTACTCTTTGTGGCTGGCAACACTTGGGTTGTTTTTTCTCTGAGCGGCACTTCTTTGCACACAATGGGCTAAATGGCCAGGTCACATGGATCCCGAAGGCTCAGAGAAGGGGGGCGGGGGTGGCTCAGGCGGTAGCGCGCCAGGCTCGTAATCTGTAGTTCCCAGGTTCGAGTCCCAGCTGGGTCAGCGTTGAGAATTATCTCCGCAAAATTTCCCGCCCTGCCCATGGTCAGTAGGGGACACCGATGGGCTTGGAAAGGCCGCCGTCCGTCGGATGGGACGTTAAGCCGTGGCCCCGTGTGCGGGAGAGCCATACCCTGTGCACGTTAAAGAACACGCTGGATGGCCTTGACGGGAGGCTACCATTTGTCTCCCAACAGCTTGTTCCAGTGGGTCCCCTCCCCCAACCTTCTCTGAGCCTTCGGGGTCCATGTGACCTGGCCATTTAGCCAATGGTGTGCAAAAAAGTGCCGTTCAGATGTAAAACAACCCAAACGACCCAATTCAGAGAAGGTTGGGGGAGGGGACCCACTGGAACAGCTGTTGGGAGACAGATGGTAGCCTCCCGTCAAGGCCATCCAGCGTGTTCCTTAACGTGCACAGGGTATGGCTCTAGCCACACACGGGGTCACGGCTTAACGTCCCATCCGACGGACGGCGGTCTTTCCAAGCCCATCGGTGTCCCCTACTGACCGTAGGCAGGGCGAGGAATTTTGCGGAGATAAATCTCAACGTTGACCCAGCTGGGACTCGAACCTGGGAACTACAGATTACGAGCCTGACGCGCTACCAACTGAGCCACCCCCGCTCCGGCTTGGAACACTGATTGCCAAATGGGAGAAAACATGTAACAGTAACCTAACCTCAGACCGCCATTCTTGTTGTTTTCTTTGTAGGAGGAACAAGTGCTATACATTGAGAGTGAATTTTGGCGTTTAAATGGCACAAAGGTAGCGTCGCGGATGTGCTAATGTGTCAGATAAGTTTTATTGTGTGTGTGGAAATTATATTTTAAAATACCAGATTCGTTCTATGACAAAGATTGTGAAGAAAGTCTATAACTTGTATTTTGGATGCCATGTAGGAGATCAGGCCAAAACATTGGTTCCACATCTGTGCTGCGCTTCGTGCTTTGTTGGCCTGAGTGAATGGTTGAAATGTAAGATAAAATCCATGCCCTTTGCACTTCCAAAGGTTTGGCGTGAGCAAACCTTTGGGTTTTAAGACCTCTACCATTTATTAGTACTTATAAGAAAAGTAGAGAATATTACACTTCTTCATTCTCAGAAGTGTAAAGTATTACATCTCTTCATTCTTAGAAGAAAAGTGGAGAATATTACACCTTTTCATTCTTATAAGAAAAGTGGAGAATATTACACCTTTTCATTCTTATAAGAAAAGTGGAGAATATTACACCTTTTCATTCTTATAAGAAAAGTGGAGAATATTACACCTTTTCATTCTTATAAGAAGAGTGGATAATATTACACCTTTTCATTCTTATAAGAAAAGTGGAGAATATTACACCTTTTCATTCTTATAAGAAAAGTGGAGAATATTACACCTTTTCATTCTTATAGGAAGAGTGGAGAATATTACACCTTTTCATTCTTATAAGAAGAGTGGAGAATATTACACCTTTTCATTCTTATAAGAAGAGTGGAGAATATTACACCTTTTCATTCTTATAAGAAGAGTGGAGAATATTACACCTTTTCATTCTTATAAGAAGAGTGGATACACCTTTTCATTCTTAGAAGAAAAGTGGAGAATATTACACCTTTTCATTCTTATAGAAGAGTGGAGAATATTAAACCTTTTCATTCTTATAAGAAGAGTGGAGAATATTACACCTTTTCATTCTTATAAGAAGAGTGGAGAATATTACACCTTTTCATTCTTATAAGAAGAGTGGAGAATATTACACCTTTTCATTCTTATAAGAAAAGTGGAAAATATTACATCTTTTCATTCTCGGAAGTGGAGAATATTATTCCTTTTCATTCTCAGAAGTGGAGAATATTATTCCTTTTCATTCTCAGAAGTGGAGAATATTACACCTTTTCATTCTTATAAGAAAAGTGGAGAATATTACACCTTTTCATTCTTATAAGAAAAGTGGAGAATATTACACCTTTTCATTCTTATAAGAAAAGTGGAGAATATTACACCTTTTCATTCTTATAAGAAAAGTGGAGAATATTGCACCTTTTCATTCTTATAAGAAAAGTGGAGAATATTGCACCTTTTCATTCTTATAAGAAAAGTGGAGAATATTACACCTTTTCATTCTTATAAGAAAAGTGGAGAATATTACACCTTTTCATTCTTATAAGAAAAGTGGAGAATATTACACCTTTTCATTCTTATAAGAAAAGTGGAGAATATTACACCTTTTCATTTTTATGAGAAAAGTGGAGAATATTACATCTTTTCATTCTCGGAAGTGGAGAATATTATTCCTTTTCATTCTCAGAAGTGGAGAATATTATTCCTTTTCATTCTCAGAAGTGGAGAATATTACACCTTTTCATTCTTATAAGAAAAGTGGAGAATATGACACCTTTTCATTCTTATAAGAAAAGTGGAGAATATTACGCCTTTTCATTCTTATAAGAAAAGTGGAGAATATTGCACCTTTTCATTCTTATAAGAAAAGTGGAGAATATTATTCTTTTTCATTCTCAGAAGTGGAGAATATTATTCCTTTTCATTCTCAGAAGTGGAAAATATTACACCTTTTCATTCTTATAAGAAAATTGGGGAATATTACACCTTTTCTTTCTTATAAGAAAAGTGGAGAATATTACACCTTTTCATTCTTATAAGAAAAGTGGAGAATATTACACCTTTTCATTCTTATAAGAAAAGTGGAGAATATTACACCTTTTCATTCTTATAAGAAAAGGAGAATATTACACCTTTTCATTGTTATAAGAAAAGTGGAGAATATTACACCTTTTCATTCTTATAAGAAAAGTGGAGAATATTACACCTTTTCATTCTCGGAAGTGGAGAATATTATTCCTTTTCATTCTCAGAAGTGGAGAATACTATTCCTTTTCATTCTCAGAAGTGGAAAATATTACACCTTTTCATTCTTATAAGAAAAGTGGAGAATATTACACCTTTTCATTCTTATAAGAAAAGTGGAGAATATTGCACCTTTTCATTCTTATAAGAAAAGTGGAGAATATTGCACCTTTTCATTCTTATAAGAAAAGTGGAGAATATTACACCTTTTCATTCTTATAAGAAAAGTGGAGAATATTACACCTTTTCATTCTTATAAGAAAAGTGGAGAATATTACACCTTTTCATTCTTATAAGAAAAGTGGAGAATATTACACCTTTTCATTCTTAGGAGAAAAGTACTTTCTTAGAAAGTGTTTTCCCCCTTAGAAGAGTGAAGGAGAATAGTTATAGAATACTTAAAAAAATAATAATAAACACCATGCCTCTTGCCGTTGCCTGGTCGTGTGCATTAACCTGGAAAGTGCCTTAGACTAGATGTCAGTCGATAGGGCGCCAGACTCGTAATCTGCAGCTCCCAGTTTCGAGTCCCAGCTGGGCAAGTGTTGAGATTTATCTCCGCAAAACTCCCTTCCCTCAGTCAGTAGAGAACACCGATAGCTTGCGAAGGCCGTCGGATGGAATATGAAGCAGAACACCGTGTGGAGAAACCTGTCCACATTACAGAACACGCTGGATGGCCTTGACGGGTGGCTACCATCTGTCTCCAGTGGGTTCCCTCCCCCAAACCTTCTCGGAGCTCGGGGTCCTTGTGACCTGGTCATTTCGTCCATTGTGTGCAAAAAAAAAGTGCCGCTCAAGTAAATCAACCCAAGCCTTGGAGCAGTCTTCAATTACAGTCAGGTGCATTTCCAATGACTAACTCTATGGTATAATGCTTAAAACCACTTGTAGAGGATAACTGTTCAGGGGCCGGCTGGGTTGTTGGTTTGTTTTACCTCTGAGCGGCACTTTTTTGCACACCATGGGCTAAATGGCCAGGTCACATGGACCCCGAAGGCTCAGAGAAGGTTGGGGGAGGGGACCCACTGGAACAGCTGTTGGGAGACAGATGGTAGCTCCCGTCAAGGCCATCCAGCGTGTACTTTAACGTTGGGTTGTTTTACCACTGAGCGGCACTTTTTTGCACACCATGGGTTAAATGGCCAGGTTACATGGACCCCGAAGGCTCAGAGAAGGTTGGGGGAGGGGACCCACTGGAACAGCTGTTGGGAAACAGATGGTAGCCTCCCGTCAAGGCCATCCAGCGTGTTCTTTAACGTGCACAGGGTATGGCTCTCTCGCACACGGGGCCACGGTTTAACGTCCCATCCGACGGACGGTGGCCTTTCCAAGCCCATCGGTGTCCCCTACTGACCGTGGGCAGGGCGGGGAATTTTGCGGAGATAAATCTCAACGCTGACCTAGCTGGGATTCGAACCTGGGAACTACAGATTACGAGCCTGGCGCTCTACCGACTGAGCCACCCCCGCCCCTCAGGGGCCGGTAAATCAGCGGTCAGAGCACCTGACATATTATCAGAAGGTCGTGAGTTCACCCGGGAAATGACAACTCTCCCTCTATAGTTCTTCAACGTATCACCAACAGGTGCATATCTATGTATTGTTTCAGAATATTACCCTTTTCACCATTAGAATACAAAGGAACAGTTGTAGCTTTCGGAAGAGAAGTAGTAGAGAACAATTTTACGCCTTCAGAAAAGAAGTAGTTGAATAAGAGACAAAAGTAGAGATTTATACTGTTGTTGTTGTTCTTTTACCTCTGAGCGGCACTTTTTTGCACACCATGGGCTAAATTAAATGGCCAGGTCACATGGACCCCGAAGGCTCAGAGAAGGTTGGGGGAGGGGACCCACTGGAACAGCTGTTGGGAGACAGACAAGGCCATCCAGCGTGTTCTTTAACGCTCACAGGGTATGTCTCTCCCGCACACGGGGTCACGGCTTAACGTCCCATCCGACGGACGGTGGCCTTTCCAACCCATCGGTGTCCCCTACTGACCGTGGGCAGGGCAGGGAATTTTGCGGAGATAAATCTCAATGCTAACCCAGCTAGGACTCGAAACGGGGAACTACAGATTACGAGCCTGGCGCGATACCGACTGAGCCACCCCCGCCCCTCAGAGGGGAAGAAAATGAGGGGTCAATTTGTTGTAGCTTATGACATTCCCGCGTCACAAGGTTTGATTTGATACGTAAAGAGATTTATACATTTTAAGTTTTGAAAGAAGAGGAAATGGAGAATTATTTTTCGTTTTTCCCCTGAGAAAAGAAGTCTTAGAGTAAGGGAAAAAGGAACAATTATTCCTTTTAGCGGAAGAGGTAGTGGAGAATAATTTTATGTCCTCAGAAAAGAAGTAGTAGAGTAGGAGCCAAAAGAACAGTTAGTAGAACTTTTAGCTTTTGGAAGTAGTGAAGAATTATTTTCAGTTTTCCAACTCAGAGAAGAAGTAGTAAAGTAGAAGATGAAACAACAGTTATACCTTTTAGCTCTTGGGAGAAGAAGAAATGGAGATTAATTTTACGCCTTAAGAAAGGAAGTAATAGAGTAGGAGACAAAAGAACAGTTATACCTTTAAGCTTTTGGAAGAGAAGCAGTAGAGGTTTATTTTTAGTTTTCCCCCTCAGAAAAGAAGTAGTAGAGATATAACCCTCAGGAGAACAGTAGACACCATCAGAAGAGAAGACTAGTGATATGTTTCCATCCTGAGAAGGATCAAATAATAATATTTCCGTCTTCAGAAATGAAATACAGTTATAATCTTTTGTCGATATTAAACTAGAGTTATAATTTTTTAATGTAAAGGAGAAAAAGACAGTTAAGTGAGTTTCTTATGAGATTTTGGGTTGTTTTACCTCTGAGCGGCACTTTTTTGCACACCATGGGCTAAATGGCCAGGTCACATGGACCCCGAAGGCTCAGAGAAGGTTAGGGTAGGGAACCCACTGGAACAGCTGTTGGGAGACAGATGGTAGCCTCCCGTAAAGGCCATCCAGCGTGTTCTTTAACGTGCACAGGGTATGGCTTTCCCGCACACGGGCCATGGCTTAACGTCCTATCCGACGGACGGCGGCCTTTCCAAGCCCATCGGTGTCCCCTACTGACCATGGGCAAGGCAGGGAATTTTGCGGAGATAAATCTCAACGCTGACCCAGCTGGGACTCGAACCTGGAAACTACAGATTACGAGCCTGGCGCGCTACCGACTGAGCCACTCCGCCCCCAGTTTCTTATGAGAACCTAAAAACTTGTCCAGTTTGGTCAAAATCTCATATTATTTCATGATTAGGTCAGTTTTCTACGATTCGGTTCTAATTATAGTTAAAATAAATAAATTCTTTTGTAGGTAGATTATTTTCCGTAGAAATCTGACAGAATTCTGTCAGTACAGTAAAGATTGGTGTCAAGTAATCGACCGAAAACTGAGAAACAAAATTGGTGCTCACTTTACCACCATTAATTAAAAGGATATTTAATATAAAATGTCAAATTGGAATTCATGAAAATTTCATTTCACATTTATTTTTGAATATTTTTGGTAACGAAAGAGTGATAAATTAGAGGAGCAAACGCTTTAAATATGTGGACCCTAAAAAACGTTTTTTATGTACTAAAAATTATAGCAGGGCATAGCGAACTCAGAATGTCCTAGGTAAACATTCAGTTTATTTTACGAAAAATGTTAAAAAAATGTAAGAATAGATTATGAAGATATAGTTGGTTTTTTAAAAATTTTTTACTGATGAAAAATTAAGTAAAAACATGTGTTTCCTATTCAGTAGTAAAGAATCACAGGATATGTCCTGTAGACATGGGACGGGGGTGGCTCAGTCGGTAGCGTGCCAAGCTCTTAATCTGTAGTTCCCAGGTTCGAGTCCCAGCTGGGTCAGCGTTGAGATTTATCTCCGCAAAATTCCCCGCCCTGCCCACGGTCAGTAGGGGACACCGATGGGCTTGGAAAGGCCGCCGTCCGTCGGATGGGACGTTAAGCCTTGGTCCCGTGTGTGGGAGAGCCATACCCTGTGCACGTTAAAGAACACGCTGGATGGCCTTGACGGGAGGCTACCATCTGTCTCCCAACAGCTGTTCCAGTGGGTCCCCTCCCCCAACCTTCTCTGAGCCTTCGGGGTCCATGTGACCTGGCCATTTAGCCCATGGTGTGCAAAAAAGTGCCGCTCAGAGGTAAAACAGTCCAAACAACCTCAGTTCGAAAAGCGCATCCTTTGACTTGATACTATTTCGCAGTCGATACTATTTTAACTTTCCTCACAAAATCTGTTGACCGAGTTTACAAGACATAAAAGCCTAGCCGTTGACACAGCAATGCTGGCTGAGCTTTGCGCACTTTCCTCGCTTCACTGACCCAGCTGGGACTCGAACCTGATTACGAGCCTGGCGCGCTATCGACTTACAAGGAAGCACAAATGAAATACAGATTTGTTATTGGGGATAGGTATCTGAGTTGGGTTGGGTTGTTTGATCTCTGAGCAGTACCTTTGTGCACACACTAGGCTAAATGAGCAGGTCACAAGAACCCCAAGATGAGAGAAGGTTGGGGGGAAGGGCGCTCGTTGCACAGCTGATCGCAGACAGATCCAGTGAAGTCCATCCAACTTGCACAGAGCACCACGGTTTTATGTCATCCCATTATGTCCCAACCCATTACGTCCCATGGAAAGGACGGCGGCCTTTCCAAATATATCGGTGTTATCTTTCTGACCGACGGCAGGGTGGTGGGTTTAGCGATGGTGTTACCCAGGTCCGATTCGAACCTGGGAACTGCAGATTACAAGTCTGGTGCGCTACATAATGCTCCAACCTCTGCCTCGACGGTTGGGGGAAGATGACCGACTGGACAACAGTTAGGAGACAGATGATAGCCTCCTGTCAAGGCCACCCAGTGTATTCTTTAACGTGCACAGGGTATTGCTCATGTCCTTTTTTTACTTTTATTTTTAGCTTTACGTCACATCCAACGGACGGTGGCCTTTACAAGCCCAAAGGTGTCTCTTCTCTGACTGAGAGAAGGATACAGTCGCTCAAAAAAGTATCCGAACGCTATGGTTGGTTATGGAATTCCAAAAAAAAAAATATCGTTGCCAGATATATTTTCTGAATTGTGTAATCAACCATAGCGTTCGGATATTTTTTTGAGCGACTGTACAGTTTAATTCAGATAACTCTCAGTGTTAGTACAGTTGGGACTCGAACCTGTGAACTGCAGATATTGAGTCCAATGCATTACAGACTAAGCGAACCATTGTCTCAAAGTGCATAAATACCAATACTCTTCGTCGCACTTTGTAATTCAAGGGGCGGGGGTGGCTCAGTCGGTAGCGCGCCAGGTTCGTAATCTGTAGTTCCCAGGTTCGAATCCCAGCTGGGTCAGCGTTGAGATTTATCTCTGCAAAATTTCCCTGCCCTGCCCACGGTCAGTAGGGGACACCGATGGGCTTGGAAAGGCCGCCGTCCGTCGGATGGGACGTTAAGCCTTGGCCCCGTGTGCGGGAGAGCCATACCCTGTGCACGTTAAAGAACACGCTGGATGGCCTTGACGGGAGGCTACCATCTGTCTCCCAACAGCTGTTCCAGTAGGTCCCCTCCCCAAACCTTCTCTGAGCCTTCGGGGTCCATGTGACTTGGCCATTTAGCCCATGGTGTGAAAAAAAAGTGCCGCTCAGAGGTAAAACAACTCAACCCAACTTTGTGAATCATCCATTAGGTCGAATTTCCACCGTTAGAGGGTGCTAAAGCCGTAAACTGACGCCTTTGAAAAGGAGCATTTGATATCCGCAAGAGACAACACTTAGATCTTCTAGTTACGTGATGAAAACGGTTAAGGTTACAAAGTTAATTCCGCGAAATTTAGAGGAATTCGTTTGAAAACCCAAATGTGGGAATTAAATATCCTTCAAATAAGGAGTATATCCTATACTGACTCCAAAGGATAATTAAATCATAACAATCTCTTTTACTGGAAAAAATCTCTTTTACTGGTCTGTTTTACTGGTCAATCTCTTTTACTGGTCTGTGTACTGGAAAAGATTAAAAAGTGACTTTAGTATTTTTACTTACTGTGAATTATTTTTCCGTATAATGGGAGATTAAGATCCAGTATTAACCCTTTCACGACTAAGGGAAACATTTTTCCCATTTAAAAATTGGTGATTGTCGTATTTAATTATAACCTTATCTGCATTTTTTATACAGAATGTCAAAATAGAACGTATGCCGAACGCAATTACGTAAACGGGAACGTTTAGGAAACAAAAACAGAACTGTCAGGACGCATAATATATGTACTATGTGCAATGTCCATCTTTGCCTCACTACCAAAAGAAATTGCTTCGCAGAATATCATAATTAGCACATCATTTTGTATAGTAATTTTATTTCATAATTTTGTATTATTTTAGTTAACATTTTGTTCTAATAAATCAATAAATAAAAGACATTGCATAATAAGCCTAACTATAATCTGTGTTACCTTTATAGTCCATTGGGAAAAATATTTCCCATGAAATTCCAAAAAAACTACACATTGTTATGTATTTTCCTTATGATTTTTATTTATTTTACGTCTACACAAACTAAAATAAAGAGTTACATACTAATATTTACTCTTAGAAACCTTATGGTCCTGAAAGAATTAATAGGTAATTGATATTAAGTTACTCCAGAGAGAAAGCATGAGTGGCATCGATTCAAACAATGGGACTGCATTGTTATGGAAACAGTGGTTTCCATTGGTCATTGAGGTGCAAATTACTTAACAATAAACCAACGATCTCATATTCTTGAGTCCGACTGATGAGTCCTCCGGTTGATATCGAAATGCTAGTTCAATCAGTTAGGATCCAGCTGGTGATACACCCAGTTGAAATCTACTGGCAATTCAAGCCACTTCTAATCCAGCTGGTGATCCCCCATCAGTTCGAATCCACTTGGTGACCTACAGCCAGTTGGAATCCAACTGATGACTCCACCACCTCTAATCCATCTGGTAGTTAAAACCTGTTCCAATCCAACTGATGACTACTCACCAGTTTTAATCCATCTGGCTGTTCAAATCAGTTCTAATCCAGATGGTGATCCACATCACTTCGAATAGACTTGGTGACCTCCCATACCAATTCGAATCCAGGTGATGACTCCACCAATTCAAATCCATTTCGCAGTTCAAAAAAGTTCGAACCCAACTGGTGATCCCCTACCGCAAATCCATCTCGCAGTTCAAAAAAGTTCGAACCCAACTGGTGATCCCCTATTGCAAATCCATCTCGCAGTTCAAAAAAGTTCGAACCCAACTGGTGATCCCCTACTGCAAATCCATCTCGCAGTTCAAAAAAGTTCGAACCCAACTGGGATCCCCTACTGCAAATCCATCTCGCAGTTCAAAAAAGTTCGAACCCAACTGGGATCCCCTACTGCAAATCCATCTCGCAGTTCAAAAAAGTTCGAACCCAACTGGTGATCCCCTATTGCAAATCCATCTCGCAGTTCAAAAAAGTTCGAACCCAACTGGTGATCCCCTACTGCAAATCCATCTCGCAGTTCAAAAAAGTTCGAACCCAACTGGGATCCCCTACTGCAAATCCATCTCGCAGTTCAAAAAAGTTCGAACCCAACTGGTGATCCCCTACTGCAAATCCATCTGGCAGTTCTTAGCAGTTTGAATTCACAATGGTTATCCACAACAGTTCGAATTCCGGTTGGTGAACCCCCAACAATTAGAAGTCAGGTGATGACTGACCAGATCGAATCTCGCTGCTACTCCTTTAGTTCTAACTCATCTGATGACCCAAATTCGAATAAGCGTAGATTGGTTGAACTTTGAGATTATTCGTTGATTGACAGATAATTGTTAGCTCAATTAACCAATGAGATATTATGCCATCATATCATGAATTATCATTGTCCTAATTACTTTCTTTAGCGATTCGCCATTGAAATATAATTACCATGTTTTGGCAACATTAGCGAACAAATTATGTTGCACGTGGAAAATATTTCATTGAAAATCTTGATGATTACCTTGTACTGCAACATCATACAAAAAAAGGGCAATTTTGATTCCTTTTGGAATAATTACCTGGTTTGTGTTCACAATGTTCATCATTGAAGCCACATTTGGGTTCGTCTAGAGGAGGTTTTCCTGCAATCCACGCAATTTGGCCTTCTTCTTTCAAAATCTAAAAGAAAACAGGAGAAAGAATACAGAAATTTGCACTTTCTTTAACATATCAAATAGAATTTTCGATATTTTTTGTGCATTCATCTTCTAGATGTGTTTCGCCAATATCAACGAAATGTTGAACGTCCGAACTAATCTTCAATTACGCAAGCTACTTCTGGTCTACCAGATATGGTATTAGACTAATAAGATGACGACTCCATCGACGACTCCAGATATGGTATTAGACTAATAAGATGACGACATCCAGTTCAAATTTAGCTGAAGATACCGTCAGTTCGAATCCAACTGACGATCACACCGATTTGAAAACTGCTGACGATTTCACCAATTCGAATCAGATTCCTCTAGTTCGAATAAAACTGGCGACTCCACCAGTTTGAATCAGTTGACAGTTCCATCAGTTTGAAACCAACTGACGTTTCTACCAGTTGTTTCTACCAGAATAAAACTGGCGACTCCACCAATTCGAATTCAGACGATGACTTCACTAGTTCGAATGCAAGTGACGACCGCTAGTAGTCGGAATCGACTGACAACTCCATCAGTTCGAATGCAACTGACGACTCCATGAATTTCGAACCCAGATGACGATCCATTCTACTGTTTCCATTCCCGTCCAAAAGACTACCTCCATTGAAAGAAACTGCATTCATCATGAGAATTTAGGTTGAACTTTAGATGCCTCCTTAGTTTTGTTTAGATGCTATGCGTTACTAGTTCTGTTCATCGAACAGGAAGGATTATTACACTCACTCCTTTCAGTGTAGGAACGAACGAACGATGTTGAAAAACGGGATTTGGGTAGATTTGATTTTTCTCATTAATCTGCTTTATTAGGAAGCAACTCTGCCTTCCATCTCATTACCTTTTGGCATAAGGAGCATTTCCAATAAAGCTGCCACCTGAATGCATAGGGTGTTAATCATTTGGAGGTTTTTTTCACGCTTCAAACGAAACACGTGACGAATGTCTGCAGTTTCGGTCACAAGGAGCAATATGGCGAATTGATGGATAATTTATTCCATCCTCTGTGCGAAACGAGCAGACGTCTGATATTTATTAAAGGTGGCATCTGAGAGATGGGGGATTGCTAGAGACTGGAAATTCTTCCTTTTTCTGGAACCTGAATGCCGAAGATAAAGTTCTTTTTGGAAAAGGAGAACGGCCATATTTTATCAGAAGTCCTTTTCATGTTCACTACGTGTGGAAACATTAATAAAGAAAAAAAAGTCTGGATCTACGGGGGGAGGAATTGTTCCCCCCTAACTCTTTGAGAACTCTAGTAAGCTGAAAGAAGAATAAAAATGCTAAAAATATAAATTTATCACGCAGGCGCGGATGTAGAAAAAAATAAATTGAGGTTAGGGAGGTGAAGATGAATTACTTTTCAGTCTAGCAAGTTCCCTCCGTTTTAGAGGACTTTAAAACTTTTTTTGAATAATGAATGAAATATGCATAATTAGTTAATAGTGAACCAGTCTCGTAATATGCAGTTCTCAGGTTCAAGTCCCAGTTGAGCCAACGTTGAAATTTATCTCCGAAAAACTTCCCGTCCTGCCAACTAGGGGATACCGATGGGCTCAGAGGTAGCAGTATCGGTATCCCTGGTAGGGGATACCGATGGGCTCAGAGAGGCAGCCGTCCGTAGGATGGAACTTTAAGCCTTGGCCTCGTGTGCGGGAGAGTCACACTCTGTTGCACGTTTTAGAACATGCTGGATGGCCTTGATTGGAGGATACCATCTGTTTCCCAACAGCTGTACAGTAAGTCCCCTCACCCCAACCATCTCTGAGTCGTCAGGATACTTGTGACCTGGCCATTTAGGTCAGTGTGTCAAAAAAGAGTGTGACTCAGAGGCAAAACAATTCAGCCCTGGTTGCAAGACTGAGCAATGATTAACAGTGCAGATACAAGTTGCAAGATTGAACAGTTAGTCAAAATGTGTATCCTAGGTGCAAATATCAACAGTTAATCTCAATGTGTATCATAGGTCAAGTTTAAACAATTAGTCTCAATGTGTGTCGTAGGTGCAAGTTTGAAAAATTAAGCTCAATGTGTATTCTGGGTACAAGTTTGAACAGTTAGTCTCAATATGTATCCTGGGTGCAAGTTTGAACATTTTTTTTTTATTGTGGATGCAAGTTGAAAGATCGAACAGTGAATGTTACTGTGAGGCAAACCCACATGCAGAAAAGGAGAATTACTGAAAGAGAAATGGCACGCAGAAAGTAATTTTTTGAGTTCAGGGTTTAGTGGCAAAGGATACTCGGAAGGGACAGAGTGCGCAGTTGATCCACACTCTCATAGATCCCTTTATCACATTGATCCCATCTATCACTGGTTGATTGAGGGGTGGGGGTGGCTCAGTCGGTAGCGCGCCAGGCTCGTAATCTGTAGTTCCCAGGTTCGAGTCCCAGCTGGGTCAGCGTTAAGATTTATCTCCGCAAAATTCCCCGCCCTGCCCACGGTCAGTAGGGGACACCGATGGGCTTGGAAAGGCTGCCGTCCGTCGGATGGGACGTTAAGCCGTGGCCCCGTGTGCGGGAGAAACATACCATGTGCACGTTAAAGAACACGCTGGATGGCCTTGACGGGAAGCTACCATCTGTCTCCCAACAGCTGTTCCAGTGGGTCCCCTCCCCCAACCTTTTCTGAGCCTTCGGGGTCCATGTGACCTGGTCATTTAGCCCAAAAAAGTGCCGCTCAGAGGTAAAACAACTCAACCCAACTGGTTGATTGAGCTGTCCATCACTTATCAATCAAGCCCATCTGCGTGTGCCTACAGGAGACGTACTAGCAGACAGCCAACGATCCCACAATCCAGCACTTCTCCCTTGTTGGCCGGACTGGGATGGAGATGGACCAGCCATCGGGCATATCACAATCCTCCTGAGCAACCATTCTGCATTCCTACTCATATCCTTCACCATCAACATAGAGACAGTTGCTATCCGCCTCTTTGTCGGAGTTCCGTTGACTCTGTCTGCTCTGTCTATCTACGGCCCAGAAGGATCATTTTCCGGGAAGATCTTGATGACCTCGTCTCGCAACTGTTGTCAACCTTTCTTCACACGGGGGACTTCAACAGACACAGTACGTTTTGGGGCAGTACTGATACCAACGGGAAGGGTGGGATCCTAGAGCAGTGGCTCCTGAATCCATCGCTCTCGCTGTTGCACATTAGTAATCAGTACCTACTTTCATTCTCTGACATCATTGCCATTGATCTCACCACCTGCTCCTCCTCGATCCGGGGCGGGGGTGGCTCAGTCGGTAGCGCACCAGGCTCGTAATCTGTAGTTCCCAGGTTCGAGTCCCAGCTGGGTCGGCGTTGAGATTTATCTCCGCAAAATTCCCCGCCCTGCCCACGGTCAGTAGGGAAATCCGTCCGCTGTCCGTCGGATGGGACGTTAAGCCGTGGCCCCGTGTGCGGGAGAGCCATACCCTGTGCACGTTAAAGAACACGCTGAATGGCCTTGACGGAAGGCTACCATCTGTTTCCAAGCAGCTGTTCCAGTGGGTCCCCTCCCCCTAACTTTCTCTGAGCCTTCGGGGTCCATGTGACCTGGCCATTTAGCCCATGGTGTGCAAAAAAGTGTCGCTCAGAGGTAAAACAACCCAACCCTCCTCGATCCTTCCACTCTTTACATGGGAGGTCGCTGATAATCATTATGGAAGCGATTTTCCCCGCGGTGAGTACCATCTCCTATCGCGAGCCTTGCAACCTTTCAGGTGTGTCACAGGGGTGGCTTTAAGACCACAGCTGGAATAGGTTCTATTTCCATTCTCGCCGTACGGTACGCTAGCAACCGAAAGCAAGAGCCAATCAAATGGCTGCTGACGAATGACGTAACTGGAACATCCGTGCGAAAGTAGATAGTTAGTTTGTATTTGTTAACAGACTTCTTGGTTGGCAAGATGGATGGCAGAATTGAGTAAATAAATCTTTAATGATAAGAGAGTATTTTATTATGGAACCTGGGGCGGGGGTGGCTCAGTCGGTAGCGCGCCAGTAATCTGTAGTTCCCAGATTCGAGTCCCAGCTGGGTCAGCGTTGAGATTTATCTCCGCAAAATTTCCCCGCCCTGCCCACGGTCAGTAGGGGACACCGATGGGCTTGAAAAGGCCGCCGTCCGTCGGATGGGACGTTAAGCCGTGGCCCCATGTGCGGGAGAGCCATACCCTGTGCACGTTACAGAACACGCTGGATGGCCTTGACGGGAGGCTACCATCTGTCTCCCAACAGCTGTTCCAGTGGGTATCCTCCCCCAACCTTCTCTGAGCCTTCGGGGTCCTTGTGGTCTGGCCATTTAGCCCATGGTGTACAAAAAAGTGCCGCTCAGAGGTAAAACAATCCAATCCAATTATTTGGAACCACAGATAAGGTTTTGAAAATATGTTTGCAGTATGATTTTTCCTAGGAGTAGCTAAATATTTTAAAAATACGAAAATCAAATTGATCTTGACTCGCTGTCAATAACTTCCTCCAACCGTAGGCAGTTCCCTCTACGTTGATGATTTAAGCATCTTTTCCTCTTCCTTCATCCTGAGGGTCATTAAACGACTACTGCAAACTGCCCTGAAGAATCTCTCCATTTGGGCGACGGCCAATGGATTTCGGTACTCCTTTTAGAAAATCACGGCGTGCACTTTTATCCCAAGCCTATCTTCATCTGGAACCTCAGGCTGCGTGGGGATGGCTCAGTCACAGCGCACGATGATCGTAATTTGTAGTTCCCAGATCCGAGTTCCAGCTGGGTCAGCGTTGAGATTTATCTACGCAAAATTATCCGCCTTGCCTACGGTCAGTAGAGGTCACCGATGGCTTTGGAAAGGCCGTCATCCGTCGGACAGGAACTTACTCTGGAGGCTGCCACCACCATCATCGTCACCACCCCCATTTACCATCATCATCACTACCACCATTACCATCATCATCACATCTCCACGACAATGTTCATCACCATTACCATCATTGCCATCATCACAATCGTCATCATCGCCGCCGCAACCGCTACCTCAACTATCATCGCCACCGCCACCATCGTTGCAACCAACATCACCATTATCATCATCATGAAATTTTTATTATTTACAATTATCAATTAATATTAATTATTATTATTAATACTAATCTTAAAGGTAACGTGTTTCAAGATCGGTATAATAATAAATCTTCGTTCTCTCCCTCCTCATCCCCTTCATCTTACTCCAGAGATCAAATTCCAACTAAGTGCTTGTACCATCAAAATTCTAGAAATCCGCAAAGACAGAAGTTGTTGTTGGGTTGTTTTACCTCTGAGCGGCACTTTTTTTGCACACCATGGGCTAAATGGCCAGGTCACATGGACCCCGAAGGCTCAGAGAAGGTTGGGGGAGGGGACCCACTGGAACAGCTATTGGGAGACAGATGGTAGCCTCCCGTCAAGGCCATCCAGCATGTTCTTTAACGTGCACAGGGTATGGCTCTCCCGCACACGGGGCCACGGATTAACGTCCCATCCGACGGACGGCGACCTTTCCAAGCCCATCGGTGTCCCCTACTGACCGTGGGCAGGGCGGGGAATTTTTGCGGAGACAAATCTCAACGCTGACCCAGCTGGGACTCGAACCTGGGAACTATAGGTTACGAGCCTGGCGCGCTACCGATTGAGCCACCCCCCGCCCCTAAAGACAGAAGTATAGCTTATATTACATCAATAACGTTTTTTCATTAAGGTAAAGAAACCTCTGAAATTTGCTCCTAATCCGATTCGTGGAGAAGAAATATTTTCAGAAAATAAGTACAATTTATCCTCATATGGGAGAGTATAAAAACTGAAATTAGCGACAAAAAATATTCAAACTATTAATAATGAAACACGGAAATAAATCTGATTAGAAAGCAATTTCTGCGTTGTTGAAATCATTAGACGAAATTGCAAATCCTACATGAAATAAGTAATAGTCATTTGATGCGATTCGCATGTACGGTTAATACAGATTTCGAGCCATGGACAGTATTCGAATTGATAAAAGCAATCAATGTGGAAATCTCCGCTGAAATAATTTGCTTTCTTCTTTATCAATGAGAGCACAACTTTCTCCTTAAACATCAGAGAGCGCTCAGTACAAAAAGAAACCATAATGGTATTGTATTGATTTCTATAAAACGCATCATGGGTGACACACACGTAGCATCGATTGTCCACCGTTTCCAGCTCCAGCTTCCACTTTTCGCAACAACATCTTGAGCTTTACAGATAAATAAATTACTCGCAGAAGAATAGCTCTCACATTTGTCATCTAAAACCTCACATTATATTCCTCTTCTGCCGAATGCCACAACGGCTAGTCTCGTCTCTTTTTGTTCCGCGAGTGTAAGAAGCCTCACCGCATTTTAATGCGCAGGCTAGGAGGATGAAAGTATGTGTCTGCGTTAGACTCCGAATGGCTCTGGGAATGGAAAGAGCCAAGAAGCTTTTTTTTTTCGATACTTCGCTGAAGATAAAAGGGTGGCACCTTTATAGGATAGAAGGAGGAAGAGGGTAATGCGATTTTGCGGAGTAAAACATGATTCTGTCACTTTTACATAACAACTATATATCGCTAAGTTCTTGTTGTCGTTCTGAGTGATAAATACGATTTAAATCTCTCTGTTTTTTAGTTTCGGTGTTGAAGACAAAACGGATTCGTGTTTCGGTGATAAAAATTCTTTCAAGTGCAAATGCTCTTTTTTTCGAGTCCCAAAAGAAATTTGTCTGTTCGAGTGCATTTCTTATGTTTGGGTTGGGTTGTTTTACCTCTGAGCGGCACTTTTCTGCACACAATGGGCTAAATGGCCAGGTCACATGGACCTCTAAGTCTCAGCGAAGGTTGGGGGAGAGGACCCACTGGAACAGCTGTTAGGAGACAGATGGCCTCCCGTCAAGGCCATCCAGCGTGTTCTTTAACGTGCACAGGGTATGGCTCTCCCACACACGGGGCCACGGCTTAACGTCCCATCCGACGGACGGCGGCCTTTCCAAGCCCATCGGTGTCCCCTACTGACTCTTATGTTTGGAGTTTGTGGAAATTTCTCTAGAATTTATTGCGGAAATTTAAAAGCTCTCTTAAACTATTTCGTTTATATATTCTATGATGACAGTTTTGTTTTTAGGGTTTTGTGCTTAAAAGTTTTTAATAACAGAGTTAGAATACAGTAAACTCTCGATTTAACGGAAACATTAATTTTAGCCAATAGCATATTTCTGAGTTAACGACAAATTCATGTTAGCCAATAGCGTACTTTGATTTTAACCGACATATTCCTTTCAGCCAATAGCGTACTTCGGATTTAACGGACAAATTCCTTTTAGCCAATAGCATATTTCAGATTTAACGGGCAAATTCAATTTATGCAATAGCGTACTTCGGATTTAATGTACAGATTCCTTTCAGCCAATAGCAAACTTCGAATTTAAGAGAGATTCCTTTCAGCCAATAGCAAACTTCGAATTTAAGAGAGATTCCTTTCAGCCAATAGCAAACTTCGAATTTAAGAGAGATTCCTTTCAGCCAATAGCAAACTTCGAATTTAAGAGAGATTCCTTTCAGCCAATAGCGTACTTCGAATTTAACGGACAGATTCTTTTCAGTCAAAAGCGTACCTCGGATTTAATCGACAAATTCCTTTTTAGCCAAGTTTAATCTGTACGCCTGTCCGTTCAGATTTAACGGACAAATTCATTTCATGCAATAGCGTACTTCGGACTTAACTATAATTATATATTCAACCAATAGCTTCGGCCAATAACTTCGGATATTATTATTATATTTCTTTCAGCTAATAGTGTACTTCAGATTTAACCGACAAATTCCTTTCGGCCAATAGCGTAGTTCGGATATAACGGCAAAATCATTTCAGCCAATAGCGCGACTTCGGATTTAACACACAGCTTTCTTTCTGCTAATAGCGTAATTCTGATTTAATAGACAGATTCCTTTCAGCCAATAGCACACTTCAGATTTAACGGACAAATTTACTTCAGCCAACAGCGTACTTCGGATTTAACGGACAAATTAATTTCAGCAATAGCGAATTTCGGATTAAAGGGGCAAATTCCTTTCAGCCTACAGCGTATTTCAGATTTAACCGACATATTCAATTCAAGCAATAGCGTACTTCAGATTTAACGGCAAATTCATTGCGGTCAGTAGCGGTCCTGTGCTTAAACAACGGACGGAGTCCGTAATTTACGAATTAGTTTGAACAATATTCATCGTTTTTCCCGCCGTCTATTCCTGGTCTGTAACTTCGCAATACATCAGTTTCTTTGTTCTTTCTGTGGGCAGGCATCGCCTCGCATCAGTGGGGCGGGGGTGGCTCAGTCAGTAGCGCGCCAGGCTCGTAATCTGTAGTTCCCAGGTTCGAGTCCCAGCTGGGTCAGCGTTGAGATTTATCTCCGCAAAATTCCCCGCCCTGCCCACGGTCAGTAGGGGACACCGATGGGCTTGGAAAGACCGCCGTCCGTCGGATGGGACGTTAAGCCGTGGCCCCGTGTACGGGAGAGCCATACCACTGTGCACGTTAAAGAACACGCTGGATGGCCTTGACGGGAGGCTACCACCTGTCTTCCAACAGCTGTTCCAGTGGGTCCCCTCCTCCAACCTTCTCTGAGCCTTCGGGGTCCTTGTGACCTGGCCATTTAGCCCATGGTGTGCAAAAAAGTGCCGCTCAGAGGTAAAACAATCCAATCCTATCCGTTCGCTTGCACGATTCTCGCCAGTCACCTTTGAACCCTGTGATCCACAAACTATTTTCGTTCACAGGATCGCCGATCATTGGGATATTTTTGCTTTTCGCATCAATCTCGGTTGGGTTGGGTTGGGTTGTTTTGCCTCTGAGCGGCACTTTTTTGCACACCATGGGCTAAATGGCCAGGTCACATGGACCCCGAAGGCTCAGAGAAGGTTGGGGGAGGGGACCCACTGGAACAGCTGTTGGGAGACAGATGGTAGCCTCCCGTCAAGGCCATCCAGTGTGTTCTTTAACGTGCACAGGGTATGGCTCTCCCGCACACGGGGCCACGGCTTAACGTCCCATCCGACGGACGACGGCCTTTCCAAGCCCATCGGTGTCCCCTACTGACCGTGGGCAGGGCGGGGAATTTTGCGGAGATAAATCTCAACGCTGACCCAGCTGGGACTCGAACCTGGGAACTACAGATTACGAGCCTGGCGCACTACCGACTGAGCCACCCCCGCCCCATCAATCTCGGTAAACCCTTGAAATGGTTGGGGGTGAAAAGCCCAGGACGACGGCCATTTGGGAGATGCAAGAACCGGCTGGTTTGAGCCCCAGCTGGGCCAACTTCGAAATTTATTTCCGCAAACTCCCGACCCTGCCCTCGGTCAGTAGGAAATACCGATGGGCTTCGAAAGACGTCCGTCTGTCTTGCGCCTTTTTTTTGGTACGTTTTTGGCGTCTTTGGCTTGGAAATCCGTTCGTTGGAAGGGACGTAAAGCCGTGGAGCCTTAGTGTATTAAAGAACACGCTGGATTGCCTTGACGAGACGTTACCATCTGTATCCTAACAACTATCCAGTGGGTCCCATCTCCTAAACTTCTCTGAGCCTTCGGGGTCCTTGTGACCTGGCCATTTAACCATTGTGTGCAAAAAGGTGCCGCTCAGAGGTAACACAACTCAACTCTTTTCCTCCAACCTTCTCTGAGCCCTCGGAGTCCTTGTGATCTGGCTATTTAGGGGGCGAGGATGGCTCAGTCGGTAGAGCGCTAGGCTCGTAATCTGATGTTCTCAGGTTCTAGTTCCACTGGGACCAGCCCTGAGGTTTCTCTCCGCAAAATTCACCGCGCTGCCCACAGTAAGTAGGGACACCGATGGGCTTGGAAATGCCGCCGTCCGTCGGATGGGATGTTAAGCCATGGTCCCATGTGCGGGAGAGTCATACCCTGTGCACGTTAAAGAACACGCCTTGACGGGAGGCTACCATCTGTCTTCCAATAGTTGTTCCAGTGGGTCCCCTCCCCCTACCTTCTCTGAGCCCTCGGGTTACTTGTGATGTGGTCATTTAGCCCGTTGTGTGCAAAACAGTGTCGCTCAGAGGTAAAACAAGCTATATATTAGTTAGATACGAAAAAATCCGTTAATTTTTTATTCGTGAATGAACAGAAATCATTTCAGTTTCTAAGAAAATGAGCATTGGCAGTGTAAAGAAGCATAGATTTGGTTTGTTTTACCTCTGAGCGGCACTTTTTTGCACACCATGGGCTAAATGGCCAGGTCACAGGGACCCCGAAGGCTCAGAGAAGGTTGGGGGAGGGGACCCACTGGAACAGCTGTTGGGAGACAGATAGTAGCCTCCCGTCAAGGCCATCCAGCGTGTTCTTTAACGTTAGGTTGTTTTACCTCTGAGCGGCACTTTTTTGCACACCATGGGCTAAATGGCCAGGTCACATGGATCCCGAAGGCTCAGAGAAGGTTGGAGGAGGAGACCCACTGGAACAGCTGTTGGGAGACAGATGGTAGCCTCCCGTCAAGGCCATCCAGCGTGTTCTTTAGCGTGCACAGGGTATGGCTCTCCCGCACACGGAGCCACGGCTTAACGTCCCATCCGACGGACGGCGGCCTTTCCAAGCCCATCGGTGTCCCCTACTGACCGTGGGCAAAGCGGGGAATTTTTGCGGAGATAAATCTCAACGCTGACCAAGCTGGGACTCGAACCTGGGAACTACAGTTTACGAGCCTGGCGCGCTACCGACTGAGCCACCCCCGCCTCTAAGAAGCATAGAAGCTAAATATAGCGGATAGAAGCAGGACTTCCTAGATCAAAGTAGGGAATCTTAATAGTCTTGCCTCGGCGCGAAAAAAGCAGAGAATGGATGAGCTGAGATAAAAAGCAGAAAGTCTTTTTGATAGAAAAGGAAACTCCTCCACACGTTGATAGGTGTACGAAAGTGCTAAACCACTTACAACTTCCCTTTCAAACCACAAACAGAATTATGGGATGGATTATATTTCGCTACAAAGCAGACATGTAAAACTTGGTTCTGTTCTCTAACGGCACAGCGAAATAGAATATCTGAGAACGTTGGATGAATAGCGCTACCAAATATTAAGGGAATTACATGGCACGTTATGTCAATGTAATATCTGACTAAAAATAAATAAATACCCCCTCAAGCAGCTGTTTGCCACAGAGGTCTGACAGGAGCCTGTCAGTTTATATGCCAGAGTAGAAGATCTGAGAGGATGGCAGGACCTCAGCAGAAAACAACACAAACATCCATGCCTTACCCGGGGCTCGAACCCAGGTCCCTTAGATCAGTAGCCAAGCGCGCTAACCACTCTGCCACTGACTACAACCTCTAAAATATGCATTTAATGGGAAAATGTGTTTATAGATAAATTAAAGATCGTAATAAAATCTATATAAATCTAAATTTGAACAATATTCATTCGATGTTTTAAGGGTTTTGGGTTGTTTTACATCTGAGCGGCACTTTTTTGCACACCATGGGCTAAATGGCCAGGTCACATGGACCCCGAAGGCTCAGAGAAGGTTGGGGGAGGGGACCCACTGGAACAGCTGTTGGGAGACAGATGGTAGCCTCCCGTCAAGGCCATCCAGCGTGTTCTTTAACGTGCACAGGGTATGTCTCTCCCGCACACGGGACCACGTCTTAACGTCCCATCCGACGGACGGCGGCCTTTCCAAGCCCATCGGTGTCCCCTACTGACCGTGGGCAGGGCGGGGAATTTTTGCGGAGATAAATCTCAACGCTGACCCAGCTGGGACTCGAACCTGGGAACTACAGATTACGAGCCTGGCGCGCTACCTACTGAGCCACCCCCGCCCCTCGATGTTTTAAGAGTTATGGAGTCTGGAATATTTCATAAGAGTAATGAGTCATAGTAATTTATATCTAAAATTAATTAAAACCTAAATAATAATTATTATTCCAAATTATTTTATAAAATATAAGTGCATTTTAGAAGTTTTAGTTATAATTATTTCAACATTAGAGCAATTCGAATTATTTTTATTAAAGAAGGTAATTTATTATTCAATATTCCAGCTTCCATAGCTAATTTATCATCCGTCACATGTTTCCATTAAATGAATATTTTAGAAGTTAAAAAATAAAATAAAATAAATACCCCCTCAAGCAGCTGCTTGCCACAGAGGTCTGACAGGAGCCTGTCAGTTTATATGCCACAGTAGGAGATCTGAGAGGATGGCAGGACCTCAGCAGAAAAACGACACATACATCCATGCCTTACCCGGGGCTCGAACCCAGGTCCCTTAGGTCAGTAGCCAAGCGCGCTAACCACTTGGCCATGCGACGGTATAGAGCTTCGAAATTATATTCCTATTAACATAACATGCAAATCCTCTAATATTTGGGTGAAACATTTTATTTGTGTTTTTGTTTAAGATTTCGAAATAGAAACATTTATTTAATTTTTTATTATAACACTTTTTTCAGAAAAAAAAAAACCTCTTTTGAGTGTAGCAAATATTAAACTAAAAGATCAAAGGTTAGATTTGGGAAACTTACCGGAAGATCTTGTTGACCCTGATAATTAAATATTCCCACAGGTTGCATCTTCGGTTCCTTTCCATTTTCAAACTCCCGCAGGGACAAGAGTGTATAGTTGCCTTCAGCATCGCCGTTCTCGTCAATCATGACACTGAATCCCAGGACACCTGTAGGGAGTAAAATTCTACCTTGTAGTGACAATATGTAACACTAGACTTGCGGCCTGAGGGACACATTAAAGGCGGATGAGTGAAGGTAGACACTTGGCTGCCACGGAACGTTTCCTGCCGCCGTGCATCCATTACTTTGATGTATACTTCTGCCCATTTTCTGCCGTGCTGGGATCATTAGTACACATCCATCGCTGATATGGAATGTTCTTGTCTAGCTGCAGTTAGTATCGTATTTAAAAAAAAAATTGTGGGTGTGTTAGAATTTTTTTGACATTTTTATTCCTTTAAATTATAAGCATTAATGCAAAATATACCACTGGTGGCATTTTTTTGCACACAACAGGCATAATTTTCAGGTCACAAGGACCCCAAGGTCTCAGAGAAGTTTCGGGGAGGAGACCCACTGGACAGCTGTTAAGAGACAGATTTTAGCCTCCCGTCAAGGCTATCCAGCCTGTTCTTTAAGGTGCACAGGGTTCACTTCACACACGGGGCCACGGCGTAGCGTCCATCCGACTAATGTTGACCTTTCCAAGCACATTTTAGGAGAAGGGCGGGGGTGGCTCAGTCGGTAGCGCGCCAGGTTCGTAATCTGTAGTTCCCAGGTTCGAGTCCCAGCTGGGTCAGGGTTGAGATTTATCTCCGCAAAACCACGGTCAGTAGGGTACACCGATGGGCTTGGAAAGGCCGCCGTCCATCGGATGGGACGTTAAGGCGTGGCCCCGTGTGCGGGAGAGCCATACCCTGTGCACGTTAAAGAACACGCTGGATGGCCTTGATGGGAGGCTACCATCTGTCTCCCAACAGCTATTCCAGTGGGTCCCCTCCCCCAACCTTCTCTGAGCCTTCGGGGTCCATGTGACCTGGCCATTTAGCCCATGGTGTGCAAAAAAGTGCCGCTCAGAGGTAAAACAACCCAACGCAATGCGTCTGTCCAATCATTTCGATCGTCTAGAAAACCTAGTCATTTTCGTGCAATTCCATATACTACCGCTTCCCTAAATTTCGTCACATTTGCACAACTTCTTGCTTTGCATTTTTTCTACCTCCTATAGTGTAATTTAAACGACATGTAATAAATTTATTTTACAATCATTATTAATAATAAACAAACTATTAATATATTTCGACATTTTTGCTAAACTTTTTGGGAAGTATTCAACTCTTAGTTTAAGGTCGATGTTAGATTTAGAGAAAAAATTATCTCTAGTCGGTTGCGGTGCGAACCCATGACCTGCGGACAACCTGTTTGGTGACAGCTGAGTTACCGACAGCCAATCAAGATCTCCTCTAATTGATGTTATGAACTTTTCTATCTGCAAGTACACTGTGCCATCTACTTCAAAAAACAGTGAAGACACTGCCAACAAGAGGCTTAGAATTGTGTACTACTGATAAGAAAATTCGAACATCAGCTAGAGAAGATATTGATAGGGTTGGGTTGTTTTACCTCTGAGCGGCACTTTTTTTGCACACCATGGGCTAAATGGGCAGGTCACATGGACCCCGAAGGCTCAGAGAAGGTTGGGGGAGGGAACCCACTGGAACAGCTGTTGGGAGACAGATGGTAGCCTCCCGTCAAGGCCATCCAGCGTGTTCTTTAACGTGCACAGGGTATGGCTCTCCCGCACACGGAGCCGCGGCTTAACGTCCCATCAGAAGGACGGCGGCCTTTCCAAGCCCATCGGTGTCCCCTACTGACCGTGGGCAGGGCGGGGAATTTTGCGGAGATAAATCTCAACGCTGACCCAGCTGGGACTCGAACCTGGGAACTACAGATTACGAGCCTGGCGCGCTACCGACTGAGCCACCTCCGCCCAAATATAAGATTAGGAAACACTGATCTGTACACTTCCTCAGTTCATGGAGGAAAAAAACTGGAATAATTTTTTTTTATACCTTATGATATTCCCACAGCATAAGCCTTTAATTGAAAATGAACTCGTGTTAGGGAAGATATAATGATAAAAAGCGACAGCCAAATTTTTCTACATCTGACTGCAGAACGTCTGTGATTTCTGAATCCGACCAGTAAAGGGGAGGGAAGATTCAGTCTGTAGAGCACCAGGCTCGTAATCTGCAGGGTCCAGCTTCGAATCCCAGCTGGTCAAGTGTTAAGATTTATCCCCGAAAACTCCCCTCCCTGCCCACGGTCAGTAGAAGACACCGATGAGCTTGGAAAAGTCGCCGTCCGTCGGATGGGACGTTAAGCGGTGGCATCATGTGCATGAGAGCCATATCCTGTGCACGTTAAAGAACACTCTGGATGGCCTTGAAGGGAGGCTACCATGTGCCTCCCAACAGCTGTTCCAGTAGAGCCATCACCGCCCAACCTTCTCTGAGCTCTCGGACTCCTTGTGACCTGGCCATTTGGGGCGGGGGTGGCTCAGTCGGTAACGCGCCAGACTCGTAATCTGTAGTTCCCAGGTTCGAGTTCCAGCTGAGTCAGCGTTGAGATTTATCTCCGCAAAATTCCCCGCCCTGCCCACGGTCAGTAGGGGACATCGATGGGCTTGGAAAGACCGCCGTCCTTCGGATGGGACGTTAAGCCTTGGTCCCGTGTAAGAGAGAGCCATACCGTGTGCACGTTAAAGAATACGCTGGATGGCCTTGACGGGAGGCTACCATCTGTCTCCCAACAGCTGTTCCAGTGGGTCTCCTCCCCCAACCTTCTCTGAGCCTTCGGGGTCCATGTGACCTGGCCATTTAGCCCATTGTGTACAAAAAAGTGCCGCTCAGAGGTAAAACAACCCAACCCAAACCTGGCCATTTAGCCCATTGTGCGCAAAAAGGTACATCTCAGAGGTAACATAATTGAAAACAAATTTTCCTGATGAGAAAATGTGGTCAAAACTTTGATAGGGTATGATTCGCATCACATCATAACCTATCATCAGACCTATAACTCGTGAAAGGTTTGTTTAGGACAGCTACAGAATCCTGTATAAGGATCCGTTTTTTAGCGAAGGAAGGAACAATGGTGTGGCAAATATTTTTTACGGTCTGTAATAGAGTCTACATCATGAGTTTTAATTTGATATTTATCGTAGTCTCATGTGTTGGGAGAGATATGGAAGGAAAACATATTACGAAATTTTCCTTTATTGGTCGAGGGAAGGAAATGTAGAATTTTTGTGACTTACGATATCAGCCCACGATTTTGTAAGATATAGTAGAACAACCTTTTAGAGACTACGATTATTTTGTGGGTGTGAGCTATCAGAGGAAATGCGAGCATGCCTTTCATTACCTACGACACTCTCTATAAGCTTCCATTTGATGTGTATAACGACACTCTCTATAAGCTTCCATTCCATATGTATAACGACACTCTCTATAAGCTTCCATTTGATATGTATAACGACACTCTCTATAAGATTCCATTTAATATGTATAACGACACTCTCTATAAGCTTCCATTTGATGTGTATAACGACACTCTCTATAAGCTTCCATTTGATATGCATAACGACACTCTCTATAAGCTTCCATTTGATAAGCATAACGACACTCTCTATAAGCTTCCATTTGATAAGCATAACGACACTCTCTATAAGCTTCCATTTGATATGTATAACGACACTCTCTATAAGCTTCCATTTGATATGCATAACGACACTCTCTATAAGCTTCCATTTGATATGCATAACGACACTCTCTATAAGCTTCCACTTGATATGCATAACGACACTCTCTATAAGCTTCCATTTGATATGCATAACGACACTCTCTATAAGCTTCCACTTGATATGCATAACGATACTCTCTATAAGCTTCCACTTGATATGCATAACGACACTCTCTATAAGCTTCCATTTGATATGCATAACGACACTCTCTATAAGCTTTCACTTGATATGCATAACGACACTCTCTATAAGCTTCCATTTGATATGCATAACGACACTCTCTATAAGCTTCCACTTGATATGCATAACGACACTCTCTATAAGCTTCCACTTGATATGCATAACGACACTCTCTATAAGCTTCCATTTGATATGCATAACGACACTCTCTATAAGCTTCCACTTGATATGCATAACGACACTCTCTATAAGCTTCCATTTGATATGCATAACGACACTCTCTATAAGCTTCCACTTGATATGCATAACGACACTCTCTATAAGCTTCCACTTGATATGCATAACGACATTCTCTATAAGCTTCCATTTGATATGCATAACGACACTCTCTATAAGCTTCCACTTGATATGCATAACGACACTCTCTATAAGCTTCCATTTGATATGTATAACGACACTCTCTATAAGCTTCTATTTGATATGTATAACGACACTCTCTATAAGCTTCCATTTGATATGTATAACGACACTCTCTATAAGCTTCCACTTGATATGCATAACGACACTCTCTATAAGCTTCCACTTGATATGCATAACGACATTCTCTATAAGCTTCCATTTGATATGCATAACGACACTCTCTATAAGCTTCCACTTGATATGCATAACGACACTCTCTATAAGCTTCCATTTGATATGTATAACGACACTCTCTATAAGCTTCTATTTGATATGTATAACGACACTCTCTATAAGCTTCCATTTGATATGTATAACGACACTCTCTATAAGCTTCCATTTGATATGCATAACGACACTCTCTATAAGCTTCCATTTGATATGCATAACGACACTCTCTATAATCTTCCATTTGATATGCATAACGACACTCTCTATAAGCTTCCACTTGATATGCATAGCGACACTCTCTATAAGCTTCCATTTGATATGCGTAACGACACTCTCTATAAGCTTCCACTTGATATGCATAACGACACTCTCTATAAGCTTCCATTTGATATGCATAACGACACTCTTTACAAGCTTCCACTTGATATGCATAACGACACTCTCTATAAGCTTCCATTTGAATGCATAACGACACTCTCTATAAGCTTCCATTTGATATGCATAACGACACTCTCTATAAGCTTCCATTTGATAAGCATAACGACACTCTCTATAAGCTTCCATTTGATATGTATAACGACACCCTCTATAAGCTTCCATTTGATATGTATAACGACACTCTCTATAAGCTTCCATTTGATATGCATAACGACACTCTCTATAAGCTTCCATTTGATATGCATAACGACACTCTCTATAAGCTTCCATTTGATATGCATAAAGACGCTTTTTGATCACTTCAATGTTGAACAGATATGGTGGAAGATAATTATAATAAAATCTGCAAATGTTTATTGCATTTATTACATATTCTTAGGGTGTTAAAGTAATTCTTTTCGTCGTCATTAAACGAGTAAATGAGGAGGAGAATGAATGCACACAACAGAAATCAGAATCAGAAAATCAATGCAACTTAATTACAGTCAGTATCACCGCAATCTCGCTAATGAGTTCACTGCATTTCAGAAATTGAGAACATGCAAGCAAGCAAGCGAGAGATTGAAACGTGAAATCTTTTCTCGACGGCAGAGTTCTCTTTTTGGGTTGATGGCGAGAATTGGCAGAAGAAACGGGAGCATGCATAAATTCTCATTTAATACATGTAGAGCGCTATGAGCAGCTTCCAGATTAGGCTGATAGGATAAAAGATCCATGGAACAAAAAAATTATGTTTTTTTTTATGACTTGAAAACTTTTCTTTTATTTCTAATAGATTCTTTGGAAGTTGAATGTTTGTTTCCGCCGGTCATCATTTGAATATGAGGAAGAGTTGGGTTGTTTTACCTCTGAGCGGCACTTTTTTGCACACCATGGGCTAAATGGCCAGGTCACATGGACCCCGAAGGCTCAGAGAAGGTTGGGGGAGGGGACCCACTGGAACAGCTGTTGGGAGACAGATGGTAGCCTCCCGTCAAGGCCATCCAGCGTGTTCTTTAACGTGCACAGGTTATGGCTCTCCCGCACACGGGGCCACGGCTTAACGTCCCATCCGACGGACGGCTGCCTTTCCAAGCCCATCGGTGTCCCCTACTGACCGTGGGCAGGGCGGGGAATTTTGCGGAGATAAATCTCAACGCTGACCCAGTTGGAACTCGAACCTGGGAATTACAGATTACGAGCCTGGCGCGCTACCGACTGAGCCACCCCCGCCCCGAATATGAGGAAGAGAATAAATATACACATCGGAATGCAGATCCAGAAAATCAATACAGCCTAGTTACAGTCGGCATTACCACGAACTTACTAATGAGGTCAGAGTAATTCGAAAATTGAGAACAAGCAAGCAAAAGAGAGATGGAAACTTGAAATCTTTTCTCTGTGGCATACCTCTCATTTTGGGTCATCGCCTGGAAAAGAAGAATTCCGAATATTCTGATTCCCTCTTCCCGTTTCGAAGAGAAGGTATTGAAGACAGAGAATAATTAAATCAGTTTAATGAATTATCAGTTCAGCGGAACAGATGAATCAAGGGAAACGAAGTGGCAGTTCACAAAACGGATGAAAATTAATGAGGAGGTTGTAAACAGGATGTAAACGAAAGGTGTAAATTTGCGAGATCCCTGATCATTGACCTCGTTTTACATTCATTGTTGCTTCATTTTGAAAGGAGTAATTCGTCTTGTAGTATTAACTTTCTGGAGTGTTAATGAGAATTTGAATGTTGAACATTGTTTCATTGAATACGAAATACTTGTAACACAGTTGTTTGTTGTTAATAACAACGTTCAAATCTGGGCTGGGGAAAGATGGTGGGTAGTTAAGAAGTTAGCCTTAACTGGCATAGTGGTTAGGCAGCTAGCGACTGTGCCAGCAAGGCAAACTTTGTGTGTTGTGTTAGCTCTAACTAAGGCAGTGGTCAGCAGTGACTTCGGTCTTAGTAGGGCATGTCCTTGTACGGGAAGGCCTGTAAAAGCTAGGAGTAGCTTCTAGGATTCTTCTCTGTCCTATATGTCGCAAATCAAAAAAAAAAAGGTTAAGATGTAACAATTTCTTCGGCGGGCAGTATAAAATATGACAAACCTTTGGGCCAGGAGTATAAGATGTGACAATCATTTCAGCGGTCTAAAATGTGGCAATCCTTTCGACGGGCAATATCAAGTATGATAATTCCTTCTGTGAGCATAATAAGATGTAACAGTCCTTTCGGAGGGTAATATAAAATGAGACAATAATTTTCGCGCAAAGTGTGAAATGTGACAATCATTTTCGCGGGTAATATGAAATGTGACAAACTTTTTGGCAGGCAGTATAAAATATGAATTCTTTCTGTGGTCATAATAAGTGACAGACCTTTCGGAGGGTAGGGGTGGGGGTGGCTCAGTCGGTAGCGCGCCAGGCTCGTAATCTGTAGTTCCCAGGTTCGAGTCACAGCTGGGTCAGTGTTGATATTTATCTCCGCAAAACTCCACGCCCTGCCCACGGTCAGTAGGGGACACCGATGGGTTTGGAAAGGCCGCCGTCCGTCGGATGGGACGTGGCCCCGTGTGCGGGAGAGACATACCCTCTGCACGTTAAAGAACACGCTGGATGGCCTTGACGGGAGGCTACCATCTGTCTCCCAACAGCTGTTCCAGTGGGTCCCCTCCCCCAACCTTCTCTGAGCCTTCGAGGTCCATGTGACCTGGTCATTTAGCCCATGGTGTGCAAAAAAGTGCCCCTCAGAGGTAAAACAACCCAACCTTTCGGAGGGTAGTGTAAAATGTGACAATCATTTCCGCGGGCAGTCCTTTCGACGGGCAGTATCAAATAATTAATTCTTTCTGCGGGCAGTATCAAATATGACAATTCTTTCAGTCGGCAGTAAAAATTGTGACATTTCTTTCGATGGACAGTATAAAATGCGACAATTCTTTCGGCAGACAGTATCAAATGTGAGAATTCTTTCAGCGGGCAGTACAAAATGTGACAATTCATTCGGTTGGCAGTATCAAATATGACATTTATTTCTGCAGGCATATAAGATGTGACAATCCTTTCAGGTGGCAGTATAAGATGCAGCAATCCTTTCAGCTGGCAGTATAAGATGTGACATTCCTTTCAGCGTGCCAGATGTGTGAAAAAAATGGCGTAGGCATCGGGAAGGAGAGAGGCCAACGAATTTGAGACTCCAGATTCGTGATGACAAAGAACAGTTTTTCATATGTATTTTTTTTTAATTTATCATGATCCATGGTTTAGAAAAACTATGCTTTGATTGCTTTGACGGAAAGCTTACATCTCTTTTCTAAATTTCTAGTTGGCTAGTAGATGGACTTCCGCTCTTCATTTGTGATCTCTTGTGACATGGGTTGGGTTGTTTTACCTCTGAGCGGCACTTTTTTGCACACCATGGACTAAATGGCCAGGTCACATGGACCCCGAAGGCTCAGAGAAGGTTGGGGGAGGGGACCCACTGGAATAGCTGTTGAGAGACAGATGGTAGCCTCCCGTCGATGCCATCCAGCGTGTTCTTTAACATGCGCAGGGTATGGCTCTCCCACACACGGGGCCACGGCTTAACGTCCCATCCGACGGACGGCGGCCTTTCCAAGCCCATCGGTGTCCCCTACTGACCGTGGGCAGGGTGGGGAATTTTGCGCAGATAAATCTCAACGCTGACCCAGCTGGGACTCGAACCTGGGAACTGCAGATTACGAGCCTGGCGCGCTACCGACTGAGCCACCCCCGCCCCCTTGTGACATGAATTTTAGCTAAGTATATGAGTGGAAGCAATTGAGACAGTGATATTGTGCGGTTGGCGAAATGATGATAGTCATAGGTGACCGAATGACTATCAGTCTAGTCAGATCATTGGTTGATTCGTAAATGACTGACATAATCATTTGATCAGAATCAATTGACATAATCATAATCACAGAATCAGTCGATTATTACGCAGCTGAGCCGTTATTTCGTCAAATGCTCAAAATGTCAATTGCTTTCACTCAAGACTGGCCTTCAGCGTCCTATAATCCCTATTTATGAGAATTTTAGATTTAGAATATCAATGTAGCTTAATCACAGTTGGTATCACCGCGAACTTGGATATGAAGTTATTTCATTTCGAAATTGAAACAAGTCTCCTGTCAAGGCCATCCATCGAGTTCTTTAACGTGCATAGGATATGGCTTAACGTCCCATTCGACGGATGGCGGCTTTTTTTTAAAGCACATCGGGCTTCCCTACTGACAGAGAGCATGGCGAGGAATTTTGCGGAAATAAATCTCTAGCCCAGGAGGGACTCGAACCTAGGAACTTACCGACTGAATCCCCTAGGTTAGGAACTAGGAATTCCCCAATTAAGACTGCATATATACAACATACAAAAATCCCCATGAAGCCATGAGCTGTGGAGGTCAATAGGTCCTACAAATGGAGGACATGACTTCCTTTTTATTACAAAATTTATTTTCTCCCGAAAATTTGAAGTAACTTGAAAATGTCTTGCTTTTCGTATAAACTCAAAGGAAACGAGTTTTACATCCAAATTACACATCTTTAGAAATTTTTTTAGATTTTTGGGTTCTCGTGACTGTAATATAATTTACTGCTAACTGTGAAATAATTTGCTGCAAAAGAAAAATCTTGAATGCTAAAGCCATTCTGTTAAGGCAAAAGTTACTATTTTTCTGTAATATCCAATATCCACAATTATATACCGAATCGAAAAAGGAGTGCGCTTTAGAAAATTACGTGAGATTTCGCCATCACCCATGATAGATGGTGCTATGAGAGTTGAAGGCATTTTTTCCCACAACATAAAGGACACCAAAGGATTCTAGAAAGAACTCCTAGTTTGTAGAGGACTTTTCGCACGATGTCGCTGTTAACTGAGCCACCTACGAAGTCACTGGTAATTGAGCCACCTACGAAGTCGCTGTTAATTGAGCCACCTACGAAGTCACTGTTAATTGAGCCACCTACGAAGTCGCTGTTAATTGAGCCACCTACGAAGTCACTGTTAATTGAGCCACCTACGAAGTCACTGTTAATTGAGCCACCTACGAAGTCACTGTTAATTGAGCCACCTACGAAGTCACTGTTCATTGAGCCACCTACGAAGTCACTGTTCATTGAGCCACCTACGAAGTCACTGTTCATTGAGCCACCTACGAAGTCAATGTTCATTGAGCCACCTACGAAGTCGCTGTTCATTGAGCCACCTACGAAGTCGCTGTTCATTGAGCCACCTACGAAGTCGCTGTTAATTGAGCCACCTACGAAGTCGCTGTTAATTGAGCCACCTACGAAGTCGCTGTTAATTGAGCCACCTACGAAGTCACTGTTAATTGAGCCACCTACGAAGTCGCTGTTAATTGAGCCACCTACGAAGTCGCTGTTAATTGAGCCACCTACGAAGTCACTGTTAATTGAGCCACCTACGAAGTCGCTGTTAATTGAGCTACCTACGAAGTCACTGTTAATTGAGCCACAGTTAACAAAATTTTGTTTTGTGGAAGAGTTGTTCACTCTAACCACTATGCCAGTTAGGACCAAATCTTAATTGCTTATGAAGTGTTAATAAAAATATATATTTCAAAATGTATTTTATGCCTTTTTCTGACTGAATTGTTAGTCTCTAAATAAATAGAAAAAATACCTCCTTAGCAGCTGCTTGCCACAGAGGTCTGATAGGAGCCTGTCGGTTTAATACGCCATAGTAGATCTGTGAGGATGGCGGGTACTCAGCAATGTTTTTCCAAATGCACGCGGTGTTCTAAGGTGGTCTCTACTTGACATAAACTTATTAAAATTTTTTTATTGAAGTCCCAGTTTGATTTTTTTTTTGATTTGCGACATATAGAACAGAGAAGAATCCTAGAAGCTACTCCTAGCTTTTACATTGGGGGCGGGGGTGGCTCAGTAGGTAGCGCGCCAGGCTCGTAATCTGTAGTTCCCAGGTTCGAGTCCCAGCTGGGTCAGCGTTGAGATTTATCTCCGTAAAATTCCCCGCCCTGCCCACGGTCAGTAGGGGACACCGATGGGCTTGGAAAGGCCGCCGTCCGTCGGATGGGACGTTAAGCCGTGGCTCCGTGTGCGGGAGAGCCATACCCTGTGCACGTTAAAGAACACGCTGGATGGCCTTGACGGGAGGCTACCATCTGTCTCCCAACAGCTGTTCCAGTGGGTCCCCTCCCCCAACTTTCTCTGAGCCTTCGGGGTCCATGTACTTGGCCATTTAGCCCATGGTGTGCAAAAAAGTGCCGCTCAGAGGTAAAACAACCCAACCCAACATGGGAATGTGCTCCATTCCGTGGGCCTTTAACTGTGCTGAAGATCAGAATGATTCGGCTTCCTAGATTTTCCTTTGGACTTCCTCCAATCAACTCAAATTCAGTCCAAATGCTGCTTTGCTATGGCAAGTATTCATACGATGAGGTGGAAATGTATACTTTGCAGAAATCTCTTTACCGACCTCAATACTTGGGGAGAGGATATTTCACTCTTGCCCAAACTACCTGGTTCACACAGAATGCACATTCTAAGGTTGGGTTGTTTTACCTCTGAGCGGCACTTTTTTGCACACCATGGGCTAAATGGCCAGGTCACATGGACCCCGAAGGCTCAGAGAAGGTTGGGGGAGGGGACCCACTGGAACAGCTGTTGGGAGACAGATGGTAGCCTCCCGTGAAGGCCATCCAGCGTGTTCTTTAACGTGCACAGGGTATTGCTCTCCCTCACACGGGGCCACGACTTAATGTCCCATTCGACGGACGGCGGCCTTTCCAAGCCCATCGGTGTCCCCTACTGACCGTGGGCAGGGCGGGGAATTTTGCGGAGATAAATCTCAACGCTAACTCAGCTGGGACTCGAACCTCAGAACTACAGATTTCGAGCCTGGCGCGCTACCGACTGAGCCACCCCCGCCCCCATCCGCCTAGAACCTCAAGCTAGTGACGGCATAGTTATAAAAGCGCTTTTGCTTCTATGAGCACCTGAAGCCAGGCTAGGTCAGACCCGAATGACAACTCATGAGTCACCTCCCATTTTCGACACTTCAGAAAATACACTTAACAAAGTTTTATATATACAACAACAGAAATACAATAATAAATAAATTAAAAGACATGACATACACATAAATATTGTAATATGTAACCTGGGCTCAAAACTGTCGCTGGTCATTAATTATTAAGAAATTGTAAATTGTAGCACCGGCTGCAACAGTTAAAAATATTGATCGATAGGTTTGTTATAAAATCTAAATATATATTTATACGGAGATTTTAATATTAATTGCGCTGATTTATAAGAAGATAAGTTTGCTTTCATGTTTGAATTACACTAACTTATAGGAAGATAAGTTTGTTTTCAAATTTGAATTGCACTGACTTATACGAATATAGTTTTGTTTTAAATTACTGCTTCATATCTGCCATGGCTAAAAAACGTAACATTATGATACAATATAACAGTTATCAGTTATACATGTTAATGATAGAATTTAAAACAACAACAACTGAGATTGCTATTTAATTAATATCTTAGATTTTCTAGATGTAATCGTATTAACAGAAACGAATGTTAATGAGTATTAAAAATCCTTATATAAGTAATTTTAATTAAATTTCTTTAAGAAAGCAAGAGGTATTATTGTTTTCTATAGAGAAACCTTGGTAATCGAAAATGTTAGCGTACGTATCTCACCAGCAGAATCTAGGTACTTAAGGATTATCAAAAACAAAATAATATATAACTTGGTGTCTGTTTATCGATCTCCGGGCACCGATATTAAGGAATTTCTTTCTCTTCTCTGACTAGATGGATGGGTGACTGTTATAAATTTAAGTGTATAATGCTCATTGGAGATTTCGATATTGATATTTCTAGTCATAGAAAGAATGGAGTTCAAAAATATCTAAACGCTCTTTCTGAGTTTGGCTTTGTCCATACAGTAAGAGGTTGTTGTTGTTTTTGGGTTGTTTTACCTCTGAGCGGCACTTTTTTGCACACCATGGGCTAAATGGCCAGGTCACATTGACCCCGAAGGCTCAGAGAAGGTTGGGGGAGGGGACTCACTGGAACAGCTGTTGGGACACAGATGGTAGCCTCCCGTCAAGGCCATCCAGCGTATTCTTTAACGTGCACAGGGTATGACTCTCCCGCACACAGGGCCACGGCTTAACGTCCCATCCGACGGACGGCGGCTTGACCCCGAAAGCTCAGAGAAGGTTGGGGGAGGGGACCCACTGGAACAGCTGTTGGGACACAGATGGTAGCCTCCCGTCAAGGCCATCCAGCGTGTTCTTTAACGTGCACAGGGTATGGCTCTCCCACACAAGGGGCCACGGCTTAACGTCCCATCCGACGGACGGCGGCTTGACCCCGAAGGCTCAGAAAAGGTTGGGGGAGGGGACCCACTGGAACAGCTGTTGGGAGACAGATGGTAGCCTCCCGTCAAGGCCATCCAGCGTGTTCTTTAACGTGCACAGAGTATGGCTCTCCCGCACACGGGGCCACGGCTTAACGTGCCATCCGACGGACGGCGGCATTTCCAAGCCCATCGGTGTCCCCTACTGACCGTGGGCAAGGGGGGAATTTTGCGGAGATAAATCTCAACGCTGACCCAGCTGGGACTCGAACCTGGGAACTACAGATTACGAGCCTGGCGCGCTACCGACTGCGCCACCCCCGCCCCGTGCAATAAGAGGATTTACTAGAGAAGAGATTTTGGGAAGCTCCAGTACTCACTCGTGCATTGATCACATTAATGCAAAATTAGACAGAAATTTTAATTATAAATCCTTAATCTCACGAATCAAAGTTGCAGACCACTGTTTTATTTCGTTATTACTAAGCTCGAATAAATCAGTGTGCGAATATACAACAGGTGATGAAAAATATTTGAACTATAATCATAAAAATATGATTAATTCAATATTAGGACTAATTGGAATACTGATCAAGTCAGCACGTCTGCTGATGAAATGTTTAATAGTTTTAAAAATAAATACAACATGATTTTGGGTGAATATATCTCAACAAACCAACACAACATCAAATTTCGGAAAAACAGCAAAGAATGGTCACATCCGAAATTATGAATATTATTGAACAAAGAGATGCAGCATGGGTTACTTACAGAAACAACAGGAACGATAATGCTAACAAAAAACTTTATCAACAACTACGAAATTCAGTAATCGATTTTATACGAAAACGAAAATCTACATTTTACAAAAAACGCTTCAAATCCATTGTTTGAAATACAAAACAATCCTGGGATATGATTAATACTATATTAGATGGAAAGAAGGAAAAGACACTAGATAATATAATAATTAAACATATGCCCAAAAATCTGACAAATTCTCGAATTGCTACGAATTTTAATAATTATTTTGCAGACATGGTTGTTACAAAAAAGCTATTATAAGCCGGCGCTTAATATCCCATTGAGCTCATCCATTTACATAACAACTATTTTGGACATTCAGTTGAAACAAAAAGTAATTACCTCTTTGAATAAACGTAAATCATCTGGTGTTGATAACATACACGCCAAACATATAAAGGCATGCATGAATTCATTAACAGAATATCTTGCTAAACTAATTAACTTAAGTATTACTTCTGGAAATATACCTTCCACTTTAAAAATTGCAATACTGAGACCTATCTATAAAAGTGGTGTTAAAAGTAATTATTTGAATTATAGGTTTATAAGAATTATTTGAATTATAGGTAATAATTTGAATTATAGTGTCTACCGTAAACAAAATTTTAGAGATGTACATCGATGGCACTCTCCGTAGCCTTTCTCTTAAAACACAACATTATCTCTAATAGACAGTATGGCTTCCACAAGGGTTGGGTTGTTTCACCTCTGAACGGCACTTTTTTGCACACCATGGCCTAAATGGCCAGGTCACACGGACCCCGAAGGCTCGAAGAAGGTTGGGGGAAGGGATCCACTGGAACAGCGGTTGGGAGACAGATGGTAGCCTCCCGTCAAGGCCACCCAGCGTGTTCTTTAACGTGCACAGGGTATGGCTCTCCCGCACACGAGGCCACGGCTTTAACGTCCCATCCGACGGACGGCGGCCTTTCCAAGCCCATCGGTGTCCCCTACTGACCGTGGGCAGGGCGGGGAATTTTGCGGAGATAAATCTCAACGCTGACCCAGCTGGGACTCGAACCTGGGGACTACAGATTACGAGCCTGGCGCGCTATCGACTGAGCCACCCCCGCCCCATTCAAAACTTGGAAAATATGGAATTAGAGGGACAGCTCTTATGTGGTTCAAAAATTACCTAGGTAATAGTGCTATTATTACCAAGATTGGAAATGCATTAAATAGCGAAAGAAAATTAAATGTTGGAGTTCCACAAGGACCTATACTTGGACCCTTGTTGTTCCTCCTGTATATTAATGATATGACTTCAGATGGAAGATAATGATTTTCAAAATTAGAATTATTTTTGTTTAACTCATAGTGAATAACACATGAAAAAAAAATTATTTTCAGTGGAAATTCCACTCACTTTCATATCGTCTGGATCGAATTCTCTGGAATATGGCCTCACCATCCGTTTCCGATCCATTGTTAGCCAGTACTTCAGTCAAAGCACGTGCGTAAATCATCACGGCGTCATACAATAGTCCAGCATGAATGGGAACCTGTAATATTTAATTGGTTTGATTATAAGGCGCAGATTCTGTTTTTATACCTTGGTGTTCAAAATATACTGTCCTACTGAAATATTAGTGAAATTCCAGGTTATGTTAATGAGCATTTAATTTCGGAGAGCTATACCTTCTAAATTATGCATTTCATTGAAAAATGTGACAAAAGGTTGGGTTGTTTTACCTCTGAGCGGCACTTTTTTGCATACCATGGGCTAAATGGCCAGGTCACGTGGACCCCGAAAGCTCAGAGAAGGTTGGGGGAGGGGACCCACTGGACCAGCTGTTGGGAGACAGATGGTAGCCTCCCGTCAAGGCCATCCAGCGTGTTCTTTAACGTGCACAGGGTATGTCTCTCCCGCACGCGGGGCCACGGCTTAACGTCCCATCCGACGGACGGCGGCTTTTCCAAGCCCATCGGTGTCCCCTACTGACCGTGGGCAGGGCGGGGAATTTTACGGAGATAAATCTCAACGCTGACCCAGCTGGGACTCGAACCTGGGAACTACAGATTACGAGCCTGGCTCGCTACCGACTGAGCCACCCCCCGCCCCCCTGTGACAAAAGGTAAGGATTGTAATCAAAAGCATTTAAACCTTGATTTTCAACAATAGTCGTTCAATATTTAAAGAGATATGGACGGTGGAATATGTCACCACAGAAGGGTTGTTTTACCTCTGAGTGATACTCTTTTGCACACAATGGGCTAAATGACCAGGGCACAAAGACCCCGAAGGCTCAGAGAAGATTGGAAGGAAGGGTTGGGTTGGGTTGTTTTACCTCTGAGCGGCACTTTTTTGCACACCATGGGCTAAATGGCCAGGTCACATGGACCCCGAAGGCTCAGAGAAGGTTGGGGGAGGGATCCCACTGGAACAGCTGTTGGGAGACAGATGGTAGCCTCCCGTCAAGGCCATCCAGCGAGTTCTTTAACGCGCACAGGGTATGGCTCTCCCGCACACTGCGCACGGCTTAAAGTTCCATTAGATGGATAGTGGCCTTTCCAAGCCCATCGGTATCCCCTACTGACAGAGAACAGGACGAGGAATTTTGTGAAGAAAAATCTCAACGGTGGCCTAACTCGGACTCGAACCTGGGAACTACATATTATGAGCCTGGCGCGCTTTGGACTGAGCCATGCCGCCCCATTTCAGAAGAACAATGCATGATAAGAATTTACCTCAAGTATTTTTTGAAACCTAAATAATAAGTATTGTTTCAAGATATTTAATAAAGTTAATATGCATTTATAAATGATTGCCTAAAAATTTTTTTTATTAAAGAAGTATAAATGATTTTTCTATAACAAGATTATTGTTAAATACTCCAACTTTCATAAACTCTTTAGATTCTGAGGAAATATTATTGAAATCTAGATTTAAATAGATTCGATTAAAATAAAATAAATAAATACCCCCTCAAGCAGCTGCTTGCCACAGAGGTCTGACAGGAGCCTGTCAATTTATATGCCATAGTAGAAGGTCTGAGAGGATGGCAGGACCTCAGCAAAAAAACAACACATACATCCATGCCTTACCCGGGGCTCGAACCCAGGTCCCTTAGATCAGTAGCCAAGCGTGCTAACCACTCGGCCATGGGACGGCATATAAATAAATACCCCCTCAAGCAGCTGCTTGCCACAGAGGTCTGACAGGAGCCTGTCAGTTTATATGCCAGAGTAGAAGGTCTGAGAGGATGGCAGGACCTCAGTAGAAACACAACAACTGAATCCATGCCTTACCCGGGACTCGAACCCAGGTCCCTTAGATCAGTAGCCAAGCGCGCTAACCACTCGGCCATGGGATTATCTTTAATTTATCTTCAATCCCATTTTTCCATTAAATGCAGAATTTAGAAAATTTAGAGCTTCGAAGTTAGATTCTCATTGATATAAAATGCAAATCCTCTATATTTTGTTAAGATCTGATCATGGATTACACTACTACGAAGTCGAATTCTAAACTTCGTAGCTTATTAAAGAAGTTTTTTTTTATGAAAGAATGTAAATGGAGATAGAGATTCAATCAATCCACGCAGATTTTCATTTTAAGCATTATTTGTGCAATATTTATAGATTTATAGAAGCTTCAAGATTTAACAATAATGCCAGTCATAATGTTACGGGTTGGGTTGTTTTACCTCTGAGCGGCACTATTTTTCACACCATGGGCTAAATAGCCAGGTCACATGGACCCCGAAGGCTCAGAGAAGGTTGGGGGAGGGGACTATCATTTTCCATGTTTCATTAACAGTTACGGAAAATACATTAGTAATTACAAAATTCGACATATATTTAATCTCTAGCCAAGAAATATTGTATCTATATAAAGTTACTCCCTTCTAAAGTCGTATAGAGTTTTTCAAATTGCATGCTGAATAAAACACTGAAATTAATTAAAAAATAACTAAATACATTTATGTGATACTAACGGAAATTGTTAGCAATGAAATAAAGTATATTTATATAAATATAAAAAAAAATATGTGATAAAAAAGAGGATACTAAAAATAATTTTAACGGGTTGGGTTGTTTTACCTCTGAGCGGCACTTTTTTTGCACACCATGAGCTAAATGGCCAGGTCACATGGACCCCAATGGCTCAGAGAAGGTTGGGGGAGGGGATCCACTGGAACAGCTGTTGGGAGACAGATGGTAGCCTCCCGTCAAGGCCACCCAGCGTGTTCTTTAACGTGTACAGGGTATGTCTCTCCCGCACACGGAGTCACGGCTTAACGTCCCATCCGACGGACGGCGGCCTTTCCAAGCCCATCGGTGTCCCCTACTGACCGTGGGCAGAGCAGGGAATTTTGCGGTGATAAATCTCAACGCTGACCCAGCTGGGACTCGAACCTGCTAACTACAGATTACGAGCCTGGCGCGCTACCGACTGAGTCACCCCCGTCCCACCTGTGAAGAGAATAAGCATTAAGTATAGATAATTAATTATTTAAGAATTTAATAGATTTTAATGAAGACTTGTATGTGTATTATAGTGGAATTTCTTGCCGGTTGGCTTGGTTTGTTTATAGATGAATTTATCCATACTTCTATAATAAATTACATTGCATTATAATCATTATTGACATATTTTAATTACTTTGAACTCATCTCAGTGGTTATCCATTTAAAATTTGCAACAATAATAATGTTTTTCAAAGCTAATTAAAGTCAATTTGGTTAAACAATTTAAAGAATCCAATGTATATTTTAGAATTTAACATATTTTTTGCTGAAAAATGGAGTTTCGTCTTTAGTCGGACTCGAACTCATATCTGCTGATTACAAGTAGGGTCATGTTATTTAATAATTCGTGAGTTTGAATCCTTCTGACGTCGTAGGTCATTTTTTTTTCAGCAAAATATATTTCTTGAATTCTTTGTTCACAGCTAATTCTCTGCCTCCACTACTGTAGGGGGCGGGGGTGGCTCAGTCAGTAGCGCGCCAGGCTCGTAATCTGTAGTTCCCAGGTTCGAGTCCCAGCTGGGTCAGCGTTGAGATTTATCTTCGCAAAATTCCCCGCCTTGCTCACGGTCAGTAGGGGACACCGATGGGCTTAGAAAGGCCGCCGTCCGTCGGATGGGACGTTAAGCCGTGGCCCCGTGTACGGGAGAGCCATACCACTGTGCACGTTAAAGAACACGCTGGATGGCCTTGACGGGAGGCTACCATCTGTCTCCCAACAGCTGTTCCAGTGGGTCCCCTCCCCCAACCTTCACTGAGCCTTCGGGGTCCATGTGACCTGGCCATTTAGGCCATGGTGTGCAAAAAAGTGCCGCTCAGAGGTAAAACAACCCAACCCACTACTGTACATTTTTAGAATTTCTGAAACTGATTGTTGAGTCGCCATTATATAATCAGGCGAATTGAACATTTCTCAGGAGTGCATAGTTAATGGACATCTAAATACACCCGACACGGACAGGCACTGAACAAAAGGATAAAAGAAAGGATGGTAATTGAAATCACCAAATATGATAATACAATTATTATATAATACATTTATTATAGCTTATTCAAATATTTAATTTTTCAAAATTAATTACTAGTTTTTTAAAAGTAAATAACTACAAGTTGCATTTAAAGACATAAAACTTTAGTTTAAATTGCCATATATTTAAATATTACTTCTATTAATAAGCTGCCTTGCTGTATATATTGAGGGGGCGGGGGTGCCTCAGTCGGTAGCGCGCCAGGCTCGTAATCTGTAGTTCCCAGGTTCCAGTCCCAGCTGGGTCAGCGTTGAAATTTATCTCCGCAAAATTTCCCCGCCCTGTCCACGGTCAGTAGGGAACACCGATGGGCTTGAAAAGGCCGCCGTCCGTCGGATGGGACGTTAAGCCGTGACCCCGTGTGCGGGAGAGCCATACCCTGTGCACGTTAAAAAACACGCTGGATGGCCTTGACGGGAGGCTACCATCTGTCTCCCAACAGCTGTTCCAGTGGGTCCCCTGCCCCAACCTTCTCTGAGCCTTCGGGGTCCATGTGACCTGGCCATTTAGCCCATGGTTTGCAATAAAGTGCCGCTCAGAGGTAAAACAATCCAATCCAAACAATGTACATGTTGAGGTAGCAAAATTATCCCTGCATAATTAAATGAATTCACAGCATCCAGGCACTGGCATCCTACCGTTAAGGTCATCCAGCGTTCTCTTTAACGTGCAAGTGGAGAGTTGTCTCGCACACGGTGCTACGGCTTTACGTCCCATCCGACGGACGGGGGACTTTCCAAGCTCATCGGTTGTTGGACCGATGTGCAAAGATTTCCAAGCCTTTGGATTGTTTGTGACCTTGTCATTTAACCGTTGTATTTAACCGTGCATGTTAATATTAAAGGCATGGTTGCTAAGGATTTTACCAGATCTATTATTATCCTGATTTTTTTAAAAAGGTGATCGCAGTTCTTGTGATAACTATAGGGGTATCAGCCTACTTTCTGTTCCAGGTAAAGTTCTTTCCATGATTGTGCTTAATAGAATTAAGAATCTGGTTGACAGTCAATTGCGTGATGAGCAATGTGGATTCAGAAGTGGTAGGGGATGTGTGGATCAGATATTTTCACTTAGGCAGATTCTTGAGAAATGTTTAGAGTTTCAGAAACCTTTGGTTGCTAGCTTTGTTGATTTCAAAAAGGCTTTCGACTCTGTTGATCGTCATAATTTGTGGTTGATTATGAGATCGTATGGCACACCAGACAAGTTAGTTAACATAATGAAAGCTCTCTATAATAACACTGAGTCGTGTGTGAGAGTTGGTATGGCTTATAGCATATGGTTTAGCATTACTTCTGATGTTCGATAATGGGTGCATTTTGTCTCCTTTTCTCTTTAGCTTGGTTATTGATTATGTTATGCGAAATTCACTTCATGGGAAAGAATTTGACCTTAAATGGACTGGAGATACGAAAATTTCTGTTTAGATTATGCTGATGATTTAACCCTTTTGGCAAACGATGTTGATGAGATGAACTCTTTCATTCGAGCTGTTGATGAAACTGGTAGTAGAGTAGGTTTGGTTATAAACAGAGAGAAAACTAAAGTGATGAAAATTTGGTCAGGCAGGTTGTGATTCAATTAATCTGAATGGTTGCAATCTTGAGCAGGTGTCACAGTTTAATTATCTTGGGAGCTATGTAACTGATACTGGTGATGTGCGGCATGAGATTAACAGACGGATAGGGATGGCTGCCGGGACTTTTAAGAATCTATGGAGAGTTTGGAGAAATAGACATTTACACCTAAAGACTAAAACTAGACTGAATAGTTTGGTTCTTTCTAGGGTTAGTTATGGTAGTGAAACTTGGACACTTTGTAAACAAGATAACAGGAAACTAAATGCTTTTGATTCTAGATGCTTACGCAGTATCTTGGGCATTAGGTGGTTCAACTTTGTAACTAATGATGTCGGCAACCTCTTTTAAGCAGCATATTGTGCACAGAGAGATTCCGTTGGTTTGCCCATGTTCCCTGTATGGATAATTGGCGAATAAGGTTATGAACAGTGTGCCCAAAGACCTCAGAAAGAGGGGGAGACCTAGAATGCGGTGGGCAGACAATGTCAAACAGCACCTTGTTAGAATTGGTCTACAGTGGCCAGAGGCAAATATAGCTCAAGATAGATGTGTTTTTGTAGAACTAAATTGCCCCATCTGATTGGATTTCCGTAGCCCATGGCTGCTGGTTTATTATTATTATTATTAGTATTATTATTATTATTATTATTATTATGATGATGATGATGATAGCTCTCCAGTAATTTTCCTTCCTCAACATTCTATGAATTCTTGGGGACCTTCGTGACCTTGTCATTTAACGTTGTGTGTAAAACGTATTACTCACAGTTAAAAGAACCAAACGTCACCATGTATTACCAGCTTGCTATCCCCTAAGCATGGCTGGGGCAGAGGTGGTTTAATCGGTAGCGCACCTGGCTTGCAATCTGCAGTTCCCAGGTTCCAGTCCCACCTGGGCCATCATTGATATTTATCTCCACAGAACTCTAGGTCTATGAGCTTGAAAAGGCAGCCTTCAGTCGTATGGGACGTTAAGCCGTGGGACTATGTGCAGGAGAGCCATACTCCATGGACGTTAAAGGACAATCTGGATGGCCTTGACGGAAGGATACTATCTGTCTCCCAACAGATATCCAATGGGACCCCTCCCCCACTCCTTCCTTGGGGGTTCTCGGCAGTCCTTGTGATCTGGGGCTGGGGTGGCTCAGTCGGTAGCGCGCCAGACTCGTAATCTGTAGTTCCCAGGTTCGAGTCCCAGCTGGGTCAGCGTTGAGATTTATCTCCGCAAAATTTCCCCGCCCTGCCCACGGTCAGTAGGGGACACCGATGGGCTTGGAAAGGCCGCCGTCCGTCGGATGGGACGTTAAGCCGTGGCTCCGTGTGTGGGAGAGCCATACCCTGTGCACGTTAAAGAACACGCTAGATGGCCTTGACGGGAGGCTACCATCTGTCTCCCAACAGCTGTTCCAGTGGGTCCCCTCCCCCAACCTTCTCTGAGCCTTCGGGGTCCATGTGACCTGGCCATTTAGCCCATGGTGTGCAAAAAAGAGCCGCTCAGAGGTAAAACAACCCAACCCAACCCTTGTGATCTGTCCATGTAGCCCATTACGTGCAAAATAATGATTCTTAGAGTTAAAACAACCTAACCCTAAGCATAGTATGGTTTCTTAGATAAATGCATATTAAAGAAGTTAATGTTACCAAAATGCTACAAAATTTAGAAAATGAAAATAGTGCGACTTACCGTGATCTTAATGAGCGGATGAAATGGGATGGAGAATGGAGGACGTGTAGAGTAATTGATCACTTTCTCTTTGAACTCTTCGTAGTCGGAGCTGAGGGGAAAAGTTGGAGTCAGAATCAGCAGGGAACGAAACGGTGTGGGATCGAATTTTTTGTTTAAAGAGACTTCGGGCTCTGTAAGAGAAGAAACAAGGAAAAGGAGGAATAAAGACACCGATAACATGCTGAGTCACGTTGTGTGAATAATTCAAATTTGTCCAAAACTTTTTGTTTTCATTTCATTAGTTTGGGAGAAAAATACAGGGTAAGATCATTCAATATATATATATAGGATGAAGCAAAAGTTACAGATAGAAAACGATATGTGGGAGAAATACGATAATGCTAAAGAGTAAACGACCTGTAACTTGTTTTTTAAGATTATCTATCTTTAATGTTTTCGAATTGTGACAGATAAAAGAAAAAAATCTGAAGAGAAACGTGTAGAGGATCAAATCATTAAAATGGAAACATAACTGTGCGGTAAATTTCGAAACCTGTATACAAAGGTGGTCAAAATGAATGATACCCACATGGGTTGGGTTGTTTTACCTCTGAGCGGCACTTTTTTGCACACCATGAGCTAAATGGCCAGGTCACAAAGACCCCGAAGGCTCAGAGAAGGTTGGGGGAGGGGACCCACTGGAACAGCTGTTGGGAGACATATGGTAGCCTCCCGTCAAGGCTATCCAGCGTGTTCTTTAACGTTGGGTTGTTTTACCTCTGAGCGGCACTTTTTTGCACACCATGGGCTAAATGGCCAGGTCACATGGACCCCGAAGGCTCAGAGAAGGTTGGGGGAGGGGACCCACTGGAACAGCTGTTGGGAGACAGATGGTAGCCTCCTGTCAAGGCCATCCAGCATGTTCTTTAAAGTGCACAGGGTATGGCTCTCCCGCACACGGGGCCACGGCTTAACGTCCCATCCGACGGACGGCGGCTTTTCCAATCCCTTCGGTGTCCCCTACTGACCGTGGGCAGGGCGGGGAATTTTGCGGAGATAAATCTCAACGCTGACCCAGCTGGGACTCGAACCTGGGAACTATAGATTACGAGCCTGGCGCGCTACCGACTGAGCCACCCCCGCCCTAAAAATGATACCCTCAATGCGAAGTCAAAGAAGAGACCCATAACTGTTAAAGTGACGGTTTTTTACCTTTGGGCTGTGGGGCAGGGGTTCACACGGTAACGCACCAGGCTCGTAATCTGAAGTTCCCAGTTGGAATCCCACCTGGGCCAGTGTTGAGATTTATCTGCGCAAAACTTCCTGCGTTGACCAGTCAGTAGAGGACACCATTGGACTTGAATAAGACTGGTGTTCATTGGGTGGGAGGTTAAGCCACGGTTCCGTGTGCTGGAGAGCCATAGCATGTGCACGTTAAAGAACACACTAGATAGTTGTTGGGTTGTTTTACCTCTGAGCGGCACTTTTTGCACACCATGGGCTAAATGGCCAGGTCACATGGACCCCGAAGGCTCAGAGAAGGTTGGGGGAGGGGACCCACTGGAATAGCTGTTGGGAGTCAGATAGTAGCCTCCCGTCAAGGCCCTCCAGTGTGTTCTTTAACGTGCACAGGGTATGGCTCTCCCGCACACGGGGCCACGGCTTGACGTCCCATCCGACGGACGGCGGCCTTTCTAAGCCCATCGGTGTCCCCTACTGACCGTGGGCAGGGCGGGGAATTTTGCGAAGATAAATCTCAACGCTGACCCAGCTGGGACTCGAACCTGGGAACTACAGATTACGAGCCTGGCACGCTACCGACTGAGCCACCCCCGCCTCCACACTAGATAGACTTGAGAGGGTACCATCTGTCTCCTAACCCAATGGGTCCCCTCCCTCAACCTTCTCTGAGCCCTCGGGGTCCTTGTGACCTGCCCACTTAGCCCAGTGTGTGCAAAAAAGTTCAGCTCAGATGTAAAACACCCAACCCATTTTATATATCTAGACGTTTCCGAAAATTTTCGATTGATCATATCGTTGTATAAATTCAGCAGCTGAACATCGCTATTCCCTAGTTTTCGCAATTGCTGTAACTGTAGAGTATACAACACACAGATGCATTGATGTTCAGACAGTGTTCATGTGAATGTCCAATAACGAGCATTGTTAATATTCACAATATTCATTATTGGATTCATAGAAATCCCTGATGGTTTGGAGAAATTGCATATCAACAGGAATGATGGCGGATTAATGTTTGGTGGGATATTTACAATATCAGCTTCAGTCATATTCAGTATTTATAGAGTTATGGAAGTTGGAATACTTAACAATAAATTTTCCTGTTCTATATATATTGAAATAATCATTGCATACACTTCTAAAAGTACATATTTAGTTCATTAAATAGTTTGAAACAATACTTATTAAGTTTTAGTTTCTGGGGTAAATTCTTAGGATGCACTGCTATTGAAAAATTAGTCAGGTTTCTATAACTATACTGCTCACAAAAATTAGGGGATATTTTATCGCTTCATATTCGTTTTGAACTATCCCCTAATTTTTGTGAGCAGTATATTTAAATACCGAAAGAAAACTGATTAAAATTGAGATTTAAATAAGGTTGATTATAGATTTTAATTTATCTTCAGTCACATTTTTGTAGGGGCGGGGGTGGCTCAGTCGGTAGCGCGCCAGGCTCGTAATCTGTAGTTCCCAAGTTCGAGTCCCAGCTGGGTCAGCGTTGAGATTTATCTCCGCAAAATTCCCCGCCCTGCCCACGGTCAGTAGGGGACACCGATGGGCTTGGAAAGGCCGCCGTCCGTCGGATGGGACGTTAAGCCGTGGCCCCGTGTGCGGGTTGTTGGGTTGTTTTACCTCTGAGCGGCACTTTTTTGCACACCATGGGCTAAATGGCAAGGTCACATGGACCCCGAAGGCTCAGAGAAGGTTGGGGGAGGGGACCCACTGGAACAGCTGTTGGGAAACAGATGGTAGCGTCCCGTCAAGGCCATCCAGCGTGTTCTTTAACGTGCGCAGGGTATGGCTCTTCCGCACACGGGGCCACGGCTTAACTTCCCATCCGACGGACGGCGGCCTTTCCAAGCCCATCGGTGTCCCCTACTGACCGTGGGCAGGGCGGGGAAATTTTGCGGAGATAAATCTCAACGCTGACCCAGCTGGGACTCGAACCTGGGAACGACAGATTACGAGCCTGGCGCGCTACCGACTGAGCTCCCCCGTGTGCGGGAGAGCCATGCCCTGTGCACGTTAAAGAACACGCTGGATGGCCTTGACGGGAGGCTACCCTCTGTCTCCCAACAGCTGTTCCAGTGGGTTCCCTCCCCCAACCTTCTCTGAGCCTTCGGGGTCCTTGTGACCTGGCCATTTAGCCCATGGTGTGCAAAAAAGTGCCGCTCAGAGGTAAAACAACCCAATCAGTCACATTTTTGCATTAAATGGATATTTCAGAAGTTATAGAGATTAAAAATAATTAATTTTTGCAGTTTTTGGCAGATACTTACTGAAGGACATTTCAAGGATAAAATTATGGACAGTCTGTTTAAAGAATTATTGGATGACTTGTCATTCGGTGAATGGCAACACTTGGAGTTCGTTCACATTAATATTGTCTGATCTTTTCCATATCACTTCATATTTTTTCCCCACTTACGGGGGGCGGGGGTGGCTCAGTCGGTAGCGCGCCAGGCTCGTAATCTGTAGGGTAAACGCTGGATGGCCTTGACGGAAACTGTAACCGTCAGGGCCATCCAGCTGTAACTCTCAGGTTCGAGTCCCAGCTGGGTCAGCGTTGAGATTTATCTCCGCAAAATTCCCCGCCTTGCCCACGGTCAGTAGGGGACACCGATGGGCTTGGAAAGGCCGCCGCCCGTCGGATGGGACGTTAAGCCGTGGCTCCGTGTGCGGGAGAGCCCATACCCTGTGCACGTTAAAGAACACACTGGATGGCCTTGACGGGAGACTACCATCTGTCTCCCAACAGCTGTTCCAGTGGGTCCCCTCCCCCAACCTTCTCTGAGCCTTCGGGGTCCATGTGACCTGGCATAACACTGCAAAATAACTTAAAGTCAGGACTTTACACTATTTCCATGGTGTGCAAAAAAGTGCCGCTCAGAGGTAAAACAACCCAACCCCACTTACGAGGCTGAATTTTTCTTCAAAAAGAACAGTTATGGAAATTGAAATGACTGGAACATGGTAATTTGAAATATTAACACTAGTTAATGAGGTGACGTAACACTGCAAAATAACTTAAAGTCGGAACTTTACACTATTTCCATATGTAGCACGATGCTTTGGTGAAATGTAACACCAATTCCCTGGCAGTAAAAATAGATTTTCTTATGTAAGTGAACAAAATAGATGGACACATCACGCAACGTTTGTTTTTACCCATCTTCCTATTATATTTCGCTCGTCATTTCATCTGTTTTGTCTGTTTCTCAGTTGATCGTTTTGTGGTATGGTTTGGTTTGTTTTACCTCTGATCGGCACTTTTGTGCACACCACGGGCTAAATGACCAGGTCGCATGGACCCCGAAGGCTCAGAGAAGGTTGGGGGAGGGGACCCACTGGAACAGCTGTTGGGAGACAGATGGTAGCCTCCCGTCAAGGCCATCCAGCGTGTTCTTTAACGTGCATAGGGTATGACTCTCCCGCACACGGGGCCACGGCTTAACGTCCCATCCGACGGGCGGCGGCCTTTCCAAACCCATCGGTGTCCCCTACTGACCGTAGGCCAAGGCGGGGAATTTTGCGGAGATAAATCTCAACGCTGACCCAGCTGGGACTCGAACCTGGGAACTACAGATTACGAGCCTGGCGCGCTACCGACTGAGCTAACCCCGCCCTGCAACAGGAAACGAGATTCATTTGACCAGAGGACATTCTGCAACATTCGCGCTGGTCATAATATTTTGGCTCTTCAGTGTATAGTGACATTATAAAAACGTCTCTAAAAATTGATATACATCGAAGAGACAAAGCATTATGACCAGCGAGTCTTTATGCAAATCGACGCAAATGCAGGTAAACGACGGAGGGTGTGAAGGTCACGCAATGGTATATATAACGCCTGATACTGACCTGTATTAATTCTTGTTCTCCACATGGGAAAGGCAGCAGGCTTAAGTGAATTCGACAATGGCCAAATTGTAATGGCCAGACCACTGGGTCAAAGCATTTCTGAGACGGTAAAGCTTTTGGGGTGCTCTTGATCAGCCATGGTTAGTACTTTCAAAAAGTGGTCCGAGGAAGGAAAAATCACGAGCAGCCGGCAAGGTGTCGACTAATCATGGCTCATCGATGCTACAGGTTGGGTTGGGTTGTTTTACCTCTGAGCGGCAGTTTTTTGCACACCATGGGCTAAATGGCCAGGTCACATGGACCCCGAAGGCTCAGAGAAGGTTGGGGGAGGGGACCCACTGGAACAGCTGTTGGGAGACAGATGGTAGCCTCCCGTCAAGGCCATCCAGCGTGTTCTTTAACGTGCACAGGGTATGTCTCTCCCGCACACGGGGCCACGGCATAACGTCCCATCCGACGGACGGCGGCCTTTCCAAGCCCATCAATGTCTCCTACTGACCGTGGGCAGGGCGGGGAATTTTTGCGGAGATAAATCTCAACGCTGACCCAGCTGGGACTCGAACCTGGGAACTACAGATTACGAGACTGGCGCGCTACCGACTGAGCCACGCCCGCCCCGATCGTTTTGTGTGTTTGTCGAAACTGTTGTTCCATCATATCTTTTGAACGTGAAGGTCAAACGTAATGATTTACGTATCAAATCAAACCTTGTGACGCGGGAATGTCATAGGCTACAACAAATTGAGCCCTCATTTTCTTCCCCTCTGAGAGGTAGGGGGTTGCTCAGTTGGTAGCGCGCCAGGCTCGTAATCTGTAGTTCCCAGGTTCGAGTCCCAGCTGGGTCAGCGTTGAGATTTATCTCCGCAAAATTCCCCGCCCTGCCCACGGTCAGTAGGGGACACCGATGGGCTTGGAAAGGCCGCCGTCCGTCGGATGAGACGTTAAGCCGTGGCCCCGTGTGTGGGAGAGACATACCCTGTGCACGTTAAAGAACACGCTGGATGGCCTTGACGGGAGGCTACCATCTGTCTCCCAACAGCTGTTCCAGTGGGTCCCCTCCCCCAACCTTCTCTGAGCCTTCGGGGTCCATGTGACCTGGCCATTTAGCCCATTGTGTGCAAAAAAGTGCCGCAGAGGTAAAACAACCCAACACAACTCAACCCGGTCCCAATAAATAGATCGATAATTCATAATAAAAAAAAAATAAATAAATACCCCCTCAAGCAGCTGCTTGCCACAGAGGTCTAACAGGAGCCTGTCAGTTTATATGCCAAAGTAGGAGATCTGAGAGGATGGCAGGACCTCAGCAGAAAAACGACACACACATCCATGCCTAAATCCGGGGCTCGAACCCAGGTCCCTTAGATCAGTAGCCAAGCGTGCTAACCACTCGGCCACAGTAAGTATTAAATAAAGGTAAGTTTTAAAAAATGAGTAATTAAATATTTAATCAGATGATCTAATTCCTTAGTAACCTTATTTGCATTATTTCTTTTTATGGTCGAAAATTCCTCACTTATAGAAAATAGCTTTAAGGGGAGTTTTTTGGATCCAAATTAACCTTGGATAAGGAGGATCTTTTGTATATACGTTTGAATTTCCCTTTATAGATGAACAGATTAGAAAAGGTTTTAACAAATGCATTAAGAAACTACTGATTATGATGAACAGATCAGAACAGGTTTTAACAAATACATTAAGAAACTGCTGATTATGATGAAGAGATTAGAAAAGGTTTTAACAAATGCATTAAGAAACTACTGATTATGATGAACAGATTAGAAAAGGTTTTAACAAATGCATTAAGAAACTACTGATTATGATGAACAGATTAGAACAGGTTTTAACAAATGCATTAAGAAACTGCTGATTATGATGAACAGATTAGAAAAGGTTTTAACAAATGCATTAAGAAACTACTGATTATGATGAACAGATTAGAAAAGGTTTTAACAAATGCATTAAGAAACTACTGATCATGATGAACAGATTAGAAAAGGTTTTAACAAATGCATTAAGAAACTACTGATTATGATGGACAGATTAGAAAAGGTTTTAACAAATGCATTAAGAAACTACTGATTATGATGAACAGATTAGAACAGGTTTTAACAAATGCATTAAGAAACTGCTGATTATGATGAACAGATTAGAAAAGGTTTTAACAAATGCATTAAGAAACTACTGATTATGATGAACAGATTAGAAAAGGTTTTAACAAATGCATTAAGAAACTACTGATCATGATGAACAGATTAGAAAAGGTTTTAACAAATGCATTAAGAAACTACTGATTATGATGAACAGATTAGAAAAGGTTTTAACAAATGCATTAAGAAACTACTGATTATGATGAACAGATTAGAACAGGTTTTAACAAATGCATTAAGAAACTGCTGATTATGATGAACAGATTAGAAAAGGTTTTAACAAATGCATTAAGAAACTACTGATTATGATGAACAGATTAGAAAAGGTTTTAACAAATGCATTAAGAAACTACTGATCATGATGAACAGATTAGAAAAGGTTTTAACAAATGCATTAAGAAACTACTGATTATGATGGACAGATTAGAAAAGGTTTTAACAAATGCATTAAGAAACTACTGATTATGATGAACAGATTAGAACAGGTTTTAACAAATGCATTAAGAAACTACTGATTATGATGAACACGATAATCTCTTTACCTTTCCTGATAAACTGATAATGCTTGCTAGGATCATATACTTGTTCGTCCACAGAAATGATCACGTAGTCTCCGCTGGAGAGATAATTCTGCTCGTGCATGTAACGAGCAAAGTCCACCACGGCATAGTTATCTGATATTATCACGTACACTGGAAAAATAAAATAAAATTAGAAACAAAATTTTGGTTTTCGTAACACTCTGAAGATAACGTAATACTTTCATGATATTTAAAATACTTGAATTTAAACTGATATTTTTTTTTGCGCATGCGTATATGCGTTATGAGAAATGAGTACCCAACTATGGTGCTTCTTAATTTTTCGACCATCGGACTGCATTGAGTTTGAAATTCAATTAAATTTTTATTTAAATCAAATTATATCAACACAAAATTATAATAATATAATGTACCCAGCTGAAGTAACTGACTGTGTATAGCTAAAATAAATACACAAATACAAGAGTTGGGTTGTGTTGTTTTACCTCTGAGCGGCACTTTTTTCCGACTTCGAGGTCCATGTGACCTGGCTAAATGGCCAGGTCACATGGACCCCGAAGGCTCAGAGAAGGTTGGGGGAGGGGACCCACTGGAACAGCTGTTGGGAGACAGATGGTAGCCTCCCGTCAAGGCCATCCAGCGTGTTCTTTAACGTGCACAGGGTATGTCTCTCCCGCACACGGGGCCACGGCTTAACGTCCCATCCGACGGACGGCGGCCTTTCCAAGCCCATCGGTGTCCCCTACTGACCGTGGGCAGGACGGGGAATTTTGCGGAGATAAATCTCAACGCTGACACAGCTGGGACTCGAACCTGGGAACGACAGATTACGAGCCTGGCGCGCTACCGATTGAGCCACCCCCGCCCCCACAAATACAAAAGAGTAATTTAATATGGCAACTGTTGGCAATTGAACCAATCTTACTCGCTATATTGTCGATAAAATATTAATCCAATCTTAACTTGATTGAATATTGAATCCAATCTTACTGAATGGATACAACCCAATCTTCAAATCACTTGATATTCAAATTTCTTGATAAAATATTGAATCCAATCATACTAATTGGATTAATATTATTAACTAATAAGATTATTAATAATTAATGATTAAAAGCAATCTTACTGATTATACTGTTGATAAAACAGTAATGTAATATGGTAACAGTTGGTAAATGAACCAATTTATATTTCATTTAATATTTATCTGGGATTTGCATTATAAATTATTCTTATACTCTGTTTTACATGGAGAATGACGGAGATTTATTTATTTTTTTATTTATTTATTTATTCAACGTTACAGATATTTGAGAGGTCCTTATACAGGCTTTCTCATTATACATTTAAAAAAAAAATTAACCATAATACTTTTTTAGTTAATTTTCATTTTACTCTTTTTGTTTTTGTTTATTTACTTATTTATTTTTTAGAGTCTGTTCCATAAATCTGTAGAGAATAGAAATTCAAATAAAATTTTATAAATTTTAATTTTAGAATCAAAATCTTTCTGGTTCAAAATTAAATCAGTTCTAATCTCCTGAAACCCATGTTCCTCTAGTGATTTAAAGAATTTTTTCCTTTGAGTTGTGTTGTTTATACAGTTAAGTAAAATATGATTAATTGTTTCAGGTACGTTACAATATTTGCAGTTTGGAGAGTTTGAAAGTTTAAGATAAAATTTTGTTTGATTTAACATTGCTGTATTTGTTCTAAGTCTATAGAGGATATTTAATTGTCTTCTTGTAAACGGTAGATTTCGAATATAATTAATATTTTTTGAAAGAACGTATCTAAAGTTGTTATTCTTTAATCATGCTTCAATTTGAAAGAATTGTTCGGTCAATTTAAATTCTATTTTTTTAATACCTTTTTTTTATATTGTTATAAAAATTGAAGGAATGAGGGAGAATTGCGGCTGCAAAGTGTTTTTTGTCCAATCGGGGCTTATTACTTTTGACGACGAAAGCCAATCACAAGCAAGATATGGGGCGAGGGTGGCTCAGTCGGTAGCGCGCCAGGCTCGTAATCTGTAGTTCCCAGGTTCGAGTCCCAGCTGGGTCAGCGTTGAGATTTATCTCCGCAAAATTCCCCGCTCTGCCCACGGTCAGTAGGGGACACCGATGGACTTGGAAAGGCCGCCGTCCGTCGGATGGAACGTTAAGCCGCGGCCCCGTGTGCGGGAGAACCATACCCTGTGCACGTTAAAGAACACGCTGGATGGCCTTGACGGGTGGCTACCATCTGTCTCCCAACAGCTGTTCCAGTGGGTCCATTCCCCCAACCTTCTCTGAGCCTTCGGGGTCCATGTGACCTGGCCATTTAGCCCATGGTGTGCAAAAAAAAGTGCCGCTCAGAGATAAAACAACCGAACCCAAGCAAGATATGACTTCTCATCATGTATCGATCCTCAACTAGTTAGGGAGTTTCTGTAAGAAGTGTTTTACATTTCGAAATGTTCCTTTGTGAAAGAAATTATGTTTCATTGCGTACTTTGCAATATTCTGAAATAAAAGTTTTAATTTTCAATTTCACACTTCTATAAGCTTTACATATAAATAATTCAGTTTGGAAAAGTACTTTTTTCTTACATTAAACATATAACTATATACAAGACAGATAAAAAAACATTTTCTAAAATAAAAATGAACTAAGAGTACACCCAATTCTGTTTTTACACGGTAGACAGGTTCTCCCCCCCCCAAAAAAAAAGCGTGCATAAAAATACCGTGTAAAAAAATAAAGTGCTTATGAAAAAATAGAAGATTGGTTCTAGTCGGGAAAACCCAGTACAAATAATGTTGTTTTCAAACAAATCATATCAAAATCTTTAATTAAATATTTATTTGATTTTTACTCATTTTAAACACATTTTTAATTTTATAAACTTATAAAGATAATTATATGTATAATATATACATATAATTATCTTTATATATAAAGCAAATTATCCTTCATAAAGAAAATAATATAATATGTCACTAATTCAAGAATACAAAAGTGCAAAATAATTCGATTCACATATGCTTTTTAACTACATTTTATGCGTTGTCACTTTCTGACAATAGACGGACCAATTCCATGCTTTTTTGCTTGCCTTTCAATACATTGGCAATTTATTCAAATCTACACCTTTCATTGACCGTGGTCATCTTTCATCGCCCCCCCCCCCAACTCCCCCAATACTGAATTCTAGGACCCTACTCTAAAATGAAATTTCCGACCTTCTGACCGCTCCACCCCACGAATCTAAATTCTCGGCGCCCCCACTCCCCCAAAACTAAATTCTAGGACCACCCCGAAAAACAAGTTTCCGACTTCACATACTCCTCCCCCACGAAACCGAATTCTCGGACCCCCCCCCCCCCCAACTCGCCTGAAATTGAATTCTAGGACAACCCTTAAAAACAAAATTTCGGGCCTTCTGACCCCCCCCCCCCCCGATTCCAATTATCAAACACCCAACTTTCCCGAAACTGAATTCTAGGACACCCCTCAAAACAAAATTTCCGACCTTCCGACCTCTCCACCACATGAATCTAAATTTTTGAAGCCACCCACTCCACCGAAACTAAATTCTAGGACCCCCTTGAAACAAATTTCCGACCTCTCCACCTACCAAATCTAAATTCTCGGACCTCCCCCGAACTCCCCCAAAACTGAATTCTAGGACTCCCTCAAAACAAAATTTCCAATCTTCCAACCTCTCCAATTCACAAATCTAAATTTTTGGACCCTCCCCCAACTCTTCCCTAAACTGAATTCTAGGTTCCACTCAAAATTAAAATTTCCGACATTCCGACCTCTCTCCCCACGAAACTGAATTATCGGACCTCCACCCCACCCCCTGAAACTGAATTCCAGGATCCCCCCACTCAAAAACAAAATTTCGGACCTTCCGACCTCTCCACTCCAATCTAAATTCTCGGACCTCCCTAGAACTTCCGACCTCTCCCCTCCAATCTAAATTCTCGGACCTCCCTAGAACTTCCGACCTCTCGCCCCCTAAATCTAAATTCTCGGAGAAATGAAATCTTGCGTACGTGCCCTATTCATCGGAGCTCTTTTTTTTAGAAAAAAATATTTTTGTGGAGATAAATCTGAACGCCGGCGGAGTTGAGACACGAATCTTGGAATGCAGATTACGAGCTTGGTCAGGGCAAAGGTCGCCTTGATGTACCCACGCGTTAAATAATTAGCACAGATTGTCGACTTCTTTATCCGCGCATTGTAACACGAAACGAGGCTACTTTTATTTGAAATTATAACATCCTAGAAGTCAATCGGGGCCTTCGTCACCTCTTGATTTCTAGTCCGTCCCTACGACCTTTATTTGACCTTGAATGTGACACCAGATCTGAAACTTTCTCTCTTTTCTGAGTTCTAATGCTCGAAATAGACCTATTAACAGATTTTTAGTTCTCCATGACTGGTATATCGAATTTGACCTCTGACCTCGAAGTACCTGTTACATCCAAAATTTGGCATAATTTCGGAAATCTATAATTCAAAATATCCCCAGCCGCCAATTCTTAGCCAACACTGTTAAATCTATATTTAACTTTTGACCTCAAAGCACCCAGAGCATCCCAAATTTCACATTTCTGACATCTACGCCTCAAAATATTCCCAGGAACCTAGTTTTAGCTTTCTAGTATAGATAGATTAAAAAATAACCTTTGGCCTCGAAGGACCCTCCGGATCCGAAATTTCGTAATGCTTCCTACATGTAGAACTCGCAACGCTCTGTCAGTAGGGGACACCGATGGGCTTGGAAAGGCCGCCGTCCGTCGGATGGGACGTTAAGCCGTGGCCCCGTGTGCGGGAGACCCATACTCTGTGCACGTTCAAGAACACGCTGGATGGCCTTGACTGGAGGCTACCATCTGTCTCCCAACAGCTGTTCCAGTGGGTCCCCTCCCCCAACCTTCTCTGAGCATTCGGGGTCCATGTGACCTGGCCATTTAGACCATGGTGTGCAAAAAAGTGCCGCTCAGAGGTAAAACAACCCAACCAAACTCGCAACGCTCTAACACCAATTATCGTTTTTCTAGAACTCGTAGATTATAATTTGACCTCTACGTGACCTCCATTTGACCTTGAAAGGCACGTCGGAGGTCAGATTTCAGATTTTCTCCGAGATCTATGACCCGGACTGACCCTAGGCACAAATTTCCAGAACTCTACCATTTCTACACCATAGTTAGAATTAGAACGAATTCTCTCTCAGCCAATCGTTTACATATTTAATATATAAAGAAGAATGTTTGTGGGTTTGTTCGTTTGTGTGTCTGTCCGCTTATTCACAAAGCCCCCAGAACAGTTAGGGAAATAAAACTTTTCACGAACTTTCCCTTCACCCAGTGTGTCCACTCAGATCAATTAAAATTGGAATGGGCAGGTTTGAAAACCTTGAAATTCCCATAGACTTAACATTAGATGTTAGCCATCCTTGTCTCTCATCGACTTTAGCATTAGCAGTTATTATAGGGGCGGGGGTGGCTCAGTCGGTAGCGCGCCAGGCTCGTAATCTGTAGTTCCCAGGTTCGAGTCCCAGCTGAGTCAGCGTGAAATTTATCTCCGCAAAATTCCCCGCCCTGCCCACGGTCAGTAAGGGACACCGATGGGCTTGGAAAGGCCGCCGTCCGTCGGATGGGACGTTAAGCCGTGGCCCCGTGTGCGGGAGAGCCATACCCTGTGCACGTTAAAGAACACGCTGGATGGCCTTGACGGGAGGCTACCATCTGTCTCCCAACAGCTGTTCCAGTGGGTCCCCTCCCCCAACCTTCTCTGAGCCTCCGGGGTTTATGTGACCTGGCCATTTAGCCCATGGTGTGCAAAAAAGTGCCGCTCAGAGGTAAAACAACCCAACCAAAGTGCAGTTATTCAAAATCACGTGGGTGGTGACATTTACTGTAGATTTAGAGATTTTTAAACCATCTCCTAGAAGAGAGGGATAAAATGGGGAGGAGTGTAGCGGAGGGGGGAAGTTGAACTATCGTATTCAATTTTAGGCCAAATGAACGCTTGTGAAATGGGTAATACCATCTCCTTTATACTTTAAGACTTGAACAACATCTAGTAAATCTGCAAGTTGTAAAATATTTATGAACGTTTTGAAATTGTTAGTAGTTTTTTTCAATATTTATATATATATAAATTAATAACTACCAGAATAATTTTAATAAATAGAAATTTAATTCGAAGAGCTCTATATTCAAAATTTAATATTTCCGTTACCGCAAACAAATTACCACCACTTTATTGAATACAAGCTGAACTACATACTGAGCTGCAATGGTTTCACTTTTAAGGAGCTTATTCTATTTTTCACTGCACTGAAGGTTAGTTTTGTGATTAAACTCCCTCCTAATCACAAAGATTTAACATGAAGGATTTTGGGGCGGGGGTGGCTCAGTCGGTAGCGCGCCAGGCTCGTAATCTGTAGTTCCCAGGTTCGAGTACCTGCTGGGTCAGCGTTGAGACTTATCTCCGCAAAATTCCCCGCCCTGCCCACGGTCAGTAGGGGGCACCGATGGGCTTGAAAAGACCGCCGTCCGTCGGATGGGACGTTAAGCCGTGGCCCCGTGTACGGGAGAGCCATACCCTGTGCACGTTAAAGAACACGCTGGATGGCCTTGACGGAGATGGATGGCCTTGCTGGGAGGCTACCATCTGTCTCCCAACAGCTGTTCCAGTGGGTCCCCTCCCCCAACCTTCTCTGAGCCTTCGGGGTGAATGTGACCTGGACATTTAGCCCATGGTGTGCAAAAAAGTGCCGCTCAGAGGTAAAACAACCCAACCCATGAAGGATTTCAAGGCATTACTAACGTTACCATCAGAGGCGTAGGAATGTGCTGGAAACGGGGGGCAGTTGCCAAAGGCGCCGGAATCACAGAGCGGTGGTGGGGCGGCCTACAAAAATATTTTTTTTTCGTTTTATAGGCGGACAAATAGCTCCATCCTGCACCGCGCATGCCATAAAACAGCTTTGGAACGCTATTTACAATTGTTCATATTGCTTCTACAAATCCTACCGCTAAAAAATAAAATTTTGTTTGGTATCTTTCTATTTGAACGAGAGTTCATAATTTGTACATTGTTATTGAATTATGTGTATGAACTCGGGGATTGTTTAAGATCAACATGAGGGTTGGGTTGGGTTGTTTTACCTCTGAGCGGCACTCTTTTGCACACCATGGGCTAAATGGCCAGGTCACATGGACCCCGAAGGCTCAGAGAAGGTTGGGGGAGGGGACCCACTGGAACAGCTGTTGGGAGACAGATGGTAGCCTCCCGTCAAGGCCATCCAGCGTGTTCTTTAACGTGCACAGAGTATGGCTCTCCCGCACACGGGGCCACGGCTTAACGTCCCATCCGACGGACGGCGGCCTTTCCAAGCCCATCGGTGTCCTCTACTGACCGTGCGCAAGGCGGGGAATTTTGCGGAGATAAATCTCAACGCTGACCCAGCTGGGACTCGAACCTGGGAACTACAGATTACGAGCCTGGCGCGCTACCGACTGAGCCACCCCCGCCCCACCCCGTGGGCAGTGCGGGGAGTTTTAGTCAGCTTAAGTAATACTACCATATAGAGGTTGGGTTGTTTTACCTCTGAGAGGCACTTTTTTGCACACCATGGGCTAAATGGCCAGGTCACATGGACCCCGAAGGCTCAGAGAAGGTTGGGAGAGGGGACTCACTGTAACAGCTGTTGGGAGACAGATGGTAGCCTCCCGTCAAGGCCATCCAGCGTGTTCTTTGACGTGCACAGTGTATGTCTCTCCCGCACACGGGGCCACGGCTTAACGTCCCATCCGACGGACGGCGGCCTTTCCAGGCCCATCGGTGTCCCCTACTGACCGTGGGCAGGGCGGGGAAATTTTGCAGAGATAAATCTCAACGCTGACCCAGCTGGATCAACACGAGGACAGAAGCGTACATCATCATTTTGTTTCCTATCAATCGAGCGAGAATTTATTAAAAAAATTAATTTTGATGAGATTATTAACGATCTTGCCAACGAAAAAGTAGGAAAAATTAAATTACTTTAAAAAATAATTACTTGCATAATTAAGTGCAATTTCTTTTGCAATTATTTATGTGCTATTAATATTTATTCATGTAACTGTATTAAAGTAATGACAATAAATATATATAACATAAATAACATGTGTATTGATATTTATCAATAACTGAAGAAGGGCAGACAATAGCAAATTTGCCAGGGCACTCAAAGCCTAGTTCCACCTCTGGTCACCATGAACCCTCAAAGCCCTTGGCTTTATTTCTACGCAGAAAACAAAGTTTGTACTTCCGTTTTGGCGCCAGGGGCCATCCCATGGCCCAGTGGTTAGCACGCATGGCTACTGATCTAAAGGACCTGGGTTCGAGCCCCAGGTAAGGCATGGATGTGTGTGTTGTTTTTCTGCTGAGGTCCTGCCATCCTCACAGACCTTCTACTATGGCATATAAACTGACAGGTTCCTGTCAGAACTCTGTGGCAAGCAGCTGCTTGAGGGGTATTTATTTTTTTATTTATTTTGGCGCCATGTGGATTCCCAGATATTCAACCAAATGTCCAAAGTTTCGCATGAAAGTTTCACCTGTGTGACCACGTGCTGGGTCATATTACTCAATTATTTTGATAACGCTGTGAGCGTGAGTGACATATATTACTTCCATCACGTGAGGCATCTAGGTTGCCCTATTCTTCACATAGATGGCGCCAGTGGTCAGGGCAAAAATATACAGGAATGATCTAGCGGTTGGGTTGCTTTACCTGTAAGAGGCACCTTTTTTGCACCCAATGGGCTAAAAGGCCAGGTCACAAGTACCATATTTTTCATATAGATGGCGCCAGTGGCCAGGGAACAAAATATACAGGAATGGTCTAACGGTTGGGTTGCTTTACCTGTAAGCGGCAACTTTTTTTGCACGCAATAGGCTTAATGGCTAGGTCACAAGTACCCGATTTTTCATATAGATGGCGCCAGTGGCCAGGGAACAAAATATACAGGAATGCTCCAGCGGTTGGGTTGCTTTACCTGTAAGAGGCACCTTTTTTGCACACAATGGACTAAATGGCCAGGTTACAAGTGCCTGATTCTTCACATAGATGGTACCACTGGCCAGGGTACAAAATATACAGGAATTGTCTAGCAGTTGGGTTGCTTTACCTGTAAGCAGCAACTTTTTGCACAAAATGGGCTAAATGGCCAGGTCACAAGTATTTGATTCGTCACATAGATGGAACCAATGGCCAGGGAAGAAATGTACAGGGATGGTCTAACAGTTGGGTTGCTTTACCTGTAAGCGGCAACTTTTTTGCACACAATGGGCTAAATGGCCAGGTCCCAAGTACCCGTTTTTTCATATAGATGGCGTCAGTGGCCAGGGAACAAAATATACAGGAATGCTCCAGCGGTTGGGTTGCTTTACCTGTAAGAGGCACCTTTTTTGCACACAATGGGCTAAATGGCCAGGTTACAAGTACCTGATTCTTCACATAGATGGTACCAGTGGCCAGGGAACAAAATATACAGGAATGGTCTAACGGTTGGGTTGCTTTACCTGTAAGAGGCACCTTTTTTGCACACAATGGGCTAAAAGGCCAGGTCACAAGTACCCTATTTTTCATATAGATGGTGCCAGTGGCCAGGGAACAAAATATACAGGAATGGTCTAACGGTTGGGTTGCTTTACCTGTAAGCGGCAACTTTTTTTGCACGCAATAGGCTTAATGGGCAGGTCACAAGTACTCGATTCTTCACATAGATCGCAGCAATGGCCAGGGTACAAAATATACAGGAATGGTCTAACAGTTGGGTTGCTTTACCTGTAAGCGGAAACTTTTTTGCACACAATGGGCTAAATGGCTAGGTCACAAGTACCCGATTTTTCATATAGATGGCGCCAGTGGCCAGGGAACAAAATATACAGGAATGCTCCAGCGGTTGGGTTGCTTTACCTGTAAGAGGCACCTTTTTTGCACACAATGGACTAAATGGCCAGGTTACAAGTGCCTGATTCTTCACATAGATGGCACCAGTGGCCAGGGAACAAAATATACAGGAATGGTCTAACGGTTGGGTTGCTTTACCTGTAAGCGGTAACTTTTTTGGACACAATGGGCTATATGGCCAGGTCACAAGTATCTGATTCGTCACATAGATGGAACCAATGGCCAGGGAAGAAATGTACAGCAATGGTCTAACAGTTGGGTTGCTTTACCTGTAAGCGGCAACTTTTTTGCACACAATGGGCTAAATGGGCAGGTCACAAGTACCCTATTTTTCATATAGATGGCGCCAGTGGCCAGGGAACAAAATATACAGGAATGGTCTAACGGTTGGGTTGCTTTACCTGTAAGCGGCAACTTTTTTGCACACAATGGGCTAAATGGCCAGGTCCCAAGTACCCGTTTTTTCATAAAAATGGCGTCAGTGGCCAGGGAACAAAATATACAGGAATGCTCCAGCGGTTGGGTTGCTTTACCTGTAAGAGGCACCTTTTTTGCACACAATGGGCTAAATGGCCAGGTTACAAGTACCTGATTCTTCACATAGATGGTACCAGTGGCCAGGGTACAAAATATACAGGAATTGTCTAGCAGTTGGGTTGCTTTACCTGTAAGCAGCAACTTTTTGCACAAAATGGGCTAAATGGCCAGGTCACAAGTATTTGATTCGTCACATAGATGGAACCAATGGCCAGGGAAGAAATGTACAGGGATGGTCTAACAGTTGGGTTGCTTTACCTGTAAGCGGCAACTTTTTTGCACACAATGGGCTAAATGGCCAGGTCACAAGTACCCTATTTTTCATATAGATGGCGCCAGTGGCCAGGGAACAAAATATACAGGAATGGTCTAACGGTTGGGTTGCTTTATCTGTAAGCGGCAACTTTTTTGCACACAATGGGCTAAATGGCTAGGTCACAAGTACCCGATTTTTCATATAGATGGCGCCAGTGGCCAGGGAACAAATATACAGGAATGCTCCAGCGGTTGGGTTGCTTTACCTGTAAGAGGCACCTTTTTTGCACACAATGGGCTAAATGGCCAGGTTACAAGTACCTGATTCTTCACATAGATGGCGCCAGTAGCCAGGGAACAAAATATACAGGAATGGTCTAACGGTTGGGTTGCTTTACCTGTAAGCGGCAACTTTTTTGCACACAATGGGCTAAATGGCTAGGTCACAAGTACCCAATTCTTTATATAGATGGTGCCAGTGGCCAGGAAACAAAATATACAGGAATGGTCTAACTGTTGCTTTACCTGTAAGTGGCAACTTTTTTGCACACAATGGTCTAAATGGCCAAGTCACAAGTACCCAATTCTTTATATAGATGGTGCCAGTGGCCAGGGAACAAAATATACAGGAATGGTCTAACGGTTGGGTTGCTTTACCTGTAAGCGGCAACTTTTTTTGCACGCAATAGGCTTAATGGGCAGGTCACAAGTACTCGATTCTTCACATAGATCGCAGCAATGGCCAGGGTACAAAATATACAGGAATGGTCTAACAGTTGGGTTGCTTAACTGTAAGCGGCAACTTTTTTGCACACAATGGGCTAAATGGCTAGGTCACAAGTACCTAATTCTTTATATAGATGGTGCCAGTGGCCAGGGAACAAAATATACAGGAATGGTTTAACGGTTGGGTTGCTTTACCTGTAAGCGGCAACTTTTTTTTCACACAATGGGCTTAATGTCAGGTCACAAGTACCCGATTCTTCACATAGATGACACCAATGGCCAGGGAACAAAATATTCAGGAATGGTCAAGCGGTTGGGTTGTTTTACGTGTAAGCAGCAACTTTTTTGCATACAATGGGCTAAATGCCCAGGTCACAAGGACCCTGAAGACTGAGAGAAGATTGGGGTGAGAACCCACAGACAGCTGTTAGGAGACAGATGGTAGCCTCCCATCAAGTCAATTGAGCGTGTTCATTAACGTACACAAGACATGACTTTCCCCACACACGAGGCCTTGGCTTCACATTCCATCAAAGAGACGGCGGCCTTTCCAAGCCTATCAGTGTCCCTTACTAACCGTGGGCTGGGCAAGTTTTGCAGACATAATTCTGAACGGTTGCTCAAATGGGACTCGAACCTAGGAACTACAGATAACGAGCCTGACAAGCTTCCGACTGAGCCACTCCCGCCCCAATTAATGCTGCCACATCTGTTTTCATTATTATAGGTTTATGAATTTAAAAACAATAAATTGCACCCAACCGGAATTTAAGAGGCAAAAATTTAGTTAAAACTCGTTAATATTAAAAAAATTAATCGTTCTGTTAGTGCACTGTCCAGGACCGGTATGATATAGGCGACTCTGGCCAAGGCTACCTTGATACTTAAGGATATGACAGTGATTCCGATGACGTCACCAATGGAGGGATTCGTTTTATAAATTTTAATGCAATATTAGTCCAAGTTACTTTAAGAGAGTGGTTTCCAACGAGAAGTTTTCGTAAGTTTTTTCTGAGGAAATAGGTTACACTGAACATCAAAAGTTCATAGATTAACATAACCTTTCATGCTGGGGGCGGGGTTCAAAAATAAAAGAAAACTTATTTCAAAAAGGGGTGTGCGTGCCAAAACAATCGCCAACCACAGCTTCAATATATATATATAACAAATGATTACGACACTAAATATATTTCAGAGGCTCAGTCGGTAGCATGCTATACTCGTAATCTGCAGTGTCCAGGTTCGAGTCCCACCTGTAGCAGCGTTGCGATTTATATCCCCTAAAGCCCCCGTGGTCGAGTGGTTAACACACTTGGTTGCTTATCAAAGAGACCTGGGTTCGAGCCCCGGTAAAACATGGATGTTTGTGTTGTCTTTCTGCTGAGGTCTCGCCATCCTCACAGACCTTCTTTATGACGAGGGGCGGGGGTGGCTCAGTCGGTAGCGCGCCAGGCTCGTAATCTGTAGTTCCCAGGTTCGAGTCCCAGCTGAGTCAGCGTTGAGATTTATCTCCGCAAAATTCCCCGCCCTGCCCACGGTCAGTAGGGGACACCGATGGGCTTGGAAAGGCCGCCGTCCGTCGGATGGGACGTTAAGCCGTGGCTCTGTGTGCGGGAGAGACATACCCTGTGCACGTTAAAGAACACGTTGGATGGCCTAGACGGGAGACTACCATCTGTCTCCCAATAGCTGTTCCAGTGGGTCCCCTCCCCCAACCTTATCTGAGCCTTCAGGGTCCATGTGACCTGGCCATTTAGCCCATGGTGTGCAAAAAAGTGCCGCTCAGAGGTAAAACAACCCAACCTTAAATTCTTTATGGCGTATTATACTGATAAGTTTCTGTCAGTATTCTTTTTTTTGTCCAAAATCGTCATCTGCATTTATTTCTGGCAGGGATTGCACATTCCAGCGGCACACCTTTGTTTCCTTCCTCCTCAGACCGATCTTTGAGAGAAGAGTCAATCCATAACCTGAGACACGATCCACACTTTCCTCTGCAGCGGATGTTTCGCCACTTCCATGCACTCGTAAAAGTGGGGTCAATGAACCGAAGAGCAGATGTAAGACTCCAGTTAGCTGAAAGGGGATCCTTTTCCCTGGGAAACGAATGCAAGCCTCGGTTGCATAATGCCTGTCAGTAAGATGGAGGAAAAAGTGCTCGAGTAGGGATAACTGAAGGTTAAATAGGGAATGAGGAAAAGCGTCGTTCTTTGGAAGATTGGATGCTGACAGTGAACGGTGCAGAATGAGGATGGCAGACCTCTGAGCATTCTTCTCTAATGGGATGCTGGCAAATTGCCTGATGCTGATCTGCAGAATAATCCTCTGTCGGGATTGCGTAGGAAGAAGTTGAAAGGTTTTTCTACAGAATGTAATTGTTAAAGTTTAACCTACTGTGGATATTGAAGCTTTTCAATTCGGAATCTAATTACTTCAACTGCTTTGGGGATAAAAGCTGTTTTTTTTACCACTGAGCGCTACTTTTGTGCGCACAGTGGACGAAATGACCAGGTTACAGGAACCCTAAAAGCTCAAATTTACGTTGCTTTATTTCTGAGCAGCGTGTTTTTGCACACAAATTGAGCAAATCGAAGGTCCGAAATTCCACAAAATTGGTCACAAAATTGGACAGATTGAAGGTCGCAAGGACAAGGTTAAGGAAGGAGTAGGTTGAAGGAAGTAGACCAAGTGGTCAGCTATCAGTAAACAGATGGTGGTCAGCCATCAAGGCTATCAAGCGTATTATTTAATATGCACAGGATATGACTCTCAGTCACACGGAGTGGAAGTTCAGCGGAGATAATTCTGAAGGCTGGCGCAGTTGGGATTCGAACCTGGACACCGAATATTAGAATCCTGGCGCACTACCGACCGTATCCTCTCTGCTAATATTCCAACAGCTCATCGGTTTATCGAGCTCTCAGTTACCTTTTAATTTTTACCAATGGTATTAAATTTGTCAAATGCTCAGTCTCATTAAATCAATTGATGCCACGCACGCATTAGGCTGGTGTTCATCTACAGCAGCTTCCTTAATATTAATCTGAAGGAAATTCTTTCTTATTTACTTTCAATTGCTTGCTGTTTGTTATTCATTCGGATTGGGGCTTTCTCAAAACATTTTTCCTCCTATACCCATCGGTAGGGAGATACCGGAAAATCACCGTGTAAATCGAAACCAACAACTTATGAAGGATTTTGGGTTGGGTTGTTTTACCTCTGAGCGGCACTTTTTTGCACACCATGGCTAAATGGCCAGGTCACATGGACCCTGAAGGTTCAGAGAAGGTTAGGGAAGGGGACCCACTGGAACAGCTGTTAGGAGACAGATGGTAACCTCCCGTCAAGGCCATCCAGCGTGTTCTTTCACGTGCACAGGGTATGTCTCTCCCGCACACGGGGCCACGGCTTAACGTCCCATCCGACGGACGGCGGCCTTTCCAAGCCCATCGGTGTCCCCTACTGACCGTGGGCAGGGCGGGGAATTTTGCGGAGATAAATCTCAACGCTGACCCAGCTGGGACTCGAACCTGGGAACTACAGATTACGAGCCTGGCGCGCTACCGACTGAGCCACCCCCGCCCCTTTTTGAAGGATACAAAGGAGGATAGGTTCGAAATAAATCCTTGTTATGAATGAAACATACATTGAAAGAATTACATATTAATATTTGTCTCAAATTTTATGTTCATAAATTTTAAATAATTCATAAGGTAACATCATTTTGTATTTTATATGCAATAGTTGAGATAAGCTTCGATTAATTATTCATGCATTTCGTTTTGGTCACCATAAAATACTCGTTGTTAATGTAGACGTAGAGTTGCTCAAAAAATATCCGAACACTATGGATGATTACAGAATTCAGAAAAAATATCTGGCAACAATTTTTTTTAGAAATTAGTGATCTGGCAACCTTCGTGTTCGTGTTTGTACACGAAGGTCGTAGGTTGCCAAATCACTAATTTCCAAAAAAAAAAAATCGTTGAAAGATATTTTTTCTGAATTCTGTAACCAACCATAGTATACTTTTTTGAGCGACTGTACGCTGTCGAATTTGAAGGCGAATTTTAAAAGGAGGAGATTTATGAACTGATTATAAATTAGAAATAGGCATTTGTACCAAACCTGCTGCCTTATTTTGCAAAATTAGCATTTACATCCACGAACCATAACATTATGACCACTAGCCAAATGCTATTCATGATCGAGGCCTATTGTGAAACCCTTCAAAGCAGGCATGTTTTGGGGCGGGGGTGGCTCAGTCGGCAGCGCGCCAGGCTCGTAATCTGTAGTTCCCAGGTTCGAGTCCCAACTGGGTCAGCGTTGAGATTTATCTCCGTAAAATTCCCTGCCCTGCCCACGGTCAGTAGGGGACACCGATGGGCTTGGAAAGGCCGCCGTCCGTCGGATGGGACGTTAAGCCGTGGCCCCGTGTGCGGGAGAGCCATACCCTTTGCACGTTAAAGAACATGCTGGAGGGCCTTGACTGGAGGCTACCATCTGTCTCCCAACAGCTATTCCAGTGGGTCCCCTCTCCCAACCTTCTCTGAGCCTTCGGGGTCCACATGACCTGGCCATTTATCCCATGGTGTGCAAAAAAGTGCCGCTCAGAGGTAAAACAATCCAATCAATGCAGGCATGTTTTCGCAGGAATCGCAAGAAGAAAGTTGTAGTTGCTCGGCTCCACTTAGGTCATTCGTATACTACTCATTCCTTTCTTCTTCGGGCGGACGACGAACCTAGATGCAAGTTTTGTGACACCATTTTAACTATTAAACACATTTCAATCGATTGTCCCGCTTTTATCTTAGATGTGTATTTTTTACAATTCATGATGGTCCGAGCCCTTTACACTTGGACATCTTTTATCTGATGACTCTCTTTTAACACCTGTTTTTCTTAACTTTCTAACGGATATTTTACCCGTCTATAAACTTTTACATTTTGCTGTTTACACTTGTTGCTATTTACTATGGGTCCTTTACACTCGTTGTTGATTTTTGTAGTTTACATTTGCTATTGTTTTACATTCGTACTGTTTACACTTTGCATTTGTTCTTGTTTCGTCGTTAGATTTTAACTTTGGTGGTTCTGGGTTTACTTGACTTTTAGATCTCTCTTTTTATCCTTTATACTTCATTTGGTGCATCATGATCTAGTTGCCTTCGTGCCATAAAACCTCAACCAACTTCCCTAATAGCGTGTTGGGAGTAGTATCATGCCATTCCATCGTACCCCCACTAGTGCTTTCCCCCCTATGACGTCACCGACCACGCCCCCTACGACGTCACCGACCATGCCCACTTCCCTCCCCCTATGACGCAACATGACGTAATCATTACATAATCATTACGTAAGAGGCCACGCCCCTTTATTAATAATTCCTCCCCCTTTATTAAACTCCCCCCTTTCCCCTCAGTGGCGCCACCTGTTGCCAGTGAGAAGTACTATTTTCCCAAAAACCCCTTTATTTTAAGTCTAATTTCTCGTTTTCGGACCCCACAGTCGACCTACCTATAATTTAAGTCCTCCCTCCTCTTGTAGACCCCCTGGTTGACCTTTTAAGCCCTTCCTACATTTTAAGGCCACCTCCTTCACTCGGCTGATGCAAGTCTCAGAATAATAGCATGGAACGATTGACTGGTCTCAGAATAATTGTACAGAAAGGAATGATACAAAATTCCTTAGTAATTAAACACTCATCAAAATTCTCTTACCTCTATTAAAAATCATCCTACAGTTGAAACTCATTTTACTCTTACTGTTTCCATAGAAAATACCATAGGGTGAAATTAATAATGGTTTAAATTATTCGTAGGGATGACATGTTAAATCTGCTTTTAGAACACACGTCTGCAGTGGAAAAATTTTCAAACTCCGTTAATCAACTCCCTAGTAATTAAACACTCGTCAAAATATTCCTCACCTATATTAAAATCACTCCACGGTCGAAATAAAAATCAGTTTTCTGTAGATGTGTTTCACGGGGGGAAAAAAAAAATCGTCCCTCGCTCTGTGGATTCTGTCCGACTGTCTTGGGTTCCCGGACTATACCGTGTACTTGCTGTGGCTTAGATGCGGGCCAGACATTTCAGATATTAACCTAGCATTCTTTATAACTAGCTTTTCCTATGTATTTCTTACATCAAAACCAACACTACCACTGAACTCTTTTGAATGCGGATCTCAAATTGTAAATCAAACTCACAAAGCTGTATTTATCCCACCAAGACGGCTAAACGATTTTCTTATAATTAAAATTCCCTAGTAATTAAACACTCGTCAAAATATTCCTCACCTTTATTAAAATCACTCCACGGTCGAAATAAAAATCAGTTTTCTGTAGATGTGTTTCACCGGAAAAAAAAATCGTCCCTCGCTGTGTGGATTCCAGGACACACGGGAATACGCCGTGTACTTGCTGTGGCTTAGATGCGGGTCAGACATTTCAGATATTAACCTAGCTTTTTCTATGTATTTCTTACATCAAAGCCAACACTAGCACTGAACTCTTTTGAATGCAGATCTCAAATTGTAAATCAACTCACAGAGTTGTATTTTTCCTTAGTAATTAAAACCCTTTGCTATTCATTTAGCCAGGACGACTAAACGATTCCTTTATAATTAAAATTCCCTGCTATTAAACTCCCTAGTAATTAAACACTCATCAAAATTCCCTTACCTTTATTAAAAAAAACCACCGTACGGTTGAATCAGTTTTCTGTAGAGGTGTTTTATCGAGAAAAAAAACTTCTCCTCGGCAACGAGAGTCGAACGCGCTACCCCAGCTTTACTCTGTTCTTGAACAAGAACCAACCTGCAATGGAAAAGCCTCTGATATTGGCATTCCTGAAGTCGTACGTGGAGTCATGCCCATACGTGTCCGCTTACCGGTCAGGTAGCAACGAAACATCTCGTGACACAATCGCCCTGGGAGGTTGAGTGTCCAGCGCTCAGTGTGATGACTCATACGTTGTTGTTCTCTGAGGGTAGGTGACGTCACAACAAGGGGAAAGAAACGTGGAGTGACCAGCGAGTGACACGTATCAGAAGACTGAGCACTGGGGATGTTTAACCTTCAGTATAATTTTACACAGTGTGTTAGGATTAACAACTCTTATAGCATAGTTATTGTGCGTAGGCTCCCTCTCCCACTTTTAAAATTTAGATCTTACACCGACAGTCTTTTCATATACGTATTTTTATAACCATTTTAAAACCAACACTTATTTCTTTTATCCCTAGCGATTACTGGTTGTTGCATTTTTTACTAGAAGAAACCCTACCCCTGCAGTAACAGCCCCCGCAGAAAATAAAAAATGCTATCGGGCGAAAAATTAATAAAATCTGATTATATTCGTCGTGATGAAAAATATTGATGGGGTAATAGGTTCGACTTAAAAGACTTCGTGTTCGGATCCTCCCCACGGACAACCTCTCGCTGACGGACGGTTAAACCCTACGAAATTATTCCAAACGGGGAATCACAAGGTTTTTATTGACGAATGAATCTTGGACCTGTACTGCTTCCGTACATCGTGAAAACCCACTCACAGCCTTGATCCGTGTTCCCAATTTCCTTTACTAAGTCACTTCAGAAAACATTGTGATTGCAAAAGTATGATTAACAGTTTTATTTCGCCACGTTTTAAAAATACTTATTACTGCTGTATCCGCGGTACGGGAGAGTAACACTGTTCGAAGAAAAATCAGGTAAAACAGTTTAAAAAAAATCGTTTCCTCCGTCGTTTGCGTATGTCTCATCACGCTGGTGAAACCGGGTGAAAAAATATTTTTTTTTTGTACGAGGTAGAATGTTAAAAGTACGTCGCGTGCAAAACTTTAGTTCCATCACGAATGCACATTAATGGAGTAGGGAGGTCGTAGTTTAATACTTCAGCTATAAAAAAATAATACAATGTCTCACACACACCTCTCAACTTGTCTACACTAATCCGCTGAAATTTCATTTGCAACGGAGGCGGATACTTCGAATCCGCTATATGTTCCGGAGCTGCAGTGGAATGCATGGCCCCTGCTGAATGCTACGCTATCAGAAGTCCATGTGGCCGCCACGTTCTCCAAGCGCTCAGAATATTACTATACGTATAACTGATGTAAAGTCCGTTTCAATCAATACTTATTTCTTTCAACTCTGCGACTATTGGCTGGCACATTTTTACTAGAAGAAGGGCTACCTTACAGTAGCAGCTCCGCAGAAAATAAAAAATCTGATTTTATTCCTCGTGATGAAAAATATTGAAGGTAATAGGGTTGACCTGAAAGATCCGTGTTCGGATCCTCACTCCGGATGGCTTTTAACAAAAGTCCTACGAAATTAAAAACTCCCCCGTTACGCAACATTGTTTAAAAATACTTATTATAGCTGTATCCCCAGTACACGATGCAAACTCTTTCCGAGGAAGTAACGCTATTCGATGCACCCCCCAGTTACATGCTTTTACAGGGTAAAGCCTGTGTGGCAGAATGTTAAATGTAGAATTCATACGTTTCCGTAAAACTTAAGTTCCAACATGCGTTAAAGGAGTATGGTTCGACTCACTTTGAGAGGAGCAGTCGCTCGGACCAAAAGCCTGATGGGTCTCCTGCCGAATTCTACATTTTATCAGAACACCGTGTAGGGGCCTCCTAGAAAAGGGAACAATTTTTAATGTCATAAGAAATGTGTGGCGTATAATTCCATGCAAAAAATACGAAACCTTTAGTATTAACATCCTCACTTCAAATTTTCATATGACATTCTGGGGTTAAGTTTCAACTTTTATTTTTTCCAACCGTAATAAAGCGCTGTTTCTGTGGAGCATTGGTGACTTCGACGCCAAGGACGACCCGCACTAAACGATACGACCGTGCACTAGAAAACCGTGAACGGACTTGTGTGAAACGTAATGTACAGAGCTTGACAACAGTAATATAGACTGGGATCCTCGCTCACTATACTATCATAACCCTCGAGAAATTATCAAATATGAATAGACCTCTGTAAAGTTCCGACCCCACAATCTTCTGAGTTCATTCCCCGGTCGATGCTGTCAGGATCACAAGGGATGTTTTACACATTCAACGACTTTTTCTGACGTTCGCTAATCAAAGTGTCTATCTACACATCAGACTTGTCATTACATCGACAAACTACCTGTCCATAGGCTGAGTAAGCATTTAGAATGAAAAATTGAGTCTGCTTCACGACACAGATTCGTAAAACGCTCATTAATTATTTTGTGAGAGAAAGCATGCATAAAGTTCAAACACTAATACATCTTCCCTTTCTAATAAACCATACGATCAAAGTAGATAAATTGCAAGCATCATCGGATCTGATTCCGTATATCTGCTTACGACGAAAATCTCACAATAGCCTATTCAGTACTTTAACCCCCCGATACAGTGGGTGACTAGGTCGTTTAACTAAATTACGTGCATAAACGAAAATGTAAAGGGATATCTGTAAATTCGCACAACGGTATAGGTGAATATTTTCACAATTCTTTTGAAGGCAGAATAACTGTGACGAGAGAGAAAGTATAAAAATGCAGTGGGATGGCTGTAAAAACAACAGATTACAGCGCAAATACTGTAAGATAGAAAAAACGACTATTAACAAGTGTCATATAAGGAGCGACCGATAAAAATCACACCGTAGCGGAAGGAGTAATACAGGAAAAATCATAAAATATTAACCCCCACGCTAGTAAATCACGGTCCATTGCGTACACACGGATGAATATCACAAAAATACTTTGCACATAGTAAAGGACCACCGAAGTTTGGAAATTTAAAATCTGAAAACTCACTGTTTATAGTATTTCCGTGAAAAGTCACCCCCCAGAATCGAGATCTAGTTCTGTCGCCAGTTATTCCAGCGTACTATCTCTTTTCAGCACGTTTGAATAAGTGCATGTGAAGGTGGCTAGCTGCAGACACAAGCTTTTCGACAAAAGATAGGATGTTTCACTACAATCTAACACGGAGATGTCTGTTTAGTTATTTTTTCCTCCTATTTCTACACTAGTGTGGAAGTCTTAGAACAAGTGGTTCGGGTTAGCACACGTTTTTGATATTATCTTGTTTGGCAATCTGAAAGAACACTGTCTGTGGAACATTACCCCCCCCTGCAAGCTAGTACTAATTCTTCACGATTCTGAGGGACGAAAGCTGTAATCGTTGGCAGATATTTTTCAGAAATATGTAATCAACCATAGTGTTCGGATATTTGATCCATAGTAAGACATGAACGTTGTTTACCTACCATCAGCGACCCCTTCTACGGATCGTATGAGAGGTAATTGTTACGACAAATAGCTACGTGAAGTCGTGTTTATTTTTAAAAGCAAAGACACACTAATTACCGACTAGCTAGAGAACGATATATTAACCTGCTAAAGTTTGATTTTAACGATCAGATAGCGTATATATCATCACTTTTTTAGTTCATAATAATATTCCAACTTTTAAAGGAAATATTGTCTCGTTATAAGCGATTACATACAAAGAGATACACACTCTATACTTTAAATCTATAGAGACAACGATCACTATCCACGGAACACATCTGTGAAATATCACCACATTTTTGCTTTTAACGTACGGTTGAATCTTTCTACGATGCTAGCTTTGGTTTCCCATCCCTTTCTTTTACACCCACCCGATATAAAACATTCGACCCAACATAGCTTGCTAGCTGTGCGAGGTCTTGATACAGAGAACAATATTAACACTTCTAAGGCTGACCTTAAAATCCCCGTTAACTATACAAAAGAAATCACATTGACAAAAATATCAGAGACATTCATATTTATTTACATTAAGGTCACATTAATATTTAGTTCGTACATACCAGTTCACCGTGCACTTCTTTTAGTACTGTTGCAAAGTTCAATTTAGACATAAATGTGATATTAGCAGGACGATTTAGTTCAATACATGATTCTTCCACAAAACGTTCGGCAATATCGGTTAAATTAACGTTTCTTACCACTTCTGTGAAAAAATCGTAAGCTGATTCAGCGTTTATGGTGAGGCACGAATGGCGAAGTTGACTCGGATGATCCACTTCACACCCGAAACAGTTCTTACGTAGCAGCGTAAACAGTTCTTTTCGGAGAACTGTTTTCAAAGTTCGCTTTAAACAGTCCATAAGCTTTACGAAATCACTGCTGTCTTGTTCAAGGGGTCGATCGTTAGATGGTGGGCTTCGAGGAAGATTTGCCGCTAATTCTACCTTCCGCACTGCATTCCAAAATTTACCGTTTTCAAACTTCAGAGCCATCAAACTGTAGGTGATTGGATCGCATAAATCTGTCAATCGCTGCCACTGTTCGACGCTGAGCCGAACCGATGACGAAAATACAAGTCCTCCGTCACGGGGGATGCTTTTTTTAATGACCACGCCGTGTCCACCTTTGAGCACGACGAGGCAAACCATAGCGTCCAGTTCATACTCGCCGTATTCGACATCTTCGAACGCTTCGACGATTGTAGACGCATACGAAACCAGTCCATGCCACTGCTCTTCAGACAGCATCACACCGTCCTTTGTAGGATGTAGTTTTAACGAGTCATAACTCTGGAACACACGTATGTGCACTTTAGGATATGACCGATATTCACAAACGCTCGCAAACAAATCCGATCCGAGTTGAAACATATGGCTATCATCATCTCTAACAGCAAGTCGCTTCGCAGGAAGATCACCATCGGTCAGGGAACGTTTAGCACAAGCCATAGCAAGTCGATACTGGAAAAAATAATGCTTTACTGCCCGTCGAAGGGTAATACTTATACCTTAAACCTGTGACGTGTCCCTGTAACTCCATCCCATTGGTCGAGATCTGGTAGATTTGCCATCTCTTAGTAAACATAATGACGTCTACAAATATTTACGAGCCTGTATAGACGTGCTCTCGAAATATGCATGTGGTGCTCCTTCGAAACGGAAATCGTGGGAGCTTTTGATCACAAAAACCTTTCAGAATACCTCTGAAATTACAAACAGATAAGGGGGGTTGAATTCACTAACAGAGTATTTCAAAAGTATCTTAAAAACACACTCATAATGAAGCCAAAACTAGCATCGTAGAACGATTCAACCGTACGTTAAAAACAAAAACGTGGTGATATTTCACAGGTGTGTTCCATGGAGGCGCCACTGAGGGGGAAAGGGGGGTGTTTTAATAAGGGGAGTGGCCTGTTTACGTAATGATTACATAATCATACATAAGATACTTTTGAAATACTCTGTTAGTGAATTCAACCCCCCTTATCTGTTTGTAATTTCAGAGGTATTCTGAAAGGTTTTTGTGATCAAAAGCTCCCACGATTTCCGTTTCGAAGGAGCACCACATGCATATTTCGAGAGCACGTCTATACAGGCTCGTAAATATTTGTAGACGTCATTATGTTTACTAAGAGATGGCAAATCTACCAGATCTCGACCAATGGGATGGAGTTACAGGGACACGTCACAGGTTTAAGGTATAAGTATTACCCTTCGACGGGCAGTAAAGCATTATTTTTTCCAGTATCGACTTGCTATGGCTTGTGCTAAACGTTCCCTGACCGATGGTGATCTTCCTGCGAAGCGACTTGCTGTTAGAGATGATGATAGCCATATGTTTCAACTCGGATCGGATTTGTTTGCGAGCGTTTGTGAATATCGGTCATATCCTAAAGTGCACATACGTGTGTTCCAGAGTTATGACTCGTTAAAACTACATCCTACAAAGGACGGTGTGATGCTGTCTGAAGAGCAGTGGCATGGACTGGTTTCGTATGCGTCTACAATCGTCGAAGCGTTCGAAGATGTCGAATACGGCGAGTATGAACTGGACGCTATGGTTTGCCTCGTCGTGCTCAAAGGTGGACACGGCGTGGTCATTAAAAAAAGCATCCCCCGTGACGGAGGACTTGTATTTTCGTCATCGGTTCGGCTCAGCGTCGAACAGTGGCAGCGATTGACAGATTTATGCGATCCAATCACCTACAGTTTGATGGCTCTGAAGTTTGAAAACGGTAAATTTTGGAATGCAGTGCGGAAGGTAGAATTAGCGGCAAATCTTCCTCGAAGCCCACCATCTAACGATCGACCCCTTGAACAAGACAGCAGTGATTTCGTAAAGCTTATGGACTGTTTAAAGCGAACTTTGAAAACAGTTCTCCGAAAAGAACTGTTTACGCTGCTACGTAAGAACTGTTTCGGGTGTGAAGTGGATCATCCGAGTCAACTTCGCCATTCGTGCCTCACCATAAACGCTGAATCAGCTTACGATTTTTTCACAGAAGTGGTAAGAAACGTTAATTTAACCGATATTGCCGAACGTTTTGTGGAAGAATCATGTATTGAACTAAATCGTCCTGCTAATATCACATTTATGTCTAAATTGAACTTTGCAACAGTACTAAAAGAAGTGCACGGTGAACTGGTATGTACGAACTAAATATTAATGTGACCTTAATGTAAATAAATATGAATGTCTCTGATATTTTTGTCAATGTGATTTCTTTTGTATAGTTAACGGGGATTTTAAGGTCAGCCTTAGAAGTGTTAATATTGTTCTCTGTATCAAGACCTCGCACAGCTAGCAAGCTATGTTGGGTCGAATGTTTTATATCGGGTGGGTGTAAAAGAAAGGGATGGGAAACCAAAGCTAGCATCGTAGAAAGATTCAACCGTACGTTAAAAGCAAAAATGTGGTGATATTTCACAGATGTGTTCCATGGATAGTGATCGTTGTCTCTATAGATTTAAAGTATAGAGTGTGTATCTCTTTGTATGTAATCGCTTATAACGAGACAATATTTCCTTTAAAAGTTGGAATATTATTATGAACTAAAAAAGTGATGATATATACGCTATCTGATCGTTAAAATCAAACTTTAGCAGGTTAATATATCGTTCTCTAGCTAGTCGGTAATTAGTGTGTCTTTGCTTTTAAAAATAAACACGACTTCACGTAGCTATTTGTCGTAACAATTACCTCTCATACGATCCGTAGAAGGGGTCGCTGATGGTAGGTAAACAACGTTCATGTCTTACTATGGATCAAATATCCGAACACTATGGTTGATTACATATTTCTGAAAAATATCTGCCAACGATTACAGCTTTCGTCCCTCAGAATCGTGAAGAATTAGTACTAGCTTGCAGGGGGGGTAATGTTCCACAGACAGTGTTCTTTCAGATTGCCAAACAAGATAATATCAAAAACGTGTGCTAACCCGAACCACTTGTTCTAAGACTTCCACACTAGTGTAGAAATAGGAGGAAAAAATAACTAAACAGACATCTCCGTGTTAGATTGTAGTGAAACATCCTATCTTTTGTCGAAAAGCTTGTGTCTGCAGCTAGCCACCTTCACATGCACTTATTCAAACGTGCTGAAAAGAGATAGTACGCTGGAATAACTGGCGACAGAACTAGATCTCGATTCTGGGGGGTGACTTTTCACGGAAATACTATAAACAGTGAGTTTTCAGATTTTAAATTTCCAAACTTCGGTGGTCCTTTACTATGTGCAAAGTATTTTTGTGATATTCATCCGTGTGTACGCAATGGACCGTGATTTACTAGCGTGGGGGTTAATATTTTATGATTTTTCCTGTATTACTCCTTCCGCTACGGTGTGACTTTTATCGGTCGCTCCTTATATGACACTTGTTAATAGTCGTTTTTTCTATCTTACAGTATTTGCGCTGTAATCTGTTGTTTTTACAGCCATCCCACTGCATTTTTATACTTTCTCTCTCGTCACAGTTATTCTGCCTTCAAAAGAATTGTGAAAATATTCACCTATACCGTTGTGCGAATTTACAGATATCCCTTTACATTTTCGTTTATGCACGTAATTTAGTTAAACGACCTAGTCACCCACTGTATCGGGGGGTTAAAGTACTGAATAGGCTATTGTGAGATTTTCGTCGTAAGCAGATATACGGAATCAAATCCGATGATGCTTGCAATTTATCTACTTTGATCGTATGGTTTATTAGAAAGGGAAGATGTATTAGTGTTTGAACTTTATGCATGCTTTCTCTCACAAAATAATTAATGAGCGTTTTACGAATCTGTGTCGTGAAGCAGACTCAATTTTTCATTCTAAATGCTTACTCAGCCTATGGACAGGTAGTTTGTCGATGTAATGACAAGTCTGATGTGTAGATAGACACTTTGATTAGCGAACGTCAGAAAAAGTCGTTGAATGTGTAAAACATCCCTTGTGATCCTGACAGCATCGACCGGGGAATGAACTCAGAAGATTGTGGGGTCGGAACTTTACAGAGGTCTATTCATATTTGATAATTTCTCGAGGGTTATGATAGTATAGTGAGCGAGGATCCCAGTCTATATTACTGTTGTCAAGCTCTGTACATTACGTTTCACACAAGTCCGTTCACGGTTTTCTAGTGCACGGTCGTATCGTTTAGTGCGGGTCGTCCTTGGCGTCGAAGTCACCAATGCTCCACAGAAACAGCGCTTTATTACGGTTGGAAAAAATAAAAGTTGAAACTGAACCCCAGAATGTCGTATGAAAATTTGAAGTGAGGATGTTAATATTAAAGGTTTCGTATTTTTTCCATGGAATTATACGCCACACATTTCTTATGACATTAAAAATTGTTCCTTTTTCTAGAAGGCACCCGACACGGTGTTCTGATAAAGTGTAGAATTCGGCAGGAGACCCATCAGGCTTTTGGTCCGAGCGACTGCTCCTCTTAAAGTGAGTCGAACCATACTCCTTTAACGCATGTTGGAACTTAAGTTTTACGGAAACGTATGAATTCTACTTTTAACATTCTGCCACACAGGCTTTACCCTGTAAAAGCATGTAACTGGGGGGTGCATCGAATAGCGTTACTTCCTCGGAAAGAGTTTGCATCGTGTACTGGGGATACAGCTATAATAAGTATTTTTAAACAATGTTGCATAACGGGGGAGTTTTTTAATTTCGTAGGACTTTTGTTAAAAGCCATCCGGAGTGAGGATCCGAACACGGATCTTTCAGGTCAACCCTATTACCTTCAATATTTTTCATCACGAGGAATAAAATCAGATTTTTTATTTTCTGCGGAGCTGCTACTGTAAGGTAGCCCTTCTTCTAGTAAAAATGTGCCAGCCAATAGCCGCAGAGCTGAAAGAAATAAGTATTGATTGAAACGGACTTTACATCAGTTATACGTATAGTAATATTCTGAGCGCTTGGAGAACGTGGCGGCCACATGGACTTCTGATAGCGTAGCATTCAGCAGGGGCCATGCATTCCACTGCAGCTCCGGAACATATAGCGGATTCGAAGTATCAGTCTCCGTTGCAAATGAAATTTCAGCGGATTAGTGTAGACAAGTTGAGAGGTGTGTGTGAGACATTGTATTATTCTTTTATAGCTGAAGTATTAAACTACGACCTCCCTACTCCATTAATGTGCATTCGTGATGGAACTAAAGTTTTTGCACGCGACGTACTTTTAACATTCTACCTCGTACAAAAAAAAAAAAATTTTTTCACCCGGTTTCACCAGCGTGATGAGACATACGCAAACGACGGAGGAAACGATTTTTTTTTTTAAAACTGTTTTACCTGATTTTTCTTCGAACAGTGTTACTCACCCGTACCGCGGATACAGCAGTAATAAGTATTTTTAAAACGTGGCGTAATAAAACTGTTAGTCATACTTTTGCAATCACAATGTTTTTTGAAGTGACTTAGTAAAGGAAATTGGGAACACGGATCAAGGCTGTGAGTGGGTTTTCACGATGTACGGAAGCAGTACAGGTCCAAGATTCATTCGTCAATAAAAACCTTGTGATTCCCCGTTTGGAATAATTTCGTAGGGTTTAACCGTCCGTCAGCGAGAGGTTGTCCTTGGGGAGGATCCGAACACGAAGTCTTTTAAGTCGAACCTATTACCCCATCAATATTTTTCATCACGACGAATAAAATCAGATTTTATTAATTTTTCGCCCGATAGCATTTTTTATTTTCTGCGGGGGCTGTTACTGCAGGGGTAGGGTTTCTTCTAGTAAAAAATGCAACAACCAGTAATCGCTAGGGATAAAAGAAATAAGTGTTGGTTTTAAAATGGTTATAAAAATACGTATATGAAAAGACTGTCGGTGTAAGATCTAAATTTTGAAAGTGGGAGAGGGAGCCTATGCGCAATAACTATGCTATAAGAGTTGTTAATCCTAACACATTGTGTAAAATTATACTGAAGGTTAAACATCCCCAGTGCTCAGTCTTCTGATACGTGTCACTCGCTGGTCACTCCACGTTACTTTCCCCTTGTTGTGACGTCACCTACCCTCAGAGAACAACAACGTATGATTCATCACACTGAGCGCTGGACACTCAACCTCCCAGGGCGATTGTGTCACGAGATGTTTCGTTGCTACCTGACCGGTAAGCGGACACGTATGGGCATGACTCCACGTACGACTTCAGGAATGCCAATATCAGAGGCTTTTCCATTGCAGGTTTGTTCTTGTTCAAGAACAGGGTGAAGCTGGGGTAGCGCGTTCGACTCTCGTTGCCGAGGAGAAGTTTTTTTTTCGATGAAACACCTCTACAGAAAACTGATTCAACCGTACGGTGGTTTTTTTTAATAAAGGTAAGGGAATTTTGATGAGTGTTTAATTACTAGGGAGTTTAATAGCAGGGAATTTTAATTATAAAGGAATCGTTTAGTCGTCCTGGCTAAATGAATAGCAAAGGGTTTTAATTACTAAGGAATAATACAACTCTGTGAGTTGATTTACAATTTGAGATCTGCATTAAAAAGAGTTCAGTGCTAGTGTTGGCTTTGATGTAAGAAATACATAGAAAAAGCTAGGTTAATATCTGAAATGTCTGACCCGCATCTAAGCCACAGCAAGTACACGGCGTATTCCCGTGCGTCCTGGAATCCACACAGCGAGGGCCGATTTTTTTTTCCGATGAAACACATCTACAGAGAAATGATTTTTATTTCGACCGTTGAGTGATATTAATAAAGGTGAGGAATATTTTGACGAGTGTTTAATTACTAGAGAATTTTAATTATAAGAAAATCGTTTAGCCGTCTTGGTGGGATAAATACAGCTTTGTGAGTTTGATTTACAATTTGAGATCCGCATTCAAAAGAGTTCAGTGGTAGTGTTGGTTTTGATGTAAGAAATACATAGGAAAAGCTAGTTATAAAGAATGCTAGGTTAATATCTGAAATGTCTGGCCCGCATCTAAGCCACAGCAAGTACACGGTATAGTCCGGGAACCCAAGACAGTCGGACGGAATCCACAGAGCGAGGGACGATTTTTTTTCCCCCCGGTGAAACACATCTACAGAAAACTGATTTTTATTTCGACCGTGGAGTGATTTTAATAAAGGTGAGGAATATTTTGACGAGTGTTTAATTACTAGGGAGTTGATTAACGGAGTTTGAAAATTTTTCCACTGCAGACGTGTGTTCTAAAAGCAGATTTAACATGTCATCCCTACGAATAATTTAAACCATTATTAATTTCACCCTATGGTATTTTCTATGGAAACAGTAAGAGTAAAATGAGTTTCAACTGTAGGATGATTTTTAATAGAGGTAAGAGAATTTTGATGAGTGTTTAATTACTAAGGAATTTTGTATCATTCCTTTCTGTACAATTATTCTGAGACCAGTCAATCGTTCCATGCTATTATTCTGAGACTTGCATCAGCCGAGTGAAGGAGGTGGCCTTAAAATATAGGAAGGGCTTAAAAGGTCAACCAGGGGGTCTACAAGAGGAGGGAGGACTTAAATTATAGGTAGGTCGACCGTGGGGTCCGAAAACGAGAAATTAGACTTAAAATAAAGGGATTTTTGGGAAAATAGTACTTCTGACTGGCAACAGGTGGCGCCACTGAGGGGAAAGGGGGAGTTTAATAAAGGGGGAGGAATTATTAATAAAGGGGCGTGGCCTGTTACGTAATGATTATGTAAGGATTACGTCATGTTGCGTCATAGGGGGAGGGAAGCGGGCGTGGTAGGTGACGTCATAGGGGGCGTGGTCGGTGACGTCATAGGGGGAAAGCACTAGTGGGGGTACGGTGGAATGGCATGATACTACTGTTGGGCCTCTTTACGCCGCAATAACCACTGCAAAACGGCGTGGCATTCACTCCACTAGGCTGCAGAATGTGTCTTCAGGTATGCTATACCAGTTAGACAGAATATTGCCGCGAGTTCGGTCACAGAGTGAGGACAGGTGTGGAGTCCTCGGGTGCTGCATGGCATTGCATCCCAGAAATGTTCTATGCGATTCAAATCGGGGACGTTTAGCCACTAGGGGAGCACACAGAATACTTGGACATGATCCTCGAACCATTCTTGAACAATGCAGGCATTGTGGCACGGGTCTTTCTTGCTGAAAGAGTCCACTGCCATTGGGATACATGGTCACTACATAGGACACCACGTGGTCCCAAAAGAATGCCAAGGTAGGATCTGACTATGAGGGTGTGTTCAACGGGATGAGAACAATTGATGTCCATGAGAACAACCCCTATATTATGATACAGTTTGGGGCGGGGGTGGCTCAGTCGGTAGCGCGCCAGGCTCGTAATCTGTAGTTCCCAGGTTCGAGTCCCAGCTGGGTCAGCGTTGAGATTTATCTCCGCAAAATTTCCCCGCCCTGCCCACGGTCAGTAGGGGACACCGATGGGCTTGGAAAGACCGCCGTCCGTCGGATGGGACGTTAAGCCGTGGCCCCGTGTGTGGGAGAGCCATACCCTATGCGCGTTAAAGAACACGCTGGATGGCCTTGACGGGAGGCTACCATCTGTCTCCCAACAGCTGTTCCAGTGGGTCCCCTCCCCCAACCTTCTCTGAGCCTTCGGGGTCCTTGTGGCCTGGCCATTTAGCCCATGGTGTGCAAAAAAGCGCCGCTCAGTGGTAAAACAATCCAATCCAATGATACAGCCGCCATTTTTTTGACCAACTATCTGCAACACGTCAAGTCTGGTTGTAGTCCGTGATGTCTGGTTGCAGCTTTTCACTTGTGCAGCATCCAATACAGACTCGTCCATTCACATGGTGGAGTTAGAACTGAACTCATCAGATCAAACGATTCTTTTTCACTCGTGAAATGTACATTCACGGTGCTCCCATGTCCACTGCAGGTGGAGCTGTTGGCGATGGTCGGCCAATATGGGCACGTGAATGAGCCACTGATTCTATAAAGCCCTTCTGCAGGAGCATCCGTTGGATTTTGTGCTAGAAATGTTTCTCTGAGCACCCTGGTTTTAGTCTGTCATTAAGAGAGATCGTGAGCCATCTATTGTCCCGGTTAGGAAGTGAGAACCGGCGTTCACCTTGACTGTCCACAAGTGGTCTTCGGCACATTAGGTGGATGTGTGGGCCCTCTTTGGGACATTCCTGCTACACCTTCGCTACAGCAGTCCTCGAAGAGCCAACAATACCTACTGCTGCTGAGATGCTGGCCCCACCTTCTACCACTAGCGGCGCCCGGCGGTAGCGACCACCGCTACGGCGGCTATCCAATTATAAACTCCCATTGTTTCTGTGTATTTTGAACACATTTATGGGACTGATTTTGAAAATATTTCTATTTTTCTCTCTTTTATTTTAAAGTTTAAAAATTCATTATAGGTTTCATATACTTGCTCAAATTCCAAAATGCCAGGATTTCTTTTATATTTTCTAAGGAAAATTTCTTTAATATTTATGCATTCAATGAAACCTTTAGTAATCAATGGTTTTTTTCCCTTTAAATTTAGACCTTATTTTAGAATATTCCCAGTTATATTCCTTTGGAAACATCATACCAAGAAATAAGGGTACCTCTGATAATAATCCCAGGTCCGAGTCCCAGCTGGATCAGCGTTGAGATTTATCTCCGCAAAATTCCCCGCCCTGCCCACGATCAGTAGGGGACACCGATGGGCTTGGAAAGGCCGCCGTCCGTCGTATGGGACGTTAAGCCGTGGCCCCGTGTGCGGGAGAGACATACCCTGTACACGTTAAAGAACACGCTGGGTGGCCTTGACGGGAGGCTACCATCTGTCTCCGAACAGCTGTTCTAGTGGGTCCCCTCCCCCAACCTTCTCTGAGCCTTCGGGGTCATTGTGACCTGGCCATTTAGCCCATGGTGTGCAAAAAAGTGCCGCTCAGAGGTAAAACAACCCAACCCAACCCTCTGATAATAAAATGGAATATCATTTTTGAATCACTTCTGCTATGGAACAATAAATCGCAATCCATCACTACCACCAATTTTGATTCCTTTATTTCTATTAAGAGATTACTCCATCTTATTTTTGGAAGAAAACATAAATGATTGCTCGTTTCCTAATTTTTTAATTTCTCCTCACAATTTAGCGAAGAACAGTGAAATACAATTAAAAACCTGTCTCCTAAATATACGTCTGCTAGCTAAGTTTAGCAATTAGAGCCATCGCGGTTGTGGACGAGTAATCTACATCACCGACACTTGACCGGAAAGAGCCGATTCTAATTTTCAGAGTAATATAATCTTGAAAGTCCTAATTACACGGCCCTTGATCAGTAATGAGCTGTCAGTCGATCATTAGCAGAACATTGCGGATGCTCTAGCTTTTGCGTCACGGAAGATCACAACACTTCTAAGTTGAGTTGTTTTACCTCTGAGCGGCACTTTTTTGCACACCATGGGCTAAATGGCCAGGTCACATGGACCCCGAAGGCTCAGAGAAGGTTGGGGGAGGGGACCCACTGGAACAGCTGTTGGGAGACAGATGGTAGCCTCCCGTCAAGGCCATCAATCGTGTTCTTTAACGTGCACAGGGTACAGCTCTCCCGCACACGGGGCCACGGCTTAACGTCCCATCCGACGGATGGCGGCCTCTCCAAGCCCATCGGTGTCCCCTACTGACCGTGGGCAGGGCGGGGAATTTTGCGGAGATAAATCTCAACGCTGACCCAGCTGGGACTCGAACCTGGGAACTACAAATTACGACCCTGGCGCGCTACCGACTGAGCCACCCCCGCCCCCAACACTTCTAAACTAAATGTAACTCTTTTACACTTAAAGAGCATTTGGAGAGAATTGCAACGATTGCACTTATTTTGATCTTAATTCAAAGTCATGTTTAAAGTTTTATGAAAAGCAGAAATACTCTAGATGAAGAAAAGTTTGTAACATTTATTATGGAGGAATGAATAGTTAAATATTCTCGTCTAAGTTTAGTAAATTCCAAGTTAGGGTTTATTTTATGAATATGCTCGTTAAGTTTACCGCAATAGGTTGCAGTTAATGTCGTTACTTGTTTAAATAGCGTTTTTCAATAAATATTAACTCTTATCTCGATGTTGTAACACTTTAACCGTTACGCAGAATAAGATAAAAGTTTCTAGGACATAATTACCCATTAAGTTAATGGCATTACTTCAAGTAGTTTTTCGGTTTATGGATATCGAAGTAATTTTGTCTTTTTTTTAAACATTTGGTCATTAAAACTCGTTTAACTACGCTGGGTTGTTTATAATTATTACATTATTAAGGGGGCGGGGGTGGCTCAGTCGGTAGCGCGCCAGTCTCGTAATATGTAATTCCCAGGTTCGAGTCCCAGCTGGGTCAGCGTTGAGAATTATCTCCGCAAAATTCCCCCGCCCTGCCCGCGGTCAATAGGGGACACCAATGGGCTTGGAAAGGCCGCCGTCCGTCAGATGGGACGTTAAGCCGTTGCCCGTGTGCGGGAAAAAACACACCCTGTGCGCTTTAAAGAACACGCTGGATGGCCTTGACGGGAGGCTACCATCTGTCTCCCAACAGCTCTTCCAGTGGGTCCCCTCCCCCAACCTTCTCTGAGCCTTCGGGGTCCATGTGACCTGGCCATTTAGCCCGTGGTGTGCAAAAAAGTGCCGCTCAGAGGTAAAACAACCGAACCCAACATTATTAAGGATAACAATGGACAGAAAATATAGGTTAAATGGAAAATGTAGGTTAAAAAGAATGGACAGAAAATGTAGAAAAAAAGACAGATTTTTTTTTAATTCCAAGTTGAGATATGTATTCAGTGGCCTTTGAATTATAGCCATTTCGCCCTATGTTTTGTCAATGGGAATTTAATTTCGAAAATCTAAAACTTTGAAAAGAAACGTTGTGTGAGAAAATATGACAGAAGATAATTTTAAAGATCTCAATCAAATCTGTCTATTATAACTCGATTTTAAACAATATTCTTTTCGTATCTAAAGAGATGGAGGTTTAAACATTTCAGAGCAGCAAAGAAATTTATCCAAAATTAAATGAATATTTAAGGAATTATTTACACACACTTTTAAAATATATAGTTATTTAAGAAATGGTTTGAAATAATATTTCTTAACTCAATTCAATTAATTTCAAAAGTAAATTCTTTTTCTAGCATTGCTGTTGTTAAATTTCCAAACTAAGTGAAAAACTAACTTTTTTAACTACGGAAGCAATATTATTGAAAAATCGATATTTAGATCGAATTAATATTGAATTTTAATCCGCTTTTAGTCATATTTTCCTATAAACTCTTACTTTAAAAAGTATAGATGTTCAAAGTTAGCGTCCCATTAACGAAACATGGAGTGGGTCACACTGTATAAAAATTGTTCAACAATTGGATTAAAAAAAATGAAGTTATTGTGGGAGTATTTGCCAAACCTATGACTTTCTGAAAACTTGTCTAATGTTCTTCTTAATGAGCTATCTTGAGGTTTCTTCAAATCCAGGATACGGGTGACTCTAAAACATTGAATACACGATAGACAACTTATTCTAGTGTCGATTGTTGGGTTGTTTTACCTCAGAGCGGCACTCTTTTTGCACACCATGGGCAGGTCACATGGACCCCGAAGACTCAGAGAAGGTTGGGGGAGGGGACCCACTGGAACAGCTGTTGGGAGACAGATGGTAGCCTCCCGTCAAGGCCATCCAGCGTGTTCTTTAACGTGCACAGGGTATGGCTCTCCCGCACACGGGGCCACGACTTAACGTCCCATCCGACGGAGTCAGTGTCCCCTACTGACCATGGGCAGCGTGGGGAATTATTGTGGAGATAAATCTCAACGCTGACCCAGCTGGGACTCGAACTTGGGAACTATAGATTACGAGCCTGGCGCGTTACAGACTGAGCCACTCCCGCCCCATCGATTGTTCACATGGAGAGACATATTTTAACTCTTTAAAGAAAGAGGTTATTAGTTTCCAGTAAAAAAGTTTAGAAACGGAGCTTTCAGGAAGAAATTTAATAATAGTTACATATGGGTAAGTTCTTGCTCGCTTTCCTTACTATTTTTAAATTCTGATTATACATATATTGAAACATTAACGCCTTAATGCTGATGGAAGGGCTGGGGTGGCTCACTCGGTAGCGCTCCAGGCTCGTAATCTGTAGTTCCCAGGTTCGAGTCCCAGCTGGGTCAGCGTTGAGATTTATCTCCGCAAAATTCCCCGCCTTGCCCACGGTCAGTAGGGGACACCGATGGGCTTGGAAAGGCCGCCGTCCGTCGGATGGGACGTTAAGCCGTGGCCCCGTGTGCGGGAGAGCCATACCCTGTGCACGTTAAAGAACACGCTGGATGGCCTTGACGGAAAGCTACCATCTGTCTCCCAAGAGCTGTTCCAGTGGGTCCCCTCCCCCAACCTTCTCTGAGCCTTCGGGGTCCTTCTGACCTGGCCATTTAGCCCAATGGTGTGCAAAAAAGTGCCGCTCAGAGGTAAAACAACCCAACCCAAAATGCTGATGGAAATCTCTAAGAAACTTCGTACATTTTTAAACAAACTTCTTATTGAAACATATCACTGCAGATAAGTATAAAATCTTAAACCACTCTCTTTTTACCTTTTTAAAAATAACATTCGGCCCACGTTAAAAAAAAAAGTTATGCATACTGGAACGTTAAACAATAGCTTCAACTTCTACCGGGAGATTTTCTTAAATGTTGCAAATATTAAGAGAATCGCAAGACAGATATTTCAAAGTACGATAGCATATAAAATAAAATAAATATACCCTCCTAATAAATATACCTATAATAGAATATTTGTAAAGAAGAAGATAAAAATCGAGAAACGATTTCATGGCACAATTATTAACTTAGAAGAAAGAATAACGCTTTTCGACGAACTCAGCAGTCATTCTCAGAGCGGCGCAAAGTTCCAAGTTCGATGATGAAATGGTAGAAAGGTGAAAGTATTACCTTTTTCTTGAAAATATATTCCGATGAAAAGCGGCCTGTAGGGGAGGCAGCTTTCATGACTGTTGCACTGTAACAATTGTGTAGCTGAAACCTTCATAGCGTTGTCAGGAGTACTTCGATGTGTTTCTATGCCAGAAACGAGAGGGAAGGAGAAGAGAGTAATTTTCCAGTTGGGTTGTTTTACCTCTGAGCGGCACTTTTTTGCACACCATGGGCTAAATGGCCAGGTCACAAGGACCCCGAAGGCTCAGAGAAGGTTGGGGGAGGGGACCCACTGGAACAGCTGTTGGGAGACAGATGGTAGCCTCCCGTCAAGGCCATCCAGCGTGTTGTTTAACGTTGGGTTGTTTTACCTCTGAGCGGCACTTTTTTGCACACCATGGGCTAAATGGCCAGGTCACAAGGACCCCGAAGGCTCAGAGAAGGTTGGGGGAGGAGACCCACTGGAACAGCTGTTGGGAGACAGATGGTAGCCTCCGGTCAAGGCCATCCAGCGTGTTCTTTAATGTGCACAGGGTATGTCTCTCCCGCACACGGGGCCACGGCTTAACGTCCCATCCGACGGACGGCGGCCTTTCCAAGCCCATCGGTGTCCCCTACTGACCGTGGGCAGGACGGGGAATTTTGCGCAGATAAATCTCGACGCTGACCCAGCTGGGACTCGAACCTGGGAACTGCAGATTACGAGCCTGGCGCGCTATCGACTGAGCCACAGAATTCTGATACGAGCCTGTCAGTTTAATACAACATAGAGAGGAATCTGTGGAATCCTCAGCAGAAAGACAACAGAGAAGAAAAATGTATCTTTTGCGGGGCTCGAATCCAGGTTCCCTTTTATCCGAAGCCAATCACACTAACCAATCATCCATTTGGATTGTTTAAAGGAAAGTCAGATCATAAACACGGTGTCTTGAAGAACAAACTTTTTATTGGAATGTGACAGGAAGAAAATCAAAGAACTTTTTAAATCGAGTTTCAGCAATTTCGTCCATTATTTAAAGAGTTATGTGACTCGAATGGTTAACAGCAACTGCAATCGCCCTTGAAAAAAATACGTGAAAAATCAAAAGAATTGTAGAGGAACTTCTAAATGTTAAAATAATTAGTAAAATGTTTCATATAACAGTTATTTCTTGTATTCTAAGTAGGTTTAGAGACAAACGCCTAACACTGGCAAATTTTGCTGTAAAATATTCAATACATTCGTACCAAATCTTGAGGCATTTATCATATTAGTAGTCCAATTGCAGTTTAGTTCCCCAAACATGTCTATCCTGAGCTACTGTGGTTACAGGGGCGGGGGTGGCTCAGTCGGTAGGGTGCCAGTCTCGTAATCTGTAGTTCCCAGGTTCGAGTCCAGAGCTGGGTCAGCGTTGAGATTTATCTCCGCAAAATTCCCCGCCCTGCCCACGGTCAGTAGGGGACATCGATGGGCTTGGCCGTGGCCCCGTGTGCGGGAGAGCCATACCCTGTGCACGTTAAAGAACACGCTGGATGGCCTTGACGAAAGGCTACCATCTGTCTCCCAACAGCTGTTCCAGTGGGTCCCCTCCCCCAACCTTCTCTGAGCCTTCGGGGTCCATGCAACCTGGCCATTTAGCCCATGGCGTGCAAAAAAGTGCCGCTCAGAGGTAAAACAACCCAACTGTGGTTACATTTGGCCAGTGTTGTCCTAATAAAACTTTGCAGCTTACTTAAAAAAACTCTGGGAGTTAAGGATTCCATTTAACGCAAAATATATCTGCTAATTTTACTCTAAGGTGTTTTTAGAAGTTAACGATTTTCAACCTAACTTAATACTAATATAACAAGCTTCCTACTGACGTAATAAAATTTTATAGGACACAGCGGGAATTCTACTGACGAACTTTCTATTTTTAAAAGATGTTTCTACTGACAAAATAAACTTTCTACACTTAAGAGACATTTCTACTGACATAACAAACTTTCTACTCTCAAAAATGTTTCTACTGACATAACAAACTTTCTACGCTTAAAAATGTTTTACTGACATAACAAGCTTCATACTCATAAAGATGTTTCTACTGATATCACAAACCTTTTACTCTTAAAAGACGTTTCTACTGACATAACATGGGTTCAACTAACATAACATCTTTTCTACTGACACAATGGGCTCTCTACTGCCATATGACGTTTTCTATTGACACAATAGGCTTTCTACTAATACAATGGGCTCTGTAATGTCATAAGAAGCTTTCTACTGACAAAATGAACTTTTTTCAAAATGAGCACTAGAATGCTTCTTAGCATTCTAGTGACACAATGGGCTTTCTACTGTCATAAAAATTTTATACCGACACAATGGTCTTTCTACAACATAAGGAGCTCTCTACTGACACAATGAGCTTTCTACTGTCAGAAGGGCCTCTATACAGTCATAAGAGATTTCTATTGACATAATGGGCTTTTGTCGAACACAATATCCTCTATAGTGTAATAATAAGCTCTCTACAGACAAAATGGGCTTTCTAGTTTCATATGAAACGTTCTACTGATAAAACGGACTGTCTACTCTAATAAGATGCTCTCTACTGCTCCTCAAAAGCTTCAGACACAACGGTACTGTAATAAGATACTCTCTGCTCACATAATGGACTGTCTACTGTAATAAGAAGTTTTCTACTGATAAAATGGGCTTTCTACTGTCATAAGAAGTTTTCTGATGCAATGGACTTTCTACAATATAAGGCGCTCTCTACTGACACAGTGGGTTTTCTATTGTAATAAGAAGCTTTCCATTGACGCAATGGGCTTTCTGCTGTCATAAGAAGCTTTCTACTGACGCAATGGGCTTTCTATGTATTGTCATAAGAAGCTATCTATTGACGCGATGGGCTTTCTGCTGTCATAAGAAGCTTTCTACTGATGCAATGGGCTTTCTATGTATTGTCATAAGAAGCTATTCTATTGACGCAATGGGCTTTCTGCTGTCATAAGAAGCTTTCTACTGACGCAATGGGCTTTCTATGTATTGTCATAAGAAGCTTTCTATTGACGCAATGGGCTTTCTGCTGTCATAACAAGCTTTCTACTGATGCAATGGGCTTTCTACTAATACAATGGGCTCTGTAGCATCATAAAAAGCTTTCTACTGACAAAATGGCCTTTTTAGTGCTATGAGATGCGTTCTACTAATACAAAGGGCTTTCTACTGTCATAAGAAACTATCTACTGATATAATGGGATTTCTACAGTAATAAGAAGCTTTCTATTCACACAATGGAGTTTCTACTGTCGTAAAAAGTTTTCTATTAATACAATGGGCTTTTTACTGTGATAAGAGCTTTCTTTCTGACATTCTTTGAACTATAGAGCCAATATCAGTACAAAGCAAACGAAATTTATCGAATTCAGGAATTTTTATTTGTGCCTTCTATTTTTATAAGGAATTTTCTAATGACATAATGGTTTTTTTACTGACATAAAATGGAATTGGAATTTGTTTGGCCTCCATACATTTACGAATTAACCCTTTCAGGACCATAAGGTTTCTAAGAGTAAATATTAGTATGTAACTATTTATTTTAGTTTGTTTAGACGTAAAATAAATAAAAATCATTAGAAAAAACATAACAATGTGTAGTTTTTTTGGAATTTTATGGGAAATATTTTTCCCAATGGACTAAAAAGGTAACACAAATTATAGTTAGGCTTATTATACAATGTCTTTTATTTATTGGTTTATTAGAACAAAATGTTAACTAAAATAATACAAAATTATGAAATAAAATTACTATACAAAATGATGTGCTAATTATGATATTCTGCGAAGCAATTTCTTTTGGTAGTGAGGCAAAGATGGACATTGCACATAGTACATATATTATGCGTCCTGACAGTTCTGTTTTTGTTTTCTAAACGTTCCCGTTTACGTAACTGCGTTCGGCATACGTTCTACTTTGACATTCTGTATAAAAAATGCAGATAAGGTTATAATTTAATACGACAATCACCAATTTTAAAATGGGAAAAATGTTTCCCTTAGTCGTGAAAGGGTTAATAACCAATATTTGTTCAGAGATACAGTTAATAGGGGAATAAGAAAATGTGTCAAAATTAAAAGGAATTGCAAAACTGACCTCTTGTTTCTTGGTAAGTCTTCTCAACGATTTCTAATATGGACTTGTTATGAGTAGAAACGTAATTCCCAGGCAGGTAGTGAGTAGTTGTGATGATGTTGTGCTGCTTGGCCAATGCTAAGAGAGCCTCTTCCACCTGTTGGTCGGATGAGTTCTCGGATACGACGAGGACCACTTTCCTCCACCGAAAGTGAAGAAGAAGAGCGATCACCGATTTCGACACTTTGGAACTTGGAGCCAAAGTCCTGGCGAAGGTAGAGTAAATATTCTTGTTGGAAACTTTCTGGTCGGAGCATTTCTGTAACAGATTTTGAATTGCATATTAAATTCTAAATTAATACCCATGAACAGAGTTTCTTGTTCAGAAATTATTGTCTCCAGAAATTTGCTAGTTAATTATTATTTAATTGTTATAGAAGCTATTTTAGAATGACATGTGTGAACACTTATACATGAACTTAATTTAATACGCGACAGAGTCTATAAAGTATCGTACAAAATAACACGAGATGTAAAATTTCTTTCGAGCGCTCTTTTAATTATAAGACTAACATCAACTAAAAAGGAAATTTCTAGAATTCGAAAAGTTTTATTTTGAAACAAAGAATAAGACTTTCTGATGAAGCGAATGAGGTTTGGGTTGGGTTAAATCTGAGCGGCACTTTTTTGCACACCATGGGCTAAATGGCTAGGTTACATGGACCCCGAAGGCTCAGAGAAGGTTGGGGGAGGGGACCCACTGGAACAGCTGTTGGGAGACAGATGGTAGCCTCCCGTCAAGGCCATCCAGCGTGTTCTTTAACGTGCACAGGGTATGGCTCTCCCGCACACGGGGCCACAGCTTAACGTCCCATCCGACGGACGGCGGCCTTTCCAAGCCCATCGGTGTCCCCTACTGACTGTGGGCAGGGCGGGGAATTTTGCGGAGATAAATCTCAACGCTGACCCAGCTGGGACTCGAACCTGGGAACTACAGATTACGAGCCTGGCGCGCTACCGACTGAGCCACCCCCGCCCCAGCGAACGAGTTCTTATTCTTTTCAAACTATGAGTTTAAACACATTGCATAAACGATTGTTTAACTAATATTGTTGTTTAATACAAAAGAACATAAAAAAGAGGAATTTTGTTTAATAATAATAATATTTTTTATTTTATAATAAAAATAATAATTACATAAATGTTTTACTTTATAATAAGTGTAATAAACTTAAAAATGTTTGCTTTATTTATAATTATAATTTGTTGTTTAGTTAGTAAGTTGTTGTGTTAGTAATTACAGCATTAGTTATTTTAATAAGTCATTGTTTTTTCTTAGATGTTTTGTCAAATCATTTTTTATGCAATAAGATTTTTCGGGAATTCTCAAAAATTCAGATTTCTGAATCCCGATTCTTGAGAATTTAAAATTGTCGAGAAATCAGAAACCATACTCAGTCAGGCGTTTTCAAGTGTGAAAAAGTTATTTGTCGTAAAACAAAATCTGCTCTGTACACATCATGCAACAGATCCAGTATTATACTAGCAGATTTGTCCGGCGTTGCTCGGGGAGTTAATAAAACGACTCGGGTTGGGTTGTTTTACCTCTGAGCGGCACGTTTTTGCACATCATGGGCTAAATGGCCAGGTCACATGGACCCCGAAGGCTTAGAGAAGGTTGGGGGAGGGGACCCACTGGAACAGCTGTTGGGAGACAGATGGTAACCTCCCGTCAAGGCCATCCAGCGTGTTCTTTAACGTGCACAGGGTATGGCTCTCCCGCACACGGGGCCACGGCTTAACGTCCCATCCGACGGACGGCGGTCTTTCCAAGCCCATCGGTGTCCCCTATTGACCGTGGGCAGGGCGGGGAATTTTGCGGAGATAAATCTCAACGCTGACCCAGATGCGACTCGAACCTGGGAACTACAGATTACGAGCCTGGCGCGCTACCGACTGAGCTACCACCGCCCCAAAACGACTCGGAGTAGCAGGCGTATTCATAACGTGTGCGCGGACACACTCGTTTACGTCATTGTGTGACATCACTGGTGGTAGAAGGATTCGGCTTCCTGAAATTCTTCAGGAACTTCGACCGCTTGGTTCCGAATTTAGTGGTGGTCCCATTTGTGGCTTGCTGCGTAGGGTTAGAGATTGGATTCCTGGCTGCAGTGGGTCGGGATTCAATCCGTGGTGTCTGAAATCTCTGGGGATGCTGCCATTATCTTCCTTGGGAATGGACAGTTAAAAGTATGAATGGGAGAGTACACTATTGGTATTGTGCTACTGGTGCACAAAGTTATGAATTAACAGATGATTTTCGGCTACCTTTTGGGACGAAGCCTAATTTTCTGCGGTCGAAAACCTTATTTATTATACGTATAGTTAAGGGGAAACGCAACTGTAGACGAAGTTTGGTGGGTCTGGTTCTGACGGTCTAGGAGGAGTTGTCGAACAAATAGAGAGGGGCGGGGGTGGCTCAGTCGGTAGCGCGCCAGGCTCGTAATCTGTAGTTCCCAGGTTCGAGTCCCAGCTGGGTCAGCGTTGAGATTTATCTCCGCAAAATTCCCCGCCCTTCCCACGGTCAGTAGGGGACACCGATGGGCTTGGAAAGACCGCGTCCGTCGGATGGGACGTTAAGCCGTGGCCACGGGGGCGGGAGAGCCATACCCTGAGCACGTTAAAGAACACGCTGGATGGCCTTGACGGGAGGCTACCATCTGTCTCCCAACAGCTGTTCCAGTGGGTCCCTTCCCCCAACCTTCTCTGAGACTTCGGGGTCCATGTGACCTGGCCATTTAGCCCATGGTGTGCAAAAAAGTGCCGCTCAGACATAAAACAACCCAACCTTCATAATTACAGTATTAGGAATAAATTACCTTGCGACTGTCAAAAGCTAGTAGAGTTGGTCCAAAACTTGCTTTTTTTGGTACAAAAGACATTTTGTCATCCTCCTGCAGTGGCTTTATTTTTATTTCGGTCACGTCGCATCATCTTCCTCTTGGAAAATGTGAATTTCGTTTTTGAGTAGGATATCAGCAAGGCCGTAAATCAACTCCATATAGTCAGCATGCAGAGAGAGCCTCTTGAAATTCAGGGCAGGGAAAATGTCTTGCACACAACATTTTCTTTTATACATTCCATATCAGATTACGACAAGAAATGAGAGAACGAAGTGTATTTCCTCACGTTATTCCCATCTGCTTTAAAACATAAAAAAAAATGTCTCGGTGTTGTAAAAATGCCATCAAATTCTGCTGAAACCTATATAACGTTGCTCTGATAGATCCAGTGGTGTAGTATGTGGTATTTCACTTGCGGATTTTTTATTTGGGGGTTGGGTTGTTTTACCTCTGAGCGGCACTTTTTTTGCACACCATGGGCTAAACGGCCAGATCACATGGACCCCGATGGCTCAGAGAAGGTTGGGGGAGGGGACCCACTGGAACAGCTGTTGGGAGACAGATGGTAGCCTCCCGTCAAGGCCATCCAGCGTGTTCTTTAACGTGCACAGGGTATGGCTCTCCCGCCACGGCTTAACGTCCCATCCGATGGACGGCGGCCTTTCCAAGCCCATCGGTATCCCCTACTGACCGTGGGCAGGGCGGGGATTTGGGTTGGGTTGTTTTACCTCTGAGAGGCACTTTTTTGCACACCATGGGCTAAATGGCCAGGTCACATGGACCCCGAAGGCTCAGAGAAGGTTGGGGGAGGGGACCCACTGGAACAGCTGTTGGGAGACAGATGGTAGCCTCCCGTCAAGGCCATCTAGAGTTTTCTTTAACGTGCACAGGGTATGTCTCTCCCGCACACGGGACCACGGCTTAACGTCCCATCCGACGGACGACGGCCTTTCCAAGCCCATCGGTGTCCCCTACTGACCGTGGGCAGGGAGGGGAATTTTGTGGAGATAAATCTCAACGCTGACCCAGCAGGGACTCGAACCTGGGAACTACAGATTACGAGCGTGGCGCGCTACCGACTGAGCCACCCTCGCCCCTTTTATTTGGGGGCTTTTATTTTAGCGCTGCATTTTATATCCGACACTAAAAGTAAATTAAAGGAAAAAAAAAAAGGATTTTTTTAGTTGTTTTTATATATTTTTATTTTAGCGCTGCATTTTATATCCGACACTAAAAGTAAATTAAACGGAAAAAAAAGGATTTTTTTAGTAATTGGGAAACCCTATTCAAGGCTTATCCACAACTATTTACAATGGCTCTTGCCTTTGCTGATGCGACTCTTTCGATCGGTTTGGAATTGATGAAATAATGTCAAATGAAGTTAGTTATTCTTTTATGAAGTATAAAATATGGCGAACGTATCGTTTGGATTTAACAGTTTCAGAAAATAACACACGATGGTTGGGTTTAAGTTGGGTTTTTTTCGTCTTTGACCACCACTTTTGCGCACATAACGCCCAAGTCACAGCTCTTAGGAGATAAAAGGAATCATACGATCAAGGCTGTAATCCGTATTAAATGTGCACAAGATGTTAGTAGTAGCAACAGAAATTTATTTTACTTATTGAATTTACATAAATTGAATTTTTGGTTAGCACAAGAGTAGTTTCGTTTGTGAGAGCAGGGATGTACCCAGTGTGGAGAAGGGACAACCAGATGGTCCGAAACTCCCTGAAAATCCTGTCGTCTTATACGACGAAATCTTAAACTGGTCTACCTGCTTCGAAATCCAAACAGTTGTTTTTATATATTTTTATTTTAGCGCTGCATTTTATATCCGACACTAAAAGTAAATTAAAGGAAAAAAAAAAGGATTTTTTTAGTAATTGGGAAACCCTATTCAAGGCTTATTCGCAGACCCCCACCCCCAAAACTGACTTCTCGAACACACACATCATCATCATCATCATCCTCAAGCAGCCATGGGCTACGGAGGTCCAACCAGACCACGCTGTTTAATTCTCCAAGCATATCTGTCCTGAGCTACATCTGCTGCATCCGGCCACTGCACACCAATTCTAACAAGGTCCTGTTTGACATTGTCTGCCCACCGCATCCTAGGTCTTTCCCCCTCCTTCTGAGGCCTCTAGGCACACTGTTCATAACCCTATTCGCCAATCTATAATTATCCATATGGGCAACATGGCCAAACCAGTGAAGTCTCCCTCTGCACAATATGCTGCTTAAAGGAGGTTGCAGACTCCTTTGCCTAACCTCTTCATTAGTTACAAAGTTAAACCACCTAATACCCAAGATACTGCGTAAGCATCTAGAATCAAAAGCATCTAGTTTCCTGTTATCTTGTTTACACAGCGTCCAAGTTTCACTACCATAACTAACCCTAGAAAGAACCAAACTATTATACAGTCTAATTTTAGTCTTTAGGTGTATACGCCTATTTCTCCACACTCTCCACAGATTCTTAAAAGTCCCGGCAGCAATACCTATTCGTCTGTTAATCTCATGCCGCACATCACCAGTATCAGTTACATAGCTCCCAAGAAAATTAAACTGTGACACCTGCTCAAGATTGCAACCATTCAGATTAACTGAATCACAACCTGCCTGACCAATTTTCATCACTTTAGTTTTCTCTCTGTTTATAACCAAACCTACTCTACTACCAGTCTCATCAACAGCTCGAATGAAAGAGTTCATCTCATCAACATCATTTGCCAAAAGGGCTAAATCATCAGCATAATCTAAATCAGAAATTTTCGTATGTCCAGCCCATTTAAGGCCAAAATCTTTCCCTCGAAGTGAATTTCGCATAACATAATCAACAACCAAACTAAAGAGAAAAGGAGACAAAATGCACCCTTGTCGAACACCAGACGTAATGCTAAACCAATTGCTACAAGACTTACCAACTCTCACACATGACTCAGTGTTATTATAGAGAGCTTTCATTATGTTAACTAACTTGTCTGGTGTACCATATACTTTCACAATCAACCACAAATTATGACGATCAACAGAGTCGAAAGCCTTTTTGAAATCAACAAAGCTAGCAACCAAAGGTTTCTGAAACTCTAAACATTTCTCAAGAATCTGCCTAAGTGAAAATATCTGATCTACACATCCCCTACCACTTCTGAATCCACATTGCTCATCACGCAACTGACTGTCAACCAGATTCTTAATTCTATTAAGCACAATCATTTAAAGAACTTTACCTGGAACAGAGAGTAGGCTGATACCCCTATAGTGATCACAAGAACTGCGATCACCTTTTTTGAAAATAGGGATAACAATAGCTCTGGTAAAATCCTTAGGAACCATGCCTTTATCATAAAAGATATTCAGAATTTCAGTCATCCAAGTGGTAACCGAAACATTTCCAGCTCTAAGCATTTCTGTAGTAATTTCATCTACCCCTGGGGATTTATGAAGTTTAAGTTTAGAAACAGCCAAAATAACTTCGGATTGTGTTATAGGGCCAACATTAAAGCCACCAATGCATCTATCATCATTGCAAACAATGGGAATAGAACTAACCGCATTGTTTAGAACATCACTGAAATGCTCAGCCCACCTAGCCATGACAGAATCCTCACCTTCTATAACCTTACCTTGTTTATCCTTCAATCCCTGTATGCCTGTCCGTTTTCTACCACATAAAACATTAACTATCTGGTACAGCTCTCTGCTGTTGTGCTGCCTAACTGCTTCCTCAGCTTTGTCAGCCAAGCTATCAAGCCAAAGATTTTTATCAGTAGCTAACTGATCCTTTACACGTTTATTAAGCTCTCTGTAATCTTTTCTATTAGGACTAGTAGGGTACTGATTAAGGACATTCCTGCAGTTCCTTCTTTCTGAAATAAGCTCAGTTGCCTTATCACTCAGATAATTCTTCCTCCTCTGCTCCTTTTTTCCTAAAAGAGTACTGTTAGTTTCCAAAAAAGCCTGTTTAAAATGGCCCCATTCTTCCTCAACTTCAGTATTAAGCAAACCATGACTGTCATAATGACTACGTAACCTATCATGGTAAGCTTTAGCTATAACTGGGTCATTCAGAGCTTCAGTATTAAAGGTAAATTTTTTAACTCTAGCACAACACTTTTTAAGTTTAAGTTGCAAGACACTTTTAACAAGATAATGGTCAGATCCAATTTCAGCTCCCCTATATGCCCTGGTATTTCTAACAGAACTAGCCCATTTGCTGTTAATTAATATATAATCAATCATATTCCTATGCAGCCCATCAGGTGAAACCCATGTGTATTTATGTATGTCGCGGTGTTTGTAATATGTGTTAGTTATTCTGAAACCATTGAGTTTACTACACCCTCCTCTTAAAAAAAAATATCGACCCTAAATGTTAAAAAAAACTTCTTCGACTCCCTCTCCCGGAACTGAATTTTCTCGGACCCTCCGGGAAAAAACTCCTCCCAGATAACGTTTTTGGATTGGATTGTTTTACCTCTGAGCGGCACTTTTTGCACACAATGGCCTAAATGGCCAGGCCACAAGGATCCTGAAGGCTCAGGGAAGGTTGGGGGAGGGGATCCACTGGAACAGCTGTTGGGAGACAGATTACCATCAGCCTGCCGTCAAGGTCCATCCAGCGTGTTCTTTAACGTGCACAGGGTATGTCTCTCCCTCACAAGGGGCCACGGCTTAACGTCCCATCCGACGGACAGCGGCCTTTCCAAGCCCATCGGTGTCCCCTACTGACCGTGGGCAGGGCGGGGAAATTTTGCGGAGATAAATCTCAACGCTGACCCAGCTGGGACTCGAACCTGGGAACTACAGATTCCGAGCCTGGCGCGCTACCGACTGAGCCACCCCCGCCCCTCGTTTTTGGCTCGATATTGTTTCTAACCCTTCCCTTTACACTTTCTACGCCTACTTATCCGCTTTACTCTTTTCAGTGCTCCACTTACTCTTTCTAAAGTCTTCTTTACCTTTTCTAACACTCGCTTTTCTCTTTCTAATCTCTCCTTTACACTTTGTAACCTTCTCTTTAACCTTTCTGTTCCTACTTGCAGCCTTTATTCTTTATAACTTCTCCCTTACTCTTTCTGACGCCCACTTTACAATTTCTAGTGCTGTCCTTCATGCAATTCAAAATATTATTTACTGTATAAAACTGGTTGAAATAATATTTACCATGAACAGAATTTTATGACTATTTTGTATCCAAGAATATAATTTTTAATTTCTGATCATCTGACCCTGAAAGCTACTAGCTTATTTGCATGTATTACAGAACAAACGACCACATAATATGGGGACTTGAACAATTGCAGTGCTACCACGAACTATCGCGATACCATTGTGTCACTATGTGCCATCGCGATATTACTGTGCCACCACATTCTATCGCGATACCACTATGCCACAAAGTACCATCGCGACACCACTATGCCACCGAGTACCATCGCGATACCACTATGCCACCAAGCACATCACGAACCACTGTTCGATCACGTACCATCGCGATTCCACTGTGCCACCACATTCTATCGCAATACCACTATGCCACAAAGTGCCATCGCGACACCACTATGCCACCGAGTGCCATCGCGACACCACTATGCCACCGAGTACCATCGCGATACCACTATGCCACCGAATACCATCGCGATACCACTATGCCACCAAGTACATCACGAACCACTGTTCGATCACGTACCATCGCGATATCACTGTGCCACCACATTCTATCGCGATACCACTAAGCCACAAAGTACCATCGCGATACCACTATGCCACAAGTACATCACGAACCACTGTTCGATCACGTACCATCGCGATATCACTGTGCCACCACATTCTATCGCGATACCACTAAGCCACAAAGTACCATCGCGACACCACTATGCCACCGACTACCATCGCGATACCACTATGCCACAAGTACATCACGAACCACTGTTCGATCACGTACCATCGCGATACCCTATGCCACAAAGTACCATCGCGATACCACTGTGCCACCCCATTCTATCGCGATACCACTATGCCACAAAGTACCATCGCGACACCACTATGCCACCGAGTACCATCGCGATACCACTATGCCACCACATTCTATCGCGATACCACTATGCCACAAATTATCATCGCGACACCACTATGCCACCAAGTACATCACGAACCACTGTTCGATCACGTACCATCGTGATATCACTGTGCCACTATGTACCATTGCGATACCCACTGTGCCACCACACATCATCGGGATATCCACTGTACCACCACGTGCATTCTAACATGGATATAGGACACAAGCATCAAATATTCCTGTTGATCTAAGAATTATTAGTTACTCTAATTTATTTTCACCGAAAAATTGAAAAACATTTACGTCCCCAAATTTTTAAAGCTCTTCCAACGTAGTATAAAAGGAAAAGCTTAGGGAATGCTACATTTCAGGAAGAAATTTAATCCCTTCCACTTTTAGAAATAAAGATGGTAGTCTTAAAGATCCTAAAGAAAAGGTGAAGTTCTCTTGAAGGAAAGAAAAATATTGAAGAAATAAATGTGTGAGCGACGAATCATACGCTCTCTAGCAGTTCTCGTGTAAAGAAAGAGAGAACGCGAGAGTTACGATGAACTGTTGAAGGATTTGCTTCTCAGTGCTATAAAGTGGTGTACTGACGTCATCTATTTCGATGTATGAAGAGAACGGATTGTAGGATTTTTTTCCCCTAATGCGTTGCTTAGCAACTGGTTTCCGCGATTCAATAGTCGTAGGCTATCGTGATACGAATTAGTTAGGTTGGGTTAGGTTGTTTTACCTCTGAGCGGCACTTTTTTTGCACACCATGGGCTAAATGGCCGGGTCACATGGACCCCGAAGGCTCAGAGAAGGTTGGGAGACAGATGGTAGTCTCCCGTCAAGGCCATCCAGCGTGTTCTTTAACGTGCACAGAGTATGGCTCTCCCGCACACGGGGCCACGGCTTAACGTCCCATCCGACGGACGGCGGCCTTTCCAAGCCCATCGGTGTCCCCTACTGACCGTGGGCAGGGCGGGGAATTTTGCGGAGATAAATCTCAACGCTGACCCAGCTGGGACTTGAACCTGGGAACTACAGATTACGAGCCTGGCGCCCTACCGACTGAGCCATCCCCGCCCCTAAATTAGTTAGGTAGTTTTAATTCTGAGATGCACTTTTTTGCATAATATGGGCTAAATGGTCAGGTCACAAAGACCCCTAAAACTCAGATAAGGTTGGGGAGAGGGAATTCACTGAAGAGCTGTCAGGAAACAGATGGTAGCCTCCCGTCTAGATCGTGCGGTGTTGTTTAACGTGCATAGGGTATGTCTCTCATCCACACGGGACCACGGCTTTACGTCCCAACAGACGGACGGTGGCCTTTCCATGCCCATTGGTCTCCCCTACTCATCGAAGGAAAGGTGGGAGTTTAGCGGCGATAGATCTGAACGCTGGCATCGATGGGACTCGAACCTGGGAAATTCTGATTTCGAGCCTGGCCGGGTGGTGGGGACTTGTAATAAACTGCAACAATTTTAAGACTAAATCAGAAAGAAACATTTTTTTCACAGTTTTTCTTTCATAAAATAAATATCAAATAAAACTAAATTTTATAAAGAACTATACTTTGTATTAAAGGCCTGAAATAACTTTATTTTGAAGTGCAAAAATAAATTTTACAGTAAAATATATAAATGTTTTTATGATCAATTATTGATTGCTGTTGTTTGACAATTGTGTTTTGAAAATGTTTTTTGTATCCTATTGTTCCATTTATTTCTTTAAATATTATTATAAATTTTTTATCAATCTAGTTTGGATTGTTGGGTTGTTTTCCCTCTGAGCGGCACTTTTTTGCACACCATGGGCTAAATGACCAGGTCACGTGGACCCCGAAGTCTCAGAGAAGGTTGGGGGAGGGGACCCACTGGAACAACTGTTGGTAGACAGATGGTAGCCTCCCGTCAAGGCCATCCAGCGTGTTCTTTAACGTGCACAGGGTATGGCTCTCCCGCACACGGGGCCACGGCTTAACATCCAATCCGACAGACGGCAGCCTTTCCAAGCCCATCGGTGTCCCCTACTGACCGTGGGCAGGGCGGGGAATTTCGCGGAGGTAAATCTCAACGCTGACCCAGCTGGGACTCGAACCTGGGAACTACAGATAACGAGCCTGACACGCTACCGACTGAGCCACCCCCGCCCCTGTCTCGCTGCATTTCAATACAAAGGACCAAAGACATATTATTTTTAGAAAGGTTCAGAACTAAGCATTAAATCAATTTTGCAAATATAAAGGTCATTCAAATGAAAACAGCAAAAGTTAAAATTGTTTTATTCAAAAGGTAAAGGAAAATTTGCAGCTCAGTGTTCAATGCAGTCTTTAAGACGTTCGATGCATTTTCTCTAACTGTGAATAATGACTCGATTCCTGGAGATGTACGTTTTGTGATTGCTGGGAAAATATAAGGCTCTTCTATTGGTTTTTGCGGTTGGATGTGGAGCACATGCTAATCCGTAGCATTTTTGTTTTGTGGTTGGCCGTGGAGCATGAGCTAATCTACTGCCTTTTTGTTTTGTGGTTGGCGGTGGTGCACGAGCTAATCTACTGCCTTTTTGTTTTGTGGTTGGCGGTGGCGCACGAGCTAATCTACTGCCTTTTTTGTTTTGTAGTTGGCGATGGCATGAGCTAATCTACTGCCTTTTTGTTTTGTGGTTGGCGGTGGTGCACGAGCTAAATCTACTGCCTCTTTGTTTTGTGGTTGGCGGTGGTGCACGAGCTAATCTACTGCCTTTTTGTGGTTGGCGGTGGCGAGCTAATATACTGCCTTTTCGTTTTGTAGTTGGCGGTGGGGCACGAGCTAATCTACTGCCTTTTCGTTTTGTGGTTGGCGGTGGGCACGACAAATTCATAAGAGCTGCAATTTTTTAACTATGGGCTAAATGATCCAGTCACAAAGTCTCCGAGAGCTCGGAGAAAGTTGGGGGCAGGGGCCCTACTGCACATCTGCTGGGAGACAGAGCCATCCAGTGTGTTCTTTAACGTGCACAGGGTGTTGGCTTCTCCGCATACGGAGTTATGATTTAACGTACCATAGGATGGACAGCGGACTTTCCAAACTCATCGATGTCTCCTACTGACCTTGGGCAGGATGGTGGTGGTGGTGGTGGTGGTGGTGGGGGGGGGGGCGTTGCGGAGAAAAACCTCGACGCTGACCCAGGTGGGACTCGAACCTGGGAACTGCATATTACGAGCCTGGCACGACTGAGCAAAGGTGTGTGATATTTTGCCGTTCGCCGAGGTTTAAGTGATGCTATACTGTTACAGAAATGACTGAAAAGTATGAACAACGCTTCAAAGGTGGGTGCGACTTTCGTGAGACGTCGGGGTCCTTGTGACCTAGCCATTTACTCCATTGTGCGCACAAAAGTTCGGCTTAGAGCAAAAAAAATCCAACCAGAGGTATATAAAAGTTTCAGCATCCTAACTACACGGGCTAGATTTGTCCACATCTTTCTTTTTCTCTTTCAATACATTGCAGAGAACGAGATGAGATTATCTCTTGCAAGCTAAGTCGGTTTACGTGAATGTTTTGTCAAAGCTGCTTAAGGGTGGATGGAAGCAAACGCTCGCTTTCAGGAAATATCACGTATTCTCTGGAGGATTAAGATCACGTCCTTTACTGGGACACATCATGACACAGATGATCATGACGAGCATCCCATCTCAATCATCGTCTTCTTCTTTCCAAACATCTCCATCGCATCCATCAAATAACATACTTGGATCACCACAGGGATGAGGTAGGAGTCAATTGGAAGAAGAAGGCTTGTTACCTTTCCTTGGCTGCAAAAGCAAAATCATCTGTCGCCCCAGTGCCTATTTGCAGATTCCAGTTAGCTTAATGAAGGAGTCTGTAATATTTCGTTGATGTAATCATTGCACTGACCTCTGAAGAAGAAGAACAGCGGAAATGTAAAATTTCAAAATGATGATCACTCTTGCTATTCGTTCAAGTGATGCGAAGTGTTTATTTTTCTGCATTTTTTGCGTTTCTGTTTGGTTTGTTTTTGTTTCTGTGTGTTTTCTTTCTGCTTTTTTTTTTCCTATATGTTGTTTGATTTTCCTTTTTCTTTGTTTTTGTTTTTTCTATTTGTATATTTGTTTTGTTTGTGTATTTGTTCTGTATTTTTTGTGTTTGTTTCTTTGATAGTTTTAATTGTGTTTTTATGTTTTTTAGTGTTTATTTTTCTGTTTGTTTGTTTGATTATTTGTTTCTTTATGCGTATTTGATTGTTTACTTGTTTTCCTGCCATTTCTTCTTTTTTGTTCATTTGTTTGCTTGTTTTCCTGCTATTTTATTTTCCTTTTTCGTTTATTTGATTGATTTTATTTTCTGTGCATTCGTTTGTTTTTCTGCTTTACACTTTTTTGTGATTTCCAAGTTTTTTTTGTTTGTTTCTTAAAAGCGTTTTTTAGCGTTTTTTTTACATCAGTACGCAAAAACTGTAATATTCTCTCAAACAGCTGCAAAGCGAGCGTGGAAACAATTTAGAAAATGAGGCTGCGCAGTTCATGAAACGATGGCTCTCATATGCCATTGGTTGACTGAACAATTGTCAATTAATCAATTGTCTCATTAATCAACCAATAATACCATAGTTCAGTGGTTGATTGGTACGTGATTGGCTGCTCACTAAAACAAATACCTATAAGAATCAGTAATGCCTCACATGCGCAGACTCATTGTCTCGATTTCGGTACCGACCAATCCCCACTCTACGTTGAGAAATGATGAGCCCAATTAAACCAAAAACTTTACAACTATTAAAAACCAATGACTCATTTTAACCACCATTTAATGATGAACGCCTCATTTGAACCACTATTTAATTTAAAGTACTATCAGTTGTTGTTGTAATAGCCAATACACCATTTTAACCACCATTTAAAAAGCATTTTGGTTGGATTGTTCTACCTCTGAGCGGCACTTTTTTGCACACCATGGGCTAAATGGCCAGGTCACATGGACCCCGAAGGCTCAGAGAAGGTTGGGGGAGGGGACCCACTGGAACAAGCTGTTTGGAGACAGATGGTAACCTCCCGTCAAGGCCATCCAGCGTGTTCTTTAACGTGCACAGGGTATGGCTCTCCCGCACATGGGGCCACGGCTTTAACGTCCCATCCGACGGACGGCGGCCTTTTTCAAAAAGCAAAAACTAATCTCAACAACTATTTAATTGGCAAAGATTCATTTCAAAACAACCATTTAATGACCAATGGTCTATTTTAATCACCATTTATTGGGCATCGACTCATTTTAATAACCATTTGAAAGGTAACAAATCATTTTAAAAACTATTTAATGGTCAATTACTCATTCGTCATTTAATGACCAACAGCTCATTTAAATTACCCTTTAAAAGCAACAACTCATATAACCAACTATTAATATCGAATTATTAATTTCAACCATTCTTCAAGAAGCAGCAATTTATTTCACCATCCTTCAAAAAGCAGCAATTTCTTTTAACCATCCTTCACAAAGCAACAATTCCTTTTAACGATTCTTCAAAAAGCAACAATTCCTTTTAACCACCTTTCAAAAAAGCAGCAACTCATTTTAATCAGTCTTCAGAAAACAACTCACTTTAACAACCATTCAATGGTCTACGACTCAGTTCAACTACCATTCAAAAAAGCAACAACTCATTTTAACAACCATTCAATGGTCAACGACTCATTTTAACCATCCTTCAAAAGCAGCAACTGATTTTAACCATCCTTCGAAAAAGCACCAGCTTATTTTTGAATCATCCTTCAAAAAGCAGCAACTCATTTTTAACCAAAGTTCAAAAACAGCAACTCATTTTTACAACCATTCAATAATCAATGACTCATTTTAACCATTATTCAAAATGCAACCACTCGTTTTAGCCACCTTCAAAAAGCATCAACTCATTTTAATCATTCTTAAAAATGCATCAACTCATTTTAATCATTCTTCAAAAAGCATCAACTCATTTTAACGATTATTAAAAAGTCGATTCATTTTTTTAACAAACATTCAATGGTCAAAGACTCATTTTTGCAACCATAATACTAATAAAACTCAAAATTATTCATTGCACAAAATTTGTGATCACAAAAATCAAAACCTACAGTGTGTTAAAATCTGAATTTTATGACAACCGTTCCCTAAGAATGTCACCATTCAGTTGAGGTGAAATTCAAATGAGTGAATTAAAAAATGACACAAAGAACGTGCAGGCTGCGAAATTTATCAGAATTTGAACTGGCTTATAATTGTTGATGCCAGATATGTCTCTATCTCAGAGGGGCGGGGGTGGCTCAGTCGGTAGCGCGCCAGGCTCGTAATCTGCAGTTCCCAGGTTCGAGTCCCAGCTAGGTCAGCGTTGAGATTTATCTCCGCAAAAATTCCCCGCCCTACCTACGGTCAGTAGGGGACACCGATGGGCTTGGAAAGGCCGCCGTCCGTCGGATGGGACGCTAAGACGTGGCCCCGTGTGCGGGAGAGCCATACCCTGTGCACGTTAAAGAACACGCTGGAAGGCTTTGACTGATGATAGAGTTAAATCGTTTTTGTCTGTCAGTAACATCTGGCATTTCTTTGAAAAATACCCGATGAATAAGGCCGGCGCAGGGACGTACCCAGAGGGAGTGAGGGTGGAAAGGGGGGGGGTCTACCCCCTCCGAAAATCCTGTCTTTTTATTCTAAAGATCAAACTTGTCTACGTGCTTTGAAATTCAAAAGAGTTGTCTTTGTATAATTTTATTTTAGCACCGTATTTTATATACGACACTAAAAACAGAGTAAAAAAGACACCATAGATTGAAAATAAACAACTATAAAATCTCATTCAATATAGAATATCATTTTAATCTTTCCTGTTCGGTGGAATATTTGAATAATTGGGAAACCCTACTAAAGTCTTTTTCTCAGTCTTATTCTCACCCACGAAACTAAATTCTCGGAACCCACCTCCCCTCCGCTTAAATCAAATTCTCAGACTACTCCCCCTCCCACGAAAATGATTCAGTCGGTAGCGTCACAGACACATAATCTGCAGTTCTCATTGTCTAGCCCCCCCGGGTCAGTATTGAGATTTATATTTGCTAACCTTCCCCGTGCTCTCGATCAGAACACCGTAGGCTTGGTAAGACCACCGTCCGTCAGATGGGACTTTAAGCCGTGGCCCCGTCTTCAGGTTGGGTTGTTTTACCTCTGAGCGGCACTTTTTTGCACACCATGGGCTAAATGGCCAGGTCACATGGACCCCGAAGGCTCAGAGAAGGTTGGGGGAGGGGACCCACTGGAACAGCTGTTGGGAGACAGATGGTAGCCTTCCGTCAAGGCCATTCAGCGTGTTCTTTAACGTGCACAGGGTATGGCTCTCCCGCACACGGGGCCACGGCTTAACGTCCCATCCGACGAACAGCGGCCTTTCCAAGCCCATCGGTGTCCCCTACTGACCGTGGGCAGGGCGGGGAATTTTGCGGAGATAAATCTCGACGCTGACCCAGCTGGGACTCGAACCTGGGAACTACAGATTACGAGCCTGGCGCGCTACCGACTGAGCCACCCCCGCCCCTTTTCCTGCAGGAAAAGATAACTTCCAATTAAATGAAGTTTGATTCGTGGTAAACTTCTACGTTAACGGAGACTGCATGTTTCTTTATCAGTGTTTGTCTAATGTATCCTTCGCCTAAAGTTCAAGTATCAGAGTAAGAAGTTTTTTCTTGATCAGTTACAAAACGAATCAATCTCAGATAGGGAACGAAAGAAATCCGAATTTTATGTTTGTTTTGTACTCGGCATCGCTTGATTCCCTAAAACGTAAAGCGGAGACTCTTCGAATGGAAGAGGTTTCATGCTGTCAGCAAAAACATTTGGGAGCTGAAATGCGAATCGTTCAAGTAGAGGAGAAGACTGAAGAAAACTTCTCTTTCTGGAAGATTGATTTTTATCTTGAAATATAACCGAAGTTGGCAACTTATGTATTTGACTTTTGTAGCTCAGTAAATTTTGTAAATTTCTATATTCGTTTATTCAGACAGTATATTTAACTCGCAATCATCTTTAAAAAAACAGGGGCGGGGGTGGCTCAGTCGGTAGCGCGCCAGGCTCGTAATCTGTAAGTTCCCAGGTTCGAGTCCCAACTGGGTCAGCGTTGAGATTTATCTCCGTAAAATTTCCCGCCCTGCCCACGGTCAGTAGGGGACACCGATGGGCTTGGAAAGGCCGCCGTCCGTCGGATGGGACGTTAAGCCGTGGCCCCCTGTGCGGGAGAGCCATACCCTGTGCACGTTAAAGAACACGCTGGATGGCCTTGACGGGAGGCTACCATCTGTCTCCCAACAGCTGTTCCAGTGGGTCCCCTCCCCCAACCTTCTCTGAACCTTCGGGGTCCGTGTGACCTGGCCATTTAGCCCATGGTGTGCAAAAAAGTGCCGCTCAGAGATAAAACAACCCAACCCAGTCCCCGCCCTGCCCACGGTCAGTAGGGGACACCGATGGGCTTGGAAAGGCCGCCGTCCGTAGGATGGGACGTTAAGCCGTGGCTCCGTGTGCGGGAGAGCCATACCCTGTGCACGTTAAAGAACACGCTGGATGGCCTTGACGGGAGGCTACCAACTGTCTCCCAACAGCTGTTCCAGTGGGTCGCCTCCCCCAACCTTCTCTGAGCCTTCGGGGTTCATATGACCTGGCCATTTAGTCCATGGTGTGCAAAAAAGTGTCGCTCAGAGGTAAAACAACCCAACCCAAAACAACCAACAGCTGTTCCAGTGGGTCCCCTCCCCCAACCTTCTCTGAGCCTTCGGGGTCCATGTGACCTGGCCATTTAGCCCATGGTGTGCAAAAAAGTGCCGCTCAGAGGAAAAACAACCCAACGTTAAAGAACACGCTGGATGGCCTTGACGTGAGGCTCCCATCTGTCTCCCAACAGCTGTTCCAGTGGGTCCCCTCCCCCAACCTTCTCTGAGCCTTCGGGGTCCATGTGACCTGGCCATTTAGCCCATGGTGTGCAAAAAAGTGCCGCTCAGAGGTGAAACAATCCAATCCAATCTTTAAAAAAATGTGTTTTTTTACATAGAAAGTAGTAAGGTGGATTGTTTTCCTAATGTTCAGAATTTTATTTAAAAAAAAATCCTCAAAAGACATGCAAATGCGCGAACAATAAATAAAAAAGAAATAGAAAGTTAGAAGCACCTGCCTGTCCAGATTTCAAATAGAGATATACACTAGTTTCCATAAATTAAAGAACAACCATCTGTTATGTCAATGGGAAGTAACTTCGAAACTCTAACTTTAAAAATAAGTTTTTTGTTTTGAAAAATGTGATAACAGATAATCATCTCAATCAAACAGGCACAAAAGACACATACGCAACAGAACATTTATAATACTGTGAATTTATCCTAGTAAAATAGAAGCTGTAAGAGACTGGACTCCACCACAGGATGTTCATCAACTTCGTAGTTTTATTGGACACCTAGACATAGAAAGCTAGAAGTGTATATCTCTACATATAGATCAGTGTATATCTCTATTTGGAATTCTAGCTTTCTATGTCTATCCCACTGGTGCCGTGGAAAGAGCTTGCTTCAACTGTTGGAAGGCCACTTCACATTCGATGGTCCACATGAACCACTGGCCCTCATCTGTCAGACAATGTCAGACTCATCTGTCAAATATAAATATATAGTGTTATATATATATTATAACACTATATATTATATATAATACTATATATTATATATTATATATAACACTATATATAACACTATATATTATATATAACACTATATATAACACTATATATTATATATTATATATAACACTATATATTATATATAACACTATATATTATATATTATATATAACACTATATATTATATAATGAGGAGTAATTGCAATTTAAGTAGCCTTTGCAACAAACATTTATAATTATATGCCCACGGTCAGTACGAGACACCGATGGGCTTGGAAAGGCCGCCATCCGTCGGATGGGATGTTAAGCCGTGGCCCCGTAAGCGGGAGAGCCATACCCTGTGCACGGAGAGCCATACACTGTTAGGGTAATGGCCTTGTGATGTTGGAGAAACTCTTGACAAATCTTCTGATGGTAGTCTTAGTGGAATTTTGCATAGGTATTTCATACCTACTAATTAAGTTATTTACTCTCATCTCTTCAACCTGTTGTTGCCTCCTGATCTTTGATGGGATAGACTTCACACTATAATAAATCGACTTCTTCCTTGAGACCTCCTCAGCCATATCTTTAAGTGTCTTAAGTATCTTTCCTTTTCTTAATAGTTTACTAATAAAATTAACCCTTTTATTATGCAACCAAACACATATTGTTATGAATTTAACAGATGAAAATTGAGCGTGAGTTCAAAAATAATACTTAACAACAATAATTCTAAAATAAAGTAATTTTTTTCAAAAGTATGAATTAAAACATTTATATAAACTAAATTCAGTTAACACAAATCTTCATCAGTATTAAAATAAACCTTCAGAAGAACATAGAACCTTATCACTATTCCTGTAAAGAGTTGTTTCCTCTATAATTCTTACTATCTCCACTCAAAGCATAAGACTTTTTAGGGGCGGGGTGGCTCAGTCGGTAGCGCGCCAGGCTCGTAATCTGTAGTTCCCAGGTTCGAGTCCCAGCTGGATCAGCGTTGAGATTTATCTCCGCAAAATTCCCCGCCCTGCCCACGGTCAGTAGGAGACACCGATGGGCTTGGAAAGGCCGCCGTCCGTCGGATGGGACGTTAAGCCGTGGCTCCGTGTGCGGGAGAGCCATACCCTGTGCACGTTAAAGAACACGCTGGATGTCCTTGACGGGAGGCTACCATCTGTCTCCCAACAGCTGTTCCAGTGGGTCCCCTCCCCCAACCTTCTCTGAGCCTTCGGGGTCCATGTGACCTGGCCATTTAGCCCATGGTGTGCAAAAAAGTGCCGCTCAGAGGTAAAACAACCCAACCCAATAAGACTTTTTACAACTCACAATAAGTTGCACAATCATATTTGTGAACAAACCTGTAATTTACCAAGAATAACCTTACCAATTCTTCTAACAAGCTATAGATAACTTTGAATAAAAGGTGAACTCATCCTATAGAAAAGTTGAGATCACTTCTGCTTGCTCGACTAGCATATAACCTCCTCAGCAATATCTTTTAGTGTCTTAAGTATCTTTTAATAGTTTACTAATAAAACCCACACTAATAAACTTATTTATCTTCACGTGCACACACCAAATAAAAACATTTCTTCTTTAGCACAGATTAAGACAAACTACGTTTTCCTTCACACTCCAATTCTTCTCAGTTACAACTCTCTTAGTCTTTATTTTTTTAAGTTCATTCAACGCCAAAGTGGGCCAAGTGTGGTTATTCCCATTATTAGGTAGATGGTCATATTATTCTGATACGACTGTGTATCTTCCCATAATTTTAGCAATGGTGGGTAATGTAGGAATCGGTCTATAATTTGAAAATCAGTTTTTTCACTTCCCTTAAATAGAGGCCTTAATATAGCTGTTTTTAGATCAGAGGGAATTTCTCCAGTTTCAAACTCTGATTTATAATTTTTGCAATTATATCAGACATAATTTGAATATTACTTTTTATATGCTGGATACGAACATTGTCATAAACCGCTGATTTATTAATATTTAGTGTATTAATTATCTCTTTTGTTATATCTCTTGTTTGATGTGTATCAATCGGTGGGATAAAAAATAAATGTGTATTTCTGTATGTGTTAAAATTAATGTATTCGTTGTCAAGCTGATAATTCTTTTCAATTCGGCTGATTAATGTCTTGTAGTTATTATTGAAATTATTTGTTAGTTCTTCCAGAGACATATCTTTAGGCATATTTCCAATAACAGTTAGGGGCGGGGGTGGCTCAGTCGGTATCGCGTCAGGCTCGTAATCTGTACTTCCCAGGTTCGAGTCCCAGCTGGGTCAGCGTTGAGATTTATCTCCTCAAAATTCCCCGCCCTGCCCACGGTCAGTAGGGGACACCGATGAACTTGGAAAGGCCGCCGTCCGTCGGATGGGACGTTAAGCCGTGGCCCCGTGTGCGGGAGAGCCATACCCTGTGCACGTTAAAGAACACGCTGGATGGCCTTGACGGGAGTCTACCATCTGTCTCCCAACAGCTGTTTCAGTGAGTCCCCTCTCCCAACCTTCTCTGAGCCTTCGGGGTCCATGTGACCTGGCCATTTAGCCCATTGTGTGCAAAAAAAGTGCCGCTCAGAGGGAAAACAACCCAATCCAATAATAGTTCCATCGACGGCTTTAACGTTTTTATTTTCTAATATTTTATACATTAAATTCAAATTCTAGACTTGTTCATGAAACACTTTGCAAGTCCAAAGGATGTTTGAACATCCTTTGGTGAAGCTTCCTCCTCGAGTTGACGTCATTACATGAGATACCGCTGAGTGTGTTGATTACAAATGCGGAAAATTATCTCATGACGACAATACCCTGAAATCGTCAACTGTAATAACTGCTTGTCATTGCAATAACGCGGAAGGCGATATTCACACCACTGGACGGAAATGAGAAATCGATTTTGTGGATACTGAAACTCACAAGACCGAATTACAACGGTCGTAGTACTGCAGATTGTTGAGTTTGTCGGGTATCTATGAAATCACATTTCCCAAATCAGAGCTGATAGTGTTTTGTATACCGTAATGGTTTTTTAAAATTTTAAAATTTCTTAACACAGTTAATTTATTCATAGTAATGGATTGGATTGTTCTACCTCTGAGCGGCACCTTTGGAAAACAATGGACTAAATGACCAGTCACAAAGACCCTATGGACTGAGAGATAGCTAGGGTAAGGGTTGGGTTGTTTTACCTCCGAGCGGCACTTTTTTGCACACAATGGCCAGGTCACATGGACCCCGAAGGCTCAGAGAAGGTTGGGGGAGGGGACCCACTGGAACAGCTGTTGGGAGACAGATGGTAGCCTCCCGTCAAGGCCATCCAGCGTGTTCTTTAACGTGCACAGGTATGTCTCTCCCGCACACGGGGCCACGGCTTAACGTCCCATCCGACGGACGGCAGCCTTTCCAAGCCCATCGGTGTTCCCTACTGACCGTGGGCAGGGCGGGGAATTTTTGCGGAGATAAATCTCAACGCTGACCCAGCTGGGACTCGAACCTGGGAACTACAGATTACGAGCCTGGCGCGCTACCGACTGAGCCACCCCCGCCCCTGGGGTAAGGGAACCTACTGGACAGTTGTTAGGTGGCATTGGGTTGTTTTACCTGTAAGAGAGACTTTTTGCATATAATAGACTAAATGATCAGGTCACAAGGACCCCGAGAAGATTGGGGGGAAGGGATCCACTGGATAGCGGTTAGGAGACAGATGGTAGCTTCCAGTGAAGGTCATCCAGAATGTTCTTTAACGTGCATAGGGTATGGCTCTCCCGCACAGGGACCACAGCTTAATATCCCATCCGAAAGACGGCGAGCTTTCCAAGCCCATGAGTATGGTTTGTATGAGTATGTGACATACATGAGTATGATATGTATGATGTGTAAAAGCCATCGCTGTATATGTGTATGAGAGAGAAGGCAGTGTGGGGTGTAGCGGAAATAAATTTCAACGTTGACACAGTTGGGACTCGAACCTAGGAGAAATAATCTATGTTTCCATGTATCCCTATTTGTTGAAAAGTTATCCAAGTTATTATTTTCAAATAAAGGTAATTTTGTAAGTTTATTTTTAAATCGGGAGTGGAAAAATATCACGTGATAGAAAATAATTTTTTTGGTCTTATTTTAGTACTTACACTATGTTGAAAAAAGTGACCGGACTCTTCCATGCTATGTGAATGGAAAGCCACTTTTAAAGCGGAGGCGGGGGTGGCTCAGTCGGTAGCGCGCCAGGCTCGTAATCTGTAGTTCCCAGGTTCGAGTCCCAGCTGGGTCAGCGTTGAGATTTATCTCCGCAAAAATTCCCCGCCCTGCCCACGGTCAGTAGGGGACACCGATGGGCTTGGAAAGGCCACCGTCCGTCGGATGGGACGTTAAGCCGTGGCCCCGTGTGGGGAGAGTCATACCCTGTGCACGTTAAAGAACACGCTGGATGGCCTTGACGGGAGGCTACCATCTGTCTCCCAACAGCTGTTCCAGTGGGTCCCCTCCCTCAAAAATTCTCTGAACCCTCGGAGTCCTTGTGACTTGGCCATTTAGCCCATGGTGTGCAAAAACGTGCCGCTCAGAGGTAAAACAACCCAACGTTAAAGAACACGCTGGATGGCCTTGACGGGAGCCTACCATCTGTCTCCCAACAGCTGTTCCAGTGGGTCCCCTCCCTCAAAAATTCTCTGAACCCTCGGAGTCCTTGTGACTTGGCCATTTAGCCCATGGTGTGCAAAAAAAGTGCCGCTCAGAGGTAAAACAACCCAACTTTCAAAGCTCCCTAACATTGCAAATAAACATATTACTCAAAAACTGTTATTTGAGTGGCCTCTACAATTTATTGCAAATCTCTGTCTAAATATATTTCTCGAAATATTATCTTTTAATATTTAAAGAATGATGGGAGACAACAACAGATAAAACACAACTCTTCTAACAATTTGTTCACTAACATAAATTAAATATCTGAAGTTTGTATGACGATTTTTTTAAGATTTCATCAATTTGGAGGCAATGTGAAAGTATCGTCTGCTGTTAAATGATCTTGCTTCAATGACTCTTTAAATTTTGATCGAAGATTGTTGAAAATTGACATTGTCACATTGCCATCAAATTGATGAAATCTTAAAAAAAATACATACAAATTTAAAAATCATACAAACTTCAGATATTTAATTTATGTTAATGAACAAATTTTTACAACAGTTAAACTTTGTAACTAATGATGAGGTTAGGCAAAGGAGTTTGCAACCTCCTTTAAGCAGCATATTATGCAGAGAGAGACTCCGTTGGTTTGGCCATGTTGCCCGTATGAATAATTATAGATTGGCGAATAGGGTTATGAACAGTGTGCCTAAAGGCCTCAGAAAGAAGGGGAGACCTAGGATGCGGTGGGCAGACAATGTCAAACAGGACCTTGTTAGAATTGGTGTGCAGTGGCCAGATGCAGTAGATGTAGCTCAGGATAGACTTGCTTGGAGAACTAAATTGCACGGTCTGGTTGGACCTCCGTAGCCCATGGCTACTTGAGGAGGAGGAGGAGGATGATGATGATGATGATGATGATGAATAGGGTTATGAACAGTGTGCCTAAAGGCCTCAGAAAGAAGGGGAGACCTAGGATGCGGTGGGCAGACAATGTCAAACAGGACCTTGTTAGAATTGGTGTGCAGTGGCCAGATGCAGTAGATGTAGCTCAGGATAGACTTGCTTGGAGAACTAAATTGCACGGTCTGGTTGGACCTCCGTAGCCCATGGCTGCTTGAGGACGATGATGATGATGTTTTATCTATTGAAGCATTTTTTCACAAGTATCAAAAGTTGAAGATAAATGCTTCAGCTTCCATCATTCTTTAAATATTAAGCGATAATATTTCGAGAAATATATTTAGAGATATTTGAGTGACATCTACAATTTATCGCCAATAACAGTTTTTGCGTAAAAGGTTTATTTTTAATGTTAGGGATCTTTGAAAGTGGCTTTCCATTTACATAATACGGAAATGTCTGGACACTTTTTTCAACATAGTATACTAGAGATCAGTTGGAACCGAACACTGTCGGACTTAGTAACTTAAATTGATAATTTTTCTCGTAATTACAAAGATAATTGGTAAAAAATAAATTAAGCAATTTATTTGGGTTTGCTTTTAATTCCCATCTCTTAATTAGCCTTTAGTAAGTAATTAAAATCAGTCCCAGTCAATCTTTAAGTATTCTTCAACAAGTAATTACTTTGTCTTCCAAACATTGAAATATTCAAATAAACATTGGAATATAAAATCATTAAGACATTTAAAAAGATTATTCTTTCACGTAAAACAGTAGTTCAGAAACACTATACTGTATGCACAGTCTTATCAGAATAATATGAAACACCTACCATATATTCATATAAAAATTGGATAATATCATAATATCCTGTCTATTATACATTGTACATTTGGGAAATAATAAAAACTATCTATCTAACTGTCTATTAAATTGAGCCACAGCCAAAGTTTTAATTACATATTAGGTATTATTTGCTTTTTTTGTGTTCATTTTTGGTGTGGGTTCCACGTTTAATGCGTTGCTGAAAATTACTATCTAAATGAATTTCGAGGTTAACGAGAACAATTTTCCCATATAGAATAACTTAAATGGCTAGGTTATATGTGAGTGTGTGTGTGTGTGTGGGGGGGGGGGGGGGGTGCTCAGTCGGTAGCGCGCCAGGCTCGTAACACACCGATGGATTTGGAAAAGCAGCCATCCATCGGCTGGGGCGTTAAGCCGTGGACTTGTGTGTGGGGGAGTTGGGTTGGGTTGTTTTACCTCTGAGCGGCACTTTTTTGCACACCATGGGCTAAATGGCCAGGTCACATGGACCCCGATGGCTCAGAGAATGTTGGGGGAGGAGACCCACTGGAACAGCTGTTGGGAGACAGATGGTAGCCTCCTGTCAAGGCCATCCAGCGTGTTCTTTAACGTGCACAGGGTATGGCTCTCCCGCACACGGGGCCACGGCTTAACGTCCCATCCGACGGACGGCGGCCTTTCCAAGCCCATCGGTGTCCCCTACTGACCGTGGGCAGAGCGGGGTATTTTGCGGAGATAAATCTCAACGCTGACCCAGCTGGGACTCGAACCTGGAAACTACAGATTACGAGCCTGGCGTGCTACCGACTGAGCCACCCCCGCCCCAGCTTTCAGAAGAATCTATTAAATTCCTAAATAACTATACGCAAAACTGCGGCATAGTGTACTTTTTTTTTAGAATTAATTCCTTTCATACATTGATCACCATGCAAAAGACGATAATATTCTTCTTTTTCTACACCAGCTTACCAACATAATCCGTACCATAAAGTAGTCAACCTCCAGCCCACACACTAAGATAAAAACATTTATTCGTTAAACTATCGTGTTGCAAGGGAACGGAAGGGGAGGGCTTGCCAATTCAGTATAGCCTACTGATCTGGTCATCTATGGAACTTTTTTCTTTTTTTTTCAATCCTGCTGAGGAGTGGTCAACTTTACAGGGTCCTGGTGCTGACCATTTATACCTACTAGACTGGACTTGTTTATGGATTTGAGCTTGATTATGGATCCTGGACTTGCTGCACTGGTGGGCCTCTGTTGAGGGAGAATCTGATGCTGTGTTTTCTGTTTGCTTCTGGGTTGCCAGCCCTAAGTGAACAGAGGTATGGGATACCTTATATAGGCTGGTGAATAATCCTAATCAGAGGCCATCGCAGGTACCCGAATCTTACTTAGTTAGTTGGGCATCGTCAAGCCTAAACTGGAGTAATGTGTCTCAGACAGGCCATATGGCTCTTGAAAAAGTCCACTTGAAAAGGTGGTGCCTGAAGTTCCTACCAGCATCGGTGACTTCAGCCTTTAGCGGAGGAGGAACGGGTCTTTGCCCCATGCCTGCGATCAGGGGGCTGTTTGATATTGTTGGCCCTACCAATCTCAATAAACCTAATTTCTTTAAAAATCCTACTAATCATTTTCTCTCTGCAGGAACGTGGAACGTGAGGACATTACATAGAGATTATTCTCTTGATGTCCTCATGCAGGAATTCCAGCGCTATAACCTAGATATTCTAGGCTTGCAAGAGACCAGATGGACAGGTAAAGGTGAGATACTTAAAAACAACTTTAAATTTCTTTTTACAGGAAGGGAGGATGGAAAGCATCACCAAGGCGTGGATCTGCTGCTCAGCAGACATGCTAGTGATGCTAGGATATGAGTGCATTAATGAAAGGTTTCTTACAGCAAAATTTCAGACATGCATTAAAGACTTGAATGTTATCTGCTGTTATGCCCCTACTGAGGATGCTGATGAGGATGAGAAGGATAGGTTTTACAGACAACCTCAGGATATTTTGAATTCTGTCAAGGAAGGAGATATTACCCTTGTTCTTGGTGACTTCATTGCCAAAGTTGGTACTGACTCTGACCTTTGGGCAGGAATAATAGGCCCTTTTGGTACTGGTAGCTGCAATGGCAATGGGCAACGTCTCCTACAGGTAAGTAAACTCAATGGTTGCAGAATAACTAACACATATTACAAACACCGCGACATACATAAGTACACATGGGTTTCATCTGATGGGCTGCATAGAAATATGATTGATTATATATTAATTAACAGCAAATGGGCTAGTTCTGTTAGAAATACCAGGGCATATAGGGGAGCTGAAATTAGATCTGACCATTACCTTGTTAAAAGTGTGTTGCAACTTAAACTTCAAAAGTGTTGTGCTAGGGTTAAAAAATTTGCTTTTAATACTGAAGCTCTGAAAAACGCAGTTATAGCCAAAGCTTACCATGATAGGTTACTTAGTCATTATGACAGTCATGGTTTGCTTAATACTGAAGTAGAGGAAGAATGGGGCAGTTTTAAACAGGCTTATTTGGAAACTAACAGTATTCTTTTAGGAAAAAAGGAGCAGAGGAGACAGAATAATTTAAGTGATAAGGCACTTGAGCTTATTTCAGAAAGAAGGAACTGCAGGAATGTCCTTAATCAGTACCCTATTAGTCCTAATAGAAAGGATTACAGAGAGCTTAATAAACGTGTAAAGGATCAGTTAACTACTGATAAGTATCTTTGGCTTGATGGCTTGGCTGACAAAGCCAAGGAAGCAGTTAGAGAGCACAACAGCAGAGAGCTGTACCAGATAGTTAATGTTTTATGTGGTAGAAAACGAACAGGCATACAAGGATTGCAGGATAAACAAGGGTAGGTTATAGAAGGGAAGGATTCTGTCATGGCTAGGCGGGCTGAACATTTCAGTGATGTTCTAAACAATGTGGTTAGTTCGACTCCCATTGTTTGTAGTGATGATAAATGTATTGGGTGCTTTAATGTTGGCTCTATAACACAATCTAAAGTCATTTTGGCTATTTCTAAACTTAAACTTCATAAATCCCCACGGGTAGATGAAATTACTACCGAAATGCTCAGAGCTGGGAATGTTTCGGTTACCACTTGGATGACTGAAACTTTGAATATCTTTTAGGATAAAGGCATGGTTCCTAAGGATTGTACCAGAGCTAATATTATTCCTATTTTCAAAAAAAGTGATCGCAGTTCTTGTGATAACTATAGGGGTATCAGCCTACTCTCTGTTCAAAGTAAAGTTCTTTCCATGATTGTGCTTAATAGAATTGAGAATCTGGTTGGCGGTCAATTGCGTGATGAGCAATGTGGCTTCAGAAGTGGTAGGGGATGTGTAGATCAAATATTTTCACTTAGGCAGATTCTTGAGAAATGTTTAGAGTTTCAGAAACCTTTGGTTGCTAGCTTTGTTGATTTCAAAAAGGCTTTCGACTCTGTTGATCGTCATAATTTGTGGTTGATTGTGAGATCATATGGTATACCAGACAAGTTAGTTAACATAATGAAAGCTCTCTATAATAACACTGAGTCGTGTGTGAGAGTTGGTAAGGCTTGTAGCAATTGGTTTAGCATTACTTCTGGTGTTCGACAAGGGTTCATTTTGTCTCCTTTTCTCTTTAGTTTGGTTATTGATTATGTTATGCGAAATTCACTTCAAGGGAAAGATTTTGGCCTTAAATGGGCTGGAGATACGAAAATATCTGATTTGGGTTATGCTGATGATTTAGCCCTTTTGGCAAATGATGTTGATGAGATGAACTCTCATTCGAGCTGTTGATGAGACTGGTAGTAAAGTAGGTTTGGTTATAAACAGAGAGAAAACTAAAGTGATGAAAATTGGTCAGGCAGGTTGTGGTTCAGTTCACCTGAATGGTTGCAGTCTTGAGCATTTGTCACAGTTTAATTATCTTGGGAGCTATGTAACAGATACTGGTGATGTGCGGCATGAGATTAACAGAAGAATAGGGATTGCTGCCGGGACTTTTAAGAATCTATGGAGATTGTGGAGAAATAGGCGTATACACATAAAGACTAAAATTGGTAATGAAACTTGGACGCTGTGAAACAAGATAACAGGAAACTGCATGCTTTTGATTCTAGATGCTTACGTAGTATCTTGGGTATTAGGTGGTTTAACTTTGTAACTAATGATGAGGTTAGGCAAAGGAGTCTGCAACCTCCTTTAAGCAGCATATTGTGCAGAGAGAGACTCCGCTGGCTTGGCCATGTTGCGCGTATGGATAATTATAGATTGGCGAATAGGGTTATGAACAGTGTGCCTAAAGGCCTCAGAAGGAGGGGGAGACCTAGGATGCGGTGGGCTGACAATGTCAAACAGGACCTTGTTAGAATTGGTGTGCAGTGGCCGGATGCAGCAGATGTAGCTCAGGACAGATATGCTTCGAGAATTAAACTGCGTGGGCTGGTTGGACCTCCGTAGCCTATGGCTGCTTGAGGATGATGATGATGATGCACAGACTTTTAATTATGCCTCCTTTTGGATCTTAAAACTTCAATAATACATTTCTATTGTTCTTAAATTTCAGATCGGTTCTACATTCTAATTCGTTGGTTAATTAATTCCCACGCAGAAGCATACGCGAGCGTTCATGACACGCCCATCACAAACTCATTGCAGCAGCACGTTCATCTGTCCTAACAATATTAAGATTTTAATTTGGTCATCAAATTATTACAATTGTTTTAAATTGCTTAAAAGTCTCTAGTACGAAAATTAAGCTTGAAGAAGGAATTATCGCCTCTGGTGAAAACTGGATGCTCCTATTCAAAGGGAAAAACGTTTTATGTCTCTAACGCCCTCTAACAGTGAATTAAAGGATGAGGAGAAAAAAATGCAAATAAAGTGGACCCCCGATATAACGCGCATGTCGGGCGGGAAACAACACCCGCGTTATAAGGTGAACCGCGTTATACCGAGCGGCGCGGTGGCGACACAATAAATTTCACACTGTAAGCTTTTCTTTTACTCATCATGCATACAATAATTAAACACTATTCAAAATACATGCAGGAACTCAATACATACACAATTACTCAATACGCAGTAACAATAAAATGCGATACTCACTAACGCTGCACGGACCTGTATAAACATGTTTGAACTTATCGCGAACATCGGCCCGCGCTATAACCGAGTGTGCGGTATAGGTTGGGTTGGGTTGTTTTACCTCTGAGCGGCACTTTTTTGCACACCATGGGCTAAATGGCCAGGTCACATGGACCCCGAAGGCTCAGAGAAGGTTGGGAGAGGGGACCCACTGGAACAGCTGTTGGGAGACAGATGGTAGCCTCCCGTCAAGGCTATCCAGTGTGTTCTTTAACGTGCACAGGGTATGGACACGGGGCCACAGCTTATCGTCCCGCACACGGAGCCACAGCTTAACGTACCATCCGACGGACGGCGGCCTTTCCAAGCCCATGCGCGGTATAGCGAGCAGCACTATAACGAAAGTCCACTGTAGTAAATATTTTATTTGTACGCACCAAATTGAATTTTCCATTTATTTCTTTAAATAGAAACGTTTTGTATCGTTCATTTTGATAACGGAAGAAATTCTTGCTGCCAATGCAAAGTTCCAGATGCAAAGATCACACTTAAGCGTTCACATTTTGGGTGGCGGGTGGCTCAGTCGGTAGCGCACCAGGCTAGTAATCTGTAGTTCCCAGGTTCGAGTCCCCGCTGGGCCTCACAGTCAGCAAAGGAGAGCGATGGGCTTGGAAGGACCGCCGTCTGTCCGATGGGACGTTAGCCGTGGCTTAAACTTTTAGGACGCCCTTCTGAGCGTCCCAAACTCATGGATAAAAGAAAGAGAATAAATGACAACTGCAAAATAAGAACGTTCACGATCTCTTTTAAGGAATTATTAATCATTTTTCCTGTCGGTTTTTATTGACCCCGATTCAAGTAACTACTAGCTACACTCTTTTATAAATAATTGAATCGGTGGATAACTATATTCTGTTGCTAATAATATTTTTTAGTTTATAAACAGTTGCCACAAATTACATGTCAGTAAGGAAGCAACCGAGACAATAAGACTGCAGTTAAAGCATTGATAACTCCCGCAAATCGGGGCGGGGGTGGCTCAGTCGGTAGCGCGCCAGGCTCGTAATCTGTAGTTCCCAGGTTCGAGTCCCAGCTGGGTCAGCGTTCAGATTTATCTCCTCAAAATTCCCCGTCCTGCCCACGGTCAGTAGGGGACACCGATGGGCTTGGAAAGGCCGCCGTCCGTCGGATGGGACGTTAATCCGTGGCTCCGTGTGTGGGAGAGCCATACCCTGTGCGCGTTAAAGAACACGCTGGATGGCCTTGACGGGAGGCTACCATCTGTCTCCCAACAGCTGTTCCAGTGGGTCCCCTCCCCCAACCTTCTCTGAGCCTTCGGGGTCCATGTGACCTGGCCATTTAGCCCATGGTGTGCAAAAAAGTGCCGCTCAGAGGTAAACCAACCCAACGTTAAAGAATACGCTGGATGGCCTTGACGGGAGCCTACCATCTGTCTCCCAACAGCTGTTCCAGTGGGTCCCCTCCCCCAACCTTCTCTGAGCCTTCGGGGTCCACGTGACCTGGCCATTTAGCCCATGGTGTGCAAAAAAGTGCCGCTCAGAGGTAAAACAACCCAACTTTAAAGAACACGCTGGATGGCCTTGACGGGAGGCTACCATCTGTCTCCCAACAGCTGTTCCAGTGGGTCCCCTCCCCCAACCTTCTCTGAGCCTTCGGGGTCCACGTGACCTGGCCATTTAGCCCATGGTGTGCAAAAAAGTGCCGCTCAGAGGTAAAACAACCCAACTTTAAAGAACACGCTGGATGGCCTTGACGGGAGGCTACCATCTGTCTCCCAACAGCTGTTCCAGTGGGTCCCCTCCCCCAACCTTCTCTGAGCCTTCGGGGTCCATGTGACCTGGCCATTTAGCCCATGGTGTGCAAAAAAGTGCCGCTCAGAGGTAAAACAACCCAACCCAACTCCCGCAAATCATTGGTTGAATGAAGTTTCAATCACTAGCCAATCAATCAATGATCTGATATCATTCGCCGATCGGTTAGTGATTCATTAATTCATTTCGTTAAATACAGGCTCTTGCTTTAGTTGGAAATACGAGGATGCTCTCCACTAGTTTGACCAATTATTCTTCACGCATCTCTCTCTAAGAGAAAATTTAACGACCAAGAAGTTTCCTAAGCGTCTAATTTCGGCGAAATTGAAGCTTAATTATCTTTATTAAAAGACTTTTAGAGGCAACGTTGCTGCTTGATGCGTCCGGCTTTACCCTATATCAAAGAATAAAGTAATAGGAAGCCATAAATCAACTTCCTTCTAATGATAGCGTTACAGAGAACGTTAGGCTGCCGCAATCATATTATCCAACTTTTGGATTATGTTAGGTTATATTTTGTAAAATTATATTTGGTAAAAGAATGAGGTTTATAATATAATTTTTACCTCTGAGCGGCACTTTTTTGCACACCATGGGCTAAATGGCCAGGTCACATGGACCCCGAAGGCTCAGACAAGGTTGGGGAAGGGGACCCACTGGAACAGCTGTTGGGAGACAGATGGTAGCCTCCCATTAAGGCCATCCAGCGAGTTCTTTAACGTGCACAGGGTATGGCTCTCCCGCACACGGGGCCACTGCTTAACGTCCCATCCGACGGACGGCGGCCTTTCCAAGCCCATCGGTGTCCCCTACTGACCATGGGCAGGGCGGGGAATTGTTGCGGAGATAAATCTCAACGCTGACCCAGCTGGGACTCGAACCTGGGAACTACAGATTACGAGCATGGCGCGCTACCGACTGAGCCACACCCACCCCAGCAACGACTTAAGCATTATGATGTTGTTAGCATTAACTGACAGAATTTATAAGCTCTAACTTAGAACAAAAATTTTATTCTCTTACAGGACATTCACTGAGATGCCAGTTTATTAAATACATCACCCCTCGTCACATAAATGGTTCATTCCGATACGTAATACGTCACGTGACCGCGGTGTGCTGCATAAATCTGGCAGACCAGCACTTTGGGCATCAGTTAGAGTTGGATTGAGCGTCAGAACGGACAAAACGAGCGGCCTGAGCGACTTAGAACTTGGAATTCCAGCATTTTATAGCATTCCCAAACGGCCGTCCTACTGGGCTTTTCATGCACAACCGTTTCAAGGATCGGCGATCATGTGGATGAAAACAGCTTGTGAATCAGAAGTTCTCAGAGGACACTGGTGAGAATCGTGTAAACGAACGGACGGACCACAATCAGGCACATTACAAGAATTTGGGTTGTTTTACCTCTGAGCGGCACTTTTTTGCACACCATGGGCTAAATGGCCAGGTCACATGGACCCCGAAGGCTCAGAGAAGGTTGGGGGAGGGGACGCACTGGAACAGCTGTTGGGAGACAGATGGTAGCCTCCCGTCAAGGCCATCCAGTGTGTTCTTTAACGTGCACAGGGTATGTCCGCACACGGGGACACGGCTTAACGTCCCATCCGACGGACGGCGGCCTTTCCAAGCCCATCGGTGTCCCCTACTGACCGTGGGCAGGGCGGGGAATTTTGAGGAGATAAATCTCAACGCTGACCCAGATGGGACTCGAACCTGGGAACTACAGATTACGAGCCTGGCGCGCTACCGACTGAGCCACCCCCGCCTCAGTCGTCAATGAAAAATCAAAGGAGATGATAAGTGAGTGATCAAGAGAAAGATGCCGATTAAGAGACTAGGAGAGAGAGAAGTCGATCAAGCGATCAAGACGTCAATAGTGATGCTGAAAAAGCAATGAAGATATCAAGAGAGATGCTATCAAAGCAATCAAGACATCAAAGAGATAATGACAAAGCAATCGAAACATAAATAGGGATGCTAAGAAAGCAATCAAGAAATCAATTAAGATGCTGACAAAGAAATCAAGACATCAATAGAGATGCTTACAAGGCAATCAACACATCAATATAGATGCTGAAAAAGCAATCAAGACATCAAGAAGGATATTGACAAAGCAATCAAGACATCAATAAAGATGCTGAGAAAGCAATCAAGACATCAATAAAGATGCTGACAAAGCAATCAAGACATCAGTAAAGATGCTGACAAAGCAATCAATAGAGATGCTGAAAAAGCAATCAAGACATCAAGAAGGATATTGACAAAGCAATCAAGACATCAATAAAGATGCTGACAAAGCAATCAAGACATCAATAAAGATGCTGACAAAGCAATCAAGACATCAGTAAAGATGCTGACAAAGCAATCAATAGAGATGCTGAAAAAGCAATCAAGACATCAAGAAGGATATTGAAAAAGCAATCAAGACATCAATAAAGATGCTGACCAAGCAATCAAGACATCAATAAAGATGCTGACAAAGCAATCAAGACATCAGTAAAGATGCTGACAAAGCAATCAATCGAGATGCTGAAAAAGCAATCAAGACATCAAGAAGGATATTGACAAAGCAATCAAGACATCAAGAAGGATATTGACAAAGCAATCAAGACATCAATAAAGATGCTGACCAAGCAATCAAGACATCAATGGAGATGCTGACAAGCAATCAAGACATCAAGAAAGATGCTGAGAAAGCTATCAAGAGAGATAACTTGGCGATCAATGGATATATGTCGATTAGGAGATCACGAAAGAGTGTAGATCAAAGATAAAAAGAGAGATGCTGACAAAAAGAAATCGGCTATTGTCAGATAAAGAAAATGATATCAGAATTTGAGACTGTGAGACTGACATCATTTATAAAAGAAAGATATAACTGAAGAAGAAAATGCCAATCAACAGATCAGAATGAAGTTAGTGATCAAGCAGCGAGGAAAGAAGAAGTGTGAGTGGAAGAAATTGGGAGCATGAGATTGGGCAATTGAAAGGATGATGGTTTCTGCGAGTCATTAATCTGATGAGTTCAATCACTCATCAAGAAGTACCTAATGATCTCGGAACTATTGGTTTGTTGATAAGTTCCGAGATCAACTGATAACTCAATAAACGAATTCTTGCGAAAGCATTGTATTAATTGTTTCCACCCAAGCTTGACTGCTAATATGAAAACATATATTTCAGGAGATTATATTACACTTATGATTAGAATATCAGAAGAAAGAAAATGATCAGCAGGTACACAATCAAGCTGTGTGTTGGGTTGGGTTGTTTTACCTCTGAGCGGCACTCTTTTGCACACCATGGGCTAAATGGTCAGGTCACATGGACCCCGAAGGCTCAGAGAAGGATTGGGGGAGGGGACCCACTGGAACAGCTGTTGGGAGACAGATGGTAGCCTCCCGTCAAGGCCATCCGGCGTGTTCTTTAACGTGCAAAGGTATGGCTCTCCCGCACACGGGGGCCACGGCTTAACGTCCCATCCGACGGACGGCGGTCTTTCCAATCCCATCGGTGTCCCCTACTGACCGTGGGCAGGACGGAGAATTTTACGGAGATAAATCTCAACGCTGACCCAGATGGGACTCGAACCTGGGAACTACAGATTACGAGCCTGGCGCGCTACCGACTGAGCCACCCCCGCCCCCAAGCTGTGTGTAAAAATATCCCTTAATGGAAAGTAAATTCTGCAGCATTGATCACAATCATTTAAAGAATTGATGTTATTCCAAGACTAAAAGTAGTATAAAATTGTAAACGGCTAAGAAACTAATAAGTTAACATTTCTGACAGTTAAAGTATTCTGCAACTTATGAATCATTTAATTAGCGTTTGTTATAATGGTTGATATGGGAGATCATCAGTTATTGATGAGTTATTAATAAAAAATGTTTTATAATGGTTGATATGGGAGATTATCGGTTTATTGACAAGTTATTAATAGTCCAATTTATAAAATACTACGGAAGCATTATCTCAATTGCTTCTACCCACTTTTCATCGCTGACATCAAGAGAATGAATGAGTTCAGAAGATGTTATTAAACTTTCGGTTAGAAGAAAAATGATCAGTAGCTACACAGCCAAGCATTGTGCAAGGAACATTTCTAATCAGAAATAAATTCAGGGTTGGGTTGTTTGACCTCTGAGCGGCACATTTTTGCACACCATGGGCTAAATGGCCAGGTCACGTGGACCCCGAAGGCTCAGAGAAGGTTGAGGGAGGGGACCCACTGGAGCAGCTGTTGGGAGACAGATGGTAGCCTCCCGTCAAGGCCATCCAGCGTGTTCTTTAACGTACACAGGGTATGGCTCTCCCGCACACGGAGCCACGGCTTAACGTCCCATCCGACGGACGGCGGCCTTTCCAAGCCCATCGGTGTCCCCTACTGACCGTGGGCAGGGCGGGGAAATTTTGCGGAGATAAATCGGTGTCCCTACTGACCGTGGGTGGAGATAAATCTCAACGCTGACCCAGCTGGGACTCGAACCTGGGAACTACAGATTACGAGCCTGGCGCGCTATCGACTGAGCCACCCCCGCCCCAATAAATTCAGGAGTATTGATCACTAATCACAATCATTTAAAGATAAGAATTAATTGTTAACCAAAGTAGCATAAAATTCAAAACCGACAAGAAAATTAAATTAGACTATTCTCAAGAGTTAAATTTATCCTGCAGCTGCAATAAAAGGTCTACTCGGTTAAATTCACTTAAGAGATGCGACCTCTGAGAAAGAGAGAGTAAGGCTTAAAGACGGAGGCTGAACATTCATCAAGGAAAGTAGAAGAGTCTGGCGATCGTTACCATAGCACCAACGAATCTGAAGCTCACAGCAAAAGCAAACCTGAGTGGGTGGCAGTGGAAGGAGGGGGGGAGGTGCTGTCAAGTGCACGTGTAACAAGCACCATTGCTTTTCTGCTGGATGGCAAGGCAATGCAAGAAGAGAACGTTACAGGAGCAAATCAGACTTGGTTGAGCTGAGGTTGAGTTGTGAACTGATTCATGAGGAATCTCATTAATAAGATGTACATTAAATATTGTGAGAAATTATCTTCTGCATCGGTGAGATCATGATTTTCATCTCTTGGATCTTGTTTCCGCTCGAATGGGAGGTAAATTCATCTTTTCAAAAATTATATAAGCAAAGAAATCAATGAGTAGAGATTTTTATCTTAAATTTTGAGATTTAATCTGTCAACGGTAAGAATAAAGTGATTTCGGCGAGATCACTTTACGAGTTTTTTTTCTTTACGAGATTTCAGGAGATTTCTGTCTTTGACATTTTTGTTGCACTGTTATTTATTTTCAACAGTAAAAATAAAGTGATTTCGGCGAGAAATTGAGGTCAGTTTTTTAACGAGATTTCAGGAGATGTCTGTCTGACATTTTTGTTGCACTGTTATTTATAATTTTTTCTGTACAAATTACTTCCCGTGAGGGGCGCCGAGTCAACTTGGATTCTCAATATCTTTGTTTGTGGCGACCCAGGACGAAGATTATAGTTAGGTTTTGCCAAAGGCTGGACTTTATCTTCTATCTGTTCAGCCGCGACGGTGGATAGTGGTAAAACGTGGATTGGATTGTTTTACCTCTGAGCGGCACTTTTTTGCACACCATGGGCTAAATGGACAGGCCACAAGGACCCCGAAGGCTCAGAGAAGGTTGGGGGAGGGAACCCACTGGAACAGCTGTTGGGAGACAGATGGTACCCTCCCGTCAAGGCCATCCAGCGTGTTCTTTAACGTGCACAGGGTATGGCTATCCCGCAAACGGGGCCACGGCTTAACGTCCCATCCGACGGACGGCGGCCTTTCCAAGCCCATCGGTGTCCCCTACTGACCGTGGGCATTGCGGGGAAATTTTGCGGAGATAAATCTCCACGCTGACCCAGCTGGGACTCGAACCTGGTAACTACAGATTACGATCCTGGCGCGCTACCGACTGAGCCACCCCCGCCCCAGGTAAAACGTGGCATTATTCCAATAGATGTAGTGCATTATTGCGGAACATCTGGGTCTTGTAATTAATCATATTACCTTAAAAGTACTGGCAGTGACGAAGGCTTAGTGGAAGATATTGAGATTATTAGATTGTGCATTTGTGACATCGCTGTTTCTCAGTGGTTATTTGGTTTTTTCTGGAAGCAATCACTTCCCAATCAATCAATGAGCCATGATATTATTGATATTGATCTGTGAGCCCATTGGTTGATTGCAAATTAATAGATAGCTAAATGAACCAATGACCTATGAGAATCATTGCTTCAGTCTCAATTGTCTCAGTTGTTTCCACTTAGGTTTTATCACTGTGTAATGAATCTCTTTGTTGCGATCTTATGCAACCACGGCAATTCCCGGTTCCGCCTGACAGCACTACCTGGTTAAGAAAAGCCATGACCATCTAGAGCCGGGGGCAAGGAATACGCCCTTTAGGCGCACCTCAACCCCAGCCTCACATGGCAGCAGTCCTATAGAAGGAAAGCTAACCACCGGAAGAAACCTTACTTTAATCTATTCCCCGGTTTGCAAATGTGCAAGGATATAAAGATCCAAGCTCGATCAGCACCCGGGGTGGAGACTCTTAGTAAGACCCAGACTTTTTGGACAGCTCGTGCCTACTAGGCAGGGGGAAACCTTTCGGCAGAGCCGTCGAACAGACCACACAGGTCTCCTGAGAGGTGAGGTCTCCGACGCCGTCACCATCGACCGGCAATCAAGCCGGTCGGCAGCGTCTTCAACCTCGGTTGGCCTTAGCCATGTCCAACCGGTGAACCAATCCGGTCGGCACAGCCTTCAGCCGGGTTGCTGGGCCCTAGGCCCCCCCACCACGACAAGGTGGTCCCCTATCGGGGGGGGGGGGGTCACTGTGTAATGAGTATAATGCGTAAATGTTTTGGTCTGAAAACAAACCCTGTTGCTAAAATAAAAATGGCTCTCCGCTGAAAAAGACAACGCTCCTCGCCTATGAATAGGAAAAAAAAAATTCTTTCGTAAAATATTTCATTAATTTTTTTTTACCAGACATGTTAACCCTTTCAGGATCATAAGGTTCATCTTTCAGGATCATAAGGTTTCTAAGAGTAAATATTAGTATGTAACTGTTGATTTTAGTTTGTTTAGACGTAAAATAAATAAAAATCATAAGAAAAATACATAACAATGTGTAGTTTTTTTGGATTTTATGGGAAATATTTTTCCCAATGGACTATAAAGGTAACACAAATTATAGTTAGGCTTATTATGCAATGTCTTTTATTTATTGGTTTATTAGAACAAAATGTTAACTAAAATAATATAAAATTATGAAATAAAATTACTATACAAAATGATGTGCTAATTATGATATTCTGCGAAGCAATTTCTTTTGGTAGTGAGGCAAAGATGGACATTGCACATAGTACATATATTATGCGTCCTGACAGTTCTGTTTTTGTTTTCTAAACGTTCCCGTTTACGTAATTGCGTTCGGCATACGTTCTATTTTGACATTCTGTATAAAAAATGCAGATAAGGTTATAATTAAATACGACAATCACCAATTTTAAAATGGGGGAAAAATGTTTCCCTTAGTCGTGAAAGGGTTAGGTTTAAAATATAATACTCTACTTATAGGTACTGGACATAATATTAGAAACATTTTCATATTAACTCAATTGGAAATCACATTCAGAGCTCAATTACTTCTTCAAAATGATTTTTATCGAAAAATATGTCCAGAGATGAATTAAAGATCACAATCAATTCTATCAAAATCTCGATTTTAAACAATATTTTTCGGATTTGAAAAAAAAAGTTATGAATGCTGGAATATTTAAAAGTCTTCATAAAATTGATCCCAAAATTTAATTAAAATAATCGATATTTAATCTGTTTTAATGTTGTAATTAAATTTTGGGGAATTTTTTTGAAGCCTGGTAAATTTTCCATCTTTAATAACGCTTTGAATACTGAATAAATATTGTTTAAAATCGATATTTAGATAGATTTGAGTGAGATTCTTAATATATTGCGAAACATATTTTTCATTAAAAATTATATTGAAGAATTTATTGATCTCTGAATGTGATTTCCTATTGAGATAACATGTAAATTTTCCAATTTTTCTGTCATGTAACTGTACATTAAAGTAATAAATAGTTTCATGAAAAGTAAAGGAGGTTGAGTGAAAAATCTTGTTTTACCATTTAACTCTTTAAAAAAATTTTTTTTTTACAAATTTCTGTACTATATTTTGTAGTAACTTTCAAACTACTTGTACATAGGGGGCGGGGGTGGCTCAGTCGGTAGCGCGCCAGGCTCGTAATCTGTAGTTCCAGGTTCCAGTCCCAGCTGGGTCAGCGTTGAGATTTATCTCCGCCCACGGTCAGTAGGGGACACCGATGGGCTTGGAAAGGCCGCCGTCCGTCGGATGGGACGTTAAGCCGTGGCCCCGTGTGTGGGAGAGCCATACCCTGTGCACGTTAAAGAACACGCTGGATGGCCTTCACGGAAGGCTACCATCTGTCTCCCAACAGCTGTTCCAGTGGGTCCCCTCCCCCAACCTTCTCTGAGCCTTCGGGGTCCATGTGACCTGGCCATTTAGCCCATGGTGTGCAAAAAAGTGCCGCTCAGAGGTAAAACAACCCAACCCAAACTTCTACATAGGTTAACTCTTCCCTGTTAATTTCTGGCATTAAACTAATATCTAGCTAATATCCAGCATTAAGTTAATCTTGTTTATTAATATTCGACATTAGTTGTTACCGTAGGGTGAACAGATTTGATTGATCGAAATCAGGACATTTGAATAAATATCCTGATTGATCCATCATTGCAATTGGGTAACATGACTGGCTAGCTTCAAAAACAAACACCACAGCCAATCCAAGAGGGTTGGGTTGTTTTACCTCTGAGCGACACTTTTTTGCACACCATGGGCTAAATGGCCAGGTCACATGGACCCCGAAGGCTCAGAGAAGGTTGGGGGAGGGGACCCACTGGAACAGTTGTTGGGAGACAGATGGTAGCCTCCCGTCAAGGCCATCCAGAGTGTTCTTTAACGTGCACAGGGTATGGCTCTCCCGCACACGGAGCCACGGCTTAACGTCCCATCCTACGGACGGCGGCCTTTCCAAGCCCATCGGTGTCCCCTACTGACCGTGGGCAGGGCGGGGAACTGGGTTGGGTTGTTTTATCTCTGAGCGGCACTTTTTTGCACACCATGGGCCAGGTCACACGGACCCCGAAGGTTCAGAGAAGGTTGGGGGAGGGGACCCACTGGAACAGCTGTTGGGAGACAGATGGTAGCCTCCCGTCAAGGCCATCCAGCGTGTTCTTTAACGTGCACAGGGTATGGCTCTCCCGCACAGGGGGCCACGGCTTGACGTCCCATGCGACGGACGGCGGCCTTTCCAAGCCCATCGGTGTCCCCTACTGACCGTGGGCAGGGCGGGGAATTTTGCGGAGATAAATCTCAACGCTGACCCAGCTGGGACTCGAACCTGGGAACTACAGATTACGAGCCTGGCGCGCTACCAACTGAGCCACCCCCGCCCCCCAATCCAAGAGGACTCTGTAAGATAATCGAAACATGCCTTTAGATGAAATCTCATCGAAAATGCTCTTCTCTGCACTTTCAATGCAATGCTTACGAAATGCAACGCAAGACAATTTATATGGAATTAAATGCCTCTTTTGATTTCGCAGTGCATTTGAATGAACGCCTCAATCGATGGGCGAATACAGTTGATGTCATATCATATAGTTCTGAATCGTTATCAGAATAAATTGAGTTTCACGAGTTGCTAGAATTGGGCAACAATTCTTGATTACCGATGTGGGTCTTTAGTTATGAATATCTTTATTAGAGGAGCTCTGTACTAAGCGCTTGCAACAGACTTTGAGAAGAGGGTGCATTAGGAGGATTTGTCTGCGAAACTTAACTGGATTTTGGACGCATTCAAGTGAATGATCAATGAAAAGGCATCGTTATGTTGAAGGAACGGAAATAAAACTGATTTGTTTGAGTTGATTTAATTGACTTGATGTTGAGACTAATCACTGAATTTTAATCATCATCTATGCATACATAAGTGTAGTAAGTCGTCCTCTTCATAATTCACACTTAGATTAATTTCCGACTTGAATTAAATGGGAAATGCTTTAATGAAGAGAAAGAATTTATGAGGGAATTTGATTTAATTATGCCGCAATCATTTAGTTTAAGTAGGTAAATGGAAAAGCAAAAATATATAAGAGAGAGTAAAAATACGTAAGTTTAACTATTTTTTTCTCTCTATTGCTTGTACTACCATTTTTAAAGAGGGGGGGGGGGTACTTTTATACGTCCTGAATTCCCCCCTAGATCTGGTCTTGAAAGATATCTTTCTGGTTGGGTTGTTTGCCTCTGAGAGGCACTTTTTTGCAAATAATGGGCTAAATGGCCAGATCATAAGGACTCCAAATGCTCAGAGAAAGTTGGGTTGGGTGGTTTTACCTCTGAGCGGCACTTTTTTGCACACCATGGGCTAAATGGCCAGGTCATATGGACCCCGAAGGCTCAGAGAAGGTTGGGGGAGGGGACCCACTGGAACAGCTGTTGGGAGACAGATAGTAGCCTCACGTCAAGGCCATCCAGCGTGTTCTTTAACGTTGGGTTGTTTTACCTCTGAGCGGCACTTTTTTGCACACCATGGCCTAAATGGCCAGATCACATGGACCCCGAAGGCTCAGAGAAGGTTGGGGAGGGGACCCACTGGAACAGCTGTTGGGAGACAGATGGTAGCCTCCCGTCAAGGCCATCCAGCGTGTTCTTTAACGTGCACAGGGTATGGCTCTCCCGTACACGGGGCCACGGTTTAACGTCCCATCCGACGGACGGCGGCCTTTCCAAGCCCATCGGTGTCCCCTACTGACCGTGGGCAGGGAATTTTGCTGAGATAAATCTCAACGCTGACCCAGCTGGGACTCGAACATGGTAACTGCAGATTACGAGCCTGGCGCGCTACCGACTGAGCCACCCCCGCCCCTCTCTCGGCACCAGATATTATAAAATGATTATACTGTACAAAAATAACCTATAAATTAAATTTTTTTATCTTTTTTTTTTCTGAAAACTGTATTGGTTAATTACTCAGTATGAATGCCATCAATCATTAAGCGAATTTCTTTTTGAATTTGATCTCAAAGGATTTTTCTCTCTTTTCTTGGTATGGAATACCAAAGTTTATATTTTTTTAAATCGGCACTTGCATTTTAAGATTATTTTCACTTTTTACCCATTTGTGGAAGTTATTTTTTGATTTTAGAGATATGTGAAAAAATTCAGTAATAAAATATCATGGGAAAGGTTCTGTTGACAAGAAACACTCGAAATAATGTGCTGATGCCTGGCATGCTCCTGGGAGACGTATATTCGAATCCTACTCTGGACGAAACCACATTTTTTTCAGCAAATTATTTCGAATGAAAAAATTTTTTTCATGATTGATCTGATTGGAGGAGTTAGATGCTACCCGGCGGGAAGAGGTGGGAATGGTTCGCTCCATCCCGAGACAGTGTGGGGGCGGGGGTGGCTCTGTCGGTAGCGCGCCAGGCTCGTAATCTGTAGTTCCCAGGTTTGAGTCCCAGCTGGGTCAGTATTGAAATTTTTCTCAGGAAAATTCCCCGCCCTTCCCACGGTCAGTAGGGGACACCGATGGGCTTGGAAAGGCCGCCGTCCGTCGGATGGGACGTTAAGCCGTGGCCCCGTGTGCGGGAGAGTCATACCTTGTGCACGTTAAAGAACACGCTGGATGGCCTTGACGGGAGGCTACCATCTGTCTCCCAACAGCTGTTCCAGTGGGTCCACTCCCCCAACCTTCTCTGAGCCTTCGGGGTCCACGTGACCTGGCCATTTAGCCCATTGTGTGGAAAAAAAGTGCCGCTCAGAGGTAAAACAACACAACCCGAGACAGTGACTTTTGTTCAGTGCGGTAAATCCTCCCCCCCCCCCCACACCTGTGAACCCAATGATCGCCTTCGTGGAAGCGCTGGTTTCCCAGTTGGCCAAGCGTTCCCACTTTTAGCATACCTTGCCAAACCAGATCCCTAGCCTCCATGTTTTCCTATAATGACCGAATGTTCTGTCGCGTTATAACTAATATTACTCTCCCGCACCACGCGTATTGTATCAAATAGCACAGGACAATAATCAAGCAAAACTGGTCTACAGGCTGACCTCACCATGGGTTGGGTTGTTTTATCTCTTAGCGGCACTTTTTTGCACACCATGGGCTAAATGGCCAGGTCACATGGACCCCGAAAGCTCAGAGAAGGTTGGGGGAGGGGACCCACTGGAACAGCTGTTGGGAGACAGATGGTAGCCTCCCGTCAAGGCCATCCAGCGTGTTCTTTAACGTGCACAGGGTATGGCTCTCCCGCATACGGGGTCACGGCTTAACGTCCCATACGACGGACGGCGGCCTTTCCAAGCCCATCGGTGTCCCCTACTGACCGTGGGCAGAGCGGGGAATTTTGCTGATAGAAATTTCAATGCTGACCCAGCTGGGACTCAAACCTGGAAACTACAGATTACGAGCCTGGCACGCTACCGACTGAGCCACCCCCACCCCACTGACCTCATCTGTAGACCAGTTTTGGTCACTTGGGTATGGCCTACTCACCATTCCCAAGTGAAGCTTTCCAGAAGATCACTTGTTGTTTCACAGCGATGTCTCAGCCTTTCTTCCTTGCACTTGGCAGTTGAAAATTAACTCACACTGTCCCTCACTGGAACTCAGCTAAAACAGCTTCTCTTTCTCACACACACATTCCACTTCTTGACACCAGTGGCAGGGTTCGTTCCTCCCGGTGCCTAAGTAATGGGAATGCCTGACGATTTCCATAAATCTCCGTGTTAGCAAGCGCGCATAGGAAGTTTTAGAACTTGCCACATGAGGTCAGCACCGTTCCGCTGTAGGCTAACCTATGCTTACGTTGGATTATTTTACCTCTGAGCGGCACTTTTTGCACACCATGGGCTAAATGGCCAGGTCACATGGACCCCGAAGTCTCAGAGAAGGTTGGGGGAGGGGACCCACTGGAACAGCTGTTGGGAGACAGATGGCAGCCTCCCGTCAAGGCCATCCAGCGTGTTCTTTAACGTGCACAGGGTATTGCTCTCCCGCACACGGGGCCACGGCTTAACGTCCCATACGACGGACGGCTGCCTTTCCAAGCCCATCGGTGTCCCCTACTGACCGTGGGCAGGGCGGGGAATTTTGCGGAGATAAATCTCAACGCTGACCCAGCTGGGACTCGAACCTGGGAACTACAGATTACGAGCCTGGCGCGCTACCAACTGAGCCACCCCCGCCCCACCTATGCTTACGATAAGTATATATAGATCTGGCTGAAGTCATATGATAAAGAATCAGACAGATGATTAATCAAATGCAACAAAGTAGAATCTTGCTCAGAGATACAACGGGAATAATGATTTAAACTTTCTATAACGAAAAATATGTTTAAAAATAATCGTGTTAAGTTTGAAAATTATTATCCATTAAAATGCGAAAGCTCTGTAACAGGGATGGACAAACGTTCTGACTTTTAAGACAAAACCATAGTACACAAGTCATAATAATGATTTAATACTGCTTTATCAGCTAAGCATAAAATAACAATTTGACATCAAGCATATTAATGTGACATTGTTACATTAATTAAAATGCAATTTTTTACACCTAAAACTACGCAAAAAAAAACAATCTTTTCTACCTACGGGGAGTTTTAATCTCCACTCTTACCCAGATGGGACTCGAACCTGGGAACTACAGATTACGAGCCTGGCGCTCCTCTCTCTCGAAAAAAATTCTCGCCAAGTGAGGTCATGTGATATCCACTGGGCACGGAAGGATCCGTCGGCCAATGGGGTATGTCTACATCTGCGCGCGGCCGTAAATTCTCGAATGCAAAATTCCTTAGGCACATTTCTCGTCCCTTGCCCTCCAACGGAACTGGCTCCGACGTTCTTGCTATACGAAGAGGTCTGTCACAATAGCTCTCATTGACTCTCCCCTTCGCTCTAGCGTGATCCTTGTCACAATAGCTCTCATTGACTCTCCCCTTCGCTCTAGCGTGATCCTTGTCACAATAGCTCTCATTGACTCTCCCCTTCGCCCTAGCGTGATCCTTGTCACAATAGCTCTCATTGACTCTCCCCTTCGCCCTAGCGTGATTCTTGTCACAATAGCTCTCACTGACTCTCCCCTTCGCCCTAGCGTGATCCTTGTCACAATAGCTCTCATTGACTCTCCCCTTCGCCCTAGCGTGATCTTTGTCACAATTGTGTACTGTAAAACATTATCTGAAATAAAAATTATCTAAATCTAAATCTAGCTCTCATTGACTCTCCCCTTCGCCCTAGCGTGATCCTTGTCACAATAGCTCTCACTGACTCTCCCCTTCGCCCTAGCGTGATCCTTGTCACAATAACTCACTGACTCTCCCCTTCGCTCTAGCGTGATCCTTGTCACAATAGCTCTCATTGACTCTCCCCTTCGCCCTAGCGTGATCCTGGTCAAAATAGCTCTCATTGACTCTCCCTTTCGCCCTAGCGTGATCCTGGTCACAATAGCTCTCATTGACTCTCCCCTTCGCTCTAGCGTGATCCTTGTCACAATAGCTCTCATTGACTCTCCCCTTCGCCCTAGCGTGATCCTTGTCACAATAGCTCTCATTGACTCTCCCCTTCGCCCTAGCGTGATCCTTGTCACAATAGCTCTCATTGACTCTCCCCTTCGCCCTAGCGTGATCCTTGTCACAATAGCTCTCATTGACTCTCCCCTTCGCCCTAGCGTGATCTTTGTCACAATTGTATACTGTAAAACATTATCTGAAATAAAAATTATCTAAATCTAAATCTAGCTCTCATTGACTCTCCCCTTCGCCCTAGCGTGATCCTTGTCACAATAGCTCTCACTGACTCTCCCCTTCGCCCTAGCGTGATCCTTGTCACAATAACTCACTGACTTTCCCCTTCGCCCTAGCGTGATCCTTGTCACAATAGCTCTCGCTGACTCTCCCCTTCGCTCTAGCGTGATCCTTGTCACAATAGCTCTCATTGACTCTCCCATTCGCCCTAGCGTGATTCTTGTCACAATAGCTCTCATTGACTCTCCCCTTCGCCCTAGCGTGATCCTGGTCACAATAGCTCTCATTGACTCTCCCCTTCGCCCTAGCGTGATCATTGTCACAATAGCTCTCATTGACTCTCCCCTTCGCCCTAGCGTGATCCTTGTCACATTAGTTCTCATTGACTCTCCCCTTCGCCCTGGCGTGATCCTTATCACAACAGCTCTCATTGACTCTCCCCTTGCCCTAGCGTGATCCTTGTCACAATAGCTCTCATTGACTCTCCCCTTCGCCCTAGCGTGATCCTTGTCACAATAGCTCTCACTGACTCTCCCCTTCGCCCTAGCGTGATCCTTGTCACAATAACTCACTGACTTTCCCATTCGCCCTAGCGTGATCCTTGTCACAATAGCTCTCGCTGACTCTCCCCTTCGCTCTAGCGTGATCCTTGTCACAATAGCTCTCATTGACTCTCCCATTCGCCCTAGCGTGATTCTTGTCACAATAGCTCTCATTGACTCTCCCCTTCGCCCTAGCGTGATCCTGGTCACAATAGCTCTCATTGACTCTCCCCTTCGCCCTAGCGTGATCCTGGTCACAATAGCTCTCATTGACTCTCCCCTTCGCCCTAGCGTAATCATTGTTACAATAGCTCTCATTGACTCTCCCCTTCGCCCTAGCGTGATCCTTGTCACATTAGTTCTCATTGACTCTCCCCTTCGCCCTGGCGTGATCCTTATCACAATAGCTCTCATTGACTCTCCCCTTGCCCTAGCGTGATCCTTGTCACAATAGCTCTCATTGACTCTCCCATTCGCCCTAGCGTGATTCTTGTCACAATAGCTCTCATTGACTCTCCCCTTCGCCCTAGCGTGATCCTGGTCACAATAGCTCTCATTGACTCTCCCCTTCGCCCTAGCGTGATCCTGGTCACAATAGCTCTCATTGACTCTCCCCTTCGCCCTAGCGTGATCATTGTCACAATAGCTCTCATTGACTCTCCCCTTCGCCCTAGCGTGATCCTTGTCACATTAGTTCTCATTGACTCTGCCCTTCGCCCTGGCGTGATTCTTATCACAATAGCTCTCATTGACTCTCCCCTTGCCCTAGCGTGATCCTTGTCACAATAGCTCTCATTGACTCTCCCCTTCGCCCTAGCGTGATCCTTGTCACAATAGCTCTCATTGACTCTCCCCTTCGCCCTAGCGTGATCGATCCCTTACATAATATGCAATTGAATTTTGAGCTTCCCGTGAACAATTTTCCCGTTTTGAATAACTTAAATGTCCAGTTTATTGGGAATGTCTCAGTTGGTAGGACGCCAAGCTTGTAATCTGCAGTTTCCAGGTTCGAGTACCAGCTGGGCCAAGAGATGAGATTTATGTCCACAAAACCCCTACCTTACCTTCGGTCAGTGGCGACCAACAATTGGCTCAGAAAGGCCGACGTCCGTCGGATGGGACGTTAAGCCGTGGCCCGTGTAAAGAGACATACCCTGTGACTTTCCTGTGCACTTTGAAGAACACGCTGACTGGCCTTGATAGGAGAATACCACTGCCTCCTAACAGCTTCTCTGAGTTTTCGGGTCCTTATGACCTGGCCATTTAGTCCATTGCGTGCAAAAAAGTGCATCTTAGAGGTAGAACAACCCAACTCAGGGCTACCTCTGAGTTGGGTTGTTCTATAAACCTAAAATTTAAAGCAGAAAATAAAGTAAATTTAAATACGAGAGAAAAAAGTTTGTAGTAAGAGGCTGGCGGAAAAGGTTACGAAGAAATTAAAAACTAAATTAAATTGAACGAAATTTTAATTGCTTCTTGGACTTCTTGATGCATTGGGCTGCGGGAATTTTGGTTGTCAAAGCGGGATTCGGAGTTTTACTATGCAAAACAAGACAGTCGTGCACAAATCGGAACGTCTGGCAACCTTGGATCGATACCAGTGGGAAGGGTTGGGTTGTTTTACCTCTGAGTGGTACTTTTTTTCACACAATGGACTAAATGGAGGTCACAAGGACTCCGAAGACTCAGATGGTTGTTGGAAGAGGATCTCACTTGACAGCTGGTAGGAGACAGGTGGAGGAGACTCGACAAGGCCATCCAGCGTGTTCTTAATGTACAGGGTGCGATTCTCACGTACATGGAACACGGTTTAATATCTAATCCGGCAGACGGCGGCCTTTTCATTGTCAAAGGTGTGTCCCCTACAGTAAGGTTGTATTTGGACGGAACTGATCTTACACTTTGAAAGGTTGGGTTCGGTTGTTTTGCCTCTGAGCGGCACTTTTTTGTACACCATAGGGGAAATGGCCAGGTCACATGGACCCCGAAGGCTCAGAGAAGGTTGGGGGAGGGGACCCACTGGAACAGCTGTTGGGAGACACATAGTAGCCTCCCGTCACTCCTGGCGCGTTACCGACGGAGCCACCCCCGCCCCCACTTTGAAAGGAAAGGACTCGTTATCTATATTACATTGACATTTTTGTGAAATAATAAACACTGATCTGTAAAACTACATCTATAAAAATATTTTTTTTCGGATATTGATATTTCCATATTGTGTTCCATTATACTGAATGATGGTATTTTATCAATACCGTTTTATCCACTAAGTCGAATTTTGCTCAGTAGCTTAGGAAGGATATGGTTCATTTTAGATTTAAATTTGGAAAAAAAATCTGTTAAGAGAACGTTATTCGTCAAAATATTTCACAACTTGTTTGCCAGTGAAAAGTCTCGACGAAGTGAGGCAAATCTCTAAGGAACTTGTTAACTATACGCAAAAGCTCAGAACGCGACTTCATTAGTGAGAGCGAAATGTAAAGAGAATCATTTACAGATTTTCTCGAAGTATGTGATTGGATGGGAGGTCTCCGCGTTTACAACAGAGAGCTGCGAGACAACGTCTAACAAAAGGCGCCTGAACTTATTGCGAGACTCAGCTTCCAGCAGAATGTTAAAGCTTTAGTCAAATGAAGTCGGATGTTGCAAGCTGCAATTCAGTCTTTGGGAATAGGAGGGAACTTCCTGCTTAGGATGAGCATGAAGAATGTGAACGGTCGGAACGAATCCTGACTCTGAAGATTTTGATGTGATTTGTTTGTAATCCTGTTTGCATCGTTCAAGAGCATGTGATCGTATGGCCATTTGAAAAACCTCTTCTCGTGCGTCTTACAATTCTTGGAAATCTATTGCTGGTTTGTCAGAGAGAAATTTTGTGCAAAAGGTGACTGGCGGCTTTTTTGCTCGTTCCGGTTTTTAGTCTCTAATAGGAAATGAAAGAAAGTTCAGGGATATCAGATTTGGGTTGGGTTGTTTTACCTCTGAGCGGCACTTTTTTGCACACCATGGGCTAAATGGCCAGGTCATGAGTATTCCGAGGGCTCAGAGAAGGTTGGGGGAGAGGACCCACTGGAACAGCTATTGGGAGACAGATGGTAGTCTCCCGTCAAGGCCATCCAGCGTGTTCTTTAACGTGCACAGGGTATGGCTCTCCCGCACACGGGGCCACGGCTTAACGTCCCATCTGACGGACGGCGGCCTTTCCAAGCCCATCACGTCAGTAGGGGACAGCCGTGGGTCGTCAGCCGTGGGTTTCCAAGCCCCACGGTCAGTAGGGGACACCGATGGCCTTTCCAAGCCATCGGTGTCCCCTACTGACCGTGGGCAGGGCGGGGAATTTTGCGGAGATAAATCTCAACGCTGACCCATCTGGGACTCGAACCTGGGAACTACAGATTACGAGCCTGGCGCGCTACCGACTGAGCCAACCCCCGCCCACCGGCATATCAGATATGTTTTTCGGTTTGCAATACCTTTTTCTAAATAAAAACGAGATAAAAATGTCGCTTGTGACGCATATGCGATGCTTGTTGTGAGGAATGGATATTCTTCCCCTCCCTTTCCTATCGATGGAACACAGAGTAATGTTTTCCGCAAAATTCCCCACCCTGCCCACGGTCAGTAGGGGACACCGATGGGCTTGGAAATGACGCCGTCCGTCGGATGGACGTTAAGCCGTGGCCCCGTGTACGGGAGAGCCGTGCACGTTAAAGAACACGCTGGATGGCCTTGACGGGAGTTTACCATCTGTCTACCAACAGCTATCCCAGTGGGTCCTCTCCCTCAACCTTCTCTGAGCCTTCGGGGTCCATGTGACCTGGCCATTTAGCCGATGGTGTGCAAAAAAGTGCCGCTCAGAGGTAAAACAACCCATCCCAGAGTAATGTTTCTTAGCAGAGCCGCTCCCACGATACTGGGAACCGGGTTTTTTTTTCTTTTCAAATTTCGTCTTTCTAATACTGGACCACTTTTTTTTTATTTTTATTCTATTCTATTTCTATATTTTAATTCTATTTTTATTGATTATATATCAGAGAATGAGATTTTTGCAGTTATTGCATCATTAAAATTAGGAAAAGCAGTTGGAAGTGATCAGATATCTGTGGAGACACTAAAAGAGATAAAATGTTATGTTGTAGATATATTATGTTACCTATTAAACTTATCGTTATCATCTGGATGTTTTCCCTCGATTTTGAAAGACTCAACCGTTGTTCCAATATATAAAGGAGGTGAATATTTAGATATCGCAAATTACAGACCGATATCCTTGCTCTCAGTTTTTTCAAAGATTTTCGAAAAGTTACTTAAAACTAGAATTTTTAATTTCTTGAATAGAAATAAATTTTTTTCTGATCATCAGTATGGGTTTAGAAAAAATGTAGGTACTCAGGATGCTATATTACAATTGACTTCCAAAGTATACCTATCTGTAAATGATAATTTGAAAACTGTTGTGCTATTTTTGGACATCAAAAAAGCGTTTGACTCGGTTTCGCATGATTTGCTGATAAAAAAACTTGAAATGGCAGGAATTCGAGGAAATGTTTTGAAATGGTTGGAAACATATTTGAAAAATAGAATTCAAAGAGTAAAAATGGTAAAATTGTTTAGTAAGGGAATTGAACTAAAATATGGAGTTCCACAGGGTTCTGTGTTGGGGCCAATATTATTTAGCGTTTTTATAAACGATCTTTGTAATCTTGAACTTAAAGGAAAAATAATAACTTTCGCTGATGATACAGCTTTGATATATGCGGCTGACAATGAGAATATTTTAACTGAAGAAATAAATGACGACTTGGGTAATATTAGAAAATGGTTCTTAAAAAATAAATTGTTATTGAATATTAATAAAACGAAATATTTATATTTCAATTTAAAACGTAATAAAGTCGATAAGTTAAAAAATAAATTATTATATCATTCTGTAAATTGTTTAGGACATCAGTGTGCATGTGAAGCAATTGAAAGAATAGAATATTATAAATATTTGGGCGTATATATAGACAGTCAGTTAAATTGGAATGAATATTTTAAATATTTGATAAAAAAATTAATGCAATAATTCCAAAATTGTTTTATATTAGAAATTTTATGAATCTTACTTTTTTAAAGCTTGTATATAATGCTTGGGTTAAGTCATATTTAAGTTATGGAATAATATCTTGGGGAGGAATGTTTTATAGTAATATTAAATCCTTAGTTACTATTCAAAATAGAATAATTAGATGTATATTAAGAAAAAGAAAATATGATAGTGTTAAATATTTTTATAATGATCTTCAAATTTTACCACTACGGAAAATGTATGTTTATAATGTGATCTTATATTTAAAAAAGCACTATAGAGAAAGTGACATTAAAAATGTAATGCAGAATACCAGAACAAGTGCACATATTAATTTCATTGTACCACTTCCGAAGAAAACTATTACGCAGAAACATTATATATTTTTGGCGCCTAAAATATTTAACAGTTTACCTGAAACTATAAAGGATGAAATAAATTCTTTTACGTTTTCTCGAAAACTAAGAGATTGGATTTGTAATATAGATGATATAGAAAAATTTCTTTAGGTTGGAGGGTTTTTCCCCATTATTTCTGATTCTAAAATTTTCTTTTTATTTGTTTGCTCTTTGGGATGTTAAATTTTTGAATAAAAATTGGTGTATTTATAGTTTATTATTGATTCTGTTACTATGTTGTTGATGTAACCATGACAGAAAATATTAATATGGTAATATACTTAAAATGTTGTTTCTAATGTTTATTTATGTTTTTTACTTTAACCTTATACTCCGCGTGCGAGTCTACGAACTCTTGTGGAGTTATATATTTCCAAAAATTTTTGTAAATACTTATATTGTATCAAAATTTAATATAAATGGAAATAAAGGATACTACTACTACTTTTTAAGGAGGACGAATGGACCCCCTATCATCTGATCCAAGGTTGCCGAGAAGGAAATGTCCGGCGCCCAAAGGGAGGCGTTCATGTCGAAATGGACAATTGTCGTGGCAGGTGATTGGCGCGACCAATGGCAGTCACGTGATCTGTGGTCGCTGGCTACCTCAACCCTTACAAATTTCCACCCTCCCCAGAAGAAAATTCTGGAGGAGGGGGGCTTAAAATAAGAAAACATTTTATTGACTCCCCCATCAAGGGATCTAATTATAGCAACTCCCTTTCTTTAGGGGCGGGGGTGGCTCAGTCGGTAGCGCGCCAGGCTCGTAATCTGTAGTTCCGAGGTTCGAGTACCAGCTGGGTCAGCGTTGAGATTTATCTCCGCAAAATTCCCCTCCCTGCCCACGGTCAGTAGGGGACACCGATGGGCTTGGAAAGGCCGCCGTCCGTCGGATGGGACGTTAAGCAGTGGCCCCGTGTGCGGGAGAGCCATACCCTGTGCACGTTAAAGAACACGCTGGATGGCCTTGACGGGAGATTACCATCTGTCTCCCAACAGCTGTTCCAGTGGGTCCCCTCCTCCAACCTTCTCTGAGCCTTCGGGGTCCTTGTAGCCTGGCCATTTAGCCCATGGTGTGCAAAAAAGTGCCGCTCAGAAGTAAAACAATCCAATCCAAAAAAGCCTTGCTAATGTTTTTCTGCATTAATTTTAGTGTTTTTCTAATCATTTTAAATATACATGATCCACATTCTTTTGCGGTTTTTCTTAAAATTTTGCTTCTGTATTTTCAGATCCCAAGATGAAACGTGTTCAATTGAGCAATGGAAGGACCAAGGGGGCACCATTGCTAAGCTGTGCTTAGGGCATCAGTTGGCCTTAATCCGGCCCTGGTCAGAACTAAGCGGGACCATCCCACCAAATTCGGGATCGATTGTTCAAGTAGCCGCGGAACCACGGGGAAACAGGCAATTTCTGACACCGATGACCTCACACGTGCCTGCCCAGAATTACGGCTATTATATAATACGATTTTTAACTAAACTGTGTAAATTGGGTTGTGTGATGGGGATAATTTAATAATAATGTTGATAATTCACCAGTCTGAAAAATCGATATTTTGAAGTTCGATTCTGAAGTGTGCCAGCGTTGAGATTTATCACCGCCAAACCCGCCCTGCTCGAGGGGGTGGGGGTGGCTCAGTTGGTAGCGCGCCAGGTTCGTCATCTACAGTTACAGGTTCGGATCCCGCCTGGGTCAGTGTAGAGATTTATCTGTGCAAAACTCCCCACCCTGCCCTCGGTAAGTAGCAGACATCGATCGGCTTGGAAAGTCCGCCGTCCGTCGGATGGGGCATTAACCCGTGGCTCCTTGTACGGCAGGGTTGGGTTGTTTTACCTCTGAGCGGCACTTTTTTGCACACCATCAGCTAAATGGCCATGTCACATGGATCCCGAAGGCTTAGAGAAGGTTGGGGGAGGGGACCCACTGGAACAGCTGTTAGGAGACAGATGGTAGCCTCCCGTCAAGGCCATCCAGCGTGTTCTTTAACGTGCACAGGGTATGGCTCTCCCGCACACGGGTGCACGGCTTAACGTCCCATCCGACGGACGGCGGTCTTTCCAAGCCCATCGGTGTCCCCTACTGACCGTGGGCAGGGCGGGGAATTTTTTGCGGAGATAAATCTCAACGCTGACCCAGCTGGGACTCGAACCTGGGAACTACAGATTACGAGCCTAGCGCGCTACCGACTGAGCCCCCCCCCGCCCTCTTTGTACGGCAGAGTCATACCCTGTGCACGTTAAAGAACACAGCAGATGACCTTGACGGAAGCTACCATCTGTTTCCCAACAGCTCTCCAGTGCGTCCCCTCACCTCAACCTTCTCTGAGCCCTCGGGTTTCTTGTGATTGGTCATTTAGCCTAGCTCGCGAAAAAAAGTGGCGATCGGAGGAAAAACAACTGAATTCAGACATACTAGGATGAAGAAAAGAAATAACGAACTCTGCCACAAGACTTATTTATGATCACTGTCCACAATATTTCCTTAAGATTTTGTGGGTTGTTTTTACCTCTGAGCGGCACTTTTTTGTACACCATGAGCTAAATGGCCAGGTCATATGAACCCCGAAGGCTCAGAGAAGGTTGGGGGAGGCGACTCACTGGAACAGCTGTTGGGAGACAGATGGTAGCCTCCCGTCAAGGCCATCCAGCGTGTTCTTTAACGTTGGGTTGTTTTACCTCTGAGCGGCATTTTTTTGCACACCATGGGCTAAATGGTCAGGTCATATGAACCCCGAATTCTCAGAGAAGGTTGGGGGAGGCGACCCACTGGAACAGCTGTTGGGAGACAGATGGTAGCCTCCCGTCAAGGCCATCCAGCGTGTTCTTTAACGTGCACAGGGTATGGCTCTCCCGCACACGGGGCCACGGCTTAACGTCCCATCCGACGGACGGCGGCCTTTCCAAGCCCATCGGTGTCCCCTACTGACGGTGGGCAGGGCGGGGAATTTTGCGGAGATAAATCTCAACGCTGACCCAGCTGGGACTCGAACCTGGGAACTACAGATTACGAACCTGGCGCGTTACCCCGCCCCAAAGATTTTGTGATTAGGAGGCTGTTCTGAAATGAAAGGTTAAAGTGTGGCAATCAGGTGCAAAAAATAACTACAGTGTCTTCAGATCTGGTGGCTCATTCACAGGCTAGATACGAAGGTATTAAAGATCTCCTCTATGAGATATCGGTTCGAAAGATGAGTCCTTGTGGGCAGTCGATGTCGGCCACCAACAGCAAATCAAAATCGATTTCCACCTGTGAGGATTCCCATCTTTGCTGATGAATTTCGTCTCTGGATATCTGGACATTTTCATTTCATTTGGTGTAAGAAATGGGTTTTATTTCGGAGGAGGAAAGAAATCGAATTACTATCGAAATAGTTTTCTGTCTGAGTTCCGCACGCAAGTCCAAAGATCTCGGAAAATGTTTCTTTATCGATGTCGGTTGGGTTGTTTTTATCTTTGGACTGATTTTTTTGGCACACAATGAGCCAAAAGGTTAGGTCACAAGGACTCCGGCGGGGGTGGCTCAGTCGGTAGCGCGCCAGGCTCGTAATCTGTAGTTCTCAGGTTCGAGTACCAGCTGGATCAGCGTTGAGATTTATCTCCGCAAAATTCCCCGCCCTGCCCGCAGTCAGTAGGGGACACCGATGGACTTGGAAAGGCCGCCGTCCGTCGGATGGGGCGTTAAGCCGTGGCCCCGTGTGCGGGAGAGCCATACCCTGTGCACGTTAAAGAACACGCTGGATGGTCTTGAAGGGAGTCTACCATCTGTTTCCAAACAGCTGTTCCAGTGGGTCCCCTAACCCAACCTTCTCTGAGCCTTCGGGGTCCATGTGACCTGACCATTTAGCCCATGGTGTGCAAAAAAAGTGCCGCTCAGAGGTAAAACAACCAACAACCCCTTCCCCCAACCTTTTCTGAGACTTCGGGGTCCCTGTGACCTGGTCATTTAGTCCATTGTATGAAAAATAACGTTTGAAACGTTCGTGAGAAAACCATTTCCTGTTCCTTTGGCACGGATGTTTACCGAGTTGAGAATGCTGCACTTGATTTATTCAAAGATCTCCCCTAAAGAGCTTAATAATTCTGTCACTCCTCCTCCCAGTGCGCTTGATATAAGGGCTGCGGCATTTGCTGAGAATGAATTGGGTCTCTGCCATTGGGGTGCTATAAGTAGTAGAGCTACAAAGGAAAGCTACAACCACTGTCACATAAATGTGAAATACTTCTTACCACCGAATGCCGGATAACATTAACAGAGGTATTATGACGTGATATACACTCCTCATAAAAAGCGCGAAAGTTAGCTGCATGTAACCGAACTCCGTTTTTTTCAAAAATATAGAGCAAATGATCTACAGCATATGTTGTATTATTTTAGGACACGCAATTATTCCTTATTAGGTTTTAAGTGTAGAATTAAAGTGAGTGTAATAAGGGAACAACAATTCAGTCGAGGGGCGGGGGTGGCTCAGTCGGTAGCGCCCCAGGCTCGTAATCTGTAGTTCCCAGGTTCGAGTCCCAGCTGGGTCAGCATTGAGATTTATCTCCGCAAAATTTCCCCGCCCTGCCCACGGTCAGTAGGGGACACCGATGGACTTCGAAAGAACGCCGTCCGTCGAATGGGACTTAAGTGGTGGCCCCGTGTGTGGGAGAGCCATACCCTGTGCACGTTAAAGAACACGCTGGATGGCCTTGACCGGAGACTACCATCTGTCCCCCAACAGCTGTTCCAGTGGGTCCCCTCCCCCAACTTTCTCTGAGCCTTCGGGGTCCATGTGACCTGGCCATTTAGCACATGGTGTGCAAAAAAGAGGTACACAACCCAACAATTCAGTCGTCTTGCAATGAGTGTTTTCGTATGATTGTTGGGTTGAGTTGTTTTACCTCTGAGCGGCACTTTTTTGCACACCATGGGCTAAATGGCCAGGTCACATGGACCCCAAAGGCTCAGAGAAGGTTGGGGGATGGGACCCACTGGAACAGTTGTTGGGAGACAGATGGTAGCCTCCCGTCAAGGCCATCAAGCGTGTTCTTTAACGTGCACAGGGTATGGCTCTCCCACACACGGGGCCACGGCTTAACGTCCCATCCGACGGACGGCGGTCTTTCCAATCCCATCGGTGTCCCCTACTGACCTGGGGCGGGGGTGGCTCAGTCGGTAGCGCGCCAGGCTCGTAATCTGTAGTTCCCAGGTTCGAGTACCAGCTAGGTCAGCGTTGAGATTTATCTCCGCAAAAATTCCCCGCCCTGCCCACGGTCAGTAGGGGACAACGATGGGTTTGAAAAGGCCGCCGTCCGTCGGAAGAGACGTTAAGCCGTGGCCCCGTGTGCGGGAGAACCATACCCTGTGCACGTTAAAGAACACGCTGGATGGCCTTGACGGGAGGCTACCATCTGTCTCCCAACAGCTGTTCCAGTGGGTTCCCTACCACAACCTTCTCTGAGCCTTCGGGGTATATGTGACCTGGCCATTTAGCCCGTGGTGTGGAAAAAAGTGCCGCTCAGAGGTAAAACAACCCAACAACCCCTACTGACCGTGGGCAGGATGGGGAATTTTGCGGAGATAATCTCAACGCTGACCCAGCTGGGAACTACAGATTACGAGCCTGATGCGCTACCGTCTGAGCCACTCCCGCCCCATCATACGATTGTAATAAGTTCTTTGTTTTGCCCTACCGAAATATTGTTTGTCATGATAGTCTAACTTTAAAGCTCTTTAATTCGTAAAATATGCATTTAATGGAAATAGGTAACTCATGTTAAATTAAAGATTATAATCAAATCTATTTAAATCTCGATTTTCGACAGTATTCGCTTAGTAATTAATGAGTTTTGGAAACTGAAATATTTCCCATCAGCAAGTGTGTCATACGAATTATGACACATTTTTCAAAAAATATGTGCATTGTTCAAAGATTAAATAATAAATATTGTTTCTAACTATTTAATTAAATAAATACACGGTTCAGAAGTTTGCGTAATGGTTATTTCAATATTAGATAATTACGAATTATTTTTATAATACACTATTTTATTGTTTAATATTCCTTTAAATACCGAGCAAATTTTAAATATCGAGATTTCGACAAATTTGATAATGATATTTATCTTCAGTCACATTTCCCCCCTTAAACTTAAAGGCATATTGTAGAAGTTATAGGGCTTCACAGTTAGATTAGGGGCGGGGGTGGCTCAGTCGGTAGCGCGCCAGGCTCGTAATCTGTAGTTCCCAGGTTCGAGTCCCAGTTGGATCAGTGTTGAGATTTATCTCCGCAAAACTCTCCGCCCTGCCCACGGTCAGTAGGGGACACCGATGGGCTTGGAAAGGCCGCCGTCCGTCGGATGGGACGTTAATACGCGGCCCCGTGTGCGGGAGAGCCATACCCTGTGCACGTTAAAGAACACGCTGGATGCCCTTGACGGGTGGCTACCATCTGTCTCCCAACAGCTGTTCCAGTGGGTCCCCTTCCCCAACCTTCTCTGAGACTTCAGGGTCCTTGTGGCCTGGTCATTTAGCCCATGGTGTGCAAAAAAGTGCCGCTCAGAGGTAAAACAACCCAACTTCTAACCGAAAGTTTAATAACATCTTCTGAACTCATTCATTCTCTTGATGTCAGCGATGTAAAGTGGGTGGAAGCAATTGAGATAATGCTTCCGTAGTATTTTATAAATTGGACTATTAATAACTTGTCAATAAACCGATAATCTCCCATATCAACCATTATAAAACATTTTTTATTAATAACTCATCAATAAACTGATGATCTCCCATATCAATCATTATAACAAAAGCTAATTAAATGATTCATAAGTTGCAGAATACTTTAACTGTCAGAAATGTTAACTTATTAGTTTCTTAGCCGTTTACAATTTTATACTACTTTTAGTCTTAGAATAACATCAATTCTTTAAATGATTGTGATCAATACTGCAGAATTTACTTTTCATTAAGGATATTTTTACACACAGCTTGGGGGCGGGGGTGGCTCAGTCGGTAGCGCGCCAGGCTCGTAATCTGTAGTTCCCAGGTTCGAGTCCCAGCTGGGTCAGCGTTGAGATTTATCTCCGCAAAATTCCCCGCCCTGCCCACGGTCAGTAGGGGACACCGATGGGCTTGGAAAGGCCGCCGTCCGTCGTATGGGACGTTAAGCCGTGGCCCCGTGTGCGGGAGAGCCATACCCTGTGCACGTTAAAGAACACGTTGGATGGCCTTGACGGGAGGCTACCATCTGTCTCCCAACAGCTGTTCCAGTGGGTCCCCTCCCCCAACCTTCTCTGAGCCTTCGGGGTCCATGTGACTTGGCCATTTAGCCCATGGTGTGGAAAAAAGTGCCGCTCAGAGGTAAAACAACTGAACCCAACCCGGCAAAAAAATAAGCACCCAGGCAAACTGCAAATGACAACCAGCCTTGAATGATGGTGGGCTTCGCCGTCTGACCCGCATCATACGGAATAGGGGCCAGGCATTATCTGAAATTACCTCCCATCTGAACGTAGGTCCCAGCCGGGAAGTCAGTGCACGGACCTTGCAATGCTCACTTCATCGTCTCGACTTCTGGAGCTGCCGACCTACAAGAGTCTCACTTCTAACGGCACGACACCTGTAGCAATGTCTTGCCTGGGATAAAGATAATCGAAACTGGACCATCGGAAATTGTCAACGGATAGCCTGCAATGATGAATTCCGAATTAAATTTCACACGCCGATGGAAGACTGAGAGTATGGCGCCAACCCCATGAAGTCATGGATCCTGAATGTCAGGTCGGAACAGTACAAGCTGGTGGTGGCTAAGTGATGGCCTTGGGTGTCTTCGGTTGGACATCTGTGGGACCTTTGGTTGGGTTGGGTTGGGTTGTTTTACCTCTGAGCGGCACTTTTTTGCACACCATGGGCTAAATGGCCAGGTCACATGGACCCCGAAGGCTCAGAGAATTGGATTGGATTGTTTTATCTCTGAGCGGCACTTTTTTGCACACCATGGGCTAAATGGCCAGGTCACATGGACCCCGAAGGCTCATAGAAGGTTGGGGGAGTGGACCCACTGGAACAGCTGTTGGGAGACAGATGGTAGCCTCCCGTCAAGGCCATCCAGCGTGTTCTTTAACGTGCACAGGGTATGGCTCTCCCACACACGGGGCCACGGCTTAACGTCCCATCCGACGGACGGCGGCCTTTCCAAGCCCATCGGTGTCCCCTACTGACCGTGGGCAGAGCGAGGAATTTTGCGGAGATAAATCTCAACGCTGACCCAGCTGGGACTCGAACCTGGGAACTACAGATTGCGAGCCTGGCGCGCTACCGACTGAGCCACCCCCGCCCCAAGGGACCTTTGGTAGGTGTACCGACGACTCTCAATGCATCCCGGTACGTAGAACTCATGGCTGACCATTTTACACCCATTTATGGCCCTCATGCATCCCAATGAAGATGGCGTCTACCAGCAAGACAACTGTTCGTCTCACAGGTCCAGGTTGGCTACTGTATGGTTGAAGGAACATTCTGATGACTTTGAAATAATGAATTGGCCACATAAAATCTCAGATTTAAATCCCATCGAAAATCTGTGGGTTACCGTAGAGCAGAGTGTTCGGGTCCGAGTCCCATCAGCGACGACCTTGAGAGAATTGTGGACAGCTCTGGAGCATGCATGGGTCGCCATACTTGTGGAACATTTACGCAAGCATGTGGAGTCCTTGCCTCGTCGTGTGGCGGCCGTTATCAGGGATAGAGGGGGTCCAACACGTTACTAAGTTACTATCTCTAATTCAATGGCACTTCAGTGTATTATACTTACTGTTTAAAAATCTTTAACGATCATCAAAATGAAGGAAAGATGTTTATACGAGACCCGGCTTCGGCTCAAACGGTACCTTTCATTCGGACACTACCCTCCCCTCCCCTCCTTAATTGTTTTCTAATCCGAATATATGTTACCGCTAAAGCTCGAAAGCCGTTAATGTGCACATTACCTAGCTAATCTGCAGATTAACTGATTTGCTCCGTTAACGTGCGGAATCAAGAGTTTTCCGCATTTTACCTAGGTAATGTGCACATTAAGGGCTTCCGTATCGTTAAAGTTCAAAAGTTTGTTTCTCTCATTTCCTTTCCCTACTCCTCCCCCCCCCCCTCCCTCCACTTTTAGTTTCGTTTCGCCAGTGTCTTGTCGTCGCCGGTTGTTTTTATTTCTCATAATTTGCGTCGGCTGCTAGTGCATAGCATAGCTCATTCTGTTTTCAAATTCGTTTCTGCCTGTTAGCGCGTGAATTTGTGTCGTGATTTTTTTAAAGCAGATAAATTTAGCTCCTATTATGCAAGCAAGCACCAAGGACCCTTTCTACTGTCCAAATTATAGTCACGTGACCTAAAGATTCATACTTAAGAGATTCACCACTTGACGGATTCGTTCTCACTTTGCCTCCGCTCATCCGGGCGTTTCATGATAATTCGGAACACTGAGTCACGTAACCCGAAGATTGAGACTCAAGAGATTCATCACTTGACAGATTCGTTTTCACTTGGCCTTCGCTCATTTGGGGCGTTTTTTATAATGCGGCAGGCGGTGTACTGTAGAGCTAGATACGTTATCTGAATAATAGGATACTTAAAAAACGAAAAAGTACAATGTACCGGCTATTACCAATTCCGATAATAGCCGATACGCCATATTTTATTTTCACTTTAACGAGTGCCTAGTAGGTAATGTGCAGATTATCCAGGTAGTTTGCAGATTACCTAGGTAATTTGAGAAATGAAACAATTTTCGGCACGTTAACGGATCACTCTAGTTAATCTGCACAATACCTAAATAATCTGTAGATAAACTGATTTCTGCACTTTAGCGGTAACATATACACGCATAATTTTCATGAAGCCATGGATTAGAGAGATAAAACCAGAATGTTTCATTTACTGTTCAAAATTTGTCTATCCTTAGCTACAGTTGTTGTAGTTGGCGACAGCAGGCCAATTCCAATCAAGTCCTCTCAATCATCCTAAGTCTCCCAATTTTTTCGGAGGACTTTAGTTACACGGTTCCTAATTTCTTTCTGCATAAGGGTAACCCATTCAAATCAGAGCAAGGAAATATTTTTTTGTTCGGGAAGAGCTGGTTTCAAATTACAAACAACAGTAAACAGCGAGAAGACGGAATCTTTCTCAGCAAAAATAAAATATTGATCATATTCGTATGAATTACTGAACCAAATAGTTCAGGGATTCATCCGAAAAGGGGATGTCTTTGATTACTGTGGGCAGAAAATGAATACGTTCGATGAGAATGGGGATTGGGAGAAGCTGAGAGATAAGAAGGAAAGATGGATATAAATGAGAACAAGAAAAAGATGGAGATGAAGTAGCTGTTGCCTTGGTGATGACAGGGTAATAACAAAAACGTTGTGGTTCATAATACGGTTCAATGAGTACGTATTTTTATCTCGGATAAACTAACCAGTGGAGTTTGAAGAGTTGGGATGATGAGAAATATTAAGAAATGGAAAAATAATCTTTTATTAAAATATAGATTATATTTCACAGCATGTTTCTGATCATTATGATTGTTTCAGTCCTCCCGTGAAAAAGTAACGTCTCTTTCATCATGGAAGGCGCTGAAATGTCACGCGTTTTTTCTTCTCTTTCAGTCGGAGATCGATTTCGTCGATACTATGAAGAAAATATTTGCTTTATTTGAAAGATAATAATTCAAGTTAACAGCGGCTAAACTGTCGACAACCTTCTAGCTTGGAAAGAAGATACAACCGGAAATAATCGTGTGATCGTAGTGATTAACAGGATCTCTGGAAACCTCTGTGTCTGTCAACGGCGGAGTAGTGATTAACAGCGGCAAAACTGTCGACATCCTTCTAGCTTGTTGTAATGATCTCCAATAAATGTCACTCTGGAAACCTCTGTGTCTGTCAACGGCGGAGTAGTGATTAACAGCGGCAAAACTGTCGACATCTTTCTAGCTTGTTGTAATGATCTCCAATAAATGTCACTCTGGAAACCTCTGTGTCTGTCAACGGCGGAGAAGTGATTAACAGCGGCAAAACTGTCGACATCCTTCTAGCTTGTTGTAATGATCTCCAATAAATGTCACTCTGGAAACCTCTGTGTCTGTCAACGGCGGAGTAGTGATTAACAGGATTAACAGGATCTCTGGAAACCTCTGTGTCTGTCAACGGCGGAGTAGTGATTAACAGGATTAACAGGATCTCTCGAAACCTCTGTGTCTGTCAACGGCGGAGTAGTGATTAACAGGATTAACAGGATCTCTGGAAACCTCTGTGTCTGTCAACGGCGGAGTAGTGATTAACAGGATTAAGAGGATCTCTGGAAACCTCTCTGTCTGTCAACGGCGGAGTGGTGATTAACAGCGGCAAAACTGTCGACAACCTTCTAGCTTGTTGTAATGATCTCTGCGAAAAGACAGAAGGTGAGAATTTCCTGGCACTCTGGCTTTTTTTACTGAAGAATTTGCGAAATCGAGCCATGATTTTGCCATTTTTGTCAATTGCGATAGACAAAGGGTTTTTCTATATTTCTGAAAATTTTCGCAGCGGAATCTTGAATCTCAAGTCTACTGAGACAATTTTTACCTGTGTTGAATTTACGAGGAATTCTTATCTGATTAGTTTATTAGGGCTCTATATATATATATGCAGGGTGTCCCTGAATCCATGGCCCAGACGTGAGGGGATGGTAGTACACACCGAACCCACCAATATTCGTCATTGAATATGCGGCCGCAAACGCAGTGAGGGTTGGGTTGGGTTGTTTTACCTCTGAGCGGCACTTTTTTGCACACCATGGGCTAAATGGCCAGGTCACATGGAACCCGAGGGCTCAGAGAAGGTTGGGGGAGGGAACCCACTGGAACAGCTGTTGGGAGACAGATGGTAGCCTCCCGTCAAGGCCATCCAGCGTGTTCTTTATCGTGCACAGGGTATGGCTCTCCCGTACACGGGGCCACGGCTTAACGTCCCATTCGACGGACGGCGGCCTTTCCAAGCCCATCGGTATCCCCTACTGACCGTGGGCAGGGCGGGTACACGGTAACATCAATGGTTTTGGAAACGCCGCTGCCGGTCGAGTGGGGTCTAAACCCATGTCTTAAGGTCCCATCCGACGACTACGGCTTAACCGTCCGGGCCACGGCTTAACGTCCCATCCGACGGATGGCGGCCTTTCCAAGCCCATCGGTGTCCCCTACTGACGTGTGGAAGAGCCATACCCTGTGCACCTTAAAGAACACGCTGGATGGCCTTGACGGGAGGCTACCATCTGTCTCCCAACAGCTGTTCCAGTGGGTCCCCTCCCCCAACCTTCTCTGAGCCTTCGGGGTCCATGTGACCTCGCCATTTAGCCCATTGTGTGCAAAAAAGTGCCGCTCAGAGGTAAAACAACCCAACTCCTACTGACCGTGGGCAGGGCGGGTAATTTTGCGGAGATAACATATAAACAGAGACTGGAATAGATGGACAGAGAGAGGAACTGATATGAATTCAGAAACGACCACAAAGACATTTACTATCAATTAAAGATTAATAAGCGAATGATTCGTTCAAGTTCACGAACACCTGAAATGCTCTCGTGATCAAAGAACCGGATATCGATTTTTCTTCTCTCAGTTGTGACATTTTCTCCTTTAATTCGCAAGAGAAGCTAAAAGAGGAAGAAAAAAGATGCAACGTAAAAATAAAAGTGCAAGAAAAAATGTAAGGTGAGAAGAAAGATGATTAATGAGTATATTTTCAGCGTCATGAATGGGATAAAATACGGACATTATGCGCTAATGAAATTTTCCCTGAGCCTGACACTTCAGAATTGTGGGATTCTCTCCCAAAAATAAGAGAAATTCTTACAAATACTTCAGTTTATTAATTAGAGCGATGGAGAAGCTCAGAGAGATTGGTGCTGTTGCTCTTCATGCAGAGATGAGCTGATGGAGATTTTCAGAGTGAGATCGGTGTAATTTATTTTAATGAAATATCATTGAGAACAATAGGAGGGGCGGGGGTGGCTCAGTCGGTAGCGCGCCAGGCTCGTAATCTGTAGTTCCCAGGTTCGAGTCTCAGCTGGGTCAGCGTTGAGATTTATCTCCGCAAAATTCTCCGCCCTGCCCACGGTCAGTAGGGGACACCGACGGGCTTGGAAAGGCCGTCGTCCGTCGGATGGGACGTTAAGCCGTGGCCCCGTGTGCGGGAGAGCCATACCCTGTGCACGTTAAAGAACACGCTGGATGGCCTTGACGGGTGGCTACCATCTGTCTCCCAACAGCTGTTCCAGTGGGTCCTCTCCCCCAACCTTCCTGAGCCTTCGGGGTCCTTGTGACTTGGCCATTTAGCCCATAGTGTGCAAAAAAGTGCCGCTCACAGGTAAAACAACCCAACCCAACAAAGTTGCATTTGAGGCTATTAAGAAGAAAAATAGGGGGTGGGGGGGCTTATGCATATCCTTTCAACTTTATTTATGGTTATATGCGAGGTTTAAGGCATTTAGATCAAACAGAATCATCAGATCTGCATTAAAACTGCATTGCAACTCATAGAAATTCAGGAAGAATTCTCATAGAAAGGCCGCCGTCCGTCGGATGGAGCGTTAAGCCGTGACTCCGTATGCGGGAGAGACATACCCTCTGCACGTTAAAAAACACACTGGATGGCACTGACGGGAGACTACCATCTGTCTTCTAATAGCTGTCCAATGGGTCCTGTTCCTCTAAAGTTTTCTGAGACCTCGGGGTCCTTGTGACCTAGCCATTTAGCCCATTATATGAAAAAAAGTGCCGCTCAGAGGTAAAACAACCGAACAACTGGAATAAAGTTTACAAAATTAATCACAATACTTAAGTTGGGTTGTTTTACCTCTGAGCGGCACTTTTTTGCACACCATGGGCTAAATGGCTAGGTCAAATGGACCCCGAAGGCTCGGAGAAGGTTGGGGGAGGGGACCCACTGGAACAGCTGTTGGGAGACAGATGGTAGCCTCCCGTCAAGGCCATCCAGCGTGTTCTTTAACGTGCACAGGGCATGGCTCTCCCGCACACGGAGCCACGGCTTAACGTCCCATCCGACGAACGGCGGTCTTTCCAAGCCCATCGGTGTCCCCTACTGACCGTGGGCAGGGCGGGGAATTTTGCGGAGATAAATCTCAACGCTGACCCAGCTGGGACTCGAACCTGGGAACTACAGATTACGAGCCTGGCGCGCTACCGACTGAGCCACCCCCGCCCCACACAATACTTAAGAACAAGAAACATGTTATGACTGATTTTAACCTCACAGAGATAATGTTTAAAGTCTCTGAAGTAGTAAGATAAGAAAGAATATCTTGAAAAGGAAAATTTTTTCAATATTCAGAAGCATATTTTGTTTAAAATTCCCCAAGTGAAAAGCCATTCATTTTGCGAACTTTAAAAAGCAGTCCCGTTCCTCTTCATTTCCCCACGTTAAAAGCCACATAAATATTCTTCTTATTACTTTAAGTCACATATGGGACTAAAAAAATAAACATTTCATACTTAAACAACCGAGCGAAGAGAGCTGGGTTAAATATTATTTCTAAGTGCAGATAAGATAAAATTATGGCTGCATTTTTTTCGTTCTAACTTTCAGTGATCTAAGGATACTCGGTGAGCCAAAGGAGTCTTTTGGTAAGGGGCCGCGAACTTATCTTAAGTTCTTTTTTTTATGCAAATTGGCATGAAAAATCGTTTTTGAACGATGAACTCATTTTGGTCGCCATTATTTTTAGCGCGTGACGTACACCACCAGAGACGCAGTTTTTGCTGAAACAGATGTTAGAGATATTAAAATGTCTTTTGCTTGGGGATTCTGAAATTTAAAAGGATTATGTTTGAAACATGAACTAATGGCTTTGTTGAGCACTTTCTTTTATATATTGAAGAAGTTTCAGAAGCCTAATGTAATTGGGGGGCGGGGGTGGCTCAATCGATAGCGCGCCAGGCTCGTAATCTGTAGTTCCCAGGTTCGAGTCACAGCTGGGTCAGCGTTGAGATTTATCTCCGCAAAATTCCCCGCCCTGCCCACGGTCAGTAGGGGACACCGATGGGCTTGGAAAGGCCGCCGTCCGTCGGATGGGACGTTAAGCCGTGGCCCCGTGTGTGGGAGAGCCATACCCTGTGCACGCTAAAGAACACGCTGGATGGCCTTGACGGGAGGCTACCATCTGTCTCCCAACAGCTGTTCCAGCGAATCCCCTCCCCCAACCTTCTCTGTGCCTTCGGGGTCCATGTGACCTGGACATTTAGCCCATGGTGTGCAAAAAAGTGCCGCTCAGAGGTAAAACAACCCAACCTAATGTAATTCGCAAGATAATAGTTTTAAAGAATAATTTATATTTTTTGCATTATATAAATTCTTTAACAAACTTTTTTTCTGTCATTCAACAGATGTGAATGCGCATGTAGAAAAAAAGTTCAACTGAATTGAACTTTTTTTGGGTTGGGTTATTTTATTTCTGAGAGTCACAATTTTGCAAACATTTCGCAAAATGGCCAAGTCACAAGGAGCCCAAGAGCTTGGATTGGGTTGAGTTGTTTTACCTCTGAGCGACACTTTTTTGCACACCATTGGCTAAGTGGCCAAGTCACAAGGACCCCGAGGGCTCAGAGAAGGTTGGGAAGAAAGGACCCACTGGACAGCTGTTGTGACACAGAGGGTAAACATCTGTCAAGGCTATCCAGCGTGTTCTTCAACGTGCACAGGATATGGTTCTCCCACATAGGGGGCTTAACCTTCCGCTTAGGGGACCATGACCTAACCGTCATTCCAATGGGCATTGAAAGACAGCGGTCATTCAATGCCCATTGGGGCGTTCTATTCAGCAAGGTCAGACTGGGGCTGAAATTTTGTAATTTAATTTTAAGTCCCAGTAAGTACAGTCGCTCAAAAAAGTATCCGAACACTATGGTTCATTGCAGAATTCAGAAAAAATAGCTGGCAACGATTATTTTAGAAATTAGTGATTTGGCAACCTACGACCTTCGTGTACATACACGTGACACGAACGGTTGCCAGATCACTAATTTCTAAAAAAAATCGTTGCCAGATATTTTTTCTGAATTCTGCAATGAACCATAGTGTTCGGATACTTTTTTGAGCGACTGTACTGGTAATGCAAGGCGAAAATGTTTATACACTACGTTGAAAAAAGTGTCCAGACATTTCCGTATTATGTAAATGGAAAGCCACTTTCAAAGCTCCTTAACATTCAAAATAAACCTTTTACGCAAAAACTGTTATTGGCGATAAATTGTAGATGCCACTCAAATCTCTCTAAATATATTTCCTGCAATATTCGTTTAATATTTAAAGAATGAATGGAAAAATACTTCAATAGATAAAACGCAACTCTTGTAACAATTTGTTCACTAACATAAAATTTAGCATTAGTTTGTGTGACGATATTTTAAGATTTCATCAATTTGGAGGCAATGTGACAGTGTTAATTTTCAACAATCTTTGATTAATATTTAAGGAGTCATTGAAGCCGGACCATTTAACAGCAGACGACACTATCAAGTTGCCTCCAAATTGATGAAATCTTAAATAATCGTCATATAAACTTCAGATATTTAATTCGCGTTAGTAAACAAATTGTTACAAGAGTTGTGTTTTATCTATTGAAGTATTTTTTCATGTGTGTCAAAAGTTAAAGATAATGCTTCAGCTTCTATTCATTCTATAAATATTAAAAGAATATTTCGGGAAATATATTTAGAGTTGTTGGGTTGTTTTACCTCTGAGCGGCACTTTTTTGCACACCATTGGCTAAATGGCCAGATCACATGGACCCCGAAGGCTCAGAGAAGGTTGGGGGAGGGGACCCACTGGAACAGCTGTTGGGAGACAGATGGTAGCCTCCCGTCAAGCCATCCAGCGTGTTCTTTCACGTGCACAGGGTATGTCTCTCCCGCACACGGGCCACGGCTTAACGTCCCATCCGACGGACGGCGGCCTTTTCAAGCCCATCGGTGTCCCCTACTGGCAGAGGGCAGGGCGGGGAATTTTGCGGAGATAAACCTCAACGCTGACCCAGCTGGGACTCGAACCTGGGAACTACAGATTACGAGCCTGGCGCGCTACCGACTGAGCCACCCCCGCCCCAGTATTTAGAGAGACTTGGGTGGCATTTTGAATTTATCGCCAATAACAGTTTTTGCGTAAAAGAGTTTATTTTCAAATGTTAGGGAGCTTTGAAAGTGACTTTCAATTCACCTAACATGGACGTATCCGGACAATGTTTTCAGCAATATATACTTTTCAGATATTTTTTATGAAAACATTTTTCTATTCTAGATAGATTTTCTCCTGTACGCAGTTCAGAAATTGCATTTCACGCAGTAAATGATTTAACACCGCAGCGGTTATTAATATTTCTTTCCAAAAACAGAATTACGACAGAAATCTTAGGAAACAGCTTCGATAGAGATATTTTCGTGCCCTTCGGTTCTAAATATTTTTGTACACATTATTTTAGCTGAAGATTGGAGCGGCAAAATCTGAACATCAACGAAGACAGCAACCAATGAAATGATGCCACATCCACTTGAGTTTTAGCGGGAATAACTCTCAGATGTAATACTCCACTACAGGAAGTAGTTCCACGCCTTATGAGTTGGGTTGTTTTACCTCTGAGCGGCATGTTTTTTGCACACCATGGGCTAAATGGCCAGGTCACATGGACCTCGAAAGCTCAGAGAAGGTTGGAGGAAGGGACCCACTGGAACAGCTGTTGGGAGACAGATGGTAGCCTCCCGTCAAGGCCATCCAGCGTGTTCTTTAACGTGCACAGGGTATGGCTCTCTCCCACACACGGAGCCACGGCTTAACGTCCCATCCGACGGACGGCGGCCTTTTCAAGCCCATCGGTGTCCCCTACTGACCGTGGGCAGGGTGGGGAAATTTTGCGGAGATAAATCTCAATTCGGACTCGAACCTGGGAACTACAGATTACGAGCCTGTTGCGCTACCGACTGAGCCCCCCCCCCCCGCCCCCCCTCGCAATATGTAATTCTCAGATTAGAGTCCTAGCTGGGCCAGCGTCGGGAATTTTCTCGTCAAAACTCCCCGTCCTGTCCTCGGTCAGTACGTGACAACGATGGTCTTATAAAATTCGCCATCCGTCGAAAGCAACTGAGAAGGATGGAGGAAAGAGAAGGTTATGGGAAGGTGACCCTCTGAGCAGCTGTTAAGAGACAGATGGTAGTCTTCTGTCAAGGCCATCCAGTGCGTTCTATGGCTCTCCTGTGCACGGGTCACAGCTTAAGGCCCCATCTGAAGAACGGCGACTTTTCCAGTTCGTTGGTATTCCCTACTGACCGAGGGCAGGGTGGGGAGTTTTGGGGAGATAAATTTCAATGTTGGCCCAGGCGTGACACGAACCTGGATTGGGTAACGCTGCCGACGGATTCATATGAAACGGGAATGTTTCACCCCTAAGGAACTCTTTTTTTGCACACAATGGGCTAAATAACCATACCACAAAGACCCCGAGGGCTCAGAGAAGGTTGGGGGGAGGAATTCACTGTTACAAGACAGATGGTGGCCTCTCATCAATTCCATTCAGCATGCTGTTTAATGAGCACAGAGTATGACTCTCCCACACACTGGGCCACGGCTAAATGTCCCATCCGATGGATGGTGACCCTTCCAAACCCGGGGCGGGGGTGGCTCAGTCGGTAGCGCGCCAGGCTCGTAATCTGTAGTTCCCAGGTTCGAGTCCCAGCTGGGTCAGCGTTGAGATTTATCTCCGCAAAATTCCCCGCCCTGCCCACGGTCAGTAGGGGACACCGATGGGCTTGGAAAGGCCGCCGTCCGTCTAATGGGACGTTAAGCCGTGGCCCCGTGTGCGGGAGAGCCATACCCTGTGCACGTTAAAGAACACGCTGGATGGCCTTGACGGGAGGTTACCATCTGTCTCCCAACAGCTGGTTCAGTGGATCCCTTCCCCCAACCTTCTCTGAGCCTTCGGGTCCATGTGACCTGGCCATTTAGCCCATGGTGTGCAAAATAGTGCCGCTCAGAGGTAAAACAACCCAACCCTTCCAAACCTATCGGTGTCTTATTTCTCACAGAGAGCGCGGAGATTTCAAGAGATATATCTCAAAGATGATCCAGGTGGGACTCGAAGCTGGGAATTATAGATTACGAGCCTGGCGGGCTACCGATTGAGTGCCCCCTTCCCCTCCCCAAGAGACATGCCAGTGGAGAGAGGCTCTCGATGGTGGAAACGTTTCCTCCTCTAACCTCGAGGGGAGGGGGGAGGAGTAGAAAAGTCCAAAGGTTTCATTTTAAGAAATAAATGAAAATAAATCTTGTTTTATCGTAAAACACGAATTTCTGGGTTAATTGGAGATGTAGATAGTTTGGAAAATAGAAAATCCAGATAATTGATTTAAAAAAAAACAAGTATATGCATCAATTTTGTACACAATTTGTCATTTTACTGTTTTATTATAAAACAGTAAAATGACAGATGAAAGGAAAAATTAGATGAAAAAATTAGCAACAATCTATAAATGTGAAAATTATACACAATTAAATTAGCACACATCGATTGGTAGTGGGTGCTGAGACCTTGAAACAGGATTTGTATTATTCCCAGTGAGAGCGACACTGTGTCTACTAATAAATGCAGGGTGAACGATTTTTCGAAACGTGCAACATAATCCGGAATATCGAATATACGGATAATCAGGGTCTGGATAATCGAGTTCTTACTTACTTTGAATTTTCTTATATCATTCATTTGTTCGAAGTATCTCTGTCAGAAGGCGCAAAATGACTAAAATTGCAAATTTCCTTCTCTTTGAAAACGAGTATTCAGATCCTTATTCTTCGCAATGGTTAAGAGGGGAAATTCTTGGTATCAAAACGGTTTTCTACCCGGAACACAATCTTTTGTTAAGGAATGAAACAAAACAAAATTTTTTGTTTTAAGAAAGAAATGACACACATTTTTTTTTTTCGTTTTCAGCAGGAGTGAAACATAATTATTGTTTTAAGAAAGGAACAAAATACAATTTTTTCGTTCTAAGAAAGAAACGGAACACCATTTTTTCGCTCTAAGAAAGAAACGGAACACAATTTTTTCGCTCTAAGAAAGAAACGAAACACAATTTTTTCGCTCTAAGAAAGAAACGGAACACAACTTTTTCGCTCTAAGAAAGAAACGAAACACAATTTTTCGTTCTAAGAAAGAAACGAAACAATTTTCCGTTCTAAGACGCGAAATATAATTTTTCGTCTTAAGAAGAAACAAAACAAAATTTTTCGTTTCAAGAAAGAAACGAAATGTAATTTTTCGTTTTAAGAAAGAAATGAAATATACTTTTTCGTTTTAAGAAGAAACGAAACACAATTATTGTTTTTAGAAAGAAACCAAACACAATTTTTCGCTTTAAGAAAGAAACGAAAAAAATTCATTTTTGCGTTTTGTAATAAAATATCGCTATTTATATTTTCTTAATTAACCCATTTGTTGGAATTACGACTGTTAGAAGGTTCAAAATTTCAAAAAATTGCAAACTTCATTCTCTTTGAAAACGAACATTTCATATTCATTGGTGGTGACATGTGTTCCATTTTTTGTCGTGCAGATTATGAGTGAGAAAATTTCAAAGTAATGAGTCTTTATTTTTATTCACCAGGGGTCGGCATTTATTATTTTAAGCGGACCGCAGAATGGCATCATCTGCAAATGAATAATACAACAGCCACCCGTAGCATTGTTAATACTAACAACAATGAAATGTTCACTGCTGATTTGGAATTCAAATCTCGTTTTCAGCAGAACAGAGAAAAAAAGACATCACATTTATCTCCTGAAGGTTCAATCAAAAACTTCAAATGTTACTTTCTTCCTGCATACTTTAATGTAGTTCCTTCCTTTTTTCTTACATTTCAAATCGAGGATTCTGTTTTAAAAATCTCTTCACATCGAGAATGTTTCTTTACCTCCTGACTTTAAACATACACTAATGATATCCTTGGCATTTGCGAATCTAGAAACGTTATTTAAATAAGTTATAATCACGATTATGAACGATGTGAGAAGCCATGACATTTTGACAACTTTGAAGACTTCGAATCAACGTTTGCAGTCGGTGTAAGAAAAAAAGTAGTTTTTTTTAAAAAGAAATATATTAAAAAACGACGCATTTTCCTCTTTTCTTTCAATATGGATGTAGTAGGGAAAGGAGTGAATGAAGCCAAAATATTATTTACATTTAAAGAAGAAACTAATTTTCTTTTCAAATGATTTACATCGTGTTTTAGATGAACTGCCCTATGTAAAAGTGAGAGGCAGCTTAAGGTCTGGGTTGTTTTACCTCTGAGCGGCACTTTTTTCCACACCATGGGCTAAATGGCCAGGTCACATGGACCCCGAATTCTCAGAAAAGGTTGGGGGAGGGGACCCACTGGAACAGCTGTTGGGAGACAGATGGTAGCCTCCCGTCAAGGCCATCCAGCGTGTTCTTTAACGTTGGGTTGTTTTACCTCTGAGCGGCACTTTTTTTGCACACCATGGGCTAAATGGCCAGGTCACATGGACCCGAAGGCTCAGAGAAGGTTGGGGAAGGGGACCCACTGGAACAGCTGTTGGGAGACAGATGGTAGCCTCCCGTCAAGGCCATCCAGCGTGTTCTTTAACGTGCACAGGGTATGGCTCTCCCGCACACGGGGCCACGGCTTAACGTCCCATCCGACGGACGGCGTCCTTTTCAAGCCCATCGGTGTCCCCTACTGAACGTGGGAAGGGTGGAGAAATTTTGCTGAGATAAATCTCAACGCTGACCCAGCTGGGACTCGAACCTGAAAACTACAGATTACGAGCCTGGCGCGCTACCGACTGAGCCACCCCGCCCCAGGTCTGACAGGAGCCTGTCAGTTTAATACGCCATAGAGAAGATCGGTGAGGAAGACGAGACCTCAGAAGAAACATTACAAATATTCATGCCATTCCCAGAGTCGAACCCAGTCTCTTTGATCAGTAGCCATGCGCATTAACCACTCGACCTTATCGCGTTGGCTCTCTGTGAAACTGCAGGTGCCGATATCCTGGTTCGAGTCCCAACATGGCATTATTGTGTGTATATTGGGATAGAAACTAAAACAAACCTGAAAGAACTTGTAAGTTATCTGCGCAGATTTTAAGAAAAGAATCGGTCTCATTTCATTGCAGAAAAGAGCTTTTTTTTAACAAGAAATTTTATTTGTATTTAACCAACAGCTCTGAAATCAATAAATCTAAGGCAAGAAGACTATCCAATTCATAGTTGCCAAAGCTTGTTACCATCATCTATTCATGCATCTGTTCCTTTGGGGAAGATTTTGAGAGACAGAAATTAAATCTGTCAGTCTCGACAACATCCTAGCTAGCTGTACTGTCACATCGCATCTCTCCAAACCAGGTTTACTAATAACTCCCCGTAGAACATTGCAGTGATAGACCCCATGATTGAAATGCCTCTCTCTGATATCTCGTCGATTTATTGTACTTCCACATATATTGAAGTTTTTGTGTATTTTAAATCCTGTTAATAATAAGGAATCAGATACATCTGATGTAGTGATAATGGTTTGATTTCATTATTGAGCATTTTTGGTTCGGTAAGTTGAACAATGGAATTCTCTTATAGACAAAATTTCTTCAAGCAATTGGTTCAGGTTTCTTCGCTCAAATAGTCAACAGAACGCGATGAAGGGATTGGGTTGTGTTGGGTTGTTTTACCTCTGAGCGGCACTTTTTTGCACACCATGGGCTAAATGGCAAGGTCACATGGACCCCGAAGGCTCAGAGAAGGTTGGGGGAGGGGACTCACTGCAACAGCTGTTGGGAGACAGATGGTAGCCTCCCGTCAAGGCCATCCAGCGTGTTCTTTAACGTGCACAGGGTATGTCTCTCCCGCACACGGGGCCACGGCTTAACGTCCCATCCGACGGACGGCGGCCTTTCCAAGCCCATCGGTGTCCACTACTGACCGTGGGCAGGGCGGAGAATTTTGCGGAGATAAATCTCAACGCTGACCCAGCTGGGACTCGAACCTGGGAACTACAGATTACGAGCCTGGCGCGCTACCGACTGAGCCACCCCCGCCCGGACCCCGAAGGCTGAGAGAAGGTTGGGGAGGGAACCCACTTGAACAGCTGTTGGGAGACAGATGGTAGCCTCCCGTCAAGGCCATCCAGCGTGTTCTTTAACGTGCACAGGGTATGGCTCTCCCGCACACGGGACCACGGCTTAACGTCCCATCCGACGGACGGCGGCCTTTCCAAGCCCATCGGTGTCCCCTACTGACCGTGGGCAGGGTGGGGAATTTTGCGGAGATAAATCTCAACGCTGACCCAGCTGGGACTCGAACGTGGGAACTACAGATTACGAGCCTGGCGCGCTACCGACTGAGCCACCCCCGCCCACTTTGAAAACGGGAAATGCAAAATAATAGACTGTACAACAGAAACGTTTTGAGCAAGAAAATTCACTGTGAGGTTTGAAATATGCATATTTAATCATTGCAATTTGAATTTAACGATGAGCTTATACACTACTTTCCATAAATTAAGGAACAAGAATGGGAAGTTAAAGTTGAAGCTCTATAAATCCTAATTACATTTTTGTTTCTGAAAAATGTGGTAGAGGAAAAAGATTTCAATGAAATATATCGATATTTCGAGTTTACACAATATTTGCTCAGTATTTAATGATTTATGGAAGTTTGAATATTTAACAATAACAATGCATTGTCTTAAGAAACTTATACAAAACTGAAGAATAGTGAAAGAATTCTTTACACAAACTTCTAAAATACACACTTATTTTAAATAATTAAATCATCTGAAAGAATAATAATTATTAAGCCTTTAGGTTCAGATAAGTTCTTATGACTGGAATGGTTATTTTTAAATATTAGAACTTTCATAACTTATTAAATACTGAAGCTTGGCCGTGAATTTTGATAACGTCATTTTTTCCGTCCTAATAGCGATTTCTCTAGATAAATTTCCAACCTCCTATTGAATTTTATCCGATTAATAGGGCAGACTTTGTAAATATTTAGTGCTTTAATTGTATCCAGGTAATAAAGAAGAATTTGCAAATAGTCTGTGCTTTAATTTCATTCAGGTAACAGGATTTAAAATTGCTGTGTGATTGAATCGGTTAATATCTCAGAATTTGCAAATAGTCTGTACTTTAATTTCATCCAAATAATAGAATGGAATTTATAATTGCTGTGTGATTGAATTGTATCCGGTTAATAGCGCAGAATTTGGAAATAGAGTGTGCTTTAATTTCATCCAGGTAATACAATAGAATTTAAAATTGCTGTGTGATTGAATTGTATGCGGTTAATAGCGCAGAAATTGCAAATAGTCTGTTCTTTAATTTCATCCAGGTAATAGAATAGATTTTAAAATTGCTGTGTGATTGAATTGTATTCGGTTAATAGCGCAGAATTTGCAAATAGTCTGTTCTTTAATTTCATCCAGGTAATAGAATAGATTTTAAAATTGCTGTGTGATTGAATTGTATTCGGTTAATAGCGCAGAATTTGCAAATAGTCTGTTCTTTAATTTCATCCAGGTAATAGAATAGATTTTAAAATTGCTGTGTGATTGAATTGTATTCGGTTAATAGCGCAGAATTTGCAAATAGTCTGTGCTTTAATTTCATCCAGGTAATAGAATAGAATTTGTAATTGCTGTGTGATTGAATTGTATCTAGTTAATAGCGCAGAATTTGCAAATAGTCTGTGCTTTAATTTCATCCAGGTAATAGAATTTAAAATTGCTGTATGATTGAATTGTATGCGGTTAATAGCGCAGAAATTGCAAATAGTCTGTGGTTTAATTTCATCCAGGTAATAGAATAGAATTTATAATTGCTTTGTGATTGAATTGTATCCAGATAATAAAGTAGAATTTGGAAATAGTCTGTGCTTTAATTTCATCCAGGTAATAGAATAGAATTTATAAATGCTTCGTGATTGAATTGTATCCAGATAATAAAGTAGAATTTGGAAATAGTCTGTGCTTTAACTTCATCCAGGTAATAGAATAGAATTTATAATTGCTTTGTGATTGAAATGTATCCAGATAATAAAGTAGAATTTGGAAATAGTCTGTGCTTTAATTTCATCCAGGTAATAGAATAGAATTTAAAATTGCTTTGTGATTGAATTGTATCCAGATAATAAAGTAGAATTTGGAAATAGTCTGTGCTTTAATTTTATCCAGGTAATAGAATAGACTTTGGAATTAGTGGCCGTGTCTCAGACAGAAATTCCAGAAACTTGTTCCAATCTGGGGATTCCGTTTTCGTGATAACCGATTCGTACAGTTACTTTAAGGAAATAGTATTTCATTACAAAGATTTCTAAAATATTTATATTAGAAACTGGAGCAGTTTCCTGAAAACGTTTTTACGTAATCTCACATTCATAAGTTAATTTTTCTATTACATAATTTTTCTGTTTATGGGAAAAATATAGAGAAAAACTTTATGGGTTGGTTATTACTTATAAAGTGTTATCATCAGAATTTTTATGAATCCTCCATTGATTCCAATTTTCGGAGTTAGAGGCAGCTAAAGATGGAAATGTAGAAAAACTTTCATTTTGAAAAGGAACTTTGTTCATTGCTACATTTAGTTGATCTTCATATTTATTATGAGCTTATTAAAAATTAACATAAATTAATTTCCAAATATATAGAATAATGAATAACTATCAATTGAATTTTAAATGATAGAGTCCGTATTTAAACACCTATATATTAAAATATTAATTCTTCAGTTGGTGGATTTTACGGCCATGGTAGCATGTAGTTTACTCTGAGAGAATGCACCTATTGTTAAACTTTTATCGAAAAAAAAAATTCCTTAAATCTAGAAAATTTCTACTCTTGAGATAGCACGGCAGGCTCTTAATATGTGTGCGAGTGGCAACTTTGGGGTTGGGTTGTTTTACCTCTGAGCGGCACTTTTTTGCACACCATGGGCTAAATGGCCAGGTCACATGGACCCCGAAGGCTCAGAGAAGGTTGGGGAGGGAACCCACTGGAACAGCTCTTGGGAGACAGATGGTAGCCTCCCGTCAAGGCCATCCAGCGTGTTCTTTAACGTGCACAGGTTATGGCTCTCCCACACACGGCGCCACGGCTTAACGTCCCATCCGACGGACGGCGGCCTTTCCAAGCCCATCGGTGTCCCCTACTGACCGTAGGCAGGGCGGGGAATTTTGCGGAGATAAATCTCAACGCTGATCCAGCTGGGACTCGAACCTGGGAACTACAGATTACGAGCCTGGCGCGCTACCGACTGAGCCACCCCCGCCCCGCGAGTGGCAACTATGTATGCATTGGTATATTTCCTCGTTAATTCCACTTTTTCCTCCGGGGGACAGTAGAAAACACCACTGTCCATTGGAGAGAACGAAAGCTTTGACCCACACGTACAGAGTTTTCTTTTCGCACGAAATATGTTAAATGGCCAGGTCACAAGGACCCCAAAACTCACAGGAAGATTAGGACGAAGGTCCACTGGATTTCAGTTTGGAGGTAGAAGGAAATTTCCTGTCAAGTGATGAAAGGCTCTCTTACAGGGTATGGCTCTCTTCCGAAGAGAGCACGGCTTAACGTGAAATCCAACGGATAGCTCCTTTTCCAAGTTCTTCGGTCTCCGCTTTCTGACCGAGAGTACGGTGGAGGTTGTGTGGAGAGAAATCTCAACGCTAGCAGCAATTGGGACTCGAACCTGGGATCTTCAGGTTACGAGGGGCGGGGGTGGCTCAGTTGGTAGCGCGCCAGGCTCGTAATCTGTAGTTCCCAGGTTCGAGTCCCAGCTGGGTCAGCGTTGAGATTTATCTCCGCAAAATTCCCCGCCTTGCCCACGGTCAGTAGGGGACACCGATGGGCTTGGAAAGGCCGCCGTCCGTCGGATGGGACGTTAAGCCGTGGCCCCGTGTGCGGGAGAGCCATACCCTGTGCACGTTAAAGAACACGCTGGATGGCCTTGACGGGAGACTACCATCTGTCTCCCAACAGCTGTTCCAGCGGGTCCCCTCCCCCAACCTTCTCTGAGCCTTCGGGGTCCATGTGACCTGGCCATTTAGCCCATGGTGTGCAAAAAAGTGCCGCTCAGAGGTAAAACAACCCAACCCAACCCTTCAGGTTACGAGCCTGGCGCGCTACCAACTGAGCCCTTCCAACAAGTGCGAAGAATCCACACTGCACGTTAACATTAAAGAAAACGCTGGATAGCTTTGAAGAAGGGTTTCTTCTGTTTCCTAACAGCTGTCTAGTCGTTCCTTTCACTTATATAATTCTAAGCCCTTGGGAAGTCCTTGTGATCCGGCCATTTATTAATCCCGTAGTATGGAATAAAAAGAGCTCCCTTAATGTTTTAAATAACGCACTCCTACTCCTAGCTCTAGAGCTCTGTGAAATGAATTTTGTAAAAACACTACCTTATATTGGACAGAAACCACTACTCTTCTGTAAACTGTTTCTTTGAAAAAGGCATTATAGGGCCGACGAAATGAACGGCCACAACGGTTTTAAATTGCATTTTGGATTTCAGAGTGACAGAAAGGGAAAAAAATACGACACAATTAGATTTGAAAAAGGCATTTTTTATCGCGATTTCCACAAACAAAATCCCCCCCCCCTCCGCAAGTCAGACAATGAAATGTTTTTCGAAACGCTAAATTGACACTTTGAAAGGTGAATATCCTAAATTATTCAGTCTCGCCTGAAAGCAGGATTTAAGAAGAGAAGAATATTTTTTTTTAACTTTAAGAGTAGAAAGTAAAAGAATATCTCTTTAAATGTTCTCAGTTCTAATTAACAATTTTCCTGCTAGATAAGAGAGAGAGCCATTCGTTCTTTCGTGAAATCTTCTAACGAATAGGTACGAAGGACCATTAGCGGAAAACGGCAGACATGTTTATTGGCTCTCTGTTCATAGGAATATATTAATCAAGTTAGTGTTCAATACACCGCAAAGTTAAGCGGGAGACTGGATACCTGACATGCATACAAAAAAGGCTTTAAGGATTGGAGTTTATGTCCAGTTCGTCAGAGTTCTGATTCAGTTATGGAAAAAAAACCTTGATGGGTTATTTTACCTCTGAAAGGCTTTTGGGTTGGGTTGTTTTACCTCTGAGCTGCACTTTTTTGCACACCATGGGCGAAATGGCTAGGTCATATGGACCCCGAAGGCTCAGAGAAGGTTAGGGGAGGGGACCCACTGGAACAGCTGTTGGGAGACAGATGGTAGCCTCCCGTCAAGGCCATCCAGCGTGTTCTTTAACGTGCACAATGTATGGCTCTCCCGCATACGGGGCCACGGCTTAACGTCACATCCGACGGACGGCGGCCTTTCCAAGCCCATCGGTGTCCCCTACTGACCGTGGGCAGGGCGGGGAATTTTGCGGAGATAAATCTCAACGCTGACCCAGCTGGGACTCGAACCTGGGAACTACAGATTACGAGCCTGGCGCGCTACCGACTGAGCCATCCCCGCCCCAAAAGTTAATCGGGAGACTGGATACCTGACATGCATACAAAAAGGGATTTAAAGATTGGAGTTTATGTCCAGGTTCGTCAGAGTTCTGATTCAGTTATGGAAAAAAAACCTTGATGGGTTATTTTACCTCTGAAAGGCACTCTTTTGCAAACAATGGGCTAAATGGCCAAGTCAAAGAAACCCTAAGGGGTCGATAAAGTTGGGAAAAGGGGATCCACTTTACTGTTGTCGTAATTGAACTTTGAAGGAAATAGGAAGCATTAACTAAAAATAAGCGTCAGCTTACTATGCTCTCCTTTTTTGTTTCGCCTTTCCTATTAAACACTAATATTTAATATGATTGTTATTTACCTTTTCTGATACAATTGATATTTCTCAGCTATTTCACTTCTCAATTTTTCTCATGTATATATTAATTGTTATTAGATGATTATGCTATGTAAATGTATATTGTATTGACTGGCGGAATAAAATAAAGATTATTATTATTATTAACTGTTAGGAGATAGATGGTAGTTCCCATCAAGGCCAGGGGCGGGGGTGGCTCAGTCAGTAGCGCGCCAGGCTCGTAATCTGTAGTTCCCAGGTTTGAGTCCCAGCTGGTCAGAGTTGAGATTTATCTCCGCAAAATTCCCCGCCCTGCCCACGGTCAGTAGGGGACACCGATGGGCTTGGAAAGGCCGCCGTCCGTCGGATGGGACGTTAAGCCGTGGCCCCGTGTGCGGGAGAGACGTACATTGTGCACGTTAAAGAACACGCTGGATAGCCTTGACGGGAGGCTACCATCTGTCTCCCAACAGCTGTTCCAATGGGTCCCCTCCCCAACCTTCTCTGAGCCTTCGGGGTCCATGTGACCTGGCCATTTAGCCCATGGTGTGCAAAAAAGTGCCGCTCAGAGGTAAAACAATCCAACCCGTCAAGGCCATGCAGCGTGTTCTTTAATGTGCGCAGGGTATGGATCTTCCGCACACCGCGGCACTGCTTAACGTCTCATCATACTTAGGGCGGCCTTCCCAAAATTTCCAAGCCCATTGGTGTCTCCTATTGATTGAAAGCAGGGCGAGGAGTTTTGCGCAGAAAATTCTGAACGCTGGCTCATGTGGGACTCGAACTTGGGAAGTGCAGATTGCGAACTTGGCGCTCGACCGAGTGAGCCACCCCCGTTCTAAAAACCGTGATGTAATGTCTTGTAGCATCAGGAGAGACTGAAACTTCAAAGGAAAATAATCAAGATGAATTTAGTTAACGATACTTATTATTTGGCTTTAAAAAAAGAGCTAACGTTTTCAATTTCTTGTTTTCTCTCTTGTTGTAGGGGCGGGGGTGGCTCAGTCGGTAACGCGCCAGGCTCGTAATCTGTAGTTCCCAGGTTCCAGTCCCAGCTGGGTCAGCGTTGCGATTTATCTCCGCAAAATTTCCCCGCCCTGCCCACGGTCAGTAGGTGACACCGATGGGCTTGGAAAGGCCGCCGTCCGTCGGATGGGACGTTAAGCCGTGGCCCCGTGTGCGGGAGAGCCATACCCTGTGCGCGTTAAAGAACACACTGGATGGCCTTTACGGGAGGCTACCATCTGTCTCCCAACAGCTGTTCCAGTGGGTCCCCTCCCCCAACCTTCTCTGAGCCTTCGGGGTCCTTGTGGCCTGGCCATTTAACCCATGGTGTGCAAAAAAGTGCCGCTCAGAGGTAAAACAATCCAATCCAAACTCTTGTTGTAGACATTTATTATTTTTTTTTTTGCTTTTAGATATAAATTAAATATTTTTAGGTGAGAATCAGTATTGATGATATATTAATATATTTATTATATTACGAGAATAAGATATGTATTTCATGAATCTCCCAAAACATATATTCAATAATCTCAAAAGTTTATTAAATGCTTATTTTACCAAACTTTTTAAACCGAAATACGAAACTACACTACAGGAAAAAAAAAATGCAACTTCTGGAAGGATTAATGCATTTTATTGAAACGCAGACAGCTGTTAGCATACACTGAGATGTGCGATTGACTACATTATCAAAAAAAATATGGAAAATTACCACTTTACTTAACCGGTAAAGTTATATATTTATTATGATGTTGAACCGCCCCGCGCAGCAATGCTTTCATGAGCACGGCGGAAAAGGCTATCGTACAGCTTTATAATGTCTTCCTGAGGGATAGAACTGCAAATAGGGGGGGCAGGGGTGGCTGAGTCGGTAGCGCGCCAGGCTCGTAATCTGTAATTCCCAGGTTTGAGTCCCAGCTGCGTCAGCGTTGAGATTTATCTCCGCAAAATTCCCCGCCCTGCCCACAGTCAGTAGGGGACACCGATGGGCGTGTAAAGGTCGCCGTCCGTCGGATGGGACATTATGCCGTGGCCCCGTGTGCAGGAGAGCAATTCCCTGTGCACGTTACAGAACACGCTGGATGGCCTTGACGGGAGGCTACCATCTGTCTCGCAACAGCTGTTCCAGTGGGTCCCCTTCCCCAACCTTCTCTGAGCCTTCGGGGTCCATGTGACCTGGCCATTTAGCCCATGGTGTGCAGAAAAGTGCCGCTCAGAGGCAAAACATCCCAACCCAACTTCTTGCAAGTGTCACATTTTCTATTTCCTGCAGTGTATTTAACTCTTGTGAATGTCTCAATGTTTCTCAAGTTCAAATATATATTTATCTAGAGAAAAAAAATAAGCGGTTTGCATATCTCCCAAAAGTTTTCATTAATGATAATTAATCTCATATTTGGGACTCATATCTACGAATTGTCTACCAATTGACTTTTTATCAATGTTGGGGGGGGGGGGGAAGTGCCGCTCACATGTGAAACAACCCATCCCATTGGGATCCGTGTGACCTGGCGATTTAGCTATTGTATAAAAAAAAATACCTCTCAGAGGTAAAACAATACAATCTTGTGTACAGGGAATAACACTTGAGATCAAAATTGCATTCTTTCATCTTCTGGTGACGTCAAAGGCATCATTATTATTTTGTCACGTGCTGCAAATGCTTCCAAACTCGTTTCACACCTCACACTGGTGAAAACAAATTATCCTCTAACTTAAAAGAGTTAGGTTGGGTTGTTTTACCTCTGAGCGGCACTTTTTTGCACACCGTGGGCTAAATGGCCAGGTCACATGGACCCCGAAGGCTCAGAGAAGGTTGGGGGAGGGGACCCACTGGAACAGCTGTTGGGAGACAGATGGTAGCCTCCCGTAAAGGCCATCCAGCGTGTTTTTTAACGTGCACAGGGTAAGGCTCTCCCGCACACGGGGCCACGGCTTAACGTCCCATCCGACGGACGGCGGCCTTTCCAAGCCCATCGCTGTCCCCTACTGACCGTGGGCAGGGCGGGGAATTTTGCGGAGATAAATCTCAACGCTGACCCAGCTGGGACTCGAACCTGGGAACTACAGATTACGAGCCTGGCGCTCTACCGACTGAGCCACCACCGCCCCTGGGGTAAGAGAACCTACTGGACAGTTGTTAGGTGGCATTGGGTTGTTTTTTTGGTTGTTTTTCCCCTACTGACCGTGGGCAGGGCGGGGAACTGGGTTGGGTTGTTTTATCTCTGAGCGGCACTTTTTTGCACACCATGGGCCAGGTCACACGGACCCCGAAGGTTCAGAGAAGGTTGGGGAGGGGACCCACTGGAACAGCTGTTGGGAGACAGATGGTAGCCTCTCGTCAAGGCGATCCAGCGTGTTTTTTAACGTGCACAGGGTAAGGCTCTCCCGCACACGGGGCCACGGCTTAACGTCCCATCCGACGGACGGCGGCCTTTCCAAGCCCATCGCTGTCCCCTACTGACCGTGGGCAGGGCGGAGAATTTTGCGGAGATAAATCTCAACGCTGACCCAGCTGGGAGTTAAAACCATGAGTTAAATGGCCATGAGTTAAATGGCCAGGCCACAAGGACCCCTTCGGGGTCCTTGTGGCCTGGCCATTTAACCCATGGTGTGCAAAAAAGTGCCGCTCAGAGGTAAAACAATCCAATCCAAACTCTTGTTGTAGACATTTATTATTTTTTTTTTTGCTTTTAGATATAAATTAAATATTTTTAGGTGAGAATCAGTATTGATGATATATTAATATATTTATTATATTACGAGAATAAGATATGTATTTCATGAATCTCCCAAAACATATATTCAATAATCTCAAAAGTTTATTAAATGCTTATTTTACCAAACTTTTTAAACCGAAATACGAAACTACACTACAGGAAAAAAAAAATGCAACTTCTGGAAGGATTAATGCATTTTATTGAAACGCAGACAGCTGTTAGCATACACTGAGATGTGCGATTGACTACATTATCAAAAAAAATATGGAAAATTACCACTTTACTTAACCGGTAAAGTTATATATTTATTATGATGTTGAACCGCCCCGCGCAGCAATGCTTTCATGAGCACGGCGGAAAAGGCTATCGTACAGCTTTATAATGTCTTCCTGAGGGATAGAACTGCAAATAGGGGGGGCAGGGGTGGCTGAGTCGGTAGCGCGCCAGGCTCGTAATCTGTAATTCCCAGGTTTGAGTCCCAGCTGCGTCAGCGTTGAGATTTATCTCCGCAAAATTCCCCGCCCTGCCCACAGTCAGTAGGGGACACCGATGGGCGTGTAAAGGTCGCCGTCCGTCGGATGGGACATTATGCCGTGGCCCCGTGTGCAGGAGAGCAATTCCCTGTGCACGTTACAGAACACGCTGGATGGCCTTGACGGGAGGCTACCATCTGTCTCGCAACAGCTGTTCCAGTGGGTCCCCTTCCCCAACCTTCTCTGAGCCTTCGGGGTCCATGTGACCTGGCCATTTAGCCCATGGTGTGCAGAAAAGTGCCGCTCAGAGGCAAAACATCCCAACCCAACTTCTTGCAAGTGTCACATTTTCTATTTCCTGCAGTGTATTTAACTCTTGTGAATGTCTCAATGTTTCTCAAGTTCAAATATATATTTATCTAGAGAAAAAAAATAAGCGGTTTGCATATCTCCCAAAAGTTTTCATTAATGATAATTAATCTCATATTTGGGACTCATATCTACGAATTGTCTACCAATTGACTTTTTATCAATGTTGGGGGGGGGGGGAAGTGCCGCTCACATGTGAAACAACCCATCCCATTGGGATCCGTGTGACCTGGCGATTTAGCTATTGTATAAAAAAAAATACCTCTCAGAGGTAAAACAATACAATCTTGTGTACAGGGAATAACACTTGAGATCAAAATTGCATTCTTTCATCTTCTGGTGACGTCAAAGGCATCATTATTATTTTGTCACGTGCTGCAAATGCTTCCAAACTCGTTTCACACCTCACACTGGTGAAAACAAATTATCCTCTAACTTAAAAGAGTTAGGTTGGGTTGTTTTACCTCTGAGCGGCACTTTTTTGCACACCGTGGGCTAAATGGCCAGGTCACATGGATCCCGAAGGCTCAGAGAAGGTTGGGGGAGGGGACCCACTGGAACAGCTGTTGGGAGACAGATGGTAGCCTCTCGTCAAGGCCATCCAGCGTGTTTTTTAACGTGCACAGGGTAAGGCTCTCCCGCACACGGGGCCACGGCTTAACGTCCCATCCGACGGACGGCGGCCTTTCCAAGCCCATCGCTGTCCCCTACTGACCGTGGGCAGGGCGGAGAATTTTGCGGAGATAAATCTCAACGCTGACCCAGCTGGGACTCGAACCTGGGAACTACAGATTACGAGTCTCGCGCGCTACCGATTGAGCCATCCCCGCCCCTAACTTAAAAGAGAAACAAGTGAAAGATTTGATAAGAACCCCAAAAACACAGAATTGTTTAAAAAGCAAGCCCAGAAGTAATAAAAAAATGTATATAATCTGAAAGAGGATGATAAAATGAAGAAAATAAAAAAAAAATCCTGAAGAAGACGAACAGATGAAAAGCATTACGGATGAAAAGAGGATAGGAAAGAAAATAATTGGAAGAATAGAGATGGAAGAAAAGAAAAAAAGAAGAGATCTCTTTCCAATCTTGGCTCTGACCAAGTTTGAAAATGGATCAAGGGGAATATCCGATGGAAAGAGAGAGAAAGGAAATAGAGGGAAGAGCGAGACCTGATCAGTGGAACACGAAATCCTGACTGTAGCAAGTGATGAAGAGAGGAGAGCAGCACCCGCTCTTCACCCGTCTGTGGGAAGGTTACTTTTCTGCAGTTCACGGGGGAAAATGGCCTGGCAAAGGAGAAGGAAGTTAGAAAAAAAGTTCATGAGGCTTCATTACTACGTTTCTAAAAGACAGAGATTCTCAAAATGAAACAGATGTGTGCGGGCATTTTAGGAGATTGTTTGCGAACCAATCGGTGCGTGGTTGCAGCGATGAAGAGGAAGAATTCCGTGAGATGGGAAGAGCGTTTTCCTCTCTAGACCTCTCCTAAAAGGAAGTTGTTGGGTTGTTTTACCTCTGAGCGGCACTTTTTTGCACACCATGGGCTAAATGGCCAGGTCACATGGACCCCGAAGGCTCAGAGAATGTTGGGGGAGGGGACCCACTGGAAAAGCTGTTGGGAGACAGATGGTAGCCTCCCGTCAAGGCCATCCAGCGTGTTCTTTAATGTGCACAGGGTATGGCTCTCCCGCACGCGGAGCCACGGCTTAACGTCCCATCCGACGGACGGCTGCCTTTCCAAGCCATCGGTGTCCTCTACTGACCGTGGGTAGGGCGGGGAAATTTTGCGGAGATAATCTCAACGCTGACCCACCTGGGACTCGAACCTGGGAACTACAGATTACGAGCCTGGCGCGCTACCGGCTGAGCAACACCCGCCCCCATCACGAAAGAAACTGGGTCTTATGAAACAAACAATCAATATACTGAATTGTACGCGTTTCTTCCAATTTTGAGCACATATTTTTAGGTGTAGAACTAAACGATTTTGAGATTGGAATCAAAGGATTTTGAGAGGAGTTCGGAATCAAAATTTCCAGCCCATGCCACTCCGAGACCGAAAGTATCGAGTTGACTCCTGCCGAGCCCGAATAATTTCTACGGTTTTTAACCCCGAATCATTTTCATAATTTTCGACACCGCACCCGAATCATTTGTACAATTTTCGACCCCGAGCCCGAATCATATCTACAATTTTCGACCCCGATCCTGAATGATTTGTACAGTTTTCGACCCCGAACTCGAATCATTCCCTCCGATATATTTTTTCTTCCTTTTTTCCCGACACCGAACTCAAAACGGTTTCGAAATTATTAATGTTATTTTTTTTCCCGACATCGAACTCGAATCATTTTTGAAAATTTTCGACCCCGAGCCCGGATTATTTTTTTTTCTCCAAATTTTGACCCCAAATAATTCCTACAATTATCGACCCGAACTCGAATCATTTCTACAGTTTACGACCCCGAGCCCGAATCATATCTACAATTTTCAACACCAAGCCTGAATCTTTTTACAATTTTCGATCCCGAGCCAGAATAATTTCTAGAATTTTACACCCCAAATCATTTCGACAATTTCCGACCTCGACCTCGAATCATTTCTACAGTTTTCGACCCCCGAGCCCGAATCATTTCTACAGTTTTCGACCCTGAGCCTGAATAATTTCTACAATTTTCGACCCCGAGCCCGAATAATTTCTAAATTTTTCGACCTACAATTTTTGACCCCGATCACGAATCATTTTTCAATTTTTGACCCAAATCATTTCCACAATTTTTGACCTCGAGCACCTTCCATTTCTATAATATTTCAGCCCGACTGTCTCCGCTACTCACCAAAGTCAGGGTGTGAAAGTTTGCCCAGATAAATCTTAACGTTAGCACAGCTGGCACTCCAACCTGGGAACTGCAGATTACGAGCCTGGTGCGCTGCTGACTGAGCCAGCCCATACTCAATTTAATTTTTGCCACCAATGCAAAACACAAGCAGCTGTCTATAAAACTTATCAAAACAACGTAGTTTACATTTCACATTTTTATAAGGACGTTTAAAATACCTACAGTCACTGGATTTGGGTTGGGTTGTTTTACCTCTGAGCGGCCCTTTTTTGCACACCATGGGCTAAATGGCCAGGTCACATGGACCCCGAAGGCTCAGAGAAGATTGGGGGAGGGGACCCACTGGAACAGCTGTTAGGAAACAGATGGTAGCCTCCCATCAAGGCCATCCAGCGTGTTCTTTAACGTGCACAGGGTTTGACTCTGCCGTACACGGGGCCACGGCTTAACGTCCCATCCGACGGACGGCGGCCTTTCCAAGCCCATCGGTGTCCCCTACTGACCGTGGGCAGGGCGAGGAATTTTGCGGAGATAAATCTCAACGCTGACCCAGCTGGGACTCGAACCTGGTAACTACAGATTACGAGCCTGGCGCGCTACCGACTGAGCCACCCCTGCCCCTCCTTAAGAATAACAACGTCACCTTTTTAAGGACAGATCCCTTTGAAGAAGGCATCACCAGGTTTATAATCTACAGTTCCCAGATTCGTCCCAACATTGCCAGTCTTGAGATTTATCTCTGCTACTCCCTACCACGTCCCCTGTCAGAAAGTGGACACCGATTGGCAGAAAAATGTTGACGTTGCCGGATGGAAGATAGAGCTGTGGCCCCGTGTGCAGGAGTGCCATACCCTGTGCAGGTTAAAGAACTCGTTGGATCGCCTAGACGGGAAGTTTCCATTTGTCTCCTGAAAGCCGTCCAGTGAGTTCTAGTGAGCGTAAATGGCCGTCCAGTGAGCCTAAATGGCCATCCAGTGAGCCTAAATGGCAAGGTGGCTCAGTCGGCAGCGCGCCAGGCTCGTAATCTGTAGTTCTCAGGTTCGAGTCCCAGCTGGGTCAGCGTTGAAATTTATCTCCGCAAAATTCCCCGCCTTGCCCACGGTCAGTAGGGGACACCGATGGGCTTGGAAAAACCGCCGTCCGTCGGAGGGACGTTAAGCCGTGGCCCCGTGTGCGGGAGAGACATACCCTGTGCACGTTAAAGAACACGCTGGATGGCCTTGACGGGAAGCTACCATCTGTCTCCCAACAGCTGCTCCAGTGGGTCCCCTCCCCCAACCTTCTCTGAGCCTTCGGGGTCCATGTGACCTGGCCATTTAGCCCATGGTGTGCAAAAAAGTGACGCTCAGACGTAAAACAACCCAACCCAAAATCCCGTCTCTCTGACTTCTCTCAACCCCTGGGGAGGGGGGAGTATCAGTCGTTAGTACACCAGGCTCGTAATCTGCATTTCCCAGGTTCGAGTCCAAGCTTAGCCAGAGTTGAAATTTATATCCGTAAAACTCCCCGCCCTACCCACGGTCAATAAGGGATTCCAATGGGTTTGGAAAGGCTGGCGTCTGTCGGATGGAACGTTAAGCCGTGGCTCCGTGTGCGGGAGAGCCATACCCTGTGCACGTTAAAGAACACACTGGATGGCCTTGACGGGAGGCTTACCATCTGTCTTCCAACAGTTGTTCTAGTGGGTCACCTCCCCCAACCTTCTCTGAGCCTTCGGGGTCCATGTGACTTGCCCATTTAACCCATGGTGTGAAAAAAAGTGTCGCTCAGAGGTTAAACAACCCGACATAAATCCCATTCTTTTTTAAATACTCAATGGAAGACATTGTGAAGAGTTTTCAAAATCCGGACAGATTAAACCAAGTTTTCTTTTTGTGAACGCAAATCAGTTCTCTTCAAAAATTTTTATTAAACATTTAATCCGATTTTCCCCATCTATTTATTACGTCTCCATTACAGTCTCATCATCCAAATAAAATGGGGACGGGGGTGGCTCAGTAAATAGCTTGCCAGGCTCGTAATCTGCAGTTCCCAAGTTCGAGTCCCAGCTGGGCCAGTGTAGAGATTTATCTGCGCAAAACTCCCCTCTCAGCGCTCGGGTCAGTAGGGAAGGCGGTTGTCCATCTGATGGTACGTTAAACCGTGGCTCCGTGTGCGGGAGAACCATATCCTGTGGACGTTGAAGAACACGCTGGATCGCCATGACGGGAGGCTACCATCTATCTGTCTCAACAGCTGTCCAATGGGTCTCCTCCCCCAACCTTCAGGATCAGAATGGAACGTTAAGCCGTGGTGGAGGAGAGCCATGCTCTGTGCACGTTAAAGAACACACTGGATGGCCTTGACGGGAGGATTACCATCTGTCTTCCAACAGTTGTTCCAGTGGGTCACCTGCCCCAACCTTCTCTGAGCCTTCGGGGTCCATCTGACTTCTCCATTTAGCCCATGGTGTTAACCCTTGGGCTAAATGGACTAAATGGACACTTTTTTTGATTCACCCAGAACAAGGACAGGTCACAAACACCCTTGTTTGGCCGAACGGTTATCGTGATTGGCTACTGATCAGAGACCTGAGTTCATTTAGTCCATTAATTCCGATTTAGTCCAGAGGTAAAACAACGGATCAGATGATGTCTCTGAGCGGCACTGTTTGTGACCTGTCCTGTTCAGGGTGCTTGTGACCTGACCATTTAGCCCGTTGTGTGCAAAAAAAAAATGCCGCTCAGAGGTAAAACAACCCAGTAAAATTTGAAACGCGAATATTTTCTTTCCATTAAAATTTGGAAGTAAATCCATTTTGAAAATAAGATTTATGCAAGTCTTTGGCTATCAACAAATACAGAGTTTTTCTTTTAAATTTGAAATTACTCTTAACAGAGCTAAGGGAGAATTGTAAGGAACAGACTGTTGTGAACGTCCATTCTTACTCCACGAAGGAAACAGGTTGTTTGTTTTTTAAATGAAACCATTACCAACCCTTGGGATGCAGCGTAACAAGCTTCATTTGATTCATAAAATGGCATCAATAGAATGCAGCTGAAACTATGGAGGAGGAACAATTAAGAGATTCCTCTGACACCAAGACGATGGTTTGTTCAAAGGAATGTTTTCTGAGAGTGACTAAATTAGATTCTTTTCCCTAGACTGGTCTTTGAGCTTCGGTTAGTCTACCTTTAATCTTTATTCGCGTTATTCTGAGACTGATATTCCCTTGCTTCGGAATTTTGAAATTGGATTTTAGTTTTTCATCATTGTTATTCCAGAGGAATTAAACTGGAATGTAAAAATGTAGATTGGAACATTTCTTCTCAGGAAACGTTGCTCGGAAGCGAATGAAAAGCGTTATTTTTTTAGATTAATATTTTCGTGAGTGTGTCCGAGATTTTTTGGTGATGCTGGTAGTCGATATTTGGAATCGTCTCTGATGCTATAGTTTACGTCTACTCTTGTTCAACATAGCAAAACCAATTTCAGATAACTACGGTTGGGTTTACCTCTGAGCGGCACTTTTTTGTTCACAATGGACTAAATGGCCTGGTCACATGGACCCCGAAGGCTCAGAGAAGGTTGGGAGAGGGGACCCACTGGAACAGCTGTTGGGATGGTAGCCTCCCGTCAAGATGGTAGCCTCCCGTCAATGCCATTCAGCGTGTTCTTTAACGTGCACAGGGTATGTTTCTCCCGCACACGGGGCCACTGTTTAACGTCCCATCCGACTGACGGCGGCCTTTCCAAGCCCATCGGTGTCCCCTACTGACCGTGGGCAAGGCGGGGAGTTTTGCGGAGATAAATCTCAACGCTGACCCACCTGGTACTCGAACCTGGGAACTGCAGATTACGAGCCTGGTGCGCTACTGACTGAGCCACCCCCGCCCCTTGAACTCAGGTCTCTGATCAGTAGCCAATCACGATAACCGTTCGGCCAAATAATAGATATTTAAAACAAACATACATTTTATTTTTGCTTCTAAAGGCTATGTCCGACTTCATTTTAACTGCACGACATCAACAGTGATACGTCACAACCATTCAATTTCCGATTTGGACTTTTTCAAAAGAACTAATATATAGCGTAGTCAAAGAGCAATCCACATTAAAATGTAGTGTTAGTGGAAATCAGGGTCTTTCCCAGGGGCTGCGGAACCCCTCCCCCTAAAATTTCGTCGACTCTTATGAAGTCTCAAACTTTTCTACCTGCTTTGAAATCCAAAAACAGGTGTCTTCGTATAATTTTTTTAGCCTCATAGTGTACGTATGTCCGACACTAAAAATGGATTTAAAAAAGGAAACTATAAAAATTTATTCCATATAAATTCTTTTAACATTTTCCGACCGGTGGATTATTTTAATAATTGGAAAATCCTACTGAAAGTCTTATCAGCTGGGTCAGCATTGAGATTTATCTCCGCAAAATTGCCCGCCCTGCCCACGGTCAGTAGGGGACACCGATGGGTTTGGAAAGGCACCGTCCGTCGGATGGTACATTAAGCCGTGACCCCGTGTACGGAGAGTCATACTCCCTCCACCAACCCTCTCTGAGACTTTGGGCTTCATGTGACCTGGCCATTTAGCCCATGGTGTGCAAAAAAGTGCCGCTCAGAGGTAAAACAACCCAACTCTATTCCTTCTTGCACCTTTTATCTCTTGAGCCACACACGTCATTGGCTCCGGATTATCATCATTTTCATATTATCCTCCGGATAATATTGGATTATATCCTCCGGATAATATTATCCTAATAATCCTAATAATATTATCCTAATATCGGGTAATATCGAATAATATCCTAATATCGAATAATTATCCTAATAATATTATCCTAATATCGGATAATATTAATCCAATATTATCCTCCGGATAATATTGGATTATATCCTCCGGATTATCATCATTTGCAAGGGTATGTGCACTGCGTGCACCTACTCTTCTATTTGCATGTTTGTACGACATGTCCTTTGGGGTAGGGCATTTTCAATGTCGAGTAGTGTATTTACTCAAATAAAACCCAAGAGTTCATTTGAGTTTAATGCAAACTACTTCGTAATTTTTTTCTGCTCCACCAAATACGAAATAACAGGAATTGAATTGTTTTATGTCTGAGCAGCACTTCTTTCTGCACATAATGAGCAAAATGGCTCAGAGACATCAATCATAATGGGCAAGAATATCAAATAATGGGCTCAGAGAAGGTTAAGGGAAGGGGACCCGCTGGACAGCTGTTAGGAGACAGAGGGTAGCCTCCCTTCAAGGCCGTCCAGTGTGTTCTTTAACGTGCACAGGGTATGGCTTTGCCGCAGACGGAGCACAGCTTAACGTCCCATCTGATGGACGGCGACCTTTCCAAGCTCAGCGGTGTGCCTACTGACCGAGGACGGGAAGTGTTGTGAAGACAAATCTCAATGCTGGCTCGAGTCTGGAAACAGGAAGTTACGAGCCTGATGCACTACCGACTGAATCCCCCGCTCCGAGGGGCGGGGGTGGCTCAGTCGGTAGCACGCCAGGCTCGTAATCTGCAGTTCTCAGGTTCGAGTCCCATCTGGGTCAGCGTTGAGATTTATCTCCGCAAAATTCCCCACCCTGCCCACGGTCAGTAGGGGACACCGCTGGGCTTGGAAAGGCCGCCTTCCGTCGGATGGGACATTAAGCCGTGGCTCCGTGTGCGGGAGAGCCATACCCTGTGCACGTTAAAGAACACGTTGGATGGCCTTGACGGGAGGCTACCATCTGTCTCCCAACAGCTGTTCCAGTGGGTCCCCTCCCCCAACATTCTCTGAGCCTTCGGGGTCCATGTGACCTGGTAAAACAACCCAACCCCCGCTCCGAAATAACAGGAAGCTCTTAGGCACTGAAATATTCCTTTTGGCATCGTGAGAATCGTTATAAATTCTCTCTACGAATATCGTTTACTCCTTTGCAAAGAAACCCCTCTCTATAACACAAGAGACCATCTATTGAAACACCGAAGCTCTCGTGTGTGCATCAGTGCGTGCGGCGCATCTTTCAGCGCTTTCGTTATCCAAACTTCCGATCCCTGATGACAAGCGGAAGGAAATCTCCCCAACAGGAAGCAAGTGCCAATGACGTCACTCTCCTCCTGCCACGGTGGCGATCGCCTCGTGCAACGCCATCCACAGGAATGGCAAAACGCCAACCGATGTGCTTTTTTGTTGCTGGTAACCCAGCCAGGGTGCTGGAGATCGAGGAAGGAAAGGAAGCAGCTTTCTCTGGAGCCTGTTGGTGCTTTTGTTCGCCGCATGTTTTTTTTTACACTTTATTATTTATAGCTGCTGGCGGTTTCTGCAAGTGATGGATTCCCGCTCGCGCTAATCCGTCACGTCGCTTCGTGTCATCCAAGAATCTGTCATGCGGTTATTAAGTGTCACACTTTAACAGTCTGTAGGTAGCGGAGTTGTAAATGATGGTTACGGGTCTCTTGATAAATTAGCGACGGGAACGCTTCAGAGTTGAGTCGCGCCCATTAAAAGTACCGTGTCATCCCCCACCACCAAGACCCTCCAACTTTCAAGTCTTCATAAATATTTGCCATATCACTGCTGACTCGTCAATTAAAATTTGCAATTTTTTAAACCATTAATCGCCACTAGGTGATAGCGAACTTGACAATGTTTTCAAAAGGTATATCCATTGTTCAGAGGGTTGGATTGTTTTACCTCTGAGCGGCACTTTTTTGCACACCATGGGCTAAATGGCCAGGTCACATCGACCCCCGAAGGCTCAGAGAAGGTTGGGGGAGGGGACCCACTGCAACAACTGTTGGGAGACAGATGGTAGCCTGCCGTCAAGGCCATCCAGAGTGTTCTTTAACGTGCACAGGGCTCTCCAAGCAAGTGCCAATGACGTCACTCCCCCGCACACGGGGCCACGGCTTAACGTCCCATCCGACGGACGGCGGCCTTTCCAAGCCCATCGGTTTCCCCTACTGACCGTGGGCAGGGCGGGGAATTTTGCGGAGATAAATCTCAACGCTGACCCAGCTGGGACTCGAATCTGGGAACTACAGATTACGAGCCTGGCTCGCTACCGTCCGAGCCACCCCCGCCCATTGTACAGAGAGGCGAATATTGGAATTGGGAACATCGGTTTCTTTCTGTTAAAGTAGTGAAAGAAATTGTTGAGAAAGGAGAAAGTTTATTAAGCGGACCAAAAATAGAGTGCGAAATGTATAACCGTTGATTCAGCCACGAAATAAAAATATTGCAGTCAGACTTAGGCCTAGAAAGTTAAAGAATTTATGGCTGACAGGTTGGGTTGTTTTACTTTTAAGCGACATTTTTTTGCACTCAATGGTCTAAATGGCCAGGCCACAAAGATTCCAAAATCTCAGAAGTTTGGGATCCACTAGACAAGTGTTAGGAGACAGATGATAGCTGGGGCGGGGGTGGCTCAGTCGGTAGCGCGTCAGGCCCGTAATCTGTAGTTCCCAGGTTCGAGTCCCAGCTGGGTCAGCGTTGAGATTTATCTCCGCAAAATTTCCCCGCCCTGCCCACTGTCAATAGGGGGCACCGATAAGTTTGAAAAGGCCGCCGTCCGTCGGATGGGAGGTTAAGCCGTGGCTCCATGTGCGGGAGAGCCATACCCTGTGCACTTTAAAGAACACGCTGGATGGCCTTGACGGGAGACTACGTGGGTCCCCTCCCCCAACCTACTCTGAGCCTTCGGGGTCCATGTGACCTGGCCATTTAGCCCATGGTGTGCAAAAAAGTGCCGCTCAGAGGTAAAACAAGCCAATCATCAAGGTTTTCATTTCAGTAATTGAATCAGAATTCTGACGAACAAGCATACAAAAATAAAATCCTTAAAGCTTCTTTTGTAAACATGTCAGGTATCCACTCTCCTGTAAATGAGCTTTAAGTTGATTAATGTGTTCTTCTGATCAGGCAGGCAGGAAACATGTCTGCCATTGTCCGTTAATTGTGTTTCCTACCGATTTTCTGGAAGATTTTCGCGAACTAACCAATCGTTCTATCTTATCTAGCTGGATAATTATTAATTAGAACTGAGAATATTTAAAGAGATATTCTTTCTTACTTCTCCACTCTTAATGTTAAAGAAAAAAAATATTTTTTTCCATTCTTAAATCCTGCTGCCAAGCGAGACTGAATAATTAGGACATTCACCTTTTAAAACGCGAAATTAGCGCTTCGAAAGTATATCATCGTCTGACATGCGAAGAAGAAATTTTGTTGGTGGAACTGGCGATTAAAAATGTATGTTTTTAAATCTAATTATGTCGTATATTTTCTCTTCTGTCACTCTGTAACACAGTATGCTAGAAAAATATGCTTTAGAGGGAAGATAACACAACCCATATTGAAAATATAATCTTTTCTCTGATGTGGTCTACATCTTTTCTCTTTTCACCAGGACTTCTCTTCACTCAGGATTTACTGTTCTGGGGGAGGGGGGGGGGAGTTGACTGAGAATATGACTTGAGTTGGGTTGTTTTATCTCTGAGCGGCACGTTTTTGCACACCATGGGCTAATTGGACAGGTCACATGGACCCCGAAGGCTCAGAGAAAGTTGGGGGAGGAGACCCACTGGAACAGCTGTTGGGAGAGAGATAGTAGCCTCCCGTCAAGGCCATCCAGCATGTTCTTTAACGTGCACAGGGTATGGCTGGGTTGGGTTGTTTTATCTCTGAGCGGCACTTTTTTGCACACCATGGGCTAAATGGACAGGTCACATGGACCCCGAAAGCTCAGAGAAAGTTGGGGGAGGAGACCCAATGGAATAGCTGTTGGGAGACAGATGGTAGCCTTCCGTCAAGGCTATCCAGCATGTTCTTTAACGTGCACAGGGTATGGCTGGGTTGGGTTGTTTTACCTCTGAGCGGCACTTTTTTGCACATAATGGGCTAAATGGCCAGGTCACATGGACCCCGAAGGCTCAGAGAAAGTTGGGGGAGGAGACCCACTGGAACAGCTGTTGGGAGACAGATGGTAGCCTCCCGTCAAGGCCATCCAGCATGTTCTTTAACGTGCACAGGGTATGGCTGGGTTGGGTTGTTTTACGTCTGAGCGGCACTTTTTTGCACACAATGGGCTAAATGGCCAGGTCACATGGACCCCGAAGGCTCAGAGAAAGTTGGGGGAGGAGACCCATTGGAACAGCTGTTGGGAGACAGATGGTAGCCTCCCGTCAAGGCCATCCAGCGTGTTCTTAACGGGCACAGTGTATGGCTCTCCCACATACGGGGCCACGGCTTAACGTACCATCTTTTTTTGTAAACTGGAATTAAATAGCTTTCTTCATCAAATCTGGAAAAGAGCCAGTTTCGAAGGATAAATTACAAATGTGGACCAATGGTTGAATCAAGTTAAAAGAACATTTTTTAACAGCAATAATGGAAATATTGTCATACCAGCAGTTTTTTTTATTTTTAAATCCTTTTATAATGTCAGTCAATTCCTTTCTACAAGTTGAAGCTAAAAACATGGAATTGACATTTTTACTCATATGGCTATTTTGATTTCTTACAATCCTATTCTTTGACAGATTTACTGCTATATTTACAAAGTGTTCATTAAATTGGTTTGCCAATAACTTAGCATTTTCAGTTGAATCAGAACCACTTTCTAATTTTGGATATTTATTTTCTACCTTCTTCTGATTTATTATCTCTCTTATCAATTTCCACTGCTTTGATATATTTCCATCACAATTTTAAAACTGAGTTGCAAGGAAACAGTTTTTCGCATCTCGTATTTTATAATTTATTTGATTTCTAAAGTTTTTAAAGCTACTTTCGTAAGTTTCATTTAAAGGGTATTTTTTGTGTTTTTTTTTATATATCTTATCTCTTTCTTTTATTAAGTTCAGAATTTTAGAAGTAATCCATGGCTTTCGTGATTGTAATTTATTATGAATTTTTCTTTCCCTTGTTGAATTTTTAATTATGAGATTAAATGTGGTTAAAAATTATTTTAAGCTTCATTGACATCATTAATAATTAATACCTCGTCCCAGGAACATTCACTTAAAGCCTGTTCGATAAAGTATAGTCTATGTAGTGATAAAAAATAGGCTCTGTATAATTATCACACTGAATATTCATATTATTGTTAAAATTAACTGTTAAGGCAATGGGATAATGATCAGTCACTGCTAATTTAACAATACTACTCTTGAATTAACTTTCGATTTTGCTTTTAATAAAAATGCGATCTAAACAAGTAGAAGATATCATACTTTTTCTGGTCGGTGAATTTATGAAACTTTGAAAGCCATTTGATGACAGCAAATTTAGATATTAATTTGTGTAGTGATCATTTCCTAGTGTATTTATTGTTAGGACAGATGAACGTGCGACAATGGCTTGTGATATGTGTATCATTAAATGCTGGCCTATGCTTAGCGTGACGTTGGGTTGTTTTACCTCTGAGCGGCACTTTTCTGCACACCATGGGCTAAATGGCCAGGTCACATGGACCCCGAAGGCTCAGAGAAGGTTGGGGGAGGGCACCCACTGGAACAGCTGTTGGGAGACAGATGGTAGCCTCCCGTCAAGGCCATCCAACGTGTTTTTTAACGTGCACAGGGAATGGCTCTCCCGCAGACGAGGCCACGGCTTGACGTCCCATCCGACGGACGGCGGCCTTTCCAAGCCCATCGATGTCCCCTACTGACCGAGGGCAGGGCGGGGAATTTTGCGGAGTTAAGTCTCAACGCTGACCCAGCTGGGACTCGAACCTGGGAACTACAGATTACGAGCTTGGCGGCTACCGACTAGCTACCTGCTCCCGCTTAGCGCGACGATTTACGTTATTAACTGTTTAGAATGAGGATACTTTGAAAAAGTAAGAATTGTGAAAGAAAGCAAACAGATATAGTCTGTTAGTGAAGAAAGAAAAATATAATGTATTAAATTAATGTTGTGTGATATTACGTAAGAAGACTGCCCTTATTTGATTGAAGATGAAACCTAGTTCCTATAGTAAAAAGGAATGAACAATAAAGTTTTTCCTTGGGTCCTCTATCAGGGGAGATCAATGTTAAACGTTTTACGTTTATAAGGTATAAAATATTGTTAAGGTTAATTTGTGTCACAAATGAGATTCAATACAACGTTGTTGGGTTGTTTTACCTCTGAGCGGCACTTTTTGCACACCATGGGCTAAATGGCCAGGTCACATGGACCCCGAAGGCTCAGAGAAGGTTGGGGGAGGGGACCCACTGGAACAGCTGTTGGGAGACAGATGGTAGCCTCCCGTCAAGGCCATCCAGCGTGTTCTTTATTGTGCACAGGGTATGTCTCTCCCGCACACGGGGCCACGGCTTAACGTCCCATCCGACGGACGGCGGCCTTTCCAAGCCCATCGGTGTCCCCTACTGACCGTGGGCAGGGCGGGGAATTTTTGCGGAGATAAATCTCAACGCTGACCCAGCTGGGACTCGAACCTGGGAACTACAGATTACGAGCCTGGCGCGCTACCGGCTGAGCCACCCCCGCCCCATTCAATACAACGTAGTTTGTCTTTATGCAAGAGGAATAGAAATACTTGAGTTTAGATAAGATTGGTTAATTTGTAATAATTTTGTGCCATTGTAATAAATTACATCATTCATACTTTAGTGTGGTATACATATACGCTATTCATGAACTCACGTTAAGTCTTCATCTCACTGAATTCATATCACTATATTTAAATCACCAATTACAACAACTTCGCATTTATTATCAAATGATAAGAGTAATTCCTGAAATTTTACTAGGAAGGTGGTAAGTGGGATACAAAGAATCTGAAAAAGTGGGCAAAACTTTACGGGGTGGTAGAACGAAGCTATACGAGCAATATTCGTCATAGAATGTATGGTCGGAACGCAAGCGGTGAGAAGTTAAAAGGTAGTTTTCCACTGTCACATTTAAAGAATGAACACATGAAGGAGAGGAGATACTTCAGAAAACATTTTATTAACAGGAATGTAATTGAGGTACATGCTCAAAGAAATTGCTCAAAAGAGCTGCCGCCAGCTGTAATGCAGGCTTCATCCACGGTAGAAATGCCGTTGGGTGCGAGGACTGACCCTTTTATACCATTTCCAACGCCACCTAGCGGCTCGCCGTTTGCTTTCCGCCCATACTTGCGTTCTACCACCCCGTAAAGTTTTGCCCACTTTTTCAGATTCACCCTGTATATATACATACGAAATACTGCTGATAATTTTCCAATTAAATAGCAATATATTCAGCTGAACTTATATCATTAAAGGCAATTTGCTTGACTATTAAAGAATTTTTAATGTACAAAGTATCCCACCAGATTTATTGTAATGTCTACAACAATGGAACATATAATAACCATCTATTTGATACAAATTTAACTCATGTGGTTTGATCCATATTTCAGAAAGTATTAAAATATCCGTCTTGCTATTTAAATATTCAAGAATAGCTTCGAGCTGTTTAAATTTTTTTCTACTCGAATTTGCCTTGCGCAAAGCCATGAGGAAATTAATGAGAGTGATGCAAAGATTGAAAGAATTAATTACAAGATTGAGCTGCTAAGGCGAGTGGAAATTGAAAAGAAGACTAAACTAAATGATGAGTATTGGGATATGAAAATGTTTTAAGTAATTTACCTGATGAGACATATAAGTATATTGAAGGTTGGGTTGTTTTACCTCTGAGCGGCACTTTTTTGCACACCATGGGTTAAATGGCCAGGTCACAGAACCCCGAAGACTCAGAGAAGTTTGGGGGAGGGGATCCACTGTAACAGATGTTGAGAGACAGATGGTAGCCTCCTGTCAAGGCCATCCAGTGTGTTCTTTAACATGCACAGGGTGTGGCTCTCCCGTACACGGGGCCACGGCTTAACGACCCATCCGACGGACGGCGGCCTTTCCAAGCCCATTGGTGTCGCCTACTGACCGTGGGCAGGGCGGGGAATTTTGCGGAGATAAATCTCAACGCTGACCCAGCTGGGACTCGAACCTGGGTTGTTTTTGGGTTGTTTTACCTGTGAGCGGCACTTTTTGCACACCATGGGCTAAATGGCCAGGTCACAAGGACCCCGAAGACTCAGAGAAGTTTGGGGGAGGGGATCCACTGTATCAGATGTTGAGAGACAGATGGTAGCCTCCTGTCAAGGCCATCCAGTGTGTTCTTTAACATGCACAGGGTGTATCTCTCCCGTACACGGGGCCATGGCTTAACGACCCATCCAACGGACGGCGGCTTTTCCAAGCCCATTGGTGTCGCCTACTGACCGTGGGCAGGGCGGGGAATTTTGCGGAGATAAATCTCAACGCTGATCCAGCTGGGACTCGAACCTAGGAACTACAGATTTCGAGCCTGGCGCGCTACCGACTGAGCCACCCCCGCCCAAGTATATTGAAGAAACACTTATAAAGGCATTTGATGCAATAGAGAAAAATGTTATGTAATGTCTGGCCAGTAAGTAAATTTCAAAGTTATGTATTGTTCAAGAAAGATTTGAGATATTTAATAGATAAAACAATATAAACTGGAAATTTAGTGGCTAGTCATATGTTATTATCCAACGTTGCTAATGAACATGTAGATGTTAATGTTGCAGCGAATAAGTCAACAGAAGGTAATGTTTGGTATCTAGCCATGTGTCATTAGCTGGCATTGCCAATGAACATGAAGATTTACATTTAGGATCCCTAATAACTAAGGCTACATTTAATGGAATTTCAGGGTTGATCATGCGTTGTTAGCCGGTGTGGCTAACGAGCGTGGGGATATAGTAAGTAATCATGTGTCAACGACCGGTATTGCCAATGAACATGAAAATTTAGAGAATGAGAAGTATAGGGTTGTTTTACCTCTGAGCGGCACTTTTTTGCACACCATGGGCTAAATGGCCAGGTCACATGGACCCCGAAGGCTCAGAGAAGGTTGGGGGAGGGGACCCACTGGAACAGCTGTTGGGAGACAGATGGTAGCCTCCCGTCAAGGCCATCCAGCGTGTTCTTTAAAGTGCACAGGGTATGGCTCTCCCGCACACGGGGCCACGTCTTAACGTCCCATCCGACGGACGGCGGCCTTTCCAAGCCCACCGGTGTTCCCTACTGACCGTGGGCAGGGCGGGAAATTTTGCGGAGATAAATCTCAACGCTCACCCAGCTGGGACTCGAACCTGGGAAATACAGATTACGAGCCTGGCGCGCTACCGACTGAGCCACTCCCGCCCCATTGGGGGAGGGGACCCACTGGAACAGCTGTTGGGAGACAGATGGTAGCCTCCCGTCAAGGCCATCCAGCATTTTCTTTAACGTGCACAGGGTATGGCTCTTCCGCACACGGGACCACGGCTTAACGTCCCATCCGGCGGACGGCGGCCTTTCAAAGCCCATCGGTGTCCCCTAATGACCGTGGGCAGGGCGGGAAGTTTTGCGGAGATAAATCTCAACGCTGATCCATCTGCGACTCGAACCTGGGAACTACAGATTTCGAGAATGGGGCGCTACCGACTGAACCACCCCACCCCCAAGAGGTTTGGGATTTGTCCAACATTTGCATACATATATTATGCCATCAGACATAGAAATGACAGAAATCTTCCTATCATGGTGCCTTTGAGAGGCTTCCTTATTTGCCCTCTTCTCACAATGTGCTATAACTTGGAAGGAAAGCTTTTCTGACCTAATGTTCATAGGAACTTCTTTCTCAATACTATATGCAATAGAACACGTTCCAAAAGTTTGACTAGACCTTTCAGAAACACTCTGTATATAAAAACACAAACTATACTAATAAAGATAGTATCCACGATGTAAATCAATTTCGAAATGTGGAATAACAGCATACGAAAAAATAAGAAATTCATTCTACAATAACTAAATACATTATACCTTGTACTAAACGCTCACATTTTACAATAGCTAAAGTCATATTCAATTACATAAATATTCTATTCTTCATAAGCATAGAAAATCATAGCAAAAAAATTGCTATCATTTTCCAAGTTTCATTAACAGTTACGGAAAATACATTAGTAATTACAAAATTCGACATATATTTAATCTCTAGCCAAGAAATATTGTATCTATATAAAGTTACTCCCTTGTAAAGTCGTATAGAGTTTTTCAAATTGCATGCTGAATAAAACACTGAAATTAATTAAAAAATAACTAAAAACATTTATGTCATACTAACGTAAATTGTTAGCAATGAAATAAAGTATATTTATATAAATATAAAAAAAATATGTGATAAAAAAGAGGATACTAAAAATAATTTTAACGGGTTGGGTTGTTTTACCTCTGAGCGGCACTTTTTTGCACACCATGGGCTAAATGGCCAGGTCACATGGACCCCAATGGCTCAGAGAAGGTTGGGGGAGGGGACCCACTGGAACAGCTGTTGGGAGACAGATGGTAGCCTCCCGTCAAGGCCATCCAGCGTGTTCTTTAACGTGCACAGGGTATGGCTCTCCCTCACACGGGGCCACGGCTTAACGTCCCATCCGACGGACGGCGGCCTTTCCAAGCCCATCGGTGTCCCCTACTGACCGTGGGCAGAGCGGGGAATTTTGCGGAGATAAATCTCAACGCTTACCCAGCTGGGACTCGAACCTGGGAACTACAGATTACGAGCCTGGCGCGCTACCGACTGATCCATCCCCGCCGGAACTAAAATTAAAACGGAAATTATTCTCTATTCTGCATATAACTTTTAAGGGTCACGAGTAGCAATTTAACAACTATTTGTAAGATATATACACTAATTAAATTTATATATATATAAATGGAGTGTAGATTTACCATTGAACTAACGCTGGAGTATCCAGATGTCTCACTAGGGAAGTTTACGTAGAAAAACGTAATTACACAGAGTTAAAAATAAATCTCTGGTTTGTAAAGGGACAGAAATATCGTCATCTGTTCAGCAAGCTCACAAATCATACTCAGAAGTGAGAATGTGTGTTTAATGCTGCTATCTTCTTTACTGAATTTTACTCAGAGTTTTTAGAGACGCGAACTTATCGAGCTAATTGACTCTGCTGAGCTTTTATCTACTTTTTTTTTGCTTCAAAAATATCTTCAACGTAAAGCAAACACATAAAACTGATAAAACTTTTCAGATTAAGTGGACCCATCAGCAGAACCCAGAACTAGCGAGAGCTTGATTAAATGTAGATGTGATGATTCAATAGTCTGGTATGGATAAGGTAAGTGTACTCACACTTTATCTTATGTGTTTCGCTTTCTAATCGCTAAATACACACCTTGACTCTCGTTATATCATTCACGCCAGTAATTGAAGTGTGGAAGCACATATTTGTTTTAAACCGGAATTCTCACAGGTTATTTACTCTGATGAGTGCCAGTTTTTTTTCGGTAACTGCTTTTGGTTGTTAATGTTTGCTTCAATTAATTAAATCTGAACCATTTTCATATCTCTTAAAGTAGTTTTTAGAAAAATGTTTAATAATTCATGGCAACAAACTGATCACTTTTCAAGTAGGAGATGCAGCAAAACACAAAAGCAACTGTACGTATAACTTACACATTACCTCATCAGCACTCAGACAGATACAGTCGCTCAAAAAATATCCGAACACTATGGTTGATTACAGAATTCAGAACAAATATCTGACAACGATTTTTTTAGTAATTAGTGATCTGGCAACTTTCGTGTACAGGTACAGAAGGTTGCCAGATCACTAATTTCTATAAAAAACGTTGCCAGATATTTTTTTAAATTCTGTAATCAACCATAGTGTTCGGATATTTTTTGAGCGACTGCACAGCACTTGTTTTGGGGGGTTTTCCTACCAAAGCAGTGAGAGCAGGGAATTTTGCCAAAATAAATCTCAAAGCTGGAGCCCTGAGTGTTTTGGGGTGGCTAGACGTTAGGGGCGAATTTATGCAAATGAGGGCAATGTGATTAAACAAAGCTTTGTGTTTCATCAGGATCAGCCTTCTAAGTAGAGGGGACCTGATGACGCAATTTTTTATATTTCAGAGATGAAGTAGTGAAAAAAAAAATGAGGACTATGCCCAAATCAATGGGGTGACCAGGGTATGCTCAAATCAATGGGTGACCAGGGTATACCCAAATCAATGGGTGACCAGGGTATGCCCAAATCAATGGGGTGACCAGGGTATGCTCAAATCAATGGGTGACCAGGGTATACCCAAATCAATGGGTGACCAGAGTATGCCGAAATCAATGGGTGACCAGAATATGCCCAAATCAATGGGTGACCAGGGTATGCCCAAATCAATGGGTGACCAGGGTATGCCCAAATCAATGGGTGACCAGGGTATGCCCAAATCAATGGGGTGACCAGGGTATGCCCAAATCAATGGGTGAACAGGGTATGCCCAAATCAATGGGTGACCAGGGTATGCCCAAATCAATGGGGTGACCAGGGTATGCTCAAATCAATGGGTGACCAGGGTATACCCAAATCAATGGGTGACCAGGGTATGCCGAAATCAATGGGTGACCAGAATATGCCCAAATCAATGGGTGACCAGGGTATGCCCAAATCAATGGGTGACCAGGGTATGCCCAAATCAATGGGTGACCAGGGTATGCCCAGATCAATGGGTGACCAGGGTATGCCCAGATCAATGGGTGACCAGGGTATGCCCAAATCAATGGGTGACCAGGGTATGCCCAAATCAATGGGGTGACCAGGGTATGCTCAAATCAATGGGTGACCAGGGTATACCCAAATCAATGGGGTGACCAGGGTATGCCGAAATCAATAGGTGACCAGGGTATGCCCAAATCAATGGGTGACCAGGGTATGCCCAAATCAATGGGTGACCAGGGTATACCCAAATCAATGGGGTGACCAGGGTATGCTCAAATCAATGGGTGACCAGGGTATACCCAAATCAATGGGTGACCAGGGTATGCCGAAATCAATGGGTGACCAGAATATGCCCAAATCAATGGGTGACCAGGGTATGCCCAAATCAATGGGTGACCAGGGTATGCCCAAATCAATGGGTGACCAGGGTATGCCCAAATCAATGATTGACCAGGGTATGCCCAAATCAATGGGTGACCAGAGTATGCCCAAATCAATGGGGTGACCAGGGTATGCTCAAATCAATGGGGTGACCAGGGTATGCCGAAATCAATGGGTGACCAGGGTATGCCGAAATCAATGGGTGACCAGGGTATGCCCAAATCAATGGGTGACCAGGGTATGCCCAAATCAATGGGTGGCCAGTGTATGCCCAAATCAATGGGTGACCAGGGTATGCCCAAATCAATGGGTGACCAGGGTATGCTCATATCAATGGGTGACTAGGGTATGCTCAAACCAATGGGTGACCAGGGTATGCCAAAATTAATGGATGACTAGGGTATACCCAAATCAATGGATGACTAGGGTATACCCAAATCAATGGGTGACCAGGGTATGCCCAAATCAATCGGTGACCAGGGTATGCTCAAATCAATGGGTTACCAGGGTATACCCAAATCAATGGGTGACCAGGGTATGCCCAAAATCAATGGGTGACCAGGGTATGCCCAAATCAATGTGTGACCAGGGTATACCCAAATCAATGGGTGACCAGGGTATACCCAAATCAGTGGATGATCAGGGTATGCCCAAATCAATGGGTGACCAGGGTATGCCCAAATCAATGGGTGACCAGGGTATGCGCAAATCAATGGGTGACCAGGGTATGCCCAAATCAATCGGTGACCAGGGTATGCCCAAATCAATGGATGACCAGGGTATGCCCAAATCAATGGGTGACCAGGGTATGCCCAAATCAATGGGTGACCAGGGTATGCCCAAATCAATGAGTGATCAGGGTATGCCCAAATCAATGGGTTACCAGAATATACCCAAATCAATGGGTGACCATGGTATGCCCAAATCAATGGATGACCAGGGTATGCCCAAATCAATGGGTGACCAGGGTATACCCAAATCAATGGGTGACCAGGGAATGCCCAAATCAATGAGTGACAAGGGTATACCCAAATTAATGAGTGACCAGGGTATGCCCAAATCAATGGGTGACCAGAATATGCCCAAATCAATGGGTGACCAGGGTATACCCAAATTAATGATTGACAAGGGTATGCCCAAATCAATGGGTGACCAGGGTATGCGCAAATCAATGGGTGACCAGGGTATGCCCAAATCAATGGATGACCATGGTATGCCCAAATCAATGGGTGACCAGGTTATGCCCAAATCAATGGGTGACAAGGGTATGCCAAAATCAATGGGCAAACCTCAGGGGTGACCAGGCAGCGTCGAGACCAAATTCATCTCACGAATCACAAACCACTTCTCTAAGAAGTGGTCGAAACCAGAATAGAAAAATTGACAGTACCTCGCTCTTTTTTTGGTGGGGGAAACTGTGAGCACTCAGTTTCTTTTCAATAGGGCGGTCTCAGTAGATGCATACAGCTGCAATTCCAGTTCTCAAATGCAATTTTCGGGACCCGATGATCTCCGTCCGCGCAGTCTCGTCCACACATTTCGGCGGAGCACTGTGTTTCCGTTTCCGTGCTCTTCCTCGACGCTGGGTTGGGTTGTTTTACCTCTGAGCGGCACTTTTTTGCAAACAATGGGCTAAATGGGCAGGTCACATGGACCCCGAAGGCTCAGAGAAGGTTGGGGGAGGGGACCCACCGGAACAGCTGTTGGGAGACAGATGGTAGCCTCCCGTCAAGGCCATCCAGCGTGTTCTTTAACGTGCACAGGGTATGGCTCTCCCGCACACGGGACCACGGCTTAACGTCCCATCCGACGGACGGCTGCCTTTCCAAGCCCATCGGTGTCCCCTACTGACCGTGGGCAGTGCGGGGAATTTTTGCGGAGATAAATCTCAACGCTGACCCAGCTGGGACTCGAACCTGGGAACTACAGATTACGAGCCTGGCGCGCTACCGACTGAGCCATCCCCGCCCCCTTCCTCGACGTAAGCTGGGTAAACCATCGGGGTTGTCGTGGGATTCTGCGATTGGAGCACTCACATCGAAAACGGATGTCTGTTTTTCTATATGGCCCGCTTTGGTACTTGTTTACTCCTTAGATGGGATATTTTCGCGAGATGGTTACAGTCGCTCAAAATAGTATCCGAACACTATGGTTGATTACAGAATTCAGAAAACATATCTGGCAACGATTTTTTTTAGAAATTAGTGATCTGGCAACCTTCGGGTCACGTGACCTTCGTGTCGTGACACAAAGGTTGCCAGATCACTAATTTCTAAAAAAATCATTGCCAGATATTTTTCTGAATTCTGTAATCAACCACAGTGTTCGGATACTTTTTTGAGCAACTGTAGGTGGTCATATTATTTTGATACTAGATCGTTTGGGCTCACTCACGGAAATATTGAGCGTGTGCAGTAAACTGCACATATTGGATCGTGTGAGCTCACAAAAACCTGGATCGTGTGGGCCCACTCCTAGAAATATTGAGCGTGTGCAGTTACCGTTCACAGCAAACTGGAGCGTGTGCAGTAACTGCACACGCTTCAGTTTGCTGTGAACGGTAACTGGAGCGTGTACACTTGCTGTACACGCTCCAGATATTTTTCCTGAATTCTGTAATCACGTGACACGAAGGTTGCCAGATCACTAATTTCTAAAAAAAAATCATTGCCAGATATTTTTCTGAATTCTGTAATCAACCATAGTGTTCGGATACTTTTTTGAGAGACTGTACCTTTTTAGACGAATTTCAGTGCCCAAGGCCCACGGTCTACTTCCTTCTACAGCATGAAAGATTGAGAGGCAAGATAAAGGAGTGTAGGAAGATTAAGAGCTGAATGATGAAGTAACAACATGGCGGATGGATAGATACGACAGATACGTCTGGTCCACATTTTGAAAAAAAATGTGAGCACGACAGCTGTAGCAACTCCTTGCATGTTGGGTTGTTTCACTTCTGAGAGACATTTTTTTTGCACACAATGGGGTAAATTGTCAGTTATAAGGATCGCTAGAACTCAGAGAAGAGGGTTGGGTTGTTTTACCTCTGAGCGGCACTCTTTTGCACACCATGGGCTAAATGGCCAGGTCACATGGGTTGGATTGGGTTATTTTACCCCTGAGCGGCACTCTTTTTGCACACCATGGGCTAAATGGCCAGGTCACATGGACCCCGAAGGCTCAGAGAAGGTTGGGGGAGGGGACCCACTGGAACAGCTGTTGGTTGTTTTGGGTTGGGTTGTTTTACCTCTGAGCGACACTTTTTTGCACACCATGGGCTAAATGGCCAGGTCACATGGACCCCGAAGGCTCAGAGAAGGTTGGGGGAGGGGACCCACTGGAACAAGCTGTTGGTAGACAGATGGTAGCCTCCCATCAAGGCCATCCAGCGTGTTCTTTAACGTGCACAGGGTATGTCTCTCTCGCATACGGGGCCACGGCTTAAAGTCCCATCAGACGGACGGCGGCCTTTCTAAGCCCATCGGTGTCCCCTACTGACCGTGGGCAGGGAGGGGAATTTTGCGGAGATAAATCTCAACGCTGACCCAGCTGGGACTCGAACCTGGGAACTACAGATTACGAGCCTGGCGCGCTACCGACTGAGCCACCCCCGCCCCATCAGTGAAAAGAGTTTCGGCAGAAAAATCATTACGGTCATCATCCATTTGACGACGTGGAGCACATAAAAGAACAAAAGACAGGTTATTCTATCTATAAAATTTGTGCCTCAAGTAAATATTTTATGAATCAGTAGAGATTATAAAAATATTATTTACACAGTTTGAAACTGAATCCGTCCAATTTAAATAAATTATATCCTGGAAATACTGGTACTACACTAACGGATTACTTTATTTTGGCTATAACTGAAAATCATCCTGAACGAAGAAATGAGATAACCAAACGAAGCTTATGCATGTAAAAACAACGAATGATTATTTAAATAGAAGTACACCATCGATGAATTCTATTTATGAGCCTCAACATAATAGGATTTTGTTTTGTATCGTTGGGAAGATTGAAAAATAATGCCTGAAGTCTTTCGCCGATATTCAATACACGGTAAATAAAGTCTATATTGATTTAATTTCACTTACGAGGCAACCATTCTGTGTTTATCGTGTTCTGTAATAAAGTAGGACACAGATAAAAATATAAAGCATATTGAAAAATTGGTTCCGAGTTTATTACCCACTATTGTTACAAGAGCTTAATCGGTAGGTCACCAGTTTCGTTATCTGCAGTTCCCAAGTTCGAGTCCTAAATGTGGCAGCGTTGAGATTTATCTTTGCTAAACCCCCTCTCTGCTCTCAGTCAGAAATCGGACACTGATGAGCTGGGAAAGGTCGCCATCCGTCCGAGAGGACGTTAAACCGTTGCTCCGTGAGCTGGAGAGGACGTTAAACCGTTGCTCCGTGAGCTGGAGAGGACGTTAAATCGTTGCTCCGGGAGCTGGAGAGGACGTTAAACCGTTGCTCCGTGAGCTGGAGAGGACGTTAAACCGTTGCTCCGGGAGCTGGAGAGGACGTTAAACCGTTGCTCCGCGAGCTGGAGAGGACGTTAAACCGTTGCTCCGTGAGCTGGAGAGGACGTTAAACCGTTGCTCCGTGAGCTGGAGAGGACGTTAAACCGTTGCTCCGTGAGCAGTAGAGGACGTTAAACCGTTGTTCCGCGAGCTGGAGAGGACGTTAAACCGTTGCTCCGTGAGCTGGAGAGGACGTTAAACCGTTGCTCCGTGAGCTGGAGAGGACGTTAAACCGTTGCTCCGTTCCAATTTGCCAGTTTCAGAGGGCGCTGCAATCGAAAAGTTTACATTACGCCTATGGAAGCTGGCTCTCTTCTCCCTTAGACACTCCTTGGGTATTATATAGTAGCCGTAATTCAAGCCGAACGTGAGACGTCATCCGTGCCAGAAAATGTCGGCTTCTCCGCGGATTCGGATGTACTTTAACGATTGACCCTCAATTTGATGGGATCCCATTTAGGCCTATTCCTGTTGGGATAACAACTATCCTAGCTAGTTGGATTCCTAGCTGCTGTGGGTCATGAGTAATCCCTCGAAAAGTGTCCGAAATATTTGGAGGCGCTGTCGTCGCCTATCTTATGAATGGAGAAGTGAATAGTACTTAATGATGGAAATCTAGGAATGAATTACGGTAAAAATCTTAGAATATAAAGTGCCCGAGATTTTTAACCAGTTACCAAGAGAAATCATATATCTAACTAATTTTAGTTAGATTAAGTTAAAGGTTAAAAACTATTTAAAAATGTCTGTTCATCTGTAATCCTGAGAAAACCTATATCACTATGACTTTTATGTTCTTTATTACTTATGTTCACTATGTATAACTACTCATCAAATTTTCCTGCAGATAAGCTATTAGCTTTGCAGGTCAAATGCAGGGGCGTAGCCATTGGGGGATGGGGGGAGGCTCCCCTCCAAAGTAACTTGGAGTTGGCAAAATTCGAAGCGACTTCGTAAAATCTAGCTGAGTTGTGCAAATTTGTAATTTTTTTTTGAAAATTAAGGGGAGTTGTCAAAATCGAGGCAACTTGGGAAATCTAAGGCAGTTTGGAAAATGGAGATACGGCAAAATTTAGAGCAGTTGGCAAAATTCGAAGCCACTTAGTAAAATACAGGTGAGTTGGCAAAATTCGGAGTGACTTGGTAAAATCTTGGGGAGTTGGCAAAATTTAGAGTGACTTGGCAAAATCGTGGGGAGTTGGCAAAATTCAGGTGAGATGTAAAAATTAGGATTTTTTTCTCTAAAATTATGGCGAATTGGCAAAATCTAGGGACAGTTGGCAAAATTCGGAGTGACTTGGCAAAATCGTGGGGAATTGGCAAAATTCAGGTGAGATGTGGAAATTTGTTTTTTTTTCTGTAAAATTATGGCGAGTTGGCAAAATTTAGGAGAATTGTCAAAACTAGTGAGTTGGCAAAATCTAGGGGCAGTTGGAAAAATTCGGAGTGACTTGGCAAAATTGCGGAGAGTTGATAAAATTTATGTGAGAGGTAAAAATTAGGATTTTTTTTCTGTTAAATTACGGCAAGTTGGCAAAACTTAGGGACAGTTGGCAAAATTTGGAGTGACTTGGCAAAATCGTGGGGAATTGGCAAAATTCAGGTGAGATGTGGAAATTTGTTTTTTTTTTCTGTAAAATTATGGCGAGTTGGCAAAATCTAGGGTAGTTGGAAAAACTAGGGGCAGTTGACAAAATTCGGAGTGACTTGGCAAAATTGCGGAGAGTTGACAAAATTCAGGTGAGATGTAAAATTTGCAATCTTTTTTCTGTAAAATTATGGCACGTTGGCAAAATCGAGTCAACTTCGCAATATCTAGGGGAGTTGGCAAATCTTGGGGGAGTTGGCAAAATTCAGAGTGACCTTACAAAAATCAGGTGTGATGTAAAATTGGGATTTGTTTTCTGTAAAATTGTGGCGAGATGTCAAAATCGAGGAAACTTGGCAAAATTCGAATCCACTTGGTAAAATACTTGCGAATTGTGAAAATTGGGATTGTTTTTGTGAAATTAAGGAGAGTTGACAAAATCGAGAAAACTTGGCAAAATCTAGGGAAGTTGGCAAAACTGGAAACCACTTGGTAAAGTACAGTCGCTCAAAAAAGCATCCGAACACTATGGTTGATTACAGAGTTCAGAAAAAATATCTGGCAACGATTTTTTTAGAAATTAGTGATCTGGCAACCTTCGTGTCACGTGACACGAAGGTTGCCAGATTACTAATTTCTAAAAAAATCGTTGCCAGATATTTTTTCTGAACTCTGTAATCAACCATAGTGTTCGGATACTTTTTTGAGCGACTGTACAGGTGAGTTGTAAATATTGGTCCTTTCTTTTGCAACTAAGGAGAATTGATAAAATTCCAAGTGACTTGGCAAATTCATTTAATTTTTTTGTTTTAAAAATTTTTTTTGAAAATTGATTGTCTAAAAGAGAAGTATTGAGGAAAGTAAAAATTGCGATTTTTTCTGTAAAATTACGGCGAGTTGGCAAAATTCGAATCCACTTGGTAAAATATAGTCGAGTTGTGATAATTTGGATTTGTTTTGTGAAATTGAGGAGTGTTGGACAAATTGAGGTAACTTAACAAAATGTAGGGCAGGTGCCAAAATTCGAATCCACTTGGTAAATACTGGCGAGTTGTGGTAATTGGGATTGGGTTTGTAAAATCCATGATAGTTGACAAAAATCGAGAAAACTTGGCAAAATCCTGGGGAGTTTGAAGTGATTTGGCAAATTTAGGACAAATGTAAAGATTGTGATTAGTTTCGTGAAATTAAGGAGAGTTGGCCAAATCAAGGGAAAATTCATACCGACTTGCTACAATTCAAAACGAAATGTAAATATTGGAATTATTTCTGAGAAATTATGCCAGTTGGCAAAATTGGAAGCTAAACGGCTAATTACGGTTAGTTGACAAAATTGTAATTCAAATGGTAAAATGTTGGAGAGTTGCGAAAATTGCCCCCACTGAGAGTAAACCTAAGTATGATTGCTCAGTCACTGACAAAATTTGAATTTCGAGTTGGAAAATTTTTGATTTCTACCCCCATAGTCCTTCGCTATTACTCTGGTCAAATGTATAAAATCTCTCTACTATCTGTATTTTGTGAGATAACGATGATGAATAAATATATTAAAAACTTATCAATGGGTTGGTTGTTTTACCTTTGCGCGGCACTTTTTTGCACACCATGGGCTAAATGGCCAGGTCACATGGACCCCGAAGGCTCAGAGAAGGTTGGGGGAGGGGCTCACTTTAACAGCTGTTAGGAGACAGATGGTCGCCTCGCGTCAAGGCCATCCAACGTGTTCTTTAACGTGCACACGGTATGTCTCTCCCGTACACGAGGCCACGGCTTAACGTCCCATCCGACGGACGGCGGCCTTTCCAAGCCAATCGGTGTCCCCTACTGACCGTGGGCAGGGCGGGGAATTTTGCGAAGATAAATCTCAACGCTGATCCAGCTGGGACTCGAACCTGGGAACTACAGATTACGAGCCTGGCGCGCTACCGACTGAGCCACCCCCGCCCCAGGGCTAAATGGCGAAGTCACAAGGACCCGAAGGGCTGAGAGAAGGTTGTGAAACAGATGGTAACCTCCCGTCAACGCCATCTAGAGTGTTCTTTAGCGTGCCCAGGGTATGGCTCAACCGCACACGCTCCGCGGCTTAACATCCCATCCGATGGATGGCTGCCTTTCGAAGCCCATCGTGTCCCCTACTGACCGAGGGCAGGTCGGGGAGTTTTGCGGCGATAAATCTCAACGCTGACCCAGCCGAGACTCGAACCTGAGAACTGCAGATTACGAGCCTGGCCCGCTACCGACTGAGCCACCCGCGCCGTGTCTGGGCATATGTGCCCCAATATAATGGATGCTGCATTAGTGGTTAGCGCGCTTGGCTACTGATCTACGGGACCTGGGTTCGAGCCCCGGGTAAGGCATGGATGTTAGTGTTGTTTTCTGCTGAGGTCCTGCCATCCTCTCAGATCTTCTACTGTGGCATATAAACTGACAGGCTCCTGTCAGACCTCTGTGGCAAGCAGCTGCTTGAGGGGGTATTTATTTTTTTTATTTTATTAGTGAATGAGTTATCAACAACAAAAAGGCCACAGATTAAAATGCCATTCAAAAATAAACATATTTCTGGGTTTAATCTTGGGACCGTAAGACAAAAATTGTTTTTGAATTACGTGCAATTAAATTTTTGAACAAAAATTAATTCTCTCGTGTCTAACGTGATAAAAATTGAAGTCGACGAAGAAACTGTAACAAAACAAGTGCAGAGAACAAAAAACAGCGAAACGTCCTTTCCCAATTTGTTTTCTTACGAAAGGCTCTCCCCCAAAAGAGCCCGAAGGCATCTGTGTTTCCTATCATCAAACGAATGTGCTTACTTAGAGTGAAACAACTGTATCCCAAAACAAGTGATATTAACGATCACTTTTCTGCGCAGAAAGTCTGTGCTAATATTTGCCTTACGCAATGGATTCAGCTGTAATGTTTATGTGAAGGATTGCCCTGGATTCTTTATCAGCATTGGCCACAAGCAACTTCGTTAGCTGAGCTTGATGCTTTTCATACTGAATGTTTTTTCTAACATTTTGGTTATCATACAATCGCCTATCATTGCAGATTTCCCGCAGAGGAATCTGTTTTTGAGGTTTAAGAGAAATTGGTTGTTTTAGTCTTGTGCGGCACTTTTTTTTTGCTCACAATGGTTTAAAAGGCCAGATCGGAAGGACATCAAGGGCTCAGAGAAGATTAATGAAGGGGATTTACTAGGTAGCTGCTAGGAGACAAAGAGAAGCCTCCCGTCAAGGGACCTTGTGTTCTTTAACTTGCATGGGGTAGGGATTTCCTGCATATGGAACTATGGCTTTGCGTTTAATCGATGGACTGCAGTCTTTTCGATCCCATTGGTCAAGGTTGAATTAAGGGGGAGATGCCAGGGGGGGGTTACAGTCGCTCAGAAAAGCTGACAAAAGAATAACTTTTTTTTGTTTTAACAGTGCCTAAAGAGGAAAAGAAGCAAAGTACAGTCTCTCAAAAAAAAATATCCGAACACTACGGTTGATTACAGAATTCAGAAAAAATATCAGGGAACGATTTTTTTAGAAATTCGTGAATATCAGTGATCTGTAAACCGTGTCACGTGACACGAAGGTTCACTTTTATACTAATATCAAGCATTGTTTTTGTCTGAACTTGTGCAAAATTTTAAATTTATAAGAACAATATTATTCTTAAAGAGAGGCGGTGTAAGATCGTGGCTTTTATTTGTTTATTCATTTATTTGTGTTTCAGTTCTGATAACATGGGGTTAGGGCAAAACCTGTAAGTGCCCCTGGTTCCAGAAATGCTTAATCAGGACCTGCTATTGGTGTCTTTTTTTTCACTGAGTGCAGGATGAAGCTTTGTGGAGATAAATTTTAACACTGTCACAGTTGGGACTCGAACCTGGGGGCCTAGAAATTAGAGCCAAATCCTGCTCATTTTAATCTATGTTTTTAAATAATAAATATCCCTTCAAGCAGCTCCATGCCACAGAGGTCTGAGAGGTAGGCTGTCAGTGGAGTTGGGTTGTTTTACCTCTGAGCGGCACTTTTTTGCACACAACGGGCTAATTGGCCAGATCACAAGGACCCCGAAGGCTCAGAGAAGGTTCGGGTAGGGGACACATTGATACAGCTGTTGAGAGACAGATGGTAGCCTCCCGTCAAGGCAATCCAGTGTGTTCTTTAATGTGCACAATGTATGGTTCTCCCACGCATGGGAGGGGCGGGGGTGGCTCAGTCGGTAGCGCGCCAGGCTCGAGATCTGTAGTTCCCAGGTTTGAGTCCCAGCTGGGTCAGCGTTGAGATTTATCTCCGCAAAATTCCCCGCCCCGCCCACGGTCAGTAGGGGACACCGATGGGCTTGGAATAGGCCGCCGTCCGTCGTATGTGACGTTAAGCCGTTGCCCCGTGGGCGGGAGAGATTTACCCTGTGCACGTTAAAGAACACGCTGGATGGCCTTGACGGGAGGCTACCATCTGTCTCCCAACAGCTGTTCCAGTGGGTCTCCTTCCCCAACCTTCTCTGAGCCTTCGGGGTCCATGTGACCTGGCCATTTAGCCCATGGTGTGCAAAAAAAGAGCTGCTCAGAGGTAAAACAACCCAACCCACTCATGGGGCCATGACTTAATTTCCCATTGGACGGACGGCGGCCTTTCCAAGCCCATCGGTGTCCTCTACTGACTGTGGGCAGGGCGGGGAGTTTCGCGCTGTAGCCTGTCAATATAATGCCCGGTAGAGAAGATATGTGAGGGTGGTGGTACTTCATGAGAAAGACAACATAAACATCCATGCCTTATTTGGGACTCGAACCCAGGACCCTTTGATCCTGCCCGCTATCCACTCGACCACTGGGACAGCAGTCTATGTGTTACTGCTTTGGGTAGGTTGTTTTACTTCTGAGCGGCGCTTTTTTTTTGCATAGAATGGACTAAATGGCTGGTCACAAGACCCCCGAGTGTTCAGAGAAGGTTGTGGGAGGAAGGGAACCCTCTGGACAGCTGTTAGGAGGAAGATGGTAGCCTCCCGTCAAAGCCATCCAGTCGGGTCCATGTGACCTGGCCATTTGGCCCAGCCATGGCTAAATTCCAGTGTGTTTTTTATCGGCACAGGGTATGGCTTTCGTGCACACGGGGCCACTGCTTAACATCATATCGATGGCGGTATTGTTTCCAACCCACCGGTGTCCCCTATTGACTGAGGCTGGTGAATTTTCATTAGCCAGGTGGGATCCGAATCAGCGACCTCCTGATAGCATTTCAGGTGCTCTGACCACTGACGATCCAAGTGGGGAAGGGTTGGGTTGTTTTACCTCTGAGCGGCACTTTTTTGCACACAATGGGCTCAGTCGGGAGTGGCTCAGTCGGTAGCGCACCAGGCTCGTAATCTGTAGTTCCCAGGTTCGAGTCCCAGCTGGGTCAGCGTTGATATTTATCTCCGCAAAATTCCCCGCCCAGCCCACGGTCAGTAGGGGACACCGATGGACTTGGAAAGGCCGCCGTTCGTCGGATGGGATCATAAGCCGTGGCCCCGTATGCGGGAGACCATACCCTGTGCACGTTAAAGCCATACCCTGTGCACGTTAAAGAATACGCTGGATGGCCTTGACGCTGAGTGGCCAGGTCACATGGACCCCGAAGGCTCAGAGAAGGTTGGGGTAGGGGACCCACTGGAACAGCTGTTGGGAGGCAGATGGTAGCCTCCCGTCATGGTCATCCAGCGTGTTCTTTAACGTGCACAGGGTATGGCTCTCCCGCACACGGGGCCACGACTTAACGTCCCATCTGACGGACGGCGGCCTTTCCAAACCCATCGGTGTCCCCTACTAACCGTGAGCAGGAAGGGGAATTTTGCGGAGATAAATCTCAACGCTGACCCAGCTGGGACTCGAACCTGGGAACTACAGATTACGAGCCTGGCGCGCTACCGACTAAGCCACCCCCGCCCCCCAGTGGGGAAGGGAATCATGGGACTAGATGCCCGCAATTGTCGTACACAGCTAATAGCTAGTTGTAAGTCTCTTTTTTATGCAAAGTTTTTATGAATAAAGTTGATAAGAATTCTCGCGTCGTGGATTTTAATTTTTTTATAATTTATTGAGACAAATTCAAATAAATCATTCCTTGTTTTCAGATGTCACGCAAAGCTAACGTCTCATCTGCAGAAGAGAATAATGCATTGACATGAAACATAATACCTTCTTTCTTCCTTAATCTGGGGCGGGGGTGGCTCAGTCGGTAGCGCGCCAGTCTCGTAATCTGTAGTTTCCAGGTTCGAGTCCCAGCTGGGTCAGCGTTGAGATTTATCTCAGCAAATATTCCCCGCCCTGCCCACGGTCAGTAGGGGACACCGATGGGCTTGGAAAGGCCGCCGTCCGTCGGATGGGACGTTAAGCCGTGGCCCCGTGTGCGGGAGAGCCATACCCTGTGCACGTTAAAGAACACGCTGGATGGCCTTGACGGGAGGCTACCATCTGTCGAACAACAGCTGTATCAGTGGGTTCCCTCACCTAACCTTCTCTGAGCCTTTGGGGTCCATGTGACCTGGCCATTTAGCCCATGGTGTGCAAAAAAGTGCCGCTCAGAGGTAAAACAACCCAACCCTTCCTTAATCTTAGTACAGTCGCTCAAAAAAGTATCCGAACACTATGGTTGATTACAGAATTCAGAAAAAATATCTGGCAACGATTTTTTTTAGAAATTAGTGATCTGGCAACCTTCGTGTCACGTGACACGAAGTATTACAGAATCACTAATTCTGTAATACTTTATCTTACAGACGATAAAGTAGCAATGGGCATGCAATTAGGTATAATTGACTTTGTTCCTCATTTGAATATTGGTCGCAGAATTACCGTTTTAAGCTCAGTTGGTATTGTACCAGTGGAAATATTTTCGTTAACTATCTCTTTTATGACATCAGAAAATACCTCGACAGAATTTTTAATGTGTTTGATTTGTATATTGTCATATTCAGGGGATTTGTTAGAATTTAAAGTTTTCATTATATTCACAATATCTGTCCTGTTTGCAGGAGGTATATAAATTGAGTTTTTGTTTGTAATGTTATTGATTGTTTGAAATGCAACATCAGGTTCTTGGTTGATTTCTCATGTGGAAAATTAACGAGCAATATTCACTGTTAAAGATTCGTTTCAATTAGCTAATAAACCTCGCAAATTCAGCAATTGCTAAAATAATTAACAGGATAAATAAACACTGCCGAAATCGAAAACTACCTTTTATTCTCTTTATTGTAATGTTGTCCAACTTTTCAGCTGGTAAGGCTCGTAAGATGAATGTTCGAGTTCTACCTGTGCCTGGGGTGGGGGTGGCTCAGTCGGTAGAGCATTAGGCTTGTAATATTCAGTTTCTAGGTTCGAGTCCAACCTGGGTTAGCATTTAGATTTACCTCTGAAAAATTCTCCGCTCTTCTTGCTGTCAGTAGGGGGACACCGATGGGCTTGGAAAGTCCGTCGTACGTCTGTTGGGACGTTAAATCGTGGCGCCTTCTAAGGGACAGCCATATTCTATGCACATTAAAGAACACGATTGGTGGCATTGACGGTTGCTTCCATCTGTTTCCTAACAGCTGTTCAGTGGGACCCCTTTCCCCAATATTCTCTGAGACCCCTTTCCCCAATATTCTCTGAGACCCATTTAGTCCATCGAGTGAAAAAGAGTGTCGTTCAGAGGTAAAACAGCCGAATCAAACTGTTGCAAAAAATTCCAGCTTCTATAAGCCTTTAAATACTAAACGAATACTGTTGAAAATCGAGATTTAAATAGATTTCATTATGATCTTTAATTTATCTTTAGTCACATTTTCTCTCGAAATCCATATTTTAGATGTTAAAAAGCTTCAGAAATAGATTCCAATTGAGATGAACGTTAAAATTCTCTAGTGTACTGGTCTCAACCTTTTATGCTTCACGTACAGTAGCTCAAAAAAATATCCGAACACTATGGTTGATTATAAAATTCAGAAAAAATATCTGGCAACGATTTTTTTAGAAATTAGTGATCTGGCAACCTTCGTGTCACGTAAATATCTGGCAACGATTTTTTTAGAAATTAGTGATCTGGCAACCTTCGTGTCACGTGACACGAAGGTTGCCAGATCACTAATTTCTAAAAAAATCGTTGCCAGATATTTTTTCTGAATTTTGTAATCAACCATAGTGTTCGGATATTTTTTTGAGCGACATTACCCCCTGGAAATGTGTATGTAACTTGCTTACCCCTTGTACAGATAGATAAAACTATAGTTATAGTATAACAATGGAAATAAAATAAAACCCTGACTTTGTTACTAGATCTAGCGACTTTTTAGCTCTCACGGCGTACCCCAAAAATTTTTACCGCATACCCACGTTGAGAACTCCTACTCTAGTGTATTTCCCTGGTGGAGTATTATTGTGATGTCTTGCACTTCCTTCCGTCCAATTAAAGTGTTTTTTTTTTCCCACTGACTTAATATGCTTTTCGGTACACAGCTGTATCATGTCTGTTGCCACCATTCAAGTTTCAACAGAAAACAATAATAATAAGAACACTCGAATCTGATTTAAAGACGTATCGGAAAAAGACTTCAGTAAGTCAAAAGCTATCTCCGTGGGCTTGGAAAGGCCGCCGTCCGTCGGATGGGACGTTAAGCCGTGGCCCCGTGTGCGGGAGAGAGCCTGTGCACGTTAAAGAACACGCTGGATGGCCTTGACGGGAGGCAACCATCTGTCTCCCAACAGCTGTTCCAGTGGGTCCCCTCCTCCAACCTTCTCTGAGCCTTCGGGATCCATGTGACCTGGCCATTTAGCCCATGCTGTGCAAAAAAGTGTCGCTCAGGGGTAAAACAACACAACGTTAAAGAACACGCTGGATGGCCTTGACGGGAGGCTACCATCTGTCTTCCAACAGCTGTTCCAGTGAGTCCCCTCCTCCAACCTTCTCTGAGCCTTCGGGGTCCATGTGACCTGGCCATTTAGCCCATGCTGTGCAAAAAAGTGTCTCTCAGAGGTAAAACAACACAACGTTAAAGAACACGCTGGATGGCCTTGACGGGAGGCTACCATCTGTCTCCCAACAGCTGTTCCATTGGGTCCCCTCCCCCAACCTTCTCTGAGCCTTCGGGGTCCTTGTGACCTGGCCATTTAGCCCATGGTGTGCAAAAAAGTGCCGCTCAGAGGTAAAACAACCCAACGTTAAAGAACACGCTGGATGGCCTTGACGGGAGGCTACCATCTGTCTTCCAACAGCTGTTCCAGTGAGTCCCCTCCTCCAAACTTCTCTGAGCCTTCGGGGTCCATGTGACCTGGCCATTTAGCCCATGCTGTGCAAAAAAGTGTCTCTCAGAGGTAAAACAACACAACGTTAAAGAACACGCTGGATGGCCTTGACGGGAGGCTACCATCTGTCTCCCAACAGCTGTTCCAGTGGGTCCCCTCCCCCAATCTTCTCTGAGCCTTCGGGGTCCTTGTGACCTGGCCATTTAGCCCATGCTGTGCAAAAAAGTGTCTCTCAGAGGTAAAACAACACAACGTTAAAGAACACGCTGGATGGCCTTGACGGGAGGCTACCATCTGTCTCCCAACAGCTGTTCCATTGGGTCCCCTCCCCCAACCTTCTCTGAGCCTTCGGGGTCCTTGTGACCTGGCCATTTAGCCCATGGTGTGCAAAAAAGTGCCGCTCAGAGGTAAAACAACCCAACGTTAAAGAACACGCTGGATGGCCTTGACGGGAGGCTACCATCTGTCTTCCAACAGCTGTTCCAGTGAGTCCCCTCCTCCAAACTTCTCTGAGCCTTCGGGGTCCATGTGACCTGGCCATTTAGCCCATGCTGTGCAAAAAAGTGTCTCTCAGAGGTAAAACAACACAACGTTAAAGAACACGCTGGATGGCCTTGACGGGAGGCTACCATCTGTCTCCCAACAGCTGTTCCAGTGGGTCCCCTCCCCCAATCTTCTCTGAGCCTTCGGGGTCCTTGTGACCTGGCCATTTAGCCCATGCTGTGCAAAAAAGTGTCTCTCAGAGGTAAAACAACACAACGTTAAAGAACACGCTGGATGGCCTTGACGGGAGGCTACCATCTGCCTTCCAACAGCTGTTCCAGTGGGTCCCCTCCCCCAACCTTCTCTGAGCCTTCGGGGTCCTTGTGACGTGGCCATTTAGCCCATGGTGTGCAAAAAAGTGCCGCTCAGAGGTAAAACAACAACAACAACCCAAAAGCTATCTCTAACTTTCGGAACAGTTTTGTCAGCAACGATAATTACATCTGAAGCTTTGCCTTACGAATTTTTTTCGCAGCTGAGTGAAGCGGACCTCTGAAGAAGAAATTCTCTTTTTTAGATAATACGCAAGTATTGCAGGTCCAAAAGAGCACCCTTTAACTGTCACATGCGTTAGAAAGAAGAAGAAAAAAACTGTATCAAGTTGAGCTTACGAGCAAGATCTGACAGTTCGATCAGTTGCGTTATCCTCGCCGTTGATCCTCTATAAGTGTTATCAGAGACTGTCAAATGCATTTGACATTTCACCCGAAGTAGTAGAAGTCGCGTCACCAGAAAATAGGGGACTTGTTATGTTATTCTTCTACGCAAAGTGTGTCATTTTATTGCTAGGTGTCTACTATTGGTAAGCTGTTGTTTGAAGCAGCCGAATCTAGGGCTTTTGAGGTGATTGCGGTGTTATTTTGCCTTAACCTAAAAAAGAATGTATTTCAACTTTCATGATTGACGACACTGAAGAACTAGTTGGGTTGTTTTATTCTGAGCAGCACATTTTTGCACACAATAGGTTAAATGTCCAAGTCACAAGGACCGCGAAGGCTAAGAGAAGGTTGGGGGAAGAAAATCCACCGGAACGGCTGTTGGGAGACAGATGGTAGCCTCCCGTCTAGGCCATCCAGAGTGTTCTTTAACGTGCACAGGATATGGCTCTCCTGCATATGGGGTTAACGGCTTAATGTCCGATCCGACGGACGATGGCTTTTCCAAGCCCATCGGTGTTGTGTTGTTTTACCTCTGAGCGGCACTTTTTTGCACACAATGGGCTAAATGGCCAGGTCACATGGACCCCGTAGGCTCAGAGAAGGTTGGGGGAGGGGACCCACTTGAACAACTGTTGGGAGACAGATGGTAGCCTCCCGTCTAGGCCATCCAGAGTGTTCTTTAACGTGCACAGGATATGGCTCTCCTGCATATGGGGTTAACGGCTTAATGTCCGATCCGACGGACGATGGCTTTTCCAAGCCCATCGGTGTTGTGTTGTTTTACCTCTGAGCGGCACTTTTTTGCACACAATGGGCTAAATGGCCAGGTCACATGGACCCCGTAGGCTCAGAGAAGGTTGGGGGAGGGGACCCACTTGAACAACTGTTGGGAGACAGATGGTAGCCTCCCGTCTAGGCCATCCAGAGTGTTCTTTAACGTGCACAGGATATGGCTCTCCTGCATATGGGGTTAACGGCTTAATGTCCGATCCGACGGACGATGGCTTTTCCAAGCCCATCGGTGTTGTGTTGTTTTACCTCTGAGCGGCACTTTTTTGCACACAATGGGCTAAATGGCCAGGTCACATGGACCCCGTAGGCTCAGAGAAGGTTGGGGGAGGGGACCCACTTGAACAACTGTTGGGAGACAGATGGTAGCCTCCCGTCTAGGCCATCCAGAGTGTTCTTTAACGTGCACAGGATATGGCTCTCCTGCATATGGGGTTAACGGCTTAATGTCCGATCCGACGGACGATGGCTTTTCCAAGCCCATCGGTGTTGTGTTGTTTTACCTCTGAGCGGCACTTTTTTGCACACAATGGGCTAAATGGCCAGGTCACATGGACCCCGTAGGCTCAGAGAAGGTTGGGGGAGGGGACCCACTTGAACAACTGTTGGGAGACAGATGGTAGCCTCCCGTCTAGGCCATCCAGAGTGTTCTTTAACGTGCACAGGATATGGCTCTCCTGCATATGGGGTTAACGGCTTAATGTCCGATCCGACGGACGATGGCTTTTCCAAGCCCATCGGTGTTGTGTTGTTTTACCTCTGAGCGGCACTTTTTTGCACACAATGGGCTAAATGGCCAGGTCACATGGACCCCGTAGGCTCAGAGAAGGTTGGGGGAGGGGACCCACTTGAACAACTGTTGGGAGACAGATGGTAGCCTCCCGTCTAGGCCATCCAGAGTGTTCTTTAACGTGCACAGGATATGGCTCTCCTGCATATGGGGTTAACGGCTTAATGTCCGATCCGACGGACGATGGCTTTTCCAAGCATATCGGTGTTGTGTTGTTTTACCTCTGAACGGCACTTTTTTGCACACAATGGGCTAAATGGCCAGGTCACATGGACCCCGTAGGCTCAGAGAAGGTTGGGGGAGGGGACCCACTTGAACAACTGTTGGGAGACAGATGGTAGCCTCCCGTCTAGGCCATCCAGAGTGTTCTTTAACGTGCACAGGATATGGCTCTCCTGCATATGGGGTTAACGGCTTAATGACCGATACGACGGACGATGGCTTTTGCAAGCCCATCGGTATACCCTACTGACCATGGGCAGGGAATTTTCCGGAGAGAAATCTGAACGCTGATCCAGCTGGGAGTCGAACCTGGGAACTGCAGATTACGAGCCTGGTACGCTATGGACTGAGCCACTGTCCACCCTTGAAGAACTGGTATAGTCTGATTCACCTAAAGAATGAAGCTCAAAGTCATCCTCAAAGAGTTCCTTGTCCAATCGTAACTTATTATTCTTATCGCGATAGCAATGAAAAACAAGATGGGAATCCTCAAAATGTATCGGGGCGGGGGTGGCTCAGTCGGTAGCGCGCCAGGCTCGTAATCTGTAGTTCCCAGGTTCGAGTCCCAGCTGGGTCAGCGTTGAGATTTATCTCCGCAAAAATTCCCCGTCCTGTCCACGGTCAGTATGGGACACCGATGGGCTTGGAAAGGCCGCCGTCCGTCGAATGGGACGTTAAGCCGTGGCTCCGTGTGCGGGAGAGCCATACCTTGTGCACGTTAAAGAACACGCTGGATGGCCTTGACGGGGGCTACCATCTGTCTCCCAACAGCTGTTCCAGTGGGTCCCCTCCCCCAACCTTCTCTGAGCCTTCGGGTTCCATGTGACCTGACCATTTAGCCCATGGTATGCAAAAAAGTGCCGCTCAGAGGTAAAACAGCCCAACCCAACCATCAAAATGTATCACTCCTGGACTAGTTAGGGTTGGTTGGTTGGTTGGTTGTTTGGGGTTTTATGACGCATGGGCCACTAGGCCATAATGCGCCAAACAAAAGACAATATAAAAGATAACAAAAGACAATATAAAAGATAACACATGTGTGTATCCCCAACCAATAGTTAAAACAAAAATATTATATTATAAAATTGCAGACCAACAAAGACGAAGAGTATAAATATAAAGTAAAACAGCTTGAAAAATACAAGTTTTAACAGTCCCAGGTGTAAAAAACCTGGGTTAGACATACAAATTAAAAGTTAAAATCAAAATCTATTAAAATAGCCAAAATATTTTAAAAAGGAAAAAAATGGTGTTAAAAAGCAATGATCAGGTAAAAGATGTCCGAGTGTAAGAGTCTCGGAAGTAAAATCATGAAAGTTGAAATACAGTCTACGTTCAAAGTTAAAAGCTGGACATGAGATTAAAATAAGTTTAATAGTTAAAAAAAGGTGTCACAAAATTCACACTTAGGTTTGTCGTCCGCCCGTAGAAGAAACGAATGAGTAATAAACGAATGACCTAAGCGAAGCCGAGCAAGTGCAACTTCCTCCTTGCGATTCCTGCAGTAACATGACTGCCATAGTTTGATGATAGGTTTGATCTCAAAGAGCTTGTTGGTAAGCTTTTCTGACCAAGATCTCTGCTACTGTGCCTGGAGCTCGATGGTAAAACACTGTCGGAAATCTAGATATGGAACCGGCAACAGAGAGATGTTTAGGGGCGTGGCCAACTTGGCAGCAGCATCTGCCAAGTCATTGCTCCTGATACTGACGTGATCGGGTTGGGTTGTTTTACCTCTGAATGGCACTTTTTTTGACACCATGGGCTAAATGGCCAGGTCACATGGACCCCGAAGACTCAGAGAAGGTTGGGGGAGGGGACCCACTGGAACAGCTGTTGGGAGACAGATGGTAGCCCCCGTCAAGGCCATCCAGCGTGTTCTTTAACGTGCACAGGGTATGGCTCTCCCGCACACGGGGCCACGGCTTAACGTCCCATCAGACGGACGGCTGCCTTTCCAAGCCCATCGGTGTCCCCTACTGACCGTGGGCAGGGCTCAACACTGACCCAGCTGGGACTCGAACCTGGGAACTACAGATTACGAGCCTGGCGCGCTACCAACTGAGCCACCCCCGCCCCACGTGATCGAGCACAATAAAGAAATGGATGGTAGTTGTAGCTGCCAGACGATGGAGCTGCTGGCGGATCTTAGAAAGAATCGGGTGAGACAGATGCCTCACCGAGATCAAAGCCTGTACCGAACTAAGCTAGTCGGTGTAAAGTACACACCAACGATGATGTTTAGCCACCACATGGTCCAAGGCGAGGCTGATAGCATGCAACTCTGCAGTGAAGATGGAACACTGCAGTGGGATCTGGTCTGCAATGCTTACTTCACAGCAGACCATGGTCAATCCCACTGATGTGATGGACTTCGCGACATCTGTGAAGATAGGCAAGAAGTCCGGGTACTCAGCATGATGACTGGCAAAGAGTTGCTGATACACACAGTCGAATGTAAAAGCCTTACCTGTCCTGCAAAGAGAGAAATCACAGGAAGGGTAAACAGCGAGTCACAGTGGAAGTGGCTCAGCTGTCGACTGCGAGATGCTATCGAGATTGTTGATGTCTCTGAGAGTAGCCTCGGACTCGCAAACCAAAAGGTCGAATGGCAGTCAGCCAATTAGTGTAAAGCATTTCCCACTTTGGACTGAAAATGCAGTCCCAAGTAATAGAATTAATCTTCACAGCGAAAAGCGTAACATTCAGAACGCAGCCTTGTGGCACTCCCTGATCTCGTGGGTACGGCTGCGACAGAGTGTTGTCCACACGGACACGAAAAGAACGTGCCAATAAGAGTTGGGTTGGGTTGTTTTACCTCTGAGCGGCACTTTTTTACACACCATGGGCTAAATGGCCAGGTCACATGGACCCCGAAGGCTCAGAGAAGGTTGGGGGAGGGGACCCACTGGAACAGCTGTTGGGAGACAGATCAGTAATGTCCCCTACTGACCGTGGGCAGGGTGGTGAATTTTGCGGAGATAAATCTCAACGCTGACCCAACTGGGACTCGAACTTGGGAACTACAGATTACGAGCCTGGCGCGCTACCGACTAAGCCACCCACGCACATGTGCCAATAAGAAGTTGGAGATGAAGTTCCGCATGTGATCTCTCAAGCCGAAGCTATGGAGGTCACAAAGAATGCCGAATCTCCAAGTCGTATTGTATGCTTTTTCAATATCGAAAAAAATTGACACCAGGTGCTCTCTATGTAAATATGAATTTCTGATAGCCGATTCGAAGCGTATCAGACGGTCAAGAGTTGACTGTTGCCTGCGAAAGCCACACTGGGTGTTGGAGAGAACGTTGCGGTGTTCTAAATACCAGATGAATCTGGCATTTACCATTCTTGCACTGCGTGTACACCTTGTACACGCAGCTTGCCAATGCAATGGAACGATAATTGGGAGTGGCGGGGATGGCTCAGTCGGTAGCGTGCCAGGTTCGTATCACACATGACCTGGCCATTTAGCCCATGGTGTGCAAAAAAGTGCCGCTCAGAGGTAAAACAACCCAACCCAACGATAATTGGAAGGAATCTTGGAATACTTTCCTGGCTTCGGGAAGGCCAAGACGATGGCCTCCCGCCAGGAGTCTGGAAACTGCTCCGAGAAAAATGCGATTGAAAAGATGGAGAGGCCGATCCTTACTCAATGATGAGAGATGTTGGAACATGGCATAATGGACATTATCTGCTCTGATAGCAGATGCACAAGAGGTGTGCAGAGCAAGGCGAATCTCCTCCACTGTGATTGGCCTGTTGTAAGGCTCCAAGCTATTCGAGTGGAAGGACATTGGAGAGCGTTCCGTCTTGCTCTTCTGGGACCAGAAACTCGGGGGAGTAAGAAAACAAAGAAGACATGGAGGAGAATAACTCCCGCAGAGTTTCGGCAATTGCTTTGGGAATAGAAATTGCCTGTCCATTGTGCTCCAGGATCGATAACGAGTGGGACATGTAGTTCCCACCCATCTTCTGGACTTTATCCCACATGACCTTAAGACTGATCGTGCGGGTGATAGAAGACGTGTATTTGATTCAAAATTCCTTCTAGCTCTGGCGCTGGACAAAACGGGCTTTTGTCCTGACGCGTTTGAACGTTTCAAGGTTGGGGGATGTTGGATATCTCTGAGCCTTGTTCTGAGCCTTTTGAGCTGCGGTGCAATCTGGATTCCACCACGGTTTCGGAAAACGAGGAAACTGTGTCGAAGTTTGAGGAATTGTGGATGCATCTATGATACAGTCCATTGTCTCTGCTACTTCCGGGGCTGGGGTGGCTCAGTCGGTAGCGCGCGAGGCTCGTAATCTGTAGTTCCCAGGTTCGAGTCCCAGCTGGGTCAGCGTTGAGATTTATCTCCGCAAAATTCTCCCGCCCTGCCCACGGTCAGTAGAGGACACTGATGGGCTTGGAAAGGCCGCCATCCGTCGGATGGGACGTTAAGCCGTGGCCCCGTGTGCGGGAGAGCCATACCCTGTGCACGTTAAAGAACACGCTGGATGGCCTTAACGGGAGGCTACCATCTGTCTCCCAACAGCTGTTCCAGTGAGTCCCCCTCCCCCAACCTTCTCTGAGCCTTCGAGGTCCATGTGACCTGGCGATCTAGCCCATGGTGTGCAAAAAAGTGCCGCTCAGAGGTAAAACAACTCTGCTACTTCCACATTTATGGGCTCCTGTCTGACAGAGTGGTCATCAAGCTCAGAGAGTATGAAGGGCTGCAAGGCCCCCCACGGGAGATGGTGCACACCATGGGGCGGTGATCACTTCCATAAGGGTTGTCCTCGACCTCCCATGTAAAGAGTGGAAGGATCGAGGAGGAGTAGATGGTGGTCTATGGCAGTGAATGTGCAGATTGGGGAGTGAAGTAAGTATTGACATTGGTATTCAACAGGGACAGAAGGATCAAGGAGCCACTGCTCCAGGACCCGACCACCCATTGGTGACAGCACTACCCCAAAGTGGACTGTGTCCATTGAAGTCCCCCATGATGAGGAAAGGGGACGGAAGTTACGAGACGAGGTCATCAAGGTCTTCCTAGAAGACGATGCTTCTAGGTAGAAAATATACAGAGCAGACAGTCAGGGATAACCCCACGAAGAGGCAGATGGCTACCACTTCTAAGTTGGTGGTGAAGGATACGACCTGGAATGGAGAATGGTTACTGACGAGGTTGGCAACACCGCAGCAAGCTGGACCATCTCCATCCCGGTCCCGGTGAACTAATGAAAAGTATGGACCATCTCACTGGCTGCAAGTTTGTCTCTTGCAGGTACACACAGATGGGCTGGTGTGCGAAGGAGGGCATTGATGTCAAGATTCCTCTGGAATCCATTACAATTCAATTGTAGGAGAGTGGCCATCTCAGGACTTAGAAGATTACGACGAATTCCTTAACCTCTGCAGAGGAAGGTTTAGTGAATAGGGGGCAGTCTGTATTCATGTCCTCGAGACATGGATCGGTGACAGCCCTTTCAAGAGGAGTGATAGTTTTATTTTTTTGGCCCCGGTGGGGGCCCCTTCGGTTTGGAAGGTCTAGCGCTCTGAGGGTTGGGTTGTTTTACCTCTGAGCGGCACTTTTCTGCACACCATGGGCTAAATGGCCAGGTCACATGGACCCCGAAGGCTCAGAGAAGGTTGGGGGAGGGGACCCACTGGAACAGCTGTTGGGAGACAGATGGTAGCCTCCCGTCAAGGCCATCCAGCGTGTTCTTTAACGTGCACAGGGTAAGGCTCTCCCGCACACGGGGACACGGCTTAACGTCCCATCCGAACGACGGCGGCCTTTCCAAGCCCATCGGTGTCCCCTACTGATCGTGGGCAGGGCGGGGAATTATTGCGGAGATAAAGCTCTCTGAGGACAGGAAGGAAGAGGCCTTCGAGTGAAGGTGGAAGGCTGAGTTGCAGGAATGGAAACCGGGGTTGATGAAGAAGTCGACATGAACCTCAGTTTCGCCTGTGTGAGGAAGTACTTAGCTGCAGGTAAGAAAGATTCAGTAGGTAATACACTGATGTCAGTCTGCACTAGGCTCGTAATCTGTAGTTCCCAGGTTCGAGTCCCAGCTGGGTCAGCGTTGAGATTTATCTCCGCAAAATTCCCCGCCCTGACAACGGTCAGTAGGGGACACCGATGGGCTTGGAAAGGCCGCCGTCCGTCGTATGGGACGTTAAGCAGTGTCCCCATGTGCGGGAGAGCCATACCCTGTGCACGTTAAAGAACACGCTGAATGGCCTTGACGGGAGGCTACCATCTGTCTCCCAACAGCTGTTCCAGTGGGTCCCCTCCCCCAACCTTCTCTGAGCCTTCGGAGTCCATGTGACCTGGCCTTTTAGCCCATGGTGTGCAAAAAAGTTCCGCTCAGAGGTAAAACAACCCAACCCAACCATCACAATGCATTGAAACCTGGTGGGCTTTGACTTTCAGTGACTCCTCAGTGACTTTGAGGAGGCCCCACCAGTGATCTCACCCCGAGAGGAATTCAAGGGTTTGTGGGGAGTGATCTCGACAGCCACCCCACCAATCTCTCCGACTTTCAGGAGCAGTTCCGAGTGTTTTGAACAAGCGGTCTCAACTTGCAAGTCGCCAGATCCTAAGCGCTTGACGGATTTTAACTCTGCTGCAAGACTTTTCAAACCTTTGTTGACAAAAAATAGGGGCATGTCTCCAAGTACCTGAACACCCATGGAGTGGATGATCAGGAACCTTTGGGACGAAGACACAGACAAAAAAGACGACGGCGTAGATAACAGGGTTGGGTTGTTTTACCGCTGAGCGGCACTTTTTTGCACACCATGGGCTAAATGGCCAGGTTACAAGGACCCCGAAGGCTCAGAGAAGGTTGGGGGAGGAGAACCACTGGAACAGCTGTTGGGAGACAGATGGTAGCCTCCCGTCAAGGCCATCCAGCGTGTTCTTTAACGTTGGGTTGTTTTACCTCTAAGTGGCACTTTTTTGCACACCATGGGCTAAATGGCCAGATCACATGGACCCCGAAGGCTCACAGAAGGTTGGGGGAGGGGACCCACTGGAACAGCTGTTGGGAGACAGATGGTAGCCTCCCGTCAAGGCCATCCAGCGTGTTCTTTAACGTGCACAGGGTATGGTTCTCCCGCACACGGGGCCATGGCTTAACGTCCCATCCGACGGACGGCGGCCTTTCCAATCCGATCGGTGTCCCCTACTGACCGTGGGCAGGGCGGGAGAATTTTGCGGAGATAAATCTCAACGCTGACCCAGCTGGGACTCGAACCTGGGAACTACAGATTACGAGCCTGGCGCGCTACCGACTGAGCCACCCCCGCCCCGCGTAGATAACAGAGACAACGAGGAAGATAGGGGTTCATGTCGAGCCCTCTCGTTGGCATTGATCGTATCAATTTCTTCATCAACTCAACTTTTTTGTGGTTCAGTGCCCCTGTCCCCACCCTCCACGGAACCCAACAAGGGGACACCCAGTCGGGGGCCAGGGCTACACAAGCAATATAGCCACACAGACAGTGAGCTAAGCACTCACAAATAAATAGAAGGAAAATTAAAAGATAAATGTGCAGAAATAAACTCTCTTCACAAAAGGTACTAAGTGAAAAAAATGTCAAAATTGTGATCAACCAAACTGGCCTCACAAAAAAAGGATAACTACAAATGGAAAATAAATTGTGAAGAATCTAGTAAACCTGTACCCGAATGTGGGCAAGGTTACTCACCACTCTGCATGGTTGACCCTAGCAGATCCTTCCCACCAGCCAAATACTCCTGGGGTGGGCACACCAACAGCTCCCGTTTACCAGAAGCTGAAGCCAAAGCAGGTGTTGCGGAGACCCCAGAATCCGCTGTTCTGCCCCGCGACGAACAGGCTCCCCGATGGCAAGGCGTCCAAAGGGGACCCTGCCAGTCATCAGCTGAGGAAAGAAGACGAGCCCCCCCCCCCCCCAAGCAATTACCTGGATTCTCCTTTTCCATGGCTCAGGTCTCACCGCACGGCAAACACACGGGCGAGCGTTCAGGACCCTGTGAAGGTACCCGAGCCAGCGGAACCTTTACAGGATGGTCCCCTCACCAACGACACGAGCTCTCACCGAGGGGACTAATTAAGGAGCTTCTATCTCAATTCTAATACTTTCTGAATGTGCCTCTGCAAACTCTCAGCATTGTAATGTTGAGGTCACAAGGACCCCAAAGGCTCAGAGAAGGTTGGGGGAGGTGACACACTGGGATAGCTGTTAGGAGACAGATACTAACCTTCCATCAATGTCATTCAACGTGTTTTTTAAGGTGCACAGCGATTGCTCTCCTGCACAAGGGACCACGGCTTAACGTACCATCCGACAGACGATGGCTTTTCCAAGCCCATCGGTGTCGTCTACAGACTGTGGGCAGGGAATTTTACGGAGACAAATCTCAACTCTGACTTAGCTGGGAAAAAAGGAATTGGGCCTCATCGTATATTTTACAATATTCTGAAATAAAAAAACAGCATTTTCAATTGATCATTCCATAAACTGTGTATTAAATATGCACAGATGATTGTGAGTGGCTGATAGGGGATCACGATAATTCTAACTTGTGTTGCAGAAATGGTAGAGCTCTGAAAATTTGCACTTAGGGAATGTGAGTCGTAGATCTCGGGAAAAATCCGAACTTTGACCTCAGATGTGTCCTTTAAGGTCAAGTAGACGTTAAACCTCAATCAACAAGTACTAGAAACGTAAAAATTCGTGTGTGGGGGGAGGGGGATGGGTTGTAGATGTCGAAAACGTTACGAAATTTCGGATCGCAGATCAAATATAGAACTATCGGTGCTAGAGAGATAAAAATTGGTACCTGGGGATGTTTTCAATCGTAAAGCTCGGAATGTGAAATTTTGGATATGATGGACTCTTTTGAGGTCAAAGATCAAGTATAGATCTAGTGTTAGATAGCTTACAGTTGGTTCCTGGGAGTATTTTGAGTCAAAGAGCTCCGAAATTCTATCAAACTTTGGATAGATGGTCGAGATCAAAGGGCAAATTTTGATATACCTATGTTGGAGAGCTAAATATTGGCAAATCGTGCTATTTCATGCAGTAGAACTCTGACATGAGAGGAATTTTCGGATGCGGTGTCGCATTCATGGTCAAATGCAGGTAGGAGTGAGTGTCTGGAAATCAAGGTTTGTCAAAGGCACGGATTGATATCAAGTGATAATAATAATATCGTTGGGAAAAGTGTTTATCTCTTGCCTAAAACAATGGAATTATTTTCTATGGCGGTATATTACATCTGCGAGACATTCGTGCTAGAACTGATGTGGGCGTGCCATCTTCTCATTGGGGCGGGAGTTGCTCAGTCGGTAGCGCGCCAGGCTCGTAATCTGTAGTTCTCAGGTTCGAGTTCCAGCTGGGTCAGTGTTGAGATTTATCTCCGAAAAATTCCCCGCCCTGCCCACGGTCAGTAGGGGACACCGATGGGCTTGGAAAGGTCGCCGTCCGTCGGATGGGACGTTAAGCCGTGGCCCCGTGTGCGGGAGAGCCATACCCTGTGCACGTTGAAGAACACGCTGGATGGCCTTGACGGGAGGCTACCATCTGTCTCCCAACAGCTGTTCCAGTGGGTCCCCTCCCCCAACCTTCTCTGAGCCTTCGGGGTCCATGTGACCTGGCCATTTAGCCCATGGTGTGCACAAAAGTGCCGTTCAGAGGTAAAACAAACCAAACAAAGCCATCTTCTCATCGGTTGTTGCCATCTTTGATTTTCAGATTTTGCTGCTCCATTCTTTAGGCGAAATATATTACAGTTAATTTTCGAAGTTTGAGAAAAGTTCCCTTACGTAAAGAAAGTATGCGCCAAAAATAAAAATAATTGAATTAACCAATCGAAATTTATCTGCAGAATAAATGACACAGAAATTTGTCCCAAAATCAGACTTTCATTTCGCTAATCCAACACACACAAGTAACCGACATCAAATTCATTCTTTTTTCTGAATATTGATAGTGTTCGTGCATTGGTTGGTTAAGAATACTCGGTAAAGTTCTGTTTGACGCGAGTATTTCCACCTTTTCAATTTAAGGTATTAAAATTTCAAAGTATAACAGATACAAGGCGAACACTACGCGCATTATTAATTTCGGAATGCGTTCAGTGTTTGGGAATTTAAATTAGTCAACAACTTCGAGATTAAATTAATTGTAAACAATATATCACTTTTCAAGCAGCAAAGTAAATAACAATTTCCGTTTGAAGAAACTGATATTTAATTTAGAGCAGGTGAAATTTAATCTTGTTTCAGCTTTATTACTGCGACTGTTTATTCTGTTTGTGGGAACTGATTAGAATTTCTCTTAATTAATTCATGATTGCTTTGTGTAAGTTGGCTTCACATTTAGTTTCCCATTTTTGTTTATTAAGCTCGATTTAATAACTTTATCTAACCAATTCAGACAAGTTTAGATTTTTCATATTTAACATTACAATATTTGGGGAAGTAGAACAAACTACTACTACTACTACGAGCGGAAAATTAAAGGATGCATTTTGCAGAAACTCTTAATATCTCAATGAGTACATTTTCGTGGAAGTACATTATTATTTTCAAATATCTTTGAGGCAATTTGAGACTATATTTATAATTTGAGATCATAAACGGCCAGGTTGCAAGGATTACAAGAACTCGGTTTCGTTTTTTCCCCCTTTAACTCAAAACGGCTCTTTTTTCCACACAATGGGTTAAATGATTAGGTCACAAGGACTCCCAAGTCCCTTCAGTTGGGTTTCCTCTGAGCAACCCCTATTTGCACGGTATGGGATAAATGACCAAGCCTCGAGGACTCTAAAAACTCGCATATATTTCTTTTAATTCTGAGTACCATTTTTTTGGACACTGAGGTAAATGGCCAGTTCATTAGGACCCCAAAGGATAAGAGAAGGTTGGGTTGTTTTACACCTGAGCGGCACTTTTTTGCAAAATAATGGGCTAAATGGCCAGGTCACAAGAACCCCGAAGGCTCAGAGAATGTTGGGGGAGGGGACACACTGGAAGAACTGTTAGGAGACAGATGCTAGCCTTCCGTCAATGTCATCCAGCGTGTTTTTTAATGTGCACAGGGATCGCTCTCCTGCACAAGGGACCACTGGTTGACGTCCCATCCGAGAGACGATGGCTTTTCCACGCCCATCGGTGTCGTCTACAAACTGTGGACAGGGAATTTTACGGAGACAAATCTAAACTCTGACCCAGCTGGGACTCGAACCTGGGAACTGCAGATTACGAGCCTGGTGCGCTACCGACTGAGCCTCCCCCCAGAAAGTTGGGGGAAGGGAATTAAGTATGTGCAAGAACATGAATGTTAACCACAGTGCATACGAGAACATGAATTTAACCACAGCAGAAGTGCGGGAACATGAATTTTACCAGAATAGAAAGGTATAAACATGAATTTTACCAGAATAGAAAGGTATAAACAGGAATGTTACCAGAATAGAAAGGTATAAACAGGAATGTTACCAGAATAGAAAGGTATAAACAGGAATGTTACCTGAATAGAAAGGTATAAACAGGAATGTTACCAGAATAGAAAGGTATAAATAGGAATGTTACCAGAACAGAAAGGTATAAATAGGAATGTTACCAGAACAGAAAGATATAAATAGGAATGTTACCAGAATAGAAAGATATAAATAGGAATGTTAACAGAATAGAAAGATATAAACAGGAATGTTACCAGAATAGAAAGATATAAATAGGAATGTTGCCAGAATAGAAATATATAAATAGGAAAGTTACCAGAATAGAAAGACATAAATAGGAATGTTACCAGAATAGAAAGATATAAATAGGAATGTTACCAGAATATAAAGATATAAACAGGAATGTTACCAGAATAGAAAGATATAAACAGGAATGTTACCAGAACAGAAAGATATAAATAGGAATGTTAACAGAATAGAAAGATATAAATAGGAATGTTACCAGAATAGAAAGATATAAATAGGAATGTTAACAGAATAGAAAGATATAAATAGGAATGTTACCAGAATAGTAGTGCAAGAACACGAATATCAATAGAGAAGAAGTACAAGAACACGAATGTCAGCAGAAGTGCAAGAACATGAATCTTACCGTAGTTGAAGTGCTAAAAAAGGTTACCCCAGAAAAACTAAACGGAAAATAATGCAAAAAAAATTCAAAAACAGCCGAAATTGTTACAGTAATAATTAGTAAATTTTTAATATTGCATTCTTCATAATTCAAAATTCTAGAAATTCTTCAGCAATCTTATTTCCTGAATTGTTGAAATAATTTTGTTGAAAAGAAGCAACTTATGTTATCAGCTTTCAGGTAACAGTTAATTTTATTTATTCATTTTCATTTTCGAGCCCTGACAATTTAATTTCCTTCTTTAGATTCTTCCCTTCTGCACGTGAATTCAAATTACTTTCCCATTTTTTTTTCTCATAAGTCATTTTCCTTTACAAGGAACAGAAAAATGCAGCAAGACACATCTCTAAAGGGGCGGGGGTGGCTCAGTCGGTAGCGCGCCAGGCTCGTAATCTGTAGTTCCCAGGTTCGAGTCCCAACTGGGTCAGCGTTGAGATTTATCTCCAAAAAATTCCCCGCCCTGCCAACGGTCAGTAGGGGACACCGATGGGCTTGGAAAGGCCGCCGTCCGTCGAATGGGACGTTAAGCCGTGGCCCCGTGTGCGGGAGAGCCATACCCTGTGCACGTTAAAGAACACGCTGGATGGCCTTGACGGGAGCTACCATCTGTCTCCCAACAGCTGTTCCAGTGGGTCCCCTCCCCCAACCTTCTCTGAGCCTTTGGGGTCCATGTGACCTGGCCATTTAGCCCACGGTGTGCAAAAAAGTGCCGCTCAGAGGTAAAGCAACCCAACCCAACTCGAGGTCTAAAGGAAAGAACAAAGAATGCCTTCGCGATCTGCCTCGTTGTTGTACATCGTTAAAGGCTGGATTACAAGAAACTAGGGCCAATCGATGTGGATGCTGCTAACGATGGCAAAGAAGAAACAGCTGTTCAGTCAAGACAGCTGCGTTGAGTTTATTTTCTTTCAGAGATGAGCTTAGGCGCTTGTTCTGGGTTAAAGCCGACACCTTTACCTTGTCATGCATTACTTGTCTGATAGGTAGAGTCAACTTTCGATTAACCGGGGTAATGGGGGAAAATAAGGTTATAAATAACCAAAATCATGGTTAAGACAAAACTGGTTAAAACGTGGTAACAAAATTGGATTTAATGCAAACTTATTTTATTAAAATTACATCCGATATTTAGTAATAAATTTAGTTTCTATGCACGTCATTCAAAAGGATGAAAATAACGCAAGTACAATAGTTTACGGACAAAAAACATAACATAAATTACTTGACGAAAAACGGTATAAGAGTTGGGTTGTTTTACCTCTGAGCGGCACTTTTTTGCACACCATGGGCTAAATGGCCAGATCACATGGACCCCGAAGGCTCAGAGAAGGTTGGGGGAGGGTACCCACTGGTACAGCTGTTAAGAGACAGATGGTAGCCTCCCGTCAAGGCCATCCAGCGTGTTCTTTAACGTGCACAGGGTATGGCTCTCCCACAAACGGAGCCACAGCTTAACGTCCCATCCGACGGACAGCGGCCTTTCCAAGCTCATCGGTGTGCCCTACTGACCGTGGGCAGGGCGGGGAATTTTGCGGAGAACGGTAATAATAATAATAATCTTTATTCATATTCATGTTAGTTATACAAAAGTTTAAACAAATGACCCGCAAAGCATCTGCTTATCTGCAGGAGAGAAGAATAATAACGTTACATGAAAATACATGAGATATAGTTTATAACAATGTCATCAATTATATGAATTCCAGTGGAAGCTCCATTGTGGTGGTTGAAATTTTTATTTAAAATTTAGTGCCTAGAAGAAAATTTTTTGTCTTATTTTTGATTTCTTTAAAATTGTTTAATAAAATAATTTCCCTTGGCAGTTGATTGAACACGCAAGGTATTGTATATGCCCTTGTACATTTCCCATAATTGTTTAATATTTTTGGAAGTTGGAAATAATTTTTGGATTGTAACCTTGTGTTTTTCCCATGAGAGATTTTAGATTTAAATTGATTATCAAAAAAATATTTTAAAGTGATGCTGTATTTGTAAAGGTTGTGAAAAGAGAGTACGCCTAGATAATTTAGTCTTTCTTCGCTATGATAAAATGAATTTCTTAAGTTGTATGGGATTATATTTTTAGCAATGGATGATTGAATAGTTTCTATTTTCTTTATATTTGTGAGGTTAGTTGAGCCGTATATTGTCAAACCATAGGTCAATATAGATTCACAGATAGCTTTGTAAACCAAAATACATGTATGTGTGCTTGCAACAAATTGTAGTTTATAAAGTTTAGATGCACATAGACGCAATTTCCCTGCTAACTTTTGAATATGTGTATTCCATCGGAAGGTTGTGTCCATGTAGAGTCCAAGATATTTATGGCTCTCAACACGCTCAATAACATCACAGTCGCAGCAGTCAGGGTCATGATTTATCATGATGTGAGGACACAAGGGTTCGTGGTTTTTAATTGCATAAGATGAGAGATCATAGTATCCTGGTGAATGAAAGCTCATCCATTTGGTTTTTTCTGAATTTATGTAAATACGATTAATGTTAGACCAGTAAATAATTTTGTTAAAATCATCCTGTGTATCTCGGACTGCGTCTCCTATATTGTGATTCACGTTAACCAAGGCGGTGTCATCAGCATATATATAAAGAGAGCCCTTCAGTTTAAGGTTAGCTAGATCATTAATATAAATAATGAATAAAAGCGGACCTAATATTGAACCTTGTGGAACACCAGTGTACACTGTTCTCTTCTCACTAAAAACGCCATTAATTTTGGTAACATGCACTCTATTTTTTAAATAATTTTCAAACCATTTAAGGGTAATACCTCGGACACCATAAATATACAATTTTTGAAGCAAAATATCGTGATCCAACGTATCAAATGCCTTACGAAAGTCCAGAAAGATAGCTGCTGCTTTTTTTCCGTTGTTTAAAGATAAGAGGTTACATATACAATTCCAATTATCGTGTTTTATTACAGTTAATCCACAAACTAGTTGATCCGGCCCGAGATAACGGAGAATTTGACTGTATTTGTAAAAATTAAAAGATGTGTTTCAATGAAGTAGTGCTTTACGTTGCTGCACAAAATTCACACAACATTGATGTTTTAAAACATTTGTACCTATCACGAAGGTTTGATAAAAAGACTGAGTAATAATCTCTGAAATTGTATTGTTAGGCAGTTTTACTTCTGAGCGGCCGCAAAACTCTCCGTGCTGCCCTGGGGCGGGGGTGGCTTAGTCGGTAGCGCGCCAGGCTCGTAATCTGTAGTTCCCAGGTTCGAATCCCAGCTGGGTCAGAGTTGAGATTTATTTCCGCAAAATTCCCCACCCTGCCCACGGTCAGTAGGGGACACCGATGGGCTTGGAAAGGCCGCCGTCCGTCGGATGGGACGTTAAGCCGTGGCCCCGTGTGTGGGAGAGCCAAACCCTGTGCACGTTAAAGAACAGGTTGGATGGCCTTGACGGGAGGCTACCATCTGTCTCCCAACAGTTGTTCCAGTGGGTCCCTCCCCCAACCTTCTCTGAGCCTTCGGGGTTCATGTGACCTGGCTATTTAGCCCATGGTATGCAAAAAAGTGCCGCTCAGAGGTAACCCAACCCAACCCTAGAGTTGAAGTTGTGAAATGTCTGTACTTTGCTTACCAAGATATTTTGTTTCGTTGTTTGTTTTACCAAAGCAAATATTCATACAGTACATAAATGTCTTCTTAGGTACAATAACAAGATATTTTTTCCAACAAAGTGAAAATATAGAGAGCAATTTATCTTTTGGATGGAGTCCTACGTCTCTTTTTATGCTTCCTCCGTGCACAAAGACATTGCCGATGCTGCCTATATAAAGAAACCCATTTGGAAAGCGAGGAAAGTGCGCAAAGCTCAGCCAGCATTGCTGTGTCAACGGCTAGGCTTTTATGTCTTGTAAACTCGGTCAACAGATTTTGTGAGGAAAGTTAAAATAGTATCGACTGCGAAATAGTATCAAGTCAAAGGTTGCGCTTTTCGAACTGAGGTTGTTTGGGCTGTTTTACCTCTGAGCGGCACTTTTTTGCACACCATGGGCTAAATGGCCAGGTCACATGGACCCCGAAGGCTCAGAGAAGGTTGGGGGAGGGGACCCACTGGAACAGCTGTTGGGAGACAGATGGTAGCCTCCCGTCAATGCCATCCAGCGTGTTCTTTAACGTGCACAGAGTATGGCTCTCCCGCACATGGTGCCACGGCTTAACGTCCCATCCGACGGACGGCGGCCATTCCAAGCCCATCGGTGTCCCCTACTGACCGTGGGCAGGGCGGGGAATTTTGCGGAGATAAATCTCAACGCTGATCCAGCTGGGACTCGAACCTGGGACTACAGATTTCGAGCCTGGCGCGCTACTGACTGAGCCACCCCCGCCCCTTTCGAACTGAGGAGGAGTAGCCAAATGGAAATTATTGCAAGTCTCAAAGTAGACCTTGAGCTCGAAAGGTTTCCTTGTTTACGTAGTTACGTCACAACAGAGGCATTTCTCGTGGGTTGGGAGAACTAGCCGCGAAATCTCGGCAAGCTTCAGGGAACGGTCTGGCTGTCGGTCTGTAGACTCTGAACTTTTTTGTTTTTAAGGATTAAAATAGCTTTTTGGTTGATGAAATATTAGGATAGGATGGATTCCAGTGAAATATGGGAATTTTTGAATTGGGATAGTTTTCGATGAAATTTTTGATTGAACTGGGATAAATGTCGATGAAAAACTGGGATTTTTCGGATTGAGTTGGGATAGGTGTCAATGTAATATTGGGATTTTTTTAATTGGGTTGGGATAGATGACGAAATATTTTTTTTTCCTATTGGATTGGAATATTTATGATCATTTTTCGGATTGGGTTGGGATAGGTATTATGGAACTTTGGGATTTTTGGAATAGGGTCTATCAAATATGGGAGTTTTTTAAGTTTGGGTCCCTCCGCCCCTATAAACGGCGCTGCGGCTTAAAGTTATTTCCTCTAGCGGACGGTCATTGGTGTTCATTTACCGAGTGAGGGCAGATTTGGAGAAATTACAACACAGTGTGGATTTGAATCTCGAATATCTAGTTACAGTGTAGAACTCTACAAACTGAACCATTACCCTCTACTTTAATATCAGGGCATTTAGAGATACAAAAATGGAGTTGTTTTACCTCTGAGCGACACTTTTTTTCACACCATGGGCTAAATGGCCAGGTCACAAGGATTCCGAAGGCTCAGAGAAGGTTGGGGGAGGGTACTCACTGGAACAGCTGTTGGGAGACAGATAGTAGCCTCCCGTCAAGGCCATCCAGCGTGTTCTTTAACGTGCACAGGGTATGTCTCTCCCGCACAGGGGGCAACGGCTTAACGTCCCATCCGACGACGGCGGCCTTTCCAAGCCCATCGGTGTCCCCTACTGACCGTGGGGAGGGCGGGGAATTTTGCGGAGATAAATCTCAACGCCGACCCAGCTGGGACTCTAACCTGGGAACTACAGATTACGAGTATGGCGCGCTACCGACTGAGCCACCCCCGCCCCACAAAAATGGGGGAACAATGCACTGAGATCAATATATCAATAGAATGCAATTCATCCACGATGGACTAAAAATATTTCATGTTCATTCTGCCTATGCGTATATACAGTATGTGTGTAAACATGGTAAAGGAAAACAAGAGATCAGCGTAGCTCTTCACAGGAATGCCAGCAGAATATTGATGCGTAGAAGGCCAGTCACCTTGGGGTAAAAGGAAAGGTCTGTTCTTGGTTGTGAGGCTCTCTTGTGTGCATTAAGCCGAATGTAGTATGGGGGTGACATCAGAACTCAATGACCTGTATAGTCACTTGAAAAACTGTGCGTTGAAAAGGGTGGTTTTACTTCTGAGCGGCATTTTTTGCACACCGTGTGCTAAATGTCCAGGTCAAAAGGACCCTGAAGGCTCAGAGAGTTGTTGGGTTGTTTTACCTCTGAGCGGCACTTTTTTGCACACCATGGACTAAATGGCCAGGTCACATGGACCCCGAAGGCTCAGAGAAGGTTGGGGGAGGGGACCCACTGGAATAGCTGTTGGGAGACAGATGGTAGTCTCCCGTCAAGGCCATCCAGCGTGTTCTTTAACGTGCACAGGGTATGGCTCTCCCGCACACGGCTTAACGTCCCATCCGATGGACGGCGGCCTTTCCAAGCCCATCGGTGTCCCCTACTGACCGTGGGCAGGACGGGGAGTTTTGCGGAGATAAATCTCAACGCCGACCCAGCTGGGACTCGAACCTGGGAACTACAGATTACGAGCCTGGCGCGCTACCGACTGAGCCCCCCCCCGGCCCCCCTGTGTACGGGAGAGCCATACCCTGTGCACGTTAAAGAACACCCTGGATGGCCTTAACGGGAGGCTACCATCTGTCTCCCAACAGCTGTTCCAGTGGGTCCCCTCCCCCAACCTTCTCTGAGCCTTCGGGGTCCATGTTACCTGGCCATTTAGCCCATGGTGTGCAAAAAAGTGCCGCTCAGAGGTAAAACAACCCAACCCGTAATAATATCCGTCGGATGGGACGTTAAGCCGTGGTTCCGTGTATGGAAGAGCCATCCCCTGCCACGTTAAAGAACACCCTGGATGGCCTTAACGGGAGGCTACCATCTGTCTCCCAACAGCTGTTCCAGTGGGTCCCCTCCCCCAACCTTCTCTGAGCTTCGGGGTCCATGTGACCTGGCCATTTTGCCCATGGTGTGCAAAAAAGTGCCGCTCAGAGGTAAAACAACCCAACCTCCGTAATACCAATTTTCTTGAAATGGCCACCGTCCACATCTGCAGGTTTGTTTGCAGGCGAGCTTATACCCTTTGCACGGTAAAGAACTCACTGAAGGGCGTGATGGGAGGCTACCATCTGCCTCCTAAGAGCTGTCTGATGGGTCCCCTACCCCCAACCTGCTATTAACTTATTAATCAACTACTAAGAATCAAGTTTTGTATGTCTTCCCTTGGCACCCTCATAGTTTGAACTAATTGATGATTGGGAAAATACACGATAATATTTTATTAGTACAGTCGCTCAAAAAAGTATCCGAACGCTATGGTTGATTACAGAATTCAGAAAAAATACCTGGCAACGATTTTTTTCGAAATTAGTGATCTGGAAACCTTCGTGTTCGTAACACGGAGGGTACTTACCTCGGAGGGGGAAGGGTTAATGATTTTCCAGCACAAGGTATGGCTCTCTGCAGACAGAGCCACGGCTTAATGTCGTATTCGATTGACGGCGGCGTTTCCACGTACATAGGTGCCCCTACTGATCGAGGGCAGGTGAAAATATTTCGACAATCGAACATTTCCAGAAAATTAAAAGAATTTATTATAAACAATAAAATCAAAAGAATTTATTATAAACATGACTTGGGATTGGGTTGTTTTACCTCTGAGCGGCACTTTTTTGCACACCATGGGCTAAATGGTCAGGTCACATGGACCCCGAAGGCTCAGAGAAGGTTGGGGGAGGGGACCCACTGGAACAGCTGTTGGGAGACAGATGGTAGCCTCCCGTTAAGGCCATCCAGCGTGTTCTTTAACGTGCACAGGGTATGGCTCTCCCGCACACGGGGCCACGGCTTAACGTACCATCCGACGGACGGCGGCCTTTCCAAGCCCATCGGTGTCGCCTACTGACCGTGGGCAAGGCGGGGAATTTTGCGGAGCTAAATCTCAACGCTGACCCAGCTGGGACTCGAACCTGGGAACTACAGATTACGACCCTGGCGCGCTACCGACTAAGCCACCCCCGCCCCATAACTTGGGAAATTATTATTTGTCATACTAGCTGAAAGTATTTGGTAGCTGTATATTCTTATTTTCACTGCATTAAAAGTAAATTTTGTAAGAACCCCCTCCCGACATTTTAGCACAGATTTTCAACCAGAAGATATTTGCCCGGATCGTGTTGACGTCAGCGAGCACTCCTCATAGCCCATGGCTTAGTCTCTACATAAGTTATGCGAATTTTATTTCCGTTACCACAGAGTTTACGCCCTATGGCTCCCGTGATATTCGTTCGCACGTTTCAAATTTCCTGCAGAGCGTCCCCCATGTGGCCCGGTGCTTGGTTTAAAAATCAGGTTCCCACTTGGCCCGTGGCTTCGTTTCTACAGAAATTGTGACGGCTCGTGCTTCACTTTTAATCTGCATATTCTGATGTTTGCTGCACTAAAGGATAGTTTTGTGAGTATCTCCCCCCCTGACATTTCATCACAGTTTGAACACGAAAAAAAATGTTGCAAAGGTCATTGCTGATTCGGAATGCGCTCTCAGAGCCCGTGGCATCGAAATATTTATTTCGTCAGAATTTGGCATTCTGTAATTCCCGACGTACTTCATGGAAAGGTCCCAAATTTTGAAGGCGGGTCCGTTTAAATTTTTATCCGCCGTCCGTCGGATGGGATGTTAAGCCGTGGCCCCGTGTGCGGGAGAGCCATATCCTGTGCACGTTAAAGAACACGCTGGATGGCCTTGACGGGAGGCTACCATCTGTCTCCCAACAGCTGTTCCAGTGGGTCTCCTCCCCCAACTTTCTCTGAGCCTTCGGAGTCTATGTGACCTGGCCATTTAGCCCATGGTGTGCAAAAAAGTGCCACTCAGAGGTAAAAACAACCCAACCCAACCCACTGCACACGGGACCACTGCTTAACGTCTCATCCGACGGACGGCGATCTTTACAAGCTTATCGGTGTCCCTACTGACCGAGGGTAGGGCGGGGAGTTTTAGGGGGATAACTCTCAAAATGCTGGACCAGGTCCGTCCCGGTACTGGTGCCATACTGACTAAGCAGCCACCCCCCTCCAATTAAGAGAAATTAGATATCCAAGAGTTTCTTCAGGGACATGTTTTCATAAAAAAATATTTTCGGCGTTACATCTTTTACGTAAAGTTCCCATTTAACCTCGACAGTGTTCTGCAAATGGTTTACCGCTGCAGGCAGGTGTACCGTGACAACAATTTAGGTGTGCCGCCAAAATGGCTTCCATACATCATCACTAGTACACAATTATAAAATAATATTAACTTGTTATTGTAAACGTCATAACTCGCGTCTGTTATGCGAAGCAGTCTCGTGACTACTATGTTCTCCCACTAATAACGTTTACTTTCTCATACTCGTACTTGGAAAGTCCGTCGGAAGGACGTGACACGGAGCCACGTCCGTCGGAACAGCCGTGGCTCCGTGTGCGGGAGAACCGTGCCCTGTGCACATTAAAGAGCACGCTGGATGGCCTTGATGGATGGCACGCTGGATGGCTTGGATGGGAGGCTACTATCTGTTTCTCAACAGCTGTTCCAGTGAGTCCCCTTCGCCCAACCTTCTCTTAGCCTTCGGGGTCCTTGTGACCTGACCATTTAAGCCCATGGTGTGCAAAAAAAAGTGTCGTTCAAAATAAAACAATCTACTCGTACAATAGTAATTTTAATATATTTTTTTCAGTGTTTTTTTTTTAAATAAGGTTTCTTCAGCGAGCAAGAATAGCCATCGCCGAAATCGAGGCTCAGGCTAAATTTTATAGTTCGCACTGTTTCATAATATACGTTCTAAGATTGCGGTATATGAATTTTTTTTTATTTTTAATGGCGTAAATGGCCAAATTGTAATAGACATCAACATTGACAAACAATCTATATAAATATTTGATTATCTCTCGACCGATAATTGCATCTTTTATGCTTTAGTGATAAAATTAATTTTAAATTTGCGAATTTTTATTTTTTAGAAGTTTACGGATTTTTTGCCTATTGCTAGAAATCAATCAATGACCTGTAAATGGTAGCTAGGCGTAAACTGGAAGGAGAGCTGTGTACCAATCCCTAGTGATGATGCACAGAACCGGCCAGGTCTAGCACCTAATGTTCGACCCCGCCTTCTCGTGGTGCAGGCCGTTAGTACCTTTCAAAAGAGATATTCTCTTTTGGAAGGGAACGGAAGGGGAGGGCTGCCAGTTCAGTATGGCCTGCTGATCTGGTCATCTATGGCCACTTTTTTCTTTTTTTTCAACCCTGCTGAGGAGTGGTCAACTTCACAGGGTCCTGGTGCTGACCATTTATACCTACTAGACTGGACTTGTTTATGGATTTGAGCTTGATTATGGATCCTGGACTTGCTGCACTGGAGGGCCACTGTTGAGGGAGAGTCTGCTGCTGTGTTTTCTGTTTGCTTCTGGGTTGCCAGCTCTAAGTGAACAGAGGCATGGGATACCTTATATCAGCTGGTGGATAATCCTAATCAGAGGCCATCGCAGGTACCTGAACCTTACTTTGCTAGTTGGGCATCGTCAAGCCTAAACTGGAGTAATGCGTCTCAGGCAGGCCATGTGGCTCTTGAAAAAGTCCACTTGAAAAGGTGGTGCCTGAAGTTCCTACCAGCATCGGTGACTTCAGCCTTTAGCGGAGGAGGAACGGGTCTTTGCCCCATGCCTGCGATCAGGGGGCCGTTTGATATTGTTGGCCCTACCAATCTCAATAAACCTAATTTCTTTAAAAATCCTACTAATCATTTTCTTTCTGCAGGAACGTGGAACGTGAGGACATTACATAGAGATTATTCTCTTGATGTCCTCATGCAGGAATTCCAGCGCTATAACCTAGATATTCTAGGCTTGCAAGAGACCAGATGGACAGGTAAAGGTGAGATACTTAAAAATAACTTTAAATTTCTCTTTACAGGGAGGGAGGATGGAAAGCATCACCAAGGCGTGGGTCTGCTGCTCAGCAGACATGCAAGTGATGCTCTTCTAGGATATGAGTGCATTAATGAAAGATTTCTTACAGCAAAATTTCAGACAAGCATTAAAAACTTAAATGTTATCTGCTGTTATGCCCCCACTGAGGATGCCGATGAGGATGAGAAGGATAGGTTTTACGGACAACTTCAGGATATTTTGAATTCTGTCAAGAAAGGAGATATTACCCTTGTTCTTGGTGACTTCAATGCCAAAGTTGTAGCGCTGGAATTCCTGCATGAGGACCTTTGGGGAGGAGTAATAGGCCCTTTTGGTATTGGTAGCTGCAATGGCAATGGGCAACGTCTCCTACAGGTAAGTAAACTCAATGGATTCAGAATAACTAACACATATTACAAACACCGCGACATACATAAGTACACATGGGTTTCACCTGATGGGCTGCATAGGAATATGATTGATTATATATTAATTAACAGCAAATGGGCTAGTTCTGTTAGAAATACCAGGGCATATAGGGGAGCGGAAATTGGATCTGACCATTACCTTGTTAAAAGTGTCTTGCAACTTAAACTTAAAAAGTGTTGTGCTAGAGTTAAAAAATTTACCTTTAATACTGAAGCTCTGAATGACCCAGTTATAGCTAAAGCTTACCATGATAGGTTACTTAGTCATTATGACGGTCATGGTTTGCTTAATACTGAAGTTGAGGAAGAATGGGGCCATTTTAAACAGGCTTTTTTGGAAACTAACAGTACTCTTTTAGGAAAAAAGGAGCAGAGGAGGCAGAATTATTTAAGTGACAAGGCAATTGAGCTTATTTCAGAAAGAAGGAATTGCAGGAATGTCCTTAATCAGCACCCTACTAGTCCTAATAGAAAAGATTACAGAGAGCTTAATAAACGTGTAAAGGATCAGTTAGCTACTGATAAAAATCTTTGGCCTGATAGCTTGGCTGACAAAGCTGAGGAAGCAGTTAGGCAGCACAACAGCAGAGAGCTGTACCAGATAGTTAATGTTTTATGTGGTAGAAAACGGACAGTCATACAGGGATTGAAGGATAAACAAGGTAAGGTTATAGAAGGTGAGGATTCTCTCATGGCTAGGTGGGCTGAGCATTTCAGTGATGTTCTAAACAATGTGGTTAGTTCTATTCCCATTGTTTGCAATGATGATAGATGCATTGGTGGCTTTAATGTTGGCCCTATAACACAATCTGAAGTTAGTTTGGCTATCTCTAAACTGAAACTTCATAAATCCCCAGGGGTAGATGAAATTACTACAGAAATGCTCAGAGCTGGGAATGTTTTGGTTATCACTTGGATGACTGAAATTTTGAATAACTTTTATGATAAAGGCATGGTTCCTAAAGATTTTACCAGAGCTATTATTATCCCTATTTTCAAAAAAGGTGATCGCAGTTCTTGTGATAACTATAGGGGTATCAGCCTACTCTCTGTTCCAGGTAAAGTTCTTTCCATGATTGTGCTTAATAGAATTAAGAATCTGGTTGACAGGCAATTGCGTGATGAGCAATGTGGATTCAGAAGTGGTAGGGGATGTGTAGATCAGATATTTTCACTTAGGCAGATTCTTGAGAAATGTTTAGAGTTTCAGAAACCTTTGGTTGCTAGCTTTGTTGATTTCAAAAAGGCTTTCGACTCTGTTGATCGTCATAATTTGTGGTTGATTGTGAGATCATATGGTATACCAGACAAGTTAGTTAACATAATGAAAGCTCTCTATAATAACACTGAGTCATGTGTGAGAGTTGATAAGTCTTGTAGCAATTGGTTTAGCATTGCTTCTGGTGTTCGACAAGGGTGCATTTTGTCTCCTTTTCTCTTTAGTTTGGTTGTTGATTATGTTATGCGAAATTCACTTCGAGGGAAAGATTTTGGCCTTAAATGGGCTGGAGATACGAAAATTTCTGATTTAGATTATGCTGATGATTTAGCCCTTTTGGCAAATGATGTTGATGAGATGAACTCTTTCATTCGAGCTGTTGATGAGACTGGTAGTAGAGTAGGTTTGGTTATAAACAGAGAGAAAACTAAAGTGATGAAAATTGGTCAGGCAGGTTGTGATTCAGTTAATCTGAATGGTTGCAGTCTTGAGCAGGTGTCACAGTTTAATTATCTTGGGAGCTATGTAACTGATACTGGTGATGTGCGGCATGAGATTAACAGACGAATAGGTATTGCTGCCGGGACTTTTAAGAATCTATGGAGATTGTGGAGAAATAGGCGTATACACCTAAAGACTAAAATTAGACTGTATAATAGTTTGGTTCTTTCTAGGGTTAGTTATGGTAGAGAAACGTGGACGCTGTGTAAACAAGATAACAGGAAACTAGATGCTTTTGATTCTAGATGCTTACGCAGTATCTTGGGTATTAGGTGGTTTAACTTTGTAACTAATGATGAGGTTAGGCAAAGGAGTCTGCAACCTCCTTTAAGCAGCATATTGTGCAGAGAGAGACTCCGCTGGTTTGGCCATGTTGCCCGTATGGATAATTATAGATTGGCGAATAGGGTTATGAACAGTGTGCCTAGAGGCTTCAGAAGGAGGGGGAGACCTAGGATGCGGTGGGCAGACAATGTCAAACAGGACCTTGTTAGAATTGGTGTGCAGTGGCCGGATGCAGCAGATGTAGCTCAGGACAGATATGCTTGGAGAATTAAACTGCGTGGTCTGGTTGGACCTCCGTAGCCCATGGCTGCTTGAGGATGATGATGATGATGATGAGAAATCAATCGCTGCTTTGGTAACCTGTTGCTTTTTTTAGAACTTCACTTTGATCCCTATTTGGCCTTCAATGCTAAACCGGGTCTGAAAATGTTTTAACATTTCTCTGTTCAACTGCCCGAAATAGCTCTATTCACCAATTTTTAGGTTGTTTGGGTTGTTTTACCTCTGAGCGGCACTTTTTTGCACACCATGGGCTAAATGGCCAGGTCACATGGACCCCGAAGACTCAGAGAAGTTTGGGGGAGGGGACCCACTGGAACAGCTGTTGGGAGACAGATGGTAGCCTCCCGTCAAGGCCATCCAGCGTGTTCTTTAACGTGCACAGGGTATGGCTCTCCCGCACCAGGGCCACGGCTTAACGTCCCATCCGACGGACGGCGGTCTTTCCAAGCCCATCGGTGTCCCCTACTGACCGTGGGCAGGGCGGGGAATTTTGCGGAGATAAATCTCAACGCTGACCCAGCTGGGACTCGAACCTGGGAACTACAGATTACGAGCCCGGCGCGCTACCGACTGAGCCACCCTGCCCCGTTCACCAATTTTCAACTCTCTAGCAACATTATATAGAAATTTGACTTTAAATGACCCATTGTATCTAAAATTTCCCCACGTTTCTGAGATCTACGATTGTAAATATTGCAGATCACGAATTTTTAACTTTCTAGCACAGGTATATCGGGATTTGACTTTGACCGCGAATGACCCACCGGATCTGAAATATCCTAATGTTTCTGAGATCTAGAATAAGATGTAAATTTCAATTTTCACGTTTGTAGCACTCGTAGATCAAAGTTTGACCTTTACACGACCTCCATTTGACCTTGATGGACACGTCGGAGGTTAAACTTCATATTTTCCCGAGATGTACGACCGAGACTAACCCTAGGTGAAACTTTTCGAAGAGCTACCACTTCTACATTCACAGTTTAGAATTAGGGTGATCTGTCAATCAATCAAAATAACTCAGTCCTCAGTCACTCACTCACAATCATCCAAATATTAGATGCATCGAAACAAAAAGCCCTGTTTTTATTGCACTGTGCCGGAAAGTTGCTCCGCATTTTTACTGGGTTATGTTGTTTTACCTCTGAGCGGCACTTTTTTGCACACTATGGGCTAAATGGCCAGGTCACATGGACCCCGAAGGTTCAGAGAAGGTGGGCATGGTGGGGACCCACTGGATCAGCTGTTGGGAGACAGATAGTAGTCTCCCGTCAGGGGCTCAGTCGGTAGCGCGCCAGGCTCGAAATCTGTAGTTCCCAGGTTCGAGTCCCAGCTGGGTCAGCGTTGAGATTTATCTCCGCAAAATTCCCCGCCCTGCCCACGGTCAGTAGGGGACACCGATGGGCTTGGAAAGGCCGCCGTCCGTCGGATGGGACGTTAAGCCGTGGCCCCGTGTGCGGGAGAGCCATACCCTGTGCACGTTAAAGAACACGCTGGATGGCCTTGACGGGAGGCTACCATCTGTCTCCCAACAGCTGTTCCAGTGGGTCTCCTCCCCCAACCTTCTCTGAGCCTTCGGGGTTCATGTGACCTGGCTATTTAACCCATGGTGTGCAAAAAAGTGCCGCTTAGAGGTAAAACACCCCAACCCAACGTTTTTTTTTTTTGGAAAAATCGCAAAAACTAACATTGGAAGTGATTAATGCTACCACACACAGCCACTGAATATAAGAACTGACAGATCCTGCCTTGCTACTTCCTATTCCTTGAGAGGAAGGCGAAGCGTTTATCCGTCATCCGGTACAGAGAATGTTTCAAGAAAAAAAAGCAGCAAGTACTGATGCGTTTTTTTATTTCTTTATTTTCTATTTAGTGATGAGTGATTACTGTTCTGCGTATTCGTCTTGCATTCGACACGTTTTGCGCGCGAGTCTCAAGTGAATGTGTTCACATGAATGATTCATTTATCCTTTTTTTTTTTGTAAATGATACCAAGCTATGTAAATTTAAACCTATTTTCAGATACGAATCTTGTTAATTGATAAACATTTCGATATCTGCAGATATTCGTTGTATTATATGATATTATTTAAGAGTCGTGATTGCAGGTGGACAGGGTTCAGTCGGTATTGCGCCAGGTTCATAATCTGCATTTCCCATGTTAGAGTCCTCCCTCGGCCAGCTTTGAGATTTATCTCGGGAAATTTTGGGTTGTTTTACCTCTGAGCGGCATTTTTTTGCACACCATGTGCTAAATGACCAGGTCACAAGGACCCCGAAAGCTCAATGATGGTTGGGGGAGGGACTCATTAGAACAGCTGTTGGGAGAAAGATGCTACCCTCTCGTCAAGGTCATCCAATGTGTTTTTTAGCGTCCACAGGGTACAGCTCTTCCGCACACGAGACAACGCTTAACGTCCCATCCGACGGACGGCGGCCTTTCCAAGTCCATCGATGTCCCCTGCTGACCGTGAGCAGGGCGGGAAATTTTGCGGAGATAAGCCTCAATGCTGACCCAGCTGGGACTCGAACCTAGGAACTGCAGATTACGAGCCTGGCGTGTTACCGACTGAGCCACCCCCGCCCCAAATATCTCGGGAAAACTCCCTTCCATGCTCTCGGTTAGTAAGTGAAGCAATGGATTTGGAAAGGCCGCCTTTCGTGGGATGGAACGTTAAGCCGTGGCACCTTGTGTGGGAGAGCCATACCATATGCACTTTAAAGAACACGCGAAAAGCTCCGCAAAACTCCTGCGCACGGTCAATAGAGGATATCAATGGGCTTGGAACGGCTGCTGTCCACCAACAGCCGTAGCATCGTGTGCGGGAGAGCCATGCATAAGAGCAATACTTTGTGCAGGTTAAAGAACACTGTGGATGGCCTTTACGGGAGACTAACATCTGTCTCCTAACATCTCTTCCAGTGGGTCTCCTCCCCCAACCTTCTCCGAGCCTTCGGGGTCCTTGTGACCTGGCCATTTAGCCCATTGTGTGCAACAAAAGTGTCGCTCAGGGGTAAAACAACCCAACCCTTGAATGAAAGCTTCCGTTTGTCTTGCAACAGCTATCCTGTGGATCTGCTTCGGCAACTTTCTCTGAGTACTTTGGGGGTCTTTGTGACCTCACAGTGTAGCTCATTTGTGTACACAAAAGTGCCCCTCCGAGGTAAAACAACTAACCGAAAGGTATGGAGATTGGGCAGTGAGAAAATAATAAAACCCGATATATGGATGCTTAAAGAAATAAATCAATATTACGATAGATGGAGTGCTCCGCGTCCTTCTAGCAAAAAGATGGATTGCTTGGAATAATCTCCGTCATAAGGGAAAGATGCGTTGGGAGATTTATCGGGAGATGAAGCGATCGCCTTCAGCTGGATGGGATTTGGGTTGGGTTGTTTTACCTCTGAGCGGCACTTTTTTGCACACCATGGGCTAAAAGGCCAGGTCACATGGACCACGAAGGCTCAGAGAAGGTTGGGGGAGGGGACCCACTGGAACAGCTGTTGGGCGACAGATGGTAGCCTCCCGTCAAGGCCATCCAGCGTGTTCTTTAACGTGCACAGGGTATGGCTCTCCCGCACACGGGGCCACGGCTTAACGTTCCCATCCGACGGACGGCGGCCTTTCCAAGCCCATCGGTGTCCCCTACTGACCGTGGGCAGGGCGGGGAATTTTGCGGAGATAAATCTCAACGCTGAGCCAGCTGGGACTCGAACCTGGGAACTACAGATTACGAGCCTTGCGCGCTACCGACTGAGCCACCCCCGCCCCCAAATGATTCAGAGACTCATGTGTATTAACATAGAAGCACTGCGAGAAAAATGGTAAAGTTTGCGAAAAAGCTTCACAGGTATAATTTATATATAAGAAAATAACTTATGATTCATGCAATCGAAAGAATGAGAGGAAAAAAAGATGAATATTTACTTTACCCAGCCAATTCAAATGATCTTTAATACAGATCAAATATCATCTTTGAGTAGTAAAAATATGAAATTTATCACATGACTCTAGGAACAAAATTTGCCATATCCCCTCCCTTAAAACCTTGCGTAGAAAGTTGGAAAATCTTAAATTTAGTAGTGACATACTTCACGAAGTGTTGGAGTTTTTTTTAAGATAAAAGTGGAGCATTCGACAATGCATTAGACAAAAAAAGAATGCGCATTATTGTTTGATTAAATGTTTGCTTCGGAAGAAATTGAATAGGATATTGCAACTTATTGGAGAAATGTCACTCTAGAAGGTCGCGAAAATAACTGGAATTAGCCTAAGGTGGAAACAAACTGACACTTATTTTTTATTGCTGATAATACTGTTGATGGATCTGTATTGAAAGATGTCATTAGAAAAAGCAATTAATTTAACAGAGGGTTGGGTTGTTTTACCTCTGAGCGGCACTTTTTTGCACACCATGGGCTAAATGGCCAGGTCACATGGACCCCGAAGGCTCAGAGAAGGTTGGGAGTGGGGACCCACTGGAACAGCTGTTGGGAGACATATGGTGGCCTCCCGTCAAGGCCATCCAGCGTGTTCTTTAACGTGCACAGGGTATTGCTCTCCCGCACAGGGGGCCACGGCTTAACGTCCCATCCGACGGACGGCGGCCTTTCCAAGCCCATCGGTGTCCCCTATTGACCCTGGGCAGGGTGGGGAATTTTGCGGAGATAAATCTCAACGCTGACCCAGCTGGGACTCGAACCTGGGAACTACAGATTACGAGCCTGGCGCGCTACCGACTGAGCCACCCCCGCCCCGAGTCATTCCAGTAACAGCCTCGCCGAACACATAACGTAATTTTCCAGACCAACCACAGACTGTAAATAATCACACACACAGGACAGCGAACACTTTACTAAAGCGAGTAAACGACACTGACTGACTGCGTGCTGTTGTGCTCTTACTTGTGAATATACAGAACGTGTTTCAACTTGCACGCACTGCTCCGTGCCCTTCACGACAGATATGTAAAAGCATTTAAAAGCTTTTTTGAAAATTAAGTTAAATATGCAAGATTTTAATAAATTTGTGTCTCCGTTACCCTCATTCTGAAACGTTGTGGGTTCATGATAGATACGAATGACAGATGCATCTGTATTCTCATTTCTTTAGTCAATACTTTATCTTCTAAGTCAATAAACGTGTAAATAAAAAAAATACCCCCTCAAGCAGCTGCTTGCCACAGAGGTATGACAGGAGCCTGTCAGTTTATATGCCACAGTAGGATATCTGAGAGGATGGCAGGACCTCAGCAGAAAAACGAGACACACACATCCATGCCTAATCCGGGGCTCGAACCTAGGTCCCTTAGATCAGTAGCCGAGCGTACTAACCACTTGGCCACGGGACGGCTATATATACGTGTAAGCAAACAAAAAAAAATACAATTTGTTATCATCTTCCTACAATCTGAATTAGTTATTTCATATAATCAGATTTTCTCTCGCTTCCTAGGGGCGGGGGTTGCTCAGTCGGTAGCGCGCCAGGCTCGTAATCTGTAGTTCCCAGGTTCGAGTCCCAGCTGGGTCAGCGTTGAGATTTATCTCCGCAAAATTACCCGCCTTGCCCACGGTCAGTAGGGGACACCGATGGGCTTGGAAAGGCCGCCGTCCGTCGGATGGGACGTTAAGCCGTGGTCCCGTATGCAGGAGAGCCATACCCTGTGCACGTTAAAGAACACGCTGGATGGCCTTGACGGGAGGCTACCATCTGTCTCCCAACAGCTGTTCCAGTGGGTCCCCTCCCCTAACCTTCTCTGAGCCTTCGGGGTCCATGTGACCTGGCCATTTAGCCCATGGTGTGCAAAAAAGTGCCGCTCAGAGGTAAAACAACCCAACGTTAAAGAACACGCTGGATGGCCTTGACGGGAGGCTATCATCTGTCTTCCAACAACTCTTCCAGTGGGTCCCCTCCCCCAACCTTCTCTGAGCCTTCGGGGTCCATGTGACCTGGCCATTTAGCCCATGGTGTGCAAAAAAGTGCCGCTCAGAGGTAAAACAATCCAATCCAATCTCTCGCTTCCTAACCTTGACTAGTATATCTCACCTATAATAAGCTTTGTTTATTACATGCTCATGCTTCTTTTAACAAGAAAGTCCATCACCATATGCAACCTACGCACTGTTGTCTTCATCCGCGACAAGGAAGAAGACAGCTGATAACGAGATCTCACCCTCTTGACTGATGGCAGCAACAGAAATGTTTCCTGCTACCATGGGAATGGCAATAAATTTCGCGCTGCTTTCCCGCAGAAATCACGTTAATACCGCCAATAAAGTAGTGGCTTTGTTATCTGTTGGCGTTATCTGCTTTTTGCCATTAAGTTGCTGCATAAGTTGGGTTGTTTTACTTCTGAGCGGCACTTTTTTGCACACCATGGGCTAAATGGCCAGGTCACATTAACCCCGAAGGCTCAGAAAAGGTTGGGGGAGGGGACCCACTGGAACAACTGTTGGGAGACAGATGGTAGCCTCCCGTCAAGGCCATTCAGCGTGTTCTTTAATGTGCACAGGGTATGGCTCTCCCGCACACGGGGCCACGGCTTAACGTCCCATCCGACGGATGGCGGCCTTTTCAAGCCCATCGGTGTCCCCTACTGACCGTCGGCAGGGCGGGGAATTTTGCGGAGACAAATCTCAACGCTGACCCAGCTGGGACTCGAATCTGGGAACTACAGATTACGAGCCTGGCGCGCTACCGACCGAGCCACCCCCGCCCCTAAGTTGCTGCATAAAACTAGCAATAAACTAGAAGCAAATGAATGTTGAAAGATTTTTATTTGCTTAAATTTTGAACTTTTTTTTCATTAAAGTGTGCGAAGCCGATTTTGATTTATTTTCAATTAAGTATTCAAGGTAAAAGGTCTGTTTCGCGATCTCCTTCTGATATATATTTGCCACAAAAAAGACAAATTTTCACTTGACAAAACTTTTGTTTGAACCAGTCTCACGAGATAATGGTCGCTTGCTCGATCACTGTGGCATATTTATGCTGCGACAATAAAGAAAAATGTGGACAAATTTCTTGTTTGAAACGGCCTGTCGAGGCAAAGGTCTGTTTCTCGATCTCCATTTGAGGTATATTTACCAAATGAAGGGGCGGGGGTGGCTCAGTCGGTAGCGCGCCAGGCTCGTAATCTGTAGTTCCCAGGTTCGAGTCCCAGCTGGGTCAGCGTTGAGATTTATCTCCGCAAAATTCCCCGCCCTGCCCACGGTCAGTTGGGGACACCGATGGGCTTGGAAAGGCCGCCGTCCTTTGGTTGGGACGTTAAGCCGTGGCTCCGTGTGCGGGAGAGAGCCATACCCTGTGCACGTTAAAGAACACGCTGAATGGCCTTGACGGGAGGCTACCATCTGTCTCCCAACAGCTGTTCCAGTGGGTCCTCTCCCCCAACCTTCTCTGAGCCTTTGGGGTCCATGTGACATGGCCATTTAGCCCATGGTGTGCAAAAAAGTGCCGCTCAGAGGTAAAACAACCCAACCCAAATCTGGTTTAGCAGTACCTATGGAGGTTCAGTGAACTAACCTCTTCTGCCAGTGACAAATTGAGATTTATAACTTATATATATTAGACATGAAATCTGTCGCGCCCATTAGTTTGGGAAACCCTGCTGTAGAATAAATAATGATCGGTAAAAATATTTTGGGAGTTACTCTCTAAATGATCTACAAAGATGCCATTCTCTCAGAAGAGAGCGTGATATCCTCCCCCCCCAGAAAGTGGCACAGTCCTATCGCGTCCGTTCATTGTGACACTGCAACTGCTGGGTTTGAGTCCCGGGACAGTAGCTGAATTGTACAGGCCCTACTCGGTCCTACTTTTAACCCTTTCACGACTAAGGGAAACATTTTTCCCATTTTAAAATCGGTGATTGTCGTATTTAAATTATAACCTTATCTGCATTTTTTATACAGAATGTCAAAATAGAACGTATGCCGAACGCAATTACGTAAACGGGAACGTTTAGAAAACAAAAACAGAACTGTCAGGACGCATAATATATGTACTATGTGCAATGTCCATCTTTGCCTCACTACCAAAAGAAATTGCTTCGCAGAATATCATAATTAGCACATCATTTTGTATAGTAATTTTATTTCATCATTTTGTATTATTTTAATTAACATTTTGTTCTAATAAACCAATAAATAAAAGACATTGCATAATAAGCCTAACTATAATTTGTGTTACCTTTATAGTCCATTGGGAAAAATATTTCCCATAAAATTACAAAAAAACTACACATTGTTATGTATTTTTCTTATGATTTTTATTTATTTGACGTCTAAACAAACTAAAATAAACAGTTACATACTAATATTTACTCTTAGAAACCTTATGGTCCTGAAAGGGTTAAGAGGCACTCCATAAATTCTGAATTCACTTTAATAAAGATTAGTTTTTATATTGTTAGTTTTAGTTTTAATACGGTTACTCCACGAAAAAGGTTTCTTGTATGCATTATATATACCTGGCTCCTAAAATACTCAACAGTTACAGTCGCTCAAATAAAGATCCAAACGCTATGGTTGATTACAGAATTCAGAAAAAATATCTGGCAACGATTTTTTTTAGCAATTAGTAATTTGTCATCCTTCGTGCCACGTGACACGAAGGTTGCCAGATCACTAATTTTTTAAACAAGTCGTTGCCAGATATTTTTTCTGAATTCTGTAAACAACCATGGCGTTCTCATACTTTTTTGAGCGACTGTACCTAATAGCATAAATAATGAAAGAAATCTTTATCATTTTAAAAAATTAATTAAGAAATGGATAGTCTAGAAAAATCTAGAAAATCTGTTATAGTGTTTATGATTTGAATGATTATATTGTTTAAATATACATTTGAGTCATTATGTAATATGTCAGTGTTGATTAAAAATATTTCACGTTTTCTTAATCTAATATCTCCACTAACGAGCTTTGGCTCACGAGGAGTTTTGCATTTTACACTTTCAAAATTGTTTATTTACTTTGATTGGGTTGTTTTATCTCTGAGGTTGGGTTTTATCTCTGAGGTTGGGTATCTTTTGTTGGGTTGTTTTATCTCTGAGCGGCACTTTTTTGCACACCATGGGCTAAATGGCCAGGTCATAAGGACCCCGAAGGCTAAGAGAAGATTGGGGGAGGGGACCCACTGGAACAGCTGTTGGGAGACAGATGGTAGCCTCCCGTCAAGGCCATCCAGCGTGTTCTTTAACGTGCACAGGGTATGGCTCTCCCGCACACGGAGCCACGGCTTAACGTCCCATCCGACGGACGGCGACATTTCCAAGCCCATCGGTGTCCCCTACTGACCGTGGGCAGGGCGAGGAATTTTGCGGAGATAAATCTCAACGCTGACCCAGCTGGGACTCGAATCTGGAACTACAGATTACGAGCCTGGCGCGCTACCGACTGAGCCACCCCTTTATTTACTTTGGAAAAGGAAAACATTTATTCCTTTGTGTTATTATAAGCTTTAAATTACATGTTTGTAATGCAACAAAAGTGTGAAATAAATTTGAATTGAATGAATTTTGCGAGTAACTGCCCCTGCCCGGAAAACAGATTCAACAAGTATATACAGTACGTTGATGATGTAATGACGCAAAAACGATTTAATGTAGTGTAGCCAACTCTAAAAGATGAAATCACTTCATAAAATGTTAAAAGTGGATTTGTCAGTGATGGCCATTTCTTGTAGGAATATCATTGCAATTTTTTCTCTTCTAGAAGGCCTCTCTTTCGGAATTTCTGCTTGAACTTGATCACTGCAAATTTTCTTATGAGTTATGGTTACCACAGACATACAGACAGAAATATATTCTTTTATTATAAATGTATTAATAAATAAAACAATATGAGTATGTACATCAAAGATTCCCAACCTGGGAGGGATAAGGATGCGACATTTTTAATTTTTTATTAATCATAAATTGATTGTTTTTTGTTCAAATTCAAATTTATTTTCAATAAGTATTATCTATAATTATATTACATAAAAAATCCCACTAAGCCGAAGCTTATCAGCGGGAATGTACATATATGTTTTTACAGATATGATCTAGATTGCCTCAGTAGTACAAAAAATGAAGGAGAGAAAAAATGGAATAAATGAGAAAGAAAACGACAAAATGATGAAAGTTTCCAAATAAAAACATCACTTTTTCATCAACCACTGAAATAATTTTTCTTTAACATCACAAATATTTTTTTAAGTTAACTATTTCTCTAGGAAGCAAGTTAAATAGATAGGGAATTTGATATTCTTTGGAGTTTCGTCCGTAATTTTTATAAAATTTTGGTTGTTTCAAAAAACCCAAAGCCTTTTTTCTAATAAACTTATAGTGGCAAATATTTTGCTTATAGGTATCATCAAAGAAGTTATTGATAACAGAAACAAACACATATAAACTTTCAATAGGTAAAATTTTGAACAAACTGAATATATCATCTTTCGTTGTAAGGGAATATTATAAGGAGGGGGAGACCTAGGATGCGGTGGGCAGACAATGTCAAACAGGACCTTGTTAGAATTGGTGTACAGTGGCCGGATGCAGCAGATGTAGCTCAGGACAGATATGCTTGGAGAATTAAACTGCGCGGTCTGGTTGGACCTCCGTAGCCTTTGGCTGCTTGAGGATGATGATGATGATGATTACACAATCCTTTTAGCAGACTAAATTGTATTCTTTTAATTTTATTTAATTCTGTCTTATAGGCTGTTCCATAAACTGTTATCCCATACCTAATTATAGATTCAAAAAAAAACTTGAGTTGAAAAGTTGAAAGTTGAAACTTGACTCATAATAAATGAGAGAAGGGGAGGAATGAGAATTTCTTAAATCTCAAAAGAGGAGCCATTATGCAGAAAATTTTGGGAACATTTGATATGCATAGACATAGTGTAAAAAAAAAACGGACAAGTACTTACAAATGCTACCATAGGAGTGTACCAGGCCGCTGCTACCAGAGCTTCGGAAGCACAGCTATGATCCGGACCAATGAATGCAACAGCACCATTTTCTTTCATTTCGGTCATTTTCCGAATCGCTAAAGGTGTGTCCGGCTCCCACGTATCACCAACAAGGAAATGAAGAGTGTGGTTAGGAAGCAGGTTAGGATCATTATTTACTGATTCCACTGCGATGGGCATGGCACCTGCGATGAGCTTTGCCATTCCCCCTCCATAGAAAAAGGAACTTAGAAAACCTATCGTGATGTTCAGTCGCGGAGAGGAATGCTCTTCAGCCAGCTGGTCTGCTCCCGCCCGTATCACCAAGATGCACGAAATGAACCACATGCAGTTTCTAAAAGACGCTACAGACAGAAGTTTGACACAAGAAGATGTGCGCACTGGTGGAGACTGGAAAGGGCATGATGATAAAGGCGATAGCAACAGCAGTGAATCCTTACGATTGATCTTTCCCAACATATGGGATCTGCTCCTTCTTCTAACCATCTCAGCATTAATCTGCTGAGAGAAAAACGTAATTCATGCACAGAAGCTCAAGATGCAAAGAAGACGCTTCAAAGTTCTGGATAAATGTTCCCCACACTCGGAGCTCACCTTCTCTCACTCACTCCCTGCACGAGGAACTGATTATCTGTCTATCCGTTGGCCGGTGCGAGAAGATTGACTCGGTCTCTTCCGACCCCGTCGATTGGTGTTGGCTCGGAGACGACGCCCGAGGCTGTGGTCCATTGCGGTCAGCTTCTGCTGAAGATGTGACACTTTGCGAGAGGAGTGAAGGAAGAGGAGATGAGAAATCGAGGATGGGAGGGGAGAATATCACTGCTGACGGCTTCTGTCAACAAGAGGGAATATTTGAACCTGGAATGGATGAAGGAGCTTCATCGTTGAGTCTATAGCGGAGTCTGCACTTTCTTCGATGGAGTGGAAGAGTTTTACATCCTTATAGTGTCAGTTGCAGGTTCCGCTATTTAAAGCAGCGCTTGACGAGGAAATACTGATGTTTTCCGGGATTCCTGATTTTCAATAGAATGTCGGTTTCATAACCTGTGGAAGAAAATGATAAGAATATTTAATAATAGTAATAAACAACAAGACGTACTCTCTAATAGATGCTATATATTCGTTTTATCAAGTGTAGACCCGAAGAACAAAGATATATAAAATTGCGTGGGAATCAGGCATTTACTTATAGATCTATCCTAGGCATGGGGTCGGGGGTGGCTCAGTCGGTAGCGCGCCAGGCTCGTAATCTGTAGTTCCCAGGTTCTAGTCCCAGCTGGGTCAGCGTTGAGATTTATCTCCGCAAAATTCTCCGTCCTGCCCACGGTCAGTAGGGGACACGGATGGCCTTGGAAAGGCCACCGTCCGTCGGATGGGACGTTAAGCTGTGGCACCATGTACGGAAGAGTCATACCCTTTTGCACGTTAAAGAACACATTGGATGGCCTTGACGGGAGGCTATCATCTGTCTCCCAAGAGCTGTTTCAGTGGGTCCCCTTTCCCCAACCTTCTCTCAGCCTTCGTGGTCCATGTGACCTGGCTATTTAGCCCATGGTGTGCAAAAAAGTGCCCTCAGAGGTAAAACAACCCGACCCTACAACCCAGGCATGGGCAAACTACGGACAGCTACCTCTTTTAGTGTAGTCCGAGAGCTACCGATGAAAAAATAAATTTATAAAAGAGATAAAGTCTAACTTCCGTGAAACGAATTATTATTAAAATAGTTTTAATAAAATTATATTGTTTACGTTTCCCTTTAGAATATTTTTGAGTTGGTTATGCATAAGATATTGATTATTATTTTTTTGGTGTCCCAGCCTTCCATTGCAGTTTTTTTATGCCGCCCTTCAGCTAAGAAACTTGTCCAAGCGTGATCTATCATTTAGATAAACTATGACACAAGGTTTGTTTTTTCTGTATTTTAATGTTTGTAATATATAATACACTCAACCAATATTAGTTACGGTTCCAAGTTTTGTCAATAGTGCGAGTAACAGATAGAGAACTCAGTAATTTATTAAATAAGTTATGTATAAAGAAATGTGAATGAAGATGATATAAAGATACGTTGTGTTGGGTTGTTTTACCTCTGAGCGGCACTTTTTGCACACCATGGGCTAAATGGCCAGGTCACATGGACCCCGAAGGCTCAGAGAAGGTCGGGGGAGGGGACCCACTGAAACAGCTGTTGGAGCCTCCCGTCAAGGTCATCCAGCGTGTTCTTTAACGTGCACAGGGTATGGCTCTCCCGCACACGGGGCCACGGCTTAACGTCCCATCCGACGGACGGCGGCCTTTCCAAGCCCATCGGTGTCCCCTACTGACCGTGGGCAGGGCGGGGAATTTTGCGGAGATAAATCTCAACGCTGACCCAGCTGGGACTCGAACCTGGGAACTACAGATTACGAGCCTGGCGCGGTACCGACTGAGCCACCCCCGCCCCAATATAAAGATACGAATCCAATTTGTGCCAACTCGATTTCCAACCATATGAATTCTGTAGTTAAAGAGTGACGGAGGCTGAAACAAGTGGGACGTTTTCCACTTTCTGAAAAAGTTTGAAATTGACAATAATTAACATACTTATTATGCAAACTGCTAAAAACATCTTCCACGCGTTTGTAAAGTTTAGTATGACGATATTGTTTTCGTTTTAACTTGTTTGTATTAAATTTTCAGAGCCATTATTTAAATTGGCATAAGTGTCCTAAAAAAAGCTTTTTGTATCTGATTTCCTATTGAGTGTATAACATAAGTATTAAAAAAATATCTTACCTAGCTTTATTAAGTAACTGCACATACTTGATAACATTGAGGAAATTATAATATTGTTATGTAAAGTCATACTTAATTTACAGGGAACTTATTGGGGTCGGGTTGTTTTACTTCTGATCGGCACTTTTTTTTGCACACCATGGGTTAAATGGCCAGGTCACAAGGACCCTGAAGACTCAGAGAACGTTGGGGGGCAGGGGACCCATTGGAACAGCTGTTGGGAGAGAGATGGTAGCCTCCCGTCAAGGCCATTCAGCGGGTTCTTTAACGTGCGCAGGGTGTGGCTCTACCCGCACACGGGGTCACGGCTTAACGTCCGATTCTACGGACGGCGGCCTCTACAAGCCCATGGATGTCCCCTACTGACCGTGGGCAGAGCGAAGAGTTTTTCGGAGAAATATCTAACGCTGATCCAGTTGTGACTCGAACCTGGGAACTACAGATTACGAGCCTGGCGCGCTACCGACTGAGCCACCCCCGCCGCAAATTATTGGGGAGCTGATATAATAGCATTAAAGCTTTAGTGTTTTATAAATGAATGATATGTGAGGACAACAGTTATGCAATCTCGTTGTCTCTATTATTTCCAAATTAAACATATTGTTATTAATGGATCAGACCGATAGTGTAGAATCGATGCAAAAAATATCTTCTGTAGCTTTTTAGTAATTGGACACTGCTTTATCAGAGAGCATGAAAAAACGGATGGGAAATACTAGTTTGAATCGAGGAATAGTATTATTTTTTTCTTAGTAATAACGCGTTTTATCGCAAGTATTGATATCGCATTTCATTGCAAATAAAAATGCAATTTAATTTCTTTTAATGGGTTTGGATGTCGGAAATACTGGAATGCAAGCAATTTTTTAAAATTTCCTATATATCGTAAAAGTAGAATGGCTAGAATGTCACTTTTAAAGACAAAACGGTCTTTTTTTTTTCTCTTTTTTTATAGACGGAATGTTCTTTTGAAAGTTATCAAATCACTTTTAACATCGATATCAAATTTAGAGGAAAAATTGTCTAAAGCTGGGCGGAATAAGAATCCAGGATCTGCTGAAAGCATATCAGGTGCTCTGATGGGCCACAGGTAGCTCAGTGGTCAGAGCATCCGACATGTGATCAGGATATCACGAGTTGGGTTGGGTTGTTTTACCGCTGAGCGGCACTTTTTTGTACACCATGGGCTAAATGGCCAGGTCACATGGACCCCGAAAGCTCAGAGAATTTTGGGGGAGGGGACCCACTGGAACAGCTGTTGGGAGACAGATGGTAGCCTCCCGTCCAGGCCATCGAGCGTGTTCTTTAACGTGCACAAGGTATGGCTCTCCCGCACACGGGGCCACGGCTTAATGTCCCATCCGACGGACGGCGGCTTTCCAAGCCCATCGGTGTCCTCTACTGACCGTGGGCAGGGCGGAGAATTTTGCGGAGATAAATCTCAACGCTGACCCAGCTGGGACTCGAACCTGGGAACTACAGATTACGAGCCTGGCGCGCTACCGACTGAGCCACCCCCGCCCCAGGCGTTACTCAGGCGTTTGATCTAATGACTGAGGGGAAATAGGTTGCCGAACACTAGTTCGGAAGTCTTCGGCTCCTTGTAATTCCGCTGACACTCGACAGATCGGTCTTCAATCTGGTGTGACGTTCCCACCTTGTTCCGATTGGCTTGGAAATACCGCTGTCCGTCTGATGGGATATTAAGCCGTGGTCCCGTGTGTGGTAGATTCATATCCTGTGCACGCTAAAGAACACGCTGGGTGGATTTAATAGCAGGCTGCTATCCAGTCGGTCGTCTCCCCCAACCTTCTCTGAGCCTACGGAGTCCTTGTGATCTGGCCATTTAGTCCTTTATGGACAATAAAAATCCTTTCAGAGATAAACCCAATCCAACAAAATCCCACTTTGCTCTTGCTAGTAAGTTATAGCCGTCCCATGGCCGAGTGGTTAGCGCGCTTCGCTACTGAGCTAAGGGACCTGGGTTTGAGCCCCGGGTAAGGCATGGTTGCGTGTGTTGTTTTTCTGCTGAGGTCCTGCCATCCTCTCAGATCTTCTACTTTGGCATATAAACTGACAGGCTCCTGTCAGACCTCTGTGGCAAGCAGCTGCTTGGGGGGGTATTTATTTTATTTATTATGTAAGTTATAGAGAGAGGCTTCCTAGCTGCAGTGAGTCGGGATTAAGCTCCCCTTTAGTGTCCGAAATGTTTGAGGGCGCTGCAGTCGCCAACCTTATGTATGGAGAGGGGAAAGTCACGAATAGAGTAGAATGTTATCGATGGACAAACATTTCGCCGGTAACTCTTGGGAGAGGGCCTAATTTTGTGTGGTCGAAACTCTGAAAAGGCTCTAAGTTACCCGTTAGATGAAGCTGTAGAAGAGGTTTTATGGCTCTGATCGTCTAGGAAGAGATGTCGAAACTCTGAAAAAGCTCTAAGTTACCCGTTAGATGAAGCTGTAGAAGAGGTTTTATGGCTCTGATCGTCTAGGAAGAGATGTTGAAACTCTGAAAAGGCTCTAAGTTACCCGTTAGATGAAGCTGTAGAAGATGTTTTATGGCTCTGATCGTCTAGGAAGAGATGTCGAAACTCTGAAAAGGCTCTAAGTTACCCGTTAGATGAAGCTGTAGAAGAGGTTTTATGGCTCTGATCGTCTAGGAAGAGATGTCGAAACTCTGAAAAGGCTCTAAGTTACCCGTTAGATGAAGCTGTAGAAGAGGTTTTATGGCTCTGATCGTCTAGGAAGAGATGTCGAAACTCTGAAAAGGCTCTAAGTTACCCGTTAGATGAAGCTGTAGAAGAGGTTTTATGGCTCTGATCGTCTAGGAAGAGATGTCGAAACTCTGAAAAGGCTCTAAGTTACCCGTTAGATGAAGCTGTAGAAGAGGTTTTATGGCTCTGATCGTCTAGGAAGAGATGTCGAAACTCTGAAAAGGCTCTAAGTTACCCGTTAGATGAAGCTGTAGAAGAGGTTTTATGGCTCTGATCGTCTAGGAAGAAATGTCGAAACTCTGAAAAGGCTCTAAGTTACCCGTTAGATGAAGCTGTAGAAGATGTTTTATGGCTCTGATCGTCTAGGAAGAGATGTCGAAACTCTGAAAAGGCTCTAAGTTACCCGTTAGATGAAGCTGTAGAAGATGTTTTATGGCTCTGATCGTCTAGGAAGAGATGTCGAAACTCTGAAAAGGCTCTAAGTTACCCGTTAGATGAAGCTGTAGAAGAGGTTTTATGGCTCTGATCGTCTAGGAAGAGATGTCGAAACTCTGAAAAGGCTCTAAGTTACCCGTTAGATGAAGCTGTAGAAGAGGTTTTATGGCTCTGATCGTCTAGGAAGAGATGTCGAAACTCTGAAAAGGCTCTAAGTTACCCGTTAGATGAAGCTGTAGAAGAGGTTTTATGGCTCTGATCGTCTAGGAAGAGATGTTGAAACTCTGAAAAGGCTCTAAGTTACCCGTTAGATGAAGCTGTAGAAGATGTTTTATGGCTCTGATCGTCTAGGAAGAGATGTCGAAACTCTGAAAAGGCTCTAAGTTACCCGTTAGATGAAGCTGTAGAAGAGGTTTTATGGCTCTGATCGTCTAGGAAGAGATGTCGAAACTCTGAAAAGGCTCTAAGTTACCCGTTAGATGAAGCTGTAGAAGAGGTTTTATGGCTCTGATCGTCTAGGAAGAGATGTCGAAACTCTGAAAAGGCTCTAAGTTACCCGTTAGATGAAGCTGTAGAAGAGGTTTTATGGCTCTGATCGTCTAGGAAGAGATGTCGAAACTCTGAAAAGGCTCTAAGTTACCCGTTAGATGAAGCTGTAGAAGAGGTTTTATGGCTCTGATCGTCTAGGAAGAGATGTCGAAACTCTGAAAAGGATCTAAGTTACCCGTTAGATGAAGCTGTGGAAGAGGTTTTATGGCTCTGATCGTCTAGGAAGAGATGTCGAACAAACGTAGAGAAAAACAAACTCTCTATTCTATATATATAACATAGTTTACTAAATAAAAATTTCTTGGAAAGTTTTTGCATTTTCAACAAGAACGAAAAATGTTCTGGTTTTTGTGGCAAAAAAAAATAGAGAACGTTTTATCTTTTTCTCCCTTTATGATTACCCTACGCAAAAGTGAAAAAAAACGTATCAGCGATTGCTATAAAATATTTTTGGGAAGTGTGTAACTCAAATTGCACGATATCCATTAGCTTGACTCCTGAGTTATGGGGCTGGGGTGGCTCAGTCGGTAGCGCGCCAGACTCGTAATCTGTAGTTCCCAGGTTCGAGTCCCAGCTGGGTCAGCGTTGAGATTTATCTCCTCAAAATTCCCCGCCCTGCCCACGATCAGTAGGGGACACCGATGGGCTTGGAAAGGCCGCAGTCCGTCGGATAGGACGTTAAGCCGTGTCTCCGTGTGCGGTAGAGCCATACCCTGTGCACGTTAAAGAACACGCTGGATGGCCTTGACGGGAGGCTACCATCTGTCTCCCAACAGCTGTTCCAGTGGGTCCCCTCCCCCAACCTTCTCTGAGCCTTCGGGGTCCATGTGACCTGGCCATTTAGCCCATGGTGTGCAAAAAAGTGCCGCTCAGAGGTAAAACAACCCAACGTTAAAGAACACTCTGGATGGCCTTCACGGGAGGCTACCATCTGTCTCCCAACAGCTGTTCCAATGGGTCCCCTCCCCCAACCTTCTCTGAGCCTTCGGGGTCCTTGTGACCTGGCCATTTAGCCCATGGTGTGCAAAAAAGTGCCGCTCAGAGGTAAAACAACCCAACCCTGAGTTATGTTTGAAATTAACCATTGATTATAAGTAGAATCTAAACGAAAATGCACAAACAACTTTTCCTTATCTTTTAGCTACTGATAGGTCACCTCATATTTTGTTTGCTCTCATGTGACTGTACTGAAAACACGTGATCTACTTTCTTTCCTCTTTCAAATAGGTCTCAGCTATTTTTAAGCATTTTTCGATTTTTTTTAGCTTTAAGGAGAGTTGCTAAAGCTTCCCCATGGTATCCAGACCAACAATATCCGACCGCGTATGGTTATATTTAAACTCCAAACATCCACATCACTAAAGGCATTTTGAAGGAGGTGGTTTTATACCAAAGATCATTGAGGTCGAGGTAAGGCTTCACTGCACTATCCAAAACCTCCCCATAAACGTTGTACTGTTGGCACTTTCATGGCTGCCAGCCTGTTTCCGTCAAAACACTAAAATTCCGTTTCACCCAGACATGACCCCACAGAAGAAATGATGTCACTTCTAGGAACCAAGCTCTCGTTTTTCCGCCTTGTCACGCTTTGGCGCCAATAAACAGGCTTCGGAGGTTTGAGTTATTTCTTCTCTAGTATCAACATTGCAAAAAATATCTCGTGAAAGTGACTGCTGTCTTGCAAGGCTTTCTGCATTCAGTTCTATGTGATCCTAAAGGGACGAGATAAAAGTGTTTCTACCAAACAACGGATTGGGTTGGGTTGTTTTACCTCTGAGCGGCACATTTTTGCACACCATGGGCTAAATGGCCAGGTCACATGGACCCCGAAGGCTCAGAGAAGGTTGGGGGAGGGGACCCACTGGAACAGCTGTTGGGAGACAGATGGTAGCACCCCGTCAAGGCCATCCAACGTCTTCTTTAACGTTGGGGTGTTTTACCTCTGAGCGGCACGTTTTTGCACACCATGGGCTAAATGGCCAGGTCACATGGACCCCGAAGGCTCAGAGAAGGTTGGGGGAGGGGACCCACTGGAACAGCTGTTGGAAGAGATGGTAGCCTCCCGTCAAAACCATCCAGCGTGTTCATTAACGTGCACAGGGTATGGCTCTCCCGCACACGGGGCCACGGCTTAATGTCCCATCCGACAGACGGCGGCCTTTCCAAGCCCATCGGTGTCCCCTACTGACCATGGGCAGGGCGGGGAATTTCAGCGGAGATAAATCTCAACGCTGACTCAGCTGGGACTCGAACCTGGGAACTACAGAACCTGGGAACTCAGACCTTCTACTGTGGCATATAAACTGACAGGCTCCTGTCAGACCTCTGTGGCAAGCAGCTGCTTGAGGGGGTACTTATTTTTTATTTATTTTTAAGTTGCGCTTGCGCCATAGTATCCCAAACAACCATTTGTTACTTACTCTTGTATCGATTCTGATGACTTATATACAGTAGATGTCCTTAGTATGTGTCAGAGAAATATAAATGATGATAATATTTATTTGAAAGCATCCCATTGATTCATTGTCATATGTTGGCTGCAATAAGTCAATAGTAATGATGAGCTCCATCAGTCGCTGCTTTCTTATTGGCATCGTGTGTCGATAAAGATCAAGTGATGTTCCGCAGAGAAAGATAACTATTTATCTCTCTTGTGCATCAGATGAAACAGGACAAAGATGTTGATAAATGCTCAGCATATACACTGCCTGGGAAAAATAAATTCGAAAAATCCCACGATAGGATACCGAAAAAGTTTATTTCATGCTTCGAAAAATCTGATTTTTTTAATGGGAAAATTCGATTGAAAAATGAATATTGTTACGACAGAAGGAATCTGGCAACCGAAAGCAAAAAGTTTCAGCCAACGAATAAGAACGTTGGGAGAATTTGGAGAAGAAGAGTGGAGCGTTAACGGTCGTTGTATTGTAACGGTCGGTGAGTTCGAAAATGGACGGTGAGCTGTTCTGAGACAGTGCGCGTAAGTATCAAGAAGTAACTTGATGTGTTGTGTATACGCGGAAGGATAAAAGTGGGATCTTTTATCGTTAAGTATCAAGAAGTAACTTGATGTGTTGTGTATACGCGGAAGTATAAAAGTGGGAACTTTTATGGCTAACTTCGAATGTCTACACGGACTGTCTTTTTGTTCGGCTAATGTGTGAAAAGTTATTAGCACAGGACGAGAATTGGTTTACGAGTGAAGATCTTCGGGTGACCTGGTAAATCAAGTAAAAGGTAGTATTTTAGTAAAATACACAGAGCTGATATTGTGTGCTCTACGCAGGAAGATTGATGACTTGTGCATGTTAATAGTTGATTTGTTAATAAGATACTTCATCCATATTTCCTTTGTAACAATTTACCTTGTATTGAATTTGGTTTTGAAATATAGCTTTTAATACTCACGCTCAGCGGCTATCCATTTTTGTGATCCGCAACATTTGGTGTCAGAAGTGGGATAATTTATTGAATGCCGTTAACTAGAAGTATGGATGAATTAGTAAAGTTGTTAAATGACTTGAAAGCCGATATGAAAGCCGATATAGCTGCCCAAAGCGATAAAATAGGTGACCAGATGACTGATATGGCTACACAGATGAATGACATTAAAAGTCAAAATAGCGAAATGGCCGCACAAAATAATGAGTTGAGAACTGAGATAGTTTCTCAAAAAGATGATTTGAAAGCCGAAATGGCCGCACAAAATAATGAGTTGAGAACTGAGATAGTTTCTCAAAAAGATGATTTGAAAGCCGAAATGGCCGCACAAAATAATGAGTTGAGAAATAAAATAGGTGACCTGGCCGCACAAAATACTGAGATGAGAGCTGAAGTGGCTTCTCAAATTGATAAGATTTCTGATAAGTGTAAGGACATTATGACCGAACTAAATAGTGTAAAAGATGATCTTGATAGTGTTAAGTTAGATTATAAACACGAAATTGAAATTGTAAAAACTGATTGTGAACGCCAGTTTCAGATTTTGAGAAATGAAATGTTACCTTCTGCCTGTGATAATAATAATTCTAGTGGAAATAATGTTATTACACATATCGCTAAAAATACAACTAAACCTTCTACATATGATGGTCAATCATCTTGGACAGTATTTAAAACACAATTCGAAGTTATCGCTACAGCCAATGAGTGGAATGAATTCCAAAAGGCCAGTTTTCTTGCAGCTTCCTTAAGAAATTCTGCTGCGGAAGTTTTGCAGTCTGTTCCAGAAGAAAAACGACTTGATTATCAAAGTCTAGTTTCTGCATTAGAACTAAGGTTTGGTGATAGTTATTTAAAACAATATTACGTGACTCAATTTAAACATCGCATGCAGAAAAATGGTGAAACTTTGCAAGAGCTTGCTAGTGATATTGAGCGTCTAGCTAGATTGGCTTATAGTAACTGTCCACCAGAAATTCAAGATAATTTAGCTCAATTACAATTTATTGATGCTATTGCTGACCCTGACACTCAGCAATCTCTGAGGATGTTGGAAGGTGAATCCTTAAAGTCAGCTGTGGTACATGCTATGAAATACGAGTGTTCCAGGCTTTCCTCCCGAGCGAACAAACGTGCAGTGAGATTTGTGAGTGCAGAAGAAACTGTAGAAAAGGATAATGAAATGAAAGAACTAACCAAAGCCATACTATCCGTTTTGAAAGATATAAAAGGTTCTTCAAAACCTACAACAGACCTCCAGTGTTGGAATTGTGGCAAGACCGGACACATTCGTACCAACTGCACTAGGAAACGAATGAGGAGTCCAAGTCCATCAACTAGACAACAAGATCAGGGAAACAGAAATTAGTCAGTCTTGCGGGGCAAAGGCTGGCAGTTGATTGGTTGGCCTCAGGGGAAGTCGCCCACGTTTCAACATTACATGGCGATAATAATGGATTAGTAGCTGATGGAGCCATAAATGGAATACCTTGCCGTATGATAGTCGACACTGGTGCAAATGTAACTTTACTCAGAACGGATATAATAAAGAAAATAATACCTCACCCAAACTTGAATACTACACAGTCTAGAATAAGCCTACAAACGGCCACTGGAGATCGTGCAAAGGTTCATGGAAAAATAGAACTTAATATTCGAGTTGGTAGCTGTCTGGTTCGCCATCCTGTTTACATCGCTGACATCTACGACGAATGCATATTAGGCCTTGATTTTCTTAAGAAACATGGATTCAACATTAGACCCAGTGATAACCTACTCATCTATGAGACAGAAGAGATTCCTCTGCTTAGCCGGACGACTGATTCTTTATCAAGCGTAACTCCAATATTAGTGACGGAAGACACAGAGATCCCAGCACAAAGTGAAGTTATAGTCCGTGGACATCGGGCGGAGACTTCTGGGGCCTTCCGATTGGCAGTTACTGATGCCTCTGGTAAAGGAGCTTTGGCTCATAATATCCTGGTTGCAAGGACTTTAGTCAGAATAGATAAAGAACAGATCCCTATCAGAGTGATGAACTGTAACAAATCCAGTAGAATGTTAAAAAAAGGTGAGGAATTAGCAATATGTGAAGCTGTTACCTGTGTAACAAGTATAAATAAAATAGAAGTTACCGATTCATATCAAAATCATACAGACATCCCGTCTCATCTTACTGAATTATGGAGAGAAACAAGACAAATATTAACTGAAAACCAAGCTGTTAAGGCCGAGAACCTATTAAAAGAATTTTCTGACATTTTTTCTGCCACATCAAATGATTATGGCCGTACTAACCTGACAGAACATAAAATCAACACTGGTGATTCTCCTCCAGTCCATCTGCCGGCAAGAAGGCTTCCATTGGCAAAAAGAGAGGAGACGGAACAACTCATAAAGGACATGGAAGCTCAGGGCATTATAGAACCATCACAGAGTCCCTGGACATCACCAGTAGTTCTTGTCAAGAAAAAAGATGGATCTACACGATTTTGTGTAGATTATCGCAGATTAAATGACGTAACAAAGAAAGATTCCTTTCCTTTACCCAGGATTGACGATACACTAGACACTTTATCTGGGTCAGAATGGTTCTCAACATTAGATTTAAAGAGCGGCTATTGGCAAGTTGGTATACGTCCTGAAGACCGTGAGAAAACGGCTTTCAGTACAGGGAATGGACTTTGGCAGTTTAAGGTGATGCCATTTGGACTTTGTAATGCACCTGCCACATTTGAGCGACTAATGGAGTCAGTGCTCAAAGGTTTGTCTTTGGAGGTCTGCCTGGTTTACTTGGACGACATCATAGTTCTTGGAAGAACTTTTGAAGAACATTTGAGAAATCTTCGTCAAGTATTTGAAAAACTTAAGGCAGCCAAGTTAAAATTGGGACCGACAAAGTGTAAACTGTTCCAGCAAGAAGTTCATTACCTTGGTCATGTGATCACTACAGCAGGGATTAAGACTGATCCTAGTAAGATAGAAGCTGTAAGAGACTGGCCTCCACCACAAGATGTTCATCAACTTCGTAGTTTTATTGGACTTTGCACCTACTATAGAAGATTTGTCAAAGGTTTCTCCAACATCGCAAGGCCATTACATCGTCTGACAGAAGAGGGCCAGCGGTTTATGTGGACCACCGAATGCGATATAGCCTTTCAACAGCTGAAGAAAACTCTTTCCACAGCACCAGTGCTAGCGTACCCACAAACTGGAAAACAATTCGTAATAGATACTGACGCAAGTAACACAGGAGTTGGTGCTGTGCTTTCACAAGAACAAGACGGACAGGAGAGAGTTATTGCATACTTTAGTAAAACTTTATCCAAACCAGAGCGGAATTACTGTGTAACACGCAAAGAACTGTTAGCAATAGTAAAAGCAATAGAACATTTTCATCACTATCTCTATGGCCAGAAATTCCTTATACGTACTGATCATGCTGCACTTAGATGGTTATTAAACTTCAAAAACCCTGAAGGACAAATCGCTAGGTGGATACAACGGTTACAAGAATACGATTTCTCCATCGAACATCGAAGTGGTAAAATGCATAAGAATGCAGATGCTCTTTCCAGGCGCCCATGTATTGACAACTGTAAACATTGCTATAATGCAGAACTGAAATTTGGAACTAAAGAGATAATGCCCATAAGACAAATAGTATCGACACAAACAAACAGTGACACCCCTAACATCTGGAATCCAATTGAAATCAGGAAGGCTCAACTAGATGATGAAGACATAAAACCAATAATGGAATTGATTGAAAAATCTGATGCAAGACCTAATTGGGAGCAAATCTCGAGGTATAGTCCAACTACTAAAAGTTACTGGGCACAGTGGGACTCCTTAAAAATGGAAGACGGAGTATTATACAGAAGATGGGAGAATCCCACTGGACGGCTGATCCGTTGGCAGATAATCCTTCCTCGATCCCGAGTGGAACTTGTGATGAAAGATGTACATGATAGTGCCACTGGAGGACACTTCGGTGTTAATAAGACATTAGCCAAAGCCAGGGAACGATTTCATTGGTTGAAAAGTAGGGCAGACGTTGAGAGATGGTGTAGGCAATGTGAAGCCTGTGCAGCAAAGAAAGGCCCTAAGACTAGGAGTCGGGGTAAGCTGCAGACGTATAACGTTGGTGCCCCTTTTGAAAGAATAGCCATTGATGTAATGGGCCCCGTTTCATCGAAGAACTGAAGAAACTTTGGAATCCAGAATTGTTCGGGACGAACAAGACCTAGGAAGGGGGCAGTGTTACGACAGAAGGAATCTGGCAACCGAAAGCAAAAAGTTTCAGCCAACGAATAAGAACGTTGGGAGAATTTGGAGAAGAAGAGTGGAGCGTTAACGGTCGTTGTATTGTAACGGTCGGTGAGTTCGAAAATGGACGGTGAGCTGTTCTGAGACAGTGCGCGTAAGTATCAAGAAGTAACTTGATGTGTTGTGTATACGCGGAAGGATAAAAGTGGGATCTTTTATCGTTAAGTATCAAGAAGTAACTTGATGTGTTGTGTATACGCGGAAGTATAAAAGTGGGAACTTTTATGGCTAACTTCGAATGTCTACACGGACTGTCTTTTTGTTCGGCTAATGTGTGAAAAGTTATTAGCACAGGACGAGAATTGGTTTACGAGTGAAGATCTTCGGGTGACCTGGTAAATCAAGTAAAAGGTAGTATTTTAGTAAAATACACAGAGCTGATATTGTGTGCTCTACGCAGGAAGATTGATGACTTGTGCATGTTAATAGTTGATTTGTTAATAAGATACTTCATCCATATTTCCTTTGTAACAATTTACCTTGTATTGAATTTGGTTTTGAAATATAGCTTTTAATACTCACGCTCAGCGGCTATAATGGGAAAATTCGATTGAAAAATGAATATTATTTTTGCAATACAAGAGTTAAAAACTGATAGTTTTATTCCAGCTATAATAACTAGCCCTGCTGCCACTTGCAAGAAAATATTTGAGGTTGAGTTGGGTTGTTTTATCTCTGAGCGGCACTTTTTTGCACACCGTGGGCTACATGACCAGGTCACATGGACCCCGAAGGCTCAGAGAAGGTTGGGGGAGGGTACCCACTGGAACAGCTGTTGGGAGACAGATGGTAGCCTCCCGTCAAGGTCATCCAGCGTGTTCTTTAGCGTGCACAGGGTATGGTTCTCCCGCACACGGGGCCACGGCTTAACGTCACATCCGACGGACGGCGACCTTTTCAAACCCATCGGTATCCCCTACTGACCGTGGGCAGAGCGGGGAATTTTGCGGAGATAAATCTGAACGCTGACCCAGCTGGGACTCGAAACTGGGAACTACAGATTACGAGCCTGGCGCGCTACCGACTGAGAACCCCCCGCACCAAATATTTGAGGCAAATTTGCTTTTTCTTTGCTTTGAAATCAGATAATAGTTTCGCTTTTTCATCTGTCTGTCTGTAGACATAGAACGTTTTTGTTTATAGAGATAAAAATTATTTTTGCATTGGATGGGTATTGAAGAAATATTACGATATGCACTTTCCGCACCTCACTAAAGTTAAAATTACGCCTCTAGCGGTGGAAAGAGTTGAAAATTCCAAAATTTCAAACGAATATTGCAAGCGACATATTTATGCTAGAAATTTGAAATTTTGGTGGTGTAATGTGAAGGTCAGTATATTTCCAAAAATGAGGTTGGCGCTTTAGACCCAGGGGGTGCGAAAACAAATCTTTTGCTTTAGCAGGTAATTGTTTTTACAGATAAATGGAAAATTCCTTTTGGGATTAGATAGAAATTGAAATATTATGATTTGCTCTTTCAGAATCTTCCGGAGACTATTATTGCGCCCCTCTGATGATGGTAAAATTCAAAACGAATATTGCAAACGATGTATTTATGCTAGAAATTTGAGATTTTGGTTTTGGAATGTGAAGGTCACTCTTAATTGGTGAAAGAGTAGGAAAAGAAAAAAATGCATTCTTTTTGAAAACGAGATTCTCATATGCAACAGGGGGCGGGGTGGCTCAATCGGTAGCGCGCCAGGCTCGTAATCTGTAGTTCCCAGGTTCGAGTCCCAGCTGGGTCAGCGTTGAGATTTATTTCCGCAAAATTCCCCGCCCTGCCCACGGTCAGTAGGGGACACCGATGGGCTTGGAAAGGCCGCGTCCGTCGGATGGGACGTTAAGCCGTGGCCCCGTGTGCGGGAGAGCCATACCCTGTGCACGTTAAAGAATACGCTGGATGGCCTTGACGGCAGGCTACCATCTGTCTCCCAACAGCCGTTCCAATGGGTCCCCTCCCCCAACCTTCTCCGAGCCATCGGGGTCCTTGTGACCTGGCCATTTAGCCCGTGGTGTGCAAAAAAGTGCCGCTCAGAGGTGAAACAACCCAACCCATATGCAACAGAGGCGACATGCATTATTTTAGTTTATCTCAGCAGAAAATCGCAGTTAGGGATCAATAACTTCTTCAATATGAATTTGAACGAAAAATATTTGTAAAGGTAAAATATAGCTCTGAATCAAATCTATTTAAATCTCGATTTTAAACAATACTTTTTCGGTATCGATGGAGATTTCAACGCTGGAATATTTAAAGGGCTACAAAAAAATTTACCCTAAAATTTAAATAGATTAAGTGATCAACGATCATAGTTGATTCTGCCGGTACCCTAACAGAATCGACCGTGATCTCTTTACCTGTTTTAAAATTATAAATTTTGGGATCAATTTTTTGTAGCTTGTTAAATATTCCACCGTTCATGACTCTTTGAATACTGAACAAATATTGTTAAAATCGAGATGTTAACCTAGATTAAGGGTTCTCACCGTGGGGTACGAGGTAAAATGTTTTGGGGTATGTCGTGAGAACTCAAAAGTCGCCAGATCGATGCAATATATGTTTTATTTTATTCCCATTGTTATACTATATCTATAGTTTTATCTATCTATACAAAGGGGTACGCCAGTTACATACACATTTCCAGGGGGTACGTGAAGCATAAAAGGTTGAGAACCACTGATATACATGTTTCATTTTATTCCCATGGTTTTACTATATGTATAGTTTTATCTATCTATACAAGGGGTACGCCAGTTACATACATATTTCCAGGGGGTACGTGAAGCATTAAAGGTTGAGAACCTCTGATATATATGTTTTATTTTATTCCCATTGTTATACTATATCTATAGTTTTATCTATCTATACAAGGGGTACGCCAGTTACATACACATTTCCAGGGGGTACGTGAAGCATAAAAGGTTGAGAACCACTGATATATATGTTTTATTTTATTCCCATTGTTATACTACATCTATAGTTTTATCTATCTATACAAGGGGTACGCCAGTTACATACACATTTCCAGGGGGTACGTGAAGCATAAAAGGTTGAGAACCACTGATATATATGTTTTATTTTATTCCCATTGTTATACTCTAACTAAAGTTTTATCTATCTATACAAGGGGTATGCCAGTTACATACATATTTCCAGGGGGTACGTGAAGCATTAAAGGTTGAGAACCACTGATATATATGTTTTATTTTATTCCCATTGTTATACTATAACTATAGTTTTATCTATCTATACAAGGAGTACGCCAGTTACATACACATTTCCAGGGGGTACGTGAAGCATAAAAGGTTGAGAACCACTGATATATATGTTTTATTTTATTCCCATTGTTATACTATAACTATAGTTTTATCTATCTATACAAGGAGTACGCCAGTTACATACACATTTCCAGGGGGTACGTGAAGCATAAAAGGTTGAGAACCACTGATATATATGTTTTATTTTATTCCCATTGTTATACTATAACTATAGTTTTATCTATCTATACAAGGGGTATGCCAGTTGCATACACATTTCCAGGGGGTACGTGAAGCATTAAAGGTTGAGAACCACTGATATATATGTTTTATTTTATTCCCATTGTTATTCTCTAACTATAGTTTTATCTATCTATACAAGGGGTACGCCAGTTACATACACCTTTCCAGGGGGTACGTGAAGCATTAAAGGTTGAGAACCACTGATATATATGTTTTATTTTATTCCCATTGTTATACTATAACTATAGTTTTATCTATCTATACAAGGGGTACGCCAATTAAATACACATTTCCAGGGGGTACGTGAAGCATAAAAGGTTGAGAACCACTGATATATATGTTTTATTTTATTCCCATTGTTATACTATAACTATAGTTTTATCTATCTATACAAGGAGTACGCCAGTTACATACACATTTCCAGGGGGTACGTGAAGCATAAAAGGTTGAGAACCACTGATATATATGTTTTATTTTATTCCCATTGTTATACTATAACTATAGTTTTATCTATCTATACAAGGGGTACGCCAGTTACATACACATTTCCAGGGGGTACGTGAAGCATAAAAGGTTGAGAACCACTGATATATATGTTTTATTTTATTCCCATTGTTATACTATAACTATAGTTTTATCTATCTATACAAGGGGTACGCCAATTAAATACACATTTCCAGGGGGTACGTGAAGCATAAAAGGTTGAGAACCACTGATATATATGTTTTATTTTATTCCCATTGTTATACTATAACTATAGTTTTATCTATCTATACAAGGAGTACGCCAGTTACATACACATTTCCAGGGGGTACGTGAAGCATAAAAGGTTGAGAACCACTGATATATATGTTTTATTTTATTCCCATTGTTATACTATAACTATAGTTTTATCTATCTATACAAGGGGTACGCCAGTTACATACACATTTCCAGGGGGTACGTGAAGCATAAAAGGTTGAGAACCACTGATATATATGTTTTATTTTATTCCCATTGTTATACTATAACTATAGTTTTATCTATCTATACAAGGAGTACGCCAGTTTCATACACATTTCCAGGGGGTACGTGAAGCATAAAAGGTTGAGAACCACTGTTATGTATGTTTTATTTTATTCCCATTGTTTATACTATAACTATAGTTTTATATATCTATACAAGGGGTACGCCAGTTACATACACATTTCCAGGGGGTACGTGAAGCATAAAAGGTTGAGAACCACTGATCTAGATCTTTAATTTATCTTTAGATATAATTTTCATTAAAAATCATAATGAAACAAGTTATTGATCTCTGAATATGATTTTTTATTGAGACACCATGGAATTGTTTTCATTCTTCTGTCCATTAGCTGTATGTATTTTAATATATTATTTTAAGGTTTAAACGTAAACTAAAATATGCAAGATCACGATTATCAGTAAAATTTTATATTAAAATGAAGCAGTTATCTAAATTTTTGGTTTTTAAAAATCTATTTTCTCTCTTCATACATTGAATGATCTATTATTTTAAACATTTACAATTTTGTTCAGAACGAAAATCTATTAAGTTGTTGAGTTTCGAATGCCGTGGAAAATACAAGATCTACTGCCTAATACTTAGTTTTAAGTTTTTCAGGACTTTAATACGCAAGGAAAGCAATATTAAAAATTGAATATTAAAAGAAAAAATTATCAATTCGTCGTTGACAAGATTTTAAGCGCTAGCCTCAGCTTTATGATTGAGGTTCCTTTTATGAAACTTTAATAAATTAAGTTTTAATTTCAATTATTTTTAACCGTTGATAAACTTGATCTATGTAGTCATTACAAATGTTAAACTAAGAAATACGTGGCTTATTTAGTACGTAACACCATATATCCCTATTTATGTTAGAAACTCTTTTCTCCTCTATTGTTTAGGGGGCGGGGGTGGCTCAGTCTGTAGCGCGCCAGGTTCGTAACCTGTAGTTCCCAGGTTCGAGTCCCAGCTGGGTCAGCGTTGAGATTTATCTCCGCAAAATTTCCCGCCCTACCCACGGTCAGTAGGGGACACCGATGGGCTAAGAAAGGTCGCCGTCCTTCGGATGGGACGTTAAGCCTTGGCCCCGTGTGTGGGAGAGCCATACCCTGTGCACGTTAAAGAACACGCTGGATGGCCTTGACGGGAGGCTACCATCTGTCTCCCAACAGCTGTTCCAGTGGGTCCCCTCCCCCAACCTACTCTGAGCCTTCGGGGTCCATGTGACCTGGCCATTTAGCCCATGGTGTGCAAAAAAGTGCCGCTCAGAGGTAAAACAACACAACACTTCTGTTGTTTACTAAATTCAGTCTGATCTAATTATCTTGAATCATGAAGAAACTCTTGCAGCCACATTCAATTATAGTAATTCGCTAAAACGTTTGGTTTCAGTGCGTTTCTTCGGTAACAGTTAAAAAGATTAAAAAAATTAATGGGCTAGTTCAAAGAACATTGCTTAAATGTGGGTTTTTTGTCTCTGCAGCGAAGCGTGGAAAACAATAACGAATTTGAAGTGCAATATGAGGTTTTCATTGTCTAAAATATCGATAATTCTAAGTTTCCTTTTTTTATGCAGTATAACAAAAAATAAATACCCCCTCAAGCAGCTGCTTGCCACAGAGGTCTGACAGGAGCCTATCAGTTTATATGCAAGAGTAGAAGGTCTGAGAGGATGGCAGGACCTCAGCAGAAAAACGATACATACATCCATGACTTACCCGGGGCTCGAACCACAGGTCCCGTAGATCAGTAGCCAAGCGCGCTAACCACTCGGCCACGGAACGGTACACAAATACAATATTGTTAAAGCAAACATATTGCAGAGTATGAATATTATTCGTAAGTTTCTTATGAAGAATTATGATACTGAGAAAAAACAGATAGAAAAGGCGTAGCTACAATGGTTCCAATGGTCACTCAACTGACACATATTAAAACAACTGAACTATGATCACTCAACTGAAAACACTAAACACCTGTTGAACACTAGAGTGCAGTGCTCAACACATTTTTCGTTTCAGAAGTCTGCTATTAAACATGACACTTCAGTAGTTCGAGCTTTATGCTCCAAAAAATTTCTTCTAAAGAAGTAGTTTGGTCAAATTCCATTTATAATTATGAACCTAATTATATCTGTTTACAAACTGCGTGCATTATATTTGCTTTTTACTTAACGTAATATAAAAAGAAAGCATATTAACTTTATCTCCGCAAAATTTCCCCGCCCTGCCCACGGTCAGTAGGGGGACACCGATGGGCTTGGAAAGGCCCATCGGTGTTCCCTACTGACCATCGGTGTCCCAACAGCTGTTCCAGTGGATCCCCTCCCCCAACCTTCTCTGAGCCTTCGGGGTCCTTGTGGCCTGGCCATTTAGCCCATGGTGTGCAAAAAAGTGTCGCTCAGAGGTAAAACAATCCAATCCAATCCAATTTTTATATTACATTTTTATATATTGTACGCATTATTTCTGCTGTTTATTAAAATTGCCACACATCAGTTTTAACATTGAATTCGGAATGAATAAAATAGAAAAAATAAAGGAAAAAATCTGGTGTTTTTCATTCTCTGTCAGTTTAGTCAAATCAATGAAGTCAGGCAGTCCCGTGGTCAAGTGATTATCGTGCTTGGCTACTGATCCAAGGGACCGAGTAAGGCATGGATGTTTGTGTTGACTTCTACTGTGGCATATAAACTGATAGGGTTGGGTTGTTTAACCTCTGAGCGTCACTTTTTTGCACACCATGGGCTAAATTGCCAGGTCACATGGACCCCGAAGGCTCAGAGAAGGTTGGGGGAGGGGACCCACTGGAATAGCTGTTGGGAGACAGATGGTAGCCTCCCGTCAAGGCCATCCAGCGTGTTCTTCAACGTGCACAGGGTATGGCTCTTCCGCACACGGGACCACGGCTTAACGTCCCATCCGACGGACGGCGGCATTTCCAAGCCCATCGGTGTCCCCTACTGACCGTGAGCAGGGCGGGGAATTTTGCGGAGATAAATCTCAACGCTGACCCAGCTGGGACTCGCACCTGGGAACTACAGATTACGAGTCTGGCGCGCTCCCGACTGAGCCACCCCCGCCCCATAAACTGACAGGATATGGGAATTAAGAAACTTCTGGTTTTTCACAGAATTCATTTATTTCGCTAGGAACAGGAACTGTTGTTATATATATGTATTCGATGTTGTTCAACTGAACTCATGCAGTAGAAGGATTTCCCACATACGCATAGGAAATCATATAATTTCCTGCGAGGAAGGCTACCAAACCACGAGGCAGGAAGCAGAAAAGAGAAGTTTTCTGCTGAGTTGTCCTTGTGCAGGTCGAACATGTAGATCAGATTATGACGCTTAATCAGCGGTTAATTTTCTAAGAAAACCAATGGAAAAAGTGTTACTTCGCTTTAGGTATCTGGGAAGGCAATGATGTTAATTCGTTAGAATATGAAATTACCATCCCATGTTTCCATTTACCATTGTTCCTTCTAGCCGTGGTGCGCGGTGGCTTAGTCTGAAGCGCATCAGGCACGAGTGCCACCTGGTTTGGGTTGTTGGATTGTTTTATCTCTGAGTGACACTTTTTTGCACACCATGGGCTAAATGGCCAGATCACAAGGACCACGAAGGCTCAGAGAAGGTTGGGGGAGGGGACTCAGTGGAACAGCTGTTGGGAGACAGATGGTAGCCTCCAGTCAAGGCCATCCAGCTTGTTCTTTAACGCACAGGGTATGGCTCTCCCACACACGGGGCCACGGCTTAACGTCCCATCCGACGGACGGCGGCCTTTCCAAGCCCATCGTTGTCCCCTACTGACCGTGGGCAGGGCGGGGAGTTTTGCGGAGATAAATCTCAAAGCTGACCCAGCTGGGACTCGAACCTGGGAACTACAGATTACGAGCCTGGCGCGCTACCAACTGAGCCACCCCCTTCCCGAGTTTTCTACGGAGGCTATACATGAGCTAAGAGATCAACTAATGATGATGCAGTAATAAAGGAACTACGTTCTGAGATTTTTTTAAAGTGCAATGAAATTGAACAGTATCAACGCACAAACTATCAGGAACTATGGATTGGAAGAAGTAGAAACGCCTACTGTTGAGTTACCATTAAAAGTTTCAACGGAAAATTAAACATTGAATTTCCATAAATAACATTGACCACAACCATCGAATGGGACCCGGCCGATCATTGAAAAATTCTGTTCGTCTCCGAAAAGAAATGCTGTGTTCCGTGCTAAAAGTAAACTTAAAGGTAATGGAATCACTATTTGTGAAGATCTAACGTCAGAAAGATTTAAAGTGTTCATTCGGCTATTGAGAAATTTGGTCAATGCAATGTTTTGACTCAAGATGGGTTGGGTTGTTTTACCTCTGAGCAGCACTTTTTTGCACCATGTACTAAATGGCCAGGTCACATGGACCCCGAAGGCTCAGAGAAGGTTGGGGTAGAGGACCCACTGGAACAGCTGTTGGGAGACAGATGGTAGCCTCCCGTCAAGGCCATCCAGCGTGTTCTTTAACGTTGGATTGTTTTACCTCTGAGCGGCACTTTTTTGCACCATGGGCTAAATGGCCAGGTCACATGGGTTGGGTTGGGTTGTTTTACCTCTGAACGGCACTTTTCTGCACACAATGGGCTAAATGGCCAGATCACATGGACCCCGAAGGCTCAGAGAAGGTTGGGGGAGGGGACCCACTGGAACAGCTGTTGGGAGACAGATGGTAGCCTCCCGTCAAGGCTATCCAGCGTGTTCTTTAACGTGCACAGGGTATGGCTCTCCCGCACACGGGGCCACGGCTTAACGTCCCATCCGACGGACGGCGTCCTTTCCAAGCCCATCGGTGTCCCCTACTGACCGTGGGCAGGGCGGGGAATTTTGCGGAGATAAATCTCAACGCTGACCCAGCTGGGACTCGAACCTGGGAACTACAGATTACGAGCCTTGCGCGCTACCGATTGAGCCCCCCCCCGCCCCCCAGGTCACATGGACCCCGAAGACTCAGAGAAGGTTGGGGTAGGGGACCCACTGGAACAGCTGTTGGGAGACAGATGGTAGCCTCCCGTCAAGGCCATCCAGCGTGTTCTTTAACGTGCACAGGGTATGGCTCTCCCGCACACGGGGCCACGGCTTAACGTCCCAGGTGTTTATAAACATGTGTAAAATATATAGAGGGTGTTTCAGTTAAGCGTGTACAAACTTCTGGGAGGGGTAGGTTGCACAAAGACGAATCATATTGCAATGCAGGGTCGGTAACGGCATCTTCACGCGGTAGATGGCATTGTACGGTCGCGGGACTGCACAACGTCCACGCAGGTAATCATTCGCGACCCCCCCCCCCCCCGCAAAGTTAGTAGAATGGCCGATTACACAAACGCGGAGTTGGCCGATATGCATCTCGCATATGGGACTGCAGACTGCAACGGGCGAATCGCTGTGCGCGTGTACCAGGAACGGTACCCGACGAGGTGTACTCCCAACCACCAGATGTTTGCAAGGCTGCATCAGAAGTTATGTGACACTGGTTCCTTCCAGAGACCTGCCAGGAGTCGGGAACGATGGGCACGGACCTCTGACTTGTAGGAGAATGTGCTAAGTCATACAGAAGACACTCGAGGGACGACGCTCTTAGTGCCAGTACTCGAGCAATCGCCCACCGGGTCGGTCTTTCCCAATCCACCATATGGAGGATTATGCACGATAGCCAATTGCATCCATAACATGTGCAGCGCATTCAGACACTGAATCCTGAGGACTACCCACAGCTCATTGCATTTGCGCAATGGTACCTGCAGAAGAGTGCGGCAGAACCCCAATTTCCTGCTTCTCTGCTGTTCACAGACATGCTTTACACGGGAAGGTAGCTTCAATGCACATAACGCGCATGAATGGGCGATGGAGAACCCCCATGCTACACGAACACGTGCAGCACAAAACCGTTTTGCTGTAAATGTTTGGTCCGGCATTGTCAGGGACCACTTAATAGGCCCATACCTCATGCCTGTTCTTCTGGACGGAAGGAGTTACCAGATATTTCTGGAGGACGTCTTGCCAGAACTTTTTGATGAACAACGGGTCCATGCAATGGGTTCCAGCACGATGGGGCCCCTGCCCATTTCAGCCATGAAGTTCGTCAACACTTAAACGTGACATTTGGACAACAGTGGATCGTACGTGGTGGTCCCGTTCATTGGCCTGCAAGACCGCCGAACCTATCATTCCCTGATTACTTCTTCTGGGGTTATACCAAAGGACTGGTGTTCGACACCTCCGTTGAAAGTGCTGAGAACCTTATCGCACGCATCTTCGTAGCTGCCTCGGAAGTCCGAGACACGCCAGGAATCTTCCAGAAGGTACGTGATTCCATATGCCGACGATGTCAGGCCTGTGTTACAGCTCGTGATCGCAACTTCGAAAACCTTCTGTGACCTCTGTGCATTCGCAAATGTACCTATTGTGATTAATAAAAGCATTTTGTTCACTTACGTACTGCTGTTTCATTCACGTCCTCTCTGTACACTAGCACATGTTGATGCCGTTACCGACCCTGCATTGCTATATGATTCCGATTCGTCTTTGTGCAACCTACCCCTCCCAGAAGTTTGTACACGCTTAACTGAATCACCCTGTATATATTTTACACATGTTTATAAATTGTGATCTGTAACACACTTTACAACAATTCTACACAATTCTGTCTCTCTCAACTTCTTTGCTGCTAAACTGCACATAGTTCGTCGTTTTTAACGTACAAACTCTCCTGCTACGAGTACCCATTAGTCTAACAGAAACCTATTAATCCTTTTATTTATCCATTTTTTTTAATTCTATATTCGTTTTCCATTTGCACATTTTTATAACTTCATGCTACTTACCGCTAACAAAATTTTTTTCCTTAACTTATATTTAACTCTCATATATATAATTCTTTGCTACCCACCAATATTTGTCATACAAAACAAGATTTTGAGAACTGCGGTCGATGCCCCCTGGTTTGTCACTAAGAGACAACTCCATAAAGGCCTGGGCATCAACCATATATATACACATATAAAACGCACCTCAAAAAGTTTTTTTGAGGCTGTAAGCAATAATCCTAATGAGATTATTTCTTCTCTGATTCTTTACGATCATACCGTTTTGAACAAGTACAAGAGGCCTAAAACGGTAGCGTTCTCTGAGGAGACCTACCCGTTTTAGGTTTCTTATACAATTTTGCTGCTATTTTTAGCTTTTCTTATGTTTGCCCTTAGGGCCCACCTAAGGGTGGGCCCTAAGGGCAACCCCTAAGGGAACCTTGCATTGTATGTTTAGGAAGCATTTAATGTCGAACTAATGCCTATTCCTTCTTACTCCTGTTTCGAAGGCCTCTGCGTCAAAATCTCCCCTATAAATAAACAAAACCCTACTTTTATTATCGGCACACTTTACCGTCCTCCGAACAGCAATGTTGAAGATTTTATTAATTCGTTGTACTCAGCCCTTGAAAGTTTCCCTTGCAACATTACTTCCATTATTACGGGAGATTTTAATAGCTATGCTCTAAAACAATTCTGTATTCCAAGCTTGAAATCTGCCTAAAAACATTCGGACATATACGTTCATACAAATTACCCACTCGCATTACTGATCACAATGAATCTCTCATTGATAGGATTTTCTTCAATAGACCTTCACTTCAACAAACATACACTTATTCTCTTCGAAGACATTAATGATCATTTTATTATTAGCACATCTGTATTGTTGTGCACGTAAAGTTTTAATTTCAAAAAGATCCTTTAAAAATTTCAACAATGATGAGTTTTTTGTGTTTGCCCTTTCCACAAGAGTATTTCCGAATGCACAACTTGGGGCGCGCCAGGCTCGTAATCTGTAGCGCGCCAGGCTCGTAATCTGTAGTTCCCAGGTTCGAGTCCCAGCTGGGTCAGCGTTGAGATTTATCTCCGCAAAATTCCCCGCCCTGTCCACGGTCAGTAGGGGACACCGATGGGCTTGAAAAGGCCGCCGTCCGTCGGATGGGACGTTAAGCCGTGGCCCCGTGTGCGGGAGAGCCATACCCTGTGCACGTTAAAGAACACGCTGGATGGCCTTGACGGGTGGCTACCATCTGTCTCCCAACAGCTGTTCCAGTGGGTCCCCTCCCCCAACCTTCTCTGAGCCTTCGGGGTCCAAGTGACCTGGCCATTTAGCACATGGTGTGCACAAAAAGTGCCGCTCAGAGGTAAAACAACCCAACGTTAAAGAACACGCTGGATGGCCTTGACGGGAGACTGCCATCTGTCTCCCAACAGCTGTTCCAGTGGGTCTCCTCCCCCAACCTTCTCTGAGCCTTCCGGGTCCATGTGACCTGGCCATTTAGCCCATGGTGTGCAAAAAAAGTGCCACTCAGAGGTAAAAGAACCCAACCCAACTGACAAGCAGTTGCCCTAAATAGTGGCCTAGATCAGATGGTGATGCACGTAACCACGTATTTTGCATATTCGCTGTGCAAATAACGTTTACGTACATCTATATAACGGTTTCTAATTCAGCGGCTTTTGTATGTAGATGTATTTTGATGAAAATTAGATTTTCTTTGAAGCTGACAAATGTAGCGGAGCTCGAAACAGAATATGAAATTTGGTTCTACAAATGTCCTTTGGTGACCAACAGACATTGTATTTAGGTGTTAAGTCTAATAAGGATCTAATGGCATCTTCATAAAAATCACGAAAGCCGTATTAACCTGGCGCTGTTAAAGATTCTGCTGCTTTTACTATTAACAGAAATGAATCAACTAAATTAACAAATAGATTAATAAATAAGGTTGATAATATCGATCTTACTGAACTTTTTTTTTCGTGTATATGTTACCGCTAAAGTGCAGAAATCAGTTAATGTGCACATTACCTAGCTAATCTGCAGATTAACTAGGGTGATCCGTTAAAGCGCGGAAAATTGTTTCATTTCTCAAATTACCTAGGTAATCTGCAAATTACCTGGATAATCTGCACATTACCTACTAGGCACTCGTTAAAGTGAAAATAAGATCTTTGCTGGAACAACAGCAACGTTTCTGTACGCTTAAATTAACATAATGTTATTTATTTATTTTTCGATATCTAAAGAATCAAGTTTTACAATCAAACAATCAACAAATTAGTTGATATGTTACCGTTAAGTGTATAATTCAGTTATTTCATAGAATACCTAGTTATTTCATGAAATAACTGATCAAATCAGTTAAAGCGTGTAATAAATTAATAATTCCACACTTTAACTAGTTATTCTATGAGATAACTAGGTATTCTATGAAATAACTAATGATAGACAATTAAAGTGTAAAATAAACAGTCTGACTGAATTATACAGCAAACAAAATGTTATTTATATAGACGCAATAAAATCATTTGTTACAACAGGGATTACTAAAATGGCATTTGGAATTGCCCTAATGTGCGAAGGCCAAGTAAGAACGAATCCGTAAAGTGGTGAATCTCTTGAATATGAATCTTCGTGTCACGTGATTAAGTCGTCCGCATTATAAAAAACGCCCCGGATGAGCGGAGGCCAAGTGAGAACGAATCAGTAAAGTGATTCATTCTTGAGAATGAATCACTAAAATGATTCGTTCTCACTTGGGCTGCTCATTTTGAGGGCGTTTTTTATAATTCGGACGACTGATTCATGTTGACAGAGGGATGACCTGGTTTCAACTCTACTCTCGGAGACTAGAAATAGTCTTTTTTTTTTACTTTTGAACTTTAACGATACGGAAGCCGTTAATGTGCACATTACCTAGGTAAAATGCGGAAAACTCTTGATTCCGCACTTTAACGGAGCAAATCAGTTAATCTGCAGATTAGCTAGGTAATGTGCACATTAACGGCTTTCGAGCTTTAGCGGTAACATATATATTGTTTAAGACACTTGTTTGCGACTTAATATTTTTTAACAATCATTTGAAAGAAAAAAATTTCTTGGGGTTCATAGGTAGTTGAGATTTATCAATTTATTACAAGTTCATAAATTTATTGTTACTAATTCCAAAGGTTTTAATAACTTAGGAGGAATATTAATTTCTATTTAAAATTCTACTAATTTTCCTATTCCCTGGCCTAGGCCTTCACTTTAATCTGGTCCATCAAATCAGTCTTTCTGAACTTTTTTCCCTCAGGTTTTCAGCCAAACTCTAAAAGCCAAAACTATATTTCCCAGTATAAAGTTGTACGTGGTCACATGGCAACATTATAGCTTTCGCAGTGGAGAAACTTGGGGGGTTGGGGTTGTTTTACCTCTGAGCGGCACTTTTTTGCACACCATGGGTTAAATGGCCAGGTCGCATGGACCCCGAAGGCTCAGAGAAGGTTGGGGGAGGGGACCCACTGGAACAGCTGTTGGGAGACAAATGGTAGTCTCCTCTCAAGGCCATCCAGCGTGTTCTTTAACGTGCACAGGGTATGGCTCTCCCGCACACGGGGCCACGGCTTAATGTCCTTTCCGATGGACGGCGCCTTTCCAAGCCCGTCGGTGTCCCCTACTGACCGTGGGCAGGGCGGGGAATATTGCGGAGATAAATCTCAACTCTGACCCAGCTGGGACTCGAACCTGGGAACTACAGATTACGAGCCTGGCGCGCTACCGACTTTCCCCAGGAGGAACTTGGGTTCCTCTGCGAAGTGGGGTCCGGGTGCTGCAGTCATGTAAGCCCCGGTAGGCTAACGGCTTTGTCGGGGTTGACGGAGGGCCGCCGGCCGGCTTAGGTTCTTCCGGTCAGGTGTCGCGACGCGGCCTCGGCACGGTTAAGGCCGAGACGGCTAGCGGGTTGTGGTTGCCCGGCTCGATGGAGAAGACGAAGTTAAAGGTCATGCTGAAAGGCTTGGTCACCCGATTAGGTGTGGCCTATCGATGGAAGTGCCTAAGAGTCTCTGCTGCGGATGACTCTAAAAGTTAGGACTTCTCTTTATGATTAGCTCAAAATTCAAAAGATACCATCTTTTATTTTATTTATTGGCAAATATTTGGACAAAATCCAGTGAATGATGGGCATATTCCTAGGCATTACTCAAAATTCGTAAAAGATCCCATTCTCACTGCACCTCAATGATTATTTCTACAGGTAGACTATAAAATCCCAAGCAGTGATTTTCTCTTCACAAAAGGTTTTCTCCCGCTGTAGGCAGGTAAATGTAAGGCAAGCTTAAATGGACAGGAGCCTGGTTAGTCGATGGGTATTTCAGTGGCAACTCCCTTATGGTGATATGCAGTCCTCGTACTGCGGTGCACCGGGATTGTCACACATTATCACGTTGTACGTGGTCACAAAATGGACTAAATTTCCAGGTCACAAGAGCCCCAAAAGCTTAGAGAAGGTTGAGGGAAAGGAAACCATTGGAAGACTTTCAGAATACAGATGGTCGTCACCCGTCAAGGCAATCCAGCGTGTTTTTAGAGTGTACAGAATATGGCCCTCCTGCGCACGAAACCACGGTTAAACTATCCGTGTAATGGACGGTAGTGTTTCCAAGCCGTTGGTATTTACTTTCTCCAGTGAGTGGAATGGGGATTAGCGAAGAAAATTTTTATGTAGGCATAGTTCGGACTCAAACCTGGAAGTATCGGACTAGGATCTTGACGCACTACATAGGGAATCGACCCCCCGCCACTGTACATTCAGACACCGCATAAAGATCAATGAACTCTCACTTTACGAAATATGTTGCTTAAAGGCAATTGATAACTCCTTTTCGTAAGCCACAAAAGTCCACGCCCTGTCTTCAGTCAGTAGAAGACACAGATGGGCTTGGAAAGGCCGCCGCCCGTTGAATGGGTCGTTAGGCCGTGGTTCCGTGTGCGGGAGAGCCTTACGTTGATCATACTGGATAGCCTTTACGGGAAGCTACCATCGGTCTGCTAACAGCTGTGTTACAGTGAGTCCTCCCTTCCTCCAACCTTCGGCGTCCTTGTGACCTGGCCGTTTAGCCCATGGTGTGCAAAAAAAGTGCCGCTCAGAGGTAAAACAACCTAACCCTCTCTCTAAGCCAGTGATCCCATCCTTTTTTGAACCCAGCGCCCCTTTAACACTTTCTAACAACCCATTACCGTATACTCTGGGGCGGGGGTGGCTCAGTCGGTAGCGCGCCAGGCTCGTAATCTGTAGTTCCCAGGTTCGAGTCCCAGCTGGGTCAGCGTTGAGATTTATCTCCGCAAAATTCCCCGCCCTGCCCACGGTCAGTAGGGGACACCGATGGGCTTGGAAAGGCCGCCGTCCGTCGGATGGGACGTTAAGCCGTGGCGCCGTGTGCGGGAGAGCCATACCCTGTGCACGTTGAAGAACACGCTGGATGGCCTTGACGGGAGGCTACCATCTGTCTCCCAACAGCTGTTCCAGTGGGTCCCCTCCCCCAACCTTCTCTGAGCCTTCGGGTCCATGTGACCTGGCCATTTAGCCCATGGTGTGCAAAAAAGTGCCCCTCAGAGGTAAAACAACCCAACCCGTATACTCTAAAGCCTCCTTAACTTCATAGAATTCAAAATTTATTTTCCTGTATAAAACTAGTTGAAATAATATTTACCGCGTAAAACATTTTCTAGCATTCTTATACTGTATCCACGAATTTCTAGCGTTTTTCTATCGAAACAAGATATTCATAACTATGTTAAGAAGTATTCGATATTCTCTTTATTCACTTTCTACCGAAAAATTTAAGGCATGGCATCCTTTCCTCCGAGAAAATATATATATAAATAAATGATAAATTCTAAAACGCCGCCGTTGGGAACCACGTTTTTAACCTCATGATTATTAACGTAATCACACCCAAACAAATACTGCGTAAACATTCGGAGTGAAGTTTAAGAAGTTAGTAAAAGAGTTTATGCGAGTTTCAGAATTTATTTCTTAAGAACCTTAAAGGAATGGCTACTGAAGAAAACAGAGTCGGTGTCGATAACACGAAGTCGTATTTTTGTATCTACGATCATGCATTTTTCATGACGAGAAGCTGGTCGCATTTATTCGTCCTGTGGGGGATGAATTTCAGCGCCATGCTGTTTATTAAATCTCGGATGTTGTGCCTCTAAGAAGGGATGGCGAAACAGGATATGAACCAAGAATAGTGGTCTATTCGCGTGGGTCGCGGATGCCACTGAAATTTTTTCTACTGCCCTTGTATACTACAGGATGTTCAACAAATAATGGTGGGTTTTTGGGATGCACTGTCACCAAATGCACAAAAGACATCATATGGAATATTGTACCAGTACCTTATGCCACTCAAACATATGCGGACGCCAGATAAAGACCTGCACCACCACATTTCTCAAGAGATGTTAGGAAAGTTCTTAGTGCAACATTTCCTGACATACGGATTTGGCAGGATTCATGATTCCAGTTTTATGGACACCAAAGTTCCCCGATTTGACACCCCTTGATTTTTTCTTGCGAGGCTTTGTAAAGAAATACTTTTGTGACCAAAATTTAGAAATCTGAATCTTTTGAAATGCAGAACAAGAAAAACAACTGAACAAGTAACAAGATTTCTCAAGCGGCACTTTTTTACACACCATGGGCTAAATGGCCAGGTCACATGGACCCCGAAGGCTCAGAGAAGGTTGGGGGAGCGAACCCACTGGAACAGCTGTTGGGAGACAGATGGTAGCCCCCCGTCAAGGCCATCCAGCGTGTTCTTTAACGTGCACAGGGTATGGCTCTCCCGCACACGGGGCCACGGCTTAACGTCCCTTCCGACGGACGGCGGACTTTCCAAGCCCAGCGGTGTCCCCTACTGACCGTCGGCAGGGCGGGGAATTTTGCGGAGATAAATATATTACTTTCGTACATATTGGTTCTCGAAACCTCACCATTATTTTTCAGAAATTCTGTATTGTGGTGATGTTGAGACAAATCTGAACGTTTGGAGTAGGAATCGGGACTATGACGTAGTTTGGACTCTGCAGTTTTTAGGCAGTTCTCCCGTGGCTGAGTAGTTAATGCGCTTGGCTACTGATCAACGGGACCTGAGTTTCGAGCCCAGCTGCTTGAGGGGATTTTTTTTACACTGTGCTTCAAATAAATAATGAAGCGGAAAATTTCCCTCAAAGTGTTCCTTGTCCAATCGTAGCTTATAATTCTTAACCACGAAAGGCAATAAAAAACTAAATGCGACGCCTGAAAATGTAGATAGATAAAGCAGGATAGAGGAAATTTTAGGCCTGCTGAACGGCAAGTGTATTACACTGTGAATATACCGGTGTAAAAGAAATAATGCTTCATCAGGTATTATGCAATGTTCCGAAATTAAAAACAGCATTTTCGATCGCGCACTTTCATAAACTAGAAGTAGTAGTAGCATTTATCTCCACTCATAATCCATACATATATATATATCACAAATTTTCATACATGTAACAATAACAATAGTAGAAACACAAATACACAAAGCCAACAAAATTAGAGGAAGAAAAATAAAAGCCACACACATCATTTTAGTTATTACATGCCGAAACTAAGGGGCTAAACTCATTAGCATAATAATCTCATTAGCATATAATTAGCATATAATCTCATTAGCATTATTTTTAACAGCCTAAAAATTTTTTTGAGATGCATTTAATATGAGTATGTATATATGTTGGTTGGTTGGTTGTTTTACCTCTGAGCGGCACTTTTTTGCACACCATGGGCTAAATGGCCAGGTCACATGGACCCCGAAGGCTCAGAGAAGGTTGTTGGAGGGGACCCACTGGAACAGCTGTTGGGAGACAGATGGTAGCCTCCCGTCAAGGCCATCCAGCGTGTTCTTTAACGTGCACAGGGTATGGCTCTCCCGCACACGGAGCCACGGCTTAACGTCCCATCCGTCGGACGGCGGCCTTTCCAAGCCCATCGGTGTCCCCTACTGACCGTGGGCAGGACGGGGAATTTTGCGGAGAGAAATCTCAACGCTGACCCAGCTGGGACTCGAACCTGGGAACTACAGATTACGAGTCTGGCGCGCTACCGACTGAGCCACCCCCGCCCCTATGTATATATGTGGTCGATGTCCATGTCCGTATGAAGTGTTAGAAACAAACCAAGGGGCATCGACCGCAGATCTCAATATTTTGTTTTGCAAGACCTGAATCTTTCGTATATTCGTAGAGGTGGTATTCGCCCATAGAGGGGAAGCATAAGTGAATATGGGACGAATGACCATGTTGTACAATTATAATTTATGGTCAATCATCAAGACAGCATTTCTCCAAAGGAGACAAAAGATTCCTTCGCGATGAACTCTCTTAAATACTTTTCTTCTTGGCATGTTTATGCAGATTTGGAAAAAATACAGGTCGCTACAGTACCGGTAAAATCTGAATATTAGTGAAATTCAGATTTGGAAATAATACAGGTCGCATAGTGAATCAATTTGATTTTCAATTACCTAGACTAGGGGTTCTCAACGTGTGGTAGGCGGAAAAATATTTGGGGGTACGCCGTGAGAACTCAAAAGTCGCTAGATCTAGTAAAAATAACCAGTTATACAATAACTATAGTTTTATCTATCTACAAAAGGGGTACGCCAGTTACATACATATTTCCAGATGATACGTGAGGCATAAAAATTTTAGAACCATTGGCCTAGGGGGCGGGGGTGGCTCAGTCGGTAGCGCGCCAGGCTCGTAATCTGTAGTTCCCAGGTTCGAGTCCCAGCTGGGTCAGCGTTGAGATTTATTTCCGCAAAATTCCCCGCCCTGTCCACGGTCAGTAGGGGACACCGATGGGCTTGGAAAGGCCGCCGTCCGTCGGATGGGACGTTAAGCCGTGGCCCCGTATGCAGGAGAGACATACCCTGTGCACGTTAAAGAACACGCTGGGTGACCTTGACGGGAGACTACCATCTGTCTCCCAACAGCTGTTCCAGTGGGTCCCCTCCCCAAACCTTTTCTGAGCCTTCGGGGTCCATGTGACCTGGCCATTTAGCCCATGGTGTGCAAAAAAGTGGCGCTCAGAGGTAAAACAACCCAACCCATTGGCCTAGACGTCCTAAACTTCCTTATAAGCGTACAAAATCAAGGCAGAATTATATTCAATTATATTTCAAAATTCATATTAAGAAAGTATACTTTTCACGCTATTTCATCCGAACTAAAGTTCGATTTTGGTATTTGGATAAATTATGCAAATTACAAAATAAAATTTACAATTAAAAATGATAAAAGACGATGTAGTCACACAGAATGAACAAACAAGTCAGTCTTAAGGTTTATTCGAATTGCCAATAGCATATATTCTAATCTTGAAATCCATAACAGTTATGAATCTTAAACATGAATCCTAAACCAGAGTTGTCCAATAAAATATCCCCTCGCCACAAACGCGATACGTAGAGTTCATGTTCACGATTTTTGAAAACTTTTTTGTGCAAGTCTTTGATGGTATTTTAATATATATATAACAGGGTGCCCAACCTTTTTATGCAAGGTTGTGTTGATTTACCTGTGAGCGGCACTTATTTGCATATCATGAGCTAAATGACCAGGTCACAAGCACCCCGGAAGGCTCAGGGAAGGTTAGATGAGGGGACCCACTGGACCAGTTGTTGGGAGGCAGAGATTAGCCTCCCGTCAAAGCCATCAGCATGCTGTTTAACGTACACAGATTATGTCTCTTCCGCACACGGGACCACGGCTTTATGTCCCACACGATAAACAGCGATCTTCCCAAGCCCATTCGTATCATCTAATGACCGTGGGCAAGGCGGAAAGTTTTAAGGAGAAAAATCTGAACTCTGATCCAGTTGGGACTCGACCTGGGAACTGCGTATTATGTGCCTGGCGCGCTAGCGACTGAGCCACCCCAGCCCTTTTTTCTGAAAGGTGCCAAAGATCACATATTTTGTTGGATATGTGTTGCATCCAACCCATAGAGATGGAATTTAGAAGAGTAAAAATATAGTAAGCATCTCACACAAGACTGCTACAACTGGTATTTAAATTTAGGAAATTAATATTTAAGGGAAGAATTGTTTGTGCACATTTAGCTATTTTTAACGTTCATATTACTTGTGATCTTATATTTTACGAATAGTTAGTTATTTTGCATCACACGTAACTACATTTCAGGAAAATCCTGTTATATATATAGAAATGTTTCGTATTATGTGGCGAAAAAAAAATACCTCCTCAAGCAGCTGCTTGACACAGAGGTCTGACAGGAGCCTGTCAGTTTATATGCCATAGTAGTAGGTCTGTGAGGATGGCAGGACCTCAGCAGAAAAACGACACATACATTCATGCCTTAATCTGGGGCTCGAACCCAGGTCCCGTAGATTAGTAGCCAAGCGTGCTAACCACTCGGCCACGGGACACGCTGATCAATTAGTCATCAGAGTGGTGAGCCTTAAAATTTAATTGAAAAGCACTGAACTTAGATTGAGTTGTTTTAGCTCTTAGCAGGGAGGAGGCTCAGTCGGTAGTGCGCCAGGCTCGTAATCTGTAGTTCCCAGGTTCGAGTCCCAGCTGAGCCAGCGTTGAAATTTATCTCCGCAAAACTCCACGACCTGCCCATAGCCAGTTGGGATTTGGGTTGTTTTACCTCTGAGCGGCACTTTTTTACACACCATGGGCTAAATGGCCAGGTCACATGGACCCCGAAGGCTCAGAGAAGGTTGGGGGAGGGAACCCACTGGAACAGCTGTTGGGAGACAGATGGTAGCCTCCCGTCAAGGCCATCCAGCGTGTTCTTTAACGTCCACAGTGTATGGCTCTCCCGCACACGGAGCCACGGCTTAACGTCCCATCCGACGGACGGCGACCTTTCCAAGCCCATCGGTGTCCCCTACTGACCGTGGACAGGGCGGGGAACTTTTGCGGAGATAAATCTCAACGCTGACAAAGCTGGGACTCGAACCTGGGAACTACAGATTACGAGCCTGGCGCGCTACCGACTGAGCCACCCCCGCCCCAGCCAGTTGGGAACACCGATGGGCTTGAAAAGACCGCCGCCCGTCGGAGGAGACATTAAGCTGTGTGGCCCCGTGTGCAGGAGAGCCATATCCTGTGCACGTTAAAGAACACGCTGGATTGCCTTGACAGGGTGTTACCATCAAGGCCATCATAATATCCCATTCGACGGACAGCGGCCTTTTCATAAGCAGGACAGGGAGTTTGGCGGAGATAAATCTCAAAGCTGGGACTCGAACCTGGGAACTGCAGATTACGAGCCTGCCGCACTACCGACTGAGCCTCCCCTCCTGATAAGAGGTAAAACAAACCAATCCGAGTTCAGTGCTATTCAATAGAATTTTAAGGTTCACCACTCTTATGGCAAATGGATCAGCGTTTTCGCCACATAATACAAAACATTTCTTTATATATATATACAGGACTTTTCTGACACACTTTTCTGACCTGTATATATATACAGGACTTTTCTGACCCACTTGACAGCTGTCCCAACAGCTGTCAAGTGAGCTGTCAAGTGGGTCCCTTCGTTTAGAAGATGCGGGGGTGGCTCAGTCGGTAGCTCGCCAGGCTCGTAATCTGTAGTTCCCAGGTTCGAGTCCCAGCTGGGTCAGCATTGAGATTTATCTCCGCAAAATTCCCCGCCCTGCCCACGGTCAGTAAGGGACACCGATGGGCTTGGAAAGGTCGCCGTCCGTTGGATGGGACGTTAAGCCGTGGCCCCGTGTGCGGGAGAGCCATACCCTGTGCACGTTAAAGAACACGCTGAATGGCCTTGACGGGAGGCTACTATCTGTCTCCCAACAGCTGTTCCAGTGGGTCCCCTCCCCCAACCTTCTCTGAGCCTTCGGGGTCCATGTGACCTGGCCATTTAGCCCATGGTGTGCAAAAAAAGTGCCACTCACTGGTAAAACAACCAACCTCTTAGCAGCACTTTTTTGCCACAAGAGGCCAGATCATACGGATCCCGAAGATTCAAGGTTGGTGGGAAGGGACCAGCTTGGCAGCAGTTGGGAGGCAGATGGTAGTCTCCAGTCAGGCCATTCAACGTGTTCTTTAACATGAACATGCCCAGGGTATGGCTCCCCGTACAGGAGCCACGGCTTAGCGTCCCGTTCGATAGATGGGGGGGTTAAGCAGTTCTTAACAGCATCTTTCTAAGCCCATCTGTGTCTCCTACTGACCGAGGGCAGGGCGGGGAACTCAACACTGGCCCAGACGGAACTCGAACCTGGGAACTGAAGATTACGAGCATGATGCGCTAACTACTGAGCCACACTCGCCCCATAGCACTGGATTAATCCCTGGGTAGTGGAGCAGAGTTTTGGGTTGGGTTGTCTTACCTCTGAGCGGCACTTTTTTGCACACCATGGGCTAAATGGCCAGGTCACATGGACCCCGAAGGCTCAGAGAAGGTTGGGGGAGGGGACCCACTGGAACATCTGTTGGGAGACAGATGGTAGCTTCCCATCAAGGCCATTCAGCGTGTTCTTTAACGTGCACAGGGTATGGCTCTCCCGCACACGGGGCCACGGCTTAACGTCCCATCCGACGGACGGCGGCCTTTCCAAACCCATCGGTGTCCCCTACTGACCGTGGGCAGAGCGGGGAATTTTTGCGGAGATAAATCTCAACGCTGACCCAGCTGGGACTCGAACCTGGGAACTACAGATTTCGAGCCTGGGGCGCTATCGACTGAGCCACCCCCGCCCCTTAGTGAGTAAGAGTACACCGATGGGATTGAAAACTCCCTATACATTGTATGGAATGTTAAGCCGAAGCTCCATATTCACGTTAAAGAAAATAAGCTAGGTGGCCTCGATGCAGGTTTCCAACTTCTTTTTAACGGCTTTTGAGTAATAGCTTTTAACATAGAAACACTTGGAACTGCCAACTTCTTTAAGACTCATCAGGAGGAAAAGGGGATGCAAGGAAACGCTGTAAAAGAAGCTACATTATTAAAGAGAATTGTGAGTTAAAGCCTGTAACAGCGGTTAGAAGGAAATTTACAGCTCATTACAAATAAGAGGTGCTGCGCAGAAATTCAATTATAAAGTGAATGAAGAAATTCAAAGTGACTGGTTTGTTAATGAGAAGCCACGAACTGGACGACGGGAATTAAATGAGGAGACTCTGGAGTCTTTAGAGGACGAAGAAGATTTTGTAACTGTCCACGAAAATAAGTAACCTGTCACACCTATGATATGTGCTTTTTGTGCCAATAACGATTATTATTTTCAGGGTTGGGTTGTTTTTTCTCTGAGCGGCACTTTTTTGCCCACCATGGGCTAAATGGCCAGGTCACCTGGGAACTACAGATTACGAGCCTGGTGCGCTACCGACTGAGCCACCCCCACCCCTATTTTCAGGGGATACTTTTCCCTAACCTTCTCTGAATCCTCAGAGTCTTGGGGCGGGAGTGGCTCAGTCAGTAGCGCGCCTCTCCATGTTCGAGTCCCAGCTGAGCCAGTATTGAGATTTATCTCCGCAAAATTCCCCGCCCTGCCCACGGTCAGTAGAGGACACGGATGGGCTTGGAAATGCTACCATCCGTCGGATGGGGCATTAAGCCATGGCGCCATGTGCGGGAGAGCCATACCCTGTGCACGTTAAAGAACACGCTGGATGGCCTTGACGGGAGGCTACCATCTGTCTCCCAACAGCTGTTCCAGTGGGTCCCCTCCCCCAACATTCTCTGAGCCTTTGGGGTCCATGTGACCTGGCCATTTAGCCCATGGTGTGCAAAAAAAGTGCCGCTCAGAGGTAAAACAACCCAACTCTCTGGCCCATGCTGACCTCCAAGAAAATTACTCTTAAACAGTAAATTTAGTAAGTATCCTGTGTTACAAATAAATATGAAATAGATATAAGCTTATACTACAGTTTTTTCACGTTCACAAGGAAAATACATTATTAAGGACGAAGAAGATTTGATACTGAGAAAGATGTGGAAAACAAGATAAAGAATTAAATATGAACTATTTCAAATTTGCAAGAAATAATGACTGATAATAATGAGCGAAAGTTCATGAAATAACTTTCGAGGCAATGGCCCTGGGTGGGATGATTTTTAGAAATCTTACAGACATAAAATTACTGCAAACAAAATCATATATGAAAGGAAAAAGGCAAAAAATGAAATGGATGGCTAAGATTAGAATGGAATATTGCTGGAAAGAAATTCTGATATGAAAGGAAAAAGACAGACAAAAAAAATGAATGGCTAATATTAGAATGGAATATTGCTGGAAGCAAAATCTGATATGAAAGAAAAAAGACCGATCAAAAAAAGAAATTAATGGCTGAGATTAGAATGAAACCGCTTAAAATTAGAAAGATTATAAATAAATTTTGGAAGTTGCGGATTAGCAAGTTCTGCATCAGAGATGATATTAAAGTATTTAAAGGCCCACTAATAAAAAAAACCCCTTCGTGTGCATTTGGTGAACGTATGAATAGATTTTTAATGCACTTCTAAGATTCTTAGTTGTTTGGGTTGGATTGTTTTACCTCTGAGCGGCACTTTTTTGCACACCATGGGCTAAATGGCCAGGTCACATGGACCCCGAAGGCTCAGAGAAGGTTGGAGGAGGGGACCCACTGGAACAGCTGTTGGGAGACAGATGGTAGCCTCCCGTCAAGGTCATCCAGCGTGTTTTTTAACGTGCACAGGGTATGGCTCTCCCGCACACGGGGCCACGGCTTAACGTCCCATCCGACGGACGGCGGTCTTTCCAAGCCCATCGGTGTCCCCTACTGACCGTGGGCAGGGCGGGGAATTTTGCGGAGATAAATCTCAACGCTGACCCAGCTGGGACTCGAACCTGGGAACTACAGATTACGAGCCTGGCGCGCTACCGACTGAGCCACCCCCGCCCCTAGATTCTTAGTTCTACAGGATCTGGACCTATTGGACTTCGGTGATACAATCCTGAAAAAGAACACATTGGGGAAATTGACCATATTAAAAAAAATCTTTATCCTTATTTTTCGCTCAAAAATTAATATTCAATTAAAAATCTTCTTATATAAGGATGGTTTCAGCAACATGGTAGGAATAAACTACGATGCGGTAGTCGGATTCGATTAAAGACAAATTTAAAATTTGCTTTAGCAGAAGAGTAATGTGTTATCAGCATAATTATTGACATCAGACTTGTCGTTACGTTAAAAATAGATGAAAATCGGAAAAAAAGTATTGTCTGTTTAAATTAATATATTTAAAATAAATCACGATTTAAAAAAATAATTTGCAAAATCAAAGTTAAAAATGTTTTCAAACTGATTAAAACAAATCAAAAGACGCATAACATCTATATAATAAACGAAGGTGTGTGGGGACGGGGGTGGCTCAGTCGGTAGCGCGCTAGGCTCGTAATCTGTAGTTCCCAGGTTCGAGTCCCAGCTGGGTCAGCGTTGAGATTTATCTCCGCAAAATTCCCCGCCCTGCCCACGGTCAGTAGGGGACACCGATGGGCTTGGAAAGACCGCCGTCCGTCGGATGGGACATTAAGCCGTGGCCCCGTGTGCGTGAGAGCCATACCCTGTGCACGTTAAAGAACACGATGGATGGCCTTGACGGGAGGCTACCATCTGTATCCCAACAGCTGTTCCAGTGGGTCCCCTCCCCCAACCTTCTCTGAGCCTTCGGGGTCAATGTGACCTGGCCATTTAGCCCATGGTGTGCAAAAAAGTGCCGCTCAGAGGTAAAACAACCCAACCCGAAGGTGTGTGAGTTTGTCTGTGGCAGCTAAACCTCATCGGAAAATAATGATAGACGCTTCAAATTTTCACACAAAATGTTTCTGGTTGTGGTCCGGGTTACAGTGGCAAAGTTCAATTCAAAACTCCAAAAGGGAGCTTGCTAGAAGCAAAAAATATGTAGCATATTATTCCTACAGGGAACGATAATCGCCGTCAAATTTATTGTTGCCATTTACTGCTCCCTAACTGTGAACGTAAGAGTCATAATAACATTTAAATCTGCTGCTGTTGCCAGATTCCCCATATTTGCAAAGGTCTGTCAAGATAAAAATCTTGATAGTTTGCAACTATGAGAGTGCGTGCTGAGTCAGCAATGACTCACAAAACTAACCTTCAATGCAGTAAAAAACAGAATATTCAGATTAAAGCTGAGACCCGGGTTGGGTTGTTTTACCTCTGAGCGACACTTTTTTGCACACCATGGGCTAAATGGTCAGGTCACATGGACCCTGAAGGCTCAGAGAAGGTTGGGTGAGGGGACTCACTGGAACAGCTGTTGGGAGACAGATGGTAGCCTCCCGTCAAGCCCATCGAGTACATTCTTTAACGAGGAACGGGGTATGGCTCTCCCGCACCCGGTGCCACGGCTTAACGTCCCATCCGACGGACGACAGCAATTACAAGTCCATCAGTGTCCCCTACTGACCGTGGGAAGGGCGGGGTATTTTGCGGAGAGAAATCTCTACGCTGACCCAGGTGAGACTCGAACCTGGGAACTACAGATTACGAGCCTGGTGCGCTACCGAGATGAGACCCGAGCAGTGACAAATTATGTGGAAACAAAGCCACGGGCCTAGTAGGAACCTGATTTTTTAAACCAACCACCGAGACACACGGGGGAAGCCGTGCAGGAAATTTCGACAATGCGGTTAAGTATCGCGGGAGCCACGTGACAGCAGAATCTGTTGTAACGAAAATAAAAAACCCGGAGTAGGAACTAAGCCAAGGCAATGAGAAAGCTCCCTGAGGTCAGCAAGGACCCAAATCCTTGGAGGGCTGATTGTAGTTGCAGTACTGACAAAATTTAGCTTTAGTGCAGTGAAAATAAGAATATACAGATAAAAAGCCACGCCGGCAGTGCATGGTGCCGTTCAGAGAGAGAGAAAATAAAAACTCATTTAAATACAGTAGAATATTGTTAGAACATATTCCCTTTTATCCCTTTGAAACCGGGGCGGGGGTGGCTCAGTCGGTAGCGCTCCAGGCTCGTAATCTATAGTTCCCAGGTTCGAGTCCCAGCTGGTTCAGCGTTGAGATTTATCTCCGCAAAACTCCCCGCCCTGCCCACGGTCAGTAGGGGACACCGATGGGCTTGGTAAAGGCCGCCGGCCGTCGGATGGGACGTTAAGCCGTGGCCCCGTGTGCGGGAGAGCCATACCCTGTGCACGTTAAAGAACACGCTGGATGGCCTTGACGGGAGGCTACCATCTGTCTCCCAACAGCTGTTCTAGTGGGTCCCCTCCCCCAACCTTCTCTGAACCTTCGGGGTCCACGTGACCTGGCCATTTAGCCCATGGTGTGCAAAAAAGTGCCGCTCAGAGGTAAAATAACTCAACCCTTTGAAAGTATTACAAAAATACTCATTTTTTGTTATTGACTTCGTGGGAGAATGCCTTCAGACATCGAATACAATTTTTTTCCTTAATGCGGGGCCCGGTACAGTCGCAACCATGGCACGGAGTATATTCATTTCTCTCTTCGCTGATGTAGCATAAAGTTCGGTATGCGAAATCTATGCGTTGTTTCTATGGAGCCTACTAAAGACGGGAAAAAATTTTATATTTTCATAAGGATGTAGTTTGCGGATGACGTGAAAAAAAATCACGCCGATTTATTTTAACTATATATGGATCGCGCTTGTTCATATGGTGTTGTTACGGGATGATGCAAAAAATCAGAAAAGGATGGCAGAGCTTCGAAGACCTCCACAGCGTGCAGGAGAACGAAGGATGCCGCGAACGAGAGAACTATCGCTGCTATTCGTGATTTCATTAGGGAAAACTCGCACATTACCGTTCAGGTAATAAGTTTAGACGTCAGTGCATCGATTGGCAGCATGGAAAAAAAATATTCATCAATATTTAAAGTTCAAAATATCTGTGCCAAATGGGTTTGGATTGGATTGTTTTACCTCTGAGCGGAACTTTTTTGCACTCCATGGGCTAAATGGCCAGGTCACATGGACCCCGAAGGCTCAGAGAAGGTTGGGGGAGGGGACACACTGGAACAGCTGTTGGGAGACAGATGGTAGCCTCCCGTCAAGGCCATCCAGCGTGTTCTTTAACGTGCACAGGGTATGGCTCTCCCGCACACGGGGCCACGGCTTAACGTCCCATCCGACGGACGGCGGCCTTTCCAAGCCCATCGGTGTCCCCTACTGACCGTGGGCAGGGCGGGGAATTTTGCGGAGATAAATCTCAACGCTGACCCAGCTGGGACTCGAACTGGGAACTACAGATTACGAGCCTGGCGCGCTACCGACTAAGCCACCCCCACCCCTGTCACAGGTGATGAGACGTGGACAACTCCCGAAAAGGCCGACAACTATGTTTGTGTTGTTGAAGATGATCCTTGTCCCTAAATCCTCTGACAAAACTTTCTCTCAAGGAAGAGGATGTTCAATATATTTTTCAAAATCTCAAGGAGTGCTAGTCGTGGATACCTTACCTGAAAACTACACCAACATCGTTTCCCCCAAAATGGTTAAGGAGATGAAGGAGCAGCTTCTAACAACAGGAGTGTCAAAGGTACTCCTCCTTCACGACAATGCCAGTGCTCACAAAACCCAGCAAGTTACGCCCTATCTGAAGTAGGAGAAAATAATACAGCTACACCATTTTGCATATTCAGTCGATCTAGCACCATGCGATATTTAGTTGTTTCCAAACATTTTAAATGAACTTGGTGGGAAGCCATTTTTAAAGGTACAAGACCGTGCAAAATGCGTTCATTCTGAGTGCAGAGTATTCCCAACAGGAGTACCAGTAAGCGTTCCAGAATTAGCGTAGAAGTCTGGAACTTTCCACAGATGCTGGAGGGGAATATTTTGAAGGACAGTTAAAATTTTGTTCTGCTGATGCATGTCAAGAACTTTTTGAAAGCCTCTCGTATTTATTCTTGAAAATATATGAAGTGAACACAACCAATTATTTGATTTCTAGTTTGGTATGACAGTCTAATAAGAGACTTGACGCTATACCACTGCTACTTCATAATATATATTATATCTATATAACTGAAAACCTTCCGTAGTAATTTCATCTACCCCTGGGGATTTATGTATTTTAAGTTTAGAAGTAGCCAAAATAACTTCAGATTGTGTTATAGGGCCAACATTAAAGCCACCAATGCATCTATCATCATTGCAAACAATGGGAGTAGAACTAACTACATTGTTTAGAACATCACTGAAATGCTCAGCCCACCTAGCCATGAGAGAATCCTCACCATCTATAACCTTACCTTGTTTATCCTTCAATCCCTGTATACCTGTCCGTTTTCTACCACACAAAACATTAACTATCTGGTACAGCTCTCTGCTGTTGTGCTGTCTAACTGCTTCCTCGGCTTTGTCAGCCAAACCATCAAGCTAAAAATTCTTATCAGCAGCTAACTGATCTTTTACACGTTTATAAAATTTTTGTTTAAAAAGTTCTATGTAATTAAAAAGTTACTTTATGAGGATGTTACTTTATAAGGATGTAGTTAAACTTATATATTATATAAGTTTAACTACATCCTTATGAAAATATTAAAAAGTTCTTATGTTTTTGTTTATTAAGTTCTATGTAATGCTTTCTATTAGGACTAATGGGGTATTGATTAAGGACATTCCTGCAGTTCTTTCTTTCCGAAATAAGCTCAAGTGCCTTATCACTCAGATAATTCTGTCTCTTCGGCTCCTTTTTTCCTAAAAGAGTACTGTTAGTGTCCAAAAAAGCCTGTTTAAAATGATCCCATTCTTCCTCAACTTCAGTATTAAGCAAACCATGACTGTCATAATGACTAAGTAACCTATCATGGTAAGCTTTGACTATAACTGGGTCTTTCAGAGCTTCAGTATTATAAGTAATTTTTTTAACCCTAGCACAACACTTTTTAAGTTTAAGTTGCAAGACACTTCTAACAAGGTAATGGTCAGATCCAATTTCAGCTCCCCTATATGACCTGGTATTCCTAACAGAACTAGCCCATTTGCTCTTAATTAATATATAATCAATCATATTCTTATGCAGCCCATCAGGTGAAACCCATGTGTTCTTATGTATGTCGCGGTGTTTGTAATAAGTGTTAGTTATTCTGAATCCATTGAGTTTACTTACCTGTTAGAGACGTTGCGTATTGCCATTGCAGATACCAATACCAAAGGGCCTATTACTCCTCCCCAAAGGTCAGAGTCAGTACCAACTTTGGCATTGAAGTCACCAAGAACAAGGGTAACATCTCCTTTCTTGACAGAATTCAAAATATCTTGAAATTGTCCATAAAACCTATCCTTCTCATCCTCATCGGCATTCTCATTGGGGGCATAACAGCAGATAACATTCAAGTCTTTAACCCTTGTCTGAAATTTTGCTATACGAAACCTTTCATTAATGCACTCATATTCTAGAAGAGCATCACTAGCGTGTCTGCTGAGAAGCAGACCCACGCCTTGGTAATGCTTACTGTCGTCCCTCCCTGAAAAGAGAAATTTAAGATTATTTTAAGAATCTGACCTTTATCTGTCCATCTGGTCTTTTGCAAGCCGAGAATATCTAAATTATAATGGTGGAATTCTTGTGTGAGGACATCAAGAGAAAAAGCCATTAAATTCCAATTACTAGGGAAATGCTTAGAGCTGGGAATATTTCGGTTACCACTTGGATGACTGAAATTCTAAATATCTTTTATGATAAAGGCATGGTTCGTAAGGATTTTACTAGAGCTATTGTTATCCCTATTTTCAAAAAAAGTGATCGCAGTTCTTGTGATAACTATAGGGGTATCTATATCTGTTCCAGGTAAAGGTCTTTCCATGATTGTGCTTAATAGAATTAAGAATCTGGTTGACAGTCAATCTGGTTGACTGTCAAGAATCCGGTTGACAAGTCTCTCAGTGATGAGCAATGTGGATTCAGAAGTGGTAGGGGATGTGTGGATCAGATATTTTCACTTAGGCAGATTTTTGAGAAGTGTTTAGAATTTCAGAATGGTTTTTTGGTTGCTAGCTTTGTTGATTTCAAAAAGGCTTTCGACTCTGCTGATCATCATAATTTGTGGTTGATTGTGAGATCGTATGGCATACCAGACGAGTTAGTTAACATAATGAAAGCTCTCTATAATAACACTGAGTCATGTGTGAGAATTGGTAAGGCTTGTAACAATTGGTTTAGCATTACTTCTGGTGTTCGACAAGGGTGCATTTTGTCTCCTTTTCTCTTTAGCTTGGTTATTGATTAGGTTATGCGAAATTCACTTCAAGAGAAAGATTTTGGCCTTAAATGGACTGGAGATGCGAAAATTTCTGATTTAGATTATGCTGATGATTTAGCCCTTTTCTCAAATGATGTTGATGAGATGAACGCTTTCATTCGAGCTGTTGATGAAACTGGTAGTAGAGTAAGTTTGGTTATAAAGAGAGAGAAAACTAAAGTGTTGAAAATTGGCGAGGCAGGCTGTGGTTCAGTTAATCTGAATGGTTGCAGTCTTGAGCAGGTATCACAGTTTAATTATCTTGGGAGCTATGCAACAGATAATGGTGATGTGCGGCATGAGATTAACAGACGAATAGGGATTGCTGCCGGGACTTTTAAGAATTTATGGAGAGTGTGGAGAAATAGGCATATACACCTAAAGACTAAAATTTGACTGTATAATAGTTTGGTTCTTTCTAGGGTTAGTTATGGTAGTGAAACGTGGACACTTTGTAAACAAGATAACAGGAAACTAGATGCTTTTGATTCCAGATGCTTACGCAGTATCTTGGGCATTAGGTGGTTCAACTTTGTATGTAATGATGAGGTTAGGCAAAGAAGTTTGCAACCTCCTTTAAGCAGCATATTGTGCAGAGAGAGACTCCGTTGGTTTGGCCATGTTGCCCGTAAGGATAATTATAGATTGGCGAATAGGGGTATGAACAGTGTGCCTATAGGCCTCAGAAAGAGGGGGAGACCTAGGATGCGGTGGGCAGACAATGTCAAACAGGACCTTGTTAGAATTGGTGTGCAGTGGCCAGATGCAGTAAATGTAGCTCAGGATAGACTTGATTGGAGAACTAAATTGCACGGTCAGGTTGGACCTCCGTAGCTCATGGCTGCTTGAGGCTGATGATGATGATAAAAAAACTTTCATTTCGAATGAATTGTTCACAGTCAGAATTAGAACCAAATGTTTAAGATTTTGATTTCGAGTAAACTGTTTGCACTTCATATTTCGAATTAATTGTTTTGCAGTTCGAATTTCGAAGCAACTGTTTACACTTCTAACTTCAGAGAACGGTTTACCATTCTTATTTCGAATCAAACATTTAGTTTTTATTTAGGGTATTTCAAATTAATTCCTTATAGCTCATAATTCCAGTTAAACCTTTGCAGTTCTTATTTCTACTTAACCGTTTCTATTGTTTATGCATTAAAAGTTATTGCCTGCTTTGAAATAATCTTTTCCCATTCATTCTCCGATTAACTGTGTATAGTTATTAACTTATCTTGGAGTATTACCAAAATGCATTTGACTTCGACTGCAGAAAGGGTTGGGTTGTTTACCTCTGAGCGGCACTTTTTTGCACACCATGGGCTAAATGGCCAAGGCACATGGACCCCGAAGGCTCAGAGAAGGTTGGGGGAGGGGACCCACTGGAACAGCTGTTGGGAGACAGATGGTAGTCTCCCGTCAAGGCCATCCAGCGTGTTCTTTAACGTGCACAGGGTATGGCTCTCCCACACAGGGGGCCACGGCTTAACGTCCCATCCGACGGACGGCGGCCTTTCCAAGCCCATCGGTGTCCCCTACTGACAGTGGACAGGGTGGGGAATTTTGCGGAGATAAATCTCAACGCTGACCCAGCTGGGACTCGAACCTATGAACTACAGATTACGAGCCTGGCGCGCTATCGACTGAGCCACCCCCGCCCAACTGCAGAAAGAGTGCTACCCTAGTCATGGTTATAAACTCATATACTATTCATTAGCGTTTTAGCACAGGCCAAAAAAACACATAAAAAATTCTTGTCAGCACCTTCGTCTGTATTTATCTTGTTACTTTGCGCCCCAACTTAATTAGAGCTCGAGGTAAGATGAACCAATCTTCGCGCTTCGTGTCAGATGCAGGAGCTGAAGACGTCCAGAGAGATTTGTCGTCCTCAGCATTATTCACCGAGCTGCCTCCTTGCTCTGAAAGGCTTCAGCAACAGAAGTGGAGACTAATTTTTTTTCTGACACTCGGATAAAAAAACTTAAACCTTCTTAATCGTTGTCTCTGGAGAAAGCTGCAATTTTCTTTAATGGCTATTCTAGGGTTGTTGAGTTGGCTTGTTTTTTCTCTGGGCAGCACTTTTTTTGCGCATAGTAGACTAAATGGCCAACTCACAAGAATTATTAGCTCTCAGAAATGGTTGGGGAAGGAAACCCATTAGAAAGCTCTTAGGAAACAAATAGTTGTCTCCCGTCATGGAATCCAGCGTGTTTTCTAATGTGAGCGTGGCGGGGTGTGGTGCGCCACGCTAATAATCTGAAGTTTCCAGGTTCGAGTCCCAGCTGCGCCAGCATTGAGATTTATCTCCGCAAAACCCCCATTCTGCCCTCGATCATGAAGAGGCAGCAATGGGCTTGCAAAGACCGCCGACAACCTGATGCGATGTAAAGTCCACCCGATTGTCGGCGGATGTTTGTGGCAGAGCCATATCCTTTGCACGTTAAAGAACATGCTGGATGATCCTGAAAGGAATCTACCATCTGTCTTCAAATTGCTCTCCAGTGGATCGCATCTCCAACTTTTCTGAGCCCTCGGGGTCATTGTGGCCTGGCCATTTAGTGTATAGTGTGAAAAAAAGTGCCGTTCAAGGGGTAAAACAACCCAACTCAACTCTAACGTGCGCATGGCTTTATGGGGGCGGGGGTGGCTCAGTCCTCAGTCGGTAGCGCGCCAGGCTCGTAATCTGTAGTTCCCAGGTTCGAGTCCCAGCTCGGTCAGCGTTGAAATTTATCTCCGCAAAATTCCCTCCCTGCCCACGGTCAGTAGGGGACACCGATGGGCTTGGAAAGGCCGCCGTCCGTCGGATGGGACGTTAAGCCGTGGCCCCGTGCGCGGGAGAGCCATACCCTGTGCACGTTAAAGAACACGCTGGATGACCTTGACGGGAGGCTACCATCTGTCTCCCAACAGCTGTTCCAGTAGGTCCCCTCCCCCAACCTTCTCTGAGCCTTCGGGGTCCATGTGACTTGTCCATTTAGCCCATGGTGTGCAAAAAAGTGCCGCTCAGAGGTAAAACAAATAACGAAATCAACCTATGGCTTTATATACATCTGATAGTGACCTTTCCAAGACCATCGGAGCCCACCGGGAAAGTGCGTGAGAGGTAAATTTTATTTTGGCACACTTGAGAATCGAACCAAGAAACTGCAGTTTATGAGCCTGGTGAGCTACTGACTGAGCCAGTATTCGTCCCATATAAAACTATAGATCCGGAATTTATTCATAGAAAAACAATAGCTTAGAAAATAAAATGTTCTCACCTCATGTTAATAGTATCCTATAAAGGAAAAATTCAACTTATAACTGATTACTGTCGTTACTTGTTTTCGAAAGGAAGGAGATACCTTTCTGTTGGTGAGTTTCTCTAATCAAGAGTTACAATCATAAATTCACGGAACATCATCCTTCTTTTAGAGTT